>JAPDVU010000004.1:53338679-55988679 GCA_026230045.1 Corynorhinus townsendii
GAAACATAAACTTGGGAAGGTGGACATAGACAGGCATCCCAAAATGCTTGGCAATGTCTTGTTCCTTAGCATTTCAGAAGTAAATTTGTTCATCATTCTCAAGCGTTTTATTTTCCCCTTAATTCTTTTCTCTGGGAGGTCTTACAAGGGCTGTGATTCAGATCTTGGATGTCCTACCAGGTTTGCTTTGTTATTCAGAATGTAAACATGTGAACACGTGACTTGCTATTATATGGGAGCTTTAATCATCCATGAACATTTAGTAAGTGACTGCTACTGAAAAGGCATTATATAGGACAATGTGGTTGATATGTAAACCCCCAATCAACTCCAAACAACATTGAGGGCCAGCTATATACAATGCAATGAAGATGTCAATTAAAAAAAATTTTTTTTATTGATTTCAGAAAGGAAGGCAGAGGGAAAGAGAGATAGAAACATCAATGATGAGAGAGAATCATTGACTGACTGTCTCCTGCACACCCCCTACTGGGGGATGAGCCCACAACCGGAGCTTGTGCCCTACCTGAGAAGCGAACCGTGACCTCCCGGTTCTTAGGTTGAAGTTCAACCACTGAGCAACACCAGCCGGGCAAAGATGTCAATGTGAATAAAGCCCAGCTCTTGTGCTTTATAGACAAGTGAGGAATGAAGGCATAAAGACAATTACAACACAATGTGAAAAGTGCAAAACAGCCAGCAGATCTGTGGGGTTCCCCCTCTTCACACCCTTCCTGCTGGGATGGGTGAACGGATGTGGTGGCGATGTCTGAGCACCTCCGGGAGAAGCTGGGCACAGGAGCTCTGGCACCAGTCCAGCATCACCCTGAGAAGATCCCCTTCCCAGCAAGGGATGGAAATACAGCCCATCAGCTGGACACCCTCATCGGCTCGTGCTCCTACAGAGCCCATTTATTTTCTTTCTCATAAGAATTACCCTGCAGCTCTGAGAAAAAAGCCTGTCCTGGAACCTCTCCCTCTTTCCTAGATTCTCTTCCGAGTCTCATTTTTCTTCCCCTCCCCCTTCCCAGGGCTGCTGGTGTCTTTGCTTTCCTTTCTCTTCCATTGTTCCCAGGCTGTCATCTCCTCATCATGCCCACAACCCCCCTAAAGATACCTTGCAAACAGCCAACTCCCTGGAATACATGGAAGCATTTCTTTTCTGCAATGCAGTAACTCAGCTGCATGTTACAGCATTTAAAGAGTTTGACCCTATCATATTTACATTTTGTATTTTTAATGAAAGTAAAAATCTATAGATAAAGTATATCTCCTTTAAAGACTATCAAACAGTAATTTTAAGAAAACCTATGAAGAGCCTTGACCTTTTAAAACATATGAATCTCACCCAAATGAAAGCATGAGGAAATGGAAATCCTATAATTATGAAAACTTTCTCACTCTTTTAGGATGTATACATTTCTTTTTTTGAAAAAGTAAAGAAACGGAGAGTTCCGTAGCAGATGAACTAAGCCACGGGGGTGCATTACTTTCTGTGGCATCCGCCTCGGGTACTGTGGCTCTGGGTGCTCTGTCCCTCACTGGGTGAGACAAGAATGCCATTGCTGCTGTCATCACAGCTCTGGGGGTGAAGAATAGTAACCATCTTTATTTTCATGTCCAGCATAATCTCTTTATTCAAGGCCCACATTTCAGAAGGTCTCCGTTGGAAAAGTGGATCTCAGAAAGCCCCATTTAATCATCGGGAAGAAAGCTGGAGCCGGGGGAGCAGAGGAGATGGGTGCCATGCCTGTGCGGGTGCTCAGCCAGTGCAGGAGGCGGGCAGCTGGGTCCTCCCCTGCCCCAGGCCTTCAGGTGACAAGACGGTGCTGTGGCTCCAGGGCAGTGGGAGCAGGTACAGAGGCCAGAGCCTGACTCACGGCAGGCAAACCCTGGCTCCCCCACATCCTCATGGGGCTTTGAGCCAGCTACTTAACTTCTCTGGGCCTCAGTGTCTTCCCTGTGAAATGAAAAAACAATGGAACCTGCCTCCTCGGGTCCTCGTGGGGTGTGAGTTAGTATTTACAGGGTTCTCGGGCTGTGTTGGGCATGTGGAAAGCACTGTGTGCGTGTTTACTATTTTGATTCCCAAGACTCCAGGGGAAATCCAGTTACTGGCAGAATGGTCTCCTCTAGGTAGACATAAACCACGAGAGACTAGCATTTAATATACGTAAATCTCAAGTCACATAAACAGATCTTTTAAAAGGCGCAATTCCTGGTGACACTATAGCGGGCACGCAAAACAGAGGTGACAACACAACGTATGGGACTCCACTGAGCCATTTCAAGGCAAAAACTGAGTTTGACCCAGCAGGAAGAGGGTTGTGCCACTTGTGGGCACTGCCTTTCAGGACTCAGGTGTGTATGTATGTGCTTCATACGATGGCCCCAATGAGAGGGACAGACTTTCTCCCCAGATTCCTGGGTTCAGAGAAACCCACAGTTCACCACAGCAGTTTGCTCAACTCTAATTAGGAATCTGATTGCTGGTTGGCCTTGCACAAAGGACTTTTAATTAGGGCTGAGAACGCTTAGAAAAATCCACTTGGCAAGTCGACTCCCTCCCTCTATCTCTTTTTTAACATCTTGCCAAGATCATAAGGAAAGGGAGAGCTTAATTACAGTTGGTGTATATATCTTTAAGAAAAAAAATACATTAAGTGCTTTAAAATAGGCTCTCTTGGCTCTGTGATCACAAGGATTTTACTCACTTCTTATCCCTGATTGGTCTCATTCTCAGTTACAGATGAATCAGACACATTTTGAGCAGCTTTAAGATTTGCTTTTCATCCAAAGCCAAGTAGGCAAATGGCAGTGAATTCACAAGCTTTTCCAAATGATCTCATAGGTTCCTCTGGCTCCACTGTGGGGGCCGTGTGCACTCTGCACTGCTGTTATCTGAAACACCCCCGGCTTCCTTGTGTCCAAGAAGAGGCTGCAGCCTAGGGCCCAGCAAGGCACTGCACTGTATAGAAGGCGAGTGTGAGTCCCTTCATAGATGCGTGCGATGCGGCCAGAAATTGGAAAAGGAGAATCAGATAAGCACATGAAAGACCCTGAGCCAGAAAGGTGGGCCGGAGGAGGGAGGGGTGCACACGGAGCCTTGGAGGTGGATACAATCCTTAAATCCCTCTCGAGAGCATCCTCTCTCTCAATGCATCCGTCGAGCCCCCCTCTCATTAAATCTCCCAGCCTGAAAACAGGTGACCTACGCTCCCCTTCCATCCATTTGAACCTGGCCCTGGCAGCCGGTAACTTTTTAATTATTTATATGAAATATCTGATAGGACATGGAATAGCTGAACCCGGGGTAACATATGCTCCGGGCGACTCTGTGAAGCTCAAATCAGCCACTCGGATGCGTGAGATTTTCCAACAGAAGTTTGATTTTTCCGATCCTTTAGTCTCTGCCTTTTTTTCCTCCAAGTCTTTGTGTCTCAGAGCTAAGGGTCTCTTTCATCTAATCTCAGGAATGTGAAGCTCTGCTATTGAATTACATTTCCTCACTTACTATTTATGTTTGATGCGAAAATAAGAAACCGGGTGGAAGCAGAAGATGCTGTCACTTACGTCTGAAGGGATATGCCGATCATTCCTGAGCCCTGTCCAGCCCTTTCACACTTTTTCAACATGCGGCTTCTGTGCAGACTCTTGAGCTTGGATCCGTGAAATTACCTTAAAATTCGGGCACATCCTCTCTGTTGGGCTTATGCAGCTAGTGGTCAATAGCAATTTTAACGCCTTCTGCCTTTTGACAGTGATTTTTAACCTTTTTCATCACACAGCACACAAAAATGAATCACTAAAATTCTGAGGTATATCAAAAAAATATATTTTTACAGACCTGATGAAAGAAATTCATCAAAATGAATAGATTTGATTCATTCACACCAGACGGCTATTGTTGTGTTGGCTGCTTTCATTTTTTTTTTAATTTGACAATCTAGGGGAAAAGTGATCAGTGCCCCTGACTAAATGGTCAGGGATTGCATGTTTTAAAAATGCTCGTGGCCCTGGTGGGTTTGGCTCAGTAGATAGTCGGACCACAGATGAAGAGTCCTGGGTTCAATTCCAATCAAGGACACATACCTCCTTTGCAGGCTTGATTCCTGGCCCTGGTCAGGGCTCATGCAGGAGGCAACCCATCAATGTGTCTCTCTCACATCCATGTTTCTCTCTTTCTGTCTCCCCCTTTCCTTCCACTCTCTCTAAAAATCAATGGGAAAATATCCTTGGGTGAGGGTTAACAATAAACAAACAAACAAATATTCTTGTGGCACACCACACCAGTGGAAAACCACTTAGACAATTGGTGAGGGGCAGAGGAGCCACGCTGCTTTGAAATGGTTCCCACACCAGGAATATATGAGGGCTACTTGACTACTTTCAGACAAAAACACCTTTCTACGGCCGTTACAATTCTGTAGTAGCAACTGCAACAAATACATTTAATGATTGTATGGTGAAATGTCACTGGACTAAAATCTAGGTAAGATAAATTCTAATAAGAAAATATGGAGGGAGAACGTTTTCTAATTCAAGCCAGGTGAATTTCCAAGATACTCAGTTGCTTTATCACACACCATATGTGTGCTTCTCCTTAACATTGTTTTTACCCTGTCTTAGAGATCAGACATCTATTCATCACCGTTATAATTTCTGTGCTATTAAAAATAATCAGGCTTATGTGCTACCTTCTTTCCCAACTGCCAAGGACGCTCTCCAGAACTTCGCAGCTCTGCTGATGAGCTGGAGAGGGAAATGTCATTATCCTCGTTTATAGAGGGAGAAATCTGAAGCACAGGAGACTGTTTTGCCTAAGGTGGAAGTGTTGTTTTAATCCTAGACTTTTATTTTTATCTCTTCCTGAGGGTGGTAATGAGCTCGGAGGATTCATCAGGACCAACCCTTGTATGAAGACTTGTTTATAAAATTATTTCAATAAAATCCACAATCAGATTGGCTGGGGTGGGTCTTCAAACCGAGTGACTTCCCTAATGAGCACACTCAGCAGGGAGGCAAAACCTCGTTACTAGCTGGCTTCTCCCACACTCTGTTGAGGCGGATGATGAGGGCTGGTATAAGTTTATTAGTAATACAGACCAAAGCCCTAAGAGCTTTTATACAAGAATCTGGTTTCTTTTTCATTTGTTTAATTATTTAAAAAGTTAGGTTGGAAGATGTGTGTGGAGCAGCTAATAGCGTGACTTCAGAGAGGGATGGCTTGGCACATGCCACTCATTAGCTCGGAGGTTGCTTCACCTTGGACTTTGCTCAGTTCATTGCTGTCTCCTAATTTCCCTTCCTGTGGTGGTGCTGTTTGCCTCTCTGATTCCTATCTGCCTCCCAACTCTTTTCCAAGTAAAAAAGAATCCAGCAGGAGGCTTCTAGATACTCATGGGCCTGGGAGCCATCATGGGTGGCTACTGGGTGGCAACGTTTGTCTTCCACATATGTGAAGTTTTGAAACAGACTCTTTGGGTTATTTACCACAGACATCACCACTGAAGATAGGAGGCCCACAATGGATTGTGGGGCTGGGTTGTCAATGGCCCCTCACTCCAAGGTGGGAAAGTGCTTCCAAGTCCTAAAGGTCCACCACTGCTGCAAATAAACCCACACACACCAAGCTGACACCGTTGTCCCTACACTGCCCTTGACAAGAGAAGAAGGCGAAGTAGGATAGAGCTCAACATTGCCTAACGGAAGCTCAACTAGTCAGGATTGCTATTAGACCTCGTACTTCCTAGTTGAAAACTGCTTTGGGTACAGATGGGGAGAGTTACAATTCATTTCCATCTTACTCATTTTTCTTATCTTTATAGCATTTTCAGTTTTCCAACTGAATTTCTGATTTGCAAATGATAAAGCAATAATGCATGCTCACTGTCAAGAATTTTGATAACAACCCTCGTCCAAAGACATGTCAGTGGTTCCCTGTCTTTGGACACGTAAGAATTGAGGCAAAGAAATGTGAATTTTGAGAAATCTGGGGACAGCTTGCTCCCTGCAGGCTCAAGATCAACATCCCATATAGAAAGAAAGAAAGAAAAAAGAATTTAGATAAAACAAAACAAAAAGCATTGGAAAGAAATTTACATTATCCATAATTTCATCATCCAGAAAATTAATGTCAACATTTGGCCTAAGCCTTCCCAATCATAAATAGATACCTTTTTCATTTAGGATTAGTCTGTGTATAGAATTTGGACCTTGCTTTTATTTTCCATTTGACATTATTTCTTGAGCATCCTTCTATGTCCTTAAGTAGTCTTGGAAAATATGAGCTTATCAACTATGTGAATTGCATTGTTTGGTGTACTGTGATTTACATACCCATCGCCCTAATGTTGTCAATATTTAGTCTGTTCTAATTGGTAGTTAAATCATAAAGAATCCTGTAATGCACATCCCTTTAGAACACACATCTTTATTTTTGGAGAGATAGATTCCTCAAATGGAACTAATGAGTCAAACCTATTAACATTTTGAAAATTCTGTTTTCTAAAATCATTGTAGCAATTTATATCCTGATTACTACGCATGATGGTACCATTCAAACTGAATCTTTGCCACATTAATTTTTTTTTTAATTGGATAGATGTTTACCTCTGTTAATGGAATCTTATTGTATTATTTTTTCAAAAATTCTTTATTGTTTAAAATATTGTATTATTTTTTGGGAACTAGCTATTCTTAACAGCTTCATCAAGGTATAATTTATATACCATAAAATCTGATTATTAAGGTACAATTCAGAGATTTTTAGTAAGTTTATAGAGTTTTGTAACTATCATAAATTTTTAAACAATTTTAGGACATTCCAATTTTATAACAGTCCCCATAACCTCTCAAATTTTTCTGGAGCCCATTTGTAGTCAATCCCTGATCCCACTCCTATCCCCAGGCAAACCTATATAGTAAAAGGCTAATATGCAAATTATCCCCTTGGGAGTTTGACCACTCGCTGTGACGTGCACTCACCACCAAGGGCAGCGCAGAATGAAGGAAGGCCCCAATTGGCCCTGATCGCCGGCCAGGCCTAGAGACTCTACCTGTGCACAAGTTTCGTGTACCAGGCCTCTAGTTACTGATAAAAACAAAACAAAGCAAAGCGAAACAAAATGAAACCTCTTCCCTTTATGGCTCTATAAATTTGTGTTTTCTAGGCATTTCATTGAAATGGAATTATATTTTATGCCTGACTCTTTTCACATAACATAATGCTTTTGAGGTTTATCCATGTTTTAGCATGTTATAATAGCACATATTTAATTCATTTTTATTTAATATTTAATTCTTTAGTGTGGGTATATTGCATTTTGTTTCTCTCTTCAATAGTTGATGAGTGTTTGGATTGTTTTCAGTTTGGGGCTATTATGAATAATGCTACTGTGAATGTGCATAGAAGTCCTTATGTGGATATAAGTTTCATTGCTCTTGTAAATTCTAGGAATGAAACTGCTGTTCCTCTAGTTTTTTAAATGTACATTAACAGTGAATGGATAAACAAAATTTTGGTCAATTTCAAATTTTATTTATGTTTCTGAATGGTTTATATAACATAGGAATCATGTTTTCTGAACTTTCAAAAAAATTTTTGGTAAACCATCTGAATCTGGAGATTTTTTTAAAGCAATTGTTCAATACCTTCTCAAGGTTACTGGGGTTTTTTCCATAGGTATAATTTATCTAATCAATTTTAACAATTTCCAGAAAAAATCATTCATTTATCAATATTTTTACATGATCAACATACAATATCTTCTTCCATTTAAATCTCCTTCATGATATGTTCATATCTCTTTTCCACTTCCAGCATTATTTGTTTGTATTTTCTCTTTTTCTGGATCTTTTTCTTTTTAATTTCTTTATTGATTAAGGTATCACATATTTGTCCTCATCCCCCCATTCCCATCCCAAACCCCTCCCCACACATGCTCCCACCCCACCCCCTGTTGTCCGTGACCACTGGTTAGGCTTATATGCATGCATACAAGTCCTTTGGTTGATCTTCCCCCCTTACCCCCACCCTTCCCTACCTTCCCTCTGAGGTTTGACAGTCTGATCGATGCTTCCCTGTGTCCGGGTCTGTTTTTGTTGATCAGTTTATGTTGTTCATTATTTCCCCTAGATGAGTGAGATCATATGATACTAGAAATACCCTTATAAGAAATGAAAATGAGACAAACAATAATGGTTATGCTGAGAGGCAAATGAATCAGTCTGTAGTGAGTTCCTTTCTGGGCCAACAATTCTTTTGAGTCCCAATTTCAATGTCAAACAGTTCTTTTTTTTTTTTTTTTTTATTGTTTTAAGTATTACAAATAGTAGTACATATGTCTCCTTTTTTTTCCCCCCTTTGATCTCCCCCGACCTCCCCTACCCCCCAGGACATGCCTTCACCTGCCCACCCTCCCCCCCCCCCCCCGCCCCAGTGTCTTATATCCATTGGTTGTGCTTATATGCATGCGTACAAGTCCTTCGGTTGGTCTCTTACAGCCCTCCTCGCCCAACCACCCCTGTCTTCCCAATGTAGTTTGACAGTCTGTTCAATGCTTCTTTGCCTCTGTATCTTTTTCCCACCATTTCTTTCCTTTAAAAAGTTTTGCCTTTGCAGACTGGAAATAAACATATAATAACAAAACAAGACAAAACAAAAAATGTTTGAGTCCCAATTTCAATGTCAAACCGTTCCTTATGTGTACATGTCAGCAGTGATATCTGGATGGTGGGCACATGGTGGCAATGCAGGTCCGACCCTCTCTGGTTTGGTCCTAGGTAACCTGCAGCGGTGCACAGCTGCTGACTGCTCCCATGGCAAGGCGTTGTCAGCGTCTTCCATCTGGACTGTTTTTTCCTCTTGTCTTCGTGGTTGGAGCACTCCTGTCAATTCCTCTCTGTTGCAGGAATCCAGCTGGTCTTGGGGTTGTTTTCTGAAAATATACAAATATATTCTCGACCACAAGTTAATAAAGGAATCTTTTCTATATAATTGATTTGGGATCCTTTTTATTTTTGTTCAAACGATTTTCCTTTGTCTTATTTAGACACCATGTGTGTTTTTAATGGCCGTCTTGCTGTTAGCATTGCAAATGAACCTTAATTTGGTAAAGTAAAAATTTTCTAGATGTAATTTACTTATAGGATATTTTTCCTTACATGATATTGCCCTACTATCCCCCCCCCCTTTTTTTTTAATGGAGGTTTTTGTAAATTTTATAATGCAGTCTTGATAACTTTAAATTAAAAAAAAATTTTTTTTCCCCCCACACATATGACTGCTTTAGGTTCATTGCATATTCAGGAATTTTACCATGAGCTGAACTACCAATAGAAATTTTAGTTATTACTTTAAGAACAGCTTTTTGTCCAGTACTTGAATATTCACTTATTTCAATTAGCCTATTTAAATTAATCTGAAAACTCGATTACTATTTTACTGTCAAATTTAATACTCTACCAACAATCTTAGTTTACCCTGTAAATATTAGTGGGAAGGATTATTTGCATTCTTGAGTGGGCCCTGAGCATTCCAAATGCTCAGCAAACAGTTCTTTATATGTACATGTTAGCAATGATATTTCAGTTCTGGATGGTGGACAAATGGTGGTAATGCAGGTCCGACCCTCTCCGGTTTGGTCCTGGGCAACCTGCAGCGATGCACAGCTGCTGACTGCTAGTATGGCAAGGCGTCGTCAGGGTCTTCCATCTCTGGACTGTTTCTCTTCTGTCTTCATGGCTGGAGCAGTCCTGTCAATTCCTCTCTGTTGCAGGAATCCACATGGTCTTGGAGTTGTTTTTTGAAAATATACAAACATATTCTCAACCAAAAGTTAATAAAGGAATCCTTTCTATAAATTTGACTTAGGATCCTTTTTCATTTTTTGCCCAAACGATTTTCCTTTGGCTTGTTTTGATACCATGTATGTTTTTCATGGGTGTTTTGCTGTTAGCATTTCAAATCAAAGTTAATTTTCTAAAGTAAAAATTTTCTGGATGTAATTTACTGACAGGATATTTTTCCTTACATGATATTCTTCCATTATCCCCCTTTTTTTAATTTAAATATTAGGAGGCTTTTGGAAATTTTATAATGTAGTCTTGATAGCTTTTAAATTTTAATTTTTTGCACTAAAATATGACTGCTTTAGGTTCATTACATGTTACGCAATTTTACCATGAGATGAACTACCAATAAAAATTTTAGTTAATGCTTTAGGAACAGCTTTTTGTCCAGTACCATTAATTTTTCTAGAATATTCTCTTTTCCTAGACCTTAAAGGTGAAAAATATTTCCATTTTGTTAGCCTTTAAAATATTGAAAACTTAAATTAATCAGGTATATTTTATTTTCTATTTAATAAATTGCTGTATTTACTTTTTTAAATATATTTCTACTTGTTTGGATTTATCCTTCTATTACTTTTTTTGGGGGGTTATATGATTCATCTAGTTTCATTATTTCTGGTTAAATAATGAGAGTCTTTGAGACCCTCAACATACTTCATTGTACTGATCTGGCCATATTCCATGAATGCTTGCATATAATATTCTGATTTTCATTTACTTTCTAAAGAGCTTTCAATTATAGTTTTGATTTAATTTTTATTAAATCTTTGTAAATAATTTTTAAAATTTCTAGTAATTGAGGGTTTATATTTTTATTCTTATTTAAACTTCTGTAATTTTTTCTAGTTTTGTTGCATTTTAAATAAAAGTTTCCTTTGGCTTTATATATTGTTTGTTTGGGTCAGGGTTTCAAATACTTTAAAAAACAGCTTATTCTTTGTTGTTAAGAAACAAATTCAATATTTGCCTATAAATCAACTTTAATAATATAGTATTTCAAAGTTTGGTGTCCTTTTTTTTTCCTTTTTGATTGTCAAAGTCTGGTGTTTAGATATCCTAATGACAATTATTTTTCTGTTGATTTCTCCTGTCAATTTTTGTAATTTATATTTAATTGTAGGCTTTCTTCACATGAGTTTTATTACTGTAATATTTCCATTCTGCATGGTACCTTTATGATGAATTCTCCTTTGTTCAATTATTACTGCCATTCACCTTTTCTTTTTATTTATACCTGCTTGGTAAACATTTGGCCACAATTTAATATTTTTAACTACTTAGAATTAAGTGAAACGTTCATTGCAGAAATTCTGGCAACTATAGAAAAGCCTTCATATACAAAATCATTCATTACCATATCCAGAATTTTCTCTTATTCCTTCCTCTTTTTTTTTAAATTGTCTTTGGTATGTTAAAAGAAAGCCAGAAGAGCCTACATCAGGGCCAGTGGTCATAGGCCAATTCAACCAGAAGCCAGATCATTCCTTAGTCCGGAGCATGAAGAGACAAAGTTATCAAGGAAACAGATCTCATATCTATTTCATTTCTTGAAATTCAAAAACAGCAAATCACATTCCTCTCTTGTCTGTGGGAGTGAAGAAATAAAGTGATTAGATTGCCAGGGTTTCAAAGCTAGAATGACGTGAATCTGCTGTGGACAGGAGCAGGAATCTCAGGCAGCTCCCTGCACCAGGAGTTCACAGAAGGTGATTCCAGCAGCTGCCACTGAAAAGCAAAACCTTGTGTGGCTTTAGCATGGGCCTGGGATGTTGGTGTGTGTGTGTGTGTTATTGTGTGTTGACTGTGATATGTGTGTATTGTTGGAGTGTGTGTATTTGAATGTTGTTGGTTATGTATATACTGTATGTATTGCACTGTATGTGTATATGTTATTGGTGTGAGTGTGTTTTTGTGCGTGTGTTCTTGTTTGTGTGTGTTGTTGGGGGTATGTGTTTTGTGTATGCTGCATATGTGTTGTTGGGGTATGTGTTGAGGTGGGTGTGTGCTTTTTTTGTGTGTCTGTTCTTGTTTGTATGTGTGTGTTGTGGTGGTGGGGTGTGTGTGTTGTGATGGTGGTGTGCATGTGTGTTATGGTGATAGCTGAATGTGTGTGTGTTGTGATGGTGGTGGTGTGTATATTGTTGTGGTGGTATGTGTGTTGTGGTGATAGTGGGATATGTGCTTGTGTATTGTGGTGTGTGTGTGTGTGCTGTGGTGGTGGTGGTGGTGGTGGTGGTGGTGTGTGTGTGTTGTGGTAGTGATGGTGTGTGTGTGTGCTGTGGTGGTGGTGATGGTAGTGTTGTGTGTTGCTGTGGTGGTGGTTGTAGGGTGTGTGTGTGTGTAGGGGCCACACCAGTACAGAGGGTTTGACAGCACTAGATGTCCCACAAAGGGAAAGCAGATGTCAACACAACTGAGTCCATGTTTTCTGGAGATCGGGGAAACTTTGGGTCTGAGAGCTGCCTCAAGTCATGTTCTGGCTGAAAAGTGAGGTCCAGAGCTTCAGCAGAAATGTGTCCTGTGTCAAAGGATCTTAAAATAGGCTTTCCCAGGAGAGGTTAAAGGGATCAAACCCTTTTTCTCAAAAGGAGAAAAGATTAAGTGGCTATTTAATTACTACCATCAAATCTATGAAGGTTTTCTTAGTGCTCCGTGGTTTTTCACTTGCTCTAGAAGGCAGATAGGGTGAAATGCAATCCACTTAAAACACTGGAAATTAAGGAGTTTCTCGCCCCTCAGATTTATACAACATGGAACAGTCTGTAGGGAAAGATTATAGAATCCTAGCCCCAGTGATCGCTGAAGAGAGAAACTGCAGTCCAGAACCCAGGGTCACCCACGACTGGGAAGGAGCGCTGGCCTGGTCAGGCAGACTGGGCTGGAATTTCAGCTCTGCACAGCCCCTCAGTATTATTTAACCTCTTTACTCTTAGCTTTCTCATCTCTCAAATGAGCATAATGACAACTGTATCACAGATTTTTCTTGAATTAAATCAAATGACAACCTGTTTGAATCTCCTACCTCAGTGCCTGGTACCAGTACATGCTCAACCAATGTAGGCTTCCTCCCCCTTTTCAACTAATTTTTGATGAGCAGTAAATCTTGCCCATTCTTTGATCACTAATGAGAATACAATTCAATTCCATTTGATAAAAATGTACTGAGCACCTCCTTTATGGAAGGTACTAGGTAGGGTGTTTCCTAGCTCCCAGCATCCATTCACCCTACTTTTTGTATGTCTCCAATTTTTGTGGGTGTGGGTCCACCTGCTTAGGCAGTATGGAGTTTAGCTGGTGACACGTGACCCAGGTGCTGCCAATCAAAGCATCTGAGTGTGTTGTCAAGAGTGATTGGTTAAGAAATGGGAACCTGACCCAGTTGAAGCAAGTGAAACTCAAAGGATTTTGCTTGTGCTTGCTGGACAGCAGGCCCTCTCCCTCCTAAGAGCCTGGGAGGCTGGAGCTCGTGCAGCCATCTAAACTCCTCAAGAGCTTGAGAACTAAAATACAGAGAGGAGGGCAAAGTTAAGTTTAGAAACAGGGAGAAACCAGCCCAATTCCTGTTCACTTATGTGATCCAATAAATTCTACTTTTTGTTTAAGCTAGTTGAGTTGGGTTATATGCTGCTAAATGAGCAAACTGACACAGGCTGTGTAAGACATACAAAAATGACTAAGATCAAAAAGCTTATAAGTTATAAAAAGGTCTTTATAAAAATAATAATAGTATGAGGCAAAGTATTTATTATATAGTATTTATCTAGGAATTGGTACTTGATAGACACTGCACTAAATTCTTTGTATACATTGCTTTATTTAATCCTCAGAACAGTTAGTTTTATGGAATTAGCAGCCTTGATTTTGAACTAGAGAGATGGATAGACATTGGACAAATGTGAGGGGAGGGTAAAGAGGGTAAGTGGAAGAAGGAATACATGGTGACAGGAAAATGCAGAGACAGTTTGGGAAATAATGGTGGTCTGTTAATTGAGGCATGGAGGCATGAAAGACAGTAATGGGGAATAAGACCAGCAAGGCAGGCTGAGATCAATGCATTGGGAATTTGGAATTCCAAGGCAAGGAATTTATATTACTAACAACCAGAGGCCCGATGCACGAAATTCATCAAGAGTAGTCCTTCCTTCCCCCAGCTGCTGGCACCAGCTTCCCTCTGGCATCCAGGACCCAGGCTTCCCTCGCAGCCCAGGCTTCGTCTGGACGGTCGTCTGGAAGGACGTCTGGTGTAAGTAGCATATTATGCTTTTATTATTATAGATAGATGAGGTTTTGTTTTTTTTTAAGCAAAGAAGTAAGAGACCCAAAATCTAATCTCATATAGCTTATTTTTTTATCTGGGGAAAATATTCTTATAATGTAGGAAAGTGGAGATCATTTTCAAAGTGAGTATAGAGGAAGGGGAAATGCCTAATATATAAGTATTCACAACTTTTGCTTCCATCCCTGACTTTACAGAGAGTGACTCTTCCTTTTGGGTCAGCAGTCAGGTGCCTTCAATTGTACAGAGTTTAGGAGGGGGACACACGCACAGCACAGACTCTAGAATCCTGAGAGGGTAGGTTGATCTATAGAAGGAAGGGTTGTGTGGTGCAAAAGGAAGAGAGAAACCGCCAGCCTGAGTGTTGGAGCTTGAGGAATTGGAATTCGAGGAGGAAAGACGGGAGATTCTTAGGCAGCTGTTGCTATCCTTGTAAAGGAAACTGAGAGCAACAGGGAAAGAGGTGGTGGTGTGTGCTTTCTTTAGAGAAAAAGCCAAGACTTAAGGCACGTCCTTATAATGACTTTTTCACTTCCAGATTGCAGAAGCTGATATTTATTAACATTGGAGAAAGAGCTTGTTTTGATACTTATTGAAGAGCATGACTGGCGGAAGGTAGGGAAGAGGAAAAGTGTTTCATGTTCAGCTCAAGTGAAGACAGGATGGGTCAGGAAATGTGTTGGGAACCAGCCTACCTTGAGAAGAGGCACCAAAAACAAAAACTGAGAATAAAAGGTGCAGATATGTCAAAACCATGTGATAGTTCCTCCAAAAGTTAAACAAATATTTGCCATATGATCCAGCAATTCCATTTCTGGGGATAGACCCAAAGAATTGAAAGCAGGGACTCAAGCACATGCTTGCACACCAGTGTTCATAACAGCATTATTCACATTATTCACTAAGGGAAAAAAGGGGAAGCAACCCAAATGTTCAGCAACAGATAAGTCGATAAACGAAACGTGGTACATGCATACAATAGAATATTATTCAGCC
Source organism: Corynorhinus townsendii (assembly GCA_026230045.1). Taxonomy (NCBI): domain Eukaryota; kingdom Metazoa; phylum Chordata; class Mammalia; order Chiroptera; family Vespertilionidae; genus Corynorhinus; species Corynorhinus townsendii. The sequence goes on from JAPDVU010000004.1 coordinate 53,353,807, forward strand.
TTAACTGAACAGGAAATTCTATATGCTACAATGTGGATGAAACTTAAAAATATTACGTTGAGTAAAATGAGCCAAACACAAAAGGACAAATACTGTGTGAGGTACCTAATACAGGCAAGTTCATAGAGACAGAAAGTAGATAAGAGGTTACTGGGGCCTGAAGAGGATGGTGGTGAGGAGTTATTGTTTACTGGGTAGAGTAAGCATGTCAAACTCAAAGTCTAACATGGGCCAAATAAACAAGGTTTAAGTTTATGTGGGCCACAAAAAAACAGAAGCTTTAATTTTCATGGAAATGTAGGTTTATTTCGATAGAGACATGCTGAATACAAAGGGCTGAAATAAGTAATTGTTAACAAAATAATAGAGCATTTTAATAAAAATTAATATTTTTTCTTGAACATTAACTTACCAGACACTGAATAACTGCACAAATTAATACACATAACATAACTAAATCTATTTTTCTTGTTCTCCGAAAGCAAAATATTTTCTCTTGAGCACACCAAACAAATTAGTCCAAGACTAATGACTGGCAATCAGCTGCTAAAATATTCGCTGCTAGTATTAGTGGAGAGAAATGGTGCGCCTGCGCATAAGGGAAATGAATGCAACATGATTATAGTAAACAGTCATTAGCAAATGTTGTAGTTCGTTATTAATAATTATGTGTAACAAGGTATTGTAAAAATTAAGTTACGAAATTTTAATTAAAACGTTTCTTACATAATGTTTTATTGGCTGGGCCGTGAGTTTGGCATGCTTGGGATAGAGTTTCTATTTGAGATGAAGAAAAAGTTCTGAACATGGATAATGGTGATGGTTACATAATATTGTGATTATACTTAATGCCACTTATAATCATACATTTAAAATTATTAAAATGATAAATTTTGTATTATGTATGTTTTACCACAATTTTTAAAAATCTCCATATGATGTAGGGTTATTGATGTTAGACTAGAAAGTAGGGTTTGCCTAGTATCTCCAGATAGAGTCTTGATCAGAAGGGAGGGCTGTAAAAATGTCGTTCTAAGAAGAAAGATCAGTAGCCATGAGGTATAGAACCTTGGACCAGAACACTGGCCTAGGGTGTGAACTTTCAAATCAGTGAGGATAAGGTGCTGTGAGAGCCAGGCTAAGGGAGAATGAGGAGGATTTGTGATTATTGGATCAGGACAGGCATTGGGGGAGCCAGGCAGTTGTCATGATTTCAGCTTTTTCTTTTCCTTAAAAAATATTTGCTACAGTGGTTGATTTCTATTTTTAACAAGCCAACCAAGTATTTCCTTCCTAATATTACCTAACTTTACCTTTCTCAATTGCTGCCATAAATAGAACTCATCAACAACAAAGTCTTTAGAAAACTGTCAACCTCAGCCAATAAATTGTCCTCAACCATATGGAAAAAGTGGACGGTCATGACTCAGACAAGGTGACTCTGCTTTTCTGAATGGAAAAACATCCCATGTTTGGATCGTGAGCAAGAATGTTTCTGAATACAACTCTGAGATCTTTTTTAGGCGTTTTATTATTATTTTTTTTTTTTGGTACTACAGTGTTTCCTGTTGGATATATACTTTGTCAAAGAGACAAATGTCAAACTCTCAGCTGATCAATAAGCTATTTTACAACTTGTTTTTCAGGATCTCCTAAATTTCACTTTTTATGTTTTTGTAATCCTGCTCTTTTGATAATATTTTTATGTGAAACTTATTTTAAATATTTACACATCTAAAAGTATACATTTAATGTAAAAACTCGTGTTTATGTAAGTTCAAAAATGGCTTGCTGCTCCCCTAGATACAGCTTAGATGTGTCTTACTATCAAAGAAGCCCTTGAATCTCCTCCCCATAAATGAAGTTACAGCAGTTACCTGTTTGCCCATCTAACCACCTGTTGTCACATAGTAGCAGGACCTTTAGAAACTGGGAAAGGTGGGAGGTACGTTTTGATAATAAGGGGAAAGGCCTGACACTGGACCAGGTCAGTGCTGAGCAGATCAGCCTGAATGGTGCTGCAGTGAGAGGCTCTGAGCAGCTCGCAGTAGCAGAAAGACAGCCGAGAGAGTTGGTGTGGTGGTTGGATGTGAGGTAAGAGGCTTACTATAAATCACCGTGGCCTTCATCGCCCATGTGTTCCATGTGTAAGGGAAATCCTAGCTGGGCTAGATCAAACCAGATGACTGACAGCTGGAGATGGGTGATACCTCTCTAAAACCTCTATTTGCATCCACTGATCTATATGGGACTTTGGGGGCCTTATAGGAAAAATACCTGAACCATATCCACCTTTGCTGGATACATATGGAATACAGATATATTCATTCCATAAATATTTGTTGAGCGCTTCCTATTGTGCCAGACACTGTGCATAGTCTTGGGGATAGAGCTGTGAAGACAAGAGCTCTGCCTTCCAGGAGTTTACAGTCTTAATGGAGGAGACCAAAATAAACAGAATAATAAGTAAACAGTATAATTAATGATTGTGATAACTACAAGGAAGAGAAAGAACAAGAGTGAGGAAGTAAAGAGAAACTGCTTTAGGTCACTTCAGAAAGGGGGTTCCAGGATGTCCTTAGAAGGGGTAACATCTGAGCTTAATCATCCAGGATGAGAAAGAGCTGGCCAGTCTATCCTTGGGAGTGGGGGTGGGGAGATTAACCTAGAGGAATTCAATTGCAAGGCCTGGGAGCTTGTGTTCAAGGTAGAGGACGGGAGCTGGAGTGGCCTAAAGTGGTGACTATAATAGAAGATCCATTTGCAGAGCTGGCAGACACTAGATATCACAGGACCATCTCAGCCATGTAAGGGTGGTCAGTAGCCACTGAAGAGTGTTTAAGCATGAAAACAACATGATTTTATTTACATTTTTATAAGTACCCGCGCGCTAACCGATTGCGCCACTGGAGCTCAGTATTTACATTTTTAAAAGAATACTCCGGTTGCTGCGAGGTGAGTAGAGGTGAAAGCAGGTTCCTTAAGAAAACCACCATGATAACCCAGATAAGTGATGATGGCAGCCAACACTAGGAAAGTGGTTCTCAAAGATAGGGGTCCCTGGATCAGCAGCAGCGGCGGCAGCAGCAGCAGCATCTAGCAACCTGTTAGAAATGCGAATTCTCAGGTCCTACACCAGCCCCAGTGAATCAGAAATTTGGGAGGTAGGACCCAGCAATACTGTATTAACTCTTCAAGTTGGTTCTAATGCACCCTGAAATTGGACAACTTCTAGATTGGACAACTTGTAGATTATGGAAGTAGAGAAGGTGCTATGAACAAAGTGTTTGTGTCTCTCTGAAATTCATACGTGGGAGCCCTAAGCCCCAGCTTAACTGTATTTGGAGATGGGGTCTCTAAGGAAGTAATTAAGGTTAAGTGAGGTTACCTGTGGGGCATTGATCCATTAGGATAAGTGACATTACAAGAAGGGAGTTTTCTCTCTCCCTCTCTCTATCTCCCCTCCCCACCTCACCCACCACAAGCCCACAGAAGAGGCCTCAGAATGGAACCTATATTGCTGGCACCTTGATCTTTAACCTTTCAGCCTCTAGAACTGTGAGCCAATAAATTTTTGTTAAGTCACTCAGTCGGTGGAATTTTGTTATGGCAGCCAGAAAAGACTAATACAAAAGGGAAGAGTGAACTGCAGTGGGATAAATTTTGGAGGCAGAACTTGGTAATGCATTAAATACATATAAAGGGTGAGTGAGCTCACAAAGTCACTATAAAAAGCAATAGCTGTGGACAACTTCTTAACCAGCTGTGAAGATAACTCAGAGTAACAATATGTACACCCCCATCTGCGAACTCTTCAAAATATGAAGAAGCCCAGCATCTGCACCCCTTCCTCATTCAAAGTATCACCTCGTATGTGGATCCTAGTAGGAGACACCCCTGTCCCCATATCCCTATACAGAAGTCAAAGGGGAACTGGTTCTCTCTCATCACTCATTGCAACCCAGAGCTTGGAAACATGACCGAGGCTCAGACAATCAGATGCTCTCCAGGGACTTGCCTCTGGAACGAGCTTGTTCATGGCTGTGGCAATGTAGTCAGGGAGGATGGTGAGGACACGTGGCAGCCTCAACCCGTAACGTGACCTTGGCTGAATTATTTTCCCCATTGGTTTTCCCACTGTTCCCATCCACTTATGACCAATAAGACATGCTTCCAATAAACTCATTTTTTGCCTAAATTAACTAGAGTTTTAGCCAACTTCTGTGACGGATCAAATGAGGAACTCTATAAAGACCAGACTTCCTATGTGTGCACAGGGAATCAGAGACCTTGATATCTGGGAATTCATTTTAACGTGGTGGCATTTGTGCTCACAGGCTATAGCCAGAGACATCTGGGTTGCAGGTAGCAATAGGCAATAACTTCACTCCATTGCTTCCCTAAACAAGTGTGTCTTCATGTAAGTGCACAACCAACAGGCAACTGAGACTTTAAATAACAGCTTCCATTTTCTTTCTAACACCTTTGACTCCATCTCCTCATCTTCGAGCCACTGGCCCACCTGACTGGGAACGGTCGAAGGGCTCTGGATCATCTCTGGCCACCTCTGGAGTCACTCCTCCTGCAGTGGGTCATCCTAGAGCCATGCCCTGGCCATGCCATGCCCTATTCTAACATCATTAATAAAATGTTCAAAACAAAATATGAACTATTTAGTTGGGTATTTAAGGGCCTGCACAATTTTGTTTTGCCCTATTTTTCTTAGCTTACCTTCTAGTGCTTTCCAACATACTCTTTATGCTCAAAATGCTGGCCTATTCCTGGTGCCCTGGACCTGTATCACGCACTCCCACTCTCCCCCAATGCCTCTTCTCTCCTCTTTCTCTCCAGATCCTCCCCATTCCTCAGGACCCACTTCCATCCCCGCCTCTCTGGGAAATCCTCCTTGAATTTCCTGACCCACAGTGATCTCTCCCTTCTCTAAATCTTCAAAACCCCCAATGTTTGTGCCAGTCATGTGATGCTCTTCAGACTCGTTTTCTTTTCCTGGGCTTGTGCCTCATCGTTATCAACCATATTAGCAACCCATTTAAAGCAGACACCACACTCTACACAGTGACTCACTGCAATGGTTACCCAACCTCTTGTGTATCCTAGATGAGCCATGACCCATGGTGCAGAACATAATGGAAATACAGATAAGCCAGGATATAATCCGCAGGTCTCATTGTCTGCCCCATCCATGGCCTCTTCTAGAGAATCTATTCTGCATTCCTCTGTCCCCCATGACCTACCCCTAACCCAACGCAGCTGCTCCACTCTGAGAAAAGCATGATATGGCCTGACAAGTCTCTTTCCTATGAGAATTCACCTGAAGAGATGCAGAGACTGTTGTCAGTTGGTGGCGGTTACTGGGCTTGGAGACCATGATGTAGAGTCAGACTGGCAGCTATGTTGGATGAAGTAAGCAAGACGAGGAAGCTGGCCTGGTTAAGAGGTCCCCGAAGACAAGTACAGAGCTCTTGGAAGTGGAAAGAGCGGCTTAGCTTCGGGTGGCCTCCTGCTTCTCAGGCCCAGCCTTTCTCTAGGCAGGATCTGGTTGTATTTTCTACCCATGAGATTTCCCTTTAACATTTCAGTGAACTGGGGCTAGCTGAGGGGCTTTTTATCTATCCCCTTCCCTTCTCCTAGGCCTGTCACAGCAAAGTGTGACTACCGAATTCCTAGCGTGGAAAACCAAGAATCAATTGCTCAAATGCTGTCAAAAAGTGACATTCAGGTTTGAGTGACAATGATGTCTTTGGTGCTGTCCCTCTCTGCTTTCCTATTTTTAGTTCTGCTCCTGCTCTCTGCAATTACAATGCTTAGTGCTTAAGCAGTCGCCAGGAGTTATTTAACAAGTACCTTGCCCTTCTTTGAAGAGGATGCTTTGATTCTGAGCTTACATCCTTCTCTTAGTGACTTCAGAATGTGCCATTTCACAAGACATCAAGCTCTTCTGGTGTTTTCTTTGAATGATGGGCTTAAGCTCATTGCTTGATCACAGAAATTGGAGCTCATCAGAGAGAAATTTTCCCAAACCTGAGTGTCTTCAGCAAGTTATTCTCCATCTATAAAACAGAGCTCACAGGGGCAAGCTTTCTGAAGGATGTCAGCAATTATACCAATATAATGAATGGAAAGTATTTTGTAAATAAATTCCAGAAGCATTAGTATTCTAATTTTTAGTGCCCATTTATCTTCAGATATATTACTCAAGATGCATATGTCACATACAAATAGGAACTATCCAACATCCAGAGCTGTGTAGGGATGCAGGGGGCTTTTATGAGTCTTCTACTAATTGATGGCTATCATACTGTAGAGACAACTCACACATGTATACAAATTTCTCTAATTTTTTTTGCATTAAATACAAATTATATCTCCCAATAGAAAACCCTATGTGTGAATTAGGGATCAATCAAGGGTAGGAAAATTGAAGAGGGAAGGGATTAACGATAGAATTTAAGGAAAACGTCATCCTTATCTAAAGAATTTATGAAAGTTCATATGAATCTTTCTCCATCCTTTAACATCTAGAATATATTGCCAGGAGTTACCTATCCCACCACCCAGAAACAGACTGGAGCACAGGAAGTGTACTGGGGGGTACTTTTGGGAACCTCACCTGTGAGACAGTGAAGGAAGCAGTTTTGGGCAGGGGAAATTGGACTGCATTCAGGCACAACAAATGCCTCAACTGATGCCACAAGCTCATTCTTAAGTGGGGGTGACCCTGTGGAGCTGACCCAAGTGAAGCCAAGAGGTAGAGCCTCTGTATCCTCACCTGCCCGTCATCATGTACAAGCTGCCCCCAGGAGAGGGTAACATGGCTCTCTTCCTTCACTGCAATTTCTGGAAGTTGTCATTGTGTTTTCTCATGTGTCAATGAAATAAATGACCAATAGGGAACTCCATGAAGAAAGGTGTTCTTCCCAACAGTACTCTTGTCATTACAATGGCATATTGTAAAGGCAGGAACATACCCCAAACGAATTTGTATCTGACTAACAGGACTAAAAGGAGAATTTGCACCAGACACAAGAGAGCTCCAGACACTGCCCTGCACTTACAGCCCAGGCCCGGCAGCACCACACCATGGTTCCTTAAACCATGGACTGGCCTCCTTTGTCACCGTTATTTAATTCCAAGAGCATGGTCTTGGCCTTAAGTCAGCTGAAAGGATTATTTTTGTTTTTCAAGCTTGCCATCTCCTTTAGCACATACACCTGAGAGTTGAAAGTATTATTTTGAAAACAGCGTATAGTTATTAAACTGAAATTGAAAGGTATTATCAGCATCAACTTGGAGAATGAAAAGATGAAAAGTAACATTGGAATACTTGCAATTCCCCCATTAAATGATAGGATGTGCTAAAAGTTATCTACACACACTTTTGCAGGAAGAATCCTTCCAGGATTTCTTAAACTGTTATAAATATTCATTCCTTGTAGCATTTTTTAATAAAACTTACAGGGGAAAAAACATGCAAAATCCTTGATTTTTATTAAAACTATGTTTTTCTTATAAATCCTAAGAAAGGGCACTTTCTCTTTCCTAATGAAATTCTAAGGTGGAAGTTCTAATGGTCTCTTTGTCCTGTCATGCTGATTACCTTAGCTCAGAAATTTATCAGTTCAAGAAGATGTATTAACTTCCTAGTTGATTCAAAGACCATATTCTGTGATTTTAGCTCACCTATAATGGACAATGTGTCCAGGTTATTATCTCCTAAGAGGATCACCGTTTAAGCTTTTCCTGAATGCTCAATTCTTCTTTGTCCATTTGCTGGGATTTTTATCTTCAACCAGGAAATAAATGTACATTGCCCTACATTAATGGTCTGGCAGATTATAAACAAGCATTGTTCCTTTATCTTTTTTATGTTCCTAATATTATTTAAAATGACTTTAACAAGTACTTTGGGTGTCCCTGGTCCTTTTTAACTTATCACTGTCATATTGTTGATGTACCTAATTGATAGACAATAACCATTTATTTTATGCCTGAGTAGGACACCAGTTCTTATCTGCACTCGTTAGTATGGGTTGTGTGAGGCTATATAAGTGACTGACTAGTAGCATGTATTCTTGAGCTAGAGTGTCTGGCTTCAACTCCCACCTCTGCCACTTAGCTCTGAAAAAATCAAAACTTCTCTGTGCCTCAATTTCTCCATTTATAAAATGAGAATATCTACTCATAGGGCTACTTTTAGAATTAATTCATGTAAAAGTAATGCCTAACACACATGTGCGTGTACACACACACTCACACTAATACTATTATTGCTCTGCAATTTAAAAAAAAAAAAAAACCCAACACCACAAATTTAAAATTGTCACCGCTTATACAGCTAAATTATGGCACTTTAAAAATAGCAGCACAAAATTTGTTGTGGTTAATCATTCTCTTATGTTATCAATGAGATCATGTTCTATACCACACACATAGGCACCAAAAAGATGATATTTAAGCAAATTAAAATACCCATTCATTTACTCCATAAACATCTGAGTGCCCTCTCTGAGCAAGGCCTTGAGCTGGGGTGAGGGCTCCAGGCATGATGAAGACAGGGGCCCTGCCCTCAGAGCATCATGCCTCCCAAAGGTCTGTGAAAACTAGGCTTTCATGGAAGCGAAGAGTGAGCTTTTCAGAACATTTTCTTATCTCCTATTTATTCTCAAGGAATCATTGTTAGCAAATGCCTTCAGATCCCAGGCAGGAAGCTTCCTTTCAGGTAATTGAAAGCTTAAAAGAGATACATATTGCATATTAGAGAGCGAGAGGAGATTCCAAAGAAAGGATTTAGTAGATGCGGTGATATTTCGCTACAAAATCATAGTGATATCCCTACCAATATCTATTATCTATTAATATAGGCAAATGCTACATTAATAGCACCGCTTTCTACACATCTGCAACAAAAGAGAACCCACAGAGCTAATTTTTCCCTTTGCCCTCATTCCTTGGGTAACGAGGTTGGCTTCAAAACATTATTTGCTTAGTTTGAAGGCTTATTGGTGCCATCAATAGTGTTTATTGAGTTTATTATTGATTAAACCAAATGTACTAATGCAATGCTTATTGTGTGGTAAACATCATACTGTCTAAGATATAGGAAATAAAAAGTACCAAAAAACAAAGGTATTAACCAAAAATTTAAAATTAAAAACAAAAATCATCAGAGTATGTTGGATTTAATCAGGGAAAGCTTTAGAGAGGTGAATTTTAAGCCAGAAAAGTTCTATGCCCATGCAGGGTGATGGCAGAGGAGAGGGTTCTGCTATCCAATAGGCACAGAGAAAGGATTTAGAAAATCTGTGCAGTGGACATTCCTGTGGTGACACCCCTCCCTCCCACATACCCTTCTGCCCGTCCAAACTCTTGTTTGTAGGCAAAGACAACCAACTAGTCCATGAACTTGGTGGATTTTCGTGGAGTGTCTGCCACATGGCTGAACAGGAACCACTGATTCTGTGGTCCCAGCCCAGGTTTAAACCTTTCAAGTTCCCAAGATGACTGGAGTGGACATTTAGGAATCCCTGTTGACCCCAATGGAGCTCTCACCCATCAGAGGAGAGTTCCAGAGGCTGCAAATCATTTGTCATTGGCTGCTGAGTAGTAAAGCTAACTCCCTGAACACCTCTTGCCTGGGGAATGTTCTCTAAACACAATACAGAAGATATTTCAGGGCTGCCCCATTCAGAAATCTGACTCCAAGTAGCATCCAAGGGACTTTAAAACTGCCCTCCTGTGGCCATGAGATGAGAGAGAATACAGCTGCCAGAGCAGCCACGCACTGAGGGCTCAATTAGGAATCAGACAATCAAAGCACCCTGCTCCAGCGTTCACCATTAACAAGCGAACACCAAGCGCTCTCCAACAGTGACTACGAGGTTAGGAGGGGAGACAAGATGCAATGTCCACGTAAGCAGGGAGACAAGCCTGGGACACGGACAGCCTGGGCACATTCCCATATCTGACAGGACCACCAAGGTTTCCAGCAACTCCTGCATGAGGACAGACTACAGCCTGACACTAAAACCCACACCTTTGCACAATCTTAGGATAGAAAGCAAGTTTAAAGTTTTTCAACAACTTCTTTGGTCTTCATCAAATTTCTACTTTAAGGAATCCTTTTAAAGTATCATGGTCTATACTTACCTGGACCCAGTGGCCACTACCTTAAGAGTGAAGTTTCCAGGGCCTGAAAACAAAACAGGCGTCTCCCCACACCCTCCACCCTCCACCCTCCACCCTTAGAAACTGTCCTAAGAGAATGATCCCTGCTTTGGTGTGCCACACCGCACAGGGGCACGTGCCTGTATATGAATCAAGCTGGACAGGGACAGCCTTTCAGGGACACTCTGAGCACCAAACCTTCTCTAATCCTGAACTGTAACTCCTGGCTGGCCCAGTCATTCTGGTATGGAAAAAAGGAGAAATCCAGTCTCCTAGGTATTTCCCCAGCTTTCCTAACTTGAACTTGATTCTATATTCATTCATTCAACTCAATTTATTTACTAGTATTTCAGAGGCTCATATATGGTGTTTACCATAGGCAGGGCACTGATCTAAGCACGTTATGGATTAACCTATGTAATCCCCACAACACCCTGTCAATCGTGTGACTTCTGTAACACACACACACACACACACACACAGTTTCTTGCCCTTCATGTGCGTCTACTTCTTTACTTGTCTGTGCCTTTTATGTGATCACGTATAATGCCCTTATTTATGTTTGTGTCATCCCAACCTGGATTTCTGGCTCCTAATAGTCAGGAACTCTGACTAGAGGCTATGACTCCCGGGGACTTGGGCATTTGTTCCCTCCCTGGAAACTGTGGAAGAGGATGCTACTTGCTGTTGCTGTTTCCTCACAGGAGCATATCCTTCAGGCTCCCGGAGAATAAAATAGCTTGTTTCTCCTTCCTCATTTCTGGGGGTCTGTCTGTACCATCCCCACTGCTCAGTTAGAAATCACAGTCCTGCTGTTTCCATACCTCTCCCTCCCGCCCCCCCCCCCCCCCCCGCCAGGTATCTCAGCGCCCCTGGGGATACCTTGAAAGACCTTTTTGTCCTGTCAAATTGCAGGACTCTGTGGACAAAGGCTAGGGTCGCAGCAATCTCCTCCTGCACCCAGGCCTGGCTCTGACACAGTCGGCCCGAACTCAGCAGTGAAACTCTCTTCACATGGTGCTTAGTGCAGCACTGTGGCAATTAGGGGCTTGACAAATGCTTTTCCATGATGCTGAAGCTGAAGATCAGAGAAACAACATATTCCTTGGAACAAAGGGGCACATTGTAAGTGAATTCACCTTTCAAAATAGGGTTTCTGGCCACCAAACCCCTTTTTGCCCAGGGTGTAGGGAAATAATACCAGGACATGAACACAGGGCTGGGCACCCAGAGATTGGGACCAGGGTATCGAGTGCTTTAGCGCTAAAATGTATCTGCTGTACGGATGGAGGGACTCTGAGATGCTACGTTTAATAACTGCGCTAGGAAAATATTAACTGGCATCAAGGATTAGGAGCTCACAAACTAGCCTGAACAAAAACCCCATAGATTCCTAGCTCAGCAGCAAGTGTTTACTCAAAAACACCAATTAGTGGGCAAAATGCGGGTTCGTGAAACAGAGTGCTTAAGAAAGTGAGGAAGGATGGAGAGGGCTGTGGGGGGGAAGTGAGACAATTTTCCTAGCGAGAATGATGAGAGAATTGCTTGCTCAAGGGCAAATTTTATGGAAAATCATGAGCCAGTTCTAACAGAGGGAGAAACCTTTCCAAAGAGTTAATGGAGCAGTTAGAGAAATTCAGGTTCAGTAAATCATGAGGATGGGGAGTATTGATCTGAACGTTCTGTGGATGAAAATATGGAGCTGAGCTGCTGATCAAACTATATAACAGAACCGCTCTTCCACGGTGCCGGGGAGTTCAGTTGCTGAGTTGAAGCTAGAGTTTTGCCCACAAAGTTCTCCCTCCCAAGCTGGTTCTCTTCAGAAATTCTGTCCTGGGGGTTAGTAAACTCTCCCAGTTATACAACTGCACCTCTCATCTCTGTAATGATTTCCAAATGCATAACTTGCAGCCCAATCTGTCATCCGAGTTCCAGGGGGTATATTTCCAAGTCTCTCCAGGTCATTCCTACTCAGGCAACTCAATATCATAGCTAATTAGACACTCATCATCCCCAATGCCCTCACCACCAGACCAATAAGAATACAAAACAAAGCAACAATACAAATAGCACAACTGCCCCAGCCAGTTTGGGTTAGTGAGTAGACCACTGGCCTATAGACCAAAGGGTCCTGGGTTTGATTCTGGCCAAGAGCTTGTGTCTCCATTGCAGGCTTGATCCCTGGCCCTGGTGAGGGCACGTATAGGAGGCAACCAATCAATGTATCTCTCTCACATTGATGTTTCTCTCTGTCTCGCTCCCTCCATTCCACTCTCTCTGAAAATCAATGGAAAAATATCCTCAGGTGAGGATTAACAACAAAAATCACACAATCATCCAAATGGTTTTCCCTGTCCTTCGACCTTGAAAACATGGAGACACCTGCGATTCCTCCCACTTCTCAGCTCCTCTTCCCAATTTGCCAGTAATGTGAGCATTTAACCTTGGCCAGTGTAATCCACCTCTCTTTGATTCCATTTCTCATCTGGAGAACGCAAATAATAAAGGGCTGATAGGAGGATTTTACAAGGCCATGTGTGTAAAGCTTTCAGAATGATACCTGGCACATAATAACATGTATGAGCCATCATTTTCACCGGCACTGGCATCACATTAAAATATTGTTTTCATTTCTTTCCCCTCTAGACTCCACCAGCATCACACCAAGGGCTTCAGCACCTCTGCTCTACACTAAAGCCCAAACTGTTAGAGTGAGCCCATTCACAAGAGAAATAAGGACCAGTCCTTACCGTATGTCCAAGTCTTCTGGGAGCTTTCAAACCTACAGATGCCCAAATCCCACTCCTAGATTTAAATGAATCAGAAAATTGGGGGGAGGTGCGCCTGGAAGTCCTATTTTCTCCCCAACAGTTCTCTGTGTCTCCTGATACGTAGTCAGATTTGGGAACCACTGCCTAAGACAACCCGATTGAATATCCTCATTTTACAGATGAGGAAAATGAGGAGAAAGAGAATCAGAGACTGGGTCAAGGACACAGAGCAGGAAGTGACAGGGCCTGGACAAGACCCTCGATGATTATTCTCAATGGACAGTACTTTCCCTTCTCCACGCTGCCTCCTCCTGGCCTGGTGAATGTCACAGCTCTCTCTCTGCTCTTCTCTACCTCCTTTGTCTCCCCCTCTAATGGCTTGGAAACATTACCCTCCATTCAACACCTACAGTGGTTCTCTAGGACAAGGTACTTGGGGAGTGCAAGCCCTAGGAAAATAGATTTTGAGGGGCATAGCTGCATACACTATTTCGTTAGAAAATGGGCCCCTGTGATGTATAGTGATTTACTGATGAAGATTTAGAATAATGAATATTTCCCAGTGTGAAAATTCTTGTTTTCTTCATTACTCGTGAATGACAGTTACCCCAAATCAACATCTCAGCACCATTTTAGAGGTTCAACGTCATGCAGTCTTATAAAAGAAATAACTTACTAGACAATGTCAGTGGGAACATATGCCGACCAGGCTGCCTCCTGAACCGGGACCCACCCTGACTCCAGGATAATCCCATAGGTATAAGTGTTGGTGCTCCTCTGGATAGCTGGTCAATATCTCACAGGCTGGAGTGAGAGTAGAATAGTGCCCTCATGGGAAGAACTGGGATCTGGCTTGGACACTCCACCCAAAAAGCAGTGCAGGCTCCATGGGCTTCCTTCTAGGAAAGCAATCCAAATCATGGGGACCTCTAAGGCGTGGAGCTGTCCACCCATGGTGAAAGGCAGTATTGTCACATCAGCTGGTTAATAGATTGGGATGCTATGGAAGAATACTTTGGAGCCACTTTTCATAGCTTTATAAAGACGTCTGGCCAATTGCATGATATGTTAAATAAGTAGGAACTTGAATGCATTAAAAATTAATAGAAAATGGCATGAATAATAAATCTGTGGTAGTGTATAAAATGATCCAACATTACCTCCAGGTTAGACAATCTATTTCTAAAATGGTATGAGCTAAGTGACCTTAGAGTCTTTTCACTGGTGGCCTGAAGAGAACAGAGACACAGGAAATAATAAATAAAATCTGGGCTGGGGGAAGGCCATACAGCTGTGCAAGTTACTTATAAAACAACATGCCTCGGGGTCTTTCCCCATCCTTTCTTTCTCGGAGACATGACGCATGGCCCTGAATCCCTGAGCCTAGGCTGCAGGTGATACAATCCCTTGAACCCAGCCAGGATTGGGTTCAAGAGACCAGGATAGGGGTCTCTCTCCTAGGATTGAGAGACCCCTTCGGATGCAGACCAAGCAGGTTAGGTCAGCCATCCTGGAGCCATGCCAGACAGTGATGTGCCTGTAGGAATTGCATGGATCTGGTCTGGCCCACAGAGGTTTAGGCAGGAAGAGACTCAAAAATAAGGTGGTGTTTACCAAGGTCCCACTTCCATACTTCATCCTCCCCCCATGTCAAGCCTGCTCTGGGACTTTCAAGGAAAAATATTGTAATCCATGTCCATCTCCAGCCTCATGAGGTCATTTTCCAAAGGGATTTGGTAGTTTCCCACATTTCCTTCTCATCCTGCCGGTATCCAGTTACTTGGTTATCACATACACACACACACACACACACACACATGCCGGCACATTTTGGCTTGCAGAGTCTTAGTACATGTTGGCTCAACAACAAAAACCAAAAACAAAAAACAAACAAAAAAATGAGCATTTCCTGGCAAATTAAAGACAAGCAGAGCCTAGTAACACAGGTGATGGGCGAACATTTACAATGTCTGCCTCCCCACACTGCTTCTTTGATGCAATTCTTTTTTGCCCTAAAGGAATTCCATGGTAATGAAATCTGTGTTCAAAAATAAAGCCTTCCTAACTAGAGATATCTTGGGACTGTTTGTTCTCTGCTGTGTAGCTGTGTGTGGTATGACCCTGTTTCTGAGTGTGTGTGTGAGAATATGTGTGTTGGGGGCAGAGGGGGGGGGCAGGATGTTGCTATCAGTGGATGATCCCAGTCTGCTTTAAAAGCTGGTCCCAAGGGGTAAAATAAGATATGGATCTAATTTGGTGAGATATTAAAATCTTCTGACCTGTCTTGTCTAACAGAATTCTGGAGCTTGTTTTTCATTATAAAGATCTGGGGTAACAACTTTATTCAGTGCTTGCATTCCTCCCACCCCAACCTCAAGTCAAAGATGCTGATTTACAAACAGAGGTTTCTTAAGTACTATTTTTAGAACAATGCTGTACCAGATTTATAAGGACGGTGGGGGGAGAAACTACAGTCACTTCTGAGCAAAGTAGCATTTCACTGCATAATAATGAAGTACTAATTGCTCTTTGTCATCACTTTTTATGCAAATTGCCCTAGAGCATTTTCCCAATATGCATTTTACATTTTAACAAAGAAAGTGGAGTCTTGACAAACAAGAATTGTGTACCCAAGCAAAAATAAAAATATCAGCTAAAAAATAAAACTGCTTAAGGTGCATTCTCTAAGGATATAAATTTTTCTACTATATCGTCCCCATTATTAGATCTATTTGACCAATAAAATTCCTTTGAATCTAAAATAAGGGTTTATGTGTCAGGCAAAAAAAAAAAAAAGTTTATATATAAAACTCGCATATTTTACTCATTCTGCAATTTACAATGGAAGTTTGATGTGAAAATTATGTTTTCAGCAAAATTTAAATAGAATAGGTCAAAATCCAGATCATCAAAGAAGTCAAATTTTGTCAAGCATTTATCACAGGCACAAATCTCACGATTTAGAGGTTTCAGTTATTCTAACTGGTTGCCATTTTCATGAAGACAGACAAATCATTAACAAAAAAGAAACATGATTTGCATGTTATAAATCCTTGAGGTGTGGGTTCGAACTCTAGTCTGGAGATTATTCCTGGTCACTACCATACTGACACCAGACAATAGGGGATAAAAAAGGGAAATGTGATTGGTAAGTTTTCTGGAACCTTCAGAGGTATGTAAAATTCAAACTTGGCCTCCAGGTCATTATAAAGATATATTTGTGAAGATAAGAGGATAGAATATATTTTATTTAACAAACTATTTGCCTGCTCTATACCATTTAAATATTTAAACGTATGGTGTGTGGGCTTCCATTTTGTACTCTTGCCGCAGGCCTCACAAATATTAAGGACAGGTCTACCTCTTAGAACTGCTCCCTCACTTCCAACTCAGAAGCTTCAATCAGATCTATACACTGTAAACATGGAATGCAATTGACTTTAAAGGCTGCTGACTTGGAGGGCCATCATCTACCTATGCTATTCAATAACTCCACAGTTTGCAAACTTAAAAAAAAATTACAATATGTGACAAGGTGCTGTTTATGAATCAGTAGAGGATTTCTTCCCAAATGCACAGAAATGAACAGTTGCCTTGTTAAATGACCATTGAAGAGTGTTATTTCCAAAGTAGGATAATTCCAAAAATAATAATAATTACACTACAAGCCTGTTTAATTCCAGACTTCAAAGCCATTTGCAGTCTAAAGCAATTAGTCCACAGTCCCTTCTTCTGAACTGGATCCATAAGATGTTATCCACTCAGTTTTACAAGCAGCCAACCCCAGGCCCAGAAGAGCATTGCCCAAGGTGATTGAATGAGTCAGGGGCAGGTGGAGTGCGAATCCTTACTCATGGTCTCAGATTCTCTCCCATAGCCAGCCTGATTATACAATGAAAACTGGTAAACATGAGCTTGTGTACCCGGGAAGTGCACTGTGAAGGCCATAATGAATTACTTATGCTGTGTAGTATATGTATAAATCATATTAAAGCATGCTGAATAGTACATTATCATGCTTCTATTTTGCATTACAAAAGTAACTAATGTAAGCTACAAAGTGTACTTTTAATCCATTATTCATTTCTGAGAGTAGTCAGACCTCTACTCAAGTAACATAAGAGGCTACCAGCATAAGCAAACCTGCTTTTCAGTTTTGATGAAAGAGCAAAATTTTTAAATTAATTTTAAATAAGTCAAGTTGTATTTATTAAAACATATCAAATATATACATGCCTCATTCAGATGGAGGAATTATGATAAATCATAAACCCCCCCAAGAATCATATTTCTCAAGAGTTGAATCAATATAATGACTTTTATTTTGTGTGATTCTCTGATATTGTTAGTTTTACCTCACCTTTAATGTTTACATTGGGTCAAAATCTATTTTTAGTTTCCTTTTTTATTTGGGTTCAACTGCACACATTCTGGTTTTGCATAGGAACTACCTCATTAGTTCACATTCTTCCATAAATGTCTCCCCAAAACACAAGCAAGGAGTTGGGATGTGCCTATTGGCCCTGAGTACCCCATCTAAAGTACCCCTCAAAGGCCATGGTTCAAAATCCAGAAGCCATAAAATAAAAGATGATAAAAATTGATATAAATAAAATAAGCACAAAATACAAATGACACACTAAAAAAATGTTTGCAACCTAAATCACAAAGGGCCAAGACCCTTAATGTTTAATGCCTTGGAAATTGAGAAAGTCCAACAGCCCAACAGAAACTGAACAAATGATGTGAATAGCAAATTCACAAAGAAATACAAATGGTCTTTAAACATACGAATAGGTGTGCAACCTCACTCATATAAGGAGCCATTCAAATGAAAGCAACATGATGATACCATTTCAAATTGGAAGAAAGAAGAAAGAAAGAAAGAAAGAAAGAAAGAAAGAAAGAAAGAAAGAAAGAAAGAAAGAAAGAAAGAGAGAGAAATGCCTGTGTTTGATACTGTCATTGTTGAAGATCTGTGAGGAAAAACTCACTTACACACACTGAGAATAAACCTCATGGATGACAATACAACAATCCCTATCAGTTACCTGCTTTGGTCCAGTAATCCCACCTCTGGGAATTTATCCTACAGATAGAAACATCTACATACTAATAAAAGGGTATAGATACAATGTTATTCCTTAAAGGATTATTGGTAATAGCAGAAATTTGGCAACAACCTAAGTGCCCATAATAGATATAACGGTTAATTATATGTGTCAACTTGACTGGGACAAGGTTGCCCAGATACTTAGTCAAACATTATTCTGATTAATACAATAGGGATTTGGTTAAATAAATGGTCACATATTACAACAGTACTTACTCATAGTAAAACAAGTGGGGATGAGCCCTGTGAGACCTCTGGGACACAGTAAGTGAATAACAAGGATCTATATTTCTAATTGTTTGTGTTTGCATTAAGAAACATTGAAAAACAAAAGTAGTAAATAAAATTACCCTCTTCAGGGTCAGAGTGAACCAGGACACACACTCGCAAATGAATACTCAATCATTTTGGTTTTTGAACCATGAAAATATCGTACTTATTAAAAAAAAAATTGTAAGAAGGAGAAACCAAGATGGTGGCATAGGTAAACACCTAAACTGCTGCCTCACACAACAATATCAAAACTACAACTAAAAGACAAAACAGACACCATCCAGAACCACAGGAAAGCTGGCTGAGTGGAAATTCTACAACTAGAAGGAAAGAGGAAAGCACATTGAGACTCAGAGGAGCTGCAAAAGGCTGAGATACAGAGACGTGCGAGCGCGCAGAGAGGAAGGGCGGCTGTGTACATGGGCGGCTGAGTGCCTGGCTGGCTTTCTAAAGCGGGAGGGAGAAGGAAACTCTCAACTGCACTGAACTCCAGTCCCAGGCGAGATGCTGGGAAACCAGACTCATTCAGGGGGAATCTGGACTGTCAGGAAAAAGAAAGCACACTGAGACTTGGGAGCTGTGGAAGGCAGAGGTCTGGAGGCGCTCGCGCATGTGCACAGAGAGGACGACTGCTGAATGCATGGGAGGCTGAGTGCACGGCTGGCTTTCTAAAGCAGGAGGGAGATAGAAGCTCCAGTTCTGGGCAAGTTTCTGGGAATCCCGACTCATTCAGGGAGAAACTGGACTGTCTGGCAGCGGGCAAAACTCGAGGGCAGCTTTCTCTCAGAGGTGCTTGCAGCAATTACCAAGGGACACTGAGACCCAGAGGCCTCATAGTGCAGTGCTGACGAGAAACCAAGGCTGTCTGCTCCGTCCTGAAACTCTGCCCCATCCAAGCTGAGCACAGAGGCTTTTCCAATTTTGCAAGTTTTGTCTCATAAGAGTGTCTCCAGCACAGTTCTCCCAGCATAGACACAGCTGATCCTCACAGCCAATTGACCTGGAGGTCAATTCCTCCCAGTGATACCAACAACAATCAAGGCTTAACTACACAAGGCTGAGCACACAACCCACAAAGGGGTGCACCAAGAGTGTCCACCTCAGGGAACTGGGGAGGCTGAGCCACTGGGCCCTAGAGGACACCTACCACACAAAGCTACTCTACCAACTCAGGGAAGGAGCAAAAATGCAGAGACAAAGAAACAGATCACAAATTAAAGAAATGGAGGAAAACAAATGACTGGATATAGAGTTCAAAACCAGTTATAAAGTTTTTCAAGAATTTCCTAGAAAGGGCTGATAAATTTAATGAGACCCTCGAGGATATGAAAAAGGACCAACTAGAAATTAAACATACACTCACTGAAATAAAAAATACTATACAGAGACCTAACAGCAGACTAGAGGACCGCAAGAATCAAGTCAAAGAGTTGAAATACAAAGAAGCAAAAAACACTCAACCGAAAAAGCAAAAAGAAAAAGAATCCAAAAATTTGAAGATAGTATAAGGAGCCTCTGGGACAACCTCAAGCGTACCAACATCAGAATTATGGGGGTGCCAGAAGGAGAGAGAGAGCAAGATACTGAAAACCTATTTGAAGAAATAATGACTGAAAACTTCCTCCACCTGGTGAAAGAAATAGACTTACAAGTCCAGGAAGTGCACAGAACCCCAAACAAAAGGAATCCAAAGAGGACCACACCAAGACACATCATAATTAAAATGCCAAGAGCAAAAGACAAAGAGAGAATATTAAAAGCAGCAAGACAAAAACAGTTAATTATCTACAAGGAAGCACCCATACGACTGTCAGCTGATTTCTCAACAGAAACTATGCAGGCCAGACGGGAGTGGCAAGAAATATTCAAAGTGATGAACAGCAAGAACCTACAACCAAGATTACTCTACCCAGCAAAGCCATCATTCAGAATTGAAGGGCAGATAAAGAGCTTCAGATAAGAAAAAGCTAAAGGAGTTCATCACCACCAAACCAGTATTATATGAAATGCTGAAAGGTATTCTTTAAGAAGAGGAAGAAGAAGAAAAAGGTAAAGATAAAAATTATGAACAACTAATACATGTCTGTCAACAAGTGAATCTAAAAATCAAGTGAATTAAAAATCTGATGAACAGAATAAACTGGTGTATATAATAGAATCAGGGGCATAGAAAGGGAGTGGACTGACAATTCTTGGGGGGAAAGGGGTGCGGGAAGAAACTGGACAAAAAGCGTATACCTATGGATGAGGACAGTTGGGGGGTGGGGGGTTAGGGCAGAGGGTGGGGTGGGAACCTGGTGGAGGGGAACTATGGGGAGAAAAAAGAGGAACAATTGTTATAATCTGAACAATAAAGATTTATTAAATTAAATTTTTTTAATTTAAAAATAAATAATACAGTTTCTTTATCATATCACTCTAATTTATTTATTTTACTGCACTTATCACCGACTGAAATTTTCATGTTTAGTTATTGGTTTCCTGTTTCCTCCCCTCCAGAATAGGGGACAGCAAATTATAGCCTAGGGGCCAAATCTAACCCGCCTTTTATTTTGTAAATAAAGTTTTATTGGATCACAGCCCTGTTCATTCATTTATATATTTCTAAGGTAGCTTTTATGATATAGTGACAGAGTAAAGTATTGTGACAGAGAACACATGGCCCACAAAGTCTAAAGTATTTACTATCTTTACAGAAAAGTTTGCTAACCTGGGTCTAGAATGTGAATTTCTTCCTACTTAAATGTAAGAACACAAATCCTACTTGCTCTCCACTGTATCCCTCATCATCAAGAATAGTGCCTATTGCAGAGTAGGTGCTATTTGATACAGCCCCTGGTTAGGTTCCCAGGGAAACTAACAGAGATGGAGGTTTCCTGGTGCTCCTGCGATGCCAAGGAAGGAGGAAGGGAAAGGAGCAGGGCAAGCAGAGGGAGAAGGCAAGCCTCAGTGCAGTTGCAGAGGAAGGCCTGACCTCATGTGACCTGGTGGGGAGTCCTGTGGATGCGATGATTCTTCAGAGCTCTCCAAATGAGTTCAGAGAGCTGGGCCTTTGGAGTCTCACTGGGATCTGTCATTGGATGGGACTACCCTGGGAAAGAGTTGTCTCCTTAAGGGAAGCTGCTTTCTTCAGCCAAAGCTATGCCTGATGCAGTGCCACCAGTGAGGGCTGTCTGCCTGCAGCTCTCCTAAAAGCTATGGTAATAAATCTTTAATTGTTTGGAGAGGGGGGAAGGGGTACACAACATAGCATCCATCATAAGTACTAACTGAATGAATGAGCACCTGTGTGAGTGTGTTTGTATGCACCTGCTCGGTGATAATGCCATCTTTTGGAAGTGCCATTTAGTGCATTTTATTCTAAGAAACTTTCTTTGGGCTTTTCAGTGCTTGTCTTCAGTTTGTGTGCTCTCAGACGCTGAGACAATAATTAGAATTTAAGTAGTTTGTTATGAGATGCAGGAAACACCAGTAGAGGAATGGAGAAGTCAGATAGGAAAGGGAAGGCAGTCAATCCACTGTCTGCAGCAATGCAGTAGTATAGACAAGAGCTGCTTGAAGTGGGGTTTGGAGGGTAGTTCCCATCCAGGCACCATGTATCTCTCACTGAGTGCACAAACTACAGTTGTGATAAATTCTACCTCATTTTGAGCAGAATTAATAGAATTTTTTTTTCACTCACTCAAAATCATTACCTTTAACTGAAAGTTAAGAGCCAACACCTGGATGGAAAAGTTATACTGGTACCTAAATGCTACAAGAGCAGCTTGGTACAAAAACTCCTTCCTAACCACCAGCTTAGATGTTCTCAAAAGGAAGGTGCAGGTTTGCCTTTCCTAACAGCTCCCCTGCTCCAGGAGCAGCTGACCAGCAGTTAGATGCATTTCCTTTCCTCTCCATGAGCTCCATGCACCACCGTCAACACCAGGGAGGCTGACAGAGAAATCAAATAGGCACCTAGCACCGACTCACCTATTTGAGAGACTGCAACCTCATGACCGTGCTTTTCAATCAGAAGGTAGTGATTTTCACATTTTTCTAGGAAGGGTGAAATACTCTCCAAGACAAACTTAGGTTTTTATCCTTTGAATCTAGAGATTCTCTATTTCTCACTTTGGAACAACAGTTCCTATGGGAACAAAGTATCAGTTTCTCTTAGCAACCACTGCAGCTTTTATAACATAGATAAACTTGGTTTCCACATGAAATACTTTCACTAAGAGCTTATTGTTACTGTAAAACCAAGCTTACCATAATAAAACTTAAAAAAAATTCTAAGCAGGATACAAAATTAAATATATAGTGTGTATGATACGTATGTACAAAATAACATTTGTACAGAACACAAAGACTTCAAAGAAATTACTAAAATATTAACTCTTTATTCTTTGTGTCCATATGTTCCAAATTTTTGTTTTGTTCATGAAAAAAGCTGTAGTGAAAAAAGATAACTCTAAGCACAATGTAATTGGGTTTTAAATTAGAGATGGAGGATGGAAGTATCATAAACCCTAAATGGGGAGTCAGAGCATTCTTTTCTTGCTCTGGCTTCATGACTGTATCGCTGGACGGCAGGGTGCAAATCACTTAACCATGGCCTGCAGGCTCTTCCCATGAAAAGTGATATCTAAGTTTCTTTTGAACTCTAAAATTCAATGATTCTACAGTTTTACTTTCCCACACAATTATATGTGGGGGGTTGACCCAATATCAGAACAGTTTACAGATTTTGAAGAGCATGAAATCACCAGGGAATAAGAGATAACAGTGCTGGCGAGGATGTGGCGAAAGGGAACGCTCGTGCCCTGTTGGTAAGATTGCAAATTGGTGCAGCCACTGCGGAAACCAGTATGGAGCTTCCTCCAAAAATTAAAAATAGAACTACCATATGATCCAGCAATTCCACTTCTGAGTATTTATCCAAAGGAAATAAAGTAGCTATCTGAAAGAGATATCTGTAGCCCCATGTTCACTGTAGTATTACTTAGAACAGCCAAGACATGAAAACAAACAGTGTCCATCAACAGATGAACAGACAAAGAAAATGTGATTATATATATTTAACGGAATATTGTTCAGCCACAAAAATAAGGAAATCCTGCCATTCGCAACAACATGGGTGGGCTTTCAACATAAGGGCATTCTGTTAAGTGAAATAAGCCATATAGAGACAGATAACACTGTTTGATAGCACTTTGATGTGGAATCTAAGAAAACCTAACACATAGAAACAAAGAACAGGTTGGTGGTTGCCCGAGGCAGGGGGGTGAGGGTTTAAATGGGGAATTGGTCACTTACTAGATTTATGATGTTGGACATAGTGAAACTCTTTGAGCCCTGGTTATTTGTCATCGAAGAGAGGTAGTAAAACCTACTTTGTGGGATTGTTGTGAAGATTAAGTGTACAATACAAAAGAAGTACTGGTTCAGTGTCTGCCTCAGATAACAGTCATTATTGTTATTGTTTCTGCCCCAATATGTGAAATTTTTGAAAAAATAAAATTGTGCTTCCATTTGGAGCTATTTAAATGTATTTAAAGACAAAATTAATTTGATCAAAAAACGTTTTATTTTTCCATGGTAGCACTAAAACTATTTTTAGGGCCACTGTGATTCCTTCATGCTGAGAGCGTGTGATTGGGCATTTTCCCTTCAAATATTTAAGAATGATGTAGGGCATATAGTCACCTTAGTCGGTACTAAATGTTGACACTTAAGCTCTTAGCTGTTACTATAAATCCTGATGTGCATGGCCTTCCATTTCCTTTACAACAGCTGCCTGAGTAGGATTGATCACCCAAGTCCTGGTGCCCTTGGAAAGATAGACAAGGTGAACATGTTTCTGTCATCGTGGGAAATTGTTTTTGAGCAAACACTAGCTTTAATTTTTCTACCCAAATCAAAATATGAAGTGTTTCTTAGTTCTAGATCTTAATTCCACATATATACACTTAGTTAAATACCCAGGATTCAGAATTTTGTGAAGGTTTTTTTTTTTCCATATAAATTACTTCTATCATAATCACATGTTATTCAGTTAACATCAAATAGATCTGTATCTACGAAAGTCTTTGTTAATATATGCAGAAATCTATAATATGAAAACCCTTTAAAATAACACTGGAGTCCCAGCTGGGTGGCTCCGTTGGTTGAGCATCATCCCAGACACCAAAAGGTTGCAGGTTCCATCCCCAGTCGGGGTGCATATGGGAGGCAACCTATCAACATTTCTCTCTCACATCAATGTTTCTCTCTCTCTCTCTCTCTCTCTCTCTCTCTCTCTCTCTCTCTCTCTCTCTCTCTCTTTCAAATCAATAAAAACATATCCTTGGGTGAGGAATAATAATAATTACATTAATAAAAAACAACATTGAAGCCCAGGTTAAGCCCACTCGTGTGAGGAGGTTCGGGTTGAGAGGCACTCTCCCTTGTTTGTCCTGCTGAGTGAGAGTTGAGACCTGGTGAACTGGAACAAAATTGACAAGGGGCAAGCTTGTCATTTGAAGTCTCCCAGATTAAATTGATGTCTTGTTTTTAATTTCATTTCCTTTTTTATTTTTAAAAAAAGAACTTGCTATTCACATTTTGAGATTATGCTAAAATGTAAGTTAACTGTCCCAGTGCTGTCTCTCTGCCTGGCTGCTCACTGGATAAAACACAAATGTATTATCAAAAACAGCCTCCTCCTGGGCAGCCCAGCAGTGTTGGCTGACAGGGGCTCTAAAGGAACGAAGGAACCTTTATTGAGAATTGCCTAGCCAGCACTATACAAAAAAAAAAAAAAAAGAAAACCAACAGGATTTTTACACTCAAGTCCATTGCATGCATAGGAAAACAGCAGCCATTCAGCCTCTGTTTTAAGAGTAAAGTATTGAGGAAACGGAATTAGTCTGATTTGAGTGAAGATTCAACTCACTGCTCTGGGGCTAACCTTGACTATTATTGAGGCTTTGTCATTCTCAGCAAGCCTTTGTGACTCAATTTCACCATCTACGACACAGGAATCAGACACGCAGGCTTTATCTTCTGCAATTGCTATACCCTTGAAAACTTGTGTGAACTGAATTGTGGAAAATAAAATTACAAGCTCTGAATATGGTAGCAAAAAATAATTTTTGAAGAAACCTGAAGGTAAATCCTTCTGTCAAGTAATCCTTTTATACCTTATTTTTAAAATAAATTCAATTTTTAGTATTATACTCTTTAAAACTAGAACCCATTTAA
Organism: Corynorhinus townsendii; assembly: GCA_026230045.1. NCBI lineage: Eukaryota > Metazoa > Chordata > Mammalia > Chiroptera > Vespertilionidae > Corynorhinus > Corynorhinus townsendii. Next base: position 53,379,373 of record JAPDVU010000004.1, read on the forward strand.
AAAGAGAAAGTATGGTGATTTCCAGGGGTATTCTGTAATGAGTCAAGCCCAACGATTCCTTCCTTTTCCCCTTAGGGTTTCTGAATATCCACCGACTTCCAATCTTCAGTTCCTGTTTCAGTGCTGGGGTGGCCTCTGAGGGGTATGTAATTGCAAAGTGATTCTCTGGGCAATTTAAAAAAAAAACCCTCTGTGTTCTTGGGAGGATTAAGGGAATGGGAAATAGAAGTGAGAACTGGAGAGATGGGAGGTAAGGAGAAGAGCTAGGACTAGGGCTGGTGAAGGGGTTTGGAGCAGAACTGGTAGAGAGCTTGACATGTCAGAGAAACCGGAAAGATGGGCACTGAAGGGAAGAATGACACAACGTTGGAGAGGCAAGAGCCCAGTTATGGCAACCTTACAGACCGTGACCTGATGCTTACATTTTATTCTTACCTCAAAATAGACCCGGAGGCATGGAGGTATGGAACAGACTGACATATCTGAGGGAGCAGGGGTGGGGTGGGGGGTGGGAAAAGATAAACCAAAGAACTCATATGCATATATGCATAGCCCATGTACACAGACAATAGGGTGATGAAGGCTTGGGGTGGGTGTGGGGTGGGGGTGGGGCGGCGGGGAGGAGCTGGGCAGAGTCAGGCAAAGGAGGGGGATGGGATACATACACAATCTCATTATCCCTATTATTTCAGCTATAAGTGTATTCATGATTCTCTCTCCAGTTCTATACCCTCTCCTGAATTCCAGACCTGTATTCCCAACTGCCTGGTGTACAACTAATGCACATCTCCTTCCTTTCCTTTCTCAAATCCAAAACTTGGGAACACAGGTTGTTTTTAAAATGTGCTCCTTCTCTGTTGCTCTCCAGCATCAAAACCGTTTTTGCAACACTGCCTCCAAAACAGCCGCCAGTCCTCTCCCTTTTTCTTTTCCCTCTGCCCCTTCCTTATTCAGTCCCCTCCCCTCCTGCCTGCACTGGGATTAGGTTCTTGTACCTTGCGCCCCCCCTCCCCCGCCCGCCACACACACACCTGTTTGCTCTCTCAATCGATCCTGCACGTTGCTTCCAGGTTGCTCTCCCCAAAGTGAAAAATCTCGTTTTTTCCATCCCTTTGCTCAAAAATTATCAATGGTTCCCTATTGATGAAGAAATTTGAGCACAAACATCTATGTCTCGCATTCAAGATCCTCTGCCCCATAAAAAAGGGGCTATTGGAAGACTGCTGTGCACAGAGGAGGCATGCCATTTGAACATCTGGAGAGAACAGGCAGAAGGGGGTGGGTATTGAGGTTGGATATGAGCAGACTGAACTTGAGGCTCCTCTTCAAGAAGGCCTTCCACGGAAACTCAGTTCATATCGAGATCACATCCAGCCCAGCTCAAAAGAAGGGCCTCGGGAAAAGGTAGTGGGTGCTGAAGTACAGCAATTGCTTTGAGTTATGATTTTGAAGAAACCAATACTAGATTGAAGCCATCTTATTGCATACTGTTATGCATTTGGGCCCGATTCTCTGCGCCTCCTCATTGGGTGAGCATGGCTTGCCTCTGGATCAATACTGACTCTTCCCCGCTGTGACAGTCACTGTCTTGAAATGTTAAATGTGACACGAGTGGCCCATTCCAATGCCCCTTCCAAAAGTGCCCAGTTTTCTCCTGGAAGCAATCTCAGCAACAAAAGGCTACAACTGAGCCATTTCTGATAAGCAATTAGCACATATCAAATCAAGGCATGGTATTCAAGGTTTTATACTGTTAAGAGAGATACAGCAGGGGTTACCCATTAAGAAGTATCTGTGAAAAACTTCTGCTATTATTATGGAAGCAGTGGGCACTATTCAAATGGAGGCAACTCAACCATTTAAATAAATGTGTTTTTAATCATAAAACGTCACTGTTCTACAGAACTGATTTTCCTATTAACGTGATGGAGACAATGTTAATGATGTTTAGTTACCGTTTTAAGAGCAGCTGAAGTCTTACTATGAAGAGCAGCATAAAAGGACACAGCGGTTTTATTCTGAAGCTGTGAAGCCTTGTTTATCTGTGTGAAATCAATGGCACTTAAACCTATATGACAATCATCTAAGCCACAGAAAAACATAGACTTCCATGGCATCACAAGGTGTCCCCTGAACACTCATCTGCTCGCCCTTACTTTTCATACCCTGAGAAGACAAAAAGTACGTTTAATGTGGATGTAGGGGAGGTCAAGTCAATATTTCAGGAAACAGCTCAATTTTGGAGTAAGTTGAGCTGGAAGAAGCCACAAGGACTTGGTACTGGGAGAGAAGAGTGGTTTTAGGTTCAGTCTGAGGTTCTACCTTAAAGCCACAGGCTCTCTTTCACAATCTCCCTTCTCTCCCCCTCCAGAGGGCTATACATAATACAACTGAAATAACCGTATCATTTGCCATGGTCAGCACCCATCCTTAAATCATCTAGACAGAGCAGACTAGAAGGAGAAGGGGCTTTCCTAGGAGAGAGGTGCCTACAAATAAGTGAGCAAAGGTCCTGGAGTAAGTATACCAGAGGCCAGGGCAGGTCAGCACCACTGTGGGGCAGCTTGGGCCCCAGCAACCACCAAACCTCAATGAGGGCGAGAGTGGCAGCCAGAATTGGGGGAAGGGAGGGTAGGGCAGCTGTGATGGTAAATTTCATGTGTCAACTTGATTGGGCTAAGGGATGTCCAGGTAGCTGGTAAAACGTTATTTCTGGGTGTGTCCTTGTGAGTGTTTCCAGGAGAGGTTAGCATTTGAATCAGTAGACATCAGAAAATCAATCTTCACCAATGTGGGCGGGCACCACTGGGTCCATCGAGGGCCTGGGTAAAGCAAAAGGGCAGAAGAAAGGCGAATTTGCTCTCTCTCCTTAGGCTGGGACCCCTGTCTCTCCCTGCCCCTGACTCTGCAGCTCCTGGTTCTTGGGCCTTCAGTCACAAACTGAGTCACACCACCAGCTTTCCTGGCCCTCAGCATGCAGAGAGCAGACTGTGGGAATTCTCGGCTTCCATAACCACACAAACCAACTCCTGTAATAAATCTCCTTTCATATAGATCAAAGCTCTAGATCCTGTCGGTTCTGTTTCTATGGGACACCCTGGCTAATACAGAAGCTAAGTGAGTAACACCCGCCTCCCCCACATTATCTATGATGAGGGCAGAGTTGAGGTTTTGCCACTTGGTAAGTGGTGACTATAAATAATAATGGATTGAGGGACAACTTATCTAAGGAGATTTGCCCAGTGCTCAGGCTGATGGGGCTAAGGGGCCATCAGGAGTCCCTGAAAAAGCTGGTCAGTAGTGAGGAGGATGGAGCAGAGGCACTCAAAGTAGAGACCACACCGCCCTTGAGAGACTGATTCTAAGACTATTGACAGCGGTGAAATTCTTGTTTCAAGGTGAGTCCCTATGTTTCTTACAATAATTTCCCCCACCCCTTTTCCTCTCCTGTGACCCTCCCTCCCCATCCTTGGGCCCGTCCTGATAACTGGTTCACACTCTGCTCAGCTGGCATGTGCCAGGCGGCTCACCTCGGGTCTGAATCAAGTTTCAGATGGGTTCTAGAGCTGAGAAAAGTATATTTAATCAAGCACCAGAGATGCTCAGGATGCTTTGCTGGTTGCCGTTACACTGCCTCCTTGACTCTTGTCACTACTTGAGTGGAGTTATAAGAGTAGTTCCATCAATGAGGAATCTGAGTTCACACAATTAAACAGTGTGTATGGGGAGCTGAGAGCAGTGATTAGAACACGGGTCTTGAGGCTGCCGCCGCTTGTGCTAGCTGTACCAGGCCACCCCCAGCTTTGTGTGCAGGGATCTAGGTTGATCACCGAGTACTTAAACCTACTTGCTGCGGGTTGTGAGTTGCACTCCCAAGGTAGTGCTCCTGGGAATGGGAGAGAGGAGGAGGAAAAAAGGAGGAAATGAAGTGGAGAATAACCGCACAGAAGTGGAAGAAAGGAAGAAGAAACAAAGAAGCAAAAGATCAGCAGATAAGGTTTCAGCTAAGTGGGTGACAGAAGCCCTTCAAAGAGAGCCAGTCTCACCTTGTACCTCCCCACTTTACATCTACACACCAGCAAGGCCACTTTGGTTCCTGGTCTCCATTCCCACCAAAATAAAAGGCACAACCAACATTAGAATACAGTGAGGCACCAAATCTGAGAGCCGCTGAGTCTAGAAAGCAATTTCTGGCATTTTGTCAGCAATAAAGTATGAGTTTCCGTTTTTAATTTTGGGAAATTTCGTGTTGCACAACTTACTATTTCCCCACAGCCACCAGTGCTGTTTGCCCTCCATTCAGTATCTGGACCAAACCCAAGCATTTACTGGCAGAGGCTACATTTACTGGTGTGGGCAGCATTGCTCATTGAAAAGGAGAACAGGTCCTGGAGCAGGACTTTATGAGTTCAAGTCCTGCCTCTGATGCTTGATGGGGTGTGTCTTCAGGAAAGCACTCCACTCCTCTGTGCCAAATTCCAGCTCCCCAAGGTGGTTATGAAGATCAAACAGGGTGACTGGCTCTCCTGGTTTGCCTGGGGTTGAAGTGCTTCCTAGGATACTGGACTTTCAGAGCTAACACTGGGGAAGTCCTGGGCAAACTGGGATGAGTTGGCCACCCACGGATAAAATGATATGTTGGGGGTAAGGGTTAAGATAAGATATTGTGGGTAAGGCACTAAACAGTGAGTGCTCAACAAATGTTAGCCATGGATATTACGTGAACCCACGGGGCATATGACTATTGTAGGGGTGTCGTTGTTTCCTCTGAACTTGGAGGTCTGGAACGAGGAACCTGGCCTTTTCTGAAAGTCGAGACCAATTTCTCTGAAGTCCTGGAGTCTCCCGAAGCAGGGCATAAATGAGGGTGGTGTGTCTGTGCTGACAGCGAAATCTGTAACCAGAGAGAGGGTGATTCAGACGCCAGACTCTTCTTCTGGCCTGGAATAAAGTACCCCTCACTCTCCCCTCATGCCCTCCCCACTCTGTGATGGGTGCACCCAGACCATACTGGCTGTCTGGCTGGTACGCAGTGGAGACCTATGTACAGAGCTTGATAGACTGAGTGAAGATTTTTAGTCTTTGGAATCAGAATTCCCCCAAGAATTCCAATTGAATTTCTTTTCTTTCCTTTTTTTCTCCTTCCCTCCCTCCCTCCCTTCTTTCCTTCCCTTCCTTTTCTTTTCTCTTCTTCTCCGTCATCCTCATCTTCCAGAAAAATTGATTTGTTGTTCCACTTAGTTATGCATTTATTGGTTGATTCATGTATGTGCCCTGACTGGGGATCAAACCTATAACCTTGGCATGAGCTGCCAAGTGAATTTTTGAACAATGAAAGGACCATCCCTGAACACTCTGGATCTGGCATCCTTGGAGGTCTGTTTCTTTCAAACTCTTCAAACATTTGATCCCTGAGGGGCTTGTGAATTTCCTTACTGCCTGGCCTCAGATATAGGAGAGATTTTACATAGGACCACTTTAGTGCAGGGCGTAAGTACTTAGGGATCCTCTTTGTGATCATGGGCAGCTTACCCTCTTTAAACCTCTGCTCCCACAGTTTGCCAACTTGAGATAAGAATTGCTAAACACTTACTATGTGCTAAGCAACTGATATACAATATCTTTTTTAAAATCTTTTTTAATTGTACAATTAAATGTTTTGTTAATGTAATTCAATTAGTTGTGACTTAATATATGAAGGAATTCCACTTACTATTGACAGAAAGTATCAAGATTTTCAGCTACAAATGTTCAATTCTCTTGTCAAACATCCAATGTGATAAATTTGAGTTTATGACTTGTAATATTTTAATCAAACTAATACAAATTGCACTTAAATAACATTTTGATTTGTTTATTTTTTAGTCTATTTTTTTCTTTATTTATTTGAAAGTTTTTCTTTATGTATTTTGAGGCTATTTTATTATGTACATAAAATTTTTGTATTGTTACATATTTCTGATAAAATGACATACAATATCTTAATTAGTCCTCAGGATAAACCAAAGGGGTATGCATTTTAGGGGTCCTATATTATATAGAAATCTGAAGCACAGAGTGAAGTAACTTGTCCAAAGTTACACAGCTTACAAGTGTCAAAATCAAATTTGGGCAATCTGGCTCCAGAACTCAAAGTTTCAATGAGGTATATTTTGATTCTGTGCCCCCCTCACTGTGCTGTGAGACAAAGTAATACATACAAAGACACTTAGCATATGATAAGCACTAAATACATATGAGGTGTTTTTTTTTTTTAAGGGAGGAGGGCTGAAAAGATAGTCAAAGCAAAATCTTCATTCACATACAAGAATAGACAGTGAGTCCGACACTATTTGAGAGTATTAACAAATTTTTATTGAACATGTATTCAGTGACTACTGCTATCAAAGCAAAGTTGGGTACAGCTGTGAGCAAAACCAGACACCGTTCCTATACTCCTGAAGCTTACAGCTTAAAGAAAGAGATAAAAATTGAACAAATGGTTCTACTAAAAAAAAAAAAAAAGTGGGGAAATAAATGCACAATCCAAAAAATTAAATTAAGAAAACAATTTCATTTACAATATCATGAAAAGATAAAATACTTAGGAATAAACTTAGTTAACCAAGAAGTCAAAGATGTGTATACAAAAAAAGGACAAAGCATTGCTGAAAGAAATTTAAAAAAGACACAAATAAATGGAAAGATGTCCATGGATTAAAAGACTTAATATTGTTAAGATAACACTACTCAAAATGATCTACAGATTAAATGCAATCTGATAATACTACTCAAAATGATCTACAGATTAAATGCAGTCTGCAAATACTACTCAAAATGATCTACAGATTAAATGCAATCTGTATCAAAATCACAATTTTTTTTTTGTTGTTGTTGTTTGCAGAAATGGAAAAGTCCATCCTAAAATTCATATGGACTCTCAAGGGACTTCAAAGAGCCAAAACAATATTAAAAGAGAAGAACAAATTTGGAAGTCTCACACTTCTTGATTTCAAAACTTATTACAAAGCCACAGTAATCAAAACAATGTTGTACTGGCATAAAGACAGATACATAATATAATGGAATAAAATAGAGAGCCCAGGAATAAACCCTTGCATATATGGTCAAATGAATTTAGATAGGATAAAAACACCATTTAATGGGGGAGAGGACAGTCTTTTTAACAAATAATGCTGAGAAAACTGGATATACACTTGTAAAAGAATAAAGTTGAACCTTTATCTTACACTATATACAAAAATTAATTAAAAATGATCAAAGACCTAAACGTAAGAGCTAAAACTATAAAACCCTGAGAACAAACATTGCGGGAAGCTCCTTGACATTGGATTTGGCAATGATTTATTGAATATGATATCAGAAGCACAGACAACAAAAATAAAAATAGATAAATTGGACTAAATAAAAATTTAAAACTTCTATGTATCAAGGGACATAATCAACAGAGTAAAAGAACAACCTATAGAATTAAAGAAAATATTTTGCATATCTAATAAGGGGTTAATATACAGAGTATATAATGAATTCCTACAACCCAAAAATAAATCAATAAACAAAATGACCTGATCCAAAAAATGTTAGGGATTTTAATATTTCTGCAAACAAGACATACAGATGGCCAACAAACACATGAAAAAGTGCTCACCGTCAAATGCAAATCAAAACCACAATGAGTTAACACCTCATTCTCATCAGGATGGCTACTATTAAAAAACAAACACAAAAATAACAAGTGTCAGTGAATATGTGGAAAAAGTGGTATCTAGTGTAGTCAAATTCATAGAGAAAGAAAGTAGAAGAGTGGTTGCTGGAGGCTGACAGGAGGAGAGAAAGGGGAGTTGTTTAATGGGTACAGATTTTCCTAAGAGGAAAACAATTCTAGAGATGGATGGTAGTGATGTTTGCACAACAATGTGAGTGGACTTACTGCTACTGCACTGCACACTTAAAAATGGTTAGGATGGTAAATTTTATGTTATGTGTATTTTACCACAATTTAAAAAAATAACTTGAAAAGGAGAGTGGAATAAAATTGTAATGAATGCTGCAAAGGATTCAGGTCCAAGGCACACATAAAGTGGATCTGACCTGGGGGTTAGTGAGGGAAGCTTCACTAAGCGAGAGAAGGATGAGGAGGCAGCTCCTGGGTTAGGGCCAGAGGGTGGGGTCCAGGTGGAGGGGGTCAAAGGGTGGGAAAATGAGGGGCATCTGCAAAAATGTCAACAATAAATATTAAATAAAATGTTTAAAGAGAGGCAAAGAGGACAGTATTTGCAAACTCCTGTGAGGTGAGGGAAACTTCATCCACCTGGGATGCTTTATTAATTATGGACTAGGTATAAACACTTGTTTTTACCTTGTTACTTCTGTCTGTTTTTTGGTTGTTGTTGTACATAACTTACAAAGACTGCACAAATCTAAAATGAACAGCTTAATAAATTTAGTTCCAACACTTTGAATCAAGTAACAGTCAAAAGAGGTATTATTATGCTTCCTTTTCCCCTTCTACCCTCTTCCCCTGGAGGTGGGCACTGAGAAGACTCAGCAGGAAGCTGGTCCAGATGGAAGGAGACTAATGATATGACAATTAAATACTATAACCCATGATCCTGAATTGAATCTTGGACCAGAAAGGAAAAAGATATTGTCGGGACCACTGGTGGAATTTGAAGAGGGTGTGTGATTGGATGGCAGTGTTATATCAACGCTAACTTCCTGGTTTGCATGCTGCATTGTGGTCTTGTAGGACAGTGCCATTGCCCTTTGAAAATATGTTCTGATGCATTTAGGGTTTGATGGACAGCATGTTGAAAACTTGCTTTCAAATTTTCAGAAAATAATAATAATAATGAGTGTGTAGGAGTGTGGATAGATAGATGTCTATAGATAGATATATAGATAGGGAGGGGGAGAGAGGACACAAATATGTTCAAATATTAATAACTGGGATATCTGGGTGAAGGCGATATGAGAGTTCTGTGTAATACTCTTGACACTCTTCCAAAATTTTGAAATTATTTCAAGATAACATTTTTCAAAGGTATTGTCTATGTTTGAAATGAACCCACAGGTGAGGCTGTAGGTATCAGAGGTTGAGACTAGAAATGAAAATGGACATTTTGTCTTTCACTGAATTTGAAAAAAAAAGTTTGAAGGCAAAGAATTTTTAGTGTTCCTTTAACTCTCTCTAAAGGGAAGTAGGCTATCCTACAAGTAACCCACTTGTGGTTATAATCAATTCATAAGGAAGCACTCTGGTTTGGCATCTGCTTTGGTTAGCAAGAACTGGTCATCAGATCTGGGCATACAGGTCCCTTCGCTGGGTCATGGCCCAGCACCAATCCTGAGACACATCATGTGCCAACCCGCCTCCCTGACCCCGCCCTTTCTGGCTTCAGAAGATTAAGGATGAAGGGAACCTACCAACAGGATCCTGCCTGCAGTGACGACAGACCTGGGCAAAGCTGTAAATCCAGACGGTGCTGAAGTGAAACTGGAACAGACGCCGTGCACCTCGATGTCTTCATCCATCTGCAAAATCAGCAAAGGCCCAGTCAAGTCTGGGCATGGACCTTTGGGTTTCCACACGCACCTACTCCCTCCAGTGCGGTGAAGTGCTCCTCCGTGTGTGGTGCTGTGGGAGATTTATGTGGGAAGCACCTTGGGAAAATGGAGAGACAGAGGAGGCCCAGGGCTCTGTGATTCACACAGGTGCGGTGCTGGATGAGCACACCTGGGGACAGGACAGCTGTGCTGACCAACACAGCTGTTACCAGTGTTCAGGTTGGATGCCCTTGTGTAATTATACCACATAAACAGCTTTATTTGTTTTTTAATAGATTAGAAACTGTAAGTATAGTCTTATATATTTTGGGGGAAACGGCTAGAGAGTCAGTGAATTCAACTCTGCCCCTCAAAATATCAGAAACTGGGTTGAGAAAAAAATTAACTTCAAGTATATTTCTATTAGAATAAAATCAAGGCTTTCTTTTTACAGTAATTCCAAAATTGTCATATTACTTCTGTCTACAGCCAAACTTTCTCATGTTTCTTAAGCAAAGTAATGATAGCTGAACACAGTCAGTTTATTGACTACCACATCTTTTTGAGGTGGGCAGAATGAAGTGACAGTGATTTAAATTTTATTGACTTCTTTAAGAAAAGGGGATGCATCACAATAAGCTTGGAAGGGGGAAAGGTAACATTGTTAGAGTTATGTTTTTACAGGGAACAGGAAAGCAATATTGTTATTGCAACTGCTACTATTATTATTGCTTAGCAAGCTTGGCACTCATCACCTCCTTCCCTGTTTCCCAGGTGGAAAAAACCCAGCTTTCAACCCCAAATTCCTTACTTCTTATCGCTCTCATTCCAGAGCGTCAGCATTTGAGTGTCATCCTATCTCTGACTTTCCTATATTCCAGTTTTCAAGTTTCATTTTTCAGGGTAGAGATCTAGATGATCCTTACTCTGTTCCCCAAATTACGTTTAATTTTCAAAATAAGCACAAAATATCTGCCTTTCTCTTGCCCCCCACCGCTACCCCTTGTTGGAATTGTGGGTCTCTCCCTGTTTCCTCCTCCATATCCAGTGTTCCTGCTGTTCTCTGCTCCATTCCCTCATCTCCAGCCTCTTCCTCCACTCACATTCCTACCTCCCCACCTCTCTCTATCCCTCCAGGGACCCACTTATCCCATTCATTCTCCCCCCCTCCCCCCCGGACTCCCACAGTGAGTCTAGAACTCCCTGATGTTCCACCAGACTTTTCTTGGTTATAGGATGTGTTTCCAGGCCCCCCTTCCTCGCTCTCCTTGATTTGCCAGTCTCTGGACCCTCTCCCCTCCTGAATGCTCCATTCCCATCTTCTTCATGAACTCCTCTCCCTTTGCTCACCCCCCACCCCCAATGCAGCTGTTCCTCAGAGTTCCAGCCTTGCCTCTCCTTCCTTTTCATTTCACCCCTTGCCAGAGTGATTTTAGTCTCTTTGTGTGTCTGTCCCAGGATTGCTTCTTCTTTCTGGTCGTTCCTTTCTCTCTCACACATCCCACATGCAAATGACTCCCAAACCCTGACCATATCTCAATCCACCTTCCTCCTCTCGGTCCCAGCCCCACTCACTGCCTTGGTTTGGGCTCTTGTCTCCAGATTTCTGGTATTTTCTCCATCCTCTTCAAGCCTCTTCCCACAGCTAATGCTGTGTTCTTCTAAAACCAAATCTGTTTATGGCTCTTTGACAACTGGAAACCAGTCAGTAAAAGCCATCCACCTTTTTAGTTTGATGTAGTCCCATTTGTCTATTTATTTCTTGTTTCCCTTGCTAAAGGAGATATATTCAAAAAGAGATTGCTGACTGACATTAAAGAGTTTACTGCCTATGTTTTCTTCTAGGAGTTTTATGGTTTAACATCCAACATTTAATAATTTAATCCATTTTGGGTTTATTTTTGTATATGACGTAAGAAAGTTATCCAATTCCTTTCTTTTTTTTTTTTTTTTGCAGTTTTGTCAACCCCACTTATTGTCTTTACACCATTGTATAACCCTCTCTCCTTTGTCATAGGTTAATTGACCATATAATCAAGGATCTATTTCTGAGCTTTCTATTGTATTCCATTTAACTTATGTATCTGTTTATAGGCCAGTACCATAGTTTTTTTTATTATTGTACCTTTGAAGTATAGTTTAATATCAGAAAGCATGATACCTCCCACTTGTTCTCAAAATTTCATTGGCTATTCAGGGTCTTTTGTGGTTCTATATAAATTTTAGGACTAGTTGTTCTAATTCTGAGAAGAATGCCATTGGTATTTTAGTAGGGATTGTATTGAATCTATATGTTATTTTAGGTAGTAAGGATATTTTAACAATATTTTTTATATATTTTTATTGATTTCAGAGAAAGGGAAAGGGAGAGAGAGATAGAAATATCAATGATGAGAGAGAATCATTGATCGGTTGCCTCCTGTACGCCCCCTACTGGGGATTGAGCCCACAACCTGGGCATGTGCCCTTGACTGGAATAGAACATGGGACCTGTCAGTCTGCAGGACAATGCTCTATCCACTGAGCCAAACCAGCTAGGGTTATTTTAACAATATCAGTCCTTCCAATCTATGAACAAGTTATATCCTTCCATTTATTTGTAACTTGTTCAATTTAAAGTTTTTAGAGTACAGATCTTTCATCTATTTGGTTAAATTTACTCTTAGGCATTTCATACTTTTTGATGCAATTGTACGTGGGACTGTTTTCTTAATTTCTTTTTCTGATTAGTCATCTTTACAACAGATTTCCGTACATGGATTCTTTATCCTGCAACTTTACTGAAGTCATTTATTAGTTATTAGTTTTTTGGTGGAGTCTTTAGGGTTTTCTATATACAGTATATATCATCTGCAAATAATGAGAGTTTTACTTCTGCCTTTCCTATTTGGATGCCTTTTGTGATTGCCTTGGCTTAGGATTTCCTATAACTATGTTGAATAGAAGTGGTGATAATGGGCGTCCTTTTCTTGTCCCTGATTCTATATAAAAGGCTTTCAGATTCTTGCCATTGAGTATGAGATCAGCTGTGGGTTTATATATAGCTTTTATTATATTGAGATATTTTCCTTCTATACCCATTTTGTTGAGAATTTTTATCAAAGGATGTTGAATTTGGTCAAATGCTTTGTCTGCATCTATTGAGATGACCATATGGTTTTTATCTATTCGTTTGTTAATGTGATGCATTGCATTCTTTGATTTACAGATGTTGAATCATTCTTGCAACCCTGGAATGAATCTCATTTGGTCACAGTGTATAATCACTTTTAACGTGTTGTTGAATCTGGTTTGCTAATATTTTGTTGAGAATTTTTGCATCCATGTTCACAGTTTTTTGCACAGTGAAGAAAACCATAAAACAAAAACGAAAAGACAACCTACTTAATGGGAGAAAATATTTGCAAATTATACATCTAACAAAGGGTTAATACCCAAAATATATGAAGAACTCATATAATTTAACACAAAAAGCCCCAAATAATCCCATTAAAAAATTAGCAGAGGACCCGAATAGACATTTCTCCCAAGAGCAGATACAGATGGTCAACAGACATGTAAAAAGATGCTCAACATCACTAATCTTCAGGGAAATGCAAATTAAAACCACAATGAGACACCTGTCAGAATGGCTACCATCAATAAATCAACAAATAACAAGTGCTGGCAAGGATGTGGAGAAAAGAGAACCCTCATACACTGTTGGTGGGATTATAAATTAGTACAGCCACTATGAAAACAGTATGGATGCTTCTCAAAAATTAAAAATAGAGCTTCCATTCAATCCAGCAATTCCAGCTCTGAGTATTTATCCAAAGAAAACAAAAACACTAATTTGAAAAGATACATGCATCCTATGTTCATTGAAGAATTACTAGTAATTGTCAGGATATGGAAGCAAACTAGATATCCATAACAGATAAATGGGTAAAGACGATGTCGTACGTAAGCAATCAAATAAACAAGGATGAAATCTTGCCATGTGCAACAGCATGGATGGACCTAGATGGTACTCTGCTAAGTGAGATGAGTCTGAGAAAGATAAATGCCACTGATATGTGGAATCTAAAAACACAAAACAAATGAATAAACAAAACAGAAACAGACCCATAGATGGATAGATCCGACCGATGGCTGCCGAAGGGTAGGAGATATAGGGATGGGAATACAAAAATAAAATTTTGCCAATTTGCTGAATAAAACGGATAACTGACTCACTATAATTTACAAAAAAAGAAAGAACGAGAGAGAGAGAGAGAGAGAGGACATTCAGCCGGTCTTTCCAGTGTCTCTGGGGAACTGTGACCACACAAGATAAACTGAGAGCATTTTCCTGCAGTGAATCAATTTAAATCAAAGATTTTGAGTGTAGGAGAGTAATTTTTAATCCTGTCACAGATTATTTAAAAAGATTTTACAGTAAAATCAACCCATATACAATATAGAGAACAATAGAAGTTCAGTTGAATTTTGAACATATAATAGGAGAATCCAAACACATTTTGAGCGTAGAGAAGGAAATTTGGGGCCATGTTCTGGATACTAGTTGATTAGCATTCTATCTTCTCTGCCACTTCAAGCACTTCCCTGGAAAAGTTCAAGGGGCATTACACCCTATGGATAAGATTAAATCTTCACACTTCTGGTCCCTGTCAACATTTCTAATCCCATATTCTGCTAGTGGCTTTTATTTTTCTGTTTGTGTTTTTTGTTGGTTTGTTTGTTAATCTTCACCTGAAGATATTTTTCCATTGACTTGGAGAGTGGAAAGGAGGGGGAGAGATAGAGAGAGAGAAACATCGATGTGAGAGAGACACATCGATTGATTGCCTCCCTCATGTGCCCCAACCAGGACCGGGGATTTAGCTTGCAACCAAAGTACATGCCCTTGACCAAATCGAACCTGGGACACTTCAGTCCCTAGGCTGATGCTCTATCCACTGTCAAACTGGCTAGGGCTGTAACTTCTGTCTACAATCCCTGCACTTTCACTGCTCCAACTTTCCCACGTAGAATGACCTTCCAACCTCTTCTTTTAACAAAACTTCCTCATCCTTCAGAATGTAGCTCAGCTGTCACCTCTTCTGGGAAGCCGTCTCCAAACTCTCCTAGGCTGACTAGTTGTTGGGTGCCCTTTGTTGCTCTATTTGGGCCCTTAATGTAGCTGTGATGACTTGTTTACCTGTCCATCTTCCCTACGAAGCTCCTGGAGTATGAAGGCCCTGCTATGCATGCTGTGTCTCCAGAGGCCAGAAGAGTGCTTGTAAATAGTCTGGGTGTGCTCCAGGAATGTCTGAAAACAGTGAAGACAGGAAGAAAAATCATTGTTTTCCAACAGATCTTGGTTAATGGGAGGAGAAAGAAAAATCTTATATTTTGAAAAAATAAATCACCATAATAATGGCCCTTCTTTGCTGTGGTACTAGTGTTCCTTGCTAGCCAGCAGGCAGGGGTGCCCAAACATTCAACGTCTGACCTACCTTCTTGCTGTCATGTCTTACTCTTGCCCATCTCTCCAATACATGGATGCTTTGGTCCGACCAAAGTCCAGCCTCTGGGGATCCCCTTATGTTGAATGTCCAGCCACTTTTCCTCCTGTCTGAATCCTTCTCAGCTTTGACATTCAACTCAAATTTCACCTTCTCAGTGAAACCTTTCCTGGCTGTTCCAACCCTCATAAATTTTTTCCCCCTCTTAACACCTACAACACTTAAGTTCTTATTAGAGTTTAATTACACACATCTTGAATTTTATAACTTTTATTGGCTTTCTTTATTACAGAAGTAATACATTTATATTAGAGAAAAAAATTTTTTTAAACCAGTTAAGCAAAAAAGAAAAACCACTCATAAGCTCTTCATCTTCAGAGAACCACTTTAACACTGTGTATATATCCTTGCAGACTTTTCTCTATGCACACGTAGACAATTTTCCACAAATGGACTCAAGCTTTTTTGCAAATTGTTTTAAAAATTTACTGATAAAACATTAACATGTCAATATACATACTTCATTAATATCATATTTGATGAATACATGGCATTCCATTTTAAAAACATGTATTTTTATTGATTTTTTTTAGAGAGAGGAAGAGGAAGAGAGAGAGACAGAAACATCAATATTGATCAGCTGCCTCCTGCACATTCCACACTGTGATCAAGCCCACAACCTGGCATGTGCCCTGACCAGGAATCGAATCCAACCGTGACCTCCTGGTTTACAGGTCAACACTCAACCACTGAGCCTTGCCCGCTGGTCTATGGCAATCAATTTTATATATGAATCACTATTTATGTAGGCAATCTTCTACTGTAAGGCATTTAGACTTTTTCACTTCTCTTTGCCATTATGCAAAAAATATTTCTGTACATTCTTAATTCTTTCATTAGTATAAATTCCCATAAATATAATTTCTGTGTAAATAATTTTAAATGTTATTAATTATGAGCAATTCATCAAATAATTAATAAAAGTAATTAAATATAAAATTGTTGGGTTATTTGTCAGTTGGTTATATTAGTTTTGACTACTACCTAGAAATTTTTAAGTTCTTTGAAAATAGGATCCAATGTTTTCTCATCAGTACATTAAATGTTCAATTATACATGTTGAAGAATTAGTTGATTTTATATCATTTAAGTTTTTAGATTATAGTGGCACCTATTCTTCATTGTAGAAGCGGATCTTGGGCTATGTTTATAGATAATTATATGAGAATATCATTCCTGTTAAAAGACTATTTCCAACATCCTTCTTAGGAACCAGTGTGATCTTTGAGGGAGATAAAGGTATGGAACAAATAAGAGAAATAGGCAGTTGAAAGGGCTGCCAGCCCAATTTAATAATAGCTGGAAGTAAAACTGTTGCGTGAGCCTGGTTACACTGGAAAATTACAATGCTCTCTGGTATGGGATACCCTGATTACTTTTCAAAACTTGCATGAGATTTTGTACAGTAAGAAATAAATTTTCTGGGCAGTGGCTTGCCTATAGACTCTAGTAGTAACCCTCACTTTTCTCTGTGCTGCCCCGCAGCCCTGCTTGCCCCTGCACTAGTTGAAATCTTTTCTCTCTCCCACAGCCTTCCCTCCTCCACCATCGGCTGATGATCTCACTTCTTAGTCCACTAAGAAAACAGAATCACTCAGACAAGGACACCACACATTTCCCACCACCAGAATCCGGCCTCCTCGCCCGCTCCCACCATAACTTCCCTCATGTTGCTAGGGATGAACCAGTCCTACCCCTTAAACAAGGCTCACTCTCTGACTCCAGAACTTCACTCCTAGTTACCCCTCCTCTTCACATCAACTGTTTTTCCCTCTTGACAGGACTATTCCCACCAAGCTCTAATTTCTCACAGGACCCTCTACCTAGTTTCCCCATTTCCTCTTTCATAGCAAAGCTCCTCTAAAGAGCGGTCTACACCCAATGCTTCCACTTCCTCGCCCTCCCTCTCTCAAACCCACTCTAGCAGGGTTAGTTCCTACCACTCCTTTCTGTCAAAGACATCAAATTTAAAAGTCATTGATTTGTTTTCA
Organism: Corynorhinus townsendii; assembly: GCA_026230045.1. Classification (NCBI taxonomy): domain Eukaryota; kingdom Metazoa; phylum Chordata; class Mammalia; order Chiroptera; family Vespertilionidae; genus Corynorhinus; species Corynorhinus townsendii. The sequence goes on from JAPDVU010000004.1 coordinate 53,396,459, forward strand.
TCTTATTTGACCCATCAGCAGCATTGGCACAACCAATTACTCTCTGCTTCTCAAAACATTCTCTTTTCTCTTCTTCTTTTCTTCATCTTCTGACTTCTAAATGTTAAGAGTGCCCCAGATCTCAATCCTCAGATTTCTTCTCTTCCCTACCCATGTTCCCAGATTCTCCATGCTGATGACACACAGATTTCTATCTCTAGTCTGGACTTCTCTCCTGAAGTTCAGATTCCCATGTCTAATTGCCTGTTCAACTTTTCCACTTAGGTGTCTGATGGGCATCAGAAATTTACTATATCCAAACCCAAACACTGGAGCTTTTCCCACTTACCTGCTCCTCCTCATATCAGTAAGTAGAATCGCCATCATCACCTGTTCAGGCCAAAATCCATAATTTCCTTTGACTCCTCTTTCTCTCATATCCCACAATTGAATTAATACGTCCTGTCTGGTTTATTTTGAATGTATATCTAGATTCCATTTTCAGTTATCATTGTATTCCAAATTACCATCACCTCTCTTTCAGTCTATTTCTATTCCTCTACCTGGCCTCTGTGCTTCCACTCTTGTACTTCCTTCCGCTGAACACACAGGATGCTCCTTTAGGAGTCAAGGCCAGGTCATGTCCTTTCTCTGAAGAAACCCCTATAAATGTCTTTCATTTCCCTCTAAAATATAAGCCTGTTGGATATCCCTCTGGCATCTTTTCCTGCTGGTCATCTTCTAGCTCTTCTGCATTAAACACAGTGACCTCTTTGCTCTCCCTGGAGCATGCCAACTTTAACCTGCCTCAGGGCCTTTGCACTTGCTTTTCTTCATACCTAAAAAGATTTTCCCCAGTATAGCTACTGAACTTGTCCCATAACTTCATTCCTATCTCTGCCCAATGTCCTCTCCTCAGGTTTGTCTTCCCTGATCCAAACACTACATCTAAAAATAGCCCCACCCTTGTCACTCCTGAGCTCCTTACTTTGCTTTCACAGCTCTCTTCACCTCCATACTCTACATGGTATGTGATAACATACTAGATAGATAGATAGATAGATAGATAGATAGATAGATAGATAGATAGGAGACTGGGTAATTGTCTGTCTCCCTCCTCATCCCAATGTCATCACTAACTTAAGAATCCTACATCCCACCTTGTAGAACAGCGCCTGCTACATAACAGGTGGCTCAATAATTGTTAAACAAATCACCACCTGAAATTATTCAAATTTCATCAGTTCTCCCAAGTGTCAACAGTGCCGTAATAGCTGAGGTTTTATGGCTAAGGTATATTGCAAAACCTCTGGGTTTTAAATGATAAACCTTAGTCATAATTCCGAGAAATTTGTCCAGCGAGTAAAATTCAGTTTCTTCTTAACAGAATTTCCTTCACTATGTTGGCTCCTCCTGGCTTTAGCATTCTCCCTCTAAACATCCCACTCTGATCTCTCTCATTGGTTGCTAACTTTGCCCTGCTATGTCTTACTCAAGATACCATATTTGAAATTCTGCCTACTGTTCTGCCTACATCATCAAATACTGTAATAGGATGCTGGGAAGCAAGAAAATTGAAGACCCCAGAACTGCTTGCTTCTTTCTTTTTGTCTTCCTCTCCTCCTCTTTTTGTTTCCAGGGTATCTTAATTTTTCCTATTTTATAAAATCAAGGTGATTTATAGAAATAAAGTTTACAGACTTCAATGCTATAATACAAAGTTATCGTCTTGGAAATTATATCCTGCTTAGAAATGTATTACAGATGAAATCCATGTTCTGGACCAGCAAACACATGTAATTATGTAGGAAAAGTATATCAGAGAAGAGTGACTGTTGCAGGCATGGGAAATAAGTTGACCTCTACTCAAGTTACTACCATGAATACACAGAAGGAAGGACCTGCATCTGTTTCTCATTGTAAATGCCTCAAGTGCCCAGAGCAGCACCACAAACCCCAGGAATGGCCAGCAAACATTCTCAACAAGGGTGCTAAGGCTGACCACAGCCTCATCCCTGTGGTCATATTGTGAAAACAGTGTCCAGTACTTGACTTACTATCCTAAGTTCATATAATTCTGAATAGGTTTTACAGGATTTAACTCAAATAACCCACTTCTAAATTTGAAAATAAAATGAAAGAATTAACCCCCTACTGGACTTTAAGCTCCTCTAAGGCAAAGATTTTGTCATATTCCCAGCCACAGAGGCACATGATTGCAGTACTGGATGTGGTCTTCGAGGTCAGTTAGTCCTAATTCAACCTCCTTGAATGAGTAGATAATACAACCTATCATGGTTGCATTCATTGTTGTTGTTTTTTTTTCATCTCTAATTGCTGTCCCATCGCATACTTAAGGATTTCAAACTGAAAACACTCTGGCTTGTATCTTTGGCAAGTGAATTGAAACGACCACATAGCCTTTGTCATATCCACTTGGGACCAGAAACAGGGTGGCAAGGTCAGCTTGCAGCAGCATCTCCCCAACCCCCACTTCCCCAATGCTGATGTGCCCAGCTCCACTCACAGCCAGGCAGCCATGGCCTGCTTGAAAATAAATGAATTTACATGACACTCTTAGGGATCTTCTCAAGTCTGGCTCTTGTGAGAAAAACATGTAGCGGTGCTTATTAAAATGCATAAAGTTATCACATTGACACTCACATACTTACAAGAATGATGAATACAGAAACATCACCATCCATCAGATTATGGCTTCACCAGGGCAGACCAGGGATCAGTATTCTCCGTCCTTGTCAGGAGGCCAGACAGGGACCTCAGAAGCAGGATGTTCCATCAAAAAGGGCACCAGAACCCCAGTCAGGGCACCTGGCTCTGAGACTTTTCCCCACCTGAAAACTGGAGAGGCTAGCAGAGAAAATCACCCAGTGGGGGTCTAAACCGACACCCGGAGGCTCTGCTATGCTGTTAGAAAAAAAATGAGCCTGGCCCCTCAGCTTCCTTTTCACCATCGCTTAGCTTTCCACACAGACATTCAAAATGGGGCCTGTTAAAACTGTGTTCACACGAAGGTGGTTCAGAGCAACACTTTGGCTGATATCACTAGACTCCCAGGGCAGCGCTTCACTGCTTCCTCAGCATATGCCAGTGCCCATTTTACAGGGTGGATTTATGATCCTTCTCTCAGTAGAGCGAGTCAAAGTTTTATAATATTCATTAAAAATCAGCACCACACGTAATAATATGGAATACTGCCTGTACACAGGGGGGCCGAGTTATAGGTGTTCAGGGAAACGTGGCATAATTTCCTGGCCTTGGCGGGGTAAATTTGCAGGCACCAGCATTATACTAACACAACCGTCTTTTATTGCAAATGTTCGTTCAGTCTAAATCCTAATTACTTTCTGTAAAATCTTAACCACCATCAGGCTTTCTTCTGACAGGACAGCCACACGATGGCCTTAAAGTGCAGGAGCAACACCCGGGCAGCCTCCAGATCGAGAGGCAGGAGAGAGGCTGGATCCCTGTAGAGGTGGAGGCTGAAGCTGGCGAGACGGGCTTTTCACTGACGCTCGAAACTTCTTGCTTCTCCTCTAAAACCCTGGTGTGGGGACTTAGAGACTCCCTCAGTGGGACACGCTGAGGCCCTCCACAAGGATCCAAACGTCCCCATCATAGCCAGGAGCTACTCCTCTTCGCCCCATCCCCATCCCAAAGGGTCGGCTTTGTGGGGGCCCATGTTGCATCTTTTCTTGTCCCTTCTGGGAAACGCTAGACAACGCAGCAACCCTCGGTCTGGAGGTCTGGCTCCCCTTCCAGAGTGTTGCGCCCAGAACTCTGCCCCCCTTCGTACGTGCCACACCAGCCCTCACCACACTCCACACTCCACACTCCTCCACACGACCCCAGCCCTTGCCTTTCAAGGCCCCCGAGAGTCCCGGGCCGGGCTGGACGGAGCCAGATGGTCAGCTGGGCCCGGAGCAGGGGGCTCTCCCGGCCGCGCGGCCACACAAAGCGGGGAGAGCCGCGGCGGCAGTGTGAGGCGCGCCCCCTCCCGCGAGCCGGCGGAGCGCGCGTGCCCGCCCCCGCCCCCGCCCCCCGCCCCGCGCCCAGCTCCCCGCTCCCCGGCCCTCGGAGCGCCATTCGCGGAACAGCTTACGCTAGTCGCCAGGCGTACGGCGCCCCAGCGGCCGGGGAGGTGCGCTGCCCGGCTCCCGTAAAGTTATTGTGAATGGGGAGCGGTGACGTCAGCGCCCGAATGTCAACAATGTAGCGATTGAGAGTGTGGGCGTTCCGGGGAGAGCGCGAGTCGCGCGCGGAGCAAACAGCGCCGAGCCGCCGCCGCCTCAGCAGCAGCAGCCACCGCGACCGTGCACGCTCGGGCTCCGATCGCAGCAGCGCCAGCGCCAGCCTCCGCCGCCGCCCTCGCCACTCGCCTGCCCACTCCCGCGGCCGCCGGGCTCTCGCGCTCCCCCGACCTGCCCTCGACCCTTCCCCTCCCCCCTCCCGGCACACTCGGGGAGCTGGGAACCAGCTGCCATGTGATGCGCGTCCTCTCCTCGAGCTTTTGGTGACCCCTGAACCGCCCACCGCGCCGGCCGCCGGGAGGGGGCTGCAGGCTGGGAAGACGCCTAGAAGAGGAGGTGGAAAAGGGCGCAAAGTTCTCTGGTGAGGTGAGTCCCCAGGCCCGGCCCCGGCGCCGGGCGGGGTGGCGGGGTGGCGGGACAAGTTTGAGGGGGCAGTGGGTGCGCGGGGAGGCGTGGGGAAGCGGCGCAGGAAGGGAGCCGCGGTCCCCCGGCGCGCAGCCGCCGGCCGAGCTCCCTACCGCTTTTATGGCTTTTTCTAGGAACGGGAAGGCGGTGGGAGCAGAGCGGGCGGACGCGCCGCCGCGACTGTGCGCTCTCTCGCTGGCTGTTTACGGCGGGCGAGGCGGCATTGTATTTTGTTCGCGTCGACGGGTGTTTTGGAACAGTAGGGGGAGGAGGAGCAGAGGGTAATAAGTCAGGCGTGGGGAGGGCGGGCTGGAGGGAGGCGCGCGTCTGCGGGAGCCAGAGCAGCTGTCAGACCCACGGCCCTGCTCCCGGCCCGGCGAGGCCCGGACGCGCCCCCAGCCCGCGCGATTTCCTCGCGGGGCCGGATGGCCTCCAACCTGCCTGCAGCGTCGGTGCCCGGGACTGCTCCAGGAGCACCGCGGCCGCCGCGCTTTTGCGCTCAGCTGTCAGTTGCCGCGGGGTATCCGGAACCACTGAGACTGGCGGCGGGGCATCGAAGCCCAAGTTTAGAGTCCCGAGAAGAGTCAGGTTGGGGCCTCGCAGCGCAGACCTCGGACTGCACGCTGGGTGGAACCCCTCCTAGCCAATGGCCAGGTTATCGGAATGCGTCCCTGGGAAGGCAAAGCGAGAGGCTCGTGCCATCAGAGAGGGAAATCTTGCAAGATTCTGCATGAAATCAAAGTGCAACACACCCCCTTCCCTCTCCCCACACACTTCAGTCTACAAGCCCCAGAAGCTCAATCTAAGGAAAGGGGTTTATCCAGGGGACACCTTTCCATCTCCCCCTGTGGAGGCGCGTGTGGGTCTCACCCGGTGGGTGCTCAGCCGAGCGCCCCTGGAGAGGGCGGTGGGCGGCGCTCATGGACTACCCCAGCTGCCCACGAGAGGGGACTGTAGCCAGCTTCTCGGTGACCTCAGTCTGGCCGAGGATTTGCAGGAACTCGGACCGTGGGAGGAAGCAGGCAGGGCCGGGTGTGTGTCTGTGAAAGCAGCCGCGCTCCCCTGACTTCGTGGGTCTTGGATACGCGGGGTGTCCCCGGAACTCTTTCGTGTGTAGGCGAGTTTGACAACTTGGGGGGAAGTTGGAGCCCAGCGCTGTCGGGATGGTTTAGTCTGTGGCCCGAGAAGGCGCTCCTTGCTGCTCTGCTCCGAAACACGCGGCCCCTGGGAAACGATCGGGAGGAGGATACTTCACATCCCCAGACTCCCGGGGGGACCCGCGGATAGCGAGACGCGGCGTTCCTCAGTTTTCACTTTCTGTCTGGTGCTGCCGTCCCTCGCTCTCTGTGTAAATGTTATCTGTTGAGTCTAACTAAAAAGGGTAATTGCTTTAGATAAAAATCCTTTCCTGCCTAGTGGGAACCTTGGCGGAGATGATGCCTAGTGAGATATTTTGTTTTTGTCTGTTCAGAGTAAAATTAGAGATGTCAGCTGATAACGGTTTTCTCTGGTCATTAAAATGTAACGTGTAGGAAAGGCATGTCGAGCTGCGAAGGTTGTGGCCGACATGAAAGAGGCTGAGCGGGAAAGGCTGCCGCTCCTTCAGCGGAGAGGGCTGTTTTGGTGAGACAGAAAAAGTCTTGCTTAAAATGTGAGATTGCCCCACCCTGCTTCAGCAGCTCTCCAGTAAGCGGCATTTTTCATTCTTGCAGGTAATAATAAACGGGAGTCAAAATGACACCTTGTTAGAATTAGTCTTTAAGTCTGTAAGAGCGATTGCTAAATTACAGTGTTGCATTCAGACTGCTCCAGTGAAAGGTCTATCAGCGTTTTCATTATACATTCAGTTTTTAGGAGTTTATAATTTCACCACAGAACTTTGAGTGGCTGAATTTTTTTTTTTTCCTTCTAGTGTTCTGGTTTTAAAAATGCATTGGGGGAAAAATGCATTGATTGCCCACTTCCATCCTATTTGCTATTCCGGAAACTTCAATATCATTCAAACAGGAGTCCCAGAAATGGCATACACAATCATGGAATAAAGTACTTTTGTTAAAGCATACTTTATTTGTGTAGAGCAGTAATTTCATTCTGCATTTTGGAAGGCTTTTAGGTTTGCCATTTGGTAATCATAAATGTGTTGAGTTAATTCTTCTGGTATCTGTCGACTCTGCAGGTGGATTGAAATGTCAGTTCGTACTGTTTATGCCAGGGTTATATTGAGAAACAGTCTCCTCATAATATGTGTATGTCTGAACTCATCGCTAAATTATGAACACCCCTGTTAGTGACTTCTCAGTTCTTTGTGTGTTGCCAGTGAGGATCTGCCATAGAGAAGGAGTAAGGCAGAAAGTGAGGGAGGGAATCTGGACACCTTCCCCTCCCCCCACTCACTTTTCAGTATTACTAGTGCCTGGGTGGAAGCCATTTATTCTTTCTATTGAATTATGCCTTTAAGTCAGTGTCTTCAGGCAAGTCCCTCACCTCTGGCTGCTGTGTGAGGGGCTTAATTATTTGCAAACTGCCTTGAAATCCCTGGATGAAAGGCACTGCCTAAGTGCAGAGTATTGTTATTCAGATATGGAATTTAATGATCCATTACAGTTCATCAGGAAAATGCACTTTGCAGTGATGGTAGGAAATGTTTCTACCTGATAGAGGGTACCAATAACTGCTTAAAAGTAGGTTCAGATTACGGATGAGACAATTAACTCTAGCCATGTGCTCTTCAATTTGTTGCAATTCATTTTGTGATCAAAGTGAGTCACAGGGAGCCAGATGGTCAGGTTCATGTTCAGATTTCTCCTAGACCAGCCCTTCACTTCTGGGCCCACTGTCTGCACAGCCTAGGGGACTTAATCATTAGCGCTTGTGAATTTGTGATTAAGGCTCCAGTGATGCCAACAAAAGGGCTCAGATCAATCTGTATTGTTGGGAGCAGTTTAATTTTACTTGGATTAACTTGTGCTTCATGTGCCTGGTATGGATCCAGCCTTAACCAGGGAAGAGAGAGCTCCCAGTGGCTCTCCAGCTCCGTTGTGCAGGGGACCACTGCCCTACTTTTTGTACCTCAGATTTCAGAGGCTACCGTGTCTGCCTTGTTGTAAATGCTGGCTGATGCTGAATGAAAGAACACTTAGATAACTAAATACCCTTCCTGTTTGGCTGAGGGGTTGGGAAGCAGGACCAGCTTCATGGGCATGTGACCTGCACCATTGCACAGAGCCCCTCCTCCCCCTCATCTGCTCAGGAGGACCTCACGCTGGGTTTAATCTTCTGCTGTTGTTGTCTTGAAATATTTGATAATTCTTGAGCATGGAGCCCTTCATTTTCATCTTTCACTGGTCCTGAGTGAGGGAGGGGGCATAGGGTGGAGTGGCAGGTAACAGATATGCAGTCCCAGCTTCTTTTTGTTGACTGTTGCCAGGCAGGAATGGGTGGGAATACTGGCTTTGTGTTGCTACATTGTCTGATTTTTTTCCAAGGGAAGCTGGATATCTAGATTTTTATGTGGAATCTCCTGATTTTTTAAAATATTGGTTAAAATTTTTTTAAATGTGGATGAGAACATTTAATGGGCTAATACATCTTATTGTTTAATATTTCTGAATGTAGCCATTTTCTAAAGGCCTGGCACATAGTAGATGGTTTGTGAGTCTCCACCAAGTGAATGATTACAGCTGTTGGGGAAATTGAAAGGTGTAAGAAAAGCAAAACTTGAATCAACATTGAGTCCCACTCAGGGATTGATAGCTTTCTCTTTAACAGAGAATATGAGTTGAAAGACCAAAAATTAATACCAGGGGTGGCACCATGGGGTCCTCTGCAGGTAAATCATTCATTGCTTTTGAACCATCTGCCCTCTATTTAGTTATTATGGACCAGATGGGGTACCTTGGCTATTTAATGCCTGAGGACCTCCATGAAAATTTGACATTTGAAAGCACCCACTAAAATAATAGCCGTGATTTATTGAATGCTTCACCATGTGCCAGAAACAGTGCTAACAACTTTACCTACATGTAACTCATTGACTCCTCACAGGAAAGCTGTTGAAGTAGGCGTGGCGCCCATTCTGCAGAAGAGGAACCTTCTCATTTTATGTTGAAAAGAATGTCATCAAAATGGAATGAGTGTTTTCTTGACTGTATAAGGGTTTATTTGTCATCCTATATACACAATCTAGCCCTGAGGTAATGACTGGGTGTGGGGTAGAGAACATAGCATACAGAGAACCTAGTCTCTACCCTCATGCACAAGAAACAGAAAATAAAAGATGAACAGATTTGTCAAAATCTGTGATTCAGACAGCAATCACTACTTCTGCCTCCCTGTGCCTCTCCTTTCACTATCTGGATAGCCAAGAAGTTCCAGTGACACATGACCCTATCGGAGACACCAGCAGCTCAGAAGTCAGGGCTGGCTGCAAGAATTGGCATTTCCCTTGAAAAGGAGGTGACTTTTGGCACACCTGGAGCTATGTTAGGAAAAGCAGCACCGAGGCCTTGGGAACGATGAAAATTGCTCCTGGATTATCATTGACAGTGTGTGACCTATTCCTGTCCCAACTTTACATTTTACGTAAATATTTACAAATTGTTCAAGGCCCAACTGAAACCTGATGTGAACTAAGAATTTTGTAAACTCAGTAAGATTGCCCAGAATATTACTCATTTTGGGGGTGGAGGTCTGGGGTGACATTTAATAGAAAAGTAGTTCTTTCTTTGTCAATTCAAGGTTTTTCCTTTTACTCTTCCCCGTCCTTTTTTTGTTAATTTCAAATGTCAGTCTACCTGAAACGGAAACTTAACCTTTCCATCAGCATGCTACTCAGCTTCCCTAACGCTGGAAGTATCCTCAGAATCACCACCATGTCCTTTTCAAGGACCATTTCTTTTCTAAAGAATATGGGAATTGAACCTTGTCCTACTAGTGGCACTGCTTCAAAAATCAGGCAGGAATCTCTCCTTTGTTTTCCTTGAGCTATTTTTTCCCCAAAATAATAAATCTCCCCAATCTGAAAGCATTTCACGTACTCGTTCATTGTAGTCATTGGAATTACAGCCAAAATGTCTCAGTCTTCCCCAGTGACTTCATAATCACCATTTCTCCAGCTTATTCCCTGGTTAACTTCTCTTTTGTTCCTTAGCCTGATAATAAATTGTCCTTTGGTTCTGAGATGCGTGCCTTTCCTCCCTGACCCTTTTGTTCCTCTCCCGAAGGATGAAGGCTGTAGGACACACTGTGATGCCTCTGAGAGCGGGCTGTGTCAGTTTTCATTTTCTTCTGAGCATGTAAATCCTCCACTTTCCAGGCCTCCCCTACTTCTTGTTACTGTCTTCATTCCTTCCTGAGCCTGCAGCTGGCTCCAGGTCAGTCTCAGAAGAAAGTTTTTTTGCGTTTCCAAACCCTCCATCAGTTCCAGTCTCTGTCCCCTCACTTTCTGCAGATGCTCCAGGAGTTTCACAGGACCCTCTGCGAGTCTAACCCACAGATGGCTTGGATTCTCACCTTGGAGTTTAAAGAGGGAAGGGCCCAGTTTGCTTATTTCCATTCAACAAGTAGGAAAGCAAAGAGAAGGAACACACTCAGCAAGTGTCCTTAGTATCCACAGATTATTGGCTGTTTTTCTTTCCTTCCCATCCTGTATTCTCCTAAGCAGCGGAAGTTAATGGGCACCACCAAACGGGCCGCATGTCCAGAAATTCCATTCTTTAGAGGCAGATGCCTCATTCATTCACTAAACAAACATACACTGAGTATCTCTTATGTGGCAGGCATGGTGTTAGCCAGTCGTGGCCTGGTGGGGAGCAAACCCAGTCCTGGTCTCTGCCCTCAGGAAGCATACCATCTAGTAGGAGGGAGGACGTTAACCAGATAGCCCATTGCATGTTCCCTGAAGGAAAGGTTTCCATGCAGCAGAGAGTGTAATGGGGGAATGTGAACTGGCTGGGAGGTTGAGGCAGCACTCCCTGAAGAACTGCAGAGTCAGCTGCCATCAGGGACCATCTAAAACTTAGGGCTTCCTCTTTCTCCTTAGCCTCCTAATCCTATTAATTTGCTACTATCTTTGGCCCTTTGGAGTATTGCATAAACCATGATATAACCCTTTGCGCCAGTTTGGCAAAAAATGGTTCTTGTATACAGAGTCCAGAATTGATTTATTTACCTGTGTCTTTAGAGCAGTGGTTCTCAACCTTTCTAATGCCGCAACCCTTTAATACAGTTCCTCATGTTGTGGTGACCCCCAAGCATAAAATTATTTTCGTTGCTACTTCATAACTGTAATTTTGCTACTGTTAATGAATCGTAATGTAAATATCTGTGTTTTCCGATGGTCTTAGGCCCTACAGCAGTGGTTCTCAACCTGTGGGTCGTGACCCACAGGTTGAGAACCGCTAGCAGGGTCGCCCACAGGTTGAGAACCGCTGCTGTAGGGCCTAAGACCATCGGAAAACACAGATATTTACATTACGATTCATTAACAGTAGCAAAATTACAGTTATGAAGTAGCAACGAAAATAATTTTATGGTTGGGGGTCACCACAACATGAGGAACTATATTAAAGGGTCGCGGCATTAGAAAGGTTGAGAACCACTGCTTTAGAGCCTGATAGAAACAGAATTGTTAATTGCCAAGAATACTGTTCGTTTTCATACTTGGAAAAACAAGCAAGTTAGCATTCTGATTGCGAACCTATTTAGGGTGGTCTTGACAATGTTGGAATTAATAGACTACACAGACATTCCCTCCCAGTTGGCTGGTATGTTAGGATCCAGGCTAGGATCTTCCTTCCGTGAGGTTGTGAATCCGTCCTCTGAAGCCCCTGCCTCCCCCAGGGCACGAAGGTGTGGAGGCTCTGCAGACCAAGAACGATTTTTTAGGCTATTCTTAGCACAATTTAGGAGTGTCTGTTTAAAACAAATTTGACTATGTGATAACTAAAACGCCTGCATCTTGTTTTTCTTTGATGATAGCTAACCTGTGCTGGGAGCTTCCTGTATGTTACTCAGATTTGCTTATTCAGTCCTGGAAACAATCCAGAGCTAGGTGTGATCATTAGAAGCCAAGGGACAGATGTCACCCAGCTAATGAGTGGTGGAGCTGGGATTGGAAACTAGGTGTTTGAGGGCTGCAGCCTGCTCTGTAACCACCAGGCCGATCCGCCCCCTCTCTCCTCTTCTTCACTGGAGGGCCAACGCTCTCCAGCAGTTCTCAGAAGTGGAAATACAGGCCAATTCACCAAAACATTGGCTGTTTTGTTGATGTCTCTCTGAAAGATAAAATAATTTCTCAGTGACCCTGAGTGAATGTATGTCCTTTCACACGGCTCATTTTCTAAAATGACATTCCTCATGTCTCAGTGTCCATTTAGGGTTCAGAAAGTGGAAGTGATGACATGTAAAGACAAAAGAAGAACTAAGTAGAACATGAGTCCTCTGGCTTTGTTCCCGAGGTTTTCCTGTAGTTCAGACTCCTTCCTCCTTGTTACGTGAAAAATTTGTTTTTTGGTTTTTTAGTTTTTTTTCTGATGAGGTAGAAAAGGTGAAAGAAACCATTCCTATAATAGGTTGATTATTCTACTGCGGAGGAAGAATTTCATTCAGACTCAATTCCATTAGAGCTCCTAATTAGAAATATTAGCCACTAGTAACAGATAAAAGCAGGTAACCTTTGCTCTCATTCTAGTCAATTTCAGGAAGAGAGATTATCTTGCCAGATTAGCATGTTGCAACTCTCAACCAGAGATTTGAATGGTTTTAGAGGACTCAGCTTTGGCAGTGACCCCAGTTACCTCGAGGTTGCAGGGTCACTGTTTGGAATGCTGACTGAGCTCTGTCCTGGGCAGACACCCTCGTCTTTAGTCAGGAGGCATTTTTCTTGGGAGCTGCTGGAACAGTAAGTGTCCATTTGTAGCTCAATTTAGGAAAAGATCGAGTGCATCAATGTACTGTGCTTATTGCTTAGTATTTAGTTCAACTTTTGGAGATGGCTAGGTGGGGGGATGCTTAGTGTGTCACTGTTGGAAGTTTTAAGTGATTAAAAAAATCAAGCAGATGAGTGCATAAAGATATCATTGCAAACCATGATGAGCTTAAATTAGAGCTGCTGATTTAGTATGAGCATTGCTTGCATTGATTTGTGGAATGTCTACATGGGTTCAAGGTTCCATATCATGCAAATGAATGAGTCTTGAAGAGTCAAACTGTGAAAAAAATTAAATGAACTCTAAAGGATATTATTGCCCATTCAGCCAGAGGAAAGTGTAAACAAACTTAGATTTAACTCTTAGTTTTCATGTATCTTCTTGGGCAGATCAGCATCAGGGGTGATGATCTTTGCTGCAGTTGTGAAGAAGCCAGGCAAGGTTTGCTCTCATTTCTCCCAGTGGCTTCTTTCTGTCCTCCTTCACTCTGCTCTTTGCTGCCTTTTGACCACCCAGTGCCCTTAACTAGTGCCCCACTTCCCTTTCAAAACCTATCTCAGTAACGGAGTTTATGAAAAAAGTTTTACTAGGGTATAAATAATGGAACATATTTAGTGAATTACTTCTTTGTGAAAAATCAACATATTAATAGGAGACAAAGCCAAAGGAATAAAACCCTAAAAAGGGGAAATAGTAGAATTCCACACACTGGTAGCCTGGTGATGAGAGAACATTTCTGAGTGGAGAGAGAGCTGTTTATAAACCTAACCTTGGACAGAGAATATAGGCAAGCAGATTAGAGGATATAAACCACTGTAATATTAAAGGTATAAAGGGCAGATGCTTTTTAATGTAATGATATGTTTGTTTGTCAGTGAGCATCACTTTCCCCTTGCCAGACACTGATCTACTCACCTAAACCTGTATAGCAAGATTGTGTGTTATTTGACATTTAAACAGAGCTTCAGGGGAAGTCACTGGGTCTATAATTAGGAATTTTTGTCTGTTAGTCAGTAGCAGTGAACCTGAAATACTCTATTATCTTTAAATGTTGAATTTAAAAAAGGGGGGGTGGGAGCAGTGGCTCTCGCTTATCTTCATCCTCAACCCACAGTTTTATTGATAAAAACTGAGTTGATAAATTAATTTCAAAATTGGCATGCCCCATCCTGTGGATGTTGGTGACATCTGGACATTTGCAGAGGTTGATTGATTAATGAAACCATGCTTATTTTAGGTGGAAGTGTTGCCTGCTAAATAATACCCAGTTGTGGGGAGTCTGAACTGCCTTCCATACTACTCTTCGCCCACCTCAAATGTCTCCAGCAACCATGCCATGTTGAGTTGATGGCGCCATCTAGTGCTAGTCTCTGGAACTGTCCTAATGGAGCTCATGCTTCCTTTGCTGTGGGTCAGATGACTGAGCTTCTAGCCTGATTAGAAGAGTCTCTCCTCTCCCCTCTCTGGGAGTACATTGTCTAGTGGGGACTTCTCTCTATTCCTACTTTCCCTCGTCTTCGTAGTTTAATTATCTCCCCCATGCCTTCCTTCCTGCCTGACCCTGTTTCTTTCTGTTCCTCTCTGGTATCCCCTCTTTGTAGCCCATCTTCCTTCCTTTTTTCTCTTCTAACTTGTTTAAATTGTTTTATCTTTAGACCTAGCTGGTTTGGCTCAGTGGATAGAGCATTCGCCTGAGGACTGAAGGGCCGCGGGTTCGATTCTGATCAAGGGCACATGCCTGGGTTTCGGGCTCAATCGCCAGTGTGGAGCATGCAGGAGGCAGCCGTTCAGTGATTCTCTCTCATCATTGATGTTTCTATCTCTCCCTCTCTCTTCCTCTCTGAAATCAATTTTAAAAAATATTTTTTTAAAACGTTATCTTTATTGTTGAAAGTATTACAGATGTCCCCTTTTTATCCCTATTGACCCCCTTCACCTCACACCACCCTCCCCCCAGGCCTTCACTGCACTATTGTCTATGTCCATGGGTTATGCATATAAGTTCCTTGGTTAATCTACCCCCCCCCCCCCGCCCCTACACACACACCTTCCCTCTGAGATTCCTTATCAGTTCCATGGTTCTATGTCTCTGGATCTATTTTGTTCATCTGCTCTCTTTTAACTCTTAAAAATATATGTTTTTATTGATTTTAGAGAAAGAAACATTGCTGAGAAACATCGGTTGCCTCTTGCATGCTCTCTTCATTTTTACTTCTCTTACTTTTGATCCATTTTTTGGGGGGCTGGGGGTGGGAATCACAACTGATAAATATAAAGATTGTTCTAATGATATTAGGGGGACACCATGCATTTTAAAGTGAAATTAGCCATTAAGCCCTATTAAAGAGCCAGAGTGAAGAAGACCTAGTCCTCAGTCTCACTCAGAAGACCGTCCCCTCATCTTCCTCTATTTAGACATTTTCTCAAACAGGCCATCAATAGTGTTTTCTTTAGTTTTGGAACTATTGTTAGAATATCGCTTTTTCTTTTTAAATTGCAAATTTAACCTCTCACTCATATTTTAAAATTTGAGACCCTTTCACAAAATATCCTGGAACATCACGTCATTGGCATGGTATCGATTCTATGGGGAAATGTGTTCTGAGTTCCAGACAACCAGTGTTCCTGCAGATTTTTTGGATTCCGTGTTAAACGAGAGAACAAGGATGAAAGACGCATAGGCTAAAGCCTGAGATGTCACTACTCCGTAACGTTTGTGGGATCTGAATTAGTGTACAGGTTTCAGTCTCCCACATCAAACAATAAATTTTAAATTTCCACTTATGTTAAGCATCTTGATATTGTGGGTTTGAAAGTAAGTACCCTCTGAAAAACAGGAACTGTGCTTGTCTGTTACCGGTTCTTGTGGTCGATATGGCAACTATTTTGATTTTTCAGAAGGGAGGAAAAACAGTTAAATCCAGTTAAAATTAAAATCAGTTAAAATTAACTACCTTGTGAGATTCGAACACAGCTGTTCCACACATCACAACACAGAGTTGTTTATTACCACTATTAATTACTATCTGTTGTTTCTACTACTGCTTAAATAGTCACATAGATTATTTATATTTTTGGTTTAACCTTGGAGAATAGGAACTATGCAAGGGTAGAGATAGAGAGGCTCCTGTTTGCTAATTTGCATGTACCTTGTTTTTGTTTTTGCCCGGTAGGTGTGTGCACCTTCTGTATGCAAGAGTAATTTAGCCTGTCAGCAGTTTCCTACCAGAAGTGCTTGCTGACTCATGCGGCTGGTGCAGTGCTCAGCTGGCCTGACTGTCAACTGCCCACAGTGCCAGCGCCGCCCTGGGAGAGCACCAGGCGGTTTAGCCGCTGGAAGGCTATTTTCAGACCTGTGGTCACTGCTGAGCTGGGTTCCCTTCTCCAGCAGCCAGACACAACCTTCTGGTTGCAAGGTAGAAACTGGACATATTTCTACCTTTGTAGAGACTGCATTAGAACCAGCACTTCTGGAACTCTCTCAGGAAAATAGATTCTTACTTCATTTTAAGTTTCTGGGACTCTTTAAGGGGAGAAGGGAAAGGAGAGGTAATAAGGGAAAGGGAATATGCTGTCGTTTTCTTCTTAGCGCCAGAAGGAACTTTCATGAACCTTTAACTTAGGCTTTCTTGGTGTCACCGAAACCTGACCCACTTCTCCCTGGGTGAGGAGAGTGCGTCTTGAATAGGGAAGCAGCAGAGTGGGTGCCGAGTGGCAAACCGGACATTGTCTTGTGTGGCTCCAGCCCTTAAGTAATGACAGATTTTGTTGGTATCTGTTGCAAATTATTAAGGTTAAGAAAAACAAACACACACCTGACCTCAGGTCATTTAAAAGCTGGCATCTGATTTCAGAGATAGTTTTGCTGTTGTTTTTGGAGTTCAATTCTGTTTGTTTTCATTGGTCAGTGTGAAATGTAACTTTTTTGAGATTTTTCAGTAAGCTTCCTTTTGTAGTTACAAACTGATCAAATCATCCTAAACTGTCTTGAGCAGTGAGATCAGCTGGGGAAAAGAAAGCTTTGCACACCCTGAGGAATTCTCCTCCTTCGTCTTTTTCTTCTTCTTCTTCTTCTTTTTTTTTTTTTTAGCTTCAATAAGCATTCTGCAGCCCCCTTTTGACCAGTAATAAAGAAAAAGTCAAGCCACAGTGACTGTGTATAACATGATGTTGATGGAAGTTCTTGGTTTCCGCCGATACAAATGACTCATCAGTATCAATAGAATTGTGACTTCTAATAATAACACAGTGCAAGACCTTCAAAACATGTGGTTTTAGCCCTAGCTGTTAGTGAAAGGTTGGAAAATATTAGTTTAAGCATTTTTTTTTCTGATCTCTTGATATCACCCAAGTATAAAGTTGTTTTTTGTAGGTGTGATGCTCACAGTATTGTTTTTTCATCTTACTGTTTTTAGTTTCGTTATGACTACGGAGCCAAACTCAGATCATTTCATCATTTAGAAATCTGTGCAGTAAGCATCTCCTGACAGGGATGTGTTTTGAGGGAAATATGGCTGAAAAGCAAATCCTCCCTGAACAGAAAAAGGAAAAAGCTGGTACAGATGACAGTCCACCGAGCGGCTTGCCTCCTACACAGCATCTATTGCGGAGGGCTGTGGTATTGCTGACTGGCCCTATTGCCCTGTGAGTCATTGCCAGAGGATCCCAATAGGAAGGCTCACAGAAAATTCGAGTCAGAGGAAAAGGCACGGTGGAGAAGGAGCAGCTATCACAAGAAGGAGGGTGCAGCCTCGTTTCCCCTGCTGAGGGGCTGCCGAGAGCCCCTGAGCCTCACAGGGGGGTTAGGTGTATTCTATATATCTTTTAAAAATATATTTCTTTATTGATTTCAGAGAAGAAGGGAGAGGGATAGAGAGATACAAACATCAATGATGAGGGAGAATCATTGATTGGCTGCCTCCTGCACGCCCCCTATTGGGGATTGAGCCCACAACCCGGGCATGTGCCCTTAGCCAGAATCGAACCTGGGACCCTTCAGTCCGCAGGCCGATGCTCTATCCACTGAGCAAAACAGGCTAGGGCTGTATGCTATATTTTGCAGCCTGTTTACTTGCATCTCCATATGGGAGCATTCTTGTTTTTTGTTGTTGTGTTTTTTTGGGTTTTTTTTTGGTTGTTGTTGTTTGTTTAGTTTGGTTTGTTGTTCCTGCAATTTGGCCAGAGCATTCAAGATCATTATCTTAGCTCTGTACCACAGCAGTCTTATCCAAGAGTCTTTCCTTTTCGCATTCTGTAGTGAAAGCAACCGAATTTCCAGAACATGAGACCAACAGATACATTTACATTCATAAAGTTTTTTTCTTTCTAAACACTTCACCTTTAGCAGTGTTCTGCTATTTGTATCCTAGCTACTAGGGCCAGAGGCCTTTGTGTCTTACTTGCTATGTTAGCCTTGATCTGGGAAATAAAAGCTTTAAAGGGAAGCTGAAAATTAGAATTGTGTACCCCGAGAAGGAATATATCTGCCAAGAAGGACTCCTTGTGGTTAAGTGGGCCCAAATTAATAACCAGAGGTTAGCAGCCATTGCTGATGGAGGCCTTTCACATGTACTGCATCTCAGGGAAAAGTCACAGACTGAGCTACCAAGCCTCCTGCACTGTTTTTCTGTCATCCGGCTCTTATAAAGGAGTTCTTGGAATCGTCTTTCAACCAATGGGCTGAGACCTGCCCCTTCCAGTCAGAACTGTGCAACCATATCCTCATCTGTATCTATACTGACCAATCAGAATACCTGATTCTGACCAATCAGGACCGTAATATTTGGACCAATCAGAACTGTGTGATTTGGATTCCTTATTTGCATAGAAATGGACCAATCAGAACCAGGGCAGGCACTTTTTTCTATAAAAGGTGACCTCCCCTTTGTCTATGGGAAGTGTACTTTCGGTTTCCTCCAGAGGCTACGTTTCTCTGGTTTGCAGATTCTTCACTTGAATAACGTTTCTCCTCTTTTTGCACCTCAGGTTGGGGACATTTGTTGACAGAATTTTGTTAGTTCAAATTTTATGTCACTCTTGCCTCTTTCACACTTTTAGATGGATTTGATTTTTTTTTTTTTTTTTTGGTCTTGCCATCATCTTAGCGTTTGGGATTTTTAGTGCTCATCCTTCCCTGTTACTCTTTTTACCCTTTTTTCTTGCTGCCTATTAGAGTTCCTTTTCTAGGTGTCTTTTTCTTTCCCCAGTCTTGCATTATTTTTCTCTGTTCTCTTAGATTCTATTGGCTCCTGCCTGCATGCCCACACTCTTCTCACCCCGTTTTTGGACAAATCTGGGCATGGGCACACACATGCACTCACTATACATACATACGTGTGCACCCAGACAATGCCACTCTCTGGCCCTGGTCTCTTGCTCATGGAGATACCCCCATAACGACCTCAGCTACTACTGTTGCCATCCCTGCCAGCAGCCAGTTTCTAGAATGGGTCATTCAGGTGGGAAAGAAAACAGAAGGAAAGTCGGACTAGCTTCTGGCCTGAGGCTGAGAATGCATCCTCGGAAGGAGGCTGGATTCTGAGGAACCAGGAAAAGGCCCAAGAGAGGCCTGGCTTCAGAGGCCAGGTTGGGGATGAGGCTGGGCTCAGGGATAGCAGCAAAGGAAGACAAGACGTTGAGATGGTTCTGCCATCCAGCCTGGAGTTGGAAATCCTGACTGGGTCAGAAATGCATTTGGATGGCATGGGGTAGTTGAGGAGAAATTTGAGGGAGAAGGAGGCTCAGAACCTAGGGTGGGAGAGAGGACTAGGGCCTTTGAACTGCCCTCTGGAAGTTAAAATGTACCAACAGCCTGGTAGGCCCATGCGAACAGGCGAGAGAACTCATAGGACACAGTGAGGAGTAACACTTTACCTAGGAGGCCTTCCCTGACTGTCCTGTGGAGTTCAGGGACTTCCTACCTTCCCCAGGCGCCCCACCCCTTTCCTCTCCTTTCTTTTCTCTGTAGATTTTATACCCTCTTACATGCTCTATGTGTTGCTTGCTTGTTTATTATCTGTTTTCCTCACTATGACTTAGGCTCCAGGAGCTCAGGGGTCATTGTTTCCAGTGTCTGTCACTGAGTAAGGTGCTCAATACTAGTAAATATATATTTGTTAAATGAATGAATGAATGAATGGATTCATTGCCTCTCTTTAAAAATTACCTATGCCTGTGGTTGGCAAACTGCAGTTCACGAGCCACATGCGGCTCTTTGGCCCCTTGAGTGTGGCTCTTCCACAAAATACCATGGCCTGGGCGAGTCTATTTTGAAGAAGTGGCGTTAGAAGAAGTTTAAGTTTAAAAAATTAGGCTCTCAAAAGAAATTTCAATCGTTGTACTGTTGATATTTGGCTCTGTTGACTAATGAGTTTGCCGACCACTGACCTATGCCTTCTTGCTGACCACAGAAGTCTAAACTTCTTTTTGGCAGAACATTTAAAGCTCCTTATAATCTGTTCCCATCCTATCATTTCAGATATATTTTTCACCAGTGTTTTCTTCATATTGAAGTTCAGTTTAATTTCTCTTGAACCAATTTATGTTTTTATTTTGTACAGTTTCCTAATGCATGAGATGTAGACATTGAAGTTCTTTTAATATATCCTAAAATTATTTCTTGGATAAATCAATTGGAATACAATACCAGTATAAGTGGTTCTTGACTGTAGGGAAGTAGTTGTTTTATACTGGCAATGATGTGTATAAAGGGACGTAAAGCATTTGAAGTACAGGGCATGACAATATGTTCTCAAAACATATTGCCATGCAATATGTTGTAGGAGTAAGTGTTGTAGGAGTTGGGGAAAAAGAGCCAGTGAGATTTGGAGGACTGGGAAGCTTTAAAAGGAGCTAGATCTAGTATATGTCCTCAAAATATTGTGGGATTGGCTAAAATGGTCCTTAATTTCCTAGTTGACACTCTTCATGATTTATAGATGTCAGGTTCATTGGCTTTTTTGTTCCATATCATTGTCAGCACAATGTCCCTTGACCTTTATTTTTATTTTTTATTTTTATTGATTTCAGAGAGGAAGGGAGAGGGAGAGAGAGATAGTAACATCAGTGATGAGAGAGAATCATTGATCGGCTGCCTCTGCATGTCCCCCACAGAGGATCGAGCCTGCAACCCCGGGCATGTGCCCTGAATGGGAATGGAACCATGACCTCCTGGTTCATAGGTGGACACTCAACCATTGAGCCATGTCAGCCGGACTCTTGCCCATCCTTAAGAAGCAATGAATGGAGGGATATGGAGATTCTAAGTGCAGACTTATGAAATGCTTTTATAATAGGATGAAAGGTTTAAAATATATGAGGAGTCCTTCACTTTCATTGTTTGAAAATTATATGAATAGAACTTCGGTTCACTAAAACATGAAGAGTGAGAAAACAAGCCCAAAGTAGCTGATGAAATTTGTGGCACATATATAGGGACTGGCCCAGAATATGTAAAAAACATACATATACTAGTACATTAATAAGAAAAAGCCAGACAACACAACAGAAGGATGGATATTTAAGCACTTCATCAAGTAAATCTAAATAGCTAGTTTAATAATCAAATACATCCAAATTAAAATCGCAATAACGTACCATACACATTCTTTGAGTGGCAGAAATTAAAAAACCTAACAATACCCACATCCCTAACAAGGTTGTAGATGGATGGGAGTTCTTGTATATAGCTGGTTGATACAATTACATTGGAAAACAGTTTGCTATTACCTAACTAAAACAAGTTCAGCCTGCTAATAACTTAAGCAGTCTTACTCTTAAGTATACATATAGGAAAAGTTCTTAGTCATGTGCTTAAGAAACATGGACAAGGCTATTCAAGGAAGCATTGTTTGTAAGAGCAAAAACCGAAAACAATCCAAATACGCATCAACATTGGATTGAATTATACTGGACTACTATTTGGTAGTGAAAAACGAGCTAACACCATGTAGAGGAGGTAGTGGAGAGGGAGCATCCTTGGTGTTTAAGAGCAAGGATTCTGCCATTAGACAGACTTTCTTTGTTGCTCCACAAGTAGAACCCTGCATTGTCTATTATTTTTCCCAATGTTTCAGTGAGAAAGGAAGAGGGGGAGAGAGAGAGAAACATCAATGATGAGAGAGAATCATTGATCAGCTGCCTCCTGCAGGCCCCACACTGGGGACTGAGCCCACAATCTGAGCATGTGAGCATGTGTCCTTGGCCGGAATCGAACCTGGGACCCTTTAGTCTGCAGGCCAATGCTCTATCCACTGAGCCAAACCAGCTAGGGCTCTCAATGTACATTTTTAAGGGTTTTTGTGAGTTGTTATTTTCTGAAAATATTTCTGATTTGATCTGTTGTTTTAAAATTACTTCAGAGACTGCCAAGCCCAAAGCAGCAAGATGACATTTAATAGGAATAAATGTAAATTCCCACATTTGGGTTGAAAAAAAATTGTTCAAGTACGGAATTTGCACACCTGTTTGGTACCAGTTCCCGCACAAGATTGTGAGCGCTAGCCCAGCATGGTTCTTTGGTTCTTATGGAAGGTGACATCTCCGTAGAACCTCATGAAGAAAGCTGTCCTCTTTAAATTGGGCAGTGCAGTGGTTTTGCTCAGTTATTCTCAGGCCTGGTTTGTCTCGTGTATGGAATACTGAGCCCTGTCCCAAGGGGCTATTTGGGGAAGAAAGATGTTGACCATAGAGGGAGCATCCTTTGTGATCAAGATGTTTAGGGATCTGGAACTGGCCAAGGAAGTGGGGATGTTTAACATGGAAGAGGAGATGTAGGGAGATAAAGGGTGTCTTCTATCATTAGACAGACTTTCTTTGTTGCTCCACGAGTAGAACCCTGCATTGTCTATCAGTGGAGGCAGTTTTGCTCCTGGTCTAAGCTGAGGCCATAGGACCTCTCTTAGGCTTGATTAGAGCCTCACTACCTGACATGTATCCCTGGACCAGCAGCATCAGTATAACCTGGACATTGTTAGAATGCAGAATCTCAGGCCCACACCACACCTCCTGAATCACAATCCACATTTTATCAGATCCCCTGGAACTCACATCCACATCCAAGTTTGAGAGGCACTGGGCTCCATGTTTCTAAGATCCCTCTTCAAAATTCTTACGATTCAATTATTTTATTTAGTAAACTGAAAATTACCAGTTCATTTGTAATATCAACTTAAAATGCCTGGCTATCGTTAATTATACTGTGTTGTATATTTAAAAGTTGCTAAGAGAATAGGTTCTAAAAGTTCTCATCACAAGAAAATTAAATTTGTAACTATATGTGATGACAGATGTTAGCTAGACTTATTCTGGTGACCATTTCACAGGGGTGGGTAAAAGTAGGTTTACAGTTTTGAGTATGTGCGTTTCTTCTTGCATCATTATTTATTAATTATTATATTATTTCCCATATGAACAACTATAAGCCTACTTTTTCCCAGCCCTGTATATGCAAATATCAAATCACTGTGTTGTACATCTGAAACTAATATGTCAATTACATCTCAATTATAATTTTTTTAAAAATAAAATGCTTGAGTATATGTGCATAAACCCAAATAAGTATATGTTGCTCCATTAGTTAGAAGGGGATTTGTCCATTCTCCCCCTAAAGTAAAAGTTAGGTTCCTTATGTATTTGGTCAGCTTATAGCAATTAAAATATAAGTGTTTTTCCTTTTTAACATAGTACTAAATTATTGCTTAAAGTTGTATTAATTTCTTCAGTTTTTTCTTCTCTATTCATTAAAATTTCCAGATTAAGATGAAGTTTTTGAATATCTGATAAGAATATTCAAAAGAGGCATTTAAATAATAATAACTTCTCATTATACATTGATTTTATACTTAGCCTGGGGTTTTGTTTTGTTTTTTTTTTCTTATACTTATTCCACACTTTGACATTATGGGAACCTTTGAAGTATTTTATAGTAATTCTCCACAGTAGCCCTTATCTTTTAGATTTTAGATCTGAGATCAGGCAAGTAAAACAGTTTTATCTTTTTTCCTCTCAAAATACCATGACTAACTTGAGCTCATTTCTTTTTTTCCTTAAATATTTTGCTACTTATCCTTTTAAGTTCAGATGGAATCCATGATTCATTTCATATTTCCCCCTTTATGTAATTAGTCATTCTTTTGATGTTTATAGTAAAACTAAAACTTAACATGATAGTTACAAAATTCCAAAATAAAGAAGTTCTTAAATGACTTGTAGTCAGGATATAAAATATGGCAAAAATGAATGGGGAAAACTTCTTATGAATAAAAGACATTCTTTAAGGCCATATAACCATGAGTTATTTGTTTTACGAACATATTTCCATTTCTTTTGGCTTATAGAACAAAGAAACTTTGCTCTGACAGGTGGCTTAGATAATATTTGGTATATGTATGTCATCTAGATGAGATAATGTATGACAAATGGCCTTATAAAATAGTAAAGTGTTATAGACATTTTCATAACTTTTGTGCATTATAATTATGTTTTAATTTTAGTTTAGCAGGGTTTTATAGGACTGACTTTTAAAAAAAAGTCTTAATTCTGCCTTAGTGAGAGTCTTCCCATTTTGATTTCTTAATTCATAAATGATTATGAACAAATGAACCACGCTCTATCATAACAGTAACTGGCTGTAAGGTGGAAGACTAGGCTTTTTTCTACCAGCTTATTTGCTTGCTTAACTTCTTCATTCATTCATTCACTATGAATATATACTGAGCACTTTCTGTGTACAAAGCTCTGGGCAGGACATAAAATAAATAAGATAGTGTTCAAAAATTTCATAACTTATAAATTTATTTTTAATAATTGTAGCATTTTACCAAATTTTAGATTATTAGATCACCATTTTGAATATTGAGTAAATAGGAGATTGATGTTGAGCTTCATAGCTGTTAAAAATTGCTTGAAGTACAATTAATTTTTAAGAGTGAGGTTTAGGAAGATTATTACATATCCCTATAGGGTTTACCTGATCTTAGGTTTTTTCCAGAATGGTTTGAAATCACATTTTTCAGTCTAGGCTCCGGTCTGTGCTATCCAGTTTGGGAGCCACTCACTACATGCATTGTGGCTTTTGAGACTTGAAATGCAGCTAGTCCATATTGAGATGTGCAGTGAGTACAAAACGTATGCTGATTTCAGAGATATAAGTATACAAAGAAGAAAAAGCATTTATTTAACAAATTTTCAGATTGGTTACGTGTTGAATTGCTAATACTTTGCACATGTAAGGTTAAGTAAAAATGTTATTTTTACCTGTTCCATTTTACATTTAAATGTGGCTACTAGACAATTTAAAATGGCATATGTGGCTCACATTATGTTTCAGTTTGGAAGTGCTGGTCTAGACTGTCAAGTGTGGAGTGACTGAGAGCTCTCAGAGAAGAGATCAGAGCTTAGCAGAGCGCTTTAGAAATGAGATGCCACCGATAGGATCCACTTACTTGAAGAAGTCCCAGTCTGCACCTTTGCCCTACTTTCAGAGATGCTTGCTTTCCTGAACCCACAAAAAGAGCATATTTCATGTAACAGTGATAAGCATTTGTATATCCTTTTTGCTAAAAAAAATTCACTGTTATGTCATTTAATCTTTGCTGTTCGCTTCATTTTATAAGAGGGAAAGCCAGAGAAGCCAAGATTGCATAATTAACAGTAAAATCTTGAATTTGAGTCCAGCTCCTTTGCTCCATTTTGCTATGCTGAGGCACTCTAATTTTCACACCTATAAATCCATTTCTTGAGAGAAACAGCTAATTTCATTTCATTTGAAATTTAAATTTAATTATATTCTACATTGAGAAATGTATATACATCACATACATTCATCATACTGATGAGTTTTCACCAAGTGAATACTGATCTAACCAGATCCCAGGTTAAGTCGCAGAACATGACTAGTACTCACCCAGAAATCTCTCCTGATCCCTTTTTAACTACCCCTCCCATGGTAACCACTACTCTGACTTTTAAAAACATAGATTTGCTTTACTGTTTTTAAACTTTACACAAATGGAGTCATATTGCATGCACTATTTGGTGTCTGACTTCTTTCATTCAGTAATATGTTTGTGAAGTCCATTTATGGTGTTGAGAATAATGGTCAATTTTTTTATTCTCAGCACCAGATTGTATTCCATTGTGTTACTGTACCACTCTTTATCCATTTGTGTAGTTTTCAGGTTGTTTTGGTCATTATGAATAGCACTGCTGTTGAACATTCTAGAACATGTTTATGTGAACCCACATGCATTTCTGTTGGGCATATATGTAGGAATAGAATTACTAAAGCAGCTTAGTAAGTTACCTTGTATTTGAGGCTGAAATTTGGCTTTGTGAAATTCTTTTGAAGAAAAGAAGTAAAAAATTTACTTTTGATACCTCAAATACTGTACCAAAATAAATACTAAGGCAGCCATTACAACAGGATGCAAGGAGAAAGCATTTTACTGCCTTAACACATTTCAAAAAGCAGAATCTCTTTTCTGCAATCGAATCTGCATTCTTACAAAGAAAGCAATTATAGATTCCCCAGCCTGCTTTTAGAAAAAAAATGTTAAGGTGCCTGTTTATCCAGTGGCATCCTGTGTGAGGGAAGTGTAGTTCCAGGATTTGCCAACACAGAATCTACCTTTGTAGTTCATTAACATGAATGATGATCACTGAAAGATGTGTATTGTATATTTAGACTGTCTAACTTAAGCACACTGGGCAGAGGAAGAAATCTTCCAGTTTTCCGTGCTGGGACTCAAGATGGCCCTAGGCAAGATACTTGGGAAATGGAAACAAGGGGAGAAATATTCTGATAGTTCCTTTGGCCTCCATGGACAGAGAAGGTTGTTGCTATTACTAGTGGTAAATTAAACTTATTTTATAGTGGAGAATGTTACATTAAATTAGGACATAGCTCTTCTAGACGGAAAGTTTTGTACCCGCATTGCTGTGGTGGCTATCCCTTGCATTTACAGAAAGCACCTCCTTTTATTGTGAGGTCAGCATGATTACCCCATCCCCCAAATACTGGATTATGGGTAGATCACATTTTCTTTAATGCCTGTTGAGTTCTTTAGGATTATAAGTTATGGGTCCAAATTTTTGCTTATTTAATTTTTCTTCTTGCTTTCCAAATTAAATATAAAATGAGAGCATGTTGGGGGGGAAATCAAATTATTTTTAGGTTATATCTGAAGAGCAGGTGTGTTCTCTCATGATTTACAGTGCAGGTGCATTTTTATTTAACTGCTTAAAATTACGATTAAAATATTATTCAAGTGGAGCAAAGCAAAGTTTAAAAAATTACTTGAAAACAGTTGCTTTAATTGTTTTTCTCCACTTGACTTAAATAATGTGAATTTCTGAAGCAGCCCCCTTCAAAGAATACTGCTCCCAATGTATGAATTACATTCATTCAATGAGATGCAGCCTTTTCATCTATAGAACAATGTGGGAGCCCAGGCCATGAGTCTTTTCTTTGTCTAGCCTGATTCTAAGGCAGGAGCAGTCCTCTCTGCTTTTTAACATATTTTTAGTTGTCATTGAACACCAAGGGGAGGAGAACTGCAGCCCACAGCATGCCCACCCTGGTCCCTCTACCCCCTACCAGAGGATTTGCTGCTTCAGCCTTTTAAGTGCCCCCAAAATTTCATGTTTGGATCATGAACTTATGTAGCTAGTTATCAGGGTTGTGTGGGTGTGTTTAGAGGGGTCTCCCCTTAGCTTAACTTCTGGCGTTGGTAACAGAATCTAAATAACACAGGTTACTCATCAGGAGCTGAAGATTTTCCCCTTTTCATATTGATGTTTCTGATACAGTTTTATACGTTGGCTGATTATGTGTGCGTACTTTGTGGCTCCAAAATGCAGCTGGAAAGTGTGTGGGGGTTGTCTGCTTCCTCTGAGGCTGCTACAGGTGGTCAGGTGGGGGCGGCCGTGATAAAGGTACAGCACCCACTTCCGGCAGCTAGTCTTGTGAGTGCTGTAACCCACTGCCTGAACCTGAGCTGCACTTCAACCTCATTCTCTCCTGGGTACTTCATCTTTCACTGCTTCTGATTTGCCTGTTGAAGGTTTATGACTAAGGTTGTGGTTAAAAATTCCCTTTTTAGGTATGAAAAATCTTTCAGGTTACTTTGTGTTGCAATTGCTTTTTCTTCTTTTGCTGTGGACTTTCTGTATTTTGTAAAAATGAATCCTAAGTAAAAAAGAAAAGAAAAAAGAATCTTAACATTATGTAAGAGCTAAAGGTTAGGTGGATAATATATTCCCTCATTAGAGCAAAAAGAAAACCAGTGAAGTTTCCTGGCAGATTGAATGTGTTAAAATGTATTTTATGATTTACATTTTATGATATGGAAAAGCCCATTTCAAAATATTGTCCTAGACTCCTTAGATTTGGAATGAGTTTATTTCTTCGGCCTGCCATTCACCTACATGTGTTTAATTTCTGCATAGTGTTGTCCTTGGAGCTGGGAGAATCGTGAGCTTCCCTTAGTGGGTTTACAGTCTCGCTGGAAGGGAACAACATTTATTAATATACCTGATGAAGTGATAGGGACTTGACATGATCTTATTCAGTCTTTGAGAAAACCTTCTGAATTAGATAATATTATAAATTTTCAGAGAAAGAAGCTGCGGTTCAGAGACATTAAGCACTCACTTAGGGGAACCCATTGACAAGAGTCGGGCCACTGGCTCCAACACCAGTGCTCTCTAGGGTGAGGGCTGCCTCTCACACTTGCTAATTTAAAGAATAGCCTGATTTAGGGACATCCAATAAGTACTATACACTGAGTGGCCAGATTATTATGATCTCTGAACGCATAATAACCTGGCCACTCAGTGTATATCCTATATAATAAAAGGCTAATATGCAAATTGTCCCTTCAACCAGTTCGACCAGCAGTCAGGCCAGTCAACTGCCCATGTCCCCTCCCCCTGGCCAGGCTGGCCGGACCCCACCCATGCAAGAATTCATGCACAAAGCCATACACATGCACACGCGCGTGCACACACACACACACACACACACACACACTGAATGGCCAGATTATTATGCATTCAGATCATAATAATCTGGCCACTCAGCGTAGAAGTTCAGGGGCAGGAGTGATTGGGTGCAGTGGGAGTCACCAGAGACAACGACACCACCACCCCTCCCAGCCGCATTGCATGGGAAAATATCAAAATGCCACGGGTGGTGATTGAAGATCAAAATGGCAGCCGCAAGTTTGCCAGTTTGGAAGGAGATCTGATCCTTGACATGGGTAGAATTTGTATAGAGCATCCAGGAGGAGAAAGGGTCTCTGCATAGTAAAAGCTGAATGCGGGCAGGCGTGATAACAAAGGGAGAATGGGCACACATGTTTAGGAGACACTATGGGCTGATCTAACTAGGAGCCATCAAAAGTTAACACTAGATCAGAATTATTCCAAGTTCATGACATCTTTCAATGAATCCTATCTTCATAGCAGGCCTCTGAGGGCGATATTCTGATTATCAACTCTATTTCAGGAATGAGGAGGCTGAGGCACGCAGCCATTCAGTGATGGCACTGGTATTCAGAGCCCGGCCATCAGGCTCCAGAGCCTGAGCTTGAGGGGGCTCTGCTCCACTTACCCCTCATTACTAGGGCATATGGGTGGTGGTGAGGGTCCTTGAATTGCTGGGGTGATGGAAAGATAAAAAGGGCAGGGGTGGTGATAGAAAGGTCAGAATGGCAGCAGCAAGCTGGCCCATTTGGAAAGAGGAAACAGGAAAAAAAGAGAAGCAGTTACTCTGAGCCAAACAGGGCCTGGTCAGGGCAAGGAGGTAGGTGAAATTTAAAGCATCAACATGCCTTAAATGATTGGAATTTAAGATGAAGAAGAAGGCTCTCTAAGATTGGGAGACTGGGTTGCTGGGAGGACAGTGCTGCTATTGAAAAAATGAATGGGGTCAAGAAGGAAGCTCTTTTGTACAGGCAGTAGCACCAGGGCTAGAAGTGAAGGCTTTTGTACAGGCAGTAGAGGCACCACATGCTAGAAAAACTGTTCACTGGAGAGTTGAAAATAAGGGAGAATCCAAGGGAGAGCTGATTTGCAAGGAGATATATAAGGAATGGTTTCTGAGAGGGATTGATGGAGGGACAGAGCGGGGGAGGGGAAGGGAAGGAGACAGAGAAATGTATGCCCTTGGGAAGTAAGTGCCCTTGGTCAAGCAGAGGAAGGAGAAGGGAGAAGGGAACCATGAAGGAAATGGAAGAAGCAGCTAACCGGAGGAGAGAGGATAATTAAAAGAGAAAATAAAAAGCCGCTGAACAATATCAAAGGCTGCAAAGAAGTCAAGGGGAACAAAGGCTGAAAAGGGCATTGGATTTGACAAAGAGGAAGGCCATTTGTGCCCTACATGGGAGGCTGGTGGGATGGGGAGGGAAAATCCATCTGGACTATACAGATTTTGGTGTTGCTGTGTTCTTCCTTAGTAGACCTTTTCTGAATGCTTAGTAAATACCACTTAGTTGACTGATATTGCAGTTAGTTACACTGAGCTACCTTAGCTAACACTTTGTCATTCACATAGCTCCCAGGTTTTGACTGTGGAGGTGTTTAATTGATCACCACCTGTTGAAGACACTATTTTAAGGTCAAGTTGATGAGCGCTTGAAGCAGAGGTGAGGTAGAAGACCATCAGTTTTAAACCGCGCTTTAGAAGTTCATATAGCGGCCCAACCCCTCAGGGCCATGGGCTCATTTGTTTCTAAGCCTCTTTTTAATACACTGATGGTTACATGGCATCCAAATGATATTTTAACACCACTGTACACAGGATTCCTTTTTGTTTTCAGGTTTCTTTGTCATGTAAAGTCTAACTGATATGAAAATACCAACAAAAAAATGTTTCCCAACTTCCCAGGAATCCTGAAAAGACCAAAATGTGTCATAGATCCAATGCCTGCTTACTCTTTGGTAATCCAGGACTCCCTTATTTCAGCTCACAGCTGTGGACAGTGGCACTCACAGTTGCTTTTATTAAAGCTGCCAGATTTGGAGATGCACCCCACTTTCACATGAGTTTAAACATTTTAGGGAGGAAAGAAGAAATTTGCATTTACAGATGATCGTATTTTTTTTTATTTTAGCTTTTGACTAGAAGCCTATGCGGTCTTTTATAGTTCCAGCCAGTTTTTGTTGGTAATGATAACTTGGTGCATTCTGATTTTAGGAAATAAGTCGCCACGTAGAAAACTCAGAAGACTCAGGAGAAGGTAACTTCTTTCTCTCCCCTTGGCCCCTCCCCCCAGTAGAGAGTACTTGTAAGTGAAACTTAAAATGGAGTCAACTCAGGAGAGCTCTCAGACCCCCACCTCCTGCCCCATCAGGCCCCCTGGCTTCTCTTTCTTACTGTCTTCTGTGGTCATTAGCATCTTGACTCAGAAGTATGATGCAGGAGAGAAATAAAAATCAAGTTAATTTTGTTTCTTAACTATAGTTTTAGCAAAAGTTAAAGTGTGTCTGGTTGAACCCTTGGTGAGTAGTTTTTGGAGTTGTCTGGGTTTCATTTATTCTCCAGTCTTCACTTGTAAATAAAATTCTGAGTTCATTGTTCCTAACAAGAGAACCAGCTTAACCATTTACTTAGAGTAGTTAAAAATCAGTTCTGATTACCAGAAAGTTTTCATCTAATCTATTTGGCATATTTTTATATTTGATTATCTTAATAGAGTCCAAGTATGTTTAATAAAATTTAATCTTCCATTATTAAAGTTCCTAATATCTTATATTGCTATATTTTGTTATTAGGAACATCAACTCTCATTGTTTAAAATTGTGCTTCTCTGTTTTGTTAGAGTCATGAGCTGATAATTTTATAAAAATTAATTAGTAGAAATACAAAATTAAAAAGTCATAAAAACATAAGCCTGATTCATTTTTTAAAATTGTTATATTCAATGGGTATAAAATTACTCTGGCAAACTGTTATAAATGTCTCTAAATATCTACTCCCAGTTTCTGGATTGTGTCTGGGATGGGTCTGCAGGTCCCCCACTCTGTGGACAGAATAGAGAGTTCAGGGGCCTGAAGATGAGTCTCTAACATATATGCAAGAAATATAGTGACAGTCCCCCAAAAACCTACTCTGAGAGTATGCCCTGAGGTTAGTTATCACTCATATAAGTCCAATGCAGAAAAAAATGCTGTTTATTTAAACTTTGTCTATTTTAAGAAACATCACAGGACAATAATGATTATTGCAATGTTTCAAACAATATACAGATGAATATAGAAAAAGTTCATTGAGTTTCCCTTCACTTCTCAGATTATTTCTTTTTCTTGCTCTTTATACAATATATATACAAACATATATATAATAAATTTTCCTCCTTCTATAAAATAGAATGGAATCATAAACAGTGCTCTGCAACTTTATTTTTTACTTAATAGTTGGTCACATTTTTCCTTATCAACAAATATAATGTCCTTTGAAAATATAAATGTAATGCCTATTATGTTTACTTTTGTACCATAGTTTATTCAATTATTGCTCAGGTGATGGGCATTCAGGAGCATTCTAGGTTTTACTACTCCCAACCACACTGCAGTTAAAATTCTTATACTTATATCCTAATGTATGTACTTTAATATTTGAAGGATAGATTCCTAAAAGCTGAGTCAAAGATAATATCAGATGGCATTTCAAAAAGTTGAAGTACCTGGCTGCCTCATGCAGCTAGGTATTAGGAATTTAAAAATTTTTCCCCACTCCAATGGATGAAGAGTGATTCCTACTTGTTTTAGTTTGAATATCCCTGGTTACCAGCAAGATTGCATGCACCTCTTTTCATATGTTTAAAAACCTGTTGTATCTTTTTATTTAATTTTGAGGGAACAAACCACAGCAGACTTCATTTTATCATAAGGTCTTTTAAGTACCAATTTTTCTGTATGGGATGCACTCAGTGGTTGGAGTTTATGTTTGTTTTTGTGGGATGGAGGAGATAGGAAGATGACAAAGATACAGTGCTGAGTTTTGTTTTGTTTTGTTTTGTTTGAGATGGCTTAGTTCTCATTTTCTTTCTCTAACATTTTTTTCTTCAAGATCAGCTGACTTACAGGAAATCCGTCTGTCTATTTGCGTGTAATATAAAAAGAGCCCAGGGTGGGGCACCTCTATGGCTTGGCACACTGTACATGGTTATTCAAGACTGCCCAAGGACTGTGTATTCATACTTGTACATTTTTTATTGAAGTCAATTCATATAACGTAACATTAACCCTCTTAAAAAGCATACAATTTAGTGTTCAACCACCTCTATCTAGTTTCAAAACATTTTCATAACCCCAAAGGAAGCCCCATACCAATTAATCAGTCACTTCTCATTCCCCTAATTCCTCATGCTCTGGAAACCACTAATCTGCTTTTTGCTTCTATAGATTTACCTTTTCTGGATATTTCATGTACCTGGAATCCTGTCATATGTGATTTCTTTGTATCTGACTTCTTTCATTTAGCTTACTGGTTTTGAGGTTCATCATGTTGTAGCATGCACATATTAGTACTTCAGTCCTTCTCGTGAGTGGAAAATATTCCATTGTATGCCACAAATATACCACAGTTTGCTTATTGATTCATCAGTGGATAGACATTTGGGCAGTTTCCACCCTTTGGCTCTTGTGAGTAGTCACACATGTAAATTTAGACCCCAGTTAGTCATACAGAAGGATGGACAAAGGACAAGAGGGCAGGCAGCTGAGAAGAGCCTTTCAGTGGTTCTTCTAGAGCTTTCTTCTCTCTTTGTGATTGGTCATTTACTGGATCTGTAGAGGCTGGTTCAGTCTTGAGGTCAGATTGAGGGTTAGTGTTCATTGGCATTAAGATCTAGGTTAACCTGCAAGCAACACAAAACCTCCCAATTGATCACATCCTATTTATTTATTTAACTTAAACTTAAAAAAATATCCTCACCTGTGGATATTTTTGTTGTTGATGGGGGGGGGGGGGAGAGAGAGAGAGAGAGCGAGAGGAAGAGAGAGAGAGAGGGAGACAGGCAGGCAGACATTGATGTGATGTTTCCATCGGTTGCCTCCCCTACACACCTTGCAACCTGGGTATGTGCCCTAACCAGGAATCAAACCCACAACCCTTAGATGCATGGGACAATGCTCCAATCAACTGAACCACACCAGCCAGGGATACATCCTCTGCATTTAAAAAGGAACTTACTTGCCACATCAGGGATTATTTTCCCCATCCAAGCACTGGGTTGCTTTAGCCTTAGTGGGTTCATTGGCTAGGAGGTGATATTCACAGCTGTTCCCTTTATGGTGGGTACCTTCACCTCCAGTTTTTGGTTTGGAGCTTGTGGAATGTGACCAGAGAGAGGAACTGTGCCCATGTTGTGCTTGACAGGTGGATTCAGTTCCCAACTCAGCAATCTTGAATCTTGATCAAGTTTTGTACCTCCCAGTTCTCTCCTCTGTAAAATGGGGTTACTGATACATAGGTAGGTCTTAGGGTTGTAAAGAGAGCTAAGTGGGATGATGTGTAGAGAGCACTGCTACAGTGCCATATAGTAGTGCTTCATAAATGTTCTTTTCCCTCTCAGAGCTTCCTTATCCTCTCCTCTCTCATGCCTACCTGCCTCACTGTGTGGTAATAAGAATAAAATGAGCTGATATGCATAGATTGGTTCCTAGCTCCATGCCTGCCACCTAAGTAAACACTCAGCGTAGATAGATGGGAAGATACCTTACCTTGCAATTTGTGTCTCTCATTGGAAAAATACCATCCAGTTGATTATAAGTCACTTAAACTGCTCTAGATGGTACAGATTTCACCTGGGTACATTGAGTTGTTCTGTACTTTTTTGTCTTTATTACCATAGCCATATCAGACTAATTAAAAGATAATCATATTCTCGATAGATAGACTCCAGCTAAGATCCTGATGTGTGAGTTAGGAATTTAGCATCCTACTAGCACAAATACATTAAAGAAAGCCATGTTAATATCAAATTGTTGCATCCCAAAGAAAACAGCCTGTGGACAGTGTGAAATCATCTCTTTTAGAAGATGGCACAAGACCTAGACTTAAAAATGGTCATTTAGCACCCTGTTTTGAGTACTGGTTTTGGTGCTGCTATTTCAGAATCCTGTTTTAGGGCAAATGGAAAGTGATTTTAGAAAAACAGTTGAAGGGGAAAGGATTTGGCCATCCTACCTCTCAAACTGTGTAACAAGCATGCTCTGTAAGACTGACATAGACCACCCATCTTGCCTGATGTGAGGGCATGTTTGTCATGCTTCTTGTCACAGGTGCCAGGGTAATTGAAGGAGAAAGATAGTTCATGTTTTGTCAGAAATGAAGTATTTCTGTAGTTACAATGTTTAGTTTCTCTGACCAAACCTATCCTGTATAATAAAGAGGGAATATGCAAAGTGACCATCACTCCACCATAAAACTGGCAGTGCCCACAGCGGAGGGTGGGGTTTCTGTAACACGAGATGGCTGCACCCACAGCAGAGGCCGAGTTCCCGTAACGAGCCTTAATGAGCAATCAGGAGGGACCAGAGGCTGCGTTCCCCTCCCCCCCAGCCCCCGTGGGGCTTGACCCGGGACCTCAGGCCAAGCCCCCCACCCGACAGGGCTTGACAGGGGGCCTCAAGCCACACCTCCCACCATGGCACCAGGCTGGGGGACCTCAGGCTGTGCCCCCCCACCCCGGTGCTGGGCCGGGGGACCTGAGGCTGTGACCCCTGCCCGGCAGGGCTTGATGGGGGACCTCAAGGTGCACCCCCCCCTCCACCCCAGTGCTGGGCCAGGGGACCTCAGACCATGCTCCCCACCCAGTGGGGCTTGACAGGGGACCTGAGGCTGCGCCTCCCCCACCCGCCCGGCGGGGCTTGACAGGGGACCTCAAGGCTTGCCCCCTGCCCTGGCCTGGGCCAGGGGACCTCAGGCCACGCCCTCTGCCGCAGCGCTGAGCCAGGGGACCTGAGGCTGTGCCCCTGCCTGGCGGGGCTTGACAAGGATGGGACCAGCCAGGTCTGGATCTAGCCCAATGAGGGGGGCGGCGGCCGGGTCTGGGTCTTGCACGATTTTGAGGCGCACGTGGGTGGGCGGGGACTTGACTCTGGGTCCCCTGGTGCACCCCAGACTCTGACAAGAGGAAGATTTTCATATATATTTTATTAATTTTCTTTCATTTCTGACACTTCTATTATAGAGAAAGGGCAAATAGCAATATTAAAATATTTCCCCTAATCCCCTTTTAATGTGCATGAATTTCATTCACTGGGCCACTAGTACTGATTATAATAGCAGATTGCTTGCATAAAATTTGCACAAATAACTATTTGAAAAAGCATGTTAGACTCAGCTGAAATTTTGAAAGTATTTAAGAATATTTATAATACAAATACTTTAAAATTAATAGGTCTGACGTTTAGTTATTTATTTCAGGTCCCCTTAAATCCTCACTGATTTCCTAGACATTTCCCAGGAGACACTGGTGAGCACTAGAGAGAGGGCGAGTGGACCAGGATCTCACTGGGAGATAAAGACCAACAGACCCTGCAGCCCAGCTCTCTGGGGCCTTTTGGAGGAAGATGCCTGGATTATGGATACATTCATTATGCTTTTTCACCTCCATCTCACACTCAAATCACAGCCACTTCCAGAAGGTGCAAATTGAATAAGGTTGTGCCTGTAGAAGACAATCAAATGTGTCTTTTATTGGTCCGGACATATCTTTAGAATAACTTCCCCCAAATTTTAGATTTGTGATGCTAAAGACATGCATTTACGATTTGAAAAGCTGGTACTCGTTAAAGTAATTCTTTTAAAACTTTTTATTTCTTTTGAAAAAATTCAAGCCTAGAAGGAAGATGAAAGAATAATATAACACTTCTATTCCCTCAGTTTACATTCACCACTTATTAACATTTGCTATTTTATCTCTCTTTGTGTAGTTCTGTGTATATGTACTGAGGAAAGGGGTTTATGTTTTTAGAACCATTTGAAAGTAAGTTGCATACCTCGTGACGTTTTACCCCTAAACACTTCAGCAGCATCTCTGAAGAATAGGAATATTTTCCTACATAACCACAGTACTATTATAAAGGAATTCTTAATTGAAAACTGTAGACAAAGAGCAAAAAGGGCAGCCATTGAACAATACTGAGACTGAACTTGAAAAGTATAAGGAGAAATACAGGGAGGCCATTAAAATTCCTATTTGGTTTGTTAAAGAATAAATGTTGTATATACCACTGAACCACCCAGTTGATGCAGAATTTGCCCAAATATTTATTTAGTTCAAGGAGTTTCTCCTGGTTTTCTGAAGCCATTTAGTGTTTTGACCAGTTATAAGCCTTTTAGCCTGCAAATGAATTTCTTAAGCATCATCAGTCTGAGACCTGAGAAGTGACATCTATTTAGACTTGAGGTTACAAGCAAATTCTCAATGCCATTGCATTGAGAACATGGGCCCTTCAGTGATTACAGTCAAAACTATTTCCTAATGGGGTAGTAGGAGTAAACATGGAAGTCCTTTCCTGACATTTTATTTACGCTGGAGTAAAAGCTGATGTATTAGGACACTATTTTGAGAAATAATTTTACCAGCCTGGCAAAATGTTAAGCTTCATGTCATCACATACCTTTTGCAGATTTAGGCCTTAGGAGTCAGTTCCAGGAAAATGCTACTCCTATGAAACTGAACATCAGGGACTCAGTCAAGTGGATGTTACGTATAAGCACCACTGAATTGTGTATTTTAAAACAAGGATATATATTTTCTTGATACCATTAGCTCATAGAACATTAAATAAATTAAAAGCTTTCTTTGGACTGGTTCCCTGAAAG
This sequence comes from Corynorhinus townsendii, assembly GCA_026230045.1. Lineage (NCBI taxonomy): Eukaryota > Metazoa > Chordata > Mammalia > Chiroptera > Vespertilionidae > Corynorhinus > Corynorhinus townsendii. Next base: position 53,433,877 of record JAPDVU010000004.1, read on the forward strand.
CATCTATCTTTATTTATTTTATTTTTTTCAGATGATGATGCAGATGGCTTCTAAACTGGGGTCTATATTATGAACACAAGCAATTAGGTACAAAGGACATAGGCATACATTCTATAAAAATGGAAACAAGCAGTGACAGTCTGATAGTTTGTCTGAAGTTAGAACATCTTTCATTTCTGGTGATGTCATCAGGTGTTGAGGTCTCTGTGCAGACACAGCCTTAAAATCAAGACATTGAAGGCAGTTAACTGCATTAGAGTCCAATATCTACAATTGGGCACGTGGTTTCCATTGAAGCACAATATTTCTCTCCCTAAGATTACCCTCGTGGGTTTTTTTTTTGTGTTTTTTCCCCCATTTTTTAAATTAAGGTATTACATGGGTACATATCTTCCCATTTCCCCCCCACCCCACTCCCATACATGCCCTCACCCCCAATGTCTTGTGTCCATTGGTTATGCTTATATGCATGCATACAAGTCCTTTGGTTGATCTCTTATCTTCCCCACCTCTCCCTAACCTTCCTGCTGTAATTTGACATGAAAGCATCTATCTTTAGCAGGATTTAATATTTTACAAGAACTGTTTGGGGATTTTTTTTTTCAAATTAAAAAAAAAAGCTATTTTCTCTACACTTAGGAGTCAGTTCCAGGAAAATGCTATGGGATGGAAACCATGTTAAGCCACTTCTCTGAATACAAAAGTGGGAAAAATAGGTTTAAAGTTATAATGAAAATAAATAGCAAAGTAATTAATAAATAATACAAGAATAAACTTTCATGTACTCATAACTGTAAACCTACTTTTGCCTATGTATGTAAGTACATCAAGCATCATCATGTCAAGAATGAGAAGAAAGCATGTTTCCTTTATTTTTATCTGTTTATTTTTAAAGATTTTTAAAATGATTTTTTTAGAGAGAGGGGAAGAGAGAGAGGGAGAGAGAGAAACATCAAAGTGAGAGTGAAACATGATTGGCTGCCTCCTGTTATGCCCCCTACTGAGTATCAAGCCCGAAACCCAGGCATATGCCCTGACCAGGAATTGAACTGGCAAACTTTTGATGAACAGGATGACACTCAACCAACTGAGCCACACCAGCCAAGGCAAAAGCACGTTTCCTTTTAATAGCAGTATATGTCATAGAGATGTTGGACCTATGATTTTTTCATCAAAAGGTTCATTTCCAGTAAACTCTTGTGTTTACCCAGTGCACTGAATTTGTTAACTGGCCTTCTACTGATCAGGCACGTGGGAGATGCATCCCAGAGAGTTTGAAACTGTGTATTTTATCTTTCATTTCCTTTTTTTAACCCACTCTTTTACTATTCAGTGGCCATGGAGATTTCTAATTTTAAATTTCTATTTACATATCAAATTTACAAGCTATAACTTTTAGAATAATTTTTGTACTATGTTCTGTGAACAAGTTACAACAGCATTTAATGTAAAATGCATGTGTGGCTTCTTATGTATCAAAGCCATGCTTTTCCTTTGCCTAGCATAACAGTCCCGTTTCCAATTTTTGTTAGAAAGTTCTGTGTAAAATGTGAACCCTGGTTTATACAATTACTAAGAATGAATGTATGTCCCTTGGGATGATAGCCCTTGAGCTATCTTTGTGGCAATCTTATGTAGAATATTTGAATCTTTCTCCTCTAATGCCAAGTGCTTACTTTTCACATGTAAATTGAAGATGTCACTGCTTGAACTTGGCTACCAGTGCATGCATATAATGTTGATTAGCATCATAATGGTTTTTGGCCACTCTGTGAAAATTTTGTTTTTAAGAGGCACACTTTATCATGCCAAACTCAAGATAGTAGATTGGATTTGTTCATCGTTCATTCTTCCAGGCAGTAAACATTCATTAAGTACCTACTTTGCATTATGCTGTTCAGAAAGGAACAGGATAAAATTGCTGTCCTGGAATAAATGTGGCAGGTGCCATGAACAGATACTAACAAGATACAAGAGCCACTTGAGGAGTCTAGGGTGGAAGTGTGGGGATGGGTAGGGGCCCCATAGAAAGGTGAGTTAGTCAATAAAGACATCACTGAACAATGAATCTCACACTAAATATTGAAAGAATGTGTTGTAAATTCCCCCAGAAGGAGAAAGATGGAAGATACATTCAAGGCAAAAGGTATGTGTAAAACCATAGAAGCACAAAAACACAGAGGACAAAGTGTAAAATCAGTTCAATATGACTAGAGTATGGAGACATGGAGAGAGTAATGGAGGAAGGATGGGCTAAAACATAGTTGGGAGTCTGATTATGAAGGATCTTATATACCATTCTAAGGAGATTGGCTTTATCCTGTCCACAGTGAGGAACCACTTCTGGAATTTTAATGAAGACATGATTAAATTTGTGCTTTAGAAATAATGTCTTATAGTTACGTGGAGATGTGACAAAGAAGAATGGCTAGAGGACCAATTACTATGCTTCTATAGCAGTCCACAAGAAAAGTGATGGGACTGAAGGTATAGAGATTAGCAGATGATGGTGGTGAGAGCCAGTTAAGAAGTAGTCTTCAGAATTTGTTTTGAAAGAGCGTAAATAACTGAGGCAACTCCCCAAGTTTCAGGTTTGGGTGAGTGCCTGGGTGACATTAACAGTGTATGGGTGCTCAATTAAGTCATGAGACTTGGGTCGGGGGTGGGGTGGGGCGTGAGAGATGGAGAACAGAGAGAAACAATAGTAGAAGCTCTAGGAAGTAGACATTTAAGGAGCAGACCAATAAAAAGAAGCCTAAAAGAAATTATCTGTGGGGTGGAGGAAAACCTAAGGATAGGGTGTCCCAGGACCCAAAGCAGTAGTTTCCAGAAGAAAGGAGTGGTCAGGAGTGTTAAACACTTCAGCGAAGTCAAGCAAGGGTTCTGAGATATGTCAGCTTATGTGTTCATGTAGTCCTAGTGAGAGCAGTAATTACACAATGAAAAAGAAGAAATGAGACAGTCCACTTACACCGCTCTTGCAAGAAGCTTAGATGTGAAAGGAAGGAACATACTTTTTCATCTTAGTTTGTTTTGTTTTGTTTTTGGGTAATCTTAGTTTTTAAGGTTGAAAATCTTGAGCATGTTTACATACTACAGGATAAATAGAATCCAAAGAAAGGAAAAGGAAGGAGGTAACAGAATAATGTCTGCAAGAAGATCTGAGGACATAATAGCTGGAACACAGCGAGAGATTAGTCTTGGGCTAGAGAAAGACCAAATCTTCTTAAAAGACAGGAGCAAAGGAGGAAAGGCTAGGTATGGACCTAGATAAATAGAAGGAGGGAAAGGAATGTAGGACTTGAAAGTTTGAGGAGTGTGGTGTCCATGAATATGAGCTGTTCTGATCTGCAGCTGGGAGCATAGTTGACTGATGACCCAACTGCTATTCCTCTGGAACCACGTCTGCACTGGTGTTGAAGCCACACTTAGCCCCTGGGGTCCTTGCAGTCAATGGCCGAGCACAATGAGGGCTTCTTTTGCAGATTCATTCCTGTGGGACCTAGGACTTTTATAATACGCCATGTTGGCTTGAGAATTCTCGTTGGCTTGACCAGATCTTTCTTAGAATTTAAGTCTGAGACTTCCTAGCCGTTCCTCCTTTCTTCCCTTTCTCTGTCCACAGGTGTGGTCTGAAGGATCTCTTGTTCCCTTACCTCCAAAATCTTTTATATTTCTAATCCTGTCTTGACATCTTCTTCTTAGTAGGCCAATACTAATTCAAAGAACATGATCTTTGTGTATTATTAAGGTGGTGCTAGCTGCTATGGAAATAAACCCTCAAATCTCACTGGTTTTAAAACAAGAGGGGTTCCTTCCTTATTTGCATGAGGGCCAAATGGGTGTTAACGAAAGATAGGTGGCATTCTTCCTGGTAGTCCTTCAGGAATCCAGATTACTTCCATTTTGTAGTCTCTCCATTTTTAGTGTATGACTTCCACAGTTACTGGACTTGTTTGTATCACATCAAGAGAGGAGGAAAGAAAAAAAAGAGGAGGAGGAAGAAAGAATGTGGAAGATCACACATGGAAGGTTGGTTTTTAATGGACCAGATCTGGAAGTGAGCATAATCACTTTTGCTCACATTTCATTGGTAGAATTCAGTCACATGTAGCCAACCAACTGCAAGGTAGGCTAGAAAATGTGATGTTTCCTCAATGGTGTTGAAAATGGGAGGGCCAGCTGAGTAAGGGGACCTAATGCTCTGAGGTCTGGATGTGCCAAATCCCATAATTATGTGATTACCCCCAAAGTAACTTCAACATTCAGTAACTTATGAAGGAGCAGAAAAAGCAGGTGGTTGGGTTAGTTCAGATTTTGAGGTTGTGTTATTCTTTTAAACTGAAGAGTTTTAAAAGGAAGAATGAGACAAGTTTCCATTGGTCAATGACTTTTCAAAGTTTTGGTACATTTTTGGATCAATGTGAAAAAGGCCTAGTCACCACATATGTCCCTATATGGGTTCCTGGTTTTATGTCCTGCACCTGGACAGCTGGCTGGGATTTTCCTCTCCCTTGTTTCTTCTGAAGCCAAGCACTCAGTCAGAGAATATGACTGACAGAGAGAGGAAGATGATTTTTTAGACCCTGTGAAACAGCTGATCCTTCAAATGAACCATTTATCTTGCACGGTTCTCCATCATGAATGAATGAGCCCTGCTTCTAGCTAGTAACCGTATTTACCTGCTCTGGTAGTATGAAGTAGTCATTGCAGGTTTTGCTTTTCCTGATTTTGCTCATGGTGTTTCCTCTGCTTAAAGTTGGCTTTTTTCTCCATCTCTCTTTTCTTCCCTTTAATCTTTGCCAATCAAAATCCTGGGCATCCTGTCTTCTCACGCTCAAGTCAAGATGATACCGCCTTCATTATTTCCCCTCATTTACCAGAGCTGAGCACCTCTTTTCTCCTTGGCTCCATGAATCTTGGCTTCACCATTCAGGTGCCACTTGGATGCCTTGTGAGTCGATGATTGTGTATGAGTCTTTTACCCACTAGTAAAACTTGTTGATGATAGGACTATAAATATCTTGTGCCATCTGTCCCTATTACAGTGTCTTATACAGAGTAAAACTTTAATAAATAATTTTTGAGTGTCAATGAATAGATTTTTATGATTTTGGAGAGGCAGTAGTACACAGATAATGAGGTTTAATTTGGAAAACCAGTCTGTGTGGCCACAAATCACATGAGGAATATAAACTATTTATAAAACTCCTCAAATAATGTGTTAGAAGGGAGGGAATGGCTTATATTGATTTCTTACCTCTGCTGGTTATAGAGAAATAATTTGTCTTATTCATGGGGCTAGACAGGAGATACATTATGGTTTTGAAGTCTGAATTCTATATGCACCCACCTAATAGTGGGTAGATATAGAATAAAAGCCAGTCAATTGAATGGGAACCCACTATTTTTATAATCTTCACTTATTTTAGAGTGTTAATGGAGGCAAATTGAGATTTTGTTTGGCTGTAGGGAGTATAAGGTATATTAATGCTCAAGAGAATAGTTTTGAGTTTGAAACATTATAACAGCTCCTTCAGTCCTTTTAAAATGTAAAATACTTGTAAGTGGAAGATAATGAATTGACAGGAGACCTCTTTATACAGCTAGACTAGACCGAGTTGTTACTTTTTTATAAATCCCCCAGCCCAGCACATGGGTTTTTGCTGGTACTGTTTTTGTTGTTTCTTGTAGGTTAAAGTTCCAAGAAGAAATAGTTCTTAAATAAGTTATTACTCTAAATATAAAATACAGACACCCGGTGTAAGGAATACCCTTTCTGCTCCAGGTCATTTTTATTTTCTTAAAGCCAAACACATTGTGGGTTCAAAGAGATGAAGAGCAATTAATAAAACCTGGCTTGAAATCACCTTTCCTCTATTAAGTATAAGGATATTACACCTTTGGGTGGTCCAGCGCTTATACACAGCAGAGTATTATTTTATTGCTGCTCTTATAGAACAACAAGTCAGTCTACTTCATTTTATCAGTGTGCTTTAGTGTATCAGGTGGTGTTTTTTTTTCAGTATTTTCAAGTAATTTAGAAAAGATCTAGGAAGTCTCACATACTCAGTTATTTTTCACAAATTATGGTCTGTATTTAATTGAATCTGTCAATAGGAAGCATTTATTTCTATTCACCCAACTGTTTGCCAGGCTCTGTTAGATGTTGAGATTATGGTCTGTTGACTTGCTTTTCTCTAGTTTTCTAATCTTATCTTTTTGGATTTTTTTTCTGGCCCTAGATTCTTTTACTTAAGCTCTTTTAGCTGCTTGTGATTTGTTGCATATAAATTTTTATAATGTAGATATTTGAAAACTATTTTTTTAGGATTGTAAACAGTAAGACAAAATAAAGATAAATTGCATTACTGTGTACATATGGTCTTGTAGAATAAGAATTCTTTGTATGTTAAAAGCAACTTGTTCAATGATAGCTTCTAAAAATAGTTATCCATGATGTTTTTATTTATTCCTATGTACACATTGTGTGTTTTGACCACAGAAGTCCTTTATGATAACTAGGGCTTCCGTGTGGTCAATTTCAGAACAAGTATGAAATATATGGTGTAGCTACATCTCATCCAGGAGATGTGTTAAAAATACTTGGACATCTGCATTTCAATTTGTGTTGCCCTTTCACTCACTAGCTTGGCTAGAAAAGAAGAACTCCTGCAATGCATGATGAAAATCTCTTGGTGCACCTCCAGGCAATTCTTAGTGTTTGATTTCATGAAGAGTGTGGCACTTTCCCCCCTTGTAATTACAAACTGTTAGAGTGGGCAAGACCTTAAGCCTCTTCAAGTTCAATACCACCCAATGCAGATGCCTCCTCTAAGAGATCCTATTTTCTGCATAGTAAATAAGTCTAATTATCAATTCACATAGCATATCTTAAGTTACTTAAATAAAGACAACACCATGACTTTTGTAAATCTTCTTTTTTCAAGCTGGTTATGTTCAGTTCCTTTCGATATTCCTCATAGGATGTTTCCTTTATCATTGTTTCTCCCCCCACTGAACAGTCTCCATTTTATGAGAAATTGTCTTAAAATGTAGTGGGCAAAATTTCAAGCTGTTCTCCATGAATAATTTGGAGCTAATTGTGGTGGGACTTTTTGGCTTCACAGGTCTTAAGAACAGTGCCTTTAGTAATGCAACCCAAGCGGGTATTTTAGCAGCCCTGTCACGCCGCCTCTGTTGAGTCAGGAAGCCGCTGGGCCCCTGTGGACTCACTGTGCAGAACCTTATATTAAAGACTAATAAACTTGACGATATACATTTTGGCCCATTCATAACCTTGTAAGAACTTTTGGAATCCTGTTTGTGGCCTCCCTAAAATTGTGTTTTGATACCAATGTCTTTTGGATTTTTTTTTTTTCAGTCATTAACAAAAATAAATTAAATGCCAACCTCTGTCCAAGACAATACCTACTTACTTTTGCTTTGGATAGAGTCTTACCGCTGATTATCTCTTTTGGGGGAGCCAGAAGAAGTCATGCTTTCCAATAATTCCAAATTTTACTTCTAAGGAAAGAGATTTTTAGAAAGTTAAGCTAAGTAGGAAATTTAGATTTTATCCGCATTGTCTCATACATCGTAGGAGACCTAAAGTTATCAAAGGAAAAAAAGTGGTTCCCACTGGAGCCAGTTATAACCTTTCCTTTGGGGGCTCATAGCTGTGGACTGTGGATTACTGATGGATGACTCTGAAAGTCTAGGTTTGCCCAGGACTAACCCTTTACTCCTTTGCCCTGGATGAATTGATAATATCCCCTTTCACTCTTGAAAGTGTCCCATTTAGATAGTCCACTATGTATTCACACCAAAGCTCTGCCTTTGTTGAGTCTTTTTAACATAGGTGTTTTTAACCACCTCTCTGTGGTTGGGGTCAGAGACCCAAGGAATTTTGATTACAGCAAGTGATGTTATAAAGCCTTCACCAAATTTGACTGGAGAGAAGAAGCTGTTTGGTACCCAGCTGTGTTAATCTTGGTATTATTAAATAAGGATACCCAGGCCGGCTCACGTTGCTTGGGATTTCAGGTTCTGTGATGTTCATGTTTGTCCAGGCTGGCTACTTCAGTTTTGTTACAACATAGTGCTGTTCACACCATAGTTGTAAGTTTGATGCTAAAGTATTGGAATGTAGTAAATTCCAAGTAAATTATTTCTTTTTTTCTCCTCCTTTCCCTCGTTCCCCTTCTCATATCCTTATGAAATTTATGGATTTTACTTTCCCATCCCTGGAAAAACACCTCTATCACCACCGTCACCTTCCGTTATCAGCACAGATTTATACCACGTGTCCTCGTATCGCTTCTATAAGTGGCAGAACAAAATTAACTTCCCATTAAAATCCCAGCAGTTGTTTTAAAGGCTCCTGTCGGGGAGGTTTTTCTCAGGTGCCGAGGGGAAAGTTGCATCTTCATTAGTTACTCATGACTTAGTCCAGGTGTCACCTTCTAAGTTAGGAAGGGAGGGGGCCATCTAGCACAAAATGCCCTGGTGATATATTTGGTTTTTAAGGGAAAAAAAATTGTGAAACCGAAAGAGTTTTCTTTTTTTATGTGACTAGCAAAATAGTGTTGATTAAGATGAGTCAAGCAGGTGCTGGGTATGCGCTAAGCTGTTTAATGATATTCAGAGTACTGAAGGGCTATTTTTAAATGTTTCTATATTATCTCAGCCAAGTGCTGGATGAAAAGTACAAAGGGCTAAAAATATTTACAGTTTCAGTAATGTCTGTTTTAAAAGAAACCACCCTGTGTGATTTTTTTTTCCATTGGTAGGAAAAGAATATTATGGCTAAAATAGAAGTGGTAAAAGCATAATGTTTAATGCTTAGGTTTTTAGGGAAAATAACCAAAAGGATGTAGGTTGGGTTAGAAATCATTACGATTTTTAAAAACCAAACTGAAGAATGAAGACAGATGATTACAATTACTTTTACTATTATTACGCTTTTATGACAATTTTTACTATTCGCATACGATTATAGTTCCAGTTGAAAATAGTATTACTTCTTTTTAAAACTTTTTATGTATAGTTAAGAGACAGGTTGCTGGTGTCAGATTGCTTGTTCTTGTGTCTCAACTCCATCCCTTGGACATGTGATCTTGGGTAAGTTGCTTAATCTCTCTTTGCCTCAGTGTTCCTATCTGTAAAACAGGGATAGTAATAGTGCCTGCCTTCTAGATTTAAATGAGACATAACTCTGATTAGAGTAGAACCTAGTACATGGTAAATACTCAGTAAATATTGGCTATGTTTATTTTTGACCTTTTTTTAAGGATTTATGTTATATTAGTTTTTCAATTGTGATTAAAAAACCCCACAAGATAAAGTCTTAACCATTTTTAAGTGTACAGTTCAATGGTGTTAACTGTGTTTACATTGTGTAACAGCTGTCTAGAACTTTTTCATCTTGCAAAACTGGAATGTTTATTTTTTTTTAAAGCTTTTTCCTGCACAGCTCTATGGGCATAACATGAAAATGCAAGCTCCTTTGGGACAGGGATTTGAGACTGTTTGGTTCACTGCTGTGTCATCAGTGCCAAGCCCAATACCTGGCCTTTAGCAGGGGCTCAGTCAGTATTTGTTGACTAAATGGATAATGGATGGATAGACGGAAGGATGGAAGGATGGATGGAGAACAGTGAGGCTTTATTTGACATAGTAGATGTGTTTAAGCAGTTGATCCATTTTTATAAGTGATCTTAAATATACATGGAAAACTAACTCCTTTATAAGGTGACCAGATTTTTGAAACAAATAACTATTTCTTAACTATTTACTGGGGGAAAAGAGTATAGTGTATACACAGTGAAAGGAAAAAGGATAGGTTAAATGATTTGTCTAAAATTGGAACAGGTTCAAGCCTGTTTTACTTTCTTTCAGACCTGGCCACCAGACCTACATTTTCCTTAGGCGTATGTGAATCATCTTGTTCTTTCTTTTAGAAATCAAAAGTTCAGGTTTAGATCAGTATTTACCAAAATTGGTGGAACACTTCCTTTCCACTGAGAGTGTACATCACCTTTTTAAAAAGAATATCAATTGAACATCATCTACAAGTGGCCCAAAATCTGTGGGTGGAGAGAAAGGAAGAACATGTCTCTCATTTAAAAACCTGCCTTACAAATTAAATATGGTCTTGTTCTGTGGCATTTTCATTTAAATGATATATTCTGTTAGGATAGACAATGTGAATTTTGTATAAAACACTCATTGTTACTTTTTATTACTTAACCTTAGATTTTATTTTTATGACATTAAAATACCTCAATGACATTTTATTTGTATTTAGTTATTACTGTTAGGCAGTGAGCACAAACTGTGGCGTACACAGAGGTCCACTTCCCTGTCCCAGGAGAGGAGACCTTGCATTGCCGTGGACTCTGAAGTCCTGGGAGCAAGATGCTAGGAAGCCACGCCACCTGCCCAGATTTCTACCGGGACTGCTCCACACATAGCACCTGGCAGTGACCAGGAGCAAGAGTGCCTCTCCTTTCAGCAGATGATACTTGACAAACCCTGCCTCTGTTCCCACGGCAGAGATGGTGGCCCATCTTCCAAAATGTGGTTCTTGAGTCATTTCCATTATGATTCCGTTATGAGTCTTTTTCAAAAGTGATGAAGGAAAATGATCTTACCCAGTCATTCTTTCCCATGCCACAGGACAGCGTACCTCTGAAACGGAGACCATGAATCTTTTGAAAGGCCACTGTATCTCTCAGTTAATATATATATATATTTTGAATATTTGAAATCTCTGAGAGCAGGAAAGTATGTCAGCTCTTCCCAATTTTTTTTCACTTCCCTTTTGATTCCACACCTAAAGAGGAACATAGAGTGAATAAAAGGCAGTTCCATGGTCCGGACCCTGAGAAGAATAGTAGTGGAGCAGTCAGCTCGTCCTGCTCCTCCTCTGCCCTAGCATGGCTTCCTGCATGCAGAGAATCCAGCATCCTCCTTGGAGCCTGCGGTGATCTGCTGACCTGGCCACAGCCATGCTCTGGGCCAGTCTCACTGGGCCATTTCCTCTTCATTAAGCTCACACCAGCCACTCTGACCAGGGGCCAGGCTCTTCCTGGAGGCTGCTGCTTCTACCTGAAATCCCCACTGCATCCCCACTTTTCATTTTTCTAACTTTTGCTCATCCCTCAGTCTCATCTCAGTATCACTTCCTCTGAAAAGTCTTCCTTGATCCCCACCCTTAATGAGCACCTTCAGTTGTTCATACTTCCTCCTCTTCTATCTTCCTAAGCCCTTATTAGAATTTTAATTACATACATACCTCTGGGTTGTATATTGAGTTACTTTCTCATTTGTCAGTAAACCCCATCGGGGATCCGTGGCTATTTTGTTTGCTTTTTGTAATAGCCAGGTAACATTTTCAAGCATAAGGTAGATGATGGTGAGTAGGGAGATCTCAGACTGAGAAAATAGGTAGGGGCTATACTTGACAGGAATGAAAAAGTCCTCTGAGTTTTGGAAAGGATTATTTTAATTACCTCAAATAATGAAGTAGTGATCTTAATATTGCTGTTCGATAGCTCTTAATAAATTAGTACCTGACTGAATGCATTGAGTGCCTGATGCACTGGAGCATCATCTCATCTCTCCGAGTGAGAATAAAAAGTCGGGCTTTTCAACGGCTTGTTCCAGCAGAGCATGCAGGTCAGTAATTTATACATGGTCTTGTTTACCATTTACCATAAAAGTAAAACCAGTAAAAACATTTTTATGGTAACCTGCATTTCAAAGCCCTTTTCACATTTGTAATATCAAAAACTTGACTCCTTATCAGAGGGGAAGGGAAGTAGGGGGAGTTTGAAGAGGATAAAGGAGGTAAAATATAGAGTGAGGGAAAGAGACTAAGTTTTGGGTGATGAGCATACAAATGCAATATACAGATGATGTATTATAATATTGTACACTTGGAACTTATAAATTCTTTGTTTTAAATCTTTATGGTTGAGATTATTACAGATGTCCCTCTTTCTGCCCCCTCCACCTGGGTCCCCCTGCCCTGCCCCAGGCCTTTGCCATCCTATTGTCTGTGTCCATAAGTAATGCATATGTATGCATATAAGACCTTTGTTTAATCTCTTCCTGTCCCCCCCATCCTCCCTTCCCTCTGAGAATCATCAGTCTGTTCCATTTCCATGCCTCTGGTGCTATTTTATTCACCAGTTTATTCTGTTCATTAGATTTCTTATTCATTTATTTTGATTTTTAGATTCAATTGTTGATAGATATGTATTTGTTGCCATTTTGTTGTTCATATTTTTTATCTTTTTCTTCTTCCTCTTCTTAAAGAATACATTTCAACATTTCATATAATACTTGTTTGGTGGTGATGAACTCCTTAGGCTTTTTCTTGTCTCTGAAATTCTTTATCTGACCTTCAATCCTAAATGATAGTTTTGCCGGGTAGAGTAATCTTGGTTGTAGGTCCTTGGTATTTATCACTTGAAATATTTCTTGCCACTCCCTCTGGCCTGCATGGTTTCTGTTGAGAAATCAGCTGACAGTCATATGGGTATTCCCTTGTAGGTAACTAACTGCTTTTCTCTTGCTGCTTTTAAGATTCTCTCTTTGTCTTTAGCTGTTGGCATTTGAATTATGAAGTATCTTGGTGTGGTCCTCTTTGGATTCCTTTTGTTTGAGACTCTCTGTGCTTCCTGGACTTGTAAGTCTATTTCTTTCACCAGGTAGGGGAAATTTTCTGTTACTATTTCTTCAAATAGATTTTCAATATCTTGCTCTCTCTCTTCTTCGGCATCCCCATAATGCAGATGTTGGTACAGCTTGAAGTTGTCCCAGAGGCTCCTTACACTATCTTCATATTTTTGGATTATTTTTTCTTTTTTTCTCTTCTGGTTGGGTGTTTTTTGCTTCCTCATATTTCAAATTGTTGATTTTATTCTCAGGACCCTCTAGTCTACTATTGAATCCCTGTTTATTATTCTTTATTTCAGTCAGTGTATGCTTAATTTTTTACTGGTCCTTTTCCATTTCTTCGGCATTCTCACTAAGATCCTTGAAAGTCTCACTAAGTCTCTTGGAGCTTTCTAGAAGATTCTCGAGTAACCTTATAACCGTGATTTTGAACTCTATATCCAGTAGTTTGCTTTCTTCCATTTCTTTCATTTGTGACATGTTTCTTTGTCTCTGATTTTGGCTGCTTACCTGTGATTGTTTCTATGTATTGGGTAGAGCTGTCATGTCTTCTTGAGTTGATAGAGTCACCTTGTATGGTGGGTGTCTTTTAGGGCCCAGTGGCTCAGCCTCCAATCACCTGAGGTGGACAATAGGTGCACCCCTTTGTGGGCTGTGTGCACAATCTTGTTGTAGTTGAGATTTGATTACTGTTGGTATCACTGAGAGAAATTTATCTCCAGGCCAGCTGGCTGTGAGGACCAACTGTGTCTACACTGGAAGAGCTTCTGTGCAGGAGACAGCCCTATGGAGCAAGACTTGCTTCAGTGGGACTTTGGTGCTCACTGAGTCTGCCCCTTGAGTGTGTCCCTTACAGATGTGAAGAGTTGTAATCTGGTATGGTCTGACACTGACCACTGGGTACACTGGCTCTTGGGTCTCCAGGGAGGTGCAAAGTCAACCACTGCCTGGGGCCAACCAGCAGGAGCTACAGAAAGATCTGGCGATTCCTCCTCTTTGTATTGGGTTTGGAAATGCCCAGACAAGGCCCAGCTGTGAAGCAAGGCAGGCTGGTGCTGGTGCCAGGTCTTGGGCCTTTTACTGGTAGGTTTCAGGCTCCCTGACCCAGCTGCAGCTTGTTTGACAGGTTTTAGCCTGAGCAAGGATAGGCCATTCACATGCAAAAGCTGCTGCACACAGGTTGGTCAGGGCTGCAAATTGGATGGGGCAGGGACTCAGGGAGTCACCAGGCGGAGCAAATAGAAATGGCTGCCAGTCAGCGTTGGGACCGGGAAGGTCCCAGCATAGGAACAATGACTGCTGCAAGCACTTCCATCTAGGAGAAAGCTGTCCCTGAGTTCCTGCCCCGGTGCCAGACAACCCAGTTCATCCTTTGTATGTGTCTGTGTTCCCCAGAGCCTTGCCCTGGTGCTGGAGCTCAGAGGAACCAGGACCTTATAAGTTCAGTTTGTGTGCCAGGCTTTTAAGAGGAATAGCTGGGTCTCCAGCAGCCTCTGTGTTACTGAGCCCCAATCTGCACTGGTTTTTTATAGCCCATAGTTATAGGGACTTCTTTTCCCAGCTCTGGGACCCTGGGCTGGGCGTCTGGTATGGGACTGGGATTCCTTGCTCCTCCGGGCAGCCTCCACAGAGACGATCTCTCTCCTGATTAAAAAAAGTGGCACAGGAGAAACCAAGATGGCAGCATAGGTAAACACCTAAACTGCTGTCTCACACAACAATTTCAAAACTACAACTAAAAGATAAAACAGACATCATCCAGAACCACAGGAAGGCTGGCTGAGTGAAAATTCTACAACTAGAAGGAAAGAGAAAAGCACACTGAGACTCAAGAGGAGCTGCAGAAGGCAGAGGTACATAGGCCTGCGTGTGGAGAGGAACTCCAGTTCCGGGTGAGACTCTGGGGACCCAGACTCATTTGGGGAGAAACTGGACTGTCAGGAAAGAGAAGAGCACACGGAGACTCAGAGGAGCTACAGAAGGCAGAGGTACATAGGCCTGTGCGCAGAGAGGGCTAGCAACTGAGTATGCAGCTGGCTTTCTCAATCGGGAAGGAGACAAAAGCTCCCAACTGCTCTGAACTCCAGTTCCGGGCGAGACTCTGGGGACCCAGACTCATTCGGGGAGAAACGACTGTCTGGCAGCAGGCGGAACTCGAGAGTGGCTTTCTCTCAGAGGTGCTTGCAGCAATTACCATGGGACACTGAGACCCAGGGGCCTATTAGGGCAGGGCTGATGAGAAGCCATTGCTGTCTGCTCCGCCTGAGACTCCACCCCATCCAAGCTGAGCACAGAGGCTTTTGTAAGTCTTGTCTCATAAGGGTGTCTCCAGCACAGAAGTTCTCCCATCAAAGACACAACTGATCCTCACAGCCAATTGGCCTGGAGGTCAATTCCTCCCAGTGATACCAACAACAATCAAGGCTTAACTACAACAAGACTGTGCACACAGCCCACAAAGGGGTGCACCAAGACTGTCCACCTCAGGTAACTGGGGAGGCTGAGCCACTGGGCCCTATAGGACACCTAGCACACAAAGCCACTCTATCAACTCAGGGAAACAGCCAAAATGCCGAGACAAAGAAACAGATCACAAATGAAAGAAATGGAGGAAAGCAAACAACTGGATATAGAGTTCAAAATCACGGTTATAAGGTTTTTCAAGAATTTCCTAGAAAAGGCTGATAAATTTAGCAAGACCCTCGAGGATATGAAAAAGGACCAACTAGAAATTAAACATACACGGACTGAAATAAAAAAATAATATACAGAGATCCAACAGCAGACTGGAGGATCGCAAGAATCAAGTCAAAGATTTGAAATACAAAGAAGCCAAAATCACTCAACCTTAAAAGCAAAAAGAAAAAAGAATCCAAAAATATGAAGATAGTGTAAGGAGCCTCTGGGACAACTTCAAGCATACCAACAACCAAATTATGGGGGTGCCAGAAGAAGAGAGAGAGCAAGATACTGAAAACCTATTTGAAGAAATAATGACCGAAAACTTCCCCCACCTGGTGAAAGAAATAGACTTACAAGTCTAGGAAGCGCACAGAACCCCAAACAAAAGGAATCCAAAGAGGACCACACCAAGACACATCATAATTCACATGCCAAGAGCAAAAGACAAAGAGAGAATCTTAAAAGCAGCGAGAGAAAAACAGTTAGTTACCTACAAGGGAGCACCCATATGACTGTCAGCTGATTTCTCAACAGAAACTATGCAGGCCAGATGGGAGTGGCAAGAAATATTCAAAGTGATAAATAGCAAGAACCTGCTAAAGGAGTTCATCACCGCCAAACCAGTATTATATGAAATGCTGAAAGGTATTCTTTAAGAAGAGAAAGAAGAAGAAAAAGGTAAAGGTAAAAATTATGAACAACGAATACATATCTATCAACAAGTGAATCTAAAAATCAAGTGAATAAAAAATCTGATGAACAGAATAAACTGGTGAATATAATAAAATCAGGGGCATAGAAAGGGAGTGGACTGACAATTCTTGGGGGTAAAGGGGTGTGGGGGTGTGGGAAGAGACTGGACAAAAATCATACACCTATGGATGAGGACGGGGGCGGTGGGTGGGTAAGGGCAGAGGGTGGGGTGGGAACCGGGTGGAGGGAAGCTATGAGGGGAAAAAGAGGAACAATTTTAATAATCTGAACAATAAAGATTTATTTTTTAAAAACCATGGAAATATACACTTTAACTGTGTGAGCTGTACAGTATGTGAATTATATCTCAATAAAGCTGTTAAAAAATTCTGGGGGGGGAAAGCGGCACCAGTGGGTACCAGACCAGCTCCTTATGTGCCTCCGTGTCTCCTACCAGTCTCTGTGTGCTTTCTTCTTTACTTCTCTAGCTATAGTACTTCCATTCAGCCAGCTTTCTGGCGCTTCTGGATGATGGTTGTTCTGTATTTTAGTAGTAGTTTTAATGTGGTCGTGGGAGGCAGTAAGTGCAGGTGTTTGCCTGCACCACCATTTTGGTCTCCTCACTTATAATTCTTATTAACCAGTGTCACCCAGTATATTTAAAAACTTGACCCTTAATAGATACCCTAAATAGACAAATATGCTTTCTATATATATTGAAAGGGAACTTTCATAGAACTTTAATGTCAGGTTTCTTTTGATTACTGACACATGCTATACCTAACAATTTCACTGTAAATTTTCATTTTCCTGATCAAATTCTGTTTAATTGCCATATTGGTGTTTGAGCAGAGGTACCCTGCTTTATGGAGTATCTGTGTTCTTAGAAAGTTGGTTACAAAATATGATTTTATAAATCAGATTGTATGATAAAATATTTGGTCACTTATTAAATAATCCTTCAATAAACTCATTTATATCATCAATTAGCTCATCCTTTATAAGTTCAAATTTTAGTAAGTACACATTTTTCTTGAATTGGAGGTAACCCTATAAACAATAAACTAAGTAAATGATTTTTTTCAATCTGTATCTTCAAGAGAATGTGCTATTTTGTTTCAGGTGAATGTATGTTAGTTCATACACTGTAGTACTTCAGATAGTCAATAGGGAGGGACGGGAGAGGGGGTTTGGGAGGGATTGCGGAGAGAGGCAGTGGGAGCTCAACACCAACATCACCGACTTTTTATTTTGTCTGGAAGCTTCACTTCCTTAAACAATTCCTTGCAAAAATTGAAGGATGAACCTGAGGTTTTCAGATTATTTGGAGGAGATCATTTTCAGTGGATGGCAGTAATATAAAATGGTACAATTATACTTAAAGAAGATATTTTATTGTGACCTTTAGAAATTGATTATCTCCACGGTACACATTATAAAAAATACATTCATTTACTCTATACCTATTTTGTGCAGATTATTTGAAGGGCAAGAGAGGGTGGTAGAGGCACAGACTAAAATTAGAACCTTAGGGCTTATGTACATTTAAGGTGAATTTGAACTTAGTTGTTCCTGCTTCTCGCCATCCTGGGTTGAGTTAAAGGACCCTCTCTGTTCATTCTGTTCCAGTAATAATCACTCAGACTCAACCTGCCAATTTGTCCCTCCAGTTGAACTTCTGTCTTTTCTTCCCTTGATAGCTTCTTTAGCTGTCATCCATCCCACCTCCGTGTGCCTTGTTATTCTGTCACTGCCACCTCCTGTCATGGAATGAGGCCTGGAGACCTTTGAAACAGATTCCTGAAGAGTGAGCCTTTGTCAACTCTTTCTGTTTCCACCTCCTTTAAAAAAATTTAAATACTAATTTTTTTTTAATTCAGACTTTTCTTATTTCAAATCCAAATTATTTTAGGTCACCTCATAGCTGGGTCTGAAGTTCATCTCCACAAGAATGGAGGTCACTAAACGAGTGCATAATAAAAATGAATGTGTAAAGGATATGCTTATCTACTTAAGAGAACAGATTACTTTCAGCCAGATGTCCACTTACTTTAGGAAATTCATTATATTTTAAAGAGGAGTTTTCAGTGCTTAAATTTTAGTAGTTTATTAAAAAATCACTAAAAGCTATTTTTAAAACAAAACTTATTTTAGGCATTGTTTATCCTTTATACTTCTTGCTTGCTTAATTTCAACGGATTGAAGAAGATTACCTGGAGCTAGAAGGGGCCTGTGAAAATAGATGAGCTAGTTACGTTTTGGAGGCTATAGAAATCAGGCAATTTGCTCAAGGGGAGATAGGAACAGCTCCTGGGGGGAATCAAGGCCAGCAGGTGAAACATGGGATGTGCCAAATACAGTACTGACAGTGGTCCCTATAGCATAGGCAGCATCTATGAGGCACAGCCCAGAGCACACATATGGGCATGGTTATGTGTATGTGCACAGGTGTGTGCGTGGAGAGGGAGGTCCTGACAGGTGGGCAGTGTACACAAGGGAGACTCCAGAAGCCATTGATACTGGTCTGTCCAAGCCGGCAGCAGTGTCTATCCACAGGAATTTTGGACCCACCCCATTACCCAGGAGCTCCTGGGAGGGAGGTTGGAGAGATCACAGCAGAGCCCCTGCTTGCCTTTTTTTGAGTTTCAACTTCTGATTCTGTGAAATGGAAGAGATAATAGTAATTACCTAAGGGGATGGTTTTGAAGGCGAATTAAAAGAATATACATGAAGGTACTAGAATAGCATCTGGTACATAGTAAGTACGTAGTAAATGTTAGCTATTATATTTATATGAAAGTAATAAAACCAGTTCTTTTTAAGTGTTCTAAAACTGAGTTTTATTATTCCCCAATTCAGTTATTTGAGTCAATGAAATTTTACTACTTTGTAGGAAGATAACTTCTGGAGGTTTTTTTTTTGGGGGGGGGGGGACTATTTCAGTAGTAAATTTGTTCATAACAAACAAAACTATTTAAATGCTGAGGAAAAAAATTGATTTTTTTTTTGGGGGGGGGGGGGAAACCAATCCTTAGTTTTGCTAATCCATAGAGTTCTTTCCCAGTGGTTCCAGACTTCAAAGTTCATGGGAAAGAGTTCAGTTACACCATAATATTAGGAGAGCTGTAGAAGTAAGGGGGTGAACAATCTGTAAAGACCGTAAGTCTCGTCAGAAAATGTCTCCAATGAAAAGATAAGGTTTTCTTCTGCTAGCAGGACAAAACTTTTATGATTTAAAACCAAAACAGTAACAAAAACAACAGCTCAACAAATCGACGTGGCTTTCACTCTCCTGATTATTAAACCTTTTCTCCAAAATCTCAACTACAGTTGGTTGAGGTTTCACTGAAAATGATACCGAAACAAGTTAAAAGTCAGGTGAATTATTGACATCACAAAATTCATAATCACGTTCTTAATAATTGCATAAAAATCAATAACTAAGGAACTTTTTAAAGATGATCTTCATGACTAGTTACATTTTTGATGCTGTAGAAGTCAGGCAGTTTGCTCAAGGGCAGCAGCCAGTACTCTTGAAATTAGTCAGCTTTGTCTCGTAAGTTTGGTCATAGTACTCTGGAAATTAACTGTCCTTCACTTAGATAATCACATAATGTACTAGGAGTGTTTATAGTCCTATTGTGTAGATACAATAAGATGGACTTTGGTACATGGGTTTTTAAATATTACAGAAGGTATATTGGTACAGCCACTTCGGGAGACAGTTGGGCAGTTTCTTACAAAGCTCAGCATAGGCTTACCATACAATTCAGCCTTTGCAGTTCTAGATCTTTACCCAAATTAGTGGGAAAGTTATGTCTGCTCATGAATGTTTATAGCAACTTTATTGACAACTACCAGAAACTGCAAGCCACCAAGGTGCCCTTCAATAGATGAATGGATAAAGTGTGATGCATCCTTGCAATGGAATACTAATTAGCGCTAAAAAGAAATGAGCTATCAAGACATGGAGGAACCTTAAATACATATTAGTGAGTGCAAGAAGCCAGTCTGAAAAGACTACATACTGGATGATTCCAACTACAGGAAAAGCAAAAGTACAGACAGTGAAAAGAGCAGTGGCTGCCAGAGGCTCATTGGGGGAGAGACAGGATGAGTAGGTGGAGCACAGTGGATTGTTAGGGCAGTGACACCACTCTGTGAGGTATTGTGATGGATAATCATAATGCATTTGTCAAACCCGTAAAACTGTGTGACGCAAAGAGTGAACCTTAAAGTAAACCATGAATTTTAGTCAGAAATAGTGTATCAATATTGATTCTTAGTTGTGACAAATATACCACATTAAGGCAAAATGTTTGTAACAGGAGACACTGGGAGGAGGGGGACCTTTCTGCTCAATTTTCCTATAAACCTAAAATTGCTCTAAAGAATAAAGTCTAGCCCAGCGATGGGCATGGCTCCATGGTTGAGCATCAACCTATGAACCAGAAGGTCATGGTTCGATTCCCAGGCAGGCCACATGCCCGGGTTGCAGGCTTAATCCCCAGTAGGGGGCGTGCAGGAGGCAGCTGATGGATGATTTTCTCTCATCATTGAAGTTTCTATCTCTCTCTCCCTCTCCCTCTCTCTTCCTCTCTGAAATCAATAAAAATATATCTTAAAAAAAGAATAAAGTCTATTAATAAAAATGCACTAAAATAAAATTTACAAACTAGATGGTAGTCAGCTTCAACAGAACACCCTAGGTATAACTTGTTATAGAGTCTACCACTCCCCCCCTCCTACCCCCATCTCCCAGTGAGTAGTTAAAAGAATAAAAAGCCAGTTTGGCCATTCTCTGTGGCAGTCATTTCAAGTTGTCAGGGGCAGGTTGAGAGCAAGAGAACCGCCCACCATGTGAGTGACAGGTTCCCTTCTTCCTGCCCACATCCTGCCCTCTTTTCCACTCACCCTAGCTTTAGTCAAGTTCCACCTGACTTTTGATAGCAAACAGGAATTGAAGGTGAAAATGGGGGCTAGTAGCTATCGTGCTTTTTTAGCATTGTACTGTATGTTTTAACCTCTTAGCAATTCCCATGTTGTAGATGAGGAAATGGGACCACAGGAGGAGAGATCATACCCATGCAGTCTGACTGCTGTTGACCACTAGGCAGCGTGATTGGGGCGGACTCTGTTGAAACCTGTCCCCCAACTGCCCGTGGGAGTAGGTGAGAATGGGATTCATTTGGAGAAGTTGGTCCCACCCCAGGTGTCATTTAAGTGATGAGGTAGCAGGACTTGGTTGATTTTAGCTGTGGGAGATTGAAACCACCCCAGAGACCAGTTGCTGCCATTAAAAAGTATCATCTCAGTACTTTTAATCTGTTATTAAGTGATATACTATCATCATTTATACGTATATAAATATAGTATACATTATATAAGAACTGTACATTCATTTAGTGAACTCTTAAAATTTCTAGTCTCATAGGGAAGAGTGATAGAGTTCCACTATAATCTATGTGGTTTTGGAAATAACATTATATTTATTTTAGTGAAAACTAACAGATTTAGCTTCTTAATTATGCCTGGCTGGATGCAATATTAACATTTGGTTGTCTTTTGTAGCCTGCAAATGTTTGTGATGCAGGAGATAGGGACTTGGTCCCTAGCAGGGTAAAGCAGATGTGGCAGTCAGAGCTCACTCCAGCTAAGCCACAAAGTCTGTATCTACATGCTGAGGATTAATAATTGATTTTGTGTAGACTGGGGTTTTGAAAGTCAATTTGCTTTCTTATTTTGTGATAAGTATTTAATATGTGACTTCTATTTTTATTTTATTTTTTGTGTTTGTTTTTTTTTTACTAATAAATCTTTATTGTTCAGATTATTAGAGTTGTTCCTCTTTTTTCCCCCCATAGTTCCCCTCCACCCGGTTCCCACCCCACCCTCTGCCCTTACCCCCCACACTGTCCTCATCCATAGGTGTACGATTTTTGTCCAGTCTCTTCCCACACTTCTTTCCCCCGAGAATTGTCAGTCCACACCCTTTCTATGCCCCTGATCCTATTATATTCACCAGTTTATTCTGTTCATCAGACCTTTTATTCACTTCATTTTTACATTCACTTGTTGATAGATATGTATTTGTGGTCACTTTGTTGTTCATAGTTTTTGTCTTTACCTTTTTCTTCTTCTTCCTCTTCTTAAAGAATACCCTTCAGCATTTCATATAATACTGGTTTGGTTGTGATGAATTCCTTTAGCTTTTTCTTATCTGTGAAGCTCTATCTGACCTTCAATTCTAAATGATAGCTTTGCTGGGTAGAGTAATCTTGGTTGTAGGTTCTTGCTTTTCATCACTTTGAATATTTCTTGCCACGCCCCTCTGGCCTGCATAGTTTCTATTGAGAAATCAGCTGACAGTCGTATGGGTGCTTCCTTGTAGGTAATTAACTGTTTTTGTCTTGCTGCTTTTAATATTCTCTTTGTCTTTTGCTCTTGGCATTTGAATTATGATGTGTCTTGGTGTGGTCCTCTTTGGATTCCTTTTGTTTGGGGTTCTGTGCGCTTCCTGGACTTGTAAGTCTATTTCTTTCACCAGGTGGGGGAAGTTTTCGGTCATTATTTCTTCAAATAGGTTTTCAGTATCTTGCTCTCTCTCTTCTTCTGGCACCCCCATAATTCTGATGTTGGTACGTTTGAAGTTGTCCCGGAGGCTCCTTACACTATCTTGAACTTGTTGGATTCTTTTTTCTTTTTGCTTTTCCATTTGGGTGTTTTTGCTTTTTTGTATTTCAAATCTTTAACTTGATTCTTGGGATCCTCTAGTCTCCTGTTGGATCTCTGTATATTACTCTTTATATCAGTCAGTGTATGCTTAATTTCTAGTTGGTCCTTTTTCACATCCTCGAGGGTCTCACTAAATTTATTGGTGGTTTCTAGAAGATTCTTGAGTAACCTTATAACCGTGATTTTGAACTCTATATCCAGTTGTTTGCTTTCCTCCATTTCTGTCATTTGTGACCTGTTTCTTTGTCTCCATATTTTAGCTGCTTCCCTGAGTTGATAGAGTGACTTTGTATGCTAGGTGTCCTATAGGGCCCAGTGGCTCAGCCTCCCCAGTTACCTGAGGTGGACACTCTTGGTGTACCCTTTTGTGGGCTGTGTGCACAATCTTGTTGTAGTTAAGCCTTGATTGTTGTTGGTATCACTGGGAGGAATTGACCTCCAGGCCAATTGGCTGTGAGGATCAGTTGTATCTATGATGGGAGAACTTCTGTGCTGGAGATACCCTTATGGGGCAAGACTTGTTTCAGTGGGGCTTTGGCGCTCACTGAATCTGCTCCCTGAGTGTGTCTCTTATGGATCTGAAGAGTTGTAGGTTGGATGGTCTCTCTCTGACCACTGGGTACATTGGCTCTTGGATCTCCAAGGAGAGAGGCCACCGAGCAGGAGCTACAGAGAGATCTGCAGATTCCTCTTCTTTGTTTGGAGTTTGGAGGTGCCCAGATGAGGCCCAGCTGTGAAGCAGTGCAAGCTGCTGTCTAGCCTTGGGTCTTCTTTTGGAGGCTCTGGGGCTCTTAGACCCAGCTGCAATACATTAGGTTTCAGATCGCAAAGGGCCAGGCCATTCATATGCAAAAGACTTTGCACACAAATTGAGTGGGGTGGGGTCTCAGGGAATCACCAGGGTGGAGCAAACAACAATGGCTGACCCTCAGCCCTGCCTAGAAGGGGTCCTGTGTCTCTGTGTCCTGTGGGATCGTGCAGGAACAATGATCACTACAAGCACCTCTGAGAGAAAGCTACCTTCAAATTCTACCCGATGCCAGACAGTCCAGCTTGTGTCTCCCTCCTGATTGAAAAAGACAATAGCATATTCAGTTGCCAACCCTTTCCATGGACCTCCGTATCTCTGCACTTCACTTCACCTCCGCTCCTCCTCTGAGTCTCAGTGTGCTTTTCTCTTTCCTTCTAGTTGTAGAATTTCCATTCAGCCAGCTTTCCCATGGTTCTGGATGATACCCGTTTTGTCTTTTAGTTGTAGTTTTGAAGTGGTTGTGCGAGGTAGCAAGTTCAGGTGTTTACCTATGCTGCCATCTTGGTTTTTCCTAATATGTGACTACTTATTTAATATGTGACTTCTCATAAGGTTCTAATATAGAGGAACAACTATTACTCTGCCTGTGTTGTTTTTTAAAAAATACTAAGAATTTTGTAACACAGACAGTAGCAGGGTATTTCCTGACTAAATATTGTAGGTTTAATTCTAGATCAAAGCTAAATATTTTCGAAATGTTCAAAAAATTTATTATCACATAAATTATACTTAACATTCATATCATTTAAATTAAAAATCTTGAATGCAGGTAGTTAACCTCCTTGAAGCATTAAACATTCTTCATATGTTAGAATTACATTGCAACCAATTTTACATTTTTATGAGGCAAAATAAACTTTTAAAAAGATTAGCATGTATTAGGCTTTTTAATAAAAATTTCAATCTTGAAAAAACAAGTATTGTTTATTTAGTTCAAAATGTTTTGAATTAAGCTTCTTATTTGACCTAGTAAATAACTAGTACGAAAGTTGAACTTTTAAAGGTTAGGACATACCTGTGACCTATAAGATTAATTTTTATGTCTTTATTTTACTTAGTGAGTTTGAAGTAGTAGTAGAGGTGTACTCTGGGATTCATTCATGTATTTATTTTTCTAGTCATCTCACTGGACTAACTGTGTGGTGTGTTGTTTTTTTTTAATCAGTTTATATACGTATACACACATATATATTTAATTATTTGTATTTATCATAGGGAAAGAAAACACATGACCTTTGATTTCACCAAAGATAACCATCACCTCTTAGTCATATAGGAAAGATTTATATCTTAATCATATATAGCTATAGATAAAAATATATGCCTATTGCCAGAGATTATTGACATATATGTTATTGACTATACACACATATATATAGTTTTTAAAACAAAAAGAAAATCCTAATGCTCTATAGAGTGGCTGTGTTTCTTTAATCCTTTAATGTCTTGTTGGGAACTTGCTGTAATTCTAGAGCCAGGACCTGGCTCAGGTTCACCCATGACATTTTCAGTTCATCTTTCTCTTGTTTTCTTACCTAGTTGACCTTCAAACAGAAAGTTCATAGCCTCTTCTCAGCTGTTAATGTGATTTACTTCTTATGTCTGGAAGTCAGGATTGTTGTTGAATTCATTGTTTTAAGAGGATTGAGATTTTTGGTTTAATGCCAGGATGTTCCTTGCTAACAGAAAACTAAACTCCCTAACTCCCATTTCAAAGATTGTTGGGTTTGTGGCTCATGAACATTTCAGATCCCAGGTCAAGCAGTTGTCATTAGACTGTTCCTGGCACACACCATACATGTTGGGGTGTCTGTTGATTGTAATCCAAGGGTCATTAAAGCATTGATCAGCAAACACCCCAGTGGCTTTCAGTCAGAAAAATTTAGTGCAGCAACTAACCTGCTGTTCCTATTCTTCAAAGACAGCATTTGAGTTAGTGGTTGTTTAACTTCATAATTCTGATCTTGTATAAAAATATACAATTTTTTAAAACTTTCAAAATAGGAAGTGCAGTGTGTGTTTTTCAGGGTCCTAAGGCTCACAGCAAGTACATTATTAAATATAAATGAGAAGAAGACACCCGATGAGCTCCACATATGGCAATATTACAGCTCTTACTCCTTCAAAAGGAAACATGCCATCATTTCTTACATTGCGAGAAAGAGCTATCTTGTAGAAAAACGAGATATAAGTATCAGTTTAATTGAGAGCAATTCACCAGAAGTTGTCATCTAGTTAGCACCAATGGTTTGAAAACCACTAGGAGCCTCTCCCAAGCAAGATCAAACTGGTTCCTTAGATTCCTGCTTTTATGCCTTTATCACCCTCACTTTAGCTTTTTCCCAGGATGAACCAGTGGGGAGGTAGAGAAAGACTTTTAAAAATCAGCTTATTAATAAAGAATTTTTTTCTTTATGGATAGTAGTAACCTGAAAGTAGAGCTAGTTTAAGAATTTTTAAAACATATAATTTTAGGTGGACATCATCAGTTGTGTTGTTATATATATTTTTTATCAAAAGGCACAATTTCTAAAGAAAACCTACTAACTCGTTTCTATGGTAACCACTATTGAAATGTGTCAAGCTGGTGTGTGTCTTCCCATAATTTTTCTCTGAGAGTTTCAGGGAATTTATTAAATTTATTTTCCTAATGTAGGTAGTCAGGGAGGGAGGGAGATAGACATACAGGGATAGATAAAAATGTATATTTTTTTCAATGGGGATGTGAGACTTGTAAAATTCGCTTAGATTCATATAGAATATTAATCCATTATTAGCATGAATATATTGGGCTAAGGGACTAGTCCATTGTTTTATAAATTTAGTTTAAAGTAATACTGCAACCAGGTAAGTATTGATTTCCAAATAAAGAGATTGATCTTGCTTCCGAAATATTTTCTAGTATTTATATATGGAACTGTGGGACTCAGTACATGCTGATTTCTAGAATGGACAGTGTCCCTTTAAAATTAAAATTCACTGGGCTGTTTCTCCAAGACCCTACAGGAGGTGTTAGATGTCCTCCTTTATCCCTCTTTCACCATTGTCTTTGTTACCTACAGGCCAGGGATCTCCTCCTTGATGGAGTTCTGACCTGGGTTTAATTAATCCTCCTCATGGCCATTCTTCCTTGTCAAAGTTGTATGTGGGAAGTACAGTGGAAGTCACCGCTTATTTACTTGGAAATCTCTCAATATTTCCTAATAGGTTTATTTGGAAAAGCTGACTATAGTGTAACCAATGATATAGAAGAAATTTTACTGAATTTTGTACTTAAACTATTGATTTATTTTGACAATTTTCCCACCTCTCTCATGGCCTGAATGTCACAAAACAAGCAGATGTGGTCAAATATTTTTCTTGTGGTGTCAAATGCATGCTCATCGAAGGTATTAATATTATGACAGGGCTCATGGCATTTAACTAGTTAAATTCAAAGGGAAGACCTTTTGCAAGGTAAAGTGGCAAGAAATAGATACTGAGGAAATAAAACTATACTGGCCCAACAATGGGGGATTTCACTTAGCCCCCATGGATGACAGAAGCCAGGATGTCTCTGAGCCTAACCACCTTTTAATTGCTTGCTGAGGAGGGTTGAATATATGGAACTGTGGGAT
Organism: Corynorhinus townsendii; assembly: GCA_026230045.1. Classification (NCBI taxonomy): domain Eukaryota; kingdom Metazoa; phylum Chordata; class Mammalia; order Chiroptera; family Vespertilionidae; genus Corynorhinus; species Corynorhinus townsendii. Next base: position 53,461,102 of record JAPDVU010000004.1, read on the forward strand.
TTAGTCTGCATTGTCTTTCTCTATCTTCCTTATTTCATACTGGGAAGAAGCTAAAGGGAGGTGGTAAAGGCCCTTTAACTTAAGAGCCTTTTCTCTGTATTGTCACCTAGGTTTCTAAAACAAGGGTGTTGGCACTCCTGGATCATGGTGAATGGCTTTGCACAGTTTCACCAACGCCACTGACATAGTGTAAGCACATGTAGTCTTCAGTTTTAATCTATAGTCTCAGTTCCTTCAAGGAGTAGCTGAACACTGACGGGTCCACTATTCTGTCCCATGAGCTGGATTTGGATAGCTTTACAGAATCCAGGGTCACCTGTTTTTTGGAATGCCAGAGCCTCTCTTTTCCACTCCCTCCTTTATTCCCCCTGTGTCCAGATTTTACCATCTCTCTCCCAGGTAAAGCTCTTTACTGGCCTCCCAGTTTTCACATTATGGCACCTTTGTTCATCTTCCGTACAGCCAATAAGAATGATCTTTCTAAAGGCACAATTTTGCTTAATAAAGCCTTGCAAAGACTTTTCCTTAGCAGAACACCTTCCTATGCGTGGCACTTGGAATATGTCAGAATGATTGGGACCTATATATTTTTCCAGTCTCCTTCCCTTTCCCCCTCCAATCCCTGTGCTGTAGACAAACTTTGGTTTCCCAGTGCTTTGGGTTGAATGCATGCATCCTCCCTGCAGGCCTGAAGCTCTCTCTCTCCTGGCACTGTTTTCTAGTGCTTAGTTGACTTACCTTTTCACTAGACTAAACATCTGGGAGACTGTTTCTTGGATGTGTTTGTTTATTTGTTCAGCATCTGACACACAGTGAGTGTTCAATAAAAGTTTATTATATGAATGAATGAGTTAGTGGTTGTATCATACATAAAGCAGACATGAAGGAGAAGCTGTATTTAATTAGTACATAAAATAGGCTTGAGTTGCAATTAATATGGGCTTCAGCAAGAGGGAGGCTGGGGGATAGCCATTGGACAAATAAGAATTTTTATATTAGTTCTTGAGAGATGTAACTAGTGAGAATGAATGTATAATTAAATTTATGACAGATTAATTCATAACGAAGATGCTCTTGCATTCCTTGCCAGTGAGAAATAGGATGATCTCCCGATGTGGATCGTTGCTCAGGCCACACCTCTTGGCCAGTAAGTCCACTCAGGAGGCCAAATAGGAAAGCTTGCTGAGTTCTAATATGAGTAATTAAGTTTTTTCTAATTGTCCTTAGGGATTTTCCATCATGCTGAATTTTCTAGAAGAATGATTCCTTTTCTTATTGAAGGGTATTTCTCTCTAGATCAGTGACTTTCACACCGTCCTTGACAATAGGAATAGCTCTACCATTGGAATCATAATAACTAATTTATTGAATGTTTACTGCATGTGTCTCACTGTTCTAAATGCTTTGTATACATTTACTCTGTCCTCACAACCCTTTGATGTAGTTACTATTATTAGCTTTATTTTTACAGACAAGGAAACTGAGAACAAAGATACTGAGCAATATCTCTTAGGGGTCCCTTGTGAATGAAGCTGGGATTCAAACCCATGCATCCTGACTCCAGCATGTCTGCTGATATACATTGCTAGCAATGCAAGCACTATTTCCTTTGTTTGCTTTACATTATTTAATTTTAATTCTCATAGCAGCTCCGCAAATGAGGTGTGTCCTGTCACTGAGCTGTCTTTGTGTCTCGTGCTAGGCTGTGAGATCAGGCTCCCCAGTTGTTGTGAAAGGGCAGCCCTTCACACAGAAGTGGGCACCGGTGATGGACAAACAGAAATCACATACGTGAAGAAGCAGAAGTTCAGAGACGTTAAGTAACTTGCCCAAGGTCACTCAGCTAGTGAATGGCAAAGGTGGAATGTGAAATGGGCTTTCCACTTCGAACCACTCTGATTTGTATGAAGCCTATGCAGGCTGCACATCCTTTTCCCACTCTTTCTTCTCCATGTTATGGTATCACTGACCAAGGTATTCTCGTTGCTTTGTTTTGGTTCTAAGGACACACTGTAGTCACCTTTTGTGAACCTGGCTGTTACTCACATGTCATGTGCATTGCTTTCTTTAATCCTAAACTGTCCTTTAGGATAATTATGTAAACAGAAATGTTCATTTAATCATTTTACTACTTTCTACTTCAGAGAGTAAACTTTTTCTCATCAGTCTCCAAATTCTAGAGAAATCGCTATTGAAGCCCTGTGACCACACCAGAGCTCTTTCAGGCTAGGGCTTATGCAAAACATTGTCCTTCGTGGAAAATTCGGTTCTTGCTCACTTGGGTCTCAGTTCATGGAAATGTTCATCAACTTAAGAGGCTGGTCATAGATATCCAGACGGGCGTGGAAGGCAGCTTATGCCCTCTCTCCCTGTCACCTCACAGCCCTACTGTATCATTTCTTAGTAGGCAGACTGTTCTTTGGAAGATGGCATATACTTTGCACTTCTGCATCTGTTTATGAAGAAATGACAGTATTTTACAGCATTTGCACCACCGCTGACTGAAGCTCTGATCCTTGATGTGTTTAGTTTTTACTTATGCTCACCTCTACATCAAAAACTGAGGAAGCCACAGGAAATTGCTGCCTGTATTTCCAGGAAATATAACTACCTCATCGGCTCCCCAATCCGCACAGCCCAGAAGACCCCAGTGCAGGCATTGGCATTGCTGATGAGGGTGGTGATAAGCAGCCGGGAGTGTTCTCGTTCTGTCGCTCTGCCAGCAAAAGCCTGAAGATGACAGGCTCTTCAGACTGACAGGAAAACTCTAAATCTCATTCTTTCAGCACTCAATCTCTGAACATGTAAACGCTATGCATGGAGGGAGGTGTAATTCCAAACCAGAGGGTAGATGGTCCTCACTCTCTCTGCTCAGGTGTGGTGCCTCCCACCTGGTGCCCAGGGCGGTGGCCGGTGCTCTCTCTGACCACAAGGAAGTGGAACCATCCTGGGAGAGCTCTCACACTCGCCTGCTGATGGACTCCTGAGATCATGAAGACTATGAAGTGGTGCTGGCCACCGACCCTTCTTTAAAGAACGATTATAATAATGATAACAACTAATATTTATTGAGTGTTGACTGTGGTGTGTCAGGCATTGTACTTAGGACCTTGCATGGGTTGCTTTATTTAATTCAGAGAGTGTTTAATGTCTTGTCCAGGATCACATAGCCAGTAGAGAAGGCAGAATTCAAACACAGACCTGTGTAATTCCAAGCCAGCCCTGTAAATACAAGTAGTCAAGTAGATTTCTCTGGGGGTAGGGCTGGGCTGGCAGCCCAAGTACACGGGCAAACAGAGCAGACAAGAGCCACCTGAGCAGGCTGAAGAGTATGCCCAGGGCAGGCTTGGTGTGAAGCTGCCCTGTAACACTCTCACCTGGAAGAAAGGACTGGGTAGCAGTGGTCCCAAGGGGAATTTGTGCCTCTGGGTGCTGGCCAACATCATGAATGCAAGCTCCCAAATACAAAATGGTGCCTTCTCACCTCATCATGATTCCAGCTTCCTAACCGGGCTTTCTTTTCTATTTAGCCTATTAAATTCAAACTGTGATTAAAACAGGTATGGGAAATTGGTGGTGTTTCAGTTTCTCTGTGAACTGAAACAAATTTTCATTTAAGCATGAAGTCTCATATCTCAACGATCAAAGAGGTGCTCTGGAAGAGAAGTACCCATAAATATTTGAGGCTTACTGGAGGCTGTCTATTTAACTATACCCCACATTATTGCAAAAAGATGTAATTTGACTCCAAAGATTCAGCCTGTTAAAGCCAATAACAAAAAGTAAGAACATGAGGCTAGGAGTGAATAAAAGATATCAGGAAGACCATTTATGGACTGGCTAGAGACAGGTCACAAATACCATTTTGAACTTTCTGGCAGGTATTGTAAAGATGAAAAAAGAAGTCTAGTGGAAATGGATTTTCAAAACTGAAAAGGAGAGAAGTTCTCAGAATTTTTGCAGAAAAATAGTTTGCAACTCTACACAGGTGTTAGTTTAAAGCGTTGGTATGCAGCCCTTCTGTACATCTCTCCACATGCTGCTTATTTTTAGGATTAAAAAACCCCACACAGTGTGATTTATTACATGTCTACTTCAGGATTATTTAAGGACTGATAATCTGGTTTGTGTATTATCCATGTCTTCATTTCTCTTTTGGGCCTGTTGTTTATGTCCTGGACATTTCTCATTAGTATTTCACTAAGTGATAAGCAGGGAAAAGAAAAATAAACACACAACTCTAGCCATCAGGTTTGTTATTTACAGAGGTGTGTTCTATGCCTTTTTAGCTAGTGGGAATTTCAAGAGAGCTCTCTCTGTATTAGTCTTTTAATAGAGCTCCCAACTGTCTTGGAGCTCAGCTGGCTTCTTTGTGTGTTTAGTGACCCCCACCTGGGCCACAGGTGAAGGCAAGCAGGGGAAAGAGGCCTGCAGAGGTAGGTCTGGCCCCATTATACCCAAGGTAAAGGCCACTCCTGAATGTATACAGAGTTGTGAAAGGGTGGAAACTTGTACTTGTTTGCTAGGGCTGCCATAGCAAAGTACCCCAGGCCGGGTGGCTTAAACAACAGAAATTTATTTTCTTACACTTCTAGAGGCTCTAAGGTGTCAGTAAGGTTAATTTTTTTCTGAGGGCCTTTCTCCTTGGCTGATAAATAGCTGAAGATCATGTGATCTTCTCTCTGTGCGTGTCTGTATCCTAATCTTTTCTTATAAGAACATCAGTTATATTGAATTAGGGCCAACCCTAGTGCCCTCATTTAACTTTAAATACCTCTTTAGTCCCTGACTCTAAATACAGTCACATTCTGAGGGACAGGGTTCCAAGATATGAATTGGGGGGGGGGGGGGGGGGAGATACAATTCAGTCCATAACAAAACTGCTGATTAAAATAAGATGTTTGGACTACCTGGATTTCAGTGATACCTGTTTCTCTCTTCTCCAGTTATAAAGAATTGAAAGTCTTGCAAGATATCTGTTGTATATTTGTGCCCTTAAACATCCAGGATCTCAGTGAGGATTTGCATGTATGCATATGGGTTTTTAAAAAATATATTTTTATTGATTTCAGAGAGGAATGGAGAGAGAGAGAGAGAGAGAGAGAGAGACATCAATGATGAGAGATGATCATTGATAGGCTGCCTCCTGCATGCTCCCTATTGGGGATTGAGCCTGCAACCCAGGTATGTGCCCTGACCAGGAATTGAACCGTGACCTCTTGGTTCATAGGTCGACGCTCAACCACTGAGCCATACCAGATGGGCTACGTACATGTTTGTTTGTTTTCTTTTGAATCAAATATACTGTGTCTATTGAAAGTTGGAAGATCAGTGCCTTTCCTCCTCTTCAGCAAATAATAATGCCTAGCTTTTACTAGAGTCCTTTTCATCTCCAAGGCTCTCTTAAATATTGACTAATTAAGGAAAAATGGAGTAAGTCTAGCTAAATAGCTTGTCTTTGAGGACCAGCCCAATAGACTTAGAATACACAGTGATTTGCTATATCTTTAAAAACAGAAGCAACTAGAAATCTTTTATTATTGGCTATAATAGCAAGTGGCATCTCATATGTTTGGCAGCTGACATATCACATTGCATTTTAGTTGGTTGTTATACATGAAATAGTAGGCTGTGAGTAGACTAAAAGTGAGAATGTACAGCCCTGGGACTTGAATATCTGACATCTGGGAGTTACCATGACAACTCATCATGATGCTGCTCTGTAATCTTTTGGATTAGGTTCCAGGCCAGGATCACTGGATTGGAATTGGAGGGGGGATTGGTAATAGGACATGAATGTTTTACCTTTACTAAATGGTATTTGAATTTGGTCATGTTGCTAAAGTCAAGTAAAAATGACTTTGAGGGAATATGTAAATTCTGAACACCCTAGACAAGGTCACATTTATCAGCAAGAATATTCAGATGGAGTGGTCTGAGACTCAGCAACTGAAAGACAGGATTTCCTGTCCTTGGTCGCTGGATATAAAATATGTGCATATCCTTTAATGTACATCCCTGAACAGTTATATGTAAATGAAAATTTAGGAAATTAAACTCTTTTTTATAAATGTTATAAGGTTGGAATTGAACATACCCCCAGAAAGGGATTTGGTCACAGAGTAAACCACAGCTGCTTTCTAGTGTTCCTTATCCTCCATCTCAGCCAGAAATGGCCTGCAGGGCGTGGAATTTGTACCCTGGAAGGGAATTGGGCAGAGTGCGGAAGGAAGTGGTTGGAAAACCAGGCAGCACATTCCTCAGTCCTCACATTGGCTTTGGCCACAAGTACCACATCTCCCAGATGACAGTGTGACTATCAGACACATTCCTCACCAGGGATGATCGATGGAAGCAACCTGGAAACTGAAGAGCTTGGTCCTCAGTCTGCTCCAGGGTCTGCCACTGACTGTGTGATCTTGGATTAAACTCAGTTCATCCCTGGGTTCCCTCTGAAAGTGAGTTTTCTCTGCTATTGAATTCTGCTATTTATCATCATGTTGGGGCAAGGCCAGGTCACCACATTTCTTTGCCATTAAGCCCACATTTTCATCATCACTTTATAGTAGAACTAGCCTTCCATGGTTAGTTGGGAACCTCTAATAATTAAGAGAGAGCAAAAGGATTCCTCCCTATCCCCATCATTTTTTAGGTTTTATTTCTGAAGCAAAAGCTGCCATGCAGTGAGGAGAGGATGAAATCCTAGACAGAAGACAGCCAGTTACCGTAAATTTTCCCACTACCACTGTCATCAGCATCAGCTTACCTAATATCTAGTGAGCATTTCTATACGGAGAGAGTGCTAAGCACTTTAAATACATTATACAATATATATACACATGTGTATGTATGTGATACAGTATATAAAATATAATTCTTACAACAAATACGCACGTATGTATGTATATCATATAGTATATAAAATTGAGCCTTTGCTGTGTCCCTTTTGTTATGTTGAAACCTCACAATAACCCAATGAAATAGCTAAATGGATTATCAGTTAAGCGTCACAACAAAGGAAGTGTTCTCATTTTTACAAATAAAGAAACTGAGCCATAGCTAATAACTGGTAGAGCAGGGATGTGATGAAGTGGTATAGCCTGAGAGTCCTTCCTCATAATCTCTGTGCTGGTGCTTCTCCACACTCGTGTGACAGTAACAGCCACCTGGGGAGCTTTTAAAATATGTGGATGCCAGGGCTCCACTCAGCATCAGTCAGATATCTGGGGTTGGAGGCTGTACCTGGGTATGCTGATAAGCAGCCAGGGTTAGGAACCACTGCCTCAGATAGAACACTGGGTTATGCGGTTGGGTAGTTGCCTATAGCCCCACAACCAGCAGATGACCAGCCTAGACCTTACATCCAGGCTGCTTACTTGAAAGCCCAGAACCTTGTCAGCACAGTGGCCTACATTCCAGTTATCAGGGCTCATACCTGCCATCATGCCTTGTTTTCCTTTCCTAGTCTAAATCCCAAAGTCACAAGTTCATTCAGAGTCTTTTAAAGACTAGACCACAGTATGGTAATAAAAGAAGTGCCTTCTTATTTGAACCAAAGTAGTGATTTCACATGTAAAAGTATCAAACTTAACTCATCACCATCACCAACTTTAATGTTACGTTATTGTGCTCTTTCCTCATTGAGTGGAACCTCCCACTAGTAGAGTCCAGGACAGTGGCTCTAAAGCCTTGAGGCATTTTTCAGTCACTCAGGCATCTTTAAAAAGCCTGGCCTGGCTCCCACCTTAGACATTCTGATTTTGTTAGTAAGTGATCTGGGCAATGGGATTTTTAAAAGCTCTCCAGATGATTCTGATGTGCAGAGTTTGGATGGGTGGTTTAAGAACTTGGTCTGTAAGGTCACAGGTGTGTCGACTGTGGTGTCACCTCTGGGGACTGAATTTACTTTTCACCTCTCTGAAAGTGTCTCACTCTGGTCCTCTTTTTCATTTTAGCCAGCATGATTAATTTGTACTTAATTCCTCTCAGTTTACTACCTGACTCGGAATTCTACCTTGATATCAAATGATGGTTGCTCCCCAAAGTTGTTCTTAGGGTTAGGCTCTTCAAGTGATACTGGTGACATGTCTGTGAGATATCTTTGTAAGGTTTCAGCCTCATTGGACTCTCTTATTTTCAGTATGTGATGTATTTTTTTTTAATTGTCTTACCTTTTAAAACATTTTTATGATTTTAATAGATGTCACCTTTTTCTTCCAGGAGCAAAATAAACACATCCTATCTAATAAAAGAGTAATATGCAAATTGACTGTGCCTCCCTATACCCACAAGCCACGCCCACCAATCAGGAGCGAGTATGCAAATTAACTCAACCAAGATGGCTGTGGCCACAGAGAGAGCAGGAGGCTTGGGTTTTCTCGGCAATGGAGGAAGCCAAGCTTTCCACACACCCTGGCAGGCCCAGGCCTCCACTCAAGGCTACAAAGTTTCAATTATAGAAGATAAATAAATCCCAGATACCAGGGCCTCTGCTTGGGTCACCAAGGGGTGTGGCCGGCCTGCAAACCACCACAGGCCCCTCATCCAGGCCACCCCACGCCACAAGGGAACCCCCACCCTGATCCGGGACACCCTTCAGGGCAAACCAGCCGGCCCCCACCCCTGCACCAGGCCTCTATCCTATCTAATCCTATCTAATAAAAGTAATATGCAAATTGACCAAATTGACCCACAGGAATTTCGTGCACTGGGCCTCTGACACAAGATGGCTGCTCCTATGTGGTCAAAGATGACTGCCCCCATGTGGACACAAGATGGCTGCCACAAGATGGCCAGTAGGGGAGGGCAGTTGGGAGGGACCAGGTCTGCAAGGGAGGGCAGTTGGGGGCAATCAAGCCTGCAGGGGAGGGCAGTTAGGGGTGACCAGGCCTGCAGGGGAGGACAGTTAGGGGCAAACAGGCTTGCAGGAGAGCAATTAGGCATCAATCAGGCTGGCAGGGGAGTGGTTAGGGGGTGATCAGGCTGGCAGGCAGAAGCAGTTAGGGGCAATCAGGAAGGCAGACAGGCGAGCAGTTGGGAGCCAGCAGTCCTGGATTGTGAGAGAGATTTCTGACTGCCCGGTTAGGCCCAATCTAACTGGGCAGTCGGACGTCCCTCGAGGGGTCCTAGATTGGAGAGGGTGCAGGCTGGTCTGAGGTACACCCCCCCCCCCGCAGGAATTTCATGCACTGGGCCTCTAGTCTTCTACATAATGCTGTAGGATAATAAACCACTTATGGATCTTTACCCAAACCAGTTGACCATCAGATTTGACTATTGGGAGACAGCTGACATGCCTATAATACTTAACAGTTGATAAAATCTTACAGATAGAAATATGGTGGAAAGTTGGAGATTCAGACTTAATCTTCAGAGAGTTTAGAAAAATCAGATTAATTTAATCAACTAAAAATACAGTTGAATTATTAATGCAGAAGGGTAAATTTTTTGACAAGTTTGCAAATGTACGTGATTAATCTGGAAATTCATTTTGCAGTAGATACTAGGTCTTAAACTGAGGTTTTTTAAGATGATTTTGTTGGGTGGGTAGGGGGGCAGGTAATTTGCAAAATAGACCAACTTTTGGCAGACTGGGAGATAGAGAATAGAGCATTGCAGGACTTGTAGGCCAGAAAGGTATAGCTGAGTTAGAGCTAGTTGTGTGAGATTTAAAAAGAAGAATACTTCGGAAGAGCTGAAAAAAAGAAAGAAAGAAAGGTATTATTAGAAGGAGCTTCTGTTTTCCTTCTTGTGGTTGGTGAAGTCCAGTTGGCCTATGATTGTGTTGATGTTATGGATCCTGAAGAAGTCATGTCATTGGGATTGGTTATTATGTTTTTCTTGAGGGAAAGCCTTTTGAAATTCTTAATTTTAAAAATTTCTCACTCCGAAGTCTTGTCTATATCTTGCTGCTGTAATCCCTAAGCAAAGAAGAGGGGGGCAGGACGCCTCACTTTTGAAGCGCGAGGGTCAGAGCAGGAAGGGAGCTGTCACGGCTGTTTCTCTTTGTTCAGGAATTAGAACATGTGAGCAAGTGGTTCCACCCCTCACTTTGTGAGCTGTTTTCCTCCGATATTTCCTAATTTTTCCCATGACGTTTCAGCCTGTTTCTTCACAAGATTGTAAGGCCTGAAAGACCCCATTGTTTTGCAGGAGTGCGAGCCTGTGCATATTTGCTGATCTGGCTGGCTGGGGTCTGAGTGTGGGTGGGACGTGGCAGAGGGAGAATGCAGACTGGAGAATGTGTGGAGCATATTTCTGATAGTAGCAAACACTTTCTGTTTATCAGGAGTTTATAGAGGCTTTTTCTTCATGCTTTTAAAATATTTTTTATAAATGACAGTCTGCCCTGATGGACAGAAATAGGGTAAGGAACGTTTCTCAAGGTCAAATCAAATGGATGAAGGCCTTATCCATACTTCACTGCTTCTGCAGATAAATGCAAACTTTTGTTCTTATAACCACTTACACACTCCTTGAAGGCCTGCCCAGGATTCATGTGAGCTCTTGGGGTTTTGCAGCCCTGCATATTCTGCATCACAAATCTTAGCTCAAGCTTCTTGAGGGTACAAAATGTTTCTTCTAGTGGGAGGAGAAGGGCAAAATGCAGTAAGAGAGAAACCCTAACTAAAAGCTAAATAGATTTTTTAGCAAAGGGAATTGGGGGTTAATGCTAATGAGGTCTTATTTAAATAAAGTTAGAAATATATTGTCTTTATGTCAGATTTACAAAATTCCACATCATTTAAAAATGTCCTCACTGGCAGCAGTTATCTTGACCCTAAAGTTAGTGTTGTGCGTTGATGGTGCACTTCTCTTCGTAACTCCGTGTTCAGCGAGGGGTGTGGAAGGCCTGCAGTCAGCCAGGGTGGGAGTATTTACACCATGGAAATCAGCAAACACTCCAAATGGAGCTCTCACCATCAAAGCCTGTTTTTCAACATTTAGCAGCCCACCACTGCTCAAAGTGGAATTTAAAATTCAAGGAGTCTTCTCCTGAGGCAAGTTAATTAGTATTACCACTCAACATAACAGCCAATGTGAACCTTTTAAAATATAAACCAGGCCTTTTGGCTTCTCTGGCAGGAAACCCTCCATGGCTCCTCATTTCACTGGGAGGAAAAGTCTCACTGTGACCGGAGAGCTCCCTGTGCTCTGACTGCCATTGGCCCCTCTTTCCTCATCTCCATCACTCTCCTCTTCCTCCTATTCTTACCTCCAGACCCTATTCCTATCCCAGGGCCTTTCCTCTGTGCGTCAGAATCACCTGGGGGGGCTTGTTAAAACATGCAGTTGGGCCCCACTCCAGCATTTCTGAGCCAGTAACAGATTTCTAAGTGATGCTATGGTCCACTGCTCTATTCGAGACCCACTGCTCTAACTCACCTTCCCTTGGTTTACCTCTCAGCTCCTTCAACTCAGTGGTCCACTTTTACCTCCTCACCCACATGGACCATTCTATTTAAAATTGCAGCCATCCTCCATTCCATTTCCAGTTCCTCTGTCCCCAATTTTTTTTTATTTTATTGCACCAATACCTTATAACAAAAATAACTTATTTGTTATGTTTTTTGTTTGTGCTTATTGTCTGTCTTTCTCCCCCCTGCCCCCTTACTGGATTCTAAATTCCACAAAGGTAGGAGATTTTGTCTTATTTTCTTCACTAAGTATCCCAAGTCTCTAGAACAGTGCCTGACACATAGTAGGTGCTCAATAAGTATTGTGGAGTGAATTAGAGAATGAACAACATTGAAAAATGAATAATGTACTTCAGATCTGGGTCCCATCCTCTTTAATTCTAACTCATCACTACAGAACCTTAAAACACGTTCTGCAGTTTGTGTCATAGCTTCACTCCTTTCAGGACAATGAGGGGATGGTATTTGCCCTCAGCTAAAGATTGGGAATGACTTGATGATCCTTAAATAATAGGTGCACTAAAATATTGCTCTTAGATTTAAATTTTAACCTCAAAAGCCCTAAGCGAGTGGTCTTCAAATCCCGGTCTGCACAAATTCCCTGGAGATACTTGAGGATCTCTGCAAATGTTTAATTTGCATTTCATTTTTAATATATTTTAAACAGTGTTTAAAACCATAATAAAATCATGTATATACTGTAACATATTATGTATCAAATTTTAACATATTTGGACCACCAATGCATTGAATTGGACTATCAAGTTAAGTTTGAAATTAAGTGGGGGTTTTTTTATTGTTTAAAATATTACATATATTAGTACATATATCTCCTTTTTCCCCCCCATTGACCTTCCCCCAGCCTCCTGTACCCCCTGTCGCATGCCCTCATCCCATCCCCCAGTGTCTTGTGTCCATTGGTGTGCTTATATGCATGCATACAAGTCCTTTGGTTGATCTGTTTCCTTCCTTCCCCAACACTCCCCAGCCTTCCTGCTGTAATTTGACAGTCTGTTCAGTGCTTCACTGCCCCTGTATCTATCTTTTAATTCATCAGGTTATAATGTTATTTATTTTCCATAAATGAGTGAGATCATGTGGTATTTTCTTTCATTGCCTGGCTTATTTCACTTAACATAATGCTCTCCAGGTCCATCCATGCTGCTGCAAATGGTAAGAATTCCTTCTTTTTTATAGCAGCGTAGTATTCCATTGTGTAGATGTACCATAGTTTTCTAATCCACTCATCTGCTGATGGGCACTTAGGCTGTTTCCAAATCTTAGCTCTGGTGAATTGTGCTGCTATGAGCATAGGGGTGCATATATCCTTTCTGATTGGTGTTTCTAGTTTCTTGGGATATAATCCTAGAAGTGGGATCACTGGGTCAAATGGGAGTTCCATTTTTAGTTTTTTGAGGAAACTCCATACTGTTCTCCACAGTGGTTGCACCAGTCTGCATTCCCACCAGCAGTGCACGAGGGTTCCTTTTTCTCCGCTTCCTCGCCAGCACTTGTTGTTTGTTGATTTGTTGATGGTTGCCATTCTGACAGGTGTGAGATGGTACCGCATTGTCGTTTTGATTTGCATCTCTCAGATAATTAGTGACTTTGAGCATGTTTTCATATGTCTCTTGGCCTTCCTTCTGTCTTCTTTCGAAAAGATTCTATTTAGGTCCATTGCCCATTTTTTTATTGGATCATTTATCTTCCTTTTATTAAGTTGTATACGTTCCCTGAAGATGTTGGAGATTAAACCTTTATCAGTGATAACATTTGCAAACATGTTCTCCCATACAGTGGGCTTTCTTGTTTTGTTGATGGTTTCTTTTGCTGTGCAAAAGCTTTTTATTTTGATGTAGTCCCATTTCTTTATTTTCTCTTTAGCTTCCGTTGTCCTAGGAGCGGTATCAGTGAAGAAATTGCTTTAGCATATGTCTGAGATTTCTCTGCCTGTGGATTCCTCTAGTATTTTTATGGTTTCCCATCTTACATTTAAGTCCTGTATCCATTTTGAGTTAATTTTTGTATATGGTATAAGTTGGTGGTCTAGTTTCATTTTTTTGCATGTATCTGTCCAATTTTCCCAACACCATTTATTGAAGAGACTGTCTTGACTCCGTTGTATGTTCATGCCTCCTTTGTCAAATATTAATTGAGTATAGTGGTTTGGGTCGATATTTGGATTCTCTATTCTATTCCATTGGTCTATATGCCTGTTCTTGTGCCAGTACCAGGCTGTTTTGAGAACAGTGGCTTTGTAGTACAGCTTGAAATCTGGTATTGAGATCCCACCTACTTTGTTCTTCTTTCTCAGGATTGCTGTGGCTATTCGGGGTCTTTTTTTATTCCAGATGAATTTTTGGAGAGTTCGTTCTAGACCTGTGAAATATGCCATTGGTATTTTAATGGGGAGTGCATTGAATATACAGATGATTGCTTTGGGTAGTATGGACATTTTAATGATGTTGATTCTACCAATCCATGAATATGGTATGTTCTTCCATCTGTTTCCGTCTTCCTCTATCTCTTTTTTTAATGTCCTGTAGTTTTCCGCATATAGGTCTTTTACCTCCTTAGTTAAGTTTATTCCTAGGTATCTTAATTTTTTTGGTGCGATGGTAAATGGGATTGCTTTTTTAGTCTCTCTTTCTGTAAGTTCACTATTGATGTATAGAAATGCCGTAGATTTCTTGGCGTTTATTTTGTATCCTGCAACATTGCCAAATTCATTTATTAAGGCTATTAGTTTTTTGATGGAGTCTTTTGGGTTTTTTATGTACAATATCATGTCATCTGAAAGTAAGGACAGATTTACTTCTTCTTTTCCAATTTGGATGCCTTTTTTTTCTTCTTATTGTCTAATTGCAATGGCTAATACTTCCAGTACTATATCGAACAGGAGTGGTGAGAGTGGGCATCCCTGTCTTGTTCCTGTTCTTAGGGGAAATGGTTTTAGTTTTTGCCCATTGAGTATGATGTCAGCTGTGGGTTTATCATATATGGCTTTTATTATGTTGAGGTATGATCCTTCTATTCCCACCTTGTTGAGAGTTTTTGTCAGGAAAGGGTGTTGGATTTTGTCAAATGCTTTTCTTGCATCATTTGATATGACTATGTGATTTTTATCTCTCAGTTTGTTTATGTGATGTATTGCGTTTATTGATTTGCGGATATTGTACCATCCTTGCATTCCTGGGATAAATCCTACTTGGTCATGGTGTATAATCTTCCTGATATACTGATGGATCCGATTTGCTAGAATTTTATTGAGGATTTTTGCATCTATGTTCATGAGGGATATTGGCCTGTAATTCTCTTTCATTGTATTGTCTTTATCTGGTTTTCGTATTAGGGTGATACTGGCTTCGTAGAAAGAGCTTGGAGGTGTTCCTTCCTCTTGAATGTTTTGGAATAGTCTGAGGAGGATAGGTTTTAGTTCTTCCTTGAATGTTTGTTAAAACTCCCCTGTGAAGCCGTCTGGTCCCGGGCTTTTGTTTGCTGGAAGCTTTTTAATGACTGCTTCAATTTCTTCCATAGTTATTGGCCTATTGAGATGTTTAGATTCTTCCCGATTGAGTTTTGGAAGGTTATATTTTTCTAGGAATATGTCCATTTCCTCCAGGTTGTCCAGTTTGTTGGAATAGAGTTGTTCATAGTATTTTTTAACAATCCTTTGTATTTCGGTGAGGTCTATTATTTCTCCTCTTTCATTTCTGATTTTGTTTATTTGGGTCCTCTCTCTTTGCTTCTTGGTGAGCCTGGCTAGAGGTTCATCAATCTTGTTTATCCTTTCAAAGAACCAGCTCTTGGTTTTGTTGATCTTTTGTATTGTTTTTTTGGTCTCAGTGTCGTTTATCTCCACTCTGATCTTTATTATTTCCTTCCTTCTGCTTACACTGGGCTTTTCTTGTTGCTCTCATTCTAATTCTTTGAGTTATAGGGTTAGGTAATTTATTACCATTGTTTCTTGTTTTTTGCAGTAGGCTTGTAGAGCTATGAACTTCCTTCTCAAGACTGCTTTCGCTGTGTCCCATAGATTTTGGATTGTTGTGTTTTCATTGTCATTTGTTGCCATGATGTTTTTTATTTCTTCCTTGAGTTCTCTGGTAACCCAGTTATTGTTTAATAGCATGCTGTTTAGTCTCATGTGTTTGATTTTTTGGATTGTTTTTATGGTAGTTGATTTCCAGTTTTATGCCACAGTGATCTGAGAAGATGCTTGATATGATTTCTGTCTTCTTGAATTTGAAGAGACTTTGCCTATGGCCCAACATATGGTCTGTCTTTGAAAATGACCCACGTGCACATGAGAAGAATGTATATTCTATGGCTTTGGGGTGAAATGTTCTGAAGATGTCAATTAATTCCATCTGGTCTAGTGAGTCATTTAGGATTAATGTTTCTTTGCTGATTTTTTGTTTAGAGGATTTGTCCAGTGGTGATAATGGGGTATTAAAGTCTCCTACTATGATTATATTGCTGTCAATCTCTCCTTTGATATCCTCCAGGAGTTTTTTTATGTATTTGGGTGCTCCTGTATGGGTGCATATATGTTTACCAAAGTTATTTCTTCTTGTTGGATTGCTCCCTTTAGTTTTATGAAGTGGCCTTCCTTATCTCTTGTTATGTCCTTCACTTTGAGATCTAATTTGTCAGATATAAGTATTGCTACCCCAGCTTTTTTTTCATTTCCATTTGCCTGAAACTTTTTTTTCCATCCCTTCACCCTCATTCTGTGTGTGTCTTTTTTTCTGAGGTGGGTTTCTTGTAGACAGCAGATATATGGGTCGTATTTTCTTATCCAATCCATTACCCTATGTCTTTTGATTGGGGCATTTAATCCATTTACATTTAAAGTTATCATTGATAGCTACTTATTTGTCACCATTTTTCTTCTTTACCCCTGTGTTCCTTCTTTGCTTACTATTTCTTTTTCTTTTTCTTTTTTACACCAGATCCTTTAGCATTTCTTGAATTGCTGGTTTGGTGGTAATAAATTCCCTTAGTCATTTTTGTCTGTGAAGCTCCTGATTTCACCTTCAATTTTGATTGATAGCCTTGCTGGGTACAGTATTCTTAGATTCAGACCCTTCCTTTGCATGACTGTATATTTCATTCCATTCCCTTCTGGCCTGATGAGTTTCTTTTGAGAAATCAGTTGCTAATCTGATGGGGGTTCCTTTGTAGGTAACTTTCTGTCTCTCTTCTGGCCGCTTTTAAGATTCTTACTTTGTCACTGGTGTTTGCTAATTTAATTATAATGTGCCTTGGCATCAATCTTTTGGGGTTCAGTTTAATTGGGACTCTGTGAGCTTCTTGGATTTGTGTGGGTTTTTTCTTCCCTATATCAGGGAAGTTTTCTGTCATTATTTCTTCAAACATGTTTTCTATCCCTTGCTCAGTTTCCTCTCATTCTGGAACCCCTATTATGCGGATGTTGTTTTGTTTCATTTTGTCCCAAAGTTCCCTTAGGCTCTCCTCCTGCTTTTTAATTTTTTTTCCTAAAAGCTGCTCTACTTGGGTATTTTTTCCTACCTTGTCTTCTAGCTCACTAGTGCGGTCCTCTGCTTCTTCTAGTCTACTCTTGATGCTTTCTATTGAGTTCTTTACAACAGCGATGTCATTTTTCATTTCTTCTTGGTTCTTCTTCATTTCCTCTTGGTTCTTACATATATTGTCAAATTTGTCTTCCATTCTTTTCAGCCACCTTATGGCCATTTCTCTGAATTCATTCTCTGGCAGGTTGCTTGCCTCCATTTCATTTACTTCCTTTTCTGGTGATGCCTGCTTTTCTTTCATATGTGGGCTGTTTCTTTGTCTCCCCATGGTCTCTCTTCTCCAGGTATCTGGTTATGTAGTTCTCTCTCTCCTTTCCGTGGTGGAGTGTAGAGCTCCTCTGAATCCGTGTGTTTGCGCCAATTGGGGACCGGTGTTCTGGGGTTCGCAGCTGTTTGGTGGGTGCCGCAGTTGTAGATTTTCAGGCTTCTGATAACATCCATTTTCCCCTTCAAGATGGCGCAGTCTCCGCGTCCAAGCTGGTCACTCTGGGAGGGAGCCCAGCAGCAGTGGGGGCTGCCCGGTCAGTGGAGCCCTGTCCAGCAGTCCCCCACTGTCTCCTGGAGTATAGCTGTCCATCAACTCACTAACAAACACTCCCCATCCGACCCTCAGCTCTTCTTTCTATCTGATCCAGGACAAGGCTCGGGACAGGTCTGTCTATTCCGCCACCATTTTTTCCTCCAGCAGTGCGGGTCTTTTCTGAAATTAAGTGTTTTTTGCTATTTTAACTTATAGATTTTAACTGCTCACAAATGAGTCATTGATAAAGAAGTTTTATACCAGTGTCTTTCAGCTTCCAACCTGATTAGAAATTGAACAAGGACATTCCTCCTATCGGACATGGTCAGCATTCCCAACTACGTGCCAGGCAGGATTTGGGAGCCTCTGTAGGGTGTAGGCCTCTGTGTGGGTCAATGGCCAGTTGTACAAATGCAGTACACATCACTTGGTGACACATGTTGTTCCAGGGTCCAGGATGCCCACTCCACATTTTGCTTGCTCCTTGACTGATTATGAAAGAAATCAAGTAGTTGCCATATTATCATTAGTGATTAAAAATGAAATTTAAAAGATTTTAACTACTGCATTTTTGCAGGCTTTTGGGTTAGTTTGAGGCATGTCACGAGACTACAAAATCAGTCACTAAAGAACTGTTATCATTTCCAGTATAACTCTTCCTGGCTGTTTCAATCCACTCATTTCCAGAACTCAGATAGGAAATTTCCAAGAGTGAGTTCCAATAGCAAAGGATACAGAGTTATTTGCGTCAATTTGATTTCTGAGCTTCAGATAGTAAGTAAGAAGAGTGGCAGATAGCAAGAGATTTATTGGAAAACTTGTCTGAATCTTTTTGATCCCTGAGTATTAAGAGCTGGAATTCAGACAGAGAGTGATACCTGTAGTTACTCATGACTAAGGATTTTCTTAACACTGTGCAACGAAATGCAACTTCAGAAGTAAATCGTGTGCTGCATCAGTTGTAAAAGTCAGTTAATAAGCCTCTGATTATCCTAAAGCCCCTCTCTGTGCTATCTTAAAAAGTGCCATTGAATGTGTTATTGGAAATAATTACACTTTATGGAACATTTTGTAGGCCTCCTTTCTATATCCATGTCTAGTAATGCACTTAACACTTTGTTATTTTTCTGTCTCCCATACTATGATTGAGCTCTCTGAAAGGAAGAAATGTGTCTCATTCGTGCCAGCATCTGGCCTTGCCTGGCACATGGTGGGTATTCAGCACATGTTTGTTAAGTGGCACTGCATTCCACTGCAGAGGGAAGCACTCATGAAAGGGATGGTTCAAGCTCCGATTCAATACACAATCAGTAGCTTCTCACACTGAGCACATACTGTCTCATTAAAAAACGTATTTGATGGTTCTATGGTTCCTTCTCCTTCCTCCCTCATGTGCAATCATTTTAAGTTTTCTGAATTCTTTCTAGAAATGCCTTTTGACCCTGACCCTTCCATGCCATCTTGCAGCCACTCCCTGGTTCCTCCTTCTCTTCATCCCTTGACTGGACTATGGAAGCAGCCTCCCAGCCCTCCTCCAGCCCAGGCCTCCCTCTACCTCTCCCAGTGTGGCCGCCCTTGTCTCCTTATTAAACAAGTCCCAGCAAGTCCTTTGTCCCTACAGGTATCAGCCTGTGCTGTCCAGTACAGTATCTACTAGCCACATGTGGCTGTTGAGCTCTGAAAATATGGCTGGTCCATATTTTAGGATGTGTTATGTGGGTAGCAAACCAACACCCTATTTTAAAGACTTAGTATGAAAAATGTAAAATATCTCATTAATAATTTTGATATTGACTCCATGTTAAAAGGGTAACATTTTAGATCTATTGGGTTAAATAACATATTAAAATGAATTTGTGCTGTTTCTTTTTACATTTTTAATGTGGCTACTGGAAAATTCAAAACAATGTGCATGGTTCACCTTATATTTCTGTTGGCCGGTGCTGGTCTAAGCTGCATCATGACACTGAAAGTTTCTTACAGTCTGGCCTCAGTTACCACTTTAGCCTCGTGTTCCAGCCCTTCCTGCCCTCCTCTGACTGTGTTTTATCCTGTGTTAGTTTTGTTTATACTGATGGGTTGTTGTTTTTCCCCCAAATTCTGTTTTTCCAGGTTCTTCCTTAAATGTCCTTCTCTTTCTTTGTTAGCTGTACAATCCTGTCAGATGTTTAGAACCTGACTTAAATGCCCCGTGTGGTGAATTTGTGCCCTGTTCCCTACTTCTCCCCATAGCAAGTTCTTGGCCCTTCCATTACTGTGTTTACCTTGCCTTTCTGCCCTTGCCTGTCTTCTTAACTAGGCTTCTCAAAGGAAAAGGCTGCAACTTAATCCTCCGATGACCCCTGAGAGACAGTAGCTGGTGTGTGCTAGGCATTTAATCGACATTTATTGTATGTGAATGAATTTCATCCTACTGCACACATTTGCTGTTTTTTACATGAAACCAACCTTGATCATCTGAACCATTGGCCATGGAAAAGTTGGGTGGTGAGGTGGAGAGCCCTGGACCTCTCATTCACAGCCCCAGTTTCAGATTTTTGTGTTCAATAAAATGGCTTCTTTGTTCTCCCAGGTTGACTTATACATTTGAATTTATGAAATCCATGGTGATTTTGTTCATAGTTATTTCATATAAGCTTTTGTTTGATTGGAAATTCCACTTCTAAACAAGTTTGGAATCCACTGTTCGAATCCTAAAATTCATTTACATTTTCATTTCAGAGATTTCATTTTGGTTTTGATGAGGTGGTTTCTGATATCACCTGCGTTCTAATAGAGCAAGACTTGCCAACTCTGGCTGCACGATAGATACACTGGGCAGCTTTCAAAAATACAGGTGCCCTGACCCATCCCTAGGGATCCCCGTAGAATTGGTCTGGTGGAGGAGGGCCTAGGCCCCAGTATTTATGAAAAGCATGAATACTTCTTAATAAATTGATTCAACAGTGCTTAAGGAGCCAGGTAAACTATGAAAATGTTGACGTTTTGAATTGATCAGTTTTCTTTCTTTTTATTAAAGATATTGTGAGTACATATAATGCATTTTAGGTTTGTACTATGATTTGGGGGTCAAAAACAGTATTTAATTGAACCCGTCTTCTGTGGACAGTTTTCCAAGTTTTCTGAAATGAGAAAGTTCCTTTTTCTGCTATTCTCCAAAACCTACATGCAGCAGAATTCTGATGTCCTTCATTGGTAGAAAGAGCTAACAAAAGACATGTTTCAGGTTATGGAAATGAGGACTGACAAGGGCAGTGGGTGTAAGAAGTTTGCACAGGTAGTGGCCTTCCTGGTGTCCTTGTTAGCCTGAATAAACGGTATTCCCCTCACAGAACCTCCTAGCCCTGCCCCATTGATAAGATCTGACATTTTGCTTAATCACTTTTTAATGATATTCTTCCTTTTGTTCTCAGTATGTGAGAAACAAGTTCTGTTTTGTTTTGTTGTGTTTTTTTTAAGGGGAAGAATCCACTTTTATTTCTTAATTCAGTAAAATGGGCTGGCAATGCATATGTAATTCTTGTGAGGACAGCATGAAAAATCACCTAAATTCTGTTTATTAAATGTCTCTTCATCATTTCTTAAATTTATCTTTATTGTTGAAAGAATTACAGATGTCCCCCTTTTTCCCTCCATTGACCCCTCCACCCTATTCCACACTATTGTCTGTGTCCATGGTTATGCATATATGCATGTAAATTCTTTGGTTAATCTCTCCCCACCCACTATGCAGCTGCAAAAAAGAAAGAGATCCTTCTTTTTTTGCAGTTGCATAGTATTCCATGGTGTAAATCAGGGTTGGGGAACCTTTTTTCTGCCAAGGGCCATTTAGATATATAACATCATTCTTGGACCATACAAAGTTATCAACTTAAAAATTAGCCTGCTATATTTGGTCAAACATTTAATTAACTCACTCCTAATGCCTTAACAGGGCTAGACCAAATGATTTTGCGGGCCTTATATGGCTTGCGGGCCTTATATGGCCTGCGGGCTGGACATTCCCCACCCTTGGTGTAAATGTACCACAGCTTTTTAACCCACTCATCTACTGATGGGCACTTGGGCTGTTTCCAAATCTTAGCTATTGTAAATTGTACTGCTAGGAGCATAGGGGTGCATATATTCTTTCTGATTGGTGTTTCGGGTTTCTTAGGGTAGATTCCCAGAAGAAGTTGTAAAGTACCTGAAATCCTGTAAAGGAGATAACCTGGGACAGTTTTTTAAGACATTGTAAGAAAATCCTGTGCTTGACATGCTCCAGTCCAGGTCATTAGTGTGCACTATTAAAATGCAGATGTCAATAAGCATAGGATTTGCAAATTCTCAATCTGTTGAAAATGGCTGTGTGCTCTTAGTCTTCTAACACGTCATCCCTTTCAGTTTGAGCTCTTTAGGAAAAAAAGGAATAGAATCCTTTAGTAACTTGGTTGCTGGCCGTTGGTGTGTCTTCTGTGTGAGACTGATGTCATGCTGACTGAATGCAGAGGCAAACTTGGTGTGTGTGTGTGTGTATGTGTGTGTTTAAAGCCCTACACCCACCTAGAATGTGAAGTGAGTGTGAAGGGAACCACAACAACTCCTGGATCTGTCAAGAATGTACCTATTTTTAACAGGCTGGATCAAGTGTCAGCACTCAATAGGAGATGAGGAAGGAGTAGAGACCGTGTTGTCCGCGGATGGTAAATGGCCCTCTGGCGTGTTTACAGTACAGCTGTGCATTCTTAATGGCTCTGCCGCTGCCATGTCAGGTAAAGTTTTCTTTGCATGTGATGGATGGCAGAGAATTTTTTAGCAGTGGGAACCAAGGAAGCTGGAAGGAGGAGAGGGGAAGGGGAGAACGGGAAAGAGAAAAAGAAGCACGCAGCTCCGGAGGGAGATAGTCTTTGCTTTGCAGTTGCTTGTGTGGATAGAAACCAGATGGTAAGCTGGAACACCCGCTTGGCTATCTGAGGAGCCAAACATATGGTTAATGGTCGGGAGAAATAGCTTTCAGAGCCAGGGCTTTGCTGACTGCTTCATATTACAGATTGTTACAGTGTGTCATTACATTGCCAACCTAAGTGCTTAATACCCGCTGCGGGTGCTGGGCATACACTTACAAGAAGGACTTTTAGCTCTTTGCTGGCTCTGAGTGCAGAAGTGACATCATAGGGAGGCTTAAAATGTCTGGTGTTGGGAGGCAGGGAGAGGGGTAATTTTGTAGTGGAAACAAGAATTTTTTTTTAACAAGCCAAGCCTCAATCCACTGAACTCTACTGTTTTTCTGAAAAGCTTCTTATATGAGATGAAACGCTCTCCCTCCCTCCTTCCCTCCCTCCCTCCTTCTCTCTCTCTCTCTCTCTCTCTCTCTCTCTCTCTCTCTCTTACACACACACACACACACACACACATGCGCGCACACACACACACACACACACACACAAACACACGTTTTGAAACAGAAACCTAAATAAAACGCAGGCCATGCTTCCCTGCTCCTGTGGACTTGACAGCCCTTTTCACCTGGAAGCCACATCACTGTGCTCACAGGCCCCGCATTTGAAGTTTCTGTTTGGGGAGCTTTGGGCAACAGCAGGCCCATGTTATCTAAGGAACTGCTGAGCCCATTCATCTGCTTTTCACGGCCTGCTTCCTTTTATTTTTAGCCAAATCCGTCAGGCCTGACAGGCGGGTAATTCGAGCCAGAGAAAGGGCAGAGCTCCAGGTCCTTTCCACAAAGCAATTCTTCTCCTCCCTCCTGGGAGGGCTCCAGACTTGGCCTGCTTCAGGCAGATGGATTTGTTGAGTCATGTGAGATCATTTACACAAAAACACAGTGAGGCAGTGGAAATTTAAAAAAAAAGGAGGGTGGGGAAGAGGAAAGAGGAGGGGAAGCCAGGGGGAGTGTGTGCTGCCGCGGCTGCTGGGGAGCGTAGGAATTTGCAGCGAGGCAGCTAGACTGAGAGGAATGCCGTAGATTCATTTGTGTATAAGGTAATGTCTAGTTTACACAGCGGGGTGGAGCCAGGCTGGAGAGGCGCCTTCAACTACTCGCCTGTATTCAAAAGAGGAAGGGGGTGTGGGCAAAATTTTTTTTTAATTTTTAAAACAACACCCACCAAACAAAGAACACAGTGTTGACAGCCTTGGGTTCCAGTAGCCGTAAACTACCAACAGGATGGTTTATAGAAAGTGAGTTTGCTCTGTGATGTAATACAAGTTTGCTTTGTCCTGACTCCAGCATGACTGAGGCAGCCACGGAGGGAGGAGAGGAAACTTGGAAAAGGGCTCTTCGTTAATGGTTTCCAGAGATTATGTAGCAGGACTTGAGGGAGGAAAGCGGGATATTGTGGAGAATTACTTCGAGCTGGACCATAATTGCGGTAGGTAAAATAAAGTCATTGCTAAGGCTTCCTTGCTCAAGAGGAACTGAGCAATGATTTTGAAATGCCAAGGAAGGTATCATTTTTCCCTACCACAGTATTTATTTTCCTCTACAAAATAATAATAATAAAAAAAAACACCGAGTCTTGCATCAGATAAATAGTATTAGCATTTAGTGAGTCAGGTTTGTTTACTGTTTATACCACAAGCCTTTAAAACAGTCCATTAAAAAATAGCCTCCTGCTCATTCATGAAGGTTTTTTATTTTTCCTTCTCTTCAAATTTGCTTACATCCATGAGCTGTGCTTGGATGGGGACTTGTCCTTCTTTTGCTGGAATAAAGGTGTGCATGGGAGAATAATGACTGGGTTATCAAAATGTACATTCTTACACCAAATTCACAGAAAATACGCTAGGTAGGAGAAATGGAATATTTGCAAACTGGAACAGAAAATTAGGTTGGGGAGTATTTTAAAATATACACCAAGATTATTTTCATCATAATACACTTCTGTAGTTCTGCATTTATTTATGCACTTTTTTTTTTAGCCTCCCTAAAATGTAGGTCAACATCACCACGGTTCCTCATATTTTAAAAGTTAAAACATTTTGCTTTTTTCCCCCCCAGACCTAGATAGACTCAGGCTGCCTGTACAATTTTAGTAATTGTGAAACCCAGCTCATAAATTCCTTCTGTTAGTACTCATCACTGGCTTGTGATAGTAAGCACTCAGATCACACCTTTCCTTGGAATAAACACAGCACTCACAATGGTGCTGATGATGCAGCCTCATGTTGACGCTGCTCATGTTTCCCAGGCAGCTCTGATGATCTGACTCTGCATAGTTCAAAGGCAGCTTTCATTTACTTACTCCAGGCAAGAGCTGATACATTCTTGTGGTTGTTAATTGTGTACATTTTGATTGCATATCAACGTTATTGTAATGGGATTAAGAGTTGTCATTATTTTAAACCTACCCAC
This sequence comes from Corynorhinus townsendii, assembly GCA_026230045.1. NCBI lineage: Eukaryota > Metazoa > Chordata > Mammalia > Chiroptera > Vespertilionidae > Corynorhinus > Corynorhinus townsendii. Next base: position 53,485,945 of record JAPDVU010000004.1, read on the forward strand.
ATCCTTGAGTGTTCCTTCTACATCGGGGTTTCTTAAATTCAACACCGTTGATATTTGGACCATATTACTATGAGGGCTGTCCAGTGCATGGTAGGGTCTTTAGCAGCATCCCTAGCCTCTACTCACTAGATGCCAGCAGCCCACTTTTCCAGTCATGATAACCAACAGTGTCTCCATATGTTGCAAATGTCCCCTGGGGGGCAAAATAGGCCCTGGCTCAGAACCACTGCTCTATTCTTACTTTGTTGTGTGTTTTTTTAGTTTCACTCTCTAGCTACCTCAGGAACTGGGCACTCAGTTACTTCTGAGATTGAATTAAAGGGCATAAAATAACATTTTCCTTCCTGCCATTTACCCTAAAAGTGGGAACTCCATATTAGGTAAAGCTTTCCAGAGCTCAATCAAGCAAGGGTATTTAGGGGGAAATGTTTTCCCACCAGAAGACCTAGGGTTTTGTTACACAGAACAGTCTGCCTCTTGGAATCCTGGCGGTAGCAGGTGGACCCCTTCAAGGCTGCATTGTAGTGACTTTCCCAGAGCGGTTGAAGAGGAAATGGCCCCACTGACTGGGCTTGGGGATGTTGACATAAGAAGAAAGAGACCATCTCTTCAGGGACAGGAGGAGCAGAGAGCCCAGGCCCCAAGCTTAGCGGCTCTCTCCAGGCTCAGCACTTCCACATCGGCCGCAGGAAGAGGGGAAAGCAGCGATGACAGTCCCTTCTCTGGAACAAAGCAGACATCCTCTCCATCTGAACGGCTGTGGTCTCAGAAGCTGGAACTCTCGTTAAACCAGGAATGTGGAGCTCTCCACAGGCGAAGGCAGGCATAAATTTCCTCTGTTTGTTTTGAGAGGACTAGTGTCGACTGCTGTAATGAGATCAGAGGCTGCCCCAGGGACAAGGCCTCCAGGTCGGCCGCTGGAGCCGGTTTCTGTGGCTGTGCTCTTGGCTGCAGTTGTAGAACGTGGCAACTCCACAGAGCACGGTGGTGATGTGGTGGGTGGTTGTGCCCTTGTTTCATTCCTTGCCCTTCTTGCCTCTCTAAGGCTACTAACACGTCAGCGTGCAGTCATCCAATTCTAAACCCTGGGAAAATTAATGTAAGGCAGAGTCCTTTCCTCAGAGCTGAGGACAAACTTAGTTGTGTGCAGGACGTGCAACCCTGTGCAGGTAGGTGCCTGCTTCCTTGGGGTACCTTCCTGCACTGCTGAGGGGTACGGTTCTCAATGCCTGGCTACCCTTACGCTCTTCCTCACCCAGCATCACTCTGTTAGGAGGAAGAGTTAGGGTATGAGTCACAACAATGTAACATATGCTACAAGGAACATATTTCTGCCTTGAGCCTGGATTACAGCTAAATGGTCACATACAGGACCCTAAATATAGCAGAATTCAGGGAACCCAAACCTGGACATTTAAGGAACCCAAAACTGGACATTTCTGGCACAATCCTATACTAAGTTGATACAGCCTGGCCAACTTCTGACACCCCACCCCACCCCCACCCCCGGGCCAAGCCAGTTGTTAGTTATGTTGGATAACAGAAAATAGTAAGTGCATAGTGAGCCCAAAAGCAGGAAAAGGAAATTGCCAGGTGCCAGAAGACATTGGTGCCACTGGCTCATGAGTGATTCAAAGCTGGCACAGGCTGCATGTTCTAGAGGCTGTGCTGTTTATATTCACACAGGAACTGTTTGCCAAAAGGGGACAAGAAGAATTTCCCCCAGAGTCTCTGTGGGGCTTTGAGTGTGTGTGTTTGGGGAGATGGAAGTCCAAAGGCGACGTTGTTCCGCTACCTGCAGGATGTGGGAACTTTAGTTACTTTGACACAAACACTAAGCTGGTTCGAGAACACTGAAAGCCCAAGGGCCATGGTAGAAGCAAACACTAGATCCCTGTGGAGAAGTTAACAACCCAGGATGTGGTACGTCCTCACAAAGAACAAATCACACTAAGAGTCTGGTATTGGAAGTACCAGGACCCTTGAACAGCACAGGTTTGAACCGTGTGGGTCCACTTATACGATGATGTTTTTCAATGAGGGTGCACAGTACCATAAATGTATTTTTCTCTTCCTTATGATTTTCTTAATAACACTTTCTTTTCTCTAGCTTAGTTAACTGTAAGAATACAGTATATAATACATATAACATGCAAAATATGTATTAGTGGACTGCCTATTAGTAGTTAACTTTGGGGCAGTCAAAAGTTATGCGTGAATATTTTATTTTGCAGTGGGTCGGCACCACTAAACCTCCTTACTGTTAAGGGTCAATTGTAACAGGATTCGATCCTCAGAAAAGCCGAGATTAAGGGTGAATCCCTAAAATTACTTCCCATCAAGCCAAATTGAGCTTTCTTCTGTGGATCAATGAAAGTTTCTTCCCTGAGGAACAAGACCTTACCCCCCCAACCCCCACCCCCATCCTGGGGCTTACCAAGCATATGCGTTTCAGTTGTAAGCACTAGCCCCCAGTAAGGGGGCCGGTCCTTGTTACAGCTTGTCCTCAAGGTATTCTTGAGAATATTTAAATTCCTTCACTGTAAACCTCTATTGGAGAAATAGCTGGTCCCCATGGGCTTCTTTAAAGAGAGATACCTTCCTAGTGATTTCCTTTGTCATTGCTTCTTTTTCAGTGGGTCATTCTGAAGTAACTTACTAACTGGGCTTTCTGTTGAGTTATTTTAGCTTCTTAGCAAATCACAGGAAATGTGTTTGCCTGGATTGTTCAGCAAACCCCCCAAGGGAGAGGGAAGCCGAAATTGTCTGAAGGTCTGTGGGATTCTTTCAGCATAAAATCAAAGAAAGGGGGGGGGGGGAGGGGAGTGCTAGTTGAGAAACCTTTGTCCGAGATGAATACAATTCAGCCTTCTCCATCCAAAGTGGACAAATGGTTGGGGATTGCCCAGGACTCTGGCTGGCCACCAAGTACACACCGTGCAGTGACGTGCACTGTTGGCAAACATTGCTTGAGGATGCTAAAATTAAAGCATGATTCTTTCATATATTTATTAATGGAGTGATGAAATCACTTATGTTTATTTTTTTCTTCTGAGACATGTAAAGAGTATCCAAATAATACCCTGCTGACCTAAAAGTGATGCCATATTCCTCAAGAGAAAACGCTCTAGTATTTTATTCTTAATTTGGATCTGTTATTTTTTTTCATTTAGTCTCAAAATATTCTGGCCAAAGGAGGAGTAGATATTAGACATTGATGTTAAGACATCATGAGGATAGAATGAGAAGAAATGGGCTCAATTGGTGCCAGATTTAAGAAAGATCTTCTGTTATAGCATAATACCATAGATTGGGTGGCTTAAACAAGTTTCCCACAGTCTGGAGGCTGGGAATCCTAAGACCAGGGTGCTGGCCATTGTGGTTCCTAGTGAGGGCTCTCTTACAGACAGCTACCTTCTTGCTATATTCTCATGGTGGGGAGAGAGGAGAGAGAGAGAGAGAGAGAAGAACAAGCTCTGGTATCTGCTCCTATAATGGCTAATTCTGTCATGGAGGGTCCACACTCATGACCTCACCTAAACCTAACTACTTCCCAAAGGCCCCACCTTCAAATACCATCACATCAGGGATTATGAATTATAAAGGCAATATATGAACTTTGGGGAGACACAAATATTCAGTTCATAACACATTATAATTAAATTTTGCATATGTTGAGAGCTGACTATGTCTAAGGCAGTGGGATAGGTGCTGGTTGTCTAAATATATATAAAAGTCAAGCAACCAGAACACCAGAACAACCTGTCGCTATGACGCACACTGTGGTGACCAATGGGCCCTATTGGGCCCCGATTGGCCCCCCTCCCAACCTCCTGCGTCCTCTCTTGCCCACTGACCCAGCCCCGATCAGCCCCCATTGGGGCAGGCTGGCTGGACCCCAACCATGCACAAATTTGTGCACCAGGCCTCTAGTTTAGGCATAAAATAGACAAGATCTCTTCACTTGAAATACTTACAATCCAGTAGGGTGATTAAGAGGTAAACACCTATGTGCATTTACAAGCAGAATGAGGTTGTGCTGAACGGTGATGGGAGAACAGAAGCGGGGAGGTGCCTCATCTTTTTTGAACACTTCATTGAGTACTTTCTTCATATTACTTCATTTAATCTTTAAAGGTATAAAGAAACTGCCCCCCCCCCAATTTTATGGATAATGAAATAGAGACTCAGAGAGGGTTCATAACTTTCCAAAATCATGTGCCAAGAGGCAAAGTTGACATTCAGACTGAAATTCAAGCTCCCCTGGGCTTGCTGTGCCCAGTGAAACCACTGCAGTAGGAAACCCAGTAGGGCCAGGAGACAGGTTGGGAGTTCTAGCCTGGAGAATTAAAAGAACAAAGAATCCACTAACTTGACAAGAAAGGTGTATAGGAAAAGATGCAAACTGGCTAACCAAATCCAACCATTATGTTTTCCAAAGTATTAACATAAATTGCCAACATTAATAAAGCCAATGATTTTACATATTCTCTGCATTTTCTGGCTTTCTTGAATACCAGAAGCTCTGATATTCCTACTTCCCCGATGCTCCAGGCCCCTCCACTCCTCACTGTCTTCTCTGGCCTGACCATTCACTCATTTCATTCTTTTTTGACCACTGTAGGCATCTAGATTTGTGTCCCCTAGTTTAGATAGTCACCCAGGCAAGAGAAGTAGGCTGAGCTGAGTAACCTCTTGGCAGCTCTTCTCTACTGTGCCTTTAATTAAGATACTTCTAATCACTGGGAGACCAGTATTGACCTTTTTAAGAGTGATATCCTTGAGACTAAATGTTAGATATCCCGACTTATGATTTGACCAAGTAAGGGAAACCTAAGTATGTGTGACAGAAGTGGTGACATGAAAGCAATGGACTCTTGACTGCTTGGCACTATTGGCCCTTCACTGGCCTCTATTCCTCCCCATCAGGCTCTCAGGGCAAATTTTTTTGTGTACCAGCAGTAGTCTCTTTATAATTTACAATCCTCTCATTTCCTCTTCCTTTTCACAATTTCGTGTTGAACCATAATTCATATGCTAGTTAAAAATCAGAATACTAATTTTCAAATTGCCTAAACTACCCTTGGGAAAGATGCTGTGGATTATGCTTGATGGGAAGACACTCTCATCTTTCTGACTTAGGCTGTGTGTTTTCCATGCCATGGGGAGCAAGGCCAATGGCAAATATCATCTAGTCTCTAGGGGCAGAACCAAAATGGGTTTTGCAGCCAAAATGTGGGGATGGTCAGAACACAGAAGGCCTAAAGAACCAGAGCTGCATGTCTGCTGCAACTTTGAGGGTGGAGAAAGAGCTGCTTTGGTCCCTTCTGCTTTTCTTCAGAAAGAAAGGAAGGAGCCATCACTTGGGAGAGGTTATGTGCGTTTGGGGTGGGGACAGGATCATTTAATAAGGAGCAGCATACCCCTTATTATGGAAGGGAGGGATTGGCCTGTCAGTAATTAAATAGTCTTATGTCTATCTGGTCTTGCACAAGGATTCCAGGTGAAGGCTGTCAGTACTTCAGGGACACATGAATTGCTCCAACCCATGAAAACAGGGTGGAGGACATTAGGGTTCTTTCTCTCATCTGTTCATCTGATTTCCTAAGCTCATAAGTCCTTGATTAGAAGAATTTCTTCTAAACTCTTGTCCTCTTGCCTTCTTTCCCTTTCTCTTCAAAGCCTTTTTGTCTTTTTATAACTTTATTTCTTCTCCACAAGCTCTTGGGTCCTCTGCTTAGGCTGCTGGATTTGGTGGTGGGGTGGGGAGTGACCTCAGGATGCATTATATCTAAAGGCCAGCAAGACCTTTAACACTGTGAGGAGTGACCTGCTCACGCATGTTGGCTTTTTCCCATAGGACTGCCTAAGCTACTTACTTTGAATTGTATTACAACAGACTTCTAGAATGAATATCTTGGAAGAGGATGAGGGATTTGGAGTGGGGGAAAAAGCCCAACTCATTATATTTCATTTCATATTGGCAATAGGTATTAGTTGCATTTTCAAGGGCCAAGAAATAATACAATCCACACACACAAATAAAACAGCTCTGTGACAGCTTAAGCTTCTCTTTAGAGGAAGGAGAATAAAGTTGGCTTATACCTCTGTACCACATTAGCAGTGATCCAGGTAAAATAGACTTTTCTCTGTGGTAGGTGGAGGTTGGTAGTAAATAAATAGTGGTGAAACAGGTAGGCCCCGTCTTAACTTTACTCCAGCTCCCACTTGCTGACACCCGGTCCATGGAAGTGTATAATATAGAGAAGCCATAGGATGTGGCGTTGTCACCAGGAGCCCGAATCTCTCAATCCCATCCATAGTGAGGACCTTGCGGCTGAGGGGCACTTGACCACAGCACTGAACTGTCTCTAGGTATCTGTTTACTTATCTGCCCTTTACTTTTCTCCTTTCTTTGTAGCCTTTATCTTTTCTTTCCATTTTCTTGATGGTCTCTTCTTACACTTACTCTGTCACCACCTTCCTGATTCTACCCACCTGGAAACATGAATTACGTTTCATTAACTTTTTAGAAGTATAAGGTTGATTTGACCACAGGCTTCATTGCCCATTGAACCAAATCTGCTAGGACCAGCTGAGTGGAAGTCACACGCTAGCTTGTGGGGCTGACTTTCTCCAGGCACCCTTTAAAGGCGTCAGTACTTCTTGTGTTTTTGTTTAGTATCAGAAGAATTAAACTTCATAGATGATTAAAAAGAAACCCTGAAAAACAGAATAATAAGAAAAACTTCCTTAATTCCACCATGGTAACTCAGATGTCTTTTTTCCTTAATGCTTTATTTTTAAGATCCAGTTTCCGTGTGTGTGTGTGTGTGTGTGTGTGCGCGCGTGCTTTATATTGTGTGGGGTTTTTTTAAATTTAAATTCTTTATTGTTGAAAGTATAAACATATGTCTCCTTTCCCCCCCCCCCATTGACCTCTCCCCACCTGCTCCCGCCCCCCAGTCTACTTTTTTAAGCTGTGGATTTCCGGAAGCTTCTTCATAAACTGAATTGGCTGCAAAACAACCAGGTTCTGTCTCTTTCAAAGGAGATTGAAAGTACTTGGTTGAACAAGGCCAGTCTTTTAGGTTGCTGTCCAGAAGCGAACTGACCCATTTTCTAAAACTGTCATCTGTTCACTGAGGTGTTTCTGTTAATGGTTGTCTTTGAGTGAGTGAGTGAGTGAGTGAGTGTGTGTGTGTGTGTGTGGGGGGGGGGGGGTGTTATTGGGAAAGGTTTCTTTATGTGTAGTCTTTGTACATATTTTAATTCTATAGTATCTTGAAGTCATTTCTAGCCCAGTGTCTATTCCAGCATGACTAAGAATTCTTTTTCCTCTCTATATCTAGCTTCTTAATTAAGAAAACTACCATTGAGATTGATATCAGTACTAAATGAGACTATTAATATAAAGTGCATTATACAATTTCGAGCACTGTACAGCTGTAAGATATTCTTAACATTCTTTAAAAGATTTATCGTCCTGGATGTTAAAAGATTTGCCTTTAAAAAGAAACTGAAGGCAATCTGCAATGATAATCAGCATTGTTTTGAAGATCTACATGAAGCGTCTACATCATTTTAGGCTCTGTGAGAGCAAAGAAAAAAATCTATTCATAATATTTATTGAGAAGTTTATATGTGACCTAATATTTCCCTCAATATTAGCCTGAGTTCTTTAGTCTTGTCTTTGACATAAGACCAATAAACATGAAAATGACTTAAGAACACATGGATGGGCAAGGAGAAGGATCCATAATTAGTTTAGTGCAATCTATATACCCATGTTCTGAGGGAATGGGGATTGTGGCATCATTGGAGCTGGGTGGAATTTCCTTGGGGAAATTATTCCAAGAATCCTTATCTGTTTATTATTGTCTTCATGTGCCCACCTTTCCTGTGTGGATACCAGTGTGTACATTTTAATGGAATTCTGACCTCAGGCATCTCTACAAGGCTTTTGGACAAACTTCCCAGTTACTTGCTGGGCCATAGCTTTTAAGTGAATCAAATACATGTATTTAAAAGGAAACAACATTTATGAAGTTCTACTTTAAAATGCAGAAATTCATTAGCATCTGCTTCTGGAAATTCAAGAGTAAAAGCATAATATTTTGTCAGTCAATTTAAGTTTGGTTAGAATTAGATATTGAATTTTCTTGATTTTGAAACAATGGCATCATTTGCATAAAGGGGTGTTTAGATGTATTTAAGCTACAAAGTGAAATTTCAGGGTCTCTCCCATGTTGTACATCATTGTTAAAAATGTTATTGCTATGACTGAATGGGGTATTTTCTTTGGAATCTGTATGTCTCAAATAGCCAGGGAGTGACCTGCAATTTTCTGTCCCTGTCTTATTTATAAAAGTAACTCAATAATATTATGCTCACAGAATAGTAATATGCAGAGTAGTTTATCATTTGAAAATCTAAACTGCAAAATTATTTCTTAATGATGAAAGATATTAATATCTTTGACCTCTCTGTGTCCTTGACTCCATTAGCAGATGTTCCCGGGCCCCAAACCATTCTCTAACAGAGCAAGGATGATTGCTAAAAACTAGAGGTGATTATGGTGAGCCAGTGGGATTATGAGTCTTTTTCCCTTTTCCTATTGAACATTTTCTATATTGTTATTATATTATAATTAAAAAGAATAGATTTTTTTAAAGCACTGTAGTTCCATTCAAACCTTCAATTCCAGTGTTTATGAAAAGGTTCAGATAGATAAATGCTTCATAGATGCAATCTGAAAAAAATAACAGTAATAAGGTGATTATAAAGAACCTTATAGTGTTGTATTCTCCTCTCAAATCCAAACATAAAATATTTTTCAATGAAAGTGGCTACAAGTCTAGTTAAGTAGTCAAAGATATTTTATTTATTATTTGCCTTAATGTTTGACAAATTAAGAACCCTGGAATCATACTGTTAGGTCTGATCAAATAATTGAATCAATTCCCCTGCCCCTAGGAACTGACCTTTAGACCACTTCACCCGACATGCCCTTTTGCTTAGACCATATTCCACTTGCTAAGACCATTATCTTTCCCTCAGGACCCACCCGGAGAATTTCCCTACCATCTTGGCCTTGTGCGTTCCTCCCTCGGCAAACCTAACACATACAATAACTGTTTTACCCTAAAATTTAATTCAAGTAAATTAAAAAACCTACCTAATTGAACCAACAGCATGGATAAAAACGTGGACCCTTATTCCATTTGAGGGGGAGCTGGATCATCTGGTTCACTTGGCCCTTAGAAAACTGACCCCCCTGGTTTGCCTGATGGGATACTGCCTCCCAAGGAGCTCTGTGGAAGATCTGTTATCTGTTCATCCTGGCAGCGATAAAGTCAGGCTCCAGCAAATGCCTGGCCGTTCCTTCAGGTTTTGTGGGCAGCAGGGAAGGCATTGAGGTCAAGGCACACAATAGGTGCTGCTCACATACTAGATCCTTTCCCTTCCTAAGGAAGTCAAAGCCTGAACTAGAAACTCATATAACTGACTTCTCTGGTGGTGCCCACACCTAAATAAGTACTCAGAAAAAAGTTACCGAATGAATGAGTTCTTGTTTCTATGTATCTGCAGTCTCTCTGAGCTTATAATATGCACCTTTTCCTTGGCCACTGGTATGCTCAGTATCCGTGGCCTCAAGACTCTTGACTTGACTCTGTAGACCTGCACCGTCCAATATGGTAGCTACTAAACACATGTGGCTATTTACCTTTAAGTTTCATTAAAATTACGTAGAATCGATTCCGTTCCCCTTTGCACTAGCCACATTTCTAGTGCTCAGTAGCCACATGTGGCCATAGTGGCCATGGAGCATTGCCATCACAACAGAAAGTCTCACTGGACACAGGACTGCTCTGTGCCTTTCTGGGCACCAGCTTATGGATCTCCTTTATCTGTGTTCGCAGGGCAGCTGCCTGCTTCAGGAAGGGAGGTCTACGGGAACAAGGAGAATCTTCAAGAACAGCCTCGCATTGTGACATGCCTGATCCCTCACTTCAGGCCCTGCAGCATGAACAAGGTAAGATGTTCTTTGAGGAATCATCACTTGCGTCTTCTTTGTGATACCATGGTGTTTTCTGGGTACGTAGTGTCTTTCTATGTTGTGAGGAGATTACTTCTCTTGCCCAAAGCATTCCAGAGGTTGGAGAGTTGTGTGACCTGAGAAAGCAATGCTTACAGTCCAGGGTCACAGGAGCTGGTGGCCACTCTATGGTGGTACAGTCCTCTGGAGGTGTCACTTGTGTTTGCCTGTGGCCTCTAAGTTGCAAAATATTTGTTATTAGTATTACTGTCTTGACATGAATATTGGAAGATTAAGACTCTGGAATGAAACTACCTATGTTTAAATATCAGCTCTTTCAGATGTTAGCTTCAGTGACGTTGGACAAGTGTTATGGTTCTCTGTGCCTCAGTTTCCCCATCTGTAAAATATTGATGATAATGGCTCCTACCTCCCTGTCGTATATATGAAGTGAGTTCATATGTGCACCAGTGCTTAATATATGTGCCTGTCCACATTGCAAGCATTTGATTAAATATTTGCTGTTGTGGTTGTTTTTGGTGTTTGTTTGTTTTTTTATATTGAAGACACTGTTATCCCTTAGTCATTGTTGCTAAAGAATCTTCAGTGCCTCTGCAACATTTTCATTTATTCCCTGATTGGCTCGGCAAGCAGTGATTGATTTCCAGGTGGGCACCTGGAGGTGAACGCTGAATGGGGTCTTCAGCAGGTGACAGATCATTTGGGGTCAGTGTGGCTGGTGTTTAATGCAGCATGTACCAGAAGCTCTGGAAGTTCAGAAGAAGGCACATCTGACTCTGGGGGACCTGAAAAGGACAGTATAGAGGAAGTGGCATTTTGAATTGGATCCTGGATGATAAAGGGTCCTTTCTTTGGACTTAGAAGTAGGGCAGGTAAAGGAAACAGCCTGTTGAGGGTCAGAAGCATATGAGAAAGTCTGGCATGTTTAGAGAACGACAAAGAGGGCAGAACAACTGGGGCAGAATGTCTCAGCCTCGACAGTGCGGACATTGGGACCAGGTAATTCTCTGTATCCTGTACGGGAGGACATCTGGTAGCATCCCCCTCTCCTGACGTCAGTTGTGATAACCAAGTGTCCCTCTTGCGGGGACAAAAATAGCCCTGGTGGACAACTACCGCACTGGTGGAAGATGGCCGATAGGAGCTGGAGAAGGAGGGAGGGGTTCCGTTCTGAGAGCGACTGAAGGATTTAAATCAGGGAGAGACATTTCGGAGGCCTGCAAAAGAGCTACCTTATCACCTTATCTCTGGGTTGTGACAGAGTTGGACAGTGCTTTTACATGATTTGCTCTTATAAAGGTATTATGGAATCCCTAGGCTTTTAGAAAGCGCATTTACCTTATTGAGATTCTGTTACTAAGTACCCCTTTCCAGGGGAAAGTTTTCTCCTAGGCATTTGTTTGGCCTACTCAGTGTCTGCTGCTTTATCCCATCTGAAGAGACCAGGAAAAAATAAGCAATTATTTTGCGAGAGGTTTCCATTTAACTGAGCCAAGCCAAAGGGAAGGAAACCTTGTGCTGACACGGCCCTCCCCAGCTTAAATACTTACTTTAAGCAGTCTTTAAAGAAGTGAGCTGTTGGAATCCTGGAAGATCATGACTGGAGGTTTTTAATGAGAGGCGATTCATCATTGTGGCCATTACAAACCACGACTTCTGCTAGAGTCTGGTATACTAAAAAACTAAGACAGCTCTTGGGAAGGCTCTAATTAGCAAGCACAATGTAGTATGACAGCCCTGCCCTACATTTCTCCAGGGCAACTCAAGACTTGATGTCATGGTTTGGATCTTGACATACAGCTGGGAACCAGACTCCTTAGATATTTCAAGTGTCTCAGTAGGTGTGTCTGTGGCTTGGGAAGTTATGTTCTGCCCGAGTGGCCCAGCAAGTACATTATTTTATATTACAGTACTTTAATTTAAAGTGGTGATTAAGCATGATGTGTAACCATCACAGGTCAGCACTTTTCCTTATGGTTTTCTTGGCATTCAACGAAGACTAGGGAAGGAAACAGATCTTCTTGGCACAAATAAAACTAGAGAATCATCTCATCAATTAGAGTATGTAAGTTAGAATGTAGGAAATATTTTTGTGGGTATGATTGATTTTCTAGGGAGATTTGTTCCTAGAAAGTTAGAGACCTTTAAATTGTGCACTTTCCACTTCCCTGGAGGTACACCGTAATAACTCTCCTTCCTTCCCAAACCCCAGCTAGCTGATGGGACACTTCAGTTAGGGAGATGTCAGGATGGGGGAGGTCGCAGCGTTCTGGGGTTCAGTGTGATTCCTGTGAAAGTGACGGGGCACCTTGGGTCCCATGCATTGACAGCTCCCTTTGGAGTCAAAGACGACAGACATCTCTACAAAACATAGGCATGGCCCCCATGGCACAAGGGGTTGGCAGTTTGACTCCTTTAACAGGGCTAACCTGACAGTCAGTGAACTGCTGCCCTTGAACTTCTGTTTTTGCCAGGGTCTGAGAACACACCTGGAAGGGCTGCAGCTTTGGCCCTGAGACACTGGCATGCTGGTGCCTGTGTACTGGCAGAGAACAGAGTGAGGGCATCCCCTGAGCACAGTGCTTCTCAGGAATCTTGTGTCATTCCCTAAGACCAGTGTTCATGGCACATGTCAGTTTGATTTCCAATGCATAAGGTTTATACAGAGTAGATGCCTTCCTAGTTATTCACCTTTTTAATATTGTAAGTAGACTAAGGGTTGTACAGTGTGGGCTTTGTGTTCTAGCCTTACATGTTAAGAAATTGTGGTGCACAAACTTTTCCTGGGTGCTCATTCTCCCTGGCCCTTACGCAGACTTGAAGACCATCTTTCCAACTTCTATACTCTCCTTCGGTCTGTTTTCAGGAGCTGACGTTCCAATCTTCATATTGATTAAAAACTTTATCATTAGGATGTAACTTTAAATTTTGTCAAAAGTCTTCATCTTTCTACTTGCTTGGTCATTCCCTTATTAATATGTATAAATATATTACATTATAGATGTAATATATTGTGAATTTTTGCTAGCAAGAAGGATTGTTTGGAGTTTGTTTGTTATTATGCTATAAAGAGAGGATTTTAGTGTTATCTTAAAAATCATAGCCAAATGGGAGGCAGGTCGGACAAGATGGGGTTTGGGAGAGGCAAATTGGGCAGGATGAGATATATTCATTACATACCACGATGTAAGCTAACAAACCCACACAAACAGGGACAGGGTTCCACTCTTGAAAAATCTCTCTTCCTAACAACAACCTTGGAAGTAGGATCCTAAACTCTTTCCCTTGTGGTTCTCATTTCCATGAAGGCATATCACATGACGTTCTCTACCTTGAATTTATGAGGACACTTCATCTGATTGAAAAATAATTGATTTTTCTGTTATTACACAAAATGCTTCTCTTCCTCTTCCCACAGTGAAAATGAATCTTCCTGAAAACCGTTTCTTCCTTGTTATGTTCAAATAAAGCCAGATCTGATTGTTATTGCTTTGGACAAATGCCATGGCATCAAGTGGAGTAGAGTGGTGTCTCTTATTTCTCTTGATGGGTGGATGCCACTGTTTTTGCTTAAACTCTGCCCAACAGAATTTTCTTCTCTGAATAATTTCCAGTATTCGGCACCATATCCTACTGTGCCAGGTTTGAGGCACTTTCACCTTTACACTCAGATCAATATCTCTACAGTCAACTAAAAAGTAAAACTGAAATTTACTGACTGCCTCCATTTGGAGGTTGTGTGTGTGTGTGTGTGTGTGTGTGTGTGTGTGTGTGTGTGTGTGTGTGTGTGTTTAAACTTTGCACCTCCTTAATGCAAACCAGTGAAGCCCAGAACTCATTAACCCTGGCTGTCCTGCCCAACATGTAGCCTGCACACAACTCTACTTGAGTAAATATCAGCTCCTGCAACACATATCTATCGAGTGCATGCTATGTATCATGTGAACAGTACATCAGTGAACAAAACAAAGGTCTTTGCCATTGGAAGCTTCCGTTCTGGCCAGGTGAGAAGAGTCATCAAACCCCAGAGGTTTAATATGAAAACACAAACCTTATGTTAACTTTTTTCCCCCCCATTTTAAACTTCTTTCACTGAAAAAGCTGGTTAATGAAGCTACTGTATGCAGTATAAGGAATTGGTGAAGAATAGACACATACAATCTCTCTCTTCCTCTTCCCAGGATGCTCTTGGTAGTTTTATCAAATGATCAATCTGCATTTAGTGAGGCTGTACTGTTCTTTTTCTGGAGATCACAGCCAAATCCCCCTTGTGGCAGACTTTGAAGAAATATCACACTCCAAAAACTGTGACAGAGAAAATACAATAAGTATTAAATGATCTTGGAGTAAAGAAGGCCTTGTTAATTTCTGGTGGCAAAAATTATAAAGAAAGAAAATATGTGTAAAACCTGAAAATTTCTTTTCATCAAAAGACATTCTGAACTGTCCTCGAAGACAAAAGACAAAACCAGGACAGTATTTACAACATATAAGACAGAGAGTTAACTGAGCTAATTTAGTAAGAGTTCTTACAATTAATAAGATAAAGATGATTATTCTAACAGAAAATAGGCAAAGAACAGAAAGATAAAACCAATAAAAGGATAAAATATGATCAGTAAATAACATGTAAGAAAATGTTCAACCTTGACAGTTATCAAAGAAATGCAAATTAAAATGATAAGATGGTTTTCCTACCTATACAATTGAGGATTTGTAAAATGTACTCAGTGAAGGTAGGAATGGGAATATTAGGCTCTCTCATACACAGTGAAAGAACATGTTTCACCTTTTGATTCAGAAATTATATTTCTTGAACAGTTACTCAAATGAAATATCAAGGAATGTATAAAAAATTTAGCTAAGACATTCATCACATATCGCTATAATAGTAATTTTTCAAAAGTAATAACCATGATACAACCAAACAATAAAAATACCAAGGAGGGATGAAGGGATATTTAATGACATAAAAAGATATCCTAAATACAGGGTGTCCCCCAAAAGATGTATATATACTTTAACAGCTGATTCTGTTACATTTTGAAAATGAAATGTATTTTAATAAATACTGCCTTATAATTATTCAAAGTGTAGATACATTTTTGGGGACACCCTGTATACTGTGAAATGACAAGTTACATACCAATATGTACAGTTTTATTATTGTCTCACTTTTAAAAAATATATTTGTTTATTGATTTCAGAGAGGAGGAATGAAGAAGAGATAGAAACATCAATGATGAGAGAGAATCATTGATAGGCTGCCTCCTTTATATCCCTTATGGGGGATCGAACCCGCAACCCAGGAATGTGCTCTGACCAGGAATCGAACCGTGACCTGCTGGTTCATAGGTTGACATTCAACCACTGAACCACACCAGCCAGTTTATTATTTCACTTTTTAAGGTACACGTCTGCCCACAGAAAAAAGATTGCAGATACACATCAAAATATTAAGAGTATTATCTTTTTTTGCTTGTATTTGTAAATTTTCTCTAGCAATGTACATTTTTTCATGCTAAAAATTATATCTTCTATATATATAAAAGGCTAATATGCAAAGTGTCCCCACAAAAGTTCGACCAAGAGTTCAATAATTCGCTATGATGTGCGCTGACCACCAGGGAGTGGCGTGGAACAAAGGAAGGCCCCAGCCAGCAGCCAGAAGGCCCCAATTGGTCCTGATCACTGGCCAGGCCCAGGGACCCTACCTGTTCACGAATTTCGTACACCAGGCCTCCAGTTTTAAAATAAAAGACAAATTAGCTTTAAGATGTGAGCTTCACTGTATTTTTTTTTTTTAATCCTCACTTGAGGATATGTTTTTTTATTGATTTTTTAGAGAGAGAGAGAAACATTGATGTGAGAGAGAAACCTGAATCATTTGCCTCCTGTATGCTCCCTGACCAGGCATCAAACCTGCAACCCAGGTATGTACCCTGCCTGGGAATTGAACCCACAACCTTCTGGTGAATGGGATGATGCTCCAACCAACTAAGCCACCTGGCCAGGGCAAGCTTTACTGTGTTTTTGAAATAAATGTGATACAAAGACTGGCAGGATATTACAGTGACTTTCTCAGAGGGTGGGAAACCTGCATTTGTTTCTTTTATTTTTTTAAGAAAATATTTTTCTGTGTTTTCAACTTTCCTATAAGTATTGCATATATAATTAACAATCAGGAAAAAGGCATTTTAGCTGTTTTACATTTGAGGTGCAACTGGATACTTAGTGAAGATATTTAGTGGGCAGATAGAGAAAAGAGACAAAGCCTTTGGTTAAAACAGAGATTTGGACTCAGGAGTCCTTCTATTTGACATATTACCAGAAAAGAACATGTTAATGTATTAATGATACCAAGACATTATTTTCCTTTTCCACTCTTCCTCAAGGATATGACACAGTTTTTCCAGAGGCTACATACATGCAATGACATTATTTCTGTGAAGGCTGTTGGGATGTGTGCTTGTGTTCCAAAGTTCCTCAGTTTTTCTTTTTAAAATTATCAGTGTTGATAGAAATAACTGATATAAACAGAAGCTCTTTAGGGTCTGCAATTATTTATAAGTCTGTCTTGAGACAGGAGTCTGAGAACCACTGGCTAGACTGTGCCTGTATTTGGCCTATATAGTATTGACAGTCCTCAGTCTAAGAAGCTGGGCCCTGGGCCCTAAGCAGTGAGTGCCCTGCATTGTAGCACATCTGTTCTCACCTTCTACATCTTTAAGGAAAAACTGGCCTTAGTCCTTATTTTTTAAAACTTTTATGTAGATTTTGTGAGGATAAGTGGAACATTTTTGGCATAAGGCCAGCATAACTCCTGTATTACATGTAAATCAAATCCTGCTGAATGTAGGGTGAATGGAAATGGCAAAGTCAGACCTCCAGTCTCTTCCATAGGTATCACGCTGGGAAATCCAATTCATTTTTAGAAGAAAACAAGACTGTCATTCCCTCTGAGAGGTATGGGAGTGCAGATTTAACATAAAACTAACCATGTAGTCCAGTAGATGGTCAATTTGGTGTGAAGTAAGGAGAAAAAGACAAATCTAAAAGAATTAACAGAATATAAGAATGCTCATTTGCCTTTAAAATGTGTGATGTATATAATTTCTATAGTATTTGTGTGGGTAAATAAACAGAAAATATACGCATGCTATTGGAGAATTGCTTCCTAAGTTATTGTAGAATTATCTCTTTATATGGTTATTTCTACAATCCATCAACGCCACTATTTCAGTCCTAGTCTTCTCCCCTTTTCTGCTCAACCAGAAACAAAATTTAGTTGGTCCCATGTGTACATACTGACCCCTGAACCTCAGAGCAGCTCATGATGGGGCAATGGTTGGTGCCTACTTCTCTGAGAAGCAGTCTTCATGGTCCAGAGTGTAAGTTGAAAATCTGAGTTTTTCTGTGGAGAGAGTTTGAGCATCAGATGAGTAATTGTGGTAGAGCGCCTGGAAGTCAGCTCTAGCCCGAGACCCTGGGCACCCCCTGCAGTATTCACACAGACATGGCGGTGCCTTGGTTTGAGGCAAAGGGGTCAGAAAAGATGGAGAGTCTGAACAGGGCGGAGGTAAATTAAGGCTTACATGTAGAAAGGCTGGACATGCGGTGTAAGACCATAGTGACCCCAGAGCCACAGAAGGGATATGTTTTGACATGACTATAATATAACTTCACATCTGAGCGACCGCGCTGTGAATCATGATAAGCTCTGTGAAATGTGGCCACAGCTCCTGACCATAGAACAGGTTTCACTTGGAGGAAAGAGGACGTGTGGTCCCATTCTGTTCTTTTTAGTGGCACTGCACACGTGTTGTGACTTAGAAATATTGCCCACCCTTCCTTCCTGAGGATTTAAAGAGGAGTGCCTAGGATTCTCTTGACTAAAACAAGTTTTGCATTTTTTTAAATTGACGAACATCTCGGGCCAGCCTTCACGTGGAGCCTTAATTGAATGTTGACCAAACGGGTGGCTTCTCATTCTGCATGGCTGTATTGAACTAAGCCCACACAGCCCCACAGCATAATTAGACAAGCCCTTGGACACGTGATGTGTGCTTCGACCTCTTTCTTTGATGCGAGTTCTGGCAGAGACCCTGTAACAAAGGGGCCAGTGGATTCTGCCCTTTGTGCATCACATAGAGGAATGCTTCTGTCTCCCAAGTCCTCAACTCTGCCCTTTTTCTCTCAATTAGTAGTCTTTAGTGGATATAACGTTACATTCTTTTTTGTGAATTGGTGATTGGAAACATGACTAGTTACTCAGTTAATTTGTGGCTTGTCCATGTTTAGAATTTTAACAATCCGCTTGATTGGCCTGATTTTGTGAACATATCATCTTGAACAGTGGAATTGCTATGTAGGAAGGGAAATACGTAACAGAGAGATTGCCTCCAACCCAGCTTTTTAATTTGAGTTCCTAATACTTTCAATTGCTTCCCCCCCACTCCCTTTTGTGCTCCAAAAGCCTTATAACATAGCTGTTTTCTGATATCCTTTCCACCTATCTATTATCTTTTGTCTCTGTAAAATAAGCCCAACATTATTGTTTTCTATAAGAGGTTTTCAGAGAACATTGTACTTTTGGAAATATATGCATCATTGGCTTCATTTAAAAAAAAACAAACCTCATGTGAGAAAATAATTGTACTAGATAGAGAATGAGAGATGCCTGAATAGAATATTGAAACTACATACTTTGCAGAAATTCCTCAGTTAATGTTCAGAAGACATATTTCTAGTCTCTTACAAATGACAATGTTTAGGTTTAAATGAAAACATTTAGATTTCATTCATCACAGCTTATGTTCTTCTAGTTTTCTTTCTTTTTTTTATGGGATAAAATAAAAAGTCTTACCACCTTCAGACTTTAATAAAGTGGCATTATCTTGAGAGGCTAGTCTCAGTTACATATAAATATAAGCAATTAATGAAGATAACCAACACTACCCAGAAAGGTAAAGCGTCATCATATGTTCCAGTGAGCAAAGAGCACCTGTTAATTAGAACAGTAGGCAAACTGCAATGAGTTATGAAAAAAAAAGGTTGGGTTTAAATTAGCAATATCTGTGTTTCTTGTTATGTCTTAACTCCAACCCATAAACAATTTGTTGTGACAGCTCTAGGCTGGGATTATGGCATTTCGGATGAGGTCTGATTATAGCTAAAAATACACCTGTGTATTGAAGATCAGAAGAGGAATATTAAACAATTGAAATTTTGTGAAAGACTGATGCGGTTTCATTGTAATAATTTCCCCAAAAGGCACATTAGTAATGCTGCTAAATACAGACTTTAATAGACTTTAATAATGTGTACTCCAGAGGCCCTGATACACAAAGGAATAATGTATAAAACATTCATTATGGAAAATTGCTACCTTTTTTATTTAATAAGAAATCTGTTAAAACAAAACCATTCCTCTGTCTATGGCATTATGTTCCAGGGTTTTAGCAGGATGAAGAATAATTGCCACCTTCTTTCATGTTTTCTCACCTATTCTAATCAAGTTGCAATCATAATTACTTATTTGTTCCATGAATGAAAATGGGTTAAAAAAAAAACTTGCATTGGTTTTTGCTCAGCTGCTCATTACCTGTGTGATCATGGGAGAGCACCTTAACATCAAGCTCCGTGTCTTCATTTGCGGTGGAGGGATTGTTCTTCAGCTTACTTCACAAGGTCATTGTAGATGTTAAATGTTGACACAGTGGAGCTTCACATAATAGGCCCTCAATAAATGCTACCTATTATGATCCATTTCTACATCTGTTTCTCTTTATATTGCTGTTTCTATGGATGACATTGTGGATCAGTTGTGGGGGTGGAGAGAAGCAAAAAGCAGTTAAAAACAAGCCTTGGTAAGCAGCGCCATCGCCAAGCCTTGAATTGGATTTCAATTTGATTGTAATGTGCTGCTGCTGAGAGCCATGCTGTTGAGAAGAGAGAGAAGAGCAAGAAGCAGATGCTCTTGGAAGAACAGTGGGGCATTTATCTCTTTTAATGAGATAACATCATTAGAGTGACAAAGTGCAGCGAATCGATACTCGAAATGGACTGGTGCTATCTTCCCAAAATGTGCCGATTGTCACACTTCCCAGCCTCAGAAACTGCTGAATCATGGATTCTGTCTTATCTGTTACTGGAGCCACTGACTTTGATCTCACGAACTAGATCCACACCATAGGGATCTCCACAGGAGGAGGAAACGGACTAATTGGATAAATGAGAATGGTCCAGGATGATTTATAAGTTGCCTTGTAATCAAGGAGCCTCAGAGAAGGAGGTTGGGCTTCCTTTTCCCCCCTTGATGTCTTTAAATGGCTTTGCATCCTAACGCCAGCCCCTCCACCCACTCTCCTGCTCTCCCGCTCTCTGTCTGCTTCTTGGTGTAATGTCAGAAACTCTAATCATGTCAGACTGTGACACTGACAGCCCTGACATTCACAACAAAGAGACACGGAGGAGAGAGAGGAGGAGAGATTGCGGAGGGGGAAGGTGAGGAAAAGCAGCCAGGGAAGGGTTTTTTCTTGCACATAAAATCCATAGCTGCAAAATTGCCAACGTCCTGGATATATCACACCCGAGGAAAATTAAGGAAAGAAGCAAGGTGAATTCTGATGGAAATGGAATTGGGCTGGGAAGATTTTGTGCTACTATTTTCCCCTGTATTTTTTAGATTTCATTGTGTAGCTTATATTATAGTTTCTGTGGCTATTATTTCTCCTCACCAAGAAAAAAAAAGGCATTAAAAAAATTCCCCTTGACCCTAACCAGTTTGGCTCAGTGGATAGAGCATCGGCCTGCGGACTCAAGGGTCCCGGGTTCGATTCTGGGCATATACCTTGGTTGCGGGCACATCCCCAGTGGGAGGTGTGCAGGAGGCAGCTGATTGATGTTTCTCTCTGATTGATGTTTCTCTCTCATCGATGTTTCTAACTTTCTCTCCCTCTCCCATTCTCTCCGTAAAAAAATCAATAAAATAGATATATAAAAAAAAATTCCCCCTTCCATTACCTTAGTTTTTCTCTTTGAAAGAAAGCAAAGTTAAGCACCCATCTTAACAGGAAGGGCTGCTTTCTAAGGTTTTCCATTGTATTACCAGATTCCCATAGTTTAATCTGAACAATGGCTGGTTCAGGAAAGAAGTCATTGCTGAGGGATGTTTTCTGTGTGTGACGAATCTGACGAGGGGACTGACTGTTCAGTGTCATCCTCCGGAGGGCCGCTTACCCTTGGCCTCCCACACTTGCCTGTGCAGAAAGTGCTGATGTTACCTGGCCCCTGGCGTGGGCTGACTGTGGCCAGCTTCTCCAAACACCTCTGAGGTTTCTCTCTCCTTCACACGTTCTCCACGTGGTGAGAGGTCTCCAGTCTCCATCCTGGATCAGTCATGGGCTGGAAACCTGCTGCCACATGTGTTGCATCCAGATGCTGTGATCTAAACTGGGCTCTGAGCTCAGCCCGAATCATCCTAGCTTTTCTATAAACAGGGGAACCCAGCTCCCAGCTCAGCTTGTGAGGTATTGTGAATTACAACTCTATGTCTTCACTGGGTTATCTTTCCTTTTACTTTTTCATCATGCAAGGGAAAAGAAAACAATCAAAAAATGGAAAACGATGTGTTCATTCCATATTAGGTACCCTATCATGAAGGAAGTACTTTTTTGGTCTATTATTTGAGGACAGAAGGTGTCACATAGTGACTTCTCTTCATATTGATTAAAATAATATCAACTGAGAATTTTAGAAAAGCCTGGGGCCTCATATTATGGTATTCTTGTCCTTAGAACCCAAGTGTAACTTTACACATGTGGGCCACTTGGGAGAAATGCTCTTCTGAATTTGGGGGGAAAAAAAAAAAAAAGTAAATTATATCATGATTTCAACTATGTATAGCAACCTTGACATTATGGCTTATTCAAACTTCTTGAGGAAATTCTACTTCTATTGGCAGAGGAGAGTAAACTTGTATCCTGGGGAGGATTTGGGGTAATTATCCTAAAATGTCTTCCTGTAAACTCGAATTTTCCTTGAAGTTCCTTTTTATCCTAAAAGTTTACCCAGATAATACATTGTATTGTGACCATGGTTCTTTTTTTTTCTTTTTCTTTTTCTTTTTTGGTGTAAAATAATTTTAACAATTACTTGCCAGGTAAATTAATTAAATCTCATATTCTCATATTAGGCAATTTAGCTGTTAGAACGAACAAGTCCTCAACATTCAGTGGTTTGATACAATGAAAGTTGGCTTTATTGCTCAAGTGTCAATCCAGTGTAGGTCTTTCTGAAGGGCTGGAAACCCAGCGAAGGGCTTTCCTGAACTCAGGATCCTCCGTCTTCTGCCTTACCACCTAAGGTATCTAGGCTGTTACAACGAAAGACCACACTGGGGGGCGGTGGGGGGGTGGGGGGGGGGGCCTTACCTAACAAAGGCTTTGTTCACAGTTCCAGATGCTAGAAGTCTAAGACCAAAGTTGGGTAGGGTTGATCCTTCTGTGGGCTGTGAGAAAGGCTCTATTCCAGGCCTCTCTGCTTGGCTAGTAGATGGTGGTCTCCCTGTCTCTTCACATGGTCTTCCCTCTCTTCTTGTTGCTGTCCAAATTTCCCCTCTTTATAAGGACAACAATGATGTTGGATTAGGGCCCACCCTATTCCAATATGACCTCATCTTAATTAATTACATCGGTAATGGCCCTGTTTCTAAATAAGACCACTTTCTCAAGTCCTGAGGGTTAGGACCTCAACATAGGAATTTGGTGGGTGGGTGGGAGGTGTTGGGGGGACACCCAATGCAACCCAGAATGCCTCTGAAGCCTCTGATTGTCTGCATCCAGCTGCTGGGAGGGAAAGAGCATGAAGAAAAAACACTTACTTTTTAATCTCATAGCCCTGAAGTGACGCAACACACTTTCTCTTCATATTCCATTGGTGAGAACTAGTCACATGGTTCCCCCTATGTGCAAGGGGCGTGCAAGTCTCTGGTTGAGTAGTGATTGTGCTAAGTGGCTCCAGATACATGCATGTGCACATGAGCTACTCCATCTTTCTAGGAAAAGTGATCCTGTGTATCTGGTATTTGCCAGTGTTCCTGAGCATGCCCATCACAGAGCACTGAAATAGGTTTTAAGTGTATTCAAGTTTGAAAATCCCATTCTGGCATGGCGAGGAATTGTTTTCAATTAACACTCCAAGGATTTATATGTAAATGAGTGCCTAAGGCTTACTGTTTTGTTTTCTGAAGAATCTCTCAAGAGAATTTTATTTACACTATTAATGGGCACTTTTTCTCCTAATGAAACCAGTGAAATCCAATTTAAAGAAGTTTTACCCTCCACCAAAAATCTAGCTTGTAGGTAGGATGATTTCCTACAGTACATTAACTTTTTTTTGGTAACATATTCTATTATTACTGAAAAATGATATACATCTGGGGGAAGGGGGGGATTATGAATACAGAGGACAATTACATAACTGCTGTGTTTATCGCTAGTGGCTAGACTTTAGAATTTCATTATAAAAGTCTTGTCTCTCCTATCAGGTTAGTCATTATTTCGAAAGTTGAATGTGGGTTTTATAAGTGACTGAATAATTGCTTTGTGTATGTTCCTTTTCAATTACAGTAACAAGTCATGAATTCTCTACATTTAGAACTACTAAAATTATTTAGATTTGCTTTCTGAGTAGGTTTATTCTAAAAAAGGACTCAGGAAAAAATTTCTACTGTAAATTTTTGGCTTCAAGTAATTTGTAAGAAATTTCTCATGAAAGAGATAGTGATAGCAATCCCTTTGAAAAGGATAAGTAGGTGCATTTTGAAAACTGGGTAGGTAGTGTGAAAACACATTAATACTGAACCATAATATTTGATTTAAGACTTTAGTCATGAAGTTCCATATCAAGAAATCATTCTCTTGCAGTTTTATTGCTCTATTAGAGTCCCGGTGCACAGATTCGTGCACCGGTGGGCTCCCTCAGCCTGGCCTGTGGGGATCGGACCAAAACTGGCTCTCTGACATCCCCCGTGGGGTCCCGGATTACGAGAGGGCAGTTCTCAGATGACGCACCCCGGAATCAGGCTCCCTCCTCTCTGGTTCTGGGTACATTACTGGAGAACCGCAGCTGCCAAGTCACCACAGTTCGGCAGCTCCTGCGTTGAGTGTCTGCCCCCTGGTGGTCATTGTGCATCATAGTTACCAGCCGGTTGGCCAGTCAGCCGGTCGGCTGGTCGCTTAGGCTTTTATTGTGTTCTTTGATTATAAAATCTGCATTATTAACCGGTACACCTGGTAGATTACTTTAAAACACTGATGTTAGCTAATGACTTAAAACCCAGAAATAGTACTATAGATTTCCTTTTGGTCAAAGAAACCTGGCAGTAGTATTTTAGTAAAGATAGTCATTTGAACAGTGGCCTTTTAATTTTTACTGGTTGTAGTTTTTAATATGTCAAAATAAACAAAACAGGTATTTAAGTCGTTTTAAGAATGAGTTAAATCCTCATTCATTTAGATGTTATGAATTCAGATTTTGGAGAAGGTTCTAAGAGGAAATTTATCCTTTGTAGAAATTTGATAAATAATCATTATAGGCACACCTCATTTTATTATGCTTCACTTTATTGTGCTTCCCAAATACTACATTTTTACAAGTTTAAGGTTTGTGGCAACCCTGTGTCAAGCATGTCTATCAGTGTCATTTTTTCAACAGGCTCAGATGATGATGAGCATTTTTTAGCAATAAAGTATTTTTAAATTAGATATGTACATTGCTTATTAGACATATGCTATTGCACACTTAATCAACTACAGTATAGTGTAATCATAACTTTTATGTGCATTGGGAAACCAAAAAATGCATGTGACTCACCTTATTATGATACATATTTGTTTTACTACAGTGGTCTGCAACAGAACTCACAGTGTCTTTGAGGTATGCCTCTATTTTAGCTTTTGCCATTTCATTGAGTGCCTTATGTTTGCCAGGTATTGCATGAGTTCCTTTTACAATAGATCTTATTATTGCTAATTCTCACAGCCAACTTGCAAAGTAGGTGGTATTATTCCCACTTTACAGATGGGGGAACTCAAGATGCTTAAGTAATGAGACCAATAACACATGTTTGGATATAGGAAATCCAGTATTTGAATTCAGAATTTATTGATTCCCAAACCCATGTACATGATCATTCTGCCACATAGCCTTATATGAGAATATTTACTGCATTAAATTTGAAATATATTAAATGAATTTGATAAGCCAAAAGTAAATGCAACATCCTGGGTAATGTTTTAGTTCTTGAAAGAACAAACTATTTGCAAATGAACAAATTAGTGTGGTAGTTGGAAATGAGTTCCATCTAATCATTAAAGCAGGTCTTGAAAACTTGCTAACACCCTCGTGGACTATCACTTCCTAAATAAATGAGCCATCTGTGATTCAGAATACTTCCCAAACACCATTATGTGACTAACTTAGCATTCTTTAGAATTCAAGTGAGGTTCCTGAAAACTGGTTTCTAATTCATAGCCTCTCACACTTGCCCTCATTCTGTGCCAAAATTATGCAGGTTTTATTGATTTGCTGAGGCAAACAGAAAAAAAAATGCAGCTCTCAACTGTGGGTGGGCCTGGCCTGAGGGCAAGAAGAAAACCTGCCTCTTTTCTAGTGAGAAGCATAGCTAGAACCCTAGGATAGCAGGAAGGTGTATTCCTCTCAACACATGTCACCTTCTCACCTTTCTTAGCAACACAATAATAAGCCTGACTTCTGCTGAAAAGGGTGGTTTAGGGTTTTTAGGGGTGTCTGCATTCATTTTCAGTTTCAACCCCTTTACTCTGTTCCTGATTGTGCTGTATGACTGGGGCCAAGTCGCATCACCTGTGTGAAACGTGGAGTCTCCAAGTGTGTGATGAAGCAGTGGGAATAGTTTGGGAGTTGTTAGCCTAGTCACTAGTGCCTTAGCTTGGGTTTTATGCCTCCAAAGAGTGTCTATAAAATGGTAGGAATTGAGTCCAGGATGTGGTGTGCATATGCATTTTTCTGGAGAGATAGTTTATATCTGATTTTCCAGGGCTTCAGCACATAAGAAAAATCAATAGGCCAGATTATTTCTGGAGTCTATAGAGATGCTAGCATTCTAGATCTTAATAAATTGTATTATTTATTAGGCTATCATGGGCAGGATAGATAAGAAAATGAATGCAATCTACCTCCTTTCTGCAGTATGACATGTCAGGGAAACTTGCAGTGTTTTTATTGCAGACAACTGCTTCTCTGTTCTCTGAGTGTTCTGTGTATAGCATATGTTTAGTAAATGTTTGTGGATGATGACAAAATTCTTTTTATTAGCAGATAAGCAGAAAGAATCAACCAGTTAAAAGTTGGTGATGAATGAACCTGTTTTCAGGCCTGAACATTTCTTGTAGTTGTCTGCAGTGGTAGTTTAAATAATCATTTAAAATAACATTTTCTTATCCAAAACACTAATTAGAAAGAATATATGCACCACTGTGTTCATTGCAGCATTATTTACAACAGCCAAGGTATGGAAGCAACCCAAGTGCCCATCAATAAACAAGTGGCTAAAAAAGTTGTGGTACATATATGCAGTGAATTATTATTCAGCCATAAAAACACAAAGAAAATTTACCATTTGTGATAGCATGGATGGACCTAGAGGGTATTATGCTAAGTCAGATAAGTCTGACAAAGACACATACTGTATGATTTCACTTATATGTATAATCTAAAGAAAAAAGTAAATGGGTAAATAAAATAGAAACAGATTCATAGATACAGAGACTCCACTGGTGATTGCCATAGTGGTTGGGGGTTGGGGGACTGGGTGAAAAAGGTGAAGAAGGGATTAAGAAGTACAGATTGGTAGTCACAAAACAGTCAGGGATGTAAAGTACAGCATAGTAAAGATAGTCATTTGTAATGATAGTCAATAATATTGTAATAACTATGTACAGTGGCAAGTAGGTACTTGAAATATCAGGGGGACCACTTTGTAAAGTATACAATTATCTAACCACTATGCTGTATACCTGAAACTAACACAAAATAATATTGAACGTAAACTATAATCGAAAAATAAAATTTGTTTAAAAGAAAGAAAAATAAATAAAATAGTACTTTCTTATTTGGAGTCTCATACACATGGAATGTTAATACCTACAAGACGTTCAGAGTTAATAGATGATTCCCACAGCCAGGAAGCAGAGGCTCAGAGGCAAGGTGATGGACAGCGTTGCTTCTGCGTCAGTTCTGCTGCTGTTGTGCCTGCAGCGTGGTTAGCATGGTGTCCTGCCAGAGAGCCTTCTCACGTGTGTCATGGCTCAGCAGATTAACCAGCCTGAAGCAAAGGTCCAATTGCTCAGCACATTAACCGATGGGAGAATAAGGAAAGCATCTAGCACCTCCCACTTTTGGTAGGGAATAAAAAAAATTAAGTAGTATCACCTATCCAGCTGTTAAGTTTGAATCCAATGGAAGGCCATTCTTGAATGTGACTCATGCATTCACTGTATTAAAACAATATGCTGCTCTCCAGAAAATCTCAATTGCATTAAAACAAACAAAACCACCATTTCTTGGATGCTTAGATATGCCTTTCAAAGAGTCAATAACGTTTGCGTACATTATTACTTCTCTCCAAAAATAGTATTACTCTTTTTCTGTTAGTGTGTTTAAAAATTTTGCTTTTGACTCCTTAATATAAGAGTGTGTGTGTGTGTGTGTGTGTGTGTGTGTATGTGGTGTTGCAACCATTTACCCTCTCAACTTTGTTTAAAGTTTAAGCATCATTCTCTATTCTTTTTGGAGACTTTGTAAAAAGAGAGTAATCAGCCCAGCCAGTGTGGCTCAGTTAATTGAGGTGTGATCCCATGCACCAGGAGGTCACGGTTCGTTTCCCAGTCAGGGCACATGCCCTGGTTGCGGGCTTGATCATCAGTAGGGAGCATGCAGGAGGCAGCCGATCAATGTTTCTCTCTCATTGGTGTTTCTATCTCTCCCTTCCTGCCTCTGAAATCAATAAAACATATATATATGATTTTTTTATTTGTTAGTGCTAAAAACATACTCAGAGAACCTCCTTTTGTTGTATTATTGTTTTTACTTTAGGATTACCAGTCCTTATTATACATATTTAAGATAAAACTCATGAGTATAAGTCACTTTTTAGAATTGTCTGAACTAGATTGGTAGTATGAAGTAACTATATCAAATTTTTCAGAAGGAACAGAAGAAATAGTATAAAATATTATTAGCTCTGTTCTTTGGCATAGTTTTTACTGGGATAGGTTTACAAATTATCAGTGTCTCTTTTAGTCATGAATGCATTTACAGTGTGGCCCACATGGTTTTATGTCATGTATATTTGTATGTTTAACAGATATAAATAAATTAGTGGCCAAGTACCAAATAATGAACACCCTCAAAATTTGAATTTCAAGGAACAGTGGCAGAAAAATATCTTCACTTGAAACTGAAACTCTCAGACATCAACATAAAAATGGCCGAGATTAGCTGTGTGGAAAATTCCCAGAATGTAATCCACAGACACATCTATTTTTTGGTCTCCCATCAACAAAAGTCAAGATAAATGTTAACTAAACTTAACATTTTAGAAATTATGACATGTCAATGTCAGAAGCATGCAGCTGGCTGCTGGTCTGTGTGGTGGCCACCAAAAGGAGCTGGGGAGCCTGAGAATGGTAGAGAGGTCTCTGGCCCTGGCCAGTTGGCAGCTGTTATATTGCCCATACATTCTAAGTCCATAGGTTTGGTCACACCCACCTAGGATGTGATGGTCCCCTGCCAGCACTTCTAAATTTAGCATTTTCCCACCGGTGAGACCTCAGGCCTCAGCACTGGGGATTGGGCTCTCCCTGAGTCTGCTGCTCCTTCCACCATGTGACCTCAGCTGAATCCTCAGCTCTAACATGTACACAAAAGTTATTTCAAAGGTTTATTGTGAGAGTTTGATTAAATCACTAGTGTGGAAGTACGTAGGACCAATCCTACCTATAGTAGGCTTTCAGTAAATGTTTTAATTAAAAAATAACAATAATCAGGCCCCAGTCTTATGCTCTTTTGGGAAGTAATATTTGTTAGAAATTATATTGGACTAGGAGCCCGGTGCACGAAATTCGTGCACTGGAGGGGGGGGTCCCCTCAGCCCAGCCTGCCCCCTCTCACATACGAGGAGCCCTCAAGGGATGTCCTACTGATGGCTTAGGCCCGCTCCCCATGGGATAAACATATCCCTGAGGATATGTTTACATTGATTTTTAGAGAGTGTGGAAGAGAAAGGGAAAGACAGAGAGAACCATCAAAGTGAGAGGAACACTTTGATTGGTTGCCTCCTGCATGAGCCCTGACCTGGGCCCCAGCCAGGGAGGAGCCTGCAACCTAGGTACATGCCCTTGATCAGAATCTAACCTGGACCCTGCGGTTGGCAAACCTAGGCATTATGCACTGAGCCAAACCGCCTAGAGCAGGATATGACATTTCTTAGACCTCCAGTAGCGAACCTTAATTTTTTTCTCCAGGAGTGTGGTGGAAAAGCCCTAGATCACCTTTTTGGATTCTTATACCCAAGTTACTAAGAATATTACCAGTGGCATACAGGGAGCTTAGCCAATGAGTGGTCAGAAAAGGTGTTTCCTCTGTAGTTCACACCTATCTCCTCCGATCTCCGGCTCCGTCCCTGCCAAGGCCTAAAGCCTCCCACCCTGGGCAGGGGACCCCCAGCTCGCTCCAATTGCCCGGCTCCGGCCCCAGCCAAGGCTGGCAGCAGCAGGTGGAAAGCTTGGCTTCCTCCATTGCTGGGGAATCCCAAGCCTCTCTCCTGCTCTCTGTGGCCACAGCCATCTTGGTTGGGTTTATTTGCATATTTGCTCCTGATTGGCTGGTGGGCGTGGCTTGTGGCTGTAGCAAGGTATGGTCAATTTGCATATTACTCTTTTATTAGATAGGATTGGTCTGGCTTGTAGGACGTTGGGTGGAATGAGCCTTCTCTATGTGAAGAGATGCAAACGATTCCTCTTTCCTGGCAAGCTGAGTCCTCCATGGGCCTGGCCTCCTGGTGACCCGTGAGTTGGCAGAAGTAAACCACTCAGAAGAAACTAGTGGGAGCACTCAGCTGGCCTCCTCCACTTTATTCCTACGAAATGTGGGTTATTCTCTATCAGAGTTTTGTAGATACTTGAAAAGTGTGTGTGTGTGCATTTAAACAGGCCTGAAAAACTAAATATACGCCTGTACTACAGCAAATGAGAGAAATATGAATCCCATTCACAGTGTGTTTTTCAGATGCTGTTAACTGGGTTTATTTTTGCTTTGACAGATACTTCCGTTTAGGGGGTGCTTTCCACACACAGATTCTATTGTGCAATAGAAAATTCGGTACATTTTGCCTCTAGGTTTCCTCCAGATATCTCAGGTGACCACACCCAAGCCTCAGTATTGCCATGTTCTCAGTAAGAGACTTGAGTTATTACTTTAGTAAGTGATCTTTCCCTCAGGAGGTTTTCGTTGGCAGAACTTGTAATCTTCTTTATAGGACATCTTGCTTAATATAGAGAAGACAAACTATGTGTATGTGACAGATTCAAATTAAAAGTGGCATAATTGTGTTTATCAACTGCTTTTGATTTCACACTTCATTAGCTCCTTGAAGTCAGTATGTGGTTAAGTTAATGGTTACACATTTGCACCCTGTGTTCAAATCCAAGTTCTGCCACAGAGAAACTATGACATCTTGGGCCAGCTCCCTAACCTCTTCCTCAACCTGTCATCTCTAAAATGCTGATAAGAAACACCTCCCAGGGCTCCTTTGAGGATTATGTTAGATCATGGCCATTTACTCTTAGACAGCATCTGGTGAACACCTGGTAAATGTTAGCCCTTGTGATGGATGGGGAAGGGATGATGACAGAGCTCTCAAAAGTGACTTCTCTGTTTAGTTTAATATAAGCTCCTGGGATTTCATGTTTACCTACCTATTTCATGATAACCTTGGAAAGAACTAACTCACTTGGGCCCAATTTTATATATGGCACAGTGTCAAGCAAAAGTAGGTTTACAGTTGTCCATATGGAAAATAATACAGTAATTAATAAATAATAACGTAAGAATAAACTCTGTGTTTCATGTAGTCACAACTGTAGACCTACTTTTGCCCCACCCTGTGTTTTAAATTTCTAGTAAGAATATCAGCTCCAAATACTGACGATTCATTGTGTCTTCGTGCAATTCCTGCACTAAACACAGTGGCTTTAAAGCCGCTGTTTATAGATAGCAAGGTACATCTTGCACATGTTACAGTAATGCTGCTTATATTTTGGGGAATGGTTGGGAAGTGCTTTGAGAGGTCTAGAAGACACTGAATGGAAGCTGCTCCATTGGTTACAGCTTCAGTGTTATCGCCGACGGGTTTGACTTAGGGCTTGGTTTTGTTTCATAAGTGGAACAATTCTTTTGTGTCTCTACTTTATATTAATTCCAGGAGCTGAGTCAGTGGTGAGTCCAGCAGTTGAATTAATATGGAATTCAAACTCTAAGATAATCCTTAGGATTATATCGATTATGTAACACTGAAGTGGGCTAGAGCAGAGACAATTGCAGTTCTGTTTCTCTCTCCACTGTACTGGTAATATGGTAGAGGGCCAGTCTTCTCGGGGAATGTACATTCTGCATAAAAGTAGTTGTTTTTATCCTCGCACGAAGATATGTTTTACTGATTTTTTTTTTAGAGAGAAGGGAAGTGGCAGTGGGGAAGGAGGGAAAGTGAAATATCTATGTATGAGAGAAACTTCAGTTGACTGCCTCTCCCATGTGCGCTTCAACTGGGAGTCGAACACTCTCTTTTCAGTGCACGGATGACTCTCCCATCAACCAAGCCACACCGGCTAGGGCAAAAAGTAATTTTTAAAAGGGTTTTTGAAAAGAGATAAAGGATCTATGTGCTTACTCTACGTTCCTATCTAGGCATCAGTAACACGAAGAAATTTTCCAAGCCAGCTACCAGAGTGAACAAGAACCAGGTGCATTTGCATAATCATCATAAAAATTATGTTCTAGCTGCATTTTTAATTAAGCCAAACATCACACAGATTTAGACACAGTCTTTGCTCTCTGGGAGTAGAGAAGGTAGTCATGTGTGTAGACATGAAGACAAATTCGTGTCTACATTTTATAAACTTTATGGATGGTTCTATTTTGTGCCCTTGCAGCTTCCCCAACCAAGGTAACCATCCATGGGTTATTCATGTCAGTTTATCCATGGACTAATTTTTTTTAATTAAATAATATGGTGGAGGTTTTTTCTATGGGTTCACTTTAGAAAAATTGGAAAGTATAAATAAAAAACAAAAACCACATATAATTCCATTACCCAGAGAAAAGAACCCAGTGTATATTTCAGTAACATTTTTACTGTATCTTTTTAAATGTGTCTATATTTTATAATTTTTATTGTGCCATTTTCACTTAACATGTCTTTGCATGCTTTCATACTATATATTTTTTTAAACATAATTTTAGTGGTGTTATACTTTTTAGGATGATTTGAAAGTTGAGAATCCAGCTTCTTGTCCCCTGAAACAGGCATTTCATGTAAAAATAGTCAAAGGCTCTTTCTAACTGTTCACCCGCCCATCCAGACCTGCTTCCGAAACAGAGCTATTGTTCACCTAAAGTGGAAACTCACCCAGCTCTGCATATTTCCTCAGGCAGGGCCACTGTTCCGTGTCCATCTTTCCTCATTGACTTATCAGGCTCCATGCACACATGCACATTTGTTTATAGCAGTCTTCCTGATACGCAGCCTCGGCGTGGGGTTTGGAAAACTGCCCAGCCACATACCATTCATACCGGCTAACTTCAGCTTCTGGTAGCTAATTGGATACTCTGAACTCCTTCCATCTCTGAAGAGCTCAGCCTGTCATACCACCGAACGCCGAGCTAGCACACTCACTAATTCTTTAGGTGTTTATATTCACACACACAAATGAGAAGAGATGTGTTGGCCCACACATTGTGAAAGGACTGGGGTTCCTTGTAAAAATCACCATCCCCTTAGCCATACCATAAACAACTACTTGAGCTCTTACTTGTTCAAGCCTTAGCTGATGTTTCTCGAAGCACCTTGGAAGCAGGGTGGAATCCGAAGGGGTTTCCAAGGAGAGCAGAGGCCAGTTTCTGCCTCTGGACAATAAAAGTGCCCCCTGGGCTGGGGCTGGCTTGGGAAGAGTTATTTCATCGCCCTAAAGACATCCCTTCAGAAAATTCACCAGGGCCTCCCCTTCTTCCCAAACAGCCTGCTCGGCTTCATACTTCTATTTCTTGTGGTGAAGGAGTATCAGAATAGAAAGCCCAGTCTGGCTAAGTGGTAGGAAGGGAATACGAAAAGGCAGATGGAGGGAGGTTTTGCAAAGTAGTAACATTGCCCATGAATATTGGACGAGGTTCAGAATATTTCCACTATCTCTGCAAGCATTTATCTTATTTTTTTCCAAAAATGTTTACTCCCTTACATTAAACAACCTTCCTTATATGCAGGAATCTAGAGAGAAATATTCACAAAAGTGAAAAAGGGGGAGCCTAGATAAAGAGGACATGCTAAAGTGACATTTATTTTATTTACAAATATCTCCACTCAACATGCTTTAGAGCTTTTAGAGTTAATCAGAGCTTTCTTGCCTGGCACTTTCCAAAATGATATCATTATCTTGCTTGCTATTTAAGCAGTTTCCAGGAATATCTAGCCTGTGGGTCAGGGTACTCAGTTTCATATAAACAACTCATAAGTGCCCTTTATAATTTCAGAAAGACAAGCAAAAAGGGAAGGAATAGCTATATAAGTTATGTGGACCAAAATAAATAAATAAATAAATTTGTCAACATTCCTTTTCTAGCACAGACAACTGAGAGAAGACGCCCTCTGCTACCTCTCATGGTTAAATGTTGTTTATTTGTTTCCCCTCAAACCACGCTGAGTTTAGTCTCTCAGTAGACTGAGGCACCTTTGAAACTCCTGCGGGAGACCATGAGGTACATGCTTAATTGGTTCGTGCATTGTGTGAAGTCTTGGAATGAAATCTAGCCATCACCCACTAACTAGCGTGGCTTATTAAACCTTGACAGCTAACAGAACTCAGCCAAACATCACTTATTACAGGCAGCACACAGAGCCCTGGGGTTGGTCAGGATGAACTGGAGAGGAGAATGAGTTACTTCAGTTTCATCTGTTTGAATGTATCCTCCTAAAATCTAAAGGATGACAGAAGATAGATTTTCCCAATGCCTTTCTTGTATTACTGATGACAGTAGGAACAAATAATTGACCATTTTCTTAATTGGAATACTGTTCACTTTCATTGTTAAAACTTTTTGGCTTGCTTAAATCTATGTATGCTAGGCAGTAAGGGATATGCATGTTATTAAGAAT
Source organism: Corynorhinus townsendii (assembly GCA_026230045.1). Classification (NCBI taxonomy): domain Eukaryota; kingdom Metazoa; phylum Chordata; class Mammalia; order Chiroptera; family Vespertilionidae; genus Corynorhinus; species Corynorhinus townsendii. The sequence continues at coordinate 53,520,474 of JAPDVU010000004.1, forward strand.
GTTGGAATTTCACAGATCTTGCTTCTCATAGCAGGTTCAGCCAGCATTTTCAGGTAGGGACATGTAGTCAGGGAACAAACTCAACAAATGATCTACTGAAAAATCAGTGTCAACATGTACATCAGGTTGACTGATTTGCTCTTTGCTTCATATCACAGATCAGATAATGTCTCTGAAAGTGAATACATTGAAAGTGTTAATCAAACATCATTTACTATTATTTCTGTAAATGATTTCACACGTTGGAGGTAAAGATTGGTCTGAATTAGGGAAGAGGTGTTCCGAATGTATATGCTTACACACACTTCATACTCCAGGTTCAGTTTCACATCTAAAGTCAACATTGAAAAGGTTTTTCAGAACTTTTAGCAGCTTGCCTGCTGAGGCTGAATTGAGAAAAGGCAAGAAGGAAAGTACGCCTGTATGAGTTGTATTTTTTTTTCCTGGTAGAGACGTGGACGTTATTCAGAGGCAAGGGCTTCTTGGCCCTGTGCATAGAAGATTGAATGTTGATTTGCCTGCATGTTGGACCTATTACTTATTCACCTTGTTAATTAATAAGCTCTCAACGTCACAGTTCCTTAGAACTGATATTTTATTAAGGGCCTGTGATGTGCCAGGCATCATACTAGCCACAGGGCAAGGTGAGGGTGAGAAATAGTATACTGATAAACCCATAATAAAGGTGACAACTGCTGGGAGATGCCTATCCTAACGTGTGGGCATGCAGAGGGTGAAGCAGTTCTGCCTGGGAAAGGTAGGAAATCCTTGATGGACAAAGTGACATTTGATCTATACCTTGAAGAATGCAGAGTTTCCCAGGCAGAAAAAGGGGGAGGGCATTCCAGATAGAGGGAACACTACATTGGAGTCCTAGAAGAAGGAATCACATTGCTCGTTTGGAGATAGGCAAGATGTTTCCACTTTTAATTTACATGGAGAGGGGAAAATGATGTTTTTGATTCAGAGGTGAAAAGGTCAATGAGAATTACAATGCAGTGGTGATTAAAATTATATGTCTATGGCCCAACCGGCATGGCTCAGTGATTGAGCATCAACCTATGAACCAGGAGGTCACGGTTCGATTCTCAGTCAGGTCACATGCCCGGGTTGCAAGCTTGATCATCAGTACAGGGTGTACAGGAGGCAGCCGATCAGTGATTCTCTCTCTTCATTGATGTTTATATCTCTCTCTCCCTCTCCCTTCCTCTCTGAAATCAATAAAAATATATTTTTTTAAAGTTATATGTATATGAAACAAAGGTTGCTGTCAGTATCAATCAAAAGACTCATGGCTGAGGTCTGTCTGCAGCATCTCCCATGCTGTACTGTTCCAGCCTGGAAGCGAGACATGTGAAGGACAATAGGTGGTTTCAGAAAGAGCTCCAGAGGTCCACGAGTAATGGTCTGGAGCCCCCTCTTGAAGCCGCTGGTAGCAGGGCTGGTGAATCTTGTCAGCATGATCCACAACCATGGAAGATCAGAGAGCCCTGCCCTTGCGGGATCACGGAGTAGCTCAAAGCCCAGGCCTCAGGTTCAGAGAGACTTAAGTACAAGTTTTGGCTCTTCTGCTGTTTATTTAGTGTGGTTACCTTAGCACTCAGTTCCTTATCTGTAAAATGGGGGAGAACATACCTATTTCCTAAGGCTATTTCAGGGAATCCTGAATCTAATGTAGCAAAACATGTAGCTCACAGCAGGTGCTCGGTACGTGAATGTGCATGTATGGTCCAGTCCCCCAGTGAGCCAGGCTGACCCTGCTGATAAAAACATGTGATGGTCTAACAGTGTCTCCCAGGAACGCAAGGGGTGGGATGTGAAAAATAATTCTCATCTACACTAATGCCAAGATGCCATTCGGCTGCTCTGCATTTTGTGCCCAAAATAAGTATTGATACACACAGCTCCTTGAGTAGAAGTGAAATTATAGGAAGGCTCGTGGCACTTCAAGGGGCCCTATTTTGAGTGACAAGTATATAAACCACAGTGAATACTTTTGTTCCTTCAGGGGTTCAATTGAGAGGAACAGCAAAAAAAATTTTTTTAGTTTCTCTTCCTCCAAGTAAACAGTATTTTCTTAGCTGTCTTTTTTTTTTTTTTGGGAGATGGGAAGGAGTGGTCACTTAAAACCAATAGTGTGTGTAAATACGAGCAACGAGTATAGTTAGCGTTTATGCACAACAGCTAATAGAAGGGCCCCATAAAATGTGGCTGGAGAGACATCTAAGAACAAACAGATTTTTGCCCTTCAAAAATGTTACAAATCTCTTAGTTTTTAGCAGGAACAGCTGTCGAATTCAGCTGTTTGTTTGTAACATGATGTCTGAGTGAGAGATGATGTTTAACTATAGTATATGAATATCCAAAATGTCATCTTAGATAATAGCAAGGTGGTGAGGTAAGTGGAATGGAGCCAGGAAATTCAGTTACAGCTGACATTTCATCCTCCCCGAGGTTTGTGAAAGGCCACAGCTAACTTTGCATTTCCCCAGGAAGGAGGGTGGAGGCTCCGCTGGTATCACACCCTGCACATTATTTAAACACAGGGTTGTTCATTTTCTCTTCTGTGAAGAGCGCTTACCGAAAGTGTGTCTTTGGCCAACTCCATGCTGTGTGCTGCTCTTCTGGTCCGCAGCCCTGAGGGAAAGGGAGAGTGCAGGTGTCTGCTCTGGCCTAGAGCAGAAATGGACACTTTCCTGAGCCTGCCCCAAAATGGCCTCTGGCATCCTTCCTTCAGAAACAGTCTTTCAATAAAGGAAGAGATGTTTCAAGGCCAGTAACTAGAAAGAATACCTGGATTTATGAACCATAAGACTCTTATCAGCTTTAGAAGGTCTGAAGAGTAAGTGTGTGATGTGGAATCTGTTAAGTATGGGGTCCTCCCTAATGAAGAAAGTGAGGCCCAGAGAAAGCCTGGGACAGCGCTGAATTGCATGTAACCAGTGACAGAACGGGGGAACCCAGAGGTCCTGACACCTCCGCAGCACTCTACATAAAGTTCACAGCCATCAACCCAGGGAGTACGTAGGGTGAGATTTCATATCATCTGTTTCACATTTCATGAGTTATATTTCACCAGAGGTGCACGGTGTTAACATAGCCATGGAGTCCAGGAGACCCAAGTTCTAATCAGAATTCTACCACAGACTAACTTAGAGGATTCTGAGGAAGTTAACCCCTAAATCTCAGTTTTCTTGTTTGTAAAAAAAAGGGGGTAATAACAGATCATTGAGTTGTTGTGGGAACTCAGTGTAATAACGTGGAAAGCTTGGTCCACATCTAGTATACAGTGGGTGCTCAGTAGATGATAGCATTTTATGGGCCAAGCGCTGAGCTATGTACTGGAGATGTAAAGAAAAGTAAGGTACTATCCCTGCATTCAAGTAGGCTGCAGTGTAGTTGGGAAGACAGAGCTACAGATAACTAAATCAGCGTGTGTTCATTGTAATGACAGCAACTTAAGGAGTGTAGAGTGATTTGGGAAGCCTTCAGAATGGAGGTGATTCACAGATTTTTGAAGATGAATAATAATTTTGAGGTAGGCAGGGTTTTTTAAGAAGAGAAAAAAATATATAGTATTCTAATGTATGGGCCCATTAAATAATACTTAATATTAACATTAATTTAGCATGTTCATATTACAGTAGAGCTGCAGTTGATTTATAATGCTGTGGTCTAAAGCGTATAGGCACTGCCAAGCCAGTGTGGCTCAGTGGTTGAGCGTTGACCCATGCACCAAGAGGTTGACTGTTTAATTCTGTGTCAGAGCACATAACTGGGTTGGGGTGGGGGAGGAGGGTGGAGGAAGGTCAATCCCCAGCAGGGGGTGTGCAGGAGGCAGGCAATCATCATTTATGTTTCTGTCTCTCCCTCTCCTTTCCTCTCTCTCTAAAGTCAATAAAAACATATTTAAAGCATATAGGCAGAGAAGCAGAAAGGACAGTAGAAAGAGGACCATATTCTCAGTGGCTTGGAGGCTATATTCTGTGTGGATATGGGTCAATACTGAAAGATTTTTAAGCTGGGAAGTAATGGGGTAATATTTGTGTTCTGTAAAGATTGCTCTGCAGAGGGGAAGAGGATAAATTGGAGGAGGGGGCAGCATGAGGGCTGGTGGGAGATAAGCAGTGGGTCTGGCTTGGGTGACCCTGTCACCCAGGACTGATTTTGAAGGGTAGGTAATGAGTACCATTTGGGATATTTTGTGTGGGGCATCCAGATGGCTGGATCATCAATATCATTTTAATTATATTGGCAATTTAAAAACATTTTATGAAAAGGGAAAATATTTTCAACTCTTTCTGACATTGATCAGCTCATTATTTTTGTGCAAAATTTCTCTTTTAAAGGATTATCCTTTAAAAGAAGGGATGAGGTCATTTCCACTGAGAAGTTGTTTTTAATATAAGAATTCAAGCCTTTTTGGCATTACTTATTAGTGAATGTTCTTTCCTTAGCATTTGTTCATTTGTTGTTTTTCTTCTGTCTTATGCAGGCAACTATGAGAACACAGTTATTTTGCTATGTACCTTTAAAACCTATATACAAATATTGAATCATTACATTGTATACCTGAAATTAATATAATGTTATATGCTGATTCCTCAAGAAGATATTAAAATAAAGCAGCCAATCCAGAAAAAAATACCTGTCATGAAAGTTTCTTATGATTTCAGTGTATTAGGAAAATCATTGTATGAATGAGGACTCTCAACTTTTCTATAATGAGTTAAGAATAACAAATATTAATTTAAAGCTTAGATACAGAAAAATAACTTCCTAAATGTCTGTGTTTTTCAACTTGAAATAATATTACAATACTTTAAAATGTGCATTGTGATAAAGTCACTCAAGTTCATTTAATTCTTTAAATTAGGAAGAATGCCATTACATATAGAAGGAATATATAGCATATTGGTACATTTTAAAAAATAAAATAAAGGAGACATCCACATATCTACTCCTCATCTCAAGAACATTATCACTACTATTGGAACCCATGCATACCTCTCTCCTATCGCATTCTCCTCTTCCCAACTACCTTCCTGGATTTTGCATTAATCACTGTCTTGCTTTTCTTCCATTTTACCACATATGTATGTATCCCTAAATAATATACTATATTTTTTTAACCTTTATATAAATGGAGTCATACTGATTATTTTGTCACTAACACCTGCCAAGGCATTATGTTCTGAGAGTTATCCATATTGATGTGTGTAACTTTTGTTAACTCATTTTCATTGCTATATCATGTTTCATTGTGCTTACTATACTTCAATTGGTGTTCAAGCCATTTTACTGTTGAAGGGCCCTGCATTTACCATGTATGTGGTAGCCTTATTGGCCTCTTTGTTAATAAAAATAATTTGTAGATTCTTTATGGCTTTCTATTTAAATAATTATATCATTTGTAACAAATGTTAGCTTTGTGTGTGTGTTTTTCCTTTCTAATCTATATAATGTTAATTCCCTTCCTAAGTTGAGGAAATGTCATTCTATTATTTTATCACAAATGATTGTTCTATTTTATTGAGTGCTTTTTCTGTATCCATTGACATCATCCTGTGTTTTCTTCTTCTTTAATCTGCTAATGTAATGAATAACATTGGTTGATATTGAAACCACCATGTATTATGGGAATAACTCAAATTTAGGCATGTAATTTTTCTTCGTAAATTACTAGATTTGAATTGCTAACATTTTGTTAAAGATTTTTGCATTTATGTTCACAAATAAGATGGTCTTATGATCAGTTTCTCTATGAGGATCTATGAATTTGGTTGTTAAGCATAGAGTATTATGTTTCCTTGGTGAATTACTTTTACTAATATTCCATAACCCTCTTAATCTCTTTGCCTAAAAGTAATTTTGTATGTGTTTAATTTAGCTAAACCAGAATTTGGGGTTAGTATTTGCCTGCAAATGTCTTTCTCCAATTCCTTATTTCAAGAGCACAAAAGGTTTTAGATTTGTGTTTTGCAAATAGCATAACTGTATTTTTTCTTTCTTATTAGCTTTGCAAAGGTATCATTTATATACAGTAAAAGTCACACATTTTAAGTGCACAGTGGGATGAATTTTGACAAGTGTATACAGTCATGTAACCACCACCACAACAAAGATATAGATCATTTCCGTCACATCAGAAAGTGCCTCATGCCCTTTGCAGTCAGTTTCTCTCCCTCGGCTCTGGCCCCCAGAAACCACTGATCTGCTTGTCATCACTGCAGTATTGTTTTATCTAGGATGTCATATAAATGGGATCATATAAGATGTAGTCTTTGGTGTTTGACTTCTTTCATTTAGCATAATGCTTTTGAGATTCATCCATGTTATAACATGTATCAGTATTTTATTTCTTTTTATTTTTTAATGTCATTCCGTTGTATGAATATACCACAATTTGTTTAACCATTCTGATGGACATTTTGGCTGTTTCCAGTTTTGTGCTATTTTATGGTTAAAGCTGCTATGAATATTCAAGTGTTTCTGTGGACATGTTTTCTGTTTTTTAATTTCATCAGACAGTCTTTGTCTTTTAAATAGAAATTGTAATCAATTTCTGTTGTTTAGTAGGTTGCTTACATTTGTATTTTCAGTCAAACCTAAAATAATAGTGCATTGGTATTCATCTTATATTTTGCTTTCTATTTATCCTACTTTATCTGTGCTTTATTTTTTTTAATTGCCTTTGTTTAGGTTGAATGAGTTGTTTTCTTTTTTGTTGTTTTTTTTAATTTAATAAAACTTTATTGTTCAGATTATTACAATTGTTCCTCTTTTTTACCCCCCATAGCTCCCCTCCACCTGGTTCCCACCCCACCCTCTGCCCTTACCTCCCGCCCACTGTCCTCATCCATAGGTGTACAATTTTTGTCCAGTCTCTTCCCACGTACCCCACACCCCTTTCCCCCTGAGAATTGTCAGTCCACTCCCTTTCTATGCCCCTGATTCTATTATATTCACCAGTTTATTCTGTTCATCAGATTTTTTATTCACTCGATTTTTAGATTCACTTGTTGATAGACATGTATTTGTTGTTCATAATTTTTATCTTTACCTTTTTCTTCTTCTTCTTCTTCTTCTTAAAGAATACCTTTCAGCATTTCATATAATACTGGTTTGGTGGTGATGAACTCCTATAGCTTTTTCTTATCTGTGAAGCTCTTTATCTGACCTTCAATTCTGAATGATAGCTTTGCTGGGTAGAGTAATCTTGGTTGTAGGTTCTTGCTGTTCATCACTTTGAATATTTCTTGCCACTCCCTTCTGGCCTGCATAGTTTCTGTTGAGAAATCAGCTGACAATCGTATAGGTGCTCCCTTGTAGGTGACTAACTGTTTTTCTCTTGCTGCTTTTAATATTCTCTCTTTGTCTTTTGCTCTTGGCATTTGAATTATGATGTGTCTTGGTGTGGTCCCCTTTGGATTCCTTTTGTTTGGGATTCTGTGCGCTTCCTGGACTTGCAAGTCTATTTCTTTCACCAGGTGGGGGAAGTTTTCGGTCATTATTTCTTCAAATAGGTTTTCAGTATCTTGCTCTCTCTCTTCTTCTGGCACCCCCATAATTCGGATGTTGGTATGCTTAAAGTTGTCCCAGAGGCTCCTTACACTATCTTCAAATTTTTGGATTCTTTTTTCTTTTTGCTTTCCTGGTTGAGTGTTTTTTGCTTCTTTGTATTTCAAATCTTTGACTTGATTCTTGCATTCCTCTAGTCTGCTGTTAGGTCTCTGTATATTATTTTTATTTCAGTCAGTGTATGTTTAATTTCTAGTTGGTCCTTTTTCATATCCTCAAGGGTCTCTCTAAATTCATCAACCTTTTCTAGGAAGTTCTTGAAAAACCTTATAACCATGGTTTTGAACTCTATATCCAGTTGTTTGCTTTCCTCCATTTCTTTCATTTGTGATCTCTTTCTTTGTCTCCACATTTTCGCTGCTTCCTTGAGTTGGTAGAGTAGCTTTGTGTGGTAGGTGTCCTCTAGGGCCCAGTGGCTCAGCCTCCCCAGTTACCTGAGGTGGACACTCTTGGTGCACCCCTTTGTGGACTGTGTGTACAGCCTTGTTGTAGTTAAGCCTTGATTGTTGTTGGTATCACTGGGAAGAATTAACCTCCAGGTCAATTGGCTGTGAGGATCAGTTGTGTCTACGCCAGCAGAACTTCTTTGCTGGAGACAGCCTTATGAGACAAGACTTGCAAAATTGCAAAAGCCTCTGTGCTCAGCTTGGATGGGGCAGAGTCTCAGGGCAGAGCAGACAGCCTTGGCTTCCCTTCAGCCCTGCCCTATGAGGCCCCTGGGTCTCAGTAGCCCTCGGTAATTACTGCAAGCACCTCTGAGAGAAAGCCACCCTCGAGTTTTGCCCACTGCCAGACAGTTCAGTGTCTCCCCGAATGAGTCTGGGTTCCCAGAAACTTGCCCAGAATTGGAGTTCAGTGCAGTCAGGAGCTTCCATCTCCCTCCCACTTTAGAAAGCCAGCTGCGCACTCAGTTGCCCATGCACTCAGCAGTCAGTCCTCTCTGAGTGCACGCGCCTCCGGACCTCTGCCTTCTGCAGCTCCCCTGAGTCTCAGTGTGCTTTCTCTTTTCCTGACAGTCCAGATTCCCCCTGAATGGATCTGGTTTTCCAGAGTCTCGCCCGGGACTGGAGTTCAGTGCAGTCGGGAGCTTCCATCTGCCTCCTGCTTTAGAAAGCCAGCCACACACTCAGCCGTCCATGCACTCAGCCGCCCGTACTCTACGCACGCGTGTGTCCATACCTCAGCCTTTTGCAGCTCCTCTGAGTCTCAATGTGCTTTCCTCTTTCCTTCTAGTTGTAGAATTTCCACTCAGCCAGCTTTCCTGTGGTTCTGGACGGTGTCTGTTTTGTCTTTTAGTAGTAATTTTGATATTGTTGTGAGAGGCAGCAGTTTTGGTGTTTACCTATGCCGCCATCTTGGTTTCTCTCGAGTTGCTTTGTTTTTGCTTTTATAATTTTACTAGAGGCCCAATGCACGAAATTCATGCAAGAGTAGGCCTTTCTTCCCCGGCTTCCGGCACAGGCTTCCCTCTGGCACCTGGGACACAGTCTTCCCTCGCAGCCCAGGCTTCATCTGGGAAGGATTTCTGGTCAAATTACACTTTAATTATTTTAGATGTTTTTTCTTCTACAAGTTTGGCAGTTTTATATACTATTCCTTTCAGTGCTTACCTTCGAGATGTTAGTGTACTATTTACCATAATGGGTCTTATATTACGCAGTCTCTTCTCTCTTCTTCCAAACAGTTCAGGAATCTTAGAATTCTTTAATTCTGATCATTCTTTTCCAACTTAGTATGCTGTTGTTATTCAGTTTTTAGTTTTATCTTATTGTTATATTATACATTATTACAATTTGTATACAGTCAGCATATTTTATGTGGTCTATGTTTATTTAAATTTAGTTAAGTATTTACTGTTTTCTTTGCTCACCATTCTTTTGTTCATCCCAAATCACCTTGCCTTTTTTCTGAAGCATGCCCTTTAGAAGTTCCTTTAATACATGCTTTTGGAAATAAACTTGTTATTTTTTGTTTGACTGAAGATGCCTTTATTTGCCATTGTTTGTGAAAGGTAACTTTTAGTACACAGTTCTATGTTCAGTATTACTTTCTCTCAATATTTTAAATATGTCTTCCCCAGATTTCTTTTCCTCTACTGAGAAGTCAACTATAAATCTAAATTTCAGTCATTTGAAGGTAATCTGTTTTTTCCTTCTGCCTATCTTGAAGGTCTTTTTTTGATGATGGTGTTCTGCCGTTTTACCAGGCTTTGTTGGGGTAAAGATTTCTTTTAATGTGTTTAGCCTTTGTGGAATTTACTTGGCTTCTTGAAGTTTTGATGATTGATATTTGTGGAAAATCTCAAGTCTGATCACTTCAAATGCTTCCTTTCCTCCATTGTCTATATTTTCCTTCATACTCTACTCTCCGTAACTTTTAATCTTTCTGTTTTCATTTTTTCTACCTCTGTGCAAGCTTGTGTACAATTTCTTTATCTATCAAATCACTAATTCCCTTTCAGCTAAATCCAATTTGGTAATGGACTCACCCACTGTATCTCTAATTAAAAGTATTGTATTTTTAATTCTAGAAGTTATTTTTAGTTCTTCCTGAAACCTGCCTACTTATTTTTGGTATTGCAATTTAAAAAAAATGCATTTAATACCCTGTTTTCTTTCTTTAAACACATTAAATATATCTGTTTTTTTATTCTATATCTGATACATCCAATATCTGCAGCCCTTGAGGGTTTGATTCTGCAGGTTTTTTTGTCACTCTTGTTCATGGCAGCTTACTTCTTTTTGTGTTTGTGATTTTTGTTTGTGAACTCATTTACTTGTGACTCTGTGTATGAAAATCCTTTGAAACTTGGATTTAAAGTCCATTGTTCTAGAGAGGCTTTGCATTTGCTTCTCCCTGTGTTTGGGTACTGCACCATAGGGCTCTGTGGCACTGCCACTTAAATGTTTGTGTTTAGGAGAAGATGTATAATTTCTGATCCCAAACACTGTAAGAGTGGCCTTGGAATTTTCTGAGGAAACTCTTTCCTTTTTGTTCCTTCTCTTCCATCACTAAAACATAACCTTTCTTTCTTCTCTTCCTGGGGAGGTGTGTGTGTGTGTGTGTGTGTGTGTGTGTGTGTGTGTGTGTGTGTTACCCACTGAGGATTTTACCTTCCAGTGATATTGCCTTCAATGCTCACACCCTGTGTGGCCATTAGACTTGTCTGCTGTCCTATAGACTTTGTCCTTTAAATCCCTCAGCTGGGATTGGCTGATACCTCCCTGGCTTCTAGTCTTCTTGTCGTTTATGACCTGTAATAGTTACTATTACTTTCTTGCACTTTAGCCATAAAATTTTAAAAATGTTTTTAATGCTCACCCTAGCATTTTTAGGTATTCTACATGAATTTCCCATACTTTGATATTCAGAAGTCCTCTTTACTTGAAAGTCAACATAATAAATTAGTTTCTGTAATTTGTGGATTTTAGTGAAATCAATAGTTGACTTTGATTTTCACCTCCAAAAATGTAATAGTTGGTTTGCATGAATATTAGTGTCCATTTTTAAAAGATTTTCTCTTCTTTGGTTCTCTAAAATGGAATTATAAAATGTATTTCAGAATTAGTCACTCATTCACTTTATTTTCAACAAATACCTATTGAGTCCTACAATAGCCAGGCTGTTTTACATGCCACAATATATCAGTAACAAATAGACAAAAAGCCCTGCCCCTATTGAGCCTACATTCTAGTTGGAGGAGATAGACAAGTAATAAGATAAATAAGTACAGTGTATGGTATGTTAAAAGGCATAAGTACTGTAGGGAATAACTATGCAGGTAAAGGAGGATTGGAAGATCTTATTTTTCTTCATTTTTAAAAGAATATATCTAAGACTGTTAGGATTCATTTCTATTAAACTTCATGCAAAAATTTACTTTAAACATTCTACTATTGCAGCATTATTCTAACTTAAATTTGTAAAGGTTAAGATATTTATAGACGGTCCTCGATTGGAAAAATAAGTTTATTTTAAGTAATTCCTTAGCCACTTCTTTAGTAACCAAGTAAATGATTTGAAAACATTGATCACAATAAAACTTCAATGCCAAAACTTTCAAATTCTCAGGTTTTAAAAATAGCTTTAAAGTGGAAAATATTCCTTTTGGGGCACCTACTTGCACAAGGGATGAAACAAACAACTAAATACCAAAGGGGGTGAAATATCTGTTATACTTAACTCACTCGGTTGGTTTTGAAAGTTCCAATTGTTATAATAGCCATTCATTTCTTTGGTGCGAAAACTGACAAATGGCAGAAGTAACCAGAAGGACAAAGAGCAGTGGAGGCCTTTAAAGACACAGCAGTGGACTCAGAGTGAAAAGCAGCAGGCACTGTTTCAAAAGGATCCCCGTTAACCTGAAGATGGCAGCTCTGCCGACCAAGAGCAAAGGACCGCGTGCAGCTCGGTTCCCACGAGGGCATGCCCATGCTCTTCTACAAGCACATCAGCTGGGGGACTATTGTAGTGGCTACCCGCAGGAAGTAGGGTGAACGTCTGGGTTAGTGTCCTGACACCGATGACTTCACAGATCCTATCTGTGCACCAGTCGGGGAAGGGTTCAGCATAGTAAGAGTTATTGCACAAGGTTTGTCAGGAGTGGAGTTTCTAGGATTAAGGCATCATCCAGGACTTTGCATTTTTTATGCTGTTTATGCTTAGACTTTACTAAGAGTAAAATATTGAGGAGAGCAGTTCTTTTAAGGACAAATCAAGTTTTCACTGCAAGAAGACAGGAAGGGGTCCTTACCAGACACCTAATTGGCTGGGGCTTTGATCTTAGACTTCTAAGCCTCCAGAACAGTGAGAAATAAGTGTTTGTTGTTTAAGCTAAAGAAAAATAAACTTTTGAAAGTGTGTAAATTAGTTTAATGGGTTTTTTCATTGTGAAATGTAAACATGTTTATTGAGAAAGGTTCAGACAATCTCTCTTTTTTTAATCACTCATAACCTGAGAGAAAGTAGCTATTAATATTGTTAGTAACAGCCATCCCCAAGCTGTGTGCCAAGGTGCTTGGGGGCACCACAGAAAGTCACAAAGTTGCCATAGGGTATTTTCTATCATCAAGGAAAATACATCTATCCAGCACCTTGTTGGAGGTAGTTCACAGTTTCAACATTAGATCATACTCCATTCTTTTTGATGATATCTTTGCAAAAGTGGGTTTTCTATAATAGCTGGGGTGTGTGTGTGTGTGTGTGTGTGTGTGTGTGTGTGTGTGTTTTATTTTATATATTTTTCTTGATTTCAAAGAGGAAGGGAGAGGGGGAGAGAGAGAGAAGCATCAGTGATGCGAGAGAATCATTGATTGGCTGCCTCCTGCATGCCCCACACTGGGGATCAAACCCACACCCAGGCATATGCCCTGACTGGGAATCGAACCATGACCTCCTGGTCATAGGTTGATGCTCAACCACTGAGCCATGCCGGCCAGGCATAGCTGAGTTTTTTTAAATGATTAAAAAGTGAGTACCATGTACAAACCAATGTGGAAGAGAAAATGACGGTAACGCTGTCCTATCTGATTCCAAAATCTGAAGTATGCATGCCCCACAGGTACACACATTCTATTAATAAGTTTTGGGGGCAGTAACAAGGAAAAAAGAGCAGTTCAAATAGCTACGAAGTCATTAGGACATAAATATTTATTAAGTTGTTTGGACCTAACTACTTAAACAGAACTCTGTTAGATACTTGTTTTGGCCTGGAGCCACTGTCAAAAAATTATGAGACTCACTTAAGTAAGAGCTTCTGGAATCATTTGGGAACCTCTAATATATGTTCCTCAGACTTTTTCCTGTGTACACTATATATACTTTTTAACTTAACTATAAAAATTATATAGAAATCTTCACATTTCAACTAAGATAGGTCTGCATCATCATCTATACTAATAAAAGCCTAGGTGGCCCTCACGCCCTTGCGCGATGCCCTCACATCATCACAAGATGGCCGGCAGGGGAGGGCAGTTGTGGGCAATCAGGATGGCAGGGGAGGGCAGTTGGGGGCAAACAGGCCAGCAGGAGAGAGCAGTTGGGGGCAATCAGGCCGGCAGGAGATGGCAGTTGGGGGTGATCCAGCTGGCAGGGGAGGGCAGTTGGGAGCAATCGGGCTGGCAGGGGAGCAGTTAGGGGGTGATCAGGCTGGCAGGCAGGTGAGTGGTTAGGAGCCAGCAATCCCAGATTGTGAGAGGGATGTCTGACTGCCAGTTTAGGCCCGATCCCGCAGGGGTCCCAGATTGGAGAGGGTGCAGGCTGGGCTGAGGGACACCCCTGAGTGCATGAATTTCATGCACCGGGCCTCTAGTTTAAAATATTAATGGCAGTATAGGTTTCCATTGTTTGACTCCATTATTTTATTAACCAATCCCCAAATGTTAGAGGCTTAGCAAAAGTTTACTTTTATAATCAATGGTATAGCTAGGTTTCTAGAAAGAAATTTTCTGGGTCAAAGAGTATGTACATTCTTACACTTTGATGTCCAGAAAGAGAGAGAGCACTCCAAATTGCCCTTTCAAAGAGATTGTGCCAGTTTCTTTCTACCAAGAGTTTATAAGAATACCTTGCCAAAAAGAAGCGAGGCATTGGAGAACTCCCAACCTTCAGAACTGAGATTTGAGGACTGACCACAGGTCTCTTCCCCAACCACTGAATAAGCTTCGTTCCAGGAAGAGAGCTGGGTGAGTGCATCTTGGCCCAGAGCTCTGAGAGCCTCTCCAGGCGGAAACCTTAGCTGTCAAAGGGAACTGACAGCAACATCCAGGCAGATGCCCACCTAGAGAACAGGAAAACCAGGTGTCAGGAATCTTCTTCAGCCTTTGGTTCACTAACTAGTTTTTCAAAACAACATTGTACTCCCCAGAAAGTCATGCTGCCTCTGCGAGGAAGACACAACTGAGCCAAATAGAAGTTGACAACAGGATTTTGTTTTTTTGGACAGGACAGATTTCAGGGTATGGTGAGGGTCAAATGGGATCCTGGCTGTCCTGTGGTCCACAGCACACATATTTTCATCTATGACCATACGTGTTTCACATTTTAAACTACACTTATAGTTTATGGTATTTTCAATTATAACTTATCAAGGAAATAAATATGTATTTAGGGCCTGATCATGGAGGTATAAAGATATGTGGTATACTCTGGAAATATTTCTATCTTAAGAAAACTCTGGAGTTCAGCTCTCTGGGAAACCAAGTTGTATAGAAAGACTCATTCCTGAAGTGTCATGAATGGCTAAGAGTTTTGTAATTTTACATAATGGTAGTGTATATTACTTTTTTTAAAGATGAAGACAGTCGGCCAGTGTGGATCAGTGGTTGAGCATTGACCGATGAACCAAGAGTTTAGGGGGTTTACAGGAGGCTGCCAATTGATCTCATCCATGTTTCTATCTCTCTATCCCTCTCCTATCCTCTTTCACTAAAAATCAATAAAAACATATTAACAATGAAGACAACATATACTTTCGTTCTCTGTAAAACTTTTTAACAATTTTGTAAATTTATGGCTTAAATACTCCTATTAAAATAGCGCTCTAGATTAAAGTTGTTTGAAAAATTAGTTCTTAGATAACTAATTCTGAAAAGGTGAATGGATCCTTTTAGGCCTTCACATTTTATTTACTCTTTTCAAATTGAAGTAAATATTAGTGGGATAGCAGAAAATCTGCTGAGAAATTTACTGTAGAGAAATTAAATCTGCATTGTAAATATTCATCACTTCATTGTTTTTACCTGATGCCTTCAATGCATAGAATCAAGAAGCTATTTCACTTATGTCAAAAGCAAAAAGACACCGTGGTGTGTTTGTCAAGCAATTGCGGCATGGAGAACCTGCCCTTCTTTGTGTAGATGGAGACTGCCTGAGCTGTTGGAAGTCTTCATGTGACTCTCTACAAATCCCCACCAGACAATTTTTCCAAAGTCTTCTGTGCATGTATGTGTCATCTTTAGAGAAGTTGATTGTATTAAGAGAGAGGTGAGCCCTGGCCAGTGTATCTAAGTGGTTAGAGTGTCAGCCTGTGCACTGAAAGGTCCCAGGTTGGATTCCCAGTCAAGGGCATGTAACTGGGTTGCAGGTTGGGGCGCATGCGGGAGACAACCAATTGATGTCACTTTCACATCAGTGTTTTTCACTCTCTCCCCCACCTCTCTCCCTTCTACTCTTTCTAAAAATCAATAGAAAAAATATCCTCAGATGAGGATTAACAAAAGGAAGCGCTTTGTTTGTTTATTTTGGTTGTGTGTGTTTTTGCCTTAATTAGTGACTGGTATGCTTAGGAAAAATAAGCTTTTCAGGATTTTAGAAGAATTGAAGGCCATATCAATTATTTTTACTTGATCAACATAGCTCTCTTTTGTTATTTTTTAAAAACCAACTACATATCTGTTTTCAAAACACAGGACATATTTACAGATTTGAGACATGTGCTAAGAGTGGACTGTAATTGTGTAACCTCATCTGTCATGCCCAGAGCATTGTTCCTTCAAGATAAAAGGATAGACAGTAGCAATGATGTGTGGATAGTTCCTTAGCCCTCTAGGTTTTAAGTAAAGAATATCATGATCGTTTTTTGTTTCCTTGTTCTGGGAAATTAAAATCCATATTAATGGACAGATCTCTGGCCTCTGAATTTTTTTGAGATAAGTAAAAACATTATTTCTTTTAATCCACACCATTTTCATCAGATCTTCACCAAATTAATAAATTATCTGATAGATAAGATCATTAGTAACTTAAATATATCCAGTGTTTACATTCATTCATTTATTCACCAAACATTTATTGAGCTCTACCAATTCTGGACTCCAGAGATGAACAAGACAGATATGGACACTGCCTTTAAGTTTATGATTGAATCAGGAAGCTTTATAGAAAGCTGGTGTCTGAAAATCATTGAGGATGTGCTGTTATGGAGATTCAGGAAATATTTTGAAGTAGCATCCCTGAGCTCAGCCCAGGTCTCAAAGAATCTTCCCTAAGGAACTCCTGGTTGGTCTGGGTTTTAAAGGATTAGTAGAAGTCAGTGCACTCCTATCGTGAAATTCAAGTAAATTCATCTGGCCAGATGCTCCACTTCTTCCAATACACATATTCAGACCTGTCACTACCACACAGATGCTAGTTTGTTCCACTGCCTGGTTATATGATGTCTTCAAGTAGTTCTGGACTAATCCATCATGTCTGTGGTTGGCACTGTGGTCTACCCAACACTGCTGGATTTTTATCTGTTACATTTAGCAATGGGAGGTGAGATTTTAAACACTCTGATTTTTTTTTTTTTTTTAAGAATAATGTCAACTGATGATACTAAATCCAGGTTACCTAGATTTGACTTGATTGGTTTCTGAGTTAGCCTTTAAATGAGTTTGTAATCAGTTGTGCAACTATGCCTAATTCATAATACATTTTATATTTGCATATGCAAATAAACACATGTGTACGTTATTGTTTATATTTATTTTTTTTTAATTTAGAAGTTCAACATCTGTGATTTGGGGTAAATCATGAAGGATGGTATCAGTCTTGCCATCCGGAAGTTTTAGTTAACAGTAGCTGTAATTTACCTAACAGGGATTAAATATGCAATGTTTACAAATGCTTGTGTTTCGTTAGAAAAATATTACTGTGGTCATGAATAAGATTTTCAAATCATTAGTACTGATCACAGATAAATACATCTACAGAAAAAGTCACATTTCATACAAATCATGACTCAGATGGCTTGAACTTTTTTAATCCCAAATTTTTATTGTAGGATTTTGGGGAGTATATCCCCTTAAAATACCTATTTTGTTTCCTCCCAATTAGAGTGATGACATCGTCAAAGGACAGTGTGATAATTTGGCCTTTTCTGGGGAAAGCCCTCGAGTGGAAATCCTTCCCTAAGGACCAATAAGTTGTTTGATTAAAAAATCCAACTTCAATGTTGTCTCTATGGGGTTCCTTTGTCTCAAGAGGGACCAAAATCTGAAGAACTGTAGTCTAGTCTAGCTGAAAACTGGGTGGCATTTTTGAAATGCTGCACAAAAGAATCTAATAAAGAGATGGTGTTTGTCTTAGGTATACTGACACTATGTATTTGAAAAGTCTGCAGTACACAATTCCCATGTAGTTTGTTGGTTTTGTTTTTTGTTTTTAGCTTGAGACTACTCTCATAAAAATAAAGCTATTTTTGTAAGTGCTGCTTCTAGTACTTACATCTACATTTTAAAGGAATTCACAGAAAGTAGTCTATAGTGATAACTTGTGCAATGTCCAGATTGTTGCAGAATTGTGTTTTAAATAAATCTTTTTATGATGGCTGCATTTCAGCAGTATCACATGGTTTGGCTCACATGATTCCAACCCCCAGCCCTTGACACACACACAACAATGGGGCCCATCACCCCTTACTTAAAGTACTTGACTTAATTTTGTGTATTTGTCCAGTGTGTGTGCTGACTGTCCTTTATGCATTGTCTGCGGCCTCACGCGCGCACACACAGACACTGAATAAATATCTGTAATGACAGGTCCCCTTAAGAGACAACCAATCACTCTTTCAAGGAGTCGTGTGTTTCTATGGCAACTGCCTTTCTAAAACTTTGAATTTTACCCACATGTATTTTGCAGATACCAAAAACAAGCTTATGTTTAATTTAAAGAAGCTTTGTTGAAGAAGAGGAAACTGTAAGCTCATCAGCTGATGTCAAGAGTATGCACACTTTGTTCAAAAGCTCAGAGAAAAAAATTATGATTCTTTTTGTGCTTGACACTTAATCAAGTGACCAACGTTCCATTCAGATAGCCTTTTATTGTCCGTTGTTTATATTGCTTATGATAAAGATCTCAAATATATATGCTGTTTGATTGAATTAAAATGGAACGTAGTGGGTACTGTGTGTGTGTTTTCGGCCTCTCTCGTCTCCCTAGTTTTGTACATAATCATGTCATCAGCTCATTGAATTACCTGTGCTTTCATCATCCATTTCCTTTTCTCTGTGTTGCTATGGGCTCTCAGTTATCAGCTACACCTGATCTAGAGGAAACAGGTTATGTCCCTATTTCGAAAGGAGGACCATCTCCCTGGTTCAACACTATGTGTTTGCTAGCAGTTGGGATTCTGGAAGACACATGGGATGTATTCCTGAGTGATAAAATATATGTATAAGGACCGCTTACTAATTTTGTAGGATAATTCAGATGAAGTAATTTGTGTAGTCTGTGGGGTCTGTGTATATGAGTTTTACTTTGCTCTTAGTGGTCTTACTTTGCTTGCAGGGTGTTTTGTTTCATATATATATGGGACTCTTAAGTGGAGCAACTGGAAGTATTCACTTTGGAAAGACACAAATGTATATATTTGTGTGTATTTCGACTCTCCCTTTCTTCCTGAAACACAGATTCCGTTTTCTTAAAATCAAATCAGTTGTGCGGCTGGTGCTGTTTTGCTTCATCCGCATGTGTTAATTGTTCTGTGGCTTGTTTTGTTTACTGTTTTTGCAGACCTGATTCGCCATGGTCCATGCCTTTCACTCCATTACACCACATAGTTGATTTCCCAGTGGGGAAAAGACTGCCTTTTCACCCAGTAATTAGTTATCTCATTCAAAAGGGCCAAGCTTCTCAGAGATGATGTTGTCACACTTTAAATGCCTGCTTTGGAGGATGAGAGCTCATTTAGTTACATGCTCATCCATGTGGTAGAAGAAATGCATGGTTAGTCACCATGGAAATTCTTAAGTATTTGAAGGGCACAGGATGGTTAATTAGACCATTTATACTCAGCTTTTGAGAGATTATGAGTTAGTTTATAGTGATAAGGAACCAGAGTAAGAGGTAATATTTTTCAGCCCCAAGAAGAAGTGGTAGTGTTGTTTATTCCTAACGTGTATTTTTTTTATTTGCTGAGAGAAGACTCTGTGCCACTTTACCTTGAATAAATTTTGTATAATCTCTTGCTAAGTAAGCAAGCACATCCCCAAAAAGCACAGAGGTAAACTGAGTTCTGCAATCTCACTGATGTTACCTCTCCCGAACACAGGAAGAACGTAAACGCTAGAGTTTCCCCTGAAGGTATGGGATGGAG
The DNA here is from genome assembly GCA_026230045.1 of Corynorhinus townsendii. Classification (NCBI taxonomy): domain Eukaryota; kingdom Metazoa; phylum Chordata; class Mammalia; order Chiroptera; family Vespertilionidae; genus Corynorhinus; species Corynorhinus townsendii. The sequence continues at coordinate 53,540,131 of JAPDVU010000004.1, forward strand.
GTAAGATTGCCCCTCAGAAGAGTCCCTCCATTCACGATGCTCCTGGGTCTTCCTGCAGCCCCTATTCAACCTCTCACATCTTGCTATTAACCAGATCTAGGCTTCTTTACTTATTTCCTTCCTGTTTGAGTCCCTTACGACTATGTGGCTTCGTCACTCAGCCCAGGCTCCAGGCACATCCATGCCTTGCCTCCTCACCCCTGTGGCCCGGCCTTTCTTTCTGTGGGACTCTAAGTGAAGCTACACCTGATTTAGAGGAAACAGGTGGAAGGACAGGACACAGTGGCCATTTAATATGCTCAGAGCATCCGTGCACTAAGACATTTTAGAGCTGTTTTGTGTCAAACGATGTGAACAAAAGGCCTAAGATTTTTAAAGTTTTTAAAAATATTTGTTAATATTTTCTTCCATTATGTAGTACAACTCATGTGGTCTAGCTCCTCTTCAGCTTCATCTTGCTCCAAACTCACCCCCAGTCTCTGTCTGGGGACAGTGTTTGAATGTGTTATATTCCCTCTTTCCACTTGGCCACTCCATATGCTCCCTCTTTCGGAAATGCATCTCCACCCTCCCTTGCAGTAGCTCCAGTATCCCTTCTCCAGGAATACCTTTCCTACCCCCCACCCCCACAATCTAACCTAAGTTTCCTCTATTATGCTCTCACAGCACTGTGTACCTTTAAAGGATAGCATTTATTACAGTTTCACATTTATCTTTATTTGCGTGGTTATTTCATAAATGTCTGTCTCCCCCATGCTTAGAGAGCTTCTATAGGCAAGCAGCTCCTCATCTTTGTGTTTCCAGTGACCAGCATGGGAATGGCACATGGCAGGTGCACAGTGACACTTGTTGAGGGACCATCTACAGCTATCTCTGGTAGCCCTTCCAGTGGCCATTAGCCCCTTTCTTCCCAGCATACCCTGAGTTGGTTGAAGTATTTACTGGCTCTATTGCAGCTGGTTCCAGCCCCAGTCCCTGACCCAGGAGGTGGATGTTTGCTTGGTCCAATCAAATCAAAATAGATGCAAAGATGGAGAGAACCTGGGTCCTTATAATGATGTTGTTGAGCTGCTAATTTAAACCCATCCTGGGACAATGCTACCTCTAGGCAAGTCTTTGTGTGAAACAATAAATCTTCTTTCTTGTTCAGGACAGTTAAGAGTTTTCTGTTTCTGAAAATATCCTGATACAGAATGTCATGAGTGAATGAACATATGAATGAATCAATGAACAAGTTCATCTCACGTCTTCACAAGTCCCTTGGTAATTCAGTTTTATTTCTCTTCATTTCTATGAAGTATTGGGCTGTTAGTGAAGATGTTGACCAGTATTGAGCCCAGTGCTGAAATCCAAAATAATTCCTATATGTTTGAAAATTGTTTCCTTCCACTAAAGGCCACATATCTTGAACTTGATCTCACATTCTTCACCTCTCACCCTTTGGCTCCACACTTTGTTCACAACTTTTTGGAGCAAGCTCTTCTCTCAGGAGGTTGAAAGTCAGGTTGTCACAGCCGGCAATTTCCTGTTTGTGAGCTTGAAGCTATAAAAGAGTGCGGGCAGGTTCAACAGAACCTGTAGGTGTTTTCAGATACTGAGCTGATTCATCCCCTTTGGTTGTTAATTCTCCCCAGCTACCATACCATCTCTTCTCTCTGGATACTGCACAATTTCTCTTTGCATGGAGATGAGAGTCTCAAGACCTGCCCATTCCATGCTTTCCATGTCTTTCTGGGTTTTGGTGAGTTGCATTTTAGGTCCCTCCTTCCCCAAAGTTATCGAACAGTTTCTGCACAGGAGAGTTTCATTTGTTTTTTCTTTCTTTTTAAATATATTTTTAATTGAATTTATTGGGGTGACATAGGCTAAAAAACTAAGTAGGTTTCAGGTGTACAATTGTATAATATATCATCTATATACTGTATTGTGTGTTCACCACAAGTCAAGTCTCCTTCTGTCACCATTTATCCTCTCCCCACTTTATATTCTTCTTTCTCCCTCACACCCCTTTCCCTCTGATAATAGCCATACAGTTGTCTGTGTTTAGGAAGGCTTTTTTTGTTTGTTTTGTTTTGTTGCTTAATCCCTTCACTTTTTCACCCAGCCCCACAATCCTTCTCTTCTCTGACAGCTGTCAGTCTGTTCTCTATCTATGAGTCTGTTTCTATTTTTTGTTAGCTTATTTTGGTCATTAGATTCCACATATAAATGAAGTCATATGGTCTGTGTCTTTGTCTGACTGGCTTATTTCACTTAGCATAATGCTTTCCAGGTGTGTGCATGCTATTGCAAATGGCAAGATTTCCTTCTTTTTTTTTTTTTTACGACTATGTAGTATTCCATTGTGCAGATCTACCACAGCTTTTTTATCCACTCATCTACTGATGGGCTGCTTACTAATCTTGGCTATTGTAAATAATGCTGCAATGAACAGAGGGGTGCATATATTCTTTCAAATTATTGTTTCAGGTTGCTTTGGATGTATTTCCAGAAGTGGAATTGCTGGGTCATAAGGCAGTTCATTTTTAATTTTTTGAGGAAACTCTATACTGCTTTTCACAGTGGCTGCATCCATCTACAGTACCACCAACAGTGCCCGAGGGTTCCCATTTCTCCACATCCTCGCCAGCACTGGTTTGTTGATTTATTTGTGATAGCCATTCTGATAGGTATGAGGTAATATCTCATTGTGGTTTTAATTTGAATTTTCTCTGATGATTAGTGATTTTGAGCATCTTTTTTATTGGATTGTTTGTTTGTTTGTTTTTGGTGTTGAGTTCTTTATAAATTTTGGATATGAACCCCTTTCCAGCTGTATCTTGGGTGAATATGTCCTCCCGTTCAAAGAATGCATCTTTTTGTTGGGGCCGAGCTTTGAGTGCACCCTGTAAACCTAGGCTGTGCGTCTGCTGCCTTTCTTTTTCACCGACCTCCAGCATAGCCTAAGAAACGCAGAGTCTTAAATAAACACTAACCGGAATGCCTGCTTGTTTGGTAGCAGAGACTTCGGAGTTTTCTCATTACTCACTTGATCTCCCAGCACTTTGGTAGGAAACCACAGGAGGTGGTCAACTAGATCCCCCACCTTTGGGAGGGTTACCTTTGGCCAGGCCATGGGGGGGAAGTACTGAATTCGTACTTGCTTGCTTAAACCAAGGCAGGGATGATTCGCCTTGGCCCACCACCCTGGCAAGTAACATACTTATCTCTGAGATTCAGAGAACACTCCTAACTGCCTCAAAGCGTTGTTACAAATTTTGGGTTAGAAAGATACTATGAAAGCGTTCATTTTGCCTGGGGAAGCGCTATACAAAAGTATTAATATTACAAGTCTACCAAAGACAAACCCTTGTGAAGTATCTTTTCACACTGCTCGGTGTCTACCTCAGTTTCCCTTCCTACACCCGAATATATGCAGAAGCAGGTCATCAGCTTGGCCCCCACCTACAGGGAGATCGGTTCCCCTGGAACCTTTAGAGTGAATCACCTGCTTCTGATAGCAGACATCCCTTGCTGACCTCTGAATTGGAATGTTTGTTTTTTTAACTTCCGTTATTTCTATTGAAAGAAATTCCTTGTAGTGCTTTGTGTATAGTATTGACAGCTCATCACGTCTTGTTCTGACTCAGCCATCATTTTTGCACACCTACTGTGTGTCGCACATTTTTCTAGACATGAGATACATCTATGAACAAAGAGGACAAAAATTCCTGCCCTCTGGTAGCTTGTATTTGAGTGGAGGGAAACAAAAAATAAGCAATAAATATATAAGCAAATTCTAGTATGTTAGAAGGTGATAATTGCTATGGAAAAAAAAAAGAAAAAATAGAACAAGGTAAGAGGAGTGTCAGTTTGGGGATGAGGAGAGGTTGCAGTTTTAAGTCAAGTGATCAAAGTAAGGCTCCTGTATTTCTAGCATTTTGCTGTTGTTTTGTTGTTACAGATTTAATATTGCAGGTGAATCATCTGCATAAATTAAATATTGCCTGAAATAAAAGCAGTTCAGCTAACAGCAAAATCTGATTGCTAAAAGCTTAGAAAAGCATGAGAAGATGCATGAGCCCTTGTCTGGCACTTTCAGGTTATCTATTGTTAGTTTCCTTTTCTAAAAATAATACTTATTTTTTATAGTCTTCCAATGGAGTATCTCTCCGACACCTACTGCCATGTGCTTTTAGTTAAATGTAACTAGCGGTCATACAAGACTAAGCAGTTCATCCAAAATGTTTCCTTTAAAAGTTCTAAGAAGTCCCTCCTGGTTGCCTTTCTAGCCCATAACAATGATGGATTTTGCAATCCTGCTGGACCAGCCATGTAGGAAAACCTCATGTTGTGGGTAATTCTCTTTAAACACATATTTTGCGTTTTAGTAGTGGTTGTTAAGAGCTGTTGTGTCTTAGGCATGGAGTTTATTATATCCCTATAAATTACAGACCACAGACAACCCCACCCAGAACAGCACTGTGTGTATGATCCTGCACTCCTCCCCTGCTGTGTGACCTGATATATGGATGAGCCCTCCTTTGAGTGCTGGAGTTTTGTACCTATGTACCCTTTCCCTGGCTGGCTTGTCTGTCCTCCCCTTTTCTGCATTCCACCATCATTCTTTCCCTTGAAGTAGCTGAACCTTGGGAGGGGCAGTGTGCGGCTCCTCCCATTGTCTAAACCCATAGACTAGAGGCCTAGAGGCTCTTAGCAGGTCTCCCTCCATGGACTAGACCATGTCAAGATAACACTTGTTTTGCCTCCTGTCCAGAACTGACTAGTAGAGTGCTATTCAAAAGGTAGACGGGAGCTAGGGCCATCAGAATGAGTACTTTTTTATTAAAGTATAGTTGACATACAATATTATATTAGTTTTGGGTGCCCAAAGCAGTGATTTGACATTTATATACCTTACAGTGATCACAGTGATAAGTCCAGTAACTATCTGTCCCTTGCAAAGTTATTACAATATTATTGACTATATTCCCTGTGCCGTATATTACATCCTGCTGACTTATGTATTTTATAACTGAAAGTTTGTACCTCTTATTTCCTTTCACCTTTTTCACCCATCTCCCAACTCCTCCCCTCTGGCAACCATCAGTTTGTTCTCTGTATCTATGAATCTCTGCTTTGTCTTATTTGTTCGTTATTTTCAGATCCCACATATAATTGATTTCTTATGGTATTTGTTTTTCTCTTATATATTTCACTTAGCATAATATCCTCTAAGTTCATCCACGTTGTCTCAAATGGCAAGATTTCCTTCTTTATGGCTGAGTAATTTTCCATTGTGTGTATATATGTGTATATATGTGTATACATATATGTGTGTATACTATACTATACACATGTAAATACATACCTACGTTCATCTATTGATGGACCCCTAGGTTGCTTCCATATCTTAGCCATCCATAATAATAAAAGCATAATATGCTAATTAGACTGGACAGCCGAACAACCTTCTGGATGTCATTCCGGACAAAGGTGTGGTTGTGTGGGCCAAGGCAGAGGCAGTTAGGGGTGATCAGGCAGGAAGGCAGAATGGTTAGGGGTGATCAGGCAGGCAGGCAGGTGAGCAGTTAGGAGCCAGCACTCCCAGATTATAAAAGGGTGTAGGCCGGGCTGAGGGACAACCCCCCCACCCCCCATGCACGAATTCCATGCACCGGACCTCTAGTTGTAAATAATATTGCAGTGAACATAGAAGTACATATATATTTGAGAATTAGTGTTTTCTTTTTCTTTGCATAAATACCCAAAAATGGAATTGCTGGGTTGTATAGTAGTTCTAGTTTTAATTTATTTAATGTTTAATTTGTTTTCTGAGGAACTTCCATACTGTTTTCCATAGTGACTGCACCAATTTACAATCACACTGGCAGTGCACAAGGGTTCCCTTTTCTCCATATTCTCAACAACACTTATTTGTTGATTTTTTTTATAATAGCCATTCTGACAGGTGTAAGGTAGGTGATACCTCCTGTGGTTTTGATTTGCATTTCCCTGATGTTTAGTGATTCAGCATCTTTTTATATGTCTGTTGGCCAGCTACGTGTCTTCTTTAGAGAAATGTCTATCCAGGTCCACTTCCCATTTTATAATTGGATTGTTTGTTGTTGTTTTTATGTTTAGTTGTTCTTTATACATTTTGGACATTAACCCCTTATTGGATATATTATTTTAAGATAACTTCTCCCATTCAGTAGATTGTCTTTTCATTTTGTTGATAGTTTCCTTCAAACCTTTTTGTTTTGATATAGTCCCGTTTGCTTATTTTTTCTTTTATTGCTCAGAATAAATACATTTTGAGCATAGGCAGATGTCCTTCTATTCCTTACCTGTTGTTTCCTGTCACTCACCTGATTCAGAGGGTGTGGAGATCGTGGAAACTAGCCTGGAACACTCAAGAGAGGGTCTTCCAGAGGAAGTGGGAGCTACCCTGGCTCATTGCAAGGTCAGGCCCTGGACCTGTCACTCATTATTCTGAATTGTGCAGTGTGTGCTTCTGTCACCTCCTGCAATAGAATGCTCTTGAGAAAGTCATATACTCTCTCTAGGCCTGTTTCCTCGTCTGTTAAAGGTGATTTGTCTGCAAATAACCTTCAAGATTGCTCTCACTTCTAATGTTCTGATGCTGCTAAGACACTATTTATGGCCCTTTTCCTAAAAGTTGACTTTTTTTGACATGGTTGGAATCTTCCACTTCTATCACTTTAATCTCGTCTAATTCTCCCCATGAATTCATTTTATTCATTTCATTGTCACTTTTCCTCTATATGCTTTATAACCCAAGTACTCCGGTCTTCTGGCGCATGTCTGCCTCTGGAACCTGTGACCTACTCTGCAAAGAGCTGTGGTTGCTTCCTCCTGTGCTCCCCACCCAAAATGCTGCTTTTGTATTGGTATCTCTGAGTAGGGAGTTGAGCTGTTGAGAAAAACATCTTTGTAGTCCAATGTCTTTATCTTAAAAGAGACAGAGAATGGAATAATGTGTTCTTTTTTGACTCTTTAGGCTCTAATGACCACAATCAAAATAGATCTGTACCTAAGCAGTAAAAAGGTAATATATGTGCATTTTCTCATAACAGGAGTCCTAACACAAAAGCAGTGTAAACATAAATTGCATAGTCTGTACCATGATTTTTAAAAATGTTTTCATTTGAATCTTGAGAAAAATATACCCCAGTGATTAAAAAAAGCATTATTTTCTCTAAATTTCATAACATAGAGGAAGTGTTTTTCATTTTCTCAATGCCTTGTGCCTGGGAATTTTGAAATGATAGATTCAGTTGTGGTATTAATAAAGTTTCACAGTAAGAATGTCAATGTGGAGAGCGATTGCTATAAATACAGTAAAGTGCCTGGATTTTAAATATAAATTCTTTGTCAGATTGCTATTCACTTAATTACCACAAGCTAAAATTTATCTATTAGCATTTCTCTTCTAATTGTTACCATTGTGATAAACACTTTTCTTTATATAGTACAATTTACTTCAGGACAATGAATAAGGATTTAGTATTGAAACAAATTGTAGGAATCAAATATTGCTATTGCTTATTTATTCAGAATATAACTTATTCAACAAAGTTAATTGCACGTTATTTTAAAGATTAGGTAGTTAGAAATAGGATTATTTGTATTTAATTGGAAAAGAATCTGGATCTTCGAGGTAAAATGTCTGGCCCCAAACCACATAATAAATGAGAGATAAGAACTAGAAGTCACTTCTTTGGTATTTAATTCCTGTCCTTGATTATCTGAATTGATATGAATATTTTATGTAAAATACCCATATTTCAGAAAATTATGTTATTTTAGATATACCCTTAGTAAATATACCTGTCTTTCAAAGACTATTGGAATAAATTCCCCTGTCTTTATATGGGGACATACTTAACAGTGTATGAATTGATGAGATTACATCTTATTTTTAAAGACTTCCAAGAGTGAAGGTTTCCTAACTTCCCTCATTAATCCACTATAGTGGCCAATTAGATTTGATGTCACAACACTCTTTCTTATCTAACTTAAATCTCTCATGCTGTAGCTTAAGTCTGTTTTCTTTCACTCTAGGATATTAAAAGCAACTAATCACCATTATCCATTTTTATGAAGTAATTTTTATGATAATATTTATGAAGAATTCCATATATTTGAAATATATGGCAGTAAGCATAACTCCCAAATATCAGTAAATTTTTTACAGAGAAGATGGACCAGCTTGTAATAAATTTAGATGACATGGTAGTATTTAGTTTTGATGAATGAATAATACTGTGAACTAATGTAACTTAAGCAGACTAAATGAAAAGCATTCATCTATTAACTCATTCACTTAAATATTCATCAGGTGCCTACTTTGTGGTATTGTATTGTGCTATATTCAGAAGTACGAAAAATAAATCATAGAATCAAGCCAATTTCAGTGCAAGGGATTTTTTAAAATAGAATTTATTAGGTGGATTGTAAAACTTATTAGGTATATTAGTTAGAAATGTGAAAATAGAATAGCTTAATCTTAAGAGGATAATTCTATGTCCTATTTAATGACTGTGTGGTATTTACAACCATATCTGAAGGTGGGGCTGAAAAATACAGTCTAATTATGAAAACATTTTCTCTTTACAACTGCCCCATTACTAAAATCTGTAATAGGCACCAAATTTTACTATGGGTGGCCCCTGAGCTCTTCATCTGGAAGCCCCTTTGCTCTGGTGTTAATATTGAAGAGGTACCTGTGTCTTCCCGTATGTATTTGGACATGTGTGAGCACTAGCCAGTGTAGGACAACAAGAGGTTTATCACTGGAAATAAATTACAGACTCATGAGGCATGAAAATGATATGCCTGGAATGCAGAACAAGGGTTGCCTTCTGCCTGCTTTCTTTATCAGACAGCAGAAAGGAGAAAATGATTTATTCTGGAGCCATTTGACACTGACCAAGCAATGTATAACAGATAAAATGCTGATTTATTGCTGCAAAGAGAATAATGGCTGTTCTTGCTAAAATGCCATTAATAGTTTTATTGTTTAAAGTGCAAATTACATTTGGCAATTTGTTAGTCCCCTTTTGAGGTGAACTTGAAGTAATTCAGTGTAGGCTTTCAGCAGAAAAAGGACAAAGCAATTAGCAAATCATAAAAGAAGTCATTCACCAAGGTTGGCTCTTTATGAATTCTCTGTCTGAACTATAAAGATGTAGAAAAAAAAATTGTCTTTAAGAAATACAAAATGATGCAAGTATTTGTTTAAAACAGAAATGCTATAAGAAAGTTGATGTTGGCCCTAGCTGGTTTGGCTCAGTGGATAGAGCATCATCCTGTGGACTGAAGAGTCCCAGGTTCGATTTCAGTCAAGGGCACATGACCGGATTGTGGGCCCGATCCCCAGTAGGGGGTGTGCAAGAGGCAGCTGATCAGTGATTATCTCTCATTGATGTTTCCATCTCTCTCTCCCTCTCCCTTCCTCTCTGAAATCAATAAAAATAGTTTTTTTAAAAGAAGAAAGTTGATGTTGGCACACTCTGTAGAGCTGAGGGTATGCCTTCCATGGACGCCTGCTGTATGCACAAAACATTGTGCTAGTCACCAAAGAGAAAACCAAACCAGAAAAAAACGTAGTTCCTGCCCTTGGGGATCTTACTGTCTGATGGCAGGAATTAGATGATTCAAAATGAATTAAAATATATAACCGGAATTGGGTCAGAATCTCAAGAAAGGTACACATGAAGAGGTTCCAAGGAGAAGGTGACATTCATAAGGTGACATTTGAGGTCACTTTTAAAAGATGCCTAAGATTTCTAAAGCAACAGTTGGGGCTATAAAGCAGTTCCAGAATGAAGGGATGTCAGGAAGTGGAAAGATCTGTGCTGATGAACATCGAGTGGGCTCTTTGATGCATAGGTTATGGCAGCATGATCATAAATTTCAGTTTGCCTGGGGTGGTCCCTGCCACCACCTGTTGCCCTAGTGTAATTATTAACATTGCCCTCTTCCACTCTTCAGAGTCCCAGTTAAATGGTCAATTATACAATGAATGACCTTGGTGGCTATAAAAATGCACCACTCACCTCTCCTGCTTTAGGGAGCACAACTGGCTGATATCCCCAGCTGTGGCCCCTCTAGACTCACTGCACTTTGGCCCCATGGCCATACTTCCCAGGGGCCACTCCCAACCAGCCATCATGCATAATGAGGGTGCTAAGCTGTGTTCATTCCAGCAAGACAGGGCTCCTCCACTGAGACACTTTGCGGCAAGGACGTCCATTGGCAGGGCTGAACCTTTCTGAGAAGTGCACAGCACTCTAAGACATCCCACTCCCTGCCTTCCTCCTCTTTCACACAGAGCCAGGCCTACATCTTGGTTTGCAGACTTTTCCTGCCTACCCCTGCTCCTTCCCCAAGAAACCTCTTACAAGTCTAACCCCATGATAGTGCCTGCTTCTCAGCAGACCTGAACTAATGCAGTGGCCCTAGTTATTGATAAGTCTCAGATAGTAGACAAGGATATGATTACAAAGAAAAATTGGGATGATACTGTAGGCAATTTTGAAAATGACTTTGAAGAATTTGACCTTAATTCAGGAGACCATGAGGCTCCATTGAAAGTTTATCTCTCACAGAAAAATCATTAATGATTTGGTCCTGCTGATGATAGAGAAGGAGAGTTGAAACAGGGCGACCAGTTAGAAGGGTACATCAGTTGTCCATTAGGAGCCTAAAGAAGAGTAGTGTATGAGATGACAAACACTGGCATGGGTATGAGAGACACTACAGGGGGGAGGTTGGCGAGTTTGGATATGGTGGGACAGAGAATCAGAGATTATTTAGTCTCTCTGTGCCTCAGTTTCCTCATCTGTGATATGGGAACAGTCACAAGCCCTACATCACTCATGGAGCCATAGTGAGGATTAAATGAGTCAGTACATTCCAGAAGTTCAGAATGGTGCCTGGCACGGAAGAACCCAAGTGTTTCAGAATTTGTTTATCTGTTGCTCTCTAACTGCGTTGTCCTATAGGACTTTCTGCAGTGGCAGAAATGGTTTATAGCTGTACTGTCCGGTACAATAGGCACTAACCACATGTGGTTATTAGCACCTGAAATGTGAATAGTGTGACTGAGGAACTGTATTTTTAACTGCATTCAATTTAAATTTGAGTAGTCACATGTGGCTAATGGTTACCATTTAAAAGTCACACCAATTTCTAAAGTACTAAGTAACTAACATGAAGGGAATTGCAAAATTATAGTCTATTATTTTCTGCCAAAAAGCTTGGCCCAGCCAGTGTGGCTCAGTAGTTGAACATTGACCTATGAACCAGAAGGTCACGGTTTGATTCTCGGTCAGGGCACATGCCTGGGTTGCAAGCTCAACCCCCAGTGTGGGGCGTGCAGGAAGCAGCTGATCAATATTCTTTGTCATCATTGATGTTTCCCTCTCTATCTCTTCCTCTGTTGTCTTCTTTGAAATCAGTAAAAATAATATTTTTTAAAAGCCTTTTGTACTAATATGACTTACTTTTAAGTAAGCTCATAGTTTTGTTTGCTGACTGATACTCAGGGATAAACACAGAGAAGATGTGGTCCTAAACAGATCCCTCTGAGATAATGAGAGCAATAAGAAAGGGACGAGAAGTAATGTTTTTACTAACCCTGCAATGAGACAAGTACTTGAGGGCTTGAAGGAGAGTGATCATGTGTTGGTTTCTGCAAGTAGCTAATAATAGGTGGCTAAGACCTCCCATTTAATGGGATCTGGACTCTCTGCTGTCCATTTCCAAGGCCAAAAGAGAGGAGGTAATTCAGTGCCTGCTATAATGCTCCCTCCAAATAATAGGCAGAATAGCACTGCTATTACCTAAGGTCACTGCTAATGCTGCAGCTGAGGACTCTGGTAGTTCAAGGACAGCACTAATTGGAACTCTGCGGGATGTATTAGAAGGAAAGGAGCACACATTTCTTATTATCTGTAAGGGGAGGATAAAAAGGCATTAGTGTGCCACTCTATCCGAAAAAGGATTTTTGAAATATCGCTCTTTCCCTTTTCTCTGTTCTCCTGCCATGCTCAGGGTGAGCTGGCCTTCCCAGTTCCATGAATATATCACTGCCCAAGGCTGGGTGTTACTGTGGGCATCCCCCGCATTACTGACTCACCAGTTGATATTTTTGATGCAATTGAAACTCCAGATGCCTCAGTTGATATGTGTACCCTGTGTGGATCAAGGTATTTCTCTCAGGAAACGGAACACCATGGGAGGCAACATGTAGCGTGAAGTCCACCCTGAGAGCACACCACAGCTTTGTCACGTGGCAGATGTGTGACCAGTGCTAGTGATGTTAAGTTTGGTGTCCTTACTTGTGAAATGGGGAGTACTGGTATCTTCTGAGTTATTTAGAGGATTGCGTAAGTTAACGTGAGTCTTTTACGTGGATGTGCTGGAAAATGTTAACTCCCTACCCCTGCCATATCTCTAGTCTCCTAATTTTCTTAAGTTCCCATTCATTATTGTTCCAAAATCTAGCATTACCCAGTACTAGCTCTCAACTCTGTTAAACCTCCGCGCCCAAATCACACATGCTTCTCACTTCCATCGTGTTGACCTACTCAGCCCTCCAGGGCAGCCTTTCCCGGCCTCTGTTCCCTCCTTGCCATGATTGCCTCCTATCCTTTTCTGAGCATTTCTGAGGCCAGCACCTTCCTGTTCTGCATGCATTTGGCTCCTTGCCTGTCAAACGAAGCCACTCGGGGCTCATGGCCCTGCCACGTCCTGACATTTGATAGGTTTCTGTACATGAGACCACCACCTGAGTTTGCTCCTTTTAAAAAATCTTCCTTGGTTTTTCTCTTTAACAAAAAGCGCCACCTTTTTATTAAAGATACTTTTTAAAGAAGCAGATAAGGAAAAACTCAAAGCACTCATCATATGACCGTCCCTAGAAACTACTGTGTACATCCTGAGAGTACCTTACAATGCTGATTGTGTGTGTGAAAAAAAAAAAAAACTTAATCACTGCATTCCCACTTCTTAATAACACCCTTCTTCAGTGTGTTAATTTCATACTGTAAATATCCCTCTACAGCATCATTTCAAGTGTCCTCTCAGACCGCTGCGTGTGAATGGATTATGGTTTATTACTGGACACCTACATGGTTTCTGCTTTCCCCCACTATTACAAATAAGGCAGGACATTATAAAGAGAGCAGCAGATAGCACCCTTGTGCACATATCTTTTCACACAGCCTTGAAATGGAATTATCAGAGTGAAAGGCATATACATTTTTAAGGTTTTTGGTACCATATTGTCATATCACCCACCAAATGGATGGATCTATTTCTTTGCTCCCCTCAGGGCACATGAGGCTTTGACCATTTGGTTCCTGATGCAACCAGTAGAACTACTTGGGGAGGAAAAATGAGAGGGAGAGGGAAGAAAACCAACCAATGCTTTTCACTACTCATTGGTGGATCTGGTTCCATGTCCACTATGTTTTTAAACTCTCTTAGCATAGGGCAGCTCCCTGGCTGCTGCGGAATTCTTCTTGATTAGCCGCTTGCTGCCTTTGCCCCTCTAAATTGCCACCTGTAAATAAATGCACTTGTTTCTTGGAAGCGTCGGCTCTCTGGAAAGAGCCTTTCCACACCTGTCTCATCCAACTGGAGAATCTCAGCTGCGTCTCTTCCTTTCATCGCGTCTCTTCCTTTCATCTCGTCTCATTTTGCAACAATATTTTCTCCTTTCTCTGTTATTGGCCTTTTGATTTAATACTTTAATTTGGCATGTAGGTTCATTGTATCACTATTCCAGATAATGCATGCCATTCTAGACTGAATATTCTGTAACATTTTCTTCAAATACTGTTTTGTGAAAAGATGTCTCACAGCCTCAAAGGCTCACCCATTATATTCATTTTTTAGAAGTGAAAAGATAAAAAGCAGAGCCTGTGTGGTAACTACACAACTTGATTCTTTTCCAAATGCTCAGGAGAAAATTGCCTGTTCTTTTTATCCAACAGGATGAAGACAAATACAGTTTTTATTTTTTCTACTTGACTATGTGGGACACAGATTGTTGCCTCAGTAGGTTGATCACAGCACATTTCATAATCTTTAAGGACGTGAGCAACACACACTCCTCAGAGGGAGAGCTGGTGGGTCTGCTTTGCAGATACGCACATGCTCCCTCCTCCAGACAATGGAGCTGCAGTTAGAGTGCCGCCCACCTTGGGCCGGGATTGGGGACCCAGTGAGCAGCTGAACGGCTCCCTTAGTGTATGGTGTCAGCAGCTTGTGGGAAGGCTTATGGTACAGTGATGTGACAAGCTGTGAACAGCAGATCAGAGCAAAACGTGAGATAATTTAATTGAGGAGCTTGGTGAGAGGACAGCTCTCCAGAGCAGAGAGCAGGCACATGGCAGAAAGGGCATCTGAGGAAGGGATAAATTATGAAATCGCCTTCTGAGGACAATGTGAAAAGGATGCTTCCTCATTTCTCTGGCAGTTTGGGTCAATTTCCTATCCTCGCATGCTTTGCAAAAAGGGAAATAATTTATTTTTATTACTGCCCCATTCTTGTTAAGGCAATTTTTAATACCACATAGAGTAAGTCACCCATTTCTATGTAAGGGACTGACTTCCTCTTTTCTCTGGGTTTGGTATTTGCTATTTCTGCCTCTACCCCTTTGGGAAGAAAATGCTATTTGGTTGGTTTTTTTTCTTTCTTTTTAAGTAGTAGTAAAAATGTGAGACTGTGGTGTATTTTCTTTGACTTGTATCTTTTGGAGGCTATTGTAGGCCTTTTTATTTCTTGTCTTTGGCTCTAAATTCTGATGTGGATTGTATTTTTTAACCTTTATTTTCAAACCACTTCTGAGTTAGTTTTATGCGTCATTCCTTCTTATTCACTCTCAGACTGTCTTTATAAGAAAAGTGGTGAATTTAACATTACCTAGTCTCAGTAAATTTCATCCCCAATATCCATCCTGGGCACTTAAAAAAACAACACACAGAACTCAGAAATGGCTTATCTGGGTATATTAAGGCATTTGATTATTCAGGTTGAAATAATGCATCTACTTACTAATTTTTTTCAGTGTTTTTTTTTTAACTTCTTTCTGTGTTGAGACCAGTTGTCTATTTTAAGTATAGGTGGCCTTCTAGTTTAAAACAAAGTTTTAGCTTGATTATCAGCTTTGGATCATGAGGTTGTTAAGGCCAATTTAGGCACTTCTGCCTTTAGAGTTCATTTTAGAGAACTTTCACACTGTGTCAGTGACAGAATCAGTGCCTCTGTTTAAAACCATCTACTGAAGTCCTTGAGGGCAGATACCACTGGAAAATAAGGAACATCGCGCGTACGTGTACACACACACACACACACACACACACACACACACACACACGGCCATGACCTGGGTCAATACACGATGACTTGGAGTTGAACACGGTGTTATAGCATCACTTCTGTGTTTCTGTGGGTTTGCTTCGGTTATGCATGGTGATGCGAGAATATTAATTCCAGCATGGTAAAATTTAACGTCAAACTCGCTATCCCTGAATTTAACCTTTTAAGAAAATCTTTCATCTTTCCACTCTTTGGGATTCTCCTTCTGTGCACATACATCTATACATGGAATTTAATGTAAAAAATTTAGATCAAAAGTTCTCATTTCAAACTCTTACTCAAGTTCCATTTGTTTCTGATTCCACAGTTGAAATGCCACAATTGAAAATTTGTTGGATGTCAAAGAGAAAAGATCTCAAAATGGCTTAGCCAGTCGCACAAGAATATTGCCATTTCTCCCAGTTTCTTCCCGGCTGCCTTCCACACCTGATCTTATCTTGCTTAAACCCAGGTGTTTTCCCTTCCTGGGCAAATCTGTTCATGTCCTGTTGGAAGATGACATCCTTCTTTCCTGGCGGTCCCATTCCTTGCAGCTGAGTGGGTCAAAAGGTCCGAATTAGTCAGAGGGATACTTAATGATGAATTCACATATTTTAATACGAACGACTTGACTTAACGGCCTGGCACATCACTCACAGTAGTAGAATGTCATTCCCTGTGGTTTTAGAGGATATACCTGCTGAAAGAGACCCTCGAGGGACCTTCAGGAAACCTTGTCCGGCATTTTTTCGTCATTCTGAGGGAGCTTTGTGCATGTTTTAAGTGTCTTGCTCTTGAAAGGTTTTCTGTGTGAACTAGTTTTGTAAAAAGCTGACAGGCATGGAAGGAAGGAAGAACGGAGGAAGGAGAGAGAGTTAAATGAAAGTTTGGATGCCAAGAGAAGAGCTGGAAGTGAAGACTATTTTCCCCAAGATAGCTCTCCTCTCCACTCCCCACCCCCGACACCTTCCTAAGTTTACCTCCAAATGCTTTCTATCACCCAAGCACTTACACAACATTGCAGACATTTTCATCTAAGCTAGTAGCAGTTAATTATCTATCTTTGTCTGTGTTTCAGCACTTAATGTTATTTTGACAGGGGTTGCATACTCTCTGTCTTTTTGGAATTTTTTAAGTGTTCTTCTGAGTAATTTGAGAAATTCCAAGTATAGATGAGGTGATCTGTTCTCTCCTTTGTTGTCTCTTTAAATTTAATTTTTTTTAAAAAAAAAAAACACACATTTAAGGAGGACCCACTGTGTGACCCACAGCATGCTCTGGTCACTCCCACATACATTGTCTAATTTAACCCCTTCTTCCCCTGAATCTGCACCTTGAATCACCATTGTAATCTCTGTGTGTGTTGGGAGGGGAGGGGGTTTCGGGAGTGGGCAGAGAGGTCATAATCCATGTTTAGCAGAGATTTCAGTCTGCAAGGGCACTGCTGCTTCCCTCTCTATTTATAGTCTGGAGAGTAAAGCTCCTGGTTGGTTATTGGCAGAAGTGCTTTACATCCAGGATAATCTCTGGGAAGTTTCAACATGAGTTGGTTTCTATTCCTTGCGAAAGCATGTGTTTGCTCACCTGCGTGCAAGGTGAATAGGAGACTCAGCTCGCCAAACGGAGTGTGTCAGGAAGGATTACTGATTTATTTATGCTTGCTTCCAGAATATTTGAAGAAGTTGGCTTTAGTACTCCCTTCAAATGGGGCTTACTCACCCAGTCAGTGTCTGCGTCAGCATTTAAATATCTCAGGCCTGTCATTCTGGAAGAGGGGTGTTCCCGGAGGTGCCTTCCCTAACCTGTGGAGTGAAACCTGCCTAGTTGCAACAGGCCCAACCAGGATCTCTCTCCTGGCCTGATGCCGCTTTCTCCTTTGGGGTCAGACCCACATTTGCTAGCAGCTGCCTGAGCCTTAGCTATCTTGGGGAAAATAGTCTTCACTTCCAGCTCTTCTCTTGGCACCCAAACTTTCATTTAACTCTCTCTTCTTCCTCCCTTCCTCTGTTCTTCCTTCCTTCCATGCCTTCAGTGTCTATTGAGTGAGTACTGAATACCTAGCACTGTACAAAATCCCAGGGATTCAGAGCTAAACATATAGGCCTTTCTTCGTGTTGTGCACAAGGAATAAATGGTGTTTTTCCAAGAGGCAAGCAAGCCTTAGGTACAAATTCTTTTTAATGAAGGGAAAATATTATCTTTAAATGAGTCATCTCCATGCTTGCAGATAGGATTGCTCACGCAATTACAAGTATTTTCTAGCATGAAGATTCTTTAGGACAGCATTCATCCATTTCATATTTATTGAGTGCTTAGTGGGTCGAGGTATGTACAGAACACAAAAACCATACAGCTAGATAAGACAGGGTCCCTCTTTCTAAAGACTCATATTGTAATAGAATAAGGAGTTCTATAAAGTCTATATTAATACCATAGAAGAGCACTGGGCATGCTGAGTGATAAGAGATTATGAGCACTGTGTAGGATGGGGGACAGGAGAATGCCTACACATAGTAGGTTCCTAGTATTTGTTGACCGACCAATGGGGTTAGCCCACACTCAGGACCTATTAAAGAGGGTGACATTTCAGCTGTTTCATAAAAGATGAATAAAGCATTGTCGAGGAGGAGAAGGGCATTGTAGGCAGTATGAGCAAAGGTAGAATACTTGGAGGTGACTGAGGGCTTGCAAAAACAGCATCAGGATGCTCAAAAGGAAGTGTTAGATAGATGATTCCAGAAAGGGCTGGTGGAGCCAGATTGTGAAAGGTTGGAAAACTTTGGCCTTTTTGTTTTTGGTCAGCAGAACAAGGAGACTGCAGTCATTTTGAGCAGTGAAGTTACACCAGATCTAGGTTTTAGAAGGGTTATTATCTGTCCTGTGTAGGATATTCTCTCAAGTCAGGAGAAACTGAGGAGAGGAAGCCTTGGGGAAGTTTGAAGAGGGACCCAACCACAGCAGTCCGTGTAGGAAAAAAGAAAGCAAAATTGAGAGGAACTGCAGCATATCCCATGTCAGAGATAAGGCTGGGAGAAAGCAAGGATGACTGCAACTTTCAGAGAATGCACATTCCCCATTTACGAACTCTGCAAACTTCTGCAGGTTACTTTACTTTCCAGTGCCTCAGTTTCTGAGTCTGTAAAACAGGCACAATTGTACTTACCTGGTAGCATTGTTGTGAAAATTTGCTGGTATAATGGTGGTCTAAGCATCGAGTATGTCCCTTGGCATGTAATAATAACCAGCATTTATTGAACTTGTACGTGCTTTACATGTACCTACTTACTCAGACCTAACAACCTTATGAGGTAGAAATGGTTCTTATCCTTATCCTACACTGCCTGTCAATGTTATTGATTATCATTATTCTTTACTATGACATCTCAGTCCTCCTATTCCCTGGCTCCCTAGATTTGTGGGAAGTAGGAGAGAAGGGACGTCTGTTATGTGACCTTTCTGATCATCTCACATAAAACTGACCTGTCCCTGACTCATTCCTTCAGGACTCTGTTCAGTCACAGAAACTAATCTGATAAATGAATCTGCTGTGAATGGAATGGGATGGTAGATGAATGAGTCACTTTTTTAGAAAACACATCTACATTTTAACTAACTAACTGGCAATGGCTGTCACCCAAAGGAATGACAAATTTTAGGCCAATAGGGAATTATTTTTGAACTGGAATACCTTAAATCACACCCCATGGCTGGCTCCGCCTGCCTCTACTCTTGTCCTGTGTATTATTTATATAATGTCTCTTTCTTTGCTTTCTATTCTTAATGCTATCTTCTTTTTTGTAATTGTTTTACTTTTATTTTTTAATTTATTGATTTTGAGAGAAAGAGAGAGAGAGAGAGGAGGGAGGGGAAGAGAGAGAGACATCAATTTGTTGTTTTACATATTTATGCATTCATTGGTTGATTCTTATATGTGAACTGATATGACTGGAGATTGAACCTACAACCTTGGTATATGAGGTGACACTGCAACCAACTGAGCTACTCCGCCAGGGCCATCTTAACACTATTGTCTAATTAAGACAGTCATTCTTATTCATTGAAAAAACTTTAAAAAGTAAGGAGAGCAAACCAAAGAAAGTTTAAATCTCTCAGAATAATCTTCCTCCTCGGGAGTAACCATGTAGAGATTGCCCTTCTAATCTTTTAAAAACTGTATATGCATGAAATATGTCTGAATATTGGGCAAAGACTCATTATACTGAAATCACCTTAGTCAGTGCAAGTTTTAGGTACTTGTGTAAATTACCTGATGGAATTGCTTTAAAAGTAGGCAATGAAATTCAACAGAAATTTAGCCATTTCACGTGAGAGCATGACCCCACAGCCTGGGTTGGATGCCAGCAAAAACAAGTCTTTTTAAAAGAGCGTTTTCAAGAGCAACACAGTAAGTGGTTACATAGTGGGTACCACATGCAGATCAAATGTTAACACCAACTTTTAAAATATTGATTTCAGAGAGGAAGGGAAAGTAAATCATTGATCGGTTGCCTCCTGCACACCCCCTTCTGGGATTGAGCCTGCAACCCAGGCATGTGCCCTGACCAGGAATCGAACTGTGACCTCCTGATTCATAGGACAACACTCAACCACTGAGCACACCAGCCAGGCAACACCAGCTTTTTTAATATCATGCAAATGGATATTTCTTGCTTGGGATAAAATTTCTAATGATAGCTTTCATATACTAAGTCAAAGACTGTATCTCTAACAATGAGAAGTATTAGATGACTTGTAAGGGATTCTAGCAATGATGAAAATATTGCAGATGAATGTGAAACATTTGGATAAAATATGATTCAAAAAATTACAAATCAATTATTTCATATAAATGTACTTTAAAATATGAATGTGAATTAAATATAAAAAGATAAATAATTATTTCATACCATTTCTGAAAGCCTACAAACTCAAGTTAGCGAAAGTGGGGGTTTTTGGGGGGGAAGGGAGATTGTATTCTCATTGGTAAAATGGAAGATCTCTTATTTGAGGCCACCTTATTTTCAAGTATATTAGTATATATGTACTTTGGTTTTTAATCAAAGAAACAGGATCATATTCTAGTTGTGTTAATAATCTATTTTTTATACTTTATATATTATAACTATTGTCCATGGCTTAATTTTCTTAACCATATCATTAGTAATGACTACATTACAATGGGTGGAGCAGAATGTATTTAACTAGTCCTCTCTTGTTAGATATTGAAAGGATTATTTCCATTTATTTAATGTTATAAATAACCCGGATGAATAGTTGTGTAGATAACTCTCTAAGTATGTCCATGGCTATTTTTCTTAAGTTAAATGTCTATAAATAGAATTGCGGGGTCAGGGCCTTGCAGAATTTTAAGGTACTTAATATAAAGTGCCAGGTTGCACCAACACATAATACTCTTAGTACATTTTAGGGAATTATTCGATTACTGTCCCCTTGTGACAGTGTCTTAATTAATTCTGAGTAACTCCTTAGCAAGATCAGTTCACTGCTGTCCAAGGTGTTTGTCCTGTCCCCCTCCTTCATCAGCTTCGTGCCACTGGATTAGTATTAAGTACAGATTAGAGGATTTCATGTATCTTTGGTTGTCCAAACCTATTGATTGAAAAGGTTTGCTACCACTGGGATCAGTGAGATATCTCTGAAGCACCATGTGCAATGTTATCCCTTTTTTGTGAATGACATTAAATTATTAAGAAACATCACTGAGTCTTATGAGGTAGAGCATTCATATGACTTTTCTTAAATTCAGTAGAATGCTCTCATAGTAGTTTACTATAATAGTGCTCTTTTTGTTTCCATTTGTTGCATGTGCTGTGGATTTCTATATTATACAGCCTCAGAAAATAAGGCAGCTTGCAAAATCTTCTTTATGTTACAGACTGCTAGTTGGACAACATAGAGCCTTCTTCTTGCTCATCAAGTAACAGAATCCCTTTAATACTTGAGCTGCTAACCAAAAAGCAGCATTGCTGCTAGCAAAAGTCATTTTCCCCAGCCTTTCTGACCATATGACGAGGTTATAGCCAATGAACTGTAAGGAGAAGTGTGTGTGTGTGTGTGTGTGTGTGTGTGTGTGTGTGTGTGTGTTTTCAAGGAAGTCTTAAAAGGAACAGACCACACCCTTCTTCACCCCTTCCTTCCTCGTGTTCCTTGGAACATAAGTGTGATGGCTGGAGCAACAGCGTTATTTTGGATTTGAATGAGAAAGACCACGTTGTAGGACTGAGAGAAAGGAAAGCTGGAAAGAGCTTGAGTCCTGATGAATGAGGAACCTCTGTACAGTCCTGGACTGCTTGCCTCTGACTTCTCTTATATGAAAGAGAAATAAACTTCTGTAATTTAAGCCCCAGTTTTGGGTGGGGGTGTCTATGTTACTTGGAGTCTGGCTTAATCCTGTCCAAAACAGTGATATTACCAATTTTATGGCCTTCTAATTTCCTGTTCTCTTTCCTATATTTGTTTTTCTTGTCTCATTAACTAAAAGATATTCCTTAACAGATTAAATTTTTTAATATATTTTTATTGATTTCAGAAAGAAAGGGAGAGAGAGGTAGAAACATCAATGATAAGAGAGAGTCATTTATTGGCTGCCTCCTGCATGCCCCCTACTGGGGATCAAGTCCACAACTCAGGCATGTGCCCTAACCAGGAATCAAACCATGACCTCCTGGTTTATAAATCAACCACTGAGCCACACAAGTTGGATCAGATTTAATTTTTTTTTAATGATTTTTAGAGAAAGACGAAGGGGGAGGGAAGGAGAGAGAGAAACATTGATGTGAGAGCAAAACATTGGGTAGGCTGCGTCCTGCATTCCCCCTACTGGGGATGGAGCCCACACCTGGGCATGTGCCCTGACCAGGAATCAAACTGGCAACCTTTCGGTGCACAGGATGACGCCCAACCAACTGAGCTACACCAGCCAGGGCCTTAACAGATTCAGAAGGGAAGTACATGGGCAGTGTTCATACAAAAGATAAAGACATCATCTGAACACAAGTTACACAAGCACATTTCCCATGTTCATTTACAAATATTATTCAAAGCCTGCTTGTTTACAGAATGTCCCCTCTCTTCCCATTTTTCTCCCCAGAAAAGAAGGGAGGGAGGTACGTATACAGAGCTAACAAGGAACTCTGTTCTGTCAAGAAGTAAGCGAAGCAGTGGCCTCCTGGATCTCGAGGCAGCAGTTTCTCTGTTATTGACAGCTTTGCACAGTGAGCCTGAGCATCTTCCCAGGGCCTGTCACCCTGGATGTGAAGCAGCTGCAGGCCACGTTTCTCTATCTTCACCCTCACTTTTCTTTTTTTAATTTCAGAGAGGGAGGGGGAGAGAGAGAAACATCAGTGATGAGAGCGAATCATTGGTCAGCTGCCTCCTGCACACCCCACCCTGGGGATTGAGCCTGCAACCTGGGCATGTGCCCTGACCAGGAATTGAATCGTGACCTCCTGGTTCATAGGTCGAAGCTCAACCACTGAGCCACGCCAGCCATGTGCCCTCACTTTTCTTTCTAATGTTATTGGTATTTGTTAGGTGTTCACCAAACAGCTCAAGGCATACAACATTTTACATGCAGCATTAAATAGTGTAAAGCTGATTCATGAGAAACATGGCAAGGAATAAATAAAAGAGGACAGAGAGAGAGAGAAAGGGTAGAAAAATGATAGAAGATCCAAAAATTCCAGATTTCAGCCGTGCACATACAGTTACACAGTGAACAGACCTTTTTAAAGCTGGTAACATAACAGTAAAGGCCTTGATGCCTGTTTTTCAGTGAGGTCACCTTGAAAGCAAACACGGAAATAGAATGGGCACATCCTGTGTTAAGTGTGTATAGGGAAGGCTGATGGAGTGGAAACGTCATTCCTTCAAAAATGCACACCCAGCTTCCGTTCTGGCTCATCCTCCTTGAGGGCAGCAGGCTTCACTTCACCCACCATTCTTCCCGCCCTTGCTGTCTTATTACTAAAACATGTGTTGCACGGATTAACACAGATGAATGGGTTAGGGGCATTGTGTTTACTCTGTCCTACTTCAGTGTGTGTGTTTCATTCCCGGGTAGAGCTGTTGAGGGTTACTATTTAGTGGCAAGGAGTTCGTAGCGCTGGAGGGTTAGCCTAGAAAATGCCTCCTCAGTGTAATATGTTCTAGCTCCTCGGAAGTGTCCTCTAGTGTATTTGATGGATTTACCTCAATTATTCATTTTGGCACGTAGTCTCCAAGCTATGGTAGTGATTTTTCAAGAGAAAGACTTAACTAGATCCCTTTTCCCTACCCATTACTATAGTTGTCTCTTTGTCCCTGGTGATGTAAATTGTCTCTCTCTGCCCAGTTCATGTCTGTGTTTCTCCCATCTGTCTCTTTGATTAAATCTAGAATGAGCCTTTGGTGAGGAACCTTTGGTCCTGGGCTTCATCGCATGTACACACATGTGTAGCATGAATGGGAGGTGGAACATCATAGAGTGGTGGGGCGAGGAGGACCTGAGAAGGCATCACCACCTCTGTGTTTACAGGTGCAAACCCTGGGTCCCAGAGAAGTGCAGCCATTGGCCCGGCCACACAGAGCAGATTTAAGCCTAGACCCTCTTGCCCTTCCCACTGTCCCACGCCACCTGGCTTTGCAAGACAGCAGCCAAAGCTTGTCAGAAGTCCGGGCATCGAGGCCTCCCTGGTGTAGAATTGTCGTGGAATAAATCCTGATTGGGAAGAGCACCAGAGAATTAGAGAATCCCACAGGCTTCTCACAGATAATTCACCTTAAGCTGTTCTCAGTAAAAGCCACATAAACATGTCCAACAAATCACAGAAAATGATCTCATGGAGTAGTGTTGAACCACAAACTTGAATAAGAATCGGTTTGTCCAGAGATGAAACTATTTAGAAGATATTTTCAAAAGTGTGGCAAGTAGTAAAAATTGGGAGAAGAAAAAGGCTGGGGCCTGGTTTGGTTCCTATTATTTTTCTGGGAAGGAACGGAGAAGTTGTTTCGATCCAGTTCTGCTTGCCCACCCTAATTTTCAATTTTCTCAGAATTTGTTTCTTTGAAGTTCAAGCTAATAGATTTATGGCCGCTTTAAACAGTTGAAAACCATCACATTCACTCAAACACACATGCTTTGTCTCACTCCAGCAGAAACATCTGAGTGTTCTGTCTGGGGATTTGCAAAGAGCTGGTTCCCTCTCATTTGGTGTCTAGTTTAGAGAGGACTGCACTGGAGTAATTTTCTCTTCTTGTCCTGCAGGGAAGGAAGAGCTGACTAGAAGACAGTGAGACTATTTCTTAGGAAACATTGTGTCTTGGGTTTAAAAACAGCAGGTGGAGGCCAGACAAGCCTGGTCTTCTTTCTGTCTGTGGCACATTGTTCTCTTCATGGCTCCATGCCAGCGGGCCGTGTGTGTGTGTGTGTGTGTGTGTGTGTGTGTGTGTGTGTGTGTGTTAGGGTCACAGGATGACTTGGCATACAAGAACTGCCGCACTTTCAGAATAGGATCGGTTACTCTACAAGTTCCTTTTTTAAAATGGGAATCTGGTCTAGGTTTTTGCATATTTGTCAGCTCTCCACATAAGGCCAAGCTTTTCTCACAACCTGGTTTCTTTGTAGGACACTTTTTTGAAAAGTAATAGCATGGCTTAGTGTTCATTTTGTTGTAGGGCCTGGTTGTTCTGCTTTTTGCTGCTCCTGTAGAGCTAATTTTGTTGCTTTTTATCACCTTGTCTCTAGATTTTTATGATAGACCAGCCCTGATAATACAAAGTGTCATTCGCATTTAATCTGTTGATTATTATCACTTTTGCTTAATTTTACCAGGGATATCCCCTCTCCTTCCTAACTATTGATTGTAGCCATCTTCTGCGTGATCTGTGTGTGTGGAGGGGAAAGAGTAGGTCAGGGAAGGGACATTTCTAGAGTGCTTCTATGTATAAGGCTTTTTATATATTGAAACCTTCTCAAAACCATCATATGGGGTAAGAATTGCTATCCCCATTTTGCAGATGTGGCAGTTGAGGCCAAGAAGAGTTCATTGACTTGACAAAGATGCTACAGCTACTGATGAAATTGATCAGGATTTGAAACCAGGACTCTCTGACCCTAAAGCCAGCCTCTTACTGCATGGCCACATTCACATAACAGTTGCCTACTTTAACAGTCCTATCTTTAACAGCCATAATGACCATAACGACAGGTCTCTATTTTGCCCACTGTGGCCAGCAAACCAGCCCGAGCAGGGGGTGGGGCCAGCTGGCCAACCTTGAGGCCCCTCCCCTCTGCCTGCCTGCCCCTGATCAGTCTCTCCTACCTCGATCAAGGGCTGGCCTACAGCTACACATCCCCTCCCTTTCCCTGGGCCAGCCCCGATCCTGATCAACCCACCCCACCACAATAGGCCCGCAGCCCCTCCCCCCAACTGGCCCGCCCCTGATGCACCCCTACCTCAATAGGGGGTGGGGCTGGCCGGCCAACCTCCTGCAGCCCCTCCCCTTGGCTGGCCATACCCCTGATGGGCCCCCACATCCCTGATTGGCCCACAGCCCCTCCCCCCAGATGGCCCCACCCTTAATTGCCCCCACTCCAATAGGGGGCGAGGCCTGCCAGCCCATCAACCTCCTGCTGCCCCTCCCCCCACCCAGCCTCACCCCAGATCAGCCCCCCACCCCATCAGGGGCAGGGCCAGCCGGCCCACCACCCACAGCCACTCCTCATGGCCGGCCCCACCCCTAATCAGCCCCCCAACCGCAATTGGGGGCAGGGCCTGCCAGCCAATTGCCTGCAGACCCTTCCCCCAGCAGGCCCAGCCCTGATCAGCCCTGATTGGGGCCAGGCCAGCCGACCCCACCTATGCATGAATTCGTGCACTGGGCCTCTAGTTTATCTATAATAGAACTGATCCCAAAAGTTAAAAAAAAACAACCCAAAAACATAAGAAAGTATGGTAGGTGAAGAAACACAGCCTTAGCAATGGCAACAGCAGAAATTAATGCAGAATTACAGTCTGGGATTGCGCTTGCAGGACTGACCGGTCACAGGAAAGGAGGGCTTTATTGACGGGCAATGTTCATAGAAATTACAAAAATGTGGGGAACTTAGGCAAAGTGATGAGAGAGAAAACAGAAGGGACAGAGCAGTGGAAAGCAAGGGACAGCCACGATGAGGGATAGAGATGATCTACTGGCAGCAGCAAAGATGAGAAGCCCCAGTGGAGGGGTCACAGACCCAGTGGCAGTGTAAAAGGTGGAAACCATCATGGGACTCTGCATCGTCAGCATTCCACCGGCAGTGAGACCTGAGTCAGCACAGAAATGCTTAGCGAGTGTTGGAATAAATGGGAGGAGGGTTCATGTGACAGAAGACACAGCTTCTAGTAATCTTGACCATAGTTTAATTCTGTTTTAAAGATTGTGACCAGAATTCTGATTAACATCAAACATTCAGTAAAACTCAAGACGGGGGGGGGGGGGGTGGCAATCACCTTGGGGTCGTTGATGCAGAAGCTTCATTTTCTCAACTCCTGGTGCAGCTTCTCAAAATGTGAGAAGTAGATGGGTGGGTAGACGTGGCAGGAGGGAACAGAGCATCACTGTGTTTATGACAAAGAAGCCAAAGACACTGTTCGAGTTGGCTGTGCTGGGTTGGAGGACAGTGACAGCAACTGGCGACAGGATGAGAAAACTACTTTCATGGAAGCCATGGCTGCTTTGGTGGCCTTCATTCCTCGATTTCATTCTCATTTTTGCAAAAAGGTTGCTACACCATGCTGCCTGAGCGGTGAACATGTTGCCAAGTCATCACTCCATTGGGGAGAAGGAGACAAATGATACAAGTAAAGGGTGCTGTTGAAATTATTCTAAAAGTATAAATCTCAGAACCACTGCCAACGTCTGGATCTACTTATTCCACATTTCATATTATCTGCTCAGTGCCTATAGCCACCATATATCCCAATAACTGATTGATGGAAACCCTGGGCCCCAGATCTCCACATGGTCATCTAAATAAATAAATTGATGGAAAGGTATCGGCCCCAGCCCTTTTCTTCCTCCTCAGAGGCCTTGATTAAAGCAAAGACCAGTTCTTTGCACAAAGTTTCAATTCCATCAGAGCATGAAGCTCTCAATTTAGATATAAACACCTACTTATATAGAAAACCCACCCCCCTTCCTTTCCATTCAGAATATCTGAACTCTGAAATGTAAAATGCTTTACTCTAGTGGCCACCACTCTGGAGATGATTGTCATTCAAACTATTCTTCTGTGCATCCCCTTTCCTGCTGCATAATCATTGCTGCCCCAGAGAAACATGGCCTCGGAGCCCCAACCACCTGAGCTGCACATCCTGTAATCCCATCCCCACCGGGTACTTCATTGTACTCCAGCCCGATGGAACCCCATCAACCAGGAAAGGCTCCTTTCCATCCATCCTTTTGTACACTAACTGCCCCCTGTTTCTCCACGTCTGGGTTGATGCTAACCCCAGTCAGGGCAGTGAAGTGCATTGTCAGAAGAAAATGTCTACACTAAGAAATATTTATAAATAAAAACTGGTTTAAAGGGGCAGGCATGTATTTAAAAAGTTGAAGGGCGGGAATGCATTTCTGTAGAGGAATTATTTTATTTCCTCCTCTCCCGTACATACTGAATTAGATGTCAACCCTAGAGTTATTACTAGTTTTAACATAAGTGAGCATGTTTGGTAGTGTCGCAGATTTGCTCACAGCAAATTCTGCTGCCACAATTATGCTGGGTTTATTCAGTTCTGTTGTGTCATCCACCCAGAGGGGTCCAGTTACATTTCCACTGAATTTACTTTTACATTCAATTTAGGTTCCCTCCTGGTTTCTCCTCAGGACATACATAAAAAGAAGTCCTTATTTATTGCAGTAGTTACATGGGTTGTGAAGGAAGAGGAAGAGAAGGACTAAGGATGAAATGGGCAGAGATGATTACAGAGAAATAGAAAATACAGTCTTCTGGGAGCCATAATAAGTCTAGTTGAAGAGACAAGAAATTTACCAATTTGCATTTGAATAGCACTAAAAGCAATAAGTACGATAAAAGGGGTCCAAGTCCAGTGACTAGGATCAGGGCTGCATGTTCCCCTGGAGTGGCCCTAGCTCTTCCTGGAGGAGACATATCTTACCTGGGCCTCAGTGGTAGCCAGACAGAAGGAAGAAGGGGGCATTTAGGGTAGGAAACAGTGGAGTGCAAAGGCATGGATGCAGCCGGGAAGGGGGTGGTACAGGTCAGGAGTGGAACATAGGATTGGAGAGGCAGTTTAGTACCACACTGTTGAGGGCCACGAATACAAGCCGAGTTTGAGTTACACCCTGGAAGGCTGTCAGAGTGGCGTGGTGGTGATGTCCCTGACAGATTGGTGGGGCAGAAACCAGAGGCACAGACCAGTCAGAAAGTTCTTGTGATGGTGTAGCCATAGGTAGGGGAACTGGGGGGACAACCCTGCACAAAAATGATGACCGTAGGAATAGAGAGTGAGGATAAAATCTAGGCACATATCAAAGGAGTCATCAGTGAGACTTTGGTGAATGCTGTATATGAATATCAATAGAGTCAGGACAGAACAAGAAACATGGGGATCAGGGAAGACCCAGGGATACCTGGAAGAATGATTGGCAGACACAGGAAGACGAGAAGGGTGGCTGGCTGGTATATCAGCCCAGCTTGTTCTAATACTTCCATTAGATTTGCTAAAAACAAACCAAAAAAAAAAACATGTAGGGGCTGTGACCAGTCCTGTTGCACACCGGAAGAATAATGTCTGCCTTAGGAAAAAGCAGATGAGATTGACCTACAGAACAGCATACTTACCTGTCCACCCATTGCTCTCAACGGGGAGGCATAGCCACTTGGCAGAACACTGTGGTTTCCCCTCTTTGACTGGGTGAGGTGTCTAGGGTTTAGATAACTTTCTCTCTTACCCCCCCCCCCCCGCCCCCACCACTGCCCTGCATCCATCCTTGCTGCCAAGTCATGGAAGCAGGTTTTCATTTACTGTCTATTAGCCAGCAATGCGCCTAGATGTCCCTAAATGAAACCAGCCTTAATGTGGTCATGTCCATCACCAGCCAGGGTCTGGGCCTCTTGACCTTCTGGCATGAGCATGTACTGCCAAGGAGAAGCACTCTCTGAAGCTCGATTTAATTTAGGAAAGGACTCACTTTTGGTGGCTGGTATCACAATAATGAGCTCCGTTTCTCGTGGTGAGCCAAGGCAGCTTGCTCTTTGTGCGTGGACTTGGCATTCTCCTTTGTGTGGCAGCTGGCCCACTGACCTCATCGTTTGGGTTCCCTGTTCTTGCAATGGAACCAACACCACAAGAGTGAAATGCTGTATTTTCCACAGAGTCACGCTACATGTGATTGTTTGTTTACAATGACATAATGCTTTGAACTTTCATTCAACCCTCCCCAAAACAGCCACAAATGTGGTGGTTTGAAGGGTGAGCTCATGTGTAGAAAAAGGATTGAGACTCTCAGTAATAAAGGGGTAGATTCATAGCCACAGACTGCCCTTCGGGAGCTCCCTGTTCTATTCCAGAGGACTCGCAGAGATGCAGGCCGTGAGCAGAAGACGTTTAGCAGCCTCCTGGCTGCCCCTGGGTTTCAGCAGCGTGGTGCCTTTGAACTACTTTGGGAGATGCTCCTGCATTTTGGAATTGTTACAAAATGAGGAACTGACTGCACAAAGGTGACCCTTTTTTTGAACCCACACTGCAGTGTGCAGAGGCACATGTGTAATCATCAGCAACGCAGCGTCACTTCAGACTGCAGGGAGCAGCTTGTGATTGCAGTAAGGATCACCTGCTCTGAAGTCATCGAGCGTTAACCTTTCTCATCCACACATTACAGAACCAATCTGTATGGGCTGTTTTGGGGGGGTCAGACTTTGTTATTACAGGGAATGCCCCTAATAGCCTGCTTCTGCTCCCTTTTCCCTAGGGATCATCCTGAGAACCTGGTCCTGGATGGTTCAGGTCAGGCTAATGGGTCAAGGGGTGCTGGCCTGCCCCGGCTGCTCATCAGTAGATGGTTGACGTTGGCATGAAACCACTGAGGTGGCATAGAAGGGCACTGGTTCCAGACTCAGTTGGTTTTCAATTCCAGTTCTGCTATTTTCTTAGATCCTGTAGTCTTAAGTTATCTAACCTCGTAAACCTCAGTTTCATAAACCTTGATAAGGGAACATAGCAGAACTACTCACTCTCGGTATTCCTGGGTATTGGATGAACTCACAGCACAATGCCCAGAGCGGAGCAAATGCTGCATGATGTTAGCATTGTGTCGGTGGCACCATCATTGGTGGGACCAGTGCTTGCTAATTCATGGCTTTCTGGGTCCAGCTGACTCTCCTGCTGGCTGCAGATTGACATCTGAATACTGGACTCTGGTCTATGCAGGGGAAAGCAGAACTCTTTTATAGATTTAAAGGCACACCACAATCTTCTCTGTCCTCCATGTTTAAGACTTCTTCCTGCATCTCCTCACACCAGTAGGAATTCCACCAACTCAAGGGGCTCCTGGGGAACCCCCAAAGCCTTTCAGGGGGTTCTTTTACAACACCAGGCATTG
Source organism: Corynorhinus townsendii (assembly GCA_026230045.1). Taxonomy (NCBI): domain Eukaryota; kingdom Metazoa; phylum Chordata; class Mammalia; order Chiroptera; family Vespertilionidae; genus Corynorhinus; species Corynorhinus townsendii. Next base: position 53,571,113 of record JAPDVU010000004.1, read on the forward strand.
CATTTTAGTATGGATTCTTTCCACTGTTTTCTTCCTAACACCAAATGAAAGGGAGTCTGATGATGAAGAAAGAGAGGGAGGGGAAGTATGGGCCTGGGAAGTGGTGAGGGCAAAGGCAGAGGAGCTCTTTGGCTATCTGCAGACCATGGCTGGGAAAGGAGAGAGAGAAAAGTTCATGGGAAGTCGGTGAAGTGGCCTGATTTACAGTTTTGGTCCCAGTTGGCTCTACACAGACTTTATTTTCAATTGGTACTTAAATATAACCCATGTAAAGAATGCTCTTGCACAGTATTGACATGAATAGCAACTTCTGGTTCTGGGAAGCACAGTTACAGAGTTAAATACTAGCCTTCATCTTCCATGGCACAGGGCTCCTTATAGAGGGGACGCTGCTCCACAAGGATCTTCAAACATAACCTCTCTCCACAGCCCAGAGCTGAGCCAGAGTCTAAAACACCTTCCAGAGAAGGCCCAATATTTGCTATCCCACCTGGCTTCATTTTTTTTTTCTCTAATTATCTCAAGTGACCTGAGATAATTAAATAGCACTGCATTCTTTCTGATATTTAATGTAAATCATTTCTAAGCAAGCAAGCTTCCCAGCCTCCTAAAATAAAGGAGTCAAGAACTCTTGGACTTGGACAACAGTGTGGGGTTTGGGAGGTGGAGAGGGTAGAGGTGGAAGAGGGAATAGTGGGGATAAATGGTGATGGGGAAAAAATAAGGAGGGGTCGGGGGGAGGCGTAGGGAGATGAATTATTTGTGCTTGTGAAAACTGTTCTCCTGGCAGCCTCTGTTGCTGAAGAGGTATATAAACAGCTCTACTCCACTTCCCACCCGGCGCCTGAGGCTCGCCCTGGAGGGAAGTACTCTTGAAAGAAAAACAACCACTGTGACCAACCTTAACTGAGGCTAGGCCGGAGGCTCTCCACCTTACTCGCCCTCAAAACTAGGGTCCATTTTCTTCTCACGCCCTTGACCCTGAACCGGAAATGTTCACCTGCAGGATGGCATTCACAATCTCAGACACATTCCATGTTCTCGCTGTGGGGCAACTTTTGTGTGTATGGGCTGGAAAAGAGGGAAAGTGTGTCACTTTTTTTTTAATCTAACAACTTGTAACTGTGTCAACACATAAGACAGTCTGTCAAAGCTTTCTGCTGGTGTTGCTGCTGTGAATTAATTTTGAGCGTCACTTGTAAGCAGTAAACACTTTTGCAGTGTGAACAACTCTCTGTGCAGTAGGAGTTGTCGACAGCTTGCCGCCCCCCACGTAAGGCAGAACCAAAGAGAAGATGCCTTCTCCCTGACAAGTCAAGTCGGCTAGGTTTGTGGAGCCAAAATCTGCCACCATGCCCATGGTGTAATCTTGTCTTTTTGCTGGACCACTAGTCCTAGATTTTCAGTCAAAATGGAGGCTATAGCCATCAAGTGTTGGATTGAGATTCTGCCTACACCACCAGGCATTTGGCCACTTCTTACTATTTTAGAATTGGATCTAGAATTTATGGTCCACATTATTTTTGTCCTCAAATTGTTAAAGAAAATATCACCATTAAGAGCAAGACACAAAGACACACAACACATGTACCAAACACTCTGACTTGAGAGACATACTTCCCAGATTTTTACACTCATTACTCATGTTCAGTATTCAATTGAATGTTATCCACATGGTTACAACAGTCACTTCACTCTGGTTGATATATATATCAACCAGATATATATATCTGGTTGATATATATAAAAGGCCAAGAGGCGTCACAACCAAAATGACCAAACGACCAGTCACCATAGGGTGCATGGAGCACCTCTCAGGCCCTCCCCCGCAGCCCACAGGCTCCCATTGCAGCAAGGCTGGCGGCTGGTGGGCGGGCAGGGTGGCAGGTGGGTGGGCGTGGTGAGGCAGGCACGTGTGGGTGGGCGGGGCTGTGAGCGCAGCAGGGCGTGCGTGGGTGGGCAGGGCCACGCAATTTCACGCGCTGGGTCTCTAGTCTATATATAATTCATTTTCACTCTTTTGTTTCTTTTTGTTTAAAGGACTCCATTCTTTCTCTTCTTTGCATCCCTTATCCAAATAGTGAAGTCTACACCTCTCCTACTGTGGCAGACCCAAGGCCTCCCCTCCCTGCTGCTCTGATCTGACAGGAGCACAGAGGAGTATCTCGTGACACTGTAACAGTGAGCTTCCTGGGCTCTGACCCACATTTTCGAGATGTGTTCCAGCATTCCTTACCCCTTAAAAACCTGGAAGAACCTATTGTGCATAAATCCCCCTTCTAGCAGCTACTGAAATCTCTTTGAGCCTGGTAAGTTTCGTGCGGTCCATGTGTTTACATAGGTAGGACCTGCTGTAAAAGGTCAGACATCTTTTTATCCTCAAGTTCCTTTCTTCAGGCTTTATAATGAGGCCCCCTTGTTCTAATATCCTGAAACGTGTTGGAAAAGACATTGTTTAGCCTGTTCACATCCTGCAGATTGCATAGTGGAGTCAGGAGACTCCCTCTCCTCATCTCCTCCATTCCTCCGCAGCCCTCCCCCTCAACACCTGGCACACTGCTCTTGCCATATGTGGTAACGCTCAGTAAGTGAAGGTGACTGATTCATCTCCATTCACAAAAGAAGCCGTAGCCAGCAGAGGATGACAGGGTGGATGAGGTGGGGTTTCACTGATTTGGAGTCATCATTGCTGGGCTCCCTGTGAGAAGACCCCTGCCACTTGTGAGGTAGAAAGGGTCTGTGCGCCATGTGTGCGTGTGGAGCCCATGGAGTCTGTGACAGTGGGTAAAGTCTGCACACGTCCTGTGGAATGAGGACAGTCTGCCTGTGCTACTGCAGTCCAACCGGTGCACATCTGACCCCCATGGTTTTCTGTTGATTCTGAGCAGGGAACCAGTTTTACACCCAGTGAAATAGATACAGCTGTTCACTGAAAAGTGAATGTTTGAGGAACACAAGGGTTCTTTGTTAAAGGCACACATGTGATTTCTCCTGCCTGCCCAGGAGAGAGGTGCGCTCTCCCATTCCCAACCATAAGAGAGATGCTAGATAGGAATCCGTGTTTTGCCAGCCTTCCAAGAGTTAACTAATGATGTTTTTAAAATGGGAATCATCACGAAATGTATGTAACATAAAAGCCAAATGCAAAATACTTAAATGACAGGTGGCATCATTTGAAAAGGATGTGGGGGCTGATCCTGGATCTGTGATCATACGCAGCTGCATTAATTTGCCTAATCACGGGATTGCTGTAACCAGTGTCTATAAATAAACACACAAACTAATCTTTTGATTATCCTTTTTATGGCACATTTTCTTCTCCCTTTCTCCGTTTTTACTTCCTCATATCTTCTCATTGCCATTAAATCTTATTTCCAAACGCTGTAATTCCACAGGTTCTTCTGTGTTATTTTAAATAACCAAAATTGCTCTGGACAGTTTACAAAGGGGGAGAAATACAGATGGCCAATACATGTAATGAAAAGATAGTCAGCTTTTTATAGTCTTCAGAAAAAAAATGCAAGAAAAATATCAGTGAACTGTCATGTTTAAGAATCAGATAGGCAAAGGTTAAAATTATTGGGAAAGCGCCCATGTTGGCGAGGGTGTGAGGAAGCCAGCCTTGGTAAGAAGAGTCCCTGGTCTTGCATGCTGGCACGAGGTTATGCGAGGGCACCCTACCAAAATGATAAGTGTGCATATCATTTGACTTTATCACACGCACTCCTGGGGATTTACCTGAAAATAAGAATGGCAAAACAGAAAGATGTATCTTCAAGGATATTCTTATGTTGGTATCATTTGCAATCGTGGAAGAAAATGCGAAAATAGAAATCATCAAAAGGGGTCTGATTAAGTAAGTTCTGCTACATAAAAGAATGCCATGTATCCCTTAAGGAAGATCTTATAGATCTATATTTATTGCTAATGACAGATATTTACAACACCTTGATGTGTGGAAAAGCAAGTTACAGAATAAGGGAAATAGTATGTTTTTGGTTATATTTAGCCAGTGCTTCTCACGTGCTTGTCTGAAAGTGCTGAGGAGGACTGGGGAGGGACCTGAGATTCCGCACTGTTCACAGGGTCCCGGGATTGCCAGTGCTTTTGGCCTGGGACCACACTTTGAGTCACAAGGTTCATATACACCCGTACATCTATGTGCGAGTAAATATGCCCGGAAAAAATTCGTGGGAGGTTCCACAAGATGATGAATCTGGGTGATTTTTACCTTCATCTCTGTGCTTGCTCCTCTGTATTGTTTAATACTTCATACTACACCTACATTTGCTTTGCATAAATGATAGAACTGGTTTTTAAATAATAATGCCTTTAAAAAAAAAAAAAAAAGAAGTCAACTTCAGATTTACTTCTCGAACATTTAAGGGAGGAACAGACCACCTAGGCCAGGTCAGTCATTTTTAAGGAGAATGGCTCATCAGAAACACATGAGAAACTTTTCAAAAAAACACAGATGCTTGAAGCCTGACCCCCAGAAATTCAGATTTAGCCATCCTTAAGTGGAGAATTCAGGATTGTTTTAAAGTTCCCCAGGTGTTCTGACACAGACTAGGTTTGGCCACTGACTCGGCCTCCAGATTCTTAAACATCAAATTTCGTGACCAAGCATACATTTAGAGGAGGTTTCCGCTCTCTTTCCTGCTTCCTCCCCCTTCAGGAGCATTGTACTTCCGGGCTGGGAGTTGATATTGGTATTCATATGTAAGACCTTCTATTTCCAGTAGATGTTTCTTGACGTTTCCCCATCAGCCTCTCCTAGCTTTCTGTGTTCCTGTCCTAGGGCTGCTGCTGTAACAGATTACCACAAATGGGGTGACTTGAAGTAACAGGAATGTGTTCTTTCACGGTCTAAAATCAAGGTTTTCACTTTTCTCCTAAGGCTTTGGGGAAGATCCTCCCTCACCTCTTCTAGCTTCTGGGCAGGCTCCAGTTCCATGGTGTGTGTGGCTGCATACCTCCAACCTCTGCCTCTACTTCATATGGCTTCCCCTCCGTGTCTTCCCTCGTCCCTCACAAGGAGACCTGCCATTAGGTTCAGGGCCCACCCAATTAATCCAGGATGATTTTATCTCAAGACCTCCATTTATTATATCTGCAAAGACCCTTTTTCCAAATAAGGTCACATTCACACATTTTGAGAATGAGGATTTAGACATATCTTCTTAGGGGACACAGTGCAGCACCCTGCGTACACCTTCTAAGCAATTCAGCAACAGTTTTGAAGTGAAGCAAAACATTCTGGATTTGCCATTCTATTTTTCTCTGAAGATGAGCTTTTGGTTTTATTTCCCTTTTTTTAGGAGTTGTTCCATGAGAAAAAAAAAAAATAGGAAGGTTGCTGTGGGCAGTCTGAATGTCTACTCTAGCAAGGCAGCTGTCCTGTACAGGGAACCCAAATTCTGTCCCAGTTCTGTCCCTTCTTGTCCAGCAGTCCCCCAGTCATCAGAGAGTCTGGGGGAACCAGTCACATCCATCTCTCGCTGACCACATTTATACTTTCCGTCTGAGCCCTGATCGATGTACAATCTAACATTCATCCTTTGCCAGGCTCTCCTGGGATGTGGAAATTAGAGACAGGTTTACTGAGGAATAAAACTAATGCCTCAGTAGACGTTTTAGAGAATGATCACCCCATTCTCCAAGCACAGTTAGGCTGTGCTTAACTGGGCTTTGAGCAGATTCAGGGCCGGTTTTCCCCACCCTGGCCCACAGGGAGAAAGAGAAAAAGTAAAGGTTAAAACAAGTCTTGCCAGGTATCCCATCTTACTGCTCTCAAGCAGTCCTTTCCTGTAAACCTCTTGGTATGTTCTGGTAAGGGAGGGCACCCTGTGTTTGATGCTGCGACGAGCAAACATTTGTCTTTTTAGGTGTTTTACTCACTTGACTCTTGTTCAGTACATGGGACCGGTTTCTCACAGGGGTATTTTCATTTGAGGAGGAGGTTTCTCAAAAGTGTTTTGCCAGTGTCTGCTCATGCACGACCCCTGGGCATCCCCAGCCAGATGCTGTGAGTCACAGTCCCTACGGCCCAGACAGAGATGAGCTTCACCTGGACTTGTGTCGTTTCCCAAAATGTACAGGAGGACCAGATTAGTAAAAGGAAACCTGGTTCACACAGGGTAGGGTTCTGCTGCCCAGAATCAGCCTTGACCCTGAAAATGTCCAGCTTTTGTTACTTGGGAGGTTCAACTTAATTGAACCCCAATTAATCCAATCTTACAAATAGCGCCATCTTACAAATAATAGCAAATCTTATCACTATTTCTCAGAAATAGGGTTGCAAAACGCAAAATTACAGTGTAAGCAACACATGAGCAAAAATATTTGACCTTTTCTTCCTTTAAATATACAAAGGCTTGCTCCAGGATGCCTAAAACTTATATTAAAATATTTTTAATTAAATGAGCAATGAATGACTATTGGGGAAAATTAGGCAATAAAAAATTAAAAATCAGAAAAACAAAGAGAAGAAACTCCGTATTCCTAGAGATTCCCAGGATTCGTGGCTGGTTGTACAGTCCTCTTAGCTAACATGACTGGGCCACATGTTAGTTTCGGTTAGTTAAAAAAAAATCAGTTAAAGGATGAATAATTCTTTTTTAAAAAGATACTACATAGCCTACAGAACATACTGATTTAAGGCTGCAGATGAAGAGTTACTCGCCAGTCTTTCGATGTGAGCTCAAGGCCTTTTCCTGGGTTTGGGTCTGCTGATTGGAAGTTCTGCATGACTTTTGTGTTCAGTCTCTTAAAATTGAAAGAATTTTTAAAGGCACTTGCAACACACTCTGAGTGCAAAATCATTTTATATCCTTATTATTTCCCAGTCTTTCACAATTACCTTATTCCTGTCTAATTCAATAGTAGATTTCCTTCAGCAACTTGCTCCTTTCATGTCCTTTATTTCACTAATTTTTCAGAAAAATAACTTTATTTTCACATTTGTATGTCATTGGCCAACATACTATTTAACTAAATTATGTCATTACAGTGACAAGTACAGCTGGCATTAATAGTGTAAGCATGCGGTTTTCCGGGGTACCAGAGAACAGCCTCCAGCATTCACTGACCAGTGTCCTCAGTATATTTTATAGGCTTATAGTTATGCAGATATTTGGCTTCTTCTGAGGGGCCAATAAATACATCAATGTATTGTGTAATACATTGTGTAATAGGCAAGCAAGCTTTGCTCTGAAAATCTTGAACATAAGAGAATTAGTATTCCTAATTGTTTATTCTGATAAGGGACTGTCTTGGTTTTTTTCTTGTGATTTCAAATTTGTGTAACATATAGAATGCTCCCAGTTTGGTCCTTGAGGTAGAGAAAGCAGGTGTTTCTGTTCTTATTCTATGGATAAAGAAATGGACCCAAAGACAGTTCGCTCCACAAGAGTCGTGACCAGCATGGACTTTCTATTGTGATATTTGGTTTCAATTCCTTGTCCTTTTTTTGGTTCCCTCCCCCCCCCCCGCCATTTTTAGGGTGCTAGTAGGGCCTTATTGCATAAGCTGTATTAGGGGCATGTCTGTTTTGTTTGTTGATATCCCCAATACCTGGAATAGGGAATGAATGAATGAATGAGTGAATGCATGAATGAATGAATGAGGAAGACAGGTCATACAGCTTTTAAAAAAAGGTAGGTAGAGCCGGCTCTTCTGACTCTTCATTGTGTATCTTTCCATTAAATCAGAATCTCTGAGTGCTTTGCTGGCTTTTCTGAGTCCTTAACGTTCCTGAGACCTGAGAAAGACCCATTTATCTAGTCACAGACAAACTGTGACAAGTAATATAAAGCAAGATGACCAACTACCTGATTCTTACATTGTTTCAATGGTAGGCAGATCACATATGTTTTCACACATATGTGATCTGCCTTTCACTTGGGCATACTGTCCAAGTTAGTACTTTTCTTTTCAAGGTGAATGAATACTATATTTTAAGAAGTTGTTTTTGCCAATAAGTAAATATTTGTTTTATTTAAAACATTTTTACCCACTAAGACCCTTCAGTAAATGTTAATTATATCTTTCTAGCAACTTTGACAGTACTGGGTAATATCAAATTGTGAATATTTTCAATAAATAATTACTATTCCAGCTGCTGGAATATTATATAATTTTAGAAGGTTGTTTCTGCAGCTGCTCATCAAGGCTCTGTATTCAAATCTCAGCCTTTTTAGTTTAAAGTGATGGCTCAGTAAACCTACATCACAAATCAAGTGGTAGGTTGAACTATCATTATACATTTCTCTATATGTGTACCATATTTTAAATAATGTATTTTGGACATTATATCAGTGTTTACCCTGATTTTTGGCATCTGTGAATTATTATTATGTCCTTCATTAAGTCTTCATATTTTAGTTATTGATTGAAACTAACATGATTAACTAAAGGAAGAATGGGCTGGGTTCCCAGGAGACCTTGGAGGGATCATGACTTAATCACTATCATTAAATGTAGCTACATGCGCATGACAGGTACAAATTCAAACAGTCCTTACAGCATGGAGACAAAAGTTCCCAAATGTCGTTTTTCTCTTGGACGCTCGCAAGTGTCACATAAACCCTTACACGTAAATAAAATAAACCCTACATTTTGTATTATAATATGTCACATGTTGTTACAAAGGGGAATGAAACATAAAATATATTTAATTTCAGTAAAATATTCTGAAGATTTGCTGTGTACTTGGGACTGGACTCAAATTTCACTTTATATTGTATTATCTCTTTCAATCCTCACAAAGAAAACGCTGTTTGGTAAGTACTATTATCCATTTTATAATACTGGGTATAGAGGAGTTAACTTTGTCTAGATACCTTATAGGCAGGCAGACCCTGGACCCAAATCCAGGTCTGGTTAGGTCCCAGAGCCCACACCCTTAGTGACTTTGCTATGCTGCTACCTGTTTGAATACCTGCAAAGAAGAACAAACAATCCTTCGCTCATTCCACTTTAACTTTAGATACTTACAGTGACCCTGTTGGCTTAATGTTGTCAGTTTTTCTTAAGAGTGCATATTGGTCTTTTTGTGACTAAGGCTTTTCCACTCATCAGATGTATATCTGGCTTAATAAAAAAATGAACACTGCCTTGACTGGTTTGGCTCCGTGGATAGAGCGTCGGCCTGCGGACTCAAGGGTCCCGGGTTCGATTCTGGTCAAGGGCATGTACCTGGGTTGTGGGCACATACCCAGTGGGGAGTGTGCAGGAGGCAGCTGATGGATGTTTCTCTCTCATCAATGTTTCTCTCTATCCCTCTCTCCCTTCCTCTCTGTAAAAAAATCAATAAAATATATATTTTTTAAAAATGAACACTAACAGGATAATTATAGTTCATGTGTACTGCTCATTGATATGACTGTATACACAACAGGTAATTACAGACACAATGGAATTCCTTATCACAATTCTTATCAGCTATTGGGGCTGGATCTTTCAAAGGAATAAACTCCCCCAGTGGGATTAGTGATATATTTGGATGCAATAACAGGGGCTCTTAGAAAGCTGTTTTTATCACTGGAGAGTAATTTTTCCTAATTTGCAATCCAGTTGCTTGAAAGAGTTATGTACTCATGGAATATCATTGTCCTCTCATCTGGTCTGCATTATCCACAGAGCACAAAAAACTAGTCAATGGCAAGAGAAGTCAGATGTGTGAAGCCCCTTTCCTATTCCCTTAGTATAAATAATACATGGTTCTCCTTCAGGTTTCTTGGGTGGCATTGCACTCCTGGAAGATGCCCACAAGAGATGGCTTTGTGTTAAAGCTTTTAACTTAAATTTTAATTGCTCTAAGGCACCGATTTTCAACCTTTTTCATCTCATGGCACATATAAACTAATCACTAAAATTCTGCGGCACACCAAAAGATAGAGTTTTGCCGATCTGACAAAAAATAGATATAATTTTGTTTCATTCACACCAGGTGGATATTGTTGTGTTGGCCGTTGTCATTTTTTATTTGACTGTCCAAGGGAAAAGAGGTCAGTGCCCCTGACTAGCTAATCAGGTATTGCATGTTTTAAGAATTCTGGTGCCACACCCGTGTGTCGTGGCATGCCATTTGAAAATCGACACTGTAAGGAACTTTACCTTGTCTGTTAGACTTAACTATCCTTAAACATGCCGTACAATAAATGAAACTATAGTGAATCATAAAAGAAAACTGTTATAGTTAGTAATAAACACAACAGAGTAATAACTGTAGATGCTTGTAAACGTGAGGTAAAGTAGAAGAAAGTGAAGGTGAAAAGACTTTAAAAAAAAGAGAGCCTAAACTTAGGTAAGGTAAAGAACACTTGTTTATTCTTGATTGGTATGTAAAGCAAAATAATGGAGAGATGTATGTTGATCCAAAATATAACCAAAGACTAGAAAGCTGAAAATAAAGTTCAAGAATTAGGAAGAATTAAAGATATTAAAGAAAACAGAAAAATCAAAGCTAACCACATACACATACTCTAGAATTATTTCTTTTGTCTTCGATGGGATTCATGTTTTCATTTATTTGTTCGTTAATTCCATAATTATTATTGAGCACGTATTGTGTCTTAGGTGACATGCTAGGTGCTAAGGCACAGTGATGGACAGTTGAGCATAGTTCTTGCCCTCAGGGAGCTTATAATTGAGTGGAGGAGACAAAAGTGAGTAAGCGGCACCAGTATGACAAAGGCTGTTATTGCAGAAGTATAGCATGCTGTAAGATTACCTAGAAGTAAACCTAACCCAGACAGGGAGGTCCAGAAAGTGTTCCAGAGAAAGTGCTCTCTAATTTTACACCTGAAGGATGACCAGGTGGAGGGGAAAGAAGAGAGAATGACTACGTGAATCCTGAGGTACCAGTGCCTGGTGCTTTAAAGGAAACTGAGCTTTAGGGCAGCTTGGACCTAGGTCAGAGTAGAAGCAGCAGCCAAAGAGGAGGCTGGAGGAGGATCAGCACCCCAAAATCGTGAACAGCCTTGGAAGCTGTGTTCCAGCTCCATCCTAAAATCAGTAGGAAGCTGGGAAGTGATATGATCGGGTTTCTGTGCTGAAAGGTCACCTGCATTGTAGAGGATGGCCTGGAGAAGACAAGGACTGGTGAGAGACAATGAAAGCTGGGACCCTTGTTTCATCTACAGAAATGGAGTCAGAGTCACAAACCTTCCTGGATTGATGATGTCATCAATGACTTGTTTGAGAAGTCATCTATGTGGCATGTTATTTTTCTTATCTTATATGTTTGTATGTTATATTGCAATACACAGAGGGCTTTCCTACATAGTATCGTACCATCCGTGGTTACCCAGGCATGCTTGCCTCAACTCAGCAGATATTAGCCTGCTGTATTCCAAGGGCTAGAGGGTAGTAGTAGAGCATAGCACAAGAAACACGATTCCTGTCCTGGTGGAATTCACAGTCCGCTTCAGGCATGTAGACTATAAGCCAGGAATCATGTTAATAAACAAGATGATTTCAAAGAGAGAGAGATGAGTGCTATAAAGGTAGTAAAATGGAGGTATGTGATCAGGGAGAGGGTGATGATGGGAGGTATGCATAGTAAGGTCAGGTAAGGACTGACATGGCAGCTAAGACCTGCATGAAGAGAAGGACCTTACCATGCCAAGACTGGGAAAGAGCCTTCCAAGCCAAGGCATAATAAAATGCAAAAGCACCGAAGCAGATAGGACTTGGATCGAGGAATGGCCCTCAGGAAAAATGAGGAGAAGGGGCCTGGCAGGATTCTATTCTAAGAGCAGGGTGAAGTCTTAAAGGTTTCAAGCAAGAGGGTGATGGTAGGAAGGGTGGTAATAAGAATCCTGTTTAACCGTGCTGTATTTGAGATGCATGTTGGACATACAGTTCAGATGCTGAGTGGGTCATTGGATATGGATATCAGGGTAGAGGTCAAAGCAAGATAGAATAAATTTGGTAGCCCTCAGTATAGAAGTAGCAAAAGCCATAGGCCTGGGAATGAGTGTTGTTAGAGAAGACAAAAAGTCCAAGGTTGGATCCCTGAAACATGCAACCATTTAGAGGGGGAGCCAGCCAAGGAAACAGGGAAGGATTCACAGGTGATGTGAGAAAGGAAGGCAAGAAGCTAGGACAGTGTGGTGCCACTGAACCCATGGGAAGAGGCTGTTTCATAGAGGAGAGCAGCTGAGTGAAACGCTGCTGAGAAGTCATGTACGATGAAGAGCATTGCACATGGAACTGGGAAGATGGAATCATTGGTGACCTTGATAAAAGCACTCTCTCTCTGAAATAACACAAAACTAACTTACACCAGCTTAAGAAGAGAATGGGAAAATAGCGGCAGCAAGTCTAAACAACTCCTCCGAGGGACAGAGGAAGGGTGGTACCTAGAGAACTTATGGAACCAAGAAGGGGCTTTGAGATGAGTGTTTTTAAAATGCTTGTGTGCCAGTGGTCCAGGAGAGGGAGAAATTGCTGTAATAGGAAGAGTGACAATAAACACAGGAACAAATCCCTTAAATGAGGGAGAAGGGATGGGTCCAGAGCTCAGGACTAGCGATTGATTCCTGGTAGGAGGAGGCAGGGCATACGGGAAGCCCAAGAATGGGGCAGACCATCCACATGTCCTCACTAAAAAGGCTGGCAGTAGAAAACAGCCCCAAAATGAGAGAAATTTCTTTTGAGGGCTCTGAGACAAGAAAGATGGAGGTTCTAAATTTGTTATTTAGGGTTTGTATTTTTTTTCACTTGTTTGGGTTTGGGGAGTTCTTCCTCACTCTTTCTGGGGAGATGGCAGCCATTTGCCACTGCCCCAGCCATCGGTTCTCTTCCTCCGGCTGCAAGAAGGAGACAGCGCACCTGACAAGCAGCCTGTGTATTGGATAGGCCTTCTCTCTGTTAGCCAGGCTGTCTCCCAAAAGCCCGGGGTGGGGAGGTGGAGGGAATTTCACAGAGTGCTCTGTAATTGCTCTGGTTATGCACTTTCAGTAATAAGCTATGGACATGTAGCCCAGTTGTCCACTCATCTCTGACTGGACCATTCTTGACCTCTCCTTGTTATGTTGATTAGGAAAGGAAACAACTCTGGAGTTGAAAATCTCCTTTCTCCATTTGAGACTGGAGGGATCAGCAGCTGGAGCCCATAAGCGTAGTCAGGGCTCTGTTTCATCCCAAGCAAATGCTGTTCTTCTTCCCAGGATGATATTTTAAATATTATTGTTGCTGATGGGAATGATTGCCAGTCACTGCCTTCAGTATCTCGGGTTAGTGATACATGACTTAATTCTGTGTCATCTCAAGACATCCCCAAGGTGAGGGGGTGGTTTCACAAAAAAAGGAAGTGAACTGTGTCTGGTTTCATTATGAGGCTGGGACTTGTATCGGTCTTCATACCCCAGGGACAGGACACTGCGCAGAGCAGAATTCCTGAAATCTGTTTCATCATTAAACATCCTCTTGTCTTAGATAGTTCTCAGTAGAAGAAATAAGTAAATATGGTAAATATTTATTCCGAGTTTCCTCTCAGAATTGACCAAGCAGGATTCAGCACAGAACACATTCTGAGTCAATTCTCAAAGGTATTGTTTACTAAGTTAGTTTTCACCCTTAACTACCCACTGCTTTGTAAGCCTGGTACAATTTCATGATTTAAAAATCTCTTGAGCAGTTCTCTTTCATGTGTTTCTTTGCCTCTGAGTGGATAAACAAATAAAGAGGGGGGTGGGGAAATGGTGTTGTAGACATTGAATAATAGGAATAAATGTCAAGGTACAGTTGTATACACACACACACACACACACACACACACACAAATAAGCTTCTCAAATAGAGAATATGGGGAATAAAAGGCAATAGCAATATGTGAAATGTCTTTGTAGGCTTTAATTCCCACAGGCTCAATCCTAGTCAGTGATGTAAGGGAGCTACCCAAAACATTAATGAAATTGTGATTTGCATTGCAGGACTAAGAAGGCGATAGATTATTCCGTCTGTTCCTCACTGTTGAAATTAGGCTATATTTGGGATCACATTTTGATGGACGTATTGGTAAATGTACTGTTGGCTATTGTGTGATATTAGATTTAAGTGATTACTTTTAAGTTTAGAGCCTTTTTTCAAAGGACAATGGCTCAAGACAGTGATGGTATAAGAGCTTGAAACTATGTCCCAAGTGACGTTTGAAGGAACTGGAACCAACTACTTAGAGAAAAGACTTGGGGTGAAATGAGATGGAGTCATGATTGCTCCCTAGCACATGTGTAGGTGTTGTCCATGCTCTGGGCACCCTGGAGGGCCAACCAGTATTTCTAGGCTACAAGGAGGCAGGTTTTCCCCAGAGAGAACTCTCTGATGACATCTGCAATGATAATGTGCCTATAATTCCCCAAAATGTACTTGGCTGCTCAGGAGATAGTACCTTTCCTCTCATTGGAGGTGTTTAATCAGAATCAACCACTTAGTGGTCAAACCTTTGATGGTGGGTTGTACTGGCCAACCCTGAAAATGCTTTCCACCCTGCTGTGGTACTTATTGGTGTTTATTTCAAGAAGAGTGCAAGTTTACTTTTCATTAACCATCTATGTGATTAAAATAATGGGCAATTGATGCCAAATAAAAGAAGTAGCCACGTCTCCAGAGCTGCTGCTGGCACCTGAGGGTAATTTTATTGAATAAATATCTCCTAAATACTCCAGTGTTTATGAAACTTTGGCTTCAGAATATGAAGAGGTCTTCTTATCTCAAGAAAGAAAAAGGAAATGTATTGACTACAGACCAAAGCCAGCGAGCTTTGGCCCTGTTTTCCTCTTTCTCTTTGCTTTAGTATGGAGCCTTGGAGAGAACAGGAAGCCTATAGTTGATGCAAGAAGTTAGTTAATTCAAAAAAAAAAAATGTTGGTGTAATCTTAGGGTATAATGTGGAATGAATCTTAATTACTTTGAAGCTTAGAGTCCCAAATTTTGCAATCTAAAAATAAGAACTTTTAAAGCAGATTGTGATGACTAACGCCAGGAAACTTGCCCCATCCTTTACTTTTTTTCTTGTTTAGTTGGTAACAGTAGACTTGCCACCCCCATCAATAGATAAAAGGACTGAAAAACAGGAAGCAACATCAAATAGTTTTAAATTACTTTGGGAAACTCCTGAAAGTGGGTGTAACATGTGTGGGCCTTTAAAAATGAATCATATTTATGCATTTGATGTATAGCTACTTAATTATTTCTTACAGTTCAGCCTAACGTTCACTGGCATTTTTCTTTTCCTGGCTACATTTGTTCCTTCCTTGATGTGTGCTACTGCCTTTGGTTTGGTTCCCACTAGTACCAAACCAGCTGCTGAAATGTGTTACAAAGTACTAGTATGTATGGGGGAAAGAACCCACAAGAGATAAAAGAATTCGGTGATTGAAAAAAATTAAAATTTGGTTAGTTAACCCATAGCCAGACCCTGATATATTTGGCTACAGAGCAGCTGGATGGGGAAAAAAATGTGACTAACATGTTTCAGAGTAGTCTCCTCAAAACAACAGTGAAGGAAACCTTTGTTGTGTATTCTGAAAGCCCCTTGCAACCACCTCCACTTCCTCATCCAGAGGGTCGGTGTCTATGACACTGGCAAGTGCCCACCTACAGTGTGCAGGCTGCACAGCCCTGAGCTAGATGTCCCCAGAAAGGCTGGCCCCACCATTTGTGCAGATAGGGCAAGAGTACAATTGAAGCTCATGTGCATATGTATAAATATTAAAATTAAAAGAATCAAGCTAACAAATGGGTTGCATGACATATATTCTGTCCTTCTACCTTCACACAATGACCTTCAGAGGGCCAGCTTTTTCACAGGCTCCTTGGAGTTCTGAGCGGGGATATGGTGTATAAGGAGAGCCATTGAACACCCTGACCCTTCTTTCCTGCCCCTTCTTCTCTCATTCCCCTGCTCTGTCCCACACTACAGGGGCCTGGAGGCATGCATATGCGCACTGCAGCGCACACACCCAAGCGACATCCACATCTCCTTCAACAGCTAACCCTTGGCTGTTTGGTCATCCCTCCTGGGGTGTAGCCCATCAAAAGGAGGAAGGCCTAGGGAAATGTTCTTCATTGACCCTGGAAGCTCACCTGGGTGGGAAATTCTTTAATATTGAAGGGGGAAAGCATAAGTTCAAGGGGGGGAGGCGCCGCGGGGAGAGGTGCGGGGGGGGGGGGGGGGGGGGAGGGGGGTGGACAGATGTTCCTTAGCCTGGCTGATGGGGCTCTACTGCCTGTAGGAAATTCTTTGGAACCTGCTGCACCTCCTGTTCCCTCCTGATGCCAGTTACTTCCCTCCACACAGTGATGTCTCTGAGGGCCAGAGGCAAGCAGTGTACCCTCCAGAGGAGCATGGTGCTTCTGGGCATGGCAGGGGCAGGTACAGCCTCCGTCCTGAGGTTTCAGTAGAGCATTTTGCCTGATTGTGCCTGAGGTCATCTTGTTAGTTCAGCCTCTCCTTCCAGCTTTGTTCCTGTACCCTTCATCATGCCACCTCCTTTCCATACACCCCTACATCTCTAACTCGGGGCCCAGATTTTAGGATTGCTCATTTTTAGAGTCCGTCACTCAGCCCTTCCTTTTGTCCTCTCCTGTGTAAGTGACCTTAATAAAATTGCAGGGAATTGTAACACTTTGGGGGGGAGCGGGGGGGGGGGGGGGGGCAGGAACCACCAAAACCTCCATACCCGAAGATTGTAAAGCAAAAGGCCTGTGGGGTGTGTGGTACCCTTTTTGCCACTTTCGTAATCACTGACCCAGCCACTTAATCTCTCTATACCTCATTGTCCCCATGGTCAAGAAAGGAAAATAATGACTGCTGGTTTCTAACTGCTTCAAATGGATGTTTTCAGGACAAATTTCTAAGTATATATACGCAGGGCCATCAAACTAGCCCATCAAGTCCCCTTCTGGGAGAACTTCATTTAACTCTCCAGTAGCTTTTTTCTTCGACAAGAACTATGATTCAGCTTTCCCTAAGTTGACAGAAAAGCATGAAATCTGTTTCTAACAGATGTTCCCCCATGATCCCCCAAATGTAAACATGTTTGCAAGACGATAGTGAGACAACCTGTTTACACAAGGAAGTACTTAAAAAAAGCAAACAAGAAAGCATCACCCAGAGCAGCCACTGTGATCAAAGTGCCGTCAATTATTAGGGTGTAAAGGGAACTGATGACTCAACTTAGCACCACCGCGGTCTCCAGATTTCAGTTTCGTAACAGAGTTTCTTTTCAGGAATATTCTTCATTTACACACAAATCCGATATTCTTTTTAAAATGTTTCTCGATTTTTGTCAAACCGAAATACCAGGATCCCTTCAAAAGATGACTCTGATACCCAGGTTATGCTCAGAGGAGCGTCCTGCCGAAACGCTCTGCCATGGGGAACTGAGGGGTTTACTCCCGGATCTTGGTGCCCGAGAGGAGGTCTTGCACGTAGCAGCTCCTGGCTCTCTGCTGCTGCACCTCCCCAGTTAGTCAGACGCAGCATAGAAACTCTCAGGCTGCACAGTGGTAGAAAATAACTTTCTGAATCAATCAAAGTGTGATATTTTGATACTTTCACATGCCTGGGTATTCTGGGCAAATGCGTGCTTAAATCAGTGACTCATGGATCAAGATGCAAAGTAGGTCTCTGTATGCTGGCTGGCTGGAAATCAGTTTTTAAAACTGAAGCAAAATATAATCCAGTAAAATATATGTATCATTTGTGTCATGTGTGGCCATTTTGGTGAAAATAACCACCACTCTCCCTCAAAGTAGTGTACACTGGGAGTCTGTCCTGATGTGATGAGAAAAGTTGTACATAAGGAGAAGTATCTACGTGAAAACCCATGAGAAGTCCCTGCTGATACGGGAGGTTAAAAACTCCTTTAGGATGTGGTTTCCCAGAGAAGCAAAACTTTGAGAATGCTGAGGCCAGACCCTGTGACATCCTTACCTAATGATCCCCACTTAAATAGATCTCAGGCAGTAGGCTGAGATCCTGGCCTGGTTTTATAACACCACTTCAGTAACGCCAGGTAGCCTGGGTCTCAGGAACTACCTTCGAGTCATCATATGGGTTGTCAGGTTATGACCCAGGAGCAGGATCATCACCCAGTACCAAGGGAAGAGGAACTAGGAGTGTGGGCTCTTAGTATTGGCAGTGCTATTTAGTTGCTCCATTTATGTTCTAGATCTACCTGTGCTTTAGAATACTTAAAGGTACTTAAACTCCAATCCACAAAACACACACACACACACACACACACACACACACACACACACACACACACAACTGTTAGAATTAGCAAGCAACTGAACGTGAGGTTGCAGGATAAAAGGTCAATGTATAAAAATCAATTTTATTTCATATACAAGCAATGAAAGACTGGAAATTAAGAAAACAACCCTATTACAATAGTATCAAAAAGAATGAATTTCTTGGGAATACATTTAACCAAAAAAGTACAAGATTTATACACTGAACGCTACAGAACACTATGGGAAGAAATTAAGAAGACCTAAATAAATGGAAAGACATCTAATAGATTAGAAGATAATATTGCTGAATGTTAATACCACCTAACTGATCAACATATGGTACATATTCAACACAATCCCCCAAATCCCAGCTAGCTTTTTTGCAGAAATTGACAGACTAATTTTAAAATTCATATGGAAATTCAGAGGTCTCCAAATAGCTAAATTAAACTGGAAAAAGAACAAAGTTGGAGAATTTTCTGATTTTAAAATGTACTACAAAGTTTTGAAGTCAAGATAGTGTTGTCATAGGATAGGCAATGAATAGAATTTGAGAATCCAGAAATAAACATTTGTAATCAGTTTTCAACAAGGGTGCCAGAACGATTTGATGGGGAAAGAACGGTCTTTTCAACAAATGATGCTGGAATAACTGAATATTCACATACAAAAGAATGAAATCAGACCCCTACCTTATACTATATACAAAAATTTACTCAAAATGGGTCATAAACTAAATGTAAGAGTTAGAACTATAAAACCCTTAAAATAAACATAGGAATACATTTTTGTAACCTTAAATTAAGCACTGGTTTCTTAGCTATGACACTTAACAGCACAAGACACAGAATAAAAAATAGAATTTCATAAAATTAAAAACTTCTATCTTTCAAAGGAAACCATTAAAAAAAATGAAAAAGATGACCCACAGAATGGGAGAAGATATTTGCAAATCCTACATCTGATCCAGTATTTATGTGCAGAATGTGTAAAGAATTCTTACAAAAGATAAATACACCAATTAAATAATAGGCAAATGATTAAAGTAGGTATTTCTCAAAAAAAACATACAAGTAGCTAGCTAATAAGTGCATGAAAAGATGTTCACCATCATTTTTCATTGGGGAAGTGCAAATCAAAACTACAATGGAATACTAAAAAAAAATCCAAAGGTTGGTATTTTCATCAATTTTCATGTTAGGAAATTGAGCTTTCATTTAAATTAGGTGGCCAGAGGCAGTCAGCTGGGATGGGACCAGGTCTGTCTGACTTCAGGCTGTTCTCTTCCCACTGCTCCTCCAGTAGAACCCTGTCTCTGGCTGCACAGAGACCTCAGGGCCTGCTGCTTAGAGTGGTGGGCGTATCGTTTCCAAGGGGCAAAGGTATGAAAGGTTAAAGGATGCTTTTGGAGAAAAAGCAAAGGATTTAAATACAAAATTGGAGATTGTTACTTTTATGGTAAATTTAAAAATCAAGTTTAATTTTTTAAGAGTGCCATAAAAGGCCAACAGGGAAAGAGAAGGGGGCAGGGAGGAACAGCAGAATCCATGACAGCAAATTAAAGAGTAGAACCCAAGAACAACAGGGCGGCACAGGCACAGAGATGGCGAGGGAGATGAGTATCACCAGCGTGACCACCGACGTGCGGAGAGGCACAGCCGTGCTGACGGCGAGTTTTACCAGAAGCCAGGTGCGGATGTTCCTAGAGCCAAAACAAGAAAGGTCATTTCTCATCCAGAGAATGTCACCTGGGGTTGTGCCAGGGACCAGGATTCAGTACCGGGGCCTGTGGATGAATGAACTCGGGATTTTAACCTGGTTCACGGATTCCTATGGGTCCATGGATTCAGGGCCCCTGAACCCTTCCTGCTATGGTGAAAGGTTTTGTGTCTGTGCGTCTTTTTCTGGGGAGAGCATCATCGGGTTGTTAAAGGGCCTATAACAGGAGAAGGGTTTTTTAAAATGAGTTTAGATGTTTCTCTTCAGGTGCCAGGCTAATTTTCCGGCTGTGTGATAGATTGTGTCCTATGATCTGGCACTCCTAATATTTGGAATAAAAATGAATTCTTAGAGAATGATCTCACTGCCTGCAGTGCTGTCTGATTCTGCCCTGGCATCTGATAGAACTTGTTAGGGGATTAGGTAAGACAGGATGTTGGTACATTTGAGGTCATTAAACTGAGAAGGGAAAAAGGAATCTTGCTAAATATATTGTGGCGTGGAACTCGATGTTGAATAGCTAAGGGACATTCTTTGTGCTCTGTGCCAGCACTTTGAAATCCTGCTTAGAAACAGACTGGAGTGGCGGAGACAGCTCCATCTAGATGTGGTGTGTTGGTAAATGCCTGTCTTTCCAAGAAATGCTGTTTAACTTGTCCTTTTATGGGGGAAGTGTGGAAGTTGTGCTGTCCTGGTTTGCCCAACATTTTTGTAAGCTGATACAATAATACAGATCCTAGAGAAACAACAAAAGCTACTTTTTCACCTGGTGACCAGCATTCTCACCGTTCCGGCTTCAAGACCCTGAGAATAATGGAGAATATGTCACAGAGAGCATAATGTGTATGCAAGGTCGTGTTAGATGAACTGTAACCCTCACAAAAGCTTATTTTCCACCTGTCTTTTCCTGCTGCCTTTGTGTTTTGAGGTCCTTCGATCTTATTCTAATCTTACTATTCAGAAAATACTCATTTAAACGTGTGCTGGATTGGGTAGTGGTGATGGTTGCCCAACAGAGTGTATTTCATTCCACTAAACTGCACTTGAAGATGGTTAAAATGGTAAACTTTACGTTTTGCATATTTTACCACAATAAAAAGTGTATTGGATAATTCAGAGGGAAAAACCATTTTCCTTTTGAGATGGGAATTCCAAGTACCTTTATATGTTAAATGTCAAGCCCTTTCCTATGTGTGATATGAATACGTAAGTAACAGGCAAAAACATGTGTGGGATGAAAATTCTCATTTAAGTGCTGTGTGGTCCCAATTCTGCACTCACTGGTGTGGGACCTGGGACTGTGTATCCAAAGCAGACGATAGGCCCTCAATAGGTGCTTTCTCCTTTCTTCCTTCCTTTCCTCACATCTCAGCTTCCCCCTTAGTAAAATGAGTAGGTTGGACTCGTTGATCTCCAAGGTCCTTTCAGTTCTGCTGATCTGTGGAGTATGAGAAAAAAACGTTTTAAAGGTCTGCAGAACAGTATAAACTCCATATGGACAAACACAGCCCCCCGCGTATACACACAGCAGCTTCTGCTGCTTCTCACTTTCGCTCTCCTCTGTCCCCCCTTCTTTCTCTTCCTCCGCCTGCCAAGAATCAGCCATGAGCTTGGAAATGGGAGTGGAGAGGAGAAAGGATTGAGGTGACCTGAGACAGAGGGCTGGGACGTCAGGCTGGGTGAGAGGCTGCAGCAAGCCTGGACTTGGCCCTGATGGTGCCACGTGGTTGTGGGCACGGTCGCATTCGGGGCTGCAGTCCCAAATTCTCTGCAGGGTATGTGACCACAGAAAGATTAAGCATGATTGATTTTTATGCAAGGCAGATGGTGGCAGGAACGTGGAGACTGTAAATCCAGAGAAAGAAGCTGAGTTTGTCATGTGAGGAAGAAACAGCAGGAAGCAGAGCCTGGGTGGGAGAAGACGTCTTGTGGGGAGATAGCAGCTGGAGGGGGAAGGGCGGGCAGGTGTGTGGCCAGAGTCTCCAGTCAGAGTTTGAGCTGGGAGCAGATTATATCTGGCTGTAATAAATCATAGCCATGAGTACCAAAAAAAGAAAAAAAAAATGAAGGAAAAGACAGGTAGAATATAAACTTTGGGGAAGGGGAAAAAGGAATTGAAAACGGAGAGGCCAGTTGCCATGATAGTAGCAGCCAGCCAGGTGAGAAATGATGATGATGGCAATAGAGACACAGAGGGGTGAGCATCTATAAATTGATGATAGAATCGAAGCGTTTGCTGATGGATTAGATGATAGAAGTGAGGGGGACATAGGAAAATCAAAGATAACTCCTAGGGTTTGGGTTGGAAAACAGGGTCGATGATAATGCCTTTTCCTGAAATGGAGCTTCACACTCCCCTTAGACACCACATGCCTCCCATGTATGTCGTCGGGGTGCTTGTCTGGGCTGGCAAACCTCACCCCTGCTGCAATGATCAGCTCTGCAGACTCCACTAGCCTCCCAGGGGGCCCATCCAGCAGCAACTTGCCTTGTGTGCGACCCACTTGTGCAACCTGGAGGTCAAGAGATACCCGCCCCTGGCAGATGAGGCTGCAGGCATGTGCAGCTCCCCAGGAAGAAGTATTGGCTGATAGGTGAAGCACACAGAGAGGCCAAGTTGTCAGATATGGAGAGGGAAGCAGAGCACCCTCAAGAGCCCAGGCCAAGCGCCGAACCTTGGAGGAGTCAGGCACTAGAGAAGCCCATCCGAGTTCTCAAGAAACTGCCCTTTACTAAGTTGACAGGCAGCCCCTCCAGTGAGTGCCCATCTGCACTCCTGCAGATCAACTTGTCACCGTCTGCATGACTTTTGTACATGATCTTTGACATAAAGATGGAAATTACGGTATTTTGAATAAATAAATGCTTCGGGCATATTTTGCTTGGGCATTGCAGGAATGGTGATGCTCTTCAAAGACTGGGACCCAGAGTGAAACGCCAGATACATTATAATCCTATGCTTATAACTTGCCTTCAGAGAATGATCTGGGTCATATTTAGTAAGAGCTGATAGTACCATTTTTTAAGAAACTGCAAATTTTAATATACTTAATGAAATACAATCATTTTAGTACTAACAAGCTAATCAACTCTTTTTACACAAATAATTAAATTGCTGTAGGACCCAAAGCTTTATCACTTTACTTTGACATTTTGCTAGCAGCATGTATAAAAGAGGTTATGTTTTCTTGGGGGAGAGGAATGTCGTCTCCCAAATGGTGGATGGCAGTGTTGCACAGGAATAGGAGGGGACCCTTAGAGTCAGGAGGGCATGAACTCAATTGCATGTCATCCGCTTTCCTTGAATGTGACCTTAGGCAAGGCGCTTTGCCTCTCTGAGCCATGTTCTCTCATCCACCATATGGGCCAATAATACCTGTAAAATTCCTAGCATCGTTCCTAGCACATAGAAGTTTCAGTAAATGGTAATTATGATGATGATGATGATTTATAATAAATTCATGCCAGTATTCCATTCTTATAATATGAAATCTACAGAAACTCAAAAAATGAATTTCAGGTTACTTTTTAAAAATTTTTTATTGATTTATTTTGAGAGAGGAGAGAGAGATAGACACCGATTTGTTGTTCAACTTATTGATTGCTTCTTGAATGTGCACTGACCGATCAAACCCACAACCTTAGCATATTGGATGATGCTTCTAACCAACTGAGCTACCCTGCCAGGGCTATCCTTGTTTCTTTTTAGCTTTTCCTTTTCTGGATTATCAATGGCACATAGTTCTGATGGCATCATCCTGTTATGATACAGGTGAAAAATCTGAGCAAGCTCTTCACTATACATTGGGAATTTAAACATCTTGAATATCAAAGAAGTGAACTTTCTAGCTGTGGTTCTCCCACTAGAATACTTGGTCCCAATACCTGAGATGTGTAAGTGGAAACTTTCAGAGATGGTTTATCTTCATTTTCTCCATCAGGTCTGAAATGGCCAAATATCCTCCCCAGTTCTTTCTCTGTTGCAGGAAAAGAAAGGAAGAAAGAAAAAAGAAAGCACATTTCCTTGCATCATCTTTCCATGCCAGTAGAACAAAACACAAAAGCCACAAGACTATGATTCAGAGGTCTCTGCTTTACACAAGTGACTATTTAAATTCTGTTTGAAATGTAGATTTTTAAAAATTTCATCTCTGTAGTTTCCAAAAACTTAACATCAATTGAAAACCCTTCTGACCATAAAATGGTGTGTGACTCCTCCACCTAATGCTTCTGAATATGATGAATAAGGACTCCAGAGGCACTCACAGCATGTTTATTACTGAAGCTGTCACCAAACTTTTAGTAATATTTTTATACAGCAGGGGCCAGCAGAACATTTGAGATTTGACCTTTTTTAATAGATGATAGTCTCTAAATGCAAATTGTATTATTAGAACTACATTTTGAACTCTTACTTTGTTTTCTAACCACTGTAATTTATCTTTCTACTCAATCCAGAGAAAAAAGCAGTGTGTGTGTGTGGTGTGTCTATGTGTGTGTAGGTAGGTAGGTAGGTAGGTAGGTATGTAAATGTGCAATAGTCATTTATTAGCCCTAAAAATCAATAGTGTGACTTTGGGCAGGGGAACCAGAATGGCATTTTGAAGCCAGGAGGACAGATTGGCTCATTGCTATCATCCAAATACAACCTATTGGGATGCTGAGCAAAGTCAGCTTGTTTTGCTTGGTGAAGCTTTCAGCTCACGTGATAATATGCATGATGTCACTGTCTTTTGTATTTAGGCACACGTGGATTCAGGTTCAAACAGTAGTATGAACCAATTCTGAATGTTTTGTCTTCTTTTCTTTGTATTGCTTTAAATCCCAGTAAGGTAGGAAGAGGTGATTAGGATAGAAGAGAATTGATAACAGAAATTCATGGGAAGCAATATTGGAAATCGGAAAAGCACTAAACCAAACCACTCTTATGTTTCTTAGAAACTGTGTTGTTGGTATTAGACCTGTGATGTAGATAAAAATACATCCACCTGTAATTTCCTGGGAAAAAGCAAAGAGGGCTTTGCGCATCAGGTCCCATGAAAGCCACTAAGGAAATCTTAGCTAGGAGTTGAGTTGGAAGGATAGAGAATGCAATCAGCCTGACTTATGCCAGAAGTACCTGCTAGAAAACCTGATCGTTTCACAGCTAATTGGTATAAACGTTCCTCTGCCCTCGGCTTGCAGCTGGAGACCCACTTACACTTTTATGACTATTGCCGTAATTAAATGCCATTTACTTTTTTCTTAGCTTAGGAATGCAGGTCCCACTGACTTTTTCTTTTAAGTAAATTTAAGTGTGTGAAAGAGGAAATTACTTACAGATGATTTCTCATATCTGGGATATGCTACTTTATTTGTAAGTGAATGAATGGTGACCATTCAGCTATCCCTTTTTTAAACTTTCCCCCACTTCGGTAACAGTAAATATGGAGAAATGAAAAAGAAGTGCTTTCATGCTTAGTGTAGCATTACCATCTCTCTTCACCCATCTTTTCCTAAGAGCAGCCTGCTGAAACACTTCAAGGCTCTGTGAGGTCTTTGGACATCAGTGTAGCTGAGCAATGCCATGAGCGCAAGGTATCCGTGGCTCTCTTCTTCATCATTGCTCTGTCAGTAAATACTTGTTGAATGAATGGCTGTGGGACAATGGGCTTCTGGGGTCTGAAATCTCTCCAAGAAAACGAGTATGTGAGGCAGCCTACACAGAACTGCACTGCCCAATCAGGTACCACTAACCACACGTGGCTATTTGAATTTCAATCCATTTAAGTTGATTAAAATTTAAAATTCAGTTCCTCTGTCCCATTAGACACCCTTTAAGAGCTCAACAGCCAGGTGTGGCTGGTCGCTGCCATGATGAACAGCACTGATACTTAACGTTTTCCTCATTGCAGGAGGTTGTGTTAGCACTGGGAAATGTTACTAGAAAGGCTTGCGTTAGTGGCCCGATCTTTGTAAAGTGAAATTCCCATGTGAGCATGATGCGCACTCACACTGTAAAAAGTAGCCCTTTTACATCTCTCCCTCAATGCTATAGGAGCTCAGCCAAGAAAGGGGGTGGCCCACGGAGGTGACTCTCTCTTTGAAACTGATAGCCACACAGCAGTGGGGCTGTTAGCCACACTGATAATCCAGTAGTGTGCACTTACTTAGCTACACCAGTTAATAGAGTAGTGAAATACCTGTATTCATTAATAAAGAGCTGCTGTTTCAAGCGCGTCCAGTGGCTCCTTCCTCTGCCTCAGGAGCCCTGGCCATTTGCATGGGATGCCCCCAACCTTCCCTTAATTAAACAAAAAAGTTAGCTGATACCTATCCCATCCCTGGGAGTAGGAGACTGCCAAGGGCCCTGACCCAGCACTTGCAGCCTTGGATGGTGGGCGCTGCCCTTGGCCTCCGGGAGGGACTGCTTCTTAAGGGTCTTTCTTAAGCCTATCCCATCACTAGTAGGGCCAAGTCACATGTCCCAGAGCCATCTGCCTCAAGAAGACCTTAAAATCATTTCCTCCGACCCTTTCAAATTACTGCAGAAGTCAAGGCACAGAGTCACTCAGCCAGCTCCTGGCTACTTCAGAGATAAAGCTCAAGTTGCCTGACTCAGGGGGGTTTTTGGTTTGGGGGTGGTTGGGTTTTAATTGCTACATCTTCCTGTTGTCAGTTTTCTTAACTGTGGAATGAGGATTAATCCCTTTATGCCTCACAAAGGTGTTAGTAAAAAGAATAATGATACCCAACATTTTGTGTATGATTTATAGTTTGCAAAAATTCTCTTGGCTGCGTTTTCATTTCATCGTCACAAGAACCCATGAACTGTATGAGACTCAGAGGCAATGAATGACCTGCCCAAGAGAACAAAGCCACTGTGAGTGGCAGAGGTCTAAGTCTCTTAGGGCTTGGGAAACTATAAACGCGTGTAAATGTAACATAAGGTAACCACATGGCATTACTAGTTTTTAGCTTGTGGTATTTTGCAGTTGAAGATTTAGTGACATTGAAAGTGGCAACTTTGTTCAAGCAATGCTTTTTTTTTTTTTGCTTTTGCTTTGGTAATGTGCCAACTGCACAGGCTTTAGTTCAGCATTAAAACTGAAGTGGGCTGCTTCGAAGTATATTTTTAAATGAGAGAATCCAAATTTGTAATTAGCTTTAGAAATGCTAGTTGGGTAGTTTGAGTATCTAAAGAGCTTCTGACAGTCATTTCTGTTATTGCTAGTGGTTTACTCTTTGTATCTCCCCCCGCGCCCCCCACCCCCACCCCACACACACACACACACACACACAGCAGTTGGATCCTTTGGGAAAAACAAAGTATGTTCTTTGAGGGGTCATTTCTTCAACTATTACCACTTTAGTTTTCACATAATATAGTCCTGGTATACTTAGAAAATATCTGATCGTAGCAAAGAAAAATCATTTAGAAGTCATCCTACCCACTGGACACCTAATAATAGCAGAATGAAATTTAAATTGTTAAGAGAAGCCACAGAAAAGGAAATGGTCGACTTTTTGATAGCCTTTTGTCTTTTGGACTTTGGATAATTAGCCATTTTATACTATATGCTATATCCTACTATGCAGAAATTGAGTTTATAAATAAGAGGAAGAGCGAAATCATTTCATTCTATATAATAAAGAAATATCTCTTCAATATTTTCTTATTAGCTTATAAAAATTGTGGCTCTCTCCATACCAATTATCCTGTGGGTTAAATACATATAAAAGGAAAAGAGAAAATTTTTAGGAAAAGCTTACCTTCATATAATATGGAATGAAAAATTAGAAACAAAACTGAGTATTTGTGCATACATGAAAAGAGAATACTGGTCCACAACCCCTTTTTCTCAATTCTGAATCTAAAAGGTTCCAAAAACCAAAAGGGTTTTTTTGGTAACTTCTTTGGTAGAAAAACCTGACCTGAACTAATGTGAGGCCCTATTTTATCTGACTTAATAGGACTGTGCATATGTTTTGCCACAGAAATATTTAATGTGTTTGTGGAGTGCTGCTCCAGACTCTGAATGGGGTATTATATGATAGGTGGTAGTTCATCATAATACTCTCTAAAATTCAAACAGATCTGAATGCTGAGATATATCTAGCCCAGGAGTTTCAGTTGAAGGGGTCATGGACCTACATAACAAAACATCTTCAGTGATTTATCAGGGTCAAGGTTACAGCTGATCTTTATGCTTTTCCATATCTTCCAAGTATTCTATAATAGGCATGCATTAATTTAGCATCAGAAAAATAAGTAATATTTGTTCAAAAATGAACATAATGAGGCATCAGAATCATCTAATTTCAGTCAGAATTCTCGAATTTATCATTTGTTTCCCGCATTGCCTTGTTACTGCAGCCACACGTGTCTTTTATTTATTTATTTATTTATTTTAATAAATCTTTATTGTTCAGATTATTACAGGTGTTCCTCTATTTTTTCCCCCATAGCTCCCCTCCACCTGATTCCCCACCCCACCCCATGCCCTTACCCCCGCCACTGTCTTCATCCATAGGAGTAAGATTTTTGTCCAATCTCTTCCCGCACCCCTCACACCTGCTTCCCCTGAGAATCGTCAGTTCACTCCCTTTCTATGTCCCTGATTCTATTATATTCACCAGTCCATTCTGTTCTTCCGATTTTTTATTCACTTGATTTTTAGATTCACTTGTTGGTAGGTATGTATTTGATGTCATTTTGTTGTTCATAATTTTTATCTTTACCTTTTTCTTCTTCTTCCTCTCCTTAAAGAATACCCTTCAGCATTTCATGTAATCCTGGTTTGGTGGTGATGAACTCCTTTAGCTTTTTCTTGTCTGTGAAGCTCTTTATCTGACCTTCAACTCTGAATGATAGCTTTGCTGGGTAGAGTAATCTTGGCTGTAGGTTCTTGCTGTTCATCACTGTGAATATTTCTTGCCACTCCCTTCTGGCCTGCATAGTTTCTGCTGAGAAATCAGCTGACAGTCGTATGGGTACTCCCTTGTAGGTAATTAACTGTTTTTCTCTTGCTGCTTTTAATATTCTCTCTTTGTCTTTTGCCCTTGGCATTTTAATTATGATGTGTCTTGGTGTGGTCCTCTTTGGATTCCTCTTGTATGGGGTTCTGTGTGCTTCCTGGACTTGTACATCTATTTCTTTCACCAGGCAGGGAAAGTTTTCTGTCATTATTTCTTCTAATAGGTTTTCAATATTTTGCTCTCTCCCTTCTTCTGGCACCCCAAAAATTCGGATGTTGGTTCGCTTAAAGCTGTCCCAGAGGCTCCTTACACTATCTTCATATTTGTGGATTCTTTTTTCTTTTTGTTTTTCTGGTTGGATGTTTTTTGTTTCCACATATTTCAGATCTTTGGTTTGATTCTTGGGGTACGTTGATCTACAGTTGAGTTTCTGTATATTCTTTATTTCAGACAGTGTATGCTTCATTTCTGACTGATCCTTTTCCATTTTTTTGGCATTCTCATTAAGCTCCTTGAAGGTCTCATCAAGTTTCTCAGCGGTTTTAAGAAGATTCTTGAGTAACCTTATAAATGTGGTTCTGAACTCTTTGTCTCCACATTTTGGCTGCTTCCCTGTGTTGATGGAGTAGCTTTGTGTGGTAGGTGACCTATAGGGGGCAGTAGCTCAGCCTCCCCAATCACCTGATGTGGACACTCTTGGTACACCCCTTTGTGGGCTGAGTGCAAAGACTTGGTGCAGTTAAAGCCTTAATTGCTGTTGATATACTGGGAGGAATTGACCTCCAGGCCAATTAGCTGTGAGCACTCACTGTGTCTATAATGGAAGAACTACTGCGCTGAAGACACACTTATGGGGCAGGACTTGTTTCAGTGGGGCTTTGGTGCTCACTGAGTCTGCCTTTGAATGTGTCATTTATGGATGTGAGGAGTTGAAATCTGGTGTCTCACTCTGACCACTAGGTACACTGGCTTCTGGATCTCCAATGGGGTGCAGGTCAGCTACTGTCTGAGGCCATTCAGCAGGAGCTACAGTGAGAGCTACAGTTTTCTCCTCTTTGCTTGGGGTTTGGAGGTTTTGGAGCTGTCTGACCCAGGCTGCAAGTTTGCTAGGTTAAGCTGCGATAGGGCGGGGCTTTCTTCTGCTAAGGCTGCTGCTTGGAGCTTGGGTGGGTTTGTAGGTTGTGCAGGGCGGGGCCTCAGGGCGTCACTAGGCTAGGGCGTGGCAAACAGCAATGGCTGCTAGTTAGCCGGCTCTGTGTCCCCAAGGGCGTCCCGGAGTCCCGTGCCCCAGTGCAGTAATAAATTATTCCTGCGCGCAGCTCTGCAAGTAAGCCACCCTCACTGGCAGACAGTCCAGCTTTTCCCCGTAGGAGTTTGGGTCCCCCACGTCTCCCCAGAAACTGGATTTCAGAGTAGTCGGGGTCTTGTCTCCCTTTGGGTTGAAAAAAGCAACGCCCGCCACCAGCCCGGATCATGCGCCTCCGTACCTCAGCTTTTCAGCGCTCGTGCATGTCTCAATGCTCTTTTCTCTTTCCTTCTAGTTGTAGAACTTCCACTCAGCCAGCTTTCCCGTGGTTCTGGGTGATAGACGTTTTGTCTTTTAGTTGAATTTTTGAAATTGTTGCGCGAGGCAGCAGTTTAGGTGTTTACCTACGCCGCCATCTTGGATTCTCCCTCCACACGTGTCTTTTAAACACAGGTGTTTTGATTTGTTGAAAGAAAACATTCATGAGATGAAGTAAAGGAGAAACTGACCTGTCCCCAAGCTGCTTTTGGGCTCAGGACAGCACCAGGACGGGATGCTCACCTGGAGGAAGTACTCAGGGAATAGGGCTTCCACCGGGTTGAGCCCAGGCATAAACACCATGCTGTGTATCATGTTCTGTTGCTGTGGATGGGGCTGGGAGCACACAGCCAGGGGCACAGTAGGTTAGCTTAGAGGTCATAAATTGGGGGCAAGGAGGGGCAGGACAGCAGGAGGGGTGGGGAACGTTAACAGGTAAGGCTTACTCTGCTAATGGACAGCTCTTCCTCCCCAATCAGGTGGACACTCACTGACCTGTCACAAGGTTGCCCCACAGAGCTTTGGGGTCCATGTCTGAATGGATTGCTGTAGCCTTCTCATCTCTCCCTTCGCCCAGTTCCCTGCATCCTAAGACTCGAAGCCAGCACAGGACCTGAAAAGATTACATGTAAGTTTTGATTAAGATTTCTTTTCTCAGACCAAAATAGTGATAAAAATTTTCTGAGATGATCATCACAAATAGCCTAAATGCACACGAATGACTTTTCTTTTAACAAAAGCATCTTGAAAATTAGAATTGAGGAAGGGAGCTGGGGTTAGATTCTGCATATTGATGGTGCCTTAATTTATCGTTCTTAAACTTGAGCTTGCATCAGAAATCATCTGGAGGGTTTGTTACAGTACAGCTTGCTGGGCCTTGTGCCCAGAATTTCTGATTCAGTAGGTCTACAGCGGGCTGGGAATTTGCTTTTCTAACAAGTGTCCAGGTGATATTGAGAAAGGTCTGGGGACTCCACTTTGAGAATCACTGCTTTAGCTCATGTGACTGAAAGGAGGGATGTTAAAGGTAGAAAAGTGCATTAAATATTCAGTACTAAACGTCACTCATTTAAGATATTTAGTGTTCCACTTAACGCATTGATTCATCTCTCAGAAAAGAGAATTTTGAGGTCTTCTTATCACTGTTGCATTTGAAGTCCAGCCAAGTCGACGTCCTAATTCTGACCATTTTACTCCAGAGTCGCTAATACTAGTCATTCATTGCCCTTGGTTTTCAACAGGGCTGACTAACAGTGTTAGTAGGCTAAAATGACAATGACTGTCCTTTTGTAAGTTTGTTTGCCGTACTTTTAGATGCTCTCCAAAGGGAAACATTTGTTTTCTTGGGGTGGGAAATATATTGCTTCCTTTCAAAGGGAATCATCATCATATCCCCCCTCATGGTGATTTTACAAAACACATGTGAGAAGGGAGGCATCGCTAAAAAGAAAAAGACCAAGTCAGCTAGTTCAGGTCTGCGTGGGGTTATGAGTTCTCAGGACTGACACGTTTTGAGAATCAGCATGTTATTGTTTCAGCTTTGGAACAAGCCAGTCACCTCTCTGCTGAGGACAAGAATAATTGATTCCATGTTAATAGAAAAAAGTAGAAGAGGTTGGCTTAATAAATACACCCTTGGGTATATGTGAGCATTCATGTAAATGTACATATGTGTGTGTGAATATATATGCATTTCCTACATTTCTAAATTTGCATTGTAGAAATTTTAAACTTTTTTTTCTTTTGTTTCATTAAGTCAATGTGAGTGTAAAAATAACATGAGTGATGCTGTCCAGGAAATGTTTGAGAAACTTCTGGGCATTTTAAATCTGTGGGAAAGCACTGTGATTTATAGCATGCTCCTTGGGAATGGTAAAAGTTATCATTCAAAGTATCACTTACAGTGCTTTTATTATAATTCTCTGGAATTGAGAATAATCACTGTTAATAAAGCAATTCCCAAGCAGCTATATAATGAAGGAGCCATATCTGTTGCCTAAACATTAGCAGAGCCCCAAATGCTGAAGATAGATTTCAGTGCATATGTTTAAAATAAAAATCACAAAATCAGAAAAATAAGACAAAAAAAGTGATTGGTGATGAAAGAGTTCCATCAGGAATTAATTCAAAGCTATCTTCAGGGGGCTGTCCAGTGGATAACAGGGCTGATATTAGGGCTGACAAAGTTGTGAATGATGTGATTATCTATTATCACTCTACCCTCACAAACTAAGGTATCCCTGAAAAGTACTAATTAGTTACTCTGCACAGCATTCTTGGAAAAGCAGATTTTCAGTTTATAAAGCATCTTCACCATGAAGGGGAAGAAGTGGGTTGGATCAGGTGCGTGTTAATCCCTCTCCTGCTTTGGCATCTGTGAGTGTCCACATTTACACATCAGGTGTTCCTGTCTGGCGATCTTTATGTCACTTTCATATCCACAGGCCAGGGAAGGAAGAAGGCTCCTGTGATGCCTCAGGTAATCGGGGCTCCAAGCTCCCGCAGGACCTGGCTCACCTGCCGGGGTCACTCCTGTACCCTCAGGTGAAGCACTCGAGTCACCTACTGCTTAGAGCAAATCTGTGCAGTTCCGTGTGTGTGTGGGGACCATGGTATATGGGAACCATCTGTGCTTTCCCCTCACTAACCTAGAACTGTACTAACACAAAGTTTATTAATAAAAATATAACTGAATACCAAATAGTATGACAATTCCTCAAAAAGTTAAACCTAGAATTACCACATGTCCAAACACTCCACTTCTGGGTATATACCAAAAAGAAGTGAAAGCAGGGACTTAAAGATATTCGCACACCCATGTTTATAGCAGAATTATTCACAATGGTCAATAGGTGGAAGAAACCCACATGCTTATCAACCGATGAGCAGATAAAGAAAAACATGTGGTACGCCTATACTATGGGATATTACTGAGCTGTAAAAAGAGGAAATTCTGACACATACTAAACATGGATGAACCATGAGGATACTAAGTGAAATGAGCCAGACACAAAAGGACAGATACTGTCTGATCCCCACTAATATGAGGTGCCTAGAATAGTCAGATCCATAGTCCGGAAGTAGAACGATGGTTGCCCAGGGCTAGGAAGAGAGGAGAATGGGAAGTGAGAGCTTGATGGGGACAGAGTTTCACTTTGAGAAGATGAAGAAGCTCTGGAGATGGGTGGTGGGGATGGTTGCACAACGATGTGAATATGCTTTCAGAAATTGCTAAAATTGTAAATGTTATGTTATGTTTATTGTAACACAATAAAAAGAAACTGAATATCCGAGATCACTTTCCTTCCGAGAATGCTGTGCAGAATAGCTAGTGCTTAACAGGGATGTTACAGTTTGTGAGGCTGGAGTAAGAATGAGTGAGCCTGTCCCTCACCCCTCCCGCAGCCTCATACTCTACCTGGCCTGCTTTTGGGCCAGGGGGAAGGGTCTGCAGAATGTTCTACTTCAGTCTTGGGAATGGGTTTCCTATCAGGGCAAGGTCACATTTTTTTAGAAACTACCAGGGGAAGCGCCACCAACAACTGTAATCTACCGAAACGCCCTTTACACGTATAGGAAAGCTGTTTCCCTGGGACGGAGGGACAGGCACCCACTTGTGCACCTGCAGGGGGGCTGCTCCAGTTCACCGGCATCGTGTGCTCACAAAAAGCCCAGGTACAGTGCCCCGCACGCACGCGGTTTCGGAGCCATGTGCACAGCTGTGGCACCGACGGGTCTTGATCAGTGCAGGTGGACATGGAGGCAGGAACCCGATGGAAGCCTAATAGAAAATGAAAACTCTGAAAGAAAACTAATAGCACATGGTTCTCCTCCACCAAGGCTGGCCTCAAATCATTACAACACTCCAAATGAGGTATAATGTATCCCCCATCACCAAATCTCCGTAGTATTATGTATTACTGTATCCACAAATCACAGAAGAATTTAGTGAGTGACTGCAGTCTTGTGAGGAACATGCCATATTGGACCTATTATGGCAGTCCATTCAGGACTCACATTTTTGGGATTTTGCTTTTTATTCTATGATTCCAGAAAGCCCGCCTTGGAGAATGATCATGGGACTTAGTGCCCTCTTTTCTCTCCAGGTTTCCTTTACTACTTTCAAGCACTGCCCCTGGGCCTGACCAGGGGTTGTAATTTCTGAAAAGCAGTGCAACAGCGTTCATAGTTTCAAAGAGCTCAGAAACCTGTGTTAAACTATCTCACTTTCTCTAATCTTCACGTCTATGCATGTGAATATACATTATATACATATACATTCGTGTGTATATATGTATGTGCATTTGGCTTAAGGAAAAGGTATAACCAAAAAAGAGATAACATCGGGTCATCAAAGTTAAAGTACAATATATACAAATTAGTCCCCTCATTCCCACCCCAGACTTTCCAAACCTGCTTAGAAATAAACTCTCTATGCTCTTTACTTGGGTGATGGAGACAGGGCAAGGCAACAAAGGTTTTGAAGTCAGTTGCCATAGGGAGCTGCTAAGATACCAAAAAAACTGAAACTAAAGGTTTTTATAGAAAGAAAAAAAATCCAGGTCAGCAAGTCTGAGAGAGAGAACAGTGCTTATTTCTCCTTGATATCCACATGGAGCTACCAGCACCCTACATTTAAGTTGAAACCACATGGATATAGAATCCAATCAAAATTAATTCAGGCCTTGCCTGGCTAGAGTGGCTCAGTTGGTTGAGCATTGTCTTGTGCACCAAAAGGATGCTGGTTCAATTCCTAGTCAGGGCACATGCCTGGGTTGTGTGTTCATTGTCCCAATGGGGCATGTGCAGAATGTAACCATTTGATGTTTTTCTCTCAGACATCAATGTTTCTCTCTCTCTCTCTCTCTCTCTCTCTCTCTCTCTCTCTCTCTCTCTCTCTCTCTCTCTCTCTCTCTCCCCTTCTCTCTCTCCCCCTCCCTCCCTTCCTCTCCCTTCCTTCTAAGCATATCCTTGAGTGAGGATTTTTTGAAAATTTAATTCAGCCCCATGACTTTGGCTGGACACACTGACACATGTTTCTCCTAGAGAAGACCAGCAAACCAACAGTCACCTAGACAGGATGACATGAGGTAGAGAATACCAACAAAGACAGACTCTGAGGGCTCTCCTAACAGCTCTCTTGTATTTCCCAGCAATCAGTTGTGCCTGCTCCAGACACTGAATTCATGTTTAGTAATGGCGTAGCTACCTGGAACCCAACTAACCAGAACCCTAAATTAACTGCCCTTTCTACTTCCCTACCCCCGCAACACCCCCTCCCACACACCCCACCCTACCTTGCACATCCCACTTCCCTTTTTCAGAGATAAAGGTTCATAAAACAAGATAACTCTAGTTTTGTAAAGGTGAAGAATAACTGTACCTTGGAAGGTAGTTGAGCTGATGACCCTGACCTGCTGAATCAATGGAATGGTTAAAAGGTTCATAACTAGGAAAAGAAACTGCTTCGGAAAGATCTTCAACAGAAAGTATTTTCCCACTGTCTGTCAATTAACCAGAAAATTGAAACAAACAAACAAAACCTTATCCACAAGTAGGTATAGTTTACTGAGATTTTCTTGCACCTATTTTCATGCCTTAATAATAATCTAAAAATGTTGACTTAGGATGGAAAAAATATACCATTCGTTTTTATTCTTCTTGAGAAACTGTGCAAGTTTGGCTTTTACTACCTATCCAGTGCCAGAGTTTAAATTTTGGAAATCTTTTAAAGTTTATTTATTATGTTTGGAAGCCCTCAAAAAAGTTGTGATATTAAGAGTGATATATAATGTCATGAATATATATGTTTAGCTCCTATAGTCATTGGAGAACATTGGCATAGTTTTGAAATCAGTTCTATTAGAATGCGTGATATGATTATTGGTAACATATTTCACAATTATGTTCTGCTCAAGGCATCATCAAAGTTAATTTTCATTGTCTGCACACACACTAATTGTACAAATAGGAATGATGTATGATATGGCAATATACATTAATATATAAAGCAAAAATTTCACATGATATTCCCTGTGAGTCTCCAAATAAACTCAGCCACACATATGTAAAGCTGCTTACCAAGCGCTCTCAGTCGTAGCACAAATAGTTTATCAACATACTCTAATTTCCAGGCTGTTGTTTTTTAGAAATTATTTGTGTGCTCTTTTTTTGGATACGCCTGTCACTAGTGAAGTAACACCTCGCTCTGAGCTGTGATTTAACCCAGGGAACAGCACCACTCTCTTCCGAGGAATCCCCTGTGACACTGATGGCTGTGAGGCCCTGGTGCCCAGGTCTGCACTGCAGCTGGACAGTGCACGGACCTCGGGTCGCAATGAGGGAGAGGGTTTCTGCTCTTCTCTCAAACGATATTTGCAGAGCTCTGCATGTGGCGGGATTTTAGCGTTCTCGGAATGCTTGACTAGGAGATATAATCTATTGTGTCTAGCAGATTTTTGCTGTATTTCATGTCTGATTTGTCACCAGGCAGATTAAACTGAATCCCCCTTGAGTGTTCTTACTTACTAAAAAGAGAAGAATCATATGAACAACAAAATGACATCAAATACATACCTACCAACAAGTGAATCTAAAAATCAAGTGAATAAAAAATCTGAAGAACAGAATGGACTGGTGAATATAATAGAATCAGGGACATAGAAAGGGAGTGAACTGACGATTCTCAGGGGAAGCAGGTGTGAGGGGTGCGGGAAGAGATTGGACAAAAATCTTACTCCTATGGATGAAGACAG
Organism: Corynorhinus townsendii; assembly: GCA_026230045.1. Taxonomy (NCBI): domain Eukaryota; kingdom Metazoa; phylum Chordata; class Mammalia; order Chiroptera; family Vespertilionidae; genus Corynorhinus; species Corynorhinus townsendii. The sequence goes on from JAPDVU010000004.1 coordinate 53,608,361, forward strand.
TGGCGGGGGTAAGGGCATGGGGTGGGGTGGGGAATCAGGTGGAGGGGAGCTATGGGGGAAAAAATAGAGGAACACCTGTAATAATCTGAACAATAAAGATTTATTTAAAAAATTTAAAAAAAAAGAGAAGAATCAGAGAATGATTAATTATTTCCTTATATTAAAGCAGAAGTACCTTTATTTTCTTGATTGTAAACGCAATGTCTTTTGTGCATAGTTTATAAAATAATAGAATAAAATAAAGAAGAAAATAAATTACCAGTGTTACAACTACCCAGATACAAACTACATCTTAACTCATTCTTTTGTATATTTTTGCAGACTTTTTTTCAATTAATCAACTTAATTCCAAATTTACAAGCAGTACAGTAAGTCCTCACTTAATGTCACTAACAGGTTCTGTGACTTTAAGCAAAACTACTTAAGACACCAGTTTTACTATAGGCTGATTCATATGTTATAATGAAAGGATGTTAGTGGAGCTTAGGAATGATGACATGAGACATTTTCTAGGGCAATAACCTTCTAGTTGCTTATTTTTCTCCCTTCAAATTACATTAATCAATTCATGTCAGAACAGATACCTGTGTGCATTCACCAGTGTGTTGATCAAGTGGAAACTGCTGTTAACTGGTTCTTTTCATTTCTACATTCTATCAATAAAAATGATTATTGCGTAGTCCTGTAAGGTCCTGGTGGGCCTCTGGAATCATAAAAGAAGATCCAATTATGTACAAGATGGTTTTAGTGTTAGGTCAACGGATGGTGTTCCAGTTCTTTAAAAATTAATAATCAGTATACTCTAAGGCAATTTGGCAGAAATGGAAACAGTTGATTAGCCAGATAGATTCCCCCATTTCCCATCCATAATCCAAACAATATGGACTCTAATAAAATTCTGATTTTATGCCTGATGGTAACAAAATGTGATTCAAATATAACCCTGCATGTGCCACAAACCAGAGAGGTTCCCTTCAGTTGTGCATCCTTTATCCCCCTTTAAAGAAGCGTCTCCTCAGATCCCGGGTGTTCCTTGGGTTGCACAGCCATCTCTGTGCTTTCCTTTGGAGAGCGCGAGGACTCTGGATCAGGATGAATCCTAACACTGAGCCAAGGTCCGGAAGGGCTGTGAGCACTGAAAGAAGACCCAGACGAAGTATACAGCAAGCAGCCGCTAAAGGAGATTTTGTTTTCAAAAATGATCAGAATTTGGCATGGGGTGTGACTAGATCTTATCATTCTCTCTTCCAGACAGAGGTTCTTTGAAAGCAGGTTCTTCTAGGTTCCTCTTGCTGCATCCCTTCACATCTTTTGTATCCTTGTATATAACAGGGACTCAGTTAATATTTCTGTGTCTCTTGAGTGATGAATGAATATGTTCAGTTCAGATAAGGGCATTTTGCCTCTCTGCAGCAGACAAAGGGTGTTTTGATAAATGTCCGAGATTGCGTGGAATGCCCAGGTGTAGGGAAGTGGTATACAGTACTTTGATCCTATATAGAAGGAGATGTGAATGTGGATAACGAGACTTTGGTTCTTTGTCTTTGGTTTCGATTTGACCTTGCTTCACTGAGTCACAGTGTTCTCCCTTTGGCAGTAGGCACGTCACTGAAGTCTGAAACTGTCCCTCGGACTGTTTCTGACACTGTAGCTGAATTTCCCATCACATTAACAGCCTGTATTGGTCATAAAATTTCAAGAACACGCTAAAAGTCAGTTGATTTGTAGTTGACATTGAAATTAACTTTCTCTAACCTAAACCAGTGAAAACTAAAATGCTCCTCACCACATAAAAGTTTTGCTTTCGCTGTGTTCAAACCCCTCCCACCTTGTCACAGCACAGTCATTCAGAGTCTAGTTTGGGGCGGTGTGGTTGTATCTCAGTGGTGTATGACCCACTTTTTCGTACCACTTAATTACCCGTGTCTTTACAACACTCGTCAGAAGTCCTGACGACAGTGGACTATAACCCGAAACAGGTTTCTGCTACGTCTGATCAGCGCTGCTCTAGAACCCTGCGTTATCAGAAGAAGGAGTCAGCTCTGCAGGGCGTGCATTAACTACCAGAGGATGACAGAACACTTCCTCTAGTTTCTGGATAATGAGCAAGCACACAGGTAAAGATGCCTTTCTCAGAGTTGACTCCTTTTGTGCCTTCATTATTGTGTTGAACTGACTTTTACATATTCATCACTGCCTGCAAATGTGTTCTGTTGTGCTTTGCGGAGGGCTCAGAGGAGCAAGCATTTAAATTGGTACCCTGGGACCTTAATAACTTTTCATTAAAAGTCTAAAGAGATAATGATGGAAAATACCCTCATCTCTTCCTCTCTATGGCCCTAGAAAACTTCTTGTTCGTCGTTTTTTTGTTTTTTTTCTTAGTTGCTGTCAAAGTGCTTGTCTGTCAATATCAGTTTCTTTCTTGGCAGTGATGGCCATGCGGGTGATGCTGGATGAGCAGCAGGGGGTGGGTGGGACTGGACAGAGCAGAGAGAATTGCACAGGTCCGAGGGATATGATGGCACAGGGTGCTGTGCCCTAGTGAGCAATGTGCTGCAGCGAACTAAGAGCAGATTTAAGATAGTGATACTGACCTCATGTTGGCAAAATCACTCGATTTTGTTTCAGAAATGTTTGCTTCTGATAATCACGTTTGTGCATTTGAAGAACTTCTCAAACACTGTCATTGTTTCCAAACAAAATGTTGTAGGTATTGCCTTCCTGAATTTACAGACACATTTTGGGGTGCACGTCTTCACTGAAAGTTGGCTGGCATGTGGCTTGTGGCAGGGTGATGCCCGTGCCCGGCGGATCACACTTGCCTGTGCGCTGAGTGACACACCAGCACGGAGTGTTTGAAAATGCCCATAGATAAGTCAATATTGTTTTCCCTGAAAGTCCTGATGCAGAAAAAGAATGAAAGTACAAACATTAACTGGAAAAAATGTCACACATTTTAGCCACTTTGCATCCCTTGTTAGTTCAAACCCTGGCTTGGGTTTTTTTACATTTGTGAACTTGTGTGGTAGGTGGAGCAGTGTGGGTGGCCCAGAAAAAGTAGCGGTTAGAATAAGATTTTCCATTTATTGCCCTTTGTGCATAGCTAAAAATAAGATTCATACAAATCAGAATATGTAGTGCAAGCACAATCACTCTGTTAATTCTGATGACTGGCTTCCCCACATCTTTGCATCTGTCTGATAAGTGGTGCATTGGGAAATAAATGTGTCTGTCTAAGTAGCAAAAGGCATCCAGGGTTTTGCGCTGTTTGTCTACATGTGATAGTTTATCAGCATTTTCCCCTTCTGAAGGAAGAAAGACACAACTCATACATAAACAAATTGTGCCGGTGGAAGTTTGGGGGAAAATAGGTGATAGAATCCTTGAATCTTTTTGTAAGAAATAATTGCCTTGTTTGAAATGCTGTTTTACAACCTCCATCTTCTGGGCTCATTGTTAGAAAGTCGCCTCTTGTAGACTCAGAACAGCAAGGGAAGAATTTCGTGGTGATGTTGCTGAGAGATTGGAAAACTCTTTTGCCTATGTAGGAATGGGGTGGTGGGGAAGCGGGGGGTGGGTCAAGGATGAACGCAGGTCTGCCCTGGAGGACCCTCCATGGACACAGATGCAGAGGGGCAGTTAACCAAGTAAAAACTCCCCTTCATCTGATTGCTGAGTCTACTGCAACCACAGTAAAAGCATGTCAGTTTGTGGCTAAAAGAAACACCAAAGAGAGGTGGTGTCCGCATTCACAGGGAAATTTTTACCTTCGTGATCCTAGTGAGGGTGCTGTCCCCATGCCACTGGCTGAATGGCTCAGGCATTTCCAAAGAAGGAGAATGTCTGCAAGTGCACTAAGCCTTTCAGTGTAATGTAATTTGTGAAATAAGATGAGTCCCTAGGACAGTCATTCCAGAAACCTCTGAAAATTGAAGACTGCAAATCCCATTTCTCTTTGGTGTCTCCATCTGGGGCAGACAGTGAGGCATGGTGGTTACCGAGAGACAAGAGCTTTGGGAGAAAGGACTCAGGATAAAATCTTAGCTTAGCTACCTGTTGGCCTTGATCTATTTTATTTAACCTCTTCTAGACCTAGATGTCCTCATTTGAAAATGGGAAAAGGGATAGTCCCTACCTCATAGGATGCTTGTGAGGATCAAATAACACATATAAAGCACAAAGCCAGCGCTCAGAAAAATGATGGTGGTTTTATTCTTATTTCTACCGTTGCATCACAAGAACATGTTGGGGGATTTTAGGGCATTTGGGGATTCCATTCCCCTCTATGCTTGGAGTACAAATTTTGGAATTAAATGAACACAAGATCAGCCTCTCATTCATTGTTTCTGCATCAGAAGATTAAATGTCATTTACAGAGTAGTTTAGTTTTTCATACATTACTAATTCTATCTATCTGGAGGGTCGTTGTTTAATTTTGTCATTAAATTATACCATGTAAATATCTCTTTTCTTTTTTGTGTTAACCTTCACCCAAGGATATTTTTTCCATTGATTTTTAGAGAGTGGAAGGGAGGGGCAGAGACAGAGAGAGAGAAACTTCAGTTCACAGACTGACACTCTGTCCACTGAGCAAAATCAGCTAGGCGGCAACCTCTCTTTTCTTTTAAGATTAGTACTGTGTTGAACATATTCAGTTATTTTTACTTTCTCACATGTTTTTTATCTAAACATGGGTACTTCAGTTCTAATATATGTGCATGTTAATTGTGGTATCCGCTGATGTACATTATAAAAGAGAAAGCGCTAATGTTGTAATCAAGTAAAGTCTTAAATATTTCAGATGGGCATGGGTAAAACTTCAGGAGCATTTAGCTCCCATGGTGGTACCATTCCCTCCAGAAAGCATTGCACCTGCTACCATTCTGGTTACAGATCAACCCAGGTGCTGGCCAGCAGAAAACAATTACTGCTTCTTTTACTTTTTATTATTTTTGCAAATTACTTTATGCTTAATGTAATGTATACCTACTCTTTTAGAAGTCTTTTTCTGCCCACCAAAACTTTCCGTTAAAAAGCAAATAGAGGGGAAGGTCAATGGGGAAAAAAAGGAGATATATGTACTACTATATGTAATACTTTAAACAATAAAAAATAAATAAATAAAAAGCAAATAGAAAAAATCTAAAACATAGTTGATAATATTAAATATATGAATTGCTCTTTTTATAAAATAAAAAAGGCAAATATGTTATATGTTTCATAATAAGGTCACAGTTGCTAGCATCCCTTAACTTTTTCAGTTAACCTTTAGAATTAGATGTTAAAAGCTCAGATCAGACTCTTCAACCTCCTCCATGACCTTCCTGGGATGCAGTTCCTTCATTTATCAAATTAAAAAAGAAATCATGACTACACCTTGACTTCCCTCACCTGGGATCTGGCGAGAAGTGATAAATGAGACCAATAAGCCAAGGAATTAAAACGCAGTACAGATATGAAACAGGGATGGCTTGGCTTTGTCAACTGATATATTTTGCTAGCTTTTTTCAAAATTTCTCTTCATGTTTTCTTTTCCTTTTCATAGTCTGTTCTGCCATCCCAGTCACAGATACAACTTCTGATTTGTAATTTATATATTAACACCATCATCAGATTTCCTGGGTTTTTAATGTTAGAACCCCTCAGTCTGGGTGGGGATGTTTCTCAGGTCAGCTCCACTGGCAAGATCTGTCTTTTATTATAACAGTCCTTTCAGTGCACCCAGACAAGCCTGCTCTCTGCATTGGTTCTGTTGAGTACAATGGGAGAGCAAATCATTCTAGGTGACTAACCAGGTCCCCAGCATTGCCCATGCAGCTTCCACCCCCTCCACGAACACATGCACTCGCTGCCCATTCATTGCTTTTGCCTGCCTTCCTGCCCTTTGCTTCAGGCTGAAGTTTCTGTAGAAATCACAGGTAAAAGAAGGTGATAAATCAGGCTCTGGCTGTGATTCCCTCCCACATCTTCCTAAGGAATGACAGAGGTTCAGAAATACATCCCATTGATATATACCATGTGCCTCTTCCTACAGTTTTAGCCTATCCTTCATGTGCAATTGGAAGGTACCGCCAGGCCAGCCTCATTATTCCTTTGGTTGAATAATGTAAAGCATTTGCAATGGAGATTTACTCTAATGATGTAAGTGCATGTCCGCCTTGCTGGCTTAATGCACTCAGTCATGGAATGCTTTAGAGTTTATTGCTAATGGATGGATCCCCAGGAAAATCAAAATTTTCAAATAAGATTGACATTTGGAGTGAGAAATATAAATCTAATGAGAACATTTCAACCCAGGTTTGTAATTAGGGCTGAATGGAGTAAATGTGTACACGTGCACCACAGAAAGGCACCGCGGAAGGTGGAATTGCGCGCTCTGCTGTGAATGAGGGATGAAGGCCGATGTATCAGTGTCAGGCCACGACACTGTGGAGTATAAATGATACTGTCACCAAGTGCTGCACGGGGTACCCAGGGAATTCCACTCCAGTAAATTACATTACTTAGGCAGACCTGAAGGCATTGTGTCAGAATGCAGGCAGGGAAGAGAAGGCTGTCAGCACCACACAGAAGGTATTACAGTACAACTGGCTGCAGGGCTGGTAGTCCCTGGTTTCCCGTCTACCTGGCTGTTTTGTATTCTCCTTGGTTAATTAGTTTTCAGAAGTTACCAATGTGTATGTGTGAAAGCACACTGTGTCTGCTTGGGTTATAGGTTACAACCGCCTATAGGGGAATAAATGTAAGTTGATTTGTATAAACTGGTTAGTGTTGGATTCTCTCTCTCTCTCTCATTATTTGTAGCTGGGTGATATTAGATGTTCACTATGAGCTTGTCCTGCTCTTCTTTTTGTCAGAATCCAACATACATCATTCCCTCTATAACGTTGTTTCTTTCGAAGCCTGCCTTAATAAGGACATATGTGTCTTTAATCCTCCCCTAACCCTTGTTTCCTCTCATCACCTTCCATCCCCCTGAGGGAAATAAGTTGTGCCAGTGCATAACATTGCAATTTGTGATAGAACTCAAAGTTAAGAACAGCCGATATCTGGAGAGCAATTTGTGGAGAAAAACTATTTGTTTTCGCTTCTGTTTTCTTTCATCCCTGCAGGGAAGCCAGCCCACCCTTTCTGGTTGATTTGCCATGCCATCTCTGAGATAGCACTAGGGAAAGAACCAGAGCATCGATTGTACCGCTGCCTTCGAGGTCACTGAGGGTGTGCTAGTCACCGTTGTCCAGTGTGCCTTCCAAAGCCAGTTCTTGAAAAAGCCAATACCCAGCACTCTGGAATTAGTCCTGCTCACTTCTCAACTGGAAAATAAGTGTCCTCTCCTGAATGAATAGAGGTTTGAAACAGCATCCATGCTGACGTTCTTAAATGTGTGTTACACTCTGTCCTTCATGAACTAAACCTGATCAGCATGTCTGATGATCTGTCATCAGAGAGAGCACTTTTCTGCAGTAAAGGCCCCTCATGGCAGCTTTGGAACAGCCTTTCTGAAATAGGTCACAGACAGATAGCAGTGAGAGTAATATCTTGGATTTGACTTTCATTCTTTTCAAAATAATACTCTATTCATTTCAGGGTATCACAATTTAGTCTTTATTTTGTAGCCAAAGTTACAGTCTTATTTTATTCACCCAAGCATGAAACATAAAACCAAGATACTTGGAAAACTAGTTTTGGGGGAGAATAGGAAAAACCTTGGTTAGAGGTAAGATAGTTGATATTTCTGTTTTATGTAAGATACCATCACCTCTTTAATTTTCTCTCTTTACCTTCTTCCATCCAGTCCCCTATTCCTCCCTCCCCTCAGAGATCTGCCAGTCTATTGCATGTCTCCATGCCTCTGGTTCTATTTTGTTCATTAGATTCCTCATATAAGGGAGATCATATGGTACCATCACCTTTAAAATGTTGTTTGTTAATGATTCTAGGATATTAACTAGGGGCAAGGTGCATGATATGAAATGTCTTTGTGCCATGTGCTGTCCTCAACATAGAAAGACTATGCTTATAGACTTTGCTTTATTTAGTAGAATAATACCAAACATCTGGGGCTCGTAGATGTATGGGAAATGAGTGTCTCTCCCTAAATAAACTCACTAGAATTTTTCCCTTTTTTAATTATGTTCATTTTTATGGTAGTATGTGCCTTATATATTATATTTTCTTTTTATCCATGACATCGATTGGGAAGTCACATGTGTTTTGTCATTTACCACAGTAGTACATATGTGACACATCCCTTTGTCCTGGCCTGTCAATGCAGCATGCTGACAGACTATGACTTGGAGTTTTTCTGAACTGAATCCTGACGGAAGGAATTTAACAGCATATAAAATAGAAATGATTTGGATGTTCCTCCATTCTGTAGATGGTCCTTTGTTCCCACCTACCCCCCATGTGTGACTATATTCTCTTCTCGTTCTTACGTTAAAATTGGAAAGGGAGAAAGGGGGAGCTCCTTAGGAGAAGTAGGCCTTTGGAGAATTGTGAGTGCTCATTCAGAAGCTATTCTTAGTTCTGACGAATATAATGAACTTGAGCTTTGAGTCCTGCGCAATCTCTCATCAATGACCCCAATGTGAGCACCACCTCTCCACCTGATTATGTTTTCCTCGAAGACACTGTATTTGTCCCTTAATATTCTGAATGGGAGCACCTTCCAAATAAAAGACATCTTGGAAGGAATTGGGTCCTGTTGACCAGCAGCCCTGCCTCTTTGCAAAAACCATCACCCCTGGATGATTACTGATTGTCCTATTAAGTGCTTCTATTTTGCATTACCTTAAAGTCTGCAGTAAGAAGAAACTTTTCCATAGGCCTTGATTGACTTGTCAAAAATCAACCCATTCACATTAGCACTTCACTTACATTATCATTATGGTGTTTCCAACTGACAACTGCTGCCACACACTGCCACGTTGGAGTTCCCAGTGCTGCAGGAAGAGAGACTTTTGTTCTGGCTTGGTGGGGGGAAAATGCAAACAACAACACCAGCTCTACCACCAGAGAGCCCATAAAGCCGTGTTCAAATGAACAATAAGGTCATTTGTTCGCATATGACATAAGGATACAAGAATTTAAACAATAAGACCTCTTGTGAAATGTGGCAAAATACTAACCACAAACTTGAAGTTCTCTGTCTCAGAGAAAGCAGTTTTCACATGGGCTTCAAAAAACCCATTAACATATAAACCACCCTTAAAAAAAAAAAAGAAAAGAAAATCACTTGTCTTGCTATAACATTAAAGCAATTTCTGTTCTATGGAAAGCCAAAATGCATTCACTTATATAAGTACATGCACTATAATTTTTTTTTAACAGTACTCTATTAAGAAATGCTTTGCCTCTTCCCTCCTTCACCTGAAATGTGAAACTCATATTTTATCAAGACCCTTCTTCCTTTGAATAATATTTACTTCTTCAAAAATTCTTCCAGTTACTTGGATTCAAAAATGAAGTTTTTAAAGCATGTTAATCATGCTCTAATTCCTCTGACATTGGTGGAACATAAGGAGGGAATAATCCTGCTTTGAAGGGAAATATTAATTGAATTTTCTACTTATATTTGAACCCTATCCTTTTTCGAGTGTGCCTTTAAGAAAGGCTTGATATATTTGCAAACCCCAGCAGGACTATGGCAGAAAAAAGCAGAGATTTTCTTGTCAGCTTAGGTCAGGATCTCTAACAACGCCCCTAAATTGTTCCTATTTTGATGACTCAGACGTTTAAAATGTGACCTTCCAGGAGAAGTAGGGTGGGAAAGACCACGATTTAACTGACCAAAGGTGCCCCATCGAGCTAACTTTGTATTCAACTCTGAAGACTTTTAAGTATTTGCAGATGGTTATATATACAGCATTTTTGCAGAATCCTCCTAATGGAAGAAATGTTTTATCTCTATCTCTGTTGACAGAAAAGATTGCCTACTGATAATTGCTTTGCTTAAGTGTCTGATAATATGCCAGGAATGAGAGCATTCTGTGTTAGGTCATCTTTAATTATGCATGTACCACCTGTCAGTTCTAAATCAGAACCAGATTAGATCCTTCAGGAGTCAGTTGTGGGGGAAAGGGGGGATGGAGGGAAACTGAGGTGATCTCTTTTAGAAACAACAAAAATAGCTAGTAGTAAACATGGCTTATAACCTGCAGCTTTTTAAAAGAGCCTCATCTTCATTGTTCCTGAGCTGGAATAAACGGATTGGTACATCTGAAAACTGAAATGTTGCCCAGGCTACCTCAAGTGAAGATAAATTACTGCAGAGAGGATGGTAGTCCCATCTGTTGCATTTCCTTTTTGTTCCTTCTCATCGTTGTCAATGAGCCAGGGAAAAGCTCAAACATTTTTTATAAGCTATGCGAGGACAGGAAATATGTTAACGATGTTAGATTTCATACATTTCAGGGATTTTTTCAGTAGTTGGTTGGCTTTTTTTAGAAGGACAAATGTGGGTTGGAAATCATGCCTGTTACCCTCTGTCAGCTTTTGGTAGTTTTATTCGCACTTTTCAGGGTTGTTTGGGACTTTCTGGTGGGATGTTTAGGGTTCTTTACTGAAGGTTCTTGTTCTCTGTTCTATCCTTTGATAGCATGGGTTTGTGCAACAAGGTGTTTCTCTTTGTTCACCTGTCAGAGGTTTAAGGGAAGGTGTGGGTTATTACACACTTTTCACAGAAGAGGGAGTTGATTGGCCGAGAGGATGAAGGCAGAGAAGGGACAAGTAGGAGGAAATAGCATGTGGGTGAGTTACCACGTGGTAAGTCTCTTGGACTCCCTTGTGAAGGTGAGAGCCTGTCTGCTCTGCAGCCTGAGAACACTGCCTCAATCAGTGCTTGTAAATAATAACTGTAGAAACAAGAATTGGGAAAATTTGGCTAGAGCCACTGGAGAGAAAAACAGATAAGCTGATAAAGGGACAAGGACCTCCCACCCCTTGCAATTCTTCCCGAGCACCTGGTCCAGTCCATGGTTCTGAAGGACCCGGGGCTGCCTTCTGATACCTGAGGCGCCATTTGCCTTTCTACCCTCATCAAACAGTCCACTGAGGTAGAAGTACCATTTCTGAAAAGAAGAGCAGGATCAAAATACTTATGACTAAAACATTGCCAGTGCTTTGTCTATCCTCGCTTAATACTTGACATATGCAAGTGTTATATAAATAGCTTCAAACTCCATGCAATGGATAATTCTTAAAACAGGAGAACATAGTATATCTCAGGCCTTACAGCAAAGAACATCAGAGCTTCCAAAGCTAGAGAAAATCTGAAGGAATTGAAAAGAAGAGAAAAAGGGGTGGGGCAGTACTTCCATCTTCTCTCATGACAGCTCATCTTTGCAAAACCTTTTCCATCTACCTGGAAAGCTCTTCCACCTCCTTCACTCTTCCTTTAAGTTCAAGCATCATCTCTGAGAAGCAGAATTAGCTGCCCCACCTCTGTGATCCCAGACTGCAGTGTCTGCCTCCCTCGGAGCACTTAGCATGCCCCATACTGCACGAGCTTGTTTATTTATCTTTCTACCCCACAAAGTGGTTGCTGGAAAAGCTAACATTATCTTAATTGTGACAGTGGAGTCTCATGCCTAGAGAAAGAGCAGTCATTATTTCACTGGACTCCACAGTACTTAGAGCACATTAAGAGTATTAGAATCAATTTTTGACAGTAAATTTGACCAAAGAAATAGATAAACTTGAATACTTCATGAACAGATATCAGGAATGGAGAAGCCATCAGAGAGTGTCTTAAAACCAGTGGTTGAAGAAACTGCGGAGAGTTAGTCTGGAGAAGAGAAAAAGAAGGGAACACGCAAAAGCTATATATTTAGGTATATGAAAGACTTTGTGATTCTAGAAAAAGCAAAACCAAAAGGTAGAAGTTATAGAGAAAGAGATTTGGGCTCAGAACAAGAATTTTCTTGCAGCTAGAGCTAGTTTACCATGGAACCTGTGGGAGGTTTTAGGGCCATTTGGGAGCTGTTAGAGACAAAATTGCCACTCTTCATGGGAGCACCAACCAGATAACGCCACCATTGTTCTTAAAGCTCAGAATATCCTGCATGGGATATCAGCCCCAACCTCCATGTCCTCATCTTCCCACACATCATTGGCTGAAATTAGGGATTGGGGAGACAGGAAGCTGGCGACTTCCTCATGGAGTCTGTACAGTGAAACAGAAGGTGCTGGATGTGTCCCAGCTCCCATGCATCCTGGCCTCCAGCTAGCCATGTGACTGGGGGCGGCTCCTTCCAAGCCTCCATTTCTTGACATGTAAAATGGAAACAATATTGTCCACTTCAAAGAGTTGTTTTGAGGCTTAATCAAGGTCATGGGGTCCTTTATGGGCAGCAGTGTGCTGTCCAGAGCCCCAGCTCTACCACTGGCAGGCTCTGAATTCACCAGTACAGTGGACATGGCTGCCTTTCTTCTGGGGTTGCTATGAGCTGCCTGACTAAAGATGTTGTGTATAAAAGCACCCAGCACTGTGCCTGCCACACAGTAGGTCTCGCTGATTGCCTCAGTTCACTCTCTGGAGCTGGGGAGACCAGGAGAAGGGAGTCCTGTCTTACCCACCTCTGCTGGTCAGGTCCTCAGAAGGTTCTTTTTTACCTGCTGATGCTCATTACCCTCTCCTGGCATCCAGTCATCTCAGCACACAGCCTTCTCCACCTTTTCCCTCTTTTTTCTCCTTCCTCCTCTACTTCCATTTCTCCCTAACATTCTTTTATTTTTCTCTAGCTAATTTTCTCCTCCTGAGAGGAGAGAGAGAATACATTCTGGGTAGGCTTATTCTGATGTGCACAAAGTTTAAATACTATTTTCAGTAATCTTTTTGTTTAAAGTGAGGTTTTTGGGTTTTTTGATTATTTTAATTATGTTTTTATTAATTTCAGAGAGGAAGGGAAAGGGAGAAATAGAAACATCAATGATGAGAGAGAATCATTAATCAGCTGCCTCCTGCACTCCCCCTATTGGGGATCAAGCCTGCAACTTGGGCATGTGCTCTGACTTCTAACAGGAATCAAACCGTGACCTCCTGGTTCATCGGTTGGCACTCTACCACTGAGTAACACCGGCTGGGCTAAAGTGAGGTTTTATGTAGATTTGGATGGGAGAGGGTGAGGCCTTTCTCATTTTGTTCTGAATTTGCTTGAAGTTCTTTTCCTTTTAATGTTAACATCTTCCCATCCTTCCATCTCTTGGGCTGTAGTCATTAACTTGCCAGACCCAGTAGCTGAGTGTCTTTATGACGTTGCTGGAGTTAGGGGATTGTACTCACAGGGAATCTAACCCATATATTAACTCAGAGCATATTGCTAAATAAAGAGCTCCAGAATTTAATTTGCTTCTCATTCCCATCCTCTCCCACTGAAAGTGGGTGCTGAAACAGAAAAGACAATGGACTGGGGAAGTTTCTTTCAGCCCTTTTACTGAGTCAGAATTAGAAGACTGCCATCCAGATTCAGATACCTCATCTACCCATCCATCATCCATCCATCCATCCATCATCCATCATCCATCTATCCATCCATCCATCCATCCATCCATCATCCATTCCATGTTCAGGAAGCAGGTCCATGTCTGAGACCCAGCATGAGTGAGATCCTGGGCAGGCACTAGGCGAGTGATAGGCTCCCTGCCCTCAGCCTTTCTCCCATCTACTCTGCTCTCTCAGAGACTGGCACAGTGGCTCATTTCTTCTGTACGCCTGCGTTCCCAGCAGTCCTCATAGGGCCTAGGGCAGTCAGTGTGGAGTGACAGTAGGAGCTGGGAGACAGAGGGAGGAGAAGAATGAAGAAGGGAGAATAGTCAAAGGAAGAAAGGAGATTGTATGATCTATAGTGCCAGGGTATGTCAGTGCAGTTTAATGATTGCAGTGAGAATCCAGAGAAACATCACTATGTATGGAAATTTAATTAAAGTTTACAGGGAAGTGATGCTAATTATCCTCATCCATGGAGAAGTCAAAACGGAAGCTGCACCTTATTCTCTGGGTGCATTCCCCTAGAACAGTGGTTGGCAAACTGCGGCTCGTGAGCTGCGGTTTGCCGCTCTATTGACTAATGAGTTTGCCGACCACTGCCCTAGAACACACATTTTTCCCACACTAAGCTATGTCGCTTTTTATTTAGCAGAAGAATGCAGCTTTTCCCCTCTAGTCATTTCTGATTTTTAAATCGGAAACAGAATTCTTTCCTTCCAAGGGAAAATAAGAGAACATCTACTTCTTCCCTTCTCTCGCTGATCATGGTGTTACTTGGGGCCGTTGACCTAGTGGGAAGAGCACCGCTCTTAGTTCTGGGGTCAGCCTGTGACTCAGAGCACCATGCTTTGCTCACCTCCCTGTACCTCGGTGTCTTCACACGGGGCCGGGGGGGGGGGGGGGCGGGGAGTGGGCGCGAGGAGCAGTGCCTGCCTTGTGCACACCCCTGGTTTATCCTGACAATCACGTGAGAACAGATTTTATATGAAAGCACTTTGACAACAGAGGTGCTGAATATGCTGGGAATTTTATGATGAAATATAAAGATGTCAGCTTTATTGTTTTCACAGTACATTTCCGTGTTGCGTAAAATCTTAGCATAACACTTGAAGTCATTTGCTTTCTACTATATAGTCAAAGAAACTTGCAACATCCTAAAAGAGAAAGAATTTTCTTCTTTCCAGAAAATTCTGTGGACCTTTGCCTTGTTCACAAATACACATATGATAGTTTTTCATACACCAGTGCAAAGATATTTGAGCTTTAAACTTTCACTCCTACAGCTTCCCACAACACTGTGCCCCTGCCTTCAGGGCGACCACACTGCTTGTGCAAGGTTGTGTAAAGCTCAGTGCCCAACCTCAGACCACCGTCCAGCAGAGGACATACGACGCACAAATAATTGACGTAAATGGCAAGTGACAGGTGCCAATTTATTTGATAGGTAGAGCTGCGAGGAAGGGTCTCTCTGATGGAGGTAACTAACTGTTTAGGACACGGAGAAAAGAAAAAGCAAGACTCTTTGAGAATCCTGGTATTGTCTTACCATATAATATCTTGCATTTGTCTTTCTTATTATAGCTCAGGATCCCTAAGGACAAGGACTTTCTGGTTTACCTCTACTGTGTTCGGTGATGGCTAATATGAGCTTACAGATAGTAGCTCTTTGTGAATGGTTGCTCAAGCAACTATGTTCTGCTCCATGTTTTACAAAATCTCAGTCTCAAAATTAATACCCCCATTTAAAAAAAAAAACATATTAACTTGATTCTGTACATAAATGGCATTTTGGATCTTTTCGGGGTAAGTATTTTTTAAACTCTGGGAAAAACAAACAAATGCTGACTTCAGGAAGAGTTCTAGAACATAGAACAAGGGCAGTGACTTTGTTTCTGCTTGGGGTGCAATTGAATGCAGAGAAATTTCAAGAAACTCTCCCTGCACCAGGAAACATGGCCGTTTCCATGTGCAATTTGGGTTCCCTTTCATTGTGTTTAATTAGGTAACAGAAGCTTCTTTTACCCAGCACCCTATGTACAGTGATTTAGCCACTGACGTTATACTTATTGCTGGATTTGCTACATTCCCTCATCCTTTATTAGAATGTATAAGCTCCATTAGTGCAGAAATATTTGTTAAATTCCCTGATGTATCCCTAGAACTATGTTTGGTCTGTAGTAGGCACTTAATAAAAATTTGCTGAATGAATGTGTCCAGTCCCATTATGGACTCTGGGCTACAATGATGAGTACTGTGTAGTCTTTGCCTAGGAACCCCATAATCTAACCAGGAAGACAAACACATGAAGCCAGCAATCGTTATAGAGTGTGGGAAAACAATGATGAAGATATGCAAAGAATTTATTTTCTATTATTGAAGTATTGCTGTCAACTTGAAACAAGAAGCATCAAAGCACAATCAGCTTTCGTCACTCGTCCTGTCCTTCCATGTTGCTAACCTTTGTCTTAAGTCTCAAGTATCCTGGGTGGTACAGTCTCGTGAAAAGCTCCAAGACACAATCTGTGCTCGAGGTGCATAGGGAATAAAAGTGCACACCCAACTTCTAGGTCAAAGCCGGTCGCCATGTAGAACAGACACTGCTGGTTTGAAATTGTCCTTCCCAGCCTCCTGCCTACTCTAGTTTCCTTTGCACTTCTTCTTCATCCCTCTCCCCTCTTAAAAGTCAGTTGTTCCATAGCTACCTGTTGAGTTTCGGCAGCCACCTAAGTGCTGAGGACTTGACTATGTCTTATCTTCTGGTCTGACTTCTCTCCTGTGCTTTCTACCAAACTCTCCACTGGAGGCTCCTCGGGGATTTCACGGTCAATCTGGCCAGACTAGAACTTGTAATTTGACCCTCCCATTTCCTCTGTCATGAATAATCCTTCCATGTGCACACAGACAGGCCCATGAGTCTCCCTTCCCACTGCATGCTCTCCATCCAAGGAGTCCCCAGCCCGTCAGCACTCCCTTGAAGCTCTGGTTCCTGTCCCTCTGCAGTCCACTGCTTCAGTCCTGCACGGCTGACCATCCTGTCTCGGCCTTTTCCCTCCTCCTCTAACCTGTTGTCTACAAAGAGGTCGGAGTGATCTTTCTAAAACACAAATAGGAACCCTCATATTCTAAACATCGTAATGCAACCTGTGGTCTCTTGTGACCTCCTGTGTCTGCTCCTGCATTTCCCTAGTTTCATCTCCTGCCCCTCCATCTTCATGTCGAAGTGCCCAGGGCTTAGACATGACGATGTCCATCTGCCTGCGTTCAGTGTGGGTTTCCCGCACAAATAAAAGAGCTGAGAGGAGGAAGGGCACTTGGGTGGGAAACCTAACAAGGGAGGGTGGAGGTAGGAATCTGTGTGATGTGTTCAAGAGGGACCATTGTCTCAGAGAGAGAGGATTTATGCAGGGGAGTAGGAGCTAGAGGTGGACTCACACACACACACCCCTCACCCTTTGGCCACATCACACTGTTTGAGGTTTCTCTATGTACCCTGTGGTTTCACAGCTTCACGCCTTTGCTGCTCTCTTGGACCCTTTCTGCCTCATCCACCTGACGCACCTGGCAGGCCACCTCCTCTGGGAGGTCACCCCTAACCTAACCCCCCGGACTGTCTCTCAAGCCTGAAAGTGCAGTGATTAACCCACTAACTTCATGCTTATTCTTGATTTGGCAGGTCCCTTTCTTTATTGGATTGTGGCAGATTCATAAATGCAGAAATATTTGTTATTCTCTGATGAACCCCCATGTGCCACCACCGTGCCCACATCTGATGCACAAACACCACATATCACACTACACTGGATGCTTTGTATGTCTGTTGCTCCCAGGCCCCAGATTGAAGAGGGGACCCTGTCTCAGGCATATGGTGGAGACACCTTTTGAAAGTGTCTGGCACACAGCAAACAAAGCTCAGTGGAAGTTTGGCTGAGAGGACGAGCATTTGTTTTTCATGGTGAATCAGCTCTGCCTTCTCCTTGCCCAGCCTCGCTGCTCACCAGATTCGGTCAGTTCTTCCTCTGCAGCTCCTCACACATCCCCCCTTGCCACAGCTCCTACCACCCCCTGGGATGGGCACGCATTACCTCATGCTTGGCCTTGCATTCATCCCTGTTTCCTCCACATCCCTCTGCAGGCCTCCCTTGGTTTAATCTGTCTTAACCACCACTTTGATCAACTCATTTGCCTACTCAGGATCCTCCAGCAGCACCTCATTACTCACCGAGGAACGTCCAAACTCCTCACACCCTGGCATTTAGGCCAGTCCACGCTCCATCTCTGATGCGCTTCCCAGCCTCACTCACACCTCACAGCAGCCAAGCTCAGTTCCATCACATTCCGAGGATGGCCTTCGCCTTTCCTCTCTGTTCTGCCACATGTCGCTCTCTTTCCCTGAAACGACCTTTCCCTTCCCCCACTTGTCAAAATCATACTCAGATTTTACTACCAAAACAAAATGCTATTCTCACTCTCAAAGCCAAGAGTGATTCTCCTTTCTCTGCACAATGACAGCACTCATGTGTTACCTGGTGCTTTTATTGGGTGGATGGATGTGCCGGCTCTACTCAGGGCACAGTGCTACACATGTCGTTGTCCTTTCTATGGCTCTGACCCCCACCCGAAAGCAGAACACCATTATCGGCGATGTTGATTTGTCCAAGATCACACAGCTGGCAAGGGTGGAGCCAAGCTGAGCGCCCCATCTGTGTCTCTGCAAAGCCCAGGCACCGCCCACGCTAGCAGCTGTCTCTCTCTTATCCCTGGTTGTCTTGTGCTTCCCCTTGAGAAGGGAGGGGTCCTGGGCCTTACATAGCTTGGTTCCAGCATAATATAGATCTGTTGATTATGTGCTCACCATAGGTAACTTAATACCTCGTACACAGTAAATGTGGCCTGGAAGAATGCCTGAGATGTCCCCTTTGTCTTGTACTGTTTGTGCTGAG
The DNA here is from genome assembly GCA_026230045.1 of Corynorhinus townsendii. Lineage (NCBI taxonomy): Eukaryota > Metazoa > Chordata > Mammalia > Chiroptera > Vespertilionidae > Corynorhinus > Corynorhinus townsendii. Next base: position 53,626,790 of record JAPDVU010000004.1, read on the forward strand.
GCACGTGCTCCATTCAGAGATTATGCATCCGCACAGCCTTCCTATTCCCACTGGCTCCTGAACTAGTCTGTCTTCTCACTCCTGAATTACTAAATTATCTGACCTACACTCCTTGCCTGGAATCCACCCTACCCTCTGCCACGAAGCTAATCTTCATAAAGGTCAACGTGGTCACTTTGCTCCAGTGACATTGGTTTAAACTCCAATGACTGTCTTCCAGGGTCCTTCCCTTTGCCTTGTCACCTTGCCCCCCCGCACTGGCCCCCCAAATCCAGAATCACATGTCCTGCTGTATCTTCCACCCGCCCCCCTACACACTCACACACCCAATCCTCTCTTTGAGCCACTGGTCTCCTCTCCTGAAGAGAGCACACAAATTCGTCCCTCTCCCTTTAGTTGTGAGGTTTAGTTTTTCCACATAAATGTCCTTCCTTATTTCCACCTCTGGGTGTACTGGTTTGTTCAGTAGGTGCACTTTGAGCCCGGCTGTGATCTAAGCCCTGTGCTAGACTCTGGGAACACGGGAAATAGAAAACAAGGCACGCTCTGCCCTCAGAGGCTGCTCAGCCTGTGGAAGTGGATAGATACAAAAGCAAACAGCATCAAACACGCCAATGAAAGAAAAACACAATTGTTTGGGTAGCTGTTGCATTCTGCCTATCCATTAAGATCTGCTCAAGTCTATTTTTTGGTCCAAATTTTTCTCTTTTATAAGCCTTTGTGATACTAATTATCCTGTATCATACATTTTGACTTTTAATTACATATTGCTTATATTGTTAAGTGTGTCCTGCCCATATCCTACTTCAGCAGGTGGATTTTAAGTACCTTGAAACAAGGCCTGTGCCTTATGTTTTCTATCAGCTGTGTCAGTTTGTGCCTGCTGTGTAACAAAATATCCTCCCCCCCCCTCCCGCCCCCCAAACATAGTAGCTTAACAAACATTTATTTTTCACAATTTTGTGAGTTGGGTGGGCAGTTCTTTTGGTTTGAACTGGCTTGATTGGGACTAAATAATCTAGGGTGGAGGTAGATAAACTATAGCCCATAGGGCTACCACCTGTTTTTTAAAATAAGCCTTTTTTTGGGACATGGCCACACCCATGTAGTGCTTTCACAGTACAACAGCAGATTTGAGTAGCTGTGATAGAGATCCTATGACCCACAAACCTAAAATATTTACTTTTTGGTCCTTTGAGAAAGAGTTTGCTGGCCCTGCTCTAGGATGGCCTCACATGCTCAGTGCTGGCAGGTGGTTGGTCTGAGGAGGCCTCACCTGGGAGGCCTCATCTCTGTGCTGTACAGTCGCTCATTTTCCAGGAGGCTGTCCTGGAATTCTTTGGATGGTGGTGTCAGGATTCCAGAAAGTGGAAAGGGAGGGCAAGCCCCAACATGCAAGCATTTTCCAAGTCTGCTTGTATCACATTTTTCTGTTATCCCTTTGGTAAAAGTTAGCCCAGAGTCTTTGGAGGGACTACCGAGGAGCATTAAAGGAGGGAATTATTGTAGCCAGTTTGGAAAGCAGTTCACCACACCAGCTCACTCCCCACAACCACTGTTCCTCTAACCTCCATCCCTAGGGCTCAGTACATGCTTGGAATTGAATTAAAAGCACAAATGGAATATTTGGAGGAAGGGAGGATGATAAGTATTATTGTATAACTACAGTGTGCCTGGTACTGCCCTAGGCCCTGGGATACAGTGATGAACAAAGCATGCAGTTCTGTCCTCAGGGAGCATGTGGCCAAACATCAACTCTGTGTGTCCTTCCTGTCCAGCTAAGAAATGGACTTCTCTCTAAGATTCCTATTAAGGATCTTTGGTATTTAACTATGACTCTTCCATCTCTTTGTTGTCTTCTTTCTACCCCCACTACCACCCAGATTCTGCACTTCTCAAACCTACACATAGCCTGCTCCAGGATGCCCCTGCTTCCTGCCCCTCCTACCCCTTCCCTCTAAACATCACCAACCAGCTGATCCTCCCAGTGCCCCTTTTTGATGATTCTTTTCCTTGCTCAAAGGCCTTATCCATCCACCAAATAGAGCTCAGACACTAATGTCCTGAACAAGCACCTCAGCACAGTCTCTAAACTCCTCCTTGTCTAGATTCCTTGCCATTCTCTGAATATACACTGTGCATTCTTTTGTCCATTCCCAAATGTGCCTTTTGTGATACTACCCACCTGTCAAGGCCAGGCCTAGGTGCCACCTCCATGCTGCCTCCCTGGTTGTCCCTATTGAAAGCTACTTCCTCTTCTGCATGCAAAGGATGCCGAGTTTAGAATAAACTCAAATGGCACATATCACATACTATTTGGCACTTGGGGTATCCTGACTCATCCACCTTATGCATTGAGTTATCCTTGAGATGAGAGACCAGGTCTTACTCATTTTCATTTCCTTCTGAATGCCTTGCACCAGGGAGACTTTTAGTAAAAGCTTGTTTATGAGTAAACTAAAGGCCCAATGCATGAAATTCATGCAAGGAGCTCATCCTCGCAGCCCGACTTTGTCAGGAAGGTCATTTGGATGGTCATTCTGCTGTTTGGTCTAATGAGCATATTAGTTCTTTATTATATAGGATGATTGGTATTTGCCCTTTCTCTGTAATGGGAGTGTCAGAGCCCCCCCTGGTTGCCATCTGTGGAGCAATGGATGGGGCGATCGGGCTCCCACCCTGCTTCCTCAGCGGGGCGATCAGGCCCTGCCTGGCTTCCTCAGTGCCTGGGAGCCAGGCAGCGGCCCCGCCCCCTGCTGCTGCTGTTGGATACCATCTGCGGGGTGATTGGTGGGGCAGTTGGGCCCTCACTTGCACCCACCTTGGCCTGGCACTGCCAGCTTACCTGCTCCACCATCTGCTCTTGTGTCTTTCATGGTCTTCTGCGGTCCCGCTCTGTCGGGCCCATTGGGGCCAGTAGCGCCTCCACTACCTCCCACCACCAGCACCACATCACTGGTGCCCAGCATGTCCTGTACTGCCCCCTGGTGGTCAGTGCACATCATAGCAAGCAGTCAAACTCCCTGTCAAGGAGACAATTTTCATACTAGGCTTTTATTATATAGGATGAATAACTGACATCTGCATTGCATTTTGCCATTTCTAAACATTTCTATCTGCCATATTTCTAAGAGGCCACTGATTTAAATAAAATATTTTATGCACCACTAAGAAAGAAGAAGGAAAGAAAGGAAGAAAGGAAGAAAGGAAGAAAGAAAGAAAGAAAGAGAGAGAGAAAGAAAAGCTATCAATTTTAAGATATGTCATAATTTCTAAAATGTTATTATGTGAGAAATGTACATTTTAGAATCAGAGCAATGCATAATATTAAATTCAGATAAATATAGGTATACAATTAAATATTTCTAAAACACCTACATGTGCTGGGCATTAGAATCTCACAGCAGCCGTGTAGGAGAGGCAGAGTGGGTAGTACTACTTCCATTTTACAGAGGGGAAAAATTACAGTTCAAAGAGGCTACAATACTTATTCAGAGTGAAACAAATAAAAATAAGAAAGCCAAATATTATGTTGGGGACATAGCTGCCTTCCCAAAATCACCTGTGGATATCAAAACCCTTAGGTTAGCTCTAGGTCTAATTATCAATATATACCTTTTTCTTTCTTTTTAAATTATATGCACATCAGTTGGCCTTTCAGATTTCTTTCCCCAACTGTATTGTTTTGTCATGTTACCCCAGGAGCATCCTGTTACTTGACATAACATAATGTAATGTGATGTGATATTTCATGCTGCTTAGCAAGAATTAGAATGATTGCTGGATGCTTAGATTTTCTTGGGCAGTAATTACCCGGCAGAATCTCTCTCACACACACCCAGAGGAGTTTCTCAACCATCCATTAGCCTCAAAGTAGTAGAAGGCTTTCCAAACCCAACACTTAGCTTAATTATTTTGTCTGAATACTTCCTTTTGGAATTTAAAAAGCAAACCATTTTTTTATTCATACATTTAGATGGTTGATACACTTTAAAAAGAATTGGTATGTGCAGATTTTGACTTACGTAGAGATATCAAGCTGATTTTCAAGAACAGGTACACTAAAAACTCTTTCCTATATATGTCAGGCTGTGTTTTCATTTTATTCAAATCTCTAGGTAAAAGAAGAGAAACACAAGTGGGAGCGTCTCCCCAGATCAGCAGGAACTGGAATGTGGTCAAGTCTTGGCAGAGTCAGCTCAGGCTTCATCCATCCAGGGAGATGTGTTGAAATCCCCCACTGTTCTCGGGATTACTCAGACTTTATTTGAGTAGCTTGTCGATTTCTGGTCACTGCCCTTTAAAAAAAAAAAAGCAGTTGAAAAGAAGGAAAAAAAGTCGGGAAGACTAGCCAAAGTATACAAAATAAGATCTGTGCAGGAATATTAAGAGAAAGAGGCTGTTTATCTTGGAGAAGAAAAGGTGAAGTTAATTTCTGTCTTCAAATACATAAGGGTTTGTTTTTTATTTTGATAAAGAAAATAACAGTTCAACTATACTGTATGACCACTGAGCACAAAATAAGAAGAAATTGACTTCTGTTTATGTTGGACACATTACATGGTGACAAAGTTCTGGAAATGGTTCCTAAGGGATTACTATGAAGTGTCCATCCGAAGACCTTTAGGATTCACTTGCCTAAAGTCGGTAGGAGACCAAATTAGAAAATCTCTTACGGCCCCTTTAGCACTCTGAGTGAATCTCGTATTTTCATAACTACCACAAACAACTTTGGATCATGATTATCAGAGATGTCTATAGCTTCTACCGCTGGCTGCTTGACATGGGTAAATTTAAAGACAGGATATAGTAACCCTCATGGAAACTTGACTGAAATTAAGATTACAGAGTTTCCACGTCAATAATAATAATGATTATGATGATAATAAAATCTAGCCTTTCTGTCCTGTAAATAACATATATGATTCATGCCATACTTCAGGTCCAGATCACATCTTAAAAGACTTTTGGGCCCTAACCGGTTTGGCTCAGTGGATAAGAGCGTCAGCCTGCGGACTGAAGGGTCCCAGGTGCCATTCCGGTCAATGGCATGTACCTGGGTTGCGGGCACATCCTCAGTAGGGGGCGTTCAAGAGGCAGCTGATCAATGTCTCTCTTTCATCTATGTTTCTATCTTTCTATCCCTCTCTCTTCCTCTCTGTAAAAAATCAATAAAATATATTTTTTTTAAAAAAGACTTTTGGGCACTTGGCCTTTTCAAGAATGTTGCTCCTGAAAATGTCCCCTTTTTCAACTGTGTGATTAGATTCTCCCTTTGTACTCCATCTTTCCCAATGGCATATAAAATCTTTACTATCACCCAATGAAAAAACACTTTTTTAAATTTTATATTTTTATTACAGTTTACATTCACTATTTTTGTGTATTAGTTTCAGGCATACAGCATGGTCCCCCTGATATTTATAGTGGTCCCCCCTGATATTACCACTACCCACCTGGCAACATACATAGTTATTACAGTACTATTGACTGTATTCCCTGTGCTGTGCTTTACATCCCCATGACTCTTTTATAACTACCAACTTTTACTTCTTAATGCCTTCACCTTTTTTACTGAGTCCTCCAAACCCCCTCTGGCAGCCATCAGTCTGTCCTCTGCATCTATGAGTCTTTTTTTTGTTTGTTTGTTTTAGGGGGAGGCTTGTTCTTTTAGATTGCACATATAAGTGAAATCAGATGGTATTTGTCTTTCTGATTGACTTACTTCATTTTGCATAATACCCTTTAGGTCCATTCATGCTCTCACAAATGTTAATGTTTCGTTCTTTTTTGTTTTTCGAGGATATTTTGTCCAGAGAGAATAGAAGGGAGGGAGGGAGGGAGGGAAGGAGCGAGCGAGGGAAAAAGGGAGAGAGACATCGATTGGTTGCCTCCCACACGTGCCCCTACTGGGGCTGGGGAATCTGCAACCAACGTGCCCTTGACCAGGAATGGAGCCCATGACCCTTCAGACCAGGGGCCAATGCTCTAACCATTTAGCCAAACCAGCCACGGCAATATTCTATTCTTTTTTTTTTTTTTAAATAAATCTTTATTCAGATTATTACAATTGTTTCTCCTTTTTCCCCCCATAGCTCCCCTCTACCCGGTTCCCACCCCACCTTCTGCCCTTACCTCCCCCACACTGTCCTCATCCGTAGGTGTACGATTTTTGTCCAGTCTCTTCCTGCACCCCCCTATATCCATTTCCCCCCAAGAATTGTCAGTCCTCTCCCTTTCTATGCCACTGATTCTATTCTATTCACCAGTTTATTCTGTTCCTCGGGTTTTTAATTCACTTGATATTTAGGTTCACTTGTTGATAGATATATATTTGTTGTTCATAATTTTTATCTTTACTTTTTTCTTCTTCCTCTTCTTAAAGAATACCTTTCACCATTTCATATAATACTGGTTTGGCAGTGATGAACTCCTTTAGCTTTTTCTTATCTGTGAAGCTCTTTATCTGACCTTCAATTCTGAATGATAGCTTTGCTGGGTAGAGTAATCTTGGTTGTAGGTTCTTGCTATTCATCACTTTGAAAATTTCTTGCCACTCCCTTCTGGCCTGCATAGTTTCTGTTGCAAAATCAGCTGACAATCGTATGGGTGCTCCCTTGTAGGTAACTAACTGTTTTTCTCTTGCTGCTTTTAATATTCTCTTTGTCTTTTGCCCTTGGCATTTTAATTATGATGTGTCTTGGTGTGGTCCTCTTTGGATTCCTTTTGTTTGGACTTCCGTGCGCTTCCTGGACTTGCAAGTCTAATTCTTTCACCAGGTGGGGGAAGTTTTCGGTCATTATTTCTTCAAATAGGTTTTCACTATCTTGCTCTCTCTCTTCTTCTGGCACCCCCATAATTCTGATGTTGGTACGCTTGAAGTAGTCCCAGAGGCTTCTTACACTATCTTCAACTTTTTGGATTCTTTTTTCTTTCTGCTTTTTCGGTTGAGTGTTTTTTGCTTCTTTGTATTTCAATTCTTTGACTTGATTCTTGGGTTTCTCTAGTCTGTTGTTGGGTCTCTGTATAATATTTGTTATTTCAGTCAGTATATGTTTAATTTCTAGTTGGTCCTTTTTCATATCTTCCAGGATCTTGTTATATTTATCGGCCTTTTCTAGGATATTCTTGAAAAGCCTTATAACCGTGGTTTTGAATTCTATATCCAGTTGTTTGTTTTCCTCCATTTCTTTCATTTGTGATCTGTTTCTTTGTCGCCTCATTTTCACTGCTTCCCAGAGTTGGTAGGGTAGTTTTGTGTGCTAGGTGCCCTATATGGCCCAGTGGGTCGGCCTCCCAGTTACCTGAGGTGGACACTCTTGGTGCACCCCTTTGTGGACTGTGTGTACAGCCTTGTGGTAGTTAAGTCTTGATTGTTGTTGGTATCATTGGGAGGAATTGACCTCCAGGCCAGTTGGCTGTGAGGATCAGTTGTGTCTACGCTGGGAGAAGTTCGGTGCTGGAGACAGCCTTATAGGATTAGACTTGCCAAATTGCAAAAGCCTCTGTGCTTAGCTTGGATGGGGTGGAGTCTCAGGGCAGAGCAGACTGTCTTGGCTTCCCGTCAGCCCTGCCCTTGCACGCGCGTGCCTTCAGACCTCTGCCTTCCCTGGCTCCCGAGCCTCCACCCGAGAGTCCAGATTCCCCCCGTAAGAGCATGGGTCCCCAGGGGTTCTCCTGAAACTGGGGTTCAGTGCAGTCAGAACTGGGGTTCAGTGCAGTCAGGAGCTTCTGACTCCCTTCCGCTAGGGAAAGCCTGTGGCAACCTCCGCAGTCTTTGTGCACACTCGCACGTGCCTCCAGACCCCTGCCCGCCGGGGCTCCCCCAGGTCTTCCCCAGGTCTCCGAGTCTCCGAGTGCCTTTCTCTCTACCTGACAGTCCAGACTCTCCCTGTATGAGCCTGGGTCCACGGGGTTTCGCCCAGAACTGGGGTTCAGTGCAGTTGGAACTGGGGTACAGTGCAGTTGGGGGCTTCCTTCCCCCTTCCACCAGAGAAAGTCAGCTGGGCTCTCAACTGCCCTTCCTCTCTGTGCGCACAAAGACCCTTTGCCGTACCTCAGCCCTTTGCCGTTCCTCCAATTCTCTGTGAGCTTTTCTCTTTCCTTCTAGTTGTAGAATTTCCACTCAGCCAGCTTTCCTGTGGTTTTGGATGGTGTCCATTCTGTCTTTTAGTTGTAGTTTTGAAATTGTTGTGCGAGGCAGCAGTTTAGGTGCTTACCTATGGCGCCATCTTGGTTTCTCAACATTCTATTCTTTAAAAAAAAAAAAGCTTCCTTATGCCATATTGTCCTCTACCTTCTCCACTTTACTGCTCCCTTTCGCACAAATTACCTTGAACTTGTTATCTATAGGCATAATCTCCACTCACTCATCTGCTTCTACTACTCCACCGAAACTGTTCATACCAAAGCCACAAATGACCTCATTGTTGGCTCAGCTTTCTCAACTTCTAAATAGCATTCAACACTCAACTACTTCTTCTTCCTAAAACCCAGTATTCTCTGGACCTGCATGACAGGAACTTCTCCTAGATTTTGTTCCTTTTCAGTCACCACTGCTATTTTCTCCTCTACTCCATATCTGAATTGGTGTGCCCTGTAGCACAATCCTGAACCTCATCTTTTCTCTTTCTACAATCATTTGACATCTCATCTTCTTCCAAAACTTCACGATACTGACTCCCCAAAGTATATATCCAGCCTTGGCCTCTCTCTTGAATATCAGACTCATATATCCAATGGTGTACTGCCATATGCACTTGGATATTTGATACTCATTTCAAACTTAACATATCCAAAAATAGAACTTAGGTTTCCGGTTTTTCACATAGTAAGCTCTTATGAGCTCTCAAAGATTGGCAAAAAAGGAAAACCACCATGCATGGAAATCAGCACAAGCAACAAATAACACATCGCATAACCCGTCTCCACCAAAAACTTTAGATGTTTGAATTATCTGATTTTTTATAGGCTCCATATGTTTTTTAAAAGTTTAAGTTAAAGATAAAATGCAAAAATTAGGAAACAATAATGGGCTATCAAAATTGCCAGACACTTATGAAAAAGAACCAAAGAGTGCTTTTAGAAATGGGGAAAAAAATTGACTAACAAAAAAATTAATGGATATGCTCATTTGTAATGAATGAATTCATGAACTGGAAAACAGAACTAAAGTAGTTTCAGACAATAGAGCACAAATATATAAGGAGATGGTTAATAGTATGGAGGGCAGAATAACAAGCCTACCAAGTTGATTCAGAGTCACAAAGGGAAAGGAAACATAAGATGGGGGTGAGACAATGAAGTATATATGGCTGAGGCTTTTTCAAATAAGATGAGAAACATGCATCCATAGATACTGGCAGCAGTGTATACAAAGCAGACATTTTTTAAAAGCATACATAACCTTTTAGAGCATAGTGGGACTGCAGATCTCTGAAGACAAAGTTGTCTTAAAAGGAACCATAGAGAAAATGCAGATAATACCCACCAAGGCACAATCACTAGACTGACAGTGGACTTCCCAACAGCAAAAATTGAAGCCAGGAGACTGAAATAATATTTTCAAGATTCTGAGAGAAAGTAATTTTCAGCCTGAAATTGGGCACTCAGCAAAAGTAACTTGCAAAAATGAGAGTGAAGTACTGTTTTCCTAAGAGGAAAACCTAAGAGGATATACTTTAGAATGAAGGACAGGGATAGCAAAAGAAAAGTCTGAGATACAGAAAGAAATGGTAAGCAAAGAAATTGGTAAACATGCAGGTAAATCTAAACAAATATTGTTCGTTTAACACAATGAAGTCTAATGTAGTGGAAAATGTAGACTACAGTACTGGATAAAACTCTTTGTGAAGAGGGAGATTTCAGAATTAGCATTATAAGGAATTTTTATTGTCCTGAAGGAGATTATGATACTAATTTTAGACTTCAAGGATAACTACTAAACAAACACCTTCAAACCAGTATTTTAAAAGTCAAGCAAATTTAAACACAAAAGTAAAGCATAGAAAATGTAGGACAAATAAAAAGCAGAAGTAAGATTATAGAAACAAATGCAGATATATTAGCAATCACAACATATGTAAATTTTCTGGCTAAAAGACAAAGTAAAATTAAGATAAAAAATAATAATAATAGTTCAACTGTACAATGTTAGAAAAAATATCCCTAACATGGCAGGACAAATTAAAGGGACAGAAAAATATATTCTAGTAAATTCTACAAAAAGGAAGCTAGGGCAGCTTTATGGATATCAGTCAAAATAGAGTTTAAGACAAAAAAAACACATTATTAAGGTTTGAGAGAGTACTATATATTTTGTTAACAGTTTTAACTCACTGGAAAGGTATAACATGTAAAGTAGCCTCAAAATATATTTTTTAAAAAACAAAAATTGATAGAACTATTAGGAAATTTCACATGTTTCTCCAAGTTATTGCTTGGTCAAATACTAAAGATATAATTTAGGCGACACAATTAACTAGCTTGATTCATAGATATAAGGAACCTTGCACCCAAGTTTACAATACATATAGTCTTCACAAGGAAGATTTATAAAAATTGACCTTATCTAACCATAAAACAAGTCTCACCAGATTTCCAAGAAAAATAATGACTGTGCTCTCTGATCATATACAATTAAATTAGAAGTCAGTAGCTAAAAAAATTACCCCCCCCCAAAATTTCCCTTATATTTAGAAATTTAAGAACATTTCTAAATAACTCATTGATCAAAGATATCATAATGGAAAATTTTAAATACTTAGAATTGAATGATAATGAAAATGTTATATATAAAAACTTGTGGGATGCAGTGAAAGTTGTATTCAGAGGAAAATGTATAGCCTCAATTGCTTTTACCAGAAAAGAAAAAAAAAGTGAAAATAAGCTAACGTTGAGATAGTAGAAAAAGACAAGGGAGGGAGGATGGATAAAGATAAGAACAGAAATTAATTTAAATTGAAAATTTAAAAATCAGAGGATCAGGAAAGCCAAAGTTGATTCTTTGAATGGGGTTCATAATACAGAGTTTTGTTAAAAGGTAGATAATAAATAATTTTTCCTCTGTGAGCAATATAGTCTCCTTCACTCAACTCTGCCATTGCAGTGTGGAAGAAGCTATACACAATACCATATAAATAAGTGGATATGCTCTGTTCCAATAAAATTTTATTTTCAAAAACTGGTGGCACTGTTTGGCCTGTGGATCATAATTTGCCAGCCACTGGACCAATAAGTAGTAGGACTGATATACAAAAAATAATTAGAAAGCTCAGCAAAGTGGCTGGATCAATGTACAAAAATGTGTTGCCTTTTTACACACCAGTAACAAAGCAAAGTAATTTTTTAAAAAGTTGTCATTTATAATAAAAAATTTAAGTACCTAAGAATAAATTCAATAAAATTTGTGCAAGACCTAATGAAACTAAAATTTTATTGTTTAATCTGCCTTATTCTCAGATCATTGCTTTTCAAAATTTTGGTTTCTAAACCCCTTTATACTCATAAAAATTACTGAGAACACAAGAAAGCTTTTGTTTCCTTGGGTTTTATCCACCTATATTTAGCTTATTAAAAATTAAAACAACATCTAAAGTATTAATATAAAAATAACACTAATAAACCCACTACATGTTATTATAAATAGCATGTCTTTATGAAAAAAAAACTGTATTTTTTAAGACAAAAAAATAGTAAGAAGAATGGCATTAAATCTCTTTAATATCTAGCATAACAGAAGATACTTGGATTCTAAAATTTGTTTTAGTATTCAATCAGTTATGACATGTAGTTTTGGTTAAATTAGATTAAGAAAATTCAGTCTCAGTAATTGGGAAAGGATCAAGTATTTTAATTGCCTTTTCAAATAATTGGGCATACTCTTCTTTGAGACTACATCAAAATTTACAAATGATAACTTCCTACAGGTTAGTTGCAATGCAGAATCTAAAACCACATCAATGAGCTTAATACTCCATTACATTCATTGGTCTGCCTTGCATATTGAATGGATCTATTACCAAAGCATGATTTTTTAAGGCTATGATAAATTATTTGGGGGAAATTGTGGATACTGAGTTATACAGATCTTCAAAATGGTGACACAGTTCATTTTACGGTATAAAAAAAAAATCTCAATATTACCAGCAATCTCACCAGGAAAGTTTTAAGTTTTCAGAAGCTAACAGGCTCATAATAGCAGATACACATTTTCCGGAAATCTGATTTTTAGAAGTGTTGATTTTCAACATCGACAACAAATTCTACCAATTGTTTTCCTTGAAGTGAAAGCTCACCTTTATCATTTTCAAGAAAATATCTGTCAGATACCTAAATCTGAATAACCATAGTTCTTCGGGCATTCTTTCGAGTAAAAATGATGTTCTATGAAAGTGGTTTGTTCAACTTGCAACTCAGACAATCCCACAAATGTTTTTCCTTGAGAACAATTATACCCCAGTATGCAACAAAAGTGCTTAATGCATATTTATTATACAGAATGTTAAAATGATGTATACTCAGATGTTGAGATTTAATATAAATTTAACACAAATAATAATTCTTACTGCTTGATCAAGCTCATTCCTAAGTGAAAGTAGCACTTTGTTTGGCTGTGAGTGTGTGGTGGTGAAGGGCTAGCACAGTTGGTGACACTGCCTATGTCATGCTGAGGCACCAGCAGTCTTAGCCACCATTACATTTGCACCATCTACGCAAATGTCAACCTGTATAAAAGACAAATAGCATCTTAGCATTATTATGAAAACCATCGTGACTTCATTGACTTCCTAAAATGGTCTTGGGATCCCCAGGGGTTCCCCAGACCACAGTGAGATCAGTTGCCATAGACCTTCATGTGGCTCTCTCCTTCATGTCCTTCAGATCTCAATTTAAATGTCATGACCTCAGAGAGAACTATTCTACATAATGCCCAGTGACTCCCTCGTACATCACCCTTTGCTTTTTAGCATAGTACTTATCACTGCTTGATAGTTTATTGTTTATTTACTTGTATGTTTATTATATGTCTCCCTCAACTGGAATATAAAACCTGAGAAGGTAGGTACTTTGTCTGTCATGTTCAATATAATAACTGTGTCTCCAAACCTAAAGTAGTGTTTGGCACCTAAGCACTCAATAAATGTTTGAGTGATACTGAATCAGGTGGAGATGCTGCACAGGGAGCTGGGTTCTCATCATTTCTCACTCAGATGGCCTTGTAGCTGATTCTGTGGATAAAAACATAAGGAACTTGAATTCTGTATTTTACATATATTAACTCAGCCTCACAAGAGCCCTGAAAGCTAGGCATTTACCCCTTTTTACAGAAGAAGCATCTTAAGATCAACAAGAACTATTCTAAATCTAAAATCTCATAAGAATCAAAGCCAAAAATTGAATTCATATCCTTCAGCTTCCTCCCAAGTGAAACAGTAACTCAATGGATACAACATTAAGACATACTCATTAAGTATTTCTCAGAGTACCAAGGTTTCAAGAATTGGCTGCCAAATGATGAGGCAGTAGTCATTCAGAAAGTGTGTTTGTTACAGGGAATTTTTTAAATAATTAAAATTGAAACTCTGAAGTGACAACAAATGAGCAGCAGATTTTCAAAATTAACTTCTTTGCACAGTTTAGAAATGTTTGCCCCAACCTTCAATTCCCATGAAACCATTGTATTTCTTCAGTCTTTTGCCCCAACGTTCATAGGATCTTTCATAGGAACTGCAGCAATGGCAAATGAGCCATGGAGTCCTCGTGTTACATTCACATCAGAGATCTTTCCTTTGCCCTGGCTCCTGGCTGGGAAAAGTGAATAATAACGCGTGATAACGTGCATGTCAGCAGAAGACTTAGTTCTGAACCTAATCTCAGCTATTATGTCTTTACTTCATAGATTATGCCATAGAGAAGCTATCACCAAATATCTAGGGATCACACAGGAGTCAGCAATAGTCAGCAACATGGAATACAAGTCAATCCTCTTACTGTCTAGGCAGATGTTCTGTTTGCTTCTGGTTTTATGTGAAATCTGTAGTCCCAAGGAAAAATTTACCGAGAGAACTTCTAGACTAGCCCATTAGACACCAAAAAATACAAGATCTTTGACAATCAATTCCCTGTGTTTGCTAGCCCTGAGTTCTATGAGTTTTAACAAGTAGGGTGGTGTGCAATGTTTTATCCAAGTTCTGTTTTTAAAGTGTGCCAGTGAGAACTCAGGGCCAGCTTACCTGCAGGGGCAATGGCAGGGCCTTTCTTTTCCACTCATATGAAAGTCCACAGTTATCTGCTAACTTAATTCACCCTCAATTAGAATATACATACTCCTAGGATCATCAGCAGAGGTTATAAGTAAGTGACAACTTTCTGAAAACTAACTTAAACTCTAGACACACAAAGGTGCTCAGCTTCAACAAGGAGACTGCCTAGTGAGAAGAAAAGAGGGGAGAGAGAAATGATTTGGGCAAATGGGGGTACAAAGTAGGGAGTCCCATCCTAGAAGAACACAACATTCAGGAGACAGAGGGAGGGAAGGGGGATGATAACTCTGGAAAAGCTTTGCCTGCCTCAGTCTTTCCTAGGATGGACCATAGAGATGCCAGTGTATTTCTAGCCGGCAATTGATTCTCACCAGCAATGGGAAAGGAACCTGACAGATTAGCACAAAGCAGCTATATTGCAAGTCCTTCCCACTGTCCTAGCCCCAAAGCACCCAGAGGATAATGATCTGTAGAAATAACATGGCCAGTTGGTCAGGCGTGGACTTGGCAGGGGTCCTCAAACTATGGCCCGCGGGCCACATGCGGCCCGCCGAGGACATTTATCCGGCCCGCCGGGTGCCGCTGCCTGTCCTGCTTAGCAGCCAACTCATCCTGGGCCCGTAATGCCCATAGGAATTTGTTCATAGTTTTGTTTTTTTTAACTATAGTCCGGCCCTCCAACTGTCTGAGGGACAGTGAACTGGCCCCCTGTTTAAAAAGTTTGAGGACCCCTGTATGACTTGCTTGGTCTTAAGGATATGGTTGATCTTCACTGTTCCCTTCATTCTTGTAATTATGGTATAAGAACCAGTCACATAATCACCTCTTAAGCACGGTAATTGCAAAGTGTACAAAGGGATATTCTAACACATTTTCTTGAATTGTTAAACCCATATTCCCTATAGGGC
Source organism: Corynorhinus townsendii (assembly GCA_026230045.1). Taxonomy (NCBI): domain Eukaryota; kingdom Metazoa; phylum Chordata; class Mammalia; order Chiroptera; family Vespertilionidae; genus Corynorhinus; species Corynorhinus townsendii. Next base: position 53,641,962 of record JAPDVU010000004.1, read on the forward strand.
TGTCTAACTCTTCTTGTGCACATCCCACTAGCAACACAATGTCTATAGTTTGTGATATAAAATTAATAAGTATGTCAGGAAACCATTCTTGGACTACACATGTCCCCCACTCCCACTGCATGCCCACGGTGGAGTATCTATTCTAGTATATGTCATGTAAATTCTCTGTATACTACCTACTTCTCTTGGGACTTTGCTTGATCCATTGTAGAGTTTGTATTAATCCTTTTTTTTCTGTAATATCTGTTGAGATTCCTGCCAGGGTTTAAGGAATCTCTGGCATCTGAAGGGGAAGCATCAAGCCATAAATATGGGGGACTGTGCCCAACCTGGCAGTGTGTAGCTGATGGCACAGACCATCTCTGCCTGGAGATGCTAATGGTCACGTTCATATTGTCATGGTAATGTTTAAAGGCTTAATTAACTGATACTCAGATTCTCTTGTTTCTCATTAATAACCATGCCTAAGCTCAATTGTAGACCTACCGGGAGAGATTTTAATACCTCTGATCAGCCCATTTCTGATTGCCCAAAGTTGATCTTTTTCACAAAGGCCTATCTGTAGATAAATGGATGAAACATCAGAAAGAGCCCGTTGAGTCTACTCTTCAGCAGCCACAGTATCTTGATATCATTCACAGGGGACCCAGAAAAATCTGATGTTTATTCCACACAACTCCTTAGAAATTTGAAAATAGCTACTCTGTCTTCTTAATGGGAGGAAGTGTACCATATTCATCTTTGTTTACCTATTTCCAAGCTTAGGAGGGAAGATAGTTAGGGATCCACAAATATTAGTTGACTCTTTCCTGTAAATTGTAGTTGATCTTTCTCTCACTCTTCCCATAGATAACTCCTACTTTGTCGTTTAGAATTCAGCTCAAGCATTGTCATTACTGGGAAGGATCCCATCTGTGTTTGAAGGCATGCTGAAATGCCTCTGCAACAGCCCTTATGGCATGGTATCAATTTGCCTGGTCAACCACTATATCATATGTTCCAGAGGCTTGTGTTTGTGACCCAGACCCAGCAAAATGGCTGGAATGTGGTAGATACTCAGTAAACATTTCCCAATGTTTACATCAATGACTAAAATTTCAATCTTTCCAAAGTTCCATATAATTTTGCTCTTTTGTGTGTGTTTAGATTGTTTATTTCAAGGCACCCACAAATCAACACAGTGATATATGTAGTTGGAGCAGCTAGGAGTGGAGCAGACTAACTCTTACTGGCAGTCAACAATGATTCTAGAACAAAGCTTTAATTTTTGGAATGTGAATAGAACACTTAATAAGACACAGATAATAAGATTTTGCTTTGGGTCTTTATTTCCAGTTTTAAGATTACACAGACATAGAAGAAATATCTGTGATCTCAGTGAAGCAGTAGAGCAGATATGAGCAAAGTGCTAATGATTTTTTAAGTGAGAAAAGCCTGGAACACTGTGGGAATGAATGAAGATCAAAAAAGTCAAAACAAGCTGGAGCCTTTAAATGCCAATTTTTAATGCCTCGCAATGAAAAAAAAAATTAATAAAAATAGAGAAAACTCCGTGTACTTGGAATGAAATAGTAATTTTAGAAAGTATGCAGAAGATGTTTTTTTACAGTAGATAGCTCTTACATCATCATGCTTTTAGTGTTTTTCTAATGTGATTATATTCCTATGGGCCTGAAAAGCTATTAGTATTGGGTAATACGATATTCGAAGTAACCAAAAGAATGTGGTGGACCCACTGACCTGCTTTTGACTTCTGAGAAGTACAGCTTCACTATCTCAAATTCTACAAAACTTTTCCTGGGCTTATGGCAAAAATTATTTTGTCTTAGTTGTGGAAGGTCGCCTGCCTGTTACTTCAGTAGAGACAACATGGTTACATAAAGGTTGTTTACAGATATTGGATTTATGATCTTACCCCTCTTCTAATTTGAAACACATTGTGTGGATCTGTCCTTCTCTTTTCTTTCCAGAAGGACTCACACTCATGGCTTCCAGTCTGCACCACTTGCTCTGATAAGCACTCTTTCAGAGTGGTGCTTAGTTCTCAAGCAGCCTAAAGGAGGTTGCCACACCTTATCCACATGCTGAGCAATGGAAACTTGCCCTAGAGAGGCTTATGGTCCACTGTGTCCCCCAAATAATTTGAGATACAGGCTCTTCTGGGAACCCCCAAAAAAAATCTGAATTGGCCACCTAGACAATCTAGACAGAAAGAAAAATCCATTCTGCGCACTCTCATCCCTCTATGTATTATTTCTCTGTCCGATCACTACAATCAGATTTTGTGAACCTGTTAACATCTTCCTTCCCACACACAAACTGGCATATTCATTCATTCAGCCCGCATGAGCTTACTCCTTCAGTGTTCTCATCCAGTCCTGTGGCTTTTAAGTACTATCTCCATGACTCCCAATTTTATATCTCTAGAATCAACCCTGCCCTGAATCTTAAGTTATGTGTTTAGCTGCTTATGTAGTATATCCATAGTGCTGTCTAGTAGGCTTCTCAAACTTAGCACATCTAAACCAATGCTTGTCCTCACCCCAGCAGACCTGATCCATCCCTGGGGTTGCACATTTCAGTAAATGACACTCCATTTATCCGGTCATTTATCTGAAATCCTTAAAGCCATCTTAAGTCATTCTCTCACATTCCATGTCCAATCCATTATCAACGCCCATCAGCTTTACCTTCCAAATATATGCAAATCCAGCCATTTGTCACCACTTCTGCCCCACACCAGTCTGGTCCATCCTTATTGCTCACCTAGAAGCTGCAAGAACCTCCCAGCATGCTTCCAGTCTGACTGCACAACTCACTTTCCACATAGAACCCCAAATAATCTTTTAAAAATATTAATCAGGTCCTAGCTGGTGTTGTTCAGTGGATAGAGCGTCGGCCTGTGGACTGAAGGGTCCCAGGTTTGATTCAGGTCAAGGGCACATGCCTGGGTTGTGGGCTCAATCTCCAGTAGGGGGCGTGCAGGAGGCAGCCAATCAATGATTCTCATCATTGATGTTTCTATCTTTCTCTCCCTCTCCCTTCCTCTCTGAAATCAACAAAAATATTTTTAAAAATAAAACAGTATTAATCAGATCTTACCACTTGTCTGCTTCCTATAGCACTTAGAATAAAACCCAGACTCCTGCCCTGAATGCAGTCCCTTCACTGTCCTGACCACCTTGTAGCCTTCTCTGGCCACACCCTCCAAGTGCTCTGGCTCATGGCTAGCTATTTACCTGCCAGGAAGGTTCTTCTCCCAGATATCTGCATGTTTTACTCTGTCAGTCACTTCATTTAGAATCTGCTTAAATGAGGCCTTCTATGACCACACTTTCTAAAATAAGACCTTCGTTCTCAGTTCTCATCCGTTAGTTCTCTTACCCTGCCTTATTTTTTTCTCTGCAGCACATTTTATTCTAGACCTGATTGTGTATTGCCATTTCCCCAATAAAATGTAACCTCCTGGACAGCATGACTTTGCTGTGTTTATTGCTGTGTCCTCAGGCACCTAGAACAGTGCATGACATCACGTACTGTACATGGTGAATATTGTTTGAGCATGTGAAAACACTTACTGACTAGACATCTTTGTTTCAGGCAGCATGCTATAGGGAAAAGAAAAGACAGGGTTTCTCTCCTTGGGGGACTTACCCTGAGTGGCAGAGACAGACACAAAAGCAAGTCTGTGGAAGTGATAAGGCTTCGGTGCTGGGAAGCTCCAGCAAGACCCTCCCACTGTGCCTGCAGGAGTCAAGAAGGTAACCAGAGGAACTGACATTTGAGATTATTCTTGAAGGGTGAGCAGGTATTTGCCATACAGAAGAGTGGGAAGTGCACTTTAGGTGTGGACACAGCACATGCAATAGCATGGATCTGGGGCAGGACAAAGATCTTGAATGTAACCAACTTATGAGAGCCATTTGAGATAAGTTTAGGCAGATGAGCTGTCAGGAAGTATAATTTATTTCAATGCTCGCCCTTAAACATTCTCCTCTGGAGTTTTTCCTTTTATTAAGTGACACCCCATTTGTGTAATGCCCATGAGGAAATTCTCAAAGCCATCCTTTTTCATTCTCTCACACTCCACATCTAATCCTTTAGCAAATCCCATCAACTCTGCCTTCCAAGTATATGCCGAATCAGCTTCTAGTCACAAAAATAACATTGTCATTGTGAGCTGCTGATGAGTTAAAACTGGAAGAGCAACTTGGGTCAACTAAATGGATTCCTATTAAAGTTTATTAATATGTATGTTTTGAGTAGAAGGAAGGAATTATTTTCATATCAAAAATTGTATCCTCTTTATACTGGTATGCCTTATCCTTATGGTTCTGTGGTATTACAGTATGTGATTGGGTTCATATGTGGGGTTTTTCCCTTAAAATGGAAAACCAGAGACCCCTTCCTATTCCTCTATGTTCTCCCAGCATCCAGCACTGTGCCTGGCACATGGTCAATACACCGTGAATGTCTGAGAAAGAGTTGTTACAGCAAGCTCACTGTTGGATTCCTTCAGTGAGCTTCCCTACCACCTTTGAAATGGTCAATTTATAAAGTTTATTTTATATACAATTATTAAGTAAACATCTACTACCTAGACCAACTAGCATCCAGGAAATGCAGTTAAAGCCGTGGTCAGGAAAAAAGTAATAGCCAGAAACACTTATTATGGAAATAAAAAGAGAAATAAATGAATTGAACATCTAACTCAAAAAGTGAGAAAAAGAACAATAAAACCAAACTAAGAAAAGCATCAGGAAGGAACTAACAAATTTAGAGCAGAAAACCATGAATTCAAAAAATGAAAAGTTAAAATTGACAAATGCAGAAAGCTCATTACTTGAAAAAATACAGGAAACTTTACTTAAGTTGATCAATAAAACTAAGGGAAATAATAAAAATAAGGTGAATATAAGTTATATTAAAAAGCAATCATGAAGGTTTTTTTTTACTCAACTCTTCCGACCCGTTTTTACAAGTAAATTTGAAAACCCAGGCGAAATGCAAAATTATCTAAAAAAATATAATTGACCTACTATGACTTCAAAAGAGAAAGAAAATCCATCAGAAAAATTACTATGGAAGGACACTAATGTAAAATTCTAAATAAGACATTAGCAACAAACTCACAGAACATTTAAAAAAAAACACATGTACCATGACCAAATAAGGTTCATTTCAGGGGTGCAAGGATGAGATGTTCTTGGTAAATCGATTAATATAATTTCCCATATTAATAGATCTTTACAGAAAACTCATTTGATCATCTACATAGATGCTACAAAGATTGATGTAACTCAGCATCCATAGTTAAGAAACACTTTATAAAATAAGAACTGATAGATACCTCCTTAATATATATGATAAAACGCATGTACCTCACCACAAATTGAGCATCATGCTTGATAGCTTAAACACTAGAAGCCATGTTATGTCAGAAAGAACAAAGACAAGGGTGCCCATTGTTGTTACTGTTCTTTAAAATTATTCTGAACGTACTAGACAATGAAGTACTAGAGAAATTGGAAGCATAACCCTGGCCGGTTTGGCTCAGTGGATAGAAGGGTCTTGGGTTAGATTCTAGTCAAGGGCACGTATCTTGGTTGTAGGCTCCTCCCCAGCCTGGGCCTGGTCAGGGCAGGTGCAGAAGGCAACCAATCGATACATCGATATTGCTGTCTTTCCCTCGCTCTTCCACTCTCTAAAAAATCAATGGGAAAATATCCTCATCAAGTGAGGATTTTAAAAATATTTTAAAATAGATAAATAAATAACATTTAAAATTCAATGAACAGATCCTCAGGTAAGGATTTAAAAACACACACACACACAAACAACAATGTAGTGATTGTGGAGAGGGGAATGGTGGAGGTGGAAGAGGGTACTAGTATAGAGGGATAAATGGTGATGGGGAAGAAATAAAAGAATAATCAAGAATTTAAAAAGAAATGAGAGAAAATTGTTCTTTAGGCTTAAAATATATAACAAATATATTTATGTATTTTAATTAGGGCATTAATAAGATAGGTCGATGGTACAGTGTAGAGTCCAGGCATTTGAAATTTTACTTTACATTTAAAAAGTCAGATCAGTGCAGTAAAACTGGATTGTTCAATTAATGTTGCAGGAATCATTAATAGCTGTCTGGAAAGAATAAAATTTATTGATAATTCAAGATAAATTCTAAATGAATCAAATACTTAACATTTTAAAAAACAAGTACTTATAGAATCCAGGGGAAAATTGTTTATATCCACAAATGAGAAGGCCTTTCAAAGTATGATACAAAATCCAGAAGTTAAAAGAGGAAAACCATAAAATGAATTCAATTACGTAAAAACCATAAATTAAGGCAAAGACAAGTGGCAAACTAAGAAAAATACTTTGCAACTCATATAAGAGAAAGGGCTGATTTCCCTAATATGTAAAGAGCTTCTACAAGACACTAAGAAAAAAGACCAACAGTGCAATAACAAAAAAATAGGTTATTAACAGAATTTACAGAAAAAGGAAATAGCAGCAGCTGCTCAAAAACACATGAACTGTATCTAGCTTTATTTATTTAAAATATAATGCAAACTAAAGCTATAATGCGATGCTATTTTTACCTACCAAGCAGGCAGATTTTTTTAAATACATATTTTTGTTGATTTCAGAGAGGTAGGGAGAGGGAGTGAGAGCACTGAGGATCGAGTCCAAAACCCCGGCATGTGCCCTAACTGGGAATCGAACCATGTCCTCCTGGTTCATAGGTCGACACTCAACCACTGAGCCATGCCACCAGGCCAGGCCAAGCAGATTCTCTTTTTTTTTAAGTTTGATAACACAGTCTATTAGAAAAACTATGGATAAGGACATACTCTTGTACATTGCTGGTAGGAGTTTAAATTGGTACCATCTAAATGGAGAACAATTTGGCAGTATCAAAATTACTAAAGCTTATATACTTTGATGCAGCATTTCTGTTTTGGGGACAATATATGAATGCACAAAATTACATGTGCAAAACTACAAGGTTCCACATTGCAACCTTGTTTATAATAACACAAGATTGACAGCAACCCAAATGGCTATCAATAAAGATGATCCTATGTTCTCATAGATTGAATACTATATAGCCATAAAATAAGGATGAGAAAGCTTATTTATATGTTGGTACCCAAGATAGATTGTTAAGTGAAAAGCAAAGTGCATAATTCTATCTAATAAAAGAGTAATATGCAAATTAACCATTACTTCGCTACACCCACTCAGGAGTGAGTGTGCAAATTAACCCCAACCAAGATGGCTGCCACCACAGAGAGAGCAGGAGGGAGGCTTGCGTTTCCCTGGTGATGGAGGAAGCCAAGCTTTCCGCACGGCCCAGGCCTCCACTTAAGGCTACAAAGTTTCAATTATAGAAGATAAATAAATCCCAACAGAAATGGCTGTCGCCATGGAGGGAGCAGAAGGCTTGGCTCCGCTCCAGGCTACAAAGTTTCAATTGTAGAAGATAGATAAATCCCAGATACCAGGGCCTCCGCTTGGATTGCCGGGGGGCATGGCCAGCCTGCAAACCACCACAGACCCCTCACCCAGGCCGCCTCACACCCCAAGGGACACCCTTCAGGACAAACCAGCTGGCCCCCACCCATGCACCAGGCCTCTACCCTATCTAATAAAAGAGTAATATGCAGATTGACCATCACTCCAACACACAAGATGGCTGCCCCCATGTGGTCAAAAATCCTGCCCCCCATGTGGATACAAGATGGCAACCACAAGATGGCCAGCAGGGGACTGCTGTTGGGAGAGACCAGGCCTGCAAGGGACAGCAGTTGTGGGCGATCAGGCCAGCAGGGGAGGGCAGTTGGGAGGGACCAGGCCTGCAAGGGAGGGCAGTTGGGGCGATCAAGCCTGCAGGGGAGGGAAGTTAGGGGTGACCAGGCTGGCAGAGGAGGGAAGTTGGGGGCAAACAGGCTGGCAGGGGAGCAGTTAGACATCAATCAGGCTGGCAGGCAGAAGTGGTTAGGGGCAATCAGGAAGGCAGGCAGGCGAGCAGTTGGGAGCCAGCAGTCCTGGATTGTGAGATCCCAGATTGGAGAGGGTGTAGACTGGGCTGAGGGACCCCACCCCCAACCCCTGTGCATGAATTTTGTGCACCGGGCCTCTAGTAGTATATAGTATGTTAAGTTTTGTATTAAAGAAGGAGAAAGACTTATGTATAAATGTATATATCTTTGCATACATCGGCAAAAATCCCTCTAGAACAGCAATCCCTTTTCCATTTCATGGCACACACAAACTAGTTAATAAAATTCTGCAGGTTATCTGACAAAAAAAATAGGTATAATTTTGATTCATTCACACTGGACAGCTACTGTTGTGTTGGCTGTTGTCATTTTTTTTTTATTTGAGAGTTTAAGGGAAAGATGTCAGTACCCCTGACTAAATAGTCAAGTATTTAAAAATCTTGTGGCATCCATCAAATTGCTGCTCTGGAGGGATACTCAGAAAACATTAGTTGTCTCTAGGAGGTGGAACTATGGAACTGGAAAACAAGGATGGGGAGATTTTGGATGCTAATTTTTTTACATTGTCTTCATAAAAAAAACCACTATTACACATAGCATGGAGGAATCTCACAAACATAATATGCAAAAGAAGCCAGACACACTTAAAAAATAAGTAGTATATTTTCCTATACACGTAAAGTTCAAGAGAGACAAAACTAATCTTCGGTGAAGGAAGTTGGAATGGTGGTTACATTGGTGGGGATATGAAGGAAACTTAATGGCTGGGGTGGGACATGAAGGAAACTCCTGGGTTGCTGGTGATATTCTTGATTTGGGTGGTTGGTGGTTACTTGGGAAAATCTATTGATCTGTACCTTTATGGTTGATACAGTTTTCTGCATGTAAGTTATGTCTCAGGTGTTGTTGTTTTTTAATTATCAAAAAGGGAAAGAAATCTTTTTTAGAGCTGTATTCCTCCCCTGGGACTGCTGTAACAAAGTACCACAAACTGGGTTGTTTAGGCCAGAAGACATTTATTGTCTCACAGTTCTGGTTGCTAGAAGTCCAAACTCAAGGTGTCTGCAGGGTCATGTTTCCTCTGAAACCTGCAGGGAAGAGTCCTTCCTTATCTCTCCCTAGCTTCTGGTGGTGGCATTAGTCCTTGGCTTCATTCCTTGGCTTGTAGATGCATCACTCTGATCTCTGCCTCCATCTTCACATGGTGTTCTCACAGTCTCTTCTGTCTTACACGGAGTTCCCTTTATAAAAACACCAGTATATTGGATTAGGGACCCACCCTACTCCAGTACCACCTTATCTTAACTAACACATCTGCAATGACCCTATTTCCAAATCAGGTCACATTCTGAGGTGCTGGAGGTGAGGGCTTCACCATATCTTGGTGGTGGAGGTGGAAGGGGGAATTTAATCAATGCATAACAAGGGTTAAAGAAGAATTTTTAAAGAGGATTGGAATTGCTATAGAAGAGTGTTTTAATGCCATTTGAGTGACTGATTTGTGGAGTATGCCATTGTTGAGCTCTAGCTGAGTGAAGTAACCCAATGCTGTGTCAACCAAGGTGTCATCATCTTGATAGTCATGCAGGGCCCAATCCACTGACTGCCCATAGTTAGGTTCAAAGAACATGAACGAGAAGCATTTTTGGCTCTTTGGTATCCTCCTTCGTGATTGTAAAGTTCTATAAAACTGGGGGCTGGGTCTTCATAGGTTATGGCTTGATGCACTGTGGCCATTCATCTCATCACAGAGCAATCATCTTTATCACAGAGCCATACTGTTGGTCTGAATATGGGCTTTTTAAATTTTTTTTTAATCTTTATCGCTCAGATTATTACAGGTGTTCCTCTTTTTTTTCCCCCATAGCTCCCCTCCACCTGATTCCCCATCTAACCCCATGCCCTTACCCCCCACCACTGTCTTCTTCCATAGGTGTAAGATTTTTGTCCAATCTTTTCCCGTACCCCTCACTCCTCCTTCCCCCTGAGAATTGTCAGTCCACTCCCTTTCTATGTCCCTGATTCTATTATATTCACCAGTCCATTCTGTTCATCAGATTTTTTATTCACTTCATTTTTAGATTCACTTGTTGGTAGGTATGTATTTGTTGTCATTTTGTTGTTCATAATTTTTATCTTTACCTTTTTCTTCTTCTTCCTCTTCTTAAAGAATACCCTTCAGCATTTCATATAATCCTGGTTTGGTGGTGATGAACTCCTTTAGCTTTTTCTTGTCTGTGAAGCTCTTTATCTGACCTTCCATTCTGAATGATAGCTTTGCTGGGTAGAGTAATCTTGGTTGTGGGTTCTTGCTGTTCATCACTTTGAATATTTCTTGCCACTCCCGTCTGGCCTGCATAGTTTCTATTGAGAAATCAGCTGACAGTTGTATGGGTACTCCCTTGTAGGTAACTAACTGTTTTTCTCTTGCTGCTTTCAAGATTCTCTCCCTTTGTCTTTTGCCCTTGGCATTTTAATTATTGTCTTAGTGTGGTCCTCTTTGGATTCCTCTTGTTTGGGGTTCTCTGTGCTTCCTGGACTTGCAAGTCTATTTCTTTCACCAGGTGGGGAAAGTTTTCTTTCATTATTTCTTCTAATAGGTTTTCAATATTTTGCTCTCTCTCTTCTTGTGGCACCCCAATAATTTGGATGTTGGTATGCTTAAAGTTGTCCCAGAGGCTCCTTGCACTATCTTCATATTTTTGGATTCTTTTTTCTTTTTGTTTTTCTGGTTGGATGTTTTTGTTTCCTCATATTTCAGATCTTTGGTTTGATTCTTGGGTCCTTTGATCTACAGTTGAATTTCTGTATATTCTTTATTTCAGACAGTATATGCTTAATTTCTGACTGGTCCTTTTCCTTTTTTTTTTTTTTTTTTTTTTTTTTTTGGCATTCTCATTAAGTTCCTTGAAGGTCTCGCTAAGCTCCTCGGAGATCTCATCAAGTTTCTTGGCAGTTTTTAGAAGATTCTTGAGTAAACTTATAAATGTGGTTTTGAACTCTATGTCCAGTAGTTTGCTTTCCTCCATTTCTTTCATTCATGATATGTTTCTTTGTCTCCACATTTTGCTGCTTCCCTGTGTTGATGAAGTGGTTTTCTGTGGTAGGTGACCAGTGGTTCAGCCTATCACCTGAGGTGGACTCTTGGTGCACCCCTTTGTGGGCTGAGTGCAAAGTCTTGGTGTAGTTAAGCCTTGATTGCTGTTGGTACACTGGGAGGAATTGACCTCCAGGCCAATTGGCTGTGAGGACTCGCTGAGTCTATAATGGAAGAACTGCTGTGTTGGAGACATGCTTATGGGGCAGGACTTGTTTCAGTGGGGCTTTGGTGCTCACTGAGTCTGCCTCTTGAATGTGTCACTTATGGATGTGAGTAGTTGAAATCTAGTGTCGTCTCACACTGACGACTAGATACACTAGCTTCTGGATCTCCAATGGGGTGCAGGTCAGCTACTGTCTGAGGCCACCCAGCAGGAGGTACAGTGAGAACTACAGTTTTCTCCTCTTTGCTTGGGGTTTGGAGGTTTTGGAGCTGTCTGACCAGAGCTGCAGTTTGTTAGGTTAAGCTATGATAGGGCAGACCATTTATATGCAAAAGCTGCTGCGTGGAGCTTGGGTGGGTTTGTAGATTGTATGGGGCAGGGTCTCAGGGAGTCACTAGGCTAGGGCATGGCAAGCAGTGATGGCTGCCAGTCAGCAGTCTCTGCATCTCCGCGTTTCCAAGTCCCTGCGTCCTGCACCCCAGTGCAGTAATCAATGATTGTTGCACGCACCTCTGCAAGAAAGCCACCCTCGCTTTCCAACCCCATGGCAGACAGTCCAGCTTCTCCCCGTAGGAGTTTGTGTCCCCAGCGTCTCCCCAGAAACTGGAGTTCAGAGTAATCAGGAGCTTGTCTCCCTTCGGGTTGAAAAAATTAGCGCACCCAGTCACCCGCCGCCAGCCCGATTCGCGCGCCTCCGTACCTCAGCTACCTCAGCTTTTCAGCGCTGTGCATGTCTCAGTGCTCTTTTCTCTTTCCTTCTAGTTGTAGAACTTCCACTCAGCCAGCTTTCCCATGGTTAGGTGTTTTGTCTTTTAGTTGTAGTTTTGAAATTGTTGTGCAAGGCAGCAGTTTAGGTGTTTACCTATGCCACCATCTTGGTTCCCCTCCAATATGGGCTTTTTTTAAAAGCCCTCTCATTTTTCTGACTTACTCCAAAAATCCTACAGAGCCCTACTTTTCCACTGGGCATGGGTATGGATTTTATTTTTTTGTCAACGAGTCAGCAAGTTTCCAGATGAGTAACAGACACAGGGTGTGGTGTGTGGCTTTCCTTCTGGTTGTCTATCCAAATCACCCTTGAAATATAATTAATCCCACAGTTCTCACCACCATTGAAGTTATTTTTCTACTTTTATGCAATAATTATTTTGTTGTCACTGGATTCCATTGTGTATGGCTTATTGTGGGTGCTCAATAAGTATTTTGTTAACTGGAGGAAGAAAAACAGAACAACATTTACCCACTTAGCTGTTGATGGAGGCCTAAGTTTTAAAATTCAACCATTCTAGGGCAAGCAAAATTAGTCTGTGTTTGAAAAACAGAACAATGATTGCATTGGGCAATGGGAAATGGGAATCTTTCTAGAGTATTTATAATTTATAGCTTGACAAGATTTAGATATATATTCATCAAAACCCAGTGAGTGTGCACTTAAGATCTGTATGTAAATTTTAGCTCAAAAGAAAAAAAATTATAAGCTAATCTAGAACTCTAGCAACTGATATGCAAAGAAACAATAAGATAGATTGACAGATGGATGGAGTGATGGATATAGATGGATAGATGTGTAATGGAATAAGAATTATAAAATATTAATTATAGAATCTAGATGTTGATTTATAGGTGTTCATTGTAAAATTCTTTAAACTTTTCTGTAAGTTTGAAATTTTTCATAATAAAATGTTAGAAAAATTCAAAGTACAGAACCATACAGGACCTTGCAAATGTGGGACCAAAGTCTACTTGCCGATATTATTCCCTGTCACAAGTTTGAATGTCCACTACTTAAAACCGGGAACAGTATGGCCTTCTAGGAGTCTCCTGGTGAATCCATCAACAAATTTACAGAAATATGCAGGGAGCCCGTTTGATTGCTCTGCTGGGAGCAAAGCTTTGGAAAGGGAGTAGTTGAAAAGAAGGAAAGACATTTACATTTCAGTGTGGCATCATACAACATGATCGTGGCCCAGAAAGGAAGCTGATTAGGCCCCACCCAAAACAATGCCTTGTTTCATAATTGCACTCCTGAAGCAAGAAAACCCGCTTTATTTGGCTTGGAGGAAGACATGAAGAGCTACAGTTCTATGATGTTCTCTTAGACTTACTCTTCCTCTACCCTCTCCCTGTTTTATACTTATTGCCCTTGTGGAAATTAAATGTAAATAAAAGGGCACACATTTGGAACAAAAAATAGTTTCCATGTGCTAACCCATGCCCCCCTCCTGTATTTTCTCTAATATGATATAGTAGAAGCCTGGGAGTCAGATTCTTCGGGTTCTCCTATTTCTATTTCTAAGTAATTCTGGAATCTTGAGTAAAGCAATGTCTTTGAGCCTACATTTCCACAGTTGTAAAAGGAGCAAATTCCATCAGATGATCTATCTACAAGTCTTTCCCGCACTAGAAAGCAGCTTTGTTTTTTTACCTGTCTCCCTATATCATTTCGGGGCCAACTGTAATGAAATACCGAATCCAGACCCTGGTATACTCTAGGAGGAATCTCCAGTCCCAGCAAGACCCTCGAAGGACTCTGCTAGGAACTCATTTAAATGAGGCTTAAGGACTGGGATTTCGGAAGATGGCGGCTGGCAGGACGGAGGTGAGGGAGAGGAAGTGAGTGAGTGAAGGTATGAAAGGAGAGTGTGTGGGTGTGTGTGGTGTGTGTGTGGGTGAATAAGGAACAGTTAAAGCCCTGTAGGAGCAGCAGGGGCTGGCAGACCTGGCTCTCTTGGACAAGGATAGACTACCACCGCTGCGGGCACTGCCTGGACTGTGGGACTCCAGCATGGAGCCCACACCATCTTGAAGGGGAGAACAGCCTTTTTTAAGAATTCCTCAGCACCACCACCCAGACAGGCCTTGGAACTGCCTGGCGACCCAGTAGCCACTCCAGCCCAAATCCTGCTGCCCCACCCGCAGACCCGTGGACCCTGGGACCTCCACCTCCAAAGGTGCACTCGGCAGCAGTAAGTGCAACCTCCCCCTCCCCAGTGGCAGAACTCTGGACAAAGCATTCTTGCGTTTCCAGCGTGCACAGACATCCAGGGCACACCACTCTGTAGGCAGTGCCTGGGAGCCACTGGGAGCCCCCGTGAGTGTGATTTTGTACAGACAAGGGCGCACGGCCCTGCAGTAGAAATTCTGAACTTCCTCTTCCTGAGTAACTGCCCAGGGACATCCCAGCTGTGCAACTTCAGTACCAGGGCCCCTCAGAGTGCGTCAGAGCTCTGTGCAGGCAAAGGCACCTCCACAAATGCGCATTTCCAACAGGCAGGCCCCCTGAGCCCATATATCCACAGAGTGCTCTGGGAACTAGCTGTGAGACTCTGCTGGGTGTGATTCTGCACAGACAAGGGCGCGCTGCCCCGCACTAGAAATCCTGAATTCCCTCTTCCTGAATAACTGCCCATGGACACCCCAGCTGTGCAACTTCAGTGCCAGGGACCCTCAGAGTGCGCCAGAGATCTGCACAGGCAAAGGCACCTCCACAGGTGCACATTTCCAAGGAGCAGGACCCCTGAGCCCATCTACCCACAGCGCACTGGGGGAGCAGCTGTGAGACTCTGCTGGTTGTGATTCTGCACAGACGAGGGTGCGCTACCCCACAGTAGAAAATCTGAATTCCCTCTTCCTGAATAACTGCCCACATTCACCCCAGCTGCTCAAGCTCAGTGCTAGGACCCCTCAGAGTGTGTCAGAGCTCTGCACAGGCAAACGCACCTCCACAGATGCAAATTTCCAACAGGCAGGGACCCTGAACCCATCTACCCACAGGGCACTCGTGGGAGACACTGTGACCTCTCCCTGGGTGTGATCTTGGACAAATAGGGACGCACTCCCCCCCAGCAGTAGAAATTCTGAATTCACTCATCCTGGATACCTGTCCATAGGCACCTCAATTACGCAGCTACACTGCCAGGGCCCTTCAGAGTGCTTCAGTGTGCCTCGCATGCAAACATACCTTGGGTGCCCCTGTGAACCGCCACTGGGAGTGAGCGCCTATCCACCACAGGTGCATCAGCAAAAGCTGAGTCTGCCCACCCCACAACTACAGAACTCTGGACACCACAGTCACACCTTTCCAGAGTGCAGGCCCCTGAGCCCCATCACCCAACAGATGGTTCCTGGGTCCCACTGTGAGTCCCTGCTGGGCATGCATGATTTCAATTAAGGGTGAAAGACAGCAAAAAATGGGACACTTCCCTGCATGGCTGCTGACCTCTAGACACCGCAGTTGTGCCTCTCAAGCTCACAGGCCTACATCAAGAGAACCCAAATAGCTCAAGTAGGGAGCCACACTAGATTATCAAGCCCAGGAGAACTGAGAGATTACACCAGTAGCACCATCCCCAAAAGAACCTGGGTAGCAAAGCAATTGGATCTATAATTAAAACATTACAGGAAAACATGGGAAGACAAAAAAGCAATCGCCAAAGGAAAGAAAAAGAAGAATCACCAGAAAGGGAGTTAAATGAAATTGAGGCTAGCAGCTTATCAGAGAAAGAATTCAGAGTAATGGTTATAAGGATGTTTAAACGGCTGGATGACAAATAAACCCAACTCAATGAGAATTATAAGGAGCTGAATGAGAATGTCGCCAACAAGAAAAGGAACCAAGAGGAGATGAAGAATGACATAGCTGCAATAAAGAACACAATGGAAGTCTTAAACAGTAGACTAGAAGAGGCTGAGGACCACATCAGTGAATTAGAAGACAAGGATGAAAAAAACACACAAACACAGCAGCAGCTGGAAAGAAGACTTAAAAAGCAAGAGGAGAGCCTAAGGGAGCTTTGGGACAACACAAAATGAAACAATATTCACATAATAGGGGTACCAGAAGGAGAGGAAGAGAAGCAAGGAATAGAAAACCTGTTTGAAGAAATAATGACAGAAAACTTCCCTGATATTGGCAAGAAAAAAACCATGCAAGTCCAAGAAGCACATAGAGTCCCAAACAAGATGAACCCTAAAAGACTGACACCAAGACACATCATAATTAAATTGGCAATGACAAAGTAAGAATCTTAAAGGCTGCCAGAGAGAGACAAAAAGTTACCTACAAGGGTTCTCCTATTAGAATATCAATGGATTTCTCAACAGAAACGTTCCAGGCCAGAAGGGAATGGAATGAAATTTACAAAGTGATGCAAAGCAAGGGACTGAACCCAAGAATACTATACCCAGCAAGGCTATCATTCAGAATTGAAGGTGGAATCAGGAGCTTCACAGACCAAAAAGGACTAAGAGAGTTTGTCACAGGGGTCCTCAAACTTTTTAAACAGGGGGCCAGTTCACTGTCCCTCAGACTGTTGGAAGGCTGGACTATAGTTTTAAAAAAAAACTATGAACAAATTCCTATGCGCACTGCGGGCCCGGGACGAGTCGGTTGCTAAGCAGGACAGGCAGCGGCACCCGGCGGGACGGATAAATGTCCTCAGCGGGCCGTAGTTTGAGGACCCCTGGTTTATCACTACCAAGCCAGCAATGCAAGAAATGCTAAAGGGACTGCTGTAAAAAGAAAGGCAAGAAGAAACACAAACATTAAGAGAAAATATGACAACAAACACGTACTTGTCAATAATAACATTAAACGTAAATTAATTAAATGCACCAATCAAAAGACATAGGGTAGCTGAATAGATAAGAAAACATGACCCATATATTTGCTGTCTGCAAGAGACACACCTCAGAACAAAGGATTCACACAGACTGAGAGTGAAGGGATGGAAAAACATTTTTCAGGCAAATGGAAATGAGAAAAAAGCTGGGATTACGATACTTATATCTGATAAAATAGACCTCAAAGTAAAGGCCATAACAAGAGATAAGGGAGGCCACTACATAATACTAAAGGGAGCAATTCAACAAGAAGATATAACTCTGGTAAACATATATGCACCCAATACAGGAGCACCCAAATACATAAAACAACTTCTGGAAGATATCAAGGGAGAGATTGATAGCAATACAGTCATAGTAGGGGACTTTAATACCCCACTGACACCACTGGACAAATCAACTAAACAAAAAATCAGCAAAGAAACAGCAATCCTAAATGACACACTCGATCAGATGGACTTAATTGACATTTTTAGAACATTTAACCCCAAAGCTACAGAATATACATTCTTCTCAAGTGCACATGGAACATTTTCAAAGATAGACCGCATATTAGGACACAGGCAAAGTCTCTTCAAATTCAAGAAGATAGAAATCATATCAAGCATCTTCTCAGATCACAATGGCATAAAACTGGAAATCACCTACAATAAAAACAATCCAAAAAAAATCAAACACTTAGAGACCAAATAGCATGCTATTACACAATGATTGGGTTACCAGAGAGATCAAAGAAGAAATAAAAAACATCATGGCAACAAATGACAATGAAAACAGAACAACCCAAAATCTATGGAACACAGCGAAAGCAGTCTTGAGAGGGAAGTTCATAGCTCTACAAGCCTACTGTAAAAAATAAGAAACAATGGTAATAAATTATCTAACCCTACAACTCAAAGAGTTAGAACAAGAGCAACAAGAAAAGCCCAGTGTAAGCAGAAGGAAGGAAATAATAAATATCAGAGTGGAGATAAACAACATAGAGACCAAAGAAACAATACAAAAGATCAACAAAACCAAGAGTTGGTTCTTTGAAAGGATAAACAAGATTAATGAACCTCTCACCAGGCTTACCAAGAAGCAAAGAGAGAGGACCCAAATAAACAAAATCAGAAATGAAAGAGGAGAAATAACAACAGACCCCACAGAAATACAAAGGATTATTAAAAGCATTATGAACAACTCTATTCCAACAAACTGGACAACCTGGAGAAAATGGACATATTCCTAGAAAAATACAACCTTCCAAAACTCAATCGGGAAGAATCTAAAAATCTCAATAGGCCAATAACTATGAAAGAAATTGAAGCAGTCATTTAAAAATTTCCAGCAAACAAAAGTCCAGGGCCAGACGGCTTCACGGGAGAGTTTTAACAAACATTCAAGAAAGAACTAAAACCTATCCTCCTCAGACTATTTCAAAAAATTGAAGAGGAAGGAACACTTTCAAACTCATTCTATGAAGCCAGTGTCACCCTAATACCAAAACCAGATAAAGACAACACAATGAAAGAGAATTACAGGCCAATATCCCTCATGAATATAGATGCCAAAATCCTCATCAAAATTCTAGCAAATCAGATCCAGCAGTACATCAGAAAGATCATACACCATGACCAAGTAGGATTTATCCCAGGAATGCAAAGATGGTACAATATCCACATATCAAAAAACGTGATACATCACATAAATAAATTGAGAGATAAAAACCACATAGTCATATCAATTGATGCAGAAAAAAGCATTTGACAAAATCCAACACCCATTTTTGATAAAAACTCTCAGCAAGGTGGGAATAGAAGGATCATACCTCAACATAATAAAAGCCATATATGACAAACCCACAGCCAACATCATACTCAATGGGCAAAAACTAAAACCATTTCCCCTAAGAACAGGAACAAGACAGGGATGCCCGCTTTCACCACTCCTGTTCAGCATAGTACTGGAAGTACTAGCCATTGCTATTAGACAAGAAGAAGAAATAAAAGGCATCCAAATTGGAAAAGAAGAAGTAAAACTGTTCTTATTCGCAGATAACATGATACTATACATAGAAAACCCTAAAGACTCCATCAAAAAATTATTAGACTTAATAAATGAATTTGGCAATGTAGCAGGATACAACATTAATGCCAAGAAATCTATGGCATTTCTATACACCAACAGTTAACTTACAGAAAGAGAGACTAAGAAAACAATCCCATTTACCATCACACCAAAAAAATTAAGATATCCTAGGAATAAACTAAGGAAGTAAAAGACCTCTACTCAGAAAACTACAGGACATTGAAAAAAGAGATAGAGGAAGACATAAATAGATGGACGAGCATACCGTGTTCATGGATTGGTAGAATCAACATCATTAAAATGCCCATACTACCCAAAGCCATCTATATATTCATTGCACTCCCCAATAAAATACCAACGGCATATTTCACAGGTCTAGAACGAACTCTCCAAAAATTCATCTGGAGTAAAAAAAGACCTCAAATAGCCACAGCAATCCTGAGAAAGAAGAACAAAGTAGGAGAGATCTCAATACCAGATTTCAAGCTGTACTACAAAGCCACTGTTCTCAAAACAGCCTGGTACTGGCACAGGAACAGACATATGGACCAATGGAGTAGAATAGAGAACCCAGATATTGACCCAAACCACTATGCTCAATTAATACTTGACAACGGAGGCATGAACATACAATGGAGTCAAGACAGTCTCTTCAATAAATGGTGTTGGGAAAATTGGGCAGATACATGCAAAAAGTGAAACTAGACCACCAACTTACATCATACACAAATATTAACTCAAAATGGATCAAGGACTTAAACATAAGACGGGGAACCATAAAAATACTAGAGGAATCCACAGGCAGAGAAATCTCAGACATATGCCGAAGCAATTTCTTCACTGATACCACTCCTAGGGCAATGGAAACTAAAGAGAAAATAAACAAATAAAAATCTTTTGCACAGCAAAAGAAACCATCAACAAAACAACAAGAAAGCCCACTGTATGGGAAAGCATATTTGCAAATGTAATCACTGATAAAGGTTTAATCTCCAATATTTACAGGGAATGCATACAACTCAATAAAAGGAAGATAAACGACCCAATAAAAAAATGGTCAATGGACCTAAATAGATATTTTTCAAAAGAAGACAGAAGGAAGGCCAAGAGACATATGAAAACATGCTCAAAGTCACTAATTATCTGAGAGATGCAAATCAAAATGACAGTGCGGTACCATTTCACATCTGTCAGAATGGCAATCAACAAATCAACAAACGACAAGTGCTAGCAAGGAGGATGCGGAGAAAAATGAACCCTCGTGCACTGCTGGTGGGAATGCAGACTGGGTGCAGCCACTGTGGAGAACAGTATGGAGTTTCCTCAAAAAACTAAAAATGGAACTCCCATTTGACCCAGTAATCCCACTTCTAGGAATATATCCTAAGAAACTAGAAACACCAATCAGAAAGGATATATGCACCCCTATGTTCATAGCAGCACAATTTACAATAGCTAAGATTTGGAAACAGCCTAGGTGCCTGTCAGAAGATGACTGGATCAGAAAACTATGGTACATCTACACAATGGAATACTATGCTGCTATAAAAAAGAAAGAATTCTTACCATTTGCAGCTGCCTGGATAGAAATGGAGAGCATTATGCTAAGTGAAATAAGCCAGTCAATGAAAGAAAAATACCACATGATCTCACTCATTTGTGGATAATAAAAAACACATTATAAACTGATGAACATAAAGATAGATACAGAGCATCTAACAGACTGTTGAATTACAGCAGGAAGGTTGGGGAGGTTTGGGGGAGATAAGAGATCAACCAAAGGACTTGTATGCATGCATATAAGTATAAACAACGGATGCAAGACACTGGGGGTGAGGGCATGTATGGGAGTGGGGTGGTGGGGGCAATGG
The DNA here is from genome assembly GCA_026230045.1 of Corynorhinus townsendii. Classification (NCBI taxonomy): domain Eukaryota; kingdom Metazoa; phylum Chordata; class Mammalia; order Chiroptera; family Vespertilionidae; genus Corynorhinus; species Corynorhinus townsendii. Next base: position 53,662,803 of record JAPDVU010000004.1, read on the forward strand.
GAAGATATGTACACATGTAATACCTTAATCAATAAAAAATTAAAAAATGAAAAAAAATAAATGAGGCTTAAGGTTTTAGTCCCTGTAAATTTTTCATCTGTTTCTCTGTATTAGTCAATCATGAAGTTAGTTGAATTTTTAATGCATTCAAAAGAGAAAAGCCACAATGTGTTTAGCTCATCTTTTCCAAAAAGTATCCAGAAGAGCAGAGAAGAAAATGATTTTTTTATTCATGGAACTGTGTTTCCTTTATGTGGATTGATCCTCACATGGAAATTTCATTCAAATACTGATTATGAGAAGAGTTATCAGTTGTTAGCCATGTATTTTTCCCAAGGAGTAAAAGCAGAACAGAATAAGTATTCCTAGCAGGAAGAGTCTATTTTCATTCTCAGGGTGTAATAAAGCTCAAAGACAAGAGTAGTTCGTTGTGTCACAATATGTAAACAACCCAGAGAGGGTAATTGGATAAACTTTGAATCTTCTCATGTGCTATTTACTCAACCATATTGCCAAAGGCAGAGACCCAACTTTCATTATGTGGGTCCCTTGGCAGGTCTAATTACCTGAGGGGCAATTACACAGATGTGTGTGTGTGTGTGTGTGTGTGTGTGTGTGTGTGTGTGTATTCATAGTCACACCACATAGAAGTTGTATACCAAATTTACTGGTATCCGTATTGTATCTTATTTATTATTGTTTCCATGTTTGCATATTTCAGCATGAATACCTACATATTTTCTCCCTTCTATCTACTGTAACCAAATGTGAATAGTGGGGCTACTTAATGAAAGAGGCTAATTATCAAGGACTTGACTTTACTAATGTACTCAAGTTGGTTATGTTTTAGGTGAGGAGAACATGGGCAAGCCTTCTGATTTGGTCCATTATTATATTTTCAATTACTCTTGGTGCTCAAAGAGAGACATTAATATAGCTGAGGATGACATAGCAAATTACCACAGCTCTCTAACCTTTTAAATTGCTAATACTGTTGTAATCTGTAATTATAGAAATCAGTGTGAGAATTGTGGCACTGCATAATTATCTTTCCTGATACTTTATTGCTGAATGAATTATTAATCAGAATCAGTCTTGTATAGTATTTGCAGCAACTCATAAGAATAATGTATAATTAAATTTCATTATTCCCTATTTTTGTGCTAATGTTTTATGGTGTTGTAATTGATAATTAATTGACCTAAAACTCACACACTATGACTTGAGAGTTTCAGGTAGCTGGAAAATGTTCAGTATGCTGAGTTCATTAACTAAATAATGATCATCCTGTAAAGACCACAGGTCTAGCCTAGTCTGTATGAGAGAGCTTTTGAAATTAGTGTATTAATCATTAAGCCTTTCATGTTTTCTTAAAAGAAAGCAGTAACCATGGGCACATACGAATAATTAAGAAATCTTTATAGGTTTCAAATCTGGTCAAATTTAAGTACTCAGATGTTGGTTATAAATATCAGGTTAATGCACTAGATACAGTTGCTGTGCTTCTCTGTGGATCAGCTTCCATAGTAATTAAACAGCAATCAGTCTCCATATAACCACAATTTCAAAAAGAGAATAACAGTGCTGTAGCCTGGAAAGCCAGTTCCCTCTGCCTTTGATGAGCATAACCCAGGGTGCAGCACATCTTGATAGACAAAGTCTGGTCTAATCTTCTTTTCCAATTGTCCTAAACACTAAATGGCAATTCCCCCTCACAGACGCACAGAATTTAAAATCTGAAAGGATTATGAACTTTTCCTTGACTGGCATTTTAACGAAGAATTCCTGGTGTGAGTCTCTCCTAGTGTCCTTTGCAACCTAGGTAACCAGCCAACACTCCGGATTCAAGAATGTCTTCCATTCAGCCTGAGTCCTATTGAAAAGAAACTTTGTTGGGCATTTTATAGGAATTTCTGCTGTGCTATTTTTATTTGATTTTTTATTTCAAGAAGATGAGGCTGTTTTCTGGTTTTCAAGTGTCTCCTGTAGAAACATACACCTAAGGAAAAAAACAAAAACAGGTGAACATCTTTTTTCTTTCCAGGGAATCTTGAAGGCATTGAATGCATATGCTGTTTTTCAATCAACCCTTTTCTAAGCTGGTCAGAAAACCATCCACAGGAGATTGTTCCTGGGGATTACAATGCAAAGGCACCTCCACACTCCCAGGAAGATTGTGAGGGGTTTATTTTTTCATTGGTTGTGTTGGCTCTAATGTCATAATTCCAAATTATAAATTATTAGGGAGGATCTTGTCCTCAGACCACTGTGAGTAGAACTAAGGCACCTTTCTGTAGCATTTGAGGGAGAGTTACTCAATGCCCTTCGTGCTTGTCTGATTTTGGAATGAAGATCAGAAACCTTCCTCTGACCATCGTCCCCGAATCCCAGGCCCTTGAGAGCCATGGATGGTCCCAGAGCAGCAGAGGCCCAGGCAGTGATCCTGCCGAGCTTGGGCGTACTCTGGAAACACTGTCCCAAGGATGCCAATGGAGGTCCTGAGTGCCCATCATCTCCTGAGGGCTTGGATGCTTAGGTGCTGCTGAAAAGGAGGGCATGATCGGGCCTCTGGCAGTTTTGAGATGGGAGGCTGCCAACTTACAGGGAGGGAATCACAGCCTTCTTTCAGAAGGGGGAGCAAGGAAGCTTTTACCAAGATAGAACAGCTCAATTATACTCTGCAAGGACCCACACTATACAGATCCAATGGATAAAGAATATGTCTCACTATTTGTGAATAGTTGAGCCCAGAAAGCTTTGGGAATACAGCACACTTAAGACCCTTGCACTGAGAAACTCTATAAATGTTCGCTTTTCTTTCATTGTGTCAGTCTAAGCTTTTCTTATGGCTTTTGTACCGTCCCATTATCTTGGTTGCGTACCTTGGAGGTCATATCATTAGTTTTCTCTAATTCGTGTTGCTCACAATAGACTAAGTTTTCTGTGGATAAATGGATAGGCAAGGTGACCTGGTGGCCCAGAAAAGACACAAAGGAAGATGTGCGAAGCAGAGGTTTGAAGGAGACCTCAGCAGAAACAAAAGTAACATAAAGCCGGGAAGGAGGATAGAGCCAGCAGGAGGCTGAGGTTTAATAGGGTGGCCCAGGAGGCCTTCTAGAGAAGCTGACATGTGAGCAAAGACCTGAAGGAGGTCAGGGCTCGAGTCATCACCTTTCAGTCTCCAAACAACCTCTTAGAAGGCAGGTTTTCTCTTCCTTTCACCTATAAGGAGACAGAGAACTTACGTAGCCGGCCATGTCATTGAGCTCTAGGAAGTAGCAGGGTGACATTCCCGTTTGTAGGGCTGCCTTGGATCAGCTGCCATGCAAGTCAAAATGCAGATTTCCAGCCCTGCTCCAGTTGCCCTAAATCCATGCAATTTGAGAATGATTGTAATTCCAAGAGGCAGGGAGGTGGCTGGGGGAGTCTGAACTGGATAGGCAGGGATAAAGCAGGAGATGCCAGTGTGAAAAAAGGACGAGGCATTGGCAGTCTGGGAATAAAATGTGAATGGAAAAAGTTGGTGTGGTTGAGAAAAAAGAGCTAATTTTATTGAATACTTGTATGTTGAATGAGTGAATGAATGAACTAATGAACAAACACATAGGTGTCGTGTTTTAATCCTCACAACCCTACCAGATTGGTGCTCTTTATCATACTCTTTTTGTACAAGTTGAGAAACTGAGGCACAAAAATGTTAGGTGTCTAACCAGAGATTTTGCAACTCGTGAGGGGCACAATCAGGATTCAGAGCCAGGTCAGGTCGCCTGGCTCCCAATCCTCATTCTCAACCGTCACACTACATTCTGTTAACCGTAACGTACACAGATTAGTGAGTGCTTTCTACACTCAGAGGAATTGTTCTAAACACTTTGCATATCTGTGCTTTAAATTGCTGGCTCCTCCTAGCAATTGGATTACCTTGCCAAGAGAGCATGCAGTTTATCTGAGAGGGCATAGTGGTCAGTATTCAGATGCCCACAGGCTGGCTCCAGAGCTTGGCTCGTCACCACTGCACCTCACTGCCTCTCACCATGAAGGAGGATACTGATTTGTAGGAAACAAATGCTAAGGTAGCAGAGAGAGAGCACAGGAAAAGCCTGTAACAAGAAGGTAGACTATCCAGAGCACACACATTTAGCAAACAGGAGGGGCTAGAATCATTTAGGGAATGTTATTCTACAGGAAGCAATACGAGTTTCCCATCTGTCAGATGACTTCTCTTGGCATGAAAGAGAAGTATATCAGGGTTAAGTGCCCATAAGAGCAGACGTTCTTGGTATAAGCATATGTAGAATTAGGCAAATGGTGGTGAGGATAATCCTTGATGCAAGCAGATCCACTGCCTTCTTTGACCTTCACGGTCAGTGTGGGATGTTATGGAGGGAAGACTGCAATGGTCTTGTTGCCAAAGTTGCCAGGAAGTAACAGATCCCACATATTGTCCCATAATTTTCTCACAAGCCATGGATGGAAATCAAGCAAATTGGCCTTTCCCTTGGTGTTTACACAGGAGGATCTGGCAAAGGTACACATCATTCTTCATGCAGACCAGGTTTCCTCAGTATAAGAAATGCTCAGTCTGTGCAGAACTACAAGCTAATATAATGTGCAAAGAAATTAGTTTTCTTTGCATAATAATAGCTTTTATTTGTGGAGTGTTAACTGTAAAACAAAGACCATCCCAAACACCTATTGCTTCGTCTCATTTCATCTTCATGTAGCTATTTTGCAGATGGAAAGACCAATGATTACAGAGTCTGACTGATATACCCAAAGTCCTACAGCTAGGAAGTGGGAGAACCACTGTCTAGGGATCGGAGTAGTGGGAAGCAGGTGCATTGTAGAGTGAGGAACAGTTGAGATGAGTCTTCCTGATGGGTGCCTCTCTGTGCTTGTCCGGCACCACCTGGCCACAGGCCTGGCTCTTGTCACACCCTTTCCTGACCATTTAGAAAGAGAGTGTTTTCTCCCCTGTGTCAATGCAATTTTGACTTTTTATGAGTGAGTTAGAAAAGAATTCTTTAACATACTTTGCATGATCCAAAGCATATCCTGTAGGGTGCAAATGGTGTATGTGAGTGGTGGTGTAATATCCTATCTAATAAAAGAGTGATATGCAAATTGACCATCACTCCAACACACAAGATGACTGCCCCCATGTGGAAACAAGATGGCCACCACAAGATGGCCAGCAGGGGAGGACAGTTGGAAGGGACCAGGCCTGCAAGGGAGGGCATTTGTGGGCGATCAGGCCAGCAGGGGAGGGCAGTTAGGGGTGACCAGGCCGGCAGAGAAGGGAAGTTGGGGGCAACCTGACCTGCAGGGAAGGGCAGTTGGGGGGGACCCAGGCCTGCAGGAGAGAGCAGTTGTGGGGGACCAGGCCTGCAGAGGAGGGCAATTAGGGGTGACCAGGCCTGCAGGGGAGGGCAGTTAGGGGCAATCAGGCTGGCAGGGGAGTGTTTAGGGGAAATTAGGAAGGCAGGCAGGCAAGCAGTTAGGAGCCAGCAGTCCTGGATCGGGCCTAAACGGGCAGTCAGACATCCCTTGAGGGGTCCCAGATTGGAGAGGGTGCAGGCTGGGCTGAGGGCCACACACACCTGTGCACGAATTTCATGTACCAGGCCTCTAGTAGGCATATAATAGGATTTCTATTTTAAACAGCATACTCAGTGTCGGGAAGCATTTGTGTCTCTGCCTTGTGGTAACCATCATCATTACTCTGAGAAGCTGCCAAGGACAGGACAGGGACTTGGGAGGCTCCGAACACATCCTTCCCCCACCCCTGCCATCCCTCTTCCCTGACCTGCCTGTTCCCATGCTCCCAGGAGGCCATTTCACATGTGTGTTAATATTCCAGCTCCATTTGATCTCCTGGATGGTGACAGATGGTCCAAGTGCTTTTATTTCCTGATGTGGGATTTAACAAGCTGCCGACCAATGGGTTATCCTCCTGGTTTTAATCATTTTTAAATGGGAAAACAGGAGTGAGGGTACTCAGACTTCAGTGGAAATTCACAAACCTTTCCCAGAGCATTTCCCAAAAGGACCCTCAGGCTGATGACTCCTCTGCCTCGATTAGATGCTGCCTGCCTGGATGCAGAGTTTTGATTGTTCTAGTTACCAGGTGAGCCATCTTGTGATCTAAACTTCACCCTTTCCAGCTTGCATCCCTGCAGAGAAGATATTTCAAGACAGAACCGCGTGGTCCAAAAGACCCTGATGTGTGAAAGATACAAGTTTCCTTCTATTAAGAACCTTTTCTGTGAAAGCTGTATTTTTGCCAAACCTCAGTGACTCACTTCTGTTTTCTTTCCTACCTGTAAGCAGCATGCCCTCTCAGGAAGTCAGACAGGCCAGGCGTTGATAGAGATCACAAGGATGAACAGCCACAGAACCATAGATATCCTTACGTACAGGCAGACCTTTCTGTCTCAAGTGCACCTGAAGGTCACCCCCCTGAGAAGGAGTCAGGTTTGCTAATCCAGTCTTTAGCGTCATAATTCCTGGTCAGATGAGTCCCATAGGCAAGTCAGCACCTATAAGCAATAACTAGCCCAGGAAGCATGCTGGGAACAATGGCATTGCTAATATTGTTGGTTGACTTACATGGACACCCAGCATTGTCAGGCAGTAATTGCACAGTAAAATCTTTTGAAGCTAATTTAAGGAGCCAGATTTTTTAAGTATAACACTTAGATGTTCTCTTCTTACCTCTCCTCCCTTTCTTCTCCCTCTCTTCTCCCTCCTCCCCCTCTCTCTCCCTCTTCTTCTCCCCAATCAGATTCTAAGTCCACTAATGGCCGAGTTCAATTTTCACAGTCTCAGGTTGGACAGTAACACTAAAATTGGAATTAGACAGACTTGCGTCTCCCTTTTTTTCTGCATTTGACTATCTGTTGTCTTTTCTTCGTCTTTGATTCTCTGTTGTGAGTTTTGACTTGGTTCTTTTCTAACACAGAATAATTTCTGTCAAGTTCTGGGAACTCCCCTCCCACCCGAGGGAGAAGTTTTGGGGAGAAGATGCACGCCCTGTGTTGAACTGTGCACTCAGTACAAATCTGCAGTGCCTTCTATTAAAATGTAAAATGATCCATTGAGTCATCCTCCCTCTGGTTTGACTCAGATGCTTTATGGCGCACTTTGCATGTCATTTCTCTGTAATGATTTCCCCATGGAGAAGGGTGTCTGATAGAATCCAGGCAGACTGAAGATTGCTCTGAGTCAAATGGATCTTTTATTCTTTTAGTATTAACCCTTATCTCTCAGTTTCCCGTCCTTGCATTTTCCCTGAAGGAACCTTAATGAAGTAAATAGGTTCCACCACCCTCATTTAGCCTCCTAATCACTGTTCATAATTTCTTCTCACATTAGCAGCATGAAGCTCTAGGGTAATATTTCTCTGTCTGGAGGGGAGGAAGGGGACACTGGGAAAAATATTTCACACTGATGCCCTGATAAAGAAAAATGTAGAAAAGGAATGACTTTTCTCTGTCCTCTAACTCCTAATAGGCAAGAGGCAAATGCTAATAGGAAGCAGAGATTGATGTATGAGAATTGAATATAAATGGAGAACGCAGATACAAAGAAGTAGCACCAGAGACAAACTGGGAATGACAAGATAGAAAAGAAAACTTGCCAGGAAGAGAAAAGGACCTACCTCCACAAAATAAGTGAGGGCTTTGACTGCACTCTTAGCTGGGGGCTTACCACCAAAGAACCAAAGGCAAGCACCAAAATATAGACAAGAAGAGCAGGGGAGGTGACCACAAGCTACACATCCAAATCTGCCAATCCCTAATTCCACGCTTTCTCCTCTCTTGGCCATGTCCACACCCCCCACCATCACCCAACCTCCACTAAAAATAATCAAGTGTCTTAGGTGACCTGGCATGTAGTCCGTTTCACCCACTGATTTCAAAGCATGCCATAGTTTCATCTAGAGATGACAGTGCATGCCCTATGTTGTTATTGTGCCCAAGCCACAGCCTTTCTCTGACACCTAAACACTGTGTCTCACCTGACTTCCCTGGGTGGAGACTTGGACAGAGGAGAGGATGGACACCCTGTGTCCATAGTCATGTATCTAATACAACCTGTGAGGACCTACCCTGCCCACCAGAGCACTTTGCGGGGGAGGGCAGTGGGGAGAACAAAGTGCTGAACCATTGTTCAATGCTTATGGGCATTCTGTTCCACTAATATGAGAAAATTGTTCCTTGATTCGTTCTTCCTTCAAGTTGACTCCATTTATAAGGGGGGAAATGTCAAACTGTCATTAGATAGGTCTCCCTTTCTTCTTCATCTCTTCCAAAAGCTATGGGATGGCATTTTTCCCTTCCAGCCAGCTATATTATTTTGAGCATTTCTAACTTTCTTAAAAAAAAAAAAAACAACTTCTTAAGAACTGTAGTTAGAGAAGCTCATGTTTCAAGTTTTTCCTAAATTTCTGTACTTTCATAGAACCGTGGAACTAGAAATGCCTTGCCGGGTCACCGGGGCATTTCCTCATTTTATAGCTAAGGAAGTGAAAGTGCATTAAAGTGATTTGGTTTTCATGAGAACGAAGATGAAACGAGGGATCTCGGAAAAAACTTGTGCTCTGAAGCAAAAGCCTGGGCTCAGATTTCTCACCACCTCCCAAAAGGCTTTGTCCCGCATTCTACCCACTTTTACAGTTTCTGATTTAAACACACAAGTTGGAATCAGTTCGATTGGATTACCCTTAAGGACCTTTCTGACCTTAAATTGTAGACTACGTTGTGGGTATGTGTTTTCATTTAAAATCCGAAGTCCACCCTCCATAATTAAGTCATAGAACCTGAGGCAGATTACTTGAGTTGTTAACCTTTTCCTACAATTTTCACTTGGGGGTAGCTGAATATTTTTAATTATAAAATACTAGTAGAATGTACATATTAAAAGTGCATAAGACAAATATATAACTTAACACAAAGTGAACACACATCTACCTATTACCGACGTCAGAAATAGGACAGGTAACAGCACCCCAAAATCCCCTAGTGCCACTTAACTGTGTCAGCTCTCTCCCCGCTAAGGGAACCTCTGAGGTTTTCCTTTATAGTTTTATCACCTATGTATATATTCCTAGATATTTAAGTTATAGTTTATTTTTGAACTTCTTAAAAATCAAATTCAATTTTATGTTATTATTTTGTGTCCTGCTTCTCTGGCTCAGTATTCAGCAGTATTCAACACTAGGTTTGTGAGACCCATGCATGTTGTTGCATGTGGCTCACATTTGCTTTGTATTCTTGTATTCTTGCACTGTGGTCTATTATGAATAGACCGCAGTGCGTCTAGTCATTCTGCTGCTGACAGACACTGTGTTGTTTCCATTTGGGAGTTATGCTGAACAGTGCTGCTCTGAATGCTACATAGAGTTCCTGTTGCAGACATGCAGGAGTGTCTCCTGGGTGTAACCTAGGAGTGTAATTACTGGGTCATAATCTGTGCACTTCTTCAACTTGACTAGATGCCAAATTGTTTTCCAAAAAGGTTGAACTAGCAGTGTATGAGCGTCCTGTTGCTTTACATCTTCACAAATACTTGATACTGTCAAATGCTCTTTAGTTTGGTGGGTGTGCAATATATCTTTAATTCTTTATTTCCTTTAGATTAATACATATAGTCTGCTACCAACAGTCTAATATTTCTTCTAGCTCAGCCTCTGTATCACATCATGACTCTTCATATAATTTACACTTACATATATATGTGTGTGTGTGTGTGTGTGTATGTCTACACTAATAAAGGATGCAAATTGACGGTACCTTCGCGACACCCACCAGCCAATCAGGAGTGGGTATGCAAATTAACCCAACAAAGATGTAAGGTTAATTTGCATACACAGGCGCTGAGTGGCCGGGGGCGGTGCAGTGCCATGGCGTCGATGCAGGAGTTTCGCACCGCCCCAGCCGCTCCTGGCCTCTGGGCAGCATGGGAAGGCAGAAAGGTGGCTCCGGTCCGGAGCAAAGGTGGAAAGGCAGCAGCCAGGGGAAGGAAGGCCCATTCTTGCACGAATCTTCATGCATTGGGCCTCTAGTGTGTGTGTGTGTGTGTGTGTGTGTGTGTGCGCGCGCTGGTAGTTGTCACAATTGTATTATGAGATATTTTGAAAGTGTGGATTATTTTTTATTTTAATCTGTTTAAAAAATAAGTGAAACAACATCAACAACAAAAATTACCAAAAAACTGGGGTTTATTGTGATTGTCCCTAATTTTTTTAATATTTTCCACTGTGCAATAAAAACATTATCACCAACTATGTCAGTAAATTGAACTTTCTCCTGAAAATTCAAGGAAAATGGAAGTTTATATTGAAGCACAAGAATCATTCTGAGCTATTAAGGATCTGATGATACAATTGCAAGTGCTTCCTCCTAACAACAGCCTTTAATTTCAGTTCCCTTGGCACTAACTAGTGCACACGCAGATGGAGTGTTTGAGTAAATAAAGAACATGGAATGTTTTAGCTGCTCCATGTCAGGCTCTTACTCTAGCTATCCAAAGCATTAGAGACATTAAGTGACAGGCACTACACTTTTCCATTAGAAAATACTGAAATTGAATTGCTTTCCACTCTAAGTAAGAAGTTTAGGTCTTGATGCGATTGAAAGGTGTTTCCAATCCAAAAGTAATAACATAGTAATTTTAATGGCACTGTGCACTCTAAAGTTTCTATAGACTTGACAACTTTCTTGTATTAAAACTAACCCTTCCCATTTCATAGTAAATAACTTTTTTTGAAAGCATGCTTGATAAGAGCAGGATTTACTAAGCAATTACTAAATAATTTAGTGCTTGATTCACAGAAGTATTTATTTAATGCACTGTTTCTAGAGGAAATGTGGTTGGAATTTCAAGTGAAATGGTTTGTAATTTGCTCTTTTTCATTACTTGCAAGGCATATTCATTTCTTTTCATCTGAAACATTCTAGACATGACAAGTTGTCTGAAAAACTTAACATTTTACTCTTTTGTGAATTACAGCTTTTCAGAGTTCCCATTGTAGATTTTTTTTTCTTGTTTTGGTTCTTTGACTTATTCTTTTACCTTCAGAATGGTTAGATATTTAATTTCTGAATATGACCCAATAATGAATGAAGAGTGAATTAATGCATTAACAAGTAGTTTGCTTTGATCTCTTACTAGATCTCTTACTGATGAGAGTTGTGGTCTGTGTAGCTTTTTAAGGAGATGAACACACTATGATAAAATAACAGTAACTTACTTTTACTGCTGAACCATATGATAAGACGATTTAGTATATGTATATGTACATGTGCAGCTGAGTTTTTTGGCTTACAAAAAGAAGAATGAGATCCAGCCAAGACCCAAAATCAGAACCTTTGGAAAGCTTCCTTACAATCTGATTTCAGCTAATGTCTACACACTTTAACACATTGTCTAATGCTTAGCCTGAAGACTGGCTGTCAGACTCGTACATACTATTTTGGGGTCTGTTACTCACTACCGAGTATCTCATTCTTATATCCCATGGATTCTGCTAAAGATTTCAGGATTTGCTGCATTAGGGATAAAATGTTGTTTAATATTAGTAAGGCAAGTGAAAAAGGAAAACGGAATGAAACCTAAGCAGTGATAGGGGAAACAGATTTCAGGTTGGCATGAGTCAGTCAAAAACAGGCAAATTGGAGGAATTCCTAGAAGAGCACCCATGATAATCAGGATGGGGCAGTCTGAATGATTTCTAAAAGAGGAAGAAACAGTATGTCCCATTATGCTTGAAAAGGAACCAACAGGGAGGGAAGTGATGAGATCCAATAGGAACATAAAGGCAAAGAGGAATAGAGTGGTGCTGGCGTGGCATAAGGAAAGATTTTCCAGGAATAATGTCATAAAAGCAAGAATATCCTCAGTCAGGTTAAAGTCTAGCAACAGCTTCCTAGAAATGATAGATTCTAGATTATAACATTTGATGAACCGATCTGATATGTTTTAATTGTCTTCTAAAACTCTCTGGAAGGTTTAGCCCAAAAAGCAGATGTTCATGGGGCTATCATAATCTGCTTTATCAACTCAGAGGCACATATTGCCACATCCCCTTTATTTTCCCAAGCCAGCCCTATGACAAGATATGGAGTCTTTTCTTGAGGCCCCTGCCCCCAGCTGCTTTAGAGCCAGAAAGAGATGATCTTGCCTGTGAGCTGGAACCTGAGGCACCGTGGATGGCTGCTCCTACCTGGTGGGCAGGCCCATGTCCAGTGCTACAGGACAGTCCTCAGGCCCCTCCTTGGACCTCAGTGGAACTCCACTCTGGGTTACAAGGGTGACATACTCTTTTAGTGTTTATTCCCTTGGTCAACATAGTTCCCAGAACAAACCTCTGGACTCAGATAACCAGGACTGGAGGAGCTAATAGCATCAGTCCACATATTATGCCAAAATATCCTCCTAAGTTTGGATTCCCCATTTCCTAAAGTAATGTCACTTTAAGGGACTTGTCCCTCCCCCCTTTTCCTCAGGGATATCATGCTCTATCTCAACAGATCTTCCCAATTTGGCATCTTATGAGAGCCAGGGACACTCAGGTCCTAGTTCCTTTTCTCCCAGAAAACTTTGGTTTCTTCCTGTATATTGTTCACTCCATTCTCTGCACCCAACTCTGCAATATCCACAATGAAAGAGGCTCCATAATTGGTCTTTATAAAGTTACAGAAAGCTAACTTGTCTCAACTAAAATAACAATATCTCACTCTCATGATCAATTAGGTAATTCTTTTATAGACTCTTAGACTCGTAGAATTGTAGATTGGTATGAAATTTGCTGGTCTTCTAGTCAAGACTTTTCATTTTACAAACATGGAAGCAGACCCAGACAAAAGTGAGTCATCCAGAATCTACACAGTTCCAGAGCTGGGCCAGAAGCCCTGCACCCCTGTCCACTCCTCGTTCCACGCACCTCACTTTCATTTCTCTTTAGATTTTATTTAATTTCATGTTTCACTGAAAAAATTACAGCTTTGTGTCCGTTATAGTAAGCTTCCCTCTTTTTGGTATAGATGCATTAATAAATGGATTAGAGAAATGAGATGTCTCATAAATCTCCTGCTTCTTATGAATTATGCACACCATTTACATCCTTGAACATTAATTGTTCCACCTAGTTTTGAGTGCTGCCTGATAACAAAATGTTAGGAAATGGAGTCTGACAACGTGTAAAAAGGCACATATATTATGATCAAGTGGAGGTTATCCTAGAAATGCAAGATTGGTTTAACATTCAAAAATAAATCAATGTTATTTTCCTTATTAATACACTTTTTTAAAAAGAAAAACTGTGAGACTGTCAAACTACAGCGGGAAGGCAGGGGAGGTTGTGGGGGGGGGGAGTGTAAGAGATTAACTGAAGGACTTGTACGCATGCATATAAGCATAACCAGTGAATACAAGACACTGGGGCGGGGGGGGGCGGGCAGGTGAAGGCATGTACTGGGGGGTAGGGGAGGCCGGGGGAGGTCAATGGGGGGGAAAAAAAGACATATGTACTACTATTTATAATACTTCAAACAATAAAAAGAAGAAAAAAAAAAGAAACGTATTGTAGACCAAACATGTCAAACTCGTGACCCACAACGAATATTTTTGTGGCCCGGCCAATATAATGGTATGTAAGAAACGTTTTAATAAAAATTTTGTAACTTAATTTTTACTAAATAAATAAATAAAAAGAAAAACTTTGATTATATCAATAGATGCAGAAAAAGTATTTGTCAGAATCCAGCATCCATTTGTTTTTTAAATAAACAAATTAGGATAGAAGGAAATTTCCTCAACTCAGTAGGGACATCTATGAAATACCTAAAGCTACCATCACAAATAACAATGAAAGATGGAATATGTTTCCCCTGACATCAGGAACAAGGCAAGGATATTTGCTCTTACCACTTACAGTTTACACCGTATTAGAGGTACAGTGCAGTACCAGAACATCTAGCCAATGCAGTATGGCAAGAAAATACCTTGAAATCATCCAGGTTGGAAAAGAAATAAAATGTCTTCGTTTACAGACAACATAATCTACATAGAACATCTATGGAATCTACCAGAACAAAAAGGTTATGAAAACTAATAAGCACCAGCCAGTGTGGCTCAGTGGGGTTAAGCATTGACCTATGAACCAGGAGGTTATGGTTTGATTCCCGGTCAGGGTTGTGGCCTCGAACCCCAGTATGGGGTTTGCAGGAGGCACCCAGTCAATGTCTCTCTCTCCCTCTCACTTCAGCTCTCTCTAAAAATCAGTAAAAAATCCTTTTCTTTAAAGTTAGATTTACACATACCAAATGATTTTCCATTCTACCCCTAGGTATTTACACAAGAGGGATGAAAGGATATGATCTGCTGGCTTGGTCCCCCTAACTGCTCTTCCCTGCCTGCCTGATCGCCTCTAGCCTCCTCTGCCTTGGCCCCGCCAACATGGCTTTGCCGGGAAGGATGTCTGGAAGGACATCCGAAAGGTCGTCCGGAAGATGTTCAGTCTAATTAGCATATTACCCTTTTATTAGTATAGATGCCACCTTGTCCTAAAAATGCAGGTTGTTCCCAAGTTTTTCTATTGTGGAAGGGGAGCCCACAGTAGCATCCTGGGTTCTGACCAGGGCTTATGCACTCGTGCTTTATCTCAGCAGATGCGATTCCTAGAAGAAGACTCTTGGATGTACCTTGAACATTTTTATTGAATTTGCCAAATCATCCTCCAAAAATGTTGAACCACTTTAAACTCTCACCAGCGGCCATGCATGTGTCCTCCATCCCACTTTGATGCCAATATCATTGATTTCTCCCTAGAAGCTTCCCTCCTGTCAGCCAGGACTGCTTGGTACTTGAGCCAACCTCATTGTTCAGCTGGGGACTTGATTTCCCTAGATAGAATTATGGAGGAGGAAAAATAGTTTTCCTCTACCTTTCTGAGTTCTTATAAGTGGAGGCCCTTGTAATGAAAGACAGGTCACCAAGAGAAAAACAAAAGTTCATTAACATGTGTACCTTGTGTATATGTGGGAGATCCCAGGGAAAATGAGTAACTCCCGAAGGTGGCTTAGAATGCAGATTTAAATATCTTCTTCCTAGGGAAAGGGGATGGGAGATGTAGGCCTCTTAGAGGAGAGTAAATGATTTTTAGGAACGATGAATGGGGGTGGGGGGAAATAGTTTGTAACAAGTTTGGGTGTGATGTCAACTTCTACTCTCCTGTCCTGTGACAGGAGTCAGTCTTCTCTGCCTGATGACACTTCTCCCATCAAGGGGACCTATGACATTTAAGCTCCTTTTGGGGGGGGGGGGGGTCTGATTTTAGGCAGATCAGAAGACTTCAGTGAAAGACTCTACATGCATTTGCTGTTTTTCATGCATTTGCAGCTCAAGATCATCAATATAACAACACAGCATGTGTTGGGGTGGCATGTTCTCTGACCTTCAGAATAAACCCAACAAAAGCTTGTTTCCTTTCTTAGATGATTTGCCACAGTAGCATTATTCCTTGGAGACGGTATTCTGACCAGACCTTCCTGGAAGTGGTCATAACATACCCTGTGTTTGTAGAAAGGTGTGGGCCACATCACTAAATAATCCAGGGGCAGTTTTCTCATCTTGTGGAAAGGGAGATAAAGTTATCATAGTTTATCTCCCTTTCCACAGGTTTCTTTCAGGTTTGTGTCTCCACTGCCCCAACACCCCCCCAGCAGCCCCAGCGCCTCTGCCTCAGGCCTCGGGGCTGCTGGGTGCCAGGCCTGCGGGTTTGTGGCTCCAGTCCGCCCCTGCCTTCCCCCCCAGCCCCAGGTCCTCGGTGGCAGGGCTTGGGGCTGCTGGATGCCGGCCTCCCTGCTGGTTTGTATCTCCAATTCAGCCCCCTGCAGCCCCAGCGTGGCCATGGCGGGGCTTGGGGCTGCTGGGTGCCGGCCTCCCTGCTGGTTTGTGTCTCCGATTTGGCCCCCTGCAGCCCCAGCTCCACAGTGGCAGGGCTTGGGGCTGCTAGATACCAGCCTCCCTGTGGGTTTGTGTCTCTAATCCAGCCCCCCGCAGCCCCAGTGGCCATGGCAGGGCTTGGGGCTGCTGGGTGCCAGCTGCCCTGCTGGTTTGTGTCTCCAATCCAGCCCCCCGCAGCCCCAGTGGCCCTGGTGGGGCTTGGGGCTGTTGGGTGCCAGCTGCCCCGCTGGTTTGTGTCTCCCATCCACCCTGGCAGCCCCAGCGCCACCTGGCCATTATGGGCCTCGCCATCTTGGTTGGGTTAATTTGCATACTCACTCCTATTGGCTGGTAGCAAAGCAGAGGTACGGTCAATTTGCATGTTTCTCTTTTATTACATAGGATATAGAAAATGACAACTAATATATAGTATCAGAGCAGACCTGTGGTTTCGGGGACTGGGATACAGAGAGGTGCAAGGGAGGGACTATTAAGGACATAAAGAGATTGTTGTTAATGAAGGATGTGTTCATTGTCTTGACTACCAAAATATATCAAACTGCACACTATAAATATATGCAGTTTATTGTATACTAGAGGCCTGGTGCACAAAATTCATGCATGGCAGTGGAGTCCCCTCAGCCCAGCCTGGACCCTCTCCAATCCGGGACCCTTGGGGGATGTCCAACTGCTGGTTTTGGCCTGATCCCAGGGATCGGGTTGAAACCGGCAGTTAGACATCTCTCTCACAATCCAGGACCGTTGGCTCCTAACTGTTCACCTACCTGCCTACCTGATCACCCCTAACTGCCCCCCTGCCAGCCTGGTCACCCTTAACCACCTCTGCCTGCCAGCCTGATTGCCCCTAACTGCCCCCCCCGCCAGCCTGATCACCCTTAACCACCTCTGCCTGACAGCCTGATTGCCCCTAACTGCCCCTCCTGCCAGCCTGCTAACCCCCAACTGCCCCCCTCTGCCAGCCTGGTCACCCCTAACTGCCACCCCCGCCGGCCTGGTCACCCCTTAGTGCCTCCCCTGCCGACCTGGTCATCCCAACTGCCCCCCCCCCCGTTGGCATGGTCACCCCCAACTGCCCGCTGCCCCCCAGCCTGGTCGCCCCTCACTGCCCCCTTCTGCTGGCCTGGTTGCCCCTAACTGCCCCCCCTGCCAGCCTGGTTGCCCCCTACTGGCCTAGTCGCCCCCAACTTACCCCCCTGCCAGCCTGGTTGCCTTCACTGTCCCCCTCTGCCAGCCTGGTTGCCCCCAACTGCCCCTCCCCCTGCCGGCCTGGTCGCCCCCAACTGCCCTCCCTGCTGGTCTGGTTGCCCCTCACTGCCCCCCTCTGCCAGCCTGGTCACCCCTCAATGACCGCCCCTCCCCCCTCCCCCCCCCCCCCCCCGCTGGCCTGGTTGCCCCACACAGCCTGCTGGTCAGTCGTTTGTTTGTCCCTCACTAACCCTCCTCCTGGCTTTGTTGGCCCACTCAGCCTGCTGTTCGGTTGTTACCATGAGGGCATTGTGACCAATTTGCATATTACCTTTTTATTAGTATAGATTAGAGCTGTTAAAAAACTAAATAAGCATAAAGCCACAACGAAAATAAGACTTGTTGTTGAAATTCATACTAGTAGGAAACATTACTGAAAAACTACATTATGTAAATTAATTACAGATACTATTATTTTAAATATGTCAGTGGACACTTTTTAAAGCAAAGAATCTTTTTTTTTTTTTTTGTAAAAGTGATCTTCACTGTTGAATACATCTTTGTTATAACTCCTGTTGTGATATGTTGTGTGTCCTTAAAGAAGATGTACATCGAATCTGCGGATAATAACAGCTCCATTCCACTTCTTTTCAAGAGCCTTTCATGAGCAACAATGGCATTGTGTTGGTTGTACTCTGTCTTTGGCCAAGGGCAATTGCAATAGCTGGCTACATCTACTCTTTAGTACACAGACCTTTTAGATCCCTTGTTAAATTGTATATTGTGATTAAATATTTGGTATCTTAACCAAATTTCAACTTAGCAACTTACATGTATTTAAATGAAGAGAGCATTACAAATACTTCAAAAGTTATTCATTTCCTCTTAACACAAAGCTCAAATGAATACTTAAATTGGGACTGTGTATACATGAAAGTTTCTTTTCAGTCAGCCAAAAATAAAAACTACCAAGTTTTAAAGTATGTATGTGTTTTAAATGTTTTGCGTGTTCCATTAAAGATCTGGCTTCATTTCCATGGGGTAAAAGGACACAGTAAATGGAAACAGTAAAGTCAGCTATAAAATCCGACTCTCCAGTATGTTTTCTGAGCTCATTGTGCTGAGCATGAAAATGCTAATGAGCAATTCTGCCCCTTTCTGCCTGGCTCATGGCAATGAGACTCAGGAACCATGAAGTTCCTTCTCACCTTCTCTGTGACTCAGCTAGAAGTGACCCGGCCTCTCTTTCTTTCAGGGTCTGAACGGCATGTCTGTGGATGAGAAGCCTGACTCCCCCATGTATGTGTATGAGTCCACAGTCCACTGCACCAACATCCTCCTGGGCCTCAATGACCAGCGGAAAAAGGATATTCTCTGTGACGTGACTCTGATCGTGGAGAGGAAGGAGTTCCGGGCCCACCGGGCTGTGCTGGCTGCATGCAGTGAATACTTCTGGCAGGCGCTGGTTGGACAGACGAAAAATGACTTGGTGGTCAGCTTGCCGGAGGAGGTACAGTAGTTTGGTTTTCTTGTGTGTGTTGCTAATGGAGACATATTGGCTTGTAGACAGTTGGCTGCTGAATGGGAGCTAGAAGGTGGAACCTGTGCCACATCCCCACTCAGGGGCTGATGTCCAAGTCACCTACATGTTAGGTATATGTCATAGCCAGTTTCTATTTGATGCATGTAAAGTCTCAGAGGCACGAATCTGGACAGAGCATCTTTCTTAAAGGGAACTGAACACCACATGTGGCTCACAGCCACTCAGTTTCTGGTTCACTTACTCTTCAGGTTTTGAGTAGTTCACAGCCAAAGTTTGGTACAGTCCTAGATGTGGGATCTGAATCACTGACACTGTTGTTATGATTTTTCTGTTTCAAATGATTTAAGGAGCACTTGAGTTCCCCTGAGAGTTAAAGAATGAGAGTATTCACAGCACTGTTCTTGCTTGGGGAAAAAGTAAAAAGCAAGCTGTAATTTTGACAGTTAATATAGTAAGATTCTAAGAAGTGTAAACTTGTTTTTCTCACCATTGTTGAAAATACCCTACTCAGGTTTCTTAATTACTTCAGTAAATTGAGTCATTTCGGTCTATTGAGGACACTGGTGGCTGGACCTGATCTGTCCAGAGATGACATTCAATTGGATGGTTTGAGCTGCAGGAATTCAAATGATGGGCTTCACAATAATGACAAACCACTAAATTGGCCACCCTTTGAACTGTGCATACAATGTCTCTTCTTCCATCATCCTGATTCCCCTTCATTTTCATGGGACCAAGGATAACACTGAGCAGCCTTAGTCTTTGTGTTCAGGGCCAGAATCACTCCCTGTGCACCAGCACAGTGCACAACATCACGGCCACCACCACCACTGCACAGCTCCCAGGGGTGACACTCACGTCCATAGTCTACCCCAGAGTTGAGCAGTGACCCACTGAGCAGCTCTTCACAGCAACCCTAGGAGAAACCAAAGACCCCACCACCCTGATGTAGGGTTCTGATGAGGACCACCAGCATTAAATCCCAGGGTCACAGACCCCAGTGCCTCCAGAGGCCTGGCAGATCATACAAATGAGTAAAGAGGCTATGTATAAGACAATAGGAAGTGGTGGGGCAAGAAAGGCATCTAAATTCAACATAAAAAAAAAAAACAAAAAACAAATAGCCAGACAAGTAAGACATGGGGGTCAGAGAGGATCAGCAAATCTGGTCCCTTGTTAAGCAGCATCTGCCGTGACTCCTGCAGAATGGGAGAGTGGCCACCTGATAAAGTGAGAACTCACAAAAAGTCTCCTTAATCCTCCTCACAGCACTTACAAATAGGTAACTAGAATGATCCCAATACTAGAAGCCAAAGGACAAATCAGTTAAAGGTGATGTAATTGGGGCTGGGTTTAGCTTATGTACCAAGTAATGTGGGAAGGCCAAGGAACGGCAGCTCTGGTGTGACTGGGTGATGGGAGCTGGATTTTCCTCATCTTCAAGAGTGGGAAAATACCCATTATTCGGTGGGATGATGAATATGAAAGTTCTCAGCATGGTCCCTATCCCACGGTAAATATCTGTCAAATGTAAAACTCTTTGTTCTCTAAGTGAGAAGCAAGAATGCCTTTTGAATTTATTCCAACTCTGGAATTCCCTGGCAATATTTGGAAAACGTTAATTTATCCAAAATGGTCTTAGGAGGAGGGGTGTGAGGCTTATAGTTCATTTATTATCTGTATCTCTTTGAGAACCACCTCATTTGTATGTTTTTTTCACTGATTTAAAACAAAATAGATTCTATAAAAATGTTTTTGCAGATGGCCCGGCCGGCGTGGTTCAGTGGTTGAGCGTCGACGTATGAACTGAGAGGTCAAGGTTCAATTCCTGGTCAGGGCCTATGCTTGGTTGCTGGCTTGATTCCCCAGTGTGGGGCATGCAGGAGGTAGTCAATCAATGATTCTCTCTCATCATTGATGTTTCTATCTCTATCTCTCCCTCTCCCTTCCTCTCTGAAATTAAATGATCAATATATCCTATATAATAAAGAGGTAATATGCAAATTAACCCTTACACCATCACAAGATGGCTGCTTCCACAGCTGAGGCGGGGTTCCCATAACGAGCAATCAACAGGGCCTGAGGCTGCATGGTGCCAGGCTGGGGCGGGGGACCTGAGGCTGTGCCCTTCGCCCTGGGCCGGGGGACTTCAGGCTGCGCCTCCCGCCCCAGTGCCAGGGGACCTGAGGCTGCACCCCCTGCCCAGTGCCAGGCCAGGGGACCTGAGGCTGTACCACCCCGCCCAGCGGGACTTGATGGGGTTGGGGCTGGCCGGGTCTGGATCTCGCTCAGTGAGGGTGGGGCTGGCTGGGTCTGGGTCTCACACAATTTTGAGGCATGTGTGGGTGGGCAGGGATTTCACTCTGGGTCCCGCAGCATGCCCCAGACTCTTGACAGGAGGAAAATTTTCACATACATTTTACTAATTTTCTTTCATCTCTGGCACTTCTATTATAGAGAAAGGGCAAATAGCAGTATTAAAATATTTCCTCTAACTGTTAGACATTGAAACGGGGACTCAGAACTATTGGACATTGAAATTGGGACTCAACATTTTTTTGTTTTGTTTTGTTTTGTTATTATATGTTTATTTCTAGTCTGCAAAGGCAAAACTTTTTAAAGGAAAGAAATGGTGGGAAAAAGATACAGAGGCAAAGAAGCATTGAACAGACTGTCAAACTACATTGGGAAGACAGGGGAGGTTGGGCTAGGGGGGCTGTAAGAGACCAACCGAAGGACTTGTACGCATGCATATAAGCACAACCAATGGATACAAGACACTGGGGTGGAGGAGAGGGCGGGCAGGTGAAGGCATGTACTGGGGGGTAGGGGAGGTCGGGGGGAGGTCAATTGGGGGGGAAAAAAAGGAGAAATATGTACTACTATTTGTAATACTTAAAACAACAAAAAAATTAAAAAATATATTTCCTCTAATTAATTCCCTTTTAATATGGGTGAATTTCATGCACCGGGCCACTAGTATACATGTATACTAGTATATATATACACGTATATATATATATATATATATATATTTACAGATGAAAATCATGTTTTATGTAATCAGCCTCTCTTCAAAGTCTGCTGGCCCATTTTGAGACTCCCTGGACCGTGTGCCGGAAGCCCTGCCTGCCTGGTTACCTCTGGGAGTCTGATCTAGGCACTAAACCTCTATGAGCCCCAGTTCTTATCTGTAAAAGCCCCTAAAATTCTGATGTCTTTGAATTATTTATCATAATACGATGTCAAGTCAGTAAAGTTTAAAGGAAACTGAGATATAAATGCACACAGCCGTAACCTGAAAGTTTCTTTTTAGATCAAAGCCCTGGCAGTATCTTATTTCCTTGGCATGGGGCACTCTTTAAAGTAAGAGGCACACTGTGCAGTCATCACACAAAAACCTGCTATTTGACCTTTATGATTGATTGTGTTCCAGTTAAGTGGGAATATGTGATGTGTTGATTTTCCTTCTTCCTAGCCATGTAAAATGATTGCTGTCCCTATATTGTCTGCATTTCCAAGCTATGAAAGCATTCTGGTTGCTCAAGTACCTGAAACCTTCATACATAACTAGATACTTCTTTCTTCCTGTGAAACATGAATTCCTATTGTCTGTAACCCACTCTAAGTGTCTTGCTGATGGGGCGTGGGAGCCAGCCCCAGTGGCATTTTCCTTTGTGGGTCTGTCATTGTTTCTGAAGTCTCTTTCCAGGAGCCCTGTCCCCCTGCTCAGAGCACCACTCTGTGGCCCCCAGAGCTGGGCATTGTTTTCTTCTCCATGCTGTCTGCACACTGAAATGTCCTTGCAGGCTCTGTGGTCACTGTACCTCCCAGCTCAGTGAATGACTTCATAGAATTTGAATTAAGTGGTGAACAGCAAGAAATCCCACACACTACCTTGGAAAGTAACTGTCTAGAACTAACTGGCATTTGGTTCGTATGATGTAAGAAAAAGCATTTGATTAGCCCCTTGGAAATCTTTGAACCTCATCATCATTCTCTCACTGAATTCAAATCTGCTGGCCCTGGCCCAGTCTTATTCACACTTGGCCCACCTCTACACTCCCCGGCCCGACAGTCGTTGTGTTTCCCAGGGGCCAGCAGGACTGAGTCTGAGAGCTCCTCCTTGGACTAAGAAACTTCCAGATACAGACTGCCACCACTCCTGCTCGGTCAGTTTAGGCCAAACCCAGCTCTGCTTCCAGCCACTGTCCTATTGTACATTTCTATCCCAAATCCTGAGTATTGATGGGCAATGCAATTACCAGCAAATTAGAGCCACAATGCTGGTGTAGCCTCTTAACTGGAAGGGGGAGAGACAAAAATAGAGACCTCCTTCCAGAAGCCAAGAAGTAATTGAACTGTCTTGCCTTTCTCCCCCTAAAATGGAGTGGCAGATAGTCCCTAGAAGTTATATGAGTTGAGTGTTGGCTCCCTGTTGAAAAACACCCAGGAATGTGTGTCAGCCAACAGTGGAAAAGAAGACATTGTACTTAGTACTTTCATTAAATAATGAAACAGATAATTTAATTTATAATTAGTAAGGATATTTTATGCTAAGAGATTAAGAGAAAGTGGTTGCTGTGCCAAGCATTGCAAGGCCATTATCCCACTGCTCATTAGTATTAAAGTTGGCTCAACAAGCACCTCCTTAGCTATAGTCACTAAAACCGTTTTGGGCTGGATGCCGACCATGTTGGAAGTGCATCACAATCATGAAGTTCATTCCTCCAGTGTGTCAAGTGCAGAGGGCAGAAATGGTGTGTGCTTCCTTAGAAGACATGGAGCCCACAATGGGTTTGCCATTCAACCCCATTCATATGGGGCTGCTTGGCTCCCTTCCAAAATACTAGGGGAAGAGCAGCTGTTAAGAGGTTTTTGCCAAGGTCTAATATCAAAGAGTCAAAGATAACAAGTGCTGATGAGGATGTGGAGAAAAGGGAACCCTTGTGCACTGTTGGTGGGAATCTAAATTAATACAGCCACTGTGGAAAACAGTATGGAGGTTCTTCAAAAAAATTAAAAAGAACTACCATGTGATCCAGCAATCCCACTTCTGGGTATAAATCCAAAGAAATAAAATCACTATCTTGAAGAGATGTCTGTACTCCTGCGTTCATTGTAGCATTATTCACAATAGCCAAGATTTGGAAACAACCTAAATGTTTATTGACTTTTGACTGGATAGAGAAAATGTGAAATAGATACATATATACACACATACATACATACAATGGAATATTATTCATTTGTAAAAAAAAAAAAAAAAGGGAAATCCTACTGTTTGCAGCAACATGTGTAAATCTGGAGGACATTATGCTAAGTGAAAAAAAGCCAGACATAGAAAGATAAATATTGTATAATCTCATGTAGCAATGTGAGATCATGTATGTAGCATCTAAAAAAAGTAAACTCATCTAAACAGAGAGTGCATTAGTTGGGTACCACAGGAGTAGGGGGTAGGGCAAAAGGGAAATAGCTTTCAGTTATAAGATGAATATGTTCTGGAAGCACAATGTACAGCATGCTGACTGTAGTTAATAATGTGTTTATATACTTGAAATTTGCTAAGAGAGTAGGTCTCAATTGTTCTCACCACACACACAAAATAACTATGGGAGGTGATCAATATGTTAATTAGTTTGATTGTGGTAATCATTTCATAGTTTCTGCATATATCAAAATATCATTGTATACCTTAAATATACACAATTTTTATTTGTGAGAAATAAATATTAAAAACTAGAGGGAAAAGAGGTTATTGCCAAGGCTCCACCACCTTTATTTGGGCTTTTTCCCATGTCCTTTCACCCTCTAGAGAAGGGGGAGGGTTCTTGCAGAGAATAGCTACAGGGTAGGGGTAAGTATGGCCCCTTCAGGTGGACTTTATGCTTTCTTAGGTATAAATGTATTTCAGACCTGCTCACTCACTCTCTAGCCTTGTCTTTTGCTTCCTCTCTCTCTCTCTCTCTCCCCTTCTCTCTCAACATTTTAGGGCAGATCTAGTTTTTCCAAGCGCTAAGCAAAAAGGACAACTGACCCAAAAGGATTCTGAAGAAAAGGCATTTGTTGTTAAGCTTTAACCACAGGGTGCAATAAAGAACGTTCCTGTGGTAGCACTGCCAAGCATAGAGGAAATTATGGCATCTTCTTGTCTGAAAGTTTTCAGAGGATATGAAAGCTGTTAATGTCTCTGGGATGGCTTAGGTCCAGACTTTTAAAGAAGTAGTAAGACAGGCATGATTGTCTTTGAACAATCTTTTCAGTATGAAATACTGTTTAACGCTACAGTACAGGATGCCAACAGCATTCTGAGCCTAGGTTTAACTATGGGAGGTGAGATTTGGTGGAAAGCAATGGGTGAGGTCTTTGGGAAGTGGCATGACCAAGATAGGAAGAACAAAACACTCACCTACCCCAGCGCACAGAGTCAGCCCTTTGGCCTCACCCATTCACTACTTAGACAAAACTCTTAACAGGCAAATTTTGAGATCTAAGGAGCATCAGTAGTGAGTGACTCAGGAAATCAGAGTCTGGACCTTGGCACTAAATGCATGTAAGTTCTTGAGCAAGCCAATCAACCTCTTTGGGCTTCTGTTTCCTCACTCATTTATTCATTCATTCAGCAAATATTTATCAAGGCCTTACTATGTAACAGGCATTGTTCTAGATGCTGGGTGAACCTAGTAAACAACAGAGAGCTTACTTTTCAGTGGAAAAACAGAAAATAAGTAAATATAATATGTACTTTGTTGGATGCGATCAAGGAAAATAAAACAGAGAAGGGGTTTAAGGAACTCCAGACCAGGGTATAGGTATTGCCACTTTAAACATGATGGTCAAGAAAGGACCATTTGGGGGATGACTTTTAAATAAAGGCCTAAAGGAGGTGAAGAAGCCAGCTCTGCTGTCATCTGGGGAAAGAGTAGTCCAAGCAGAAGGGATAGCAAGTGAAAGGCCCTGAGGTTGGCATGTTTGACACACAGGAGCCGAGTGAGCAAGGAAGTGGGAGGAAGCACCTGACAGGTAACAAGGCCAGGCTGTGAACCTGTTGGACACATTACCTTTTCTTGGAATGAGCTGGGAGGCCATTGGATGGTTTCACAGGAAAAGATCATTTTGACTTCTGTGTGAAAATAAATGGAAAGAGGGCAAGGGCAGAAGTAGGCATGGCATGATGGCCTAGATCAGGATGATAGCAGTAGGTGATGATCAGTGTCAGATTCTGGTGACATTTTGGAGGTAAAGCTTATGGGATCTTCTTTTGGTTGGACATAAGATGAAAGAGAAAGAGAGGAGTTAGGATATCTTCAAGGTTTGGGGCCTGAGCTGTTGGAAGAATGGAGTTGCCATTCACTAAGAATGGTGAAGACTGGGAGAAGTAGGTTTGAGGAGGGGGTTGGAATTATGAATTCTGTTTTGTACATATTAAGTTTGAGATGTCTGTTAAATCTAAATAGAGAGATCTAGTACGAAGGAGGTTACATGGCGGGCATCCATAAGAGAAATCTAGCCTAGAAGTAGAAGTTTTAATACCAGAGTATTGGGGATATTGAAAACCACAACACAGGACACAATCACCAAGGGAATAAGTGTAGATGGGGCTGGGGGGAGGTTCCAGGATTGAACCTTGGGCTTTCCAGTATTCCAGTATTAGGAAGTCAGGGAGAGCCTGGCCAGTGTCACTCAGTGGTTGAGCGTTGATCCATGAACTTGAAGGTCATGGTTCGATTCCTGGTCAAGGCACATGCCCAGGTTGTGGGCTTGGTCCCCAGTAAGGGGCATGCGGGAGGCAGCTGATCCATGATTCCCTCTTATCATTGATTTCTCTCTCTCTCTCTCTCTCTTTCTCTCTCTCTCTCTCTCTCTCTCTCTCTCTCTCTCTCTCTCTCTCTCTCTCTCTCTCTCCCCTTCTTCTCTGAAATTAATTTAAGAAAAAAAAAGTCAGGGAAGTAAAATGGAATCAGCAGAGTAGACCAAGAGTGCTGGAAGCCAGGAAAAGTATTTCAAGGAGGGAGGGAGAGCAATCAACCATGTCAAATGATGCTGTTAGTCAATTAAGGCCAAGGCTGAACATTGACTATCCAGCAATTTGGAAGCCACTTGTGATTTCATTGAGCACTTCTGGGGAAGCATGTCTAGGACAAAGACTAATTCAATTATATTCAAGAAAGAATGGTAAGAGTAGAGTTTGAAAAAGCTAATGTAAGCTACATTTTTACATCTTTTTATTTGTTTGTTTGTTGACACTATTACAGATGTTCCCCATTCTCCCCCACACACTTTGCCCACCTCCGCCCAGCCCCTGTGTCCCGCCCTCCCCTGGCCTTCACTTCACTGTTGTCTTGTCCATGGGCTATGCATATACTAGTATGTCCTTTGGCTAATCTTTTCACCTTCTTTTATCCAGTCCTCTCCATTCCCCTCACGTCTGAGATCTGTCCATCTGTCCCAAGTATCCATCCCTCTGGATCTATTTTGTTAGTTAGTTGATTTTTTTCATCAGATACCACATATAAGTGAGATTATAATGGTATTTCTCTGACTGGCTTATTTCACTTAGCATAATAATCTCTAGGTCCTTCCATGCTATTGTTAAGGGTAAGAGACCCTTCTTTTTTATAGCTGCATAGTAGTCCATTGTGTAAATGTACCAAAGCTTTTTTACCGACTCAACTACTGATGGGCACTTGGCTGTTTCCAGATCCTGGCTATTATAGTAAGTAATACTGCTATGAACATGGGGATACATACATTCTTTCTGATTGGTGTTTTGGGATTCTTGGGATATATTCTTAGAAGTGGGATCTCTGGGTCAAAAGGCAGTTCCATGTTTAATTTTTTCAGGAAACTCCATACTGTTTTCCAGAATGGCTGCACCAGTCTGCATTCCCACCAACAGTGCACCAGGGTCCCCTTTTCTCCACATCCTCACCAGCACTTGATGGTTGTTCTTTATTGGTTCATTCTGACAGGTGTAAGGTGATACCTCATTGTGGTTTTAATTTGCATCTCTCTGATGATCACTGACATTGAGCATATATATATGGCAAATATATATATATATATATATATATATATATATATTTGCCATCTGTATGTCTGCCTTTTAAGTTTAAGGGAGCAGAGTAGTTCAATAACTGGAGGAAAATGGTGTCAAAAGAGGTTTCCTTTGTTTCTTTGTTTGTTTTTTGTTTTGTTTTAAGTAGAAAGAAATTTCAGCATGTTTGCAGTCTGTAGTAAAGATTATCAGTATTCACCCATATCCAATCTTCCTCAATCCTGGACTCACAGGAAGACCAAATTTGCAGTCAGGTGTGTTATGTGACTAGAATTAGCTAATGAAATGTGAATAGAACTCTTGTGTCAATTCTGGTATGAGACAGTTAAAAGTAGGTATGAGTTATTCATGTTCTTTTCTGTTCATCTAACATATCAAAAAATCTTCTAAGGTGGAGTTACTAATTTATGATTAGTAAGTGTATTTTGTGCTAAGAGGTGAAGAGGAAGTGATTGACGTGCCAAACTCAGGCAGCCCAGATCCCCGAGTCACTTTTGGAGGAGAACCATCTGACTCAAATCAGATTTGACATGAATGAAAAATAAATTTTATGTTAAGCCATAAAGATTTGGTGTTTATATGTCACCACAGCAGAGCCTAGCCCATGCTGACTAATACTTGGGTTGATGGGAAAGTTCCAAAAGAGAGAGGAAACTTGCTGATATAGGAGATAGAAAGTCAATTATCAAATAAATGCCCTTGAGAGGACAGGACCTATTGACCAAGGGGGCAGACTCAATTTAGGAAGGTACATCTCTCTCTGAAAATGATGGACTCTGGCTGAATGAACTCTGAAGTCCTATCCCGTGCTATACATAAATTTGTGAACCTAGGAACTTTTCTAGATCCCAGCTGGAGGGAGAAAAGAAATTCTGGACAAAAAGAGAGGAGAGATGTTGGGTTGAGAAGGAGTGAAAGACCATGGAGAGTGGTCAGGAAAAAAGAGAACCACACAACTTCAGAAGAGGAGAGAACTCATGTCTCTTATCTTTGTGAATATTCCCTGACTTTTCAGAAATGGTCTTATAAGAGTTCACAGGAGATAACAGTGAAAGAACTGTAGAACCACTATTGGATGACCTAGAACCTAGGCAGACTATAGAAGATGCAGATCATTGCTCTCTAACCATTTCAGAAGGTTTTAGGATTTTGGACATAGTATTTTACATTTAATGACCTTAATTTCAATAGGAGTGTGCAGGGAGTAACAATATCAGTTACCAACTTGGTGTGCAGGGCTGCTGTTCAGATTAATGAAATGGGATATGTTGAACTTCTTAAAAGGATGGTGCTATATAAACAATAGTTGTTATTATTCCCATAAAAGGAATGCACAGTCTTGTCTGATGAAATGACTCTTACCTCAGAATGCTCATTAGAAGCTATGGTGCAATTTTCCAAGTTGCATTAGTGAGACTTGGCAGCGGATGAAAAAAAAAAAGGAAATAAATAATAAGTCAAAATATTCCAGGTAACTACTTGCTGGCAAGTAAGAAATTTTCAAGTCCTAGAATTGTGCTGATAATTCTGAAATGCCTAAAGGCAGAAGTTATTTATAGTAACGCAAAGGTGACTTCCAGCCCTGAAATCCGGGCCCCAGTCTCACACGGGGGCGCAATAAAGCAGAGCCGTGAAGAGAGGAGCTAACACTGTTGCGATTCCATCTCTGAAGGCTGCTCAGCGGTGCTGATACAGAGGGAGGGAAATCTGGTGTGAAAATAGTCACAGCAATAGCTAATTTTAAAACTGAAATGCATAAGCTGTTTCCAAACCTCTTACAGTGTTTAAATCCTGAGGCCAAAAAATCCTATTTCAAGAAACTTATGTAGAAATGTTCCTATTTGGGCAAAGTAGAAGGAATTGAGTAGACAAAAACTAAAACATGTCTAAAAATTATTTTTTTAAGTAACCTGATTTCAAAGCCATGTTTAAGGATTCTTTCACTATAGCTGTTTATCCCTGTATAATAAAAGATGACCACAGTAATCAACATTTTAAGTGGATCTGTAACAAAGCCTCTGACAGTCAATTTGTTTGCATTAAACTTTAGTTACCATTCATTCTCAACCTCTTTTCTGCGTATGAATTAAATGTCCCTTACATTTTTCCTTTCCCCTATTATGGAGTCTCCTAACGATTTCAATTAAAATTAATAATAACCTTAAAGACAAAGTTCAGAGCTGTGAAGTTCCTCACTTGATCAGTAATCATAACTATTATTTTGTCATATTTAATCATAGAACCTAGGCCTTTAACAGGATACTTAATTAAACTTTCAATTCATGATAAGAAGTTAAATAGCACTTGGGAGGGTTTTTAAAAATTATTTCCACTTCCCATCCAGATTACAAAAAAAAAAAGGTGTGATAGAGAGACGGAATGGCTGTCAGCCAAGGGTATTGTAGGTCATGCCAACATGAGCTGGCAGCAAGCCATTGTCCAATTAGTATAGCTTCATCGTTGCAGAGTAATCACTCTTGAGTAGATGGTTGAGTCACTTGTGATGTAGTGGTACTTCACTTGAGCCAGTACTTCTTAGAATAGCTTTCTTGTTCACTGTTATTACCTGCCCTACTTTGCCAATAAAAGTGCAGGACCATTTAGGCTGAAAGCCGAACGGAAGAGAAACATCGATTATGTATCTCATTTCTCTTTGCTTCCTGAAAACTGAGATTGCAATTAAACAGTGAAAGCATGGTGTGTTTTTTAAATGAGTTACAAGAAAATACAGTTTCCACATCAAAATACTCAGAACTGGAATCCAAGAGCCGGTTTTTATTCTGTCTTTTCTTTGGCAGCTTTAACACTTGGCACAAATTTGAGGATATCAGTGAAGTTACCTAATAATCTTAATGGATTTACATTCCATTAAAAACTTGGAATGTCACCAAACTGCTTCAGGTTTCAGCTCTATTGTTGGGGGTGTCCATGACATTTCTTGTGGATGTGCAGTTCTACAAGCAGGCAGCTTTTGAAAGAGACCGTTCTTAGGGTGAGAACACCTGGAATCTTGGTTGGGCAAGCTGTAAACCAGGAAATTGATTCAGGAATTTCTTAATAAAATGGATTATATCCAGAAACTGGAGTGGTACATACTTGTCAGTAGAAAAGGCTGTTCTTAGAAGCACAAAGAAAGTAAAATTAAGCCATTGGCACTAATCAGTTAACAACTCTGTGTTTATATTTTGTTTGTTTTGGTTCTTAACCAAAGCACAAACTGGATAAAGGGTTGTTTTTACTTTCAGGAGTGGAGCAATTAAATAATGGCACTTTTGGTTTCCTAATATTTCAGAAGTGTTCCTTTTTTCTATTAACTAGATGCATATCGTTAAATTTATCACTTTGCCATAGACTCTAAAATACGTTGACAGTCTTTCTAACTGACATTGACACCACCTCCAGACTAACTGGTGATTCAGTGAGCTTTGCTGTTGAGATGGACTTCTGTGTGTAGCCTGGCAAAGAGGCCGTGTGTGAAGAAGTTAATTCATTCGGCACCCTGGGTGGGATGGAGCCAGGCCTCCAATGTGAGCACATTTTTTGACTGATTGGCAGCAAAGAGAAATACTGGCAGCTGTTTCCAAGCAAGCCAAAAGTTGGCCTGAGGGTGAGGGGAAAAAATGCTGAGATTTAGCCAACAAAAGATTCCTGCGTTTAGAAGAAAATCAAAGGAAGGCTACAGAAGGCCACATTTACAGGCCTCCAGCTTGTTGACTTAACAACTCTTTCATTTTATCTTCTGCTTTATAAAGGATAGTATTCAATGTCATTACTACTCACTTTTTTTCTGATTCCTTGTCTCTGTCTTCGTTTCTATTCTGTTGATTTCTTTATTTTTTATTTTTTAATATATTTTTATTGATTTCAGAGAGGAAGGGAGAGGGAGAGATAGAAATATCAATGATGAGAGAGAATCATTGATTGTCTGTCTCCTGCACGCCCCACACGGAATTGAGCCTGCAACCCGGGGATATGCCCTGACCGGGAATCAAAGCCGGGACCCTTCAGTCTGCAGGTTGACGCTCTATCCACTGAGCAAAACCAGCTAGGGTGATTTTTTTATTTGTTTTTTATTCTTTATATTCAGAACCAAAAGATGGATTATTTTTCTAAATGTGTTATATAGATGATCTTTGGGGAGGCGGCACCAGCAACCAGCAGTGAGTGGAGCAGCGCTGGGAGAGCAGTGGTTACACGTGTGCCGAGCCGTGTTGAGTGATGTGGTTTGGAGTGGAATTATGTGTTCAGGTCATTTCAAAGATCTGTCCAAAGAGGCGTTCTACAACCTTACAACTTATCTATTTTCTTGTTTTATTCGTTACAAAAAGAGAAGGGTGGGGAAAACAAGAAAGTTACTAAAAGTCCAGGAAAATGTCTGCTAAAAAAGAGAACCTCAAGGATCTTGCCATGTAAAGATGGGCACTTTAGCACCAAGAGAGATATTTTCTTCCTCCCCAATGGACACCTTGGACCAT
Source organism: Corynorhinus townsendii (assembly GCA_026230045.1). Taxonomy (NCBI): domain Eukaryota; kingdom Metazoa; phylum Chordata; class Mammalia; order Chiroptera; family Vespertilionidae; genus Corynorhinus; species Corynorhinus townsendii. The sequence continues at coordinate 53,695,036 of JAPDVU010000004.1, forward strand.
GTGTGAATATTATTTCTGCCAAATGGAGCTGTGGAAGCCCAGGCATTGAATGATGCTTTACAGATAGGAAAATGGAGAGATTAAAAATGTGGGACACCAAGATTCAGGATAAAACTTTCATGGTTCGGAAAAATGAGCAGGATTCTAAGAGAAGATATTTAAAGCACAGCTTTCGTAGATCTGGGGCTCTAGGGGTTGGGGGTGAGTTAAATCCATCAGATTTATGAGATGTTCATGTAGAGAAATGTGATGACCTTTCAAAGTTCTGTTGAACAAAGTTTCTCCATGCCTCCTGCTTGAGGCTTTATAGTGGATATTGACCAGGTGTTCTCATTCACTAACCGCAGAAATAGTGTCCCAGCTGCATGTGAGGGATTTCAGCTATATTAGAGGAAATTTTTATAATAGTGTACGATACTAGACACTGGAGTAAGGTACAAAAAATATAGAATTACCTTCAAATGAGTTATGTTGTGTGCATATGCTTAAAACTCAAAAGGCCAAACCAAAAAAAAAAATCAAAAGGCCAAGATGGCTTCAGTACAGCACTTCATAGAGCCAGAGGAATGTAACACATGGCCCCTTCAGAGGTGACTTTTTTTTCACCCAAGGACATTTTTCCATTGATTTTTAGGGAGAGTGGAAGAGAGAGGGAAAGACAGAGAGAAACATCGATGTGAGAGAAATACATCAATTGGTTGCCTCCTGCATGAGCCCAGGTTGGGGAGGAGCCTGCAACCAAGGTACATGCCCTTGACTAGAATGGAACCCAGGACCCCTTTGGTTCATAGGCCATTGCTCTATCCACTGAGCCAAACTGGCTAAGGCCAGAGGTGACTCTTTGGGTTATTAATTAGAAATATAAAGCAAGACCATTTCTTTCTGAGAGCTTACGGTATAGTTGAAAAATCAAGACAAAATTATAGAAATCGAAAGTGAACAATTCAGTAACACTGGTTGTAAATGCCAAGAGGTATTGGCTGTTGTTTGTGCTACAAAGGTTCAGATGGAGGTGTGAACAGGATTTCCTTTGCATCTCCTGCACAAAGCTTAGGCCACCTACATGTTAATTGATAAGACTGACTTAGGGAACAAGTGGGGAGAGATCCTGCAGGGGAGGACATTGTTGTGACAGAGGCCCCAAATGAAGTTCTCAAAGGGCATTGAGGAGCCCATTTTGATTAGCACAAATGGTAACTTGGGGAAATAATTTAAAATATGGTCAGATTACTTGGATCCTTCCTGTGAAAGAATGAAATTTAGACAGAAGAATTGATCAAGTATACAATAGGAATCCACTGAAACAGTGTGAAGTGACGTGCTAAGAGACAATTTAAGGAATATTTGGTTAGCAATGGAATGCTTGACAGATGGAACAACAGCCCACTCCAGACAGAGGACAGAGCCAGGAGACACAGCCTGAGTCTAGCATGAGCCAGAAGAAGGTCTGTGCTTAGGTGACGACCTGTGAGAATGATGGTGCCTTTCAGAGATCCTGAAAATTGGGTATGAGAACACACATGTGGGGAAATATGCCATCCAGCCTTGATCTGTATCTACAGTGCTTTCTATGTCCACTGAGAGTACAGAACTGAAGAAACACACGTGAGGCACACCAGCACATTGGCGGTGGCCGACACCACTAGGAATTCCTCTAAGGAAAGAGAAGAGAAAAGAGGGCAGGGCTGAGATCGAGCTCTAACACTTACACTGCCATCGCTGGTTCTTCTGTGAGGAACAGTGTACTCTGGATTGCTGATTTTATGTGTCTTCATTTATTTGGGAAATATCTAATCTCCCACAGTCTATCAGACTGAAGATACACGGAGCTCTCTTAAATTACCTTTTGAGGAGTATGCCTCCCACGTGATAGTGTAAGCACCAACCCTTACTTAGCACAGGTGGACACTAGAACCTGCAAGGAGAGGCTAAAGTTTTAGAAGACAAAGCCTTTGCCTCAAAGTTAATTGTAACCCATTGCCACATATTTTGAAACGTCAGGAATAAATTTAGACAAAGATGATCACTTAGAGTTGAAACCATTATGATGAATGTATGATGGGCATCAGTGGAGTAGCAAAGCAACACACAGAGACACAAAGTAACACCCCATACACACTGCCTTCACACTAACCCAGGTGGGTCAACTCGGTATTAGATATCTTCTGATGCAGATATTCATAAAATGCACAAAATCCCCAATGATGTATTCAGTATAGTATAACTTGACGTTATAAAACCTTTTGATATAACTTCCAGTTAGAGGAAAATCAAGGATTAGAGAAACAAGCTTAACAACACCGCTGAGGAAGCACCAGGACCAATCCACAAGGTGGGATGTTATTCAGAACAAATGGCCTGATTTCTTTAATAAGTCAGGGTCATATAAATGGGACTATGCTAAATTAAACAAGATTTAAGGTATTTAAACACCAGATGCAGTGTATGGTCCTGGGGTGGTTACTGGTTTGAACAAACCAGTTAAAAAGGGCTTTGGGGAAGGAGCTGAGGATTGGAGAAATTCAAATGTGATCTGGGTTTAGATGAAATTTTCCTGAGATGGAAAGATGGTTATGGAAAAGGCAAACTGAGGAGTAGTATGCCCAGTATGATCTCGGTTTGATTAAAAAATACAGCTGTGAGTGAGTGTGTGTGTGTGTGTGTGTGTGTGTGTGTGTGTGTGTGTTAGGAACCTTAAGGACATGTGCTAAAGTGTTAACAATGGTGACCCATGAATTGTGGGACTGTGCTGGATTTTATTTGTCTGCGTTTCCCAATTTCTTACAGCGTATATTATTACATTTTTCTAATAATAAAAGGGTTGTTTGAACAGTTCAGTGGATAGATGGGAAGGAAGAAAGGAAGACCAGATGAAGTATGGAGCATAATACCGGAAAAAGAGAACTCTGCACTATGGCTTTATGTGTGATTTCACAGGCCTCATCGGTTTTCTCCCCAAGAGCACCTGCACTACCCCATGCGTCCTGGTCCTTCTGCCCAGCTCAGGGCTCCCCATCCTTCTACCTATGATACTAAAGTTCTTAAGTTGGGCTGAACCAACTTGCACTCACAGTCTCACTGGTTAAATGAAAATCAACCCAAAAAGCAATAAAGGGAATAGATTTCTTCTAGTGCTTTCTTATTAAAATACTCCTTTGCCTTTCCATCTCTGGAAATTATTGGTGTTATTTTCAGCAAAAACAGTTCAGTTGTTTTCCAAGGGCCTGACCCTATGCATCCCCAGACAGAGAAGGAAATTCTCACCATCTAGTCAAATTTTGTGCGACTATGAAGGACGTAGGGGATGTGGGGTGTGTCACTCTTTTCCTGCCACCCTAGTATATAAGTTCTTAAAGTACTGACGAACAGGAGAGTTCTCTCATGGGTATTTTTAAACATGCATAAATATTTATAAAGGTATGCTTTAGGAAGTCACTTGATAAGCTTAGTACTTACTTCGGCTCTAGTTGTGTACAGACTATCTCTGAGTAGCTGCTTCTTTAAGGATGTGTCAGAATGTTCAGTAACAATGACATGTTTTTATATTAATGAGATGTATGATGACGTTTTTAAAAAATAACAGTAAAAAAAAAAAGGCTGCTTCCATCCTTAACTAAACTTTATTAAAAGAGAACACCATGACCAGTAACTAATATAAGATATTGAATGTAAACTGTAATTGAAAAATAAAATTTAAAGTTCTTTAAGGAAAGCAAAGGGACACCATAAAGATACCCCTGCTCCTGGAAAGCCTGGACCCCTGGGTGTCCCTAGAACTCAAACCGCTCTTTCCTCTCCACATTTCCCTGTATCAGAAGGCCAACTCACTGGGGGCTCTGAAGAAAGATGTGGTTTTCCTGCAGCATACCCAAAGCCTGGAGGAGCAACTGACACGTGTGTGACTGAGATTTCAGGAAAGTGAGTCCAAATAGAAATGATGCTCCATTGGATCTGCACCTGGGAGGCTCACACTGGAATTTAAACCAATTTAATTCAAACTGTTACCTATTCTGTGGTCAGCGGAATGCTGGTTCTTCTTTACTCCCCCCTCAGGAGCCTCCAGAAGTGTGTGTGTGTGTGTGTGTGTGTGTGGTTTTTTAAGTTATGTTATCTTAAATTAATCTTTATTTTGTTTTCATGGGAGACCTATAGCATTTAACTCCTTTGATACCCATGTATTAGTCTTCTCAAGCTGCCATAACAAAATATCACAGACTGGAAGCTTAAACAACAGAAATTTATTTTTCCACAGTTCTGGAAGCTGGAAGTCCAAGATCAGGGTGCTGTCAGAGTTGTTTTCAGATGAGGCCTCTCTTCCTGGCTTGTAGGTGGCTGCCTTCTCCTGTGTCCTCACATGTGCACAGAGAGAGAGAACACTGGTGTCTCTTCCTCTTCTTTTAAGAACACCAATTCCAGCTGATCAAGACTTTACCCTTATGACACCATATAGCTTAATTACCTCCTCAGTAAACCTGTCTCCAAATAGAGTCACATTGGGGGTTAGCGCTTCAACATATGAATTTGGCGGGACACAATTTAGTTCATAACAGCCCACTAAAATACAAAACAACATATATACAAGATTACCTACATATATGTGTGTACAACCGAACAACCACATAAAAAAGAAAGATCTCCTTGAACTAATGTGGAATGATGACCAGTATTTTAGAAGACAAAAACAGGATGCAGGAGAATACATAACTTTATATGGCATGCTTCCTTTTGTACAAGAAACAAAGGGAAATAGGAATATATATTTACAATGTATTAATGTATATATTTATAAGTATATATACATTTGCACATTTTGTAAAAAGAATCATAGATTAGATAAAAATATGAAAATGGGGACTCCCCCTCCCCACATGGGAGTCTGTGCTTGTTTCTCAATAAATTTCCACCTTTTGCTAAAAAAAAGAAAATGAAAATGGTAACCTCTGGAAAGTAAGCGAAACAAAGTGAAAGAGCTTGGAATGGCAGTGACTCTCTGAAAGCATCTACTTTATGTTCACTTTTGAACCTTTTGGGTGTTTTACATAGTTAACAAAATTTAATCAAGAAGATGAAAAGTGGCAAACCTTAAAATGTAAATCAAATGGAAACATGAACTCATTACATATTAAATTGGTTAATTAACCACACAGAATAAAAGAATAAATCAGATTAACTTTCGAACATACTACTATGGCTAAACACCCTCTATGGGACATTCTTCAAAACAGCTGGCTGGAATTTTTCTTGTCATGAAAGTTCGAAATGATTGGGGAATGTGTTAGAGTAAATGAAAACAAATGAAATAAGGGATTCTGGATTGGCTCCCAGATTGGGAAAAAAAGTATATAAAGGACGTCATTGGAGCAATTTAGAGAATATGAATGCATATTGTGTATAAGTTTATAATATTGTGTCAACATTACTTTTCTTGGGTAGTAAAATAACATTCTTGTTTTCAAGAGATACATGCTGAAGTATTTAGGGGTAAAATGTCATGATTCACTTTCAGATTGGCTCTGAAAAGAAATGTGTATGTGTGTATATATACATGTATAGAGAAGAGAGAACACACATTTAGCAAAATTGAATAGTTGGTGAATCCAGGTTAAAGGTATACAGGTGTACATTTTCTTTATCTTTTGTATCGAGTGAAAATTTCAAGAAAACTAGTTAAGAAAAACAAATAATGGAATTGGATTGTCATGAAGGTGCTCCATTCATTTACGAAGCGTTTCCTGAGCAACTGCTCTGTGCCAAGCCCTGTTCTAAGTGCTGGTGAAGATAGGACAGAGCATATGGGAGTTCTCCTGGGCTACATTTAATGCAAAAGGCAGAGAAGAAAACAAGATGATTTCATTGTGGAAAGTGCTAGAGGAAAAACAAAACGGTGATAGGATGCATAGTCATAAAGGGAGAAATGACTTTAGATAGGGTGGCCAAGGAAGGAGGAGAGAGATTTGCATTGAGCACCCACTGTATGTATATACGCACATAAATTGGTGTTAAGTTTACAGAAGAAAATAAAACACAGAGAAGAACAGTTAATGAGGGTCAGGAGTTGAAATGGTAGATATGGTAGTTCAGAAAGGGCTCACCAAGCAGGCAACATAGAGGCCAGGGCTAGAGCTGGGGTGTCGGGAGGAGATGGATCACACAGGGCCTGATGGGGCATTTGAATGACTTTGGCTTTTACTCAGTGACATGGACATCTTTTGGAGGGCTCTGGGTAAAAGAGTGACATAATTCTACTTTCTTTCTAAAGGATGGCTCTGGCACTGCATTGCGAATAGTCTGGGAAAGGGTGAGGGCAGAAGCAGAGATACCAGTAAAGCACCCGCTGTAAGCAAGAGGTAGTTTGTACAAGGGTGGAAGCAGGGAAGAAATTGCAAAGGTTCGGATTTGGGCTCTATTTTGAAGGCGAAGCTGCCAGGATTTCCCACTAACTGATGAGAAGTGGAATAGGGGAAAAGGAACAAATCCAAGATGACTGAGGTTTTGAGCCCAAGAACCAGAAGGATGGGAGTAGCCACGAACTGAGGTGGGAAAGAAAGACTGCCTGAAGAGCAATTTGAGAGAGGACATGGGTTCGGGTGGGTGGGTGGCAAGACCAGGGAGCGATCAGCAGTCCAGCAGAGGGAAAAGGCAAAAACTGTACTGAGAATTTCAGAACAGACTTGTGCTAAGATAATTAGGATTGCCTTGTATAAATCTTTCTACAGAATTTTTTTTTCATTTATAAATTAAATTAATGTTAAGTTGAGCTCTGTTGGCTCAGAGGAAGAGGGTAACCCCCAGTGTGCACTGACTTCTGCCTCTAAGAGTCTAATTTCTACATGGAGCTTAGGTAACAGCCCACCCTCCCCACCCCTCTTGTTCTGGGTGCTGGGTGGAAGTTTCTATGGAAAAGAGGGGATTTGTGCTGCAGATGTGGCCCTCTTCACAGTGACATGTGAGGCGACTTTGGTGGGAGTGGCCCTGCAAGGTTCAGGCAGAGTGTGCAGTGGTTCCCAGACATTTTTTGTCAATGACCCTTTTGACATGTGACTGAATTTCACAGACTGCCTTTCAGTTTTGAACCCAAATTTCCCTTCCTTCTATGCCCCACGCCTGCATCCATGAGGGACACACATTCTAAGCATAGTTCATTCCTCAAGAGCAGGCTCTGGCAGCTTTCAGACTATTCATTCACATTCCATTGCCTCTTCTGCTTTTCCTCCGAGATTCCTACAGAGCCTGCTCTTAAAATAATGAGGCTTATTTATTCAGATTCTTCCTCCCCTAGGAAGATGCTGAGCACTTTTCATGATAATTCTTTTTTTTTTAAATAAATCTTTATTGTTCAGATTATTACAGGTGTTCCTCTATTTTTTCCCCCATAGCTCCCCTCCACCTGATTCCCCACCCCACCCCATGCCCTTACCCCCTGCCATTGTCTTCATCCATAGGAGTAAGATTTTTGTCCAATCTCTTCCTGCACCCCTCACACCTGCTTCCCCTGAGAATCGTCAGTCCACTCCCTTTCTATGTCCCTGATTCTATTATATTCACCAGTCCATTCTGTTCTTCAGATTTTTTTATTCACTTGATTTTTAGATTCACTTGTTGGTAGGTATGTATTTGATGTCATTTTGTTGTTCATAATTTTTATCTTTACCTTTTTCTTCTTCTTCCTCTTCTTAAAGAATACCCTTCAGCATTTCATGTAATCCTGGTTTGGTGGTGATGAACTCCTTTAGCTTTTTCTTGTCTGTGAAGCTCTTTATCTGACCTTCAACTCTGAATGATAGCTTTGCTGGGTAGAGTAATCTTGGTTGTAGGTTCTTGCTGTTCATCACTTTGAATATTTCTTGCCACTCCCTTCTGGCCTGCATAGTTTCTGTTGAGAAATCAGCTGACAGTCATATGGGTACTCCCTTGTTGGTAATTAACTGTTTTTCTCTTGCTGCTTTTAATATTCTCTCTTTGTCTTTTGCCCTTGGCATTTTAATTATGATGTGTCTTGGTGTGGTCCTCTGTGGATTCCTCTTGTATGGGGTTCTGTGCGCTTCCTGGACTTGTACGTCTATTTCTTTCACCAGGTAGGGAAAGTTTTCTGTCATTATTTCTTCTAATAGGTTTTCAGTATTTTGCTCTCTCCCTTCTTCTGGCACCCCAAAAATTCAGATGTTGGTTCGCTTAAAGTTGTCCCAGAGGCTCCTTACACTATCTTCATATTTTTGGATTCTTTTTTCTTTTTGTTTTTCTGGTTGGATGTTTTTTGTTTCCACGTATTTCAGATCTTTGGTTTGATTCTTGGGGTATGTTGATCTACAGTTGAGTTTCTGTATATTCTTTATTTCAGACAGTGTATGCTTCATTTCTGACTGATCCTTTTCCATTTTTTTGGCATTCTCATTAAGCTCCTTGAAGGTCTCATCAAGTTTCTCAGCGGTTTTAAGAAGATTCTTGAGTAACCTTATAAATGTGGTTCTGAACTCTATGTCATCCAGTAGTTTGCTTTCCTCTGTTTCTTTCATTCGTGACATGTTTCTTTGTCTCCACATTTTGGCTCCTGTGTTGATGGAGTAGCTTTGTGTGGTAGGTGACCTATAGGGGGCAGTAGCTCAGCCTCCCCAATCACCTGATATGGACGCTCTTGGTACACCCCTTTGTGGGCTGAGTGCAAAGACTTGGTGCAGTTAAGCCTTAATTGCTGTTGGTATACTCGGAGGAATTGACCTCCAGGCCAATTAGCTATGAGCACTCGCTGTGTCTATAATGGAAGAACTGCTGCGCTGAAGACACACTTATGGGGCAGGACTTGTTTCAGTGGGGCTTTGGTGCTCACTGAGTCTGCCTCTTGAATGTGTCACTTATGGATGTGAGGAGTTGAAATCTGGTGTCTCACTCTGACCACTAGGTACACTGGCTTCTGGATCTCCAATGGGGTGCAGGTCAGCTACTGTCTGAGGCCATCCAGCAGGAGCTACAGTGAGAGCTACAGTTTTCTCCTCTTTGCTTGGGCTTTGGAGGTTTTGGAGCTGTCTGACCCGGGCTGCAAGTTTGCTAGATTAAGCTGCGATAGGGCAGGGCTTTCTTATGCTAAATACCCTGCTTGGAGCTTGGGTGGGTTTGTAGGTTGTGCAAGGCGGGGTCTCAGGGTGTCACTAGGCTAGGGCATGGCAAACAGCAATGGCTGCTAGTTAGCCGGCTCTGTGTCCCCGACGGTGTCCCAGAGTCCCGTGCCCCAGTGCCGTAAACAATTATTCCTGCGCGCAGCTCTGCAAGCAAGCCCCCCTCACTGGCAGACAGTCCAGCTTCTCCCCGTAGGAGTTTGGGTCCCCCGCGTCTCCCCAGAAGCTGGATTTCAGAGTAGTCGGGGGCTTGTCTCCCTTTGGGTTGAAAAAAGCAACACCTGCCGCCAGCCCGGATCCCGCACCTCCATACCTCAGCTTTTCAGCGCTCGTGCACGTCTCAATGCTCTTTTCTCTTTCCTTCTAGTTGTAGAACTTCCACTCAGCCAGCTTTCCCGTGGTTCTGGGTGATAGATGTTTTGTCTTTTAGTTGAATTTTTGAAATTGTTGCGCAAGGCAGCAGTTTAGGTGTTTACCTACGCCGCCATCTTGGATTCTCTCCTCATGATAATTCTTGAAGAATTGCTGAGGTTCTGTGGCCTTCCGAGAGTCCTTGAAATGGGAACTCCCCAGTAGACGCTTATTGATGGAGACAATGGTCCTTGAACCTACTCGGCCAGGAGGACCATCTCTGCAGCGTAATGCATGGTGCCAACTGCAGTCTGGCCTAAGAGAGCACTCCAGGGGACTTCCTTTACAGCCAACACCAGAAACAAATGGGAGGTGGATTTGCCCTCTCCCTTCTCCTTCTCTTTCTCCCCACCTCCCTGGGTTTGTTTTAAAAGTCATATTAGTGTAATAAACCAATGACAAAAGGACACATTCTGTGTGATTACACTTATAGGTATCTAAAGTAGTCAAATGCATCAAACAAATAGAATGGTGACTACCAGGGGCTGCGGGGTAGGGGGAAAGAGGAGTTGTTTAATGGTTACAGGTGAAAAACTTCTGGATATTTATTTCACAGTTATCTGAATATACTTCACTACTGAACTGTACACTTAAAAATGGTTGAGATGGTAAATTTTGTGTTACATTTTTTTACCACGGTTTTTTTAAAAAGCCACATTAACAGCATTGCTCCATTAAAGGTACAGAAGTTCTAAAGTGTGGGATGCCGTAGGATATAGCAAAGAAATAGAGTCCATGGGGTAAGGTTTTTTATGTTATAAATGTAGATATTTCTCTTATCCATCTCCCCATGATTTTGCTGGAGATGTGTGCACTGCAGCCTTTTGTAGACAGGTATGGGTCTTCCATGAGTGGTTATCATTATCATTATTACATCACAATAAAAAGGCTTCAACATCACCCTTGAGTTACCCAGCACCTCCATTGGCCAGTCCTCTGCTGGTTTAATATCAGAGCAGCAGTCTAATTCAGCTCTATTTGAGGGCAAGTTTCTATTCCAGCTCCAAATGTTACTGAAAACACAATTGTATTTTGGTCCAAACATTCCTGAAATTTGTCCTCTTTTGTGCTTTAGACACTTGGCCCCCTTTTCTAAGCAGTTGTTGAATTGTGTGGTTCCCCAGGTCCTATGGAGTCTGGCTTCCATTGTTCCCTCAATCTCTATTAGGTTATTTTTGGACCTTAGGATTCATTTCAGTCCTTTTTGGAAACAAAAATGTATGAAACATGCGTAATTGTAACATGCTTTGAGTTAAAGGAGATTTCTGAAAGAGCACAATTATCTTACTATCCAAGGCTTTCTTTCCTGCTCCGTCTTCCAGAACTGGAGGGCTCCTTCTGCACCAGCGCGGCCGTCTGTGATCAGGGATCATTGTCAAGAGAAGGTCCTTCCAACACCAACCTCACAACATGAGGCCTTGGTTCAATTGTTCACCTCAACTTTGTATCTAAGGTTTGAGTTAGAATTACTAATTATATAACAAGGTCATAGACCTGGGAGAAGGAGCCAAAAAATTCCAACCCAGAGTTGGGTCCCAACCATCAACACAGGAAACAAAATGGCCTCCAGGAGCCTAGGTGCTCTCATCACTGCATGAGCATCTCTTTGCTTTGGCTCAGATCATTGGTTCAGAACTTTGTTCTCTCCTAAGTGCTTACCATTCTTGATAAATTAATAGATATTTATTGACTATCAACCATAAGCAAACCACAGTACTTGTTACCATGTTTTAGAGTATGTCCTTCACCCTCGTCTCCCTTGTTCATTGCCTTGCATCCTCCATCTCTTCTACTTATAGTCAGATCTTCTGGTTTCTTTTCCACTCATTAGTAAAGGTTTTGAGATTACCTGGTTCAGTTCTAAAATCTGTCCAAGAGATTATTAAGGAGGAAAGGCTTTGGGCTATTTTTGCCTGCCATTTTAGGGTGTAGAGAATGGGAAGGTGTACAACTTTTATGATATTCTTAAATGGCTGCTATTATGTCAAGTCCAGGAAAATACAAGATGGGGCATGCTGCTATCCATTGAAACAAAACCTGGGATCCAGGTGACTGACTGCACTAGCTCCCCTAACAGGTCTAAATAGAAAGGGCTTACTTGTTCAGCAAGGGAAAATCATGCCTGGAAATAATGCCTGTATAAATGTCTTGAAGCTCAGACTGCCGAGTCTGCATTTGTTTAATTTCAAGGTTCTGCAACTGTACAGTTGAATTTTTGTTGAATAGGTATGATGGCCTTTGAGAACTTACATATTTAGGAAATCACTGACGCCTTATGTTTTTTAATACTGCCGTCCATCACATCCTATCAAGGCTCCCAGTGTTCTCCGCAAATTGTTCATGATCTCAGCAGACTGGTTGGAGTAGGTCAGCATTCCATACTAAAGTAGCTTGAAGGGTGTGTCGTTCGTAGACTTATAGGAGACTTGGGGAAGTTCTAGAAAGCTCTTTTGTTTTGTCAGTTCACAAGTACATATATTTTGCCACTGATATCCAGAGTAAATGAAAACACTATCAACCTCATTTTTCTTCCTTGTCAGTTTTTATACAAAGTTCTTAAGCAATACTCAAAACTATAACTCCTCTTATTTATTGTGGTAGGAAGTAAGGAATGTCAAGGATTGACGTTTAAAAATAAGGCATGGTAGAAGAAACCAAGATGGCAGCATAGGTAAACACCTAAACTGCTGCCTCACACAATAATTTCAAAACTACAACTAAAAGACAAAACAGACATCATCCAGAACCACAGGAAGACTGGCTGAGAGGAAATTCTACAACTAGAAGGAAAGAGAAAAGCACACTGAGACTCACAGGAGCTGCAGAAGGTAGAGGTACTGAGACGCACACACACACACAGAGAGGACTAGCAACTGAGTGCGCGGCTAGCTTTCTCAAGCGGGAGGGAGACAAAAGCTCCCGACTGCGCTAAACTCCAGTTCCGGGCGAGGCTCTGGGGGACCCAGACTCATACGGGGTGAAACTGGACTGTCAGGAAAGAAAAAAGCGCACAGAGACTCAGAGGAGCTGCAGAAGGCAGAGGTACATAGGCCTGTGCGCATAGAGGGCTGGCAACTGAGTGTGCAGCTGGCTTTCTCAATCAGGAGGGAGACAAAAGCTCCCAACTGCTCTGAACTCCAATTCCAGGCGAGACTCTGGGGACCCAGACTCATTCGAGGAGAAACAACTGTCTGGCAGCAGGCGAAACTCGAGGGTGGCTTTCTCTCAGAGGTGCTTGCAGCAATTCCCATGGCACACTGAGACTCAGGGGCCTCTTAGGGCAGGGCTGATGAGAAGCCATTGCTGTCTGCTCCGCCTGAGACTCTGCCCCAATCAAGCTGAGCACAGAGGCTTTTGCAAGTCTTGTCTCATAAGGGTGTCTCCAGCACAGTTCTCCCAGCATAGACACAGCTGATCCTCATAGCCAATTGGCCTGGAGGTCAATTCCTCCCAGTGATTCCAACAACAATCAAGGCTTAACTACAACAAGACTGTGCACACAGCCCACAAAGGAGTGCACCAAGAGTGTCCACCCCAGGTAACTGGGGAGGCTGAGCCACTGGGCCCTATAGGACACCTAGCACACAAAGCCACCCTTATCAACTCATGGAAGCAACCAAAATGTGGAGACAAAGAAACAGATCACAAATGACAGAAATGGAGGAAAGCAAACCACTGGATATAGAGTTCAAAACCACAGTTATAAGGTTTTTCAATAATTTTCTAGAAAAGGCCAATAAATTTAGCGAGACCCTCAAGGATGTGAAAAAGAACCAACTAGAAATTAAGCATACACTGACTGAAATAAAAAATAATATACAGGGATCCAACAAGAGACTAGAGGATCGCAAGAATCAAGTCAAAGAGTTGAAATACAAAGAAGCAAAAAACACTCAGCCGGAAAAGCAAAAAAAAAAAAAAATCCAAAAATATGAAGATAGTGTAAGGAGCCTCTGGGACAACTTCAAGCATACCAACATCCGAATTATGAGGGTGCCAGAAGAAGAGAGAGAGCAAGATACTGAAAACCTATTTGAAGAAATAGTGACTGAAAACTTCCCCCACCTGGTGAAAGAAATAGACTTACAAGTCCAGGAAGTGCACAGAACCCCAAACAAAAGGAATCCAAAGAAGACCACACCATAAAATGCCAAGAGCAAAAGACAAAGAGAGAATATTAAAAGCAGCAAGAGAAAAACAGTTAGTTACCAACAAGGGAGCACCCATATGATTGTCAGCTGATTTCTCAACAGAAACTATGCAGGCCAGACGCGAGTGGCAAGAAATATTCAAAGTGATGAATAATAGCAAGAACGTACAACCAAGATTACTTTATCCAGCAAAGCTATCATTCAGAGTTGAAGGTCAGATAAAGAGCTTCACAGATAAGAAAAAGCTAAAGGAGTTCATCACCACCAAACCAGTATTATATGAAATGCTGAAAGGTATTCTTTAAGAAGAGGAAGAAGAAGAAAAATGTAAAGATAAAAATTGTGAATCTAAAAATCAAGTGAATAAAAAATCTGATGAACAGAATAAACTGGTGAATATAATAGAATTAGGGGAATAGAAAGGGAGTGGACTGACAATTCTCAGGGGGAAAGAAGTGGGAGGGGTGCAGAAAAGACTGGACAAAAATCGTACACCTATGGATGAGGACAGTGGTGGGAGGTAAGGGCAGAGGGTGGGGTGGGAACTGGGTAGAGGGGAGCTTTGGGGGGAAAAAAGAGGAACAATTGTAATAATCTGAACAATAAAGATTTATTAAATTTTTTAAAAAATAAGGCATGGTAGACATCATCTAGTCCAGTATCCCATCCAATTTGGAATTCTTTCACAATAATGACATCAGTGCTTCTTTGGTGTCTGCTAGAACACTTCCAGCAATAGGGAGCTCATCACCACTTCAGAGCCCCTTCCATTCTATACAGTTTCGATTACTACAAAATTCTTCATTTTTGGTAGAAATCCACCTCCCTTAAATTTTCATTGTGGTATTATTTATGCCTTCTGGAATGAAAAAGAAAAAATTTTATCTCATCTTTTCATGAGAGCCCTTTAGCTCTCTGAAGATAACTCTTGAGTGAGTTTAAATCTCCTTTTCTCAAGATTTAATATTTCTGGTTCCACACACCTCCTGAGACATAGATTCAGTGCTCATCATGATCCTTGTTGGTCAGGCCTGGCTCTTAAAATACAGGAGTTTCAATGTGATATGAGCACTAAATAATAAAGTGCAGATATGACCCCATTTCTAAATAATGCCTCTATTTATTTATTTTTTTAATTTTAGAGAGGTAGGGAGAGGGAGAGAAAGAAACATCAATGATGAGGAAAATCATTGATCAGCTGCCTCCTGAACATCCCCTATTAGGAGAGAGCCTACAACCCGAGCATGTGCCCTGACCAGGAATCAACCTCCTGGTTCATAGGTCGACACTCAACCCATAATGGCCACACTAGCCGGGCCATTATGCATCTCTTGATGTTACCCAAGATTGTGTTAAATTTCCTGGCAACTGTGTCATGGTACTGACCCATCTCGTTAAACCAGGACTCTTCCATCCTGTCCCTACAAAGTTGACTTTTTAACTCCCAGTACAGGATTTGACATCTGTTTTTATTAAATTGCATCCTATACATTTACCCCATAATGTCAGCTTGTGGTCATCACTTAGGGTCTTGATTCTGTCTCCTAGAATATCTTACCAGCTTGCCACTCAGATCTTCTCCAAGTCAGAGATAGAAGTGAAGCATGACAGAGTATGGGTCTTATTACCAGATCCTGTTTGTCAGGTTGAAGTTGACATTGATCCATCACCCAGCAACTGATTGCTTAATTTTACTATCTCCCAGACCCCATTTTTTTCATATTGTTCAAAGAGTGACCTTGGAGATCAGCTGCCTTGCTAAAATCCTAGGATGCTGTTTACTCTGCATTCTATGAGCAGTAATCCCATCAAAACCAGAAATGAAGTTATTTTAGCATGACTTGTTCCTAATGAAGCTTGAGTCATCTGCTACTTTCCTGTCTAGGTTCTGAGTGGGTGATGGTTTGTTTGCCAAACCCAGAAAGATCAAGTGTACAATTTAGATGTAAGTGCTGTTTAAAGATGTAGTTTTACTCATTAAGAGCATCCAAACTCTCAGAGAGCAAGTGGGAATATTTAAAAGGGCCACATGCACACCTGGTTGAGTCACAGGGAAAATATCAGGGGCAAAAATGTTGCATTATGTGTATACATTATACAACACACAAAAAAGTCTCTACAATTCTTGGGAAAATGGCTAATAAAATTGGGATATTATTTTAAAACAACAACAACAAAAAACTTTGGATCCCTGAAGCCCATAGTGCTACAGATTTCTATTAGAGAAAAAGCAAGTTGAATAGAAACTCAATAGGAGGCAGCCCCAGCCAGGCAAGGCTATGAGTCAAGGGGGTGGGGCTCCTGAGGGAAAGATACCTAAAATGATTCCTTGGCCATGGTGTGGGCTTGTAAGTCCCACAGAATGAAACACATAAAAACACACCAAAAAGAGCCATCCTCACAAAGCTCCTGCAATGTTCCAGCCCAGGCACCAACAGCCCATCCCCCTGCGTGCAAGGGGCTGAGTTCAGTTCACCACCAGCACCAATCTCCCTTACCTTGTCTTTCCGTTTTCCTGTGGACACCAGGTATCTGAGACAGGCCGTGTAAGTCCTGCTGTAACAGGGCCGGGCGTGTGAGCAGAGCCCAGTGGCCCTCAACGCTGCAGCCCCTTCACTGTTTCATAGAGTTGTACTTTAGTTCCTCAAGTTCCTTTTCGGCATCAGAAACAATTGAATCCTGGAAAATGCTGCTGTGGAGTTATTTCTGGCTCCCTTCTTTCCAGCCCTGGTGTCTGCTTGCTCACTGACAGCCATTAACAGCTGTTAGAAGGGGCTTTCAATTGCCTGGCTTCTCGCTGAAGTGCTGTAACACCAGTTTTCTAAGCGCTCGACTACACTGTAAAGGCGAGAAAGATGGCAGGAGAGCTACATAAAATCCCCTTCATTTGGGGAGTTGGGTTCTTCTCCCCTTTTTGCAGGAAAACTAAGCCTCTGGCTGAGCTGTAGAGGTGCTGTCTGCTGAGTCCCTGCGGAGGCTAATTCAGGGGTCATCTACCAGCCCAGATGTGGCCCTGTGTCATTCTCAAGGACACGATTAAAGGGTGCTGGACATTGGTGCATCCTTGAAGTGTGAATTTCAGCATCCCACCCTCACTGAGCTGCTGCCACCTCACTGCATCTGACATTCAGGGCCAGACAGAGAGGCAATGGCCTGCACCACAGAGGCTGAAAGCTGCTGCCAGGGCCCCCTGAGGCCCCCGCAAACCCGGAGCCGTCAGCGCCTCCAGAAGCCCAGTGCTGCCAGTGAGGCTCCCAGGTGGCCTCCTTCTCAGTTGTTACTTCCCCACAAAGGGCTGAGAACTACAGTAGATGTTTGGAAAATTCTGTGCCTGTAGTTTCAGCAATATTCCATAATGCAGTTTTCTGTCCACTAGTCCTGTCTGTCTTGTACGATTTCTATTCAAAGAAAGCCACAATGGCATTTCATTGGGAACACAGGGTCATGCCTATTTTCATAAGTTTTGTATAAAATATAGGAACAGGCTTTTTGCATTAAGTACATTAGGATGAAACCACTTCGTGTGTGTGTGTGTGTGTGTGTGTGTGTGTGTGTGTGTGTGTGTGTGTGTGTTCAATCAACCATTCCTGGTTGTCTGATTTGTGTATTTCTTCCAAAATATCCTGGCCCTCCTGCTTGGGTCCCTCAGCAGCTATGCTGCTACCTCACCTGTTTCTGAAGCCCTCCTTATGGTGAGGTCAGAGAATGATGCTCTCCCTCACTACTGCTTTGTGTTGCAGAATTCTTCAGGACTAACTTAGGTGATTTATGCTTCTATCTCAGTTCTCTGTGACCACACCTCTACCTCTCTCCCTCCTTCTGATATTTCAACCCAGCCAAGTTCTAAAGAAGGCCTATTTGTTTGGCTGATGTGGACATTTTTATCATTTTAGATGTTCTTCCAAAGAATGGATATGGAGGACAATTGGGTTTGCTATAATAACCCAATTTTCTGTTGCTAAAGTATAGGGTAGGGAGAGAACATGGCAGGAGACGAGGCAGGATAGATCAGCTATAAACAGCCTTGAGGCCCAGCTGGCATGGCTCAGTGGCTAAGCGTCGACCTGTGGAGCAGGAGGTCATGGTTCAATTCTCGGTCAAGCCATATTTCCTGGTTGCGGGTTCGATCCCCAGTGTAGGGCATGCAGAAGGCAGCCGATCAGTGATTCTGTCTCATCACTGATGTTTCTATCTCTTTCTCCCTCTCCCTTCTTCTCTGAAATCAATAAAAATGTTTGTTTAAAAGAGCCTTGAGTGCCATGCTGAGGGGTTGGGTTTTATTCTGTAGGAAGCAGGGAGATAAAATGATTAACATTACGAAAATGAATCAGGCAGCAGTACAAAGGAGGAGTTTAGGGAGGAAGCAACAATGGCCAGGTTGTTGCAAGGGTCTAAGCAAAAAGTAGTAAAGCCACAGAATGAGGCATGTTTCTTGGAAAAGAGCTAGGTGGCTTTTAAAGACTGAAGAAAGACAGGCAAGACCTAAACTGCATAATTTTCTGCTGTACATTTCATAACTTATTTAGTTGTTTATTACCAGCTTCTTCCTCTTAAGTCAAGGTTGTCCAATAGCATTTTCTCTGATGAAGAAAAGGATCAGTGTTGATCAGTCTGTACCCGCTAGCCACATGTGGTATTGAGGGCTTAGAATGTGGCTTCTGTGACTAAGGAACTGAATTTTTAGGTTTATTTAATGTTAATTAAATTTAAATAGTCGCCTGTGGCTAAGGACCACCATCCTGGACAGTGCAGGACTAGAGACAAGTTCCAGTATCATGCCTGCCTGTCATTCTGTCCTTGGAGCCCAGAACAGTGAGCTTCTTCATGTTTTTTGCCAATAAACTTGATGGAGAATTTTCGTTCCCACTTGAAACAGAAGAAGGAGAATGGAGATTTCCCATACACATATAGGGTACCTCCCACACATTAAAACTGAAGCTCTCAGCATGTGCAGGTGGAGGAAAGTCACACCAAAGGGGACAGGTGAACGTCAGCTGTGTGGTGGGAAAATCCAAGTTCAGGGTCTGTGCTATGGTTCCTGCCTTCTTGGTCTTCATTTCTGGTTCTTACAGTGCACAATTTCCACACTTTTTTCTCGAAATGTGTAAGGGTAATAATCAAAAGGGGGAAAGCATTTTTAGAGGAATGAGAAAAAGAAAACGTATCCGAGTTGCTTTGTTAGAATGCTTTAGTGATATGGGGGAGATGGCACACGATCTGTGAGGAGCTCAGGATTCAAGCCCATGACCTTGGCCATGTTGCATAAGGTCTCCAAACCACAGTTTCATAGAAAATGAGAATAAGAATCATAACACTTCACTTACCAAATCATTGGGAGGGAGAAATGATGTAGTAGAAAAAGTTGTGTTTTATAATCCACTAAGTTCCATTCAGATGTTGGTTATAATTCACACATACTGGAATTCTACCCAAATGCATACCTGAAAGACACTATTATGTTAAAACTAGAGGCCCAGTGCACAAAATTTGTGCACTAGTAGGGTCCCTAGCAGCTTCCAGCTGCCATCTAGGTACTCCCTCCCTTCCCCTGGCCTCCTGCTGCAGCCACCAGCTGGGGCCTCTCTCCCTTCTTCCGGCTGGCCCCGACCCCTGGTCAAACACCTGGACAACTCCTGTTAGAGGGGACAATTTGCATACTATGCTTTTATTATATAGAATACAATTCTGATGTGTGCCTTTCAGAAAAAGAAAAATAATAAGTCATCAAGTTCTGGACTCCTCCATACTAAATAGAATCTAAATGATCCAAAAAGACTTTTATCTCTCTTAATATTTAAAAAAAAAAAAAAAACTCTGAAAAAGCTGATACCACAGCCTCCTTCTTATAGCTTATTATGATTCAACTAGAGGCCCAATGCACGAAATTCATGCAAGGGGTTCGGCCCTCACAGCCCCGGCTGCCTCGGCTGGCCCTCGCAGCCCCAGTTTCATCTGGAGGGTCATCCAGACAGTGTTCTGCTGTTTGGTCTAATTCACATATTAGCTCTTTATTATATAGGATAGTGCTGTTGCCAGGAAGTTCTTTGTGCATTTCCATCCTATCTCTGCCCTTCTAGATTCATTGGCTACCTCTTCCTCCCAGTTTGCCCAAGACCACCTCTCACTTGCCATTGCAGCTCTTTATACCCTTCCCTCACCTCCCCTGCTCTGTACTTTCATCACCGTCTCTAGCCCTCTGTGTTAGCAATACATTTAGACACTTTTCTCCATGAACTGACCTCCCCGCATGCACACGTTCTGCAGAACTTGAAGCTTTATATTAAGAAACCTCTCTAGTGCTGAAACCGGTTTGGTTCAGTAGATAGAGCGTCAGCCTGCGGACTGAAGGGTCCCAGGTTCGATTTCGGTCAAGGGCATGTACCTGGGTTGTGGGCACATCCCCAGTAGGTGTCGTGCAGGAGGCAGCTGATAGATGTTTTTCTCTCATCTATGTTTCTAACTCTCTATCTCTCTCCCTTCCTCTCTGTAAAAAATCAATAAAAATATATTTTAAAAGATACAGAGGCAAAGAAGCATTGAACAGACTGTCAAACTACATTGGGAAGACAGGGGAGGTTGGGCGAGGGGGGCTGTAAGAGACCAACTGAAGGACTTGTACGCATGCATATAAGCACAATCAATGGATATAAGACACTGGGGCGGGGGGGAGGGTGGGCAGGTGAAGTCATGTCCTGGGGGGTAGGGAAGGTCGAGGGGAGATCAATGGGGAAAAAAAAGGAGACATATGTACGACTATTTGTAATACTTAAAACAATAAAAAAATGTAAAAAAAAGATAAAAAATAAAAATATATATATTTTTTAAAATATATACATATATTTTTAAAAAAAAAGAAAATGGAGGGTGAGGGCATGTATGGGAGTGGGGTGGGGGGGGGGGACAATGGTAAGATATGTACACATATAATACCTTAACTAAAAAAATGGAGACCTAGAAAGAACTCTCCAAAAATTCATCTGGAATAAAAAAAGACCCCGAATAGCCACAGCAATCCTGAGAAAGAAAAACAAAGTAGGTGGGATCTCAATACCAGATTTCAAGCTGTATTACAAAGCCACTGTTCTCAAAACTGCCTGGTACTGGCACAAGAACAGACATATAGATCAATGGAACAGAATAGAGAACCCAGAAATTGACCCAAATCACTATGCTCAATTAATATTTGACAAAGGAGGCATGAACATACAATGGAGTCAAGACAATCTCTTCAATAAATGGTGTTGGGAAAATTGGACAGACACATGCAAAAAAATGAAAGTAGACCACCAACTTACACCATACACAAAAATAAACCCAAAATGGATCAAGGACTTAAACATATGATGAGAAACCATAAAAATACTAGAGGAATCCACAGCCAGAAAAATGTCTGACATATGCCAAAGCAATTTCTTCACTGATACAGCTTCTAGGGCAATGGAAACTAAAGAGAAAATAAACAAATGGGACTACATCAAAATAAAAAGCTTTTGCACAGCAAAGGAGACCATCAATAAAACAACAAGAAAGCCCACTGCATGGGAGAACATATTTGCCAATGATATCAACGATAAGGGTTTAATCTCCAACATTTACAGGGAACTCATGCTGCTTAACAAAAAGAAGATAACCCAATCAAAAAATGGGCAACTGATCCTAATAGACACTTTTTGAAAGAAGACAGAAGGAAGGCCAGGAGACATATGAAAACCTGCTCAAAGTCACTAATTATCAGAGAGATGCAAATCAAAACAACAATGCAGTATCATCTCACACCTGTCAGAAAGGCTATTATCAACAAATGACAAGTGCTGGCGAGGATGCAGAGAAAAAGGAACCCTCATGCACTGCTGGTGGGAATGCAGACTGGTGCAGCCACTGTGGAGAACAGTATGGATTTCCTCAAAAAACTAAAAGTGGAATTCCCATTTGACCCAGTGATCCCACTTCTAGGAATATATCCCAAGAAACTAGAAACACCAATCAGAAAGGATATATGCACCCCTATGTTCATAGCAGCACAATTCACCATAGCTAAGATTTGGCAACAGCCTAAGTACGCATCAGCAGAGGAGTGGATTTAAAAACTGTGGTACATCTACACAATGGAATACTACACCCTGGTAAAAAAAGGAGTTCTTACCATTTGCAACAACATGGGTGGAGATGGAGACCATTATGCTAAGTTAAATAAGCCAGGCAGAGAAAGTTAAATATCACATGATCTCACTCATTTGTGGAATATAATGAACAACATAAACTGAAGAACAAAAATAGGTCCAGCCCTGACTGGTTTGGCTCAGTGGATAGAGCATTGGCCTGTGGACTGAAGGGTCCCAGGTTCGATTCCAGTCAAGAGCATGTACCTTGGTTGCAGGCACATCTCCAGTAGGGAGTGTGCAGGAGGCAGCTGATCGATGTTTCTCTCTCATCGATGTTTCTAACTCTCTATCCCTCTCCCTTCCTCTCTATAAAAAATCAATAAAATAGATTTTTTTTAAAAAAAATAGATCCAGAGACAGAGAAACACCAATCAGAACGTCAAACCTCAGGGAAGGTAGGGTAGGGTGGGGTAAGGGGGAGAGATCAACCAAAGGACTTAGATGCATGCATATAAGCCTAATCAATGGACACAGACAACAGGGGGGTGGGATCATTAATGGGAGGTGGGGGGTAATGGGGAAATAAGGACACATATGTAATACCTTAATCAATAAAGAAATTTAAATAAATAAATAATGAAAGTTTAAAAAAAAAAGATGTATGGACTTTACAAAAAAAGAAAAAGCAGCAGTACAAGTGCAAAACCCAACACCTTCTAGTGGAGGCCAGCAGGGCTCTGGAGATGCACAGTTAGGCGATTCACACACATACACCCAAGATCTGGGTCCTCAGGGCTGAAAAGCAGTAAAGGAAAAACACATCTGACCCTTCTCCACCCTCTGGAGGGTGGCCACTCATATTTGGTACCTGGTAGTAAGGGTTAGCCCTTGTGGTCTAGCTGTGTTTCCAGATCCGTTACTGAGATCTTCAGGCAGCGTAACCTGGTGATTATCTTCTTACCTAATAATAGACAAACATGTAAATTGACCGTACCTCAGCTATGCCCACAGCCAATCAGGAGTGAGTATGCAAATTAACCCAACAAAGATGGTAGGTTCATTTGCATATGCAGGCACGGAGCGGCCGGCCGATGTGGGACGCCTGCTATGAGGGGGAGAGAGGGAGACAGAGGGAGCTACAGGAGTGGTGCTCTGGCCAGGAGCAAGACTTGGCGGCTCCCAGGCAGCCAGGGAGTGGGGACATGGCAGCTCCCAGGCGGCCCAAGAGCGGGGACTTGGCGGCTCCTGGGCAGCCTGGGAACGGGGACTTGCCGGCTCCCAGGAGGCCAGGAGCGAAGCCAGGGGAAGGAAGGCCTATTCTTGCACAAATATCGTGCAATGGGCCTCTAGTAATCATAATAATACATCAACCCAGGGTACTTATAAAACACTTTCATACACAGTACTGGGTACAGCCAGACATGGTCCCATGTTCCTATACAAGACCAGGTGTGCTTTTCACTTTTCTTTTCACCAAGGCTGGGGTGGGGCAGGAGTCTTCCCTGAAACAGATTTGTTTCTCATGTGCAAGTTACATGACTGTAGAAGAATCCTCACTTCACATTTGCACTACTTGAAACATTTCCATTGTCTCATGCACTGGTCCATGCAAATGCAGGTTATATTTTTTGGTGGCCTAGTGTCTAAGGAACAAAAGCTAGAACTGACAGTTTGGATAAATTGCACCTCAAGAGTTTGTTAAGAAATTAGTTGTTTGGCCTTAGCCAGCTTGGCTCAGTAGATAGAGTGTTGGCCTGCAGACTGAAAGGTCCAGGTTTGATTCTGGTCAAGGGCACATGCCCAGGTTGTGGGCTCGATCCCCAGTGTGGGGTGTGCAGGAGACAGCCGTTCAATGATCATCTCTCATCATTGATGTTTCTATCTCTCCCTTCTTCTCCCTTCCTCTCTCTTAAATCAATAAAAATATATTTTTTTAAAAAAGAAATTAGTTGTTTGAAAAAAAGTAAAAAATTTTTTAAAAATAAATTAGTTGTTTGAACTCAGAGTGTATTTTTTCCTGGAAACATGTTATGAATAGTGGTTAGTTTCCTACACCATCTTCCAAATCTCATCTCTCTATCACCTTTCATTATTTTATTTTTTTAAATTTAATAAATCTTTATTGTTCAGATTATTACAATTGTTCCTTTTTTTACCCCCCATAGCTCCCCTCCACCCAGTTCCCACCCCACCCTCTGCCCTTACCTCCCCGCCTCCGTCCCCATCCATAGGTGTATGCTTTTTGTCCAGTCTCTTCCCGCACCTCCCACACCCCTTTCCCCCCTGAGAATTGTCAGTCCACTCCCTTTCTATGCCCCTGATTCTATTATATTCACTAGTTTCTTCTGTTCATCAGATTTTTTATTCACTTGATTTTTAGATTCACTTGTTAATAGACATGTATTTGTTGTTCATAATTTTTATCTTTACCTTTTTCTTCTTCTTCCTCTTCTTAAAGAAAACCTTTCAGTATGTCATATAATACTGGTTTGGCGGTGATGAACTTCTTCAGCTTTTTCTTATCTGTGAACCTCTTTATCTGACCTTCAATTCTGAATGATAGCTTTGCTGGGTAGAGTAATCTTGGTTGTAGGTTCTTGCTGTTCATCACTTTGAATATTTCTTGCCACTCCCATCAGGCCTGCATAGTTTCTGTTGAGAAATCAGTTGACAATCGTATGGGTGCTCCCTTGTAGGTAATTAGCTGTTTTGTCTTGCTTCTTTTAATATTCTCTCTTTGTCTTTTGCTCTTGGCATTTTAATTATGATGTGTCTTGGTGTGGTCCTCTTTGGATTCTTTTTGTTTGGACTTCCGTGCGCTTCTTGGACTTGTAAGTCTATTTCTTTCACCAGGTGGGGGAAGTTTTCGGTCATTATTTCTTCAAATAGGCTTTCAGTATCTTGCTCTCTCTCTTCTTCTGGCACCCCCATAATTCGGATGTTGGTACTCTTGAGGTTGTCCCAGAGGCTCCTTACACTATCTTCAAATTTTTGGATTCTTTTTTCTTTTAGCTTTTCCGGCTAAGTGTTTTTTGCTTCTTTGTATTTCAAATCTTTGACTTGATCCTTGCATTCCTCTAGTCTGCTGTTAGGTCTCTGTATAATATTTTTTATTTCAGTCAGTGTATGTTAATTTCTAGTTGGTCCTTTTTCATATCCTTGAGGGTCTCGCTAAATTTATCAGCCTATTCTTGAAAAACCTTATAACCGTGGTTTTGAACTCTATATCCAGTCGTTTGCTTTCCTCCATTTCTTTCATTTGTGATCTGGTTTTGTTGTTGTTGTTTTATCTCCGCATTTTCGCTGCTTCCCTGAGTTGGTAGAGTAGCTTTGTGTGGTAGGTGTCCTCTAGGGCACAGTGGCTCAGCCTCCCCAGTTACCTGGGGTGGACACTCTTGGTGCACCCCTTTGTAGGCTGTGTGCACAGCCTTGTTGTAGTTAAGTCTTGATTGTTGTTGGTATCACTGGGAGGAACTGACCTCCAGGCCAATTGGCTGTGAGGATCAGCTGTGTCTACACTGAGAGAATTTCTGTGCTGGAGACACTCTTATGAGACAAGACTTGCAAAATTGCAAAAGCTTCTGTACTCAGCTTGGATGGGGCAGAGTTTTCATTATTTTAAATGTATTCAGTGAATAAATATTTATCATTATGCAAAGGGAGAAGGAAATTAATTCCATAGTCTAGGAATAAGTGAAGGGCCATGAAAGTAGAAAAGAGAAGTAGATCATCCTAATGAGAGAATACTTTGTGTAGGAAAGAAGGTGTGGGTAGGATTTCAATGTGTGGGAAAAGGCCATTTGAGTATAGTGTCCCTCATTACATACATGTAGTGCCTTCTCTATATTTCTGTCATAGCAGCTTTTGCATTGTATTGTCATTGAATCATTGCTTGTCTTTTCCTCATTTGTGCACTATGATCCTTGTACAAGATTTCTGAGTGGTGGTGATGGTGGTGATGTTGTTTTCAATGTACAAATTGACCATCTAGATGAGAACAATGTCAACATGGGAGCCATTTGGTTAGCATCTGTCAAATAAATTAAGGATATCCTTTACAGAAGTTCTGGAGGCAGGAAAGCGTGGTGTCTACATTAGATGAGAAGGAAAGGAAGGATTGGAACTAACTCACTGAGCGTCAGAGGCCTGAATGCCAGCAGAGATGATATTACTGGGTTCCAGTTCTAATGCATTTTTTAAGCCACACTTAACTACTATTGATATCTTGTGTGTTTTTTAAATGAGAAAATTCTCTGGGGTTCCAGCCAGGGAACCCCCCTTCTCTCAGTATCAAGGGTGCACCAGCTTCTTCCAGAGAGGGACAGAGATCTTCTGGCAGCATTATTTATTTCCATAGACTGGGGTATATGAGCCCGTCGGTCTGTCTCCACCAACCACCCTAGGAGTTCACCACAGAGAACAAAGGGCAGTTGCTCCCGTGAGCCTTCATGGGGTCTTGCCTGCCGTTCACCTTCAGCACAGCTTATTCATCAAGTGGGAGCTGCTCATAAGTCAGGAACAGCATGTGTTTCATAAAAATGCTTTCTGTATATGATTCTCTTTATTTCCACCACGTGCACAAACATACCTGGCGATTTTTGCTCATCTTTTCTTTGCATTATCAATTTCTTTCCCTCCTCCCTTTTAAAGTCTTAGGTTAATGTTTTTATGTTTATTTTGCATTTTTTCTAGGTTAACACAACCAGGCCAGTAAATTTAGGTTGGAGTAGCACTGCCTTAGCTGATGGCAAATAACCTTGAATGAGGGCCTGGGCAGCCTTCTCTGGCTACCTGCAGAGTTGGCTCTCCAGACTTCAGTCTCACCACTATAATTATGAGCCAGAAGCCGATCATTAATTACGATGCATGAGTGGGAGAAATCCCTGGACTTATTTGCATTGGTTACTTGCTGGTGGTTTCTCTGTTGAGGTCTCCATCCTTGTTTTTACAGAGCTTTTGGCGGGTTTTTGTAGTTGGTGTGTGAATTTTTATGATCTGTTGCATGTTATTCATGCAATTTCCTGCCCCATAATAGTATCAGTTTTCCAGACGCAGAGGAATACAGAGTAAAACCCAGGAGCCTGCATTAGCATAAAATGTCCTAGTTCTGTCAGTTTGATTAATTTGTCTCTTTGTCTCCACTCTATATGATAAGTGCTATTAATGGTTGCAACACTTCATA
This sequence comes from Corynorhinus townsendii, assembly GCA_026230045.1. Taxonomy (NCBI): domain Eukaryota; kingdom Metazoa; phylum Chordata; class Mammalia; order Chiroptera; family Vespertilionidae; genus Corynorhinus; species Corynorhinus townsendii. Next base: position 53,721,992 of record JAPDVU010000004.1, read on the forward strand.
TGTCAAAGTCTTTCTTCCTAATGACTTGAAAATGCGGTTTATTTCCCCCTTTTTGTATTATTTTTCTCATTTAGCATTCCACTCAAGTATAGATTTATGCCATGCTCTTTCATTATCTTACTGGTTGCAGCACTGGAGTGATTACATATGGTGTAGAGTATGCGTAAAGATGTGATCCCAGGGGCAGCAGCTGCTGATGCAAGCTGAAAATAGATCCAGCGTGCGCTCAGCACTTTTCCCAGAGGCCTTTTATTTATTAGTAACAGTCTTGGTACAGGACAGCTTGGATCCTCATTTAGCAAGATGACTTTTTGCCTTTCCGAACACAGCAGTGACTTTGCTCTATTTACTGACACTGCTGTGTAATTTTTTTTTTAACCGCCTTGTATCTCAGCAATGACTTAACCCAACAGAAATTGTAATATAATCTCGATATATAATGAACTCAAGAAGCGACAGGCTCCATTTGAAGTAATGGAGCTTGACAGATCTAAGGTTTAAATTAAATAATCCTATTTGTAAGACAGCATTTGTACATGGTACACTGCTTTAAAATGAATTTCTATTCTTCTCTCATGCTTCTTACACCGTTTTCAGTATTCTCCCTTTCAAAGGGAATTTTTCTCCCCAAAGAAGAAATTCATTGTAATGCCAATGGCTCTTTTATAAGGAGAAATAAAATGAATTTTTTTTTTTTTACCCATTTCAATCACTGAACTGGAACCAGCAGCATTAATGATTCGAGATGGGTAGTTATTAGTCCAAGCTGGCAAATCCAAGTAGCTCAGACTTTTCTATCAGCACAGAACATCTGTGATATAAGTATAATAGTGGAATTTGAGATTAAGATAATACCTCACCTTCTGCTTATATTTTAGGCTCAACTAGGTATTTTTTCACAAATTTCAAATGTCCTAGTAACGAATATGTGAATTTATTTTCTGAATAAATTCAAGAGTGTTGTAATGTCATTCTGCTCTTTGAGAGGAGGCTTCAGACAGAACATGGAGGAAGGTCGCTGTGCGTATGAGCAGAGGCATCAAGACAGCAGTTCCTCTCTGTGTGATAAAATTTTCCAAAGTGAAAGTATAATAACATTAAATGTTTATAGAGAAACAATAATGTGAGAGTATTATTTATTTTTGAAGAAAAATGAATTTAGAGAGAGAGAGCAGGCCTCTTTCTGGTGAAGTTGGAAATAGACGAGACAAGTTAGTAACTTTGCTTTTTGCTGTTTTGCCTGTGATTTTACCTGCTCCAGAATCAAGAAGGCATCAGAGAAGAGGAGGGCAGTTCCCTCCTTAAATTTGTCTTTGCCCTGAAATAGTTCCATGAGTCCTTCTGTTTGGTAACGGAGATTTTATTAATTCCATGATTAAATGAAAGTAGTATGTGGTTAAACACATGATTTCCTGCTGGTCTAGGTTAAAAATTAAAACAGGATTCATGATAAAGAAATAAAGTGTGATTGTTTCATTTTAGTGGGGATATGCCCCATAATGTGGTTGAAAGAGCAGTAATTCAAACCATTCCTACAATAAGCACACCAAGGGGCACTTCAGCAGAGTAGAGGAGCCCCCCTTTTCCTGCCCATGTGCACAATTGCATGAGAAAGCATAAGGCCACAGTATTTTATCAGCTCTGATCATGACAGTTCACGTATTCTTTCCCGTTTGTTTGGGAGTTTAGACTGCTAATAGGCTGGGCTGCTGTCCTGGGAGCAACGGCGTGTGCCCCGCCTATAAAGATGCCCTCAGCAGGAATAGGCTAATGTGCCTGCTTTCTCAGTCTTTTTATTTTGTCTTCCTTTCTTTCCCTCAGGCCCTGCTTCCCATTCTCACACACAAAGAGCACCCAAGCTTGTTCTCCAGGCTTATCCTTAATTCCCTCCGTTGTGACATAGTAACGTTATAGCCAATTTCATTCTCCATCTAGTAGCCTCAGAACAGTGGGTGATCTGCTTGCTATGGGAGAAGTGATACTCAGGCATGACAGGATGAATTAAGGATGGGTTTAAGTATTAACTCTTAATTTCCTAGCCATTGTGGTTCTAAATTAGATTCGGTGTTGTTATAACTGGGAGAGTGTGAGCATTTATATGTATGTGTGTCTGTTGCGGAAACCGTGTTTGATCAATTGAATTGACCTTGTTTTTCTGGTGAAACACATCGACTGCATTGTGAAACAAGCAGACCAAATGAAGAAAAACATTTCACATATCTTGCCAAATATTTCCCGGGACCTCTGCAAGCTGATATTTCCCTTCTGCCACCAGATCTGAAATGAGACAAAAGCACTTCATTTCAATAAGTGGGACTTTGTTTTTCTCTGAAACCTTTTCATTTCCAAGCTGTCTTATGAGAGTTACCTCAGTTTGAGCCAAGCTTAATAATAAATGGTGTAGTCTGAAAGAGGCTCTCAGAGTTAGTTATGAGCAAATAATTTGTAAACTAAAGACTGAAGGAACACATGCATTACCAGTCAGGGGTCAAGCAGATCAAAAAGAAGGAAGAAATTGCCTTTATTGAGCACCTATTGTATGCCAAGTGAATATGCAAATAATTTGAGCAAACTAAAGTTTTCCCATCAGAGGAACAAAAGAAGATCAGTAGACTTGCAGAGTTGGGATTTTTTTAATGGAAAAGTATGTTTTATAGAAGCATTTGAATAGAAGAGAGAAGAGACAAGGGTGGGGGAATGAAGTTGTTAAAAATCTATCGAAAAATGTAATAGTAAGGTGGAAGAATTTCAGCCGCTAGGACAGAACTACTTCAGTGGAGTTTAATGCCAAGATAGTTGCTAACAAGTAGAAGAGTAATATTCATTTTTGTTCCTGTATTCCATTAGTAAATTCTGCCTCTCCAGATTCTTTTAAAAATAAAGAAGTCTGCATCTGAAGCTTCACTTGGCTCTCCGTCTAGTGTCTGCCTCAACCAGAAAACATCATTAGGAAGCCCAAAATCAACGGAATTTTTTTCAGTGGATAACTTAAGCCAATTCTGAGTCTGGTTTAAAATTCACTGTGTAAATCCACCCAGGCTTGCTACAGCTGTGAGTGTCCTCCCTTTCTATTGCCGACTCTCAGAAAAACATACATCCACTCCACTTCCCACACTTCAGATTTCAAGTGGAAGAGAGCTATTGGAAGGCCCTCCTCGCAGAATGGACTTTTTGGACCTTGTAGAACTTGCCTTAAAAGCTACCATGAGTATAGATGTATATGTGCTTACTGTTTGAAAATGATCTTTGACTCAAGAAAATTACAGCATTTGTATTTAAGGGCATGCAATTATGTGCTGAGCTTTCTTAAGATACCGCTGTAAACAAGCCAGAGCCCCATGTCCCTCTAGTTGGGTTATATACTCTGTCTACTAAAAAGAAACATACGCTTCATTGAGCTAAGATTTATTAGTGAGGCCAGCAGGTGATAATGGGACAGTAATTTTTACATCTCAGCTTTGAGGTAGTACCCTTAATTGGCAGCAAGGAGAAATATTAAAAGATCTTGCTGACGCAGCATGATGCATGGGAAGTGAGAATGTCAAGGGAGTTTATTTCTTCTGTGATATATTGGGAATCATAAAACGTTGGTCTTAAAAATCATCTGACCCAGCACTAAGGAAAAGGTCTATATTTTACCTTTTGTATATCCCTTGTGTCCAGTTTGGTGCTATGATAGTAAAAAAAAAAATAATAACAATAACCTTTACTGAGCATTCACCACGTGCCAGGCTCTGCTCCATGCACTTTACATGTTTAACTCACTGACCCTGTGGGATTGCTGTGTTATCTCCATGTGCCAAATGAGAAAGCCAAGGCAGGAGAGGTTCATTAACTTGCTCAACGTTCAGCTCCTAAATCTAGGAACATGGGTATAAACCTGGCAGCCTGACTTCAGAGCCCAAGTTCTTAAGCCCTTGGCTCAATGATGACAATAGTAACATTCATTAAACATGCACACGTCTGTGTTTTCATCAGGTGGGAAAATGCAAACCAGTGAGCTGTACATGTGGGGACAGCGAGTGTCTCCAGCTCTTGTTCGGGGTCTCCTGTGCCACACAGAAGTCACCCTGAACCCAGTGCTAGGAATTTCTCTTTACAGAAGAAATAATGAAAAAAGACACTAAAAAGGTTGAAATGTACAGTGATAGCAAAAAGAAAATATCTGAAATAAATTTTCATCCTTTTTTTTTCCTTTTCACTTTACCCATTGATGACTCTTCAGTTCATGCCCCTTGTTCACCTAAGGACCTTACTATCTAGGTCACCTTGACTTACCTAAGGAGCTGCCTGCCTTTGTCTGGGGCCTCAATTTTGAGGCACTAAAGGCATAAGACACATAATAACCCTGTGTAATAGGCAAAAAACAGCCCCCCCACCCCCGCAAGATGTCCACATCTTAATCCCCCCAAAATCTGTAAATATGTTCCATGGCAAAAGGAATTTTGCAAATGTGATCAATTTAAGGATCTTGAGGTGATTATCCTGGATTATGCAGTCGGGTCCAACGGAATCGCAAGAGTTCTCATAAGAGGGAGGCAGGAGGGTCAGAGTCAGAAAGTCCACTTTGAAGTTGAATTTCATTCAAGTGATGATGGAAGAAGCTTCTAGGGACCCAAGTAGAAATCCTGGCCACAGAACTGGGCTGCTCCACAATTATGATCAAAATTGATGAACAGGGAGGAAAGCTGTCTTTTCCCATCTCTGACCATAGCTGTTTTCAACAAGTCATTTCATAGAATACTAGTTTTCTAAAAAAATAAAATAAAATAAAAGGACTCCTCGCATTCCGTAAGAACTTCCATCTCTTTCTCACTGCAGACCAGAATGATTTATTGGGCAGGTTTGCTTTTTTAAAAATTCTGCATCATGCAGTAGTTAAAAGAACTGACTAGCATCAATGGTTGTCTTCCCTTAAATAAAGCTCTAGACTACAGGATTTTGAACCATATCCTCCTCAGTAATATGACTCTGAGTCCCAAACTACCTTGGTGACTCCCGTGAACCTTTATCTAATTCCTATTGGAACAATCATGCAATAAATTGTCCCAAATGGCCTCCAACTGGAACCTTATTTTCGCCACGCTGGTATCCAGGTTATAGCTTTGGTTAATTAGTTAGAAGCAATGTGACCTTTTTAAACTTGTTCACATCACCAACTCCTCCTCCTAGTGGCCTCTCTAATCTGTCTACATCTTGCCATAGCAACTGCCTGCGTTCCAGCCACAGTTGGTGCTTGCCTGGACTTCTATGACCGGCTTGCCCCCTGCCCAGCTTATTCCCCAGAGGCAGCCAGAGTAATCTCCCAAGTAACCTCCTGCTCCATAGATGCCATTGGCTCTCTATTGCTGGCCAGCCTCCTCCACAGGACATAGAACAGCCTCCCTGGCCTTTGCCCTGCTCATCTCTCCAGGGTCACCTGTGGCCACTCCAATGCCATGCCACATCGTGTGCTGGGTTCTGTCTTTTCTCTTTGCACACTCCTTTCCTTCCACATGCAACACCTGTTCCCACCCAGTATCTGGCTAGTCCTCACTCGGGCTTCAGTTTGTGTGTCACTTCCTGAATTAGATGTCCCTCTGTCAGCACCCATACTGCCCACCACACACCCCCCCCCATTACAGCTCTTATCAAGCTGTGTTACCTGTTGACTTGTCTTTGTCCCATCTGTCTAGAACCTCTCAGACCAGCTACCCTCCCTTCCTTGTTCACTGTTTTACCCCCCACCCCCAACCCCCAGCACCTGAGACTCTGAAGAACTATGGGAGGAGATCAATATGTATTTGTGGAAGGGATAAGGTGATATATGCCCTATATTGCAAAGGTGGTCACAGCAACATGCCATATAGTGAACTCCTAGTGCGGAGAATGCCTGGTCTCACTGCCTGGTGCTGGGTGATGTGGATTCCTCAACTACAAACCTAAGGCAGCTGCGTACTGTCATGTAGCTGAGATCTGCTAGGCTCTGCATCGCACTGCACACTTGCCATTTTAACGCATCTGCGCCCTTATCACTATGTGATGAAGGTGAGCTAAAAGGGGAGTGGCTAGCTATAGTGTTCTTCATTGCTGACAGATTCAGCAGTTCATAAGGTTATGTTATCATCCAGGACAAACTAAGAACAAGTAAAATGGCTTTTGGTCTCCAGTCGATGTAATCAGCTAACATTTTATTCTCTATGGTGAACAAACAGGTTTCACATTCCTTTTTCCCCCTAAAAAGGACACCATTCAGAATCCACGTATACTTTTTGAGGCAATTTGCTTCTCTTGCCTTGCCCTCTTTCTATGACTTGCCCTGTGACCCAGATATAGAAACATCTTGTGTCCTTGTGCTCCCTCTCCTGGTCTTGTCTGCCCTTCAGCAAGACCATGCTTCTAGAATTGTGCCCCTTCCACTCCTCAGGTGGGGGCCTGGCATGTGAACAAAGAGCCTGCAGGACACGTTGTAAGATCCGTAGGGGACCAGAAACAGATCTGCTTTTTCCTTGTTTGCTGTCCAGCTTAAGTGAAAAAGGGCCACAAAGGTGCGGAACAGAAACATGCCTGGCATCCTTTTTTGAGAAATGAAATGCTCTCCAGGAAAAAAATTATAATAAAAAGCACTTGATAGTACATATTTGGAAATATGCCTCCCTGGAGATACACAGATTCTCGAAGGATGTGCCCTATCCATTCACAGGGCTAATTACCTAATTATCTGGTCAGGTGCAATAAAAACCGCTTTGACGTTCTGTTCCTTCCATATGCCAGATAAAGTGTTCTGGTGTTTGCTCTGTGCCAATTGTGAGGAGCACACTACATTCTCTTCCCACCAAGAGGAAGAGTATGGAATGGCCTTCGGGGCTGGCTGGGTGGTGCCTGCCTCAGGGTGTGAGGCAGTGGGAGACCCTATCACAGAGCTGGCAGGATGACTCGCCCTCAAGAGAGAGACCAGATTTCGGAGGACTTCTTGACCCCCAGCATCCCCTGACACGACCTTTGAGTTCTGACTCTGCCTGCCTTCTTTCTCCTGTTGCAATTGTTTCTTAGACATTTCCTAATGTTACCTGTTTACCTTATTTTTTCCCCATTTTACTTTCTGAAATACCTTCCTTGCTAACTCTGTCATTTTTTCCTACTTTAGTGTAAAAGGGGATTCTGCTTTTTTTTCTCAAGCTGGTCTAGAAGAGTCCCCTACTCCCTAGGTATAAAATTCTGATATTCCCCTGAGCAGACCATGAAAGAACCAGTTTTGTTCACCCACTGAACTCCCCCAGTCTTCATTTTCAAACCAGCCTGCAGTCCTGTTTGCTCAGTCCTGCAGCTCCCACGGCGAGGGGCTGTGTCCTCTGCTGAAGTCCCATCTGTCTTGCTCTGTGACTCTGTGCACTGTCAGCCTCTTCCCATGGATCGTTCCTTTTTCTGCCATGGCAATTCCTTTTACAAGGTTCAGGTGAGGTTTCACGTAGATGGGGGATGGGCACTGGTTCTCTCAGTAAAGCAGGGTGTCCAATCCTAAGTGCTTATGGAAGACCCTTTCCTAGAAAGCCCCCAGGCTGTCTTGGCAGGATCCCAGTATTTGGAGGGCAACGGAAGACCGCATAGGTTTTGTGCCCCAGTCTTCCAGCCTGCTCAGATTCAAGCTTAGTGCTATCAGACAACCCGTGCTCTCCTTCTTCCCTGTCTTCTGTTGCACCAGGCGTCTCAGCAATTTAATTATTCTCTGACTGTGAATAAGACATTGTGAGTTCCTCCAGGGTAAAACTATGTTTTTTGCTTCTTTCAAATTCACTTCAGTACCCAACATAGCAAATGCTCAAGTAAGTATTTTTGGATTGGTTATTTAGTAGTGTTTTGTTTATGCAAGATACCTGGTATATACACAAAAGGATTCATGGCCCCAGCACTTCTCTATGACCTAATGATTTCCTACTGTTTAATCTTTTTTTAGTACTATAGTATTTAGTACTACAGTATTAGGTTGACATGAAAATGTGACCTTTTGGTAATTCTTTTTATTTTTTAATATATTTTTTAAATTTATTTCAGAAAGGAAGGGAGAGGGAGAGAGAAATAGAAATATCAATGATGACAGAGAATCATTGATCAACTGCCTGCATACTCCCCACTGGGGATCGAGCCCACAACTGGGCATGTGCCCAGACAGGAAATGGAACTGTGACCTCCTGGTTCATACGTCAACATTCAACCACTGAGTCACACTGGTCAAGCTGTTAATTATTTTTAAATGTGTAATATTAATTGCCTTCTGAAAGTAACTAACAAACTCTTCTTTACAATGCAACTATTTAACAAATTTATTAAAATACATGTAGATATCACGTGAAAGTATGTAAGACTTGGTCCTTAACTTGCAGGAATTTCTAATCAAGACAGGCACAACATTCAGATAATAAAGCAAAACAACACTCATGTGATTAAAAGCTAACACTGGTGGTCTATGAGCAGCAGCTATTGTCCAGGAGGTATGGGTGTCCAGTTTAGTTACCGCCTCCTTTGCAAGGGTTTCCCTGGCCCTGGCATTCCACATTGTTGGACACATATGTGACAGGTACAGTTCGAGCCAGATGCAAAGTGAAGATTGCATCCCGGCATAAGCATGGCTTGAGCAAATGCTAGAAGGCAGGAGAGAAGCTGGCCGTGTGGCTCAAGAGGATCACAAGATGAGACTAAAAAGGAGTGCATTGGGGGAAACCGGGGAGGTCAGATATAAGAGAATTAAGTTTGCTCTCTAAAGCAGGGAATTGCTGCTTGAAACACAGCCCATGTCAGGAACATCCCCCAAAGACTCCCCAGCCTCCCTGTGATCAACGATCCAGAAAGATCATCAAGGTGCAGGAGGGAGGAGAGGTGGTGTCAACCGAGAGGAGAGGTCATGAGCAGAGAAGTGACAGTTTTCCCTTTTGCTTTGAGTCTTAGTACTTTTACCTCAAGGATGACTCTACCTAGAGATTCTTGGGCCCTGGCTGCCTACGCTTGTTCAAGAAAGAAATGACGATGGTGTTCTGACACCTGCTAGCTCGGCTGAGGTTTCAAAGCTACACTGTTCTGGAAAGTGGCTGTGGCTGAGTTCTGCGATCCTCCCTCCCACGAGCCAAATACGTCCCACTATAATGGTGCAAGGAAGCGGGAGGGCTTGCTTTCCATTTGGTTTGTTAGGTTTCTGACATCCAACCTCGGTGACGAAGATTCCATCAACACTCTGGAACCCCCCTGGGCATTGTCATTACCTTAACCGTCATCGTAAAGAACACTCAATCTGATTCATCCCGAACAGGAATACCTGGTGTTCTTAAGATTTGGTCTTTGTCAAAAACCAAAGATTCACTTCAGGATGTTTGGATGTCTTTATTTGCAGTGTTTTCTTAGTTAGGTGCTATAAGGAAAGAGGTCTTATAACAGTTCAAGCCACCGTTCAAAATAGGCCAGAACAGCTTCCAGGGTGCAGCCTGGCTGCCCCTGTGACTTGTATCCTTTTATCACTGTCTTGTAAGTTAGCGTGAGAAGTGTGTTTCAGCCGCACAGAAACTGGACATTGTTGGGCGTTTCTGCCTCACCCGCTTCAGCAGCAATGCTGCCAAAGATGACACCGTGTTGAAAACAGAATGCTGCCTCCATCTCCGGCACTCTGAGCTCTTCTCAGCAAGGCCTGTTCCCAGTCCACAGTGATGTCAATTGCAAACCTAGAGCCCTAATGTCACAGGAAAGCCTGTGGAAGTCTGCAGGACAAGAGACAGACAAAGCCCTGACTGGTGTGGTTCAGTGGATAGAGCATCAGCCTGCGGACTGAAGGGTCCCAGGTTCGATTCCTGTCAGGGGCATGTACCTGGGTTGTGGGCACATCCCCAGTATGTGCAGGAGGCAGCTGATTGATGTTTCTCTCTCATCAATGTTTCTAACTCTCTATCCCTCTCTGTAAAAAAATCAATAAAATATATTTTTTTTTTTAAAGAGAGAGAGACAGACAGACCTGGGCACAAACGGTAGCTGTGGCCATGCTGATGGATAGAATGGCACCCTCTTCTTTCCCTCCCTTGACAACAGGAATCACACATAGAAAAGATTAGGGTTCAAGGGGAGGGGAGGGGCAGTGGCTGAGTGACAAAGCAGGAGTGTGGGTATTGTATCAGAACAATTTCTGCAGCACTAATGGCTATAGAGCCTGATGTTCTGTCTGCTAGTTCACAGCTCAGGGCAGCCATTGTCCAATGCACATATGGCGGTATTGTGTCGGCCGCTGTTTAAATCCTCACAGAGCACAGATGGCACTTGCATAGTATCAGCAGTAACTCTTCCCCATGGGCAGAGCCCATTGTGGAAATAGGAGAGACGAGGAGAAATCAGAGGTATATGGTCCCTTTGGTCTGATTTCCATATATGCACTTACCCCATCCAACTCACTGGACAGCCTTGGGTAACCAGTCTCAGCTTCTGTTATGTGGTGGTTAGTAAAGGATTTCAGTGAAGGAGACTGAAAAAATACTGTTATTGCTGTTGTATAAGCCATGTCTACAAGGTGAAATCTGGAGCTTTGTTCATGTGTAAGGCACAGTAACACCCACTTTCCCTGCAGAGGAAAGCCTGCTGCCGGAGGAGATGATGCACATCTTAGAATCTTCAGTACTTGTGTCTCGAAAGCCCTTCAAGTGTATTATCTACATTTCCTCAGCATGTCCCTATTTATTTCTGCTTTGCAAATGAAACGGGGAAATGGCAGCAGAGTTTCTCAAGTAATCAGGGTCGGATTACCTTCCCCTCTTACAGACCAGGGGTCCTCTCCTGTGGCACTGAGTCCTCCTGGCTCCTGGAGTAATCATGGAGTGTAAACCCACTTGCTTCCAGAGGTCAAAAAAAAATAACATTTTTCATAAGAGATGTGCAATCTGTCAGTTCTTCAGTTTTGATTTCAATGGAAAATATAACTTAGGTTTTTGAAGAAAAAAAAAATTCTCTAACCAGGCACAACAGATGTCTTCAAATGTGTGATGGACTGTCATGTGAAAGAGGGATTCAGATTGTCTGCTGCAGTGGGCATTACTAGGGTTAGTGCAATTCAGTTCAACTAATAGTTATGGAGAACTTACAGTGCACAAGGCCCGTGATTTAAATAGAAGGGGGCTAAGGAAGATGAATATCCTGCTAAACTCATGACACCAATTATTACAGAAGCAAGCAGGTTTGACAGTGATATGAAGATGTGAAATATTTGGTAAATAATTGGATAAACCAAGGAGAAGGGGAATACAAAAGCAATTCTTCTAGTCTCCAATGTCAATCCAACAATGGGTGAAGCAGAGTAATAAAAAATTAAATTGGCCCCGTGGGCATGGTTGAGCATAGACCTATGAACCAGGAGGTTATGGTTTGATTCCTAGTCAAGGGCACATACCTGGGTTGCAGGCTCGATCCCTAGTGTGGGGTGTGCGGGAGGCAGCCGATTGATGATTCTCTTTCATCGTTGATGTTTCTATCTCTCTCTCCTTTTCCCTTTCTCTCTGAAACCAATAAAAATATATTTTTTAAAAATTAATTGGAGATTATCACCAGAATAATAAGTAGAATTTCTGAGGTAACCCAAGTAACCTGATGAGCAAAAAGATATCACATTGAAATACGGCTATGAGGAGACATGCAGAGCAGCAATGTATGTCCACAAGCTCTATAAGAAAGTCCAAAAGCATAAGGACAGGGACCCTCAGAAGAGTAGAAGAAGGAGAGGAGAAGAAAGAGGGGCAGCATTGCTATTGATGTAGGAGCTCATCTGGGGTTATATAGTGAGGGCCATTTCAGATTCCATGTTCCTATTTCCACTTACAAAATTAGAGCGAAGGAGAGGCATGGTGCAGAACTTCAACTGTGTGAATAGCTACCAGAATTCTCTTCAACTAATATAATACCTGAATGGTTATTGATTTGCCTTATTGGTAATTTCACCTTCAAGAAGGTGGACAATTCAAGGGTAGAATTGCTATTTTGTTCCTAGTAATAGTGACTAACTACAAAGAATTCACAAAAGTACTAGTATTGTAAAAGAGATGTCATCCCTGGTAACCACCATTCTACTTTCTGGATCAGAAGGCTCTGATGAGGGACTGAACTTCTCATCACTAGAAACCTTAAAAAATGTTTTGTTTCTGGTTGAATTTAATTAGAATTTTTCTGCTGATTAGTGATATTGAGCACCCTTTCATATGTTTGTTGGATACTTGATATCTTCTTTAGAGAAACATGAAAATCTATTAGTTATTTGATATTTTTATCATTGAGTTGTAGGAGTTCTTTATATATTCTGGGTATTAACCTCTTATCAGATAAATGATTTGAAAATATTTTCTCCCATTCCATAAGTTGCCTTTTCACTCTGTTGAGTCCTTTGATGCACAAAAGTTTTTAAGTTTGATGTAGTCCCACTTGTCTATTTTTGCTTTTGTTGCCTATGCTTTTGGTACCACATCCAAGAAGTAGTTGCCAAGTCAAGTCTCATGAAGCTATGTCCATTAGATGGAAAAGTGAGAAAAACTTGTAGAAAGAAATGGAAACCCCAAGTATATGAACAATATGAAAACATCTGTGCTCATAGTCTGGATAAAGTAAAACTCCTAATCTACAGGGGAAAATTAGATATGATTATGGCACAATTTGTTATGGTCAATATCTTTGAGGAACTGTGGAATCCAGGAAAGCATCAGACGTCTGTAGACCAGAAAAGGATATCATACTAGTAGTTCTTTCAAAACCAAGGAAGAAAGTGAATCTCAAAGGTTGACTGAAGAGCAACTTGCATAATCTGTATATCTAGACAACTATATACCCTTGGGTCAAAAAAATCAATTTTGCAAGATTATGATGGACATGTGGCTTATCAGTAGCATATGCTGAAAAAAAAAAAGCTCAGAGATGTTAATTGACAACACCATCCTATATAATAAATAGGTAATATGCAAATTGACCATCACTCCAACACACAAGATGGCTGCCCCCATGTGGTCAAAGATGGCTGCCACAAGATGGCCAGCAGGGAAGGGCAGTTGTGGGCGATCAGGCCAACAGGTGAGGGCAGTTGGGAGGGACCAGACCTGCAAGGGAGGGCAGTTGTGGGCTATCAGGCCTGCAGGGGAGGACAGTTGGGGGGACCCAGACCTGCAGGGAAGGGCAGTTGAGGGGGGACCAGGCCTGCAGGGGAGGGCAGTTGGGGGTGATCAGGCCTGCAGGAGAGGGCAGTTGGGGGCGACCAGGCCAGCAGGGGAGGGCAGTTAGAGGCAATCGGGCCAGCAGGGGAGCAGTTAGGCGTTGATCAGGTTGGCAGGGGAGTGGTTAGGGGGCAATCAGGCAGGCAGGCAGGCGAGCAGTTGAGAGCCAGCAGTCCTAGATTGTGAGAGAGATGTCCTAGATTGGAGAGGGTGCAGGCTGGGGTGAGGGACACACACACACACCGCGTTCCCCCCCCCCTGCCCCCAGTGCATGAATTTCGTGCACCGGGCCTCTAGTAAGTAATAAGTGACAATTAAAAAAATCTTTGTTGGTATTCATAGAAAATAGGATCTAAACTCAGGGAGGTGAAGGTTCTGTCCTTTATACCAATGATGGAGCATTCACTCAGTCCAAATACCCTGTAGGGAGTATAGTCAAACTCATACAGTTCAGAGAAGGGTACTTTGGTGTCAGGAGTGGGAATTTTGGGCTTGAGAGAAGAGCCATTAGAAGGCTCTGATGAGGAACTGAACTTCTCATCTCTAGAAACCTTAAAAAATGTTTAGTGTTTCTGGTTGAAGATCAAGTAGTTGATGGTGGGTTTGAAATGACTAGAGGGATTGATGAGGTAAAGTCAAACCTTGACTCAAAGAAATTCTGGTCTAGGAAGACGACTGATTTCCTGAATGGAGAGAGGGTCATTTAAAATGGAAATTAGGTAATTTTTTTAAATCATTTTAAAAATAGTTTTCTGTTGGAGGTAGTTTTTCAAATGAAACTGTAAACTTAAATGCAGGTTTTACTACTTTCTGGCTGGTGAGTGGGATGCTTTTCACTTTCATTTTACACTGAAAAAGGTAAAAAGTTACTACCATCTTATACCTATTTTAGGATCTACACTTATACCGAAATTGAGTTTTCAAAAATTATTCCATGAAGTTCATTATATAATGTTTCAGAAGGGAGATTTTTCTATTTTATTATATGCTTTTAGAGTAAATATGAAAACAGTACCTTATATTGTATCATATGTAACTTTTGCCTGTCACTTCCCTGGGAAATGTAACTATATATACATGAGAATGAGAAAGTAATTAAGGCCACAGATGAAGGACTTGAGATGAGGAGGTGGTGAAATGAAAGTCCCACGGGGTCAAGGTATTGCTAATTCTCAGGAAAGACAGTGAATGTTTGCTTCCCCTTCTCTGTTCTCATTCACCCTGTGACAATCAGATATACACTGAGTGGCCAGATTATTATGATCTCTGAACACATAATAATCTGGCCACTCAGTGTATATTCTATATAATAAAAGGCTAATATACAAATTGTCCCCTCAACCAGGAGTTCAACCAGCAGGCAGTCCAGCCAACCGCCCATGTCCCCTCCCCCTGGCCAGGCTGGCCGGACCCCCACCCATGCATGAATTCATGCACCGGGCCTCTAATGTATATATATATATATATATATTATATATATCACACACACTCTCTCTTTCACACACACACATACAGATTATTATGAGTTCAGAGATCATAATAATCTGGCCACTCAGTGTATATACCTGTGGAGCAGGTCCAGCTGATGATTCTGAGCTGACTGACACAGGTGGAGGACACATGTCGTTCCCTCTCAACATCAGCTTTATCAGGCTGCTTTTCTACTTTGGAACAAAGCTTTGGTGCCAAGGCTCCCCATGGAGAAACACATTTCAGCTTTCATGTCGTCCAGATTCTAAGGACTGATGCTGAGCTGATCCTACTAATCTACCAAATTTATATGTGATAAAAATGCTTCCTAGGATGTACAGGGCAACAGAAAGACTTAGCAGTTATCTTCATTTTTTAAGAGAAATCTAGGCACTGATTCTGAAGAATGTAAATAATTTTTTTAAATCTTTTAAAACTACAAAAAAAATTTTAAGTGTCTTTTTACTTTTTGATCACAATGCTCATACATTCCCAAGAGAGAGGACCAGGCATGAAACAGTAGAGATTAATGTTTCTTTCAACAGGTCATTGTGGGAAATAAAATAAGTGCCACTACCTCACAGACCAAAGTTTAACAAGGCACGAGAATCAAGTGTGAGATTCACCCTTCTTCATACCCACAGAAGGACCACTTCCAGTTGACCAGCCTCCTTTGGATGGAGCAATATAAAATATTTGAAAGGAAAAAAACCTGAGTATTTTAGAGTGTCATAAAACTCACAGTAACGTCTTTCCATAGGACAGACATTTCTTTCCTGGTTCAGCTCAGAGAAGCAGCAACAGATGGGAAGGGAGCATGGTAGCTGAACTCTGCAGTCAGAAGACTTGAGCTGAGCCCTGGCTGACCAGCCCTGTGACTTTGGGAAACTCCCATCACCTTTCTGGGCTTTCTGGGCTTCACCTTTTTTTGGCTTCCTTGGTTGAAAAATGGATGAGGATTGAGTCAGGGAAACAGAAACCATGCCAGGTGTTTCAAACCGAGGGGATATAAAACAGGGAATTGGTTACACAGGTGTTGGGAAACTGGAAGAACAGAAAGGGGAAGGAGAGTTAATGCAGTGATTAATGACTGCAGGAAGCAGCTACCCCTGCGAGGGCAGGAGGGCACAAAAGGGACCTGTGAGCACGGAGGAGGGGCCGATGCCTCAGGAGCTGCATCTGTGGAGGAAACGGCCCCTTCCAGGCACTCCAGCGGGAAGTCCGGGGCAGCCTCTTCCACACACACCACTGAGGAAGGAAAGAAAGAAGGAAACAGAAGAAACCTTGGCATAGCTTCTGCTTTCGTCCCACCTTCTGATCTCCCACCAGTGCTCCCTCTTGGCAGAATCCAATAACAAGGAGCCAGGGAACCCCAGTTTATGAACTCCCAGCCTCAGCATTACAAGAGGGAACATGATAAGAATGGACATGAGGCAGAGAGGCAATAAATAGTAAAGAAGCAGTTTATGAGTTTATATTGTCAGATGTTAAAGTTAGTAGTTGGTCACAGCTTCTTAGATTTTCCTGTTTGTATTAAAATAATGCTATTTTAGTACATAGATCAAATGGATGGATTTGGTTCTGACTTAAACAATTTTGGAATAATTTTAAAGTTTTTTATTTTATTTTAAAAGAAGTTTGTATTTCCTGATTTAGGAGAACCTACAAGATGTACATTCTGCAAACCCTTGAGCCAGGAGAAATTATAGGGAAAGTGTGAGTTATTGTAGGGTCCATCCTACAATAATCCCAGGAATTAATTTCAGGGAGTCTCAGATCATGCCTCTTGATAATGGGGACTCGGGTCAGGTCATTGTTTGCTTAACCTACCTGGTTTTCTTTTTTTGAACTAATCAAAAAAAAGAAATACCATGTATTTCAGTTCAAGATACCCATGATTCTGCCAGTCACCACCAACCTACACTGTGATCACAATAGCATGCCAGCTACCCTTTGGGGTTTAACTCAAATACTAGTAGAGTTCCATTGTTTGACCTCCATCCTAGGATGCCATCACCCCCACTGAAATCAGGCAACCAGTTTCAACTGCAGGGGATAGGTTGTGTGTGCATGTGCATGTGTTGAAAGGGCCGGATTCATGAGCATATGACATGGGCAGTTGCACAGGGACCTGTGTTCAGAAGGATCCTGTACTTGGTTTAAGGTTCTACTGTCATCATCTTGAAATTTGTAATAGTCTCTGAACAGCATATATGTTCACTTCATAGCCAGTCTTGGTGATAGGGCAGAGGAGGGCACTTGTGAACAGAGGCCCAGGAGAGGCCTCACTGAGAAAGCTGCATTTGAGGAAGAGCCTGAAGGAAATGAAGGAGCAGCCATGATTTCAACTTTTTCTGATGAACTTCAACTCAGCCTTCAAGATTCAGGGCAAAGGTCACCTTCTCTAGGAAGGCTTACACGCTAATACCTCTAGTAGTTACGCTGATACCTCCAGCACGTCCTTCCTTAGTACCCTGCAAATACCTGTAACACACTCAGGTTCCATTGTAGACATTTGTATTGAACATTTGTCTCCCTGGTCACCCTCTTAGCTCCTTGGAGAAAGAGACTATACTTTAGTCTTCCTCGTAACAACAAAGTAATAGTTGTCACTCAATACCAGACCCTGTTCCAAAGGTTTTACTACAAGGCAGGCACCGCTGGTGTCCCTGTCTTTTTATTTTTTTAAATAAATCTTTATTGTTCAGATTATTACAGGTGTTCCTCTTCCCCCCCCCCCCATAGCTCCCCTCCACCTGATTCCCCACCCCACCTCATGCCCTTACCCCCCGCCACTGTCTTCATCCATAGGTGTAAGATTTTTGTCCAATCTCTTCCCGCACCCCTCACACCCTCTTCCCCCTGAGAATTGTCAGTCCACTCCCTTTCTGTGTCCCTGATTCTATTATATTCACCAGTCTATTCTGTTCTTCAGACTTTTTATTTACTTGATTTTTAGATTCACTTGTTGGTAGTGGTGTCCCTGTCTTATAGTCGGAGAACCTTACGCACAGAAAGGTTAAGTGACCAGCCCAAGTTACACAGCTGGTACACAGTAGGCCTGGAATTTGAATCTAAGAAAGCTGGTTCCCCAGACCTTACACAGTGCACAGTGAGTGCCTGATACATGGTTGATAAATGACTGGATGAGTAAGCGAAAAATAGTTAACTAAATGACCAAGAGCTTTGTTGAAATAATTAAATTAATTTAACCAATATGTCCTGAGCATAGTATGCTTGTATAGCTTGCTGCTTTGGGGAGATCAGTGTGATAATATGGATGTAAATTATAGGAAATTCAGATTAGAAGTGACAGCTCATTGCTAATTCAGTCTTCATCCTACAGAATGGGATGCAGTGCAGTGTGGGGGTGGGGAGGAAGAGTGAGTTGTCACCAGTGTTGTTTTCTTTATTTCACAAGTGCCTTGCTGTGCAGAACTCAACCAAGAGGGGTGGTCAGTGGCCACAATGTTTTCAAAAGCCCACCAGTACCTGTCTTGTGTGGCTCAGTGGTTGAGCAACGACCTATGAACCAGGAAGTCACAGTTAGATTCCTGATCAGGGCACATGCCCAGGTTTCAGGCTCAATCCCCAGTGGGGAGGGTGCAGGAAACAGCCGATCGATGATTCTCTCTCATCATTGATGTTTCTATCTCTCCCTCCCCCTTCCTCTCTGAAATGAATAAAAATAATAATAATAATAAAAAGCCGGTGTAGGAGAGATCCAGCTTCATTAGGGAATGTGCATGGTATTGCTGAGAGTAAAAGGTTCCCCATCGTGTACGGATGTAATTAAAGGACCTTGAATGTGCCTCCGCTCTCCTGGGAACAGCCACCAGATCCCCTGATTTGTCGGATCAGCCGTCTACAGATGGCTCAATGCTACAGCCATGTGTTTACACTGCCTGAACCAACTGAGGAGATCTTAATCACATGGCTTAAGAAGGGAATGCTGTTCCAAGTCTCATAAAAATTCCCAATGCCTGATCTCTGAATAGGCTAGAAAGATGAGACTTAGAAGTTCCCTTTTATAAGCTCTGTCCAGCAGCAAACTGGGCACCTCCTGAGAATTAGTGCCCCAGCTCTGCCAACAGCACCCAAACGTGCCCCCTGCCAATTCAGTTTTCATCAGTTCATCTTCCTTCCATCAACAGCATAGAGATGATACTTCACAGCCCAGGGGAATACAGGATTAGGGTCATCATTTCACTGAGTCAAATTTTCAACACATTAGCAGCCACCATCGTGCATGACTTTGGTAGTCTGACCTGAATTCTTGCAGGCCTAAAACCTGAAGGTCAGTGCCACTTGCCTTGTGTATGCCGACTCCCAGATGAGGGCATTGCCTCCTTGGGAGCAACCAAGACCTCTCCTAGGTCTTAGCCCCCCATGCACACTCCTCTAGTGTGTGATTCAGCCTCATCTAGAGCACATTATGGAACCAGGTAGTTATTTATTTAAGAAAAAATACTCTTCAACACGTTTCATTCAAAATAGTTCATTCAAAATGCAAGACTGTTCTCCCGAGTTGTCACTAATACTGTATTTTGCATTTGTTTATCATGCCTCTATGGCCATTCCTGACTAGTGAATTTTAGCCTAGATACGTCTGCTTCCCTTAGAACAGTGGAACACAGTCCATTAACAGCAGTGAGATAAAACTAGTGTGCTATTTCTAGTCCACTTCATTCCACTTTAACTTCCTGATCATTACCTTTTTAAATAACATTTTTATGGGTCATTAGTTTTGTGGAAGATTCTCCACCACCCATCCCTTCCTATTTTTTCCCATTATCAGAGCCTTGCTTGTTAAAAAAATACAAAGTAAATAACAAGGCTGACTTGTAGTCAGTTTCATAAACATATAGCTTATGGCTTCACATTTGCTCTATGAATATAATTGGTGAGTTTAATGACTCCTAAAAATGGAAAGATAGTATAACCTACTCAAAATGGAGCTAAACCAATATTTAGAAAGCCTCTGGCTGCAGGTGTGATGGGCACTTGCTTTCTGTTTTGTGCACTTGGAAGTGTTACAGCTAGCCTAGATTCACCAGAGATGGGTTCCTGGGAGGGACACCTGTGGCAATTCAGAAGGTACCCATTGTATCAAAGCAAGCCGTGACCCAAAGCAGACATAGATAGCGGGAATTCATTGCACTCCAGGTGTCCTGCTCACCAGTGTTCATGGGATTCCCCCTAGACCTCAGCAGTTTCCTCTTCTCCTGAAGCTGCTCTGAATTTCTCAGTTGACAATTAATTATGTAATTTTGTGAGAACCTTTCTATCATTGACTTACACTGTGACTTAATAGTTAACTTCTCATTGTTTTAATACCTCTTCTACAAAGCTGAATTGTAGATTTCATGAGCATATGCCTGGGTCTTGTTCTTATCCATTCCTCACAGCTCTAGGATTGGAATCCCAGCTCTATGACCTTGGATGAATTCCCTCACCTCTTTCTCAGTTTCTTTGACTACAAAACAAGGCAGCCCAGCCAGTGTGACCCACTTGGTTGAATATCATTCCATGCATCAATAGGCTGCTTGTTCGATTCCTGGTCAGGGCACATGCCCAGACTGCAGGCTCGATCCCCAGTAGGGGGCATGCGCAAGGCAGCAGACTGAAGTTTCTCATGAACGTTTCTCTCTCTCTCTCCTCTCCCTTCCTTTCTCTGAAATCAATAAAAACATTTTTAAAAGACAATCATGCCCGCCTTGCAGGGCATTACAGAAACCAGCTAGCACAGTGCTGGGCCCCAGGAGGTGCTTGGTGAATGAGAACTTTGACTCACTAAACAGAGCCTGTACACAGAAGCTGAGCAATTGAATATGACAAAGCAGGATTAAACCCATGTGGGAGAAGAGCTAGTTATGGACTTACTCTTGAAACTGCATGGTGAGGGCACCATTTCCCCTGACCCTGGGCTTGGAGGACAGTGTATAGCCCTGTTTTTATTCATGACTCTTTCATGACCATCTGACGATCACTTCAAGCTCATCATTCTCCTAAGTCTAAAAGCATTGGTGATTTGATTTGGGATGTGGAGACTGCTCATTGGCATCCTCGTCCAACTCACACATTGAAGAATCAGCTCTTCCCGGAGTGGGGAAGCTTTTTCCAGCTCCTTGCAGCCATGAGGCAAGTGGTGACGCCCAGGACCGATCCGGTGATCCGTATGGGTGTCTCTGACTTATTTAAGAATTACCTTTAAAAGCAATCATAGTGGGGGTTGGTGGTGGGGCCTAATGAGACCAAGAGCATCAAAATAAAAGAGAGATGGTGATAGGAATGAGAGTATGAGGAGGTCTGTATAGAAAACATAAATAGCAATGTGTTGAGTTTTCCCCATTTCCCGTATAGTGAGCACATCTGCCAGAACTAAAAATGTGCATTATCCACTCAGCCTCTGGCAGATTGCCTAGGAGCAGAGCAGAGATGCTTACTAATGGAGGGTCACCCCTGCCTTGATTCCGCCATTCCTCTCTTTGTGGTGGAGCTATGTTACAATGAGGAACTGGCCATGTGACATTCTTGTTGCCGTCTTTGGTTACTTATAAATACACACTTCTTTGTCTTGCATCCCTTTTAAAGGTTCCTAAGAGAAATGGCAATAGGACAGTATTACATTATGAATCTATTATGATGTCAGCTTAGTAGACCACAAAACTGTAGGTTAGATGAGCTCCTTTTTAATACTAGTTCTAGGGGACTAGACAAATAAGGACTGTTGCCTAGCCTGCATGCATTGGTTAGGGTTGGTATGTTGGTTTACTCGATGCCTTGCCCCAAACATAATTTGAGACAACACTTACCAAGCAGTGTTGTCAGCTTCTGTAGTTGTATGTTACAGGCACACTTAGACTTATGACATACTCAGTAATATGCAAGTTTTCTCAGGCATTTATCATGTTAGAGAGACCCTAGTTAGATGCAGAGTTACAATGAGAAATGAAACAATCCATGATCTGAAGGACCTTGCTGTCTTATGGTAGAAATAGACCCAATCCTATCTAATACAGAGGGAATATGCCAATTGACCATCACTCCATCACAAAGATGGCTGCACCCACAGCTGCGGCCAAGTTCCCATAAGGAGCCTTAAAGAGCAATCAGCAGGGACTTGAGGCTATGCCCTCCCCCTACCCAGCAGGGCTTGACGGGGGACCCAAGGTGTGCTTCCCGTCCTGGTGCTGGGCTAGGGGACCTCAGGCTGCTCCCCCCGTCCCAGTGTCAGGCCAGGGGACCTCAGGCCGTGCCCCCCACCAGGTGGGGCTTGACAGGGGACCTCAGGCCATGCCCCCCACCCAGCAGGGCTTGACGGGGGACCTCAAGGTGCACCCCCAGTGCTGGGTCGGGCGAACTCAGGCCATGCCCCCACCCAGCAGGGCTTGACAGGGGATCTGAGGCTGTGCCCCTGCCAGTGGGGCTTGATGGGGGACCTGAGGCTGCACCCCCCCCCCCCCAGTGCTGGGCCGGGGGACCTGAGACTGCACCCCCCCTGCCTGGCAGGGCTTGACAAGGGACCTCAGGCCATGCCCCCCACCCAGTGGGGCTTAACAGGGGATCTCGGGCCATGTCCCCCACCTGGTGGGGCTTGACGAAGGACCTCAAGGCACGCCCCCTGCCCCAGTCTGGGCTGGGGGACCTCAGGCCATGCCCCCATCCTGGAACCGGGCCAGGGGACCTGAGGCTATGCCCCCTGCCCAGCAGGGCTTGACAAGGGTGGGACTGGTCGGGTCTGAATCTAGCCCAATGGGGGGGGGGGGCAAGCTGGGTCTGGGTCTCTCATGATTTTGAGGTGCATGTGGGCAGGCGGGGACTTGACTCTGGGTCCCATGGTGAGCCCCAGACTCTGACAGGAGAAAGGTTTTCATATACATTTTACTAATTTTCTTTCATCTGTGACACTTCTATTATAGAGAAAGGGCAAATAGCAATATTAAAATATTTCCTCTAATTAATCCCCTTTTAATGTGCACGAATTTCATGCACCGGGTCACTAGTTAAGTATAACAGAACTGAGATAGCAATGATTTCCCTTGTAAAACTCTAATGTGGGGCTAACAGTCACGGTTTTTGTTGTATTTCTTTTTTAACCAAATATCTTAGGACTCATTATCTGACAAGAGATTTTTTTATTTGGAATTTTATTTGAAGTCCTTCAAAATTCTTAATAATTAAAATCCCATTCAGTTCTGTATCTAAGAAATTTCCCTTATGGGAAAGAATGCAGCAATATAAAACGGGTGCTGCCCTGGAGGATCCACATTGCCTCACTCTGGCTGTGGGGCTGAGAGGGTGTGTCATTCCTTCTGTCTAGGAGGTTTGGAGAGGGCTCCCAGAGGAGCTGATGTCCGAGTTGAATCGTGAACAGCAGATATAAGTCCTCATAAGAGTTTTGGCTCTGTGTGCTGTGGTGAATTTAATACATGTGGGAGTCGACCACAAAGCTTGCGAGTTCCTCTTGCTCTACGCCTTTTCCCTCAGCAGATATTTCACTTGTGCAATGGCTTCTTTTACCTGATTTGTACATCTCAAGTTGTAGACTGCTGCCCCTCCCAATGGGGTCAGCAGTGCTTACAAGAACCTCAAGGATGTGTGGTTTTGCATGGAGGGTAAGGAAGCCTGCCCCAAATACCAGCAAGTTTAATCCACTTCCATCAGGAGAAAAAAAACAATTGGCCTTGGGCAATGTATTTCTAATTATCTAAGTTATTTCCTGTGTATGTGCATAAATAGCACATTTTCAATCTGTGTAAAATATAATGGATGAGCAGCACATGACAGCAGGCTTAGCCCCTGATTTACCAGGAAAGACAGCTGTGTGGCAAAGCTGCTGCTTGTAATTAGGGAAGGACTAGCCCCTGTCCTGTGCCACTCAGCAGCTTCAACCTGTAACCCCCATTCTTTATGGGCTGGGAGTTAATTTCTTGCAGAGAACACTGCTTTGGATTGTCATCATCTCCAGTATCATTGTAAGATCGGGTATGACGTGATGACTGAAAAGTCCCAACTAGAAGCCATGATGAATGAGCAAAATGGGAGTTGCTTTTAATGTCTCCTGTTAACTTGTGAGAAAAGACTATTTGGAAACCCTACAGGCTTTCAGTTTTGAACAGAGCCACCCTACCAGTTGTGCGGTTCACAAGCAAACTAGAATGCCATCTTTGGCTCCGGGCAGCTGCAACAAGTGTCAGCGCACTCCTGATGTAGAAGGGCTCTCAACAGGGCCAACTGGGAGGGAAATTAATGGGCGTCCCATTGTTACCGTGCATCTTCGCCAGGATATTTCATTAGTGTAAACACTGCACCCGTTGTCGTCCTGTGCAGCCACTTGACCCTGGTGATTTTCAATTCTGTGTGCCGCTGATGAAATCGAGCAGCCGCATGCGCGAGGCAGGCGCTAAGGCGCTAATGATCAGACGCAGAATCACTGCTGACCCAGGACAGATTAACTGCTCCTTTGCAGTCTTTGTTCTGGGACATTAGCACTGTCTGGTTATCTTGCTTCAGTTGAGGGATTCGGGACAATAGCGGTGTTGACGGTAACTTCATGGCCCTTTTCCCTGTTTGTGTTGCAGGTCACGGCCAGGGGCTTCGGGCCGCTGTTGCAGTTCGCCTACACCGCCAAGCTGTTGCTCAGCAGAGAAAACATCCGCGAGGTCATCCGCTGCGCCGAGTTCCTGCGCATGCACAACCTGGAGGACTCCTGCTTCAGCTTCCTGCAGACCCAGCTCCTGAACAGCGAGGATGGCCTGTTCGTGTGCCGCAAGGACACGGCCTGCCCGCGCCCCCACGAAGACCATGAGAACTCCGCGGGAGAGGAGGAGGAGGAAGAGGAGGAGACGATGGAGTCGGACACGGCCAAGATGGCCTGCCCCAGGGACCAGACGCTTCCACACCCTGTCAGCTTCGAGGCCACGGCCATCCCGGGAGCACAGAAGGAAGAGGCTTTGCTTGTGCCCGCGTCCGACGGGCCCACGGACACCAAGGAGAGCTCCGAAAAGGACGCGTTGACGCAGTACCCGCGATACAAGAAATACCAGCTTGCATGTACCAAGAATGTCTACAATGCATCATCACACAGTACCTCAGGTTTTGCAAGCACATTCAGTGAAGATAGCTCTGGCCACAGCCTCAAGCCCGGGCTCTCCATGGGGCAGATCAAAAGTGAGCCACCCAGTGAGGAGAACGAGGAAGAGAGCATCACACTCTGCCTGTCCGGGGATGAGCCTGAGGTCAAGGACCGAGCAGGGGATGTGGAAATGGACCGGAAGCAGCCCAGCCCCGCGCCCGCGCCCCCCTCGGGGGCCGCCTGCCTGGAGAGGTCCAGAACCCTGGCCTCTCCCTCCTGCCTGAGGTCTCTGTTCAGCGTAACAAAAAGTGCGGAGCTGTCTGGCTTGCCCAGCACATCTCAGCAGCACTTTGCCAGGAGTTCCGCGTGCCCTTTCGACAAGGGCATCACTCAGGGTGACCTTAAAACTGACTACGCCCCCTTCACGGGGAACTATGGACAGGCCCACGTGGGCCAGAAGGATGCGTCCAGCCTCCCGATGGGGTCGCCCCTCAAGGGCCCTGGGGTGGAGGCTCTCTGTAAGCAGGAAGGAGAGTTGGACCGGAGAAGTGTCATTTTCTCCTCGAGCGCTTGTGACCAAGTGAGCACTTCGGTGCATTCGTATTCTGGGGTAAGCAGTTTGGACAAAGACCTCTCTGAGCCGGTGCCAAAGGGTCTGTGGGTGGGGGCTGGCCAGTCCCTCCCCAGCTCGCAGGCCTACCCCCACGGTGGGCTGATGGCCGACCACTTGCCAGGAAGGATGCGGCCCAACACTAGCTGCCCGGTGCCAATCAAGGTCTGCCCTCGATCACCCCCCTTGGAGACCAGGACCAGGACTTCCAGTTCGTGCTCCTCCTATTCCTACGCGGAGGACGGGAGCGGGGGCTCGCCCTGCAGCCTCCCTCTCTGCGAGTTCTCCTCCTCACCCTGTTCCCAGGGAGCCAGATTCCTTGCCACAGAACATCAGGAACCAGGCCTGATGGGAGATGGAATGTACAACCAAGTCCGACCCCAAATTAAATGTGAGCAGTCTTACGGAACCAACTCCAGTGACGAATCCGGATCGTTCTCGGAAGCAGACAGTGAGTCGTGTCCTGTGCAGGACAGGGGCCAGGAGGTAGGGAACCCGCCTAAATTCAAGCATGTCATCCACTCTCTCAGTCCTTTATCTGGACTCTCCCTGCCCTCCTCCCCACCCCTCACAGAGTGTTCTTATTTGCCAAGATTAAGGTTACGGTAAAGGGACTGCCTTCCCTTTTCATGGATGGTTCAAACTGATTCCAAATGAATTACTTTTGTCCTAGAAAGCACTTGAAATTTATCTAGATTTAATAGTCAACTAGCAGGTGCAAACTGCTTATTGAAACAAAGCATGAAAGCATGCCGGGTACTTCAGACCTCCCTTGCTCCTTCCCCATCTGCTCTGAAAGGACGCTGTACCCATCACCTTTGTCCTTGCTCCTCACCCCTTCAGTGTGAAGGGAATACAGAAACGCTTTAAGAAACAATTATAACTAGATAGACCCACACTAAACAAGTGCTTTTCTAGCACCCTTTAAGTTTTCCATCCCGTGTCCATAAGGCTGCAGATGGACAGCTCACCCTCCCTTCTGGGCTCAGGGTCATTGCAGAAGCACTGTAATCAGTCACACGTGACTTAATACCACTTCTCAGGCTCCCCACAAATGGCGAGAAGTTATTTTGGGGAGCAGTGGGGTTGAGTGCCAGTTTCTGTCCACACTGAAAGCAAAGTACTTCGTAGATAAAAGTTGCCAGGCTCCATCCATGTCTCACCAATGCTGGGAGAGGGAGCAGGAGTAACACCAGCCACATCGTCAGCAAGACTCACATGGCTCAGGAGAGAAAGAACAGACACCCCCTATGTTTCCCCTTCCCCCATAACCTCAGAGGCCCCTGAGAAGATATGAGGGAGTCTGTGCCACAATCTGGCACTGCCTAACTGGTTGACAAGGAACCCACCTGAGACTGCCACCTGTGTCTCAGACCTGCCTCTGGAGCTAGAGTGAGCAAATCTAGTGAGAAGTCCCTCTTCAGAGCTGCTTATTCAAAAAACATAGAAGGAGACGAAGCGTGGTCCTCAGAAGGCCTGCGCTCCCTGAATGTCAGCCTCTACTAAGGCAGGGATGCTAACCCAACTAGGCAGCGGAAATGCCACACAGGTGAGGTAGCTTTTCACAGAGCCACATTCTGTCTCTGCAAGATTGGCGAGAAGCACCCAAGGCTTTAGTTTGGCCATGTTTTGAAAACAGATTCCAAAGCCCTCGGTGCCAACTGCAGAAATAACCTGTGGTCACTGCCTTGTTTTGCTGGATAGCCCTCTGTTCATTTTGCCTGACAAAAGAAAAGGAGAAAGACAGGCTTTAATGGAGTTAAAGGAAATTTGAATGGGAACTATTTCTACTCAACTATACCATATCCCCGAAGGTTTGGGTAGAGGCTTGTGCCAAGCCAGAGGCATGTCTGTGTCTCTAGCCTGAGAGGACAGAAGTCTTGTGAGAACAGCCAGAGGTTGTGCTCTCTCTCCCCTCACTCACTTCTTTCCCTCTGATCACTTCTGTGAGGTTGTCGTCTTTTCCCCTGAAGCTTTCCATAAGCGTCCCTGATGCAGAGGCCTCGTCACTGGGTCTGGTTTGTCCACACAGTGATTTAATCTCACCAAAAAACAAAAAGCCTCCAAATCGTTGTTTTTTTCCCTCAAGAGGAGCCCTGCCGTTACGCTAAACAGGCTTGTTTTTATGACATTTCCACATGCTCAAGGAACTGTCAGTGTCAGATAAAGCTCCGTGGTTCCTCTACTATCTCAAAAGAGAGCTGAAAGCCACTTCTTGGAACTAAATGCCACCAAGAAGAGCCCATGGTTTTCCTTATGTTTGGGCCATATCTTTCGTCTGCCTTAGAGCTTTTCAGTTCCACATGAATCAGTTTAAAGGAGGATTCATTCAACCTATAAAAATGGTCATGAACAGGACTAGTCTCCCCTTAAAAAATACCACTGCTTTAAGAAATACTTTATTTTTACTTGTTTTTAATTGGGGTTTTTGCATATCTAAACAGTGGAAGAAGTGACATTGACCAAAGTTCTGTGCCATTTCAGACATCGTACTTCGCCCCTCTTGGTAGTACATTTAGGACAGGATTGGGACAGAAAAGCTAAGGTTCTTCCCAGTTTGACATTTTAGTTTTCCTAGAGTAGAGGAGATTAGGTTTTCCAAGAACTGTTTCAGGGATTCATCATCACGCTCATCTTTGAGTTCATAACTTGCTTACGGGAGTTCCTTTGACCCTGGTGGGAGTGTGGTGCCCTGTAATAACATTGAAGGCAAATCCTTTACAACCTGAATCATAACTCATTTCCCTGCACTGACCCAGAAGAATCCAACGTGTACTGGACTGGTTCTACCCCAGTTTGCTCTTGTGTAAGGTGCAGGTAACTTCTCTTCCAAGTAACTTCTCTCCCCAGGAGAGATCAGAGTCAGAAGCCAGAAAGAGTTCTCACCTCAGCCAGGCGCCTATCCAGTGCTGCAGCTCAACTCTGTGAGGAGCAAAAGAGGTGTTAGCCTACTTTAACATGTTCTAGTTCTGCCCTGTTAACTCTCTCATCTCATCAGTGTTGACCTCTCTCATCCTTTCTAATGATTCCCTAGCTCTGAAGAAAGCTTAAGTTAGCACAATACTGTCCTTTATCAACGATCAGCTTTTTACACTTACTTTCTTTTTTTTAAAAAAATAATCAAACAGCATACCCAGTTCCTGACACACCAAATTCTCTGTGCCTACAACAACATACAAACATATATTCACGTCTCTAGAGGCTTGAGTTTTACTTTCGTGGCATTTACAGTGTAATTACTCAGTGACTTGCTTTTTCACACAGCTATCTCCTGTGTACATGCCTCTAGGTCCATCACATGGGGCTTCTTTAACATCCATCAGTCCCATAAACCACAATTTACTCACCTATCATCTCTCAACAGCCATTCCAGTTTCCAATTTTTCCCCTCTTATAAACGCTGCAATAAATATTTTTGTGAATATATTTAGTAGTGGTGCTTTTATTTTTATGGGTTAGAGTTCCTTAAGTAGGTGAAAGGTTATGCTCATTCATTAAATACTGCCTAACTACTCTCCCCAAAGGCTGTAGCAATTCCCATATCCTTTAGCAACTGCCTCCTGTTCTTGCCAGTAGGAGTGAACCATCCTTTTAACTTTTGCCCATCAAAAGAGGATGACTGCTAATGAGGTTGATATCTTTGTCCATTTTTCTTTCGTGTTGTCTTTAAATCAATGTATAGAATCCTTAATCCTTAACATAGAAATATTAACCCTTTCTGATAAATGTTTTCTATATTTTTTCCAGTGTTTTTTAACTTATGGTATCTTCTTCTATATAAAAAAATTTTAAGTTTTATGTAGTTGTTATCTTTTCTTTATGACTTCTGGGTTTGCTATTTACATGAAAAGTCAGTTTGGAAAATTTTTTTTCTTCCAATGATGAAAAAATGTATAGGTCATATGAAGTAACAAAAGTAACACTTTGCATAGCAAAGTCTTAGTTTGACTGAAAATGGGAGGCAAAGTTGGGGAGGAGTATAGGGGAAAGTTTCTTTTCTATGTATTCCTATAATGTTTTAATTTCATTACGTATATCTCACACAGGTTCATTTTTTAAATTGAGATATAATTCACATACCATGAAATCCACCCTGTTAAAGTGAACAAGTCAAGGGTTTTGAATGATTCACAAAATTATATGATTATCACCACTCTAATTCCAGGACGTTTTTATCACCCCTGAAAGAAACATCCCCGTCGGTGCCCTCCCTCAATTCAGGAAACCACTACTCTGCTTTCTGCCCCTGTAGATATGCCTACGCTGAACATTTTATATCAATGAAATCTTACACTTTGTGGCCTTTTGTGTCTGGCTTCTTTCACTGAACGTAATGTTCTCAAGCTTTATTCTTGCCATTGATATGCCCCCCGATGTCATGTATCAGTTGCTTCATTTCTTTTTGTTGCTGAATAATATCCCACTGTGTGCATGCACCACACTCTGGTGATCCGTTCCTCAGTTTGGTGACATTGGGTTGTTTACGCTTTGGGGCTATTGTCAATAATGCTACTGTGAGCACTTGTGCGCAAGTTTTTTGTAGATGTGTTTTCAGTTCTCTTCGTTACATATCTAGGAGGGGCATTGCTGAATCACATGATAACTCTGTTCAACCTTTCCAGGAATTATCAGAGTGTTTTCCAAGGCAACTGCACCATTTTACATTCCCACCAGCAGTGTATGAGGAATCCACTTGCTCTACATCCTTGCCAACATTCGTTGTTGTCCATCTTTTTTATGAGAGCCATTCTAGTGGATCTGAAGTGGTATCTTCTTTTGGTTTACAGGTTCATTTTTAATATTTGAAAGTTATGGAAAAGTCACAAGTATTTTCTAAGTAGGATGCTTCTTAGTGACACAGTTTTGTACCACAAGCATTTCTAATCCGTTGTGAACTTTAGTCAGAAAAGACTGGAAAGACTGCCAAAAGTATTGATTAGTTGCGTTTGCTTTATTAACAGGGATCGTGTCAAGAGGGATCAAGTATGTGAGTGTGTATGTATCCTTGTGTGTTTCTATAGGAGCCAGGGGCAGGGTGAAATAAGGCCCAGCACCAACACTGACACATAATCATCTAGATGAGCTTGTCTGACTCTAACTCTCCCACCCAAATGCTGACTTCCAGACACATGTTATGCGTAAAATGTGTACAGTTGTTTTAGTGGTTTGTTGAATCAGGCATCTTTTTTCCACATGTCTGTAGTTGGTCCACCTAATGAGAAGAAGGCCTTGCTGGGCAGCATAGATGTCAGCCATGTTTCTAACTAAAACAGTCCTTTTGTGATGTCTAGAAAGTTGTGCTTAGCATCTGGAATTTCAAAGCATACCGTATGTCTAGAATAAGGAACCATGTGACAAAGAAAAATAGAGCTAATAAATAGAAGTGATAGTATTATTATTAACAATATGTCAGATCTATAAGGCAATGCCAACATTTCAAAGCACTTTCTCCATCTACTATCCAATTTTAGTCCTCGCAGCAGTCCTGTAAGATGAGCAGGGCAGATGTTGACTCTGACTCACAGATCCTCATAGAACTTCAGGACAGAGAGGAGGGAAGACTTGCCTGCAGTTACACGGCTAATTGATTGCAGTGTCACAACTAATCCCAGGTGTCCTTCATTTGCCCATGAGACTCTAGGGTAAAGGACAATTGTTCAGGAAACATTTCTTAGTCTGGGAGGGAGACGTCATTGGCATCTGCCCAGCGCTGAGCTGACTGTCCCCATGCCAGCAGCACTGGAGTCATTAGCCCCAGTGGGCATCTTGCCTCCTCCCCCGACAACTCCCAGAGATCTTGTAAGAGCGTAGGTGGTAGAAGCTTTGGAGAGCTGGATACTGTTAGTAGGATCGACTCCCGTGGCTTCTACTCAACTTCTGGTACTGAAAAAGGAGATAGCAAAGAAGATTCACACACCAGCTTCCACTGGGATTTCTAGAGGAAATAGATGCTTGTTTTCGGCTTTTTCTACAACGTTTTATCTCGGTCCTTTTCCAGTAGCCCCCATCCAACCACCCAGAAACAGCAGGCACATGAGATGTGTTAAGAGACACAGGAAGTGATGACAACCCGTCTCATTAAAACCCCGTAAAATATTCAGATGAAACAAGATAACAGGGAAGTCCACCAAAGCAAGAGTGTTATTGTTTGGGGAGGGGAATCTTTTCCCCCTCTTTTGTCTCATATTTGAACTTTCTGCAAGAAGTTATAGTTCTCATATAATTTCTTAAATGATACTTTTTATCTGGGAGAGTGGGGTGTATCGGCTGCAGAAGCTGGGCAGCTGTTTGCAGTGGAGGGGAGTGGAGCCGCTCATTAGTGTTTAGTGAGAAGGATGCACTGGCACCCCCTGGCCAGGCCCACGAGGAGGAATATTTAGATTTCATTCACCCTCCAGAAGTCACACAGCATTCTCACATCTTTTGCCAGCCTCTGGGGCCAGAAGTCCCTCAGCACATGGCAGGGCCACTCATTCCTCTGACTGCTCAGGAGCTGGGGTCCCAGAGGGTTTCACCCTCCTCTGGCCACTGCTAAGCCAGCCAGTGCAGGTGCTGAGCTGAAACACCTCTGTCCTGTTCCTCCCATTGTGCTAAGAAGGAAGCTGGGGCCAGGTCAAGTCAACGGGGGCAGACCATGCACTCTGAGGCACCGGCTGGCTCCAGGGCCACAGGCCCTAGGCTTGCTGACTCTCAGAGTCTCTACTGAGAAGCAAAGCTTGGGTGGCACCTCTACGGCGGCCCCGAGCCTGAAGAGAAATCAGGGCCCTCGATCCCATGGAAAAGCCACAGAAGGGCCCTCCCTCTCCTGTGCAGCCTGCTCAGCCTCCTCTGCTTAGTCTCATATGCCCGTGGTTGATTGTATAGCTGCAGGCTGGCCATTCGGACAGGGGCTGGTGGTAGTTGGCAGGATCTCCATCTTGTCTAGTTGGGTGTTTTGCTCTATCTGCGAGAGTCCAGTGAATGAAAACCAAACCACTGCTGAGAAGTTAAATCTTGGAAGAATAAGTGTGTGGAAGGACAGTAAATAAGATGGGAAGTCCTATTAGGCCTGTTTGGGTTGTAAGAACTCTCTGGAAGAAAGGGAGAAGGGCCTCAGCCTTCTCGATGTGTTTCAGCGTATCCAAAGGCCAAGTAGCATTAGCGGACTTTGCAGCCCTGTTTGAAGAGTTGCGGGGGTGCCTGCGAGCCTGAGAATGGAGTATTCCCCCAGCTCCATGAGGAGTCTGTGCCCACTCTTCATCTCTGGGGACCATGCCCATTGGCTTGGAGCTCACATCTCTGACCATAGCAAGCAGCCGCAGTGAGTGACCAGTGAGCCTCTCCAAGAACACCTCTGGGACGAACCTCCGGTGCTGGTGGAAATTCTCCCTCACTATAGGGGAAACAGAGCCTTTTAAAAAGAAACAAGAGTGTTTGGGTTTTGCTTTGTTGCTTTTTTTCCCCCTCACATTGAAGAAAGTCTGTGGCTGACTATTTTCTTTTCCTTTGACCTCTTTTAAAAAGCAACTGGAGTTGCAACAGCTCTGCTGAAATTTATATGGCCTTTTGCTTCAAGGACTTTGAAACAAGCATTGTTGATTTTTCTTCTTTCCTGTCAACCTCTGTCCTATTTCCCTAGTGTTTTATATTCACTGCCTGGATGCTTCTGAATATAGTAACTCTCGCTACAGAAGGCCTTCTAACTTTCCCTGTAGCCTGAACTAGGTATATTTTCTTTCTGAAAATTGGTAAACACAATTGAGAGCAGGAGCAAAACGGCTTTGTGGTCGGCAGAAGGGGAGACTGCAGGCCCAGAACTGCTGCCACCTCTGCTGTGCAAACAAGGCTTCTGCCTGGTGTGGAAACATCCGTGTCCCCGCACACAGACCTCTGTGTTATTTAGGCACCGTCCAGGATCTGAGTGTCTGTTTGTCATCCAAAGGGTATGAAAGGGAAATCAAACATTCTTTCATATCAGTATAAGCCTTGTGCAAACACAGCCCCATGGACAAAGCCCTTTCCCGGGCCCATAACAAGGAGCTGTTTGTCCTGGCTGCCCATCTTTAGCAGACGGAGCGGAGCTGAGCGGAGAGTGGTGTAATGTGTGTCGTTGTGATTTTGTTCTCTTGGGCCAAAAAGTGTCATAGGTGCCATGGGGCAGAGTTCACCATGTGCAAGTTGAATCACAGTGCCCACTGGCAGCCTTCGGCAAATGCCGCGTCCAGTGGGCTCAGAACAGCAGAGAAACCTGACAAAGCAGTTGCACTCAGCCGTGGAAAAGCCACATGATCGTTTGTGATTGCCTTTGTGCATGGGGATTCTCTAGTCACAGAAGCCAGGATCTGGGCTCCTGTCTGCCTGCATCTGATATAACCAAAGAAAAAGCCTGAGCTCGGGATAAAATTTCTTCATCACCCTCCCCTCAGCAACGCAGACATAATACTGTACCTTCTGAATATTAGCAAGGGCTTGGTTTCCTCACTCAGAAATATTTTGATCAATGAAACTCAGGTTTCATTGACCTATTTTTCTGATTCCTCAGTTTCATTCGAGTCCAATATAGTAGCCACATGTGGCTGTTGAGCCCCAGAATTGTGGCTGGTCTATGACATGTTGTAGGTGTCATATACGCCTCGGATTTTGAAAATTTAGTGCCTCCCATCCAAAAAAGTAAAATATCACAATAATTTTCTATTAATTACATGTTGAAATATTTCAGCTCTATAGGGTTCCATTCAATGTTTTATTAGAATTAATTTCACCTGTTTTCATTTCTTTGAATTATTTTAATCAGGGGCTACTAGAAAATGTAGGATCACAGATGCAGCCGGCATTGTTTGCATTGGACAGCGCTGGGCAGGCGCTTGAAGGAAGTGTAGGTGCATAGCGCCACCTGCTGGTCCGTCTACAGCAAACTCTCAGGGGTCCTCAAACTTTTTAAACAAGGGGCCAGTTCACTGTCCCTCAGACCGTTGGAGGGCCGGACTATAGTTAAAAAAAAAAAACTATGAACAAATTCCTATGCGCACTGCAGGCCCGGGATGAGTCGACTGCTAAGCAGGACAGGCAGTGGCACCCAGCGGGCCGGATAAATGTCCTCGGCGGGCCGCATGTGGCCTGCGGGCCGTAGTTTGAGGACCCCTGCGTCTAGTGGAAGCAAGCACGAAGCAGTCTGCTGGGAAACTCGGCAGAACAATGTGCTACCTTCCTTTTCTAGGAGCTTCTGAAACAGAAGCAGAACTGAACCCCGAAGTCCCTAGGGTCTTCATTGAGGATCTTGGAGAGGGTAGTGTCCAGCTGCTGGGGGCCGCAGGCCCCGTGTTTACCTCATGAGTGCTGAGGAGACTCTAGAAGGCTGTGGTTCTTAAATGTTGTAAACCGCCACAGACAAGGTTGTAACCAAGCATTTAACAATAGAAGAAGGACACAGATCCATCCTTCAAGAGACGAGAGTCCTCTCTTTGAATAATGCTGATTGGCTTTGATTTGTCAAGAGTTTGAAAGTGAGAATCTTGCTGATGATAATATCTGCCTCAGGGAGGAAGAGGGAGGCCACACGGTCAGAAAGTCCACATCCTGGGTGGCTCATTCATGTGACTGGCAAGGGGATGCTGGTTGTTGGCTGGAGGCCTCAGGTCTTCCCCACATGGGCCTCTCCACAGGGCATAGCTGGTTTCCTCCACAAAGAGCAATCGGGGAGGCCTAAGGGGAAGCGGCAACACCTTTGATGACCTAACCTCCGAAGTTACGCCATCGCTCTTGCCGCACTGTGTTGGTCGAGGCAGGAATGTGCATCCTCTCGATAGAAGAAGGTCAATGTCACGTTGTAAAAGAAAAAGTGCGATGGGGTGGCCGTTGCATTTTGGAAAATACAATCTGCCAAAGAGCCTAACACTTGAAGAGCACTGGAAGCCTAAAAAGCATGGCCCCTTTTCCAGATGAGCACACTGAGGGTTAGAGAAGTGAAGTAACTTGTTGGAGGTCTCGCATCTGGCAGGAATGACAAGAGTCCAGTTCTAACTCCTTGTCCATGCTGGAATAGCCTATCCGAGTCACCGCCCTGTCTCCCTTATGCCGTGGTAACTGAGCATCACGCTGATGGTTCCATCTCTCCAGCATCTTCAGGGTGTGTGATGCTCTCCTCATTCGAGTGTTTCAGACCATTCCTCAGGTGGTCTCTTTCTATACATAGTCGTTTTATTGAGGTGAGGCTCAATGGAAGTAGGTTTCAACCAGCTAGAGAATCCTTCTTACTAAAGTGCTGTAGCAATGAAAAAGTTCTCATTTTCCAGTGTTTTCCATGCTGCTTGCTTCAAAAGTCTCGGGGATGATAAGCACCGTGTAATTTGTGTGATCACATTCTGTTTGATTATCTGAATATTACATCATATTTATACTTGAAACAGGAAGGAGTTCATCACAGCTTGCTTCCAGTAGTTCCCATATTACCCGGTCATCTTAAAAAGGAGGTTTTTTACCATGCTTTGATGTTCTACCTGCCAGGATGAAAACTAAAAATCCAGCTGCCATAATCATCATTTGTTATTCTTGGTTCCAGGTCAAACTTCCCTTTCCTGTAGATCAAATCACAGATCTTCCGAGGAACGACTTCCAGATGATGATTAAGATGCACAAGCTGACCTCAGAGCAGTTAGAGTTCATTCACGACGTCCGGCGGCGCAGCAAGAACCGCATCGCGGCCCAGCGCTGCCGCAAGAGGAAACTGGACTGCATTCAGAATTTAGAATGTGAAATCCGCAAATTGGTGAGTTGGCCCTCCCATTGCTATCCGCATCCTGGAGTGACAGGACTGATGCAAAGTTACAGCAGTGAAGGCTGGAGAAGTCGAGGGAAGGGTCGCCATTCAGGGAAGTTTGGATTCATTGGTAAACAAGTTTCTCAGCAAAAATAATAGCTTTATATCCGCAACGGGTGTGTCTGTGAGGGTGAGTAATCACGTGTCGATATTTTATATAGAGATAGTTCTTTCCTATTTTCCATTCAACGTGTTCTAATAGCTAGCATTTATCACATGCATATGTGGACCAGGTATTATTCTGAAGTATTTCTGCAGGTTAATCCTCACATCAACCCTACGACTTAGATACTATTTTATCTCCATTCACAGAGGCAGAAACAAGAGTGCAGAGGGGTTAGGTAACTCCCCACTATGTAGCATAACTTGGCTGCCAACCCAGTTGTTTGATTCCAAATCTTGCTTTCTCTCCTGCCTCCCACAGAGGAGTGGGTTAGTGGTGGGACACCTGCCTACTGAGAGGCAGCTCAGCTCCTGAAGCCCTTCCCTGTCCCAGGGTCCTTGATTTTGCAATTCCGCCTCCTCGTGATTATCACGTCCTCCCTATGCCTGAGAGTATTTTGTCTCAGGGAACACGCTCCCATCCCCCAAGCTTCCTGTCCCTCAGAGCTCTGTGCCCCTTCTTCTTGAGACGCAACCTTAAGCTACAGGAAATAAATTCAGGTGGTCTCACTCCCGACCAGCTTTGCAGGCAACCAGTGCAACCTCATTCAGCTGGACCTCTCTGCTGGCCAAATCCTGGACATTCAGCTCAGGTGCTGAGTGTGTGTCAGGGAGGAAAAGGGAGGCCACACAGTGTGGCCATGATCTACCTTGGGTCTTCAGACTGCATGCAGCAACCCTTTGCCTCCTGCTAAGCCACCGTCCTAAAGCAGACCTAAGAGACAGGCATTTGAAAAGCATGAATAAATGTTAAAAGTTATTTTTTAAGACTTTACTTTTTATATATATATATATTTTTTTTTTTATTGATTTCAGAGAGAGGAGGGAAGAGGGGAAGATAGAAATATCAATGCTGAGAGAGAATCATTGATCGGCTGCCTCCTGGGGATCGAGCCTGCAACCCAGGCATGTGCCCTGACAGGGAATCGAACCATGACCTCCTGGTTCATAGGTCAACGCTCAACCACTGAGCCACACTGGCAGAGCAATGCTATGGGTTAGTAAGATAGTCCTGGACTTCAGAGTCTTTTTTATTATTTAATTAATACCCACCAAGCAGGGAAAACCTGCCTATCTTCAGTGGCTCCTGTCACCTACAAATAAAGCCCACAGTCCTCAGCGAGACAGCTGGTACTCTCCATGATTCAGTCTGTCTTTCTCTCCATCACCCTTCCACTCTCTCCCTACAACTTGATCCCCAACAAAATCAAACTGTCTGCACCCCCCAACATCTCCTACTCTTTATACCTCTGTGCTTGTGCCTCTGTTGTTTCCCCTCTACCTCGGACATCCCCCCTGTTTATCTTCTGTAACTCTGCCCTTTCTCTTTAAGACACAGGTAACTGCCCCCTCTCCAGAAAGGCTCTTTCCTGAGCCTCTGTGAGGCTGGCACCTGCCCCTGGAGCCAGGCTGACCTCTGGCTCTGTGCTTGTCACATTATTAGTCTTGCATTGTCTGTGTGTGTCTGCCGCCCCAGCCCCTTGCCCAAGACTGTAGGTTTCATGCAACAAGGACAGTTTGGTGATCATCTCTGAATGTCCAGGGCAGACCCATTGAAACTTCTCAGGAAATGTCCGTTGGCCTAAAATTGCAACTGGGTCGTGGGATTATGAATTACTTCTTTGTTTCAGATTTTTCTTTAATGTTATTTTAGGAACAACAAAACGTTTTTAATTTAAGCCAAGCACCACAAAGCCTGCTGGGCTTAGATGGGGAACCAGGCCAGGCTGGGTCCACAGGTACCAGTCGTCAAGGTCTTAGGCCCAAGTCTGTAGGAATGCTGGGCCTACACTCTTCTTCAGGCGATAGGATAACTCCAACCACCCATGTTTGAGAAATGCCCAATTTTTATAGTTAGCAGTCTTCTCCATACGACTGTGTGATATAAACAGATAGTAAGTCTACGCCACACACCAGGCAGACATCTAAAGCTCTTGCTAATATTGTTCAGTTGGGAAGCCAAGAGGGCATCTGGTTCTACCCCCGCCTCCCCTCCCAACACCACCACCATTTTTTTGGAAACCCCTTAAGTAACATGCGGCATTTCACCACCGAATGAGTTTCACATGCTCGTCAGTGTACAGCTAGCTGTGCCCTAGAGCTTCCTGCTTTTAACCAAGTCTTAGTGTGTGCAGTGAGCCAAAACACCGGTGCACGTAGCGTCTCATCCTCTTCAACCCAGAAAGTGACCCGGGACATTTTGCAGGTCAGTAGGTGTGGAGGGGCTTGGCCAAGATGATGTGGCAGAATTAAGATTGCGATTCCCTCAGAGTCCCCTCCCAGGCTGTGAGGTGTTGCCTCTTTACAGCCTTCCAGGTTACAGCACAGAAGGTCCAGGTTGCACAGCCTGGATGGTTTTGGCTTCGTACCCACCGCCCTCTGGCTGGGGAGCTGCACCCACTCGCCTGGCCTGAGTGGCAGGTGGCTCTGGCAGGGCCAACTCTGATCCCGCCCACAAGTCCCCAGCACGACACTCTCACTCCCCACTCCCACGCTGTCTCCAGCATGCCACTCAGCTTCTGCAAACTTGCATAATGTATTTCTCTCAAGTTGCACTTGTACATCTGTTTATTTTTCATTTTTAAAACATGTTTTCTTGGGAAATTTATAAATATTTTAGCAGGTGCCCTTTCCCCATATAAATCTCTGTCTCTGACAGATTTGCGCACGCTGCCTGCCGGGCTGCATTCGAGATGGGCACGTGCAGCTCGTGTAGGAGCCCCCACATCGGATGTGTGCCCCCCACCCTCTCACTCTGTACCCCGCTTCATTTTCTCTCTCATCCTCTCCTCACTCCTCCTGCCCACCCATGCAGAGCATTGGTGAGGACTCGCTCCCTCCATGCTGCCCTCGATGTGTGTAGTTTCTCCATTTCACTGCATGCCCTCCTTGGAGCCTCCTGATCCTCTCTCCTCACACAAGTAGTTGTGATAAAACCTTATCCCCTCTCCCCTCTGGTGCTAAATTCATCTCTCTAAGGGGGTGTTGGATTTGAGAAGCACAGGAGCTTGTATGGGATTTTCTTGAAGGAAAACATCTGAGAACCTTGGTCTCCACAGCTCTGTGTGCCCTCTTGCTGTCCAGGCAGAGTCAGTTTCACTACCCAGCCGTCCTAACCAGTGTCTGTGTGCTCAGTCTGCAACAAAGGCCAGCGAGCCTGCTGAGGCTGGATGGAACCATCTGAAATTGCCAATAACCACACTTCTAAATTTTTCATAGTTTCAGTATTTTCAAGAAGTTTTAGGTTCATAGCCAAATTGAATAGCAAACATAATTCCCATATGCCCCCTGCTCCTACACACTCCCAGCCTCCCCCATTATCAGCATGCCCCACCAGTTACATTTGTTACAATCGGTGAACCTACACTGGCGCATCAGAATCGCCCAAAGTCGCCCTGACCGGTTTCACTCTTTGGATAGAGCAGCTGCCCATGGACTAGGGAGCCCCGGGTTGGATTCTGGTCCAGAACACATACCTCAATTGAAGGCTCGATCCCTGGCCCTGGTTGGGGCCCACCGATTGATGTGTCTCACTCACATCCATGTTTCTCTCCCTCCCTCTCCCTTTTTCTTTCTCTCCCTCTCCTTCTCCCTCTCCCTCTTCCTCTCCTTCTCTCTCTCCCTTCCACTCTCTCTAAAAATAAATGGAAAACTATCCTCAGGTGAGGAGTAACACAAAAAAAAAATCACCCCAGTGCACAGTTTATATGTGGGCTTACTCTTGGGGTACAGTCTATGGGTTTGTACAAATGTATAATAACATAATACCATGTATTTATCACACAGAATAGTTTCACTGCCCTAAAAATTCTCTGTGCTGTGCCTATTCATCCCTCCCATCCCACCCCAATCTCCTGGCAATCACTGATCGCCATAGTGTTGCCTTGCTCAATTATTTTTGACCTTCAAAAATGGCAATCTAATACATCTGGGGGAGATTTTCATCTCTTGGTTTGAGACCAAGAGTTTTCCAGTTGATTCCCTGCAAACCCCAAATTCCAAGAAACAGGAGCCTTGACTCCCAGAAGTGCTCCGAGCCCTAGCCAGTTTGCTCAGTGGATAGAGCGTCGGCCTGTGGACCAAAGGGTCCCAGGTTCAATTCCTGTCAAGGGCATGTACCTCAGTTGCAGACTCCCAGCCCTGGTCCACGGCGTGTGTGGGGCAATCTATAGATGTGTCTCTCTCACATCTGTGTTCCTCTGTCTCTCCCTCTCCCTTTCACTCTCTCTAAAAAAAAATCAATGGAAAAAATGCCCTTGGGGGTTAAAAAATAATAATTTTGGAAAAATAAGTGTTCTGGTTGGTGGTGATTTTACTGGTCACTTGGCCAGGCCACCGAGAGGGACAAAGAGCTGCCACGGGGTAGGTGTCAGGATCGGTGCCCATCTGGGTGGGCAGTGCAGACAGGAGACCTGGCAGGAGTGCATGTCCAGGCTCCCTGGATGTATATGTTTTGAGTTTCGAGATCCTGGAAAGCCCAGCAACAAGGTCTCGGGTCCCGCGCAGGCTTGACCGGGCGTCTCTTGTTTCCCCGGTGTCCAGGTGTGTGAGAAAGAGAAGCTGCTGTCCGAGAGGAACCAGCTGAAAGCGTGCATGGGGGAACTGCTGGACAACTTCTCCTGCCTTTCCCAGGAAGTCTGCCGAGACATCCAGAGCCCCGAGCAGGTCCAGGCCCTGCATCGGTACTGCCCTGTCCTCAGACCCATGGGTCTCCCTACAGCCTCCAGTATTAGCCCCGCGCCCTTGGGCGTGGAGCAGAACCTTGCCGCCCCTCCGTGTGCGGTTGGGGACACCGTGCCCTGCTGTTTGGAGCAGGTTGCAGCTCCGCCCGGGCCCCCCTGGGCCCCCAGCAACGCCTCAGAGAACTGTACTTCTGCGCGGAGGCTGGAAGGCACTGACCCAGGAACCTTCTCAGAGAGAGGCCCTCCTCTTGAACCCAGGAGCCAGACGGTGACCGTGGACTTCTGCCAGGAAATGACTGATAAGTGTACAACTGACGAACAGCCCAGGAAAGATTACACCTAGTGAGGCGGCCCGCCTCCGCGTTCTCACACCTCCCCACCAGGTGGCGCTGTTCAGCTGTCGTCTCTGGAAGAACCAAGAAGGAATTTGGTGCACACTACAGCGGTCTCAGCAGCAATACTGTTTCCAAGGATTCCCTCCTCTCTCCACGCAGGAGTAATCGTTACCTTCACAATGGTGCTACCCCTTGCCCCGGCAAGGAAAGACAACAGTGATGACACTGTCTGTCTGTGGGTTAAAGTCAATCTTAACAGGGATGGACGATAACACCTCTAGGACCCAACCACGGATTTTTTTCTCAGTGGCCCATGTCACAAACCCTATCTCAGGAATTTCTTCTGAATGTTCAATTTTTTTCATTGAAGACAGCTTCTATACACATCAAAGTTTTATAGCTAGACTGTACATATTATATATAATATATATATAAAATATATATATCTCCATATGCAAAAGTCCTGCATGCCTCGATTTTCTCATCCTGAAACTGGAAACTTCATTTCTCATTGACAGACAGGTTCCAACATTCCTCTTCTTTTGTCTCTGATGCTAGAACTAGTTTGGTAACTGTTAACATGGTTATTTTTTCCTTGCTTCACAGTTCAACTTCAATTTGTACTTATTTATGGACAGAATTCGATGGTGGGAGTTTTCATTTTAAGGTTTTTGTTTCAACCAGCCTTTTCTGTTTGGTTTGGGTTTGGCACTCACATCTGAGTTCGTGGGTTTGTTTGTTTCTGCAGACACTGTACAGTCATGGTCAACTTTGCCACTTGCACTGAGTTTTGGGTCAAACCTATTTTCTTAAATGAAGTTGTAACTTCCGTATAACGAGTATACTGTATATTCTTTGCTTTTAGTTTAAAAGTAAAACATTTTAGCTCATTAAAAAAAAACACTCAGGTGATAATTATGTAGGAAAAAAAACAATCTTGCCAAATAATGAATTCATCCTAGGATGTGTCGACAATAATCTGCTTGAATATTTTTCTATCTCACCTCCTCCCCACCTTTCCTAAGCAAAGTCGAAATGCAGGTGGAGAGCTTGGAGTTGATGCGGGATGTTCAGATTCCCATGTGGGGAGAGAGTTTGGGCATCTCACTCGAAAGTGCATCGAAACAGTAGGTGTTGGCTCCTGGAAATAAGTCAGAACTGTTTTCTCACCCAGGGAGTAAGTCCCGTTCATTTCAACACTTCACCCAGCCTCGCTTGCCCTGGGAGTGCAGTGCGGCAGGACCTTCTCCTTGGAAGGACTTGGCTGAGCAGGACTAGCCCCCTAGGAGATCTCACCTGAAGGCCCTGCCTCTACACGGCTGCCCTGGGTCAGTGCAGCTCACCCAGAGTAGGAGAGAGCAGGTCAGAGTGAGCCTAAGGTCTGTCCCGGACACAGGCGAGAGCATTTCTTCCTCCCTTTCTTCTCCAAATGCTTAGAGTTGAACTCTGAGGTTTTCTGCCAGTCTCTTGTCCCCAGGCAGATTTCATTTTGAGTCTTTGGATGTGGTGTGGCCAGGAACCTGCCCTGCCCCTGCCCCCACCACACACACACCTGCCCTCACCTGATGATCATTTTCTTCTCTTGCTGCAAAACTGGTTGGCTTGCAACCCACAGAGAGCAGCTTCCCTTGGCTTGGGGGGGTGGGGGGGGCGTGGGGGGGTGGTTGCGGGCCCCTGGCCACGTTTACAAAAGAGTGTGCTGAGACCCTGCACCAGCCGCAGAGGAGGAGGAATCAGCTCCCTCGCTCCAGCAGCCTGGCTGGGGGAAGAGTCCCTAAGGGTTTGATGTGGGGATGGGGTGGTGGGCACTGGGGACTAGATGGTTGACTTTGTTTCTTTATTTGTGCCATTGTTTGGACAATATTAAAGCTGCATGTAAAAGGGGGAATTAGTATATGATGTAGGCAAAAGTGAAATCATAGTAACATGTTTTAGTATTATTAACTTCTTCTGTACAAATATTAGCGCTAAACATTGGAATATGTATGAATGCCAGAAATACGTTGGTTCATACCGTAGGATCAAAACACACAAAAAGGCTTTTCTTTTGAACTAGTTCCACTTTTAAAACCTGCCTCTGGGTTTTTGTTTCCGTGTGTGTGTGTGTGTGTGTGTGTGTGTGTGTGTGTGTGTGTCATTGAGCTCTGTACCAGAGCTGCCCCTGTCATCGCGGTTGTTGGCATTTCTCTGCCTGGTAGACAGGTCTTCTGCTTCACCAAGAGGTCCGCCCACCTTTGTGGAAAGCTGGTGACAGCTCGAATTTACACTCAATGTGAATCACGTGATCCATCCCAAGTCTGTGCTATGGTGGAGTCAGCCAACAGTATCTTGTTTTTGAACGCTCTTGTTTGCTTTTTTACGTGACCTCTTTTTCAAAAAAGGAATGTTTTCTGCTCAGATCATAACCAGGTCCAAACAACTTGTTGGCATCATTTATCCTGATAACAACTCACGTGCAACTGGTAGTCTTGACCACATTCCGTCCATCCCTCCCTGTGGGTCCGTCTGCACACACCTGTGCCACGGCCACTCCCAGTGGGAGGGGCTCTCTTTCTTTCTCTCCACCCTAACTCTGTTCACCTCCTCTTCCTGGCCCCCACCTCATTTTTATTCCTCTCCCCAACCAAACCCTTGCTGTAGGAACTGGTTAAAAACACTGCT
The DNA here is from genome assembly GCA_026230045.1 of Corynorhinus townsendii. Taxonomy (NCBI): domain Eukaryota; kingdom Metazoa; phylum Chordata; class Mammalia; order Chiroptera; family Vespertilionidae; genus Corynorhinus; species Corynorhinus townsendii. The sequence goes on from JAPDVU010000004.1 coordinate 53,765,978, forward strand.
TGAAAAACTGTCATTCGATATCTTTTTAACAAGTTCCAATTTTGTTCACCATCCGCCATGAACAGCGAATAACCTTGTGCAATGCGACATGTCCATGTCTGTTACTGCTCTGAAACGTGTGTTTGTCAAGATTATTTCCTGGTTCATTCAAAGGGAGGACTAGCTGGGGACCAGAATCCAAATTGCCTCAAGTGGAATTTTTAAAACCAGCCTGTTCCTTCCTCTGGGGTCCCTTAGTGAAGCCTGTGTCTCATAGGAAAGGGAAAAGCAAGTTAAGGAACAGTGTTTTCTTTAGGGTCTTTCTTACCAAAATAAAGGACCCTCCCGCCATGGGCTGTTTAAGAGGATCCCTACGCCAGCCTAGTAGGGGCTCTAAGTGTTGTCAGGGCAGAGACAGTGGAGGGAACGGGCTAAGAGCTGCCTGAATCTGGTCCTCCCCTTGGACCTACCTTTGTTCTACGTGTGTCTCCAGACGACCTCACTGCATTCAGGTTGGTCAGGCTTTGGGCGGGCGAGTGCTTTGCTGTATGTGTTTGTTTCTCTGCGTTATCTGGGGGTGCCTTGAATAAGTGAACTTCATTACATACTGATTCTGGAACAAAGCAGTTGCAAAAAAAAAAAAAAAGCTGGCAGTTCCCAGGCCCTCCTGCTTCTCCCCTCTGGGTTCCCTGGCCACGACTCCGGTGTCAGAGGTGAGCTGCAGCAGAAGGTGTGGTTTTGTATAGTGTACAAGTAATTTATTAACTGTCTTTCTGAAGGTATGCTGCTTTTAAGATGTACTATGATTTTGGATTTAATCCTTGTCTTGCTTTCCCAAGGAACTAAAAAAAAAAGGGCTGTTGATTAGTAGGCCCTCGGCCACTTCTTGAAAAGGAGAGCAGGGAGCCGAGAGAGGGCCCGCTCGGGAAGACTGCTCAAGGTCAGGTGGGCACAATGTGACGCTCAGTGCAACTGTCAAGCGGTACACACCTACACTTTCTCCTTTAATGCTTTATGATGGCCGTTCAAGAAGAAGAAACAAACAAAAGTGTAAATATGATAAGCTGTTTAAGAAACTACCAAGTCCTGCCCTGTGAGCTGGTTCACTGTGGGGCAGCATAATCCTCTGAACACGAGCAGAAGCCTGCCAGGCTCTCTCAAAGCCCGTCTTGGCTACCTAGTTCTATACATCATACCCCATGTACACTGGGAGCTGCTTAATAAAGGACTTCAAACCGCTCCACTATCGCTTAGTTTGGAGGAGTCAGCTCTAGAAGGAAGCAAGTTTTTTCCTCATCACTGTAACTAGACTAGAGAGCATGGTGTGTGTGTGTGTGTGTGTGTGTGTGTGTGTGTGTGTGTGTGTGTGTGTTTAAAGACTAAAGCTGTTCACTGGATTGTGAGTGTTTCTTCCCCAAGTTGAGGATTTTGTTGTAGGTTCAGTTTCTGGCAGGTCAGTCCACAGCGCAGTGCCCTGGGTGGCCATGGGGAGGCATTCTGTGTTCAAGCTGTGTGTTTCTAACACTGCCCAAGCCATCTCATGACCCAAGCATCAAAGATGGATGCTGCAGAATAGAAGATATTTGCACACAAATATGTGCAAATAGTATTTGTACATAGAAAATAACTATTGTGGCAGATCAAGGATAAATTATTCAACTGACGGTGCAAAACATTTCTTGCAAAGAAAAGTTAAATGTATAGTATTTTCCTACACTCCACCCTGGGAGGTAATATTTATATCAAATGACTATCAGTGTGTTTTCATTGTAATATGGAGATGATTTCATGGCATGGTGTGGTGTGCGCATTTCAGTACCAAGCAATGGACAGACGGCTCTGACTTGCACGTTCTTTCCAGGTTATTGACCTCAGAGGAAACCGTGGCCCTCCTTAGAAGCAGAAGTGCACCCAGACCATTCATTTCAGGTAGACTGGCATTCAGTGCCAAATGCTCCCGTTGGGTGGTCCGACTATGTGTATCAGGAAAGAGGAAAGGGACCTGGACAAAGAGGGGTTTTCCTACAGACTGATCTAAGTCTTCTACTGAAACATGTCTGGAGGCAGAGGGGTGACCTCTGCTCGCGTCCTCACAGTGCACTTTGCATGTGTGAATGTTGGGGTGCCCATGCACGGTGGGATATAGAGGACCTGCAACTTCTAGCGAGTAATCAGGAAGATTCCAGATGCATTTGGGAGCTTTGGGTGCTGGTTAGACACCATGAGCCATTCAGGGCAAGCACCCACCTTTGCTTGGGAGGCCAAAGGGCCTGTGAGAATTTGTTCCAGAACCAGTCGGATGCAAGTGCACCTCTAACATATGCCTTACAAACTCCAGAGGCCATATTCAAAACAGGGTCTTCTCAGTGTATGCAAGGGGCTGCAGCCCCGCCTCTCCTCCTCCCCAGGTCGAACAATATGGACAGTTTTCACACATATCTACCTGTATAACCCTCTGTACCTCTCATAACTGGTCAACGACTGTAACAGGTTACATCAGGTGTTTTTCTACATACTTTTTACACAGATTCTATGCGATTAATGTAACTTAATTCAGTGCATCAGTTTATTATACTAGTTCTTAGGCTTGTCTTTTCTTTTCTAAGTGATTGTGGTTTTTCTTGTGGTTTTTATTGTAAAGATGAAAACGGCTGTTGATGCTTATTCTCTGTAACTAAGAATTTTTACCTTTTTTGGTGGGAAAGCATTGCTATGAACTAATGAATTGAAACTTCATTTACTCATTGTAAATACACTATTGTGCAAAAAAATTTTCACTCAATTGAATTGCTAGTGTTAACTAAATTTTGTCTAGACACCATTTCTGTTGATGAAATAAAGACATATCATTATGCATTGTAAACTGATTTTCTCTGCCTTGGATCCCTGTTACAGACGACAGAGCTGGTGGCCTGAGGAAATCTCTGCTTCCAGAGAGGCCATGTCTCTTCCTCTAGGTCATACCCTTACCTGTTACCTGATTGATCTGATTAGAAGTCTAAAAATGTGATCATGCCAAAGTGATTCCTCGACTCTGAATTTCAAAACCCCTAGTGCCTATGAGAGCAGATGAAAAACATTAAACCCAATTTCCTGGTTTGGGTTTGGTGCTGTCGCCTATGTCACCACTGGGGGGAGCTGTGGGAGGGTGTTGTTTCTTACAATGATGTGAACCAAAAGCAATTATCTCAAACCAAAAGCTAAATGAAAGTAAACAGAGAAAAGAAATCAACAATAAGATACAAGGAGGGGCAGGGCAAGGAGTTTCTGGTTTAATTCGAGTTTCTGGTTTAATCCCCGAGATTCTGGTTTAATTAGAATCAGGTGAGTCCTGGACATGAAAAAAAGTAAAGCTCTCAGATGACTGTACTAGTAACTTGTAGCCAGAGTTGAGAACCCTGCTGTGGTTTGGCATAGGGTCCTGAGCACCCATGCATTGATACTGAACACAGTCTCCTAGGTAGATGACTGGTCACTGGCAAGAAATGAGTATCAGTTTGAGAAAAGCATTTTAGGGAAAATCTAGGTAGGATGATTCATACTTGAGGTATGGCTTTGGTGCAGTAAAAAAAAAATCTCTAAATTCATAGGAGATATGAAACTGGGTTAGAGGGATTCAATCACTATTAACACAAAGGAAAAACCAAGTGTGTGAGCTTAACGGGGAAGTTCCACCTGTAAGCCTGGAAGAGTTGTTTAATGAACAAAAGCAGTTTGGAGCAGTGGGTAAAGCAAATGTGATTCTTTTTTCCAGAATTGAAAAGAATCTACAATAAATATCTATTATGTCTTACAATGGTCAGGAATGTTTATTCCACAGTGGCTTTTCCACAGAGAACAGAATTAAAATCAATATGATATTGATTTTAGTCTTTGTGAGATATATCCCCAAATATTTGTAAATGACTTTTAAATGCCAGAGCTATGAAAACAATGGAGTGAGACAAGGGCACCTCAAGGTTACAAACAGTTCCTCCTCTGATCCGTTTCCCACACTGTGGCAGAAAGAGCTTCTAAAGTGACTCTGACCCAGTCACTCCTCTGCTACCATTCCCTTTGAGCTCTCCATTGCCGCCCTTCCAGGTCTCCATGCTCCCTTCTCCAGCTTTCCCTCTCCCACAGCCCTCCTCCCACCCTGTGCTCCGCCAAACGTGACTCCCCAGAGAGCCCTGCTGTCACACCTCTCCCTTTGTCTGTGCTGTGCCCTCTACTGGCATGGCCTTGTCCATGGACCCCAGTTCTCCTAGGCCTGGAAAACTCACATCTTTGACAATGCAGTTCAAAAGTCACTTCAACTAGGAAGCTTTAGAAGATGTGGTACATATATACAATAGAATATTACTCTGTCATAATACAGAGTGAAATCTTACCATTTGTGACAAGCATGGGTGAACCTAGAGGAATTATAAGTGAAATAAGTCAGAGAAAGACAAATAGCGTATTTCACTTATATGTGGAATTTAAAAAACAAAACAGAAACAAATGTATAGATACAGAAAACAGGGTAGCCAAGTGGAAGGGGGATGGAGGCTGGATGAAAAGGTAAAGGGATTAAGAAGTACAAATAGCAGTTAAAAAATAGTCGTGAATGTAAAGTACAACCTAAGGAATATAAGCAATAATATCGTAATAACTGCACGGTGCCAAGTAGGTACCAAACTTATTGGGGATAACCACTTTGTAAGTTACATAAATGCCTATCTAACAACTGCATTGTACATCTGAAACTAACATAATCTTAAATGTCAACTGCAATTTAAAAGTAAAAACTATGAAGCCTTTCCTGACCCCTCCATAAAGAAGTGACCACTCCCTCCTTTGCACACCCTGTAACATGCACCTTACACATAATCACATTTACATGTTTACCTAACTTTCCCTTTTATGGCAGAGATAGTATTTTATCTATTTACACACTCAGCACCTAAAAGTCAGATGGATATAAAGTTTTCAATTAAGGTTATTTCATGAGTTGAATTTCTTGAATGAATGAATTTAACCCTCTATAAATTTACTTCCCCTTCCTCCTCTCCCTCTCTCTCAACACAGACATATACACACCATGAAGAAGGAAATGGAAGGCTAAGAAGGGGCCAAAGTGGAACACTTCCTGTAATAGTTCCTTGATCCGTTAGTCTGTCTTTACTTACCGTTGATGTTCTGTGCCCAGTGGCTGAAGGCAGAGCAAGGGGCTGTTGTACTGATGCAGAAAGCACGAGCTAGTCTGAGAACTGGAGCTACCTGAGTCACTGTGCAGATGTCCCTTTTCAGATAGCAGCCTGGACAGAAAGCTGCCCTTGCGATTGCCCGAGCGAGATGTCTGTCCAGACTCCACTCTCTCTCACGCTGCCATCACTGTCTCTGCAGTGACTGTGCAAATCTGAGAGGCTTCCCTGAGCGTTGCCAGTCCTGGGACTGCTCCCAGGTTCCTATGGCATAGGATGGACAATGTCTAGGAGGCATCATTGTGCCTAGCCAGTACTGGGACATAGTAGTCGTCTGTATGCCAAAGGAAGAATGCTCTGGTTGCTGTCCCGGGTGCTGAATTCTAGCACAATCATCCCAGGGACATGGGCTATGGGCATGGAGCTGTCCGCTGTGCTGACCCTTCTCAGCCCAGTCCTTTTTACTACCTCAAGGATCTACCTCAAGTGGCTTGGGTTGTGGGATTTGTCACAAGGTTTTAGACTTTGGCACACTGACTTGGATGACTTGTTGCTGATTGTTGGCTTGAAGTAGAGAGATTCTTTCAGACAAGGGGGAGCAAATCATGTACTGCTGGGGCACTGAATATTTTCTCAAATGAAAAGGAGGGGCCCTTTCATCATCAATGCCCTCATTGCCTGACTTCTCACAAAATGCCCTCCTGATTCCCAGATGGAATATTTCTAGTACATTAAGGAGCAAAGAGATGGCTGCAATGCTGTGCATAAAGAGCATAAAAATGGTCTTCTCTGTGGGCCTGGATACAAAGCAATCCACTGCATTGGGACATGGAGGGTGAGTGCTTTTGTAGAGGGAGTGCATTTGAACCCCATAGAGAATATATTGGCCTACCATAAACCCTACTTCCAGTACAGGTCTGATCAAGATGTGTAAGACAAGTACTCAGTAGACATCCTTTCAGAGGGACTTTATGGATCCTCTTTGCTCTTGTAACCTCCTCAGTTCTCTATCTATCCTTTGTTGCTCCTCCAATTCCAGCCCTGGATTCTCCATGTGGGTTCTAAGGTGTGATTTTTTTCCTCTGCCTCTCCTTTTCAAAGGCCCTGAGTCTATAAAGGACATGGCCCATATACACCAGAGAGGGAGAAGACATGAAGATGATCTGTAAAACCCAGAATCTGGTCAAAGAGATAGGGAATGCATCATCATAACAGATATTGTTGCAACCTGGCTGCTGGCTATTGCAGGCAAAGGCTGACTGTTCATCATCCCAGACATCTTCAGCAGCCACACCAAGTAGCAGCATTCGGAAAATGAAGAGGATGGTCAGCCAGATTTTCCCCACGATCGCTGAGTGGGAGTGAACTTCCTCCAGAATGTCACCCAATAAGTTCCAATCCCCCATGGTAAAAGACTAATGCCTGAAATATAGAGAACACAGAGGTTAATAGCATCCCTGGATGTAATGTATAAAGACTCAGGTTCATTAAAACAGCAGATTGTTTTTTTCATGCCAGTAAAACTGTGAATGGTTTCCCAGCCCTAATATTTATGGACCATGCTTGATGAAATAGGATGGTTCCAGGGAATATCCAATTTTGAAAAAACACTCTCCACAATCTGATCCAATATCCTTCCTATCCTGTTCTCTCCCACACAAAGTTGACTATCATTCTGACATATGCATTGGCCCTCATGTTTGTATAATGCCTTCTATTCCACCATTTTACTAATTTTTCTACCATCTGAGATGCCCCATTTACCATACATCCTACATGATCTTAAATAACTCTTACTGTGGCACTGTACTAACATGAGTTGTGTGATAGTTGTAGCATTTTGGTCTTTGCACACAGAAGGTATCCATAAATAGCAGTGGGCTGAATTGCCTTTTCACTTTAAAACTCAGTTCCTCTCACAGAAATAATCAGCAGCAGAAAAACAAAGGTCCTCATTAAATATTATCCATAGTGCCCATTCAAGACTAAAAGTACAAGTAAGGAAAACAGAAATCAGCCAAATAAACCCTCAGAAACTGGCACAGAATAGCAGTAAAGATTAAGAAGACACAGAAATGCCCTACCTGGTTTGGCTCAGTAGATAGAGCGTCAGCCTGTGGACTGAGAGGTCCGAGGTTCGATTCTGGTCAAGGGCATGTACCTGGGTTGCAAGCACATCCCCAGTAGGGGGCGTGCAGGAGGCAGCTGATCGATGTTTCTAACTGTCTATCCCTCTCCCTTCCTCTCTGTAAAAAACCAATAAAATATATATATATTTAAAAGACACAGAAATAATAAGCAATGACATATGATTACATGCTTTCATGGAAGCTTTGCTAACTTAGAGGAAAAGTGAATATAAACTGCTTCTCTAGCAAGATTGAGATCTGGAAAAAAATGGAGACATAGCTGACATGAGTAGGTTATTTGGTTCACAGTGAAAATTTTAATGTTTTTCAAGGTTCAATGAAGCTAAAATACTTGGTAGGTTAAAATCCTCTAAGATGTGGAAGACTTCCAAATGTGAAATATATGGAGGAAAAGCAGGAAAGTGTTATTAGGTTAAAACAAATAATGAAACAATTTTCTCTTTCCATAATTCATTCCTTCAATATTTACCAAAATCTTTCTAGCACCTAGTAGATGCCAGGAAATTCAACAATGAACAAGACATGCCTGGCCCAGCCCTCACAGTAGTCACTAAGGATTCCCACTAACATATAAATGAACCAATAGTGCAAAAAAGCAAATATCAACTCAAAAATACAAGAAAAAAAATTAAATTGTTATATTTCCCCAACTTATCTCCAAACACAAATACAGGGTGGGGCAAAAGTAGGTCTACATTTGTTTCTATAGAAAACTAGTGGCCCGATGCATGAAATTCGTGCACGGGGGGTGAGGGGAGAGTTCCGGCCTGCGCCCGCTCCAATCTGGGACTCTCGAAGGATGTCCTACTGCTGGTTTACAGGAATCGGGCCTAAACCGGCAGTCAGACATCCCTCTCACAATCCGCGACTGCTGGCTCCAGCCGCTCACCTGCCTGCCTGATTGCCCCTAAGCACTCTGCCTGCCGGCCTGCTTGCCCCCAACTGCCCCCCACGGCCGGACTCCTCACCCCCAAATACCCCCCTCACCAGCCTGCTCACCCCCAACTGCCCCCATGCTGGCCTGCTCACTCCAAACTGCTCCCCGCTGTCCTGATCACCTCCAACTGACCCCCACTGATGGCCTGCTCACCCCCAACTGGCCCCCCCTGCTGGTCTACTTACCCCCAACGGCCCCTGCTGTCCCATCCTGGCCTGATCACCGCCCAGCAACTCAAGATCCCAGCCCCTCCTTTTTTTTTTTTCTTTTTCTTTTTTCAGCGCCTCCTTGAGCAGAGGCCAGGGCCAGCTGGAAGCAAGTATCTGGGATTCATTTTTCTTCTATAATTGAAACTTTGTAGCCTTGAGCGGAGGCCAGGGCCAGCCAGGGCGGGTGGGAAGCTTGGCTTCCTCCATTGCCAGGGCAACCCAAACCTCCTGCTTGCCCCAGCTCCTGGCTGGACGCCATCTTGGTTGGGTTAATTTGCGTACTCTCTCCTGATTGGCTAGTGGGTATGGCTTGTGGGAGTAGCAGAGTGACGGTTAATTTGCATGTTTCTCTTTTATTAGTGTAGATCAGTGGTCGGCAAACTGCGGCTCATGAGCCACATGTGGCTAGTGAGCCGTGGTTTGCCACTCTGTTGACTAATGAGTTTGCCGACCACTGGGATAGGGGCTTAATCACAAGGAACAACAACAGCCTGTAATTACTGGAATCGAGAGTATAGGTCAGTGGTCGGCAAACTCATTAGTCACAGAGCAGCAAACTGCGGCTCATGAGCCGCAGTTTGCCGACCACTGGTGTAGATAATTACAATAATCCTATCTAATAAAGAGGGAATATACTAATTGACCATCACACCCTCACAAAGATGGCGGCACCCACAGCCACAAGATGGTGGCACCCAGTCCCCTCAGCCCCACCAGAGCGGCAAGTGCATGGCACAGCTGGGCCCACCCCCAGGCAGGCCTGGCCGCTCCACGCGCCTGCCTCTGTAGTCCCCCAGTCCCCTCAGCCCCCCAGCTGCCCAGGGCCAGCCCAAGGTGCAGGCAAGCCTCAGATGGCAGCTGCCCAGCCGCCCAGGGCCGCCCGAGGCTCAGGTAACCAGGGCCAGCCAAGGCTTGTGCTGCCAGTAGTGGCAGCAGCAGAGGTATGATGGGGGCATCACCTTCCTCTGATCGCCGGGTTGCCTCCCGCCCCTGAGGTCTCCCGGAATGTGAGAGTGGGCAGGCCGGACTGAGGGACACCCCCTCCAGTGCATGAATTTTCATGCACCAGGCCTCTAGCTAATAAATAATAATGCAAGAATAAACTTTCATGCCCTAACCGGTTTGGCTCAGTGGATAGAGCATCGGCCTGTGGACTCAAGGGTCACAGGTTCGATTCTGGTCAAGGGCATGTACCTTGGTTGCGGGCACATCCCCAGTAGGGAGTGTGCAAGAGGCAGCTGAATTGATGTTTCTCTTTCATCGATGTTTCTAATTCTCTATACCTCTCCTTTCCTCCCTGTAAAAAATCAATAAAATATATTTTAAAAAAAGAATAAACTTTATGTACCCACAACTATAAACCTACTTTTGCCCAACCCAGTATAAATTCCAGATGGAGTAAAGTATTAAATCTAAAAAGGTAAACTCTGAAAGTATTAAAATAAAATGTAAAAGAATATGTTTTACAATCTTGAAATAGAGGAGGCTGTTTAAGTACAGCAATGGCAGAAGTTATAATTGGAAAAAATATATAGATTTTACTCAACAAAACTGAATGGCAGAGTGGGCACATCCATATAAAATGATGAAATCTTACCATTTGTGCAGCAGGGATAGACCTAAAGGGCATTATGCTAAATGAAGTCAGACAGAGAAAGACAAATACCATATGATTTCACTTATATGAAGAATCTAAAAAAACAAAACAGACTCAGATACAGAGAACAAACAGATGGCCGCCAGAGGGGAGGGAGACTGAGTGAAAAAGGTGAAGGGATTGAGAAGTACAGATTGACAGTTACAAAATAGTTATGGGGATGTAAAGTACAGCATATGGAATATAGACAATAACATTGTGATAACTATGGATGGTGCCGGTTGGGTACCTGAAATATTAGAGGGGGGCACTTTGTAAATTATGATTGTCTAACCACTACGCTGTATACCTGAGACTAATCTATATATATAAGAGCCCAGTGACCAGACCAGCGGGACAACCAGAATGACCAGAATGACCGGTGGCTATGATGCGCACTGCGGCAGCCAACCAGCCTGATCCAGCCTCCAATTGGGCTCCAACACCCAGATCGGGGGTGGGGCTGGCCGGCCAACTGCCCGCAGCCCCTCCCTCCTGCCAGCCCAGCCCAATGGGCCCCCATTGGGGCAGGCCGGCCAGACTCCACCACGCACAAATTCATGCACCGGGCCTCTAGTATAAAATAATATTGAATGTCATCTGTAATTGTAAAATAAAATTTTTTAAAAATTTTAAGTAGAGATGTCCAGAAAGCATTTGAGTCTAGAGAACAATAAAAAGGTACAAACTAGAGATAAACATTTAAGCATTTGTGAATAATCATTGAATAGGTAGATGAGATCACTTGGGGAAAAGAAAGAAAAATAGCACAGAGAAAAAAGGGGAAACCAAAGCAGGACTGAGTACCAGGAGAGAACAGTTGACAATGCCAAGTACACACACCACTATTTAAATAAATTAATGGTGGGATATACCATACTCAGGGATTCAGAACTCAATTACTATCCATAAAGATGCCCAGTTTCTCCAAATCAATTGATCCACAGATGCAATGTGAGACTGTTTATCACTGAGTAAAATAAAATCATACAAATATACATATATACATATATACATATATATATGCATTTGTATATGAGATGTATAGGTATATGATTATGAGCATGGAGGAAAAGAACAGAAGGACACACACTGGGAAGTTAATATAGGTTACTGGTGGTCTGTAGGAGGTGATAAGGAAGGGGGAAGTTTGGAGGAGGAAGAAAGAGGCAAAAAGAAAAATATTATTCTCGGGAAGCATGACTGATTTTTACCCAATGTGTACATTTATGTAAATTTATACCTGTATGTGCATACATGTTTAAACAATTTCTAAAATAAAAAATAAGTTCTTTCAGAATTTGAAAGGGGTATTATTGAGTTTTATATTTTACTCTATGTACTTATAAATTGTTTCAAATTCAAAAATTATAGTTCCCCAAGTAAAAACTTTAAAATCTTGGGCTTATACCTCATTAACTGAAGCAACAATTTGCTAAGTTCTATCCTTTCTTAATCATCCATTTAAATTTTTCTGGCCATTATTCTTTATTAAAAAATAATACCTTTAACACAAAAATATAGAGCTTCTATCCTATATAATAAAAGCCTAATATGCTAACTGTCCAACCCTTCGTTTGACCATTTCACCAGTCACTATGACATGCACTCACCACCAGGAGCAGACACTCCAACCAGTAGGTTAGCCTGCTGCTGGGGTCTGGCCAATTGGCACAGGAGGAGATGGCCAGACACACCCCGGAGCCTTCCCACGGTCCCTTCCCAGACCCAATCAGGACTGGGCAAGACTAGCTGGACACACCCTGGACAAATCTGTGCACCAGGCCTCTAGGCCTATCTAATAAAGAGGGAATATGCTAATTGACCATCACTCCATCACAAAGATGGCTGCACCTACAGTTGAGGCCAAGTTCCCATAAGGAGCCTTAATGAGCAATCAGCAGGGACCTGAGGCTATGCCCTCCCCCACCCCGTGGGGCTTGACAGGGGACCTCAGGCTGTGTCCCCCACCTGGCAGGGCTTGACAGGGGACCTAAGGCCATGCCCTCCACCCGGCAGGGCTTGACAGGGGACCTCAAGGTGCGCTTCCCATCCTGGTGCTGGGCTAGGGGACCTCAGGCTGCTCCCCCTGCCCCAGCGCCAGGCTGGGGGACCTCAGACCACACCCCCCACATAGCGGGGCTTGACAGGGGACCTGAGGCCATGCCCCCCACCCACCGGGGCTTGACAGGGGACCTCAAGGTGTACCCCCAGTGCTGGGTTGGGGAACTCAGGCCGCGCCCCCCCCCCCCCCCCGGTCTGGGCTACCTCAGGCCACGCCCCCTGCCCTGGCACCAGGCCAGGGGACCTGAGGCTACGGCCCCTGCCCGGCAGGGCTTGACAAGGGTGGGACTGGCCAGGTCTGGATCTAGCCCAATGGGGTGGGGGGCCGGCCGGGTTTGGGTCTCACGCGATTTTGAGGCGCATGTGGGAAGGTGGGGACTTGATTCTGGGTCCCATGGTGCGCCCCAGACTCTGACAGGAGGAAGGTTTTCATATACATTTTACTACTTTTCTTTCATCTGACACTTCTATTATAAAGGGCAGTATTAAGTTATTTCCTCTAATTAATCCCCTTTTAATGTGTACGAATTTTGTGCACCGGGCCACTAGTTTTATATAAAAGCCCTCACCCTGGCCAGTGTTGCTCAGTGATTGGAGCATCAGCCTGTGCACCACAGGGTCTCAGGTTCAATCTGGCCCTAGTTGGCATATGTGCAGGATGCAACCAAATGATGTCTCTGTCCCTCCCCTCTCCCTTTCAGTCTCTCTAAAAATCAATGGGAAAAATATCCTCGGGTGAGGATTAACAACTACAACAAAAAAAACTAACAAGGAAAAAAAAAAACCTAAGGTGGAAAAACTAATTCATTCAATTACTTATTCTGTGTGACCATCCTAAACTATTTAATGCTTCTTTTTGCCACTATATCCTTAAAAACTGGAAATTATTACTTTTAAAATAGCAAGTAAAAGAAAACTATGCCAACATGAAAACCAGAAATACAATCATACATTCTGGCATGCAAAAGTCAGATCCTCCAAATATTCCTGTTTCCTAAAAATAACTACTTTTTACCATTAAATGGCTATAGGTCCTAGAAATATTGACTTTTCTTTCACTATCAAATGTTAACTTAGCTCTCCTTTGTAAAAAGCTGGTGTTTCTTTCCTAAATTGTATTTCAGATGCTATTTTTCTATCCCCACAGGAATTTCCTATATTTCTCATAAACAAGAATATCTACATATTGACCACTTACCTTATAAGGTGGACAAAATAATGACTGGGATCAAAGAAACTTCAAGTTGAACCATGTCTGGCTAATTAGGGAACTGTGGCTGGTTGCCATTATAAAGGCTCTGCTTAGTTGGCTGTTGGGCCCAATCCAGAAAGAGCACAGTAATTTTGATCAATGGAGTCTAACCTAGTCCTCTCCCAAGGTCAAAATGTTGTTTCATGCTTTGCAATTCTCTTGTAATATTTTTTTCTAATTGACACTATCCTGGAGCCATTCCTGGTGTAACATATTGGGAAATGAAAAGTGAAACAAAGGAGAATTTTCCATTTTCATTTGTGAATAATTACAGTGATTTGAGTGAGTGCATTTCTTTCAGACAATTAATTGCTCTGGGAATTGATGTCACAAATCGATGGGTGGTGTCTGATTTCATCAATAACTGCTCAGGGGGAGTCTACTAGCTTTATCAAATGTGAACATGTAATAATGGAGTGACAGTCAAACCCAAAGTGTTCTTGCAAATCATGCTGTACTGAAAGAAGAAATATCTCAAAAAGAAATGAAGCAATTTTAGACCAATGAGATGTGGGCTGCGTATGTATGTAGGCTGTATTCTAGCAATCTTCTATTAGGCTGCAACAGACAGACAGCTCAGGAAAATTTATTTCTTTTTCAGTAGAGAATCTACTGAAAGTGACAGGAGCACAGAGTAGGAGACTCTACCATAACCTCTCAGTAATAATCTGAAATGTCCTGATGAGGTAAGTAATCCTGACACTGCACTGCTGCTGGGAAAGAGAAGGGGCTGCCTGACTATCTCATCCCAGTCTCCAAAGAAATCAGCACACTAAAGGATGAGAACTACTGCCAGAGACTTGTCTATTGGACATCAAGACATAGAAAGCTATAATAATTAAGACTGATAACATGGGTGCATGATTACACAAACAGGCCAATAAACAATACAGATTCCAGAAAGAAACCTACACATTATGGTCACTCACTTTGTTGGCAAGGTGGCATTAAAGAGCAGTGGGGTAGGAATAGTGTTTACAACAAATGAGACTTGTTCAAATTGGATGTTTTTTAAAAAATTGAAAAAATTTTAGGAGTATCTTTTTTATTCCAGAGAAAGCAGGAAACACCAATGTGAGAAACATCAATCAGTTGCAGCCCACATACACCCCGACCAGGGATTAAACCCTTGGTTATGTGCCCTGACCAAGAAATCAAACCTGCCACCTTTTGGTGTATGGAATGTTGCTCCAACGTTAACTGAGCCACACCAGCCAGGGTGAAACTCTTCATTTCAGTATGTGTCTAGATGTGGGTACTTCCTTCTCTATCTCATTTGGCTCTCTGGCCCTTCAATCTTTTTTCCTCTTCTGGTCTTCTTTTGTTACTCTAATACTGGCACATCTTCTATCCTTCACCTCACTGAAATCTGCATTCATATTTACTATTTGGTTTTGTGTACTTTTCTTTTTTTTTACTTCTAAAAGTTTCTCAATCTGATTTTCAAACTAATTCATTCTTCAGCTGTATCCATTCTACTTTTACTCCATTTTGTTATTTCTTTATTTAAATATTATGTTTTCATATATTTATACTTGGTTTATTATTTATTTTTATATCACATTACCAAAATCTTTTCTTTTGATGTTTATTGGCTTTATTTTTAAATGCTAGGGTCTTGTTGTTTTTCTTTGAAACAGTGGCATCTCTTAATTATCACTTTACTTTGGCTTTGAACTCTTTTAACCTGGTGGTATGGGCTCTTCTGAGTGACAGTAGGCACTGGGGAAGAACTGAGGGCCAGCCCTCTAGGCCATGTTGGAAGTTCAAAGAGAGGGAAGAAGATAGGCACTACAAAACCCAGTTCATTATTTCAGTTTGTTATCTACCAAGCAGGGCTTCCCCTTCAGACACAATAGGAGAAATGGCAATTTCCTAAGGCAATTCCAGGCTCTTGAGCTTAGATAATGACCCACAGTCCTATGAATCTGAAGGGGGAAGAGCGAACAAATAATGCACAATCTAGTCAATCCTTACCTACTTTCCCCAAATCTTGACACCCCCCCCCCTCCCACCCCCTCAAGAGCTTCTGTGCTGCCCTGATTTTAGCTGAGTATACCTGCCCAGAGGTCTGCTTCACTTTGCTAGTACCTGCTGTGAGAAAGCAGGCAAAGGCAACTGGTTTTCTCCAATGAATCCATGCACAGACATTCAGCCATCTGCACCATCACCAAGAACCACTTCACAATAGCCTCCCATGTCCACTGTGAGTTTTACCTTTTTTTCCTTTTAATTATTATCTAAACACATTTAAAAAAACAACATTCTAATCAAAATATAACAGAACTTTACACGGTTTTATTTATACATTACTGGTATTGAAAGCAAACTTTATACAAAAATTTTATACATATAAAAAAAATTCCTTGGCTAGGCAAATCCATTTATGTGTATACACACAAACACAGATACACACACACAAAGTATTTTACATAATTTTAAGTATACATATTTACAGATACACTATTTAAATTACTTTACAATTTACCAAAATGAGGCCATTAGAAAAGCAAATAAAAATATATGAAAACAAACTAATTAATGGTTAATTTAAAAATGCTACAAAACTATTTTTAAAAATCTAGAAAAGAAACTCATTTCTTTGAAATATCAAAACTAAGGTTTCAATATTATATTGTTGTTGCTTTTATCTTAATAACAAATTCTAACCTGTTTAAAAATAAGTTTCTTGACTAATAAGAGATAAGCAAATCATACTGATGACTGGAACAAGCTGACTTGAGAGTAAAGAGTCAGCAATTAAAAACAAATGTAGATAATTTAGTAACCCATGTCATAAAACTGCCCTCTATGTCCCCATTTAAAACATGAGGAATTCCAAGCTTCTATGTAGTATGCAGTATCAACTGAGACTCCAAGGAATTCAGCAACTTATCTGTAAGAAAATGCTAAAGTTATGATTCTATTTTTATGATATGACCATTTCATTAATGTTGTTCTTTTAACTGAGTTCTACTTAGATAATACTGATGTTTAAAACTAGCTTTTTACAGAATCAGTTTGGAAACCTTATCATTATACTCTGATTTTGAAAAGAATTTAATGAGACTATAGTACTTGAAGAAAAAAATTAGTTAAGAGACAAGCTAGGAATGAAGCAACACATTATGCTATCATGCAAGCAAATAAAATCTCAAGTATCAAATCCAATAAAAGGTTTATAATGGAATTTGGGAATTTCAAATTAATAAGCATCACTTCCAGATACAAATTAATTCTTCCATGAATGTACATTGTTTTCTCAAGAATAGAAGTCATATTTTAAGAAAATATTCAAGCAAAACAAAAAACTCAATTTAATTTCTTAAAGGCGGTGAAAATTTTAAAGCACAGTAAATTTGAAAAATAACCAGGTCATTGTTGCCTTAAACTATTTTAAAGGTCTTTAGAATAAGCTCTTTCTTCAAATTCCCCATTATTAAATCTCACATTCTGAATTATATAAATAGAATTTTAACTTCAAAATAAACTAAACATCTTCTGAAGATCTTAATAGCAAACTAGTTTCTTTGAGAGAATACTGAAATTAACAGTTTCTAAAGCAGTTCTAGAAACAGATTTATAACTCAAATATATTGAAAACCCTTCACATTGAGGTCTATGGCCAAATATGGTTTCTATTCTGATTTAATTTAATCTGAACTTAATTTAATTTAAAATTGGATATTTTGCATTTAAATAATCATGACTACAAATCAACTGAAAAATAATATCTTAAATATCTTTACAATTTTTCTATGTAAAGTCCAAATATTTAAAGCAAGTGGTTCAGGTCTTACAGGAAAATCCTGCTGAAAAACATTGTTGCCTTAATAAACCTGTACAAGACTGGCTTTTAAAAAACTGAGCGGGGGGGGGGGGGGGGGGGGGGGGGGCTGAGGAAACATGTCTGTGAACATTATTAATAATTTAATATGGTAAGTCATGTCATCTATTCAGATGATAACAGATTCCAAGTATATGTTTTATATTTTAAAATATTAAACTTTTTTATTAATCACCAAATGGATTCCCTACGACCTTAGACTCATCAGCAGTTGGAAGGTTAGGGAGGAATGCCATGCTCATATGAATTGCAACTCTGGGCACATCCTGTGGGTTTGGTGACCTTAGAAGCCTGCACAGCAATTATCCTCCAACCTGTGACTGAAGCAGGACCCCAACTGGATGTCTCTCACCCACTACTCACACCTTTGATGACTAAAGGCCATTAACTGCAGAGTTCCAGTATCAAACATTTATTTTACTAATCTTCTGTAGTACAACCATTAACTACCTGCATTTTGACTTTTCAAAGAGCTTCAATAGTTGCTGGAATCTTTCTGAGACCTGAAAAGTAAAAAATGAGTATTAATTTTAAGTATTACAATGAGATCTTTTTTTTTCTTTCTTTAAAAAACATTTTTTTAATATATCAAAAGGCCTGCTTTAGTGACATGCTAGTCCCCCAGAAAATAACCCAATACCCGCTTGTCAGTAACATACATGCTCAAGTTGACCAGCCAACTCATGTGCATACATGTGTCTTTATAAACCAAAGCCATGGGGCTTGGGTGTCTGCTGCTATTTGTTCCTGTTAGCCAACCCGTGTCCAGAGGGCAGGCAGGGCACAGAGAAACCCTTAAATGGTAGTGAGGGTTTAACAGCCCCAACAGCCAACTTTTCAAGCACTGTTACCCTGACCCCCAACCCCTCAAAATGAGAGCCTTATTTCTAACCAGACTTCTCGCCTCAAATTTGGCTCCCAGTGACCAGAACGGTTTTTCCCCTTTAAAAAAAGCACACATATCTGCACACCAATATATATATAATTTTTTTGTTTTTGCATTTAAATATAAAAATACTACTCTGATTTGTGTTATAAACGGAGGACCAAGCAATGAGAACTTTTTCTTCAGAGGCAGGGCTACCCATCCCATTCCTTTATGCTGAGCTTGCCTTCCAGTGAGGGCACTCAGCCCCAGGTCAGGGAAGCAGGTCACTGCGAAGAGGCCACAGTTGGCAAGTAAGAGGGCTTCCTGCCTGCTGCCCGCTCCCCCCCCCACTCCCCCCCCACCGTTACCTGATTCTCACTTTCATTAGAAAGCTGCTTATAACCTTTTATGGAACTTCCCAACCAAAGCGAGTATCTAACCTAATCACAGAGCTAGCCCAGCACTCCTACTCCCTTCAGTTACTTCAAAGAAGGAAAAGGTCCTTCCCCTCCCTTCACAAATACTATGCTCACTGTCCAGATAGCTACGCCTGTTGGACAAACACCTGATTAAGTGAAGCAGTGGTTATGTGCCCCCGCTCTCCACTAAAACACTAGAAAGCTTCAGTGATGGGGGGGGGGGGAGGGGGAAGGGTGTGTGTGTGTGTGAAGAGACTAAGAACTTGACCCCTCTAACCTGGCCAAAGAAAGCAAGAGATATTAACTGGGCACGAGGAATAAAAAAAGACCTTAATATTCTGTCCTTTGAGTTACATTTGTTATGACAATTGAGGGGTGAGAGTGGGGTCTGGATAAAGAAGTAATTAGAAGGAGCTGGATGGCTGCAAGTCTAGTCTACTTAGTTTTTGTACTGGAAGGGCTCATCGCCAGTTTCGTTGAGAAGACACGTGCGGATGAGGGCTTCTGTCACTGCGAAGGGGTCACAGTTGGCAGAGGGGCACCGGTCTTCAAAGTACCCCTTTTGCTCCTGGCCCACAGCCTGGGGAATGTGGATGCTGGCGCTACGGTTGGTCCCGCCAGCGGAGAAGTGGTTGATGTTGGAGGTTTCGTTGAATCCAGTGAGGCACCAGACATTGTCCTGGCCCCCCTTGGGATTGTAGGCTCGGATGTGGTACTGGTGCCGCCTGCTCAGCCTCTTGATGGACTCCTCAATGTACTTCGGACCGTTCTCCTCTCGCATGGCCTTGGTGCTGAAGTTGGTGTGGCATCCTGCACCATTCCAGTTTCCAGGAATGGGCTTGGGATCAAAAGTTGCTATCACTCCAGAGTCTTCACACACTCAGTGCAAGATGAAACGGGCCACCCAGAGATGATCTCTTATGTCAATTCCTTCACAGGGTCCTATTTGGAATTCCCACTTGGCGGGCATGACCTCGGCATTTGTCCCTGCGATCTTGATGCCAGTGTACAAGCAGGCCTGGTAGTGAGCCTCCACAATATCCCTGCCGTAGGCTCTGTCTGCTCCCACGCTGCAGTAGTATGGACGTTGGGGTCCAGGGAAGCCACTGGAAGGCCAACCAAAAGGGTGCCCATCTGTGCCCATGAGAGTATATTCCTGCTCCATTCCAAACCAGGGACGCTGATTGCTCACCATGTCCATTATCCATTTGCAGGTATATCTTAAATTGGTCTCTGCAGGTTTGTGGTTTTACTTTAAGACTTCACAGAACACCAGTTTGTTGGGGTTCTTGCGGAAAGGGTCCTGAAACATGGCAGCAGGAACAAGATACATGTTGGAGCCTTCAGACTGCATAGTACTAGAGCCATCAAAATTCCACTCGGGCAACTCTTCTGTACTCTTGGGCTCACTGTCCAGGGTCCGCGTTTTGCATCACAGTCCTTCTCCAGTACCATCAATCCAGATATACACAGCTTGGACTTTATCACCCGGAGGCAGGGACATGTACATCTGCTTGATGCCTTTGTTCAAGCGGGAACTCACCGAGGTGGACATGGTGGAAATTGCTCTGGGGGGCGAGCAGATGGCAGGGGGGCAGGGTGGGCAGGCCGTGAGAGCGAGGTGCAGAGAGAAGAGAGGAAGCTGGGAGTGCTGCTCAGACACTCGGCTCTATGAGATCTTTTTTGTATGACTACTTCCACAAAACATCTTAAGAAAGTTACTGTCAATAATAAAGAGATGAAATAATGCCTGGAAAAATGAAATATCTTCATACTAAAGGTGATTGCTAGTTTAACTTGCAATATTAATCTTTATTTTTTCAATTCAATTTATTGGGTGATACTAATAAAATTATATAGGCTTCAGGTATACAATTCTATTATACATCATCTGTGTATCATACTGTGTGTTCACCACCCCAATTCAAGAATCAATATTAAACTTTCTTAAACAGTAAGCATTACAAAATTGTTTAAGATCAAATAGATAAATGTAAGACAACAGAAAAATAAACTAGGATTGTTCTTACACAATCGCCAAGTTTTTAACAGTCCAATAAAAAGCCATACTTTTAAAGAAGTTGGCAAATAGGTATCTACATATTTTAAACATGTTAAAATGAAATCTAAGTATTTTACATCTGTGAAACTATAGAGATGTAAAAATTGGGAAGTTACCTGAGATGAATTTTTATTCAATTTGGCAGCTACATAAGAAAATGTTTCTATTGATGGCCCGCTTTTCTGACACTCCAATAAAATTTCCCGGTCATCGTTTCTACAGGGAGAAAATGTTATTTAGCTTTTGTATATTAAAGCAGAAAGGTACCAAAACTTCCACTGTCTAATGTCCATCAACAGGAGGTGACATTTTTATTAAAACCCATAGAAAAAAAGTGTGTATATCAAAACATTGACAATCATCTCTGAGAAATAAGATGATTTTAATCTGTAAGCACATACGCATTTCCAAAATTTTCTAAAACTGACATACTCATTTATTATTCTAATGACAAAAGTCTAGATTTTTAAAAATTCTACCTGTAATGTATACAGTACCTTAAAAATTAGGGTCAAACATGATGACAGACTTAATAAGCAAAAAAACGAAAGTAAAATAGAATCCAAATCTTCCAATTCCCAGGCCTCTGCTTTTTTATACATAGTACGAACCAATGTGTACTATTACAATCTCTAAGATTTTACTGTGTCATCTCCAAGTTACCAGAAATTAATGCATAGATGACTATGGTATTAAATAAAAATAATGACCAATTTCAACAAAATTCAGCTTCCCTCATTATGCACTCTAGTTAAGTCTGCAGATCATGAACCTCTAGTGTAGGGGTGGGGAACCTTTTTTCTGCCAAGGGTTATTTGGATATTTATAACATCATGGGCCATACAAAATTATCCTCTTAAAAATTAGCCTGCTATATTTGGTCAAACACTTAATTAACTCGCTCCTAATGCCGTGGCAGGGCCAGACCATATGATTTCACAGGCCTTATACGGTCCATGGGCTGGATGTTCCCCACCCCTGCTCTAGTGCAATGGTTTACAACTGTGGCTAACCTTATGTCTGAAATGGGGTACTGAAATCAGCATTTCTCAAACAGTTCATGTAAAAGTCAAAAGTACAACCTGTTTATAAACTTTTTTGAAACTCTTAATTTAGGGAAACGCTCAAATTATAAATGCTCACACTTTTTGCCTTATTTCACCACCCCACTTGTCATTCTTCCTTTCTAAAATGTGATACCAGTTCTTTACAAAGAATCATTTTTTTAAATTAACAGTTAGGTTAAAACACAATGAAAAGTTCTATCCATAGTGCTAATGCACATCCCTGGTTAAGAGCTACTGCTATAGATTATACCCTAGAATGTATTCTCTATTAACGTTGACTACTTTTGAAGTCATCACTTTCCTTATTTTAGGATAGGATATAACTATGACAAGACAGAATAGATTTCTGGCCTCCCAAAGTTTCCTACCGATTTAAATGTCTCATAAGTACTCACTTTGGCAGCACATATACTAAAATTGGAACAATACAGAGATTAGCATGGCCCCTGTGCAAGGATGACATGCAAATTCATGAAGCCTTCCATATTAAAAGAATAAAAATAAAATGTCTCATAAGCTGAAACTGGTTTGGCTCAGTGGAAAGAGCGCGTCAGCCTGCGGACTGAAGGGTCCCAGGTTCGATTCCGGTCAAGGGCATGTACCTGGGTTGCGGGCACATCCCCAGTAGGGGGCGTGCAGGAGGCAGCTGGTCGATGTTTCTCTCTCTTCGATGTTTCTAACTCTCTCTCCCTTCCTCTCTGTAAAAAAATCAATAAAATATATTTTTTAAAAATTTCTTAAATAAAATGTCTCATAAGATCCTTACCTTGTCCATGAAACTACAATTTCTCCTTTCTTTTTAATAATATTCTTTGCAGAAAGGTTTACAGAAGTGCCAGATGCTGCTGATGGGTCCTTAATCCTGGGGCTTGCCTTTAATGATGGGGGATCTTTCGTCACTGTAGGGGCCTTTTTCTTACTAGCTTTCCTTTGGTGAGCTTCTCCATTCTCACCAAAATTTTGGGTAATTTTCTTGATTCTTTCCTTACTGATTAACTCTGTTTCCTTTCTCTGTTTTTTCTGACAAGAATGATTTAGATTAGAAAGTTTTTTCCTCTTTTTGTGAGCATTATCCAAAGCCACGGGCAAGTCTAAATTATCAGAATTTGATACCGGTTCCGATTTTAAATCCTCCTTTTTTATTTCACATGAACTTGGAGAGTCTGAGGTCAAATCAATACAGCTTTCCACAACCATGCATTCCAAAGGCTCTTTTGCCACTTGCACCTTTTCTTCCTCACAGTCACCTTCCTCTACACAAAACACCTCACACCCCAAGTGTCCAACACCTAAAGATGGATGGTGATCTTCACTTTTACTCTCACTTGAAACATCTTGTGTCAAATCAATAAAAGCATCTACAGTATCAGGCTGCACACTGTCTAATATCTGAGCATCTTGATCCAAATTGCTACCAGAATATCCCAACTGATTAATGTTTAAAACTCCCACTTCTATGAGCTCCCCCAAGTTTTTAGTCTCAGTGGCTGGATCTTTTGTGAGGTCTACATATGTGTTTGGAAGATGAACCTCGACAGAATGTGGAATTTCTTCCATGGGAGGCAATCCTGCAATGCTTTCAGGCACTTTTGGTTCCCATACCTGCTGCAACTTGAAGCATTGATCAGCCACTTCATTACTATGACCCACTTTACCAGAAGCGTCTTTAAGGAATTCATATATATCAGGAACCTGTGTTTGTATCATACAGCCCTGTTCTTCATGAGCTGATTTACTGCTGTCAACAGTTTCGTTGGAATGTTTTAATTCTTCCACAGATTTAAAAACTGTGTTCTCACATGAAATACATTCCTTCTCTGCTGCTTCATCAGTTTCCTTTCCTACTCTGGGCAAAGATGTCAATGACTCACCAGCCACCATATTTTGTATAAGACTGGAGGGAGTAGATGGTGCTGCGTGCCTTATTTTCACAATGAAATGATCATTGGATTTTTCCATTATGACAGCATGCATGGGTAGATTAGGGTGGTACTGAAAGCCTGGAGCAACAGAGCGGCTTGTCCATGATGAAGAACAACTTGATTTACTGCTCGAATTATCAGACTCCAGAGCTAAGTGAATATCTTGTTCCGATGCATCCTCTTCCTCAAGTAAGGCATCCTCACTGAAATGGGCACTAATAACCTCTTCAGGAGTTGAATTAGACAAAACTTCAGGCTTTAAGAAACTGAGATGACCATCTGACTTCAGAGGTGATGGTACTGTTAAAGATACTGCTAAATCTTCAAGCAGGATGGAAGAAATGCAGGGCTTGCTCTTTTCTGAACTGCATACAGTATCTTTACTTAAAGCTATGTTAGTGGACACTTCAAACATACAACTTTCATCCAACACATCAGGATGAACTGGCAATGAAAGTCCTGAAGATAGAGATGGACCTTTCTCAGATGATAACAATGACCAATTATCATCACTAATCATTTTAGGACATGGAGAAACCACCCCTGAAACTAACTCTTCAGTTGTACAAGCTGGTATAGATTCACACTTAAGACTCTCTAGCAGCTGTTTCTCTGGAGTCTTTAACTCCCACTCACTTTTTTCATTACAGTTAACACTGTTGTCCAAAAGATCAGAACCTTGCAACAAACTTTTAAATATCTCACCCATCTGTGCATCACTCACTAAATTAAAAGTGAGGCTAGATGCTTGCTGTTCAGTAAGAATCTCAAAACAGCGTTCTGGCTTCAAGGCTGCATGCTGGGATGTCTGTGTATCCTCTATGGTGGTGCCTTCCATTTTTCCTGGCTTTGGGGTGCTTGGACAGTTCAGTTCCAAGGAGTGCTCTTCAGACTGAGGGCATTTAATATTATCAAAGCAAGTGTTAAAGCTTTTTTTAATGTTATTCTTCACTGTGTTAATTTCAGAGTTATTTTGGTCTTGATGTTTGTCCTCAGATTTTTTACATCCTAGTGAATACCTATAATAAATAGAATCTTCTGATTTTGAGGATTTCTCTTTCGGCATTTCTTTGCTGGAGTTGACCACATTCCTCTTCTGACAATTTGAATATTGTGGTTTCTCTTTACTTTTGTCCAATTTCCCTTCATCGCTGTCACTGCCAAAGTTTGTGAAACCACAAAACTTTATTAAGATTTTCTTAAGCTTAGCAAATAAATGATCAAGTTGTTCATCTACAAATTTCCATGCTTTCTTTTTCATATCTGGTAGTTGTTGTTCAAATAAACGATCCACTATGCCATTCTTTTTAACTTGCTTAAGTTTGGATTCTATAACATCACAGAGATTCTTCTGTAAAGTAGTCACTGACTTAGAGATTTTGGATAAGTCAAGGTGTTTAATGAGTGATGTAAAACTCAAAATTGCTGACTCAATAATTCTATGAAATTGTTTTAATGGAAATTTTACCTTGAATTTCATGTAGTTTTTCCTTACATGTTTTCTTATCATTCGTAACATGTGCATAACCTCTGGTACAGAAGAAGGTACAGCAATAATTGGAACTATTTTTTCCAGAATGGAGGTACTCATTATCTTATCTTTTTTCTCTGTTTTTGAAGACCTGCTAGATTCACTCTGTCTCTTATTCCAATTCCTTTTGGTCTGCTGAACTTTCATAGATGTTTTCCTTTTGTCTTTATCCAAATGCACAGTACTTTTCTTATTTCCCGGACTATTTTTTCTGTTCTGCACTTCAGTAGAAGCTCTAGGTTTTGCAATTTCTTCAAAACTATTTTGTGGTTTAGAGTTTTCACTGTCGCTTATAATTTCTCCTTCTTCTAATTCAACTAAAGATGAATTCTTATGAGAGTCTGCCTCTGTAAATTTGTCAGACTTGCAAACGGGCTTTTGATTTTCCTTGTTGAGATCAGACTGACTCTTGGAGGTGGAATGAGCTGAATTTGGTGGAAACACATCTGTGAAAAAGAAAAGTATATTATAATCACATGACCCTTGAAATCATAGTCATTTGACATTTCTATACTAAATATAACAAAAAAAAATTAAGTACTGAAGCATTTCATTATTTTAATAGCTTTTTGCAAAATGTTAATGCCTAATACTTATTCATGTCATCCGTCTCAGAAGGTATTCAGGTGTCTGACAACAGTAATAATGCAGAGCTTGTTTTTTTGGATAACCATCAATCTACGGTTTGGGTAGATTTACTTCAGGTTAGCAGCATTACCTACTCTATGACATCTGATGCTGCTTTTGAATAAAAACAGATCTGGTACTAGTCAGTTTTGCTCAGTGGATAGAGTGCTGGCCTGAGGACCAAAGGGTCCCAGGTTCGGTTCCAGTCAAGGGCACATACCTTGGTTGCAAGCTCCTCCCCAGCCCAGGGCCTTGTCGAGGCTCATGTAGGAGGCAACCAATCAATGTGTTTCTCTGATATCAATGTTTCTCTGTCTTTTCCTCTCTCTTTCCTTTTCCCTAAAAAATAAAAATAGATCTGAAAGCAAGCAAAGAATATCTGAAATAATCTGTCCTTCTACTCCCTTTTTTTGTAGAAATAATTACTGCCCAGCCAGTGGTTGAGCATCAACCTATGAACCAGGAAGGCTTAATCCCCAGTAGGGGGCATGCAGGAGGCAGCCAATTGATTCTCTCTCATCATTGATGTTTCTATTTCTCTCTCCCTCTCCCTTCTTCTCTGAAATCAGTAAAAGTATATATTTTTTAAATTACTTAAATTAAGACAAAAGGCTCAATTTCTAGTTTGTGAGTCTGAATGTGTTATGTTATTAAAAAAGAAAAAGCACTACTTCACCTTGTTTATGCATTTTACATTATCAAAAAAAGGTTTAGTTGTAAAAGATAATATAAACTATTACCTTTATGATTGTTATATAATGGAACTCGAGATGGGCTTTCCAATCTAAGTACTTTTGCTACAGGTCTCACTGGACTACTCAGAGGACTAATGATTTCTGGAATAGGTCTTAGGTGATTAAGGTCAATGCTCAGAACTGAGTTCTCATCATTATATACTGAGTTTGTTTCACCAACTTCCAATTTGTGGTCCATTAACTCAGTATGCTCAAGTGAAGATTTTAGAATCTCTTTAGGTAAACAAGGCTCCAGATGACAAGACTTACTCTCAACCAGTGATGTTTCTACAAGAGAAGGCTCGAACTTTGGATTACCAACTTCTGAAAGGACTACTGGCAAAATGTCAGCTTTTTCAATTGAAGGCTGCAAAATGCTTTCACTGGATTTGGCAACTTTTGTTGAAAAAGCCTCCTTCATTTCCGTATCTTCAGAAATACTACACAAATTTAAACTGTCATTTCTTTTGGTATCCAATTCCAAGCCAAAGTTTTGAGAAACATTTGTTTGTAATATGTCCAGTGCCACAGGTACTGCTGTCCTTGCACCATTAATGGTTTGTTCCATTTCTGCTGCTGAAGGAAACAAAGATTCTGCTTGTTCCATTTCCACAGGTACTGAAGAAGTCTCTGTACCACAAATGGGCAAGTCACACTGCATAGTATTCTCAACAGATTTAATTAACGAACTATTTTCTTCTTCCGGTTTCCTTTCTGGAATACTGGTCCTGGGTTCAGATGCTGCTGTTGCAAGAGCATCCTCTGGTTCCAATAACTTTGATTTCGTTTCCTCTGTGATATGTTCACTCACAGAGGGAACACATATCACTGTTTTATCCTGTACCAAAGACTCCAAATCACATATGCCACTGGATTTGGGAGTACTGGTTATTTTATGCTGATTATTCTGAGGAATAGGTTGCTTTTTAGCAGGAGAAAGAGTTAAGTTCAATTTTTCCATAAAACTCAACTTTAAGTCTTTGTTTTTTGTTTCATTTGGACCACTCTCAGCTTTAATTGGAAGGTCTTTATTATCTGTGTGTTCAGAAACATCATTAATAGAGACTTCACCTTTATCATTTTTCAGTCCATTCTGTTTCTTTAAATCAGTAGTGGTTTGCTTAGTTTCTTTGTTAATCTTCTGCAAATGTACTGTAGATGTTCTTTTTTCGCTTCTCATATACCTGTTTTCTTCTTTGTTTTCTTGTTCTCTTTTCCTCTTATCTTCAGTTCTATGCCTTTCTGCTTCTAAAAGTGTATTTCCCCTTTGGTGCACAGCATCAACTTCCTTGGAGTCAATGTGTTTGTGAGTTCTACTGGTTGAAAGGGAGGATGAACATCTTCCTTCTTGAAAACTATGATTACTTACACCCCGGTCTCTTTTACCATCTTCCCTGTCTCTTCTCTCTTCTGGATGGTATTTACTTGAATTATGAGAAGATTTTATTTCATTCTTAGAATGAGGAAGAGATGATACTCGTTCGGACCTTCGCCAGTAATCTTTGTCTTTTACTACTGATTTGGGTTTTTGATCAACTTTTCTTTCTTCTTTGTCTTGTGATTTAAGTTCTTTTTTATTTGTATTTTGTGATCTTTCATTTTGCCTCTCTAGTTTTCTATCACTTTGAAATTCTACTCGAGTATGTGACCTCTCTCTAAAGGTCTCTTTCTGCCAGAAACAGCCAAAGCGTTCATTTTTATAATCCAAATCTGTGTTACTTTTAAACTTTGAATTTTTGCTTTCAGCTTTTGATTCACCTTTACCATATTTCTCAGAACGTCCTTGTAGCCTTGGATTGGCCTCTAAGTTCCTTGGTTCACCATCACCACAGCTAGTGTTTAAGTCTTTTCGTATTCTATCAGTTCCTCTACTATAATGGCTATATCCACTATCTTTCTTCCCTCTTCTATTATCCTCACTTGAGCTACTCTCACCAACCTGATAATGGGAACGTGACCAAATGCCATTGGTGCAGTGTTTTTCAATAGACGAAGGCAAATGCAAAGTGCTTTTTTTTTCCAAATGCAATTTTACTTCCTTTTCGACGTTTGGGAGTGAAGTGCTATGATGTCCGTCTTTAGAAACATCACATTTCACCTTGTGATCATTCTTTGCACAATCATCCAAATGAGGAGGTCTGGATGTAAAGTCTTTTGTTTTAACTATATCTGACATCCTTGCAGTTTTATGATTATTACGAAAATGTGGAAACTCAGACAATCTATTAAGAAATAGAAATTAACAACAAAAAAACAAAATTATTGCTTTATAATAATCCAAATTTTAATCACATTTAATACACTTTAAAAGTCAGGGGCTAGACTTTTAAACACTAGAAACACTAATTTTACTTTTATAAAGGCATGAGTAATAAGAATTTACCAGCTTCCAACTAAATGGGCCAGTTTTCAAACCATGGAACTCTCTTTCATTTCCTTTGTCAAACAGGCTCTAGAGAACGTGTCAGTTCTATCCTAGCACTTGCCAATGTCTTTTAGACTTTCTTCACCACAGGCATAGAACTCCCAAATTAACCACAAATTCACTTCTTTTAGAACAGTGACATTATTTTTTACCCTCACTCACTGTAGGCCAACTGAAACAGAAGGAAGATGAAACTTTGTGGGACAACAGAGATGATCTGTTTTACATATAATCCCACAGTAAACCAAAGCATCAATAGCCATCTTAAAGTAGCACATATTGCACAAAGGAAAAGAATAAAGAGTTGTAATTCTTTCCTAAGGAAATGTTTATTGTTTTGTGCATCTTTTAAAAATCCTAAGTCTTAAGGTTTTATATCAGTGTTTCAGAAAATTAGCAGTTTTCTTAACAAGTATGTAAATAACTAATTTTAGTTTTTTATAGTAGGTCTATCTTCCTGAACTTCCTTCTAAAACTTCCTTGAATTTCCACAAATCTACTCCCAGTTAGTACTATGTGTACAGAATAGGGGGAGATTTTTATATAACAAAGGAGGACATAGGAGATATATAACCTAAGGCAATAAGTAGAACTTATATAGATCTTGTTTGGTTGCACTGTATCCCCTCAAAATTCATTTGTTGAAATCCTAATCCCCAGTACCTCAAAATGTGATCTCATTTGGAGACAGGGTCTTTACAAAAGTGCCCTGATTTGGGCAATAAATTAAATGGTCATTCTACACCTAGGTCTCTAACATACACCAGCTGAATGAATGACAGGAAATCTATTCAGCTCAATGAAAGAGGTTTGATCATAAATTCAGTTTTGGATGAGGTAATTTAGAAAATTTTATACAGATATGAAGTAGTAATCTACATATAAATGGATATGACCTAGTACTTCATAAGAAAATACTGAAAGACATAGATTTGAGCTTTGAGGAATTCCAACTTAGCCAAGTACAGAAGAGTAAATCTCAACTTAGGAAGAAAACTAAGAATTATGAAAGCCAAAGGGAGAGAACTATTTCAGGAAAGGAGAGTCAATTATGTCAAACAGCATGTGAGTATAAATTAAAATGAGAAGTCAAAACTACTTGATGTATTTAGTGGCAGTTAGTGTTAACCAAATGGACAAATGGAAACAGAAGTCAGCATGTATTAGGTTCAAGAGTAAGTGGAAATAGAAAATGGAGACAAAATTTATATACGGTTTTGGAGGTTTGACTATAAAGGAGAAGAGAGATATGAAATTCTCTGGAAAGGTTATTGGCCCCAACGAGAGAGAGCGAGAGAGATAGAGATAAATAGTTAGTTTCAGGGTGATCTATTGATAAGAGATTTGAGCACAGATGCACTCTTGATACTTTAGTAATTTAGTGGAAGCCTAGAAGAACCCATAACATATATTCAACCATCTTCTCAGGAGTAAAGAGTACCAGAGAAAGATCCCACTGTATTAGAAAACTGAATATATTCAGAGAGCGCTATGTGGCAATATTCTATTTAATAATCATATATATCATTATAATATACCATTATTCACAGTAAAACCTTACATATTTAATAAAATGCATCATTTTTATATCTTTGCAAAGTTAAAAATGTTACACATATCAACACAAATGTAATTTATATATCCAAACCCCTCAATTATACCTTTGGTGAAGGCTACTAATTTCTTCATCCTTGCGGTTTATTTCCATTCTAGCAGTTTTGATAAGTGCTGAAATATTCTTCTTAAGAGACTGGTTTTCAGTTTTTAAGCTGAAATTCTAAGCATCATAAAATATATTTAATAAAGTATATATTACAGAACTATTAAACTACTACTTTTAATAGCTAATGATTATTTAATGCTAACTACATGCCAGGCATCATATATTACACCTTACGTAATTCTCAAGAAAGTTCTATGAGAAATGCTATTATGCTCATCATACAGATGGGGCAGCTGAGATTCAGAGAAGATAAATGGCACCAGAGAAAGACATTTAAAGTGAAATTACTTAGGACAGAAACCAAGATGGCAGCATAGGTAAACACCTAATCTGCTGCCTCGCACAACAATTTCAAAACTACAGCTAAAAGACAGAACAGACATCATCCAGAATCACAGGAAAGCTGGCTGAGTAGAAATTCTACAACTAGAAGGAAAGAGAGGGGCACACAGAGACTCAGAGGAGCTGCAAAAGGCTGAGGTACGGAGAAATGTGTGCCGATAGGACGGGCGGCTGAGTGCCTGGCTAGCTTTCTCTAGCGGGAGAGAGACGGAAGCTCCCGACTGCACTGAACCCCAGTTCCGACTGCACTGAAACCCAGTTCCGGGCGAAACACTGGGGTCCCAGACTCATATGGGGGTAGTCTGGACTGTCGGGAAAACAGAGAAGCACATGGAAACTCAGGGGAGCCGCGAAAGGCAGAGGTCTGGAGGCACGCGCACGAGTGTGCACAGAGAGGACTGACTGCTGAGTGTGCCGCTGGCTTTCTCTAGCGGGGGGAAGATGGAAGCTTCCGATTGCACTGAACTCCAGTTCCGGGCGAGAATCTGGGAATCCAGATTCATTGGGGGAGAGATTGGACTGTCTGGCAGCAGGCGAAACTCAAGGGCGGCTTTCTCTCAGAGGTGCTTGCAGCGATTACCAAGGGACACTGAGACCCAGGGGCCTCATAGGGAAGGGCTAACGGGAAGCCAACGCTGTCTGCTCAGCCCTGAGACTCCGCCCCATCCAAGCTGAGCACAGAGGCCTTTGCAATTTTACAAATCTTGTCTCATAAGGCTGTCTCCAGCACAGAAGTTCTCCCGGCATAGACACAGCTGCTGATCCTCACAGCCAATTGGCCTAGAGGTCAATTCCTCCCAGTGATACCAACAACAATCAAGACTTAACTACAACAAGGCTGTACACACAGCCCACAAAGGGGTGCACCAAGAGTGTCCACCTCAGGTAACTGGGAGGCCAACCCACTGGGCCATATAGGACACCTAGCACACAAAGCTACTCTACCAACTCAGGGAAGCAGTGAAAATGCGAAGACAAAGAAAGAGATCACAAACGAAAGAAATGGAGGAAAGCAAACGACTGGATACAGAGTTCAAAACCATGGTTATAAGGTTTTTCAAGAATAGGCCAATAAATTTAGCAAGCCCTCGAAGATATGGAAAAGGACCAACTAGAAAGGACCATCAGAATTATGAGGGTGCCAGAAGAAGAGAGAGAGCAAGATACTGAAAACCTATTAGAAGAAATAATGACCGAAAACTTCCCCCACCTGGTGAAAGAAATAGAAGTCCAGGAAGTGCACAGAACCCCAAACAAAAGGAATCCAAAGAGGACCACAGCAAGACACATCATACTTAAAATGCCAAGAGCAAAAGACAAAGAGAGAATATTAAAAGCAGCAAGACAAAAAGTTAATTAGCTACAAGGGAGTACCCATAGGACTGTCAGCTGATTTCTCAGCAGAAACTATGCAGGCCAGACGGGAGTGGCAAGAAATATTCAAAGTGATGAATAGCAAGAACCTACAACCAAGATTAGTCTACCCAGCAAAGTTATCATTCAGAATTGAAGGTCAGATAAAGAGCTTCACATATAAGAAAAAGCTAAAGGAGCCGAAACCGGTTTGGCTCAGTGGATAGAGCGTCAGCCTGCAGACTGAAAGGTCCCAAGTTCAATTCCGGTCAAGGGCATGTACCTGGGTTGCGGGCACATCCCCAGTAGGGGGCGTGCAGGAGGCAGCTGATTGATGTTTCTCTCTCATCGATGTTTCTAACTCTCTATCTCTCCCCCTTCCTCTCTGTAAAAAAATCAATAAAAATATATTTTAAAAAATAAAGAAAAAGCTAAAGGAGTTCATAAACCCCAAACCAGTATTATATGAAATGCTGAAAGGTACTCTTTAAGAAGAGGAAGAAGAAGAAAAAGGTAAAGATAAAAATTATGAACTACAAATACATATCTATCAACAAGTGAATCTAAAAAATCAAGTGAATAAAAAATCTGATGAACAGAATAAACTGGTGAATATAATAGAATCAGAGGCATAGAAAGGGAGTGGACTGACAATTGTCAGGGGGGAAGGAATGTGGGGGATGCGGGAAGAGACTGGACAAAAATCATACACCTATGGATGAGGACAGTGGGGGGAGGTAAGGGCAGAGGGTGGGGTGGGAACTGGGTGGAGGGGAGCTATGGGGGGAAAAAAGAGGAACAATTGTAATAATCTGAACAATAAAGATTTATTAAATTTAAAAAAATAAAAATTTAAAAAAATAAAGTAAAATTACTTAAAATAGAAATCAAAATGAAAAAATACACAAATAAAAAGTTCTCCCAGGGCCATTATCTTAAAAACTAAAAATAAAAATGATAAAAATTAGGTTATATTTAACAACTTAGCTTTAATGTGCAACAACGTACTAATTCTCAGATGAACAAAGAATGAATCTAGGATTGACTGGTTCTTTGGGGGAAATAGAAAAGAGAAACATTACTAAAAATAAAAATCAGAACAAAACATGACATTCCTGATTTCTGCAGCATGATCACAAAATCACATTGGCAAAAATACTAAAAGCATCACCATTTTCCCCAACAGCAATCTAAATCTTTACTCATCAAACCATTCCCTTTTAAATCAACTAATCTCATCTCTACGAATTTTCTATTATTTAACTGGTAACTAGTAAACAGATCTTTTATGTAAATGTCATTTAACAAATCAAGCAGTTTTTCTACATCAGTTGTATAGGAAATTATGCATGTTTTGACAGATTTTCTATTTCATTTAATACTAAGAAGAAAATTTCTTTATAAAATGCCAACGCTTTAGAATTTTAATTTCGAACAAATTTTTTTTATTTTAAAATAGGACAAAAATAAAATATTCATTATAATAGTACCTGTGTCTGTATTTCCTTAAACTTTTTCATCAGCTCTTTCATTTGTAGTTGACATTTTCCATATTTTATTTGCAACTGTAATATATAATAAGATTAATTTAAGCATCATTCTAAATTATTTTCTTAGCTTAAATGACATTTCAAAATATTTAAAACTTTATAAATCCACCCACTAAAAGGGGAGATGAGGTCTAGTTCTGCTAACAGGGATTTAGTAAGATTACTGGTTTTAATGTTGGACTTAAACAGAGACAACAGTATGGTGATTACAAGAGGGAAAGGGTGTGGGGTAGGTGGAAGAGGATAAAGGGGGAATAAATGGTGACGAAGAGAGACTTGAATTTGGATGGTGAACACAGAATACAATATATAGATGATGAATTATAAAACTGTACACTTGAAACCTATATAATTTTATTAGCCAGTTACCCCCAATGAATTCAATAAACATTTCAAAATTTAAAAATAAATAAAGTTGGCCCTACCAATAATGTATTTTGTTTGGTTTCAGATTCACTCTCCAAACCTTAAATTCAAATAAGGTAGAAAGAAATTTCCAATTTAAGTCTTAGGACATCTTATAACTTAGTACAAATCATGAAAATATAAAATGTTATATCACACTGATTGTTGATGTTTTATATATTTAGACACTTAAATTTAATCAAACAAAATTATAACTAAATTTAGACAAGCATTCAGAAAACATTATTTAAAGAGCAGATCTAAAGACAGAAACTGACTTATCTATTTTTTTAGCCTAAGAGTTCCTTCCTAAACACAGAATGTTTTTCCAATAGTAAGTGATCTATAGAAGTGTAAAATAACTGTCTTTAATAATTCTGGCAAGCCATACATCATTATATGTTGCCTCCTTTGCAGTTCCTTCTTCAGTAAGAATTTCTTCATATAAATCCAAACAATTTCTGGATGGTTCACAGGACTTGGAAGAACTGTCTAAAACAAACAAACAAAAAAACCTTACATTAAAATATGTCTTTCCAGATTCAATGCAATACTATAAAAATTCCATTGTCATTTTTCACAGAAATATGACAATCGTAAAATTTGTATGCAACCAAACCACAAAGACTGCAAATAGCTAAAGCATCTTATAAAATATCAAAGCTGAAAGTATCACAATTTCTGATTTCAAACATTAATACACACCTATAGTAATCAAAACTATATGTATTGGCATAAAAACCAACATATAGAGCAAGGAACAAAACAGAAAGCCCAGAAATAAGCTCTCACAGATATAGTCAATTAATTTATGACAAAGAAGCCAAGAATATACAAGGGGGAAAGGATAGTCTCTTCAATAAAGAGACTGTTCTGTTCAAAACTGAACAACCACATGCAAAAGAATAAAACTGGATTCTTTGAGTTGATATGCAAATATCCACTCAAAATGGATTAGACTTGAATGTAGGACCCGAAACCATAAATCTTCTAGGGGGGGAAAGACATAGGAGGTAATAAAAACAAACACAACGAAAGCAAAAATAAACAAGTGGGACTACATCAAATTAAAAAGCTTCTGCACAGCAAAAGAAACCTTCAACAAAATGAAAAGGCAACCTACACAATGGGAGAAAATATTTGCAAATGATTTATCTGATAACAAGTTTAATACCCAAAATATGTAGTTCAGTAGTTGAGCATAGACCCAGAAACCAGGAGGTCAGTTTGATTCCTGGTCGTGGCACATGCCTGGGTTTTGGGCTCGATCCCCAGTGGAGGGCATGCAGGAGGCGGCTGATCAATGATTCTCTCTCATCATTGACCTCTCTCTCTCTCTTTCAAATCAATAAAAATATATAGAAGAGAAGTGAAAACAGAATCTTGCAGAGATATCTGCACTCTTTATGTTCACTGCGGCATTATTCACAATAGGCAATATATAGAAAAAACCGGTGTCCAACAATGGATGAATGGGTAAAAAAGATATGTGTGCGTGTGTACACCACAATGGAATTATTATCAGTCGTAAGAAAGAAGGACATTCTGTCATTTATGACAACATGGACATTGAAGGCATTATAGTAAGTGAAATAAACCAGAAAAAGACACATACTGTATGATATCACTTACATATGGAATCTATAAAAGCCAAATGCACAGAAACAGAAACTAGAATGGTGGTTAGCTGGAGGTTGGGGTGAGGAAAAAGATATGTTGAGCAAAGTACAAACTTCCAGTGTAAAATAAGTTCTGGTGAACTAATGTACAGCATAGTCATTAGAGTTAATAACACTATATTACATAATTTAAAGTTGCTAAGAGAATAAATCTTAAATCTCACCACAAAAAGACAGTAATTATGTAATGTGATGCAGGTGTCAGCTAATTCTATGGTGGTAATCATTTTGCAATACACAAATGTATCAAATCAACACATGTACACATTAATCTTAATTTTATGTCAATTACATCTCAATAAAGGTGAAGAAAAAAGAAATAAGTGTTTAAAATTTTGGATGTTGTGTCTATCACAAACCAAAGAACTATACATTTCTCCATCTCCTCCATATTTATAATGATTTAACAGATTAGAGTTGGAAAAGCAATTTACCTAAAATGCTGTGTCAACAAATCAGGTATGAGGGTGATATGTGTTCAAAACCTTGGAGATTTGATCATGGAAAAGCATGAAAAAGGTTTCCAATTTGGATAGGTCATAAGGCTCTCTGCATTTGAAAACATTTATAGTAACTACCTTTTTCAAAAGTTCTAGTATCATGTAACCTATGATAGTATGAGTAGTAATATGTACAGACAAGACCATCAGTTGCTTTTCAATGGTACAAAATATTTTTGCACAAGGTCTAGTAAAATCTGAGACCTAGATGAATAACAAACCTGAGCACTAAGTTGTTTTATTGATCAAGCTTTGGGCAAGAATACAATTACCTAAGTGTAGTAATTTCAAAAATATGGGCAGATTGTTCAGGATCTATGAGTTATTTGAAAAATTAGTAACAAAATAAACACTTTCAATAGACTGACCAAACAAAATGAAAACTATTTTATTATAGAACCAGAGGCCTGGTGCACAGATTTGTGTACCGGTGGGGGTCCCTTAGCGTGACCTGTGGGGATCTGGCTGAAACCCGCAGTCCAACATCCCCCGAGGGATGTAGTAGTGCGAGAAGCAGCAGGCAGCTGGGGAGGAGCCCAAGCCTGGGCTGGGTGCCACGCCACTCCCGTTCATTCCAGCCCCACTGCCACTTGGTAGGCTCGCTGCCGCTCCACTGCAGTCTCCATGCACCCATCCTAGGGTGATACCGGTGCACCCATGACCAAGAAGGGGCCACAGGCTTGCTCCCAGTCAGTCCCAATGCCGGTCCCAGTGCGGATGGGGGAGAGGCACGTACGGGGAGTGTCATGGGAGAGGCTTGCACCAGTTAGCCCCTCATCTGGCACCCGTTGGTCAGCTGAGCGGTGCTCCCACTGTGAGATCACACTGACCACCAGGGGGCAGCTCCTGGGTTGAGCACCTGCCCCCTGGTGGTCAGTGTACATCATAGCGACTGGTCGAACGGTCACTTAGGCTTTTATATAGATAGATAGATTTACATACCAGAAACAGTACTGTCCAATCCAGCATATATGTCCAAAGAACCTTCATCATTATTTTTAAGAGGAGAAGCTGCAAGAAAATTAAATTAAAGACTAGTTAAAACTAATTTATTTCACTTAGGGAAGGTTTTTGTTGTTGTTGTTGTTGTTATCACTGTGTCTTTATTTCTATTCTGTACTAAAACTTCTCAGAGGGACGTTTTTCCATTCCTACTTTGAGGAACCAGTGAAAGAAAGAGATGTTATTAGTTTTGCACCAAAAAATAATTACTTAACAGTTTATTCAGCCTTATAAACAGGAAGATTTTAGCAAATAGGTTTATGACTCTATTAACTCAGAAGTATACTTGAAAACTCACTTTCAAAACATACTAGTGAGAAGGTTCCAATTTCAGTAATAGCAGAGTAGTGTCTATCAGACCAATCCTCCTACAGATGATGACTATAAACTTTAAACAAAATGTCAAAAATTATCTGTAAATGTTCTACCACTAAACTTATTTGGTGATCATTTTGCAATATAAACATATATCAAATCATTACTGTGTACACCTGAAACTAATATAATGTCATATGTAAATTATACCTCATTTAAAAAATAAAAAAGCTAGCTGAAGAATTGAAGAACTAAAGAGCAACCCAAAACATGAAATAACTAGAGGGGAGATAATACTTAAAAGCAGAGAACAGCTATCCCTCTTTTATTACAATTTTTTGTGGAAGAACAGGTCCTATCTAGTTGAAGCCACACTGGGCAATGAAAACTCAGATAGAAAACTCTAGTCCTAACAGGTTGAAGAACCAGAGAAAAAACTTCAGAAGTGGTAACAGCAACTAGAAAGTAACAGAGGGGATTCCCCAAATTGTGCCCAAACCTCAGAGAGACCCCCCCAAACTACACAGGTAAAGATTAAAACTGCAAAAAGTCTAGCTAAAACTAAAAAATCTGATCAGAGATTTCAGCTGCTACCCACCACAGGGAAGACAGATAGTTCAGTCAAGTTAAATACATGCTAAAATTTAAAATAAGCAACTCTTCAGAGACATAAGTATAGCAGAATCCAATATCTCTATAAACATAGCATTTACAATATCCAGAATGCAATCTAAAATTACTACACAGGAAATCTTGGTAGAGAAACAGAAACAAAAGAATCAAATTAAAAGTCCTATAACAGAAAATATAATATCTAATGTAAAAAGATTCATTGAATGTGCTTTTGACAGAAAAGCCAGTGAACTTAAAGAAAGAAAAATCAATAAAAATTACCTAATTTGAAGAACCAAGAGGAAAAGAAAAACAAAAGTCTTAATATCCCACAAGACAGTATCAAAAGTTCTCAATGGGGGTGACGGGTGATAGAAGAGGGTAAAGAGGAGATAAATGGTGATGGAAGGAGACTTGACTTGGTCAGGTGGTGAACACACAATACATTATACAGATGATGTATTGTAGAATTGTACACCTGAAACCTATATAATTTATTAACCAATGTCACCCCAATAAAGTCTATAAGAAATAAATTTAAAAAAAGAAAAAAGTTCTCACATCTGGATTTCCAAAAGGAGAGAGAATGGGGAAGAAAATGATACTAAAACTGCCCTAACTGGTTTGGCTCAGTGGAGAGCGTCGGCCTGCGGACTCAAGGGTCCCAGGTTCGATTCCAGTCAAGGGCATGTACCTTGGTTGCAGGCACATACCCAGTAGGGAGTGTGTAGGAGGCAGCTGATCGATGTTTCTAACTCTCTATATCCCTCTCCCTTCCTCTCTGTAAAAAAAATCAATAAAATATATATTTTTTTAAAATGATACTAGGACTAGAAATGGTAAAATAAGTAAACATAAAAGATTAACTATTTTAATTCCTCTTAATTTCCTTAAGATACATAGAACAATTTAAAATAAAAATTATAGCACTGTATTGTGGGGTTTATGACATCTTTAACATAGGGGATGGATGGAGGTTAAATGTAGCTATAAGTACAAGATTACATCTTATATGAAAAAGTACAATATTAGTAAGTAGACTGCAAATGTTAAAGATGCATATTGCAAATCCTTATGCAACCACTAAAAATAATGCAGAAGTATAGCCAAGAAACTAATACATGAGTTAGAATGGAATTCTAAAATATATTCAAATTACTTGAAAGAAGCATGGAAGTCAGAAAGAAAAAATTCATGGAGACAAACTAAAACATTAATATAACAGACAT
The DNA here is from genome assembly GCA_026230045.1 of Corynorhinus townsendii. Lineage (NCBI taxonomy): Eukaryota > Metazoa > Chordata > Mammalia > Chiroptera > Vespertilionidae > Corynorhinus > Corynorhinus townsendii. The sequence goes on from JAPDVU010000004.1 coordinate 53,805,582, forward strand.
AAATCCAATCACAATAACAAAGGACATTACTGGGTTATCAGAATAAAAACTGCAGACTGAATATTGTTATCAGTGTAGAATTTACTGAAATTGATATTTTGCTGTCATTATGCAATAAAACCAACTTTTCTTACAAAATACACAATGAAATATTTGGGATTAAAGGACCATAATACATATAGCTTAATCTCAAATGGGTCAGGAAAAATTGTGTGTATGTGTATTTATAAAGAGTGTATGGCACTAGCTGGTTTTGCTCTACGGACTGAAGGGTCCCAAGTTCGATTCAGGTCAAGGGCACATGCCCAGGTTGCAGGCTCCATTCCCAGTAGGGGGCGTGCAGGAGGCAGTAGATAAATGATTCTCTCTCATCTTGATGTTTCTGTTTCTCTCTCCCTTTCCCTTCTTCTCTGAATCAATAAAAATATATTTTTAAAAAATAAAATAGAAAGCGAGTATGTACACTGCGATAAAGCCACTGGTATAAAATATTAATAAAAAAGAAATTTGGAAGAAACTAGGTAAACGTGTTTTTTTTTAATATATTTTATTGACTTTTTTACAGAGAGGTAGGGAGAGAGATAGAGAGCCAGAAACATCGATGAGAGAGAAACATCAATTCAGCTGCCTCTTGCACACTCCCTACTGGGGATGTGCCCGCAACCAAGGTACATGCCCTTGACCGGAATCGAACCTGGGACCCTTGAGTCCATAGGCCGACGCTCTATCCACTGAGCCAAACCGGTTAGGGCAGGAAATGGTGTTTTATATGTTCTTATACTTGCAATTTTTCTGTAAGCTTGAAATTATTTCCAAACAAATATAATAAAAACACAATTATGAAGAAGTTAAAGGAATAAAATGTTTCATGAAATCATGTTAAGTGGTAAAAAGTAAAATACACACTGTGACTGCAGCTAACAATAAATTTAAATATGTAGACAGGAACTTGTGAGAGAGTAATCTGTAGAAATAAAAACAGCTATTTCCAGCAAATGAGATTAACAATGCAGTTTGTCATTCAAAATATAAGAGTTGCAGATATAGTAAAAGTTAACTATTTGTGAATAGACATAAAAAGTAAAAGGTTGATTATATTATACTTTCAATTTTCCTTTTGGTTTAAAATATCTCAAAGAAAAAATATAAGAGAAATATATATATAGCAGCATAAAAATTTGAAACTACAAAAAATAATTACATAACACACACACAAAAAAATACTACTACGCAAAGCAGTTATGTTGGCCATATTTTATGTGAATCTTTCCATATCTATGAATAATAATTTTTTAAATATATACTTAAGCAAAAATATTCTACTAGACATGTTTTACAACTGCCATTTTCATTATAGCATAGTAATTGTAATTCTAGTAAATAAATATACACTGACATTTGTAATCTCAAAAAATGTAATGAGATTGTCATAGCATAATTACAATTAAGACAAAAGAACTAGTAAATGTTACATCAGGATCTGGAAGTTTACATTGCACATATTACTTAAAATATTTCCATTTTATAAGTTTATTTTACTACTATGTCTACATTTACTGAAAGTATTCACTTCAAGAGTAACAAATACCTATCTTATACTTTTTTGGATATAACAGTAAAAATCATTACAACTTAGATTTGCAAAGTTGCTAATTCATTACATTTAAGAGGCTTGAAAGCATACAATAACTAAAAAGTTCACATTTACTATGCACTTTCTATTTGCCAGGCACTTTATTGTATTAATTCATTTACGTGTGAAGAGAAAAAGTTGATAATTGGTGTTTTCAATGAGAACAAGTAAATGGTTTTGTAATTAAATAAATTTAGAAAAACAATAAGCTCTTACCAGAGAAGACATCAAATAAACTTGTTCCATCACTATTTTCATCGTCTGCTGCCATGATCCTACTTCCTTTTGTAAGTTGCCATCTAAAGTATTAAACATAAAGATTTTCTACTGTTTAAAAAAATCAACCTCATAATTCAAAGAATAAACCTAGTTTTAAGTTAAAAAGTAACTTTCAAATTTGGACACCCTCACACTGAATGAGTTCACTCTCTGTCATGATTACAAAAAAAAGGTTAACATTTTCCAAAAGCTAAAACTATAAAACAAAAAATTAAACTTTATGATGTGGTTAAGCCATGTCACAACGTGAATGATGCTAATTTAATAAAACAGACCAAAATACAAGTTAACGTTTATACTAAAAAATAAGCCAACTATCATTTCAAATAAGTACAACTATATGGTAACTATATGAGTTCTCAGCAAATCATCAAATTTGGGGGTACTCTTAGAGACACCAAACATACATATTTTCACCAATAAGATAGTAAGATAGGCAAACAGCAAAGAGTTTGATACTATATTAGGTTGGTAAAGATGTGGGAAAACAGGTACTCTCATACATCACTCAAGTGTATACTGGTATAAGCTCTATGGAAGCAATTTCATAATAGCTATCAAATTTTTAAATGCAAATATTCTTTGACCCAACAATTTCAGATCTAGTCATTTGGTTGGCAGATATATAAGCACATTGTTACAAAAATGCTATGTACGGAAATATTTAATGCAGTGCTAAGACTGAAAGCAACGTAAGAACCCAAAACAACCATGCTGGTGTGGCTCAGAGGTTGAGAGTGGACCTGTGAACCAGGTCATGGTTCAATTACCAGTCAGGGCACATGCCCAGCTTGTGAGCTTGATCCCCCAGCGCGGAATGTGCAAGAGGCAGCTGATCAATGGTTCTCTCTCATCACTGGTGTTTCTCTTTCTCTCTCACTCTCCCTTCCTCTCTGAAATCAATAAAAATATTTTTTAAAATAAATAGCTCCAGGTTATGCTGCTGCTCCATGGACTACACTTTGAGAACTACAATTTTAGACCAGTGCTGTCCAAAAGAATTTTCTACAATGATAATGTTCCATATCTGAGTTGTCTAATATGGCAACTACTATCCATATGTGGCTATTGAGTAGATGAAAACTGCACAGCATGATTGAGTATATTAGTTTCCTTTGCTGCTCTAACAAATTAACCACAAACTCAGTGACTTAAGACAAATTTATTATTTTACAACCTTATTTACCACAAAACGCTCACAGAAAGGATTTCACAGAGCTGTGGTTATTACAATTTCAATAACACCTATCTAGCTCTAAATGCTATTGGACACTTATAAAAATATATTTGAATACTTTTTTCCAAAGGAGATGACTTCCTGGACATCAATATCTTTTCTACAACAAAACAAAAAGGGGATAGGAAAAAAGAGCAAGTACTGCCACAAAAAGTAGGGATACCCACTTGTATTTATAGGCTCCTCTGCTGTCCCCTCAGATTATATGAAAACTAGGGGCCCGGTGCACAAAGATTTGTGCAGGGGTGGGGGGAGTCCCTCAGCCCAACCTGCACCCTCTCCAATCTGGGAGCCCTCTCCAATCCGGGAGTTTCTGTCTGTCTTTGCAATGATATGAGCGAATTGTCTGGGACCCCAACCCAGTTTGGTTTGTTGCTCAAAGAATAAAAGAGGCTTTTTTTTCTTTGCTTCACTGGTGGATATTTCCTGGAAGTTTTAGGATATCTTCCCTTTAATTTTTCCTAGACACTCTGATTTTACTTATGTCTCTCACCTTTGCTTTCCCTCCATCCCCCACTGCAACAGTATCTTGCTTTAGGCTCACTTTGCTCTAGTGTCTAGGAGATCCGTCTGCCACCAGAACTACTACTCCCAGCATTCCTGGTGTTCCCGGTGCTCTGGGTTTTCCCTTCCTGCTCTGTCTCCGTCCCATAGCCTTCTGCTCTGCCAAGTCCTCCAAACCACCAGCTCTCTGTCTGGCGGCTTGGGGAGCCAAGTTCCCCAAGCTGCTCCACTCTCCGCCGGCTCTCCGCCCCACGCCTGTGTATGCAAATTAATTCACCATCTTTGTCAGGTTAATTTGCATACTCACTCCTGATTGGCTGGTGAGTGTAGCAGAGGCACAGTCAACTTACATGTTTCTCTTCTATTATATAGGAGGGTTAGAAACTGTCTATACTAAAATACAAGCCAAAAGTCAGCAATAAGATGCTAAAGCTAATAAACACTTTCCCTTAAGTCCAAGCTCACCAAATCCAAAACCAAAGATCATCTTTCCATCATCTGTCTTTCCATCTTTCCATCAATTGTCTGAGACCCCAAACTGGGTTGGGGGTCTCAGACAATTCACTCATATGATTGCAAAGACCTCCCAAACCCTCTACTTCTTTGAGTAGCATCAGCACTCCCTAATATCCTACTGGTGCTCCTCTGCAATGTTTCTCCCATTAATCCTCATTCTGCCATTTGAATGTTTCCCCACTATAGCTATCTAAGTATGTCCTCTCTCCAAATTCATGCTACACTCAACTGTTGGGTTACTTCTTCTAAAGCAATCCTGCTCATATCACTTCCTACTAAAAAACTATCCATTACTTTCCAATGTCTACTGAATCAAGTCCAAACTCCTTACTTTGATATAATACCCTGTCGCCTTCCTTTCTAGCCCATCATTCATTATTCCAAGGTCTCCAAAATCGCAAGGTTCGAGTGAAACTGAGATCCTGTTTGCAAACACAATTCCTGACAGCATTTCCCCACCACATCTATCTATGAGCTCATGAGTAAGTCTTGATGTGAATATCCACAAGATTAGAATGTAATAAATAATAAGGTTCTAAAAAAGTCAGGTGATATTACACAATTAAAATACTTAGACTTTGCCTGGTGATGTGATTCAGTGGTTGAACATTGACCTATGAACCAGGAGGCCATGGTTCAATACCCTGTCAGGGCACATGCCCAGATTATGGGCTCCAACCCCAGAGGGGGGTGTGCAGGCGGCAGCTGATAAATGATTCTCTCATCATTGATGTTTTTCTCTCTCTCGCTCTCCCTCTCCCTTCCCCTCTGGAATCAATCAAAATATATTTTTAAAAAAGACTACATACAGGGGACTCTTTCCCCCTCCCCACGTGGGAGTCTGTGCTTGTTCTTCAATAAATTTCCACCTTTGCTATACCCCCCCCCCAAAAAAAAAACCAAAAAAAAAAAAAGACTACACCCAGTAGAGAATGTGGGAACCACCGAAGGTTTATGACCCAATGTGCACTTCAGAAATGTAACTCTAGCCCTAACTGGTTTGGCTTAGTGGATAGAGCTTCAGCCTGCGAACTGAGGGGTGCCAGGTTCAATTCAGGTCAAAGGCACATGCCTGCATTGCGGGCTTGATCCCCAGTGGGTACATGCAGGAGGCAGCCGATCAATGATTCTCTCTCATCATTGATGTTTCTATCTCTCTTTCCCTCTCCCTTCCTCTATGAAACCAATAAAGATATATTTAAAAAAAAGAAAAGGAACTTAACTCTAATAAGAAAAATATAGAAAATATTAGTGGTAGGGAAGATACAATGAGGAGTAACTAAGTTATTAGTAATGGAAATAAAGACAAGAAACAGATCAGAGAGATTTCTGGGGCAGAATCAAAGAGATTTAATGGAAAGTATATTCAAATACCCACTTTCTTTTTTTAAACCCGAGAATATTTTTCCCACTGATTTTCAGAAAGAGTGGAAGGAGGGAGGAGGAGGAGAGAAACACTGATGTGAGAGAGATACATCGATTGGTTACCTCCTGCACACACCCCACCCAGGGGTGGGAATCAAACCCGAAACCGAGGTGTGTGCCCTTGACTAGGAATCAAACCCTTAACCCTTCAGTCTATAGGCTGACACTCTAACCACTGAGCAAAACTGGTCAGGGCCAAATGTCCACTCCTGACCACTTCAAAAGCACAGCCTGAGTTGTCTTTTCCAAATACAAATCTAATCACAATCCCTCCTCTGCTTAAAATTCTTCAGTGCTTTCTGCCGATTTTAGGTTAAAAAACAAATTTTGTCGTAATTCTTACAAAGCTCTGAGTGACCTGAACTCAGCCTACCCCTCCAGTGTGAGTCTGCATCTTTCTCCCCATTCCCAACAGTCTTTGCTCTGATCAAGTTGCCTTTATCAGCTTTTTGAACAGGATAATTGTTCCTTCCCACCACAGAATCTCTGCAGTGTTCTTTCCTTGAGGCTCTACCTTCAGTTAACTAATCTTTGATATTTTTGCTTAAGAAATGTTTGAGCCTTCCCTGACAAACCTCTCTCTCCAATAGGTCAGACCTTCTGTTAAAATATTCTTATGCCAGCCCTAACCGGTTTGGCTCAGTGGATAGAGTCGGCCTGCAGACTGAAAGGTCCCAGGTTTGATTCCACTCGAGGGCATGTACCTTGGTTGCAGGCATGACCCTGGTGGGAGGTGTGCAGGAGGCGGCTAATCGATGTTTCTAACTCTCTATCCCTCTCCCTTCTTCTCTGTAAAAAAATCAATAAAATATATTTTAAAATATATATATATTCTTATGCCAATGTGTCCTTTTTCTATATGGCCTCTTTTCAGTTATGGTTACATTTTTTGTGGTATTCCTGATGAAATGTCCATCTCACCCACTGAACTAAAGTTCCATGAATAGAAGGAGAAACCAAGATGGCGGCATAGGTAAGCACCTAATCTGCTGCCTTGCACAACAATTTCAAAACTACAACTAAAAGACAGAACGGACACCATCCAGAACCACAGGAAAGCTGGCTGAGTGGAAATTCTACAACTAGAAGGAAAGAGAAAAACTCACGGAGAACTGGAGGAACGGCAAAGGGTTGAGGTACAGCAAAGGGTCTTTGTGCGCGCAGAGAGGAAGGACAGCTGAGAGCCTGGCTGACTTTCTCTGGCGGGAGGGGGAAGGAAGCCCCCGACTGCACTGAACCCCAGTTCCGGGCGAAACCCTGTGGACCCAGGCTCATACTGGGGGAGTCTGGACTGTCAGGTAGAGAGAAAGGCACTTGGAGACTCGGAGATCCGGGGGGAGCCGCGGCGGGCAGGGATCTGAAGGCACGCCTTCCAGTGTGCACAAAGACTGCGGAGGTTGCCATAGGCTTTCCCTAGCAGAAGGGAGTCGGAAGCTCCTGAATGCACTGAACCCCAGTTCTGACTGCACTGAACCCCAGTTCCAGGCGAGCCCCTGGGGACCCACACTCTTGCGGGGAGAATCTGGACTCTCGGGCGGAGGCTCAGGAGGCAGGGAAGCCAGAGGTCTGGAAGCGCGCATGCCCGCATGCGCACGCAAGGGCAGGGCTGACAGGAAGCCAAGACTTTCTGCTCCGCCCTGAGACTCCACCCCATCCAAGCTGAGCACAGAAGCTTTTGCAATTTGGCAAGTCTAATCCTATAAGGCTGTCTCCAGCACCCTTCTCCCAGCGTAGACACAGCTGATCCTCACAGCCAACTGGCCTGGAGGTCAATTCCTCCCAGTGATACCAACAACAATCAAGACTTAACTACAACAAGGCTGTACACACAGTCCACAAGGGGGTGCACCAAGAGTGTCCACCTCAGGTAACTGGGAGGCCAACCCACTGGGCCATATAGGAAACCTAGCACACAAAGCTACCCTACTAACTCAGGGAAGCAGTGAAAATGCAGCAACAAAGAAACAGATCACAAACAAAAGAAATGGAGGAAAACAAATGACTGGATATAGAATTCAAAACCACAATTATAAGGCTTTTCAAGAGTATCCTAGAAAAGGCTGATAAATATAACGAGACCCTCGAAGATATGAAAAAGGACCAACTAGAAATTAGACATACACTGACTGAAATAAAAAATATTATACAGAGACCCAACAACAGACTAGAGAAACGCAAGAATCAAGTCAAAGAATTGAAATACAAAGAAGCAAAAAGCACTCAACCGAAAAAGCAAAAAGAAAAAAGAATCCAAAAAGTTGAAGATAGTGTAAGAAGCCTCTGGGACAACTTCAAGCATACCAACATCAGAATTATGGGGGTGCCAGAAGAAGAGAGAGAGCAAGATACTGAAAACCTACTTGAAGAAATAATGACCGAAAACTTCCCCCACCTGGTGAAAGAAATAGAAGTCCAGGAAGTGCACAGAACCCCAAACAAAAGGAATCCAAAGAGGACCACACCAAGACACATCATAATTAAAATGCCAAGAGCAAAAGACAAAGAGAGAACATTAAAAGCAGCAAGAGAAAAACAGTTAATTACCTACAAGGAAGTACCCATACGATTGTCAGCTGATTTCTCAACAGAAACTATGCAGGCCAGACGGGAGTGGCAAGAAATTTTCAAAGTGATGAATAACAAGAACCTACAACCAAGATTACTCTACCCAGCAAAGTTATCATTCAGAATTGAAGGTCAGATAAAGAGCTTTACAGATAAGAAAAAGCTAAAGGAGTTCATAACCACCAAACCAGTATTATATGAAATGCTGAAAGGTATTCTTTAAGAAGAGGAAGAAGAAAAAAGTAAAGATAAAAATTATGAACAAATACATATCTATCAACAAATGAACCTAAAAATCAAGTGAATTAAAAACCTGAGGAACAGAATAAACTGGTGAATATAATAGAATCAGGGGCATAGAAAGGGAGTGGACTGATAATTCTCAGGGGGAAAAGGGTATGGGGGGGTGCAGGAAGAGACTGGACAAAATCGTACACCTATGGATGAGGACAGTGGGGGGGAGGTAAGGGCAGAAGGTGGGATGGGAACCGGGTGGAGGGGAGCTATAGGGAGGAAGAGGAGAAACAATTGTAATAATCTGAATAAAGATTAAATAAAAAAAGAATTTAAAAATATTTTAGATGCAAAATAAATAAATAAATAAATAACGTTCCATGAATACTAAAACAGGCTTTCTTCTATTCAACACGGTATCCCCAGCTCTCAGTACAGGGCCTGGCAGGTTGGTAGTAATAAAATAAAAAATGTTGAATTAAAGAAATTCCCAAAGCTAAGGTTCCTAGCTTTAACAACAAAGTATTCATGCTTTTAATGGAAATGGAGAACCAAAGAAGACATATTGAACCATCTGTAGGACATCCAGGAGAAGGTGTTTCACACATAGCTGGAAACCACAGTATATAGTAGAGAAGACAAGACATAACGGGTACAGTTGAGATTACTCTCTTGGCATTACAAAGGCCAATGATTGTCCTGGAAAGGAAGAGAGGAAAAAGAGGAGGAAGGATTATCTATCAGCATCTCCTGGGAAGATGAAGAGGGGCTTTTGCACACTTGCTCTCACCTTTCCCCAACTGAGGATCTCAATATACCATGAGAGTTGATACTGATAGGAATGTTGCACCTATGAAAACTGTAAAAGCAAAATTTGAAACATTGAGAAACATGATATGAAGGAGTTGCAAGATCATTTTTTGAGGAACAACTCCAATAAATTCAGATATGAAGGTGAAGTAGATGAGAGAAGGATCACCTAGCATTGTGATACGATAATGCCTTAAAGAGTTTAAAGGAAATTTTCTTTTTTTAAAAAATAGAAGAGGGGACCTAGATGGTTTACTCAGTGGGTAGAGAGTTGGTCTGCGACTGAAGGGTCCCGAGTTCGATTCCAGTCACGGGCACATGCCCCGGTTGCCGGCTCGATGGGGGGGGGGGGGGGGGAATCGTGCAAGAGGCAACCCACCAATTATTATCTCTCATCATTAATGTTTCCATCTCTCTCTTCCTCTCCCTTCCTCTCTGAAAGCAATAAAAAAATAAATAAGAATAAAAATAAAAGAGGGAATGCAATAAGCATTTGTAGAGAAAAATAGGAAAAAGCCAGAGGAGAGGAAGAGTGTATTTTGAGGCTCATGGGAAAGGCTAAATCTAAATATAGCAAAATCTCTTAAGAATATGTAAGGAGAAAATAACAAACACTACATATACTGAACCCTACATTTAGATCAGCCAGACACTGATCTAAATATTCCAAATACATTATTAAATTACTTTAAATCCTCCACAAGTCCTATGAGATGTGTACTACTATTAATTTTCCTTTTTACACATGAGTAAACAGATACAGATGATTAAGAAACTTACCCCAAAGTTAATGAGCTGGTAAGTGGCAGGTCTGGTATTGGATCCCAGCTGTCTCTAAAACTAGATGACAAAATCAAGAATACTAGGGAGAAGAGCCTTTTTTTTTTGAAAGGAGGCCATCTCCTTGTAAAATGGCAAGAAACGCTGGAAGATAACGGAGGTAAGGGAGGGGGGAATTCTTGCCCTGAATGTCTTAATTTCCCTCCAAAGAGGCACTGAGTGAGATGGGAAAGGGGCCTTGAGGAGAGTGAAAGGTTTGGAGCTGGAGCTGAAAAGAATGGAAAAGATCAGAAAAGAACCTAGGAAAGACCAGTGAAGAACCAGTCAACGCCAATAAATGGATCCCTGAACCATTTATCCTGAAATTCTGCAAATTCCACATTAACATCTGAGTTAAGGCCTACTATGTGTCATGGTTCTAGGTGCTGTGGAGATCAAGAAAATTCTCTGGCCACACAGTCTCACAAACAACCACATCAACGATCACCCCAATAGGCGCTTAGGAGACCATTCCTCCAAAGATTCCCATCCGAAAGCCTATAAGAGTACAACCCAAAACGAGAGTGTGGTTTTGGGGGGGGGGGGCCGGGGGGTCGGGAAAAGGGTGGTCGCAACTCCTACTTACGCTCGCCCCAGCACCAGCCTGGACCCTCCTCCAGGGACAAGTGGGACGCGAGTGCGAACCCAGAAGCTGCAACCGAGAACGACGGGAATGGGGCTACCTGTGGGCCCCGGACATCAGGCGCACCCACCCCTCCCCGACTCCGCCGCTCTCTTCGAACCCCCGGCTCCCGGCACGCCGCCGGCCTCCGCTCGGGATACTACCTCGCCATGCAGCCTCTTCCCCAGCAGCGCTGTACGGACCGGACCCAGTCGGCAACTTACCCACCCGGCCCGGCCCAACACAGCCCGGAATCCTTTCGGTACAGCGAGGTCTCCCTGGCATCTCTGCCAATGCCAGAGCTTAACCAGGACGCGGAGGCGGGACTGCGCGCCCCTGGCCAATCAGACCAGACGCAAAGCACGTCCCGGCGCATATAACTAGTTCCCGCCGTCCGCAGGGGAAGAAAACCCACGGTTGGCGCCAAACTCCAGTAGTCTTCGGGGCCAGCCAAGGGAAAGGGCGGGGCGGCGGGGAAAGCGAGAGGGAGCTTCCTTACGGAAGGGGTGGGACCTCGACCAAGGTAGGGGCGGGTCTGGGAAAAGCTCTTTTAACGAAAGGGAAAGTAAGCTCTGAGAGAAGGTCTTGTCTTTATTTAGTCCTTCATTCCAAAAATTCTGTAGAGTATCAACCACGTTCTAGACTTGGTGCTGGGCACTAGCTCCATAACGATGAATAAGCGCTGTTCCTGGCCCTGACACTGCCCTGGATGGTGGGCAAACAACTTAGCCCAGGGGTTGGGAGCTTTGAGGAAGGATGCCAGTCCAGTAGGGGGAGGGAGAGGATTTATAGAGGGTAAATACCTGAATAGTTGGATAGAACCTACAAGAACCCAAGGTGCCTGTAGGGTCCCCTCCGGAGGGGAAGTCTGCGCCCTTGGCTGGTGAGGAAGTGAAACAAACACAACTTCCTCTGCTACTTCAACTTGCAACTGCCATATCAACTTAGTACATATTTATAAATTTTCTAAAAGACCCCCATGTGGGAGAATATGTTTTGGGAGAACACTGGCTTCCTAGATTCTCCCCAACCAGCTTAGCTCCTAAGAAATTCAAGATACTTAGGCATTCCAGATAGTGGAGTTGGGGAAAAGTAAAGGGCTACAACCGCAAGGCGAACGCTGGAGCGGAAAGCCTGGAGAGGGAAGCAGGAATCAGACTTTGAAAGGGCATATATATGTAAAAGAGCTTGGAATTTACCTTTAAATGATGAGGCCTGGGGACCACGAAAGGATTTTAAGCTTGAGGTTGTAATGATGTAATTTACATTATTAAGATCCTTGGCCTTGCTGGCCAGTGTGGCTCAGAGGTTGAGCTTTGACCTTTGAACCAGGAGGTCAGGGTTAGATTCTGGTCAAGGCACATGCCCAGGTTTTGAGCTGGATCCCAATAGGGGGCATGTAGGATGCAGCTGATCAGTGATTCTCATCACTGATGTTTCTCTCCCTCTCCTTTTCTCTCTGAAATAAAAACAAAAAACATACATTTTTTAAAAAAATCCTTTGGCCTTGAGAAGGAGGATTCTGAAATGTTCTTGTAGTGATCCATGCTACAGAAAATAAGGATCTGAAGGAGATGGTAGGTAAGAAAGGGGATAGATTTTTAAATATTTAGGAGATAACATCAACGAAACTTAGCAAATGATTGAACGTTGGCTTTCAGCATAACATTCATCAAAAATATTTATCGAGAACAGCACAGATACTTCAAAAATAAGTAATGATTTCCCCCAAAATTATCTTCCAGGAAAAAGTGACCTTATTATTAAAATCATTGCAAAGTCTCTCATTGGGACTCTCTTAAATACTTTATATTGAATAAAAAATAGTGATTGATTTTAAAATATTCTCTTGGAAAGATCTCAATCAGTGCCAATTTGGGATACTTATAGAAGTAAATTAAAGAACAAATAAATGTAACAGTTATGTGTTTTATGGAGTCTAAGCTCCATAAAACAATTGCAAATTGCTTTTAAAAAAGCAATTTCTGCCCGACCTGGTTTGGCTCAGTGGATAGAGCCTCAGCCTGCAAACTGAAGGGTCCCAGGTTCGATTTTGGTCAAAGGCACATGCCCAGGTTGCAGGCTCAATCCCTAGTAGGGGGCATGCAGGAGGCAGCCAATCAGTGATTCTCTCTAATCATTGATGTTTCTATCTTTCTTTCCCTCTCCCTTCCTCTCTGAATCAATAAAAATATTTTTTTTTTAAAAGAAAGCAATTTATGCCCTAGCCAGTTTGGCTCAGTGGATAGAGTGTTGACCTTTGGACCAAAGGGTTCTGGATTTGATTCTGGTCAATGGCAGGAACCTTGGTTTCAGGTTCCTCCTAGGCACAGGCCCTGGGTTGGGGATGTGCAGGAGGCAACCAATTGATGTGTTTCTCTCACATCAATGTTTCTCTCTGTCTTTCTCTCTCCCACTCTCCCTAAAAATCAATGTAAAAATATCCTCTGGCCCTAACCAGTCTGGCTCAGTGGATAGAGCGTTGGCCTTGCAGACTAAAGGGTCCCAGGTTCGATTCTGGTCAAGAGCATGTACCTTGGTTGGGGGCACATTCCCAGTAGGGGGTGTGCAGGAGGCAGCTGATCGATGTTTCTCTCTCATTGATGTTTCTAACTCTCTATTCCTCTCCCTTCCTCTCTGTAAAAAATCAATACAAATATATTTAAATATATATATATATATATATATTTTTTTTTTTTTTTAATCCTCTAGTGAGGATTGACAACAACAACAAAGCAACTTCTGCCCGACCAGTGTGGTCCAATGAGTGTCAACCTATGAACCAGGAGGTCATGGTTCAATTCCAGGTCAGGGCACATGTCTGGATTGCAGATTGCTCAATCCCCAGTTCGGGGTCTGCAGGAGGCAGCTGATCAAGGATTCTCTCTCATCATTGCTGTTTCTATCTCTCCGTCTCCCTTCCTCTGAAATGAATAAAAAGATAGTGATTAAAAGAATTTTTAAAGACTATTTGAGCAAAAATCAATTTGAATTGAGCAGAATCCAATCTAGCAGATAAAACAGAGCTTTGAGGAGATGTACAAAGTAAAGACTTTTATAGGAGAAGGGGGCAGGAACAAAGAAATTTATACTAGTAAAAAAATCAAGTTGGTTATTGTAAGGGTACTTTCCTTTAGGGGATGGCAGAAGTTTATCAGACAGATTAACCTAACTACTACTGATCAGGTCATTCATGATTAACTGGTTTAAGATTCCATTTCTGGGGAAGCAGAAACTGTAATCAAGTTAAGTCTCAGTTTGATGACTTGGGGATTATCATTGCTGCTCCATTTTGGGCTTGTTGTCTTGTTTTTAACAATAATAACGGTGAGTATTACTTAAAGAAGTTGGAATTTGAGAACTGCATGGTTGTTAATATATCTTGGAACTTCTCCAGGATATTTTGGAAAGAGAACAGATGATAGGCAGAGCCAATTTTTGTGGGAAGGGATGGAGTTTTCTTAAAAGAGACAGAAATTCACCTGATGGAGGGGCTTTTCTCAGAGCAGGGCAGAGAGGTGAGTGATTGAGAGATAGGGAACAAAGTTAGCAACAAGGGTCTTCATGAAGGGATTAACATTTTTTTTTCTTCTTCCCCTGGATACTGGAGAAGTAACATCTAGTGTATAATTTCTTTGAATTTTCTCAACCAGGTCGAATTAACCTTCAATATAAAATCTATTTTATCACTTTCAAGTGTGACCTCACATCTTACCTTCTCCAGAAGTTTTTCCTATTTCCTAAGCTGAGTAGGCAGTTTCCCTTTTTGAACTCTCATAGTACCCTGTCCCTAACTCCCTATTATAGCCCTTTGTGACAATATTCCTTTGACTAGTGGCCTGGTGCATGAATTTGTGCACATTGAAAGAAAATTAATTAAAATAAATATTTTAATATCACTATTCGCCTTTTCTCTATAATAGAAGTGTCAACCAAATTCACAATTGACAATGACAGATTGAAACACATGCATGTGATTGGCACAGCAAGAGCTTTATATATATCACACATGCAAGAGTCAACTTAGCCTTTTTTATAGATAGAAGAAACTTGCTTAATTAGACCTGCTTTCTCATTTAGCTAAACTTTTTCCAGTCCAGTGAAGCACCCCAACTTCTCTTTCAGGTAATTGGCAGCAACACAGCAGTAAATATCAACATGAAGCAGATTATTATTGTAAATCACACAGGGAGAACAAAGGCTAAAATATTTAACTGCAGCAGTGTTTGACTATATTCTGGGTAGTGAGAAAACCTGAAGTCATTTTCAAGGTCCACCATTTCTTACTTCTTCTCAGTTGTGTCAAGTTTCTAAACTTTCTAAATCTCCGTTTTCCCTCTAATGAAAAGAAAATAGGATTCCACTGAGTCTCCTATCTCCCTACTCCAGGACTTCTGTGAGGATCAAATGAGATGAGACACAGGAAAATGTTTCACATACATTCGGTTAAAGTGTAAAATGTTTCCACCTGGCTATAAAGTAAGTTGTGCTCCTGGGCTGAAGAAACTGCAAGGAGGCTAGTCGCTAGGGAGAAGAAGCCGGGCATTGCTATGTGACATCATTACCTGGTGCCCACAGCCACAGTTTCCAGGCTGGGCTTGGCTGTGGGCCACATTTTTTACCATGGGGTCTCGGCAGCATTGGCTGTGATTTGGTGGACGGTCGCTCCAGGGTGGTGGCAGGGTCTGTGTCCCACTTGGGGGAAGCCAATTGTTGCTTTGTGTGCACCAGGTCCGCAGTGCTGTTTCTTTGTAAGTGGCCAGTGCGCATCACGGCAGCTCCTGCATTGAGTGTCTGCCCCCTGCTGGTCAGTGTGCATCATAGTGACTGGTCAGATAGTTGGACACTTAGAATATTAGCCTTTTATATATAGAGATAGATATCTGTCTTCACCATAAGACTGAGACTCTTTTAAGGACAGGACCCCATCCATCATCTTTATATTCCCAAGACCTGCTAGGAATAGTGTGTCTGGCAAAGTATTAAATGTACATTTGTTGATTGAACAAATGACATTGACTGTTAGAATTAGTAACGGTTGTGGAGCCAGAAAGTCTTGAGAAAGAAGGATAAAATTTTTTGGCCTTTTTATGGGCATATGAAAGGTCACAGTATATATTGAATAAACTAACTGAAAATAAGAGGTAATCAGCATTTACAGGAGGAATTAATAACTTAGTAAGGATTTTTTTACTCAAAAAATGATGAGGATGGCTTAGTTTCTTCTAATCTTCAGTGTGCTTTGGTTCTTTTCATTGCTTGTTTTATGTAGGAAATTAGGTTTTTGGGAGAAATATAATTAAAAACAAAATCTCCTCCAAACCCAGAAAATCTTTTCCAAAGGTAGAAGGAAAAGAAAACCATCAGTGAATAAGCATTAAAGCAGTATGCAATACACATCACAGACAATCCAAGAGATTGCAAAAGCAGAAAGAAAGCTCATGCTCTTATGTGTAAAAAAAAAATTGCATATGTTAACATTTTTAAGAGTTTATTTGAGCAAAAATCAATTCTGATTTAGCAGCACCAAACTGGAAATGGCACAGAGTGCTCCTCCAACAGGAGCCAGGGGAAAGACTTAGGTAGACAAAGTGTGAAAGCAAAGACAGGAAATTATTTGATTGGCTATAACTTAAAGCCTCGTTGGCTATTTATGATTGATTGTACTTAGAATTTTTGATTTCCTAATCTAAGCATTTACAGGCTTAGATTTGGGTTTGCTTAGGAGCCAACAAAGCATTAGAGCCACTTCAGTCTAATGGCCTCTTTGTTTAAATAATTTAATAATAGCCAAGTAGTATTACCATTACATTAGGTAGGTTTTGTAATTTGGAGTCAGGTGACAAGTTAGGCCTATGTCCTCCACAGAAATTAGACAATTGGGCATTATCTTCCCTCAGGCTGAGGGACCCTACCAGTGCATGAATCCATGCACTGGGTCTCTAGTATGCATATAAATTCTTTGATTAATTTCTTCCTGTCCTTTCCCCTCCCCCTTTTCTGAGATTCCTCAGTCTGTTCCATGTTTCCATGCCTGTGGTTTCCATTCCTGTGTTGAACGTCTGCCCCCTGGTGGTCAGCGCACATCAAGCTACCGGCTGGTTGGCCAGTCGACCAGTCGCTTAGGCTTTTATATATATAGATATATAGATATTCCTTTTATAATTTGCACAAGGTATTTAATTATGTAAATCATTAATCATCTACATACCTGGAAGGATTGAACTTTTTGTGTGTGTGTGCTTTTTTTTTTCTCTTATAAATCTTTATTGTTCAGATTATTACAGGTGTTCCACTTTTTTTTCCCCCCCATAGCTCCCCTCCACCTGATTCCCCACCCCACTCCATGCCCTTACCCCCCGCCACTGTCTTCATCCATAGGAGTAAGATTTTTGTCCAATCTCTTCCCGCACCCCTCACACTTGCTTCCCCTGAGAATCGTCAGTCCACTCCCTTTCTATGTCCCTGATTCTATTATATTCACCAGTCCATTCTGTTCTTCAGATTTTTTATTCACTTGATTTTTAGATTCACTTGTTGGTAGGTATGTATTTGATGTCATTTTGTTGTTCATAATTTTTATCTTTACCTTTTTCTTCTTCTTCCTCTTCTTAAAGAATACCCTTCAGCATTTCATGTAATCCTGGTTTGGTGGCGATGAACTCCTTTAGCTTTTTCTTGTCTGTGAAGCTCTTTATCTGACCTTCAACTCTGAATGATAGCTTTGCTGGGTAGAGTAATCTTGGTTGTAGGTTCTTGCTGTTCATCACTTTGAATATTTCTTGCCACTCCCTTCTGGCTTGCATAGTTTCTGTTGAGAAATCAGCTGACAGTCGTATGGGTACTCCCTTGTAGGTAATTAACTGTTTTTGTCTTGCTGCTTTTAATATTCTCTCTTTGTCTTTTGCCCTTGGCATTTTAATTATGATGTGTCTTAGTGTGGTCCTCTTTGGGTTCCTCTTGTATGGGGTTCTGTGTGCTTCCTGAACTTGTAAGTCTATTTCTTTCACCAGGTAGGGAAAGTTTTCTGTCATTATTTCTTCTAATAGGTTTTCAATATTTTGCTCTCTCCCTTCTTCTGGCACCCCAAAAATTCGGATGTTGGTTCGCTTGAAATTGTCCCAGAGGCTCCTTACACTATCTTCATATTTTTGGATTCTTTTTCCTTTTTGTTTTTCTGGTTAGATGTTTTTTGTTTCCACATATTTCAGATCTTTGGTTTGATTCTTGGGGTACGTTGATCTACAGTTGAGTTTCTGTATATTTTTTATTTCAGACAGTGTATGCTTCATTTCTGACTGATCCTTTTCCACTTTTTTGGCATTCTCATTAAGGTCCTTGAAGGTCTTACTAAGCTCCTCAGAAGTGTCATCAAGTTTCTCAGCGGTTTTTAGAAGATTCTTGAGTAACCTTATACATGTGGTTCTGAACTCTATGTCATCCAGTAGTTTGCTTTCCTCCGTTTCTTTCATTCATGACATGTTTCTTTGTTTCTGCATTTTGGCTGCTTCCCTGTGTTGATGGAGTGGCTTTGTGTGGTAGGTGACCTGTAGGGGGCAGTAGCTCAGCCTCCCCAATCACCTGATGTGGATGCTCTTGGTACACCCCTTTGTGGGCTGAGTGCAAAGTCTTGGTGTAGTTAAGCCTGAATTGCTGTTGGTACGCTGGGAGGAATTGACCTCCAGGCCAATTAGCTGTGAGCACTCCCTGTGTCTATAATGGAAGAACTGCTGTGCTGAAGACACGCAGGACTTGTTTCAGTGGGGCTTCGGTGCTCACTGAGTTTGCCTCTTGAATGTGTCACTTATGGATGTGAGGAGTTGAAATCTGGTGTCTCACACTGACCACTAGGTACACTGGCTTCTGGATCTCCAATGGGGTGCAGGTCAGCTACTGTCTGAGGCCACTCAGCAGGAGCTACAGTGAGAGCTGCAGTTTTCTCCTCTTTGCTTGGGGTTTGGAGGTTTTGGAACTGTCTGACCCGGGCTGCAAGTTTGCTAGGTTAAGCTGCGATAGGGCAGGCTTTTCTTATGCTAACTCGGTTGCTTGGAGCTTGGGTGGGTTTGTAGGTTGTGCAGGGCGGGGCCTCAGGGTGTCACTAGGTTAGGGCGTGGCAAACAGCAATGGCTGCTAGTTAGCCTGCTCTGTGTCCCCAAAGGCATCCGCGAGTCCCGTGCCCCAGTGCAGTAAACAATTATTCCTGCGCACAGCTCTGCAAGCAAGCCACCCTCGCTGGCAGACAGTCCAGCTTCTCCCCGTAGGAGTTTGGGTCCCCCGCGTCTCCCCAGAGACTGGATTTCAGAGTAATCGGGGGCTTGTCTTCGTTCGGGTTGAAAAAAGCAACGCACCCAGTCGCCCGAAGCCAGCCCGGATCACGTGCCTCCGTACCTCAGCTTTTCAGCGCTCGTGCACGTCTCAAAGCTCTTCTCTTTCCTTCTAGTTGTAGAACTTCCACTCAGCCAGCTTTCCCGTGGTTCTGGGTGATAGACGTTTTGTCTTTTAGTTGCAGTTTAAGTTGTTGTGGGAGGCAGCAGTTTAGGTGTTTACCTACGCCGCCATCTTCTTTGCTCTCCCTGAACTTTTTTTTTAAATATATTTTTATTGATTTCAGAGAAGAAGGGGGAGGGAGAGAGAGATAGAAACATCAATGATGGGAGAGAATCATTGATTGGCTGCCTCTTGCACACCCCGTACTGTGGATCAAGCCCACAACCAGGTCATATGCCCTGACTGGGAATTGAACTGTGACCTCCTGGTTCATAGGTCAGTGCTCAACCACTGAGCCACACCAGCCAAGCCAGGAGTTTTCAATTAACCTTGGAAGACAGACACAGAGTCAGAACTTCCAGGGGAAAACCAAGGCCTAGAAAAGTGATCCTGTAACCTAGGTCAAACAACTAGTTAATGGAAAAAGTACATCGAGATCTTTAGATGCTGGTTCAGCACTCTCTCAACTTCACATAATACTTCTGATATCTTAATGAGGCACCAATAATTTTTTTAAAAATATATTTTATTGATTTTTTATAGAGCGGAAGAGAGAATTAGAAACACCGATGAGAGAGAAACATCAATCAGCTGCCTCCTGCACACTCCCCACTGGGATGTGCCCGCAACCAAGGTACATGCCCTTGACTGGAATCGAACCCGGGACCCTTGAGTACACAGGCTGACACTCTATTCACTGAGCCAAACCAGCAAGGGTGAGACACCAATAATTTTTGACAGCAATACTAGAGGTTAAAAAAGAGTGTCCTCTTTATTTTCTGCAAATTGGCAGGAGGATCCAGAGATTTGTTTCTTTTGGCAAGACTGTAGGTGTTATGTTATTCCATTAGAAGCTACCTAATGTAGAGGGCTGCCTGGGAAGGCACATGGGCATTTCTTTAAATTGTTGTCAGCTGAGCTGAGGCGATTGGCAGAGCCTCGTCTCGGTTACACCCTCCCCAAGAAGGTGGGGGGTGTTTTCAGTACTGACTTTTTACCTTTGTCCAGGTGTGGTCCTAGCGGACTTTGATATGTAAATCCAGGCAAGCACCAGGAATGCGAGGGCCTACTCAAGAATGCAAATAAGCTCCTTTGATCCTAAGTTTTGGTGATAGTTCCTAGTATTTGGGGGTATAAAATAAACTTGCTGCGTGGGCTCGAGGTCCCTGCCTCTCCTTCAGAGAGGATGGTGTCCCACCTGGCTCCCAGCTTTGTTTCTATCTTTCTATTTGGTCTCTTTCTTTCATTTCTTAATCCCCAGCTCCTCTACTCAGGAACTGGACCCGCTCTCTTTCCACACTGGACGTGGAAAACAGAGAAATACCCACATTTGACCTAAAGTTTTTTTGTTTTTTTGCTCTTTTTGTGATGTTAACAGACATTGATGCCTACTGCCTCAATTGATTAACTGGAGGTTGGAAAATTATAATATTCTAATCCTATCAATTCTTTTCCATATTATCTGGATTTTTTTTCCTTTTTTTATCCTCTCCTGAGAATATAGTTTACTGATTTTATTTTTTTAAAATATGTTTTTGTTGATTTTTAGAGAGAGAGGGAGGGAGAGGGATAGAGAAATAGAACATTGATGAGAGAGGAACATCATCGATTGGCTGCATCCTGCACTCACCCCCACTGGGGATCCAGCTGGCAACATTTCGGTTCCAGGGATGACACTCAACTGATGAGCCGCACCAGCCATGCTGTTTTGATTTTAGAGAGAGGAGAGAGAGGAAAGTGAGAGAGAGAAAGAGATCTATCAAAGAATAGAGAAATATCGATCATTTGCCTCCTGTATGGGGATCAAACTAATACTTAGACATGTGCCCTGACTGGGAATTGAACCGGCAACCTTTTGGTGTATGGGACGACACTCCAAACAACTGAGCCACACCAGCCAGGGCTGGAATATTTTTATGAAGAGACAATTATCTCCTATTTGGTTACCCAGCGGTACAATTCATATGTGGAAGGCAAGATAAAATTTTATCAAATAAGTATCTTACCTTTCTTTTTTTTTACCAGCTTTCAAGATTGGTTTTGTGTTCTCCAAAGATAACTAATTTTTTAAAATATTATTATGTATTCATGGATTTAAACACATATGACAGGTTTCAATTCATTGCAATTGTTAGCCTTAATGAAGCTCAAATTGTACCATCTTTGGTCAATGGAAGCCTTTTCAGGTTGGTACTGTAAGGAAGGAAAATAATCTTTTTCCTCTACCCATTTCGGTTTTTCTGGCTTGGGCCCTGTAAATTAGGCCAACAAAAGACAGTTTAATAGGAGGAAAAATAAACAGAAGTGAATTAACATGTATCATGCATACACCTGGGAGCACTCAGCAATAAGTAACTCAAAGAGGGCTTAGAACTTGGGCTTATATAGCGTGTTTATAGAAGAACAATAACTCTTTTGGCTCTGAGCAGTACCATTGTGGTTGGCAAGCACAAGCACCTTATGAAAGGCAGCAAAAAGGGAGCCACGAAGAAATCGGTTGATCCATTTTCTAAGAAAGATTGGTAAGATGTGAAAGCACTAGCTATGTTCAATATAAAAATATTGGAAAAACACTACTTATGCAGAACCCAAACCACATCTGATGATCTCAAGGGTCGTGTTTTTGAAGTGAGCCTAGCTGATCTGCAGAATGATTAAGTTGCATTTAGACAATTCAAGCTAATTACTGAGAATGTTCAGGGCAAAAACTGCCTAATTTCCATGGCATGGATCTTACCCATGACAAAATGTGCTCTATGGTCACAAAATGACAGACCACAATTGAAGCTCATGTTGATGTCAAGACTACTGATGGTTATTTGCTTTGTCTATTCTGGGTTGGTTTTACTAACAAATGCAACAATCAGATTTGGAAGACCTGTTGTGCCCAGCATTAACATATCTATCAAATCTGGAAGAATATGATGGAAATCATGATCCAAGAGGTACAGACAAATGACTTAAAAGAAGTGGTCAATAAATTGATTCCAGATAGCATTGGAAAAGACATAGAAAAAAAATTGCCAATCTATTTATGCACTCCATGATGTCTTTGTTTGAAAAGTCAAAATGCTGAAGAAGCCTCAATTTGAATTGGTAAAACTGGTGGAGCTCCACTGTGAAAGTAGCAGTTCTGGAAAAGATATTGGGGATAACACAGGTGCTAACGTTGAAGGAACTAATGGACATGAGCCCCCTAGTCCATGAATCTGTTTAAAACTCAGACTTAATGGTGACAAATAAAAAGTCATATTTGTGATGTTTAAAAAAGAATAAATTTTTAGAGAAGTGACAAGACATAGGAAAAGAACTTTGAGCTCTGTTGATAAACTGTGAGAAGGCAAATATATAGGGAAACAAATTAATGGTAGATAAGGGCTAGCTTTAGCAGGGTTATGTAGTTTCTTTTATTTTTATATATTTTTACTAGAGGCCAGTGTGCTAAATCGCACGAGACCCAGACCTGCCACACCATGGGACACAACATCCAGTCCCACTGGCACCACGGAATACAGCGTCAGTGCCACAGGACCCATAAATGCACCTCTTGGTGACCGGTCTTTGGTCATTACGGCATTACGACCACTGGGTTTTTTTTTTTTAATATATTTTATTGATTTTTTACAGAGAGGAAGGGAGAAACATTGATGAGAGAGAAACATCGATCAGCTGTCTCCTGCACACCCCCTACTGGAGATGTGCATGCCCTTGACCAGAATCGAACCTGGGACCCTTGAGTCTGCAGGCCGCTCTATCCACTGAGCCAAACTGGTCAGGGCTGGGTTTTTATTATATATTGTTTTCAGAGAAGAATGGAGAGGGAGAGTTAGAAACATCAATGGTGAGAGAGAACCATTCATTGGCTGCCTCCTGCACACCTGTTACTGGGGATTGAGCCCACAACCTTGGCGTGTGCCCTTGACTGGAATAGAACCCAGGACCTTCAAACCGCAGGCTGATGTCTACTGAGCCAAACCAGCTAGGGCTGTAGTTTCTTTAAATGCTGCCTCTGGGTTGATGGGGTGAAGAGTTGTCTTCTGTGATTAACCTACTTCCTCTTTGGTAGAGAGGGGAGGGGATACACTTTTACAAATTTATGTCCTACTTTTAGGAAAATAAGTGGAGGGCAGAGAGCTTTTGAATCCATTTCTTCTAAATTGTTTTCAGCTCAAGAAAGCTTATATATACTTTCTAGACCAGAAATAAATTTGTGAAGAAATGACAAAAAAAGGGGGCGGTTTGGGCTAGGGGCAGTAAATTTTAGGGAAGTAACTAGAAGATATATGGAACTAAAATAAGATAAGGATTATTTTAGTGAGTTTTTACAGATCTATTTCAGTATTGATTACTAGTCTCTGGTGGTAAGGGTGTTCTTTTATTATTGGTACAGGAAGGGGACCTTTTTCATGGACAATATTATGGCCCATTTTTAGATAGAAAAGGGAGGGGTGGTCAGAAAGCACTTCTTGCATCTGCTGTTTCAAAAGTGTTTTTAGCTTTAAAATAATCAGTATACCAAAGAAGCATATTTGGGGATGGCATATTCTGCTACCCTTTAGTACCTGAGTTCTTTTGACTTGACCCTAGTAGTTTTAAAATATATGTTATTTTCCCTTTTATTGGTAACCACCTGATCTGATCCATCAATGTAGTCACTCCAGAGACATTAATGTCCCTGATGCTGCACAGCTGAAAGTCTTGGGATTTCTCTCAACAGTCATCCTGAGTATTCTTTTTACATTTTTCTTCCGTGTTGAATCTCTCATTTCCTAGGTTCCATGTCTTCATCTTTCTTGGTTTACATCCTCATATAAAGGAAAGGACACCTATTTCAACAGATTCTTGAGAAAGGGTGTATAGAGAAGAAAAACAAATTTCCCTCTTCCCTTCTAAGTTCTTGGCTGAGACCCCTGTAATAAGACAGATTGACAAAAGAAAAAAACATGGAAGTTTATTAACATATATACTTCATATATACATGGGAGATACCCAGGGGAAAAAAGTTAACTCCTCAAGTGTGGGTCATTTTTATCCATTGTTCTATGTCCACAGGGAACCCTCTCAATCTTCTTGGAATTTTAAAAATATTACTTATTTGGAAATGTTTTTTACCCATTTTCACAGTTCATGCTTTCTGGAAGTTCTGTGTTGAGTTTGAGTTCTCCCAGAAGCAAACATTAAAACCATAGAAAAAAAAATCAAATTAAAATTTAAATGCATTTTTTAAAAGGCTGAATCAACAAAATAGTGTACAGATGATGTGTTGTGGAACTGTATACCTGAAACATTTATATTTTGTTAACCAGTGTCACCTCAATGAATTCAATAAAATGAAAATAAAGGTTGAATAATAGTGCCCTATATGCTTGCTGTTGATCTGCCCGTGTCAGTACGGAAACATCTAACCCCTTTTAAAACACCTTTTAGAGGTATAACTTATAATTTACAAAGTGCACAAATCTTGTGTGCAGTTGTTTTGATGTTTTGCTTTTTTATCTATCAGAATAACCACCACCCAGAGCAAGATAATGAAATCTTTCCATTATCAATCTAGGTAGGAAGTTCCCTTAGGCCCCAGTACAATCAATAAAACCAAAGGCAATCATTTACCTGACTTTAGCATTATTTTGACTTGTTCTTGAACTTCATGTAAATGTATTTCTAATTTTATGTACTCTTATACTCTACTCTTTTTAAGGAAAAATTTACTGGTTGAATATTTTAGAGAGAAAACATCGATTTACTGTTCCACTTACTTATGCATTCATTGGTTGGTTCCTGTAGGTACCCTGACTGGAATCCAACTGGCTACCTTGGCATATTGGGAGTATGCTCTAACCAGCTAAGCTATCTGGCCAGGGCCTATTCTACTCTTTAATGGTGTCAGAATATCCTGTAACGCTTGTCATACTTGATTTAAACATTCCCCAACTGAACACCTATTTCCAATATTTATGTTAAGAATGCTGGAAGAGATGCTCGGCCTGCGTGGCTCAGTGGTTGAGCACCGACCTATGAACCAGGAGGTCATAGTAAGATTCCAGGTCAGAGCACATGCCCTGGTTGAGGGCTCTATCCCGGGGAAAGGGGAGGGGGGTGTGTGTGTGTGCAGAAAGCAGCCTATCAGTGATTCTCACATCATTGATGTTTCTATTTCTTCCTTCCACTCTGAAATCAATTAAAAAAACACACACAATGGTATGCAAAATTAAAAAAATAAAAGAATGCTGCAAGGGGCGTGATTGTCATACTTGTGTGCGAATTCCCATAGGCGAGAGGTCTAGAATTGCTGGGTCCCGGATAGGCGAATCTGCTTCTCTTTCATATCAAATCTTTTTGCGTGTTGAGGCGGAGGGAACCACGGTGGGCCCCTAGGGTCTTCCTCGCTTCTCCATATTGGCAGAATCTTCAGTCTCCTTGTCCTGTAGGGCGTCATCTCCCCATTTCCCATCACTAGGCCCTGGAACCGGGTCGAATACACCAATACCGCTTGCATTCCCTCCCGCAACTGGCGCAGCAGTGACGCCGGACGTTTCCGCTGCCGAGGGGGCGGGGGCGGGGGCGGGCCCTCCTGGTCGCTGTGGGCGTCGCGGGGTGATGACGCAGAGCGCCGCGTGCTCCCCCACGTGTGCTGCCGCTCTCCTGGGGCTTGCGGGGCTGCGGCGGCCGCTTTTCTTGGGAGGCGTAGTTGTTGGCAGCCCCAGTTCAGGAACCTCGGAGGCTCTGGGGCTCTGAGCGAGAAGCCGGGAGCACTAGTGGTCATGGAGCACCTTTTGCTGGAGGTGGCGGCCGCGCCGCTGCGTTTAATCGCTGCCAAGAACGAGAAGAGCCGCAGCGAGCTGGGCAGGTTCTTGGCCAAGCAGGTGAGAACCAGAGCAAGAGGGGGAATGCCCGGCCGCCCTCCGCGGGTGCCCCGTGACGCGCTGCTTTACGGGAAGAGAGAAGCGGCTTCTTGTCCTTCCGGCCCATTCCTCAGGGCTGGCCAGTGGCGGAGGCGTCCGCGCGTTTGTCGAGATTGGAAAGAGCCTTTGTTTATTTGGGGGAGCCTTCCCTTTCTTTCTCCACTGACTGACCCCGTGTGGCAGACCCCGTGTGGCAGACCCCGTGTGGCAGACCCCGTGTGGCAGACCCCGTGTGGCAGACCCCGTGTGGCAGACATGGCCTTCGGAAAGAAATGGGTGTGTGTGTGTTTTCTGTAAATGAGGTGGATAGTCTGCCCTTTTGCCATGTGTTTTACTTTAGTGTCCCGGGTTCAGCCACCTCTGTTCATTTGGATGAGTGTTTTTCTTTTCTGCCCTGTCCATTCTTTTGGGCACTTTGACAAGTATTGATTGCATTCCTGCTGTGCCTAAGGCACAGTGTGGTTTTGTGGGGAGACCGATAAATAAATCCGTTACGGTCTCTGCTCCCAAGGAATTTAACATTTATTTTTGGAGACCGTTCATGACCAGAAAACACCTGAAGGAAAAAAACAAGACAGTGCTAACTGCATGATACCGTAGTAATTACGAGGTAGAGTTTTCTGGGAAACGGGTCTTTGGTCTTTTAAAAGCCTTTGGCCTCCCTCTCGCGTCTGAGTTTGGAATCCTTATCACGCTTTTTTTTTTTCATTTTTCATTTTAATTTCCTATTTTATGCTTCCCCAGCCCCAGTATCTGTGAGCTTCTTCAAAATAGAATGTACCTTCTCCCCCCAGCCCCTAACTCCAGTATCTAGAACTTAGTCACAGATGCATTGTCTTTATTATTTTTTTCTATTGAATCAGAACCTACATTTTAATTTTCTTTTTCTTTCTCTCTTTTTTAAAAAAATAAATCTTTATTCAGATTATTACAATTGTTTCTCTCTCCTCCCCCCCCCCCCCCCCCCCCATAGCTCCCCTCCACTCGGTTCCCATGCATTGTCTTTATATATCCCATTGCTTAGGAACCCATGGCAGTATTTTGGGTCTGGAGCTTTTTGGATCTGGAATGGCAGAGAACTAATATGAGAGGCATTTCTATTTGGAAATAACAAATTGAACGTGTAAAGCAAAGAGGAGGAAGATGTGGAAAATATCTCTGGGGTTTCCTTGAGCCCCCAGTGAAGGGAATCACTAACACAAATGGGGAGGTCTAGAAAGAAAATTGATTTTTGGTGTGCTGGAGTAAGGAAAGACATCGTCAGTTTAAATGAGCTGAGTTTGTGACAAGCTCCTGAATTATGTATTGTTGCTAGAGGTATTTTCTTTTTTTTATATGTAAACGGGCTTTAGAAATTAGCAGAGGTTCTGAATCTAGGGATCCCAGACCAGCAACAGGGGATTTATGATTTCACACCGATGAGTGGGTGCAAAATTGTTGTTTATGTATTGGGAACAGGTGGGGAAATGGTTTTAGGAAACTGTATTAGTAATGTTATTGGGACCATTGCCTTCCTTTTTTTTGCCTCACGTTGTCTGCAAATTCTTTCCTGTCTCAGATAGCTTTCAGATTTGTCTCTTTCCATTTCAGAAAAGAGTTGATTGTGTTGCCATTCTATTTTTCTCCTGTTTTTGGAAACAAAATTATTTAAAAAATATATATATACTTTATTGATTTTTTTTACAGAGAGGAAGGGAGAGGGATAGAGAGTTAGAAACATCAATGAGAGAACATCGATCAGCTGCCTCCTGCACACCCCCTACTGGGGATGTGCCCACAACCAAGGTACATGCCCTTGACCGGAATCGAACCTGGGACCCTTCAGTCTGCAGGCTGACGCTCTATCCACTGAGACAAACTTGTTAGGGCAGAAACAAAATGATTTTTATTGGCAAGTAAAGATTTTTGAAATACTGGTTTCTCATTTGAGTTTGGTATCTGAATTAGAAATTTTTTAGAATTGTGCTTCCTGCATTGTTCCTTATTTCAGCTGGTGACATCACCCTCTCTATCCAGTCATATATTAATAGGCAACTGAGGGTTGTCATCATTCTTATTCCTTCACATATAGCCAACAACTTCTTGATTCCTTCACATATAGCCAATCAACTTCTTGATTTTACTTTCTCAGTGTTGACTCTATTCCTCCTTCTTCATTTCTACTACCACTACCATCCTACAATTCTCCTCCAGTTTCAGTCTGTGGATTTTCCAACACCACCAAGCAGTTCTCAGACACCAGCCCTGTGTCTTACAATTTAATTCAAGTCTAACATTTTCTACCTGAAGATAGCTTCAGATCCCACAGGTGAAGGGCTCAGTCCTATAAGACTGCCTTTCTGCTCCCACTTGAGATGCTAATTACAAGACCTATTGTCACTTGTCTTTCTGACCGCCTGTGGATTGGAGGTTTTAACTTTCCCCTCTTTGAGTTTGATTAATTTCCTGGAGCAATTTCTAGAATTCAGAGAGACATTTTACTGACTAGATCACCAGTTTACTATAAATGGATATAATTCAGAAACTGTCAGATGGAGAGATGCATAGGGCAAGGTATATAGGAAGGGGTTTGGAGCGTCCATGCTCTCTGAGTGCGCCACTCTACCCATCTGTTCATCAACCCAGAAGTTCTCCAAATCGTGTGCTTTTAGATATTTATGGAAGCTTCATTACATAGGCATGATTGATTAAATCTTTGGCCATTGGTGATTGATCTGTTTCTAGGACCTCTGTCCTCCCTGTAGTTGGTTGGTTCTATATCCAGCCCTAACTTGGGCAGCTTTTAAAAATAAACATCATTAACATAAGGGGTGACACTTTTATTCCATCACAGGAAATTCCAGGGGTTTGGGGAGGTCTATGCCTGGGATAGGGTCAAAGACCAAATACATATTTCTTATTATAATTTGTAATATCACATATCCTTACCTCCTTGATCACTATCTATGTTCAGGAAGAGCAGAGTGTTTAGGGTGCATGAGTACGAAGTATGGCTGAAAATCAAATTAATTCTCTTTAATTGCTTTTGGGGACTTTTTGGAAAAGTTACTTAATACCCCTACATCTCAATTTCTTGATATATTTCACGTGGTAGAAATGAAATACTAGTAGTTACAGAGAGTAGTAAAAGCAGGGACTCTGGAGGCAGACTCTGTGTCATGGATTCCTGATTCTAAAGCTAGCTTTGTGACCTTAGCTCCCTTGTAGCATAGTAAGAACCTAGGAAAATTCCAGGACAAACAGATGGGGAAACTAAGACAGATAAACAGCAGTTTGCAGCCACCTAGTAAATCCTATCTTCCCTAAGCCAAGGATACTTAAGAGTAAATGGTTTGTACTTCTTTCCAACCAGAAGGGAGATAGCTGGGCCATTAAATAAGTCTTAATAAATTTAGGATAATTGAAATTATACAGGTATATTTAATGACCTCAATGAAATTAAATTGGGGGGGGCAAAAAAACCCCCAAAAGTTACTAGAAAAATCCTAAATGTTATAAGTCCTATATAATAAAGAGCTAATATGCAAATGGTTGTCACACCCTCACACTGTCAAGTCATAACAGCTCAGACAACACTGGGGAGAGAGGAATGGGGACCAGCCAGGCTGCAGCCCGAGAGGAGGATAAGCCACCCGCCCCGCAGTCCTGGGAGCCAGCGGCTGCCCCTGTGCCTATGGCCCAGGAGAGGGACAAGCTGCCTGCCCTGCGGTCCCAGGAGCCAGCGCCTGCGGCCCAGGAGAGGGACAAGTCACCCACCCCGCGGGCCCAGGCGCCTGCAGCTGTGGCCCAGGCGAAGCCACCGGCCCATGGTCTCCTGCGGCTGTGGCCAGCCAGAGGGAGGGAAGCCTGGGTCCCGGGTGCCTGTGACTGACCGGAGGAGAGAATCCTGGGTCCTGGGTGCGGGGTGAGACAGAGGTGGTTAGGGGCAATCAGGCCGGTAGGGGAGCAGTTAGGGGCGATCAGGCTGGTAGGGGACCAGTTAGGGGCGATCAGGCAGGCAGGCAGGCAGAGGTGGTTAGGGGCAATAGGCAGACAGGCAAGTGGTTAGGAGCCCGTGGTCCCGGATTGCGAGAGGCAGTCGGACATCCACCAAGGGGTCCTGGATTGGAGAGGGTGCAGGCTGGGCTGAGAGACACCCCCCCCAAAGCACGAATTTTGTGCACCAGGCCTCTAGTTAAATAATAAAATTAAAAGAAAAAAACCGATGGTTAAAGAAGAAATCACTGGGAGAATCAGGAAATATTTTGAATTGAATGATACTTTAAACCAGTGGTCGGCAAACTGCGGCTCTGTTGACTAATGAGTTTGCCGACCACTGACCTAGACTCTCGATTCCAATAATTACAGGCTGTTGTTCCTGGTGATTAAGCCCCTATCCCAGCGGTCAGCAGCGTCTCACAGAGTTTGCTACAGAGTGGCAAACCGCGGCTCACAAGCCGCATGTAGCTCCTGAGCCGCAGTTTGCCAACCACTGCTTTCTTTCTTTATTTATTTTTATTTTTTATTTTTCTATAAATCTTTATTGTTCAGATTATTACAGGTGTTCCTCTTTTTTCCTCCCATAGCTCCCCTCCACCTGATTCCCCACCCTACCCCATGCCCTTACCTCCCGCCACGGTCTTCATCCTTAGGTGTAAGATTTTTGTCCAGTCTCTTCCTGCACCCCTCACACCCCCTTCTCCCTGAGAATTGTCAGTCCACTCCCTTTCTATGCCCTGATTCTATTATATTCATCAGTCCATTCGGTTCATCAGATTTTTTATTCACTTGATTTTTAGATTCACTTGTTGGTAGGTATGTATTTGTTGTCATTTTGTTGTTCATAATTTTTATCTTTACCTTTTTCTTCTTCCTCTTCTTAAAGAATACCCTTCAGCATTTCATATAATCCTGGTTTGGTGGTGATGAACTCCTTTAGCTTTTCTTGTCTGTGAAGCTCTTTATCTGACCTTCAACTCTGAATGATAGCTTTGCTGGGTAGAGTAATCTTGGTTGTAGGTTCTTGCTGTTCATCACTTTGAATATTTCTTGCCACTCCCGTCTAGCCTGCATAGTTTCTGTTGAGAAATCAGCTGACAGTTGTATGGGTACTCCCTTGTAGGTAACTAACTGTTTTTCTCTTGCTGCTTTTAATATTCTCTCTTTGTCTTTTGCTCTTGGCATTTTAATTATGATGTGTCTTGGTGTGGTCCTCTTTGGATTCCTTTTGTTTGGGGTTCTGTGCGCTTCCTGGACTTGTAAGTCTCTTTCTTTCACCAGGTGGGGAAAGTTTTCTGTCATTATTTCTTGTAATAGGTTTTCAATATTTTGCTCTCTCTCTTCTTGTGGCACCCCAATAATTCGGATGTTGGTATGCTTAAAGTTGTCCCAGAGGCTCCTTACACTATCTTCATATTTTTTGGATTCTTTTTTCTTTTTGTTTTTCTGGTTGGGTGTTTTTTGTTTCCTCGTATTTCAGATCTTTGGTTTGATTCTTGGGTCCTTTGATCTACAGTTGAATTTCTGTATATTCTTTATTTCAGACAGTGTATGCTTAATTTCTGACTGGTCCTTTCCATTTTTTTGGCATTCTCATTAAGGTCCTTGAAGGTCTCACTAAGCTCCTCGGAGGTCTCATCAAGTTTCTTGACGGTTTTTAGAAGATTCTTGAGTAGCCTTATAAATGTGGTTTTGAACTCTATGTCCAGTAGTTTGCTTTCCTCCATTTCTTTCATTCATGATATGTTTCTTTGTCTTTGCATTTTGCTGTTTCCCTGTGTTGATGGAGAGGTTTTCTGTGGTAGGTGACCAGTGGTTCAGCCTATCACCTGAGGTGGACACTCTTGGTGCACCCCTTTGTGGGCTGAGTGCAAAGTCTTGGTGTAGTTAAGCCTTGATTGCTGTTGGTACACTGGGAGGAATTGACCTCCAGGCCAATTGGCTGTGAGGACCTGCTGTGTCTATAATGGAAGAACTGCTGTGCTGGAGACACGCTTATGGGGCATGACTTGCTTCAGTGGGGCTTTGGTACTTACTGAGTCTGCCTCTTGAATGTGTCACTTATGGATGTGAGTAGTTGAAATCTCGTGTTGTCTCACACGACTAGATACACTAGTTTCTGGATCTCCAATGGGGTGCAGGTCAGCTACTGTCTGAGGCCACCCAGCAGGAGGTACAGTGAGAACTACAGTTTTCTCCTCTTTGCTTGGGGTTTGGAGGTTTTGGAGCTGTCTGACCAGAGCTGCAGTTTGTTAGGTTAAGCTGCAATAGGGCAGACCATTTATATGCAAAAGGTGCTGCGTGGAGCTTGGGTGGCTTTGTAGATTGTGCGAGGCAGGGTCTCAGGGAGTCACTAGGCTAGGGCGTGGCAAACAGCGATGGCTGCCAGTCAGCCTGCTCTGTGTCTCCGCGTTTCCGAGTCCCCGTGCCCCAATGCAGTAATCAATGATTGCTGCGTGCACCTCTATAAGAAAGCCATCCTCACTTTCCAACCCGATGGCAGACAGTCCAGCTTCTCCCCGTAGGAGTTTGGGTCCCCAGCATCTCCCCCAGAGACTGGAGTTTAGAGTAATCGGGAGCTTGTCTCCCTTTGGGTTGAGAAAAGCAGCACACCTAGTCGCTCTCTGCCAGCCCGATTCGCACACCTCCATACCTCAGCTTTTTAGCGCTTGTGCACGTCTCAGTGCTCTTTTCTCTTTCCTTCTAGTTGTAGAACTTCCACTCAGCTAGCTTTCCCATGGTTCTGGGTGATAGATGTTTTGTCTTTTAGTTGTAGTTTTGAAATTGTTGTGTGAGGCAGCAGTTTAGGTGTTTACCTATGCCGCCATCTTGGTTTGGATCTCGCCAATCACTGCTTTAAACAATTCATGGGATATAGCTAAAGAAGTATTTAGAGGTAAATTTATAACATTAAAATTCTTATATTAGGAAATAGTGGCATTAAAATTCACCTTAAGAAATTAGAAAAAGAAGAGTACATTAAACCCAACATTAAGTTGAAGGAAGAGAATAATAAAGAGTGGAAATTAATGAAAAAGAAAATGGATAAGTAATAGAGCAATTCAGTGAAACCAAATGGTGATTCTTTGAAG
Source organism: Corynorhinus townsendii (assembly GCA_026230045.1). Classification (NCBI taxonomy): domain Eukaryota; kingdom Metazoa; phylum Chordata; class Mammalia; order Chiroptera; family Vespertilionidae; genus Corynorhinus; species Corynorhinus townsendii. Next base: position 53,838,685 of record JAPDVU010000004.1, read on the forward strand.
ACTGATCAAGAATAAAAGGGAAAAATTCAAACTGCTTGCAATGAAAGAAGGCCACCATTATAGATTCTAAAAAAAATAAGAAGGTAAGTGACTAATATGAACAATTTTTTTGCTGATTAATCAGACTGGTTAGTTAGAAAGGAGCATTTCAAAGACAAAGACAAGATAGGAGTAGAACAAAAACAAGCTAAGAATAGAACAAAATTTCCTCAGGTTGATACAGAGCATCTATAGAAACCTAACTGGCATCATATTTAATACATGAATAACCCAATTTAAAAGTGGGTAAAAGAGCCCTGGCTGGTTAGAACATTAGCCCAGGCACTGGCCTGGTTGGGGCATGGGTGGGAGGCAACCATTTAATGTGTCTTTCTCACTTTTGATGTTTTTCTCTCTTTATCTCCCCCTTCTTCCCTCCCTTCTACTCTCTCTAAAAATCAATGGGAAAAATATTCTTCAGTAAGAGTTGATCCCCCCTCCCCCCCAAAAAAATAAAGTGGGTAAAAGAAATGAAAAAACCCATCACAAAAGAAGATAAATGAATGGCCATAAACACTTTAAAAACTTATGAGCCTCTTTGGTCATCAGGGGAATGCAAATAAAACCACCAGATACCACCGGATCTCTTCTAGATTGGCTAAAATTAAGACTGACAATACTGTATGTTGGTGGGTTATGTAGCAACTAGAGCTCTGCAACATTGCTAGTGAAGTGTAAACTGGTACAACTAATTTAGAAAACAGTTTCTTTTAAGCATTGAAAAACAATTTTTTAAATTAAAATTAAAATTTACTATGTGTTGAAGCATACAGTTGCCATATAACCCAGCAGTCTTACTCTTAGTTAATGAAAAAGATAAAGAGTGATGAATATATGTCCATAAATCTCTTGTACACGAGTGTTCATAGTAGTTTTATTGATGGTAGCTGGAAACAGTGAAAATATCCATCAATATGTAAATGGAAAAAAATTGTAATATATTCATACAGTGAAATACTAGTCAGTAATGAAATGGAATGCACTATTGAAGCATACAGCTACATGGATGATTACCAAAAGCATCAACACTGAGCAAAAGAAGCTAGACAGGAAGGAGTACATACCATATGATTCAGTTTATATAACGGTCTAGAATAGGGAGATCTATAATCTATGGTCATAAAATCAAGTCATTGGTTGTCTAGGGTGAGGGGGTTGACTGCAAAGGAACTTGAGGGAACTTTGGATTTGATATTTTAATTGGGGTGGAGGTTACACAGTGTATACATATTCAAAACTCATCCAAGTATAAATAGCTGCATTTTATTGTATATAAATTATATTATAAAAGCGAATAAAGTTGATTTTTAAAAAGTTAAATATCTGTTTCCTCTAACACAGTTTTCTAGATTTCCTTTTGAAGAAAAAGTTGATTACATAATGTCCTCTGGAGGTTTTTTCCTAGCTCACAAGTGTCCATTTCAATAACATGTCTAATTTCCTCAGGTTGATGCAGAGCATCTGTAACAGTCTAACCACTGAGCAACCAGCCAGGGCTTTTTTACCACTTTTAAATTGGGTTGTTCATGTATTAACTACGATGCTGGCTAGGTTTCTATAGATGCTCTGTATTAACCTGAGGGAACTAGACATGTTATGTTAGTTTATTTTATAGATGATATAGGTTGTTTTTTTTCTTCACAGAATAACCATTTACTATATTAGTTATTTTATTTTAATAGTTTAAAATATACTTTTAGGGGGCTTATTTATAGGGAGATTTGGCAGTTGAAAATGTGAGGTTATGCCTCTGTATATCATGGCCAAATCTGTTACATTTCCTTGCCTCCATTTTTACGAGGTCCTTTGGGTGGCCCCCTATAAACAGCAGAACTAATATTGATAGAACTTGTTTTAAGATAATATTCTTTCCCCATCAATACCTTGTTCAAAATTAGGTGTTTTTATGAAGAGAAGGCCCAATAATTTGAGAGACTTTATAAGAGCTCTGGGGTAAGATGACTTCTTTTCAGAGTGATAACTTTGGAAAAAATTGTTTTTGCATATGGTGTTTAGATTGTGCTCAAGCTGCACTCTTACAGATAACTGTTTAATTTGAAACTCCTTAAGATAAATATATAGTATTGGGCTTGCTAGGTCAGAGGGTATGTCGCTTTGTCCGACAGCAAGGGTTGTACAGTCCTGCACACATACTAGCAATATGAGACCTTTTATACACTTTACAGTTTTCCCTATTATGCTTATGGGCATTCTGAGCCCAGGCACCAGAATTTTGTGGTGTATTTCATCTTGCAAATCAAAGTGTGATTGTCTATTTTGGATTTGTTTTGTTTGTTTATTAGAGGCTGGAGGCTTTATAGGATAGCTTTATTTATATTCAGAAGTTGATTTCCTTTTTTTTATTTTTTAACATTTAAAAATATATTTTTATTGATTTCAGAGAGGCAGGGAGAGGGAGAGAGAGAGAAATATCAATGATGAGAGAGAATCATTGATCGGCTACCTCCTACATGCCCAATGATGGGGACCAAGCTCACAACGCAGGCATGTGCCCTTGATCGAAATCGAACCCGGGACCCTCGGTCCACAGGCTGATGCTCTATCCACTGAGCCAAACTGGCTAGGGCCAGGAATTGATTTCTTAATCTCTACCCTTTCCTCAAGAGAATTGGCAGTTTTGTATACTAACTGCAGTTTAAAAAATTTTTTTAATTTAATTCCTATATTTTCCTTCAAGAGCAAAGGAGCCCTGGGAGAATGTTTTCACCCTGAAGCATAGATTATTTTTCAGAGAAGCTGTATAGTATTTCACATGGATTTACTATTAGTCCTTTTATCTGAAACCCCAGTGGACCTATTGATAATAGCCTTTACATTAAATTAACTCTAATCCTCTATTGCAAAAAAAAACAAAAAACAAAAAAACACACACACTATGTTTCGTTGTTTTTTAAATTTTATTTTAGAGAGAGAGAGATATTGGTGTGAGAGGGAAACTTTGATTGGTTGCCTCCCACACATACCTGACCAGGGATCAAACCCTCAACCTGGGTAAGTGCCCTAACCAGGAATTGAACCCACCACCTTTGGTGTACAGGATGAAGCTTCAACCAACTGAGCCACACCAGCCAGGGTGTTTTGTAAGGTAAACTGACTTTTGAAATTTGGAAATTGGTTATTTTAATTCCAAGCTAGAACTCTTGGCTCTTCTACAGTAGTGCAAACAAATCTATTAGTACACACACACACACACACACACACACACACACACACAATATGCAAATAGACTGAACAGTGGAACAACTGAACAACCTGTCGCTATGATTTGCGGGGGGGTGTGCGTGGAACATGGTGGGTGTAGGCCACAGCGGGATGTTGGAGCAGGTGGGCGGGGGTGCCAGACCAAGGCAGGGTGCAGGTCACTGTCATCGGGGCAAGCCTCTGGTGGTTACTGAAAATTCTTTGCTCCCACGTGCTGCAGTCCCATCCAGTGCTCACACCCGCTGCCAGCGCTGGCCCCAATCGCTCTGCTCCTTCAGTAGGTAGGTATGAGCAGGGCTGGCACCAACTGCGGCAGAGGGGACTGGGGGCCAGGCAGGGACAAGGAGGATGGGCTGAGACCCGCCCCTGTGCCCACCGTAGCCTCGAGGCCCACAGTTCCTTTCAAGGTGCATGAATTTTTTTTTGCACTGGGCCTCTAGTATTGTATATGTAGATCTTTTGTGTGACTTTTCTCTTAGGTGTGGACACCTCAAGATCGCCAATGTATCCTGAATACCTTAGCACAGTTACTTCTGGATAAAGACTATACTATTCTGATTGGTCGCCAGTTTCGCCCTATCCTTTTGGATTTGCTGGAAAGGAATGCTGAAGCCATTAAAGCTGGAGGCCAAGTCAACCATGATCTACATGAACGACTCTGTGTTTCAATGAGCAAGCTCATCGGTAGTCATCCTGATGTCCTCCCGTAAGTAACAGTATTATTCTTCACGTTTCTCCTTGCGGTGGTAGAACCTGCTCTCTCCTGGGAAGTGAGGAATCTGAGCTGAGAATGGAAGAGGAAAAATACAGGAAAGAAAAAGATAAGTGGTACTGTTTTGTAAAAATAATCACAGAGACTCTTTTATCCAGCTCAGTTCAGTAACCATTTATTAGGTTTCTCTCTTAAGTCTTGGCCATCAAGACAGAAAAATGGCCAAGATATGTCCTCTACCCCCAAGGATTATATCATCTGGCAAGACATGCACATAAGGTATATTTAAATAAGTTTTAGCTGAGACTAAAAGCATCCACTTCAAATGGATGAGATTTGTGGCTTGTTAGAGGAGCTGAGGGTGTGGGTTAGAAGAGGTCTAGTATCGGTTTTAGTTTTCTATAAATCTGTCCAAATCAGTATGGTAAGAAGTTGTGTTAGAACTGTATTCTAATGTATTTCTCTTTTAACCTGCTCCATTTCCAATCTGGGCTAGTTCACCACTCATTAGACAACGTGGTAATTCCCCCTTTCCAGGGGTTACCATAATAATGCTGAATTTATTGCATAACATAATACAGCCCAGAACTTCTGGGCTTAAACAAGCCTCCTGTCTCAGCTTCTGAAGTATCTGGGGTTACAGGCATATGCCACACACATGGCTTTCTCTCCCTCTCTTTTTTTTAATCTTCACCTGAGAATGTGTTTTCCATTGATTTTTAGAGAATGGAAGGGAAGCAGGGCGGGGGCAGAGAGAAAAAGAGAAATTTCGATGTGATAGAGACACATCGATTGGTTGGTTGTCTTCTGCATATGCCTTGACCAGGGCTGGGGATGAACCTGCAACCAAGGTACATACCCTTGATTGTGATTGAATCCAATACCCTTTGGTCTTTGGGCCAATGCTCTAACCACTGAGAAAACTTGGCCAGGGCTTTCTTTTAAATTGATAGTAAAATATAGTTTGTGTGGAAAAGCCAAAAGAGGCAGGAAAATGACTTTAAAGGTTTTTTTAATTGTGAAGGTAAAGAACTTTTACTCTAAACGTGAATAATATTGTTTGTACTAATAGAAGCATCTCTTATATCTATCTCTTATGTATTAGTTTTCATCAACACGGTAAGTACACTTGGCTTTCTTGAAAGTATGATCTCTAGTCTGGTCCTTAAATGAGGGAATAAGAAATAAAGGCTTGGGGGCGGGGGGAGAACCATAATTTTTATGAGCTTTTTTCTAAAAGGGGAGGGAAAAATAGGCCTAGTTTTATTAAACTAGAAAATACTCAGCAAAGGAAAGAATAGCATCATATGTGGTAATCAGGAACACGTGGTATGGTTTGATTGAGGATTGGGATTATGGCCTTACTTGATAATCATCTAGGTGTTCTTGACCTTGGTACTATTTCACAAGGTGTGCTAGCCAGTCCTGTAGGATTGGCATGTGGGTAACTTGAACCCCAACTTCTCTCTTCTTTTTTTTTTAAAAAAATATATTTTATTGCTTTTTTACAGAGAGGAAGGGAGAGAGATAGAGAGTCAGAAACATCGATGAGAGAGAAACATCGATCAGCTGCCTCCTGCACACCCTCTACTGGGGATGTGCCCGCAACCCAGGTACATGCCCTTGACTGGAATCGAACCCAGGACCCTTCAGTCGGCAGGCCGACGCTCTATCCACTGAGCCAAACCTGTTTCGGCTAATGCAGATTAGTTTAACATGTGCCTCAAATTTACATAGAGGAAATATGCCTAATGTTTTAGGAATATACCTAATATATTTAGATAGGATACAGTTATTTATTCAGTAGATTCACATATAAGGTCCTCTCTTTTAAGCTCTAGACCATATCATTGGGGTAAGAAAATTACATATAATGGGTTCCTGTACTTGAAAAAAATTGAATACAATATGTTAATAAAGGTGTGAGCCAAATAGATAAGGGGAACAAGGAAATCATTAAAGTTAACAGTAATGAGTGTGTTATCCTCTTGGAAATTAGAGAAGGTTTTATATTGTGGTAGATTGTGGAGGGAGAATGAAAAGAAAGAAATGGGATGGGGATGGAAATCTAGAGACTGGGACAGGAAGAATCCAGTCAAGCTAGGGTCCTCAAGCCATTCATTTCTGGGTTCACACTTCTTTCTGAGGCCTAGCTGTTAATTTATTTGGGGTTTCCATGAGGTACCATGATAATCTTAAGACTTTTTGTTGTTGTTGTTAATTCTCACCCAAGGATATTTTTCCCATTGATTTTTAGGGAGAGTGGAAGGGAGGGATAGAGACAGAGACAAACATCGATCGATATGAGAGGGACAAATCAATTGGTTGGACTCCTTGGTTTCAAGTCCAAGTTCATCTATGATAATAGTATCTACCTCACGGGACTCAAAACAATGTCTGACATATTGTGGGTGCTCAATAAACAAAATTTTCTTTTAAAAAATTTTTTTTATTGATTTCTGAGAAGCAGGGAGAAGGAGAGAGATAGAAACAAACATCAGTGATGAGAGAGAATCATTGATTGGCTGCCTCCTGTATACCCCCTTCTGGGGATTGAGCCTGAAATCCTGGCATGTGCCTTTGACTGGAATCGAACCTGGGACCCTTCAGTCTGCAGGCTGACGCTCTATCCTGAGCCAAACTGGCTAGGGGCCACCCTACTTCCTTTTGATTACTATTTGCATGGAATTAAAAAAAAAAAAATTCCCCCACAGGTGTGGCTCAGTGGATTGTGTATTGTTCCATGCACCAAGTGGTCATCAGTTTGATTCCTAGTCAGAGAGAGAAACTTTGATGTGAAAGTGAAACATTGATTAGTTGCCTCCTGCATGTGACCTGAGTGGGAATTGAACCCACAACCTGGGTATGTGCCCTGACTAGGAATGGAACCCTCCACCTTTTGGTGTACAGGACGATGCTCCAACCTAGTGAGCCACACCAGTCAGGGTCAGAATTATTTTTTTTCTTTACTTTTCAGTGTGCTCTTGTGTCCAGAATGAGTTTCTTATAGATTATGTTTGGTTTAGCTTTCTTTTTTAAAAATATATTTTATTGATTTTTTTACAGAGAGGTAGGGAGAGAGATAGAGAGCCAGAAACATCGATGAGAGAGAAACATCGATCAGCTGCCTCCTGCACGCCCCCTACTGGGGATGTGCCCGCAACCCAGATACATGCCCTTGACCAGAATTGAACCTGGGACCCTTCAGTCCGCAGGCCGACGCTCCATCCACTGAGCCAAACCTGTTTCGGCAGTTTGAGCTTTCTTAAAAAAATCCATTCAACCAATCTATGTCTTTTGATTGAAGTTTAAACCATTTACACTTAAAGTAATACTGATAGAGAAGGACTTACTGTTGCTATTTTGTTAATTTTTTTTGTATGTTTTGAAGCTTTTTGTCATTCTTTTCCAACCTGCCTTTTGTTTCATAAGAATCTTCTCTTCATCTTTAATATGCAACCAAGGTCTGTTGACTCTTTTTTTGTATGCACGTCTCATTGTTTCTGTAAGTGGCTGTCTTCCTTACTAGATAGCAAGTTCCTCAAGGAAATTCTCTCTTTGGTTTTGTACATCCAGGATTTAACAGTGTCTGGCTTAATATTTGTTGAAAACGAGTGCATTTTCAGTAGTAAACACTTGCAAAATAAGTACCTTTGGTGTTTGTATTCTCTTGGTCATATATCTCATGCCATGATCCTGGTTCCTGAACTTGAACAGGTATAATCTTAGGACTAGGGAGCTTTAGCATCTGTCTCTTTGTTCTCAGTCCTTAGTGAGTTCTTGTTATGTTCTGCTATCCTGTCTCAAAGTGGAGATGTATACATCGAATTCCTCACCAACAAATGAAAATTCTTTTTCTGAAGGTTTGCCCTGAGGTATTTCAAGGACACTTCTCCAGTCTTTCAGAGACTCTTCCTAGAGAGTTCAGATGCTAATCCAGTCCGCTACGGGCGCAGGCGGATGAAGCTCCGGGACCTAATGGAAGCAGCCTACAAGTTTTTACAGCAAGAGCAGTCTGTGTTCCGGGAGCTCTGGGACTGGAGTGTGTGTGTTCCTCTCCTCAGAAGCCACGACACCTTGGTCCGCTGGTGCGTAGCCTTTGGATTTTTCCTGTGCTTCTAGTATGGGGATGTTGGGGAGAGTATAGCATTGTGTGCATAAGGAGGGAAAAGAAACCATTTAATATGTTATCTTTGTGCTGGTTACTTTTGAGTTCTTACTCTCTTTCCTTACTTGTGTGTCACAGCAGAGGAAAATGAGATGATTTGAATGGAGTTTCACCTTTTCCATGTTCTGTCAAGTGAATTCATTTTGCCTGATTTGTATTTTCTATTGTTAAATGTGTTATTTTAATTCTATAAGATTTCCTTTTCTAGTATTCAGTTGGCTAGCGAATTTTCTTTATTCTTTAGAATCACCTGCAGGTCCTGAGTTTATATACTTTTATTTTCTCTAGGTACACAGCACATTGTCTTGCTGTGGTAACTTGCATGAATGAAGAGCACAAGCTATCATTTCTTAAGAAGATTTTTAATAGTGAGGAACTGATCCATTTCAGGTTGAGGTAAGCAGGAACATTTCTGGAGACCTTAATCCAAAAACCTGGATTAAGGTTATTGATGAGATCCTCATTTCACTCAGGTTACTAGAAGAGGCCCAGCTGCAGGACTTGGAGAAGGCCTTGGTTTTGGCCAATCCAGAAGCTTCCCTGTGGCGTAAGGAGAAGGAACTGCAGTACTTACAGGGACATCTTGTTTCAGCTGACCTCTCCTCCAGGGTGACTGCTGTCTGTGGTGTGGTGCTGCCTGGGCAGCCACCAACCTCTGGAGGGCAGGTATGTTGGCATGAGTAGGATGTGTGCCCCCTTCCCCTCCTAAGCACCAATAACAGGCCAAAGCGAGTTTGCCAAGTTGTTATTCCATTTACAAAAGTTAAAGAGACATTTACTCGGGCCCTCCTCTCTGATTTTCCCGTTGTCCCTATTTAATGGTAAATTAGAAACTATAACAGTGCTTGTGTGGTGCTCTTAACTTTAGCAAAGCTCTTCTATATATCCTCTCATTTATTAACTATGACAACTGTGGAGTTGGGCGGCACATGTTATAATACTATATTTATGTAAAACAAAAACAGACTGAATTGCCCAGTGACTCTTGGGTTGCATATTGGCTGACACAGGGCTAGGCCCAGGTCTAAATCCCAGCTACCTCTTTCTATCAGAATTTTCTCTTTGTCTGTTGTGGCGGAGGCTGGTATCTGTAGAGAACTTCCCCCTGCCATATGACATGACCTTTCCAAGAATGTGGCTCTAGACCACACTTTGGAAAGACTTAACCATTTATAATATGGAACCACTGGGAGCCAGTCTGTTTTCTGTCCCCCTCCCAGCAGTCTTTTTTTGTTTGTTATTCTTCACTCGAGAATATTTTTCCACTGATTTTTAAAGAGAGTGGAAGGGAGAGGGAGAGACACAGAGAAACATTGATGTGAGAGAGATATGTCAATTGGTTGCCTCCTGCATGCACCCCGACCAGGGCCAGGGAACCTGCAACCAAGGTATGTGCCCTTGACCAGAATTGAACCTGGGACCCTTCAGTCTGGAGGCCAACACTGTATCTACTAAACCAAACCAGCTAGGCCCCCCCCTCCCCCCCCCAGCAGTCTTTAGTCAGTTGTTACTTGGGTCAGACCTACCCAGTTTTCTTCTTGGAACAAGTCCTGGGTGGTTCCTTGAACCATAGGTTTGTCACTTGGTAGTGCAATTAAAAAACAAAAAAGAAGTAGTACAGTATACATGTAGAAAACCACACATATGTTAAATGTACATTTCAGTGATTATTCATGAACTGGATATCTATCTGTGTAATCAGCACTAAGATACCAGCACTTCGAAAACCCTTGTGTTTCCCTCTAGTCACTAAAACCCACCCCTCTTAACCATTCTCCTTACATAGATTATGTTTGGAGCATTAGAATTTTAATATAGGAAGGATTCTGGTTGGGGTGGGCTTGATGTTGGGTAGCAATGGCAGGACACTGGGGGGCAGAGTGCAGAATCGTGCTATGGCCTAGCCCAGTGGTTGGCAAACTGCGGCTCACGAGCCGCGGTTTGCCGCTCTGTTGACTAATGAGTTTGCCGACCACTGGCCTAGCCCACCTGCTGAATTGCTGTAGTAATAGCCCTTCAGGAAGTTGCAAATAACTTTCAGCCCTGAATCTTATTTTGTCCTCACATATCTTTAAGGGACTAGCCATCTTAGAGAATTATTATTTCTTAAAAGGTAATAATCATTCCACTTTTCCAAGAGATCATTTTTCCTCTATTACGTTAGGTGCATTATTATTTAAAAATTTTTTTAATGGTGGTAAAATACACAAAATATTTACCATCTAAACTTTTTTTAGTGTGCATGTCAGTGGTGTTAAGTGTATTCACATTGTTGTGCAGACAAGCTGCAGAACATTTTCATCGTGCAAAGTTGAAACTGTACCCATTAAACATATTTGGCACATTATTTTATTATTTTTAACTTTTTGTTATGGAAAACGTTAAACACATTCTAAAGTAGAAACAATAGTGTAATGAACCCCCATTTACCTACCCATCACTCTTCTTTAATAATTATAAATTTGTGATCAATTATATTTCATTGTTGTTTCTGCACACTTTCCCCATACCACATTATTTTGAAAGCAACTTCCAGATGCTACATCATTTCATATCTAAATATTTTAGAGTATATGTAAAAGAAAAGCACTTAAATCAACTGGCTGCCTCCTACTCGTACCCTGACCAGGGATTGAACCGCCACTTTTGGTGTATGGGACAATATTTCAACCAACTGAGCCACACCAGCAGGGCTTGTATGCATGCTCTATCTTAGATATGAAACCCAGGATATGGTGAGAGGAAGAAAAACAAAAATAATCCAGTTGTGGTTTGTTCCCATCCCTTGTTTGTCAGCTTTTTTGGCTTCTAAAAGTTTGGCAAACTTCTTAAATTTGTTAGTGAACTTTTTTACTTTCTCCCCCAAATGCTGGAATTGAGGGAGGAAGAAAGGAAAGAAAAAAAATAAGATCTTTATTTTGGATAATATACCTATTGTTGTTATTCTTCTGGTACTACTAATATATTGGCAGAGGTTTATGTAAAGATCAGAGGAAGCATTGTAGAAATTTAATTAATCTGTGCCTTTTGGAGAAAGGACTCATTCTTGACATGCTTTTCATTTCTCACTTGCCTCCTTAGGCTAATAGTAACAGGAGTTCTCCTCATGAACAAGAGCTGGCCTTTAGGTCTTATGTACTGGTTGAGTCAGTGTGCAAAAATCTTCAGACCCTGGCTATGGCAGTGGCTTCTCAGAATGCTGTGTTGTTGGAAGGACCAATAGGATGTGGCAAAACTTCCTTAGTTGAACATTTAGCTGCAATGACAGGTAGAAGGAAGCCCCCTGAGCTTCTCAAAGTTCAGCTTGGAGATCAGACCGACAGTAAGGTAATTAAGAAATGGCAAGTTTTGTGGGATTAGCATGCTTATAACTATTTGAATTAAAATATTGTTTTTGCTAAGGGACTATGATAATAGTTACTGGTGTACTGGTGGGGTCCCTTGGCCTGGCCTGAGGGATTGGGCTGAAACCAGCTCTCCGACATCCCCCCCGAGGGGTCCCAGATTGTGAGAGGGCAGTTCTCGGGTGACACACCCCAGAATTGGGCTTCCTCCTGTCTGGTTCTGGGTGCCCCATCCAAGAACTGCAGCTGCCAAGTCACTATGGCTCGGCAGCCCCTGCATTGAACATCTACCCCCTGGTGGTCAGTGTGCATCACAGCTACCAGTCAGACGGTTGCCTTAGGCTTTTATATACACTGAGTGGCCAGATTATTATGATCTCTGAACGCATTATAATCTGGCCACTCAGTGTGTGTGTATATATATGTATTAGATGCCGGTGCATGAATTCGTGCATGGGTGGGGTCCGGCCAGCCTGGCCAGGGGGAGGGGACATGGGTGGTTGGCTGGCCTGCCTGCTGGTTGAACTCCTGGTTGAGGGGACAATTTGCATATTAGCCTTTTATTATATAGGATATACACTGAGTGGCCAGATTATTACGCATTCAGAGATCATAATAATCTGGCCACTAAGTGTATATAAATAGAAGTTTAATGGAATTAAAGGATATAGCAGTGATACCTCAGATGTGTGATTTGAATAATTTATTCTCCTTCTGCAGATGCTGCTGGGAATGTACCGCTGCACAGATGTCCCAGGAGAGTTTGTGTGGCAGCCTGGCACCCTGACACAGGCAGCCACAAAGGGACACTGGATCCTACTGGAGGATATTGACTATGCCCCCTTAGACGTGGTATGTGGCTTTGCTAATTTCTTGTCTTTAAAGAGCATTTTGTTAGTGATTCTTGGGGATAATTTAAACATAGGCGTTTGATTAGAGAAATGTAAAGGTCATTCATGGTTACCTATCTAATCTGGTTTGAGGTCTTGGTTTACTTGGCTGGTTTCTTATTTGGTAGAAAATTGATAAAATTTGGCTTGTACTATTTCCTTTAGTAGGAGAATGTGACCAGTTTCACAGAAGTTTTTTCCCTCCTTTAGTCAAATATGTGGCCAGTTTTAACAGCCTTTCCATGAATCAGCCCAGTGGGAAACATCTTACCTCTGTTACAGATACACTGAGAACTTTGAGACTCTGCTTCCTAGTTATGGCATCTGTAGAGCTGTGGGCTGAGGACAGATGATGTATTAAGAGTGTGCTTGTCTTTGTTCCATTAAGGAAAAGATAGTGGAAGTACTAGTATATTATTGTTTTTTTAAAAAATCACTTTTCTATGTGTATAAAATTTAGCGGTGGAGGCAGTCCATGTTTCCTCTGTAGTTTATAAACCATGACCAAGAAAACAAATAACAGAAAAACAATTCTTTCTTTGGACAGATTTTTCTGAGATTGGTTTTAATTTTCCTTTTAGCATGAACCTTATAGTTTACTGCATATGGACTTTTCCCTCTTGGATATGAGAATAACATGAAGATGGGGGTGGCGGGGGGTGGGGGTTGAAAAGGACAGGAGAGGGGGAGGGTCGGGAGAGAGGGAGATGGAGATATGAAGGAAAAGGAGTGTCTATAAATACATATGTATTATGATGATTTTAGTGTCTAATGAGGTAAAGATGTAATGGTATTATTGGCCTAGTTAAAGAGAGACTCAGTTTGATCATCATGTTTTAGAGTCTTATACACAGTTTTATAGGACTGTAACTCATTTTTCTTAATTAGTCAAGGCTGATTCCTACCAATGAGACTTAAAAATAAAACTGAATTATAAGCTATCAGGCAGGTTTAAAAGCATTTGTTGAGTCTTTTTTCCCCTTCCTACTGCTCTCTTTCCTGGGCATTTTTTTTTTCAGATATCAGGGTACCTGGAAATCATTAGGATGGTGGATGGTGGAATCAGAGCCAAGGAAGTAGATGAATATGAGTGATATTCCATCCATGTCATGATAGAGCCTAGGGGTCTATCACTATCCCATTGCTAAGTATATTCTTTGATGACAAAGCCCAGATTCAAGGCCAAACTGATGATCTTCTTTTTTTTTTTTTTTTTTTTCTCCAAAAAAAAACGCAATTTATTTTATAACTAAACAAGACAGGTTAAATAAAAGACAGTTTTATCCTAAACTTTCCCAATAGACATTTTCTCCCAGGCTCCACGTTATCCATTTTAACAGTCCCATTAGTGGCCTTCAGAATATTCACAAAGGATGTGTACAAAGTGTCTCATTCGGTTGAATCATGTTTGAAAATAACAATCTTTGTGCTTTAAAACAATTTTTTTGTTCATCCTCACCTGAGGATATTTTTTCCATTGCTTATCAGATAGTAGAAGGGAGGGAGTGTGTGTGGGAGAGTGTGTGTGTGTGGGGGGGGGTTGGTTAGAGAGAGAGGGAGAGACACACACAAGTGGTTGCCTCCCACCTTTGCCCTTTCCAGGTACATCCCCATGACCAAGATCGAACCCATGGTCCTTTGGTCTGCAAGCGGACACTCTAACCATTGAGCAAACTGGCTAGGGCCTTTAAAACAATTTTTAAAACGCATTTATTATGCTCCCTTACTCATAACTGGTCAATTAAATTTTTCTTCTAAAAATAACACAGAATAAAATTACTTATCGATATTAAAAAACAGAAATCATGCATTCTCTCCAGCGCTCCATGGTCCAACCAAACAGGTGTAAGAAAAAATATGTTTCCAACTTTAGTTTCTGTGTTTTAATGATCAGAGGAAATCCTCGTTGTATTCATCTTGGTTTCAACAGAATAGTTATCAATATCCTTTTCTTCCTCTGAATCTTGATCTGGCATCCAACATTGATCTTTTACATTCAAAAAATGAATTTTTCAAAGCTTTGCAGTTTCCTTCCTTCAGACATTGCCGAGGGGATTTTCCTTCTATTTAAATAAAAACATCTGGTGTGTCCATGCACCAGCTCTGCATAATCAGAGATTTCCCCTCAAGCAGATTTGACACCCCAATCCCAGCACTGCAACCACTCCCCCAAACCGCCAGATAGACTATTGTCCTGGATCTGGAGCACACAGTGGGACTGCAGCAGACAGGCGCCCAGGTCTTCCTTCACGCCCGCGCACGCGCCGCCCTCCGGCTTGTCCTCGTAATAACGAGGCATAGCTGAGCCTGCCGCCCGCCGCGGCCGCGCTATTTCCCTGATGATCTTCTTGATCTTTTGGCAGTGTCTGATAAACATCAGAAAATTCCTGTACTTTGAGTTGCATTTTGTGCAGACCATTCCCCTTCTGTTAATTTGTTTCCAGAATGTGTGTTGTTCGGTTGATTATAGTTAAACATAATTATCATAATTATCATAGTGAAGTTGTGTTTACTTAAAAACAAACTTGATTCCTTGATTATTATTTTATTGTTTTAAGAATTTCTCAGCTAATATTTTAAGGCAGCTTTTACAGATCTCCTTTAGGATTTTTTTTTTTTTTTCAGTTTCAAGTTTTGGCATTATCTTGGAGTTGCCCCTATGATGTTTGGGGCTTTCCTTTCAGCTCCTGGCCGTGTATGAAACAATGAAAATTATGTCTGATATTTTAGAACCCTCTTCTTTGGCTCTTTGTTTTTTCTTTTAAACTTCCCCTATAAACTGACATCCCCAGATCCATATATACAGTCCTCACTTTTCTTGAAAAATCTTTACTTGGATGTTCCTTAGCTAGCACAAGTTCAGGTTATCCAATATGTCTGCTCTTTCTCAAAACAGCTTTTCTACCACACAGTTACCAAGTCAGAAGTTGGATGTCTCCTTCTAGTCTCTCACTCAGTCTTATATTTCTCAGACTTTCTATTCTGTTCTCACCTATCCCACTGCCTTAGCCCAGGGCTCTTCCCTTCTTTCTTCCTTACTTTCTTACCTAACTGCTGTCCTTTTTTACCTCTTTTGCTCCAGGCTAACTCTTTAGTTTATCTTCCATAATGTTGCACAGTTGGTTATTTAAAATAAAAAAATATAATTTCCCTCCCTGCCCCCAGGCTAAAATCCTTTAACTTTCATGATAAAACTCAACTTCCTTAGCTCAACACAGGAGGCTCTTTTTCATCTGTCTTTAAGCCTTATATTTTTCCACTACTTACGCACATTCTGCCCTAACCATAACATAGTCCTCTCATGCCATACCTAGGCATATACATTTTTACCCATTTGAATATTTTGCCTGGAGTGTATGTGCCATTTCACTCCCATCAAACCTGGCTAATACTTGCTCATACTTTAAGACTTGGTGAATGTCATTACCTCTGGGATGGCTTCACTTCTGATTTACAGCCACTCTTTTCACATATCACTTTGTACATCCCTGGGTTCACACTGGTCATGTTGTGTGGTGCTTTGCATAGCTATCTCCCATTAGCTGCTAGGCTGCGAAGCCTCAGTTGTGTCTGCATTTTGAGGGTCTTGCCTACTTCTGGTCCAAATACGCACTCAGGGAATGTTGAAAGAATAACTTGTTCTTCTGTAGTGGGGTGGCTCAGCCTTTCCCACCTGGCTTTTGATCCTCGTTTACGCTATGAGAGCTGGGGTTTCTTTTAAGAATTTGTTTATTATTTGGAGAAGGGTGGTTTATTTTTGTTTTGTAACTTTTGTCTTAATAGCTTTATCAGTGGGGTTTTGTTATTTAGGTTTCCGTACTGATCCCTCTCTTGGAGAATGGAGAGCTCTTGATTCCTGGCCGAGGTGACTGTCTAAAAGTGGCTCCTGGATTTCAGTTCTTTGCAACCAGGAGGTATGTCGCATTAACCTTTCAGTTTCCACTGTGGGGCTTCTTCCTCAAAAGTCTGTACGCTAGAGCTGCGCCCAAAAGTCCCTGGAATAGAGTTCTCTGGGCTGACTTTAAGTAAGGTTAGTTGGAACTGATGGAAGCCAACCTTCTCATTCCTGACTACTTTATGTTTTATTGATTTAGAGAGAGAGAATGGGGGGGGGGGGGGAGATAAACATCGATGTGAGAGAAACAGATTCATTACCTCCCTTATACTCCCCAACCAGGGATCAAACCTGCAACCTTGGTGTGTGCCTTGACGGGGAATCGACTCTGCAGCCTTTTGGTTGTCCTGGACAATGCTCCAGCCAACTGAGCCCCTGGCCAGGCTTCATTCCTTATGACTTTTACTTTTTGTTAATCCTTATCAAAGGTTATTTTTTCCATTGATTTTTTTACAGAGAGTGGAAGGGAGGGAGGAAGGAGGGGGGAGAGAGAGAGAGGAACATTGCCCTACCCGGTTTGGCTCAGTGGATAGAGCGTCGGCCTGCGGAATGAAGGGTCCCAGGTTCGATTCTGGTCAAGGGCATGTACCTTGGTTGCGGGCACATCCCTAGTAGTGGGTGTACGGGAGGCAGCTGATTGATGTTTCTCTCTCATCGATGTTTCTAACTCTCTATCCCTCTCCTTTCCTCTCTGTAAAAAATCAATAAAATATATTAAAAAAAAAAAGAGAGAGAGAGAGAGAGGAACATTGATGTTGGAGGGACATATCCATTGGGTGCCTCCTGCATGTGCCCTGACTGGGATTGGGGATTGAAACTGCAATTTGTGTACATGCCCATGACCGGGAACCGAATCTGCAACTCTTTGGGGCCAAGGGCTGGTTCTCTAACCATTGCGCCATGCTGGCCAGAGCCCTTACAACTTTTAATGGAGATAATTAATTTAGAATATAAGGGTGTGTGTTTTTTCTACTTAAAAATAAGTAGCCGGTTTAAAAAAACTATCTTCTTGTTTTCAAAAATTATCAGAGGTAAGATTGTTGTCAGATAGCCCTGGGTTTGAGTTCTGAAGGTGATACTTTGTATCTGTATGTGCTTTGTTTTTTTCTGGTTATAATGGTGCTAATATTACCTACTTTACAATTTAGTGTAAGTTGTAAAGATTAAGTGAAATGACTTGCATTAAAAACCTTTCACAGTCCTAGTTGGTTTTGTTTAGTGGATAGAGCGTCAGCCTGTGGACTGAAGGGTCCCAGGTTTGATTCCAGTCAAGGGCACATGCCCCTGTTGTGGGCTTGATCCTCAGTGGGGGGTGTGCAGGAGGGAGCCGATCAGTGATTCTCTGTCATTATTGATGTTTCTATCTTTCTCTCCCTCTCCCTTCCTCTCTGACATCAATAAAAAATATATTTAAAAATAAAAAACAAAAAAATCTTTTCACATAGTAAGTGCCCAACTAATGGCTAGCCATAATGATGGTGATGATGACATACAGATTTTAAGCAGTTAAAAAACTTAATTGAATATAAGCATCAGCATAGGAATAAAACCAAAGCAAACTTTGTATGTGTTCCTGTCTACAGTGTATAACAACACAAAGGCAGTGGATTATTTCCTGCTGCTAGTGTATACCTGTACAGATCTTAAACTTCCCAAGAGTGAAACTAATGTCACATTATATTTAGTGATTATATTAGTGTTTATTATACCTCAGTGGAGTATTCACTCCCAGATGGAATGTGGCACTGACCTAACATTTCTCAAGGAACACCTTGTTAGGTCCTGCTGATTTTAATAGACCCTGATTTTATTTACAGGGATAGTAACGTTCTCTCCTAATAGGTACATTTCCCAGAAAGTCCTGGAACATCAGCTGTTGGCTCTGTCATTTATAGTCGCAGTTGAGTGAGCCAGGGGCATTATTCTTCTCTTCCCTATGTGTTAGGAATAAAGAAGGGCATGATCCCCTCAAGACAGTTGTAAGGATTAAATCCAATGGCTTTGGTGTATGTGGCTTGTCCAGAGTATATGCTTCATGAATATTCCTCTGGACATTTTTAATGATTTGGGGTATGTAGCTTTTGGTAATAAGCAGTGAACTTGAATGCTGTAGGTCTTTCTCTTTCCTGAAATTATGTCTTAAGGAAGAGAAATGTGTTGTTGAGATTAAATCACCTAATAGAATCATTTTCAGAGACTTGAAAATAACTTGGTTAAAGCTCTGTTACTCCCCTGAAGGAAAAGTGTCGAATATTGGGTCTATTGACAGCCTTTCATTTGTTATCTGCCCTAGAAGTTCAACATAGCTCCAAAAGGAATGTGAGTTTTATTTGTATGTGAGATAATGTCTAGCAAGGGATAACCAGGGTTGTAACTCAATATTAAAATTGGGATTTTTGTGTGACTTTGTTTTTTTATTTTGAAATACAGACTTTTGAACTGTGGAGGGAACTGGTATCGACCACTAAGTAGTCATGCTACTCTGCTAGACAAACATTGGACTAAAATTCACCTGGATAACATGGATAAGACAGAACTGAATGAGGTATGTGGTTATTAGAAAGTATTGATGCTTTTCTTTTTTGCTTTTCATTATTAAAAGTTCCAGACTTACATGTAAATAGAGGAAATAATATAATGAATTTGCTGACAGTTAATGTGCTAACATTTTTGGGCATTAAATTCATCTAATATTTTTTGATAATATATTTGAAAGCATCATTTGTTGTAGGCCTCTGTCATAATGCAGCACTTTCTTTTGCAATTGTAGACGTTTAAGATGTTTAATTTTCAGACTTAAATTCCACTCTATTCTATAAAAGAGAGGACTAACGTTCATACTTAGGTGTGATTTATTGGGGATTAAGAGAATGAGAACATTTGACAACTACTCTTTTCTTAGTTTTGTTGTATGGACTTTAAAGTCAAGCCGAAGCTTATCTTTTTGTTTCTGTCATGCATTGCAGTGAGTCACCCTGCTCATAGGAAGCACATCAGGAGCATTTACCTCTTTACTTCCATGACATATGTCATATTTAGACAATTGACTTTGAGAAGCTCACTTGTCATTTATAGGCTTTTGAACTTGCTAATAAATCCCAATAACACTCTCCTGAATAAATGACTAGTGGTAAAAACCTTGTGTGCATTACTTAGGAAATGAAATAATCTCTTCAAGGAACTGTATTTCTGTTGCTACCAACCACAGTAGTCTTATGCTCAGAAAGATTTTTTTTTTTACTTCTTGCCGAAATAATCAAATTATACTTTAAAAAATGAGCTATTTATGTAGTGCTATTCTCTACCTGGTGCATGCCAGGAACTCACCTCTAGCAGTTTCTCAAATGTTGTCTCCCCCTACACCTTGCATGTGTCCAGATGTCTTAGGTGCTGCTGGTGCCTTAGATGGCCTGCTTTCTCTGCTTTCACAGCCACTGCTGACCTCTGCCAGGTGCATCTCCTGCCCCATGAAACTTTCCTGCATCTCCCAAGTAGGGCTGACCTTTGTGTTGTAAGCTTGATTTGCTTTCGTATCTGCTTTGTATGCCAGACGGAGTTACTTAAGGGTGGCTCCATTCCTTATTTGTTTGTTTTCTTTTCCCTAGAACAGTGCCTGATATAAAGTTGGTACTTAATAAATGCTTATCAAAGGAATGAATCTCCGAGATGCACATCATTTGATAATAGAGCCATATCATGTCAGATTAGTTTATTAAATGATAGCAAAGAGCAGATATTTTTGGCTAAGGTAGAAAATGACTGGTTGGTGGGTACATACAAATCTTTTTTAGTTCAGAAATTTTTCCCAAATAGCTGAGATTTTACTAAACTGTTAAACTTGACAAAAATTTTTTACAAGTAAAAATAGCTTTTTTCCAACCTGATCATAAATATACATAGTTAGATAATGAAATTACTACTCAGCAATAAAAAGGAATGAACTTCTGATACATGTAGTAATGTCTGGATGAATCTCAAAAACAACTTGAGTAAGGGAACCTGCACTACACATGAATCCTGTATGATTCCATGAAAATGACACACTTAAAACCATGGAACCAGATTCATGACTCCCAGGGCAGGGGGTGGGGAAAGGGATTGATTATGAAAGGGTGTGAGAGAACTTTTTACTTTAGGGGTGAAATAGTTTATATACTGTGGTGACCACGGTCATAAATGTATAACGAATTTTATAGGTGTTCCCTTTGTACACAAAATGTATATTCTATATTTGAAAGATCCACGAGTGTAACCGTTAAATTGCATTTGTTTATTTTATTATTCTCTTGTCCTTATTTAATTTTTAAACCATCTGAAGTACGTTTTCAGCAATATTTGTTATAAAATCCTCCAATAAAACTAGATATGAAGAAATAAAATCTGAGATCTACCACTTGAAATGATTTAATATATACAAAATGTGGATATTTTATATACAAGTTGGAATCAATATTCTTATCAAGCTTACTTAAATATTTTGGATGGTAATATTACTAATATGTACATGATATTTCTCTTCTGTAATAGATTTGACTGAACAATTTTATATCATAAAACCTTGGAATCATTATTATGAGCACCCAGTATTATTTTGCAGAAAACTCTCAGTTATCGAAGTTGAACAGGATAAGATCTTTTCAAACTTTATTGTTTGCTTTTTAAAGATCAGTTGCTTTTGATCAGTACTTAACACTAGCTCCTTTTACTGTGGTTTGCTTTTATCTTATTTTTATTTTTTAAATATATTTTATTGATTTCAGAGAGGAAGGGGGAGAGAGAGAGAGAGAGAGAAACATCAATGATGAGAGAGGATCATCGATTGGCTGCCCCTGCATGCCCCCAACTGGGGATTGAGCCCACAACCCAGGCATGTGCCCTTGGCTGGAATCCAACCCGGGACCCTTCAGTCCACAGGCCGACGCTCCATCCACTGAGCCAAACCAGCTAGGGCTGTGGTTTGCTTTTAAAAGATTATTATTTCTGCCAAAACCGGTTTGGCTCAGTGGATAGAGCGTCAGCCTGCGGACTCAAGGGTCCCAGGTTCGATTCTGGTCAAGGGCATGTACCTGGGTTGCGGGCACATCCCCGGTAGGGGGCGTGCAGGAGCAGCTGATCGATGTTTCTCTTTCATCGATGTTTCTAACTCTCTATCTCTCTCCCTTCCTCTCTGTAAAAAAAAAAATAAAAAAAAAATCAATAAAATATATTAAAAAAATAAAAGGTTATTATTTCTTTCCAAGTGACAGCTTCTAATTTGCTTTTGGCTGAGAAATGACACAATGAATCTTACTTGAATTGTATTTACAGTGAGTACATAGTACTTGCAAGATTTCTTTAGTGAGTAAATTTCTGGGAGTTGGGTGTATAAGTTGCTTTGAGACCTTTTTCCTATCTGGCTTCTACTTCCTAAGCTCTGTTATAGATGGTGAGATTGCCAGACAACCGAGTTCTGGGTAGAAAAAAATTAGAGTCTTTGAGAGGGAAGGGACTGTGGGTAAGGGGAAAGTTCTTATACTTTGGTAAAGATGACAAATTTCATAGAGCTATACATTTTTTTGCTTGACTAGTGTCAGGAACAGTTTACATGTGCTTTTAAAAATCACTGTGTCTGCTGCTTAAATTTTCTTTGCTTTTTTTCTCCCTCTGTCAGGTTCTTCAGAACAGATACCCCAGCCTATTAGCAGTAACTGACCACCTGCTTGACATTTACATCCAACTTACTGGGGAGAAACACCACTCTCGGAGTGATATTTCTGTTGGATGTGAACAGGTACCTAAGGAAGTTTCGGAAGCCAGAACAGAAGACAAAAGACTAAGCCTTGAGGGAAGAGAATTGTCTCTAAGGTACTGGAATAAACACTTTTTTGAGTTGATATTTTAAAAACTGCTTCACTCAAAAGTTCTTAGCAGCTAGAACTAAATACTTACAAATGGTCAGGTTTGAAATTAGACTTCTGGGCTGTTTCATGGTGTCAGATCCCTTTTTCAGGTCTATAGTTATTCGTTAGGAAGACTTGTCATGTTTTCGCTTTGAAAAATTAACTTCTAAAGCCAGAGTTGGGAATAGTTACTGATAATTCTTTTCACTGGCTATCCTTTTGTGACACTTGTGGTCTTAAATAAGACCCTTGTAGTTTGCTCTATTTACTGAGTTATGTGCCTTTTCTCTCTATTCTCCATGGTTGACTTGCCCTTTGAGAAGTGAGAATTAGAAATGTGCAACTCCTGCAATTTCCTCTGAGAGTTGCTCCCCTTCTGCTACTTGTGTGGATGGATGGGGGAGAATTGAGCGATAGGTCACTTTCTGGTAGGGGTAGGGACTGGGACCACTCACTTATTCCTTCCTCTGACACTGTTTATCTTCACATTGCCTGAAGAAAGGAGGTGTTTGTTACCAGGTGTCCCCAGACGTAAGTGGACCAAATAAACTGATGCCTTTGATGTCTTTAGCCTATGGTCTTTTATTTCTTGATTTTTTTTTTAAAGGGATCTACTGAATTGGTGTAATAGGATTGCCCATAGCTTTGATAGTCTGTCTTCATCAGCATCATTAAATATTTTTCAAGAGGTAAGATACAGTCTTCTTGTTTTCTCTGTGTTCTATCAGGCTGTTGATTTCCATTGTTATTTTCTGTGTCTTGACTGCAATCACAGTTTTTCTTTTATGAGGTTATTGTTATTATCCTTAGCTAGTTAAAACTGAACTAATGTTGCCTTAAAACTAATTGAGCAAATAAATGTTTTGTGGTTCAAATAAGTATAGTTTAGATACAATAAAACAGGTACTAAAATTAAAGGTAAAATGAAAAAAAAATCTCACAGGTGACAATAATGTTATAAAATATAAAGTGTTTCTAAGGTGTTTAATATTTATTCTTATATCTAATTTCTTAGTCTATATGTTAGATTTGTAGGGCTGTGGGCCCTTTTAATTTTAATCCAGAGAAATTTATGTGGAGGTTGCAAAGTGTAACCTTGTATGCTGGGCTTGGGAAAAAATGTGATGGGTGGGAAGGAACACATTTCTTATAGAATAGAGCCCTTTTGAGTTATAGCTCTGCCATATTCAATAAGAACACAGATATGTTCCCTCCTGCTTAAGAATAAAAGTGGTTCTATGTTTTCTTAAGATGTTCAATTTTGATTATAAAGTGCTCTGGTTCCTGTCAGTTGGGACTGAGGAGAGAATAGTGACCCAATTTGGTTTGCAGTATCTCTTGGTGTTTGGTAAAGTTACTTTTGAGTAGAAAGAAACCTCATTTGGAGTGTATATTTAAGCTCAGCCTAACCCTGACATGCAGTGTGCCAGTCCTTTAAACTCGTTCTTCTCCAGCGAACTCTCCATTTTTCTACATTTCTTGTGTGTTGTAGGTAACCATGTTTTGTACTTTTAAAATAAAAGTATAACATTGGTAGGAGTGCTTTTATCTTCTGTAGTTCTATTTTAAGATTTCATTGTGTGTTTGTATATAAAATCACTTTATTGAGATATAATTCACCTACCATAGAATTCACTTTTTTTTCCATTTATGATATTTTTAATGTTCATCTTCACATATACAATATCAATATTACAGATACATAATATATATACATATATATAAGCAACCACTCATTATAATTTCCATCTTTGATTTTTTTAAAAATAAATCTTTATTGTTCAGATTACAGGTGTTCCTCTTTTTGTTTTCCCCCTATAGCTCCCCTCCACCTGATTCCCCACCCCACTCTACCCCATGCCCTTACCCCCTGCCACTGTCTTCATCCATAGGAGTAAGATTTTTTTAAAATTTTATTTTATTTTATTTTTCAAAATAAATCTTTATTGTTCCGATTACAGGTGTTCCTCTTTTTGTTTTCCCACTATAGCTCCCTTCCACCTGATTCCCCACCCCACCCTACCCCATGCTCTTATCCCCCGCCACTGTCTTCATCCCTAGGAGTAAGATTTTTGTCCAATCTCTTCCCGCACCACTCACACCCGCTTCCCCCTGAGAATTGCCAGTCCACTCCCTTTCTATGTCCCTGATTCTATTATATTCACCAGTCCATTCTGTTCTTCAGATTTTTTATTCACTTGATTTTTAGATTCACTTGTTGGTAGGTATGTATTTGATGTCATTTTGTTGTTCATAATTTTTATCTTTACCTTTTTCTTCTTCTTCCTCTTCTTAAAGAATACCCTTCAGCATTTCATGTAATCCTGGTTTGGTGGCGATGAACTACTTTAGCTTTTTCTTGTCTGTGAAGCTCTTTATCTGACCTTCAACTCTTAATGATAGCTTTGCTGGGTAGAGTAATCTTGGTTGTAGGTTCTTGCTGTTCATCACTTTGAATATTTCTTGCCACTCCCTTCTGGCCTGCATAGTTTCTGCTGATAAATCAGCTGACAGTCGTATGGGTACGCCCTTGTAGGTAACTAACCGTTTTTCTCTTGATGCTTTCAAGATTCTCTCTTTGTCTTTTGCCCTTGGCATTTTAATTATGATGTGTCTTGGTGTGGTCCTCTTTGGATTCCTTTTGTTTGGGGTTCTGTGCACTTCCTGGACTTGTAAGTCTATTTCTTTCACCAGGTAGGAAAAGTTTTTTCTGTCATTATTTCTTCTAATAGGTTTTCAGTATCTTGCTCTCTCTTCTTCTGGTACCCCAATAATTTGGATGTTGGTACGCTTGAAGTTGTCCCAGAAGCTCCTTACACTATCTTCATATTTTTGGATTCTTTTTTCTTTTTGTTTTTCTGGTTGGGTGTTTTTTGTTTCCTCATATTTCAGATCTTTGGTTTGATTCTTGGGGTACGTTGATCTACAGTTGAGTTTCTGTATATTCTTTATTTTAGACAGTGTTTGCTTCATTTCTGACTGGTCCTTTTCCATTTTTTTGGCATTCTCATTAAGGTCCTTGAAGGTCTCACTAAGCTCCTCAGAAGTGTCATCAAGTTTCTCGGCGGTTTTTAGAAGATTCTTGAGTAACCTTATAAATGTGGTTCTGAACTCTTATGTTGTCCAGTAGTTTGCTTTCCTCCGTTTCTTTCATTCGTGACATGTTTCTTTGTCTCCACATTTTGGCTGCTTCCCTGTGTTGATGGAGTGGCTTTGTGTGGTAGGTGACCTATAGGGGGCAGTAGCTCAGCCTCCCCAATCACCTGATGTGGATGCTCTTGGTACACCCCTTTGTGGGCTGAGTGCAAAGTCTTGGTGTAGTTAAGCCTTAATTGCTGTTGGTACACAGGGAGGAATTGACCTCCAGGCCAATCGGCTGTGAGGACTCGCTGTGTCTGTAAGAACTGCTGTGCTGGAGACACGCTTATGGGGCAGGACTTGTTTCAGTGGGGCTTTGGTGCTCACTGAGTCTGCCTCTTGAATGTGTCACTTATGGATGTGAGGAGTTGAAATCTGGTTTCTCACACTGACCACTAGGTATACTGGCTTCTGGATCTCCTATGGGGTGCAGGTCAGCTATTGTCTGAGTCCACCCAGCAGGAGCTACAGCGAGAGCTACAGTTTTCTCTTCTTTGCTTGGGGTTTGGAGGTTTTGGAGCTGTCTGATCCGGGCTGCAAGTTTGTTAGGTTAAGCTGCGATAGGGCAGGCCTTTCTTATGTTAAAACTGCTGCTTGGAGCTTGGGTGCGGTTTGTAGGTTCTGTGGGGCGGGATCTCAGGGCGTCACTAGGCTAGGACGTGGCAAACAGCGATGGCTGCTAGTTAGCAGGCTCTGTGTCTCTGACTGCGTCCCGTGTCCCAGCGCAGTAAACAATTACTCTTGCGCACAGCTCTGCAAGCAGGCCCCCCTCACTTTCCGACCCGGTGGCAGACAATCCAGCTTCTCCCCGTAGGAGTTTGGGTCCCCCGCGTCTCCCCAGAAACTGTATTTCAGAGTAATCGGGGGCTTGTCTCCCTTTGGGTTGAAAAAAGCAACTCCTGCCGCCAGCCCAGATCCCGCGCCTCCGTACCTAAGCTTTTCAGCGCTTGTGCACGTCTCAGTGCTCTTTTCCTTCTAGTTGTAGAATTTCCACTCAGCCAGCTTTCCCGTGGTTCTGGGTGATAGATGTTTTGTCTTTTAGTTGTAGTTTTGAAATTGTGCGAGGCAGCATTTTAGGTGTTTACCTACGCCACCATTTTGGATTCTCTCCGAATTCACTTTTTTTAAGGTGTACAATTTAGTGTTGTTTTTTTTAAAACTGAATTATGTAGTTATCACCACTATCTAATTTTAGAACAGTCACCCCAAAAACAAACATTGTACCCATTGTCCATCGTCTCCATTTTTTCTCCTCTATAACCCCTGACAACCACCTGTCTACCTTCTGTCGATACACTTGCTAATTATGAACATTTCATATAAACGGAATTGTACAACGTGTGACCTTTTGTATCTGGCTTTTTTTATTCAGCATGTTCTCTCAGTTAATTCATATTGAATGTAGCATGAGTCAGTACTATGTACCATTGAAAATGGGAAAATATATGAAAGCAAAATGATATAATATATTCTAGCCAGGGATTCCCCAGCACTAAGAAATTGGTGTATGTTCCAAGTCTTTTACTATGTCTATACGATTAAGAATGCTTATTGTATCAGAGTCCTCCCTTTAAGGACTCTACCATGTTGAAGACATCAGGCCAGTTGTTTTGTAGAATGTTCTACCTCTGGCTTTTTCTGGTTGCTTCTTTGTTGTTCTGACATCACCTGGTGTTCTGTAATTCAGTCCAATTCTGATACTGACTATGTGGATCAGTGTAGACCCATAGGTTCAAGGGTTCAGTCCTCCACAAGACAGCCCCCACTTTAGACTCCAGCTGCAAGTGTCTGGGGCCAACCACACTGTGACCTACTAGTTATAAATTCAGGGTTCCCACAACCTTTCAGGTTCAGTAATGGACTCACAGAACTCATTGAAAGCACAATTCAGTGCAGGTTAAAGTTTTAATATGAAAGGTATAACTTAGGAACAGCGATACATAGGTGGTCTTACAGGTCCCAGGTATAGGAGCTTCTGTTCTTGTGGAGTCAGGGTATGCCATCTTCTGATACATCACTATGTTTACCAACCAGGAAGCTCTCCAAGCTTTGGATGTCCAGTATTTTGTTTAGGTCTTATTATGTCACTAGAGGCCCCGTGCACGAAATTTGTGCACGGGGTGGGGGGTGTCCCTCAACCCGGCCTGCACTCTCTCGCAATCTGGGACCTCTCAGGGGATGTCTGACTGCCACTGGCTCCTAACCACTTGCCTACCTACCTGCCTGATTGCCCCTAACCACTCTTCTGCCTGCCTAATTGCCCCCAACCACTTGCCTGCCTGCCTGATCGCCCCTAACTGCTCACCTGCCTGCCTGATTGCCCCTAACTGCTCGCCTGCCTGCCTGCCTCATTGCCCCAACCTTCTCTGCCTGCCTGCCTCATTGCCCCAACCTTCTCTGCCTGCCTGCTTGATCACCCCTAACCACTCGCCTGCCTGCCTGATTTTCCCTAACCGCCTCTGCCTGCCTGCCTGATGGCCCCTAATCACTTGCCTGCCTGCCTGATTGCCCCAACCTTCTTTTCCTGCCTGCTTGATTACCCCTAACCACTCGCCTGCTGGCCTGATAGTCCTTAACCACTCGCCCCCGCCTGATTGCCCCTAACCCCTCTGCCTGATTGCCTGTAACCACTCTGCCTGCCTGATCCCTAACCACTCTGCCTGCCTGCCTGATTGCCCCTAATCACTTGCCTGCCTGTCTGCCTGCCTGATCACCCCTAACCACTCTGCCTGCCTGCCTGATTGCCCGTAATGGTCTCTGCCTTGGCCCCGCTGCTGTAGCTTTGTCCAGAAGGTCGTTAGGCTGTCCAGTCTAATTAGCATATTATGCTTTTATTATTATAGATTGGCTGTATGATTGAGCTCAGTCTCTAGCCCCTCTCCCCTCTGCAGAGCTTGGGGGTAGAGGTGAAAGTTTCAACCCTCCAATCAGACATTGGCCTTATTGGCCTGGCCAGCTTTACCCTTAAACTATCTAAGGGCCCCGTCCTGAGAATAAACTCTGGTATGGTCCAGAGGGTTTAGTGAAGAATAAAAGACACTCCTTATTCCTGCTCATTCCAAGGGTTATTGAAGTTCTGTGCCAGGAATTAGGGACAAAGACCAGATAAATTCTCTCTTGTTTAAATGCTTATATGATGTTTATTGATATAATATACTTGGTGGTGGCAGAACCAGATACAGTTTCCTCACTTAATGTCGTCGATACGTTTTTGGAAATGCCAACTTACAGCAAAACGACAGATAAATGAAACCAGTTTTATCATAGACTAAGAGTTAAGTTTCTACAGCATACTTCTGGTCACAAACTTCTAAATAAAGATCTCAAACACTTTTAATATTAAACATTGAAGTAAATGTGAGCTATACATACATTTAAGAAGATTAATAAGTAAGAAAATTACTTTCCAACCCACTTATTCCAGTTCAGGGTCATGGGTGGCTTTTCTCAGCAGCTCTGGGTGCAAGACAGGACCCAGCGCTGGACAGGACATCCTTCATGATAGGGTGCATAAGCACACACACACTCATTCAGGCTCAACTTACATGCACATTTTTGGGATGTGGGAGAAAACGGCAGTACCTGGAGAAAACCCACATGGACATAGGTCAAACCACACAGACAGTGGCCCCAGCTGGAATTGATTATTTTTTCTTAACATCATAATGAAATGATGAACAAAATGATATTACTTGAGGATCTGTTATCTATTCTTTATTTTGCCACACTCATGTTATCCTTTCCCTTGTTATTTTATCTGTCTTCTCTCTTGTAAATATAAGTTTAACAAAGTGCTTGACGCATTAAAATTCAACTTTTTGGGGAGTAGAATCCATTTTTGGTGGTGATATGTACTTTTTATTTTACTACATCAGAAGGCAATGGATTTCTTTATTGCTTACCAGGAGTTTTCCTTTACAGCTAGAAAGTAATGTTTTGGTATTACTTCCACTGTCTGAGAATAAGTTTCCCTGTGGACCATATACCATATACTTATTGCTATTTTTACCTGAATGAGTTTCTTCCCCTCTTCTCACCCCCCCGCCCCCGCTAATTAACCAATACAATGATATTAAAGCCTTCACATTTGTGTCCTGCCTCTATAATGGCAAGG
Organism: Corynorhinus townsendii; assembly: GCA_026230045.1. Classification (NCBI taxonomy): domain Eukaryota; kingdom Metazoa; phylum Chordata; class Mammalia; order Chiroptera; family Vespertilionidae; genus Corynorhinus; species Corynorhinus townsendii. Next base: position 53,868,086 of record JAPDVU010000004.1, read on the forward strand.
TCTCTGCATCTAGCATTGGTATCTTATTTGGACTCTTCTTAGATTTGCAGAAATGTTCCTGCTGGATTTTATGTTCCTCCCTTTGTGGCCAAGAGATTGACACTCTGTTATTAATGTATTATTTTAAACATCAATGGCACTTACCTTAGTTATTTTAATAGGCTCTGGACTGTTTCACAGCAATGCTTTCCAAGCATACAAGCAAATTGAAAATGGCAGAAGTCATTGGAAGCAAATTGAACATTTCCAAGAAAAAGGTATGCTATTTTTACTTTCCTGTAGAAAGGAAGCTGGGGTATTTAGTTTACTTGCTGGTCTCTGGTTTTACCTTGAACAGCTTTTGCAATAACTGCCGGCTCTATCAAAATTGCTAATTTCATTGCTGCCTCTCATGGCCATAAAGCACTCACTATCTCCTACATAAGTAGTTTTCCACGTGTTTTGTATTTTTAAAGTGAGCTTCCTGGTGTCCTATCACACTAGAGGCCCGATGCACGAAGATTCGTGGAAGAACGGGCCTTCCTTCCCCTGGCTGCCCGTAGCGCCTTCGCTCTAGCCAGAGCCGCCTTTCCGCCTTCCCACGCTTCCCAGAGGCCCAGAGCGGTTGGGGTGGTGCGGAACGCCTGCATTGTCGCCATGGCAAGCGTCCTGCCCTGCCCGCAGCCACTCGGCCCCTGTGTATGCAAATTAACCCGCCATCTCTTTGTTGGGTTCATTTGCATACTCCTGATTGGCTGGTGGGCTTCTTGAAGGTATGGTCACTTAGCATGTTACTTTTTTATTAGGTAGATGTGTGCCTTATTGTACACTATTGTTGTTTCTTAAATATATTTTTATTGATTTCAGAGAGGAAGGGAGAGGGGGAGAGAGATGGAAACATCAGTGATAAGAGAGAATCATTGATCGGCTGCTTATGGCATGCCCCCTATTTGGGATTTAGCCTACAGTCTGGGCATGTGCCCTGACTGGGAATTGAACCGTGATATCCTGATTCATAGGTCGACGCTCAACCATTAAGCCACACTGGCCATGCTATTCTCTGGTGTTTTAATGAGCATGCTATTCTGTAGATCAGGGGTCCTCAAACTACGGCCCACGGGCCACATGCGGCCCACCGAGGACATTTATCCGGCCTGCTGGTTGCTGCTTCCTGTCCTGCTTAGCAGCCGACCCGTCCCGGGCCCGCAGTGCGCATAGGAATTTGTTCATAGTTTTTTTTTTTAAACTATAGTCCGGCCCTCCAACGGTCTGAGGGACAGTGAACTGGCCCCCTGTTTAAAAAGTTTGAGGACCCCTGCTTATGGACTTAGGACTGGATCTGTGTCTTAGTAACAGGTCTATAGTTTTATGCACAAGCAGATTTTTTCCAGCTCTTTATTACTAATATCTTCAAACATAGGAAAAGTTTAAAAGAATAATCTCAATGAACATCTGTGTATACACTAATTGGGTTCATTGCTGACACTGTTAATATTTTTTGCCATTCTTTTTTTATATCAAAATATGTGTGTTTAAAGGGGAGAGCCTTTTAGCAGGGGTGTTGGTTACTGGAGAAGTATCTGGGGCCCATTTAGAGGCAGATATCTGGCATTCCCAAATAAATGATGACTTACAAAAGCCTGTGTCAGGAATGGAATCAGTTAGAGGTGTTCCTTAGGCTTCTGAAACTGTTGTGATGGTTTTGGCTGTAAGTAACACAATACTTACTTAAAGGGGCCTAAACAATAGAATTATAGTAGGCAAGAGAAATTAAAGTATCACCATTGGCTTTGATTGATCAGGATTCATCTCTTTTGATTAAAGAGGGGTTTACCTTCCCTGAGTACTTTGCCCCCTCACCCTCCCGAGCCTGATCAAAATCTGGGTTCTTTGGGTTGACGACAAGGATGAGAAAGAAATGGCAGCTGGGTAGATACTCTGGAGCCAGTGTCACAGCTCCTCTTTCTGCTTTGGCTGTAGTTAGATGTACCATAGTTTATTCAGGTCAACATTTCCTGCATTATGTTAGAAATTTAAAATAGAAGAAGGCATAGCTGAAGAAAAATTACTTTGATTGTTTTTCATATCTTTTAGTAGAGTTTTTGTTTGCTCTATTGGGGTATGTCTGTGTTCACTTTAGATATAGGTAGATCTCTAAGTAGATTTATTTGAATGAATAAAAAGTGCTATTACAGGGAAACATTCATAACCAATGTTTTAAAAAACATTAGAAATTTTAAGAATTAAAATATAAAGTAATTAAAAATTAGCTTGCCTGTCTTGGAAGTACAGAGCACCTCTTAGTAAAGGACTAATTAGAGCAGTGGTTCTCTTTTAATGCCGCAACCCTTTAATACAGTTCCTCATGTTGTGGTGACTCCCAACCATAAAATTATTTTCGTTGCTACTTCATAACTGTAATTTTGCTACTGTTAGTGAATCGTAATGTAAATAGCTGTGTTTTCTGATGGTCTTAGGCTCTACAGCAGCGGTTCTCAGGTAGAGCCTAAGACCATCGATATTTACATTACAAACACAGAAGAGGAATCAAAATGTTACTTAGGTAAAATCTTTCCTCTCCCATAGGTGGAATTCTTCTGTGAACTCTATAAACCAGAAATTGTCATCAATGAGCTAGATGTGCAAGTGGGTCGAGTGCGGCTTCTACGGAAACAAAGTGAGGCTGTTCACATACAGAGGTAAATAGGGTTCCTAAGTAATATGAGAACTGTGGAGTTGTTAGGAATTTGATAGAAGGTCTAGTTCAGCCCCTTTGACTAAACATGTATCTGAACTGTGATCTCTTCAGTGAATGGATGTTAAGGTGTTTTCCCAAATGAAACTCAATGAATTTTGGGGGAAGACTATTCAACCCACTACAACTAGTAACTATTACTATCCAAATTTTACAGGTGAAGAAACTGAGGCTAGGAGAAGTTAAGTAATTTGCTCAAGATAATGTAGCTAGTATATTGTCTTATCTTATTGGTGTTCTGAATCACCAGAGCCTGCTAAAGTATAACATGTGAACAAGTTTTGCATTTCATATGTTGTAAGGATACCTGTTAGAGCATGAAGACAGTTACTCTGAGTTGTCTTCTCATTCTTATTTGTTGAATCCAGAAAATCTGGCTCTTCAAAGCAACACCAAGAGAAGCTTGTAGCCTGCTTTTCTTAACTGCTTGCTTACTTTCCCCTTCTCAGGGAGAATTTTACTTTCGCTGCTACAAGGCCATCCTCTGTTCTTATTGAGCAGCTTGCAGTGTGTGTTAGCAAAGGAGAACCAGTATTGCTGGTAGGAGAGACCGGGACTGGCAAAACCTCTACTGTACAGTACTTGGCTCACATTACAGGTAACTCCTAGGGGCAAGCATTTTACCCCCAGAAAGATATACATTTCACACCAACTGCCTTTTTTTTCTTCTGAAAATAAAGTCAACAAAATACTGGATTTTAAAAAGTGCCACCACTCCACTTTCCCTAGAAATAAACACTATTAACAGATTGGCATTAACCTTTTTTTGTTCTGCTCTATGGTCTACAAATGCATATACATATGTATTTGGGTTTGTTTTGAAACAGATGAGGTTGTGCTCTGTGTTTTGCATTTAGTTAAGCAAATCGGACATCTTTAAAAACAACTGTCTCATTTCTATTCTGATGGCTAAATAATATTCCACACTGAGCATTTATTTCATTCTAATTTGTAGACATTGACTTGCTAAAGGATTTTTGTGGTTTTCTGTTATCTGATGCTAGAGCAATAATATATAGTGAATCTTCTTATACATATCTCTTGGGGGTAGGTGAAATTTTAGAATCCTAAAAGTCATAAAATGAGAGGATCAGAGCAAATGCACATTTATTTATTATTTTTTATTTTTAAATTTAAATTCTTTATTGTTTAAAGTATTACATGAGTCTCCTTTTTTTCCCCACTGACCTCTCCCCGGCTGCTCCCACTCTCCAGTACATGCCTCACCCCTCTACTATCTGTGTCCATTGGTTATGCTCATATGCATGCATACTAGTCATTTTGTTGATCTGTTACCCCTTCATCCCCCACTTCCCTCATCAGTTGGACAGGTTCTCTGGTTCTATTTTTGTTCATTAGTTTGTGTTGTTCATTATATTCCACAAAGGAGTGAGATCATGTGATATTTATCTTTCTCTGACTGGCTTATTTCAGAGCAAATGCACATTTAAAGATTTGCCCCATGCTCATATCTGCACATCCTTAAGAATCATACTGGATTTTATCAGTCTTGAAATTTTTGGAATGACACTTTTGCCCTTCCTTTTTTAAAGGCCACCGTTTGAGGGTTGTCAATATGAATCAACAGAGTGACACTGCAGACTTGCTTGGAGGGTAAGTGTGGCTTAAAATTGTTTTCTTTTTTAATCATATTTTTTGTTAATTTCAGAGAGGAAGGGAGAAGGAGAGAGAGATAGAAACATCAATGGTGATAGAGAATCATTGATAGGCTGTCTCCTGCATGCCCCCTACTGGGGATCGAGCCTGCAACCCAGGCATGTGCCCTTGACTGGAATCAAACCCGGGACCCTTCAGTCCACAGGCTGATGCTCTATCCACTGAGCCAAATCAGCTAGGGCTAAAATTGTTTTCTTATTTTGTGTTCACTGCTTGAGGTAGGAAATACTGTTCTCTTACAAAGCTCAAAGCTAGCCTTGGAAAAAATGTTTAAAGTCTTCCACCCCCACCGCTACCCTCCCCAGCAGGGTAGTTATTGGAATGTATTGAGGTGTTCTTGTGTATATCGATGTTTCTCTGCAGTTTAAAGAACACTTGAGTTCTGGTTCTCGAAGATCGTGCTGAAAGTGGAAGGGAGAAAAGGAGACAAGCATATAATCAACTAATATTTGTGTGTGCAATTGCTTATCCAAAATGTATGTTCTGGACTTACACTGTCTTTGAGCTGGACTCTCCTGTAGTTAGAATGTCTCTGAAACATTAAGTAGCATTCTACGTGGAGTCCAGCTTCAATGGGTGCTTTTCCTTTGCTTACCATCCCAACCCATTGCTTATATTCTGCTCTACACATATCATTAATTATGTACTTCATTAAAGCTTTTAAATTTCTACTGTCTTAAAATTAGTTAGCTGAGGCTTATCTCTCTTACTTTAATTCTTCTTTCACTTTATGAGTTCTTCCCCATGATCTTTCTACCGTGTTTTTATTTTACTTCTATTAAGTTAATTGACATATAATCCCCCATTCCTTTATTGAGATACTTGGCAACCTATTCTTACTGCTATATGGAATTTGTTATTTAACAAGGCATGTCATCATACTGTATATTTCTGTTCTGTATATATGTTTTCAGTAATATCCTACTGTTAAGTATTCTAACACAAATGGCGTTAATCTCATACTAGTTGAGCAGGCACTGGGTCTGTCTTCTAAAATTTTGTAGTGTTGTGCCAGCTATTGCAAGTAGTTTTGGTTTTTTTTTTAATGTTTTTATTGGTTTTTAGAGAGAGAGGAAGGGAAAAGGATAGAGAGATAGAAACATCGATGAGAGAGAAACATTATTATTCAGCTGCTTCCTATATGCCCTCTACTGGGGACTAAGCCTGCAAACTGGGCATGTGCCTGATTGGGAATTGAACCCGTGACTTCTTGGCTCATGGGTTTATGCTCAACCACTGAACCACACTAGCCAGGCGCAAGTAGTTTAAATGTAGCAAGTACATGGGAGCTCATTTGTGCCCTTATCCAATTGATAATACAAAAGATTGGGATCAGTGTGATAATTGGAATTTTGTTTTGGTGCTAACTTGATGAAAATATATATCCATTTTTCCTTGTTAGTAGGTTAGCATCAGTTATCAAAAGAAAACTTAAATACATACACTTGGAGAATTTGGTTGTTAAGACGGCCAAGTGAGTTAATACAGATAAAGGATTCAGTTTAGTACCTGACATATTAGTGCCACATATCAGTTTTATTTAAAAATTTTTTTAAAGAGTTAGCTGTCATAATCATTGCACTATTCATTGATTCAGTCTATTAAATTCGTAAATGAAAGAAGTGGGTAAGACTGAACTCATTAAGAGAAATGTCTATTCATTTAAAGCTGAGGACAGTGGCTGAAACACTTAAGTCAGTACATATTTCAAGTGATTATAAATGAGCAATCATACATTTCACAAAAGAAAAAACAAAAATGAACTATAACACAAATACCTACTCAATGGGAACTAACCTGACACCTGGGAGAATTGGTGATTTAAACTATGAACCACATGGTTTGTGACCTTCCACAGCTCAACATTTTATTCCAGAGTATTTATTCTTTTAAAAAATATTTTTACTTATTTTCTAGAGAGAGAGGAAGTGAGAAGGAGGGAGGAGAGGAGAGAGAGAGAGAGCGAGAGGGGGGGGGAAGAGAGAGAGAGAGAGAGAGAGAGAGAGAGAGAGAGAGAGAGAGAGATCGATGTGAGAGCAACATCCATCGTTTGCCTCCCATACACACCCTGACCAGGGATCGAACCCATGACCTGTATATGTGCCCTGACCAGGAATCGAACAAATGACCTTTTGGTGCACAGACAACACTCAAATCAACTGAGCCACACCAGCCAGACACTTTGGAAACCCTGTGTGGCTTGTGGGTGTAGTGGAGTAATGGTTAATTTGCATATTACTCTTTTATTAGGTAGGATATCCTGAAAAGTTTTTGGTTGATCTTAATAAAATATGTTTTATCATTGAGTCCTATAAATCCAGTGGTTGCCAACTGGTGGTCCATGAGGTCCAAAAGGTTGATGACCGCTGCTATAAATGATGTTTATTTAAACATTAGTAAAATAAATGACAGGCCTTTCAGTGCCCAACTAGGAGTTTCAAAATTTTTAATAATGTTTATCTAATAGTAGTTTTTACCTTTAGTTTAGGCCCTTTAAACACAGTGCAGAAAATATAATTTAAAACTTTAACATAGATTTTAAGTCTTTTAGTATTTCTGATTTTGAGTAAATGAAATCTTATATCTATTTCTATTTTCTGAGTTTTGGTTTTTAAGTTCTATTGTCTTCAGTAGTTTTTCAATCACATTTGCCATTTGTTTTAGTTACAAACCAGTGGACCATAAGCTTATTTGGCTACCCTTACGGGAGGCATTTGAGGAACTCTTTGCCCAGACATTTTCCAAGAAGCAAAACTTTACGTTCTTGGGGCACATTCAGACCTGTTACAGGCAGAAACGGTGGCATGATCTCCTCAGGCTAATGCAACATGTGCACAAATCGGCTGTCAACAAGGATGGAAAAGAGAGCGAAACTGGTAAGAATGTGACCTAGGCTACTAGTGAAAGGGCGTGAGGCTGGGGCTTAATTAGCAGAGAAAATTTGGGGAGAAGAGTGAAGCAATGCAACTTGGAGTTTTCTAAGACTTAGGGCAAAAAAGACTAATTTTGAAGTATTGCTGCTCCCATGATTCTAGGCATGGTTTCCATAAGAATCATCAGATTTCCTTAAAAAAAAGAGGTTGTTTCCAAGAAGCTTGATTCCAAAGCCAAGAGGCTTTTGGTAGCTTAGTTATCTTCTCTTTGGTTTCTCATCTATTAAATGGAAATAAGAGTACCTACCTCAAAGGGTTGCTGTGAGGGGTGATAAATCAGTTAACTAGTACATGTACATGTGCATATGAATGAGTTAACTAGTATAGTGGCTAGCACTTAAGCAAGTGTTTGGTCTTATATTTTTAATACTGCTAAGATACTTGTTTTTAGTATATACATAGTATAACTTAACATTCAAAATGTAGGTTAAATTATTGTCTTTATTCCTTTCTAGGGTTACTCCTGAAAGAGAAATGGGAAGCTTTTGGTCTTAGACTTGACCATGCCCAACAGCAGATGAAAATGACTGAAAATGCCCTGTTGTTTGCATTTGTAGAGGTATTTTGTTTTAGTTAATAAGGTTAAGGGACTGTTGATTTGATGCAAAATGCAAGTATTAGACTGGCTTCTATTTTGTATTCTCTTCATGTTGATATTTTTAGTTCTTGTTGCTTAAGACTTAAACACTTAATTGAAATAATGTATTGTGGGAAAATTTTGAAAAATGTTCTTTATTGAAATTATAGTCTTGGTAAACACTAATTTTTATTTATTTTTAACACTATTATTTTAAAGATGGAAGTTGAGGCCAGTTGCTGAACTCTTTGTTTCCTAGCTCTGTGTGTGTGATGTGTGAGGAGAGCAAGCCCACTAGGTTTGGGTCCATTCACTTTAGGCCCCGTTTTTTATTCCAGTGCATGGGTAGCTTTGCTTTTTTCTGTCCTGTGACCCTGTAGGAAAGATCAGCGTAATTAAATGTTCATGACCTAAGCTTTAAAAATTGTTCTTTTTGTTTCTGTGACACTTTTTAGACCACATCTTAAGAGAGGTAGTAATCTTACTTGAGATGGTGTTTTGGTATGAGAGAAGGTCACTCAACCATATGTCCCATCTGTGTGGGAAATTTGGTCATTAGTGTTTAATCTTGCTATGATTATTTCTAAAATAACCAATTAAAATGTCAAGTGCTCTCCAAAGTAGGGTTTAAACCTATTTCATGACTTAGCATTATACTGGAGTTTAATACATTTGTTCTTTTTTTTTTTTTTTTTAGAATAGTTTATTAATTTTTAGAGAAAGGGAGAGAGTGACAGACAGTAGGTAGACAGACATCGACCAGCCGCCTCCTATATGCCTACTACCGGGGATGGAGCCCACACTTCGGTCATGTGCTCTCACTGGTAATCAAACCGGCACTTCTCTGTGCTTGGAATGATGAACAACCAACTGAGCAACACTGACCAGGGCTGTCCTTTTTTTAAAAAATTAAATTTGTAGATAATTTGTCAGGATTATTAATGAAAAGAAAAGTATAAAGTTTTGTTGTTTTTTTAATCCTCACCTGAGGATATTTTTCCATTGATTTTTAGAGACAGTGGAAGAAAGAGGGAAAAACAGAGATAAATACTGATGTGAGAGAAACACATTGATTAGTTGCCTCCTGCACACGCCTTGACCAAGGTCCGTGCCAGGGAAGAGCCTGCAACTGAGGTTATGTGCCCTTGACTGGAATCGAACCTGGGATCCTTCGGTCCGCAGGCCCGTTTTTATCCATGGAGCCAAACTGGCTAGGGCTTGTATAAAGCATTTTAATAACAGTAAAACAGTTCAGTTTTTGATTTGTTAACTGTAAGATTTATTTTTTTATTACTCTTGGAATAGAACTCTGAGACAAAATCGGTAGAGAAGAGGTAGGAAAGATTCATTGTGATATTCTTCAACAACTGTGAAAGGCTACATATTACAACCACCACACATCCTTGACTTAGTCCTTTATCTGATGGTGGTATAATCAGAGCTTAACCCTGTATTTGTTTATGTTGAGTGCTTTTAATAACCTTCTGGGTACCTTTTTTTTAAAAAAATTGATTTTAGAGCTAGAAAGAGAGAAATATCAATTTGTCATTCCACCTATTTATGCATTTATTGGTTGCTTCTTGCATGTACCCTGACCAGAGATCAAACCCACAACCTTAGCATATTGGGACGATGCTCTAACCAACTTAGCCACCTGGCCAGGGACATCTGGGTACCTTTAAATACCTGAATACATTGCTATCATTTATCTCACATCTATATAATGAGATGATCTAGTTTATTGTATCTCACTGTTAGGCTCGAATATATTCCCTTAATCCTTTTAGACATTTGAAAAAGTTAACTTGGTCTTAACTCTGGCACTCAGCCAGCAGCCATTTGGCAGTTAGGGCATAAGCACATCAGGTTGGAGAGGTTTACCCTTGCTTCTGTTTTCCAGTCCTGCTTATATAACTTTTTGGTGAATGTGTCCTTAATTGAAATGGATTCTTACCATTATACTTTATCTTCTTCTAGGGTACATTAGCTCAGGCTGTAAAGAAAGGAGAGTGGATCTTGTTGGATGAGATTAATCTAGCTGCTCCAGAAACATTAGAGTGTCTCAGTGGTTTGCTCGAAGGCTCTTTTGGCTCCCTGGTATTGCTGGATCGAGGGGACACAGGTAGGACTTGAGCCCCCTGGGGTCTGACTTGCTGCCAGGTCTTTTGGCCTCTTTAGAGTAAGAATCTATTAGTTAGGTGGATTATAGGGGCCATCCAATTGGATTTGTTTATTCCATAGTATTTATTTTCTGTAAATGTCCTATTGTTAGGTGGTATGGGTAATTCAAAGAATACAATAATTTGTCAAGGCATTTGGGTAGTGGATAATAGACACACACAATTAGTGGGAAACTGTATACTGGAATAGGTGATAAGACATAAACGACAGTGAACCTATAAAAGACAGTGGAATGGCAGCATAAGATTAAGTAGTGTACATCAGTCTGGAAACTGATTTCAGAAAAGGCAGGAAAGGTTTGAATAGCCAGTAACAACTTCGTTGAGCCTGAGGTAGTGTTTTGTTTGACCTGGGTTCCTATGGAGTTAGATAGTCTTCCCCTAGGGATCTGTGGCTGATGACTTAATTTTACAAGTTGTTGAATTTATCATTTTCTCTTAACAGAACCACTGGTTCGTCATCCTGACTTTCGTTTATTTGCCTGTATGAATCCAGCAACTGATGTGGGCAAAAGAAATCTCCCACCAGGAATAAGAAACAGGTGAGGGGACATGGCCTGATTCCTGAAGACTTTTTTAAAAGTTCTTCTTGCCCTAGCTCAGTGGTCGGCAAGCCGCGGCTCGTGAGTCACACGCGGCTTGTGAACCGCGGTTTGCCGCTCTGTTGACTAATGAGTTTACCGACCACTGTCACATACTACCCTTTACCTTTTTGCACGCAATATGCCACAATTGCCTAATCCTCACAGCTTCCAACTACACGGTAACATTTAGTCTAGTCCAGTGGTCGGCAAACTCATTAGTCAACAGAGCGGCAAACCACGGCCCTAGCTGGTTTGGCTCAGTGGATAGAGCATTGGCCTATGGACTGAAGGGTCCCTGGTTCAGTTCTGGTCAGGGGCACATGCTTAGGTTGGTTGCAGGCTTGATCCTCAGTAGGGGGCGTGCAGGAGGCAGCCAATCAATGATTCTCTCTCATCATTGATGTTTTTCTCTCTCTCTCTCTCTCTCTCCCCCCTCCCTCTCCCTGCCTCTCTTTCTCTCTCCCTCTCTTTCTCTCTCCCCCTCTCTCCCTTCTTCTCTGAAATCAATAAAAATATGAAAAAAAAGTTCTGTTTTTTTAAAAAAATATTTTCTTTATTGATTTCAGAGAGGAAGGGAGAGGGAGAGAGAGATAGAAACATCAATGATGAGAGAGAATCATTGATCAGCTGCCTCCTGCACACCCCCCACTGGGGATCGAACCCACAACTTGGGCATGTGCCCTTGGCTGGAATCGAACCTAGAACCCCTTCAGTCTGCAGGCCGACGCACTATCCACTGAGCCAAACTGGCTAGGGCGAAAAAATAAATAGTTCTTATTTATTGATTGGTAATATTAACATAACCAAACCCCATAACAATGCTTAAAAATTTTTGACCACAGATAGAGTATCTTCCTTATTTGTCTTATTCCTTTAGTTTCTGTAGGTAGTAGAAATATGGAAAACTATAGAACACTGGAGAATTTTTCCTTTGGGTTGTTAGTATGGCATTTAATGGTTCATGATATTGTTGAAAACAAAAATGTTTCCTTCTTCAAATAGCCTTGTGGCTATTAGGAAAAGTTCACATAATGATACCTATCTATATATATAAAAGCCTAAGCAACCATCAACTGGATGATTGGTTGAATGGTCGCTATGACGATGCACTGACCACCAGGGGGCAGATGCTCAATGCAGGAGCTGCCCCCTGGTGGTCAGTGTGCTCTCACAGCCAACCACCTGTGGCTGGCCAACCTCCTCTGGTCCCTCCCCCTGGCCGGCCAGGCCAAGGGACCCCACCCAAGCACGAATTCGTGCACTGGGCCTCTAGTCCTATATAATAAAAGCAGAGTATGCAGATTGTCCCCTCGACAGAAGTTCTTCCAGGAGTTCAACTCAGGGCCAGTTGGGGAAGAGAGGGAGGGAGTACCTGGCTGGCAGCAGGCAGCCACTAAGGACCCTATCAGTGCATGAATTTTGTGCACTGGGCCTCTCTTAACAGTATAATAGCATAAGTGCAAGTTAGCAGCAAAGTCCTCTTGAATGAGGCTAATGATTTGTAAAAGGTCTTTTAAATTACAGTTTTCATCATTAAGCACTGATTGACATGAACAAGGTTCTTAGTTATTGGTGTTTTATGTATGTAGCACTTGGGAAAAGATAAATGACCTTATTTATTATTGGTAAACTTTTGTTGAGTTTTATGTTTCAAAACAGTCTTAAAATTGTATTAGATGCCTGCTCCCATTATTTTCTTTTTTTAAATACACTTTTATTCATTTCAGAGAGGAGGAGAGAGGTAAATAGAGATAGAAACATCAATGATGAGAGAGAATCATTGATTGGCTCTCTCCTGCATGCCCCACACTGGGGATTGAACCTGCATCCCAGGCATGTGCCCTGACCAGGAATCGAACCATGACCTGGTTCATAAGTCGATGCTCAACCACTGAGCCATGCTGGCTGGACCCTGCTCCCATTATTAAAGTAATAAAAACTTCTTAAGAAAAATTTATAAACTACAATTACATATTTTCCTTTGCTCCAACTATTTTATTTTTCACAGTGAGGGGCCTTTTTTGTTTCATGTTCTTTTGTGTTTTGTTTTTTAATCCTCACCCAAGGAGTGAGGTTATTTTTTATGTGCCTTGAGTAGGACTCAAACTGGCGATCCCTCGGTCCTCAGTCCAACGCCCCAACCACTGAGTCAAACTGTCCAGAGCTATTCCATGTATTTTTTATTACATGTACTTATGATGAAATACACCTTGAAAATGAGGATAAATAAGTCTTATTTTTGTAGCTGTTTCTTATAAGGACAATAAACAGAATACTTCATTCCAAGAAGAAATAATGGTAGATTTTTGTAAAAAGTGAAAGATTTATGCGATTTGAAGAGAAACCAGAATATAATAATGGTAGATTTTTGGTAGAAGTTAGATTATTTTTTATTTTGCTATGGTCAGTCTATATCTCAAGTTGGAAGAGTTATATTTTAATATTATTTGAAACAGTTAAAATGAGTTTACATTGGTTTTTCATTTTTTATTGTTAGAAGAGTTGTATTAACTTAAATATGGTTATTATCTATGATAATAAAAGCATAATATGCTATTCGACCAAACTGTTGAACAGCAGAACGACCTTCTGGACGAAGACGGGGCTGTGAGGGCCGAGCCTCTTGCATGAATTTTGTGCATCAGGCCTCTAGTATAATAGTAATTGTCTTACAGGTTTACGGAACTTTATGTAGAAGAACTGGAAAGTAAAGAAGATTTACAAATTCTTATTGTGGATTATCTGAAAGGATTGACTGTGAGCAAGAGCACAGTGCAAGGAATCATAAAGTAGGTGGTTCCCAGTTTCTACTTATAAACCTTTCCTCTGACCATAAAAATGTGTGCCTCATTGATATAATTGTTTCCTTTTTTTTTTTTTTTTTGCTTCTAACGGGAGAAAACTAACGTAAAGATTATTATTTAAATTTCTGTTTTAAATTTGGAACTTTATGAAATACCTTGGATTTTCCTAGTAAAAGAAAGAATATATAGGTAGATTGTAAATATTGAAGCTAAAGCCCATTTGAGAAAAAACTTGGGTTATCTGTGACACTTACTTGGTTATACTTGATCTTGTGGTAGCTGGTCATAAATTTCTTGCACTTTATATTTCAGTCTGAAACTTTTTCCATCTTGTCATCTTCTAATTTCTTTTTTTATATATATTTTTATTTTTATTGATTTCAGAGAGGAAGGGAGAGGGAGACTATCCACAAGGCAACTTATTCTCTCTCTCTCTCTCTCTCTCTCTGCCCCACTTCCCCCCTCTGTCCCTCTCGCTTCCTCTTTTAAAAAATCAATTTTAAAAAAATCACCTGAAGTGCATCCTTTTTGTAGCTTCTACAGAGATGTGCGGAAAGAGTCTGGGAGAACATTGGTGGATGGGACCGGCCATAGACCTCACTACAGCCTTCGGACTCTCTGCAGGGCCCTGCGATTTACAGCCTCTAATCCATGTAGCAACATCCAGCGCTCACTCTATGAGGTCTTTCCAAAGTCTGGGTTTGGGTGGAGCATGGTGGATGGGCTCACCATGGGGAGGGAGGGAGAAGGGATGCATATTCCAGATTTGCAATACTTTCCATTTAGTCAGATTAGCCCAGAATATTTTATTCCAGAACTACACTAACCTTTTTTCTACCATGATATTAAAAGTTGTTCTGGGAACCAGCCCCACCCAGGAGGTGGCATTTTGTTTTTGAAATAAGTTGTCCTGCAATAATTTGTGTTATGTATTTCTGTGTTTTTCCTAGGGCTTTTGTTTGGGTTTCCTAACACAGCTTGACAGGGCATCACACCCAGCAGTTCAGAAGCTAATTTGTCAACACATTGTCTCTGGCAGTATTAAAGGTTTGCTGAAGCAGGTATGTTTGTTTGTTTTGACTTGTTTTGTAAATGAAAGGCTATATTATAAAATTTTGAACTGTTTGGTTTTTTATAAATCTTGTTTCTAATTATAAATCTGTTTCAGAAAGTTAAACTGTAGATGGTAAACATTCCCAATAACCTGCCCTGGCTTGTGTTGCTCAGTGATTAGAGCTTTAACCCAAGCACTGCAGGGTCTTAGGGTGCGATTCCCAGTCAAGAGCACGTACCTGGGTTGCAGGTTCCATCTTAATCTCTGATCAGGGCACATGCTGGAAGCAATCAATCAATGTGTCTCTCACATTGATGTCTCTCTCTTTCCTCTTTTCCATTCCTCCCCCTCCCTTCCACTCTCTTTAAAAATCAATGGAAATATATTCTTGGGTGTGAAGGATTAACAACAACAAAAATCTCCCAATAATCCTACTCTTTGGAGATTTAAACCGTTCCATCTGAAATTTGATAAAGGGCCCTGGCTGGTGTGGCTCAGTTTGTTGGAGTATGGTTCCATACACCAAAAGGTGGCAAGTCCAATTCCCAGTGAGGGCACATTACCTGGTTTGTGGGTTGGATCCCTGATCAGGGCGAGTGCAGGAGGCAACCGATTGGTGTATTCTCTCACATTGATGTTTCTCTCTCTGTATCCCTTTCTTTCTGTGTCTCTCCCTTCCTCCCTCTAAAATCAATTTAAAAAAATAAAAATTAAAAATTCTGATAAATGTTTCAGAATTTATCCATTTGTCCATGTAAATTGTAATATGTATCTAATTAAATTACATAAATGGGACCATCTCATAAGAATGTTCTGTAGCTTTCTTTCTTAGCCTAATTAGAGTGTAGTAGCTTCAAGTCAGAGGACTAAGTGTACTGGAAGAGCACTTTTTCATAGTTATAAACCTGACCACTAACCATTTTGATCCATAAAAATAGCAATTTTGAGTAAATCAATTTAATAACTTTCACTGTATCTTTAAAAGATTACAGTATTATCCACAGTGTTATCTGTAATATATTAGTTTCTTGTGGGGAGCGGGGGTCGCTTTTATTTTTAAAGTCTTCTGGGGGATCCAGATGAAATAATGCAAAGCCCCCTTCTGTACAACACTAGCTCTATTTTGGGGAACATGGTTTATATGAAATACATGTTTTTGACCAAAATACTTCAGAGTGGGAGTTTTAATAGGAAGGGAAGATAAATGAATCATAAACTGAAAAGTTATTCTGATTCAAATTTTCCCCCATATTCACCTAACTCCACCTGAATTTTAAAACCTATACTTGTCATTATCTTGTTCTCATTCCTCAAAGTAATTTTATTTTCATATCTCACCCATGGGTTTTAATGTTGAAAGTATCCAGAACAGGCAGCATTCTTGGTGACAACTTCTTTTCCCACTTTACCAACCCTAACTGAAAGAATGTGATAGTTGCTGTGGAACTGTAGCTTATTTCTTTAATTTTTGTGTCTTTCAGCCTATTCCTGAACCCAAAGGAGGTCGGCTTATCCAGGTTGAAGGCTATTGGATTTCTGTGGGAGACAAGGAACCTACAATTGATGAAACATACATTCTCACGTCTTCCGTCAAGCTGAACCTGAGAGATATAGTCCGAGTGGTCTCTGCAGGGTGTGTGGAACTTTCCTCTGCTGATCTGAAGTTTTATCATCGTAGGCATTGATGACATTCTAGTCTTCCTTCCTTCACTTTCAAAGTGCTTTATGGTTATTCATTGGCTGAGTGAACTGTTACTTTTCTTCTGGCACAAATCATTTTTTCTAGTTGCACCTTTAGTGAGGACAATATGGATTCAGATTATTTTGGCCATCTTTTATGTTTGCTTTTCAGTATTTTGTTGATGAATACTCATTACCCATTATTTGTTAAGTGAGTAACAGCTAGTCCCACTTACTGTTTTTTACAAGTAGTCCAATAGAGGTTGGACTTTTTCGTCAGTATTTTTTCAGGAACAATTTTTATATATAAATTTCTCAGGGCTTAAGAAACATTCCATTAGTAGTATATCCTATCTAATAAAAGGGTAATATGCAAATTGACTCACTCCAACACACAAGATGGCTGCCACAAGATGGCCAGCAGGGGAGGGCAGTTGGGAGGGACCAGGCCTGCTAGGGAGGGCACTTGTGGGCAATCAGGTCAGCAGGGGGAGGGAAGTTGGGAGGGACCAGGCCTGCAAGGGAAGGCAGTTGGGGGGTGATCAAGCCTGCAGGGGAGGGCAGTTAGGGTGACCAGGTCGGCAGAGGAGGGAAGTTGGGGGCGACTGGGCCTGCAGGAAGGGCAGTTGGGAGGAACCTGGGCCTGCAGGGGATAGCAGTTAGGGGCAAACAGGCTGGCAGGAGAGCGGTTAGGCATCAATCAGGCTGGCAGGGGAGTGGTTGGAGGTGATCAGGTTGGCAGGAAGAAGCAGTTAGGCATCAATCAGGCTGGCAGGGGAGTGGTTAGGGGGTGATCAGGTTGGCAGGCAGAATCCGGAAGGCAGGGAGACGAGCAGTTGGGAGCCAGCAGTCCTGGATTGGAGAGGGTGCAGGCTAGACTGAGGGACACACCCCCCCGTGCATGAATTTCGTGCACCGGGCCTCTAGTAGATACATAAAAATGTTCTTTTATAATGATGTTAAGTGATATAGTCATTCTTTTAAAGAACTGCTTGAATTAATTCTGGTTTTTATCTTTTTTTCTTTAATTGCTTTGTTGGCTGATCTTTTAAAGAACCTATCCAGTGCTGATTCAGGGGGAGACATCAGTTGGTAAAACCAGCCTGATCCGGTGGCTGGCTGCAGCTACTGGTAACCACTGCGTGCGTATCAACAATCATGAACATACGGATATTCAAGAGTACATCGGTTGTTACACATCTGATTCCTCAGGGAAGCTTGTGTTTAAAGAAGGTAGGGTTGTTATTCTGTTCCATGAGTGTAGGTGTTCATTCTTTCAGACCCATTTCCCCAAGTATTCTTTATCCTTTCCAGTTGAGGCGTGTGGACTGCTGCCATTGCTGCTGGTGTTTCTTTCTCCCTGAGCTGCTTGGTGGTGAAGGAGTGGTGGTTAGGGCTCCAGCTATCTTTGGACCCCAATGAAATCTTGTCAGCTGTACTCAGCACTAGCACCAAGTTTTGAAGAGTATAGTTGAACTCCTACTTCATTTCCTAGAGACTCAAGAGAATGGGATGAGCACTGAACAGAAGGAAGCTGAGAGTTGATATAAAAATGTGGTGATATAAAGAAAATTAAACTGCAAGGGGGAAAATAAGTTGGAAGTGTGATATTTGTCAGTCTTGATTCCCCTTCTGTATGCAATAGGGCTATTTTAATGGAAAATTGTGCTTGTTTGATAGTCAACATCACAAATTACTTGGGGGCGTGACTAGCTGCAGAGTGATTTGCTTTGAAATTTAATAATAACCTAGGATTTGTTGATTTGTGTACAACTTTTGACTAATTTATGTACTAATTCTCAGTGTTTATTTCCTCAAAGGTGTTCTTATTGATGCTATGAGAAAGGGCTACTGGATTATTTTAGATGAATTGAATTTGGCCCCTACTGATGTGTTAGAGGCACTGAACAGACTGCTAGATGATAACCGTGAATTGCTCATAACAGAAACACAGGAAGTTGTTAAAGCACACCCTCGGTTCATGCTCTTTGCTACCCAAAATCCCCCTGGACTTTATGGAGGCAGAAAGGTGTGTTGCATTTCCCCCCTACTCTTACTTGTTACTGCCTCAAGTTGTAAATCTTTCTTGGAAAGACTGAAATTTTTTTACCTCTTTTGAAGGGTTTTTCTTTTTTGTGGTGAGTAGCAGAGCCTCTATTTTGTAGGAGCTTTCTTTTCCCTTTTTTAAAAAAAATATATTTTATTGATTTTTCACAGGAAGGGAAAGGGACAGAGAGCTAGAAACATCGATGAGAGAGAAACATTGATCAGTTGCCTCCTGCACACCCCCCACCTGGGATGTGCCTGCAACCAAGGCACATGCCCTTGACTGGAATCGAAGCCGGGACCCCTCAGTCCACAGGTTTGATGCTCTATCCACTGAGCCAGACCAGTCAGGGCTTTCTTTTCCTTTAAAAAAATTTTTTATAGACATTTATTTGAACCCAAACTGACCTTATGGAGAGCGATATCTCAAATGCTTTTTTTTTCCTTAGGTGCTTTCCAGAGCCTTCAGGAATCGGTTTGTGGAATTGCACTTTGATGAATTGCCAAGTTCTGAGTTGGAAACAATCTTGCACAAGCGGTGTAGTTTGCCACCCTCTTACTGCAGCAAGTTGGTTAGAGTCATGCTGGACCTTCAGGTAGATCTCTCCATCCCTGAACTTAGTTTCTAATGGAATGTGTTGATTAGACTCGGTCAAATTTGATAGGTTCCTCAGTTAGAAACAGCAGATCACCCATTTATTACTTTTTTCTGAGTAAGGATCTTGTCTTTTTTTTTTTTTTTTTTTTTTAATCTTTGTTGTTCAGATTATTACAATTGTTCCTCTTTTTTCTCACATAGTTCCCCTCCACCCGGTTCCCACCCCACCTCACCCCATGCCCTTACCCTCTCCACCCCCCCCACACTGTCCTCATCCATAGGTGTATGATTTTTGTCCAGTCTCTTCCCGCATCTCCCACACCCCTTTCCCCTGAGAATTGTCAGTCCACTCCCTTTCTATGCCCCTGATTCTATTATATTCACCAATTTATTCTCTTCATCAGATTTTTTAATCACTTGATTTTTAGATTCACTTGTTGATAGATATGTATTTGTAGTTCATAATTTTTATCTTTACCTTTTTCTTCTTCTTCCTCTTCTTAAAGAATACCTTTCAGCATTTCATATAATACTGGTTTGGCGGTGATGAACTTCTTTAGCTTTTTCTTGTCTGTGAAGCTCTTTAGCTGCCCTTCAATTCTGAATGATAGCTTTGCTGGGTAGAGTAATCTTGGTTGTAGGTTTTTGCTATTCATCACTTTGAATATTTCTTGCCACTCGCCTTGACTGTCCTGGCGCTGCCCGCTCGCAGGCCCCGCTCCCCACCCACTGGTCATTCCGCTGAACGGTCGATTTGCATATTATGCTTTTGTCATATAGGATGTTTCTTTTTTTTTTTTCTTTTTTTAAAATGTTTTTATTGGTTTTAGAGATAGAGGGAGGGAGAAACACTGATGAGGGAAACATCGATTGGCTGCCTCCTACACCCCCTACTGGGGATGGAGCCCACAACCCAGGTATGTGCCCTGACCTGGAATCGAACTGTCGACCTCTTGGTGCATGGAACCACACAACCAAAGGAGCCACACCAGCCAGGGGTTAACTAGGTTCTTCTTAACTGAGCTACAGGGAAAACCAGAGCAGCAGCAGATAGGCATAACTGACTCTGGATACGGTTCAGAGTACGTCAGGGAGTTTGACAGGCCATAATTACAATGCCATAAGATAAATCACTACAAATAAAAACAGAAATGTTAACGTGAACATACTCTACTGATTATTTAATTCTCACTTTATCTACTCATTATAAAGGACTCCCAGTTCAACAGTAAAATTTAAGTGTGTTTTTTTAAAACAAGAGGTTTCTAATTATACTATGTTTGGATAGGTCTGATTTAGACAAATCTTAAGGTGACAGGCTAATAAATGCCTGGCACCTCTTGGCAATAAAGGTGACATCAAAAAGATATAGCAATGCTCTTACCAAAATTAATAAAAGCTAACGTACTCTTTGAAACTATGGGGGTAGTTTTGTCAACAGGCCAAAATTTCATCGGAAGGTGGGAACACGGGCCTTCCCCCTCCTCTTCAGAAGTCCTTCTATTAGGACTTCTGGTGGCCATATGGTGCTTCCAGTACTAATAGGAAACAAATGCGTCGACTTAAGAATACAGAAAGCAAACTGATCTAAAGAATCAGGAAAGGGAGGAAACACTTCAATAAGCTCAGATATGACATGGTGATACTATCACAGGCTTCGGTATCTTCTTTAAACCTTAGCGAAATTGAGCCACCAACAGAAAAGTCACCTCCCAGAGAATGCTATGAGAGTTTTAAGTCGCTAGACTCCTTCCCATCTTCTCCTCCTCATCAGCTCTCGATACTGCTGTCAAATTCTACACACTTCAGGCAGCGGGGTGTTGAAAGCGGGAGGAAGTAGGTCCACGAGGGTGTCTTGCTTTTGTGCACTTATCTGGGGTGCTATTTCCAGAGAAGGAGCTGCTTTACAGAGGGTGCCCAAGATGGATTTCTCTAAGTTGCTCTCAGAGTTGTCCAGCTGCCCTCACCAATAAGTCACAGTCTTTGTAGGTTGATAGAAACCACCAGTCAAAGCAGATGCATATGGGTTGTGGGGAAGCCTTCTTTAGTATCTAACATAGGTGTAGTGCTGCGGTTTCTCGGGCTGTGCCTGCAGCACCTGAGCGGTAGCGGCCGGGGGCGCCGAGGAAGCTGCGGAGCCGCCGGGCCCGGGGCCCTTCGACATGGTCCTGTCTTCCTGCCTCTTCGCCGCTCCCCTTTTATTATCTAGGATGTTTCTTGAATGGACATAACTGAAGAGACTCTTTTTGTGTGGCACTCCCTTGTCAAATGCAAAGCTGCAATTGTCTTTTTTTTTCCCTCTCTCTCTTCTACTCCACCTTACCCCCAAAATATCCCATTTAATTTATGGGGTTAACAGTATTCTTTATCAGAACTATGCATTGTCAAATTACTTTTCTGAATCATTTTCACTACTATGTTCCACATTATGGGATTAATTTTCCTGCATGTTTGCTCACATTTGTATTTGTGATTTTTTTTCTGTATGGGCATATGAGATGGAATTTCATTATTTACATGAGTTTGTATTTTTCTTCAAATGATTACACCCCATTTGCATTTTAAAAATTAATTTTAGTGGAATAAATAATTTTTATGGGAGCTTAAATTTATTAAAATTTTTATGTACGTTTTACTATATGCTTGACACTGTTCTTTTCCATTTGTTTTCATACATTAATAGTCCAAACGCAGAAGTTCTTCAGTGTTTGCTGGAAAGCAGGGCTTCATCACCCTTCGAGACCTGTTTCGATGGGCTGAGAGATACCGATTGGCTGAGCAGACCAAGGAGGAGTATGACTGGCTACAGCATTTAGCCAATGATGGTATGCTTTCAAGCATCTGCTCTCAGACTGTGACATTCTATCAAATGTCAGCCTTTTTTTTTTTTTTTTTTATTAAAACAAACCTTGCCCAAATTGTGATCAGTATGTAGATTTTACTCGGTACTCCAGGAACTGAACCTTCTCCCTTAAGTCCCAACTGCTTTTGTAGGTGCTATTATTCTACAGGCCTCTATGCTAATATGTTTTGGTTTCTTAGGTATTCTCATTATTTCCTTCAGGTGGCCACATGTAGGAGTCAGGATATGGCCACAGTACCGTTAGTTCTTTAGGCAGGTGGTTGGTGATGTCTTTTGCACTGTTTGTCTGCCATGTGGTGCCTGTGGAGAGGCGTGCTGTGCCTTAGAGTCAGAGAACTGACAGGTCAGATAATATCAGAGTTCTGAGAGAAGGCAGTGATGTCACTTGAGACTCAGGATTGGTCATATTGGTTTAATCCATGGGAAGAATTATATGTTCTTTATGATAGAATAGAAAATACTTCAGAATATTCTGATTTGAAAGGTGCTAATGAGTCCTTAATGGATTGATTAATAAGCAAGGTGAGTAAATAAAACTAGCCCATAAGAATTGTAATGTCTTTTCTTTCCTGATAAAGAATAGATAGGAGGAACACATTGAAAAACAAATAAACAAATAAAATACCTTTTAAATTGAAATATAACCCATAGTAAAGTGGGTGAAGCATTCACTCTGTTATATCATGTACAGCTTGATAGCATGTAAATCACTACCTAGGCCGATACTTAGAATACTAGTACCACAGAAGAGTCCTTCATGGCTCTTGTTGGCCTTACTTCCCTTGGAGGGTAACCACTGCTTTGATATTGATCACCACTGATTGATTTTTTTCTGTTCTTGAGCTTCATCTTAATAGTATCATGAAATATGCATTCTCACTCTGGCTTCTTTTCACTCTCTAATGTAAGATACAGCCATGCTGTTATATGTATCAGGACTTCATTTTTTAAAAATCATTGTTATAACCCTTTTACAGTATATGGACATAACATAATATGTTTAGCCATTCTCCGGTTGATGGATATTTGGATCCACTGGTTAGCTATTTATTTATAAAAAATTAAGATGTCTGAACATTGATATCTATGTCTTTTGTGGTGCACAAGTGTTCATTTGTGTTTGAATCTACTTAGGAATCATGTTGCTGAAGCACTAGGCAGGCATACGGTTAGGTGAGAGCTGCTATTGCTTTGTGTTCTCAGCATCCCTTGGTATTGACACTTGACAGTTCTTCATTTTTATTTTTTAAGGTTATATGCTTCTGGCAGGCCGAGTCAGGAAACAGGAGGAGGTTGATGTGATTCAAGAAGTCCTTGAAAAACATTTCAAGAAAAAATTGTGTCCTCAATCCCTCTTTTCCAAAGAAAATGTCCTAAAATTGCTGAGTGAGTAGGCTAAAATATCCAGAGGATAATGAATTGAATTATACTCATATTAGAACCTAAATATTTATTCTACTTTTGATAGGTAAATTGTCTACTCAGAAATCCACATTGGAGTCCAAGTTCAGCCATATCGTGTGGACTGAGAGCATGCGGAGACTGGCTGTGTTGGTGGGAAGAGCGTTGGAATTCAGTGAACCAGTGCTGTTGGTTGGAGACACTGGGTAAAGTTCTGCGACAATACTGGTTATGAGGGTTCAGTTCAGTTCAATAGGATTACTTGAGTTATCTCTGAAGAACTCATCAGGAAAGCAATCTTTGTTTTTTTCTGTTGTTAACTATTTTCTCTTTTTTTCCCTCCCTCCCTCCTTTTTTTTTTTTTTAAATGAAAAGGGCTAATTGGCATTTAATTAATTTGCTGTCTTTTTAAAATTTTTTATTTAATCCTCATCTGAGGATATTTGTCCTTTGATTTTTAGAGAAAGTAGAAGAGAGGGGAAGAGAGAAATATCAATGTAAGAGAAACATCAATTGGTTGCCTCCTGCACGAGCCCTGCTCAGGGCTCAGTCCGGGGAGGAGCCTGCAAAGTATATGCCCTTGACCAGAATTGAACCCGGGACCCTTCAGTCTGCAGGCCGACGCTCTATCCACTGAGCCAAACCAGCTAGGGCTCTCCCTTTCTTTTTTAAGAAGCACTAAGGGGTCTACTATTGTTTATATTCCTCTACCTTTAGACCTTTGTGATGGAAAAGAATGGATTTTTAAAAAATTTTTATTGATTGATTAGTTTTAGAGAGAGGAAGGGAGAGAAACATTGATTTGTTGTTCCACTTACGCGTTCACTGGTTGATTCTTATAATGTGCCCTTACCAGGACAATTGAACCCGCAACCTTGGAGTATCAGGATGATGCTCTAACCAACTGAGCTACCCAGCCAGGGCTAACTTTTTTCTATTTAATTATTTTAAATAGTGACATTTGTTTTATAGATTTGTATAGGACAGTGGTCGGCAAACTGCGGCTCTATTGACTAATGAGTTTGCTGACCACTGACCTAGACTCTTGATTCCAATAATTACAGGCTGTTGTTGTTCCTTGTGATTAAGCCCCTAATAGCACATGAGCTAGTGTGTCTTGATAGTCTGTAAGGATTGGCTTTCTTTCCCATCCCTTGGTGGTGGTTGGTAGGAGTAGGAAAGGGTGGAATTCATGCTGTGTATGCCATTCTGGATAAGGAATATGGGAGGGTGCTGGTGTTTTGGGGAAGTGGGTCCCAGGCTAGGGGCACAGACATCCTGTGTTAGCCAGCAATGTCTACTGCTGCAATGAGGCTCTCACCCCTCTTTTGCTGACTTGGTGTTTGTGGGTGTGTATTTAGAATTCTTGCTCTGCGTTAATCTGGTGTGTGTCTCTGACAGGTGTGGGAAAACGAGTATCTGTCAGGTGTTTGCAGCCTTGGCAAATCAGAAATTATACTCAGTCAACTGCCACTTACACATGGAGACTTCGGACTTCCTGGGCGGGCTGCGGCCGGTGAGACAGAAGCCAAAGGACAAGGTTTGTCCAATAGCAAATGATGATGTGTACATTCATTTAAAGGATGCAGTTAGCTCTGTGCCCTAGTCAACTGGGACTTTGTGCCTGGTAGGGTTTTGGATTCCAGGTTTGATATGTATCTTCATATTTTCACTGGTCTGCAAGGGCCTCATGAGCATCCTGTTGTGCAGCATGTGTTCCTGGTTCTCAGACCTTTACTTTCTGGCAGAATGACCACTTCACTGCAGCAGACACCAGCTAGCTATGTGTGTGTTGTCTTGTGGACCCCTGCCCTTTAATTTCACCTCGTTTTCCAAATTGTAGGAAGAAATGGACACATCTCGGCTCTTTGAGTGGCATGATGGGCCTCTAGTTCTGGCCATGAAGGAGGGCAGCTTTTTCCTCTTGGATGAGATCTCACTGGCTGATGACTCTGTCCTGGAAAGACTCAACAGGTACTGTCCCTGTGTTTGATGTTTTTGCTGGTCTTGTTTTTATAGATACTAATTTTTGTGCATAGTAGTGTTCCTCTTAGGTGCATAGTAAATATTTGAAAATAATAATGAGTTATTACTATTTTTGGCTTTAGCACTCGGGATCTCTTTTAAGGGTCCTGCTTTTTTTTGTTTTACTGTCAATAATCAGAAAGATGGGACTATGAGATGGCTGGGCTAAAACAAATGAGGCTAAGTTAAAATTCTTTTTTACAAGTTATATGGCTAGTGTCTTAAACTTTTTGAAGAACTAGAATCAGTATCCTAGATATTATGGCTGTAAGGCCTCTCAAAACCTCAGACCAATATGAGTCTTGATGTATATCTATTTTTTCTCTCTTCTTTGGGGTACTAGAGGCCTAGTGCATGAAATTTGTGCACAGGCAGGGTCCCTAGGCTTGGCTGGCAGTCAGGGCTGATCAGGTTCCCTGCCTCCCTGCCTCTTCCTTCCCTCACTGCCAGCATGCTGCCACGGTGCAATTCCCCATCTCCCCGCCTCCTCCTTCTCTCATTCCCTCAGTGCCCCGCCACCGCTGCTGGTTGCCCGTCATATTCCGCGCTGCCCCCTGGTAGTCAGCACATGTCATAGTGAGTGATCGAACTTCTGGACTCTTGGTCAAACTCTCAAGGGGACACTTTGCATATTAGCCTTTTATATATATAGATGTGGATACATAAATTGCATATCATAAAATGCACTCATTTTAAATGTATAATTCAATGAGTTTTAGTAAATCTACTGTTTTGCAACCACCACAATCCAGTTTTACAATAATTCCATCATCTCAGTAGGATCCCTCATGCCCATTTCAAATTTATCTCTGATGCCACTTACTGCTACTAATCTACTTTTTGTCTCTAAATTTGTGTTTTCAGGACATTTCATATAAATGGTCTTCTCATTTTGCATTAATATTTTGAGCTTCATCCATGTTGGTAGCCTTGTTAGTAGTTTGTTTCTTTTTATTCCTAATAGTGTTTCATTGTGTGAAGGTACCATATTTTTTATCCATTCACCACTTGATGGTATTGGGAGTGTTTCTACTTTTATGAATAATGCTGCCATGAACATGTGCATGCAAGACTCTTATTTTTAAAACAAATGCTGCAATAGCATAAGTGGAAAAGGGAGTTTTTTTCTTTTAATCAGAACTATTGTCCCATCACACAGCTATTGGGATAATGAGGCATTTTAAAATGTGTTGTAGGAAACCATTAACTAAAGTGAAAGCTCAGCAAAGGAGATAACTTTCTTTTTCCTTTTTTTAAGTTAGTTTTTTAAAAAAATATATTTTCAAAAAATAAAAATAAAAAAAATATATATATTTTCATTGGCTTCAGAGAGGAAGGGAGGGGGAGAGAGAGATGGAAACATCAGTGATGAGAGAGAATCATTGATTGGCTGCTTCCTGCACATCTCACACTGGGGATCGAGCCTGCAACCTGGACATGTGCCCTGACCAGGAATTGAACCTTGACCTCCTGGTTCACAGGTCAATGCTCAACCACTGAGCCAGGCTGGCCGGACTCTTTTTTTCTTTTTCAAGAGCATTGAAAACCACAAAATAGGAAGACTACATAATAAGCCTTTATAAATCTTATATTCTTCATTTTTTTCTGTCTTTTAGTGTCCTCGAAGTAGAAAAGTCTCTGGTATTAGCAGAAAAAGGCAGCCTAGAGGACAAAGAAAATGAAGTAGAGCTGTTGACTGCTGGGAAAAGATTCCGTATCTTAGCAACCATGAACCCTGGGGGCGACTTTGGAAAAAAAGAGGTATAACCATGTTCCTGAAGTATACACATTTTTTTTTTAACTTTTTGACCATATCTTGTTAGCACCCTTAAATGTAGTATGTAAAAATACATTTGAAATTTTTATGTTGGGTATAAACTGGGTAAAAGGTAAAAATCAAGAAAGATTTTAGGATTATTATAAGGTTGAAAAATAATTCCAACAGATAAACATTTTCTTATTTGACATCTCACTTTGTGTATGTGCCTGAAATGTCATTGTTCCAGTCATTTGCACAGTTCTTTACATATGTTACTGTAATAAATTCTCGCAAGACTGAGAAAGTTATTCTATTTTTGTGGATGAGAAAAGCTGAGACTGAAATTTAATGTCCAGCTCTGCTTCTATAGTCTACTTCCTTAAACACGAGTGTGCTTTATGAGTGATTTTAAAGTCCCAAAAAAGAAATGCCAGCCAAGAACGTCTTTTGGTTTTGCAGGTGGAACATGTATATCTGTTCTCTAAAGCAGCGGTTGCCAACCTTTTGGATCTCACGGACCACCAGTGGTCTGTAGTCCACCACCTGGTGACGGCTGTTCTAAAGGGTTCTGTGGGTCACCTAAGAATGTTAGGAAATAAAAGGCTGCAGGTGGTTTCTTCTCTTTGGGGGAAGGTGTTAGGATCCAGCCAGGATCTAAACATCTCAAGTCTTGTGATTTTAGGCTCAAAAAGCCTCTTAGTGGAGGAGGCTGCATTTTGTGTGGGGTCCTGATCTCTTAGAAAAAGGGTGGTGCAGTGGCAGGCCAGGGGTTGAAAGCATTTCATATTCTTGGTTACTTGGTGGGTACCTGCAATGAAAACATGATATTTTGGGCCTATTTTCCTCAGTACCATAAGAAGGAAGATTATATCATTGGGCCTCAAGAAATGTTCTGGAGAGAAGAAATAAAATACACTAAAGTTTCAAAAAAACTGTTGTTTTTTTTTTGCAAGTAGAAATAGCACAGAGGATATGATCTCAAAGTTGTGTATGTTAACTTGCCTGTCAGGTTAGCTTAAGTTTTACTTAGCCAAAGATTGCCAACTTTTATTTTGCATGCCTAGCAAAGAGATAGGATTCTGAAGACCTGAGGCTTTCTTTATCTAAGGCTGACGATGAGGAACACTCTTGTGTTCCCTGGATCTTTATTTTTATTTATTTTTTATTGATTGATTTTTAGATGGAGGAGGGGAGGTAAAGGGAGAGAACATTGATTTGTTGTTCCGCTTATTTATGCATTCATTGGTTGCTTTTTGTATGTGCCCTGATTGGAGATCGAACCCGCAACCTTAGCATACCGGGACAACGGTCTAACCAACTGAGCTACCCGGGTAACTCTGGGTCTTCATTGAGTCTACCTGGTCCTGCTGTGGTAGACTAGACAGTGGGTGGGGTTTATTGTCAAGTAAAAGGGAAGCAATGATAAACAGAGAACTACATGCATATGCCATTGCAAACTTTTGTGAATGGAGGTTAACTGACCTAGGGAGAGGGTAAGAAGGGTAAGAGGAATCCAGACTGAAGGTGGCGGCCCTAAGACTAGAGGGACTAAACAATTGTTTGTTACACAGCAGGTAAAATATATACCTCATAATTGTACTGTCTTTGAGCCACATAGAAGTTATCTCTTTGTACTTCAGACAGTTCTCCCTATGGGAAGATAGCATTATTTTCTCTAAAGCATTGGTTATGTAACTGAAGGTAAAATAAAGGAAGGGTCTTTGCTTGGGGGAAGATGTTCAGGATAGGGAGTTGTCCAGTTGGGCTCAAGTCCTATTTGTATCTCTTATACTCTACATGACTTTGAAGCTCTGTACCATGTCTGTCAAGAAAGTGATGGGTTGAAAAGTGTGGTGGAGATTAATGAGATGACATATAAGGAGCCAGGACAAAGTCTTCGGTAAATCGCAGCTAGTAGTAGATGTAATAAAAGAAGCATCTGGTACTTGCCAGACTAACAGTTAATATTTTTTTAAAGGATTTGTTTTCTAGCTTTTCTCATAGGTATTACATTCACATTGCAGTTTGTGTTCCTTACAGCTGTCTCCTGCCTTAAGAAACCGGTTTACAGAAATATGGTGCCCTCAGAGCACAAACCATGAAGATTTAAAACAGATAATCAGCAGTAATCTTCGTCCAGGATTGTCTCTGGGCAAAATAGATCATAAAGGTGAGAGTTTTTAGGTGGTGGTGGTAATGGGATGGGGGGGGCTGTGTGTTGAAAGTGAGAGGTGTGGTATAGAACATTAGCAGTATGTTTACATGGTTTATTATAAGGAGAAGGGGAGTTAGAGAAATAGGAACAAAATAGACCTAAGGAAATGATACTAACCTATTACCATCTGTTAGAGTGTCCCTTCTTCCCATTGCCTCCTTCACCAGGGTTGTTAAATTCTAGCTTCCTTAGTGCTTCACCTGTTACGTAAAGATGAGGAAAATTTTACTTAAATTTCAGTCATTTTCACCTTTAGAAAATGTTCATAGAATTTTATTTTTGTTGTTGATATTAGTAATCCTCACCCAAGGATATTTTTTTCCATTGATTTTTAGAGAGAGTGGAAGGGAAGGGGAAGAGAGAGAAATTTCGATGTGAGGAGAGACACATCGATTGGTTGCCACCTGCGCATGCCCCAACTAGGACCAGGCATCAAACCTGCCACCCAGGTACATGCCCCTCTGGTGCATGGTCTGATGCTCTAACCACTGGGAAATACTGGCCAGGACTAGAAAATATTCATGGAATTTTAAACTCCATTTCTTCAGTTGTCACCAGCTAATTTACTATTTCACTTTATTAAAAAATATTTTATGAACAATTTCAAATATAAGGAAAATAGAATAGTATTAAAAAAACTTCCACATGCATAAACCTAGATTAACAATTCTTAAGATATCCAGTAAGAGTCAAAACATATGGTTCCTTTTTTTTTTTTTTTTAAGAGTTCTTAATTTATTAATCCTCTGATGAAAAAATCTACACAATCACCAAAGATAACGTCACTGAAGAGCTTTACTCCTTCTTTTGCCAGCACCAGCACTGGCCTTTGTGCTCCCCTGACTTTCTTCATTCTGTTCTTGTGTTCCTTTCTCTGCTTTTTGAGGTTTTCTTCTTATACAAGGCCATGTCTTGCAAGTCTATGTTTGGGTTCATTTTTCTTTGCGTAATCCAAGGAATCACAAATCATGCCAAAGCCAGGATGGGTTTGCCACCACCAAAATATGTTCTGAATTCTGACACAAAGATGACATCTGGTTTGGTCTCATACAGTTTGGCTAATTTTTCCTGAATTTCTGTGTTACGTACTATTGCCTTCCAAAGGTGAAGGACGTCAATGACCGTTTCCACTGAAATAGTCTGTTGGTCAGGAACTTCCTGATCCAGATAGCTACTGTGTTGTTCATGATGGTGGCCAATCTCCAAGCAGCCACGGAGGAAGAGCATGGGGTTCTTTTTTAATTTTAGATTGATTTGATAAATATATTAAAAATTTTTTTATTAGGTTATGATTGACATACAACATATTAGTTTCAGGGGTACAACATAATAATTTGATATTTGTATGTATTGTGACATGATCACCATAGTAAGTATAGTTAACATCTGTCACCATGATATACGTATATGCATGTATCCTTGACTTGTTATTTCTAAAAGTGGAAATAAAGATCTTCAGAGATCCCATTGGTTATGTCCAGCTTCTCCAGAATGACGTTCTCATTCCCAATGCTGACAGCAGCTTAGCCTGCTCGGCATAGTCCTTTCAACATAGAGTTTTCATTTTTAAAAATACAGTAAAATTTTATCCTTGTTAACTTAATGGATATTCCAAAATTCCATTTTCTTTCACTGTTAGCAACGTGGGGCATTTAAAATATGTGTGGCATATTTTAAAAGAAATATTAATCATCTTATATGTTAATATTATGTATTTTTGGATAATATTATTTATTACATAGGTTTCTATATTATGTTACCTCTTAATATTTATTGTAAAAAAAATACATGAACCCATCTGCTTTATCACTGGTGATCTTCTTTCTGTTTAATAGTCATGGTTTAATTCTTCACTAACAATGGATAAAGTTACCCATTTTTTAAATTAAGTCCTTGATGTACCTCAAATTTATTTCACTCTGAAATGTGGATCCAAGTACTCATATTTAATATCGAGTTGAAACAGCATTTAATTTCTTCTATCATTGTTCCTAGACTTTTTAAGTTCCTTTTAAAGATTTGTGGGTTTTTTTTCTAATTAGTATTTTTTTTTCTAATTAGTTTTCTTCTAACCAATTCTTAGTGTAGCCTTGAAGAATGTTGCTGAATAGTCTGTTTATATTATAGCAGTGTGGATTCCTCCTCATCATATTTTCTTTTTTAGAAAATATTCTTTGGCATTTATACTTTTTAGGTAGATGTTTACTATTTACTTAATAACTTATATAGAGTGTTCTACTAAATTTAATTGGCCTTGCTTTCATCTATATATAACTTCTTAAGTAGTTCATTTTCAAATATTTAACAGCATGAAATTATAAGTAGAATAGTCATTTAAATACCTAAATAATGAAATAAAATTTATGAATTCTGTAATTTACTGAATTCTGATTGTTGCATTGATTTAAGAAAACAAGAAGCCTGAACTAAATGGCACTAAAAATGTGGGATTTCCCATTCCAGTGAATCATTTTCTAATATAGTAAAATTTGTATGTTTTTTCTAAGATCTTTGTGTCTTAACTTCAAAATTGTGTCTGAACATGAACCAAATGAATATTTCTTAAGAGTTTTCAGATTATAACTTTTTAAGCTATACTACTCATGTATTTTTGTTAAAAATTTTGTATGTGTAGAATGATATTTATGACCCCTTTGGAATGCAATAAGAGCTATGAAATCCCCCCCTTAGAAGAAACATTAATGTGAATTCACAGAGATTTGCAGATAATCTCACAGATCATAGAGTCGCATTAGGCCATCTGTAGGCCCCAGATTACAAGCCCCCTGTTTTGGGTGTTCTAAGTGGTAAACACTTGCTTCCTTGTGTTGTAGGGGCTGACATAGCTGAGGTGATGCTGGATTTCATTGACTGGCTGACCCACCAGGAATTTGGCCGAAGGTGTGTGGTCAGTATCAGAGATATCCTGTCCTGGGTTAACTTCATGAACACAATGGGGGAGGAAGCTGCTTTGAAAAGGCCAGAGACCATCTCCACTGTGACAGCTTTTGTCCATGCTGCATGCCTGGTGTACATAGATGGAATAGGTTCAGGTATGTTGTCTGTTAGCTGGTGGGAACAAGGGGTTAGGGTAAAGCAGAGGATGAAATAGAGCAAGTCCAGACCGCTTACCCAGATATATAGAATCACTTACTCTAACAAAATGGTTTTTTTGTGTGCCTTACTCCAAGGCACAAAATGGCTTTCCTTTTCTTTATACTCTTTTTTGAGATGTGATTAGTATAAAAGATATGCCCAAAACTTCTCATTACTTATAGGCAAAGGACTTAGTAAACATGAAGTGGTGATTCTGAGTAGACCGAAGACTGTTGGAAATGCCCTTGCTCCTGAAGGACTGGATAATTCTTTTTTTTTTTTTTTAATATATTTTATTGATTTTTTACAGAGAGGAAGGGAGAGGGAGAGAGTTAGAAACATGGATAAGAGAGAAACACTGATCAGCTGCCTCCTGCACATCCACTACTGGGGATGTGCCTGCAACCAAAGTACATGATCTTGACTGGAATCGAACCTGGGACCCTTCAGTCCCCAGGCTGACGCTCTATCTACTGAGCCAAACCTGTCAGGGCTGGATAATCCTTAACATGAATGGTTATTTATAGCTAATGGGTCTGAATCCTTTACTAGTTTGTTTTAAGTTTACTGTAATTTAATAAAATTCAGTATTTATGTTCTGCTTCTCAGCCATGAAGATTAGAAATATAAACCAAAATGCCCAGTACCCTTATCTCCATGCTGATCTATCATGGGGTGCCTGGAGCACTTTACTGAATAAGTTGCTGCTGAATTGATGATCTGTAAATTGTGGGGAGAGGTCAGCAGTTGTATTTCTTGCTATAATTCAGCTAGGGGCTTCATTTCCCCATGAAACTTCCCTAGAGCTCCTGCTGAATGGTTGTGAAGCTTGATGTTGTACTGTTGTTTGATGGACTAATCTCTCTTTTAGGAGTCACTTCCTCTGGGTTTGGTACAGCCCTCTTGGCTCGCAAAGAATGTCTGAAATTCCTAATCAATAAACTTTCCAAGGTAGTCCGACTTACAGAATGTCAGAAAAATGAATTAAAGATTTATGACAGACTCAAGGTCAAGGAATTCACTGGGATAGATAATCGTTGGGGAATTCATCCATTTTTTATACCAAGAGGTAAGGAGGATTATAAATAAACTAGAGGCCTGGTACACAAAATTCGTGCACGGCGGCGGGGCGGGGGGTTGTCCCTCAGCCCAGCCTGCACCCTCTCCAATCTGGGACCCCTCACAATCCAGGACTGCTGGCTCCCAACTGCTCGCCTGATTGCCCCTAACTGCTTCTGCCTGCCAGCCTGATCACCCTCTAACCACTCCCCTTGCAGCCTATTTGCCCCTCACTGCCTTCCCCTGCCAGCCTGGTCACCCGTAACTGCCCTCCCCTGCAGGCCTGGTCCCCCCCAACTGCCCTTACCTGCAGGCCCGGTCTCCCTCAACTTTCCTCCTATGCCAGCCTGGTCACCCCTAACTGCCTTCCCCTGCAGGCTTGATTGCCCACAAGTGCCCTCCCTTGCAGGCCATCTTGTGGTGGCCATCTTGTGTCCACATGGGGGCAACCATCTTTGACCACATGGGGGCAGCCATCTTGTGTGTTGGAGTAATGGTCAACTTGCATATTACTATTTTATTAGATAGGATAGAGGCCTGGTACACAGGTGGGAGCCAGCTGGTTTGTCCTGAAGGGTGTCCCGGATCAGGGTGGGGTTTCCTTGGGGCGTGGGGCTGCCTGGGTGAGGGGCCTGTGGTGATTTGTAGGCTGGCCACGCTGGTATCTGGGATTTATTTATCTTCTATAATTGAAACTTTGTAGCCTTGAGTAGAGCCAAGCCTCCTGCTTTCTCCGTGGCCACAGCCATTTTTGTTGGGATTTATATATCTTCTATAATTGAAACTTTGTAGCCTTGAGTGGCGTCCTAGGCCTGCCAGGGTGTGCATAAGGCTTGGCTTCCTCTATTATCGGGGAAACCCAAGCCTCCTGCTCGCTCCATGGCCGCAGCCATCTTGGTTGGGTTAATTTTCATACTCACTCCTGATTGACTGGTGGGTGTGGCTTTGGGTGTAGCCACGTGGTGGTTAATTTGCATATTACTCTTATTAGATAGGATGATGATTCTCTTCTTATATGTCATAGGTACTTGAATTTTACTATGACTTTTTGTTTTATTGTATCATACTAATCATGATTTTTGAACCTATTATCTGAATTACCTGGTAGAATCTGACTTTGCGTAACCTTAATTGTGAGTAGTTAAAAATAATGTGAGTTGGCATGTAAAAGTAGGGGAAAATATAGTTTTAATCTATGAATAAATTGTCTTGCAAAAATGCATTTGTTTATTATTGGGTGCTCAAAACAAGAGCTTTCCTATAATAACAATTGAGTCCATATATTCCAACTATAGAACCTCATCACCTTTTAAAAAATAGTTTTGTAAATCCTTGAGGACAGATTTGTATCAATCATCTGTCCCTGGCATCTGATAATGCAGCCTAGCAGTCAGTCATAGGCATTCAGGAAATGTGTGTTGATTGAGTGAATGGATGAACAAATAATTGATTAAATGGAAAATGCAGGTAATGCATCCTGAATTGTCTTGGTGGCCTAAAAACCTTGGATGAAATTGTTTAATATGGGACCATCTATGTTATATGCCTAGTTTACATTTAACTTTAAGAAAAATACCTACTTATAAAGGTAAATTGTATAAATACCTGCAGTATTTCCAGGTATAGTTTGTGATAAGTCTAGCTTTCCTATGTAGTAGGTATATGTATAGGTAGAAGAGATGGAGAGATTTGTGCAGTAGACACAATTAAGGAAAGTATGCTTCATTGTGTCTACTGCACAAATCTCTCCATCTCTGGCTATTCCGCTAAAGCATTGTGTCTACTGCACAAATCTCTCCATCTTCTGGCTTTTCTGCTAAAGCATTTTATGGGCCCCAAAGTGGGGAAATGTTGAAATAGGGTTAAGCATTTTCATCACAGATGGCATCTCACTGACAGTCCACTTGGTGGATTCTCATAATCTTGGGTTGGCATGTGTATATGATTTGGTGATGTCCAGCTTAAATATGTGGATTTTTTCCCCTCTCTTCTTAAGGACCTGTCCTACACAAGAATAACATTGCGGATTATGCACTCAGTGCTGGCACGACAGCTATGAATGCCCAGAGGCTCTTAAGAGCTACAAAACTGAACAAACCCATTCTGCTGGAGGGCTCCCCTGGTGTGGGCAAGACGAGTTTGGTGGGAGCATTAGCAAAGGCTTCGGGCAACACCCTTGTTCGAATCAACTTGTCAGAACAGACGGTAAGCTCAATAGTCCTACAGCTGATGAGGACAAGTATAGAGAGTAATGTTTGTATCTGTTTATAATCTCCTAATCAGGGAGATTGATGACATTTTCTTATTTTGGATTTTTAAAAACATTTCTTTATTGATTAAGGTATCACATATTTGTGCTCACCCCCCCATTCCCCACCTGAACCCTTCCCCACGCATGCCCGTACCCCCCTGTTGTCCATCACCACTGGTTAGGCTTATATGCATGCATACAAGTCCTTCGCTTGATTTCTTCCCCTTACGCCCACCCTCCCCTACCTTCCCTGAGGTTTGACAGTCTGATCGATGCTTCCTTGTCTCCGGGTCTGTTTTTGTTCATCAGTTTATGTTATTCATTATTTCCCCTAGATGAGTGAGATCATGTGATACTAGAAATACACTTATAAGAACCAAAAATGGGACAAGCAATAATGGTTATGCTGAGAGGCAAATGAATCAGTCTGTAATGAGTTTTATTTTGGGCCAAGGGTTCTTTTGAGTCCTAATTTCAATGTCACACAGTTCCTTATGTGTACATGTCAGCAATGATAATTCGGTTCTGGATGCTGGACAAATGGTGGTAATGCAGGTCCAACCCTCTCTGGTTTGGTCCTGGGCAACCTGCAGTGATGCACAGCTGCCGACTGCTAGTATGGCAAGGTGTCGTCAGTGTCTTCCATCTCTGGACTGTTTCTCTTCTGTCTTCATGGCTGGAGCAATTCCTCTCTGTTGCAGGAATCCACATGGTCTTGGAGTTGTTTTCTGAAAATATACAAACATATTCTCGACCAAAAGTTAATAAAGGAATCTTTTCTATACATTTGAATTGGGATCCTTTTTCATTTTTTTGCCCGAACGATTTTCCTTTGGCCTGTTTTGACACCATGTGTGTTTTTCATGGGTGTCTTGCTGTTAGCATTACAAATGGAAGTTAATTTTCTAAAGTAAAAATTTTCTAGATGTAATTTACTTACAGGATATTTTTCCTTACATGATATTCTTCTACTGTCCCCTCTTTTTTGATTTAAATATTAGGAGGCTTTTTGAAATTTTATAATGTAGTCTTGATAGCTTTTAAATTTTGATTTTTTGCACTAAAATATAACTCCTTTAGGTTCATTACATGTTACGCAATTCTACCATGAGATGAACTACCAATAAAAATTTTAGTTAACACTTTAGGAACAGCTTTTTGTCCAGTACCATTAATTTTTCTAGAATATTTGCTTATTTCAATTAACCAATTTAAATTAGTCTGAGAACTTGACTACTATTTTAATGTCAAATTTAATACTCTATCAACAATCTTATTTTACCCTGTAAATATTAGTGGAAAGAATTATTTACCTTCTTGAGTAGGTCCCGAGCATTCCTGGTGCTAGGCTGGATTTAGATAGCAAAAATCCACTTCCCCACATCATGGGTACAAGACAACTCAAACAAGTCTTGTTGCAGTGAGAGGGAAGCTGCTGTCGGCCAAGTCTATGTCTGTTACCTGGGTCCCGATTTGAGCTGGGCATGAGAAGCAAAGCAGCCATGGGGGCAGGAGACCACCTGAAGGGGTGAGGGTTCAGGCCCCTGCAAAGTTGTGGGGGCGAGGTTATGTGCCCCACCTCTGTTGACTTCCAGGTTCTCTCCTGATGGCCCCTCTGCGACTGTGCCTGTCTTAGGTTGTTCCTTTCATGAGGAATCGTACCCGTCTCTGGCTAACCAGCCACCCTCCAGGGCCAAGCAGGGTGATGTGAGGTTCAGTTCTATCTCCTTGGTGGCCTATGCCCCCATGGCCTCCATGCCCAGCACCTGCCTTGGGATCCCCTCGTGTGCTGGCGGGGCCCCCGGCACTGATCACATATCTTGGGGATCACATATCTTCTCCAGGGAGGGCCCAATTCACCCCACTGGGCGAGAGATCCATGGTACCCGCCACCACGAGGCTTCAACCTCAGGATGAACAGAAAGCTCAGGCAACAGGTGTGGGCAATTAGATTGTGAAAAGAGGGTCCCTCTTGGCCAAAGGGGCAAGAGGGGCCAATATAGAATGCTCTGGTGCCTTCCCAGGGGGCCCTCTATACAGTGGAAGGGATTAAATCCCTTTGTGTCCTTTTTAAATTGCTGCCAGACTTTCAAAGAATTAGTTTGTAAGTTTGTTTGGGATAATTGTACATTATGCTGTGGTAATTCTCAAATATCAAGAGATGTGTTACCTTTGTCTCCAAGCATCAAAAAGATGATTTTTTGTTGATTCCCAAGGGTACGAGGTACTATTATAGGTAATGGGGGTAATACAAATCTGGGAAAAATTATAATGAGACTGTAGAATAATATTATGTAAGGATATTCTTTGCTCTAGGCCATGGCAATTCCATTTCAAACTGGCTATCAATTTCTTTTTGTATAGACAAGGTCTTAGTTACATTTTCTTCACCTCTCCCAGGAGCAAGTAGTGATAGCCCCTTCCTTTGGTGTCCACGCAAGCCAGAAACCTCTCCTTAATTTTACACACAAAGGAGCAGTGGTTTGATTTTATGTCATATAAAAGGGAAGCTGGGTGGCGACCCCTGTGTAATTATACTTCCTTGCCCCACCCATGGTCCTCCTGGATGACCAAGATGTTTGGCATTATTGGTGACTACATTATGTGGGAGATCAGCCCACATAAGAGCTCTTACCCGTGAAGGGTCAGGAACATAAGTCCAAAATATATCCCCATTTGCCCCAGGTAATATTACCGTACAGCTGATGACTGCTAGCATGGCAAGAAAGACGTTCTCAGGCGTTCTTGGGGTTCTGATTACCTCACAATTTCTTTTCTATTTTTTTTTATTATTTTATTATTTTTATACATATGTGCCCTTATTCCCCCATTACCCCTCTCCCCCCACGCATGCTGCACCCACCTGTTGTCTGTGTCCATTGATAAGGCTTATATGCATGCACACAAGTCCCTTGGTTGATCTCTACCCCTTACTCCCACGGACCCCCCTCCTTTCCTGAGGTTTGAGGTTCTGATCGATGTTTCTCAGTCTCTGGTTCTGTTCTTGTTCATCAGTCTATGCCGTTCATTATATTCCACAAATGAGTGAGATCATGTGATATTTATCTTTCTCTACCTGGCTTATTTCACTTAACATAATACTCTCCATCTCCATCCATGTTGTTGCAAATGGTAGGAACTCCTTTTTTATTGCAGCGTAGTATTCCATTGTGTAGATATACCACAGTTTTAATCCACTCATCTGCTGATGGGCATTTAAGCTGTTTACAAATCTTAGCTATGGTGAATTGTTCTGCTATGAACATAGGGGTGAATATATCCTTTCTGATTCATGCTTCTAGTTTCTTGGGATATATTCCTAGAAGTGGGATCACTGGGTCAAATGGGAGTTCCAGTTTTAGTTTTTTGAGGAAATTCCATACTGTTCTCCACAGTGGCTGCACCAGTCTGCATTCCCACCAGCAGTGCATGAGGGTTTCTTTTTCTCCGCATCCTTGCCAACACTTGTCGTTTGTTGATGATAGCCATTCTGACAGTTGTGGGATGGTACCGCATTGTTGTTTTGATTTGCATCTCTCTGATGATTAGTGACTTTGAGCAGGTTTTCATACATCTCTTGGCCTTCTTTCTGTCTTCTTTCGAAAAGTGTCTATTTATATCAATTGCCCATTTTTTGATTGGGTTATCTTCTTTTTGTTAAGCAGCATGAGTTCCCTGTAAATGTTGGAGATTAAACCCTTATCGTAGATATCACTGGCAAATATGTGCTCCCATGCAGTGGGCTTTCTTGTTGTTTTATTAATGGTCTCCTTTGCTGTGCAAAAGTTTTTTATTTTGATGTAGTCCCATTTGTTTATTTTCTCTTTAGTTTCCATTGCCCTAGTGGCAGTATCAGTGAAGAAGTTCCTTCGGCATATGTCAGAGATTTTTCTGCCTGTGGATTCCTCTAGTATTTTTATGGTTTCCGGTCTTATGTTTAAGTCCTTTCTCCATTTTGAGTTTATTTTTGTGTATGGTGAAAGTTGGTGATCTAGTTTCATTTTTTTGCATGTATCTGTCCAATTTTCCCAACACCATTTGTTAAATAGACTGTCTTGACTCCATTGTATGTTCATACCTCCTTTGTCAAATATTAATTGGGCATAGTGGTTTCGGTCGATTTCTGGGTTTTCTATTCTTTTCCATTGGTCTGTATGTGTGTTCTTGTGCCAGTACCAGGCAGTGTTAAGAACCGTGGCTGTGTAATACAGCTTGATATCTGGTATTGAGATCCCACCTACTTTGTTCTTCTTTCTCAGGGTTGAAGCTATTCGGGGTCTTTTTTTATTCCAGATGAATTTTTGGAAAGTTCGTTTTAGGTTTTTGAAATATGCTGTTGGTATTTTAATGGGGAGTGCATTGAATCTACAGATTGCTTTGGATGGTATGGATATTTTGATGATGTTGCTCCTACCAATCCATGAGCATGATATGTTCTTCCATCTGTTTATGTCTTCCTCTATCTCATTTTTCAGTGTCATGTAGTTTTCCGCATTTAGGTCTTTTACCTCCTTAGTTGTTTATTCCTAGGTATCTTAATTTTTTTGGTGAGATGGTAAATGGGATTGCTTTTTTAGTCTCTCTTTCTGTATGTTCACTATTGGTGTATAGAAATGCCATAGATTTCTTGGTGTTAATTTTATATCCTGCTACATTGCCGATTTCATTTATTAAGTCTATTAGTTTTTTGATGGAGTCTCTCGGGTTTTTTATGTACAATATCATGTCATCTGCAAATAAGGACAGCTTCTTTTCCATTTTGGATGCCTTTTATTTCTTCTTCTTGTCTAATTGCAATGGCTAATACTTCCAGTACTATGTTGAATAGGAGTGGTGAGAGTGGGCATCCCTGTCTTGTTCCTGTTCTTAGGGAAAACAATTTTAGTTTTTGCCCATTTAGTATGACATTAGCTGCGGGTTTATCATATATAGCTTTTATTATGTTGAGGTATGATCCTTCTATTCCCACCTTGTTGAGAGTTTTTATCAAGAAAGAGTGTTGGATTTTGTCAGATGCTTTTTCTGCATCAATTGATACGACTATGTGGTTTTTTTACCTCTCAATTTGTTTATGTGATGTATCACGTTTATTGATTTGTGGATATTGTACCATCCTTGCATTCCTGGGATAAAATCCTACTTGGTCATGGTGTATGATCTTTCTGATGTAGTGCTGGATCCGCTTGGAAGTGTTCCTTCCTCTTGAATTTTTTGGAATAGTCTGAGGAGGATAGGTTTTAGTTCTTCCTTGAATGTTTGGTAAAACTCCCCTGTGAAGCCATCTAGCCCTGGGCTTTTGTTTGCTGGATGCTTTTTGATGACTGCTTCAATTTTTTCCATAGTTATTAGCCTATTGAGATGTTTAGATTCTTGGGTTTTGGAAGGTTATATTTTTCTAGGAATATGTCCATTTCCTCCAGGTTGTCCAGTTTGTTGGAATAGAGTTGTTCATAGTATTTTTTAACAATCCTTAGTATTTCCGTGGGGTCTGTTGTTATTTCACCTCTTTCATTTCTGATTTTATTTATATGGTCCTCTCTCTTTACTTCTTGGTGAGCCTGGCTAGAGGTTCATCAATCTTGTTTATCCTTTCAAAGAACCAGCTCCTGGTGTTGTTGATCTTTTGTATTATTTCTTTGGTTTCAATGTCGTTTATCTCCGCTCTGATCTTCATTATGTCCTTCCTTCTGCTTACACTGGGCTTTTCTTGTTGCTCTTTTTCTAACTCTTTGAGTTGTAGGGTTAGGTAATTTATTACCATTGTTTCTTGTTTTTTTTTTCAGTATGCTTGTAGAGCTATGAACTTCCTTCTCAAGACTGCTTTTGCAGTGTCCCATAGATTTTGAATTGTTGTGTTTTCATTGTCATTTGTTGCCATGATATTTTTTATTTCTTCCTTAATCTCTCTGGTAACTCAGTCATTGTTTAATAGCATGCTGTTTAGTCTCCATGTGTTTGATTTTTTCGGATTGTTTTTATTATAGTTGATTTCCAGTTTTATGCCACTGTGATCTGAGAAGATGCTTGATATGATTTCTATTTTCTTGAATTTGAAGAGACTTTGCCTATGACCCAACATATGGTCTATCTTTGAAAATGACCCATGTGCACTTGAGAAGAATGTATATTCTGTGGCTTTGGGTTGAAATGTTCTGAAGATGTCAATTAATTATATCTTGTCTAGTGAGTCATTTAGGATTGACGTCTCTTTGCTGATTTTTTTGTTTAGAGGATTTGTCCAATGGTGATAGTGGGGTATTAAAGTCTGGTACTATGATTGTATTGCTGTCAATTTCTCCATTGATATCCTCCAGTAGTTTTTTTATGTATTTGGGTGCCCCTGTATTGGGTTCACATATGTTTACCAGAGTTATTTCTTCTTGTTGGATTGCTCCCGTTAGTATTATGAAGTGGGCTTCCTTATCTCTTGTTATGTCCTTCACTTTGAGATCTAATTTGTCAGATATAAGTATTGCTACCCCAGCTTTTTTTCATTTCCATTCTCCTGAAAAACCTTTTTCCATCCCTTCACCCTCAGTCTGTGTGCGTCTTTTTTTCTGAGGTGGGTTTCTTGTAGACAGCCTATATATGTGTCATGTTTTCTAATCCAGTCCGTTACCCTATGTCTTTTGATTGGGCATTTAATCCATTGACATTTAAAGTTATTATTGATAGGTTCTTAGTTGTTGCCATTTTTATTCTTTACCCCTGTTTTCCTTCTTCGCTTCACTTCCTAGTTCTTTCTTTCCTTTTTTTTTTTTTTTTTTTTTTTTTTTACAGCAGATCCTTTAGCATTTCTTGCATTGCTGGTTTGGTGGTAATAAATTCCCTTGGTCCTTTTTTTTTCTGTGAAGCTCCTGATTTCACCTTCAATTTTGATTGATAGCCTTGCTGGGTACAGTATTCTTGGATTCAGACCCTTCCTTTGCATAACTATGTATATTTCATTCCATTCCCTTCTGGCCTGATGAGTTTGTGTTGAGAAATCAGCGGCTAGTCTGATGGGGGTTCCTTTGTAGGTAACTTTCTGTCTCTCTCTGGCCGCTTTTAAGATTCTTACTTTGTCATTGGTGTTTGCCAATTTAATTATAATGTGCCTTGGCTTTGGTGTTTTGGGGTTCATTTTGTTTGGGACTCTGAGTTTCTTGGATTTGTGTGGGTTTTTTCTTCCCTATATCAGGGATGTTTTCTGTCATTATTTCTTCAAACAAGTTTTCTATTCCTTGCTCCGTTTCCTCTCCTTCTGGAACCCCTATTATGCAGATGTTGTTTTGTTTCGTGTTGTCCCAAAGTTCCCTTAGGCTCTCCTCCTGCTTTTTAATTTTTTTTTCTAGAAGCTGCTCTACTTGGGTATTTTTTCCCACCTTGTCTTCTAGCTCACTGATGTGGTCCTCTGCTTCTTCTAGTCTACTCTTGATGCTTTCTATTGAGTTCTTTACGGCAGCGATATCATTTTTCATTTCTTCTTGGTTCTTCTTCATTTCCTCTTGGTTCTTACATATATTGTCAAATTTGTCTTCCATTCTTTTCAGCCACCTTATGACCATTTCTCTGAATTCTTTCTCTGGCAGGTTGCTTGCCTCCATTTCGTTTACTTCCTTTTCTGGTGATGCCTGCTTTTCTTTCATATGCGGGCTATTTCTTTGTCTCCCCATGGTCTCTGCTTCTCCAGGTGTCTGATTATGTAGTTCTCTCTCTCTCCTGTGTTGATTTAAAGGCACAAAATACAACCCAACCAAGTACCACACACAAGGCACTGAAGGGAAATGTATTCAGAATATTAATAACCCCAAATAAAGGTGACCACCAGAGAAAGGCAAATTAGGGGATAGGAGAGAAAGAAGAGAGGAAAGAAAGAAAGAAAGAAAGAAAGAAAGAAAGAAAGAAAGAAAGAAAGAGAGAGAGAGAGGGAGGGAGGGAGGGAGGGAGGGAGGGAGGGAGGGAGGGAGGGAGGGAAGGAAGGAGAGAGAGAGAGAGAGAGAGAGAGAGAGAGAAAGAAAGAAAGAAAGAAAGGAGTGCCAAAATGAAATTGGGAAAAGGAAAAAAAAGGAAA
The DNA here is from genome assembly GCA_026230045.1 of Corynorhinus townsendii. Lineage (NCBI taxonomy): Eukaryota > Metazoa > Chordata > Mammalia > Chiroptera > Vespertilionidae > Corynorhinus > Corynorhinus townsendii. The sequence continues at coordinate 53,911,675 of JAPDVU010000004.1, forward strand.
GAGAGAAAAGAAAGAATAAGAGGAAAAGGGGAACAAACTATATATATGGGGGGAAAACTCCAATAGAACAGCCACCAATCCCAGCAAATGCCAGCAACAAGTACCTGGAGATGAATACAAACTACAAACAGCAATTAATATCAAGCGAGGAGAGGAAAAACAGATGCAAAAAATAAAGCAAATAAGAAAACAAAACAAAAAAGAATAAGGGAAAGAACCTCACAAACAAGCATGAAAAAACGATATAATCAACGTTTGAGCAAACAACAACAAAAGGACAGAGAGAAAAACAATTTTTGGATAGTGAAGACAGAGAAGAGAGAGGTGTGTCTGAACTTGGAGCAGGGGATTGGAAATTAGATGTATAAGTAGGGTGAAATTTTAACGGGTTAAAAAAGAAAGAATAGGGAAAATCAAGGCAGTAAAAGGGTAAGAGAAACAGGACAACAAAAGGGCAAAAGTTAGGAAGAGAGTGATGGCATAGAGTTGAGATAGTGTAGAATGATGCTAAAGGAAAGATGAAAGTAGAATGTAGAACACTAATCTCAAAGTTAAATAAGAGAAAGTAAAATGACGCTTTTTTTTAAAAAAAGGTAAAATAGTAGTAGTAATAATACTGATTGAAAATAAAAATGTAATAATTAAAAAGGTAAAATCAAGTGATGAAAAAACAAAAAAAATTAGTTTCTTAAGTAAAAGATGAAAAAGAAAAAAATAAAGTAAAAAATAAAAATAAAATGTGCAGTAGTGAAGGTCATTCACTTCCTCTATTGTTCTGTTTGGCACGCCTGTTTCCCAGTCAGGACAGTATTGCAGTTCTCTGTGTTCCACTGCTCCTCAGTGTTGTAAGCCAGTCCAGATTTTTAAGAAGGCGGTGTGTCTTACTTTTTTGTATTCCTTAATTGGTGATTACACAGGAGTCAATTTGTGATTCAGCCCCTGAGTGGCAGTGTTTCTGGGTTGACTTCCGGGTCTATGGGTCCTTTCTAGCCTCTGCTTTAGTTCCCGCTTTCCCTATCGCACTCAGTACTGGTTTGTGGGAGTGGGCTGCCCCAGAGCTGGTTCTCTGATGGTCACTCCCCATTCTGATCTCCAGGTTCCAGAAACAGCTTTCCCCTGCAGTCTCCTAGGGTGTCTCCAACTGGGTGATCCTATGTATTGGGCTCAGTAATCTGAAACAAGGATTCAAAGAGGAGAAAGCACGAGTGTGCGAACTCCGCGTTTGCTCCTAAGCCTGCGCAATCCCCTTTTCCCCCTGTGTCCCAAACAGCTGGCACACTCCCAGAGTTTTCAGGCTGTCCTACTTTGTCAGATAAAAATGGGTTGCTTTTTAGAGATCACCTCTGTTAGCATCTCTGAGGACCCCCTTCCACATTCACGGATCACACCAGCCCCAACAGCCACGGATTTTTCTAAGCTCAGACTTCCCCTGGTCCTCCATCTCCCGCATGCCTTTCTCTGTCCCGCTGGGACCAGAGACCTCACCTTATCCCAGGTGAAATCTGACCTTTCTGTGGTGGAGTGTAGAGCTCCTCTGAATCCGGGTGTTTGTGCCAATTGGGGATCGGTGTTCTGGGGTTCGCAGCTGTTTGGTGGGTGCCGCAGTTGTAGATTTTCAGGTTTCCAATAACATCCACTTTCCCCTTTAAGATGGCGCGGTCTCTGTGTCTGTGCTGGTGGCTCTGGGAGGGAACCCAGCAGCAGTGGGGGCTGCCCGGTCAGGGGAACCCCATCCAGCAGTCTCCTGGAGTATAGCTGTCCCTTAACTCTCCAACAGACACTCCTCGTGCAGCCCTCAGCCGTTCTTTCTATCTGCTCTGGGACAAAACTTGGGACACGTCTTTCTATTCCGCCGCCATTTTGGTTCTCTCGTGATGACATTTTCAATATCCCAAATACTTCATGGCTATGAAAGACCACAGCAATGCGACCTTCCAAAATAATTCTTTTGAATTCATGAATAGCTGACATGTGTAATAATATTTTCTCTGGTTGCTTTATTCTAATTCTTTTTTGATAATTACCCACTTTAGCATTTATTGTAATACTAGAGGCCCAGTGCACGGATTCGTGCGCCAGAGGGATCCCTTGGCCTGGCCTGTGCCCTCTCGCAATCTAGGACCCCTTGGGATGTAGGAGAGCCAGTTTTGGCCCCATCCCTGCAGGCCAGATTGAGGGACCCTACTGGTGCACGAATCTGTGCACCAGGCCTCTAGTATGCATATAAGACCTTTGGTTAATCCCTTCCCACCCTCCCCCCATCCCTTTCCCTCTGAGATTTCATCAGTCTGTTCTATGTTTCCATTCCTGTACGTTGAGCATCTTCCGTCTGGTGGTCATTGTGCATCATAGCTATCAGCCAGTCTGCTAGTTTCTTAGGTTTTTATATATATATATAGATAGCCTCTTTTTATTTTTGTCCTTTCTAAAATAAAAATTAGTAGAAATAAAATGACCTTTAAACAACCTTATGAAAATGTGGAACAGAGATGACAAATTGAATGGAATATCTTGGAATGGGGTCTGAGAGCAGGGCCTGGGCATTGTTGTTAGTTTTTATTTTTATTTATTTTTTAAAAATATTTTTAATGATTTTAGAGAGGAAGGGAGCGGGAGATAGAAACATCACCGAGAGAATCATTGATTGGCTGCTGCTTGTACGCCCCCCATTGAGGATTGAGCCCACAACCTGGGCATGTGCCCTTGACAAGAATCGAACCTGGGACCCTTTAGTCCGCAGGCTGAGGCTCAACCCACTTATCCAAACGTGGTAGGGCTATTTTTATTTTTTTATTTTTTGGTGTGTTTTTTAAAGCTCGCCAATTAATTTCCAAGTACAGCCACATTGAGAACTACTAATGTGGAGCTCCAGCTCCAATTGATGGATACTTGGAGCATTGTGATGAGAAGGTTCTTGGGGCATGTCTGGGATCATGGTAAAGAATAGTGCAAGTAATTAGTTCTTTCTTGGGAGTAAGAAGGAAAAGTAGCACAAAGCACAAGTATTTATCATTTTAGATCTTAGGATCTAACTTTTATGTAATTTTGGCTTTTTCTCACTTCTTCCCTTCCCAAAGGACATAACAGACCTGTTTGGAGCAGATCTACCTGTTGAAGGTGGCAAGGGAGGAGAGTTTGCCTGGCGTGATGGTCCCTTGCTGGCAGCTCTGAAGACCGGCCGCTGGGTTGTGTTGGATGAGGTGAGGGGATTGTCCACTATGCCGAGGATGGGATGCCAAGTGTGAAGAGCAGTCAGACTTTTCATAGCTCTAGGGCATTTCTGTGGATGATCATGCTGTTGCCTAGTAAAGACAAATTCTCTAATGAAAAGAATCTGCAATGGTTTCTTTTAAGAGTAAAAATAGTCACTTGTCAGAAACCACAAATAGAAGCCCCTCTCTATTTATAACCTACAAGCTATCCTGCTTTTGTAAGGTTATCTCCAGAGAATAACTGCCTCTTCACTAGTGTTTTCTTGTAGTCTCTGGCAGGCTTGCTATTTGTATTTTATGGGTATTTTACAAACAGTGTCAACCACCTCATGTTTCATCAGTGCAATAGAGCCTGTGGAAAGTTATATTAAGAACACACATGCAAAAATAGTGAGAAGATAATCAGTGTTATATGTGTATATTGGATAAACTAATGACCAGAAGAATAGAGTATCTTTTTTTTAAAATATATATTTTATTGATTTTTTACAGAGAGGAAGGGAGAGGGACAGAGAGCTAGAAACATCAATGAGAGAGAAACATTGATCAGCTGCCTCCTGCACGCCCCCTACTGGGGATGTGCCCGCAACGAAGGTACAAGCCCTTGACCGGAATCGAACCCGGGACCCTTCAGTCCGCAGGCCGATGCTCTATCCACTGAGCCAAATCGGTCAGGGCAGAACAGAGTAATCTTATGAGACCTGTGCTAACTGCTGAATCTCAGTCACTGGCAGGCAACTTGAGAAAAGAAAAGTGACATACAAAAATAAAAAATTTAAGGTTGTGTCTAAAGGAGTCAAGTCAGTTTGGGATGTGCCGTGTTCATGCTAATTTAGGAAAAGGCTAAGAAGTAGTTGTGGAGCTTAAATTATTAGAGGGATGAAAGTGCTACAGATGAAACCTGACATAGGCCCCAGCTGGTTCCCTGAGTTCATACCCCTTTGGTCAGAGTGTGTTCTGAGCATTTTTTTTTCTGCAGAGCTGCTTCCTACTTACTAGAGATACTAAGGAGAAATTTGTTTTTTCTCCCCACCACATTTTTTTGAGAAGGATGTGTGATAGAATATTCATTATCCAGGAAAAAAGAATGCCTAATTTTAAAGCTTAAGGCTTCTGACCATACTCCAATTGGATGAAAATGCATCTAGGGACCACAAGGCACTGGACTTGCAATCACACTTCACATCTTCTAGAATCTCACCAGTTGGAAATATACAGAGGAGTTTGTGCTTGTGTAAATATGACATTTGAAATTGTAATGTAGTTTGTGTTTGCCCATTTGAATTTTATTGATTCACATTTTCCCAATTGAAATTATCCATGGTACCTAAAACCACCTATATTTCCCATCGCTGAGCTCTGAACTCAGCATCTGAAGACCTCCATTCAGCTCTGTTCATTTGTGGCACAAAAGTCTTTTATTCATTCTTGTTCACAAAACTGTTGGTGAAAGTTAGCTATGTAGATCAGTTTTATATAGTTTTAGGCCCGTTTGGAGATTCAGTATTTGAGCTGGGAAAGATATATACTTACCTAAGTATGTAGAGAGCTATCTTGCCTCATCTTTTAAAATCCCAGAGTACAAAAAGGATATATATGTATTGGCAAGTTTTTCTTGTAAGCTATGATTTATGAAGTAGTTCAATATAAGCACACATAATAGATACAGTTTAATTTTAGAGAAGATTTTAACTGCTTTTTGAAAAGTTCAGCCTTAATACTTATTTAGTTCACTTAAATATTGATCGTTTTTATACATCAAATCTAACATGTACATGAAAGACTAGTAGGATGAATATATATTAACCCATCACTCAATTTAAGAAATAGGATGTTTCCAATACTGTTTGAGCTTCCTCCTATTGAAGATAACACTATCTTTTGTGCATATTATTCCTTTGCTTTTCGTTATATTTACACTGCATTATACCACATGTGTGTATTTTCTTCTCCAAATAGCTCAACCTGGCTTCTCAGTCTGTATTGGAAGGACTCAATGCTTGTTTTGACCACCGAGGAGAAATCTATATTCCTGAGTTAGGAATGAGCTTTCAAGTACAGCATGAAAAGACAAAGATTTTTGGTTGTCAAAATCCCTTTAGACAAGGAGGCGGGAGAAAAGGCTTGCCCAGGTCTTTCCTTAACAGATTCACTCAGGTGAGATATCCTGTTATCACAGAGACCACAGGTGGAGTGTTGGGAGTGATAAGACTGCTTGCTGATATGTAGCTATTAAGATGCCTTCTATGAAAATGAGGGAGAATTAGTTTAACAGTTTGTTTTTCAATTCCATGTCTCTATGTGATGAATATCAATGCAACTGCTTTTCATTATCATTTCTCTCCTGGTGTGAATCCCTTGTTTTATGTTATGTCTGAGAGGACCTGGTTTATTTTCAATTGGAGGAGAGTAAGGTCACCATTTTCTGTAGGATTCTATTACTGTTCTCAGGATTAAGACCAGCGTAAACCTTTTCAAGTGTCTACATGATCTATTAAGACATTAAAAGAATTTTATAATGAAAACAGTGCATTTTAATTAAAGAAAAGTCAGAACAGAAAACTGCCAGGAAGAATTAAAAATCCAGTATTCTCCAAACCAAAGTGAACTATAATTCATATTTGGTATATTTTCTTACTGCCTTTATTCACACTTGCAGAGATAGTAGAGAGTGAGAGAGGAGAGCATATGCTCAATTATTTTAACATCTGTTTTTTAAAGTTTGGCTAATCTAGTGGTTTGGAAATGGCTGTAGATATTAGCTTTCTTTAATGTTCCTGTCCCTTGATAATTAAGAATTTCCTAAGTATCTTCTGAGAATAGTTTATTATGAAAAAATTTCAGATATTGAAAACTTAAACAGATTTATATGTTCATATGCCTACCATTCAGAATTTTGGTAGGAAATTTAAAAAAATATACTTAAAAATGAATTGCATATCTGTATTTCTTTAGTTTAGTGGAGCTCACAGGAAAAACACCACAGTTGCTTTATATTTCAAAGATTTTATATGCTTCGGTATCTTAAAAATGAAAGGAGTTTCTAGAACAAAAAACTGTGTGTGTGTGTGTGTGTGTATGTATAGCTGATATCAAATAAAAACTATATATCACAAGTGGTAGTCATTTTTGCTGTTTAGTAAAGAGAAACTATAGCTTCTCTCCATGTTATTTTTGGATTTTATAGGTCTTTGTGGATCCCCTTACAGTAATTGACATGGAGTTCATTGCTAGTACTCTGTTTCCAGCCATTGACAAAAATATTGTTAAGAAAATGGTTGCTTTCAACAATCAGGTAAATACCTACTTGTATTAATTGTTCTTTATTTTCCTGGCTGTAATTGAACTATTATTTTCTGGGATAGTAACAAATTACCAGTCTTTCTAATATAAATCACAAGTTTATAGTGGAAGGGAAGCTACTAATTTGAGGGTTACAGTAATTCAGTTTTTTTTAAATTTAATCTTTATTGTTCAGATTATTACAATTGTTTCTCCTTTTTCCCCCCATAGCTCCCCTCCTCCTTTTTCCCACTCCACCCTCTGCCCTTACCTCCCGCCACTGTCCTCATCCATAGGTATACAATTTTTGTCCAGTCTCTTCCTGTAACCCCACACCCCTTTCCCCCTGAGAATTATCAATCCACTCCCATTCTATGCCCCTGATTCTATTATATTCACCAGTTTATTCTGTTCCTCAGATTTTTAATTCACTTGATTTTTAGATTCACTTGTTGATAGATATGTATTTGTTGTTCATAATTTTTATCTTTACTTTTTTCTTCCTCTTAAAGAATACCTTTCAGCATTTCATATAATCCTGGTTTGGTGGTGATAAACTCCTTTAGCTTTTTCTTATCTGTGAAGCTCTTCATCTGACCTTCAATTGTGAATGTTAACTTTGCTGGGTAGAGTAGTCTTGGTTGCTATTCATCACTTGAATATTGCTTGCCACTCCCATCTGGCCTGCATAGTTTCTGTTGAGAAATCAGCTGACAGCCCTTTGGGTGCTCCCTTGTAGGTAACTAACTGTTTTTCTCTTGCTGCTTTTAATATTCTCTTTTTGTCTTTTGCCCTTGGCATTTTAATTTTGATGTGTCTTGGTGTGGTCCTCTTTGGATTCCTTTTGTTTGGGGTTCTCTGCACTTCCTGGACTTGTAATTCTATTTCTTTCACCAGGTGAGGGAAGTTTTCAGTCATTGTTTCTTCAAATAGGTTTTCAGTATCTTTCTTTCTCTTCTTCTGGCACCCCCATAATTCTGTTGTTGGTACGCTTGAAGTTTTCCTAGAGGCTTCTTACACTATCTTCAACTTTTTGGATCCTTTTTTTTTTTTTTTGCTTTTCCAGTTGAGTGTTTTTTGCTTCTTCGTATTTCAAATCTATGACTTAATTCTTGTGTTCCTCTAGTCTGCTGTTGGGTCTCTGTATAATATTTTTTATTTCAGTCAGTGTATGTTTAATTTCTAGTTGGTCTTTTTTCATATCCTCAGAGGTCTCGTTAAATTTATCGGCCTTTTCTAGGAAATTCTTGAAAAACCTTATAACCGTGGTTTTGAACTCTATATCCAGTGGTTTGTTTTCCTCCATTTCTTTTGTTTATGATCTGTTTCTTTGTCTCTGCATTTTCGCTGCTTCCCTGAGTTGGTAGGGTGGCTTTGTGTGCTAGGTGCCCTATATGGCCCAGTGGGTCAGCCTCCCAGTTACCTGAGGTGGACACTCCTGGTGCATCCCTTTGTGGACTTGTGTACAGCATTGTTGTAGTTAAGTCTTGATTGTTGTTGGTGTCACTGGGAGGAATTGACCTCCAGGCCAATTGGTTGTGAGGACCCCCGTGTCTATAATGGAAGAACTGCTGTGCTGGAGACACGCTTATGGGGCAAGACTTGCTTCAGGTGGGGCTTTGGTGCTCACTGAGTCTGCCTCTTGAATGTGTCACTGATGCATGTGAGTAGTTGAAATCTGGTGTTGTCTCACACTGACGACTAGATACACTAGTTTCTGGATCTCCAATGGGGTTCAGATCAGCTACTGTCTGAGGCCACCCAGCAGGAGATACAGTGAGAACTACAGTTTTTTCCTCTTTGCTTGGGGTTTGGAGGTTTTGGAGCTGTCTGACCAGAGCTGCGGTTAGTTAGGTTAAGCTGCAATAGGGCAGACCATTTATATGCAAAAGGTGCTGCGTGGAGCTTGGGTGGGTTTGTAGATTGTGCGGGGCGGGGTCTCAGGAAGTCACTAGGCTAGGGCGTGACAATCAGTGATGGCTGCCATTCAACCATCTCTGTGTCTTTGCGTTTCCAAGTCCCCACATCCCGCATCCCAGCACAGTAAACAATGATTGCTGTGCGCACCTCTGCAAGAAAGTCACCCTCACTTTCCTACCCGATGGCAGACAGTCCAGCTTTTCCCCGTAGGAGTTTGGGTCCCCAGAGTCTCCCCAGAAACTGGAGTTCAGAGTAATCGGGAGCTTGTCTCCCTTTGGGTTGAAAAAAGCAACGCCTGCCGCCAGCCCAGATCCCGCGCCTCCGTACCTCAGCTTTTCAGCGCTTGTGCACGTCTCAATGCTCTTTTCTCTTTCCTTCTAGTTGTAGAACTTCCACTCAGCTAGCTTTCCCGTGGTTCTGGGTGATAGATGTTTTGTCTTTTAGTTGTAGTTTTGAAATTGTTGTGCGAGGCAGCAGTTTAGGCGTTTACCTATGCCGCAGTCTTGGTTTCTCTCCAGTAATTCAGTTTTGTTCTATGTACCAGTGTTAATGCTTAGAGGGTATTTCTTGTATTTAGAAGTCTGGATTGGAAAATGAGACATCTAAATCAGGCCTATTAATTTCTGCTTCAGATTATGTATGCATTTATGCTACGATAATAGTACTTAATGCAGTGCTTAGCAATGGGACATGTTTTTTAATAAAGGTATTTTCTTTTTAGATTGATCATGAAGTGACTGTTGAGAAGAAATGGGGGCAAAAAGGAGGACCATGGGAATTCAACCTCCGGGACCTTTTCCGCTGGTGTCAGTTGATGCTGGTTGACCAGTCCCCTGGCTGTTATGATCCTGGTCAGCATGTGTTTTTGGTCTATGGTGAAAGAATGAGAACCAGGGAAGACAAAGAAAAGGTGAGTATCACATTTTTGCTTTGTGTTTCTTATCATCTGGTAGTTGATTTCTTCATAAGGGAGAGAAGGGGCATACTCACAAATATTAAATTCAATAAAGCTGCTTGGAAATTTATAAATTAAGGGAAGAGCCTATACATTTACCTACCTCAGGGTCTCACAGTATAGAATAGTTTGCATTGGAGTACACCCTGTGCTTACTCAGCTGAATCCTCATGATTGTAAACTTCCCAGAACAGTATTACCTCCAGTGCTAAAAAGCTAGGTTTCCATCCTCTTTCCAGGCACACAGGGAAGAAGCAGCAGCAGGAACAGACACCCAGTAGGAGAGGGGGGCTTTTTTTTTTTTTTTTAAGGTTTTTTTGTTTTTAAATAAGTGTTAGATTACACAATATTTTATCTAAAAACTATAAGTGGATATAAAGAGAAGATAATCTAAATGGAAATAAAAATACCCCTTCATAAATAGAAAATAAAACTTGAATTCCCAGCTTCATAAACTGTAGTAATGTGCACATTTTACTTTGTGGTAAAGTCCAGTTTCACTGAATACTCAAAACAGCTGCTGGTGGGAGGTGCTGTCATGACCTCTTACAAATAAGGACCCAAGGCTCAGAGTCATGGAGTCTCACAAGTAGCAAGTGGTAGAGCCAGCTCTCAGCCCAGACCTTTCCAGTTTTCTATTCTTCTGCCACATCACAACGGCTTAAAACTGTTTAACACAGATCTATGCATTAGAAGTAGTAACTTCCTTCTTGAAATCTGACGTCGTGGCTATCCCATAGTGCATGTAGTTTTCACACCTTTCATTCTGCTCAGTGCCCAGATCCCTTTGTATGTGGTATTCAGCATCCAGTTAGATGGTAACAACTCATTTATTATGTGTAAGTGGCTTTCCGTCATTATAAGCAGTACAGAATGTTCTGCTAGTATTCTTTTTACAGCTTTATTGATATATAGTTCATGTACCATCACCTAGTATTTTAATTTTTTTATTCTCTTACTAGGTACAATGTGTAAATTGTGGCTAGACACTGGCCAGTTGTTGGGTAATTGAGGCTGGTCAGATGGTGCATCACTGTAGGCTGTGGAAGGTTTCCACCACTCCTCTAATTGAGTTATTATAATTGACCAGATAGATTTTTCTGAAAAATAAAATAAAATGGTAGGAAACATAATAGTAGGAGAAAGGTTATAAAAGCTGGAAGGGTTCAGATAAATTAAATCTGACTTTATAAAGCAAAGTAAACCATGTAGATTGTGAAAGTATTTATAATTTTTACTCTGGTGGGTTATCAGGAAGAGAGGATGATAAGTTTTAGAGTGGATTATAAAGCCAGAAATTGCCTGGACCCAGGAGTAGGTGACAAGAGCACTTTCTCTTGTGCTACATGTTGACCCGCAGTCAATGTTTAGCATTGATTGTGATTTTACCTTTTTTTCTCTTAATATTCCTGAAATCTACATATTTATACATGTATGTATGTATGTTGTATAATTGACATGCAACATATTAGTTTAGGTGTACAACACAATTTGGTATTTGGATACATTGCAAAATGATCACAATAAGTCTAGTTAATATCTATCACCTTACATAGTACAAATCATTTTTTTTTCTTTTGATGAGAACTTTTAAGATCTACTCTCTTTGCAACTTTCAAATATGCAATACAGTATTATTAACTGTAGTCACCATACTGTAGTGATTATGTATATTATATCCCCATGACTTACATATAGTAGCATTATTTTTATTTTCTGACTTCTGCCCAGCAAGCAACTTGGTGTAAATATTTCATGTGGCTGGAATTTTCCTGCTGCTAAGGTCTAAATTGGTGTTTTTTATTACTTCCCCATCACCCGCTTCCTTTTCCCACCCCTGCCCCAACTCCTTTTAGATTTTTAAAAGTGATCCAAAAAAGAAGTAAAGTTCATGGAAAGTTTTCTAACAGTGTTCCTGCTAAGGAAGAGATAACTAAATGTTAATAATGAGAGAACTAACTTTGGTTGTCAGGTTACATAAATATTTAGAAGGATAATACAGTGCTTTTGGAGTCAGACTGCCTTAGATTTAAAATCAGTTACTAATCATGAGCAAATAATATAACTTGTGAATCCTGTTATCCATCTACATATATAAAAGCTTAAGCGACCAGATGACTGGTCACTATGATGTGCACTGACCACCAGAGGGCAGACGCTCAACACAGGAGCTGCCCCGTGGTGGTCAGTGCGCTCCCACAGTGGGAGCGCCGCTCACCTGACCTACGGACGCCAGATTCTGGGCATCAAGCTCAGCTGTGGTGATGCAAGTCTCTCCCACCTCCGTGGCAGCACTATCGAGCAGTAGCTACTGGGTGGCTACAGCAAATGCAGCAGGGCTGGCCTGGGCTCAGGCTCTTCCCCAGCCGCCTGCCACTTCACATACTACTACATCCCCCAAAAGGGTCCCGGATTGCGAGAGGGCACAGGCCAGGCTGAGGGACCCCACTGGTGCACGAATTCATGAACCAGGCCTCTAGTATCTATATCTGTTTTGCAAGGCCAAGTTATCAGAAGTACTCTCTATTAAAACAATCACTGTAATGTTTGGCACATAGTAGGTACTCAAGAAATAGGCATTTTTCTTTATAATATTCATATAGTTATCCTTCGTCTATCTTTTTAGCTTGTATCTTGAATGATGAAAACAAATTTCTTTTTTTATCTCTGGATTTGCCATTGTAGTCATGCTTTATTTAAATTTATGGTACATTCACAATGGAATCTCAGATAGTTTGAGATTACATGACTGCTCTTTTCTTGAGCTCCAGTTTGCTTTCATTCTGAAGAATTAAATAGATATAGTAAGAGAAAATCCTAAAGAATAATGATATTGTGAATAGTTTTCTCACAATATTGTGACTCAAATTGCTGTGCATGTTTTCTAGAAGTGTTTATTTTAGAAGGTGTGACTCAGAATTTGATGGAGTGATTTGTGTTTTGATTGTTCCATCTTCTTCCTTTAGGTCATTGCTATATTTAAGGATGTGTTTAGTTCAGATTCAAACCCATACATGGGAACCAGACTATTTCACATCACTCCCTATGATGTTCAGGTGAGACGACCAACAAAATCCTCTATTCTTTTACAATTTTCTAATTTCTTCTGGTCTCACTATCAGGCACACTTGCTAAGTCTCACTGGCATGTCTTTTTCAGCTGGGCTACTCAGTTCTTTGCCGTGGCAGCTATGTTACTCCCCCATCTCGCCATCCCCTGTTGCTCTTGCACCAGTCGTTACAGTCTCTGGAGTCAATTATGAAGTGTGTGCAGATGAGTTGGATGGTCATCCTTGTGGGTCCAGCCTCTGTGGGCAAGACCAGTCTGGTCCAGCTTCTGGCACAACTTACTGGTCACACATTAAAGATCATGGCTATGAACAGTGCAATGGATACGACAGAGCTTCTGGGTGGATTTGAGCAGGTAAGGGTCTGATTGGTAGTCTTCTGGGTTCGTGGTGACTATAAGCAGCAGCAGTCTTTGGTTCTGGCACACGGCTATCATGAATTCACATGCTCTGGATATTTCAGGTTGACCTTATACGGCCTTGGAGGCAGCTGCTAGAGAAGGTGGAGAGCACAGTGAGGGCACTGTTAAGAGACAGCCTCCTTGTCAGTGCTGATGATGCAGAAGTAGTCCTGCGGGCCTGGAGTCATTTCCTTCTGACATATAAGCCCAAATGTCTTGGAGAAGACGGTAAAGGTGTCACGATGGAGATTGTCAACAAGCTGGAAGCAGTATTATTGCTTATGCAGCGACTCAACAATAAAATCAACTCATACTCCAAGGCAGGTGTGTGTGTTTGATGTGTGTATCAGACATTTACTATTGTCCATTTAGTGTCCATGTACAGGTAATATATTTGTAAATGTGATGCCCATAGTTTTTTTAGTGATTATTGGCACCCAAATTTTGAAACTGTTTGTCTTAGAAAGTAAACTGAAGCTGATGTGCAGTATCCACAATTGGTGATCCTAAACAGGGCAACCAAGGAAGAAATTGGCTTCCTGAGTTAATGGTTTATTTTGTGTATAACCAGCTATAATGACAAAGCTATAAGCTAGTCTTATTGTTTATTGGCCTTTTGGAAAGACTTAATAGTTTCTCAGGATTTGGCATTTTGAACTGAAGAATAAATGCTCTAAATTGATAGTTAGGATATGTTTAGTATTTGTGTATAGAAAGTGGAAGAAATTTCCTCAATATGGAAATTTAACTTCCCTCATTTTGTGGTGCAGCATTCCTTATGTATCATGGCCCTATGCTATCTGTCGTCCAGTGTCTGAAAGCAGTTGTTTCATATATTTTGCCTAGTTTTCTGATTGTTGACAGTGGAGGTTAGGTCTAAATCTTATTATTTCCTATGATTAGAAGCAGGAATTCAATATATATTACCTTGTGTAATGAAAAAGGGTCATAAAATAATTTCTAACAAAAAAAGAGCAATTGAAAGATTTCTAGGGATGGGCTATATAAACTATAAAGCGCTAGGCAAATAAATACCAGTTGTTACTATAATTATATGGTCATTATAAAGGAAGCCCAGTTTAACAACATTAATTTCATTGTGCCAACTAATAACACTTGTTTGTAATAAATGCAGTAATACATGGGAGACATTACTCTCCTTCTGCCATTTGAGAATTTATAGCACATAAGGATTATTTATCTTTATCACCCTCAACTCACCTTTATCCATTAATTCAAAATGCTATTAAGAAGTATTTTCTGCCCCCAAACTTTTTTTCTTGTCTATTTTCTTTAAACAAAACCACAACTTTTTTCCTATTGACTCTACTATGAAACTTTAAAACGTCAGGGCAGGTGTTTTCGACTTTCTTTTAATAAACTTGGTTTTTGTTGTTTTTATTGTCCTTGTTTGAAATTAAGTGATGTGGCTGTGACATTTCAGAGTTTGCCAGACTTGTAGAAGAGTTCCGAAGCTTTGGGGCAAGGCTGGTGCAGTCAACCAGTGGCGGCAGCCATGGCACTTTTGAATGGGTCGACAGCATGTTGGTTCGGGCCCTGAAGTCTGGAGATTGGCTTTTGATGGATAATGTTAACTTTTGCAAGTAAGATCCTTTTGCCCAATCATGAGTGAGCCTGACTGAAATTTGGAATATGCTTGTCAGAGTAGTTACTGAGGTAGAAGTTTTGGTGTTTTTAATATGCTGTTTCTTAAGTAAAAATGCATCCTCAGCCACGTTCTGTAGGTTTCTCCCTGTGGTGAACTTACTAGTTGGTAATTAGACAGCTGCAAGATTTTAGTGAGATGAACTGAAGGCTAACAGAATTGGATTACATTTCCATTGAGTCCTTTTTATTTAATACCAGAGTGACCAGATAATGGTCATTTTTGAGTGCAGATTTCCGAGTTACCTTTAAGTGATAATGGGGGGGGGGGGTGGCGGAAGAGAAAAGAGTTACAGTTCAGGGAATTTACTGTCATTTTCCATTATTTTTTCAGCAAACTGTTTTGTGATTTTACTGTGTATGGATCTCTGGACTGTTTGCCTTGAGAGTGAAAGTGGGAATTGATGGGAAAGATCACAGTTCTGTGTAGGGGAGTGATTTGTGCTGAGAGAAGACATGGGTCAGGAGCAGTGGGAGGCTTGTGCAAGGAAAGCAGAGTCAAGGCAGCATGTCAGTCTGTCCCCCATTTTAACTCTCTCTGTGCAGCCCGTCCGTGCTGGATCGTTTGAATGCTTTGCTTGAACCTGGAGGTGTCCTCACTGTTAGTGAGAGAGGAATGATAGATGGATCCACTCCCACTATAACACCACATCCCAATTTCAGGTATGTGTGCCTCTTAAGTTTGTGCCTAATAATCTGACAGCCTCGATAGCAGAGGCTGACATTCAGTAGGCCTTTTTTAGGTATTATATTGACAGCCCTGTTATAAGTATGTTCACCCATTCCTTGATTCAGCTAGCTATTTATTGAGACCCTGCTCCTTGCCAGGCTCTGGGGATTCAGTGGCAAATGAGAGACACAAGTCCTGCGGTGGGTTGGTGGTGAAGGGTAGAAGCAGGGAGACCAGTTACAAGCCTTTTGCAGTAGTTCAGGGAAGAGATAATGATAGTTTATACTAGGTGGTCAGATGAATAGGATGTGTCATTGGCCTTGTGGGTTGAGAAAAAGAGAAAGTAAGGATGCTATCTAAGTTTTTCACTTGAGTAATGGGGTAAATGGGGGTGCTGTTCACTGAGAAAGTGAAGAATGCTAAAGGAGCAGGTTTGGTGTGGGAGGGTCAGCAGGGAATTGCTGTTTAGTGTTGGAGATGTCCGATAGCTAGATGGAGGTGTTAACTGGACATTGAACGTTTGATGCTAATTGTTTCAGGAAAACATAGTGCTGCTTTTTCTGCACTCTGTAGGTAATTTGGAATGATGAATTATTTACCGCCTGGTTTGGGAAATACCTGAAGTTAAGAAACTTAAAGTTCTCAGATATCAGTAAGGGTGCAATATTTAGTTCCTAAGGAAAGTAAGGTTTAGAGAACGGATTTGCTGTGTATTGATGCATTTTAGAACTAGAACATAGAATACATACGACAATAGCAGACTTTTCATTAGTGGTGACTCCCTTGATAAACTCCCTGAAGATGAGCCAAATAAGGTTTGCCCTCACCCGTTGTTCCTGAGCTGCACCACTGGTTGCACTGGGATTTAAATTTTTTCCCCTTTGAATTGCTGTGTTACTAGACTTTTTCTCTCAATGGATCCTGTTCATGGAGAAATATCCCGAGCTATGAGGAATCGTGGGCTTGAAATCTACATTTCAGGAGAAGGGGATGGGAGCATCCCAGATGACCTGGATCTGAAAGTTCTGCTGCACAGCTTTGGGTTGGTGGGGAACAGTGTGTGTGACACCCTCTTGGCTCTACACAGAGAGACCCAAAGTGCTTTCATAGGTAAGGTGCTTGACTTCTAGGCCTCTGCAGGATTTTATTCCTGTGGAAATTCATGTGTTACTCCGTGTGACTGCTGGTTCAGGAGTTCTTTAGCGTACATAGACATTACCACAAAATGTAGATGTTCTAGTAATCTCCTTCCCCCTAATAGCAGGTCTGCGTGAGGCACAGGAATTAGTTGAAAGAAGTTTCCCAGGTAATTCTGATGCATGCAATCAGAGGCCCGCATGTTGAAGAATACTGCTTCAGGCACTGAGATTGTGAAGTTTGTCTCTTATTTCTTTAGGATCATCATTTGAGTTGTTTAAATAGACAGATGTTACTTCTTCCAAGTGTACGAGAAAAAGCAATAACAGTAGTAATAATAAATGGAAACCTATTTATTGAATAACTACTAAGTATTAGGTTCAATGTTGGTTGCTTTTTTTAGTTTTCACATTAGTTCTGCAAGGCATGTCTTTCTATTTTACAGATAAGGCTAAGAGAAGTTGAGTAACTCATCAAAGCCAAATAGTAAATAACGACAGCTGGCATTTGAAAGTATGTCTGTTGGATTTCAAAGCACATGGTCCTTTATGAGGCCATGGTCATTTTGTCCCCTTCATTGTGTGTCAACTTAATAGGAAGGTTATATATGACCAGCTTTATCACACTTGTAGTATGTTGCCACAAGTCCATGTTGTCTAGTGAGACTCTAAAGTCCACTTAGAAGGCTTTCTAAAATAAGTGTCTGGGTAGCTTTGAGTGAAGTGATTTGATGTGAAGGTGGAATTCCTCCATTTTCATTGGAGATTTCGCAGAATCTATTGCTCATAGATGGCAATATTTTTTCTTTATAGGTTCTCCAACATCATCTATTTCAACTCTAATTCAGACAGCCTTACTCATTGTGCAGTACCTGCAGCGAGGGCTGAGTTTAGACAGAGCCTTTTCTGAAGCGTGCTGGGAAGCATATGTCCGCTCCCAGCACTCACCAGCAAACCAGAAGGTACCATGAAGTGTTTCACACTGCTTTCTAAATTATAACACTCTACATTATTTAGTACAAGGAAATTCTTTTTTGTTGATGATAAATTTAATGACCATGGCGGTTATTCTCTAATAGAGATCTTGTATCCAGGTACTTTTCTGGAAAGTTGGTTAAATGTGAATATTACATGTTGAAATTTATCATCAGAAAATGTAGCAGTTAGCTTATAATGTACATTTTTGATACAACATATATGTTGGTGCCTATACACCATGCATTTTTATCTCCTACCAGCTCGTGCAAGCTTTACTGGAGAAACATATTTCTTCTCTGCAAGCACATGAAACCTGGGGTAGCTCCATTCTTGCTGTGGGGCTGTGGCCAGATTCTCTGCCCTCAGCTCTCTTTGCTATGGAAGATTCTCACCTCTCTATTGTACGAAGTGATGGACAGATCTTAGCATATTGCCTCAATAGGATGAGCATGAAAACGAGCAGCTGGGCAAGGTTAGCAGAGCCTTGGGCCTGTGTGTCTCTGGCATCTTCACTGTGTTGTTGTTTTTTTATGTAATGTTTGTCACCCAACATATTAGACGAGAATGTTATGTGGCCATTTATTACCAGCTGTCAGAGGTTCATTGTGATATTGCTCTCTATTTGTTATGCCCGGTGCATGAAATTTGTGCACTGGGGTGGGGTGGGGTGGGAGGGGGTGTCCCTCAGCCCAGCCTGCACCCTCTCTAATCTGGGATCCCTCTCACAATCTGGGACTGCTCCCAACAGCTCGCCCGCCTGCCTGCCTGCCTGCCTGCCTGCCTGCCTGCCTGCCTGCCTGATAGCCCCTAACTGCTTCTGCCTGCCAGCCTGATCATTCCCTAACCACTCCCCTGCCAGCCTAATTGCCCCTAACTGCTCTCCCCTGCAGGCCTGGTTCCCCCTAACTGCCCTCCCCTCCTGGTCTGATCACCCACAACTACCCTCCCCTGCCAGCCATCTTGTGGCGGCATCTTTGACCACATGGGGCAGCCATCTTGTGCAAGGACATGAGGCTCAATTTGCATATTACCTCTTTTTTATATAGAATTCATTCGGTATATCTTTGTCCTCTTCAGAGGGGACTCATCTTTTCCCCAATACCTCTTTGATCTGTTATCTGTAAAGTTATTTTCCTGGTTCTTTGAAATGTGAAAATGAAAGTTCATTCTAGTACTGACTTTGAATATTCCAATGAATTTCAGGATTCAGCCTCTTACCTTGCCAGACTTAGAGAAAATTATGCAGTCCCCCAATCCCGAGAGCCTGAAATTTAGTTCTGTCGAAGTGGATACTTTTTGGATTGATGAACCAGAAGTTCTGGCCATGGCTGTTAAATTGCTCATAGAAAGAGCAACCAATCAAGATTGGATGCTCAGAGTTAAGTGGCTTTACCATTTAGCCAAGAATATACCACAGGGGCTTGGTGAGTAGAAAAGCTTAATTTGCATAATGAGTGAATTTATACCTCTCCTGTTTTAGTGCCTTAGCAGCTGTGTTATTCTATCTAACTACATTGCTACTTTACATAGGGGAGATAGCATAGCAAGAAATTTGTGACCTAGCATTACTGTTTGTGTAGTTGTTAAAAAATTAGAAATCATATCTGCCCTTAGGTATGTCCCAAAAGAAACTTTTTTCCTGATAATGCTTAGCATTTCAAGGTCTGTCCACCTTTATGTCAAATCCATCAGGAAAATGTACTATATTATGTAACTTTTTATTTTCTCAAACATCCTGCTTTTTGTATAAATAATGCTGCACAACCATTTTATCTGGGATAGGTGTTGCTTTTGGTGAATTCATTTCCCCTAGAGATTTATTAATTCCAGGTGCTCTAAGTTGTCATGCTTAACATTTTTGTACTTTTTTCATTCTAAAAGATGAAAAAGCAGCAGTAGCAACATCACATGGGTTGTAAAGTACAGGACATGGAATTTGTTGGTAGAACTTGTTGTTTAAAGTAATTAGATTACATGAGCCTTTCTGCCCCATGAGAATTTATAGATAAGCCAATAAATGTGTATATTATTGTGGTAATTGTGATCTGTCTAAAAATGGTTCCTGTATGATAGCTACTAGCCACAGGTCACAGTAAGGTAACCATGAACTAATTAAGGTGAAATAAAATCTGAAGTCCAGTCCCTTAGTTGCACTGACCACATTTCAGTTGCTAACTAACAGGTGACTAGTGGCTGCTGTAGAACATTTTCATGATTGTGCAGAAAGTTTGGTTGGACAGCCTGCTTTAGATACTAAAGTTTGCTTCTCCTTCTTCCACAGAGTCAGTACAGATTCATTTGGAAGCCAGTGCTGCATCTCTTAGGAAATTTTACTCAAATTCTCTCTCAGCTGGGATCAGTAATGTCATCAAAATATTACAACCAAATATAACAGGTACTGCACCTGATTTGATTTCCATTGAGTTCCCAGGGGAAAGACCTGTCAGAGCTACCACTGCAGCATGGTATTTTTTAGAACACTCGGAGCATCTGGATGCAAATTCCACTTTTTTGTCTGAAACCAGCTATTTATCCTTCAGTTTCTGAAAAAGGATGTTACACAGTGAAGTGGGAAGAACATGGGAGTTGGAAGGTGGCTCTGGTTCCAACTTGTCCACAGACTGGCTTGTTGATTTGGGTCCCATCATTCATACTCACTGCCTGTGTTTGAAAAACATGGAAGTTAAATTCACTTATATAGGGTCCCTTCTACTTATATCATTGTATTACTTATTAGTACTGTTAACAGAAAGGTTTTTTAAACTAGAAAGCTATTTGACTTGAAAGGGCAACAAGGATCAATTGCTTGAGGAAATATAAACCCTTGATAAAAGTTATAAAGCCTTCAATAAAAAGTTATAAAACCATAATGATGAAAGAAATAGCCATCCACGCTTTATATCAAATGAAGTATTCAAAAAAATTTTTTTAATTAACTGGTGAGATAGAAGACTTGTTTACTGGAGCAGAATAATATAAAGTTGATTGAACATAAGCATTAATAAGGAAAATGGGGGACATTTTCACATACAGGTTTTTAATTTCTCACCCCCATCTTCATTTGATGTTGATCAAATATATACCATTAGCCATTTGCTTTAGAAAGTATGCATGATGCCTTTGTGCTAAACCAATTCCCCTATGTACACTAAAGGTAATGAGGTGAATGATTGTGAAGCAATAAAGCGATAGAAAACTACTGTAAGTAGTCAGGTTATGGCTGAACTAAGTGGTGGCTTTCCAATTATGAAATAATTTTGGTCTTTGAGAATATAGTTCTAGAGTAGAGTAGCAGGTTCCCTTTTTAGCAGACACCACTTGCCCACTGTTGGAATCTTCCTTTTCATTTTCCTTTTCAACTGTGTAGCTCTGGATTGACTAGTGTTACTGGATTTTGGGATATGGATTTCTTCCTTGATGTGCCTTACACAGTTGGCATTTGTCGTCTACTGTATGGCGGAAGTCTTTAAAATTTGAAGCACTGACCTGTCTTATGTAGGCACCTTCAAGTTTAATGTTAGCATTGTTTTGTCTTCACCTCCCTCCCTCTGGTTCTCACAACTTCTCGGGGGAGGGCAGGCGGTTAGAGACTGATCACTGGTGCTTGACAGAGAAGTGCCAAGTTTGAGCCAAAGGAGCTCAGTGAGGTGTCAGCAGCAACAAGAAATGGCTTTTAGGTGGAATAACCTTGTTTTTTTATTGAAGCAAATAATGAGAGGTATTTATTCATTTTTTGCCATGTAAGTTAGTTTTCTTGTGGTTAATTGCAAAAGATTGGGTAATTAAGCCCATGGATTATTTTTCTGACCAGTAGTAGGATCTGAGCAAGTGAATGCATTGGTTAGAATGTTTATGTTCTAGTAATGATTGCCTTTATATCCTACAGTGGAATGAATTTTCAGGACTGGTAGAAATTTTGCATTTAGAAAGGAAATAGCATAAAAGGTGTTGAACCCTACTTTCTTAGTATCATGTGCTGAAACCAGCATTTCTCTGTGCCACCTCTTCCCCATCAGTACTGAATGTGGTCAACTTAAAACAATGAAAGCTCTCAATAAAAATTTGCCAGGCAAGGAGTTTAAAGCCAAAATTCTTTTTTTGTTTTGTTTATTAACCAGAAGAATTTGTGATTCCTTTGGACCCTCGATGGAATATGCAGGCTTTGGACATCATTCGAAGTTCGATGGACTTTGACCCACAAACGGACCAGTCTGAGCAGCTCTTTGCCCTTTTAGAGTCCATTGCAAACAAGTAGGTGAAGCCTGCTCTTCTGGGCATTGTTTGCCTCATTGTACACTTTGGTTTCTCAGATTACACCTTTCCTCAGTCTCTGTCTTATGTTTGTTAAATCTTCTGAACCTAATACCCACTCGGTGATGGGCATGATTGCCTCTATTACCACTTCTCCTTTGTGCTCATAGAAGTAATTCTGACTGTGATGTCAAAATTCCTTTAATTTTTGCAGGTTCTTAATAATTAAATAGGGTGCTTTAAGAGAAACACCAGCTAAGCATTAATGGTGGGATATATTTTATGGTTAATTCTTTATCATTGGATAGTCATGTTTCTACTATTTTCTAGTTATGATTCCCTGTAGCTCCCTCCATTTTCATCTACCTGTTCTCTCACATGTCCTTTCCTTAGTCATCTGTCTGTCTCACTATTTCATTTCCTGAAATGCTAGAGACGTAACATAGCACCTGCATGCTTATGTTCATGCTCACATATAAATTTACCTAATTGGCATATAAGCTAGCCTTTACTCACCTTTTAATGTAATGAACAGCAGTTTTTTTTAATTGGCCATCAGTGTAATGCATTCTTTAAAATAATTTTGTAATGGAGGTATAATGCGCATTACAGAAAAGTGCATTTAATGGGTATGTATGGTTTTGATGAGTTTTCCCAAAGTAAACTCATGCATCTGATGAGTGCTAGCACCTCAGAGAACCCCTTGTTTCCTCCTCTAGTAACTCCCTCTCAACCTTCCTAGGTGACTTCTAACACCACAGATTAATTTTATGATGCTCAGTTTTTAAGGTCCCAGTACAGTTTTGTGGGATCATAACAGAGCAACAGAATGAGGCCTGGCCATGTACCTAGACATAGCCTTTTCCAGCCATCTGTCCTCCTCCTACCAACTTTGTTGTCATCACTCTCACCTGTTTCTCTAGTCCAGATTTGTAGAGGCAGGAGAGGAATGTCAGGTTGAAAGACATTGATGTTTCAAGGATTCTCAGGATTCAGCAGATAGACGATGTGATTGAAAAGTATTATTCATCAATAATAATTTGTTATGGTATTGAATCTCATTTCAGGACAATCATATATCTTGACCGGGAAAAACGAATTTTTACTGAAGCAAATCTGGCTCCTGTTGGTAGCAAAAAGTTAAGAAATAGTGTCTTAAGAATGTCCTTTGAATTCCATAAAGGTAAGAACACTGCGTTTCATATTCTTCAGTTACACATCTGATTGCAAAATGTTGCTGAAGTTAAGAGACATATTGATTAGCTGCTGCCGTTTTATTGGTATAACAACTCTATGCTATGTAGGCCCCATGTTCTGAAAGGGGAAAGGGAGGCACAGAGATGCTCAAGGTCACATCTCTAGCAACTAACAGTTAAAACTTGAAACCTAGGTCTGTTTGCTCAACAAGTACATGCTCATAAGTATTTGGTTATAGGTTCTTTCTTCCTCCTACTTTATTTTTTTTTTAATTGAAAAGATATCCATGCTTGTTGGGGAAAATTCCAACTAAATTCTATATAATAAAAGCCTGATATGCTAAGTGTCAAGTTGCCCGTTCAACCAACCAAAGCACAATATGCTAATGATATGCTAAGGCTGCTCAGCCACTCACTATGATGTGCAGTGACCGCCACGGGGCAGACAGTCAACCAGTTGACCAGTCTCTGTGGTGTGCACTGACCACCGAGGGGCAGATGCTCTGACCGGTAGGTTAGCTTGCTGCTGGGGTCTGGCCCATCAGGACTGAGCAAGACAGGCCAGACACGCCCTGGAGCCCTCCTGCAGTCCCTCCCCAGCTGGCCAACCTCCTGTGTCCCTCCCAGCCC
The DNA here is from genome assembly GCA_026230045.1 of Corynorhinus townsendii. Taxonomy (NCBI): domain Eukaryota; kingdom Metazoa; phylum Chordata; class Mammalia; order Chiroptera; family Vespertilionidae; genus Corynorhinus; species Corynorhinus townsendii. Next base: position 53,935,038 of record JAPDVU010000004.1, read on the forward strand.
TGATTGTGCACCCATGGGGTCCCTTGGCCTGGCCTGCTCCCTCTTGCAATCCAGGACCCCTCAGGGGGTGTTGGAGAGCTGGTTTTAGCCTAATCCCGCAGGCCAAGCGGAGCGACCCCACTGGTGCATGAATTCGTGCACTGGGCCTCTAATAGAAACATAAAATTGCAGAATTCAGCTTTTAAAGCTGTTACTGTTAACAGTACATTTGTTTGTATCTTCTTATATCTGTGCTCTCTGTCCATTCAAACATATATACACTTAGTTTTTCTTTTGTATTTAAATGAATACTTGTTTAAAATATGTATTACTCTATAATTTTTTTTTTCATTAAGACAGTGTGAACATCTATAGGTATGCATGCATAATCTGCAAAGTTTTAATAATAGTAGGCATAGAAGAGTTTCAAAATGGACCTTTGTACTGGGGATAATAATTTCATATTACAGCTGATTTTGAAAATGTCCAGAGATTAATTTGAATCTGATGGGATGTTTTTATTTTATTTATATCAACTATAAGATCCAGAGAGCTATCAGAGCCTGCCCCATGAAATTGTGGTCAATCTTGCTGCTTTTTTTGAACTTTGTGATGCACTAATCCTGCTTTGGGTACAGTCCTCCCAGGGAATAGTGTCTGATGCCAGTGTCAATGAGGTAAGGAAAAATGAACCTATTTTTATTCTAACATTTATCTTGGCACAAAGATTCTTAGGAATGAGACTAACTTCATTGTTATGTCAAATATTATTTTAGAAATTTAATTGTTCCTAACACTTTAAAACATATACACATTTTAAAGCTTTATTGGGGTATAATTGACATATAACAAATGGCACATATTTAAAGTGTTCCGTTATATATATATATATACCTATGAGTCCCTTACCACAATCAAGATAGTGAACATATATCCATTACCCTTAAACTTCCCTCATGTTCTTTTGTATTCCCTTCCTGACCCCTGCCCCCACCCCAACCATGTATATATTGCTCTGCTTTGTGGTACTATAGCATTTTCTATAAATGAAATTATGTAGTACATACTCTTTTTTTTCTGATGACTTTCATTCAAAATAGTTATTTTGAGATGTATCCATATTGTTTGATGTATCAAGAGTTCATTAAGATTGCCTAGTAATTCCATTGAATGTATGTATCATTACTTATTTATCAATGTATGTGTTGCTGGACTTTGGAGTTTTTAGTTTCATTTTAATTAAGCCTTTTAGATATCACTGTCACATGTGGATTTAATTGAGTTTTGAATCTGGATTATTCTAGTAATTCCATTAAACTAGAATAGCAGATCTTAAACCCTTTGGTCTCAAGACTCCTTTGTGGTCTTAAAAGTTACTAAAGGTCCAAAAGAACTTTTGTTTATATGGTTACATCAGTATTTATTAAATTAAGATACAAATCTGAGAAGTATAAAAAAATAGTTATTTATCTGTTTAAAAGCACAGTAACAGATCCATTTCATGTTAACATGAATAACATTTTAAATGAAAAATCAACTCTTTTCCAAAACAAAAATTAATGAGAAAGAGTGGTATTGTTTTACATTTCTGTATGTCTTTTTAAATTCTGGCTTTACTAAAGAAAGCTGGATTCTCATACCTGCTTCTGTATTCATTCTTTTGCAATATTATTTGTTTGGGTTGAAAAAACTGGCCTTTATTCATATTTATGAGGTTGGAAAAAGGAGGAGTATCTAAATAGACTTTTCATATAATTGTGAATATTTTTCTTTGATACTATACCACAACTTGACAGGTGGTAGTTTTATAAAGGTTACTTGTAATATGGAATCCAAAAAAATGTCACTAAACTTGTTATACATTAAAATCCATTGGTCTACCTTGCACTTTGAATAGACTTTTACCCTTGTGTGCATTTATAGCTGATGTATTGATAATTTGGAAAATACTGTTCACTGAGTTATCACATCTTCCAAATGCCGACATATTTCATTCTTCAATATAAATAAAGTCACAATCATAAAAAAAAATGACTGCAAACCTCATCGGAAAAATCTTTTAATATTAGGAAGTTGTTACGGTCTTAGTTTTTCAAAGTTTTAGGTTTTGCTTAAAAGCTTGAATTTTATCACTGGCAGCATGTACTCTGAATTGTTTTTCATGACCTGACAGATTCACTTCATTCTTTTCCAATACAGTGTTTGCCAGCTACCCAGTCACAGTTTGTCTGTTATCTTTTTTTTTTTTGTGTGCCATTAGTATAAATGTCAACATGGGAAAGAGGCAAGTAATGTGATATTATTGTTAACATAGCTTTAACTTCATGGAAACTGTAAAAGGAATCACCAATCTTGAGACTACTTGCTGTAAAAATACATTTTTGCAAGAGCAGTGTTGGAGACTCACATTTACCTAATTTGCATTCAGAGCTACATAAATGAAAACAGTGGGTATTGTCAGAAATTTGACCCTCACATATGTGGTCAGTTGATTTTTATTTTTATTTTTTGGGGGAGAGGGGGTTAATCCTCACCTGAGGATATTTTTCCCTTTGATTTTTAGAGAGAGTTGGAAGGAAGGGGGAGACACACACACACACACACACTGAAAGAGAGAGAGAGAGAGAGAGAGAGAGAGAGAGACATAGATGTGAGACAGACACATTGATTGATTGCCTCCTGCATGTGCCCCGACTGGGACGGAGGATTGAGCCTGCAACTGAGGTATGTGTCCTTGATTGGAATCAAACCCGTGACCCTTCAGTCCATGGGCGACAGGCTGACAATTCTAACCACTGAGAAACTGGCTAGCATGATCAGTTGATTTTGTTGTTATTGTTTTTGCCAGATGTGCAAAGGTCATTTACTGGAGACAAAGAGTCTATCCTACAAATGGAACAACTAGATGTTCATATAATAAAGTAAAAATTAGCCTTTATCCCTATCTTATTATATTGGAAGTTACTTCAAAAATGGACCAGAGCCTAATATTAAAGCCAAAACTGTGAACTGTCTAAAAGAAAACTTAAGAGAAAATCTTCATAACCTGAGGATAGGAAAAGATTTTGGAAGATTGTTTATAAAAGTTTCATCAAAATCAAACACTTCTATTCTTAATGGACAACTTTAAGAAAATGGAAACACTGGGAGCAAGTGTTTAAAAATCATACATAAATTATATAAACAAACTAATAAGACAGCCTAATTTAAAAAATGAGAAAGATTTTTTTAATAGATGTTTCTCAGAAGATAATAAGAATGCCTAGTAAGAACTTGCAAAATTGCAAGATCATTAGTTATCAAGGAAATGGAAATTGAAACCATAGTGAGGTGTCACACACTAAAATGGCTAAAGTTATAATCACTAACAGCAGCAAATATTAGCAAGGAAATGGAACAGCTTGGATTCGCCCATACTGTTGTTTGGAAGACAAAATTAGTGCCGCTGCTTTTTAAGACAAGTTGGTGGTTTCTTATAAAATTACCTATACACTTAACCATAAGACCCAGTAATTCTGTTTTCTCTAATGTAATAGCTCTGAACTTTTAAGTACTAGGAGGAAAGATTTTTTGCCTTCTCTGACTGCCTTAATGCCCCTAAAAACATTCCAGTGGAATATTAGACCTTTCATGGGTACGTGTTGAGTATTGGTTAGTAATTGAAGTCTATGTCTTCTGTCTTTTCTGGGAGATGTTTGTGAGCAGTTTTGGTTTCCTTTGTTTTTAGATCTTGGCTTCTCTGCGGTGGCGGGACCGGTTTTGGACTGTGGCTGACATAGTGAAAGTGGATGCCCCAGGGCTGGCCTTGCTTGCCCTTCACTGGCACTGGGTTTTAAAACATTTGGTCCGTCAGATTCCCCAACTCCTGATGAACCATGAAGACAAGTAAGACTCATGTTTAGAGTAATAATGTCCATATCTACAGTATTGATGATTTTAAAGAGAAGATGGCTTGGAATTTAAACTTTTCTTTGGATTATTCCGTTGGTCTACTAGTGAATGTAAATCAGATATAAAATGTAAATTATGTCTCTAGCATGTTCCCCTTTCCTTACTTCCCCTCTGCCCTTTTTCTCCTTCTCTAAAGATATTACAAAGAAGTCCAGACTGTCTCTGAGCATATTCAGAATTGCTTGGGGAGCCCAACTGGTGGCTTCACTGGTATAAAGAAGTTGCAGAAGTTCTTGGGACGACCGTTTCCTTTTAAGGTAAACCTTGGAATCATGTAATAATCAAAAGATTTGATTTCTTCTGAAGTTCTTCTGGAATGTGAAACTGCCATTCAGTTGGATTCCTCCTTGCCTGCAAAGCTTACCTTAAGTGTTAAGTAGCCAATGAATACTATTAACTGATTTGTTAAAGGTTATCATTTTACTTACTCTTGGGACTACTAAGGCTAGGTAGTAACTATTAGTAAAATCTTCTGAGAGCATCAGAACAAGCAAACCGTGTATTTTCTAGCAGTGTGGAAATTGTTTGAATCTTTTCTCAGACATGACTAGGTTGCTTAGAAGAACCACATTTCTTCTCTATAGTAGGCTCTCCTGGGTTTTATTGTTTCAGAAGAAGCTGGTGGTGGAGTGTTTTTCACAACTGAAAACTCTTAACAAAGCCCTTGCCATCAGGGAGCGGATGGCTGCCATGGGGGAGAGTGGATGGCTGGAAGACATCAGTCGGCTCCAAGTGGTTGCTTCTGAATGGACATTAAAGAAAAGTCTTCTACAGGCCTGGGGGTTGGTCCTCAGAGCTAATATTCTGGAAGATTTCAACCCAGGTAATATACTCTGCAATATGACCTGCTGAGGTGTGTGTACCACCCTGCAGCCAATAAGTTCTAAGTTTTTCCCTTAGGTATTAATAACATTTCACAAATACAACACTCAAGCTCAGGTTAAGCTGCACTGTGGTTAAGCTCACAGTCATATTACTGGCTGTTGAGAACCTGATCCTGTACGATTGACTGCTGTACAATGATGCCATATGTGTCCTTTTGTCCAGATGAATTGAAGAATCTTGTGAATGCTCAGTGTTTAGAAGTAAAAGCCAAAGGAATTTCACTTGGTTTTCTGGAACGCAAGCCCAATGACGCTTCCACCCCATCTCAACCAGACTTTACCTCCTTAATTCAACTCACCAGGAGTGTTCAGTTATGGCCTGCAATGGAGTATCTGGCCGTGCTTTGGCAGTACAAAGTGACAGCTGATTTTATGACACAGGCTTGTCTGAGAAGGTAAGCCATTTTCCTTGGGGGAACTTCTTTTCTTGTTAGAGTAATCTGTGCGTCCTGCATGTGACACAAAGCACAGACTTGTCTTGAGGGGGAGTAGTTGCCGAAGCAGAGGGAGGTCAGTTGCCAATTTAGAAAGCCACAACTTCTTGAAGATTCTTGCTTGTCTTCACTCCACCTTTAGAAGTTGCTGGCTATTTTTCCAGTAGCATTGTTTGCTTGTTTTTTAAGTAAATGTATTCTAAGTGAAGTGTTTTTCATATTTCTGTACATAGCAGTTTTCTAGCCATTCATTGATAGTTCACAGCCTACACTCTCTCCTTTATTTTTGGATCAGGTCCAGTAAAAATCTACAACCGCAGATAGATGAGGAAATAAGTCATCATATCACATTTTGTCTTAAGCACACACCAGTCGCTCCTCAAGAACTTCAAGATCTTTGGTCCTTACTGCATCATCAGAAGGTAAAAACCAAAATTAAAAAGAAATAAGCCTCCTTTACACTATGAGCTGATTAGATTTTTCTATGATAGACTAGTTGCAGAACATTTTTTAAAAATTTAATAAATCTTTATTGTTCAGATTATTACAATTATTCCTCTTTTTCCCCCCATAGCTCCCCTCCACCCGGTTCCCACCACACCCTCTGCCCTTAACCCCCACCCCACTGTCCTCATCCATAGGCGTACGATTTTTGTCCAGAAGAACTTTTATTTAATATCAAAATTACATGTTGCAAACTCCATTCTTACCTGAGTTAACTTCAAGGGGGAGAATTTTTAATGTTTTTTTGCAGTAATTACGTGGGTATTTCTCAGCTCTAATCACAGAATCATCCTATTCCATTTTCCAGTTAAAAGAGGATAAAATATTTGCTCATTTTTATTTGGTTTCTCAAAAATACATTGTGAGAGTGGGTTTTACTCTTCCCCCAAGAGTAACTATTGAATGAAAAATGGTAAACTGTAGTTAATACAACTTCATTAGTACAATCTTAATATTTTAAATAATGTTTTATTTATCTCTTTTGCTGTTGGGAATCAATTATAATTGTTTGATTTATTTTACTTATATTTTTTCATGCAACCTTACAAAGCAGATCTCTTCTTAGTTTTTGTTTGTTTGTTTTTAATCCTCACCTGAGGATATGTTTTTCATTGATTCTAGAGAGAGAAGGGAAGGAGAGAGAGAGAAACATCAATTGGTTGCTTTATACACATGCCCTCACCAGGGATTAAACCCGCAACCTGGGTATATGCCCTGATTGGAAATTGAACCTGCAACACTTAGGTACACAGATGACCATCTAACCACTGAGCAACACTGTCCAATGCTCTTCTTAGTTTTATAAATTACTAGGGGTCCAGTGCACAGATTTGTGCACCTTGAAAGGAACTGTGGGCCACAAGGCTGCAGTAGGCACCAGGGCCGGTCTCACCCCATCCTTCGCGCCCCCGCCTAGCCCCTCCCACCGTGGCCCCCGGCCCCCTGTCTGCTGGCAGCCCTGCTCCCACCGCTCACACACACTGACGGCGTCAGCCCCGCTCGCATGCACTGATAGCGGGGAGCAATTGGGGCCAGCACTGGCAGTAGGTGTGAATGGGGCCATCACTGACAGCAGGTGTGAGTGGCAACTACTGCCTCGATCACCCCTCAGGAGCAGGGGGAGGTGGAGAAGCCCTTAGGGGTGATCAGGGCCAGCAGCTGCCACTTGCACTGCACCTGCTGATGGCGCCAAGTGATTGGGACCGGCACTGGGCACTGGCAGTGGGTGTGAGCTGCGGCTCCAGTGCCAGCTGCAGATGCGAGTGGGGCTGGCACTGGCAGTGGATGCAAGCAGCAGCTCTCGCACCAGCTGTGGGTGCGAGCGTGGTGTGGGACCGCAGCTTGTGGGAGCAGAGAAATTTCAGTAACCACCAGAGGCTTTCCCCCATGACAGCAACCGGTGCCCTGCCTTGGTCTGGCACCCTCGCTCACTTGCTCCACTATCCTGCTGTGGCCAACGCCACCATGTTCTGCACATGCCCCCTGGTGGTTAGCGCAAATCATAGCGACCGGTTGTTCTGGTTGTTCCACCTTTCGGTTTATTTGCATATTAGCCTTTTATTATCCTATCTAATAAAAGAATAATATGCAAATTGACTGTCACTCCAACACACAAGATGGCTGCCCCCATGTGGTCAAAGATGACTGCCCCCATGTAGACACAAGATGACCACCACAAGATGGCCAGCAGGGGAGGGCAGTTGGGAGGGACTATATCTGCAAGGGAGGGCAGTTGGGGGCGATCAAGCCTGCAGGGGAGGGCAGTTAGGGGTGACCAGGCTGGCAGAGGAGGGAAGTTGGGGGCAACCGGGCCTGCAGGCAAGGGCAGTTAGGGGTGACCAGGCCTGCAGGGGAGGGCAGTTAGGGGCAATCAGGCTGGCAGGGGAGTGATTAGAGGGTGATCAGGCAGGCAGGCAGAAGCGGTTAGGGGCAATCAGGAAGGCAGGCAGGCGAGCAGTTGGGAGCCAGCAGCCCTGGATTGTGAGAGGGATGTCTGACTACCCGTTTAGGCCCCACCCAGGTAGGATCGGGCCTAAATGGGCAGTTGGACATCCCTCAACGGGTCCCAGATTGGAAGAGGGTGCAGGCTGGGCTGAGGGACACACCCCACCCGTGCATGAATTTCGTGCACTGGACCTCTAGTATAGGATAATCAGGGTAGCCCTTGCTGGTATGGGTCAGTGGTTAGAGCATTGGCCCGTGCACCAAAGTGTCAAGGGTCAAGGACATTTACCTGGGTTGCAGGTTCAGTGTGTGAGGCAACTAATTGATGTTTCTCCCTCACATCAGTGTTTCTCTTTCTCCCTTTTTCTCTCTCTTCGGTCAGTGAAAAAACATATCCACAAGTGAGAATTAAAAAATATATATATAATCAGGATAAGTGACTTTACCAGGATCACCAGGATGGCAGAAAATTAGGAATATCAGAATTAATATCTTTAAACCCATATTAATTTTAAATGGATCTTATTAGATAGAGGCCATATAACTTGATTTATGAAATCTTTCTCAGATATTCGCTTATCTAATTATTCTTTATCTCTAGGTGTCTACAGAAGAAATTATCTCTTTGTGGTCCGGCTTATTTAATTCCACATTTATGTCTTTCTGGAGCAGTACTGTGACCACAAATCCAGAGTACTGGCTCACATGGAGCCCTCTGACTGTTGCGCAGCAGAGGGAGAGGCCCAAGTCCCTTTTGGACTGCACACTGAAGGTTTGTTGGCATGAAACATAAAAATGTTTGATGATGGTGGAAAAGAGTTTGCAATAGATCTAGTAATAAATAGTTATTGCTAGCATAAAGCAGTGACTAAGTAATTGTACTTTTTTTCTACAGGATATTAATAACAGATAATTCTGTTTTAAATGATTTGGGAAGTTCTGAATTAAAGAAAAAAGGTTCCTTAAAAAAGTATTTTATCTCTTTTCTAATCAAAATATTCTTTTAACTAATTACAAAACATTTAATCAGTACATATATGTGTTCATGTGTATGTATATGCATGTGTAGTAGAATTCAGTAGAAATAATCACTCTTTGCTCTGTATATTTTCTTTTGTTAAATATGTTTTTATTGATTTTAGAGAGAGAGAAGGAGAGAGAATCATCAATTGGCTGCCTGCTGCACACCCCCCTGTCAGGGATCAAACCTGCAACCCAGGGCATGTGCCCTGACTGGGAATCAAACCTGAGTTATTTCGTGCATCGGACGATGCTCAACCAACTGAGCTACACCATCCAGGGCTTTGCTCTGTATCTTGTTTATCTATATTTTATATTAAATATATACGTGAACAAAAATAAGACCATTTTTTTGTTTACATAACACATTATGGAAACCTGTACCTGTCATTCCAGCTTATTCTTTTTATTAATTTAAATTCTTTATTGTTGAAAGTATTACATATGTGTTTTTTATTCTGCCATTGACCTCTCCTGCCTGCTTCCGCCCCCCAGCACATGCCCTCACCCCTCTGCTGTGTGTGTCCATTGGTTATGCTTACATGCATGCATGCAAATCCTTTGGTTGATCTCCTTTGTCCCCACCCCCTTCCCTACCTTTCCTTTGAGGTTTGTTGGTCTGTTCGATGCTTCTGTGTCTATTTTTGTTCCATCAGTTTATGTTGTTCCATCTTATTCTTTTTAAGGTATTCCATCCTTCAAATGTGCTAGAATTTATTTAATCACAGGTTTTGAGGTTTCTCGTCTGTATTTCCTCCCTTTCCTGTAATAAGCATACTGTATCAATTCCCCTTGCATAGTTTTTGTCCTTTTGAGTATTTCTGTGGATATTAGAACTGGAATTTAATCCTTGATTAAAGTATGCACAGTTAAAGAAATTTATAGCTATTACCAGAATGTCACTTAGGTGGTTTTTGTTCTACTTTTTAAACATTCTAGGAGCAAATAAAAAGGGAGATCACCAAGCTCTGGACAACCACAGGAGGACTTGGGACTAGAGTACAGTTCCCTTTATTATATACATGAGGGCCTGTTTCTCCATCACATTGCCACACTGGTGTTATCAACATTTAAATTAGACAACTTTTAAAATCTTATTTTAATCCATAATACCTTGATTATTTTGAGATTGAACATGATTGTGCATGTATATTGATCATTCATATTCATTGCCCATTTTGTTTAAAAAATTGGGTTTGTCATTTTATTATTGGATATCTCTTTTAAAAAAATATATTTTTATTGATTTCAGAGAGAAAGGGAGATGGAGAGAGAGAGAAACGTTCATAGAAAGCTGCCTCCTGCACACCCACACTGGGGATGGAGCCCACAACCCAGGCATGTACCCTAACGGGGATCAAACATGACCTGGTTCATAGATTGCTGCTCAGCCACTGAGCCATGCCAGTTGGGCTGGATATCTCTTTACATATGGTTATTTAACCTTTTCCTAACAATGTTTGGAAATGTATTTCTATTGTTTTCTTGTCTCTCACGTTTTTTAATGTCTTATTTTTATATGTTTTATTCATTTTTTAGAGATAGAGGAAGGGAGAGGGCTCGAGAGAGACATCGATGAGAGAGAAACATCATTGATCAGCTACTGCCTACTCGCCCCCTACTGGAAATCGAGCCCACAACCTGGGCATGTGCCCTGACCTGGAATCGAACTGTGACCTCTTGGTTCCTAGGTTGATGCTCAACTACTGAGCCATGCCGACTGGGCTTAATGTCTTCTTTTTAAATATGCTTACCCCTTTCTGCTTTCTGGCTTTGGTGCCGTGTTTTTTATTTATTCATTTTTTATTCTGTCATTTTTAAATTACATTTATTGGGGTAACATTGATTAATAAAATTGTATAGGTTTCAAGTGTACAATTCTGTGATTCATCATCTGTATATGGCAGGTGTCATGCTTTTTTAAAAAAGTCTTCCTTCACTATACCTAGAATTAAAAAACTATTCGCCCATAATTTCTTTTGTATTTTTGTTTTGTATTTAAATCAAGTTTATCTGGATATCTTGTTTTTTGAGGTAGACTTACAAATTTTTTATTTTTTGCAAACAGTGTATGCGAATGCTGTATAACAGCACCATTTTTGACTAATTAATCCTTTTACTCTCATTTGAAATGCCACCTCGATTATATATTTTATTTTCCCATAAATGTTCAAGAATTTACTTTTGGAGTCTTTTCTGTTCTGTTCTATCAAAATTGATTTTTTTTTTAATTGAAAAATATCTCTCAAAGCTCTTAGGTGATAAACATTATGGGTCCCCGAGAGTTGTGTAGAGTTTCCTATTACATGTGTTTGACCAGCTTTGCTGTGGACAGCTACTTCTGTGTCCCAGATGAACAGTCCAAAGAGCACAGCTTGGCAAACTTTGTCCCTGACTCTTACATTTGTCTTCTAGTTCTTATCTCTGCCTCTGAATCTCACCTTTCTGCAGTGTGTCCCAAGCTGTCCTGCAAGAATGGCCTTCCTAATGTCCAGGATTGAGGAGTTTTCCTCGCAATACTGATGCACTCATTGCTCCTCACTCCTGGAAAATAGAGTCTACATTCCTTTAAGGCCTGCTAACACCTGATACAGTTTAGTCCTCCTGGTCCTAGCAACCAGAACCTCTTGTCCTTATTCTTTTTCTTTCCTCTAAGGTGCCAGTACTACTTGCTAAACTCTTATTAATTAATTTCTAAAGTGACTTAACTCTATCCATTAGGGCCCCGGCAGTCTCAGTAGAGCCATGTTCTCCAAGTGCTGCTTCGAAGTCTTGACCAGCAGCTGCAGAGCAAGCTCCTGGGATGTGAGCGGCCTCCCCATCCTATCCTCCTCGCATGTCACCCTGGGAGAGTGGGTTGAAAGAGCCCAGCAGCTCCGGGACATCAGCTCAGTGCTTTGGACCAACATGGCTGTCCCTTCAGTAGCAGAGTTCAGGTATTCCCTCCCCTTGGGCAGGCTGTAAAGCTCCTTTTGTTTCTCCAGAGCACACAGCAGGGACCTCAGTCAGAAATTGCTTCTCTGGTGGCCAGTTCTGGTAGGTGAAGGCCAGGGTGTTTTCTGGCTGGATCAGCAGGTTTTCAGCCCATCACAGGCTACTGTGAACTGGCCAGCTGCTCAGTCAATTTAAGCATGTCATGATCAAGAGAGTAATGCTTAGAAAACTGTAGATTACATGAAAACTCACCTAGTATTGGAGTATAGTCTTTCCTGTCATTGTGTGAGAAAGGAATGCTGTTTGATGCAATGCAAACACTTAAGTGCTTTTTTATCCCCTCAGACGCACGGATTCCCGGCTCCAGGGGCTGGTGCTGTGCCGGCACCTGGTAGGCCTGACTGAGCTGCTCCCTGAAACCCTACGGCAGGAGTACATGCACAACTGCGAGCAGCTGCTGCATGGGGACAGCCAGGCTTTTCAGCACGTGGGCCAGACTCTTGGGGACATGGCTGGGCAGGAGGTGCTGCCCAAAGACCTGTTGTGCCTCTTGCTTACCTCCCTACGCCTCTTGTTCGGGGAAGGGGAGGGTAAGCGGGACCTACCTGAGCCAGCCCGGCGTGGGAGCCTCTGGGTGAGCCTCGGCCTGCTCCAGATTCAGACATGGCTTCCCCAGGCACGCTTCGACCCTGCAGTGAAGAGGGAATACAAGCTCAGATACGCCAAGGAAGAGGTATGGAGACAAGAACTGGGGCATGGGCTCCATCCTGACAGGCTGGATTTACTTAGTGTGTTAACCCTCTTACTCCTTTTTGGGTGCACAGACCATTAAAGGGGCAATTTTGCATAAGATGCCCTGTGACTTCCCAGGATTGTGTTGTAAAGACTGCTTTTCCCCTCTGGGAGTTCCTCTGAAAGGGGCCCTTCCTAAGGTGCTGCTGTGTCTGGCAATAGGCTGCAGTGGGCAGAGGGCACAACAGCAGAACACCTGAGGCACTGCCAGAGATGTGCTGGTAGCCCTCACTGTCCAGGCGCCCTGTCCTGGAACTAAGTTTTGGATGTTTGATTTGGAAAGTACTTCAGACAGAGTATAGTATTCTATGGGTTTTGAACTTTTGTTCGGTATTGAAAAGTCCAGAATCAAGTACATTCAGATCTCATGGGTACCCTTTCTATTTAAACCGAACCAGGAACTGCCTACATGAAGATAGTGAGATACAAATTCTGTATTTTGAAGGAAAATTATGTTAATTGGGGTGAAGGCTAAGTTGCTGTAGCAGAGTCCCAGAAGTTCAGTGTTGAAAGTAAGATTGTTTCTTTCACCTAATCACTTGAGGGACCTACCTGAGCCGGCTCTCGGGTCATTCAGGAGCCCAGGTTCTCTTTGTCCAGTGCTTTAACCCCTCCCCTCCCCAACCCACCCCCACCCCCGGGCATTGTCCTCTAGGGCAAGGTTTTAGCTGGGCATAGCAGACCAGCTTCTCCTTTTCAATTAGTTATACCAGCTGCAGTGCGAGTGGAAGACCCGAAACCTCTCGTCCCAGCTACAGACTGGAAGAGACCTGGAAGATGAAGTCATTATCAATTACTCTCATCCTCATATCAGGTAACACAGCAGAGTGGTTATTTGTGTTGGAGATTATAGTCTCTCCTTTTAAAAAAAGCATTTTGAGGTTGACCTTTGTAATGTAATCACAGTGTTAGTAGCGGTAATGATATACATCTCTGAACCACATTAGCAATTAGATCCCAAAGCCATGGTTAGAGTCAGGAAAAGTTACGCTCTGTGAAAGGTGGGGCCGGATTCACATGGGGCCAAGAGAGTTGAAACCAGGACTTAACTCTCAACATGGAAGAAGTTGGGTGTGATGAGGTCCACTGTGTGGATCTGTTGCCTTAGGAAATACTGTATGGTGAAGTGGGTTCTGAGTTCCTCTCAGAACTGTGTCTGCCCTTTGACTTTGGACTTTGAGTAGGCCACTTGATACCTTTAAGCTTCAGTACCCATATCTGTAAAAGAAGGATAATAGTACTCACTTTAGTGAGTTGTGATGAGATATACATCTAAATTGCTTAGTTAACATGATGTGTGGCACATAGTAACTGCTCTCTATATTATTCATTTTTATTATGATTGTTAATATCATCATCATATTATTCCTTAGTAGCAGAAATGTCTTCATTCTATTTTCCTGCCAGCTCAGTCTAGATTTCTTGCTCTTCTTTTTATATTATTTTGCCTTTAGGTTGCTTTACCAAAGAATTGATCAGCTGGAGAATTTAATATGCAGCCTGTCGAAGAAGCAGGCCTTCAGACCCCAGCTGCCTGCATATGAGTCCCTGGTGCAGGAGATCCACCACTACATCTCCAGCATTGCCAAGGCCCCGGCCGTTCAGGATCTGCTCACACGGCTCCTGCAGGCCCTGCAGGCCCTGCAGATGGATGGGCTTCGGTCTGCCCAGGTGGCCCAGAACCTTCTGAAGGAGGAAGCCTCCTGGCAGCAGTCGCACCACCAGTTCAGGAGGCGGCTGGCCGAGGAGTATGCCCTGTATCCAGACTCCGTGACCCCACTGCAGGCATCTATCTTGCAGATGCAGCATGGCATGAGGCTGGTGGCATCCGAGGTCCACTCCTCACTCCACAGCAGCGTGGTCTGTGCAGATAGGCTGAACACTCTGGTTTCATCCCTGTTGGCTTTCCCGTCAGTGAGCCCCACCTTCCCCACTTACTATGCTCATGCAGATGCTTTGTGCTCAGTCAAGTCAGAGGAGGTTCTGCGAGGCCTTGGGAAGTTGACCCTCAAGCACTTAGGAGGAAAGGAGCTGGAAGGCAAGAGCCAGAGACCCTGCCCTACCCGAGAACAGCTACTGCTGAACGCCTTTCTTTACCTGCGCTCCCATGTGCTGTGCAAGGGAGAGTTGGATCAGAGGGCCCTGCAGCTCTTCAGACACGTGTGCCAGGTAAGCCTGTCCCAGTGGGGGCCTGCCCCAACCTCTCCTCCTCAAGCTGGGAGCACAAGTGGGGGGCGCCTGCAGGACATTAGCAGTGTCAGTATACATAGACACTGTGATTACTGAGGGGGCGTCTACTATTGTTTCTTTCATTTCCTATTTAACAGTGGGGCTTGGGGGCCTTTGTTCCTCAGTTTTTAAGAGATTAAAAAGAAATTTAGTGATATTAGCCCTTTATCTGTGTTACACACTGCAAAGAGTTTGTTGGTTTTCTTTTGACTTTATGGTAGTTTTTGTCATATAATTTTTTTATTACTATGAATAAAATAAGATCTGTTTTTTTTCCTTACCAATAAAAGCAACTTGTTCTCATTTTAGACAGTTAAAATATTATAAATATTAGCAAAAATTACTAGAATTTACCAAACTCTGTTAACATGTTGGTGTATCCCATTCTAGGCTTGCTTATTTGTATCTATGCATATGTATGTCTATGACATTCTAATTTTATTTTAAATCATTCGTCCCAGTGGTTTACAGTTTTTGTTTAGTAATAGAACCTTTTTAAAAATAAAAATCTTAAACATAGTGACCCAATATTTAACTGATAAAAATGTACTCTGGTTGAAAACAATTCCATCCACTCCATGGTCCCTGAGATCAGTCCTTTAATCACTAGAGCACTACAAACCAATAATAAAGTCCATTCTGTTTTTTTGACTTGCTTTAAAAAACCTAATAGCATTTTGTGATTATTTTCCCCATAATTATGGTATTCTTTACCTGCATCATATTCAGTTGCTGCCTAGTTTTCCATTGTGTGGATATGATATAAGTCACTTAAATAATTTTCTATAATTGAAGATTTATATTTCTGTGTACTTCCTGCTATTTTTGGGGAAAAACCCAACAACAGTATAAATATTCTTATAACCAGGTCTTTGCATACAAATTCTAGACAGCAGAATTGCTGGGACAAAGATTTAACTGTTTGGGCTTTTAATACAAATTATCTTACTGAATGGTGCATGCTTATTTCCTCAATCTTTATCAATACTCTGTGGTTTCTTTATTTTATACTTTTGCCAATTAAAGGACTTAAAATCTTAGAGGTAATAGGGGATTTAGAAATGTCTGATAAGGCATATCCCAGTTTTGCCTGATTAGTGGTGAATCACACCCCCCCCCCCCCCCCCCCCCCGTCTCCCAGGCTGTCCTTAGTGCAAAGCACCATTAACCCCTGACAGGAAGTTCCCATAGCTTTCCTATAGCACGTTTTTATACCTGTAAAACATTAATGCTGTAGCAAGCAGGGAGTTAGGAAACGGCTTGCTGGAGACACAGTTTGAAAACAAAGGCCTTTTGCTTTCTGTTCCCTGAAAATTAGTTTCTTGGATGTTGGCATTTATTTGTTTTTTAACCATGATATTCTCTTTTCATGAGAAATTAAGAGATAGTAAATCTTGTGTTTTTTCATTGTAAGTGACTTAGATGCAACTGAAATCTGTAAAAGAAGGATAAGCTTCTTCTGAATGTGTGACTTTTCAGGAAATCATCAATGAATGGGATGATCAGGAACGCCTTGCCCAAGAGAAGGCTGAGCAGGAGAATAGCCTCTACAGATACAGGAGCAGGAGTTCCCGGACAGCCCTGAGCGAGGAGGAGGAGGAGGAGCGGGAGTTCAGAAGGCAGTTCCCACTGCATCAGGTCAGGATTTGTTCTGGAATGAATTCCCTTGATAAAACACACACACACACACACACTTCCTTCCAATGGTTTTGCAGTCTTTTTACGAGATCTTATCTATGTATATAAAAGGCTAACATGCAAAGTGTACCCTCGGGAGTGAGATCAGGAAACCGGGCGTTCGATAGCTCGCTATGAGATGCGCTGACCACCAGGGGGCAGCGTGGAACAAAGGAAGGCCCTGGCCAGCAGCTGGAGAAGGGAGGCCTGGCTGGCAGCCAGCAGCCGGGGAAGGGAGGCCTGGCTAGCAGCCAGCAGCCGGGGAAGGGAGGCCCCGGCCTGCAGCCAGAAGGTCCCGATCAGCCCTGATCACTGGCCAGGCCTAGGGACCCTACCTGTGCATGAATTTTGTGTACTAGACCTCTAGTTGCATCTAAGTCACTACCTCATTTTCTTGATTGTTCACACTCCATCTTTTCCCTTCCTTTTAGTCTGATGAGAACGGAATTTGATATTTCTTTAAAGTTCGATTGTGTTAATGTTATTTACAGGACTTTGCAGATATTTTGGTAGAACCAACACTAGAGGAGAAGGGAACGTCAGATGGGCAAGAAGCAGCAGCAGCCGCAGACCCCACCCTCCTCTCCCCAAGCTCCATGCAGGCTGTGATGCTGATTCACCAGCAGCTGTGCCTCAGCTTTGCTCGGTCCCTCTGGTACCAACAGACTCTGCCAACGCATGAGGCAAAGCACTACCTCAGCCTGTTTCTGTCCTGCTATCAGACCGGGGCATCTTTGGTGACACACTTCTACCCCCTAATGGGTATGGCTGTTTACTTTGTTATATTCTTGGGAAATCAAAATGAATAGATGTCATTGCTACTTCTGGAACAATGAAAACCATTACCTCCCTCCCTGTTTTTTGCTAGATTAACATTTTTTTTCTTTTATTGATTAAGGTATTACATATGTGTTCTTATCCCCTCATTGCCCCACCCCCTCCCGTTCGTGACCTCACCCCCCGACCCTCCCTCTGAGGTTTGATGGTCTGATCGATGCTTCTCTGTCTTTAGATCTATTTCTGTTCATCAGTTTATGTTGTTCATTATATTCCACAAATGAGTGAGATCATGTGATATTTATCTTTCTCTAACTGACTTATTTCGCTTAGCATAATGCTCTCCAGATCCATCCATGTTGTTGCAAATGGTAGGAGTTCCTTCCTTTTTACAGCAGTGTAGTATTCCATTGTGTAGATGTACCACAGTTTTTTAATCCACTCATCTGCTGATGGGCACTTAGGCTGTTTCCGAACCTTAGCTATTGTAAATTGTGCTGCTCTGAACATAGGGGTGCATATATCCTTTTTGATTGGTGTTTCTAGTTTCTTGGGATATAATCCTAGAAGTGGGATCACTGAGTCTCAAGACAGTCTCTTCAATAAATGGTGTTGGGAAAATTGGACAGATACATACAAAAAAAATGAAATTAAACCACCATCTTACACCATACACAAAAATAAACTCAAAATGGATAAAGAACTTAAATGTAAGATGGGAAACCATAAAAATATTAGCGGAATCCACCGGCAGCAAAATCTCAGACATATGCCGAAGCAGTATCTTCATTGATACTGCTCCTAGGGCAGTGGTCAGCAAACTGTGGCTTGCAAGCCACATGCGGCTTGTGAGCCACGGTTTGCCGCTCTGTTGACTAATGAGTTTGCCAACCACTGTCCTAGGGCAATGGAAACTGAAGAGAAAATAAACAAATGGGACTACATCAAAATAAAAAGCTTCTGCACAGCAAAAGAAACTACCAACAAAACAATAAGAAAGCCTACTGCATGGGAGAACATATTGCCAATGTTATATCCCATAAGGGCCTAATCTCCAAAATTTACAGGAAACTTGTACAACATAACAAAAGGAAGATAAAAAATCCAATAAAAAATGGGCAACAGACCTAAATACATACTTTTCGAAAGAGGACATAAAGAAGGACAAGAGACATATGAAAACATGCTCAAAGTCACTAATCATCTGAGAGATACAAATCAAAATGACAATGAGATACCATCTCACACCTCTCAGAATGGCTATCATCAACAAATCAACAAATGTCAAGTGCTGGCAAGGATGTGGAGAAAAAAGAACCCTCGTGCACTGCTGGTATGATTGCAGACTGGTGCAGCCACTGTGGAGAACAGTATGGAGTTTTCTCAAAAACCTAGATTTTTTTTTTTTCTTAATTAAATCTTTATTGTTCAGATTATTACAGGTGTTCCACTTTTTTTTCCCCCATAGCTCCCCTCCACCTGATTCCCCACCCCACCCCATGCCCTTACCCCCCGCCACTGTCTTCATCCATAGGAGTAAGATTTTTGTCCAATCTCTTCCCGCACCCCTCACACTTGCTTCCCCTGAGAATCGTCAGTCCACTCCCTTTCTATGTCCCTGATTCTATTATATTCACCAGTCCATTCTGTTCTTCAGATTTTTTATTCACTTGATTTTTAGATTCACTTGTTGGTAGGTATGTATTTGATGTCATTTTGTTGTTCATAATTTTTATCTTTACCTTTTTCTTCTTCTTCCTCTTCTTAAAGAATACCCTTCAGCATTTCATGTAATCCTGGTTTGGTGGCGATGAACTCCTTTAGCTTTTTCTTGTCTGTGAAGCTCTTTATCTGACCTTCAACTCTGAATGATAGTTTTGCTGGGTAGAGTAATCTTGGTTGTAGGTTCTTGCTGTTCATCACTTTGAATATTTCTTGCCACTCCCTTCTGGCCTGCATAGTTTCTGCCAAGAAATCAGCTAACAGTCGTATGGGTACTCCCTTGTAGGTAATTAACTGTTTTTCTCTTGTTGCTTTTAATATTCTCTCTTTGTCTTTTGCCCTTGGCATTTTAATTATGATGTGTCTTGGTGTGGTCCTCTTTGGGTTCCTCTTGTATGGGGTTCTGTGTGCTTCCTGAACTTGTAAGTCTATTTCTTTCACCAGGTAGGGAAAGTTTTCTGTCATTATTTCTTCTGATAGGTTTTCAATATTTTGCTCTCTCCCTTCTTCTGGCACCCCAAAAATTCGGATGTTGTTTTGCTTAAAGTTGTCCCAGAGGCTCCTTACATTATCTTCATATTTTTGGATTCTTTTTTCTTTTTGTTTTTCTGGTTGGATGTTTTTTGTTTCCACATATTTCAGATCTTTGGTTTGATTCTTGGGGTATGTTGATCTACAGTTGAGTTTCTGTATATTCTTTATTTTAGACAGTGTACGCTTCATTTCTGACTGATCCTTTTCCATTTTTTTGGCATTCTCATTAAGGTCCTTGAAGGTCTCACTAAGCTCCTCAGAAGTGTCATCAAGTTTCTCGGCGGTTTTTAGAAGATTCTTGAGTAACCTTATAAATGTGATTCTGAACTCTATGTCATCCAGTAGTTTGCTTTCCTCCGTTTCTTTCATTCGTGACATGTTTCTTTGTTTCTGCATTTTGGCTGCTTCCCTGTGTTGATGGAGTGGCTTTGTGTGGTAGGTGACCTATAGGGGGCAGTAGCTCAGCCTCCCCAATCCCCTGATGTGGATGCTCTTGGTACACCCCTTTGTGGGCTGAGTGCAAAGTCTTGGTGTAGTTAAGCCTGAATTACTGTTGGTACGCTGGGAGGAATTGACCTCCAGGCCAATTAGCTGTGAGCACTCGCTGTGTCTATAATGGAAGAACTGCTGCGCTGAAGACACACTTATGGGGCAGGACTTGTTTCAGTGAGGCTTTGGTGCTCACTGAGTCTGCCTCTTGAATGTGTCACTTATGGATGTGAGGAGTTGAAATCTGGTGTCTCACACTGACCACTAGGTACACTGGCTTCTGGATCTCCAATGGGGTGCAGGTCAGCTACTGTCTGAGGCCACTCAGCAGGAGCTACAGTGAGAGCTGCAGTTTTCTCCTCTTTGCTTGGGGTTTGGAGGTTTTGGAGCTGTCTGACCAGGGCTGCAAGTTTTCTAGGTTAAGCTGCGATAGGGCAGGCTTTCTTATGCTAATTGAGCTGCTTGGAGCTTGGGTGGGTTTGTAGGTTGTGTGGGGCGGGGTCTCAGGGCGTCACTAGGTTAGGGCGTGGCAAACAGCAATGGCTGCTAGTAAGCCTGCTCTGTGTCCCAGACCGCATCCTGGAGTCCTGTGCCCCAGTGCCGTAAACAATTATTCCTGCGCGCAGCTCTGCAAGCAAGCCACTCTCACTGGCAGACAGTCCAGCTTCTCCCCGTAGGAGTTTGGGTCCCCCGCGTCTCCTCAGAGACTGGATTTCAGAGTAATCGGGGGCTTGTCTCCGTTCGGGTTGAAAAAAGCAAGGCACCCAGTCGCCCGCCGCCAGCCCGGATCCCGCGCCTCAGTACCTCAGCTTTTCAGCGCTCGTGAACGTCTCAATGCTCTTTTCTCTTCCCTTCTAGTTGTAGAACTTCCACTCAGCCAGCTTTCCCGTGGTTCTGGGTGATAGACGTTTTGTCTTTTAGTTGCAGTTTAAATTGTTGTGGGAGGCAGCAGTTTAGGTGTTTACCTATGCCGCCATCTTGGATTCCTCCTCTAGATTTTTTTTTTATTAATGGAATTTTCTTAGTTTAAAAGACTTAAGCCGATTCAAAAAATGGGCTTAGAATTCTGTGATAAAGATCGATTTTCATCGTTTGAATGCTTTGGGCTTAAGGGATAAACAAAATAAGGGTGTGGACTTAGCTTAAATGGTCTAGTTCTTCAGTATTATTTTCTCTAATAGCTTTAGTGCTTTCCAAATGATATCATGTATTCCTGGGAACTCAGAAATTAATCTCACTGAAAATGGTTTGATGCAGTTTTCTCCGTGACCTCATGAATTATTCCATGCAAATAGGAAGGAGGCCTTACATTTCATTTCTATCTACTGAGAATAGCGACAGAAACTCTGAATCTGAATTCATCAAGCCAGACTCTGTACTACCCTCTTGATTCACTTAGGTCAGTGGTCGGCAAACTGTGGCTCTGTTGACTAATGAGTTTGCCGACCACTGACTTAGGTCATATCCAAGTTTTTCGGATATAACCTAGGGACTTGGCATCGTTTCGTGACTGCAGCAGTAGTAGGTCACAGTCCTCTAGGCCTTGTGTTGCTTTGGTTGCAGATGGCAGTGAAGTATCAGCTTCATTAGTTCATTATTTTTGAGCATGTTTCTAACATCTTTTTAACTTACTGATGAAAGTACTGAGTCCACTGACTTTACTATGACGTTAACTTCACAGGTGTTGAACTGACTGACCAACTCTTGGGCAGCCAGCTTTTGGCCTGCACCCTCTCCCATAATACTCTCTTTGGGGAGGCGACGTCAGACCTGATAGTAAAGCCAGATGGACCCTACGACTTCTACCAGCATCCCAACGTCCCAGAAGCACGGCTTTGTCAACCTGTGCTTCAGGGTTTCTCAGAGGCTGTCATTCGGCTGCTGCAGGATTGGCCGGAACATCCGGCGCTTGTGCAGGTAGGGTGGGTGGTGCGGAGAGGACACCGAGAATGTGGCCTCTTGCCATCCCTGCGGGAAACTTCTGGGGAGGTCTCTCTTCAGTACCCTGAGACTTTGGATGATTGATATTAACACCGAGATACCCCCAATTCTTTTTCTCCCTGCAGCTGATGGTTGTAATGGACAGAATTCGTAGTTTCCCGCTTTCTAGTCCCATCTCCAAGTTCCTGAATGGGTTAGAGATCCTTCTGGCAAAGGCACAGGTATAATGATTCCCCCTCTCCTCCTCATTTTAGTTTGTAATCAGTTGAAAAAAAAAACACCTTGTGGCACCATTCGTATTAGAGGGACAGAAACGTACAGTCTGGGTTGGAGAAGGATAAACCTTGTTTTTTTTCCTGACATAGCAAGGGAAACCATTACCTCTTTGAGGCATGTAAGTAGTAGTAGTGACTGCAGCAGTAGTAGGTCACAGTCCTCTAGGCCTATGTTGCTTTGGTTGCAGATGGCAGTGAAGTATCAGCTTCACATCTTTTTAACTTACTGATGAAATTACTGAGTCCACCTACCTACCTCATCTGTTCTTGGTGGGATGCAGCGTCGATGGGCACTGAGGGCTCCTGGCCTCCAGGACTTCTAGGTGGGCCTTCAGATTGGCTTAGTGCCTTCACACAGTGTCCCTCTCAGTTCTCTCACAGGGAGGTAGCTAGTGCTTCCCTGATTGTCAGATTAGGGCCCTGAACTTTGCAGGGGTCATGGACTAACAATAGGAATTCTGGCCCAGGTCTCCAAATCTGTGCTTTTTGTCTGCTTCTAATCTTGGTTCTGCTGGAGTTCTGTCAGGTGACCAGAAAGAACTGGAAGCTGGATGTAAACTCATGACTCTTGGTAAATCAGCATACAAGTTGTTGAAGGACCCAGTGGTTTTTACACAGGAAAAGCCCAGGATTTTCTTGAGGTGGGAGGTGATGAAGGAATTGAATAATGGCCATAGTAACTTTTATCTTTGTTTCTTTAGGATTGGGAGGAGAATGCAAGTCGAGCTCTCTCTCTGCAGAAACACCTGGACTTGGTCAGTCAGATGATCATTCGTTGGCGTAAACTGGAACTGAAGTAAGTGATACATTTGTCACTTCCCTTCCCCTCCTGACCTTGTGTCACAGGGACATGTGTGTTTGTTTCTTCTTGTTTGTGTAGTACAGCTAGAGAACAGTTAGAGAATGTGCTTTCAGTTGTTAATCACAGCGTTAAAAGCTGGGCATTAGAATAGCCTTAGTAGAGACCAGGTGACAACATGCTGTCCTGAGGCAGCAAACTGGGAGCCTTCTCAATCTCCATTTAGCTGCTGCTTCTGTGGTTCCAGATATTTCAAATGGATTTCCTTAAATGTGTCCTTGGCCTCTTCTCTCATGTTTCAGCTGCTGGTCTATGAGTTTGGATAATACCATGAAGCGCCACACTGAGAAATCCACCAAGCACTGGTTCTCCATCTATCAGATGCTTGAGAAACACATGCAGGAACAAACAGAAGAGCAGGAAGGTAACACCTGTCAGATAATGCCTGCTTATTCAGAGGGTCCAAGCTAAACTCAGAGTGCTGCAAAGTGTGGGATTTACCTGCACCCATGTCCCCTCCTGCCACTGCTTTCACAGTGGAGGCGTCATTTGACCTCATGGTATTCCTGAGCGGTCAGCCAAGAAATCCATGTAATTCTTCTCTTAATGACAAAAGTCAGAGAGGTTTAAGTGACTTTTTCCCTAAAGTAGAGAGTTAGTCATAAGATAAGGTTTCCTTAGGCTCTGTATCCATGAGACAAGTCAAAATGAACATTGCTTTCTTGGTAGATAGCAGTTAATGTGCTTGAGTTTAAAAGTGTTTCATTTCATACTACAGTGAGCACCTCATAATTCAGTTTCATAATTTGCTGGGAGTGCATTTGACACACACCCTGAGTGCAACTTGTTTGTAAATCAGCTTGGAATTTAGCTGTAATCCTTGCTTCAAAGCTTCCTTGTAATTGTGATCTCTACTTGACTGCCATCCCTCAGTGGGTTCCCTAGTAGACTGCATGCATGTTACGAATAGTGAATGATGGTTGCAGGCAGCTGTATGTTTTCCTCTTTGAATCTCTACAGATGACAAACAGATGACCCTGATGTTGCTGGTCAGCACATTACAAGCATTTATTGAAGGATCCTCACTGGGAGAATTCCATGTACGCCTTCAGATGTTACTGGTTTTCCATTGTCATGTCTTGCTGATGCCACAAGTTGAAGGAAAAGGTAAGGAGACACCTTTTTTTTTCTTTTATGCTTCAATGTTAAAATGGGTTATACTTTGAATTCTCCTCATGATACAGGTATCTTATTGCATACCAGGTTTTAAACACGTCTAGTCATCTTCTACTTTAATGTGATTCACAGTAGATGTAGAGATAAACATTCAAAGTAAAGTACAGTCTGGTTATCAGTGAAGCGCTGACTACTGAACTCTGGCAGAGGTAACCTGCCAGATGCAGAGCTCGGGCTCAAACTGGCAGGCTGAGGCAGCACGCCTTTCTGTCTAGACAGTGGGTATGTCCTGCTGAGCTTCTGCTTGATCCAGGCCATTGTTAGGTTCTTTGATGTAGTGAGAACACTGCCACTCATCAAGCACCTGCACACTAAACTCCTACTGTCAGTTACTTTCCCCTGATTGCAGCAACTTGGATAACACTGTCACTGTAAAATGACTATAGAGTGTATGTGAATGAGCAGTCAAGGTGAGCCTCTTAATATGCCACCTTTTAAAACAGGCTCAGTTTCTGCTGACTTGACAATAAGATTTAGAGAAAGCGTTTGAAATTATATTTAGTAGAATGTCTGAGTACACCATCTTTAAGAAAAAAGTGCAACAAGAAATTTCGCTACAAGCTGAAATGAAAAAGTAGGGTAGTTGTTGACAGCCTGCCTCTCTGGGAACTGCTAAATTCAGTTAGGCTCCCTGCTGAGCCTATGAAACATACTATAAACTTATGACCTAAAGAGTAATGAGGAAGGCATATCTCTGAAATGTGATGCCCACAGGTGGAGCCTGTAGCACATGTAGCAAGTGTGGTGTTTTTGTTTCCTTTTCATTTCTTCCAGATTCACTTTGCAGTGTTCTGTGGAATTTGTACCATTATTACAAGCAATTCTTTGACCGGGTCCAGGCCAAAATTGTGGAACTTCGTTCCCCCCTAGAAAAAGAACTTAAAGTAAGATGAACAGCTGTCATGATCACTCTTGGGAGAGCAAAATCAGAAAGTTGTTTTTATTTAGTTCTGTTCTTTCATCTGTTTAACAATGAGGCAGGGGCTCTGGGGAATGGAGAGAGCATTGCAACTGTTCAGTAGGATGGCAAGATTTACACTCTGTGGCATTGGCTCCATTGTGACCTGGTTCAGTTTGTGAGGGGCCAGTGGAGTAGTCCGTCAAAGACTCCTCGAGAGAATTGCCCCAGGTGTCTGTTAGTGCTTGCTTCCCTGGTCTTACCAGGCTATTCTTCTAGCTCAGAGGAGCACTGTCCATGTGCCGTGAGCCTAGGGTAAGGAGGACCCTCCTTTTATTTTATTTTATTTAAGTTTTTAATTATTTTAGAGAGGAAGGGATAGATAGAAACATTGGTGAGAGAGAAACATCAACATCTATCCACTGTCTCCTGCATGCCCCCTGCTGGGGATTGAGCCTGCAAGCCAGGCATCTGCCCTACCCGGAATCAAACCCATGACCTCTTGGTGCATGGGTCTGTGTTCAACCACTGAGCCACACCGGCCAGGCATGAGGACCCTCTCTTCTTTATACTTTCAGTGGTGGTGGAACGATCCCTGATATGAGCCAGAGTACAGATCAAGTGACCCTTTGATTGTTGCAGTAGTCCTTTTCATTCCTTTGACACAAACACTGGTTCCTTTTTTAGACTTGTTTTATTCACTGATACAGCCCTATGTTTGGGATGGAGTGGGCTCTGGTCTTTGGCAAACAGATGATCTTAAAAGAAACAGAATGATACCAGGTTTATAAAACCATCCCTTGAACTTCATTTATTTTACAGGAATTTGTTAAGATATCCAAGTGGAATGATGTCAGCTTCTGGTCCATTAAACAATCTGTGGAAAAGACACACAGGTAATTCATCTTTATAATTGGGGATGACTAAAGCTCAGAATTTGTGAATGGTAGGCAGCAAGATTACATTGTTATAATGGTCTGACTTAGTGCTGCCTGAACTTATTATAAAACACAAGATTATTTTGGTGTGGCTTTTCAACACCATCCCCTACCACCCAAAGCTTGCTCTATCTGCAGCTGAATTGGTGTGCCTTGAGGTAAAGCAGACTGTTTGCTATGGAAAGGTTGAATTCTGCCACCCACCAGCTGTTTTACCTTGAGTAAAGTGATCCTACCATTTCTGGCTTTAGTTTTTTATCCTAGAAAAGGGAGATGACAATACTTGTCATACTTATTCTTTTAAAATATAAGATGGTTGTGAGTAGCTAATGGAACTCATTGTATACAGAAGGTAAGTTATATGTGTAAACAGTATGATGTTATTTTTATATTTCCTCACTTCCATCCATTTTCCCTCCTCAACTCTGTTATTACCTGGGGCCAGGACCCTCTTTAAATTCATGAAGAAATTTGAAGCTGTCCTCAGTGAACCCTGCCAGTCATCCCTGGTGGAGAGTGACGAGGAGGAACAGCCTGACTTTTTGCCGCAGCCTACAGAAGCAGCCACGAGTGAAGCATCCCCCATTCAGATTATGAACAAGGCTCTGAGGGAGACCCTGCTAGCCCGGCCAGCAACTGAGCAGGTAGTAGCTTGAGGAATAGTGCTTCTTATTCCTAGGCCAGTCAGATGGGATTTATGCTTTCTGTATAAGGAGTGTTCTTAGAACTAGGTGAGGAAATGCCTTTAAATTCTTGCTCTTTGGATGTATTTAGCATTTGTATGTCTGCCTGACCTCACTATAGAATAAGACAAAAAGCCAGGATCCTGGTGCTGAAAGTTTAATGCTAGCCTAAGAGAAATAAGTGTGCTTACTTGTGAACATTTCATTTATCTAGACCAGTGGT
This sequence comes from Corynorhinus townsendii, assembly GCA_026230045.1. Lineage (NCBI taxonomy): Eukaryota > Metazoa > Chordata > Mammalia > Chiroptera > Vespertilionidae > Corynorhinus > Corynorhinus townsendii. Next base: position 53,961,901 of record JAPDVU010000004.1, read on the forward strand.
CGGCAAACTGCGGCTCATGAGCCGCAGTTTGCCGCTCTGTTGTCTAGTAAGTTTGCCGACCACTGCCTTAGGGAAAAACACTTAAAAAACATTTTAATAATGTACTAATGTCTTTAACCTGAAGTCAAAACTTCTGGGTAAGGGTAATGCCTTACGCAGTGGTCGGCAAACTCATTAGTCAACAGAGCGGCAAACCGCGGCAGTTTGCCGACCACTGACCTAGACAAAAGATTTGAAGCATCAGTGTAGGAATATGCCATTGGAGCTGCCTTTGGGTGCTAACATTGAAGCTGCTGCACCGGGAGTGAATGTATGCAGTGATGTGCTAGTTTATAATGGTTGCTGATGACCATGGTGTAAATACTCTCATCGTGGCCAATTTCAAGCACCAAGAGTTAAGAGGTAGCTTGCAAAATTCCTGAAAATGTAATAGTCATAGAGACTTTGACTAAATAGGTCTATTACAGGATGGGTATTCCTGCTTTCTATCCTTGGTTGTAGGGATATCCAGGATTTGGGGAGGGGATCATGCCTCAAGAGAGTAATCACTTTTGCCTTCTTACTGAACTTCCCATCCTAGATCCATTGAGGGAGCAATCGAGTTCTTTAATCTATTTTTAGTAGTACAGAAAGCATAATAGAAATTGAGCATATAGTCATGATATGGCTCTACAGATAAGATGGTTGCCAGGTGTATTTTCTTCTAATTATATTTGTCAGCTCACTGCTTCCCCTACCACCCCTTCTCAGGCTGTCATGCTGATCTAAAACTTTGACATGCTATTAATGACAACACAGGGATTTCAGGGATTCTTAGGGGGAAAAATAATGAAAATATGAACCTGTGGATGAAAGCTTTCCTCTTCATCTGCTATCTGGGGTTCTTGATATTTGAATTGGAAGTGGCAGGGGAGAGATGGCAGTAGAAGTAGCATTTGGCAGATCAGTGTAGCCTTGCTGTGCAGCACAGCACCTCAAAAAGGCAGCATGCATATTCATTGTACTGCATCCAGAGATCAGAACCAGAGTCTCCTATGGCTGGCACTGTTGTTGCCATAGGTGGGGTGGGGTGGGGTCCTTTACTGCTGTGACTCATGGAACAGCAGTAAAGTTTTCTAAATATCCATGGTTCATGCCTATTTTAATTTCGGTGATGCTATATTTGTTCCTGTGAGACTTCAGAAGAGAGTTTAATATTTGCTGAGCTAGGTGTGTGTGGAGGGTGCAGCACTTACATTTAGTGCCTGATCAGGTTAGTGCTATTACTTGTGTTCTTGGCAGGAAAACCAACCCATGTTCTGTCTCGTAGGCCACAGTTCCAGAACAGTGTCAGGGTGCTCCTTTCCCCTCGGAGGGTGAGCTTCTGTATCGCTTGCCGAAGCTCACGAAACGAATGAGGAAGATGTGCCTGATGCTCATGAAGGAAAGCCGCCTCCCTCACCTCGTGGACAGCCTTGATCAGTTCACCGGTGGGTGCCTGCAGCCAGGGGCCAGGGTAGGGTTTGCTCTCTGTTTTTCCCAGCAGCCCAGCAGGGCTGGGAATCTGTCACCTATGTCCTTTTTTGACATCTTGAATACTGTTGAGAGTTAATTGAATAAACAAGTGGGCTAAAAACCAGCGGAGCCCAGATGTAGGAGCCAACTGAAATGACACAAACTTTCGATTTTCCTCTTGTTCTCTCATCTAAATTAGTGCTGTTATGCCATTTTTATAGCTGTTAGGCCATTTTAGCAGCCTTGTCTACAACAGCTCCTATTGGTTGCAGCCATGAGTAGAGGGTCACGGAGATGGACTTCTCAGAGTTTGGAAGCTGTCCTTGCCTCTCAAAATGCTGTCTCTTGAGTTAAAGAAAAAGGAAGATTCACCGACAGTCCTCTTGCTTACTTCACTTGAGAGCGGTGTAGCAGTTTTATCTCTCTGAGCACTTTTGCTCAGGGACTTGAGAACCAAGATTTGCTCAGTAGTATAACATCAATGGCTAGGGAGAGGAATCCAGCATTTAGTAGGTTGTTTGAACGCTTGGCAGCCCTTTACCACTTCCCCCAGTGTGTATGGTGTCAGAGTGAGGCTGGTCCTTCTTTAATTACGTTATGTTTTGATCTCAGGGAGCTCCTTATTTTGAAAACTTATTGGAATAGTAGCCTATTATTATTGCTCAAGATGACCTTTCTGCCTGAGCCTCATGATAAGGGTCAATAGAATACAGGTCCCATGTGCATCTTCTGGATAGGGCACCCGCTCTGTGTGATGCAAAGCACTCTCCCCTCCACTTCCCATGTGGTGCCAAGGTATTGCATGTAGTGCACTTGCCCTCTCCTGGAAGTTCAAACTGCCTGTGTTAGTCTGCTAGGGCTGTGTTAACAAAGTGCTACATATTGGGCGCCTTAAACAACAGGTTAATTTTCTCACAGTTCTGGAGGCTAAAAGTCCAAGAAGTGTTTGGTTTTTTCTGAGTCCTCTCACCTTGGCTTATAACATGGCTGTTTTCTCACTGTATCTTCATACTGTCTTCCTCCTGTGTATATCTGTGTTCTAGTCTCTTCTAACGGCACCACTTATATTAGACTAGAGGCCCGGTGCACGAAATTTCGTTCATGGGGATGTGTCCCTCAGCCCAGCCTGCACTCTCTCCAACCTGGGACCCCTCGAGGGATGTCCGAATGCCTGTTTAGTCTTGATCCTACCGGGCAGCTGGACATCTCATAGTTCAGGAGTGCTGGCTCCCAGCTGCTCACCTGGCTGCCTTACTGATTGCCCCTAACTGCTTCTGCCTGCCAGCCTGATCACCCCCTAACCACTCCCCTGCCAGTCTGATTGATGCCTAACTGCTCCCCTGCCAGCCTGATTGCCCCCAACTGCCCTTCCCTGCAGGCCTGGTCTCCCCCAACTTCCCTCCTCTGCCGGCCTGGTCACCCCTAACTGCCCTCCCATGCAGGCCTGGTCCCTCCCAACTGCCCTCCCCTGATGGCCATCTTGTGGCAGCCTTCTTGTGTCCACGTGGGGACAGCCATCTTTGACCACATGGGGGCAGCCATCTTGTGTGTTGGAGTGATGGTCAATTTGCATATTACTCTTTTATTAGATAGGATAGAGGCCTGGTGCATGGGTGGGGGCCGGCTGGTTTGCCCTGAAGAGTGTCCCGGATCAGGATGGGGGTTCCCTTGGGGTGCGGGGCAGCCGGGGCACGGGGCAGCCTGGGCAACAGGCATGTAGTGGTTTACAGGCCGGCCACGCCCCCCGGTGACCCAAGCAGAGGCCAAGGCCGGCCAGAGAGGGTGGGAAGCTTGGCTTCCTCCATTGCCAGGGAAACCCAAGCTTCCTGCTCTCTCCGTGGCCACAGCCATCTTGGTTGGGTTAATTTGCATACTCGCTCCTGATTGGCTTGTGGGCGTAGTGGAGGTATGGTCAATTTGCATGTTTCTCTTTTAGTAGTGTAGAATTGGACCACCCATATGACCTCATTTTACTTTAATTACCTCTTTACAGGTCCTGTCTCCAAAGATAGTCACATTCTGGTGTGCTATGGGGTTAGGACTTCAACATGCATCTGGGGGGACACAGTCAGGCCAAACATTGTTCTGTGGCAGATGCCTGTTGCAGGTACCTCTGGGTATTCTGGAAGGCAGCATGGTGCTGGAGAAAGAACTTGGGCTTTTGAGTTGGTTAGGCCAGGGTTCAAGTCTTGTCGGCAAGTCCACTCTTTAGCTGAATGGCCTTTAGAAAGAAACAGACCTCTCTGAGCAGCTACAAATAAGTGCTTCTGGAGTTGTGCAGGTGAAAAGGTTGTCTACCGAGGAACAGGTACAGGGTAGGAGTTCTGTGTGTATCATATTTACAGGAAATGCACCTCAGATTATTTAAATGCCTAGTATCAATCACTGCACACAGTTGGTGCTCAGTAAGTGCTTTTTGTGTGATTATAAAACCCCTAAAAAAAGAACTACTTTTGAGTTGTTTGTTGTCAAAGGAAATGAAATCCCATGTGTTTTTATTTTTCTGTTGTCATGCAGGATATAAAAGTAAATGACATCTGAACCTCATCTCCCAAAATGTCCTTGGTCTTGGGTACTTTTAACCCATTAATGAGGCTGGGGATTTCCATATTTCTGTTTCCCCCCAGGTAAAGTAATTTCCTCTGTGAGTGAGCTGCAGAGCTTACGGGTAGAGCCCTCCGCAGAGAAGGAGAAGCAGCGGTCAGAAGCCAAGCACATTCTCATGCAGAAGCAGCGAGCATTGGCAGACCTCTTTAAGCACCTTGCAAAAACCGGTAAGGTTCTCACTTGAAACCCAATGGAATATAATCAATCACCAGCTTTTAGGGAGAAAACAGCATGGATGATTTGAAGGAACTTTCTAGAAACACTGGAGACAGTGGGAAATAGAAGGTGGCCGGCAAGGTTTTAAAATGCCATTCTAAGAGTTCCAGTCACACTCACACAAAATCGTGTGATGAACTCTTTGTGATTTCCAAGTATTTTCAGTTTTGTAATGTGGTTTCTGAGAAATCATGTTTTTTATTTTCATCACCATATGTTGTACAGCACCCACCCTTCCAGCATCGCTTAGAGAGCAGTGCTTCTCAAACTTCGGTGCTTGTACAAGTCACTCGGGGAATCTTGTTAAAGTGCACAAGTAGATTGTGTTTCGGTGGGTGTGAGGCAGGTCCTGGGCATCTGCTTTCCAATAGGCTCCTTGGCCAATGCTGTTCTGAGTACTTGACTTTGAGTAACAACAATGGCATCGAGAGGCAGGAGCAGGGCAGGGCACATCCACTCTCTCCTGAGCATCTTTACTCATGCAACTTATTTCCTAGGTTTGTCATATCGCAAAGGTCTTGCTTGGGCCCGTTCAAAAAACCCTCAAGAGATGCTTCATCTTCGCCCGTTGGATCTCCGGAGCGCATTGTCTATAGTCAGCAGCACTCAGGAGGCAGATTCTAGGTTGGTTTCTTTAATTATAAATGGAGCCAGTCATGTAAGCCTCCATGTCCTTATTTGCCAAAGGGGATGGTAATACCTCTATCCTAGCATTGCTCTAAAGATAGCATTTAGACCAGTGCCTGGCTCAGGATCTGGCTCCTGGTGAGCATTCAGAGTGTTAATTTTCTCCCTTCTTTTTCCTTTCTCTTTGCTTGTATTTGCCTCTTTTATTATTATTATTATTTTTTTTTTTTCCTGAGGTCTCCTTACTTCAATGGAATATACAAGTGAAAATATGTGAGGATATAGCCACAGTTTTGGCTCTTTCACAAATATAAACCTTTTATAAATTGTAATATATTCTTGAATTTGAGAGCCTAGAATCTTTTAGACAGAGCTGCCTCTATTAACTATGGTGAGGTTGTTGTAAATGCTGATTTGCATGAACTGGGTGCTTTAAATTCTAGTTCAACACAACATTGTAAACAGTACAAATTTTCCGTGAACATTCTGGATTTTCCATTTTTTAGGAGAATTTGGCCAGGTGGGCTAGCTTTCCCTTGTGGTCAGAAGTAGGCTCTCTCCCTTTGACAGAACACGTGCTCTCTGGTTCACGGTGCTCCCTAACAAGCCCTATTCTCCCAGGTGGAGGTCAGCTGTCATTGTCATGTATCATTTTGTGCTTGGTTCTCCTTAATCATGTGACATCTGCTTGGCCCTTGTAGGCATTGGGATTTATGACTTAGCCTCCACTGCCAAGATAATTACACATTTCCATTAAGGAAACCATATGGTCATCATAATTTATCTCCCCACTTATACTTTCAGTGCTAAGTACATGATACATCCTTTGCATAAAGGACTCATGAGTGCCTCATAGAAATAAATCTATTCATACTCTCAGCTTTTGGTTGTGGCTAAATATATCAGTCTCTGAATCGTTAGGATCTGGCATGGGATAAGTGATTTTAATTAAGTAAATCACATTTTAATTTCTTTTTCAGGTTGCTTACAGAAATCTCGTCCTCGTGGGATGGGTGCCAGAAGTATTTTTATCGTTCTCTTGCACGACACGCCAGACTTAGCGCAGCCCTAGCAGCTCCTGCAAAGGTTAGTGTGGTAGCCCCTCAGAATTGCCAGGGCCCAGGGGAGCTCCAGCTCTGTCATCCCATGGCAGAACGTCATTAAACTTAAAATACAAATCAATGTAATTTTGTGCCTAATCAGAGAGCATCTTATAATAAATTTCGTTACATTTGCCAACAGGGCCAAATGCGTAAGAGAAATTATGAAACAAACTTCAAATTCAGAATACCACCTTCAGATCTTTTTTCCTTATGAATTGAGAAAAGACCACTAATACCCAATTTTGGTGTGAAACCTAGTTTCTATTTGTGGAATGTCAAATGATCTGTGGGAATATAATTTGTGAAGCAGTGCTCAGAAAGATCAATGTGGCTCACGCCTCTAGAGTGCAGCACACCCAAAGGTTACCTACTACTCTTCCCCTGGAGTTGGGCAGCGGCACCCACAGCACCTTCCTTCTCCCCCTGCCAGGAAATGGGCGTTGGCAGCATCGAGCGGTGTAAAGGGTTCTCGGCACATTTGATGAAGATGCTTATCCGGCAGCGGCGCTCCCTGACCACGCTGACTGAGCAGTGGATCCTCCTCGGGTAACAGTGGACTAGTTGGGTTTGTGGCCTGAGTTAGCAAGAATTACGTGGGTCAGCTCAGGGTTTCTGCATGTGCTGCTCTCAGTTGTGAAATTAAAACTGAGGCCTGAAAAGACAGGCTTTTGGTGATGGCGCCTCTTCCCCTGGTTCTGACAATACCTCTCAGGAGAAGGGGGCCTGGGAGATGAGTTCAGAGCTGAGCCAGACAATAAATATGGCCATGGCTGAACTGCACTGAGTCTGGAAAGAGGGCATCAGTGGCCGACAGTCTATGCTGGCTGAGAGACAGGGTTGTGTTTATGGATAGGACATCCCAGTCTTGGCACAAATCAAATCTGAGTCTGCTGCAGTTTGTTGGCCTTTTTGGATCACAAAGTTTCAAATTGCTCAGCCATACATGGACGTTTCTCAATGGAAATAGATATTTAAAAGGTGAGGACAGTTGGGAAGTCGGTCATCATCTATTGAATGTTGAGAGGTAGTATTTCCAGATTAATCACTTCAATTTTAGGTGTTTGCTGCCCACTCATAAGGGTTTATTGAGCAAAGAATATTACATTTACTAGATTTTTTTAAAAAAAGTGGTTGAAATCACTGTATTGGTGTGACTTGCATATGAGAGGGGTGTAAGGGGTCAGGTGATACGTAGTAAGTTTTGATGCTTGTGAAAGACTGAAGGATGTGTCTCGGTGCTTTGGAAGGCATTCGAATACACTTCTTACCTATTGAAGGGATCCTCCACCCTTCCTTTTTAAAAAAAAAAAGATGTGAAAAAGCCTAAACTTGCTTTAGAAATGAATGAATTTACTGTTAAAAAACAACATGGTGACACAGTCTAAGGTGCCTTGTGTTTTTCCCATGGCTTTTCTGCACAGAAACCTCCTCAGCTGTGTGCAAGAGATTCAGGGCAGGCTGACAGGGCCACTGCTCTACCCCGTGGCCTTCCCCCCCCAGGACAGTGTGCAGCAGTGGACAGAGAGGCTGCAGCACTTGGCCATGCAGAGCCAGATCCTGCTTGAGCAGCTCTCCTGGCTCCTCCAGTGCTGCCCTGGCGCAGCATCAGCTTCAAGCCAAGGTGATGCCCAGGCACAGGATCAGCCTTTTATCCTCTGCCCGGAAGGACCAGAGCTCACCACAGGGCAGCTTTCCAGAGCAGTGCCGGACCTCGGCCCATCAGATGTGAGCTATCCATCCCCAGTACCTGGCAATCAGCTGCCCTCTGGTTGCCGGATGCGGAAACAGGACCAGCTTTGGCAACAGTCAGCTTCGAGATTAACAGAGATGCTGAAGACGGTTCAAACAGTGAAAGCTGACGTTGACAGAATTAGGCAGCAGTCTTGTGAGACTCTCTTTCATTCTTGGTGAGTGTGCTTATGCCTCTGCTCTTCCTCTGTGTGCTTGGGTACTTGCTCAGAGTTTAGTGATGGGTAAAATTATGCAAGGGCTTGGGCTTCAGTTCTTCGTTTTTCAACGGACAGGCCTAGTGCTTTGTGGCATATATGTAGCAGTTTCACATACAGCGAGTTTTGCTCTGCTTCTATTTTAGTTGTTCGAGGAAGGACTGTGTGTGTGTGTGTGTGCTGGGGGTTGGGGGGAGGCGGCATGTACCCCCTTCCTTTCAACATTGTGGCATTTCTGTTGTTGCAGGAAAGATTTTGAAGTTTGCTCTTCTGGGCTGAGTTGCCTGTCCCAGGTGTCAGCTCATTTGCAAGGCCTAGAGTCCTTGTTCATTCTTCCAGGGATGGAGGTTGAGCAAACAGACCAACAAATGGCATTAGTTGAGAGCCTGGAATATGTCAGAGGAGAAATCCGTAAAGCCACAGATGACTTTACTACCTGGAAGACACATCTTCTCATGTCAGGCAGCCAAGGAGGTAAGGACTGTTATTCAGTAAGGGAGGAAAAGCCCAGCATAGGAATGATGTCTTATAGACAAAGTCTAGATTATACTAAAGACACATACTATTTCATCCTAAACTTATCTGTCCAGGGTTCTAAGGCAGACATGTGTGGTTGGACCCACAGCTCTTATTTTCCTACATTCATTCGCGTCCCTTGCCTTGGGATTGCTGTCATATCACTTTCTTTGTATAGCACACGTGTATGGAGACACCCCAGGCTCCCTCAGCTGTTACAGACAGTTCTCCTTATACCGGAAAGCTGAGGGTGGCATTTGACTTAAGTGTTTATACACACCATCTAAACTGTTAATTTCATATTTTTTACATTCTTTTAGCAAAATTGTTTTTGTTTTTTTAAAATATATTAATTTTTTACAGAGAAGAAGGGAAAGAGATAGTTAGAAACATTGATCAGCTGCCTCCTGCACACCCCCTACTGGGGATGTGCCCACAACCAAAGTACATGCCCTTGATCGGAATCGAACCTGGGACCCTTCAGTCCGCAGGCTGATGCTCTATCCACTGAGCCAAACTGGTTAGGGCTTAGCAAAATTGTTTTAATATAAGACGATAACCTTGTAGCTTTATTTAGGCAGGAACTTTGTCTCATTCATCTTTTTATCCAGCATAGCTTGGCACAGTGACTGATCCATAGTAGGTGCTTACAGGTGACGATTTGTTAAAATAACAAGTGAGCATTGCCCATGGTTTTCTGACACAAATGATGGGGATTTTTTGTTTGTTTATTTGCTTGTTTGTATCATTTACTTAATAGGAAACCAAATATTGGATGAAGGGTTTGTGGAAGATTTTGCAGAGAAAATGGAAACTGCCATCCGGTCCATCCTTTATGCCATCCAGAACTTAGCAGAAAGAAATAGTAAAAAGACAGACGAAAACACTGACCAGACAAGGCCACAGGAAGAGGATGGTATGTCTGAAATCAGGCAAACATTAGTTTCATATTTGATTTAATTTTTCAATTTGATGATTTATCTTTGTGACTGAATATTTAAGGACAGATATTTGAAATAAATGACTGGATGAATGGAGATTAAAGGGTTTATCTTCAGTTATTCATCATGTCGTTCTTTTCAGCAGGCTTTGAGAGACTGCAATCAGGACATCTAACAAAACTCTTAGAGGAAGACTTGTGGGCTGACGTGAGCACTTTGCATGTGCAAAAAATAATTTCTGCTGTCTCTGAGCTGTTGGAGAGACTGAAATCGTGTGGTGAGGATGGCACAGCAGCAAAGCACATGGTAACCAACTGTTCTTTATAAGCTTGCTGTCAGGAGTAGGCTGAGCAAAGGCAGAGAGGGGGTTTCCGCTTCACTATGTGGGTGGTCCTAAAGCAGGCTTTTGTGGCAAAATCACTAGGAATTTGCTTTCTTTATAGATGTAAATGCTATTGATAAACTGAAAAGCTTAGGGTTTGTTAGCTAAGAGTTACAGTTGTAAGATGCCTAGGTACAAAAATGCTAGCAATCCAGAATATTCATTATCTTGGTATTTTATATCCTAACCACATTCTCCTGAGTATTTGATGTTCAGTTTGCTGCCATTAACTAAAGTTTATGCAAATACCATCCTTTCCCAATAAGCCAGCGGAGGAAGCTGTCAAATCCATTAAGTCCTGAGAGGCAGCTTTCTTTGTAGGACATTGTATGTCATTCTGTATCATTGCCTCCAGTGCCAACTTTGATTCCCAATGGAATTTGTTTATAAACATTTTATTAACAAACAACTTAGTTAACTAAATGAGACTAAAGTGACTGAGAATTTAAAGTGTACGTTGTGTGAACAAGGAAGAAATCTCAGTGAGCAGGTGTGTATGCATGTTAAAAATACATAACCCCTACCAGTAGTGACATTTAGTACCTTGAATTCACAGTGTTGTTACAACCAATGTTATTACATAGTTCCAGAACATATTCATCACCATTTTTATCACCCCAAGGAAAACCCAGTACCCTTTTAGCAGTGTGACCAGGCCTTCTGATCTGCTTTGCCCCCAGTTCTTCAGCCAGTCCTGCTGCTGGTTGGTGCGCCTGCTGCCTATGCTCTCCAGATACTCGGACCTCGTCCTCTTCTTCCTGACCATGTCTTTGGCAACTCACCGTAGCACTGCAAAGCTGCTCTCTGTGCTTACCCAGGTCTTTACGGAGCTTGCTCAGAAGGTAAGGACTACTCCTGTGGAGCACCGTAGGCAGCTGGAACATTCTGTACCCATTAGTGTTTGGTTTGACGGGCTTTTATTTTGGACCTTCAAATTTGCTCTCCCTGTGGATTATTTATGTAAGGCTTTGTCTGGCACCCTTGTAATAAGCCTATTTCAACTGTAGTCTTGGAATCTACAGACCCCTCACTGATTGAGCTCCCTAGACTCCAGTGGCTAATGGCTGCAGCTTTTCACACCCTTCTCTCCCTGTCCCCAGTTTGAAGTCTTCTTCAATTAGCTCCAAGCTAGATTTCTAGGATAGATGAATCTGTAAGGCTAAGTTTTCTTTAAATCATTTATATGTAATTACTATGAAATGGTAATGGGGCTTTTAATATTAGATGGAGCATTTTTCTTTAATTGGGAAATCACTCATTCATTCATTCAGCCCCTGCACCCAGCAGGAGACAGCCAAATCTAACAGACTGAGCCAGGCGTGGTAATCTGATCATGAGGCATCCACTTCTCAAGTTACTCATTTGACCTCTCTCAACCTCACTTTCCTCATTTGTAAAATGAGATCTGCCTATCTACTCTTAGCATTTTTGTGATAATTTCAATTGAATGTGTACATTTTTGCTTTGTTTTTATTTCTTTAGTATTCCAAGATTTTCTCCAAATCTAAGTACAGTACAGATGAGACTCATTTGAGGGAGATAGGAATTTACAAACTGAAGGTAGTAGGGTCTAGGTTTCTTATAAACAGTAGTGAGTTCCTAGTTCTGAGTATCTAGAGTACTGAAAAGGGTCCAAGAATGGAAGGCAAGCCCATGCCTTGTTTCTAGAGGATAAATATGTGTATTTGTTGAGTAATAAATAAATGGATGCATCTCTGATTTGCCCCCTCTATCTGATGAGCACTGAGCCAGTCTTACACATCCCATCATTTCTTGGTGGTGACACTGCATGCAAACGACAATGGCAGGACAATGTGTGGTGAGGGTGCCCTGAGATTTGGGTTAGCTGTGTTTTGTCTGCTTGCACATTGTACTGGTCTAATGGGTTCTAGAATGATTTTGGCTTTCTGGCTTGTGTATGTTGGGGTGTGTTGTGGAGGAGGAAGTGGTTCTGATATAAGCAAGGTGTTGGGAGCCCAGCGGCTGTCGCAGCTGCAGCTACTATAGTGGTGTGCTCTGCAGGATATCTGAATCTTTCCTGTGTGGTCTTATTCTGCCTGCATCTGAATATAGTTTTTTTAAGAAATAATGTAGCTCAATGGGAAAATTTGGTAAGTTAACAAAAATGTATTTTCAATTGACTTTCTAAGAATACATATCCTGAAAGTGAGTTTGCCTTTCCTTTATTTATTTTTATGTCCAGATTGTATTTATTCATATCCTTTCTGAGTAGTGCTGAGGGAACTTGAAGTAGGTTGGACCAAAGAGCGTGTATGCATCTATGCATAACCCATGGACACAGATAAGGGGACATATGTAATACTTTCAACAATAAAGAATTATTAAAAAAATTTTTTTTAAAAGAAAATAGGTTGGACATGGCACTAAAATAATAATAGATCTAGATTGTAATTATAGCACTTAATCTGCAAAAAAGCTCTTTCTTTGTAACTAAGTCACAATCACTGGTCTTGGATCTTCCTTGTTAGTTGGCAACTTATTTTTAACTTATTTTTAGTACATTTTCATCCTCAGAATGACAAATATCTTGTTAGCTTGCATTTTCTAAACTTAAAATTTCTCATGCAGAGCCACTATTCAGTTATTTCTATTCAATTTTGTCCCACACACTAAAGTAATTGAATTTGCTTTTCAGTTCTTTTCCAACATAAAACACAGTGTTGTTAACACTTCCCGAACTTGATTGTGTCTGGCCTTGTTCTTCACTCTAGACCCCACACTGTTCCAGGTGGCAGCCAGATGTGGCATGTTCCCCAAGCGGGACAGGTTTTCTTTAAGAGCTGGGGGAAGTCATATTTTTTAATATATTAAAATTTTATTTAAGGCGCATTGCACAAAATTTCTTTCTTTTTTTCTTTTAATTTTCACTGAGTATATTTATCCATTGATTTTTAAAGAGAGTGGAAGAGAGAGGGAAAGAGAAATATCGATGTGAGAGAAACACATGTATTGGTTGCTTCCTGCACGAGCCCCAACCAGGGCCTGGGCCGGGGAGGAGCCTGCAACTGAGGTACGTGCCGTTGGCCGGAATTGAACCTGGGACCCTTCGGTTACAGGCCAGTGCTCTATCCACTGAGCTAAACGGGCTAGTGCAAAATTTCCATTTTTCAAGTAAAAATGAAACCTCCCTATTACAGCATCTGCTTTAAGTTGTACTTCCAGGGTTATATGTCTTCTCCCTCTCTTCTCGGGCTTACTAATTTCAGAAGAAAATAAGAGAAACAAAACCCCTTTGGGATTTAGACACTGAGAGGTCTACCCTCTGACTTGCTCCTAAATACTTTCCCTAATAAACGTCATTCAGATTTCTGTCTTGGCAAAATGACAAATTAACCACACACTAGAGGCCTCTTCAAAGTCAGAACCTCATATATTAAATCTGATGTCAAGCTTTGAAACTGCATAGTAACTGTTATCACCAAAGAAGAAAAGAACCTCAAAGGCCTATTGTATTTCTATCAGATTTAAAATACTGAGCTAGGAAATAATTAAGCATTTGTTTCAATTTTTGTGTGTGTGGTAGGACTGAAAATCCACTTCTGTATTGACTAACTGTTCACTCTTTTGTGTTCAAGGGATTTTGCCTGCCCAAAGAATTTATGGAAGATTCAGCAGGCGAGGGAGCAACTGAGTTCCATGACTATGAGGGAGGTGGAATTGGAGAAGGTGAAGGCATGAAGGATGTGAGTGACAAGATAGAAAATGAAGAACAGGTACGTTTCACATGCCTGAAACATATGGTGAGTGGGTGTAAATAAAAAGCATACAGATCACAGAAAGGAACTTTGCAACTCAGTCACTACTTATGGCTATAATTTGAGAGAGAGATGATTTAAGTTTTAAATGGGGAGATTGTTGCTGTTGATTTTCTAAAGTATTTTTGGTAGTACATTTAAGAATAAAAAGGTTGGCTTTTGTCTTTTCTTTATTTTTCAAGTTTAACTTAACATATAGTACTTTTCTAATAGGAAAAATTTGGAGTAAAAAGAGTAAGCCTAATAGGAAAATTACAACCCAATGCAAAGAAATATGAAGAGGGATAAAAAAATACCCCAGAACAAAATTTGGCAGTATATAATGAATATTAAATTGTATTATCTTTTCTTTGACTTAGGAATTCCATTTTTTATAGAAATGCTAATAAGGATCAAAGATAATATGCAGAGCAGTATTGTAAATAATTAAACAGAATGAGCTAGATTTATATGCATTAACATGGAAATATATCTAAAAGACATTTTTTAATTTAAAAAAAAAAGCAAATCTCCAGTTTGTAAAGTATGACTCTTTTATTTAAATAGATGTCAGGAGGCAGGTATTGATATATAACACATTAATATTTATGATGTATTCATGAATAAAAAGATGCACCAGAATGTTATTGATGGTAATTTCTTTGGAAATTTTGGAAGATGGTGGTGCCATGAAAAACTTAACTCTTTCTGTTGTGCTTAAAATTCTTTTAATAAGATTTTATTATTTTTGTATTTTAAAAAAGGACTTTAAAAATTCATTCATAATGAAAGAGATAACAATAATGAATCTTTCACCCCAAATACCACATAGAATATATAGGCATATATAGTTTAAGGAGAAGTGAACAAAGTTGCATTCACAGTGTATTACTATCTGTGAAAGATCATAGTGACACAATATTAAAGATTAGAGGTCCAGTGCATGAAATTGGTGTACAGGTAGCGTCCTGAGGCCTGGCCGGCGATCAGGACTGATCGGGGCCTTCTGGCTGCAGGCTGGGGCTTCTCTTCCCTGGCTGCCAGCTGCTGGCCAGGGCCTCTTCACCGGCTGCCAGCTGTCGGCCGGGCCTTCCTTTGTTCCACACCACCCCCTGGTGGTCACTGCACATCATAGTGAACAATAGAACTCCCGGTCGAACTCCTATGGGGGCACTTTGCATATTAGCCTCTTATATATATAGATACGGCAGTAAGATGATGAATTTTTTTATCCTACAGAGAATACATATTCTTCTTAAATGTGTCTGGATTCTTTAAAAAAAAAAAAAAATTCACTTAAAACCACAACAAAATTTCTGTATTCTCTAATCACAAATGCAATAAAACTGGAAATTAACTCTATAAATCTTATAGCAAATGAGAAATTATTGTGTGGTTACCTGTGTTCTTTTTCTCTTCGCAGAGATAACTTTATGGCATTAACCTTAGCATTTATATACATATTTATAGTCTATTTAGAACTGAATAAGTTACATTTGTTTGTGTTTTCTTTATGCTTTTTGATACAGGCAGAAGATACATTTCAGAAGGGTCAAGAAAAGGATAAAGAGGATCCTGACTCAAAATCAGACATTAAGGGCGAGGATAACGCCATTGAGATGTCAGAAGACTTTGATGGGAAGATGCATGATGGGGAGCTTGAAGAACAAGGTTTGAGACTATCTGTCACTGCGTTCTTGCTTTTGAAAAATAATTTTTTAAATCAGAAAGTTACGTGTTCCCAAAAAGGAGCCTGTTGTCTTATTAGAATCGTTTGGAACAAGTTGGTTATTCTGCATAACTACTAATGAGTACATTAGCACTTAGCATGCACCATTACCATCTCCACCCAGGTGGAGGTCCATAGGCAGTTTTGGAGATTCTTCTCTGAGGAACCTGAGACATTGTCTGGTGCTCCTGCTGCCTCGTTGCTAAATGCAGTGAGTGGGTACTGCCCTTCAGCGAAGTCAGGAGAGAAAGGAGGCAATCTTAGTGGGGCCCTTAGCTCAATAGTAAATTGTTCAGGATAGTTTTTAAAACGAACTTTTTCCACCATAAATAAAAAAGTAGATATTTCTTGTAGATGATTTGGAACAAAAATGTAGGAATGAAATAGATACATACCCCTTAGGCCTACCATCCAAATATACACACACACACACACACACACACACACACTCACTCACTAGTGACCCAGTGCACGGATTTGTGTACATTGAAAAGAAATTAATTAGAAGGTGGCCGGCGGGGCAGGACTGGGCAAGACAGGCCGGACACGCCCTTGAGCCAACCTCCCTTGGTCCATCCCCAGTGTCTGTGGAGTGAGCGGGGTCCCTCCGGCAGGTGGGGTCCCTCAGTCTGGCCTGCAGGGATCAGGCCGAAACCAGCTCTCCCAACATCCCCCAAGGGGTCCTGGAGTGTTGAAAGGGCACTCTGCAAAGTTGCTGTTGTACAGGGTGTGGAACACAAACGCAAGTGTGCAGTAAACCAGATTAGGGGCCGACAGTGCCCCAGCAACAACTTAACCCACGGTCAAGGGTGGAATCACGCAGCCCCACGAGGAATCAGGCTCCCTCCTTTCTGGTTTCGGAGTGCGTCACCGAGAACTGCTGCCAAGTCACTGCAGCTCAGCAGCTCCTGCATTGAGCACCTGCTCCCTGGTGGTCGTGCGTGGCATACCCACCAGTTGCAGGATGGAGAGACACTTAGCATATTAGCCTTATATATAGTATATATATATATATACTAGAGGCCCAGTGCATAAAATTCGTGCACGGTTGGGGGGAGTCCCCTCAGCCTGGCCTGCACCCTGTCCAATCTGGGACCCCTCAGGGGATGTCTGACTGCCGGTTTAGGCCCGATCCCAGAGATCGGGCCTAAATTGGCAGTTGGACATCCCTCTCACAATCCGGGACCACTGGCTCCTAACTGCTCGCATGCCTACCTGATCTCCCCTAACTGCCCCCTGCCCCTGCCAGCCTGGTTGCCCCCAACTGCCCCCTCTGCCAGCCTGGTTGCTCCTCACTGCCCCCCCCCCCCCCCCCCCCGCCAGCCTGGTCACCCCACGCAGCCTGCTGTTCAGTCATTTGGTTGTCCCTCACTAATCCCCCTGCCAGCCTTGTCGCCCCACAGAGCCTGCTGTTCAGTTGTTACTGTGAGGGTGTCCTGACCAATTTGCATATTATCCTTTTATTAGTATAGATACTAGAGGCCTGGTGCATGAAATTTGTGCATGGGGCAGGGAATGTTCCTCAGCCTGGCCTGCACCCTCTCCAATCTGGGTTCCCTCAGGGGATGTCCGACTGCCAGTTTAGGCCTGATCTCTGGCGGACCTCACAATCCCTGGGACGCTGGCTCCTAAATGCTTGCCTACCTGCCTGCCTGCCTGATTGCCCCTAACCGCTTCTGCCTGCCAGTCTGATCGCACCCTAACTGCTCCCCTGCTGGCCTGATTAACGCCTAACTGCTTCCCTGTGGGCTTGATTGCCCCTAACTGCCCTCCCAACGGCCCTCCCATGCCGGCCTGATTGCCCCCAACTGCCCTCCCATGCCGGCCTGATTGCCTCAGCTGCCCTCCCCTGCCAGCCCGATCACCCACAACTACTCTCCTCTGCTGGCTCAATTGCCCACAGCTGTCCTCCTCTGTTGGGACCCATGTCTTTTGCGCAAGGCAGTGGAGATGCCAGGACTGGCCTCACTGTGCGGAGCGGCCGCCGGGTCCTGCCTCTGCTGTGTGCCTGGCCATCTTGTGGTGGCCATCTTGTTACGATGCTGTGCTTGAGGGCGACCTAGGCTTTTTTTTAGTTGACATATTATGAACATTTCCCTTGTCATTAAAAATTACTTGAGAATATAATTTCTTATAGCACATCATCACCTGTTATATGTTTGTTCCATAGTTCAACTATTGCCCAAAGTTTCTGTCCAAAGCTTAATTTGAGATATAGTATCTTTTTCTAAGCAAATATCTTGCAGAAATGCAAGGTGACCTCAGAGTAGAAGTGTGTACACTTGCCCAAGCAGCATCTATAAATATAAAAGCCTAAGCGACTGAACGACTGGTCGCTATGACGTGCACTAACCACTTGGGGGGAAGATGCTCAATGCAGAGGCTGTCCCCTGGTGGTCAGTGTGCTCCCACAGTGGGAGCACTGCTCAGCTGACCCACGGGTGCCAGAGGCAGGGCTCATGGCTGGCTGGCGAGCGCTGCCACAGCGAGCCTCTCCTGATTGTGACTGACTGGGTGTGAGCCCACAGCAGGTGCAGCAAGGCCGGGATGAGCAGGAGCAGTAGGTGGCGTTGGGCTGCCGGTTTCAGCCCGATCCCCTCAGTCCACACTGAGAGATCCCACCGGTGCATGAATCTGTGCACCAGGCTTCTAGTAAGGTTATAACCTTTGACACAGTGGACCTTAAGCAAAGATAGTGGCAAGAAAATTCTGATTGAGCTATGCACATGATTTTAGGTGTTGGATAAAATCATAGATGTATAGTATATTGGAGATAGGGAAAGAACTTTGGAAATGTTATAGACCAACTCTATCATTTTATAGATAAGAAATAAAAAAAAAAGTGTGGTTGCTGGATCCCCTAATGAATATTCCCCCAGCACCAGTATTAAACATCCTGACAGCTCTTCTACCATCCTTCTAATGGTCTGTTAAGATGACACACTACAGACTTCCTTGTTTCTTCAAACATTTCTGAAACACAGTAGGACTGCTGTAGCAGATCTAAAGCCTTTTGCTAGTAGAGTGCTCTGTAGAAGCAGGCAGTAAGTCCCAGGCTGGGCTCTTGCCAGGTAGTAGGTTCAGGCCTCCCCTACACACAGGACCAGGTTTGCCTAACTAAGCTCAGTGTCTTCCCTTTCAGAAGAGGAGGATGAGAAATCAGATAGTGAGGGCGGAGACCTGGATAAACAGATGGGTGATCTGAATGGTGAGGAAGCTGACAAATTAGATGAGAGGCTTTGGGGTGATGATGAGGAGGAGGAAGATGAGGAAGAAGAAGACAGCAAAACTGAAGAAACAGGACCAGGAATGGATGAGGTAATGCAAAAATCCCCCCATCCCATAACCCCCAGGTTGAAGGGAGATAGTTTTCCCAGCCACCACTCCCTGTCATTTACTACTTTTCCTTTGTTTTGCTTCTTCTCTTTCTTCTATCTTTTATTTCTCCTATATATCTTACTCATTGATTCAGAGCCAAAAGAGTAGTTTGAGCTGAGCTATCCCATGTGTTATGAAGGAGGAAAGTTAAGGAAACTCAGTGTACATGCTCTTATTCTGCTATTGGCCATGGAACATCTCCACCTTCCTGCTTAGAACCCCCACGCTTGTCCTGGCCAGTGTGGATTAGTGGTTAGAGCATCAGCCCGCACACCGAAGGATCTTGGGTTTGATTTCTGGTCAAGGTCATGTACTTGGTTGCAGGTTTGATCTCTACCCAGGTTGGGGCACATTCAGGAGGCAACCAATTGATGTGTTGCTCTCACATCGATGTTTCCTACCCCCCCCCCCCACCCCATCCCCGCTCCCCTCTGTACCCCCTCTGCCACTCCCCCTCACCCCCCCCCCCCCACACACACACACCCTCTCTCCCTTCCACTCTGTCTAAAAAATCAGTAGAAAAAATATCCTTGGGTGGGAATTAACAAACAACAACAACTAAAGAACTCTCAGGCTGGGTGTGACACTGTAGCAGCTCAGCCTGACGCAGCCTGCTGTTCACACACCTGCTATTACTGCTGTCTGGGCAGACCCAGACTGTTCTCTCCAGGTCATGGACGATGTCCTGTCATCTGGATACTTCAGAGGATAGGCCCAGCAGGCAGAAATTATACACGCCTCAGAGCTACATTAGGTAGAGCCAGCCTGTGTGTCAGCAGTTTTCTAGATCAAGAGTGACGATTCTTTGTGTTTTCTGCCTGTGACATTTAGGAAGATTGTGGACTTGTTGCTAAAGATGGCAACTTGGATTCTGGGAAGTCAAACAGAGAGAAAAACCAGCATGATAAGAAGGAAGAAGCAGAAGCTGATGATGATGGACAAGGCCAAGACAAAATTAATGAACAAATAGATGAGGTATGAGGATTCATAACAGATCGGCTCTCCTGACTCTAGGCCAGGCCCACTGCACCCCACACATGTGTTCTCAGGGCCTTTTTCTCTATTCATCCACTGTGTTCTTATTGTTTCATAAACGAATGTGTAACAGAGCCTCTTAACAGCACGTAAGATACCTACCTATTGGTTATCAATGAGGTGGATTTCATACTTTTGGGGCTTATGCTGTAGTTTGGGAGCTAAAACCTGCAATCCTTTATTCTCATAAACTTCAGTTTCTACTTTGAGATCAAGTAACACAGTACTTCTTACCTCTTTTCAGTGGAGAAGCTGCACAGAAAGTGAAGTTTGACTTATATGCATATATGCATAACCCATGGACACAGACAATAGTGTGTTGAAGGCCTGGGCTGGGGAGTGGGTAGGACTAGAAGGGGTCAATGGGGAAGGGGACATCTGTAATACTTTCAACAATAAAGATTTTTAAAAGACAGAAAGTGAAGTTTGAAATTCCAAATGAAAATTCTAAAAATATCAGAAAAATGTGTACTTGTAATGTGTACTGCTAATGTTAGGGCAAAGATATTGTATTCTCTCAGCATAACTACTTAGAGCTAATTATATGTGAATACTACTTCATAAAAAAAACAAAAGCAGTTTTAAGTTTTTGTTATTTTATCTGTTCTCTCCACTGTCCAAAGAGGGAATATGATGAGAGTGAGGTGGATCCTTACCATGGCAACCAGGAAATGCTGCCAGAGCCTGAGGCCTTGGACCTTCCAGAGGATTTGAATCTAGATAGTGAAGACAAGAACAGTGGTGAGGACACGGACCATGAAGAAGGAGAAGGTGTGTCTTTAAAACCTAAAGCAACCAATGGGAACTCACTGAAAATGAGCAATAACTGATTTCTTTTCAGGTCAATGTCATGGCCAAGTCATAAATCATGTTTGGTCAGCTCAATTCCATCTTGCAAAATTGTTCTTTGTAGTGTTTCTCATCTGAGTGGACCTAAAGCTTATGAACCAACAGTTCTCTCTCCTGTCATTTCCATCCTGTATTTTCATTTTTTAAAATATATTTTTACTGATTTTAGAGAGGAAGGGGGAGAGAGAGAGAGAGAGAGAGAGAGAGGGAGAGGCATCCTATCTAATAAAAGAGTAATATGCAAATTGACCATCACTCCAAGACACAAGATGGCCACCTCCATGTGGTCAAAGATGGCTGCCCCCATATGCACACAGGATGGCCACCACAAGATGGCCTGCAGGGGAGGGCAGTTGTGGGCAGCTAGGGGTGACCAGGCTGGCAGAGAAGGGCAGTTGGGGAGACCCAGGCCTGCAGGGGAGGGCAGTTAGGGTGGATCAGGTCAGCAGGGAAAGGCAGTTGGGGGGTACCAGGACTGCAGGGGAGGGCAGTTAGGGTGGACCAGGTCAGCAGGGAAAGGCAGTTGGGGGGGGACCAGGTCAGCAGGGTAGGGCAGTTGGGGGGGAACCAGGCTAGGAGGGGAGGGCAGTTGAGGGGGGACCAGGCCTGCAGGGGAGGACAGTTGGGGGGGAACCAGGCTAGGAGGGGAGGGCAGTTGGGGGGGGGGCAGGCCTGCAGGGGAGGGCAGTTGGCGGGGACCAGGCCTGCAGGGGAGGACAGTTTGGGGGGGTATCCAGACCTGCAGGGGAGGGCAGTTAGGGGTGACCATGCCATCAGGGGAGGGCAGTTGGGGGCGACCAGGCTGGCAGGGGAGATAGTTAGGGGCAATCGGGTTGGCCAGGGAGCGGTTAGGCATTGATCAGGCTGGCAGGGGAGCAGTTAGGTGTTGATCAGGCCTGCAGGGGAGTGGTTAGGGGGTGATCAGGCTGGCAGGCAGAAGCAGTTAGGAGCAATTAAGGAGAGGCAGGTGAGTGGTTGGGAACCAGCAGTCCTGGATTGTGCAGTCTGGGCTGAGGGACACCCCTCCCCCGTGCACGAATTTCATTCACTGGGCCTCTGGTAAGAGAGAATCATTGATCAGCTGCACACTCCCTACTGGGGATCAAGCCTGCAACCCCAGCATGTGCCCTGACCAGGAATCGAACTGTGACCTTTTGGTTCATAGGTCGACACACAAACCACTGAGCTACACCGGCCAGGCTCCATCCTGTTGTGTCTGGGTGGTGCTCCATCTCCCCACAGCCATCACTATGTGTCTATCCTACAGATTGATGGAAACACTGTGATTTGGGTATACCCAGGCTTTTCGTGGAGCCCACTGTTATGTTTTTAAGGAAATGATTGTTTCAGTTATTGGTTGCTGTGTGTCTGTTGTGTGTTAAGCCTGAAATATGAAGTCATTATAATGGGGAATGAAATTGAATAACCCAAGGGAAATCGATCACACAGCAGTTATATGACCGTAATCTTGTGCCCTTGTCATTGTTCCACCTGGTGACTCCCCTAGGGAGTGTCATCTGGTAGTAGTTGGAAGCACTGTGGGAGAGGTGCTGCTGTGGTAGTGGCCTCCATTCTGGTGAGGAACAGACAGAAAGATGTGAGCTAGCCTCACTCTGCTTCCTGATGAATCAGTTAAAAAGTTACTAAACTTAAAAAAATACTACCATATTGGGACAGAAATAGAAAGGTACAAAAGAATAAGGTACCATTTATCTAAAAATTTATTTCAGGAAACAGTTTCATATATGACTTATGGATACATCAAATGTACAGAAACATGGGCAGGAATAACACACAACAGCTTCAGGTTAGATGACATCTAAGAAAGGAGGGAGGATCAAGGCCTCCAGAATCCAGATAGTTGTACCCAGAACCCTTTGTTTCTTAAAAAGAAGTGACAGAAGTGACACAAATGTGGTAATGTGTTAATATCTGTTAAATCTAGGAGGTGAGTATATATGGTTCTCATAAATGTAAAATGCATTCTCCATGTTTAAAGTATTTGAGAATTAAAAATAAAGTTGTGAACTTACAACTTTAACTAGAACCATTTGGTTAAGGAATTGACACAGACTTTCCTCATGCTCAAAGATTCTTTGTGAATCTCTCGTTTTTAAACATAGTATATAAATTATTGCTTCTTAGGGTATTTCATTAATTTAGAATTTTGAAATTTGACTTCAACTTTAAATTCAACAATCAAGCAAGCATAAAACTAAGAAAGTTAAAATCCACTGAGAGTATAGTAAGGCATTTGACCTAGAAAGACACCCAGGCTCGTTTTAAGCTACTGCATATATAAACTAAGGAGTAGTTATTTTAAACAATTATTTGCTGATAAAGGAACTGATTTCTGAAGTGTCAATAGTATATAAAAGTTCTTTAAATAAAACTTTTTCAAATAAGATTGTTTCCATTTAAATTTTTGTATTTTCTGTGTATGACAAAAAATTATGTCCATAAATTATTTCCAGTGATAATTAAAAATTAGATTCTCATTTCCTATCCCTGGTCTAAAATGTTCCTGTTGTGATGACTTTTATGATTTCTTAGTGAATTACTTATTTTAAAAAACACACCATCCAATCAGTTGTATGTAATATATAAGTATGGTTTAGATAAGGGGTAGGCAACATTTTTCAGTGAAGGGTCAGATAGTAAATATATTAGATTTACAGGTCACAAATACTTTGTTCTGCTATTGTAGTGTGAGAGCAGCCCTAAGCAATACGGAGTGAGTGTGTAAACACATAAGTGAATGGATGTGGCTGTGTTCCAGTAGAACGTGATTTACAGAAACATGTAGTGGGCCACATTAGGCCCACAGGCCATCGTTTGCCAACTCCTGTTTCAAGTAACAAAACACTTAGATAACCATCCCATCTTAAAAAATGATATTACTGGTTTTTAAAAATTCTGTCTTTTTTTTGTTTGTTTTGTGTACCCAGAAGAGAATCCTTTGGAAATTAAAGAAAAAGCAATGGACACTGGAGAAGCAGGTCATGAAGCTGAGGAAATAAATGAAGAGACTGAGGCCAATCAGAATGAAGATCAGGGTCAGCAGGAGCCTGAGGAAGGCTCCAGTGAAGATGACAAGGGGAAGGGGGTGGAAGAGATGGACACAGGAGCTAGTGACCAAAACAAAGATATGGACCAGCCTTCTGAGGAAAGCTCAGAAGAGGAGGAGCCGTCTCCAGAGGAAAAGGACAGCACTGAAGCCAGTGAGAACCGTGCGGAGAATGGCGTCTCTGTTGACCAAGGTCTCCAGCCTCAGGTATTAGGGTGGTCTGTTTTGCCTTGGATTAGAAATAATGAGGAGAAATTCTTACTCCCACTGGAATGTCCTTTAGGACAGCAGTCGCCAACCTCGCAGACCACCGGTTGGCGACCGCTGCTTTAGGATACTCCTCCATCACCAGGTGGTGCTGCTTTCATTTTCTGTTTCAGACCCTCCCTGGCTGATCCCCTCCCTGCAGACCCCTCAGTGAGGAGTGAGGTGTTTGCTTGCTGCAGGGGTTCCCTACCTCATGTCCCTTCCCCAGAGCACTTAATGCTGTGTTTGATTTCCCTGCAGGAAGAAAAAGAAGAAGGGGAGGACTCTGACACAGAGGAGCAGGTGCCAGAGGCTACGGAGAGGGAGGAGCACTCCTCCTGCGGGCAGACTGGGGTGGAGAACATGCAGAGCGAGCAGGCAGTGGAGCTGGCTGGGGCCGCGCCTGAGAAGGAGGCAGGGAAGGAGGTGAGGGGCCTTGCCAGCTGCTCACGGAGAGCCGCTTCTTCCTGTCTGAAATCACAGTAGCTGGCTTACATGTGATGTTTGTTTTAGTTGACATCTAAAAGGTCATTTTTCTTGAGAAAATGATTGTAGACCTATTTTTATATGCCTCACTGAACCCCAGAATATTTGCTACACATTATATTTATCTGATAGGCTTAATGAGAAAGTTAAGTAGTTCTCTGTGGGGGAATCAGGTTCATGTTATTTTTTTACTAGAAACCCAATACACGAAATTTGTGCAAGAGTAGGCCTTCCTTCCCCTGGCTGCTGGCACCAGCTTCCCTCCGGCACCTGAGACCTGGGCTTCCCTCCGGTCGCCAGCAGGTACCCGGGACCTGGGCTTCCCTTGCAACCCCAGCTTCGTCTGGAAGGACATCCAGTCTACTTAGCATATTACACTTTTATTATTATAGACTAGAGGGCCGGTGAACAAATTCGTGCACTAGTGGGGTCCCTCAGCCTGGCCTGCAGGACTGGGCCGAAACCGGCTCTACAACATCCCCTGAGGGGTCCTGGATTTCGAGAGGGGCACAGGCCAGGCCAAGGGACCCCACTGATGCATGCATGATCGGGGCCTGGGAGGGACATGGGCGGTTGGCCAGCCTAGAAGGGCTCCAGGGTGTGTCTGGCCCGTCTCGCTCAGTCCCGGCAGGCCAGACCTCAGCAGCAAACTAACCTAGAGTTCAGATCATCTGCCACGATGGCAGTCAGTGCACGTGGTGGTCAGTGCACATCATAGCGACTGGTGGACCAGTCAACTGTCTGCCCCTGGCAGTCAGTGCACGTCATAGTAAGTGGTTGAGTGGCCTTAGCATATTACACTTTTATTGGTTGAATGGGCAACCAGACAACTGGACACGTAGCATATTAGGCTTTTATTACATAGGATTTTTTATTGATGGGTTTTTTTTGAGAGAGAGGAAGGAAGAAACATTGATTTGTTGTCCACTTAAATTATGCATTCATTGGTTGATTCTTGATATGCCCTGACCTCCTAGTTCATAGGTCAACGCTCAACCATTAAGCTACACTGGCCGGGCAGCACTTTGTTTTGACCTGGGTGATGTGTCCTGTATGTGGCCACAGCTGGGGCCACTGGCATGCTATGAGAGCCCTAGGTCAGAGGACCTGCTGTTGCAGCAGTGACTCTACCAGCTCCTGGAGCCTCTCTCAGGCCATTTCCCCCCCAATAATTACCACTGCTTATATACTTACATCTCCACCCCATTTATCAAGCACCCATAAGGTGCTAAGCATTTTCATTACTTCAGCAAGTTCTTACAATAGCGCTTTAGGGTAGCTGGTATTGTTCTTATTTTCTCCATTTTACACTTGAGTTAAATAGCCCTCGGGGAAGTTAAATGACAGTCTCGAGGGTATGCAGCTGGTTGCTGATGAAGCCTAATTTCTAATCAGGTTTGTCCTGACTTCAGACTTTGTCACTACACTCCTGTAAACTACGAACTGTCAGCCTGGCAGAGTGAGTGACGAGTGTTGGTAACAGGTCCGGGTCTAGATGCTCCTGTTTCTGCCCACGAGACAGGCTGTAGTCATGGATGAGCTCCAGAGCAGGCGGGCAGGTGTGACACTCTCACTCTAAGATGGGAATAATGGTGAGAGAAGTTGTGCACAATGCAGCACAGTAACCAGGTGCTTGGTAGCTTCCTCCATCCTCATCCTTTATGGCTTGGATTTCATAGGAACACGGGAGTGGAGCTTCGGACGCGAACCAGGCAGAAGGCCACGAATCCAATGTCATCGCCCGGTTGGCCTCCCAGAAACAGACCAGGAAAAACACACAGGTGTCTATCACTCTTAAGCTAAACTAAAGTGAAGGCTGCATGTAAAAAAAAGATACTCTAAACATAGTGATTAAAAAAAAAAAAAGAGCTACATTCTTTACCTTTGCTGTCCCTGTTCTACCAGACACGATGGCAGCCTGGTGAGTAGGCCACGACTTTGGGGCTTTCCCAGTGGAACCTGTGCAGGGTCATGGACACACACACCACCACCCCATTCCTGTTGTGGAGCCTAAGATCCTGGTGCTGCTGCCCAGCACCAACCATTATTACTCTTTTCAATGTCCATAGTCTTTTGAGTTTAAAAGATGTTTTTTTAATGGGGTGTAATTTATGCACATGATACAAAATTTTTGTGTAAAAACCAGTTCCCTAAAAAGCGTCCATCCTATTCCTGTTCTCAAGCCACCCAAGGAAGTGGGTGCTACCAGTTTTGTCTTCTTTTAGATCTTCTCTGCATATCTGACATTATGTGGACATGTATATGTAAAGAACTACCCATTCTTTATAACAGCTATGTTGAATTCCACTTTTGTATGGCTGTACCTAATTTACTTAACCAGCCCCCCAGGGACCGGCATTTTGATTATTTTTAGTCTTTTACTATTAGACAAGGCTCTGATGAATTTCCTATTTCCCAGAGTTTTAAGAGGAAACCTGGACAGGCCAACAATGAACGCTCCATGGGTGATCACAATGAGCACGTGCACAAGAGGCTGAGGACTGTGGATACGGACAGCCACACGGAACAGGAGCCCACCCCGGCCCAGCCCCAGGCCCAGGCGGAGGATGCGACTGCATTTGAGCACATTAAACAAGGGAGCGACCCTTACGATACGCAGACCTACGGTAGGTGCAGGGAAGGCTTCTTTGCTCACTGAGCTGAGAGCTTATGCTGTATGACTGTGTGCCGCCAGCTGTTACTACAAATTCATCTTTAGGAGGGAGAGGAATGGCTTTTAAAAACTCTTTTCTAATAACTGCAGAAATACCAATTGTTTTTTGTTTAAAAGTATCTGTAGGCAAGTGCATATGCTCAGTGTTTCTGGGTCTAGTGTAAGTTTTTAAAATACCCTTGATAACTTTGGCTGTATCCAGACCCAGCACTGATATTGGGCTTTGAGTCCTGGAGATTTCTTCATAATCACCTTGAGGCTGCTCCCTGCAATGGCAGAAGCCATAAACTTGAAATGTGTGTTTTTTCTTTACATGAGAAGGGAGTAGTCATTTGTCAGTCTCTCTAGTTCTTGGTGACTTTCCACAGTTTTATTCCTAATATGTGAAATACTATTGATAATATCTACCAATGAGGATAGTACAGAAGCAACTTCTCTGCAATAGATTACTTTTCTCCTCTTCTGTCCCTACTCCTTAGGAAAATAAAACATAATGATCACAGCTACCACGCATTGATATTTTACTGTGCCAGATACTGTTCTGAGCCTTTGCCGCATGGTCATGGATTCCTCTAGCCATCTCGTGAGCAGGGATATCTCTAGTTTATAGATGAGAACACTGAGGCCAAAGAAGTTTAAGAACTTGTCCAAGATCGGGATGCAGGGATTCCCATGTTCGTGTTTCTATGCTAAATGTTACCATAACTTAGTAATGGAGGATGATACCATTAGCTACTCTGAATCCTGTGCCATGTATCCAGCCTGTTTATTCTGGTTCAGTCTCTTGTCATAGCACTAGAAACCCAGCTAAACATCCTACTTCTGTGGTCACATGTGTAGTTACATGATATGCTTGAGGAGGTGGGAGGTGGAGAATGGGAGTTAAATAATTAGGTTAGTAGGACATCTTGGGTACAAACAAGCCCAGCACTGTGTCTAAGGCACATAGCTGATCAGTGGCAGAACCAGCATTAATGACAGAAACCACACCCACTCATGATTATTTTGTTCTGCAAAGACCTAGGCTTTCTGTGTGTGTGTGCACTTTTTTTAACAGATGTAGCCAGCATGGAGCAGCAACAATCTGCAAAAGACTCCAGCAAGAAGCAGGAGGAGGAGGAAGGAGAGGACATCTTCATGGACATGGAGGAGCAGGAGGAGCTCAAAGCAGTGGACACTGAGCAGCTGAAGCCAGAGGAGGTCAAGCCAGGGACCACAGCAAGCTCCAGTGAGTCTTACAGAAAACAGACCCCTCCTAAGCTCTCTGACTTAGAGAAGTTGCTTCTCTTGCACTCTATTCTAGTCTGGTCTTTTACTTCCATGTCCTAAACCCCGGCTTAGATATTTGTTGGTCTGTAACAGTAGTCGGCAAACTCAATCAACAGAGCGGCAAACCGCGGTTCGCGAGCCACAGTTTGTCGACCACTGGTCTATAATAATGTCACTGTATCATGTTTCATAGTGGAAAGGTGGAAGAGTGGTGTTGCAAGACACTCTTTCAAGGAGACCACTGAAACTTGCCTTTCAGACAAAATCCCATCCACCTTTTTAAAACATCCAGAACAGAATAGAGCACTTAGTCAAGAATATACCTTACCTTCTTGTCACAATTGGCTATTCGAGAAATGTTTTCTATTATATGAAAATACACAATAAAAATGCCATAAATATAGAATGGGAACAATACATGTGAGAAGGTAACAAACCTCCTTACATACAGTTCAGTTTCATAGTTGACCAATGGCTATTACAAGGACTTTATCTTTTAAAATATATTCAACACAGTAAAAAATAACCATCAGCCCTAGCCAGTTTGGCTCAGGGGATAAAGTGTCAGCCTGCGGACTGAAGGGTCCCAGGTTTGATTCCGGTTAAGGGCACATGCCCAGATTGCGGGCTCGATCCCCAGTGTGGGGTGTGCAAGAGGCAGCTGATCAATGATTCTCTCCCATCATTGATGTTATTCTATTTCTCTCTCCCCTCCTCTTTGAAGTAAAAAATATGTTAAAAAAACATACCAAGTCCTAGCTGGCTTGGCTCAGTGGATAGAGCGCTGGCCTGTGGACTGAAGGGTCCCAGGTTTGATTCCGGTTAAGGGCACATGCCCAGATTGTGGGCTTGATCCCCAGTGGGGGCATTCAGAAGGCAGCTGATCAGTGATTCTCTTTCATCATTGATGTTTCCATCTCTCTCTCCCTTTCTCTCTGAAATCAATAAAAAAATATATATTTTTAAAAATACCAAGAAATATAATACTATCAGCAGTGTAAAAATTAACTGTCAGTAATGGAACAAATGCAAATTAAAAAGAACTTGCCAATTTAAAAAACATTTTCTTCTTCCTTCCTGCCCTCTCAAGGGTGTTGGTACTATTGATTGGCCATTATATGACGGTGGGAAGGCACAGCTCTGTGATCAGACTCGCACTGATTCAAATCTAGACTTTGCCTCTTACTTCACCAGTTGAGGCAAATTATTGTTATTATTAGCCTCAGTTTCTTCATCTATAAAATGGAACTATGATTTTAGTTTTTATTTTTTATCAAAGCTCTACATGCACACAGTTTAAAGAATCACACAGTTTTTCAGGCTTGTTAATGTGAACTATCATCTCCCCTATTGCCACCTCCTCAGAACAGCTGCCTTCAATGTCAGGGTGGGGAGCAGGAGAAGTTAGGGGAATAAGAACTGGTAATGACCATGACAGAGTGAAAGAACACGTGGAACCAATAAGTGGAGATGTGCTGGGGGGTGAATGAGTGAAGTCTGAGTAATTGTTAGGGTTGAAAGACAACCATGAAGGCTCAGTCTTTATGATAATATGTATGGTAAGTAAAACTATGTCTTTTTATGAAAATAGGCATTGATGAGACGGAGACCAAAACTTTTAAAACAGAGGAAGGCCAAGACCCCAGGACGGACAGATCCCACAAGGAGGCAGAGAATGAGAAACCTGAGAGAAGCCGAGATTCGACCATTCATACAGCCCATCAGCTCCTTGTGGACACGATTTTCCAGGTACTAAAACTTTCACAAGTAGGGGTGGGGAAAAAATCTTTCAGAAGTAACTACTTCACTAAGTTGACAAAATGTAATTATAAATTCCTTTTCAATCATTGTCTTTAGAACTTTATGGAAGATGTTTGTTTTGGGGTATCATATCCTTACCAAATTTCGTAGGGTCACTGTTGGTATGACAAGTGTTCTCTAAGCAGATAAAACACTGTTCTAATGGTTAGTCCCAGGGTCACAGCAGGTGGTCTGTGCCCTGACCTGGGGTGATGGTGGGTCTGGTCCTTGGGCCTCCAGCTGTCCCATCTCTTCTCACATCCGCCATCCTATGTAAGGAGCCTGCAGGAGGGTTAACAGTTTGTGTTGGTTAAGTAACAGGAATCTTTAACTTAATGCCTGCATTTAGGAAGAACAGATAACCAAGTTGCTTTCCCTAATTGTTTGACTTAAAGGCAGTCTAAATTAATCAAATAATAACTTCATTATTGATATCTTCTTGGGTATTTGGTTTTGTTTTGCTGGGATCAGTTTATAAAAGTTAACATTTCCTTTATCCATCTTGTCTCAACAAATGAGAAGCAGAAGGATTGTTGTCTGGCATCTCCTTACTGTGCCATGAAATTTGCTTGTGTGTTGCCCTGGCTGGTTTGGCTCAGTGGATAGTGTTGGCTGAAGGGTCCTGGGTTCGATTCCAGTCAAGGGCACATGCCCAGGTTGCAGGCTTGATCCCCAGTGGGGGGCGTGCGGGAGGCAGCTGATCAATGATTCTCTCTCATCACTGATGTTTCTTCTAACTCTCCCTTCCTCTCTGAAATCAATAAAAAGATATTAAAAAAAAATTGCTTGTGTGTTATGTCTCAGGGGTATGCACTTGGATTCATACTGCAGGGAAGAAGGCAGCCTGACTGAGTTTGTGATTCCTACCTGGGCTACCTCTCATTTGTGGTTTTTCTTCTTCTTAGCCCTTTTTAAAAGATGTTGATGAGCTAAGACAGGAGCTGGAGAGACAGCTGGAAAGGTGGCAGCCACATGAACCTGGAAACCCAGAAGAAGTAAGTTACTGGCCTTTTCATACAATATCTTGACTTTTGTTTTGTTAAGATACAGAAACTTAATACAGAAATCTTTAGCTCCAGAACCTTTGTAAAAGGGACTGAGTACATGGAGTATAATGATAATCCTAAAGCCCAAGTCTGTCCCTTGCCTGCTTTGCCACTAGATCTTTAGTTTAATTAAAACAGAAATGATGTGATTAATTTTTTTGACTTCTGTTGCTTACTCTGTAATGGTTGTCACAGTGGTTGAAAACGGGGCAAAACGATACTATATCATTCTCAGAATAGGCCACCTGGAGCATTAGCAGGTGGTGTAATACTGAAGTGTAGATCAACCAGAAGTTTCATTTTTAATTTCTTTGCATTCTGAATTTACTATATACATACATATTTTATTTGATTTTATGTCTCATCATCATCCCCACCACATGTTGGCAAAAAATAAAAAAAAAAACGAAACATGGAGCTTTGTTTCCAGGAAATAAGCACACTGTTTAATGTGTTGAGATTTGCACTTAAAACATGACCCTGAGAGCCCACAATTAAGGGGCTGGATCTGTTGGCACCAAAATTATCCATTCACAGCTCCCTCTCCACATGAAGGGTACAGGTTATACTCTGTAGAGCATTGATTTGGTCATGTATTTCAGTATTTTACAGTTTGAACTGTGAATTGTGGTTTTTGTGGAAAGAGAGACATTTTTAATCAAGTAAATTAGATAGCAGCTAAGAAAAACTTTGAAGTGCTTCTTAGTGTCAAACCTTCACCTTGTTGTAATGACTGGTTAGCTCTGACATTGTCAAGGTAACTTACATGTTCTTGCTGTTGTCACAGGAAAAGGCTGCAGCTGAAATGTGGCATAGCTACCTGATCTTAACTGCACCTCTTTCACAACAACTGTGTGAACAGCTTCGACTCATATTAGAGCCCACCCAGGCAGCCAAGCTGAAGTAAGTCGTCTCCATCAGGTACACTGGAAGAGCCCTGAAATGATGGCAGTATCGCCTTTTCCATTGAGCTCAGTACTTAACCACTTACTGGCTTCAGATTGCCATTTCTGCTGCACAGGCACCAGCATGGTGTTCCTTAGTCTGTTGTCTACCACAAGATTCGGTGAAGTTTGGCAGGAACGCAGTTCCTTTGATTCATGAGTAACTGATGGGAAATTGCTGAGCCTTTGTGTGTGCTGCTCATATTGCTGCTACATGTGGTTACTCGCTTGTTTCATGTTACTCCCCTAGATCTTTTCCAAGATGGATCCAAGATTATAGCTGTAGAACAGAAAAGAGAATCCAAGATTTAATATTCAATGCAAACATTTTTTTAATTTAAAAAAAAGTCTCTTAATTTTTTTGTATCTAATTATTATTGTGCCACAT
Organism: Corynorhinus townsendii; assembly: GCA_026230045.1. Lineage (NCBI taxonomy): Eukaryota > Metazoa > Chordata > Mammalia > Chiroptera > Vespertilionidae > Corynorhinus > Corynorhinus townsendii. The sequence goes on from JAPDVU010000004.1 coordinate 53,994,399, forward strand.
ATATAGCCAGTTTTTCTGGCTGCTGATCAAGGAGATCCTGGCCCTTAAACCTCAATTGCAGTAACACTTGGTTGTGCCAGGTTACTGGTTATTTTGTATAGCTGGGGATAAGGTATTTTTAAAGTTTTCAAGGGATGAGCAATTTTTAATCTTTGTCCCATTTGGGTAAATTTAATAGAGGAGACTATCGAACTGGGAAGCGATTGAACATGCGGAAGGTCATCCCATACATTGCTAGCCAATTCCGAAAAGACAAGATTTGGCTCCGAAGGACCAAGCCCAGTAAACGCCAGTATCAGATTTGTTTGGCTATCGATGACTCTTCTAGCATGGTAGACAACCATACCAAACAGGTAAGAAAGAGAAGTTACCCAAATCAAACCCTGTGCCCTGGGACATCAAATGCTTTAGATATGACCTGGAGGAAACGCCAGTTAGTCTTTCTTTCCTGAGAATGCAAATACCATGTTTGAGAAGACCTAAAATTTAAAGAGTTCAAAAGGACAATTTCAAGATGTCTCAGATATTTTGGTGCCTTACTGTCTTATGTTTTTAAAATTGTTTTATAGCCTCGCTATGCTATTGTCTAGCTGCAGAATAAGTAAATTTGACAATGTGTATTTTCCACAAAATGCAGTGTACTGCCATTCTTTAAACCATGCACAACATAATATCTTTTTTTAAAAATGTATTCATCACACCTTTCTATTAAGTCTGAAATTATCTAGGGTTAGAGTTCTGTCAGGACTAAAAGGCTTAGGAGCCTGAATAGAATTACTTAACGCTACAGTAACATGCACACTGAAGAGTGTTGTTTTTTGCTGTTACGCAACATGAGCCAGCAAGCAACCTAAAATGTACACGTAGGCTCCGCTGGAAAAAGTTTAACCTCTGAACCCACTACCACGTGACTCTCTACTGACAGTTCATCAGAGTTGTTAGGAAAACTAAATTAAATAACGAATGTAGAAAACTTAGTTTAATGTCTAGCACTTGATAGATATTTAGTAGATGTTAGTTGGCATAAGTATCATCATAATCAACATCTTTATGAATTTAAATTTAAAACTATGCAAGTCATATATGCATAATTAGAATTATTTTTTTTTTAAATTACTTTTTATGTCACCAAAAAAGTAAGTTTTTAAAATTTATGGACCAAATATCTCAAGATCACTTTTGTGAAATGATGTCTAGAGCAGACCTTTCCTACCAGTGTAATGGATTATGGGTTTTAGCATTTGTGGGATTAGCCAGGGCCCAAGGACACCAAGCTTCTGGGTTGGTTGTGAACAGCCATATTAATGGGCTATACAAAAAAACAGTCTTCTGTTAAGAATCTTGGGTTAAAAAAAAAGGTTGATATTCTGATTCCTTCAAACCCTTAACTGTATTTCAGCTTGCATTTGAATCTTTGGCTGTGATTGGAAATGCTCTAACCCTTCTGGAAGTGGGTCAGATTGCGGTGTGCAGGTAAGAGTGCCTTTTAATCACTCTGGGAAAAATAGTCTTCTATGGTTATTTTGATCACATGACAGAAAATAATCTTCATTATATTTGGTGTTCCCCCCAAGTTTTGGAGAGTCCGTAAAGCTATTACACCCATTCCACGAACAGTTCAGTGATTACTCAGGGTCCCAGATTCTACGGCTCTGCAAATTCCAACAAAAGAAAACCAAGATTGCTCAGGTATGCTTATGACATCAAATGTCTCTGCACAGATACTCTTCTCGTTTAGTGGAGGCATTATTTTTAGAACACCTTCCTCCCAATGTGGAATAAGGACAGGCAGAATTTATAGTACAGAACAGTCGTAAACCCCAGCCCGTGTCCTGCTGGGATAGAAACTTCCTGGCGCCCATTATTAACGTGGTGTAACCTCTTTTTTCTCAGTTTCTCAAAGGTAATTTTTGACTTTGTATCTTTGATTTTCTGGCTCCTTATTTTTCTGAGAGGTTTGGAACATTTTTGAAAAATAAACCATCTCCCAGTACCCTTATCAGGGTCAAGGCCAATCTCTCTCCCCCAGTTAGCTTAGAGAAGAAATGATGTAAAGTAGAGCCACATGACTTGCTCATGATGAGAGGTTCTCAAAACAGCATGGGACAGTAATTCTGATGTGGACATTTTGTGTTTTCTTTAAAGATAGCTGTTTTGTTCGTTTGGGGAGTTAACTCACTTCTTCTCCCCCAGTAAAGGTATTTCTTTTCCTTTGGGGTGTCATGTAGAACATTAGTGGGGTGTATGCCATATCTCAAGGGTGAATACCAAGCAGTGGTCCTTGACTACAGGTGGCTGAAGGGATAGTTTGGTTTCCTGTAGATCTGAGATGGTGATAACTTTTAAGCTCTCTGAGAATGGGAAGAGAGTTTAGTTTCCTAATTGTCTGTTTCAGTTTCTAGAGTCGGTAGCCAGCATGTTTGCAGCTGCTCAGCAGCTCTCACAGAACGTCAGTCCAGGTGAGCTGCATTCTCTTACCTTTGTTGACAAAATGGTTTTCTGTTGTCTGTATTTGCAAGTTGCCTGCTTCATCTCACTGCACCCATCACCATCTTTTAATGTGGATGCTCTACAGGGAAAGCAAGAAACAGGAGAGGTATTAGCCATTCTGGAATTTTTTTACGCCTTTATTTAGAAATTTCTATTAAACCTATCCCCAGGAGGCTTATAATAAATGAAGGAATTAGACACTAATTAGTATATACTTATTTGATAGATTGGGTTGCGAGTTATGAAAGGAGCAAGTTATAAAATATTACAGAATATTCATACTTAACAAGAAAGCAGAGGACATAATTCAGAAACCAGCTAATCCAGCCATGATTGATTTGGGCCTTGAAACACACCAGTTCTTTATCTAGTTCTTTACAGAAATCTCTGTTATGATAGTATCATGGAGAACTTCCTATTGGAAGCAAGTCTTTTTCATACATCTCAAGACTTGGTAAATGTCTTTGACAGAGAAAGACAGCCCACCCTCAGACACTGTAATCTTTAGCTGATAACATTATACACTAAATATTTTTAAACATTTTAATTCACCATTTATTTCTTAATGGCCCCCTCTGAGTTTTTAACGGAAAAAATAGAGAAATCAGCAAAAATTTTAAAGAGACAGGTCTAGGTTTTTGACAGACATTTTCTTCTAACGTCCTCCTCAGTACTGCATTTTTGTATTTTAACTAGTCCCTCAGCCCAGCCTGCACCGTCTCCAATCTGGGACCCTTCAAGGGATGCCTGACTGCCCTCTTGCAATCCAGGACTGCTGGCTCCTAACCGCTCGCCTGCTTGCCCCTAACTGCTTCTGCCTGCCAGCCTGATCAACGCCTAACTGCTCCCCTGCCAGCCCAATTGCCCCTAACTTCCCACCCCTGCAGGCCTGGTCCCTCCCAACTGCCCTCCCCTGCTGGCCATCTTGTGTGTTGAAGTGACGGTCAAGCATATTACCCTTTTATTAGGTAGGATTCTCCAGTGAAGTTGATCTAAATGTGACATCCCCTGAAACACTATTGGAAAACTATTTTATTCCCAGAAGCTTTGTACTTATGCTGTCCCTGATGCGGGCATCTGAAGTAACATCTCATTAGAGGTCCCTTTTACTTATGCCCAGAATGCACCGGTTCCAGAGCTGTTTGATGTCAATAGTACAGAGAAAGCCTATACTTGTCTTACTTTAGGTAGTTTTGAGTTATTGTTAAAGATGGATTTCCATTGTGTTCTACTACAGACACTGCACAGCTCCTCCTGGTGGTCTCTGATGGGCGTGGCCTCTTCCTCGAGGGCAAAGACAGAGTCCTGGCAGCAGTCCAGGCTGCCCGGAATGCGAACATCTTCGTCATATTTGTTGTGTTGGATAATCCCAGTTCCCGGGTGAGCCACCATGAAAAGCCACTTTTCTGGGTATAACGTGGAGGTGTTCTTCAGCCTTTTCCATCTGAAATATGGCCTGGGTCGCACCATCACATTCAGAATTTCTAACACAGTGTTCCGTCAGGCCCTGTTCTAGGCATTTATAACTTTTCTCATTTAACTTTGCAATAACCCAGTGAGATGGGGATTATTCCCACTTTAGTGAAGGACAGAATCACTGATTATAGGTGATGAGTAGGAAAGCCAGGATTCTGGCTAACTCCAGAGAGCACCCCTTTACCTATGCCAGCTTTTGACAGTGGACCCTTTCCAGTTACTCATACTTTAGCAGTGCCCTCCTCCAAACAGGAAGATCAGTCGCCAAGTGAAAGATGTCTGTCCACAGGGCAGTTCTGTTCCAGGGAAGCTTGGTCTCTGCAGGTCAGGTTAAGGCCTAGACAGCAAGTTGAAGATCTAATGTGAATAATCCAAGTTGAGAATGGGACACACCGTCACAGGGAAATTGGGTTTTCTTATCCCCCTTTCAGTGCCTGTTCTAGAAGGGGCGCTCAGAAAGACCTTCCTCCTCAATGAGTTCTGAAAATTTTGTTTTACTTAGTAATGAAAGCTACTCTCATAGGCAGGAATCATACCCGGGAGACCTAAAAAACGTTGGTGAGAGAGAGCCTGGAAGAGCTAGCCAAGGACACTGATATATTTCAAAATGTCTTCTGTTGGCAGGATTCTATCTTGGACATTAAAGTGCCAATATTTAAAGGACCTGGAGAGCTGCCTGAAATCCGATCCTACATGGAGGAGTTCCCATTCCCCTTCTACATAATTCTTCGCAACGTGAACGCACTCCCAGAGACGCTCAGCGATGCTCTCAGGCAGTGGTTTGAGTTAGTGACAGCCTCTGACCACCTGTAGACCAGCAAGAACATAGTCCAAAGTTGAGACTTTAAACCACAGTCAAGAGCTACTTCTGGCCCAGGTGCTCCTTTCTGGACACAGTTTCTGAATTTGCAGCTCTAAGTTATATTTTATCCTAGGTCTGATTTATAAAAATTTATTGCAATGTACATTTTGAGAGAAAACTTGGGTTCCTTGCTTGGCCTAGGCTACTGTTCTTATAACAGATGTGGGGCAGCGAAGGAGCAGCAGGCATCTGATCTCATACCTGAGAGACTGCCCTGCCAGCCCATCTTGGAAGCTGTGGCCTGAGAGGAAGCCAGCCCCAGCCCCACTGTGGGCCCAGCTGTCTGCTTTCCCTCGAAGGGACCCTGAACACCTGCCTTGAGGAGATGCTGCCAGGAGCCCGGGGCTGTGCCAGTCCTTTGGCTAAAGGTCTGGCGGGAGCTGTGCTTTTGACCCCACTCTAAGGTCTGGCTTTGCCAAACAGAAGCTGTCAAGTGGCTGAGACAGCTGCAGTCCTCAGAGTCTGAGTGTGTTTCTTACTGTGCTTCCCGTGAAAAGAACCACCTTCTCTTCGGGGGAAGAGGCTGGTTGTATGTGTGCTCATAAAGCCACCAGCCATCCTCAGGCTCCAGTAAGCAGAGCTGATTCTGGGGCTGTGTAAAAATGAAGTGGCTTTTCAGTGTCCTTCACATTTGCTGCTTCGGGAGACTATGCAATGATGGGAAGATGATTATCCCCTTGTGTGTTTCATTCTCTCAGTGCCATAGTCCCTGCTGTTGTAGTAATTTATTTCTTTAGTTCCTTCTTATCAGTTAAGGGGAAGAATCATTGCTCACACTGCTTTCAAGCCAGTTTTATTCTGGAAAAGATATGCTGTATCCAGAAGAATTAAGCAGCTACATCTATTTTTTCCCCCAGTCAAAATATATCAACCGTTTTTAAGCGGTTTTTACTTGGCCAGAAAGCAGTGCTTGAATACTTGAAACTGTTCTACTTAAGTTCTGACCGTCAGAATGTTGTTTTGTAGAAAACATACCATGATGTAATCGTCTATCTCCATGTCTGTTATCAAGTTACACTGTGCAGTTTGCCACTCTTTTTGAGGTGGTCAACAAAGACACAGATTGCTTGTTGTTTGTTTAACCAAGAGTCCCAAAGCATGTACCTGATGTTATATCATTTATTTTTTATTCTAAAAAGCTATGCAGCTTATATTCTGAAAACTATTAAAAATAATATACCAGTGGTGATGTAATTTGTGACTATTCTTAATGGAATACAACAGAGAAGTACAAAGGGAATGGTCTTATCTGCTGGACCAGTTAGCTGTCACTACCTTAGACTGACATGACCCCACATCATCAGTGGCTTTTCATACAGTCGGGTTTCTTACTTGTTTCCATGTCCATGGAGGGTGAGTTGTGGGCCTAGTGGTGATGGGGAAATGGCGAGTTGGTGGAAACAATGGCTCATAAAGATTCTGTTCCAAAATGACACATTTCATGTCCAAAGCCATTTATGGAATAGGATTGGATCTGGTAGGGAAAAAACGACATTATGACAGTGATGCGGTAGTCTTATCGTATCTACCTTTAATTGATAGGACCATCCAAACTGGAACTTCACAGCTGGTTTGCTAAGATAGTGACTCCCTCAGCCCTGGAGCAGCTCATTGGGTCTGGGACAGTAGGCATTCCAGTAAGCAGCTACCCAAGAGTACCCCTTTTCAGCTTGTGCTGTGATGGGGAAAGGGTTAAGAAGCATGGGAGCAGTCACAGGAGACCTATTAGGGATTGGGGATGGGGGTCAGGCAGACCTGGCCCAGGGTACAAAGCATGCATCACTTAGAAGGTTCTGAGGACACGCTTCCTCTCATACTCACTTGCTACTCGGTCTTTACATCGGCCTTATTTACTTCTCTTTCTTCATCCAAACCTCAGTCTTGTCTGCTCTGACTTCTGGGTGTTTATCTTATCCTGTCTCCTCTGACAGCACTGTAGCAGAAATTCTTTTAAATCTGTAGCCAGGTGTATTAAATAGTATCCTAAAGTAATCACTTTGCTAGCTTCACTTCATCCTCCTCACAACATCCAAGGAAATCTTTCAAAAGTTCCTCCAGAGGTCCCTGCTATGAAGAGGACATTTATTATTAGGGTGCCCTGACTCTGCTGCCTTGCTCTCCCTGCATCCCCACCACACTATTCCATCTATCACAGCAAACCACAGGGATCCAAGAATCTGCCTGTGTTCCATACATTCTTTTCTGGAATTCTCTTACCTACTTTCCTTTCTGACAAACATAGCTCTGATAAGCCCTCCAGGATGAATAAGCCCCCATATTATAAATCTTGACATCTGTAACACTTCATTAGACTTAATGTCTTCCTGCCCGAAGTGTGGGGCTGAGGACAGGGAGCATATATGGCTCATGACAGCATTACCAATGCCTAACATAAATGAATGTCTGGATGGGAAGAAGAAATGGGGTAAAAATATCTGTTCTCACACATTTATTAATTTACTAGAAGCCCGGTGCATGAATTCATGCATGGGTGGGGTCCAGCTGGCCCACCCCGATTGGGGGTATGAGGGCCTGGCCAGGGGGAGGAGCCACAGGTGGTTAGTCAGCTGGCCCTGCCCCCTGATCAAACTCCCAGCCCAGTCGAGGGGACAATTTGCATATTAGCCTTTTATTATATAGGAAGGATAGGTTGAACACTGTCAAAACTGTAATAAAGATCCTAAGGTGATCTGGAGGGAAATGACACAAAATATTTCTAAAGGTTGTACAGAAGATTTAAGATTTGGGCAAGAAACCACAGGGGAGTCTTCTTGCCAGGTAATAGACAACACAACAAAAATTAAAAACTAGTCCCAGGTGAATTAATCCTGAATAGATTATTCAAATCCTAAGAGAATTTACCATATAGGCATCACAAAGTCCAGGAAGAGGAATGAACTATTAAATGGTATCAAAAGTACAGCTGAGCAGCTGAAAAAGAACTTAACATCCACATCATGCCATGAATCAAAATAAATTCTAGATGGAGTAAATATTTTAAACATTAACAATGAAAAAAAATTTAAAAATTGAAAAGCCTCAAAAAATACACATTATTGTATAGACTCTAGAGACTTAAAGCTACATAAAGGACCAAAATAAAAAAAAAGGAACAAAGAAACAGGCAAACAGCCCACATAAAATTAGAATAAAAGTCCTTACTTTAAACAATAATTTAAATTAAAAAATAAGCCCTAACTGGTTTGGCTCAGTGGATAGAGCATCAGCCTGCGGACTGAAGGGTCCCAGATTCGATTCCGGTCAAGGGCATGTACCTTGGTTGTGGGCACATCCCTAGTAGGGGGTGTGCAGAAGGCAGCTGATGGATGTTTCTCTCTCATCGATGTTTCTAACTCTATCCCTCTCCCTTCCTCTCTGCAAAAAATCAATAAAATATATTTTAAAAAATAAATAATTATATATTTTAAAAGTCAATCAGCATTAATTAACAAAAGTCATGACATTCAAAAAATAAATGTAACTAAAAGTGGTCAGGGATATTTAACTTCACTAACAATTAAGTGTATTTTTATTGATTTCAGAGAGGAAAGAAAGAAACATCAATGATGAATCATTGATAAGCTGCCTCCTGCATGCCCCACACTGGGGATGGAGCCCACAACCCAGGCATGTGCCCTGACCAGGAATCAACCTCCTGGTTCATAGCTCGACCACTGAGCCACACCGGCTGGGCAAACTTCACTAATATTTAAAAGAAAAAAAATCAATGAATTGCTATTGCTAATTAGTACACAAATTTTGAAGAAGTGGTAATGTGGTAATGTTAAAAAACTCACCATTAAAGTGCCTATATGTTCCACACCCTGTTCTCAGTGCATTACACACACAGGGCTCGAAGGGAGATGCTATCATCTCACTTCACAGGCGGGAGGTTTAGCAGCCAGAACACAATTTGGAAAAGGAAGCACCAAAGTTTCCAAAAATCGAGGCAACAGGTAATTGAACATTTTTGTAAATGTTCAAGTAAACAGATCATTGAATGAACCTGTTTGGTTGTATTTTAATTTGGAACAACCCTATTTAGAAAAGAAATACAGCAAAGATTCACTAACCCCCGTATAGTAATGTAACCTAAATGCTTGTGTGTGTATGTTGGGAGGACAAAATAATTATGAGGAGATGAAGACAGGATGTGCATTTCCTTGTTATTAGTGATACAAAGTTCTTAAAGCTGCAATGGGGCAGTCACTGGATCGTGAAAATGTTTGGAAACCTGCCAGGAAAATGTTTGCAATTAAAAAGGGCAGGATGAGAATGAAAAAGGAAGAGGGCACGAATTTTAAAATAAATTAACATTTAAGCTTACAGCACTCCTAATTATACACATTCAAAAAGTTCAAAATGAGTACACCAGAATAATTTTCCCCCTCACCTCCAAAAAACTGAACTTCCATTTAATGAAGCTCATAACCAGGTGTCAGGAACTGTGCTAAATGCCTTTCCACTCACTTCATTCTTAACAATCTATGATAGAAAGTGCCATCCCATTTTACCCATGAGACTTAGGCTATAAGACAACAAACTGCCCCAGGCTACAAGCTGATCCCCTAGCGGCAGGCGTCTCCCAGGAAACCGAACTCGCCCCGCCCCCTCGTCCTTCCCTCCACTTCCGCTCCTGCGCACTGTGGCTCCAACCAACCCGCTGCGTGGAGGACATGGCTACTTCCCGCTTACCTCCAGCGACACTAACGCTAAAGCAGGTACCAGCTATTCTCACGGGCCTTCTAGGCCAGCTTTCCCATGTCTAAGCTCAATTCTCCGTCTCTCTCTGCAACCAACCTACGGGGTCCATCTGGGGACAAATGGGGCCGGTGACCCCACGCGCACTCTCTGACCGGCCTGGGCCGGAGGGGGCGAGGCTTCCCCATGAGGTGTGGCTGGAAGGGGGCGGGGCCTGGGGAGGGCGGGGGGCGGGGGGGCGTGTAGGCAGAAACCGGTCTTGTGGGACCGAAAAGGCAGGGCCGGCTCTTGATCTGGAGTCCTGGAGCCCTGGAGCCCTGACGCATCCGAAACTGCCCTGCCTGTTATACTGATCTGTGGAAAGAGCAAATGCGGTTACCAGGGGATTTTCACAACTGCGGGAACTGAGAAAAAGTGCTGTTGTCACAGTTTCTAAGTCTGGGAGCCCTTTTTCTGCCCAGTAGTCAGCTCTCGAGTTTAAGGGCTCTTATGGTTGACAGAGCAGTCAATCAGCCCAAATAAACTTGTTTTCTTAAAAGAAAAATAAAAGGATTTTTCTTTGTCCTTTTCAAAATCAAGGACCAAAGAGAAGTGATCTGGTTACAGTTTGGTTTGCTGAAGTGGAGCCCGCTGGGCTGTAAATTGCAGGTGTAATGGCCATTTCTCCTCCTCTGCACAGTTCTTGAGAAGGCAGCAAGTTCTCCTTCTCTACAGAAGGATTTTGCAAGCCATTCGGCAAGTTCCAAATGATTCTGATCGCAAATACCTGAAGGACTGGGCAAGGGAAGAATTCAAAAGAAACAAAAGTGCCACTGAAGAGGTAAGAACAAGATCATAGTAAGGACAGTCCCTGGCCCTTTTTTTGTCTTGTTCAGTGAATTTTTAAAAACGTTTGGTAGACATCTTGGAATATAAATGTCACTGAGATGAGATATCTTGATCATTGCTCTAATGTTACTGATTTTCCACTTTCTTAACTATTTAAAATTTTACAGTCTTTAAGTATCTACATTCTACACTAGCATCACTTGACTTTACTCTTAACACTCCCTTCCCCCCAACACACACAAAGGAAAATATTGTAAATATTACAGCAGAAGGGCGTGGGAAGTATGACTGTCAGACACCGTGCACTCCTAATAGTTAGATTTTGGCTTCCCTAATATGCAGCAATTTGAATTCTCAGCACTGGTTCTTAACTTGAACCAATACAATAATACAGCTGCATCTGGATTAACCAGGTAAAACAGTGACCAGATCTCACTTTCTCTTACAGGTTACAATCCGGATGATGATTACACAAGGCAATATGCAGCTCAAGGAGTTAGAAAGAACACTTGCTCTAGCAAAATCTTAACTATAGCATTATCCTGAAAGATTTTCAAAGTCTCCATGAGTTTTTTGAGCTTAGGCTCAACGACAGGCAGCCCAAAGTCAAGTCAAACTGTTTATATGTACAGCACTCCAGCAAAATATCAGAACATGGAGCATGGCACGTCACAGAGGGCAAAGAAAAGCCGCATCGGAACAATTGCCTTAACAATGAAAAACATACGCTGCATTTTGAAAATGTTTCTGGATTTGTCAGATTTTATAAGCAGCAAAAACCAGTACAAGAAATGGTCAATTAGCACATAAAAAGATACTCATCACCATTATTCATCAGGGAAATGCAAATCAAAACCATAATGAGATACTACACTTCCACCACATGCACTAGAATGGCTGTAATCAAAAAGGGAAATAACTACTAATGGGAAGGATGTGGAGAAATTAGAACCCTCATATATTGCTGGTGGGGACATAAAATAGAGCAGCTACTTTGGAAAACAGACTGTCAGTTGCTCAAAAGGTTAAACTTGATTCAGCAGGTTTACTCCTAGGTTTACAACCAACAGAACTAAAAACACATGTCTACAAAACACTTGTACACAAATGTTCATAGCAGCATTATTTCATAATAGCCAAAAACAATCCAAATGCCCACCAGCTGATAAACGAGTAAATAAAATGCGGTATATCTACGCAATAAAACATTCGGCAATAAAAAGAAGTATTGCTACGTGCTACACACGGATGAACCTTGAAAACACTAAGTAAAAGAGGCCAATCACAAAAGATCCCATATTGTACCATTCCGTTTATGGGAAATGTGTGCGATAGGTAGATCAGTGGTTGCTAGGGCTTTGGATGTAATGGAGAGTAACTGGCTGGATATGCGGTTTCTTTTTGGGGTGATGAAAATACTATAAAGTTAGGTTTTAGTTGCATAACTCTGAAGATACTAAAATCCATTAAAATGTATATATGTATTGTATGTGAATTCTACCTCAATAAAGCTGTTTTTTATTTTTAAAAATTAAAATATAATTGGCTTATAACATTGTATAAGTCAATAAAGCTGTTTTGAAAAAAAGTATGATAAGTAGGATTGGGGGTGTACTGACCTCAGGAGATAACCTGGAACTTTCTTGAAAAACCCTCCTGTATTATCAGGGTGGTTGAGCTATGTTCTTCAGATGTGTCATGATCTGATAGAAAAAGATCACCGCTGGGAATCTAGATCTTCATTGAAGAGAGAGGAGAAAGAGAACCTTAATAAACTCCTTGACACCAAAAGAAGAGGCAACTTCTGGATGAAACTAATGCAATTACCTTAACATATATGTAGAAGTAGCACAATAAATCATTAGGGAATATCTTCAGTGAAGTAGGTTCTCCAGTGTCAGGGAAAAAACAGAGCTTAGAGAATACATCAGAGAAAGCCGTGGACTTCAGAACACTTTTGAAAGAGACCAAGTGTATAACAGTTAATGTAGTCAAAGTGAGTTTGTGGTAAGAGGCTGGGGACCAGCAGTCCTGCAGCCTGAAGTCCTCTGTTCATCTGCAGAACAGATCTAAAAAATTAATCTAAGAATCTGACCAGCACCTGAAAGATACAGAAAAAATTACACAGAATGACAAATGGTATTTAGTATTGGACTGTGCCAGAGGAGAGGCCTAGCCGATGGTGGCATATGTCAGTGACCTGCACAGCCAGGGTCCACCTCCATGTTCCACAATCTCAGAGCTCATAAGACAAAATATTTCTGAATACTCTGCCACAGGGTAATCTATTAATTCGAAATGCTTGCATGAGACAATTTTTGTATTTTATAAAGATGTGCATTAGCCAACCTACTGCAAAGCCATCTGATGAAAAAAGCATTTGTGAACAGTTTCTGAACAGAGAACACGTTAAAAATATTCTTTGAGTTGCATGATTGACATACATACTCAAGTATAGGCTGTCTCTAGAAAACCCAAAATCTCAAAGCTAAAAACCATCCTTTCACGATGTGAGGAAGTCAGTGACTTGCTGTTTTTCCTAGCAGTGGTGTATATGGAAGATGTAAGAGCATTTGTGGTTTGAATTTGCAAGATGCAAATACCAACGACTTCAAGAAAACCAAACTTACAGTTTGTTTGTTTTTTAAAATGGGTAAAACAAATTCTTACCTTCCAGAAGCTAAGATTATTATAACTGACAAGCTTTTTACTTCCATTTCTAAAGAACAGTTTAATTTTATTAGTTCACTTACGTGCTTTCAATATTCGCTCTGAATTATAGGCCAAGTTTGTTGCTTAGCCTAAGATTTATTTAGCAATTTCTCCTCACATATGAAATGATGGTCATTAAGAAAGATGTTGGCCAGAACAGAACTGCTGGTGAAATACGTTTTATTCATCGTCTTTATCAGTATTCTGATAAAGACAAGTTACCTTCCTGGGTATGTTCCCTGTAAACTACACTCTTGTTTGAATGTGCAAGTCTTGTTCCTAAAGTTTAATTTTAAGAAGTTTGAATGTTCAGTTTCTGTATTTGAAGAATAAATCTATATTTTAAAATGTTTACTACAAAAGCTTTCTAGCATATGAGAAGTGGTTAAGGCTATTTCTTACTTAGCATATTGACTGCCCTGGTGTCACTGCCCCCTTTAAGTGTGCTGTCAGGTTGGAAATGTTAAACTCTCGGCATGGCAATGCTATGCATGTGGCTGCAGAGACACAGGACTTTAAAGTTTTAGGACAGCAGAATGTATTCCCTGGTACAGGTATTACTGTAGTCATGCCAACAGACACAGGAGAGCTGAGAGGCAGAGACCCAGACTTACCTAATTGTCTCTCTCTGATGAAGGAAGGAAAATGCTAGTAAAATAAAAGCAGAAGGAAGCTGCTCACATCTACTTTGAAAACAAAATTAGGATTATGTAGAATAAGATCCAAAGAGAAAAAAAGCAAATTGTCACTAGGTGCCAAACTAGAAGTCACCTTGAGCTACTTCCTTCCTTGAGTCAAGCAGCTGAGAAATTACACTAGAATTAAGTTATTTGTTTACTGAGAAGAGTGAATCACTTTACCCACTCTATTTTGTATTAAAAAAGTGCTTTGCTGTACTGTGTCTTGCTTCTGTGTTATTAATATATTCACATTTATAGTCATAATATCTGACTTACTATATAGAAAAAGCATATTTCCCTTTAAAATTACAACGAAATACATTTTTAATGCTTTTTCTTATTCATAAGATGTATTCTAAAAAGGTCATTAGTTTTTTAAAACTGGCTTGTCTTTTAAGTCTTAATTGATTGGCTTTTATATCACAAGATGAATTATATTTAGCTTTTAGGAACAATTTGATAGTTTAAAAAGATGTTATCTTTGAATAAAATGACAAGTAATGTTATCCTTCTTCTTTGTTCAGTATTTTCCAAAAGGTCAACAGTTTAAATAAAACATTTGTTTAAGTTTGCACTGAGAAATCTGTCCATGTTACAACAGGCTTTTTAAAAATATTTTTTCCTGCAGTTCACCTGATCTCTAAAGCAGATGTATTTACACTTTTATGGAAGCACGGTGAAGTGTGGTTGAGTGAAGGCACTCTTTCAGGAACCATAAAATTTGGTTAGCTACACAAATGAAAATGTAGGCTATACTAAATATTCACCCTTTCATGTTTTAAATAAGGAATTTCGTATCCATAGTGTCGAGAACCAAGACTAATGCCAGGAAGCGACACAAATTCAAGGGGATAAAAATGTTAAACAGAAGACAACATACCTCTCAAGTATCAATGCTTGACTGAAAAAAGAGGGTGTAACATGAAAAGTTCACTTCTTTTATTTTGGGCTCCCAAAGTCAAAAGTAAGCTTAGAACTGATATTCATTCTATCACAAATATTACTATACTCAAATGCAATAATGCACTAACAACAACAAAAAACAACATTGCAATACTGTATACCTTTTATGTATTTTATATCACTTTCCCCACAGCTACTGAAAGTTCCAGCCTCGGCTTGAAACACGACCTACATGACCAGCTATAAATAGTTAATAGTTCTGCTTCTTTGGAAAAGTACTATTGTGGCATTTGCTCATTTTAGTAGACAGCACAAGGTAAGAATAAGAAAAGCCACATCGGACCCACAGCTGAGTTTTCTGACAATAAGGAACCAAATGCAGGTGCGATCAAAGCCACTGCTTTGGTCTTGAGAGGCTGCCATCTATCCCTGGGTTTGGAGGCGGATGGCCCTGTTCCATCTCCCAGCCTCTAGTACAGGTTTTCCTACCTTTGAGAAACAAGATCTGTGTACTCTGCAGACGGGGTACATTCGACCTTTCTCATTCCTCCCTCGTCTCGTCCCTAACTGCATCTTGGATGGAAATATCCAGCTCACAATAAGAAGCTGCCTGCTTCTGGTGGACAGGAGGTACATAATCAAAATACTTCCCACCGAAGCATGCGATGGTCTGAAGGTGCCATCTGGCGCTACCAGCTAGCGCTGTGATTCTGCACCAGGAACTCGAAAAGAGGAAACCTCCACAAGTAGCAATCCAGAGCGTCTCTGGGAAGACTGTCTACCTACACAGCAGGTGAGGAACAAGACAAGCTCAGGAGCATGAAAATAAGCTTGAGAGCATCACATTAATTCCCTACCCAGGTTTGGTAATGCCGACATTCGTCTACATTTATGAGGAATGTTTATATCCATATTGTCACTTTTAAGAAAAACAAAAACAACGGTGAGTGTGGAAGGCAAAAACCCCACAAAGGGGCTAAAAACATACTTTGTTTTTTCTGAGTATTTCCATGTCAAGAAGTCATTCTTTTCTCTTTGGCTCAATAAGCAACATTTTATTCAAAATTACAGACAATAGTTACTCAGTTCCTGTGTTTATAGAAATAGAACTGAGGTTTCTATGCATACATGGAACTTTGAGGAAATGACTATAATCCCACATTCCAAGGGACAAGAAGTCTGAAGGTGATTAAATGGAAAGATTCAACACACCGAGCTACTTTTGTAACTGTGTATTCTATAGAGCAGAGCAAAACCCTCAGGGCTCCGGGAGGCTGGGAATGCTGGGGTCTAACTCAGCATATTCACTGCGAAGCAGTGCGAAAGATTTTGGGGTTTTTAAATGACAGAACTCAATAAAAAATGAAATACTTTCAAGAAATAGCCTCATTTCTTTATAAAATACAGATGCGTAAACTCAAATTCAGAAAGGTACTCTAAGATAAATGGGTTTGATTATGAATAGGTTATCGAAGTTTTAGGACCCCCCCCCCCCCTTAATCTGCTTTAAAATCACAAGGGTTAACTGAAAATATAGTATTTCTATATTTTGGCTGAAAATATAGAGACTGTGATCAAATGGTTTGAATCTTTCTCAACTCTGTTCATTATTAACAAACATTCCCAGTGCTATTATCCAATGACTCATTTTTAAAACACACTCTGACTTTTTAAAACATTTTCTTTTAAGTTATACTGGATCTTGTGACATTATGAAAATCTTTCTCCTCAAACTGATAAATTTTCACCTGGTTAGAATATCAGCATTCTGAGAATTCTGCATTTTAGGGAGGTGTTAGCGTATCTCCATTACAGCTCTTACAGAAAGACACTCTCGTCTAGGCACAGCAGGTGTGTTTACATGAATGATGACTTGATTTGAGTTCACAAGGGTTTTTTTTTTCTTGCTTTTGATTTATATTATTTTGTACATCCTGAATTTTAGGGTTTAGGTTTACACATTATTGAGTATCTAGGTAGCTTGCTTAATCTGAGCTTTTGAACTTCAGATGAACCTGGGCTGAGGTTTTAAGTTTGTGATGAAACCTGAAACTAAGCAAGCGTTCCCTGGTTTCAGTTTAATTGTTGATGTCTTCATAACTTCAGGGCATAGGAAACGTGTGTGTCTGGCACAATTTAGGAACCAGTGATGTTTTTCAAAGGCAAGTCTGCTACATGCACTCTAATTGACACTTGGGGCGCAGCTATTCTGCAGTTGCTATACCAGAAATCCTCAACGATCCTTTCTTGTGCCACTTCCCAGGCCCTAATTTTCCTTCTGCACCTTCGTCCTTAGTTTAGCAAGTTCCTCTTCTAAACTTTTAATGTGTTCCTTCAGGGTGGCCTTGTCTTGCTGAGCTTTCTGACTGGCTTGGCTTCGTGCTTCTTCAATCTTTCTCTCATACCACTTCTCCATCTGGGTAGCAACAGCCTCAAAAAAGTACTGGGTAATCTCCAGAGCTTGGGAGGTGTCTCGAATGTGAGAGGCAGTTTGCTCGCTGCCTGTAGCTGGTGGTGGATGCCCGCAGGTGGTGCTGGGTGCTGGTGGCTGAGCTCGATGTCTCGTCTGCCCACTTTTCCCAGACTTCTTGGTTTGGGTGCCTCTGTGGACGCAGGGCCCAGCCTGCTGATCACATCTGGCTGCCTCTTGCAAGGGCAGCAAGGCTGTCTGGACCTTGACGCTCCTCAGTCGGGAGCCTGTGCAGTCAGAGGAGGACAGCTCCTGCTGGAGCCTGTGGGCAGCCGTGGAGCCGAGTCCCTTTTCCTTGGGCCTGACCACCCGAGGGGAACTGTCAGAAGCTGCGACCGGACCTGCCGTCACCACTGATGGATCCACAGCTGATTTGGGAAGGAAAACACAAGTCAGAGCAAAGCCACAGTCACAGTCACATGGCTTTAGGTCAGCCTTTGAGAGCCCTGAGAACCCTGCAGACCACCAGCCTTCCCACTCACCAGCCAGCGTGCAGCTTCTGCTCTGCCCTTCTTGCCCCTTCGCTCCTGATGATCATCTGGCTTGTCCAGGCTTTCAGGGATACTAGTTAGCCATGCTGGTGGCATCTAAGCCAAAAAAGGTGCTGGCCTTCCCTTTAGCCTGTCTCAACACACTCTGGAAGGCTCCGGGCACCATTTCCTGATGGCCAAGGATGGCACAGCTCACCAAGTGTCTCAAAACATACTTGGGCATTTACCAATGAGAATGAATACCCCTTTCCACACCACAGCCCCAGGTACCGGATCCTTGAGCGAAGCTCCAATGTGGAAAGGCGGTCCTATCCCCCTTCTCAGAGCTCCACACCAAGCTCCATAACTAGTCCTCGCATGAAAAATTTGCCAAGGATTTTCGCCGTTGTCATGAGCATAAAGAAGATAAAACCAGAGTCCCAGAGACGATCTAAGGCAGTGGTCAGCAAACTCATTAGTCAACAGAACAGCAAACTGCGGTTCGCGAGCCACCGCAGTTTGCCGACCACTGGTCTATGGTAACAGAAGATGCTCAACATACCAGAATCCCCCATGGAAGCCTAATTTCTAAGTCTCTGAATGTCCTCAAAGCTATCACTGCGGGTAATCACTGTGGCCAATGTAAAGATGACTTGCTGGAAGCATCTCTTATCTAGCACCTGAGGCAGCTGCAATACATGATGTGCACTCAACGAGGTCTCACAGAGCTGGACGAAGGTAAAAGGCCAATCACAGAGGAGAAGAGAGGGAAGAGGTACAGGCACCTGCTGAGGAGACAGATGTCCATTCATCACCCCTCAGGATGGGGTCCACTCTACACCATCAACACTGTACCTGAAGCACTTGCTATCAACGATCAAAACAATTCTTTTATTCCTTCATTCCAGTATGTTGACCACTTAGATAAGAGTGCTTTACTCTGCACAGGACCTGCGTATACAGCAGTGAGAACACCTGATCCTTGCCTCTACAGTTTGCTCTGCAATCCAGTTTTCCACACCCTATCCCCTGGACCGCCTTAGGATGCAGGAGAGAACAAGATTTGAGGGTTTTCATCACCTCTGGGTGGAATGGCTCTCTCTCTGCATAAGGGTTACCTGTGGAGGACTCGCAAGTAGATGGCATGGATTTAGCCCTAGAGGCCCTAGAATCTCCCGAAAGCTTCAGTTCCAGATTCTGAATCTTCAACATGCACCAGGTTTTTAATTCATCCACCAAGGACATCTGAAAAACACCCACAAAATAATCAGGTGAATTTAATCCATGGTTAATGAATAAAGCATCAAGAATGGACTTTTAAACTATGATAGTTGAGAATACCATCTTGACGAGCTCAAAGACTGTGGATAACCCACCCTCCCACAGGCCACACACAACCTCTTTGCTTGCCGTCTATAGACCAGGATTCACCCAACACCCGGCTGACAGTGTCTATAATCTTCATTAAGTGACTTAGAGCCACCTTCAACTCAAACACCCAAAGCTTGCCACGTCTTCCCAACTAGGCTCTCATACACCACAAGTGCTCATTTTACGTCGATTGTCCCGAGTAGACCACACACTCCCTGAGGGCAGGAACCAGATCTTGTTCAATAGAGTAATGGCCCAATGAACACACTACACATAGACGTGGTTCGGGGCAGACATCACATTTCCCCCAGCATGTTCTAGGAGTCCCCACCTAATGCCGGCATATTCAGCAACAAACATGAACTGAACGACAGGTTCTTTCCTATTGACTTCATCGCAAAGTGATGCAAATGACGTGCTATGTGCTGCAAACCCTTTCAGGGGATCGCAGCCTCTGAGTCTTCAATGATAGGTCTCCGTCTTTTAATTCCAAGGAGAAGTGTGGTAAACCAGGTAAGGACTGATGGGTACTGGTTTTCACCTGGCGTTTCTCGCCCTCAAGCTTCTCTGTGTCCGAGTGCTGCTGCAGGCGGCTCAGGCACTCTGTCCTCTCGGCCGAGAGTCGCTCAACCATCAGCTTGTCCAGAACACGCATCTAGGATTCAATGGGCAAAGACTGCATGGCTGAGATGACCTAAGGATGGACCCCTGAGGAGGGGATCTGGGGTACCAGACAGGGACCAGAGAGAAGGCAAGCAAACCTCCACCCTCATTCTATTCCATTTTCATGCAGTATTCACGGAACTCTCATTTTTCAGTATTCTAATCAGGATTCCATGTAGGCCAGTGTTTCTTTTTCTCCCTTGTTAAAGACCCTAAGAGGTTTAAGAGACTATGAATATACAGTAATTATAAAATTTGAGCCAACACAGACCTTGTAGGTAAAAGGGAATTTCTACAGGTCTCAGAACAGTGTTTCTGTAACTATGATTGAAAAGAAAAACTATTTCTTAAAGTATGGAGCAATTCTCCCCCTTTTATTTTTTAAAAATATATTTTTATTTATTTCAGAGAGGACAGGAGAGGGAGAGATAGAAACATCAATGATGAGAGAGAGAATCATTGATCGGCTGCCTCTTGTGTGCCCCCTAATGGGAATGGAGCCCGCACCCGGGCAAGTGCCCTTGACTGGAATTGAACCTGGGATGCTTCAGTCCGCAGGCTGATGCTCTATCCACCAAGTCAATGCAGCTAGGGCTCTTCTCCCCCTTTTAAATGTTAGTGGCTGCCTAAGAGGTAGTGAAAGCAGCTGGATGCTCAGGGCATTTATCCAGCCAGTGCACAAATCCTCGTGGTGCTTCACTAAATATGGCAAAAGCGAGCATGAGGAAGGCTGAGGAAGGAGTTCAATGGGACTGATCAGAGAAGAAATGACTGTCACCACCTCTCAGTCACATGTCCGCTGGGTCCCCTCTTCATCTTGACACCTCCCACAGGGTCCTAGGGACCAGGAGGGCTGAACCTTCCCTGCTTCGACAAGGTCCAAAGAAGAGGAAGCAGTGGTTGTGAGGGGGCCATCCCACTAGGGCTCACAGGGAAGTGCCTCTCCTGTCAGGGACAGACAAGACGTTCCGCCCTGGGTCAGTTCTGCAGATGTGGGAGGACCTTTTGTCTCGTCTATTCAGCCCTCATTCGTCTCTGTCAATTCTTCTCCCGTTTCCCACGACTGGCCTGCTCTCCCGCCTCATCATCCCCCATACAGAGGGCTCTGCCAAAGCGACCATGCTGACATGCAGCTTTGTCCCCCGCATGTGGGACTGGTCAGGCAGGGGCACCTGGCACATGCAGGGCCACATCCTTCCCCAGCGATTTGGAATTAGGCCTAAGAGTCTGTGCCCCAAATGTCACCTTCCTTGAACCAAAGAGAGGTCCTTGAGATGTCTCAGCATTCCCTAACTACATTCCTCTTTGGGCTTACACTAGCTGAAGTGGGTTTTTATTCACAAAACATTTTTAACCAATATATTATGGCTCCAAGAAAAGGTTTCTTAAATTGGCTTTCCCCTAAAGGCAAATAGCAAATAAACCTTAAAAACTTTCAACCTCTTCACTAATATGTGGAATCTAAAGGACAAAATAAGTGAACATGTGAAATTGAAAGAGGCTCATGGATATAGAGAACAGACTGATGGCTGCCAGAGGGGAGGGGTTTGGTAGATAGGTGAAAAGGTGAAAGGACTGAGAAGTACAGATGGGAAATTACAGAACAGTCATGGGGATATAAAGTACAGGGAATACAGTCAATAATACTGTAATAACTAGGTAGCATGCTGGAAATACCGGGGGAACACTTTGTAAATTATACGAATTCATGCACCAGTGGGGTCCCTCAGCCTGGCCTGTGGGATCAAGCCATAACTGGCTCTCTGACATCCCCTGAGGGGTCCTGGATTGTGAGAGGATGCAGGCCAGGCCAAGGGACTCCACTGGTACACGATCAGTCAGGGAGGGACCGCAGGAGGGCTCTAGGGCATGTCTGGCCTGTCTTACTCAGTCCCGATTGGCCAGAACCCAGCAGCAAGCTAATCTACCAGTCGGAGTATCTGCCCCCTGGTGGTCAGTGCACGTCATAGTGACTGGTTGACCAGTCGACTGCCCCCTGTTGGTCAGTGCACTCATAGCAAGCAGTTGAGCAGCCTTAGCATATCATTAGCATATTACACTTTGATTGGTTGAACAGCTGACTGGCTGACTGGACACTTAGCATATTAGGCTTTTATTATATAGGACTAGAGGTCTGGTGCATGAAATTCGTGCATGGGAGGGGTCCCTCATCCCGGCCTGCACCCTCTCCAATCTGGGATCCCTCGGGGGAGGTCCGACTGCCGGTTTAGGCCCCATCCCATAGCCTGATGGCTCCAAACTTTCCTCCCCTGCTGGCCTGCTGGCCCCCAACTGCCCTCTTCTGTTGGCATCATGGCCCCCAACTGCCCCCCCTGCTGGCCTCATGGCCCCCAACTGTCCTCCCCTGCCAGCCTCATGACCCCCAAGTGCCCTCCCCTGCTGGCCTGATCGCCCCTAACTGCCTCTGCCTTGGCTCCCACCACCATGGCTTTGTCCAGAAGGAAGTCGGATGGTAGGAAGATGTATGGTCTCCTGGTCTAATTAACATATTACCCTTTTATTAGTATAGATATTATATAGGACTAGAGGCCTGGTGCACAAAATTTGTGCATGGGGTGGGGGTGGGGGTTGTCCCTCAGCCCTGCCTGCACCCTCTCACAATCTGGGACTTCTCGGGGGATGTTCGACTGGTAGTTGGACATCCCTCTTGCAATCCAGGACTGCTGGCTCCTAACCACTCGCCTGCCTGCCTGCCTGTTCACCCCTAACCACTCACCTGCCTGCCTGATCGCCCCTAACCACACTGCCACGGCTTCATCCAGAATGACATCTGGAAGGTCGTCCAGCTGTCCTGTCTAATTAGCATATTATGCTTTTATTATTATAGATTGGCCTGGACTCTTTTAAAAGTTAGTATTACAGGGGGGTAGGAGGTGGAGCTGAAAGAAAGAATCAGGAACTGTTCTACAGTAAAAGAGACCCCAGAGATAACACCAATGAACAAAAGATTCACTGGATCCTGGGCTGGTATTTAAGACAAAAAACACTATGCTGTATACCTGAAATGAATACAAGGTCATATGGAACGTAAACTGTAATTGAAAAATAAAAATTTAAAACCAAACAAAACCAGCTATACAAAACTCCCAGGAGGACTGTTCAAACAGATTGCTGGGCCCCATTTTGAGAGACTTGAGAAAATCTGAACTGGATATTATGCAATTGTTACTCATTTTCTCAGAAGTGATGATGGTGTTGTGTTATGAAGGTGAAAGTCCTTATTCTTAGTCAAAGCACTTGGAAATATTTAGAGGTGAGGTGGCAGGACAGTCTGCAACTAAACCTCAGTCAGTTCAGCAAGAGGAAGGTGCATGAGAGACACCCAAAGGCAATGTGGCAACACTACACTGAGTCTGTGGGGAGACACAGATAATATACTATTATCTCAGCTTTTCTCTCTGTTTGAACATTTTCAAAATAAAAACATGGGGAAAGGAAAAAACTAGAGACATGAAAATTCTAATTTTGTATGTAATGGGAAAGAGGTATGGAGCACATAGACATATAAAAAGACTGGAAGAAAATAAACCCAAAATTAATAGTGCTTTTTCATCACTATTAATAGGGCTTACAGGCAACTTATTTTCCTTTCTAATTTTCATAATTTAAAAAATGCTCTATAATAGGTATATGTTACTTTTATAAACAGAAGCATAAACATGTTCTTTAAAAATGTAAATAAACAAGCTTCAACAAAATCACATAGGCAGGCCCCTTCCTGTCAGCCCACCCACATGCTGAGGGAGTTTGCAGAACAGGAGGGTGTGCCCAGGTGTCTCCCATCACATTTTCACCAGAAACCCGTGCACCAGGAGGCTGGGTGCTCGCTTACCTGGTGCTGCGTCTTACTCTCCATGTGCCCCAGCTTCGTATTCATCTTATCCTGAACCGATCCCAGCTCCGCTTTGATCTCCTCCACAGTTGCCTCCAGCTGATTCTCCAGCTTGTTGATTAGGGGTTCACATCGACAACCATTTATTGGTGCCTAAGAGGGACACAAAAAAGGAATCGATCCCACTCATTTGGATCCTTCAAAAACTGAGTTTTGAGTGCCCATCATGTGCCAGCCAGCACAGCCGGAGGTGCCGAGATGGAGGCCCCAGGAAGAATCAGAGGGGGGAACGGAGTCCCAGGCTGCTTTTATCCAATCTGGGTCCTCAAGATTATCTAGTCACCTAAGGACCATGCAGAAAGATCTGTAACCACCCGTTTGCCCAGGCCTAAGCAACAGGAGCGTCTGTTTAGGTGGGCGGGCCACCTGCCTTCTCCTTAAAGCTCATACCCACTTAAGCCAATGCCTAAAGTGGATATTAGCCCCAGGATATGGTGTTCGACAGACAACCCTGCTGCAGGCCCATGGTCCCACCATGGTGCTCAGCAGGTACCTGCATCACTTTCCCATCCTTGCCCCGGTACAGTGTGTAGAGCTGGTACGCTCTGAACTCGTGAGGAGGGGGTGGGGGTGAACATCGATGCCTGGGCCTCTTTTTCGGGTGATTATGAACATGTAAGTTCTTCTGGTGTCCAGGCTGTTGGTCTGCCGGTGGGGTGGGGTCGGAAAATGCTGACACCTGTGGGAGAGGAAGAGACAGCACCCTCAACACTGTGACAACCGCAGACTGATCCCTGGCCAGCGGCTCCCATCTCACCCACCTTTCAGCAGAGAACCCCGCCCGGCTTCATCTCATGGTGTTCTACTCCAAGCACCACATTCCAAAGAAATGCATCAGCAAACGACCCTTGGGCCTGATGCTAACCAGACTTAACTTCTGTGCTCTGGCTCCAAACAGCCAGCCAAGGGAAGGCGCCTTTTGGCCGTTGGGCATGAGGCTGTCCCAGGGCCCTCGGTAAACCGGCTCCCAGTCCTCTCTGGGCAGCTTTCACGTGCCTCCTGACCTTGGGCCTTGACTTTCTCCTGTTGTCCTTTGCTCGGGGCTCTGGGGAGGCCGACAGGAAATCTTCTCTGGCCTCTTCTTTCCTGGGTGCAGCCTGGTCACTGCTAGGGGTGTCTCCTGCCGAGACACTTCCCTACAGAGAGAAAGATCCCAGAAACAGGTTCTATTTGCCCCCTTGGCCTTTTTCAATAATGTTGTAAAATTCTGTTTGCAAGACTCCATCCACCACAGGACCCAGGGGAAGGAACCTTTGCCGATGACCAATTTCAGACACAGGGCACTGCTTGGTGGTCTTAACTGACCATGCACGCTTTTCCCAGGCAGGTGAATGTTTGGTTTTTACTTTATTTATTAGGTGTCAAACCAAACACTCTCAGATCTAATTCAACGTGAACTTCAGGAACCTCAGCATTGGAGATTTCTGTGTGTTTATTTTAATATCTCAACAACCCCCCCCCCCCCCATTCTTTGCACATGGATCTTCAAATCATAGCAGAGAGAACCCTCTGAAATGGAAAAAAAATGTTTCTGGTCCTTGTGAGAACTTTTATAAATTAATATTTACAAGAGAAATAGGCGAAGAATAAGTACTTGGTATAAAACGTTCTGTGCCCCAAGTTCTCTCTCTCTCCTGGTCTTCCTCCTGGGAGTGGTTCTGCCCAGGGCTGCCGTGTGTAACAGTGCGAGCCGTTCGCTGCACACGGGCACCTGGCAAGGGGGTAAGTGGGCACAGGGAGCTGAAATCCAACTCAGACTCCAGGCACCATGTGTGTCCCTGCTGCCCACAGAGCATCGGTTTCTAATCTGCACAGCCTCCGCCCACTCCCTACGCGGACAGAGGAAGCAACCTTCGCCAGTGTCTCTCAAAATGTGATCACATCAGAGGCCCCAGGAGGACTGTTCAAACAGATTGCTGGGCGCCAGCCAGTTTCTGATCTAGTGGCTCTGAGGTGAGGCCCCACACCCAGAAAAGCACTGCTCTCCATGACTACGGGCACAGTGACAGAGAGGCAGTGCTGGCTGCAGGGTAGCGCAAGGCCACAGACACATGGGCTAGTGACCAGCATGTGACGGTGCTGAGAAATACGGGCAGCACACAAGCAGGCACACAATTGGAAATCCGGGGGGAGTGGAGGACGTGACGCCAAGGGAACAGACTGGCAATAGTCTGAGGGCCCCCAGTGGAAGGAAGAGACCAGAGGGCATGGCAGTCGCCAGATGAACCCGGAGGAGGCAGTTCCCACCCCCGAGAGAAGGTAGAGCTACCCCCACCTTGCTTTGTGCCACCTCATCTCTTGGCACAGACTGAGCTCTCCTCTCTTCCTTGAGCCTCTCTCTCTTTTTCCTCAGACTTCGCCCACGACTGAAGCGCAAGACCTGAAGGAGGCAAGAGGCATCGTTACAACCTGTGCAGCACAGGCGAGAGAGGCTTCTCCTGGGACCCGGTGCTTGTACCTGAAGGAACTTCCAGCCCAACAGGGAGACCGAGCGTGCACATCGACCACCTCAGACCTCCTGCAATGCCTCCTGCTGGGCACACAGACCCAGAGATGGACACTGCCCCTGACCTCAAGCAGCTTACAGTCCATGACGATAACAGGCATTTGTGTGCCAGGCCAGGGCCGCCACGTCGGTGTGCAGGCTGTGCATTGCCAACCTCCAGAGAGCACCACTCACATAGACAAGAGATTGGGACATGAGTGGCATCCCTGGAGCTGTCCATGCAGCAGTCCTAGGCCCACACAGCCTCACTCACTAGCTTGGTGCACTGTACCCAAACTACCCATCAGATTTTCTCTTGGTCAAACCATATCCAAGTCACGTACAATTTGATTAAATAATATTGAGATACATCTATGACCCATGGTACCCACCATGGGGCAGGAACCTCTTCCCCAAAAGGAAGCATTTGGTCGGCCCCTTAGAGAGGTGGAATGGACAGAGGCAGGTACCTGGGGTCCAACAGGCCCAGGGATGGTACCCAGCAACTGTAGGGTCCCTGGGCAAGTTATCTGACACCTCTGTGCTCTATCTTCTCACACCTGACCACAGAGGAGTTGCTGGGATTAACCAAGGAGGTGGCTGGTGCACCTTGGACCCTCAGTCACTGCCGGCTGCCTCTATGCCCAGAGGATGCTTAACCAGAGAACAGGTGTTTGAGCTGGTGGAGACCGGCACTGGCCCAGCTCCACGCCCTTCCCCCAGCCCCTACTCCCACTTCCATTCCCCAAGGAGGTCCAGAAAGGGGAAACACTTTTCCAGGTCACACTATCTTTCTGCAATGAACAACATGTTATTGTTCCCTTATATAAACAGACAAGGGCTCTCTGACATTCCCCAAAGTATTTTTCATCTGTTTCAGACTTTCTTCTCCTTTTCATTATGTTCCAGTGACACCCTTACAACAAAAAGAACCTTTATGGGCAGTGGGTATCACATAAAGGGAAACCCCCTGACAATACCTGCCTGCAGATACACCTGATTTTACACCCTCTCCTCACCGCCTGAGCCAGCAGTTCGAAAGCCTGGGGACCCCTGGGTCATGAGATTAAGACTAATATGAAGATGACGTGGGCCCTTTTCACTCTCGCTCTCTCCTGAGTGCACAGGGGCACTTACCAGGGGCTGCACACGTGGGAATGCGACAGCCAGCGGGCAGAAATCAACGAACCCTGCTACCTCTACTGGTAAGTAAGATGGACAGCAAGGAGATCTGCACAAACGTAAGACAAGGCTGCTCTTCTCAATTTTTGTCCTGAAAGATTTTTTCCCCCCACAAGATAATGCTATTTCTATGAACACAAAATGGATTTCTAATTTGTAAATTAACAAACATCTTTACTATTTCTCAAGTTTAATTTGAATTATGATAACTACTGATGAATAAAATTCACATAAACAAAGCTCCTTGTCACCTCCAAAATATTTTAAAAGGGTCCTTAAACCAAAAGTCTGAGAACCACTGTCCTGAGCCGTTTCCAAAGCTAAGTTTAGACTTATTAAAAGTCGAGTCTGATGAAAGGAAGCGATCATTTATGGACACTTACAACAGGATACAGTACCAGGTTCTGCCTGAAGTTCACTCTCAGAAGCACTATTGAACCATGTCAATCAAAAATGAGAAGTGACACTCAGAAGTCACCCAAACTAAAAATAATCACCAGAAAAATTCCTTCCACAGACCATGTTACCAGCCAGTGAACAATCATATAACCACCAAATGAAACATCATCAATCTTTCCCAATTCACAGAAATCAGCGAATCTTGCTCTAAAGTCTTGGAAAGAAACATCCGTGGTTCTGCTATGAACCATCAAAATCCACGGCCGACTAAGGCACCAAGGCAAAGGGATTTCTTATTTCAGACAAAACAAACAGTGAGGCTATTTCTGTAACAACAGAACAGCAGGCATATAATTTTATGCATATTCCAAAGTTCCTTCTTTGCATTGAGAATAGAGTTTAGCATGTACCATTATATAAAATACACTTTCATAAAATGTCATCCTATTTGCTATTCATTGTGGGCGTGGAAAAACTTGCTTAAGTCATTTTTTTGTTTGTTTTTTAAATATTTTTTATTGATTTCAGAGAGGAAAGGAGAGAGAGAGAGGCAGAAACATCAACGATGAGAGAGAAACATTGATTGGCTGCCTCCTGCACGCCTCACACTGGGGATCGAGCCCACAACCTGGGCATGTGCCCTGACTGGGAATCAAACTGTGACCTCCTGGTTCATAGGACAACACTCAACCACTGAGCCATGCCAACTGGGCACATGAGTCGTTTTTAAATGGAAACACTAAAGGAGAACTGTCTGTGGTAACGCTTCCCTGTGAATGAAGATCCTTGGGCCCTGGAAGAACAGATGGGTCAAAGGCCCATCAGTCTCTGTGTGCCTGGGATCATCCACCCACAATACTTGCACATGCTGGCTGTCCATCAAATTGCCAAACACGGAAATGCAGATAATTGTGATGAATTCTGATACTTACGTAGCACGTTGTGCTTCTTAGTCAGTGGAATCAATCCAGGGTTCATGAACTGATTCCACTGATGAGTTCTTTGTAAATAACTAGAGAGAAGTGGAGCCTTTTCCCAAGGAACACTGACTTGCACCTGCCAGGAGCTCTGTGAACTTCCAGGGACCACTGAGAAGGACCAACTCCACGCACAAGAGGGTGATCAACGTTGCAAAAGACAAAAAATATTATCCACTTCCAGAAACTGCTTCTATTAGGCATGTTTTTAAAACTTAAATGCAACAAGGGCCGTGCAGAACCCTGGGCTGCTGGGACTGAGACGCGATGCAGCAGGCTGGTGTCCAGGTCCTCCTTGGCTCCCTGACACTTATCTTTTTGCAACAGTAGTCAGAACGAGGTGGAAAGCAAACCAGTGTTTACTATACTGTAATGCAGAATAGCTCCAATTGGGAAATAACCTACGTTAAGGAAATGGTTTAACAAAATACAGACAGCAATAAAAAATAATACTGTGCCTCCATTAAGATGAATAAGTGTGATGACTGCAGAGCATTTTCCCATTACAGTTAGAATAAAGGGCACACTGGAAAAGGTGCATACATTGTAAGCACAATTATGTAAAAATTACCTGTCAATGGAAGGTGATATGAAGAAACAAAAATTATTTTGGGGTGCTGAAATTATGACTAGCTTATAAATTATCACTATAAAATTTCTTTCTTACTTAGATCATTTCAACCTCAACTCAAATGATATGTCATCTTTTTTTTAATTGACTGATTACCAAAATACCACTCTTCAATAAAAAGGAAAGAAAATGATACCGTACCTAACTGCCTCTAAGTAGACATTTACTGCTTTGTCTGCTCAGAATGGGCCCTTCCTCCCACTTCTCTCTAGAAACGCCCTTTGACCACATGGTCCAGTGGATGTGGCCATCTTCTTACTAGTAAAGCCCCTGCCACACTTGCTCGGGGCACTTGCCCCAAGCTCTTGGCGATGTTTTAAACTGGAACTTTTTCCTGGCTGAGTACCCGGGGAGTTATAATCCAGGAAGCTGGTGGTGACAAAATCATGCCCATCCATGAAGAACAGCCTTCTGGGCCGAAGTCCTGCTGCTGGTTATCCTGGAGGCCCACTGGGCTCCCCACATTTCCCACTGCCTGGTTAGTAAGCCCATGGGTTCCCTGTTTAAGTCAGTTTGAAGTGGCTTCAGTACATTGCAACCAGAGACTCCCAGTGACTTTGTAGACCCACATAATCCATACAGCAGAAAATGCAGCAAGTCCTACCTGGGGAGCTTTAGTGAGGAGAAGAGCAACTTCTGGATTATTGTGGTAGCGGGCGGCCTCCAGCGGGGTCTGGCCTGCCTGAGGAAGGGCACAGGGGAGGACAAGTGAGCACTGGCCACCAACCCCACACACCTGTAGCCCACCTGGGACAGCAACCCTGCACTCAGTCACACCAGCACTGAAACACATACGACGTGGCCCTGCTTTTGAGCCTCCTCTCAACAAGGGAACCGAGTTCCACCTGAGGCCACAGTAAGAGAGGGTCAGCGCTGACCGAATGGGCAGTAAGTGCTCCAGGAGGCAAAGGTCAGGGGCACTGTCCACCTCAGAATGCTTTCTGGAAGGTGAAAAGCAGACGGCCAAGGTGGAAGATTTTAGCTGAGGAAACTCAAAGGATCATAAAATCCAGCCAAGCAATGACATTTCCCTGGGGAACAGGAAAGAAGACACCAGGACGGGCAGATGAGGGCCCAGCCAGAGTCTCGGGAACTGGATTGTGAAAACAAATGAGGAAGCTCTGGCCATGATGGAGGCTCCAGGGAGGGTAAGCCAAACACCAAGAGTTGAAAACAGTGGGATTCCAAGCATGGGGAAGGTGTTCAAGGCATCATGGAGAGGTACCATAAGGTACCACCCATAGGTACCAGAACTGTGAGGATGAAGGGGAAACTACCCACAGGAGCCTTCACCAGCCTCACCCCCCTTGACTTCCAGGCACTCACACAACTGTTCTGGCCCCTCGAGTTTGATTCAGGAGGGCACAGACCACAGAGCAGCCTAGAAAACAGGCACCTGAGCTGGTGGCTGCTACAGGATCTGGGAGAGGGAAAGAGGAGGGTGGTAGAGGAAGGGCAGAGGGAGGGAGATACTGAGAGAGAAAGGAGGAGATAAGGCGACTTTGGAGAAAAAGGGGTTAGAAGTTGTGAGGATGATTAATCTGATGACCATATGGCCATTTTCTTGAGGACCACGCCTGTAAACAGTTTTACACATCCCTGACCTTTTCACGCCAGGGTGTGCTCACTTCAGCCAGGAATCTAAAGATGAGTCCTCAGGGCTTGTCAACTCATGGGGCAGCTCTCAAGCATCTCCCAAGTCCACTGAGGGCCCCAGTGGTTACGGCTTTTAGAACCCTACATTCTTCCAGAGTGAAGCTGGCGAGGCTATGTGCCCTTGGAATCTGTAGGAGGTGAGGTAGCAACAACATGCCCACTCTGCAAAGGGGTGGACAGGGCTTTAGAAACCATTGCTGCAACTCGACTTACATTATTAACAATGGTCACATCTGCTCCAGCTTCCAGTAAGATTTTAACCACCTTCTTATGATTTAGGGAAGCAGCAACATGAAGTGCTGTGTCTCCAGCCTGAAATTAATCAGAAGAAAGTCTGCTAAACCCCATCTGATCATGGCCCACCGCCCTCCAGCTTTTCATCCCATGCCCTGCTGGTGGCTTTTCAAAATCAATTTAAGATTTGACTGAGAAGGGGGCCCTTTGCTCAAGTGTTATGTGGTTCTCTCTAAAGTTTGTAGAACTAAATGAGCTTTGCACAATTATCACATTCCTTTTTGACTGGAGATGCCAGAAATCACAGGTAAAGTAATGCTGGGCTGGGTTGTTGAGAATGGTCAGACCTGGATCCTACACCAAGGCAGGATGGCAGGTAGCCAGGGGCCGGCAGGCGAGCCATCCCGGAGCTCTGGGCCATGTCCCACTGCCCAGGCAGGGGAGAGAGCAGAGAACCCTTGGTTTCTGAGTGCTAGAATGAGGACGTGCTGGGCCACTGGGAATCACTTGCAGGCTCACGGTGTTCTTTGCTGAGAACCCATGTTCACTGAACACAGCTGTTTCCAACTTCTCACCACATAGCCAATAGGTTCATATTTTCTTTGCAAAAGAAAAAAATATTTTCAGACAGTCAACCATGAAAGGAGGATTTGGACAAATGCAGCATGGTGAGTCAATTCCAAATGCAGATGCTGGTGTTTTTTGTGTGTTTTTTTTTTTAACTCCAGACAGAATAATATAAATAAGCCAGTCCAATGTAGGAGAAGTAGAATAATTCATTCTGCACCATCAGGTGATCAGGGAAAGCACTCTGATACTTTTCTCCTGACAGCATAAAAATTTGGTCATCCCTGTGGCCTTCTTCCCCAGTGTGTCGGGGGACTTATCTCATTACTAAGTCACTTAGCTGTGTGTTGGGGGTGGGGAGCTGTGTGGCAGTGGTTTCCAATCTTGGCTGCACACTGGAATCAGGTGGGGAGCTTTAAAAACTTCTGATGTCTGGGTCCCACCCCAGACAGCCTGGTGGAAGGTCTGGAGGAGGGGGCTGGGCATGGTGATTTTCAAAGTTCCAAGGTGACTGAAACATGCACCACGGCGGAGAAGCACTGGTTAGTGGGGGCTGTGTAGGGTAATCTGATAAACTAGGATCCCCTGGGAGGCTGTAGAATGATGACTTAGCTATTGAGCTAGGTCAGTGGCCTCAATCCTATCTGCACACTCAGGCCAGGAATTCAGCATTGATATTTTTAATTCCTGTTGATTCTTATGCGCAGCCAGGGTTAGAAACCACCATAACTGGGTATATTTAATCTGAATAGCCATCTATGTTTTAAATTTCAGATATGTACCCAAACTCAGAAAAGCCAAACAATGCATCGCTCAGGTACCAATAAATATCAGGACAACGTTTTTAAAAAAATCTAAATAACTACTGAAAGCCAAGCACATTTCTTCGAACACTATAATAATCACAGCTTTATTTCAAAACCCCCTTGTATGGCACAGAGATAGGTCATGGACCCAATTTCACAGGAAACAGCAACTCCATCAGCTCAATCAAGTGGCAGTGCAAGGAACAGATGCCCTTTCCCTTGCTGGTTGACTAAGCCACATTCTTGCCAGTTTCCTTTGTAAAATCACATTAAAAACAAAACCCCACCCCGGGATCTCCAGAAGATGTTCATATGCAAATGTGGTGGTGTGCACTGGGATGATAAGGAGGCAGATAAACCAGGGCCACCAGAACTCCATGGAACACCCGTGCGAAGGCCAGCACTGGCCAGTCCCAGGCAGAGAGAGGCTCCCAGCAGCCTCTGCGCCCGTCTGGGCTCATACACCTGTCAGTTAGCCTTGTGGGAAGGGGGCCGGGCAGCCATGGGGAGGGCACATGCACTGACCTGGTTCTTTTCATGGACAGAACAGAAAGCACTGAGGAGGAGCTTAATGATGGACAAGTGATTATAGCGCGCGGCAACGTGCAAACAGGTGTCGCCTGCCTGCGGACAGAAATCATACTCTAAGCACAGTCTGAGCGGTTACAAAACAAGACAGAGTAAAAGGGAAAGAGCATTTAAAAGCTGGCAGACTAGCATATATTCTTTAGAGGGCATCAGCCTGAGTGATGAGCGTCTCTTTCACCCATGAATGCTCCACTCCGGGACTCCCAGCCCTTTGCTGCTGTCTGCAGCCCTGCTGATCTTCCTCCATGCAGCGTCTCTGCTTTCAGGTTTGACGCTGGATGCATGCTCCCCAGGAGACCTCCTCAATAGCCAAGACAGGTTCTGCTCACCCAGCACCTGATAAGAATCCACTGACCCCACCCTCTCCTACAACCCAGACTCAGGAATGCACTGAATGAAGACCACGGGCACTGCTTTGGGGACAAGCCTTCACCTTCTTAGATCTGTTGTGGCTCTCAGGACAGGGCAGCAGGGCAAGTGGCTGGATTATAAGATCACATGTGTTCTGAAAAATTCAAGGGCCATCCCATTTTAGTCGGACCCCAATATCCCACATGGAGCAGCAGTCTGGGGAGCTGACACAGGGCATAAAGTGGGGAGCCAGAAAGACTCAGGGTCAGGGTTTTTAGTGGTCACAGGCCAAACTGCCCCCAAAGACAACAGAACTGGAGACAAAGCGTGATAGTCTGCCGCATTCTCCTGACATTTCTATTCCAGTGCTGTCTAGCGATGGCGACCATTCAGTGAAACTTTCTCCCCAGTTTAAGAAGGAGCCAAGCTCAAAGCTGAGGTTCAGGGCATTCTGAGAATCACCTTAGAGGAGTCTGCCCCAGCTAAGGCCATTTCTTAAAGAGATGCCGCAATCAGGTTCCCCATCGCGTGGCTGGAGCCTGGGACTCAGAAAGGAAAGGCAGCTCCTTGTGGAGAGAGGGATACCACGTGACCTCTCGGGTCAGCATCCTCTCAGACTACTGACCATCAGCTCATTCCAAGGATGCCTCTCACTGGGATGCGGGGCATAAAGCATCAGGAAACGCCCCTGCGCACATAATTCAGTATTTGCTACCAGGACACACTGTGGGCAGAGACCTTCTTAAGACACTTAGAGGTTTCCTAGATTCATTCACCAGCACACACTATAGGAAATGATAAAACAAATCGAGGTTGAGGAGTGAGGTGAAAAGGATTGGGGAAAAAAGCAGTGTTTCCAAGTCTCTTGATTCCTCCTCTCATGCTCCTAAATGACCCTTTAGGAAATTACCAGATAAATACTTTATAGATAGTCCCCAAACAATTTTCATTTTTATTTTCTAGATGTTAACACTCAAGTATGCGTTCAGGGTTATTTTCTAAGATGACACAAGAGAGTAGGATAGAAGCCGGTGTTGTTCACCCACGTTATTTTTGAGGTCGGCGCGGGACCCGCCCAGCAGGAGGACGCGCGTGCTCTGCGAGTGGCTGTTCTGGCAGGCCAGGTGCAGGGCCGTGTTCCCCACCTTGGAGAGAGGCAAGAGAAGGGAGGACACGTTAGCAACTCGGTGCTCCGCAGCCCCCCATGGAGCAGACCTTACAGAGGGGCGATACAGAAGCCAAGTCAAAGCTCATATCCGCTGCTTCCTAAGGGGCAGACCCACAAGGGGTTTCAGTGGCAAGAACATTTAGTTAGGAATCCAAACAGGCAGAGTCACCGCTGTCACAAAACCTGGTTCCCAGGCCTGGCTCTGCCACGTACAGGTTGACGGGCACCGGTCAAGGCTCTTGTACTCTCAGCCTCGAATTCCTTACCTGTAAAATGCAGCATGACCCTGTGATGCCAAGGCTGTGAGGACGGACTCAAGTGCCCAGGAGGGGCTTTCCTTAATGGTAAAATGCTGTGCACATGCCTCTGGTATGTTCCTTTTAGAGAAGACTGCAACACGGATAAAAGCTGTGGCTACCACACTACCAATGAAGTCAGAGGGCAAAACAGGCCACCTCCTATGTGCATGTAGGCTAAAGGTACCTAAGATTATACTGCAGCCTTTTTCAAATCGTCCATTCTCGTATTTTTCTTGAAACAAAATTCGAACTATGAAAAAGATCCCCGCATAACAGGCAACACAATTGCGCCTGTCACTTAGCATACAGATAGGGACCCTCTACCTTCAACATGCCACATGACAATGACAGCCCAGGTCAGAATAATGCCCACAGAAACCTTGTAGAAAGAATTCACAAACAGAACTCTGTGAGACCTTGGGGGAAGGGCCTGTAAGGCTGCTGCTACCCCCTAGAAAAGAAACCAGATAAGCAGGCAGCATGAGGAGAGTTTTGGGGTTGGTCTGAGTGAGTCTTTGAGCTCTCAGGTGAAAGACGTAGTGTTTGTCCTGCCGAGCTTACAAGTGGGGTGGGTACTGCAGCTGTGTGGGCTCTAAGCTATTACCCTGCCTGTTGAGGGCTCTTCCCTCACCTAGTTCACTCCTTCTAGACCACAGTGCACTGTCTGCCCATACTCAAGAATGTTATTTCCTTACCTTTTGAAAAGAGAAATGAGTTATAATAGAGGAAAACTGTCTGCTGCCAGTTCACTTACCTTCCCTCTCCTAACCTTGCCTCTAACCAGCCCAGGTAGGACTTTCTTCCTCACTGTGCCTCCAGGAAACTGGAGGAGTGAAAGCCTGAGGGTTTAGTGAGCGCAATGGCTTTCTACCTGGGCAGCCTGCAAAAAATGCTGCACAGCTGCAGCCCTTCTAGGGACTGGTTTACTCAGCCTGGAGGTGGAGCCTGGCTGTTCAGGTGTTAGCACTGAAAGCCAAGCGTTCTGGGAAACCCCTCAGGCCAGGACAAACAGGGACAGCTGGTCACCCAGGCCCTGCCATCAGGCTAGATTCATTTTTTAAATTTTTGTGGTTGTTTTTTCTCCCCCCCCCCCTTTTTTTTTGTTTAAGGTTTCCCAGGAGAGTTTAAAGTGCAGCCAGGTAGAGAAACATTGCTGGCTTAGGTCTCAAACACGATGGCTCTGCCCACATTTTAAAGACTCCATTTCACACAAAGGGGCTCAGTGTTTGGCTTGACATGATTCCCATTGCCCACGTAGGTTGTCTCAACATCGCTGGCTTCCTGAGAGTCATTAAATGTGTTGAACAAATGAGTGAAATAAAAGAATCTGATGGTGCTAGAAATACATCATACCAACATTTATTTTGCCAGTAAGAAAATATCAGTTATGCTGAAAAGCATTTAGATCAAGAAAATGAAAAACCATGAGTAAGCATAAACAAAATATGGTACATTCATGCAATGGAATATTACTCAGCAATCAAAATGAATGAACTAATCACCCATGTAACAACAGGCTAGAGTCTTAAAAACGTTGCGCTAAGTGAAAAAAGCCAGACACAAAAGGATTCTGTTTAGATCACCTTGGGGAAAGGCAAGCAAATTGGTGGTAGCCAGGGGCTGGGAGGAGGTGGGTGAGTGGGAGACTGTCACTAAAGGGCACAAAGGAACTTTTTGGGGGCGATTCTCTACCTTGATTGTGGTGGTGGTTACACAACTGTATACATTTATCCAAATTCATAGGACAGTATACCTAAGAAAGATGAACTTTACTGCATATGAATTATACCTCAAAACCTATTTAAAAATGTGACCTAGGCAGACATACTGACAGACACTTTTCATACTCTAAGTAATAAGCACAGATCCCCCAGACTGGGCTGCTAAGCTCGTGGAATAAGAAGCACACTTCTTATTCAATAGAATACGATTCCGTCGTTAAAAAGAAAAATTCTGGCATTTTGACAATGTGGATGAACTAGAGGACATTATGCTAAGTGAAATCAGCCAGGCAGAAAAAGACAAATACTGCATGGCATCCCTGTGTGTGGAATTTAAAAAAGAAAACGTCAAACTCAGAGGAACCAAGAGGAGAAAAGTGGTGGCCAGGAGCAGGGGGAATAGGACGACGTTGGTAAAAGGGAACAAACTTTTAGTTATAAGATAAACAAGGTCTGAGGATCTAAAGTACAGCATGGTGACTATAACTGATAACACTGTATTGTATAACTGAAATTTACTAAGAGTAGAATCTAAGCGTTCTCACTAAATAAATAAACAAATGTAAATATGTGAAGTGATGGATGTGTTAATAAACCTAATGGGAGGAATCCTTTCACAATGTATACACTTGAAATATGTTGAAGTTTACTTGTCAGTTATACCTCAATGAAGCTGGGGGGTGGGGTGGGGGGAGAAGAGCCTTTCTAGAGGTTTCCCCAGAGGCTGTGGCTGGTGCAGAACGTACAAGTCCCTCTTTTGGAATGGCCCCTCACCTGCACTTCCAATGGTCTCTGCTGTGTTACCTGGAGCGAGACCTTGCGGCTTTCCACAATAGCTGGGACAGGAAGCAGTGGGCAGAGCAGACAGACCTGGGCTAGGCTACGGCCCTAACCGACTCACAATCGAATCATGTGTTTCAGTCCAGGATGTACTGGCTCCCCCTACGCTTCCTTATCTATGAGCTGGAAACCACCTACTTCTCAGAGTTGGTATAAACTCACTAATTCACATTTCAGACCCTGTACCAGTTCGGGGAAAGGGAGCAGCCACGTGCCTGCCAGGCAGCAAGCTGGGCATTACTGGAAATATGACAGTACATGGCTTGCTGCTTTCCCCCAAGCTTTTGACCCAAGAGGGAGTCATGAAAAACATTTAACCAGTAATGACAGCACAGCACTGTGTGCAGTGCTCAGGGAGCGCTGCAGGAAACAGCCCCATGATCTTCCTTCGGGGGTGGGGAACCTGTCCGGGGAAAGGGGTGGGGGTCTACAGGCAGAAAGGAAGACTAGGCTACACCAATGGGCATGGGCCACCAGAGGGGACAGTGAGCCAAGCTGAGCGCACAGGAGGCACATGCAGGGAAAGGCACAGGGAAGAGGCTCCAGATGTGAGTGGAGGCCACTTGGGGAGGCCCGAGACAGCGTCCGGCTGCGGAGCTTTCCCCCAGGGTTTCTGGGCAGCAGGCGGAAGGGACTAGGCCAGCTGATAAGGCTGCTGGGAGGCTTCTGAAATCCAGGGACACATCAGTCATGAGCATGGAAGGAGGGATGGAGTGAAAACGGGGAGACGTGGTGAGTGACTGGAGAGGGGAGACAGAGGAAAAGAGGATGGAGAATGCTGTTGTCCTTTCCTGCCTTCATGAGGACAACCACAGGGGAATAAACCAATGGCAAAGCAGTGAGAGCCAGGGGAGTTCAAAGGAAGCCAAAGGCCGCAGGGGGTCCTCTTGCTCACCAGGCAGACTCTGTTCTCCAAGGGGCTTAGGCTGCTACTTCCCTGCCGGTCCGTGCTCCTAGCGCTCTCCGCTCTGGGAGGAGGAACCCGAGCCATCCCCACCTGTGAATGAGTTCTAACACCTGCTGGGCCTCACCTTGTTCTTGGCAAGCACGTTGGCTCCTGCTTTAACGAGCAGCTTGACTGACTGGCTGAACCCATGCCAGGATGCTTCGTGCAGGGCCGTGTTCCCGTCCTGAGGAACACAGAGAGAGAGCATGTTACCACGGCCTCATTCGCCTCGGTAAAGTCAATACATCAGAGTGAGTTTTCAGGGCACCCCACAGGCCTTTCCACTGGGGTTTCTCATCTGAATCACAGAGCCTAGAAAATGAGGCGAGTGTCTAGTTTCTCCATTCTCCCAGAAACGGTACATAACAAGGACCATTCTAGATTTGTGATGTACAGTGGATGCCTTAGACGTCAGGGCTTAAGTCTCTTCGGGAACCCCTGATGAGAAAGGCAGTCGCACTGAATAGAACGCAACACCAAACTAATGTCCATTCCTTCCCACCTCCATCACCCCTTGGGCTCTGCTCTGCTCCTGCTCCAGAGGTAATCAAAGATCAGGCAAATACAGAGTCCAGCTTCATTAATTCCAGGGACCAAGAACCAGATAGGTAGATTACTCCTTCCTTTTTCTTCCCCAAATTCTAATTTTACCCAACTTAATCCAGAAGCATCAGGGCCCCAAAGAAATGAGCAGGCACTGTGCAAACAGTGACTTGTCAATAAGATAAATAAGTGTCCTATGTAGCTTTTAAATAAAAATCAACCAATTAAAGATAGCTTGCATTTGCTTAACTTATAAAAAATATATATATTTAGTGCATTGAACTGAGTGGGGTGGGGCATGGAGGGTGGGGCTGGGGGAGGGGTAAGCATGGAGAGGAGCAGTAGAAACACCCTCCGTGCTGTTCCAGGCCAGGGCCCTGGGCAGTCAGCTGGGGGTGGTGTAGGTGCACTCCCCAGTCGTGTCCAGGGTCCGTTTTAGACTTTCAGCCACACCAACAGCCAAGGCCTAAAGCTGCTGACACTCCCAAGGGGAAGGCCAGGGAGTGGGGCCTGCTGGGAAGGGAAGTGGTGATGTGTGGCCTGGCCAGTGGGACTGACTGCACGAAGCAGGAAGCAAAAGGAAAAGTGACTGGAAGGGAGCATGGGCTGCTGGTGACGATCCGCTCCGTGAGCTGACGGTCACGCAGGTGCGCTCAGGTAGCGGAAACTCATGGAGCAGCACTTAGTATTTGTGCATTTTTCTGTATATACGCTTGAATAAAAAGTAAACAGAATGAATTGCTCTAAATTGCAAAGTTCCATGGTTTAAAGTTGCTTGACAATTTAAGAACACTCTATTAATATATGTCACTGGGATTTATTAAAAATTTTATTTTGCTTATTTTTTTCTTCCAATATAGTTTTAAAAATTAATAAGCTCACTTATCCAAAAGAAGAAGAAGAAGAAGAAGAAGAAGAAGAAGAAGAAGAAGAAGAAGAAGGAGGAAGAGGAGGAAAAGAAGAAGAAGAAAAAAAAGAAGAAAACAGTTGGGGATGGGGGAAGCATGGGACATGCCTTTCCCTATTTAGGCCTCCACATGTCATTAATTCTAGATTTTTTTTTTGGGGGGGGGCTACCATTTATGTTTATGTGGTTGCCCACTGCGACCATAGAACAGGGGGAAGATTTAAAAAGAAATTTAGCCTTGGCCAGTGTTGCTTAGTTTGTTGGGCACTGTCCCGAGCACCAAAAGGCTGTTGGTCTGATTCCTGGTCAGGACACAGGCCCAGGTTGCTGCCTTGATCCCTGGTGTGGGGTGTGTAGGAGGCAGCCAATTGACGTTTCCCTCTCACATCGATGTTTCTCCCTCTCCCCCTCTCTCCCTAAAAATCAATAAAAAATATTTTTAATAAATAAATAAATCTAAAAATTTTTTTAAATTTACTGGAATATCAGATATTCTTTCTAAATACATTTGGGCTGGTTTAATCATATTAAATCATGAGTGATACGACTCAGGAATGATAACATCTTGCATGTGGGTCCTCAGGCTGGCACATCCCACTTCACCTTGTCTTGTCGGTCCAGGGCACAGCCCTCCTGGGTGAGCGCCGAGATGACCTCAGTGTTCCCCACCACGGCTGCACGGTGCAAGGCGGTCTGATCCCCCTGCAGGATGACATGGAGGCAGGAACAGGGGTCAGCTCTCCCAGCCACCCACTCCACTCCCTGCGACACAGGGCACCTCCCACACAAAGCAAACTGGTTACCACCAAGGGCAAGTCTGGTTAGTAGACAACACACGGCAGGCGGAGCAATTTTATTCAGTGGGAACACTAAGCCAACTGCAGAACAGTCTTTGGCTGCAGAGCTAATCTTAGAATGAAGGTCAAGCCCTCACCTGCTGTCCCGGGGTATGGCAGTGCTCAGCTGGGCTGTAGCGGTCACACCTGTGAAGAGTGGGTCTGAGAGCACGGCTGTGTGCTATGCAATTAGGGCAGCAATGCCGGGAATTTTTACTCCCTACTGAGTCCTCTAGCTCCCTGCTTTCAGAGAAATTGCCATCCTGCCATGTCAGTTAGCAGCAATCATAATTTGATGGTGGGTGTGTATTTATTGACTGACTTGTATTCGCCACGAGCAATGGCGGGGTTTATGCTGTGTCGTCGCAGGATTCCAGGAATGCCAAGCCATCACTGCACATCTCTACCAAGCCTCTTCTGATCTTTCATGACAACGCCCTCACTGATTTACGCTGTATTTGACCCCTTTCTCTGTGATCAGATTCCTGAAATTGCAGACCTTCCCTTTCTCTATCAGGGCGCCAAAGGGAACTTGACTCTTTCTAATTGCAGCTGAGAAAAGGAATATATGCTCTTAGAGGAAAGACAGTCAAGACTGTAATAAGGGAGAGTTCTGAAGTGCCTTAAGAGCACATCTGAGCTCTGACAAGCACTCAGCAAGTCAAGCTGAGACGAATGGAGTCCGTCCAATCTGGGGTCCAGGTTCACAGGGGAGGTGAGTGATCAGTGTGAAAATGTTCCTTCACTGGTAAAAGGAGGGATGGCTGATCCTCAAGGCCCCTCCCTTCCCTTGGGTTCTGTGATTTGGTGGTAAGAGTTTTGCATAAATGAAGTTTCCTAGTGGAGAACCAGAGGGGCAATCACATACCCTGGGGCATCGCTGGCCCTTAGCCCGAGAGAGGAAAGGGAGACGATTATAAAACAGAAAACCGGAAGATTTTTCAAAGAGGAATGCACTGCTACCTATAAATAACCCTAATGAAATTCTGGTTTTACTTACTAAACTCCCTGGAATTTAAAAACAATACACTTTAAAAGCACTTAATTGGAAAAAATGTTCTGGAGATGGATGATGGTGATGGTTGCACAACATTGTAAATGTACTTAATGCCACTGAGCTGTATGGTTTAAATGGTAAATTTTATGTTATGTACATCTTATCACAATAAAAAAGCACTTAATGCTATTTAAAATTCAACTTCACTTTCTTAAGATTAAAAATCACCCCCTTAGAAATCCACGAGAAGTGATTTTTATTTTCTTCCTTATACTTTTTAATACCTCCCAACTTTTTGTACTCAACACTTCATTTTTAGTACCAGGAAAACCAGCTATTGATTACTAGTTTGAGCTGTAACAATATATCAGTAATGGACTGTGTGGCAGAATCCTTTCTGCCACTGTTCGTTCGTAGAACATGCGGGAGATTTCTGCAGCATCGGTCAGGACATCGAGCCCCGTTACCAGGGCTTCACCCACTGTCCGCAGATCCTTGCCCTCAGCACCCTACGCTATTATTCCCGTTATAGATTACGTGTAGACTTGGTTCTCCCCACCTTCCCAGGCCCCTTGCTCAGAGAGGTCCCTGTCTTTGGGACATGCAGGCAAAAGAAGACCACAGCCAGTAGGTCAGCGGCTGCAGGTGTGACAAGCCATTTCACACCCAATGCAGACATCGTAAGAAGTGTTTCCAGATGGCATGTACTTAATGCTCAGACAAGTGATCATAGGAAAAACTGCCCGTGTCTTACCCTTTTTAAGTTTCTATAAGAATTCCTAAAAATGCCCATTTCCCTATGAGAACGGTGCTGGATTTGCACAAAATGGACCTCAAGTGCAGTTTGTTAATACTGACCTGCTCTGGCACT
This sequence comes from Corynorhinus townsendii, assembly GCA_026230045.1. Lineage (NCBI taxonomy): Eukaryota > Metazoa > Chordata > Mammalia > Chiroptera > Vespertilionidae > Corynorhinus > Corynorhinus townsendii. The sequence goes on from JAPDVU010000004.1 coordinate 54,036,942, forward strand.
CTGTTCCCAGTCAGAAAGGTGAGGTTGAAGCTCCCTCTTTCAGTGTAAATACTGACTTGGCCAGACTGGTCATGATTGGAGGCCTTTTAATATTCCCACAAACTGCAGGCACTTTCATGAACACTCCTTGGACCCACCAGAACCACCTTTCACAGAACAAAACTTAACCACTCGGCTCACGCTGTGCATAAAATGTGAGCAGTAAGCCCTGGACATCGGTGGCATCAGCCTCTCCTGCCAAAGGGCCTCTGCTGATCAGGGCACAGTCTACCCTATGCATTGCTTTCAGTCAAATGTTTTATCGTGTTTCACAAGCTGCCACTAAATCATGAGTTGAGGCAGCTTTGGAGCCAGAATGTAACCATTATTTATTACTTTCTTTTAACATGAATCTACTGTGTATATCCTTCGAGATTGCTTTCCTTTGTGAAAGTCTAGCTCAATGCAAGAAGCTAAAATCTAACTTTTAGTTCAGCTCTTAGGAATCAATTTCTAGATGGATTATCAAAACTCAAAGAGATCTGCCCAGCCAGCATGGCTCAGTGGTTGAGCATTGACCTATGAACCAGGAGATCATGGTTCCATTCCCAGTCAGGGCACATGCCCAGGTTGTGGGCTCGATCCCCATTGTAGGGCTTGCAGGAGGCAGCCTATCAATGATTATCTCTCATCACTGATGGTTCTCTCTCTCCCATCCTTTCCCTTCCTCTCTGAAATCAATAAAATACATTAAAAAACAAGACTAAAGAGTTCTCACAACAGTATGAGGCCACAGTGAGAACACAAACTGTCCTCAACCACCTGGCACAGCTGTTTCCTGCATCTCTCCTTTCTCTGCGGAGATCTTTGAGTGGCACTACCTGCCTCCAGGCCATAGCCCCACCCCCACCTTTACTCCCCTCAGACAGAGCCCTCCCTCAGAGCCTTCGACCTTGCCTTCCGGGTCCATAAACACTGGTGAAAGCCAAAGTCAATTGTTCCCCACCAGAAGAGGCCATCCTTCAGCTGCACTGTAAGTTTTGCTCACACTAGATGGGGTGGCTCTGGGGGACTGAGGGAGACACTCTCTGGTATAAACCCAGCCACCCTTAAATTACCAACATGAGAAGTGAAGGCTCTGAGAGACTCTTCCCCAGAGCACAACACAAACAACTAAACAACTTGAAAACAAATTGGAACAGTCAATTACCTGCAAATCTACTTTCCTCCTATAAAGCGAAAATTTACTGTTGAAATATTTCCTCTTCAAAATAGGACACAGAACAGAACAAAATGTGTCCTCGATACACACTTATTAACATACCCAAGAAGCAAGGGTGACATAATCCTTATTTCTATATGATTTAAACATGAAATTCTGAAACTTTGGGGGGAATTAAAAAAAAAAAACTGGGAAAAGTATAGCACTATCAACAGCATTTACTCATTATTTATTCCATGAATACTTACTGACCTCTACTATACTCCAAGTGTCATGGCATCTAATTCCTTCATTTATTGATAAAAGAAACCAAGACTCAGTGTGGGTCAGTGCCTCGCTTAGGATAAACAAGCTAATTCAGGTAGCATGGTTGGGTGAGAATTCAAATGGTTGAGGTTCTCTGCACTCACCCCTACCTGTTTCCAACCTGTGACGCCAATTAACCTTAGGACAGGTCTTTAAAAGATCAGGTACCTTGATGGGGTTGGGCTGCCCTTCATGGCATCATTATGCTAAGTGCTTCGGTGCAGTGCCATGGCCCCTCTAGGCGCCCAAGGAGTAGCTGTTCAATGATCAACTGCAAAGAAGCAGAAGGGAAAGAGCTGCAGCTGGAAACTTGCAGCTTGGCACTTTCATTTGGAACACGTTGACCTGTTTGTAAAGTACATGGACTGCCAGTTCTCAATTTTCCTGACATCAGTGTTCCTTACTTTGGGGATTTTTAAGAGGGTTGGAAGCTCTGAGGTCTAAATCTTTGTTCTGATATGCTTTTAGTATTCTCTCCTACATGGTGAGAAAGAGTGAGCAGATTCTCAAGCGAAGCTCATGGAAGAAACCCCAGTCATGCAAGAGTGGAACATGCCCCTTTTCAGGAAGAACCCCTCCCAGGTGACACAGGCAGACATGTTGCAAGGAAGCTCAAGACAGGCTAGGTGCACAAAGCAAGTTGCTGACCTCTTTTTCTCTCTCTGATCTTCTATGGTTCTTCCTAGCCTTTCTTCTTTGGTTTTTCTTATTTTTTTCTTCCTTCATGCCTTTTACCGTGGCCACAGGGTCCTGGACTATTTCTGGGGCGGGGGCTGTGTGATTGCTCATTGACCAATCAGAGATGGCGTTAGAGCTCCAATGAGAGTTGACAGGATTGACGAGAGGCAAGAGGGAATTTGCTCCTGCGGTTGCATATTCTAAAGAACTGGTTTCCACAGGTTTAAATTCATAATAATCCCACTCCAGGCCACTGGAGGACATTCTTCAACTAATTCTCAGTCTTTAACATGACATAAAGAACAGTATCTGTAGAATATGAAGTTAGGGGTAAATGCTTCATAACATTAACATTCTCTATTTCTATCCACCATCCAAGATAATGTCTTGGGTAACAGGCAACTTGTGAAATGATTTTTTTCAAGAATGAATTTTCCAGCTTCTTTAAAGAGCACTCATAAAGAGTTTTCTTCCTAAAATTCTTGCATAGTTTCAAGACTGGTTATCAACAAGCATGGCAGATACACAGAAGAAAGATATGAATAACATCTGGCAAATGCATTGCTTCAGAACTAGTGAAGGTCCATTCCACCTTCTCCATCCTCACCTGTTTTTACACTGTTTTATTGTTGTGTTCTTATTTTGTTTTATATTGATTTAAGTTATCTGACAGAAGCAATGTATGGATTGTCCTGTTTAAGTGAAAAAGATGAAAGAAAATAAATACTAATTCCAAAAAAGAGAGAGGGTGTCCCGTTAAAAGTAGCACTAGCTTTTCCTTCGGCTAACATAGCTATGTTGACACAGCTCCCCTTGGTTACCTTGTGAGAACTCCGGCCTGTTGGAGTTCTTATCTTGTCTAATATAAATAGCAGAAGTCCTAGGGAGTTAGCATGGCTTTTGCTGCATTAGACCTCAGACAAGAGTGCTGGGTTGGGATAAGTAAGCATGCCTGGCATGGCAGCCTTACCATCATGACAAGCAAGGGCTTTAATTATCTAAAGAGGAGACCAGATGCACCCCAAGATGCACCAGCAATTCCAAGGCCTGCCTTTTCTGTGGTCAGAATCTATTCTCTCTCCTGGTATTTTGGCTGTCACCTAAGGATATGCTGTAATCATGAATGTAATGATGGCTATAGTATGGGAAAATAAAAAAAAGCATTATGGCCCAAGGTGGATATCAACAACTTAAAATTAAATCAGTGTCTTTTGAAAATAATGTTCTTGATGACTCAACAGATTCCAAATATAACCAGATATTTATGAATGACACTGGACAGCCTTCTGCCCATCATAAAACAATGACATATTTAGTTATTTCTGCTTGCCAAATTTTAGAACATTACACAGAGGCCCAAAGAAAACTAGAAGCGCTTTGGTAATGTACACCCTAGCATGCCTGAGGATCTCAAAGTTGCTAATACTCTGTAACTAGAGTTATTAAAGATGAATCTGGAAGAGGTTATAAGCGCAAACTCTCCAAGATGCTGTGTTCCTTACAAAAGGGCTTATTCCTTAGAGTTCCACTACACAAACTAGAGTTAGAAACAGAACTAGAAACAGTTTCCAGTCACATCATCATAGGACTTTTTCCTAATAGTTAACTGGAGAACAATTTACATAATATTTTCTATATCCTCCTTCTTAGAGAAGCCACCTTTCCCAAAGACCCAATAGGGTACCCCAGGTACTACGTGACCCCACCCTACGTGATCCCAAAGGAGCCAGCTGGAGTCTCTCTAGATAATCTGAGTGAAGAGACTCAGAGGCTGAGTCTCAATAATAGTCAGCACCAGAGTGAGCTCTATCTGGAGGCCTCCTTTTTCTTGGGTCCCATGAGATGAGTTTTGTTTTCTTTGAATAGGTGGTTTTAAACTAAATGTACACCAATTAAGAGACATCAAGGCAAGAAAAGGAATAAGTTTTTAAGCCCCACCTTTTCTCCAATGGTACGCTTGATCAATACGTGTGTGTGTGTGTGTGTGTGTGTGTGTGTGTGTGTGTGTGTGTGTGTGTGTTTTGCTCCTTCATCCTGAGACAGGACACAAACAAAATGCCCTTTGAAGCTCTGCACTTGAATGATGCTTGATAGGAAATGAACCATGAAAGGAATTTAGCACACATTCCCAAACTCTAATTTGCCATTGAGAATAGGTCCCAGAATAGGTCTTCAAGAGTAAGCTCTTCCCACCATGGGGACCAAGACGTTGATAAAAGGTGCTCAAGAGCATCTACTCCCCTCCCACCTCACAGCTGGTACGGGCTGTACTGTGGATTTCTAGGCAGACAAGCTCCTCTGACAATCCACCCCAATAGAATGGTGGCTTCTACTCACATCGTCCTGAACATCGAGGTCACAGCCAGCCTTCAGCAAGATCTGGACCACAGCAAGATGACCTTTATTGGCAGCGAGATGCAGGGGGGTCCGGCCATGCTGTTGATGCAAAGCAAACACAGATTTCAAAACAAGACATCAAAAGCACTCCCCAGGGCAGGTTGCACAGTGGCATTTTTATCCCTTCCCCTATGGTTTGATAGAAGATTCTTATGGATTTATCCAGAATTCAAGTTTGTCTCCTTTAACCCTAGCTATTGGCACAGTAATCACTGAACAGAACAGGCTCAGAATGTGAATATTTCCCTTAGCGCCTAATTTCTACTCCCACTCATTAAAGCAAGCAGGAAATTAGAGGGTTTATATTTTCTTTTGTTTTCCCACTGGTGCTAATACTCAGGGACAATGAAGTGGCCACAGTGCACTTGATGGGGTGAGATGGGAGAAGACCAAAAGGTCAAGCTTACCAGCCCCGGGAAAATCTGGTTAGTAATTACTCAGAATTCAAACTTCTGGCCCAACTAATTAGAACTGATTCTCCCCATTTTAAAAGACAAATTTGAACATTAAAAAATTATTTCAGCCATTCAAAAAGATGAATAAGCCCTAGCCAATTTGGCTCAGTGGATAGAGCGTCAGCCTGCGGACTCAAAGGTCCCAGGTTCGATTCCGGTCAAGGGCATGTACCTGGGTTGCGGGCACATCCCCACTAGGAGGTGTGCAGGAGGCAGCTGATCGATGTTTCTCTCTCATCAATGTTTCTAGCTCTCTATCCCTCTCCCTTCCTCTCTGTAAAAAATCAATAAAATATATTTTTTAAAAAACAACAAAAAAACCCCAAAAAGATGAATAATATTTTTATATGTACATGCCACTAACTACTTTTAAAAAAATTAGGGAAACCATAGACGTTCCTTGTGAACCCCTCCCAGATCTTATGTTCCCTCCCATCCCAGAGGTAACCACTCTTTCAAAAAAATTCTTTAATTAATTTTTTAAAAATATGTTTCCGTTGAATTTTAGAGAGGAAGGGAGAGGGATAGAGAGATAGAAACATCCATGAGAGAGAGACATCAATCAGCTGCCTCCTGCAAAACCCCTAATGGGGATTGAGCCCACAACGTGGCTTGTGTCCTGACCGGAAACTGCCACTTTTTGTTTTGAGTGTCACCCTCCATGCTGACTTCTTCCAACTAGGTTGTGATCTCCCCAAGGGTGGATCGTGCCTTCCCTAAATGATGAAACAAGTTGACGCAGGGGTTGGGGAGCAGGGGGGCCTATCCAGTGTTCCTCAACCACAGGGCAGGCTGCGGCTGCCAAGGACACTGCGCAAATCCCATAGTTCCAGGCTTGACCTTACAGGAATGGAGAGCTTGGGATGGCTGTGGACTTTGAGTTCTGGGATGTCAGAGGAGACAGTCATCCCGGGGGCTTCACAAGAACTCAAGCAGCTGCACAGTGACATGGGGGCTTCTCTGAGGAGGTTCGGTATCCCCCTCATGTGTCTGGTGCCTTTCTGGTATCAACATCACAGCAGCCAAGGCAGCAGTAATCAGTTTCTACTGAACCAAAAGCTATGCACGCCTGTCCCTGGGGCCTTCCTAACACAAGACCAACCCCCTTAGACACACACATGCATATTCACTCACCCACCACCACCACCACCACCACCACCACCACCACCACCACCACCACCACCACCACCACCAACACCACCACCAAACAAAGGAGGACAGCGAGAGACGAGCAGAAATGTACTTGGTTTTCCAGAACATTCTGTAGTGAAAAAACAGCAAAATTGAAGCTGTGAAGGGGAGCAGCTGCTCACACCCAGCACCCAGGTGCATTCCAAGGTCACACCTGACACATGGGGAGGCTGGAATGCTCCACATGTGAGGACGCAGATTAAAAACTGTTAGTGGGGACTTGGAATGACAGACTCAAGGATGCAACTGCTCTCACCTCCAGGCCCCTAGCACTGGCCAGTGGAAGAAGTGGGGACAGGAGAAAAGACTAAGAACTATGCATGAGAAGAAGAAGACGTTTTAGAAGCATCAGTTTGTTCTGGGTCCTATCCAGTTTTCCTCAAAGACTAGTTCTACCCATCTGAACGCAGGCCCTGGTGGGTCCAGGGAGAACAACAGTAATGAGGATAAGAGCAAGGGACAGAGTAGCTAACATGTATGAGGCACATAGTAGGCCCTATCCTAAGAATTTTACATGTACTTGCCCAGTCAATCCTCCCAATGACCTATGTGGTAGGCAATATCATTAAGCCCATTTGACAAATGAGAAAACTGAGGTATGGAGAGACTCTTGCTTGTTCTATGTCACACAACAGGTAATTAGAGTCTGAACTCAACCCTTAGCTGTCTGATCAGGCTCTCATGTGGACCCCCCATTCTGCTGCTGTGGGGGCAAGGCCCCTGGCAGAGGGGCTTTGTGTCTCACCCTCAGGAAGCTCCAAGACTCTCACATGCTGACCTCGGAAGGTGCTTGGAAATAACCTGCTTTCCTTAAAATCTCAAGGACAGAGTGAGGTTTTCCATTCTCACTGTACATGAGAATCACCTGGCGAGGCTGGTCCATTTGTCCATCTATCAGCCTCTGCTTTTCCCTGAGCCCCTCCAGAGGTTCTGACCCAACTCCCTCTGGTGGGACTCAGGCATCATTTGTCATATAGCCTCCCCAGGTGGTTCTAATGAGTGACCCAGGCTGAGAGCCGGGGCCAGGCTAACTCTCCCCGGAGCAGCTACAGGCCCTTGGGCGAAACCCGCCGTGTTGGGCCTGTCCAAGCAAGAGCCATTCCTCTTGCTACCTTCTTCATGATGCTCTCATGCGCACCTGCCAGCACAAAACACTAAAACCCCACTTCACCACAACCCAGGGCTTCCTGGGTGTTAAAAGAATATATAAGCAATAGAGGGACATTCCTAAAAATTTGAAAGGTAAATGCAAGTCGTCTGTAACACTACCACCCAATACAACTAGTACCACTTTATCCACACTTTTCAGTGCACCTTTCCTATTTATGTGTTTGTGCAGTTATAGTCACAGGTCATCATAAAACTGACTTGCTTCCTGCATTAACATTATGCCTTAAACCAGTGGCTCTCAAACTTTATTGGGCAGCAGAGTCTCTTGGAGGGCGTGTTCACAGACGCATCTGGGCCCCTTTATGGAGTTTCAGGTTCAGTAGGCCTGCGGTGCAGATAGAATTAACATTTCTAACAAATTTCCAGGAAAAGCAGATGCTGCTGGTATGGGACCACATTTTGAGAACAACTGACATAAATCACTGCTTTTCAACCCTGTTGCACATTAGTCACCTGAAAATTAAAACAAAACAAAAAAAATCTGAAACCTTACATCCAAATGGTTGAATTCCATCAGCCTAAGGTTGGGTCATATATATTTTAAAAATATATATGTTTTTATTGCTTTCAGAGAGGAAGGGAGAGGGAGAGATGGAAACATCGATGAGAGAGAATCATCCATCGGCTACCTCCTGCAGGCCCCATACTGGGGATCGAGCCTGCAACCCGGGCATGCGCCCTGACTGGGAATCAAACTGTGACCTCCTGATTCATAAGTCGACGTTCAACCACTGAGCCTCGCTGGCTGGGCTATTGTGGGTTCTTTTTAAGTTCTAGGTGATTATAATGTACAGCCAGAGGTTATGAACCTCTGTCTTGCACCCTTTGAAGATGCTAGTTCCTCCAACTCTAATATCAGGATAGGCCATCTGAGACGGGCAGGGGCAAGAGGACACAGGACCCTGCAGAAAGCACACATTTCCCTTGTTCCAACCATGAAGAGGCACAGACTCAGCCAGCGTCTGTTCACTTCTGGGGAACTGCACAGCAAAGGGCCTGGAGGTGTTGCCAAGCAACAACCACAGAAAGGTGGCCCTGCTGTCCACAGCCCCAGGCTCTGGTTTGGGGTGCTGCTCTGTTCTGGCAGGCTGAACCCTGTGGGTCTCAACTTCCAGCAGGACTTCTGCACAAGAAGAGCAGAGCGAGTCCTGTTTAAGCAGGTGACCCATAAATTACACGAACAGGCGGTCATAAAGGGGGCACAGAACAAATGGTCCCTGCTGCACACTTTGAAGAGGCCAACACCTCCCTGGAGGGGCGGGACTATGTCAGGGAACATTCCAGGGGAGGATTCCTGTTCAGATAAAGATCCCCTGTCAACAGGATGGCATGGGAGCCCAGCCAAAAGTAAGCAGCTTAAAATGCACCTTGAAAGAAGTGGAGGTGTTTTATTTCCAGCATGTGTGCAGATATGCTGCTTAACCCTCTCACTGGTCAGCCCCAGGAAGACCTAGGTAGGCAAGGTGTTTATGTAGGAGAGACCTCCCTCGGAAGGGGCTGAGCCCCAGGGAGGGGGTCCAAGCATCAGTTGAGAACCACAACCCACACAAACAAGTCTGGAAAGACTCTTCCCTCCCACTGACTCCTTGGGCCCAGGAGGCCTGGCCCGAGATCTGGTCACTCCCTAATCTAACAAAGACTCAGAAGTTGGGTCACAGCTCCTCTCTCCTGCTCAGGTCTCGGATCCTCCTTACTAAAGGGCAGGCCTTTCAGACCATGAATGATGAATTCCAGAATGAGTCCAAAAAGTGAGAAAGAAGGGTGTTGGTGCTTAGCCATTCCTGGAACAAAATCTTTGTTTGCTGACATGCTTATGTCCAGGGTCACACAGAGAAGTGAGGCAAAGGATAGAGGAATTGAGACCCATTAGCTCAAAGAAATGAAACAATTGTTATTATGAGGGCAGTTGCACAGATGTGACCCACACAAGGGAAAACAGTTTAAAAGGAAGAATTTAGCTTACATTAATATAACAATTCCAAAATGACAATAGTTCCTGAATTTCCAGATCATGAGAAATACAATAATAGATCAGGGTTGCATAGTCGTTTTAAATTTAATTTTTTTTCTCAATTACAGTTGAAATTTATATTAGTTTCAGGTGTTCAGCATAGTGGTTAGACATTTATATAACTTATGACGTGATCCCCCATAAGTCTGGCACCATACCCAGTTATTACAACATTACTGACTATATTCCCTAAATTGTGCTTTACATCCCTATGACTATTTTGTAAAACTGTGCAGTCTTTTTTGAGGCAAGTAATGTCTACATTATCTGTAGCATTAAGAAAATAGGAAAGAGAGATGTAGAAACAAGAAGTTATAAAGCTAGTAAAGTAAGAGTGGCACTTATTTAAGAAACACTATAATGTTCAGATTGAATAGGGTCTTTGAGAGTTGAATTTGGTTGAGGATAGTAAGGAGAACAGCTTCAACGATTTTTCAAAATCTCAAATCTAATGTGTGGCAGAGCGGCACATTGCTGGGACTGTTGGTCTCTGGCCCCTCATTTAGGTTTTAAATGGCAAAGACTCCTGTCACCTTCCTTATGTGCCCTCAGGGTCCTCTTCTCACAGACAGTATTCCCAGTGTCACTGCCTGGAATGGTGCAGAGGTGGGGGCAAAACTTCAAAGTCCTTCGTAGGCTCATGATTTAATAAAGACAACCTTAAAAAGACATTAAAAAAAAAGGTGGGTAAAGAAAAAGTACCACAGATCAAAGGAGAGTGAGAAAACGAATCTTTACATTTAGAAAATTTATAGTAGTTTAAAAAGCCTTTTTTCCTTGTTGAAAATGTGTTTTGTCTTCTGTCTACCTGGATGAGGGACACATCACATCTTAATCAGACTACAGGTGACAGGAAGCAGCCAGGGAGTAAATTCCATGGATGACAAAAATCAGGATTCAAGACAATCTCAGGCGGGAAGAACAGGCTAATTTTAGCAACATAAAATGTAATGGGGGCAGACATAAAATTCCCGCCCTGAGGGTCAGCAGTCCAATCACGCCTGGGTACTGGGATTGTCTTGTAAAGTAACGATTCTACTTTGTAAAAAAATCAGTGTTTTTATACCGAAAAGCTTCGTAATGCTTCTGTAAGTCTTACTTCGGGGATGGAGAACTAATCATAAATAATTGGGAGAGATGATTTGAAGTGTATAGTGTTAAGACTCAGTTATTCAAACATAATGGCTTAATTAATAAGTGAATTCCTTTTCAGGTGATCCAGTCACTACCAAGGTTGGGCTTGATTCTAGAAAGTTCCACCAACAAGCAGGACCAAAATATTTCAAGCAATGTGAATGACTGTGAAGGACTCCGTTGGTCCCCATAGTGCATCTGTCCCCAAGCGATAAGGCATTCAGTCGCTGGCCCTCATGCTCCTCACAGGAAGCTAATTGGACTACCTTTTCAGTGGGTTATGCATTAACAGAGGGTCCGGCTTGGCCAGCAAAGTGAGAGAGCCGCAGGGGGAAAGCCCAGCGCCCAGGGGCAGAGTGGAGGCTGGTCTGGCCTCCCCTCCACGCAGGAAGGCTTCCTGCAGGTCTCACGCTTCGTGGAGTCCAGGATTGGCAGCTCCCTTTTCTCTCTGGCACAGATCTGTATCCTGCATGTGTATCTAAGAATTTCCTTCTGTAGTCAAGACAGGAGGTATTATTTACTCGACAGACAGTTACTGAGAGCCAGGCTGAGTACTGAGGATTCAAGGGTGATATAAACAAGGTCACGGCCTCTGCCAGCTCAGTGCTCACCCAGACTTCCTTTCCGCTTTCCCAGGGACACACTCTGCTCCTTATGGGCAGCAGAACAGCCCACATGGGGCACCTTAAGAGCACGGCTCCAGGGCATGATGCTAATAAGGTGGGGGTACACCCTCTCAGGGGGTAAAGCACCAGAGCCACCTCTCCAGAACTCAAGGCAGTGGAAAGATGGGAGGGATTCAGGGGTTGGGGGGGCCCTTCACTGACTGAGCAGGGAGGCACAGGACTGATTCCAAGAACCTGGGACTCCTGGGTTGGCCTGAGGCTGAAGTTGATAAACGGTGGCCCAAAAGCCATGAATAGCTTCTAATTATAGCCTTCGGGTATCCCTGCCTTCCCTTTGTACTTTTTTAAAATTAAACTTTTTACTGAGATAATAATAGATTTATATGCAGTTTTAAGAAGTAATACAGAGAGCTCCCACGTCATTTTCAGCCAGTTTCCTCCAATTATAACATCTTGCAACAGTATATACAGTGAGTGGCCATATTATTATGATCTCTGAACGCATAATAATCTGGCCACTCAGTGTAGACTGACCACAGAGTTGGGATTTTAAAATAAGGTTTTTCCATGTATAAGAACTGCATTGTGGGTAGTCAGAAAGAAGCAGAGGACTTACTAGCCAGAGGCTGGGGGCCACTATCTCCTGGTCCCTTGACATATCAAGATTTGCAAGCTTTCCCTTATACATAAGTACACTGAGTGGCCAGATTATTATGCGTTCATAATAATCTGGCAAGCTTTCCCTTATACATAAGTACACTGAGTGGCCAGATTATTATGCGTTCATAATAATCTGGCCACTCAGTGTATAGCACAGTATCAGAATCAGGATATTGATACAGTCAAGCTACATCACAGCTCTGTCATGAAGAACTTCCTGTTGCCTCTTTCTAAGTACACCCACCTCCCTTCTCGAAACTGCCCCCCATCCTCATCCCTAGCCCGAGAAAATATAAATTTTTTCCATTTTTCTAATTTAGTCAATGTCATATAAATGGAATAAACAGTGTGTAACTTTGCATATGCCAATGGCTTGTTCCTTTTTATTGCTGAGTAGTATCCCATGGTATGGATATACCATAATTAACCGTTCCATCGTTGCAGGGAAGGTGGGCTGTTTCCAGTTTTTGGCTCTTGCAAATAAGAGTGCTACCACATTTCTTTGTATGCTTTTGTGTAAACATAAGCTTTCATTGCTCTTGGGTAAATGTCCAAGAGTATCATTGCTGGGCCATATAGTAATTGCATATTTAGTTTTATAAGAAACTGCCAGACTATTTTCCAGAGTGGCTGTATCATTTTATGTTCCCACCAGCAATGTATGAGAGATTCAGTGTCTCCACATCCCTGCCAGCATTTGATGTAGTCAGTGTATTCTATTTTAGGCATTCTGATAAATGTAGTGATATTTTCTTGTGATTTTAATTTGCATGAAGTATATTCACTGTAGGGTGTTTGTAGATACTCTTTATCATGCTGAGAAAGTTCTCAGTTTTTAGTTTGCCGAGAGCTTTTTTTTAAAACCATGAATGAGCGTTGGATTTTACCAAATGCTTTTTTTGTATCTGTGGATATAATCATATAATTTTTCTTGTTTAAACTGTTGTTAGGGACTAAATGTCTGTGGCACCCAAATGCATATATTGAAGCCCTATCCCCCAATGTGACAGTATTTGGAGATAGGGCCTATGGGAAGTAATTAGGGTTAAATGAGGTCATGAATGTGAGACCCCATGATGGGCTTCGTCCTTAGAAATAGAGCAAGAGAGATCAGAGCTCTCTCTCCATCTTGTGTGAAGACAGTGAGAGGGCCCTCACAGGAGCGAAGCTGCTGGCGCCTTGATCTTGGACTTCCCAGCCTGGAGAACTGAAAAATAAATGTCTGCTGCTTAAGCCACCCAGACTGGTATTATTTATAGCAGCCCAAGCTGACTAAGACAGCTGTTGATATGGGGATTACATTGATTGATGTTGAACCAGCCTTGCATTAGGGATAAATTTCACTTGCTCCCGGTGTCTAATTCTTTATATAGTGCTCGATTCAATGAAAACATGGCTGAAAGAAAACCAAGCACCGCCACCTAATCACCCATCTGCCCTAGATCCTTGATTTATAACAATCTAAACATACAACAGCCAATTCTCATGGAAACAAATCGACAGGCCTGTGAGGAAGAATTTCCAGACTTAATTTCAGACTTAATTTATTTTCTGAAACCTAAATCACTATAGCTTAAGAGGAAGAAAAAAGAGGAAGCAAAAAACTAATAAGGGGCTCAGAGACTTCACCAAAAGACCATCTGCCCTGGCATCGGAGCAGAGGCCCGGTGGGTGACTCACAGCTTCTAAAGCCCCTTTCCTCTTCCGAGAATAATCTACATTAGGTGACGTTGCTTTGGAAGTCTTACAACAAGCTGATTGCTGGCCTGGAAACCAGTAATCCTCCAATGCATTTCGTTCAGGAAAGAAACAGGTACGTATTTATGGAGGATTTTAAAATGCTGGCACCCAGCTGTGCCACATTACAATGTCTCCTCTGGACTGTTAGGACCTAGTAAATATATGCCTTTAGAGGATTTAATGGGCACATTAATCTGTGTAGAGGCTTCAGTTTTAAAGGCAGATGCTCAGGTAACAAAATGCAATCTGGAGGATGACTTGCTCAACACCCAGGTGCTAGAAGGGCCTCTGAACCAACACCCCCTTCCCCCCCAGGCTGCCCAGAGCTAGGGAAGGAGGGAGGGCAAGTGTGGGCTGCCTCCACCCTCACTGAACACCACCTTAAATACAAGCAAGAAGGGGACAGAAAGGCTCTGCAGAGCACCACTCCCAAGAATTCCTCAGAGGCAGTGAGGGAAGGCAGAGCCGCGGAGACTCAGGCCTGATTCTGGGGCTCCCCTTCCAAGCAGCCTCAACAATTCTCCTAAGATGCTTAAGTCAGTTTTGAAGGCCCATTCTAAGTTTTGAGACTTGCTCTCCTCAACTGTAGTACATCTCCCCATAGGCCCAGGCACGGCTAATGTCTGACTACATGGGTTCCTACATTGTCCCTCTCCATCTGAGAGGGCACTCTCCTTCCTCCACAGAACACCTCCTGGGGAGGTCCCTACTTTTGCTAGAAACAGTCATTGTGCCCCCTGCCTAATTAACACCCTCATCACAATACATCAACACTTCCTGAGATTTTCTTAGCATTGACCCAATAAGTCGCCATGCACTGTCTCATAGGCAAGCCACACAACAATTCACAGCATGTGTCTGCCTTCCCATATTTGGGACATGCATTTCCTGCTAGTCAACTTGTTTCTAGTTGGAGATATCAATATCTCACGGTGTACTGCAAAGAGCCATGACTTCCAGGCATGTCACCACTGACTTGGCTCAATGCTCTCAGCATGTGTCCTACCCCACATGCAGGCTCTGAGCCGTCAGGGAGAAATCCCTGGAGCAGGGAAGGTTCTCCACCTGGCTGCTCATTTGGTCACCTGGAGCTCTGAAAAACACCCAAGCTCAAGCTATACCCCAGACCGATTAAATCAGAGCCTTGGGGTGTGGGGCCTGGGCATCAGTATTTTGAAGATTCTCCAGGTGATCACATTCGCAGCCAACACTGAGAAGTTCCTGACCGAATGGAATTTCCATGCCTGAGGTCCATGAACTCAAGCGAGAAAACAGTAATTATGATAATAGTAACAACCATCCATTGAGTTCTTCTCCATTCTCATTACATGTACTAAGTACTCTGCATGGATTACTTTATTTAATCCTCACAACAAATCCCTGAGGTAAGTGTTGTTATGCTGATTTTACAGACAGGAAATCAAGGCTCAAGGTAGTTAATACCTTGGCTAAGGTCACAGAGATGATAAATGTGATTCACTGCCTGTACTCTTGCCAAGAAAAAATTGGGAAATATTTTCAAATGGCTGACACATTCATAGAGATGGAAAATGAAAACATGGTTGCCAGGGACCAGGGGAGGGGGAAATGGGGAGCAAGTGTTTAAAGGGTATAGAATTTTGGCCCTGGCCGGTGTGGCTCAGTTGGTTGAGCAATGTCCCATGCACCGAAAGGATATGGGTTCAATTCCTGGCACATTGTCAGGTTCCACGTTTGACCTGACAGTAACTGTACACCTTTAACGCCCTCAAGGAGTGTGTAGATCTACTAACCTGGAGTAGGACCAGAGGGCTGCATCAGCTCTGCACAGGCTCCCGCCCTCACTGAACAGGTGAGAACACACTGGGCTCCTGTGTGTTGCCTCCCGAGGGAACCCTGTTTTCCAGCTATGAGTGGTGGGTAAGGAAGGGGAGGAGAGGTGTGGAGCACTCCACTGCTCCCCTCCCAACAGCCGCTCCCTGGCCTTTCTCCCAGGCAGCTGGCCTCAGCCACAACCCAGAGGGTGAAAAGGAGAAAACTCAATGGAACCCATGCTGAAGTTGAGAGAAACAAAGGCTAAATATAGGCCCAATTAGCCACAGCAGAGAGCTCCTGGAGAGAATGCCAGAAAGGCAGGATGAGTTCAGGAGAAGAGGGAGGAGAGAGACGTCGGGAAGGGAGAGCCCAGTCTGCTGGTCACAATGCGCTTCAAGGTCAGTCCTCATGGGCCTCCCTCACTCCACTGCAGGAGTGCACACCTAGACAACCTTCACGCACAGCAGTTCCACTCTAGCTGTCAGCGACAAGGGGATGCGTGCCCTGATCCAGCAGTGCCACTTAGACAAATCTTTCCCATAGATGTAACCACACTACAATAAGACCTCAGGACAAGCAGCAGCAGAGTAACGTAATCTCAATATCTATCAATAGGGGTTAGGTTAAGCTACTTATAGTTCATCGTCTGGTTACTTTTGCAGAAAACAAGAGCAGCAGTGAAACATCCCAAGGACCAGCTTCCAAAAAGTTCTAGAAAAGAAGCTCTACCTATGGATTCCTACAGATTCTCAACTCCAGCTACATGGTCAACGCTTGGCATCAGGAGCCCCGCAGAGGGCTTTTCCAGACTACAAACTACCTACTGGTATTAAGGTAACTATATGTATATATATATATATATATCCTCACCCGAGGATATTTTTCCCATTGATTTTAGGGAGAATGGAAGAGAGAGGGAAAGACAGAGAGAAACATCAATGTGAGAGAGAAATGCATTGACTGGATGCCTCCTGCACAAACCCCGACCAGGGCCCGAGCTGGGGAGGAGCCTGCAACCGAGGTATGTGCCCTTGACCAGAATCAAACTCGGGACCCTTTGGTCCACAGGCCGATGCTCTATCCACTGAGCCAAATCCTCTAGCGCTTGAGATAACAATATTAAGCTATATGTGAAGATATGTAACTAAAATGTGAGGTGATTATGGAGAGAATATATTCATACTAGAGGCCCGGTCCATGACTTTCATGCACTGGGGGGAAGAGGGTTCCCTCAGTCTGGCCTGTGCCTTCTCGCAGTCCGGGACCCCTTGTGGAGTGTCTGTCTGCTGCAGAGGTGGGAGAGGCTCCCACCATCGCCTCTGTGCTCGCCAGCCGTGATCCCAGCTTCTGGCTGAGCACACTGACCACCAGGGGGCAGCTCCTGCATTGAGCATCTGCCCCTGGTGGTCAATGCGTGTCATAGTAACTGGTCGTTACACCATTCAGTCGATTTGCATACTAGCCTTTTATTATATAGGATAAAACAAAAGTTTGGTTCTTATAAAACCAAGGATTTCTTGCAAAAGAAAACCAATTTTTCTGTTTTATTATCAAACATCTTAAGAAGTGTCCATGTGGGCACTTAGAAAGGCACAGAGTAGAGAGAAAATGAGGATGCAGAATGAACAGCACTGGGTCACTGAGAAGATGAGTAAGTGGAGGGATGTTTAGGAGCCAAAAGAAGGGAGGATGTCCTTGGGCTTCTGCTTGAAGGACTGTGCAAATGGGGGTGCTATTCATTAATAGAGACCATGGGATGAGAACCGAATGGGCATGTGCAGGTTGTCTTGGGCATTTGGATTTGAAGTACCTGTGGTGTACCTGTGGATCATTCATATAAACATGTCCATGAAGACAGCTCCATACGAGGGTCAGGGACAAAGCCAAGCTGGAGAGGGTGGCGTGGTGACCAGCACGAGGTGGTACAATCAAGGTGGGTGTGCAGAGTGAGAGCAGATAAGGGCTCAGAGCCCTGAGGAAAGTTGGGTTTAGAGGCAAGAAGAGCAAAAGGAGATGGAGAAGTGCCTTTGCAGAAGAAAACCAGGAATTAAGCATCAAGGAGCCAAGGGGACGTTCAGGGAAGGGAAGGGCAGGCAAGACTCAAATTGTAGTCACTTTCTCCAACAGAACACAAGCTCCATGATGGCCAAGACTTTTTTCTCCTGGACTGTTCACTGGAGCAAAGCAGGGGCTTAATTAGTACTTGTTGGTGCACGAAATAATACGTGACTCTGGAGAGATCAGTGGCAGAGAAGCGAGGGGGTGGGAGACAAGTTACTGGAAGATCCCGAGTTTCCGTCTCTAAGAGCCAGACAATTTACCCCAGGGATATAGCTGACTTCTCAGGATACCCAGCGTCCCTGTCAGAATACCTGTTCTAACTGAAAATGTGTTGGTCAACACATGTGAATATAATTGATCTAAATATGAAAATTATGCAAATGGAAAAATCAGAGTTCTCAATGAGCCTTTCTCTTAGAAATAAGAATTTAAAATTTTATGTGTAGCTCTTACACTAATTCCTAGCTCCCGATCCCATTGCCTTTGATGACTTGTCCTGTGCATGACAATGCCACCCCTACTTTGGTGGGTTAGGTATCATAACCATATACTATTAGCTACTAAGTAAAACCCTTATGATAATAAAGAAACTCCAGTTATAACATACAGGACATTTGCACAGGAGCCAGGAGTTCCTGGTTGTGGTCCCAGCTTTGTTACTCCCTAACTTACATAAGTCCCTTCCCTTTTGGGGCCTCCATTTCCTTGCAACTCTAAAAAGAAAAGTTGTATATCTCACAGGGTTCTGGGGATGAGCAATACGTATGTGAAAATAAAATGGAAAGTGTAAAATGTTATGTACATACAAATATTGTTATTGGACTATTGCTTTATTAAAGTACCGGGGCATATGAAGTCCTAGTCAGTAAAACACTTGCAGATTCTATGTGTAAGATGCCAAGGAAGGTGCTCTAATAAGAAGCAGCCCAGAGAGGAATCCAAGATGGTGGCGTAGGTAAACACCTAAACTGCTGCCTCGCACAACAATTTCAAAACTGCAACTAAAAGACAAAACGTCTATCACCCAGAACCACGGGAAAGCTGGCTGAGTGGAAGTTCTACAACTAGAAGGAAAGAGAAAAGAGCATTGAGACGTGCAGAAGCGCTGAAAAGCTGAGGTACGGAGGCGCAGGATCTGGGCTGGTGGCAGGCGTTGCTTTCTTCAACCCAAAGGGAGACAAGCCCCCGATTATTCTGAAATACAGTTTCTGGGGAGACAAGGGGGACCCAAACTCCTATGGGGAGAAGCTGGATTGTCTAACACCGGGTCGGAAAGTGAGGGGGGCCTGCTTGCAGAGCTGCGCGCAAGAATAATTGTTTACTGCGCTGGGGCACGGGACGCAGTTGGAGACACAGAGCCGGCTAACTAGCAGCCATTGCTGTTTGCCACGCCCTAGCCTAGTGACGCCCTGAGACCCCGCCCCACACAACCTACAAACGCACCCAAGCTCCAAGCAGCAGTTTTAGCATAAGAAAGGCCTGCCCTATCGCAGCTTAACCTAACAAACTTGCAGCCCGGATCAGACAGCTCCAAAACCTCCAAACCCCAAGCAAAGAGGAGAAAACTGTAGCTCTCGCTGTAGCTCCTGCTGGGTGGACTCAGACAATAGCTGACCTGCACCCCATTGGAGATCCAGAAGCCAGTATACCTAGTGGTTAGTGTGAGAAACCAGATTTCAACTCCTCACATCCATAAGTGACACATTCAAGAGGCAGACTCAGCGAGCACCAAAGCCCCACTGAAACAAGTCCTGCACCATAAGCGTGTCTCCAGCACAGCAGTTCTTATAGACACAGCAAGTCCTCACAGCCGATTGGCCTGGAGGTCAATTCCTCCCAGCGTACAAACAGCAATTAAGGCTTAACTATACCAAGACTTTGCACTCAGCCCACAAAGGGGTGTACCAAGAGCATCCACATCAGGTGATTGGGGAGGCTGAGCTACTGCCCCCTATAGGTCACCTACCACACAAAGCCACTCCATCAACACAGGGAAGCAGCCAAAATGCGGAAACAAAGAAACATGTCACGAATGAAAGAAACGGAGGAAAACAAACTACTGGACAACATAGAGTTCAGAACCACATTTATAAGGTTACTCAAGAATCTTCTAAAAACCGCCGAGAAACTTGATGACACTTCTGAGGAGCTTAGTGAGACCTTCAAGGACCTTAATGAGAATGCCAAAAAAATGGAAAAGGACCAGTCAGAAATGAAGCATACACTGTCTGAAATAAAGAATATACAGAAACTCAACTGTAGATCAACGTACCCCAAGAATCAAACCAAAGATCTGAAATATGTGGAAACAAAAAACATCCAACCAGAAAAACAAAAAGAAAAAAGAATCCAAAAATATGAAGATAGTGTAAGGAGCCTCTGGGACAACTTCAAGCGTACCAACATCTGAATTTTTGGGGTGCCAGAAGAAGAGAGAGAGCAAAATACTGAAAACCTACTAGAAGAAATAATGACAGAAAACTTTCCCTACCTGGTGAAAGAAATAGACTTACAAGTCCAGGAAGCGCACAGAACCCCAAACAAAAGGAATCCAAAGAGGACCATACCAAGACACATCATAACTAAAATGCCAAGGGCAAAAGACAAAGAGAGAATCTTGAAAGCAGCAAGAGAAAAATGGTTAGTTACCTACAAGGGAGTACCCATACGACTGTCAGCTGGTTTCTCAGCAGAAACTATGCAGGCCAGAAGGGAGTGGCAAGAAATATTCACAGTGATGAACAGCAAGAACCTACAACCAAGATTACTCTACCCAGCAAAGCTATCATTCAGAGTTGAAGGTCAGATAAAGAGCTTCACAGACAAGAAAAAGCTAAAGGAGTTCATCGCCACCAAACCAGGATTACATGAAATGCTGAAGGGTATTCTTTAAGGAGAGGAAGAAGAAGAAAAAAATAAAGATAAAAATTATGAACAACAAAATGACATCAAATACATACCTACCAACAAGTGAATCTAAAAATCAAGTGAATGAAAAATCTGAAGAACAGAATGGACTGGTGAATATAATAGAATCAGGGACATAGAAAGGGAGTGGACTGACGATTCTCAGGGGAAGCAAGTGTGAGGGGTGCAGGAAGAGATTGGACAAAAATCTCCTATGGATGAAGACAGTGGTGGGGGGTAAGGGCATGGGGTGGGGTGGGGAATCAGGTGGAGGGGAGCTATGGGGGGGAAAAAAAGTGGAACACCTGTAATAATCTGAACAATAAAGATTTATAAGAAAAAAAAAAGAAAGAAATTGAGTGGTTTTATTTTGTTTTTGTTTTACATTCCTAAATTTTCTACGTATTTTTATAATAAACATGTATTGCTTTTATAATAAACATGTATTGCTTTGTCACCTCTTTTAAATTGCTTTATAAGGAAAAAAGGCTTTTTCAGTCAATGTTACTATTGCCACTTTGTTGGGAATATTTTTTTTTTAATAAATCTTTATTGTTCAGATTATTACAGGTGTTCCTCTATTTTTTCCCCCATAGCTCCCCTCCACCTGATTCCCCACCCCACCCCATGCCCTTACCCCCGCCACTGTCTTCATCCATAGGAGTAAGATTTTTGTCCAATCTCTTCCCGCACCCCTCACACCTGCTTCCCCTGAGAATCGTCAGTTCACTCCCTTTCTATGTCCCTGATTCTATTATATTCACCAGTCCATTCTGATCTTCAGATTTTTTATTCACTTGATTTTTAGATTCACTTGTTGGTAGGTATGTATTTGATGTCATTTTGTTGTTCATAATTTTTATCTTTACCTTTTTCTTCTTCTTCCTCTCCTTAAAGAATACCCTTCAGCATTTCATGTAATCCTGGTTTGGTGGTGATGAACTCCTTTAGCTTTTTCTTGTCTGTGAAGCTCTTTACCTGACCTTCAACTCTGAATGATAGCTTTGCTGGGTAGAGTAATCTTGGCTGTAGGTTCTTGCTGTTCATCACTGAATATTTCTTGCCACTCCCTTCTGGCCTGCATAGTTTCTGTTGAGAAATCAGCTGACAGTCGTATGGGTACTCCCTTGTAGGTAATTAACTGTTTTTCTCTTGCTGCTTTTAATATTCTTTCTTTGTCTTTTGCCCTTGGCATTTTAATTATGATGTGTCTTGGTGTGGTCCTCTTTGGATTCCTCTTGTATGGGGTTCTGTGCGCTTCCTGGACTTGTACATCTATTTCTTTCACCAGGCAGGGAAATTTTTCTGTCATTATTTCTTCTAATAGGTTTTCAATATTTTGCGCTCTCCCTTCTTCTGGCACCCCAAAAATTCGGATGTTGGTTCGCTTAAAGTTGTCCCAGAGGCTCCTTACACTATCTTCATATTTTTGGATTCTTTTTTCTTTTTGTTTTTCTGGTTGGATGTTTTTTGTTTCCACATATTTCAGATCTTTGGTTTGATTCTTGGGGTACGTTGATCTACAGTTGAGTTTCTGTATATTCTTTATTTCAGACAGTGTATGCTTCATTTCTGACTGATCCTTTTCCATTTTTTTGGCATTCTCATTAAGCTCCTTGAAGGTCTCATCAAGTTTCTCAGCGGTTTTAAGAAGATTCTTGAGTAACCTTATAAATGTGGTTCTGAACTCTATGTCATCCAGTAGTTTGCTTTCCTCCGTTTCTTTGATTCGTGACATGTTTCTTTGTCTCCTCATTTTGGCTGCTTCCCTGTGTTGATGGAGTAGCTTTGTGTGGTAGGTGACCTATAGGGGGCAGTAGCTCAGCCTCCCCAATCACCTGATGTGGACACTCTTGGTACACCCCTTTGTGGGCTGAGTGCAAAGACTTGGTGCAGTTAAAGCCTTAATTGCTGTTGGTATACTGGGAGGAATTGACCTCCAGGCCAATTAGCTGTGAGCACTCACTGTGTCTATAACGGAAGAACTGCTGCGCTGAAGACACACTTATCGGGCAGGACTTGTTTCAGTGGGGCTTTGGTGCTCACTGAGTCTGCCTTTGAATGTGTCACTTATGGATGTGAGGAGTTGAAATCTGGTTTCTCACTCTGACCACTAGGTACACTGGCTTCTGGATCTCCAATGGGGTGCAGGTCAGCTACTGTCTGAGGCCACCCAGCAGGAGCTACAGTGAGAGCTACAGTTTTCTCCTCTTTGCTTGGGGTTTGGAGGTTTTGGAGCTGTCTGACCCAGGCTGCAAGTTTGTTAGGTTAAGCTGCCATAGGGCGGGGCTTTCTTCTGCTAATGCTGCTGCTTGGAGCTTGGGTGGGTTTGTAGGTTGTGCAGGGCGGGGTCTCAGGGTGTCACTAGGCTAGGGCATGGCAAACAGCAATGGCTGCTAGTTAGCCGGCTCTGTGTCCCCGAAAGCGTCCCGGAGTCCCGTGCCCCAGTGCCGTAAACAATTATTCCTGCGCGCAGCTCTGCAAGTAAGCCCCCCTCACTGGCAGACAGTCCAGCTTCTCCCCGTAGGAGTTTGGGTCCCCCGCGTCTCCCCAGAAACTGGATTTCAGAGTAATCGGGGGCTTGTCTTCCTTTGGGTTGAAAAAAGCAACGCCCGCCGCCAGCCCGGATCACGCGCCTCCGTACTTCAGCTTTTCAGCGCTCGTGCACGTCTCGATGCTCTTTTCTCTTTCCTTCTAGTTGTAGAACTTCCACTCAGCCAGCTTTCCCGTGGTTCTGGGTGATAGACGTTTTGTCTTTTAGTTGAATTTTTGAAATTGTTGCCCAAGGCAGCAGTTTAGGTGTTTACCTACGCCGCCATCTTGGATTCTGTTGGGAATATTTTTACCCAACACATTGGTAAATCATATCCCAGTTGTAAAAATTCATAGCAGCAGCAGTAAGGTGGTATTACACAGGTTAGGTAGCAAGGGGAAAAATGAATATTATTATGAGGTTAATTGCTTTGGTTTTAAAATAAAACTAAAAAGATATCTGGTGATATTATTAAGTGTATTCATGTCTTCTGTTTTCAGAATTATGGTGCCATCCCTGTGTTTTGAGGACTAAAGACTATACAGAGGCTGAACACAAGGTAAGTACCGTCTAGCTTTAATGTTATATGAGTGCCCTCCTTCACATGGGAGCACAAGTGGTCACATGTCCCTAAAACCTTCTAAAAGAAGGTTTCTAAAAGAAGGCTTCTAAAGAGCTTCACAGACAAGAAAAAGCTAAAGGAGTTCATCGCCACCAAACCAGGATTACATGAAATGCTGAAGGGTATTCTTTAAGAAGAGGAAGAAGAAGAAAAAGGTAAAGATAAAAATTATGAACAACAAAATGACATCAAATACATACCTACCAACAAGTGAATCTAAAAATCAAGTAAATAAAAAAATCTGAAGAACAGAATGGACTGGTGAATATAATAGAATCAGGGACATAGAAAGGGAGTGGACTGACAATTCTCAGGGGGAAGCGGGTGTGAGTGGTGCGGGAAGAGATTGCACAAAAATCTTACTCCTATGGATGAAGACAGTGGCAGGGGGTAAGGGCATGGGGTAGGGTGGGGAATTAGGTGGAGGGGAGCTATAGGGGGAAAACAAAAAGAGGAACACCTGTAATCTGAACAATAAAGATTTATTTAAAAAAAGAGAAAAGAAAAAAAAAAAGCAGCCCACAGATGTTCACAGCCCAAAGTTATAAGCCACACAGGTGAAACATGAAGGTTAAGAGCAAGCCTGTGGAACTGTTAGCATAGACAGTCAGTCAGAGAGCCAGGGAGTCTCCCCCACTAGCCCAGATGAGGCAGGGAGAGATTCTTACACAAGCATGCTGAAAGCTAGAAAGATGAATGGGTAGGGCCTGAGCTTGCCAAAAGCTAGAAAAATAAATGGATAGTACCCAAGTGTGCCAAAAGCTAGTAAGATAACTGGATAGAAAAAAAAGCCCTCTCCCCCTATCCCTATAACGACCGCAGGCTTGAGCAGGCAGGGAAGATGGTCTTTGAGATGGGAGTCCATCAATCTTCCTTTCCTTTTGCACCAGCACCTGTCTCATGAATTTGGCTTTCTCTGTGGCAGGCAGCGGAACCTGTGTTTCATTTACAGAACCATATGGCCAGGGTGCCATTCTCAGTTCTGACACTTTCGAATAGGAACTTTGCTTGGATTACCTAACCTCTCCTTGCCTCAGTTTCCTCATTTTTATAATGAGGATAAGAGAGTTGAGGTGAGGTTTAAAAGACTTAATCATTATAGAACTACAAGAGAAGTAAGCAATTTACACTGAACACCGTTATGGTGCTTATGGTAGGAGTACTGGGCTAGGCATTGGAGGGATTAAAAAACACACACCCAATATTGTGTGCCTTCTTAAATTTTATAACTGTGACAACATGTGTTGTTACACTCAGTTCTACGGAAATCTTCTAAGTTTTGTGAGGAAATTGAGACTTAAGAAGAAATTTGCCTACATCAGTGGTTCTCAGCTAGGGGTGATAATGCCGCCTCCTCCTGGAGGGGAACGTTTGACAATGTCTGAAGACATATTTTGGTTGTCATGACTAAGGAGGAGGGAGTATTGCAGGCATCTAATAGGTAGAGGGCAGAGATACTGCAAACATCCTGCTATACATAGGACAATTGCCCACAACAAAGAATTATCTGGCCCAAAATGTCAATCGTGCAGAAGTTGAGAAACCCTGGCCTCATCAACAAGTAGTTAAGAAGCAGTGGAGAGGCACTTGTACCTAGGTCTTTGGATTCCAAATTCCAGTGCTTTTCTTCTGTGTCAAACACTGAGAAATGTAAGAGAGAAACTCCGACCCATGGCAGAGGGGTGGTGTGGTCTGCTGGGGAGTTCTGAGCACCCACAGAGCACTCAAATTATGAGAGACACAGAGCGAATAAACAGCAAGTGTTTCATCAGTTGAGAGAATAGTGAGTCGCAGGTAGCGTACTGTTTTCTGGGTGGACTTACTGGTGGTGGTGGTTCCTTGCCGGAAGCCAATTCCAGCATGTCAGCAGGGCTGAATCATCTGGGATGGCTGAAAGGCATTTCCCTAACCCTGAATAGGATTGTCTGCTGCCAGACAGCCCAGGGCATCTTAATCTGCATGTTATTGCCTCCTGTTGGCCAAATACCTGAACAGTTGTAGGCTATCCCTCAATCTGACAATGCTTCTGTAAACCCTACCCTTTGAAACCCTACCCTTTGAAGTGTATTATCTCCACCTTGTCTTAGGACAAATTGTGTTAATAAAAGCAAGGGTCCTGAGTCAAGGGGAAGTCTTTAGCTCCTTTAGCTGAAGCTCCTCTGACCCCCAAAGCCTTTCAAAACTATCTTTCATCTTTGGATTCCTTACTGAATCTATGCATCAGCCTTTCTCCAGATTGATGAACTCTTTGTAATGCGGGGACAAGAACCCCGGCAGTTTCTGAGCTGGGTTCTGAATGAGCAGGCCTTAAAAGGGCGAAGTTTTCCAACAGCAACACTACCAGCTCAAAAACCATAAAACATTGCCTTCAAAGTTCTGAAGCAAAATAATTCTTTCTCAGCTTAGGTTTCACACCAAATTGTCAATTAAATGAGTGGGTAGAATAAAGAAAGACTTTTTCCCAGACTAGAGTCTCAAACTATTTCTCTCCTATGTTCCTTTTCTTAGGAAGCTCAGGGAATATGCGCTACCAAGTTAGGATTGATGTGGGTTCCAGTAAAAATGATCAACTCTAGGAAAAACAACAAGTTATAAAAGAATGAAAATGTAATTATAGTATACTTACTGCCTCACTAATGAATAGCATTTACATAATCACACTAATTATGGATCTATTCAAAATTGTGACACAACTGGATTCAGAGAATGTGGGAGAGAAAGGGGCAATAGATTGAGTCTAGTACTAATCAATTTCTCCCATACATTCATTTTTCAGGAAGGTATGGGAGCTGTGCTATACAATATGGTAACCAACAGCCACATGTGGCATTTAAATTTTAATGAATTAAAATTAAATTTAAAATTCAATTCCTCAGTCACACTACCCATATTTCAAGTATTCAATAGCCATGTGTTGCTACCATATCAGACAGTACAGATATAGGACAGCACTGTACTAGAGGTGTACTACATCAAAACAAGGGAGTGAACCAAGAAAGAGAAAGACAGTGGAATCCAGAAAACAGAAAATCAACCTATATAAAAGTGGTAAGGGGAGTCCCTAGGATACCCCAGACAGCTGTCAGTAGGCCCTTTGTCTCTAGATCAATCTAGCTCAAGACTTGTCTATTTTTGTCACTTTTTCCATCTTTTATCAATAGTTTGTCTGTTATCATCAGGTTTCATTGATTTTTCTGTAACTTTTTTCTTTTTCCTATCTCATTCATTTTTGCACTAGTTTTTGTTATTTCTTGTTTCCTTCTTTGAATTTGGTACATCTTTTCAAGTACAGAAATCCACAGATCAGTGGGGACAGGTGGACCTTGAGGCTGTTTTCCACACAAATGTGGGCTCCAGAGTTGCTTTTTTATCAAGCCATGCCCCTCCTGTGGGCTTTGGCCTGAACATGCTGAGAAGACAGGTCTCCCTGTCCTGGGTGGGGCCCCGGGCAACTCCAGCAGTATTTGAACATATTTTAAAAAGTATATACATATATTTTTATTGATTTCAGAGCGGAAGGGAGAGGTAAAGAGAGATAGAAACATCAATGATGAGAGAGAATCATTGATCGGCTGCCTCTAGCACACCCCCTACAGAAATTGAGCTTGAAACCCAGGCATGTGCCCTGATGGGATTGAACCATGACCTCCTGGTTCATAGGTTGACACTCAACCACTGAGCCATGCCAGCTGGTGGAACTTACACTTTTAAAGCTCTTATGTGCATGCATTACTTTTATTAAAAACAAAACTATTAAAAAGCAAATTATGTTTTAAAAAAAAGATAGTCAATAACAGGCAATAGTGAAGATATAGAGAAATTGGCACCCTCATACATTGTTAATGGGAATGTGAAATTATGCAACCATTCTGGAATACAGCTTGGCAGTTCCTTAA
Source organism: Corynorhinus townsendii (assembly GCA_026230045.1). Classification (NCBI taxonomy): domain Eukaryota; kingdom Metazoa; phylum Chordata; class Mammalia; order Chiroptera; family Vespertilionidae; genus Corynorhinus; species Corynorhinus townsendii. The sequence goes on from JAPDVU010000004.1 coordinate 54,064,324, forward strand.
AACGTTGAACATAGATTTACCAAGGGACCCAACAATTCCACTCCTAGGTATTTATCCAGAGAAATGAAAACATATTTACACAAACACTGTACAGAAATGTTCATAGCAGTATTGTTCATAATAGTTTCAAACTGGAAACAACCCAAAATATCCATTAACCAATGTTTAACCAATGACAGGATAAACAAAATGTGCCATATCCATGGAGTGGGATACTGTTCTGTAGTAAAAGAGAATAAAATGCTGATGCTACAATACAATGAGCGTGGAAAACATTAGGTCAAGTGAAAAAAAGCCAGCCACAATGTGTGATTCCATTAATATGAAATGTCCAGTAAAGGAAAATTTATACAGACAGAAAGTAGACTAATGGTTGCCAGGAACTGGGAGTAGGAATGGGAAATGACAGCTAAATAATACGAAATTTCTTCCTGGGGTGATAGAAATGTTCTAAAATTAGAACATGGTGATGATTGTGCAACTCTGTAAATACATTAGAAACCACTGAATTGTACACTTAAAATGGGTGAATTTTTTTGCATGTTAAATTATGCATCAATAAAACTTTTTTTAAAAAGCAAATGATGAAGTCTATTTTAAAAAGAGAACTTGCAGACTATGAGCTATGTGCTTTAATGTGATTATTATAACAACCCTGAAAGGTTGGTATTGCTATCCCCTTTTTATAGATAAGGAACCTGAGGCTCAAAGAAGTTAAGCAACTTACACAATTAGCAAACACAGCAGATTTAAAATGTGTGAGCCTGAGCCCTCACTAGGGAATCCATGCCCTTTCTCCCATTTGTGACTGGCTGGGCCCTGAAGCACCATGGGTAGATGACACCCTTCACCCTCAATTCCACACAGCTAGCAACCTAGTCGCCACATTTGTGTAGAGTGATGTCAGGCCAGTGGGGGACCTTTGACATCCCCCACTGTCTTCTCTCTCTCTAGAACCAGCATCGTGATATTGTGACATACAGAAACACATATTTGCTCTTAATCTCCATTCCTGGCTTATAGCTCCCCAAATACTTGGAATTTCCTAAGTGATAAGAGCAGTAGGAGCATCTTTTATTAGAATAGTTTGTCTGTTATCATCAGTTCTTGAAACAGCTCCAGAGCCAAAAAAAAAAAAAAAAAAAAAAAAGGTGCAAGGAGCGTGTTATTCACAACAAACCCCTTTCAACCACACCTGCATTTATGAGAATTAGGTAACTTTTGGAAAGCCCCTAAGGATGAGGGCTGGTTGCCAGGGAAACCAACCATAGTTAAGAGGATTAGGACTTCCGGTTCCAAGGAGGGGAGAGAGGCTGGAGGTTGAACCATTCACCAATGGCCAATGGTTTAGTCAATCATGTCCATGTAAGGAAGCCTCCATAAAAACTCAAAGGACAGGGAACGTCTGGGGTGGTGAACACAGGGAGGTGCTGGAGGGTGGCATGCTCAGAAATCATGGAAGCTCTGTGCCCTTTCCTATACCTTGCCCTGTGTGTCTCTTCCATCTGGCTGTTCCTGAGTTAAATCCCTTTAAAATAAACTAGTAATCTGGTAAATAAAACGTTTTCCCGAGTTCTGAGAGCTGTTCTAGCAAATTAATCTAATCCAAGGAGTGGGTCATGGGAACCTCCGATTGATAGCCAGTTGGTCAGAAGCCTGGACTTGCCACTGGCATGTGAATGAGTGAGACCTGATGCTATCTCCTGGCAGATAGTGCCAGCATTGAGTTAACTACTTGGAAGTGCTGCTAAAAGCACATATTGGAAGCATGAAATACAGAGACTAGATATGAATCACTAAAAATGTGAGACGGCCAATCTTTGCCACAGGAGGCCAGAAGTTAGCAGATGTTACTATTTGAAAATGAAACTTGGCTTCTCTCCACAGCTCCCCCGGGGTGGCCTGGAGGGTGGGCCCTGGAGCCAGACTCTGTGGGTATAAGTTGCAGTTCTGCCTCTCAGCAGCTGAGGGACTCTGGGCAGGTTACTTAAATCCCTCTGTGCCTGTTTCCTCATCTCTAAAGGGGAGATGAAAAGAGAACTCTTCTAGAGGACTGTAAAGTGCTTATCTTGTCTATGTATTTAAACCTGTCATTTAACTGAGCAGAACCTGCCTCTGCTCAGCTTTGCAACAAAACTGCCCTTTGGCCCATTATGTTCTCTTGTCTACCCGGGTGGTATCTGTTGGTGAGGGGTAATCAAAGATCTCCAACACTTACCACACGTTCTCACTGACTCATGATATCAAAGCCCAAACTGACTGTTGTGGTCATCTGGTCCAAGGTGGTATGTCATTGTACAGATGGGGATGAGGTTCTGTATAGCAGAGAGTCCACCTCCCTAGGAGGCCTATCTAATGTGATTATCAAATACTCTACCATATAAGCTTTTGTGTCCCGACTTCTCCAGAGAGCTCTCCTGTCCTTGTGGCTGAAGAAGTAGGTGAGAAAAAGCCATGCTGTGACTTTAAAGACTGTCAAATGCTAATTACAAGTTACTCCATTTGAAAGATCACAATGAAAGTATTTTTAATCCTCCTTCCTTCTGTCCAAACCTCCATCACTGGGGGAGGGGAGGGAGCCAATTCTTTGAAAGCTGTGAGCCTAACAGGACAGTTTTGTGGACAATGGTTAAGAGGTAGGCTTTTCCCCAAGGATGGCTAAAGCATTTTCCTCCCCTCTTGTTACCTTGGTAACTGCTACCTTGGCGCCCTTGTTGATGAGCTGAACCACATTCTCCGCTTGGCCTTTGTATGCAGCTATGAGAAGGCGTTCTGAAAGCGCAGCGACAGCATCCTGCTGGCTCATGAATTAGGAGAGAAAGAGGGTTCCAGATAGAGGTAGACACGTCCCTTCAGCTCCACACGACGTCACTGGCCTGGGCCGGCACCCGCGGGGACAGGTGCTCCTGATCATTGGAAGGTGCCTCTATTACTACGCCATCTTCAGGACCTACGGGTTACAAAACAAAGCTGCTATCAGTGCCACACAGCACACAGGACGGGCCACACATCCTCTCTCTGATTTTAGGGCATGTGCTGATTGCTCATGGCAGGGGAGGGGACCTGGGGGAGAGAGGACAGCAAGAAGAACACTCGGCACAGCAAAGCACCTGACCTTAGAAGTGCTACCTTCCCTCCTTTCTACCCTCGCAGGGGACTCTGGATTCATCAGAGGACTATGGCCAGAACTTAGAGGTCTGCTCTGCATTTCTGTGAGAATCCCATACACATCACCTGGTTTCCAGACCCACCTTGGGCAGGTAACTGTGCTATGTAGGATCATAAAGGGCTTTCTGGGCCATGGCTATCATGCTAATTCCCCTGGCAGGTTAGGTTCCCATGGAGCACACCCCAAAGACCCTGAGTAGGATTTCCCCCCAGCGTATGCTGTCATTCTCCTCATTCTTTTCTCACTGCAAATCGTGCAGTTTCCTGAGTTCTGGAACAGATGGAGAGCTGGGCACAGGGCTGGGCCATCTCCTGGGTCCAATTGCTGCTGGAACAACCTGCCTCAGAAACAAGGGGGACGCTAGACACACTGACAGGGCACTGCCCGCTGTGCTAGGAGTGGCTTCCCAACTTAACCAGGGGGAAATGAATGGCCTACGAAAACCACCTCTAGGCCACTAAGAGCAGGGGTCTGGAGGCATTAACTAGTAGTAAAGTTAAGCTCTTCTTTCCACCAAATGGCCAAGTGTATAGAAGGTTAAAGACAGACTCCTCCCAGTACCCCTGGGCCACCATGACACTAAACCAAAGGCGGTGGTAATGACTTCAAAGGCGAAGGGTTCTTCCAGCACAAGAAGAAATGCTTAAAGATCTGATCCACAGCAAGGACGGCAAGGAAGTGAGGGCATCTTTCAGTTTTAAAACATACTTATTAAAAATACCAATATATGCAAAAGGAAAGAAAATGCTATAGCAGAGAGACACCACCCATTCTTCATCCCGGGCCCCACAGACATCTTGCACAGTTGCTTCTAGGCAAACCCAATGCTCCTTTCAATCTCTAAAGATTAAGGAATTGGCCATGATGTGACTGGACAAGGTCTGGACTGTACCACGCTGTACCTCCCGTTCACCGCGACATCCAGGCAGGCCATCTCCCCAACCACTCTGGGAGGCTGGGGTTAAAGGCTTAGACATAAGACAGACATAACCACAGGACTAAGGTAGAAATTAAAGATGGTATTTTATTATGTGACTGTATTAGCCAAATGTGAATATTATAACTTCAGAAAAAAGTCTAATTTCTCCCCAACTTGTGAATTATCAAATTTCACCTCGTCATCCAAAATACCGAAAATGCATGTAAAGACTCGAAAGGAAACAGAAGGAACCTTCACAAATCCTGCTCTGGTCACCAGGCACAAGACGCCTGGACAAGGGTATGTGCCAAGGCAGAGACATCACCATTAGCCAGAGTCAGAGACCCTGGGATCTGTCAGAAGTCTTTGTTGAATGAATGAGTCAGTGAAAGAATAAAGCTGAGACTCAAAAGAGAGAGAAATGAGCTGGACATGCTTTTGGAAATTCCCAGGATTAAAGGGAAAGACAGTAGCTTGGGCTTTATGTTTGCCAGACTGCATCACTGTTTGGAAATGGTTTGTTTTTGTAAACATAGGCGCCTCTCTTTATTCAGGGAATCTGTGGTACCTTCAAACTAATTATACTGAGCTTCTGCTCTGCTTGTCCCAACACCGAAAAAGCACTCCAGGCCCAAATGGCAGGCAAATATAGAATATTAGCTATGGCTTCTTGAACGATCTCCCTCCCACAACCACATTCTTCTCCATCTACTCAATTGTTATTCCTGTGCACTGGACCTAAACCACCACCTCTCCTCCCCCACACCCTCCATTCCCAAACCTTTCTTGCAATTGGCCTGCAAATGTCTTGAGTACAATATCCTGGTTCATACAAATATTATCACCACTAAAAGTTTACTCATTCCACTCCACAGCTTGGCTCCTGGGGATAGAGAGCTTGCTGCAACCTCAGTGCATGCCATCAGCTAAGGTCAGGAGCTACAGACCAGAAGTGCTGCCTGGTCTCCCTAGCAACAGATGCACGGGGTCAACAACGCCAGCTACTCCCTCCCACCCTCCTATCCCATGCAACAAATTCAGCCTCTCAGACACTCAGATGGAAGCACAGTTTTTGCCATGGTTGCAAGCTACTGAGACAACCCTGCTTACATAATTACCACTGGTAAATAGATAGCCTTTTGCAAATCTAGCACACATTATAATTTTTTTTTTGAGACAGAAAAACACGATATTTGTGAGAAAATCTTGGCCAAGAAGAAATGTGGTGATTTTGCTTTTCAGTGACAGCTACTGAAGAATGAAATGTTCCCACTCTTCACCCCACCCAAACCCTCCCCCAGCTAGACTCACTTGAGGCACAGGGCAGCCTCCAGGATAGGCCACTATTTGGATACAGAAAACTGCCTGCAAAATCTGGAACAGAATCCCAGGTTTCCAGTTCCTGGCCTGTTGCTAGCACCATCTCCATGTACTTAGTTATCTCAAATTTATTCTCAAATCCAGTAATAGCCTTATTCCTAGGGCCTCCAGCATTCACTTGCACTTGCATTTGCAGGGTGGGTGGGGAGAAATGAAAGTGGCTGAGACTTCTTTTCTACTTCCTTTTTGTTTCCTCCTCTAACTCCAGCTGTGGATGGGAGTGCAGACCCAGCCCAGCTTCCTCCCCACTTCTCTCATGATCACTGCCCTATAGAACAATGATCCCCATCCTTTATAAGTGAGGACCTACTCAGCTTCTCATTGGATACCTTGAAGTGACAAATCAGGCCAGGCAGAGGCAGGCTATGGGACAGGGAATAAGGGGGAACATGAAAGGCTCCCAACAATGAGTGGGGAGGGGAGAGGAAGCATGGAGTGGTGACCAGTCTATAATCAACTAGTTAAACTTCCCTGCCAACCTGTTGGGTACCCAGGCTGTAGCAGCCCCGTTCCCTTCTTAAATCTGAGCCTCCTCTTCCAAGTGAATCAGCTATCATTCAAGACACTTCCCACTGCTGGCAGTGAGGAATTTTTCTCTGCCCAACTCTGTCAATCACATGCCTCTTTGTCACGATGCTCATTTTCACAGTATTCTGGAGAAAAACCTTAATGGCAACATGCTGCCAGTTCTTTAAGCAGAAATCAAATAGATGCATGACCATAAATATGCAATGAGTTTCCTGAGTCCAGAAAGGGATTTCGCTTCCAATAAAGATTTCCCTCCTTCCTCTCAGCCCACTGCCCTGTTTTCACTGCTCTCCAATTTGCCGATTCTTTTGTCTCCCATCACAAATGCCAGAGGGCCCCACAGCTGTTTAGTCTATGATGCGATCCGTTTTCTTTTTATAGCAAAAGGTCTCGGAGGTTTGCTTTTGCTGTTTTCTCAAAGATTTACAACAAAGTCTCCTGTTCCCAATATCCCAAAGCCACTGCATTCAGGCAAAATATACGAGAAGAGACCTGCAAACAAAAGTCCCAGGCAAGCATTATGTACAACCTCCCCAGAGACGATCCACAGGCACCTGGGCACCGAGCACCGGTCCTGAGGGAACGCCATCAGTTACAAGAACTCACTTTGCTCCTGCTGCTCCAAACCCTGCATTAAAGAGAGATTGTACTCACATCCGGGGGTCTGTCCTCCCGTTCTACTGCGTGTTCTGTGGCTGGATAACTGCAGTCACTTCTTTCCCGTTGAGATCATTAGCTTCCTAGGGCTGTCACGCCCAGTGGGTCTGCAGTGATTTACCTTACAATGCTTGCTGCCTTTCCCCTTGAGCTTCCTCTGCCAACACCGGCCAAGGCACATCTAAAAGCTTATTAGACACCCGTTTAGCTTGCAATGTTTTGTGGCTTCCTAGTCTTTAGATTTTGTGGGAGAGCTCCCTCCTGCCGGCAGAGGACCTGTAACACTGCCCTGATGGAAGAGTCAGGGAATGATTCACAGATGGGCGGGAGGCTTGTGAATGATGCTCAGACAAGGACGTTTGTACCCTTTCAGTAGTAATGCCAGGAGGAGAGATGAATATGCGTGTTGTAAAGGAAGGGAGGAGGCAGCAAGGTTCAAAATTTGTAACGAACTGCTTTTATGGTAACAGGAAAAGGCTCACATTGTGGGAAGAGCAGCGACCCAGACACTCCACCTCCTCGCGCAGAGTCCCCACACAGCGTCCCTACACAGCGCCCCCCACACAGCGACTGCAGCAGCGCAGCCACGGGGATGGCTGAGCTGCCATTCCCGACATTTGTAAACCCGCAGTTCGTCTCTCCACAGATCTTCCTATGAACAGAGTCTCTGAAGAGAAGGGGGAAGGGAGAAAAAAGGGAGCGAGTCTGTTTCAAGTCCGGTCAATGACTGTAAACATCACAGGTGTGTCCTCCAGCGCACTTGTTGAAACAACAGAAAACAACTTTCTAACTGTAGCCATCAGAGAAAAAAGAGGGCTTTCATTTTGAAGTAAGCCAGTGTTATCACCCCTGTCCTCATTTCTAAAGCCTGAATGGTCCTGAAGATGGACAATAACTCTGTCAACACAAACCTTCTGAGCCCCCTCTCTGCCCAAAGCCTTGCCCCATTCCGCTGAGGGTAGCAGCTCCTGAGGGTGATGGTCTGGGATTCTGCATTGGCCATTATTTGGCTTGTTTCCAGGGCAGGAGATGAGCCAGGGACTCTGGCCAGGGTGCTGCAGAGAGATGGAATTCCACCAGAAGACAGAGTGCCAGTAGAATGATCAGCTAGTTTATCCAAGAGTTGTCATTACTGGGACACTGATCACCACTGGAGGACAAGGGGTTGGAACAGAGGTGAATGTGTCTCATTTTCTACTCTGAAGAAACTCTTCATCTGGCCCTGATAAGCCTCGATCGGGGCCCCAAAGGCCAGACGGCAGAAGGGAAATGTAAACTGAGGGCAACAGAAGTACAAAGGAGTGGTTCGTCTTCTCAAAGCTTCTGAGGCATTTCCTTCCTCTGAGAATGCCCAGAGGTAGGGAGCACAGGACTGTCAATGAGCACAGCACAACACTGATTGCTCCCCAAGCCTGGCATCTATATGCAAAAGACGGGAATGACAGGCACAAAGGCACCTCTTTTTTTTTCTTCTTTAAATCCTCACCGAGGATATGTTTTTCTTTATTTTTAGAGAGGAAGGGAGAGAGAAACATCAATGTGAGAGAGAAACACTCAAACATTCCCGACCGGGAATCGAACCCACAACCTTTTGGTATACGAGGTTGATGCTCCCATCAACTGAGCAACCCGGCCAGGGCAGCTTATTTCCTTTTACTGCTAAAAAAAATTTCATCGTATGGATGTACCACAGTTTATCTACTTATCTACTGAGGGACATGTTGGTGGATTTTAAGTTTTGGCAATTTAGAATAAAACTGCTATAAACATCTGCGTACAGGTTTTTGTGTGAACATACGTTTTCATATCATTTGGGCAAACACCAAGGAATACAATTGCTAAATCATATGGTAGGATACTGTTTAGCTTTGTAAGAAACTGTGATATAAGTGCCCCCCGCTCTTCAAAAGTTTACCCCAATATGTTTCATAAAAGACCTACATCAGTACCTGTTTTCACTAACTGCAAGAAATTCAAAGAGGATTTTTCACCCTTTACAAAAAAAAAAGGTGAGAAGTGAAAATAGCATTCAGCGTTTGTTTCCAGCAAGACATTATAAAGGCAGCGCACGCCCGGAGCAGCAAGAGGGACACCACCAAGCTCCTTCCCCAGGAAATATACTCAGCACCTCAGCATCAAGCCGCCAGAGCTTTGAGCTGTGTCTATGCTTAATCTGTGCTTCATCTCAGTTTATTTTGTCCATTCATTACAAGATGTGTTCTAAGGTGATTGTTTCTTCGCTTTATGCCATTTTAGCTTGCGAACGGATTCATAGGAAGGCTCTACTTTCAGACAGTGGGAGAAACCTGTATTGTCTTCCAAAGTGGATATGTTTTACATTCCCACCAGCTGGTTTTACACTGACCTAATTGCTAAATCCTGTGGGAACTTTCAGTTCTTACCTGCTATGGTTTCTCTGTTGCACTGGTACTGCCACCATCCCTCCTTCAACACACTTCATTCCCGGGGGTTTCTGTGAGTGCCTCTCTCCACATTCTCCTACCATCCCTTGAACTGTTCTTTCTTGCCTTCAAGAGCTCGTCTTCCACTGGTCCCTTAAATGTTGTAGGTCCCTAAGATGCTATCCCTGGTTGTCTTCTCTGCCTATTCTCTTCTCCAGATCTCAGTATGGCACCCCCACCCGCCTGCTGCTGCCCACATGCTCCTCTGCTGCCTAGATACAGATTGCTCAAAATCTTCTTTAGCCTCCATCACTTTCTCTGAAGCTCCAAGTTCTTAAACACCCAACCATGTCAAAGACATCTTACTTGGATGTCCCCTACCAACATGTTCACAAGCAAATCATCCTCCTCTGTCCACACCCATTTCTTCTCCGGTGTCCTCATCTTTTACCTATCTACCTACTTCCCTAATCTGGAACACTCCTGCTCTTTTCATTCCCCTTCCCCACCCTCGCATTCAATAAATTACATGATCTTCCTGATCTGAGATAGTAAAACAAAAAGATTAAAAATCAAGCTTTGAAGTCAGGGTGACTGGGCTCAGATCTCAGCTCTACCACTTACTTTGGGCAAATTTCTTAATGACACTAAGCCTGTTTCCTCGTGTGTAAAATAGAATAACAGTTCCGACCTTACTGGGTTGTTGCAAAGCTTGAATGAGATAATATACACACTATACAGAGCCTGGCACACAGAGTGCTCAGTAAATATAAGCCTGATTATAGGGTTGCTGCTTAAATGTTCCATGGTCTGTTCTCTTTTTTCCCAGCGGCATTGCCACCACCTTGACTCAGGATGCCATCATTTCTTAGAGGAACCATCACAGTGGTCCCCAACTGGATGCTGAAGGTATTTCCTGAAATTGCTTGTGATTATCTAAACTTAGAAAATGGGATAACAGAAGGGAAGTAGATTTCAGCTTGCATATGGGTTTTGACCTAGGTAAAAGCAGAAGCCAAGGCAGGACTAATGTTCAGGATTCAGATGCTGAGTGTACTTTGGGCTAAAAGATAAACTTTGTAGAAGTGAACAGAACCTGGCCAGAGGGTTGTTGGGATTTCTTAAACTTGACTCTCAGAAAGACAGGGCCTTTGAGCCAACAGTGGCTAAACCCTCTCTCACCTGTCTGGGCCTTAGAGATCCCTGAGACAGTGAAAGGGAAGTTCCCCTCTTCTGATGGGTCAGTGTAGAAGGAAAGGAGTAATGAGACACCAACCCTCTCCTCCAGCTTGTTTTAAGACGACGAAGATGGAGAACAGCTAGGTGAGATGCAACGTAGGGGCCATTCATTAACACTGTCCCTATCTGCCAGGCAGTGGTCTGCGGGTGATGATGTCTGGGCCTTTGGTGCCAATTATTTTGCCTTTGTCTATGGACCTCTCTTCCTCTATGTCTCTTGCCAAAGAGCATTTTATGTGAACAGACCATGCAGGCATTAGGGAGACCTGCTAATTCTAGGGCTAAAGTTGCATGGAGAAGCCATTCTGCCATATTGGTCTCCCTGCCTCAAGTCCTGCCCATTCCCTTCTCCACCTCAATTTATGGGGTCACTGATATGAGAACACTCTTCATAGCCCAAATGTGACAGTGTTACTCCTCTGCTTATTACCCTCAGTGACTCACATTCCCCCAGAACAAAGACCAGTGATACATAAATCCATATAGGGTCTGGTCTCAGCCTGTTTCCAACCTCCTACCCATCCTTCACCCTGGCTTGGCCACAAGAGTGCTCAGATACCTTCCTGTCATTTTTGCTTACAAAATTCTTTAGATCTTTACCAACTTTTTCTTATCCTTCAAATGTGCTCCACCTTCTAGGTTCCCCAGGTAAAAATCCTAGGTACCCGAGCTCAAACCCCAGCTCACCCACTTATTTTTGAGTGACTTACTTAATGAATCTAGCAAAGGGAAGTCTGGGGTTAACGTAGGTATCTACTTATAAGGAAACAACATCAGCTGTTATTTGGCACTGTACACTATACCTTGTTTTTCAGCATCATTGCTTCCATTATATTCCTCAGAGGACAGAGGCCTTCTTGTGGGGCTGAAGGAAGCCTAAGACTCTTCAGGAGACACTCACATTCCCTCAGCCACTTACAGATGGCATCTACTTAGCAAGGTCTGCGATGTAATACTCAGGAAATGGTTTTTTTAGTCTACTGGACCCAGTTTTCATATCTGTGGTCCCATTTTATTCAGTTTCTCTGCCAACAAAATCTATACATATATAAAAGGTTAATATGCAAAGTGTCCCCTCGGGAGTTTGACCGGAGACTGTGAGTTCGATTGCTCGCTATGATGTGCACTCACCACCAGGGGGTGGCACGGAATGAAGGCAGGCCCCGGTTGGCAGCTGGAAGGCCCCAATCGGCCCTGATCACCAGCCAGGCCTAGAGACCCTACCCATGCACGAATTTCGTGCACCGAGCCTCTAGTATTAATATAACCATCTGATACTAAAAATTCTAGATACTATGATGCATGCCTCCTTCCTACTCCTATTTCCTCTAACCCACATGAGTTTCTTCAATAATTCTTTCTAAAAGCAAGATGTCTGGGTGAGATGTGATTTGATGGGAGTAGTGTACCTACAAGAGGAGACATCCAGTGGTCTGGAAATGCCAATACTACGTCAACTCTTTCCACACCACTATTTGCAGATGGCACACACAGTTCTCCCATCTCAACTCCCTTCCACGACTGGCTGAGGCAGGAGTCGGTAGACAGAAGGGGAGGAGAAGTTCTATTTAAACGCTGCATACAGAGTGCTTCATGACCTTGGGCAGGTTATAAGTCTTCCTTGGGCCTTAATGTCCTCTTCTGTAAAATGGGGATACTAATGGTAGCTACTGACTTCATAGGGGAGCTAAAAGGATTACCTGAGGGAGTGGATGACAAACACGTAGCATACACAGTGCCTGGCACAGAGGAAGCCCTTGGAAAATATTAAGTGTGCATGATGCACATATAAAGTCAAAGGGATGCTAAAGTCTCCAATTAGATTTCTAAATCCTTTCCAACATTTAAGACTCCCTACATCTCTGTTTTAGAGTTCCCAGGACCTGCTCCAGGGATAGTTTGGTCCCTTGACCTTACTCAGCACACAGCATGACACAGCGTTTGGCTTCAGCACAGAGCTTTGCTGGGATCAAGTGTCCCTGAAAAGGAGGGGAATTAGGGCATCAAGTAAAGCCAGCCATCGGGAGTCTCTGTGGCTCTCTCCCCATACTCGTGTCATCACACTCCAGCAATCAGATATATGCACACACAGTACAAGTCTCAGAATCTGTACTCTGACCTGACAGACTCCAACCTTGGGGAGGGTGAGCATGCATTAGGTGAAGGGCAACCTTCATGGGATGCCCTGCCGGAAGTAATCTCTCCTCCTCCATATTTCGCCACTGCCTAACCCTGGTGATTTCCCAGCTAAGAATTTCTCTCAAAATGGTTATTGTTCACATTTTAAGTTTCAGTCACAGATTAACCATGAGCAAGTTTGGTCCACTAAATTCTTTTGCCAATAATGATATCACATGACAAACACACTGAATTGTCATCATCATCAGTTATTGTACATTATTTGGAAAATTTGGCTACGTGTTTATAAGAAGAGGTGCCTACAGTGAAGGTGGCAGGAACAGAAATGACACCGACCTTGAGTAACTTATTATATACCTAGAATTAGCCTCAGAGACATTCATTCCTGAGAGTTTTAAACAATCATAAAATAGTTAGGTCTCTCAGGGTGTTCTCATTATCATCAGTCAAATTATCTCCACAGTGAAAATATACTTAATTAGTTGAGCTTCAGCAGTCTTCAGGAGACGGGGACACTGTTGGCATTGAAATTACAAAGCGTGAGACCCCTCAGTGGAAGAGTCCCAGGTGAAGCCTGCACCCTCCCTCTTCTGAGCACTCCCTCAGAGCACGAGGATGCTTTCTCTTCAGCAAAGTCTGAGTCTGGATTCGCTGTGGTAAATGGGGGGCTCTCACTCGTGAGCTTGTCTCTTCCTTGCTCTCAGGAGCCTGGGACCCCACCTGGGGAGAATCCACAGACCTTTTCTAGGACAGGTGATTCCTGTCCTGACGGCCCTTCTCCAGAGGGGTTCTCCTTTAAACCCTGGGGCGGACAGTACCTTGCGTTGTTCACCTCTGGGCAGACCACCTCTTCGATGACTGTTTATATCTAGCCCAATCTCCAAACAAAGACCACAGTGGAAAGAGATGATAGAGGGAAAACAGGGAGACATAGAGGTAGAAAGAGGGGAGAGAGGAATAAAGGAGGAAGAACAACGTAGAGAGACAGTGAGCACAGCAGAATGAGGACACAGCCATTGATAAGAAATGGGGGCAAGGGGGACTCAAGTTCAATCCCTCTCGGTCCTCAATTCCCAACCCTTCCCAAATTAGATGTGTTCCACCCAGCCCAGTCTCTGCTCATCAGATATTCTGGGGTGATGGAAATGTTCTGTAATTAGATAGCGGTGATGCTTATACACCTTTGTGAATATATTCAAAACCACTCAACGGTATACTATAAAGGAGTAAATTTTATGGTATGTGTAACATAGTTCATTTTAAAAATTGTCCAGTTAAGTGCCAAGGCACTGAAATCAGACAGACAAGGATTTGACTCCAATCTGCCACATGCATTATGCTGTAGCGAAGTCATTTACGCTGTCCAGGCCTCAGGCTCCTGCTCTGTAAGTAAGATGGAAATAATAAAAAAATTATGTCAAATGGCTATAGTGAGACTCAAACAAGGTAATAAACGAAGTGTCTAGCACAGTGATAGCACACGGAAAAGTACCAATGCACTGTCATGGATGTTGAAGTGACAAAAAGAGTCGAAACTGGGTCTCAGCCAACATACCTTTTGACATTCCTGGGATATATTCACTAATGATTTCTACCAGACCTACTAAATGATACAACTGTCTATATAATAAGTAACTGTCTATATAATCTCAGGTAAGGAGGTCAACTGGTAAAGTTTGCTGTTCGGTCAAAAGGAGAAGAGCCTGTCTTAAAGGAAGAAATATCAATAAGCAGAGAAACAGCTTCTCACCTGCCCCTTTGTCCTTGAGTATGGGCAAGGGCATTAAAACCAGGAGTTTAGCCCTGACCGGTTTGGCTCAGTGGATAGAGCGTTGGCCTGCGGACTGAAAGGTCCCAGGTTCGATTCCGGTCAAGGGCATGTACCTTGGTTGTGGGCACATCCTCAGTGGAAGGTGTGCAGGAGGCAGCTGATTGATGTTTCTCTCTCATCGATGTTTCTAACTCTCTATCCCTCTCTCTTCCTCTCTGTAAAAAAATCAATAAAATATATATTTTTAAAAAAACCAGTTTACATAGAAGCATGGAACAGACCAAGGAATTTCAGAGGGAAGGCGGGAAGAGGGTATGGGGAGAGGGAGTGATTAACTGGGGAACTTATATGCATACTAGAGGCCAGATGCATGAAATTTGTGCAAGGGGCTTGGCCTGCCGTGGCAGCTTGCCTCGGACCTTGTAGCCCCGGCTTTGTCCAGAAGGTCATCTGGAAGGTCATCCAGAAGGATGCCTGGAAGGTCGTTCAGCTGTCCTGTCTAATTAGCATATTATGCTTTTATTACTATAGATGTGGACACAGACAATAGAGTGGTGAAGACCTGTGGGGTGCGGGTGGAGGAGGAGGAGGTCACGGAGGGAGTGGGGTGGAAAAACATAAACAAAGGGGACATCTGTAATACTTTCAACAATAAAGGGGGAAAAACTATAAACTCTTACTTTCTTGGCTACAAAACACACACACAAAACAGGGCTTTAGGCCAAAGAAAAGCAAAGCGATCACACCTCTAAAACTGCTCAGCATGCTGGCTCCCACTGGATAAGGGCTGTGATAAAGGTTGTTTCCCACCCCCAAGATCCAACTCTTACCAGATCAACTATTGCCCCTACAACTGCCTCAACCTACTGCTGGAACATACATGTGATCCCTCAAATAAGGAGTTGTGATAGCATCTTCCTAGTTATCATTCTCAGCAATGCCAACAGTGCCCCCATAAATCAGAAGTTTCCTTAAAAGAAATATTTCTGGGATGGTAGTTCAAAATTTACCCTACAATTACCAAGAATCGAAGGAAGACTGACTGCAGGGGTGCTCCTCTTCCTGGTCCTGGGGCTGCTCAAAGGTGGGGGTATAAGACTGGATTTCCTGTGAGAGAGCAGAAGAGCTCACTATCTGACATGACCCCAGGAAGGCCAAGAGGTCCCTTCCTTCTCTAAAGGCACTAGCGAGGGGCATGGCATCACTGAGAAGCTTGATGGTTTGGTTCTGTTGGCTGGAGTTGACAGTAAGAAATGATGCCATGGTATTAGGCTCTTTTGAATTAATGGGAGATGACAGGATTCCAAAATAGCAGAGGTCAGGTGATGGCGATTAACCATCAGAGGGCAGATGGATGTATTTACTATAACTGACAGCAAGACTGACAGCAAGACGGCAAACAGGGTGCGCTCTGACTATTACAGATCTGTGACAAGGGCTGATCAGCCATGGACAGGATGGGTGGGCAATGACTAGGATGTTACTTGTATAAAGGAGAGAGAGGGCACTGGAGAGAAGGCTGCCATCAACTGGCTGAGAAGAGGCTCGGTCCCCCAGGGAAGGACCCTGCAATACCACCGCACAGTTCATATGACAAAGATGTCACTAGTCCTTCTACAAAAGGACCTGCAGCCACTTACTGGGATCACTGGCACTGGGGAAAGTGGAATGCTGCAGATTCTTCATTTTGGCTGTGGGTCTGAGCTGACCCTGACCCTCTGGGACACAGAATGTGGTTCTCCAGCTGAAATAGAGGCTCATAGAGTCTAGGTGACAAATGGAATTGTGACATGTCTGTTTCAGAGTGGGTCTAGTGGGCCCACAGAGACATCTTGTGATTCTTTTGCCAGATTCCAAGGGTAGCATTCAGATATAAGTACTCAGAAACCAGCAGAACCATCACAATGATTTCCTGAGAAAGTCAGGAAACGCTCTCTGTGGAAAAAAAAAAAAAAAAAAAAAAGACCTATAAGTGATATTTTTCTTACATCTGTAAAGCAACGTAGTATTTTGTCTCTGGAATAATAGTTGGCAATCTAAAAAAGTAAAATAAAAAGTAATATGGACTATCAAAAAGGAAAACTAAGCCCGACTGGTGTGATTCAGTGGTTAAGCGTCAACCCATGAACCACGGGGTCATGGTTCAATTCTCCATCAGGGCACATGCCTGGGTTGTAGGTGCGATCCCCAGTACTTCAGTGCAGGAGGCAGCCGATCGATGTTTCTCTCTCACATCACTGTCTGTCTGTCTGTCGGTCTCTCCCATACTCTCTATAAAATCAACTTTTAAAAAACTTAAAAAAAAACACCAAACCAATGGACAAAGGACCTGAATAGATACTTCTCCAAAGAGGACATACAGACAATCAATACAACTGAAAAGATGCTTAATGCCACTAATCATCAGAGAAATTAAAACCACAATGAGGTAACACTTCACACATGTCAGCATGACTAACCGATAAATCAACAAACAAGTGCTGGTGAGGATGTGGAGAAGGGGAACCCCCATCCTCGCACACTGTTGGTGGGAATGCAGATTGGTGCAGCACCCTGGGAAAAACCTTCAGGAGAAAAGAGATGGAGGAGAAGGCTAGAGATTAAGACTGAAGACTTAACAGCCAATTGCTATATATAACCTTATTTGAATAAACTTAAAAATGTATGTGACCATCAGAAAAATTACTGAATATTTTATGATATTAAAAAGTGATTGCTATTTTCTGAATGTGTGATAAAGATATTGTGATGGGACTGTGTGTGTTTTTTTAGTAGAGTGCTTTTAGAGATGCAAACTGAAATAGCCACAGATGAAATGACACGCTTTCCGCAATTTGCACAGACTAACCTGGGGCCCGGGGGGGAGGGGGGGGCGGCACGGGGTGGGGGTGGGGGGAGATTGGGGTGGAAGGGAGAGGAGAGGGGGAGGGAGATATTAATGAAATAGATTGTCCGTGCTCTGAAAATTGTTGAAGCTGAGGTACACAGGTCCATTGTACTGCTATTTCTACTTCTGTATGTGTTTGAAATATTTCATAATAAATGTTTTCAAACTATCAAGAAAACACCCAGTGGCAAAAGCTAATATGAATAATTGGTATTTTATTACTGATCTAGAGACAGTTAAAAAATACAGTAGGACATATGTACAAATTATCCAGGCCACAGATAATGGTTAGTACAGTGGTGGGTTCACAGAAGACCCACAATAACTCTGAGACACACATTTTACACACACACACACACACACACACACACACACACACACACGTTTAAGTTAGCCTGATGGAGAAGCTTTGGAGACAAGGCCTACTGGATCAGCTACATTCCTTAAAGAATTCTCAGACATGTGTCTTTCTGCAGGCCAGGGCCACACAGGGGATGGTCACAGCAGCCTCTCTCCACGAGTGCACTCCACCCAAGACCAAGCAGGGCCACTTCGCGAGGCACGCTCAGAGCAGCACACACTTCCTCCCAGCTTCCATGCTGCTTTACTGAGAAAGGGCAGCTGGGGAAATACAAAGGGCAAAAGCAGCCCCACCTGGGCGCCAGGTGGAACCCAGGAACCATGATGGCGGGAATGATAAGAAAGCGGACGCTGACTGAGCGTTTTACGCTGGGTCATGTATTGTGGTAAGGTCTCCATTTAATCCTCTTGACAACACAAGGGGTTGGCCCTATGATGACCCACATTTCATAAATCAGAGAGAGGTCAGGCCTCTTCATCGGACCTGCGCTGCTAGCAAGTGACCGGGCCAGGATGTGAACCCAGCTGTCCAATCCCAGGGCACCTGACCTGAGCTGCTGTGTGAGGCTGCACGCTGACGCCAGGAAGGCATCGGTTTTCCATGTTAGGTCAAGTGCAGGCCAAGTTCTACGGTGTTCTTTCAGAATAAATGTATTTTTCACTTAAAGTTGATCTTCCTGCAGTCTGTGGAGCAAGGCCCTCTGGTACTGGTCACGGCTGCCAGGGGTTCTCTGCAGAGCTTCCCAGTGAAACGTAAAAAGCGATCCGTGCACTTTGTCCTGGCACAGGGCAGGAGCTCAGCCAGACAACCATGCGTGCATCACGGTCCATATTTATCAGTGAAACCAAAAGCATAAAACTCCTATCTTTGTATTGATCATTCTGCACTTGCTTGTATGTATGTATGTTTTAAACTCTTGTTTGTTTTAATCTCATTGTCAGCTGTCAAAATATAGTGACTGGAAAAACATCCAAGAAGACTATGGTAGCACATTTTTTTCTTTGTTTTTTAATCCTCACCCAAGGATATGATTTTATTGATTTGACAGATAGATAGATACAGAGACAGAAAGAGAGATGAGAAAGAAAAATCAATCGGTTGCCTCGCATATGTGACCTGACCAGGGATTAAACCCACAATCTAGGTCTGTGCCCTGACCAGGGACATTAGGGGGCACAATTCTCCCTACCTCCTAAATCAAGATGCCTTTAGACATCATGAAGGAATTCAAATGTTATTACTTACACTAAAATTAATTATAAGAAAGTTTTAAATATATATTTAGTTTTAATGAATTTGATTAAGGCAGTGATTGGGGAACCTTTCTCTTGTTTAAGACTTTCAATGCTTTCTTCTCTTTTCCCTAAAGAAGCTACATGCTCTACTTAGCTGAATGAGGAGTCCAAAGAGAGTCCTGCTAATGAGTTGCCAGGTTCTTGAAAAGGCTTCTATTTCCACCTGCCAAGTGTGCAGCGCTACCTTGCAAAACCAGGTGGGGGGTGAGGGGATAGGGAGAGGGAGAACCTTTCTCAGGCATTCGTGCCACGAGTCCATAATGTGTTGGGCAGGTCTGAATGGACTAGCTGCTTCCTTCCCCACTTCATCATATTACCGATTTCTATTTTCTGCACAGCAGTCAACACTATTTGAATTACCTTGTTTGTGAATGTATTTACTTGTGTATTGTTTGCATCAGACATCCTATGGGAGCTCCAAGACAGCAGGAGTCTTTGCCATGTGCACCACTCTATCCCCAAGCCTGGAACAGTCCCTGGGCACAGTACCAGTTATAAATATTTGTTGAATGAATAAATGAGTGAGTGAATGAATGAATGAATGAATTGGGTGTGAGATGTCTAATTAAAAATGTAAAAATAGGCCCTGGCCAGTGTGGCTCAGTTGGTTGGGTGTTGTCCCCTGCACTTAAGGTTGCGGGTTTAATTCCCAGTCAGGGCACATGCCCAGGTTGAGGGCTCGATCCCAGGTGGGGGGCGTGAAGGAGGCAGCTGATCAATATTTCACTTTCACATTGATGTTTCTCTCTCTTCCTCTCTAATTAATAAAAAAATAAAATAAAACTATATCCCTTTCCCAGAGCTGTTTTTTAGAAGGAAGTAAAAATGGGATCTACTGATTGTTCTAAATAAACAATTGCCCCATCCACCAATAAGTACTTTACAAAACTGCTGATAGGAAAAAGAATAAGCCAGAACTCTCATTCCTCCCCCTTTCCCGCTCTGGAGGGGGAACATAAACTTTATTTATTTTTTAACCTATGCTATCTTTCAAGTTCAGAAAAGAACTTCCATAAGACATGTTTTAAACTCTTTTCTTGGCAAAGGCAACAACCACAGAGTAATTATAGGCTTTACACCTAACAGGATGGTAAATTAACTGAAAAGCATTGTACTTCCTACAACTCACCTGTCCTCTGACTGTCAACAAGAATCCGTTGAGAACGACAAAATGATGTTAACTCAGTGGTTAGAAACAAATGCTTCAAGTCAGCCATAAAAACTCTAATCGTCTTTGAAAGTTAAACCCTTCCACAGCAGAGACACATTTGGCTGCATTATTAATATTGTGACTTGGTATAGAAAAAAAAGCCTACTTCATCATCTGGGGAATTAATTCTTCTAGGGCAGTGGTCGGCAAACTGTGGCTCTCGAGCCACATGCGGCTCTTTGGCCCCTTGAGTGTGGCTCTTCCACAAAATACCATGGCCTGGGCGAGTCTATTTTGAAGAAGTGGCGTTAGAAGTTTAAGTTTAAAAAATTTGGCTCTCAAAAGAAATTTCAATTATTGCACTGTTGATATGTGGCTCTGTTGACTGATGAGTTTGCCGACCGCTGGTCTAGGACATTGACGGGGCCGAGGTCAACACTCCAATCAGGCCTGATGGAGAGAAGAAGGCATACGTTTGACTGACTCCTGACTATGGTGCTTTGAATGTTGCCAACAAAATTGGGATCATCTAAACTGAGTCCAGCTGGCTAATTCTAAATACAAAAAATTTTACACTATAAAAGTAAAGTCTTGTACTTTGTAATATTTTAATACAATGTACACTTTCAATTCATTCATTCATTCATTCACTGGATGATCTTTGAATAGCTAGTAAATGCCAGGCTATAATAACAGCAAAACAGATATGCTTCTTGCCCTTGTGGACTTTAAAATCTAGTGCAGATGGCCAGCACTGAACAAATAACTAAGTAAATCTAAGTATGGTATTAGGGATTAGTGTAGTGGGCTCTGGCAACATATGTCTGAGGGAATAAACCTAGCCTGGGAGGTCAGGGACATTCTCTTTAAGGAAGCAGAATTTCAGCTGACACATGATGGGTGAATAGAATGGGCCGTACTTCAGGTGTAATAGCAGCAATGAGCAAGGCCCAGAGTCCAGAATTAGTGTAGCATACCGGAAAAGCTAGAAGAAGTTCAGTGTGGACAGGTGACAGAAAGCAAAGGGAGAGTGTTATAGTTAATCTTATCTGTCAACTTGGCTGGGCCACAGGGTGCACAGACATTGATTTAATCACTAGAGGCCCAGGGCACGAAATTCGTGCACTTGCGGTGGGGGTGGGGGGACGTCTCCAGCCTGGCCTGTGCCCCCTCATAGTGCGGGAGCCCTGAGATCAATTGCCCCAAAGAGGTAGGCCCTGCCCACCCATCCGGGGCTCCTGGATGGACTGATTACCCCAAAGGGGTAGGCTGGAGCCGTGGGACCCGCCTCCACGCCGCACACACAGCGTCAAGCCCCCATTCACTCACATGCGCCTTGCCACACACACAGCTCTGCCCACCCGCATGCGCCCGCTGTGCACACAGCCTCCTGGTGATTGCTCATTACAGTGTGAGGGTGTCACGGTGTGAGGCTGTCATGACCACATAGGCTTTTATTATATAGGATTATTCTGGATTTTTCTGCGAGGTTGTTTTTGGATGAGACTAACATTTTAATTAGTGGACGTTGAGTAAAGCAGATTGCCCTCCCTAATGTGGGTGGGTCTCATCTAATCAATTGAGGGCTGAGGTAAAAGAAAAAAAACTAGCCTGCCCCACGCAAGACAGAATTCTCCAGTAGACTGCCTTCAGAACTGAAATATCAGCTCTCCTGGATCTCCAGCCTGCTGGCCCACCCTGAAGAATCTGGAGTTGGCACCCTCCATAATCACATGAACCAATTCCTTACAATAAACCTTGCTCCCTCCCTCTCTCTCTCTCTCTCTACACACACACACACACACACACATCCCATTGACGTTTCTCTCTGGAGAACCCTGGATAATACAGGGAGTAAAGAGAAATGAGGTGGTGTTGTGTGTGAAGGCCACCCAAAGGTCCCAGAGGGTAAATCATGGGATGTGAGGGCAAGGAAGCTATCTGGGGCAATGGGAGGGCATTTTAGAGGAAGTCCCATGACCAGACCTATGGTTTTTAAATGGTCTGCCATGCTGCAGCATGGAGAGTGGAGGCAGGGGGCAGTGGTGGAGCCAGGGATTATCAACGTGGGCTGTTGCTACTGCAGCACGAGCAGATGTTAGAAGCTTGGACTAGGTAAGGATGGGGAGAAGTTGAAGCAGAAGGATCCGTGAAATACTGAGAAGTTTTAATCCTTATAGTTGGATGCTAATGTCTCATTCTCCTTCAAAGAAAATACTTTCTAGTACAACGGATTCATTGGTTCTTCAATTTGAACATATCTATTTGCCCATATCTTCCATTCTAATGACTATTCTATTTCCTTGTCTCAGCCTAACAGTGACATAACTGTGAAAACAGGAGCCAAGAGAAAGAACAGATAGGAACTTTGGCTGAATTCCCAGAAAGGAACACACCTCCCCACCCGCTGGGGAGGTGGGCGTGTGGTCACAGGCACACTGAGCTGCCTCTCATTCCCACAGACACAGGTCTCTGGGTGCACAGCAACAGTGATTGATCATGTGGCCTTCACTTACGCCTCCTAAAGCAAACTAAGGATAAGTTCTCCCATGGATTTCCATGACTGCCTTTTGCATATGTGTGTAGTGTGTGGTACAAAACTGCAACCATCTTTTAACTCTTGACGTTCAAATGTAGACGTTTAATACATAGATTTGCTCCTCAAAGCAGCCTCTGTGCGTTTTCAATGGTCTGCTGCTGTGCAGCACAAACACTGGAGGGATGAAACAGGGGTGGAGCCAGGAGATATCCCTGTGGACTGTTACTGGAAACTCTCCACCTCCACACGTAGGCCTTCCAGAATCAGGTTATGTATTTATCTTGGGAACATTTTCAATACAAGCCCTCCTGGCCAAGTGTGCTGCATTCTTTATTTATTCCTCCAACTTGGGCCTTCCTGCTGGTTTTGCCCGGTCCTGAGTTGGAGCTCTGTGACTGGCCAGCCTGAAGCTGTCTGGGCACTGCACAGAGTAAAGATCACTGAGGGTCTGTCTCTCTAAAAGTAAACTAGGCTATTTATGTCCTGCTGCCACTGAAGGCATGCTGTCACTCACTTAAAGTCACCACAGAACCAGGCCAAACAACAAGGGGTTCCAAATCAGCCCTCCAGTCCCTCTTCCCACATGATGTTAGGATGGTTTAGAAGTCCTGCCCCATGCCCAATTCAGGAAATGGTAAGCGGGGCATAAATTTCCCTGCAGAATGTGAACCACTGGGAAAGGGACAGACTCCCCAGCAGTCCCACTCTCCGCCGGGGCCAAAGGCTACAATTTGAGAAGCCACATTTCAGAGCCTGCAAACAGGACTACTGAGACGGGCAGCTGCTGTCACTCTCTCTTTCTTGAGGGTTCATGGATGAAAGGGTGTTGTGGCAAGGCTGAAAGGAGATGCTGGGCCCGTGGGGTCAGATGGGACCTTGGTTCAACAACCTTGGTACTTGAGTTCTGGCTAAGAAGGAATTCAGAGCCAAGACTCAAATTATAAGAGAAAGTTTATTTAGAAAGTCACAGAAGGAGAAGAAGTGAGCTGTAGAAGAAATGGGCCTAGGAAACAAGTTACAGAGGCAAAAGAAGGGCCCTTGGAGCTTAGGATAAAGAGCCAAGGAAACCATGCCTGGCGGAGGGGGGGCGGGGAGGGGCAGGGGAGGCATGGGTGTTCTCCATAGAGAGAGCTGCATTGGGTCCTCTGGCTTGAGGGTATTTATCTGGAGGTCTCAGGATCCCAACAGAATACTGATTAGCTTTCCAGGTATGTCCTTTCAGGTTCATGGTCTCTACTGATTGGTCAGCGCCACGGCAGGGGGTCGTTAGTCCATGTAGCTGGTCCTGAGGCAGTGGTGGCGTCACTTGTCTGGTTTTGCTGCTTCTCTGGGCCTGGATGTATTTGATGCAGGTCAGAACCTTATTGTCCTGGGGACTTAATGTTTAAGGCTATTTTCTAGCCCTCTTGTTTGTTCCCCTCTAAGGGGTCTAACCTGCATGACTAGCAACAGGCCAGGGGAGGAAAGGTCAGAGGAGGGTCTGAACTGCATGACCAGTGATTGAAAGGTCAGGGCTGGGTCTATGCTATGAAGGAAAGGCTACTCTGGGGAAGGGGTACTTGTTTTCCCAGTTTTGCCTGTTGCTAGGCACCCTGTGCTTTCAGCCTTGGTGACCTTTTGTACCTGGCTCATGGTCCTTGTTCTGCTCATGTATGTCTAACTGCCTATCGTAGAAGGAATGGGAGGCTTAGAATTCCCACTTCCTTGGTTCAAGGGTGTTTAACCATCCCGGCCCTTCTGATGTCAGTACTACGGTATGGGAAATATAGGATGGGGCATCCCACTCAAGACCACTCAAAACCTATGGTGAACAGGGTGTGTGTGCAAACACACACACACACACACACACACACACACACACACACACACACACTACTTTAGAAGCAAACCAGCAGCTCATGGAAGAAAAAGGTTGCTGCAGGAAATATTAAAAGTACACAAAAATGATAAGATGGAAATGTTGCCTTCCCAGGGACAGAGAAGACAGGAGAGGAAATACAGCTGGTCCCAGTGGAGAGCCCTCAAGGGTAGGGGGGCAAGTCTCTATGGATGCAGCCCTGGGCACAGGCACTTGGTTTAACTTTTCTTAAAACAGAGCAGAAAGAGCTCCCATGGGTGCAAAAATTGAGCTGAGGGCATTTTTCTTTCCTGCTGAAGATTATAATTCTACTCCTGCTATTTTGGTTCCTCTTACAAGGGTGACAAGCATATGAACTGCCATTATTCACCTTTATCCAACTGCATAGGAGCTAATTTCATTACAGAAGCATGTTCTGTAGCCAAACAGATTGCACCATTATTAGACACCAGAGGTAAGGGAACTTAGCATTAGAATTATCCTCTGATACTAGATTACCAACTCGGCCACCAAAGATGCATTCATGCTATGAACTCCTTGAGGGCAGTGACTTCAACATATTTATTCCTGCACACTCGGCACCTAACACAGTAATATCCCAAGGGGTTGCTGAATGAATAAATGAAACCCTATTTGCCAGGCACAAAGGACACTGAGCACAGAGAAATGTGGGGTGGCAGCCGTGGCACACCACAAATCCTGCTACAGCACACCTTCCACAGCATCGCTTACAGCAGAAGTGAAGACCTGAGATCCAGAAGGGACCTGAAGCTCTTCCCTGAGCAGATAAGAATGAACCACTGAGATAATAAACATAAAGAGAACAGTCCCTAGATTCTGCAAGGCTATTCCCGCTTGGGATCTCTCATGGAATGGGAGTCAGAGGACAGCTGGGGCTGAAATCACCCATTGACATGCCCAGCTTGCTGCTGGGATAGGTGGGGCTCATCAGCATCTCTATCTCTGCATGATCTTTCCATGAGAGGAGGGGAAGACGAAGGGGAGGGGAAGGGGGAGGAGAAGAAGAGAGAAGTCTCCTTGGGGACACAGAGCAATACCTTGATTTTGTAAAAGAAAAAAGGTTCAATGCTTGGTTTTGCCACTTTTCATGATATGCCTAAGTATGTATACCATCCCCACCCCCAAAAGAACTTGAAGGTCCTCTAACCATAAGCTACTCCAGTAACAGAAAAAGCCTTCTTAAAATGCCTTCCCTTTTCATCCTTTGCATGAGTCTGAAGGCAAATTCCCTCTTTATATTCACCAAGAGCAGGCCTTCTCCCCGGCTCCTCCACAAAGGCAGCTGCTTGCCAATGCCAAGAAGCAAACAGCATCAGAGAGAAAAGGGAAACTGTGTATCTTGTCTAACGCAAAACTGACAGCCTGATATGCCCCACTCCGTAGACGCCCTCTTTTAAGATGTACAGTACAACACTTTCACTCACATTAACACAGCTAATTAAGTGAAAACAGTCATGTGCCACATAGCAATGTCTCAGTCAAGGAGGGACTACATTCTGAGGTGGTCCTATAAGATTATAATGGAGCTGAAACATTCCTATCCCCTAGTGACATCGTAACCCTCCTAACGGCCTAGACTGCGCAATGCATTACCCACATATTTGTGGTGATGTCGGTGTAAACAGACCTACTGCGCTGACAGTCATAGAAAAGTAGAGCACATACAATCATATACAATGTACTCACATACCACCAAGTATTATGTACAGTTGTTCGTATGAAAAATAACACAATGATTAACACATAATATAAGAGTAAACTCCATTTCCCACACTCACAACTGTAAACCTACATTTGCCTCACCCACCCTATTATTTTTAGTATTTCATTTCTTAATCTCCCCTTCAGCAGATGCTGAGGGAGTATGCCTGCCTCAACTCACTCTGCAGGAAACTGTTCAGCCGTTCATTCTCATTCTATGGCATCCTTTTCCTTATTTAGACCACTCAGAGATGCAACCGAATTCTGCAAGCATCGCACCAGCCCAGCAACAGCCTTGAGGAGCCCCTACCAGCGGCTGCCTGCCCTACTTAGGGCTCTGGCCACTGGAGCGTCTACAAAGCATCTCCCAGGGGCCCTTCTTCTATGGCTCACGAGCCAACATATCACGTAGACCTTCTTCCAGGCCAGAAATTAACTCCATTCAGGACCACAACTGGCAGGCTCTGCAAACAGGCCCTGGGTCTATCTATATACACCGAGAGGGGATTCTTTCTGGAGAAATGCACCAAAGCATTTCAATTATCAGCACAGGCCAAAGAACTTACACTGAAGGCTAAAAGAGATATTCTTAGAAGTATAAGTTATAAAACAATGTATACAATATACATAGGCTGCAAAACAATATAGGTGGGCAAAAGTAGGCTTACAGTTGTGAGTACGCAAAAAACAGTTTATTCTTGTATTATTATCATTTCTTAATTATTGTATTATTTATTTATATTACTACTGGAAACCTACTTTTGCCTACCCCTGTATATAAATCTTATTTTAAAAAAATGAATAAATACTATAAACGCATAAGAGAGAGACTGGAAGGGTTTACACCAAATAATTAATGCTACTCCCTGGGAGATCAGATTGGGTGCCTTATTTTCCTTTTTGTGCATGTACATATTTTTAAAGATTTTTCTATAATTAGAAGAAACATTATTTTTATTAAGTTAAATACATCTGATCCTTTCAGTTTTCTTTCAGTCCCACTGCAACCACCCTAGTCCAGGCCCCATCATCTCTGCCCTGGACTAAAGCTGCCCCTCTCACCTCTCACCTGTATTAGGAGCACAGTCTGCCAACCAGACCTGTTTCACCTTCTTTGGCTTCTTCTCAGAGGCCAGAGTGCTCTTTCAAAAACATAGATATGGCTATGTCACTTCCATTCTCAAAACCTCTCACGGCATATTGGTTGCTCTTAGAATAAAAGTCACAGTTCTCACCAAGGTCCAAGGCCGCTGGCTCCTTCACTCAGCCTCGCCTCTTGGAGCTAGTCAACATGCTGCTTCCGCCATCTGGAACACCCTGCATTCTCTTCCTCTCATTCTCACTCACCTCTGAAGCCTGAGCCTAGATGCCCCTTCCCCAGAGAGACCTTTCCCGAACCCCTAGTCCAGGTAAATCCACTTGCACCTTGTGGCTTTCTTTCCGTGACTCTGATCAGACATGTCACTAATTACTTGCTTAACGTCTGTCTCCTGGGATGGACTGTGAGCTCCGAGAGAACAGGACCCCTGGAGCCCCAGTCTGGCAAACAGTAGATTCCTCAATAAACATGGAATCTGAATGCTTTGCTCCTTTTAAAAATGAAGTGCTGAACACCAGGGAAACATTAAATAAAATCTTTGTATTTCTCAGCATGTTATCTCCTGTGACAGTTTAAGAATTACATTTCTTAAAAAGAGAATGTGGGAGGAAAAACATATATTGTGCCAATATTTTCTTTATCTACATACCTCTCTTCTCCTAAGACAAAACAAACAGCAACTATCATAACTAAAGCTCATATAATTGGCTGCCTTTTAAAAACAGGCACCACTCCTGTTCCCATGAAACAAGAAGGGCTGGGTTCATGCACCCTTCCACTCTGCAGCCTAGAATTCAAAGTCCAAGGATGTACTTCTTATTCTTAGCTCATCTGGGCCCCCTCAGGCTCAGCAAAGGCCATTAATCATCGAGGAAACAGTGACATGAAGTGTTGACAGAAGACCATTTTAAGATGACCTTGGGCCCCTATCTTTCTCATCCTGCGGGGTTTAGCTGTGGTAATTGCTAAGGTATTTGTTGAGCCTTTGCTATTTGTTGCAAGGCTGACAGATTTGCAGCCAGGCAGAAGCAGCGCACTCCTGTAGGAGCAACTGTGCAGGTAACTCCCTGATGGTTCTGTGGGCGACGCAACAACAGATCAGACAGCTGTAAGCCGGGGGGCTTTCAAGAAAATGAGAAGAGGTACCAAATTTCCGCTTACTCTCACAGCTTGAGTTCATTTCCCTAGCCTCTTTCCAAAATTCTTACTAGGAAACTCAATTACCCACATATAAAATATCACAGCCATTTCCATTTGCCTGGAGATACCTTCTACTATCTTCTTCTCCAATAGATAACCTTTCTAAAGAAAAAATTACACATTATACTTAAATCTTGCTCTAGTTCATGGTAATAAAACAGTTTATACCACAACTTATTTATTTCTTATTTAAAAACATTTATCAAGAATTTAAAATATGCCAGGCAGTCCACTAAGTACTATTATCATCTGTAGGCCCAACACCCTCAAATTTGTATCTCTATTCCAAATCTCTCCT
Organism: Corynorhinus townsendii; assembly: GCA_026230045.1. NCBI lineage: Eukaryota > Metazoa > Chordata > Mammalia > Chiroptera > Vespertilionidae > Corynorhinus > Corynorhinus townsendii. The sequence continues at coordinate 54,092,937 of JAPDVU010000004.1, forward strand.
CCCAACTCCTGAGTCATATATCCAACAGCCCACTCACCATTCCCACAAGGATGTCTCAAAAGCTCCTCAACTCTACAAATCTGGGACCAAACTCACCTTTCTCCAGTGTTCCTATTGCAACTCTGCAAGTCTAAAAATTTGGAGTCAATCTTGAAATCTCCCTTTTGCCATCCCCTCTACTGAATGCTGCAATGCATCATCACTGCATCCTCTTGATTTTGCTTCTAAAATCTCTCCTCACATCCATCTCTATTACCACACTATAATCCCAACTAGCACTGTGTCTTGCCTTAGCTTTTGCAATAGATTCCTGATTAATCAACTTGAATCTACTTTGGTTCCCTCTACATTTTCTTAGCGGCACAAAGTGATATTCTCAATTTGTAAAGTGAAGCCAGTCTCGCCATTGTTTAAAAGTTCAACAGCATTATGCTAAGTAAAATAAGTCAAATAAAGACAAATACAGTATGATTTCACTTATATGTGGAATCTAAAAAAGCTGAACTCATAGAAATAAAAAGTAAATTTGCTGGTTATGGTGGGGGTGGGGGAGATGAGGCGATATTGGTCAAAGAGCACAAACTTCCAACTATATGACAAATTCTGGGGTTATAATGTATAGCATAGTGACTATAATGAACAGCACTGTATTATATACCTGAAAGCTGTTTAAAGAGTAGATCTTAGCCCTAACTAGTTTGGCTCAGTGGATAGAGCATCGGCCTGCAGACTGAAGGGTCCCAGGTTCAATTCTGATCAAGGGCATGTACTTTCGTTGTGGGCACATCCTCAGTAGAGGGTGTGCAGGAGGCAGCTGATCGATGTTTCTCACTCTCTATCCCTCTCCCTACCTCTCTGTAAAAAATCAATAAAATATATTAAAAAGAAAAAAAAGAGTAGATCTTAGCTCTGGCCAGGTAGCTCAGTTGGCTAGAGCATCGTCCTGATATGCCAAGGTTTGGGGTTCAATCTCCCATCAGAGCACATACTAGTACAAGAATCACCAATGAATGCATAAATAAGTGGAACAACAAATCGATGCTCCTCTCTCTCAAACTCAATAAAAACATATCTTCAGGTGAGAATTAAAAAATAAATAAAGTAGCACACAAAGTTGAAAATAAAGTTTGAAGTGTAGATAATTCTTAAAAACCTGTAAAACAACCAAAACATCTACCAATAGCAGAAGGGGGAAATAAATTATGATATATTCATATTATATAGCAATGTAAATCAAGAAGCGATCATTACCCATAACTGCATAGATGAATCTCATCAACATCCTGCCCAGCGGAAGAAGCCAGACATAGAAAGAGCATACTGCGTGCTTCTTATATGAAACTCAGAAACAGACAAAATGAACCTATCGCATTCAAAGTCAGGAGAGCCGTTTGGGAGGAAGGCAGACAGTGACTGGGAGGAACTCGAGGAAGTCTCCTGGCTGCTGGCAGCATTCCATTTCCTGACCTGGCAGTTAGTTGCATGAGTACATTCACTGTGTGGAAATTCATTATCTGTATGTTTAAGCTTTATGCATTTTTGTTAGTTTAATTGAAAAAAATTTTAAAGAACTCTAAATCTCAGGATCTGGATTTTCTGAGGAGCAACCAGTCACTTTTCTAAGAAAAGAAAGGCAACAAGGATTACTATGACTCTTTCCACAGTAGCTGAGAAATCTCCCCCAACCACTGTCTTTGATTAAGACTGATATTGACGTGCAAAGTGCTACCCCAGCCACTTGCTAAGCTCGCGTGCATTTCTGACACTGCCAAGGAATTAGTTTCCATGCATCACTAATGCTGGTAAAGCACTGAAAATACCTCCTTCCAGGCAACATCCGAGTGCCCACCAACAGAAACACAGATGCTGCTCCTTGTGCCCACACTTCCCAGAGCCCCGCACTACAAACTGCACAGCTATCTCCTGGTGACAGATGAGAAATTCAGCAAACCAAGAACTGTATCTCTGCCCCCAAACTTAGGTGGAAACACTCACTGTTTAAAAAAAACACAAAAAAACCCTGCCCTAACCGGTTTGGCTCAGTGGATAGAGCATCGGCCTGCGGACTCAAGGGTTCCAGGTTCAATTCCGGTCAAGGGCATGTACCTTGGTTGTTTTTAAAATATATTAAAAACAAAAACCAACAGGTGGCTTAGATTTGCCGCCAGGGAGTTCACAAGAGAGTGGAGATAGCAGGGTACAATGGCTGACATACCCATCTGAAAGAGAAATGTTTAGCATCTCCACCTTTGCTTTGCTCATCCCGAGACCCATCCTCTCTACTAGACTTGCTCAGAGTCTTGCAAGTATAGAATGTACTGGTTTTAAAAAAATACTCCTGTAAGTTTATGTTGGGAATAACAAGGATCAAAATGGGAGAGATTTGTTAGCTTTCTATAACAACACTGCATTGAGGTTTCAATGACTCATGTGCGCTTAGAATATGTCCCTGTAGCTGCTTTCAACTTGAAAGGACTAAAAGAACAGTCAGGGTAACCCTACAATCAGAACCATCCTGAAGACCAAGCCATGAGGCAGTGTGGTCTCTGCCGCTGTGACCGGTTTGGCTCAGTGGATAGAGCATCGGCCTGTGGACTCCTCTCCATGCATTTCCTCTCACTTCCCTTCCAGGGGATGACAAGCACAGAACTCAGATACTTGTCACAAAGCCATCTGGCAAATCTTAGGGCAATTCAGAAAAAAATGAACCTGAATTTAGTTCTTTTGTTCCCTAGGGAATAACAGCAGGACCCCCTAACACAGTGGTCAGCAAACTGCAGCTCGCGAGCCACATGCGGCTCTTTGGCCCTTTGAGTGTGGCTCTTCCACAAAATACCAAAGCCTGAGCGAGTCTATTTTGAAGAAGTGGCGTTAGAAGAAGTTTAAGTTTAAAAAATTTGGCTCTCAAAAGAAATTTCAACCGTTGTACTGTTGATATTTGGCTCTGTTGACTAATGAGTTTGCCGACCACTGCCCTAACACCCCGGTGCATGCCTCTGGCTTCAAGTCTCATCTCTGGCCAGGTATCCAGAGAAAGGAGCCAGAAACAGTAGGTTTCTCAGGAGGGGAGGGAATCCACTACGGTCCTGAGCAAAGTGCGGACTTGGGAGGAGTCTAAGGAGGAAGAGGAATCTGGGTGTGGTGGCCTGCAGCTACCCCTCCAGGTCCTCAGCTCTGAGAGGGGTTTATTTTAGGATCCACCCCACATCAAGGACACAGCCTTCACTGGGCCTATCTTCACATCTTCATAAAAAGCCCTGATGTACAGGTTCCTGGATAAACAGGGGACAAACATTGTCAGCAGGTTATTCTACCGCCCCCTTCATTCTCTATCCAGAGCAATGCTGAGCAACACCTGGCTCTCAACACCCTGCTCTCAGCCTCTGCTGCTGGCAGCCTTTCACTCATCCAAGTATATACTGAGCACCTACTATGTGTCAGGCACTGTGCTAGGCACCAGAGTCACAGCACAGAACAAAGCAGAGAGAGGTCCCTGCTTTCACAGAACTTGCATTCCATGTGATTCTATTTATATAAAATGTTCAGAAAAGACAAATCTACATAGAAAGTAGATTAGTTGTTGCCTAGGGTTGCAGGGTTTGAAGAAAGACGGGAATGTCTGCTAATGGGTATGGGGGGTTCTTTTTAGAGTGATGAAAATATGTTAAAATTGATTGTGGTGATGGTTGCACAACTCTGTGAATATATTAACAACCACTGAATTGTATACTTTCAATAGGTGACCTGTATGATATGTGAATTATATTTCAATAAAGCTGTTGTATTAAAAAATGAACAAAACCTAGATGAAAATATGTTAAAATTGATTGTGGTGATGGTTGCACAACTCTGTGAATATATTAACAACCACTGAATTGTATACTTTCAATAGGTGACCTGTATGATATGTGAATTATATTTCAATAAAGCTGTTGTATTAAAAAATGAACAAAACCTAGAACTTTCAACACGGAGCTCTATGCTGTTTCCACATTACCAGACTGCCTTCTTCATATAAGAGGGAAAAAAAAGACACCCAATGAGGCTAAAAAATAAATTATTTGTAGAGACCTTTAAGTGTCCAACGTATTTGCTAAAGTATTAGGCCCAGCAGAGATGATCAGTCAGGATGATCTAGGTTACAAACAAACCCAACACATCAGTGCCTGAACAATGGAAGTCTCACACTCTGGCTATGTCCACACAGGGCTGGATGGGGCTCTGTCTCCTCTCGGACTTGCCCAGGCTGACAGAGAAACCACCATCTGGAGCTTTGCCGGCCTCCGTGGCACAGGGAAAATGATCACACGACCCAGCTCAGAGGTGACGCAACACACTTCTCACAACTACTTGGCAGAGTAGTCACATGGCCCCACAAACACAAGGAGGCCAGAAGCGCACGCCTGGAAAACAGAGGGCTTTGCACAAGCAGTAAATAGCACAGATGTTTGCGCAGGGAGTCAGGGCACAGTGTGGTTAAGAACGTGACTGTGAAGCCAGATGCTTGGCTTTAAATCCCAGCACCATCACTCACTAGCTAGACATCACCTGCCACCTTGGAGAAGTTAACTTGACCTCTTCATGCCTTGACTCCTCATCCATAAAATGGAGATAGTAATAGTATTTACCTCGTAGATTTATAACAGTTCTATCTGTAAGGAACTTAAAACAATAGTACCTGGCAAGTGGGAATACCATAAGTATTACATAAATTGCATTGTTTTGGGGGAGAAATTAAAGGCGATTTAAAAATTTTGTAATATAATTAATGGATGGGCACTGTGTGAAGTATCAGCACAACATCCAACACATACAAAGTAAGTACAACATATTTGGCAGCCTTTACCAACAGAGAACCAAGAAACCCGGCCCCGCCTGGCTTGGCTGCCCAGGTTTTTGGCTTATAGGTTTCTTTTTTATCTTTAAATGAGGGGTTGTCTGAGGTGATTGTCAAGGTCTCCAGAATGAAAAGCTTGGAATTCCTTGATTCATGGGTCACTGAGTTGGCCTGATAAGGTATTTTCATTGATCACTCTTTGTTCTTTGACCAGAAAGATTGATCCACTCCTTCAAATCAAGAGGGCACTAATACATTACCCACCTGAAAACAAATCTCACCCAAATTCTCCCCCTGGGCAGACCTACCCTAGCCCTACTAATCTGGAAAAGCACCCACTAGCTGCCCCCAGCCAACCAGGAGGAAGCTGCCAGGAGAAAGGCAGGTCCCTGGGTGACTTCAAAGGAAGCACCTCAGCTTGCAGGGAGAATGAAGAGTGGTCAGCAGTCGCCCCAGAGGGTAGGGAATCTCCTCTTACCCCAGGATGGGGACTTTGAAACCCTCCACACACCACATCACACACCACTCAGAAGTGCCTCCTGCCTTGGCCTGCCCACCAATGTCCTGGTTGGGGACAGCACCTGTGTGTTGGAGGGGCAGTACCTATAACCCTCATGGTTTAAGGGGAGCCACACAGTCCCAGAGACTTTTCTTTTGTCCAGTCTGGTCTATTCTGGGGTCAGAAACAGAAATACAAATTTAAAAACTACGGTGTTCTGTATGAGAGGGGAATAAAAGCTCTCAGTAGAACAATGCTTTAATGAGTAGGGAGACATTCGCAATATTTCAGCCTCAGCCAAACACAATGAATGCATCAATAAAAATGCATGTGTGCCTAGGAAAATAATTCTCTTGGTGTTGCTGTTTTTCAAACGTTAATGACCACATCTAATGATTTCAGTCTTTGTAGCTGAGGCCCCTCCTTTTTAGGTGCCATTAAAGCCACCTTCACCCAAGTAATCAATCACCGTAAACCCTTTTTGCCCTTCTGTACGTGTCTCTGAGCAAGCTCTCGTTCTGCTATACACTCCACATGAATTTCCCTCTCTGTGCCTGTGCTATCACCTCTCTTGGAGCTGTCATGCTCATGGGATCTATATAGGCTCCAGGCTAGTCCCACTTCAGAATAAAGCCTTCCCTGAATTCCCCAGCCCTCTTTACCATTTCTGGACCACTTATTGTCAACAGCACCCATTTGAGACTGCCTTATGCTGTCTTTAAGGCTCAAGCCAAATGCCATGTGGATGGACCTTCCTGGAAGTGGACTGTCCAGCCCCAGTCAAGTCACAGATAGCAGTAGCCCTGGCCAGTCAGGTTTGTGTTGCACATGCTTTTAAAAAGTTAAAAAGCATGTGCAACACAATGCTGCAACCTCATGAGGGACCCGGAGTCAGAACCACCCGATGAAGCCACTCCCAAATTCCCAACTCACAGTAACTATGTATAAAACATGCTTACTGTTTTAAGTAAGGTGCTATGTTTGGGGTAATTTGTTAGGCAGCAATAGCTGACTAACTTTCCGTGACAAAGTACCTATAACTATTGGTGATAAAGCTTAATAAAATGTTGATAGCAGAATTTAGGTGGTGGTTCACTGTAAAATTCTTTCAACTTTGCTGTATGTATGAAAATTTTCATAATCTAATGTTGGGGGGAAGTATAGACCACACAACATAAATGTGGCAGCCGGATCAGTCTGTGACACAGCTGCAGTCATGCTTCCTGACTAACAGAAGAGAATGATTTAAAAGGGTTCTCAAGGAATACAGTTGTTGGGTGTTTTTTTGGGGAGGGTGGGGGGAGCAGATGTCTTTAGAATGGTCTTTACTTTCTATATATTTTATTTTATTTTTTTAAATAAGATTTTCTTTTAAAAAATATATTTTATTGATTTTTTTACAGAGAGGGAGGGAGAGGGATAGAGAGTTAGAAACATCAATGAGAGAGAAACATCGATCAGCTGCCTCCCGCCCACCCCCTCCTGGGGATGTGCCTGCAACCAAGGTACATGCCCTTAACCGGAATCGAACCCGGAACCCTTCAGTCCGCAGGCCAATGCTCTATCCACTGAGCCAAACCAGTCAGGGCACTTTCTATATATTTTAAAGTATGGATTTGTGTTTATCAAGTAGTAGTAGACGTATATATGCTGTTTTATTTGTTTTTTTATCCCAACCTCCAATTTTAAAAAATGCATTGATCTGCCAATTTCAGTTTTACCAGCTAAGGTACTTCTCAGGAACCCCATGATAGGTAAGAAATTCCTGCTCTATCAAAAGTAACCTATTTCTTCACCCATTCGTCCTACTCTGCGCTTTGCTCTCTGTTCGTTCTGATTTAGTTCCCAAACTAATTAGACTAGCGGCACTAGCCGAATTCTCTGCTGCTTTGTCAGTTGATGGTTAGAGAAAGTTGATTAACTTTTTAAAAGCATGTGCAACACAAAGCTGCAAGAAACAGATACTTCTGCACTCTAGAGGACTCTGACTGGTCAGACCAGTGTCGATGCCAGTTCATGTTTTCTTTAATATTTACCTGGACCTGCATATTTTTATAGTGACAATAGGCTGCTAAAATTGCTCCTTATATAAAATGTTGACAACAATGTATTTTTAGATAAGTGATGTAATTAAGCCTAGTCTTTTCATGTAATGACAGGAACCATAAAAACATTTTGTGATAAACAGAAATCCAGACTCATTATTTTCTCCAAATAGAAATAAACTGAACTCTGCCTGCCAGTGATATTTTATAGACATCAGAGAGGATCATCACAGTGTGGTTATTAGGGCTCCTCTATTACAAAGTACACAGGATTGTTCTGAAGATAAGCTTGGAAAATACTGACTGTTGGATTCAGTGTTTACATTAGAGTTCAATGTTGTGTGTGGTATCTTCTCAACACTGGCCAATACCAACATACCTGGAAGGAAAGGCCCCCCACGGTATGCACCATAAACTAGCAAGATGTGAGGGGACTGGCTTATCTAACCTCACCTCATCCGCCCCGTTGGAGAACAGGAAAATAAAAACAACAGACCCCACCCCTGCAGCTATAGATTCAGATGGGGTCCAACTAGAGGCACCTGTGCAAAATTAGACAGCTGGCGGTGAAGCAGAGGCTGTGGCTGGCAGGCCAGCTGTGTGAATGGGAGCTTTTTCCAGTCACGTTCTAGGGCCATTCTCTTGGGCGCTGGAAGGAATGCTGGTGGCAGTCTCCTCTCAATTCTGGGTTCCTGATCCCACAGCCTTGCTAATGTCCTCTGAGTTGGGAGCCCCCTGATGGGCCAGTTCTTCACTGTTCCAGGGATTGCCCCAAGGCCCAGCCTCCACTTCCTAGGGCCTCCAGCTTTTCCAGTGAGTCTGTAAGCACTCTGTCCCCTGTCTCTTCTTGCTTAAAATAACCTAGACGGTTTCTGTTTCCTGCACTCTTTTATTCACAACAGAAATCCTGTATCTTTTGAAAATATCAAAAAGCACAAATGGAGTTATTCCCTCCTATGTTCACTCTCCAAACACTCAGTCTCCCAACACTTCAGGATGTGTGGCAAGTATTGAAATGTCCACATCAGGCACCTGGGGAAAGACAGCACATGTCTCTAGAGAAACAGAAATGCAAAGACCTGGTAAGGAAACGGAGAACTAGCTAATGTAGGGCAGGGTCCAAATTGGGCTGCAGAGAAGGGAAGGAAGGAAGAGAAAAACCAAAGCCAAAAGGCTAAATTAGGTAGATGTGATTGGCCCATCAGCCACAAAGCCTGCCTGAGGACACTATGCCTTAGGGAACCAGGCTCAGCTTTGCAGGGAAAGCTCACACTGTAGAAGGTGGGGCTAAGAAGAGGTGTGAGTGCAGCAGTTCTTTTTATGTGTGTGATTTGACTGAGCACTTCCAGGCTGTGATTGCACAGGGATTTACTAGTAGCATTTCAGTTAAAGGGAAAGTCTGGAAGCAACGTATTTGGTTCAAAGCCAGCATTTCTAATTTCCATTCCCAGCACTGCTGCTGCTGACTGGATGGACAAATCCTGACCTTTTTCCTGTACGTCCTGACTGTCCTACAAAATATCAAGCTTCTCAATAACAATAGAAGCAGCTACCTTTCATATAGGACCTACTATGTGCCAGCACTCTACATGCCTCTCATGTAACCTCAGAACCACAGCATCAGGTGGATGGTATTAAACTGATGCAGAGTCCCACCACTTGCCCTCTTTGCAGCACTCCCATGTAGTCCAAGCCTCCATCCTGTCTCACCTGAATGCCACATAGCCTCTTGCCTGATATTTCTGTTCTTGCTCTTCCCCTCCCCCACTGACCATTCATCACAACTGCCAAGGTGATCCTGTTAATAAACCTTAAGTCACATCATGTCACTCTTTTAGACAAACCCACCCCCCACCCCTACCCCGAACATGCTTCTCATATTTCCCAGAACAGAAGCCCAAGAATTGTACAATGGTCTGTAAAGTCCTCTGGGATCTGCTCCTCCTTTCTTCTCCCATCACCTCTCCTCCTAGTCCCCTGGTTCTCTCTGCTCCAGCCACACTGGTCTCCTCTCTGCTCTTCCAACACACCAGATAAAACCCTGCCTTAGGACTTTTGCACTGTTGTCTTCTCCACAGAATATTCTTCTTCACCCAGATATCTAAATGGCCCTCTCCCTTAGCCCCTGCAGGTGTTTGCACAAATGCTACCATATCGGAGAATGCCTCCTCTGATGACCTTGTTTAAAACTGCAATCTTAGCACTTAACACTATCTATATATTTATTTATTTTGTTTACTGTGATTTTCCCTCCTCTAGCTCCATGAGGGTAGCAATTGTTGTGTTCAAGGTTGCATTGTCGCACAGTCAGCACTGAATAAACACCTGTTGAATTTAAAGAAGACGTGAAGAAGCTAAGTAAGGAATTAGGCATCTTGCCCACATCTATACTGGTAGCAAAGAGCAGTTCTGAGGCCACCTCATCCCTTCTAAGTCAGAAGCCCATCCAGGGCACCCAAAACCCTCCTTCCAACCCCAAGCTGTCAGAGATGCTGCAGGCATGAGGTTTGAACTGAGAGGTGCTCACCTTAGATGCCCAAGGCCCAATCAACACTGCTCCCTAACTGGGCAGGGAAGCAGTGGGAGTCCACTTTCTGAAAACTTCCCTTGTCCTTCTTCCAATCCTTCCTTGAGGGCCCGAGCAGCCAAGCAGCCCACTGGTCCACCTACTGATCTGACCCCAAAAGCTGGGCACAGCCCTCTGGACTCTGCAGCACAGCTAGTCACTAACCTCGAGGAGATGGCTTCTGCCAATTACCTCCCACCAGGCAGGAAAGAGGAGAGGGTCCGAACCAAGCACTGTGCACCTGCGGGATGGACGAGCGGGGGAAGGCTCCTGTGGCACTAGGGGTCTGGGAGGGAGGAGAGAGGTTACAGTCAGGGCTGCACAGAAATAGAACAGCAGCAAGCTCCCTACCGGCATCCCTCGCCTTGCTGAGTGAAATATGTCTTTGAGTAGGAGGACCATTAGCTAGAGATTGGCAGTCTTTCCTGTTTCACCCTATTTTGAGATCTCTGTGGTTTTTAAATTAAGTGAATTAAAATAAATAAAGACTTAGAATAGCACCTGCCACTTGTAAATCTACATTTATATGGCTATTATTATAATGGGATTTAATTGCTATATTTCCCCCACAACAGCTGAAAGCTCAAAAAGGTTTTTCCAGGTAAGGAATATAAAAATCCATTTTGCTTTAAAAGCTGACTTTTATCAGCCCAGACTGTTTTAAAAAATCAGTAAGACTAGGCTGCAAGCTTGGTAGAAAAGGATCTGGACTTACTTCTTTTCATCTCTCTACTGAGATGTTGAAGTTATTATTCTGCAGGGTAATTAGTTAGGAAATTTTTATTATGGTTATGTTAATTATGGGAATGTTATATTAGTTAAAATAAAAATATAGTCCTGGACAGTGGGGCTCAGTTGGTTGAGTGTCATCCTATGCACTGAAAGGTCACCAGTTCAATTCCCAGTCAAGGCACATACCCAGGTTGCAGGTTTGATCCCTGATTGGGGTGCGTGCAGGAGGCAACAATCGATGTTTCTCTCTCACATCAATGTTTCTCTCTCTCCCTCTCCCTCTCCTTTCCTCCCTCTCTAAAATCAATAAAAACATATATATGAAACAAACAAAAATGCTTAAAAATAAACAAGCAGTGTAAAACCCCAATCGGACTACACTGTAGCAGACCTCATGAGACAGTTACAACCATCTGATAAACGGTGAGAGAAGTGGAATAAAAAGAAATTTTTGGGAATGTAATTTAATGTCACAAGAATGCAGGACCTAGATGACGGCTCATTAGAACTTTCAGTGGAAACCACAGAAACAATCTAGCAAACCAGGCCCACTAAAAGAAGAGCAATCCTGTGGGTCAGTGATAGGATGGGGCATAATGTTATCTGCTCATTCAACTCATTGCTTCATTTGTTTTTTTGAAGATGACTTCCTTCAGTTGAAGACCCATCACCACAAAAGACACTAGCACCACAAAGCTTTTTCTGTGAGAAAGGAATGAAGCAGCATCTTAGTTACAGCACTAAATATGCAAAGCATCTCTGCCTACTTACTCCAGGGTGAAAAAGGTTATTTTCAAGTATTTCCAAGTGGATGTCGCCCCAAAGCCCCTCCCCAAGTCACTGAAATAAGTACTTTGCTTTAATGCAAAGACACTGCAGATACATAGTTGACAGGCATTTTATGTTTTGTTTCCTTCCAGAGAGATGCCTGTGGGTTAGTGAGGAGGGCGTAAATGCCTTGCTCTGAATAAGGGGAGCATTCTCTTGGCTGGTGTCCTGCTGAGCTCTTCAAAGGAATGTGTTTCTAAAGAATGTTGTAGTTAGCTTTAAAAGTTCCGAGCAACCCGACACTGATGTGTGGGGTGTGGTATTTTCCAAGAAGACATTTCCCTTTTGAATGCTAATGTGATTGAACCCCACTGACTGGAGCTTAAGCTGGGGAGGGAAGAAGCCACAGAAACTTCCTGCTGGAAAAAAAAAGTATTTCTTTTTATAAGCATGGGTCCCTTAAAGGGCAAACACTGGAAATACTTAGAAAAAAGTCTGGTGCTTCTACTAGAGAAATCGATTAGACAAGCCTAAGTCTTAATTTTGTAGGTAGGATTTATGTACTGTGTAAAGAGAAGTCAACCTCGATAAGAAGCATTCGGATGGTGATGTGCTTTGCAATCACGATGGGGGGAGGAGAAGGGGCGCGGGCGGAAAGCTATTCCTAAGAACTGCCCTCAACTGCAAGCCCCATCTTATTGCACCTTCCCACCAACGTGTCTCTTAGATACGGTAAGAGCTGTTTTTCTGGGTCGGAAAAACTATGACTAAACTGGGTACAGTGTCCTCTTCTGGCTCTGCTAAGTGCATCCATATTACTTATTCATCCCACTGCCTTGGCCTGAAATAAATTCAGTAGGACCTAATAAATTAAAGTACAAGAATGAACAGAAACCTAAACTATGACCCCACAGTCTCTTATGAATGCTCAAAGCCACTAAAAGCAATACTGCTCTAATGAGAACAACAATAACTTGGGTACAGCCATTTGCCAGTTCCAAAGTGCTTTTCCTCCCAGATCCCCTTTAATCTCCACTTGGAACCTGGGACATGGTTGTTATGCTATCACCCCTATTACCAGTGAGGATGCAGAAATTCAGAGGCTTAAAGAAGACGCACCTGGTGACAGAGCCAGAGCTTTTCCAACTCCAGTTCTTCATGTTCAATGCATTTTTTCCTTATTAAAACAGTACCTCATGATATTGCATTTCTCTAACCACGGTATATCCCATTTGCACTTTTTGGTGCCTGGAACTGCAGGGTAGTACTTCTGTCTTGGATACAGCAGGGCAAACAGCCTCTGACCCCAGGCCTTGGGATCTCACGCTGCATAAGGGGAAGAAAAAACGAGAGAGTGGCACCTGGCGGTCTCCCAGGAGTGGGATCTCTAGGGCTCAGCCCCTGGCTGCTCCTCAGGGGACCAGAAGGGGCCTCTGCTTCCAGCCTCTGGAACTTAATGAAAGACTGTTCACTGTCTTCTGAAAAACAGACAGAAGAATTTAAATTTCAAAATTCCTGAGGGCACATCCCTGAAAGAGAAAGTGGGAAACAGACAGATTTCCTGGGTCTTGTCCCAGATAGCACGCATCTGCCCACCTCTCAGAGTTTACAGATTGACTTCAGTTAGTGTCCTGCAGGCTCATTGTAAACCGGATGCTGGCTGGTGATTTATTCTGACCTCTGACAGCCCTTACTCCCAAGACAACCACACCTTCTACATATCCCAGATGATCCCACACTCATTCATACACAATATTCTATTCTGTTATTCAACTTTTGTCTTCCCAAATGAAACTAAGTCCAAAATTAAAATTAAAATTGTAACAAGTGTCAATAACTTTTTCTTTCATAATGGTAGTGACTTAAATGGTTGCCCCAAAATGTTACGTCCATGTCCTAATAGCCAGAATCTGTATTACTTTATATGGTGAAAGAGTAGAAATTACTTTATTGGGTCGAAATGCAATCACATGAATCCTCATAGGAGAGGCAGAGGAAGTTTTGGGAGACACACAGAAAAGGAAACAGCAATGTGGAGACAAAGGCAAAGTCTGGAGTGATATGGCCTCAAGACAAGAGATTCCTGCAATAACCAGAAGCTGCAAGACTCAAGGAACCAAGGAGCTCCCTTGGGCTTCGGAGGGAGCTCGACTAACCAACCCAGTGGTCAGCAAATTCATTAGTCAACAGAGCCAAATATCAATAGTACAACAATTGAAATTTCTTTTGAGAGCCAAATTTTTTAAACTTAAATTTCTTCTAACACCACTTCTTCCAAATAGACTCGCCCAGGCCGTGGTATTTTGTGGAAGAGCCACACTCAAGGGGCCAAAGAGCTGCATGTGACTCGCGAGCCGCAGTTTGCCAACCACTGAGCCAAACCCTTGAGTTTGGGCTTCTGGTCTCCAGAACTGTGAGACAAGAAATTTCCATTGTTTTGTGCCATCCAGTTTATGGTAATTTGTTACAACAGTCACAGTAAAGTAATACAGGGATAGAAGTATGTCTTAGCCTATTCGGGCTGCTATAACAAAATACCATAGAAAAGTGAGACATGGGTACTGCAATCAGTTAAAAAGTTAAGGAACCATATATTAAAACCTTAGGGGAAGCAGGTGTGAGGGGTGCAGGAAGAGATTGGACAAAAATCTTACTCCTATGGATGAAGACAGTGGCGGGGGGTAAGGGCATGGGGTGGGGAATCAGGTGGAGGGGAGCTATGGGGGAAAAAAAAAAGAGGAACACCTGTAATAATCTGAACAATAAAGATTTATTTAAAAAAAACCAACCTTATTGACATTTGACAACAAGCTTGAATTATCCAAAAAATAAAAGGGTAATATGCAAATTGACCCTAACGGTGAAACGACTGGTCACTAAGACACGCACTGACCGCCAGAGGACAGACACTCAATGCAGGAGCTGCTCGCTGATGGTCAGTGCCCTCCCACGGGGGACCTCCACTCAGCCATAAGCCAGGCTGATGGCTGCAAGCACAGCAGCGGTGGCAGAAACCTTTCTCGCCTCCTGGGCAATGCTAAGGATGTCCGACTGCCAGCTTAGGCCCGCTCCCTTGGGGAGCCAGCAGGTGGACATCCCCCAAGAGGTCCCAGACTGCAAGAGGGCACAGGCCAGGCTGAGGGACACCCACCCACAAGTACACAAATTTTCAAGTACCAGGCCTCTAGTCTATATAATAAAAGCCTAAGCAACCATTACAGTGGAATGACCAGAACGACGAGTCACTATGATGCACACTGACCACCAGGGGGCAGACGGCTCAATGCAGGTGGTCAGTGCGCTCCCACAGGGGGACCGCCACTCAGCCAGAAGCCGGGCTCACGGCTGGTGAGTGCAATGGTGGTGGCGGGAGCCTCTCTCACCTCCACGGCAGCACTAAGGAACAGCGAGCTGAGCGGTAAGCAGCCTGCCGCTAAGGAGCAGTGACAAGCAGGCGGGCGGTAAGGAGCGAGGGATCCCGGATTGCAAGAGGGATGTCCACCGAGCGGTCCTGGACTACAAGAGGGTGCAGGCTGGGCTCAGAGACACCCCCCACCCCCGTGCATGAATTTCGTGCACCGGGCCTCTAGTCTTTATAATAAAAATAATTAAAAATCATAAAACATGCCTTGGCCAGTGTGGAGCATTGTCCCCATGCACCAAAGGGGTCGCAGGTTCAATTCCCAGTCAGGGCAGATATGGGATGCAACTGATGGATGTTTCCCTCTCCCTCTCCCTCCCTCTGTCTCTAAATAAACAAACAAATAAAACAAAAGACATAAAACATGAGTATTTCTGAGATTTAGGAGGTGGGGAGAGTGAAGATAGAAGAAGATATCAATGCAGGTCAGAAAGACAGCTGAGTAGACCCAAGACCTTGAGCTGCTATTCTCAACCCAAAGAAATAAAATTTAATTAGGTCTCAAAATGTGCTCACTCCAAAATCCTATCTCATTATAAAAAATACAAAGGTATCCAATGTCCAGTTCTCCCAGAAGAAAGCGCGTGATGTGGAGAGGGTCTGCTCTAGAATAGGAACTCATGGATCTCTGAAAGCGGCACGGAACTAGTTTTGTGTTTCTTCATCTGGTTTAAAGATGTTTATTACATGTCACAGAAATTATTTTACATTAAATGATCATTTCAAGGACATACAATATCATGAAAATAAATCCTTTCAGGAAAATTCAGTGAGAAAGATAAGTTCAAAAACAAGATGTGGCAAGTGACTAAAGCACCTTTCCAGGGAGCAACAATCAAGAACATTTACCACCCCAATAAATTAAAAAAAAAGAAGAACGTTTACAATCTTCATATATCCACACAAGAACATAGCCACCTGAGCAACCAACAAACCTCATCCTGTATTATTTGCCTGGTCACCAGTGTTAAGAGACATTACCTAAGAGGCAGTACAGTGAACTAACAAATGATCCTTTATAAACAAGGCATTACTCAAACCACCACAAAGGCAAGGAGTCGGTTACAAGCTTTCTAGCCCTATCTCCTGTTACTCCCTTTCACTAAATCTGAGCTCCAGCCGCACCGCTAGCTTCTCTCTTCCCACACAGGGCTTTGCCTCCGGCCCCTGTACTCTCTCCAGACAGGCCCTCCCTTCAGTAGTTCCTGACTATCGAAATCCAGGCTGCATTAGTCTGCTAGGGCTGCCATAACAACTTACTCAGAAATTTGTTGGCTTAAAACAGAAAATTATTCTCTCACAGTTTGGGAGGCTAGAAGTCCAAAACCAAGGTGTTGGCAGGGCCGAGCTCCCTGCGGAAGCTCCTGTGGAAAATCCTGTCCTTGCCTTTTGGTGGCTGCAGTGTTCCTCGACATGTGGCTGCATCACCCCAACTCTGCCTCCCTGGTCACCTGGCCTCTTTGTTCTGTCTGTGTCACATCTCTCCCTGCCTCACTCTTTTTTAAAAAAATGTTTTTATTGATTTTAGAAAGAGAGAAGAGAGAGATAGAAACACCAACTGGCTGCCTCCTGCATGCCCTACTGGGGATGAAGCCTGAAACTAGAACATGTGCCCTAACCGGGAATCGAACCAGTGACTTCTTGGGGTTCACGGGTCAATGCTCAACCACTGAGCCACACCAGCCAGGCACTCCTGCCTCACTCTTAAAGGACACTTGCCATTAGATTTAGAGCTCAACCAGATAATCCAGAATCATCCCATCTCAAAATCTCACTTAACCACATCTGCAAAGACCCTTCTTCCAAACAAGGGCAAATTCATAGGTTCCAGGGATAAGGACAGACGTATCTTTTTGGGGGGGGATGGAAGGGAGCTGCTATTCAATCCACTACACAGGCCAATCTGAGATAACAGCATTCACCAGAAGCCTTCCCTGGTCTTGTTTCCTGAACTTCAGAGGATGGCTTTGTCCTCTCACAGACACCCTGTAACTGCTCGTCAGCTGTGCTAGTGCAGCAGAATCCAGTCAGCCCAGTGTTTTCCAAAGTGGCGTCTCCCAGAGCGAGCGCTCACCAGGGTAAGGAGGAGAAACCACGGCCCCTCATCACTGCAGCCACCACACTGTCACAGTGACTGTCTGTGCCTGAATCCCTACAGCGTCTCGGAGGGCAGTGTCTATGTTTCACTCGCCTTTGTACCTCCAACCACAGAACTTATAAACAGTAAGTGCTTAACTGACAACTGATATGTGGCAAAGAAAAGAATGAATATATCTGTGTCACTGAAATGTACTGTGTATGTTGCTATTCATTAGGAAGAATCACACATCTGTGTACTGCACAATGTTTGATAGGGAAGATAAATATTTACAGGGTTCTCACCCAGTCCACCAATAGTCTCTATCAGTAACTTAGAAACAGTAAGTGCTGATTTAATGACCAGAGAAAAACAGGTATCCAGGGGATCGCTAAGGTCTTTTTCAGCTCTAAATCCTATGATCACCAACAACTGACAAAACAAACTGGCATGCAAGGGAATGCAGAGAGCTGACCAATCAGAAAGTTAAGGCTCCTTTCTCACTCCCCAGCCACCTTGGCGGCTGCTCACCTTGCTATCACACACCTAAGGCAGGAAGATGGTGGCTGCAAAGAAGATGAAAGTCTCTTGGTTCAATCAAGTCTAGGCTCCAACTTGCTATGGAAAGTGGAACGTACGTGCTGGGGTACAAGCCGACTCTGAAGATGATCGGACAAGGCACTGTTTACCCTCACCAACACCCGCCCAGCCTTGAGCAAGTCTGAAAGAGTACTACGCCGTGTTGGCCAAGTCCCATGTCCATCACTACAATGGCTATAAGATCACCACAGTGGCAGCGTGTGGAAAATACTACAGAGAATGCACACTGGCTGACATTGACCCACGGGGTTCTGATGTTAGAAGCATGCCAGACAGACTGGTGAAAAGTAAATCATACACAATTTTTCTTCAATAAAACTGGCCAGTTTTAAACTTGGTTTAAACACAAAACAAAATGAAACAACGCTAACATTGAGGGAAAATGTCTAAATAAATGCAAGGTGCTTGCAAGGCATTAAGCAAAATACAATGTGAACCGTGGATAGCGTGCTTTAGTCATGTTGTCTACACAGAACATATGTGTTAAACAAAACACAAACCCGATGGACAATGCAGGCCTTGTAACCCCTGAGTAGGCCAAACGATCCTAAGAGTTCTCCTTTGGTGGGTGTCAGTTCCCTCATTTCTAGCCCTACTCAAGTCCACCCTAAGCCACCAGGCTCCTCATAAAATTCTCACTAAAATGTTTAAAGAGCTCAATAATTTCAAGTAGCTTTCGATTTACCATTAGACACAAAGTTACTCTATTCCTGTTCACAGACCTCTAGGCTCCCTATACCCCCTCCTGCACCTCCATGCCTTGTTCTCTCTCAGTGGCTGTCCAAATCACCCTTAAATGTTATCTGATACACTCCTAAGGTATTCTCTTTCTTAAGGATATTTTTATATTGATCTGGAATTCTGGGAGACCAAAAAACTAAAAAGATTTAAAACAATGGACTTCTAATAATAAAATTTTAGACACAAGGGAATGAGTAGATGTTTTAAAGAAAATCTTCCCTGGATCCCTTCAGAACACACCGACTGGAGAGCCAGCTTTCTACCTTCTTGAAAGTGAGCCAGCGCTGGCTACAGATATATCAATCCATGGGCAGCTGGCATCCTTAATAATGAACAACTTCCTTCTCTTCTGTCAAGAGCAGAGACAAAGACATGATTCAGGGGCCCTCAAAGTGAATTATCGTCTTTGTTTAAACCTCCCCTCTCAGGCAGAGCTGTCAGCTGCAGCAGCCAGTCCAGGGAAGGATGAAAATTAAAGCAAGGCTGCTGAAGTGCCCAGGCAGCCAACACAAGGGACTCTGCCTCCACTTCATGCCCAGCCCCACGGAACTGAGACTGCTCCAGAGGCGATGCCTGGGCAAGGACAGCCTGCCCTGGACCCAGCACCAGGAGGAAAGCAACATGCTTCTCCTGTGAAAAAGGATGCAAGTCCCTGCCAAGGTTAGATCAGCTCACACCCAACAACAAACCACCCCTGGAACACAATTATAAACTTCAGGTCACGCACATTTGCAGGTTATGAAATAAGTTAGTGGGTCACAAGCAACGTTACAAAGAATGAAATAGAATAAAATAGAAAATGTGAAAGTACACTGCATGTATTTTGGGAAACACTTGTTTCACTTGTGTGTGTATATTTATATTTGTACTAGAGGCCTGGTGCATGAAATTCATGCACAGGTGGGGGGTTGTCCCTCAGCCCGGCCTGCACCCTCTCGCAATCTGGGACTGCTGGCTCCTAACTGCTCACCTGCCTGCCTGCCTGATCGCCCCAAAACACTCTGCCTGCTTGTCTGATCACCCCTAAGCACTCTGTCTGCCTGCCTGATGTCCCTATCTGCTCGCCTGCCTGCCTGATCGCCCCTAACCACTTGCCTGCCTGCCTGATTGCCCCTAACCATTCTGCCTGCCTGCCTGCTGGATCGCCCCTAACCACTCTGCCTGCCTTCTGCCTGCCTACCTGATGTCCCTAACTGCTTGCCTGCCTGACTGATCGCCCCTAACCACTTTCCCACCTGCCTGATAGTCCCTAACGACTCTGTCTGCCTGATTGCCCCTAACTGCTAGCCTGCCTGCCTGCCTGATTGCCCCTAACCACTTTGCCTGCCTGCCTCATTGCCCCTAACTGCTTGCCTGCCTGCTTGATTGCCCCAACTGCCTCTGCCGAGGCCCTCGCTGCCGCGGCTTCATCCAGAAGGACGTTCAGAAGGTCTTTTGGTTGTCCGGTCTAATTAGCATATTACACTTTATTAGTATAAATATGTACATACTGGGTTACATCATAAAACACATTTCTTACTGTAGGTCACAAACCAAAGTGTGAAAGCCACTGTTCTTAAGCAAAACTGAAACAAGTGTTCAATTCAAAGACATAATCAAAAGATTACCTACATTTCTTTTTTAAATGCCAATAATTATCAAACAGTACCTTGGACAGTGTCAACCACGTCAGTCTTTCCTAAGCATAGTTCTGGGGTCCTAAGATGTCTTTTTAGAGATATGAGAATTTTTACATTTTGTATTCTCAATGAGAATCCAAATGGAACATATTTTGAATCATCTAGATGTCTCCTTCATAATTGTGTTAGGTCGTGTGGTTTAAATGTTCACGTTGGCATTTGTGTTTATAATCAAACTAGAGGCCCGGTGCACAAATTCGTACATGGGTGGGGTCCCTCTGGGTGGCCTTCAGGGATCAGGCCAAAACCCACAGTCCAACGCTGCCTGCAGCTCCTCCTACCTGCCGCTCCCACTCATCCCAGCCCCACTGTGCCTACCATGGGCTCGCACCCAATCAGTCCCGATCGGGAGAAGCTCACGCTGTTGCAGCAGCACTCACCAGCCATGAGCCCTTGCATCTGGTGCCCTCCCAAGGGGAGAGGCCTGTGGGATCGGGCTGAAACTGGCTCTCTGACATCCCCTGTGGGGTCCCAGATTGCGAGAGGGCACAGGCCAGGCTGAAGGACCCCACTGGCGCACGATGGCCAGGGAGGGCTGCAGGAGGGCTCCAGGGCATGTCTGGCCCATCTCATTCAGTCCCGATCAGCTGAACCCCAGCAGCAAGCTAACCTATTGGTTGGAGCATCTGTACCCTGGTGATCAGTGCACATCATAGCGACTGGTCGACCAGTTGACGGTTTGCCCTCTGGTGGTCAGTGCATGTCATAGCGAGTGACTGAGCAGCCTTAGCATATCATTAGCATATTATGCTTTGATTGGTTGTTCGGTTGTTCTGCCATTTGGTCTATTTGCATATTACCCTTTTATTACATAGGATGGAGGTGGGAGGACTGCTTAGAACAAAACAGAAGCAGGCTTCCTCTAACATCACTGCACCAGATACACATGAAGGCCAGGTAGGCTGTACGAAGGGGTCTCAGTCATCCAAATGGAGATGGGGTGGGGGTTGAGTCATCACACAACAATTGGTAGCATGACATGCTGAACAAGGCACCTGGGCCAAGCACTCACTACCAAGTCAGGTAGCACAGGGTGCACTACGGATCCCGTCTTTGTAAATACCAGTTTGCAACAACTTCTTCATGCTAAATGTAAAAATGCAATGAAATAAGTAATTTTCACAAACCACAGAATAAAGGGACTAACTTAATGTTCTACAAATTATATATAATTCCGTATACATTTCCTATCATGTTACTGAAGGTAATTTTTTTCTTTCCAGTGTGTCTAGAGGTTAAATGGGGCTGGGGGGAAAAGAGCACTTATGAATTATACATTCACATATTTTCACACAAAGAATTTTCAATCAATGGAGAGCACAGAAAATACCAGTGGCAGGTGATCCACCTTGTTTTTTATTCGACTACTGGAGGCCCAGTGCATGAATTTGTGCATGGGTGGGGTCCGGCCAGCCTGCCCTGAGGGGGCCTATCGGGGCAGGGCCAACAGGGGGCAGGGGACACAGGAGGTTGGCCAGCCCCACCCACAATGGGGGGGGGGCAATCGGGGATGGGGCTGGACCCAGGGGAGGGGCTATGGGGAGCTGGAGGGGGCTGATCAGGGCCCTGATCGGGTGGTGGGCTGCCGCAGTGTGCATCATAGCGACCAGTTGTTCCAGCATTCTGGATGCTTGCCTTTTATATATATAGATGGAATGCTTTATTGAATTTGTCTTGTGGCTCATTGATTTCCTTAATTATACTTGCCCTAAAGCAATATTAACTGAGTGTATATTCCCAATTATTGGAAAAAGGAGGTCTTAGAGCAATGGGACATTCAAAGGAGGTCAAGCTGAATTTATTATTCAGCTAAAAGTTGGTAGAAGTAAATACGAAGACAAGCTTCCTGGAGAGAAATTCATAAGTATGTATCCAAAGCCTCAAGTTCTTGGGTACTCTTTGACCCAGAAATTCCTCTTTTAGTAACTGATGTGAAAGTAATTACTTTGGATGTCAAAAGGATTTAGTTGCAAGAATGTTTAATACCAGGGGATTGGTTAGCAGAGATGGTATAATCATGTAAGGATGCTAAATTTGACACGATAATGATATCTCAGATACTGAGTGCTTACTTTATGCAAGGCTCTATTCTAAACACTGGACATCCATTATCTCATTTAATTCTCCAAGCACCCCAATGTAGTATTATTATTATTCTCCCAATTTTTCAAAACAGTAGAACACATTAAATAATTTATCCAGCTAATTAAAGGCAGGGCTGAGAAATAAACCCAGAGTCTGATGCTAGAGTTTGTGCTCTTCCCCTCAATGGATCAACAGTAGCCATGTAAAACTATGTAACATGTATGTTATAGAAACATGTTCATGAGATAGTATTCAAAGCAGATTATAATACACACACTGTAGCCCGGCCGATGTGGCTCAGTGCTTGAACGTTGATCTATGAACCAGGAGGTCAGGGTTCAATTCCCAGTCAGGGCACATGTCTGGGTTGTGAGCTTGATCGGTGTGCAGGAGGCAGCCGATCAATGATTCTCTCTCATCACTGATGTTTCTATCTCTTTCTCCCTCTTCCTTCCTCTCTGAAATCAATAAAAATATATTTTAAAACAAACAAAAAAACCCCATACAATATGACTGCAGGGGCTGCTGAGAAGTGTAGTTTCAGGCTGAGCAGCAGCTTCCAGGCTCACCTTTATTGCCAAGGACAAGGAAGATTTTGGTAGGCAGCTACTGTTTTCATCATGTAAACCGAGAGAAAGAAAATGGATAGTCACAGAAAATCTGTTAGAAAGTTTTTGATAAGAATACTTACCAGGGAGAATCCAAGATGGTGGCGTAGGTAAACACCTAAACTGCTGCCTTGCACAACAATTTCAAAATTACAACTAAAAGACAAAACGTCTATCACCCAGAACCACGGGAAAGCTGGCTGAGTGGAAGTTCTACAACTAGAAGGAAAGAGAAAAGAGCATTGAGACATGCACAAGCGCTGAAAAGCTGAGGTACGGAGGCGCGTGATCTGGGCTGGCGGCAGGCGTTGCTTTTTTCAACCCAAAGGGAGACAAGCTCCCGATTATTCTGAAATACAGTTTCTGGGGAGATAAGGGGGACCCAAACTCCTACGGGGAGAAGCTGGACTGTCTGCCACCAGGTCAGAAAGTGAGGGGGACCTGCTTGCAGAGCTGTGCGCAAGAATAATTGTTTACTGCGCTGGGGCACGGGACGCAGTTGGAGACACAGAGCTGGCTAACTAGCAACCATCGCTGTTTGCCACGCCCTAGCCTAGTGACACCCTGAGACCCTGCCCCACACAAGCTACAAACCCACCCAAGCTCCAAGCAGTGGCTTTAGCATAAGAAAGGCCTGCCCTATCGCAGCTTAACCTAGCAAACTTGAAGCCTGGGTCAGACAGCTCCAAAACCTCCAAACCCCAAGCAAAGAGGAGAAAACTGTAGCTCTCACTGTAGCTCCTGCTGGGTGGACTCAGACAATAGCTGACCTGCACCCCATTGGAGATCCAGAAGCCAGTATACCTAGTGGTTAGTGTGAGAAACCAGATTTCAACTCCTCACATCCATAAGTGACACATTCAAGAGGCAGACTCAGTGAGCACCAAAGCCCCACTGAAACAAGTCCTGCACCATAAGCATGTCTCCAGCACAGCAGTTCTTATAGACACAGTGAGTCCTCACAGCCGATTGGCCTGGAGGTCAATTCCTCCCAGCGTACAAACAGCAATTAAGGCTTAACTACACCAAGACTTTGCACTCAGCCCACAAAGGGGTGTATCAAGAGCATCCACATCAGGTGATTGGGGAGGCTAAGCTACTGCCCCCTATAGGTCACCTACCACACAAAGCCACTCCATCAACACAGGGAAGCAGCCAAAATGCGGAAACAAAGAAACATGTCACGAATGAAAGAAACGGAGGAAAGCAAACTACTGGACGACATAGAGTTCAGAACCACATTTATAAGGTTACTCAAGAATCTTCTAAAAACCGCCGAGAAACTTGATGACACTTCTGAGGAGCTTAGTGAGACCTTCAAGGACCTTAATGAGAATGCCAAAAAAAGGAAAAGGACCAGTCAGAAATGAAGCACACACTGTCTAAAATAAAGAATATACAGAAACTGAACTGTAGATCAACGTATCCCAAGAATCAAACCAAAGATCTGAAATATGAGGAAACAAAAAACACCCAACCAGAAAAACAAAAAGAAAAAAGAATCCAAAAATATGAAGATAGTGTAAGGAGCCTCTGGGACAACTTCAAGCGTACCAACATCTGAATTCTTGGGGTGCCAGAAGAAGAGAGAGAGCAAAATACTGAAAACCTACTAGAAGAAATAATGACAGAAAACTTTCCCTACCTGGTGAAAGAAATAGACTTACAAGTCCAGGAAGCGCACAGAACCCCAAACAAAAGGAATCCAAAGAGGACCACACCAAGACACATCATAACTAAAATGCCAAGGGCAAAAGACAAAGAGAGAATCTTGAAAGCAGCAAGAGAAAAACGGTTAGTTACCTACAAGGGAGTACCCATACGACTGTCAGCTGGTTTCTCAACAGAAACTATGCAGGCCAGAAGGGAGTGGCAAGAAATATTCAAAGTGATGAACAGCAAGAACCTACAACCAAGATTACTCTACCCAGCAAAGCTATCATTCAGAGTTGAAGGTCAGATAAAGAGCTTCACAGACAAGAAAAAGCTAAAAGAGTTCATCGCCACCAAACCAGGATTACATGAAATGCTGAAGGGTATTCTTTAAGAAGAGGAAGAAGAAGAAAAAGGTAAAGATAAAAATTATGAACAACAAAATGACATCAAATACATACCTACCAACAAGTGAATCTAAAAATCAAGTAAATAAAAAATCTGAAGAACAGAATGGACTGGTGAATATAATAGGATCAGGAGCATAGAAAGGGAGTGGACTGACAATTCTCTGGGGGAAGTGGGTGTGAGTGGTGCGGGAAGAGATCGGACAAAAATCTTACTCCTATGGATAAAGACAGTGGCAGGGGGTAAGGGCATGGGGTAGGGTGGGGTGCGGAATCAGGTGGAGGGGAGCTATAGGGGGAAAACAAAAAGAGGAACACCTGTAATCTGAACAATAAAGATTTAAAAAAAAAAACCCATACACTATAACCTCATTTTTGTAAAAATTTTAAGACTGGCAGGATATATGTCAAAATGTAGTGATTACTGATACTTTTTCTTAATTATTTGAAATTTCTTTAATAAGTAAGTAATTTTTGTAATTAAAAACAACACATCAATTAAAAATATGTCCCAGGTAATCTTACACTCTAGTTATTAAGCGTTACACAGATGTACAACATCACAGCAAATTCTGGTAAGATTTAATAGCTCACCTCTCTATTGCTTTCTAGCAAAAGATAATCCTGAGAGAAGCTTTCTTGTGGGACTTTGATTTAATAGCACTTCACTGTCAAATAAAAAGTAATTTAATCACACCAAACTATGTAAGAATTCAGACTGCCCAGAATCTTTGTTCCAGCCCAACTCCCTTTCCATCTCATCAAAGCCTCTGGCCTGTGACAACAGGTGGGTGGATCTGCTGGGCAGCACCTGCCTGCACAATGACCCCCTCCCCGACAGACAGACATGTCCTAGCCATAGAGCAGGTCTCAACCGATGAGACAGCTGCTGAGGCAGCCGCCGGCCGTTTCCTACAGTGGAAAAAAAGTTCCGGCATGGAGGCCAGGCTGTGGCCACAATGAACCCACTTCTTCCCTTTGAGGGAAGGAGGGCATGAAGGAAAATCCAAAGCCAAGCACAAAACCCACACTGGGCTCTGCATCTTCTCTGGAACAGGAACAGCGAGTTCCTGTGCTCAGAGCCGGGAATGGCCCCAGCAATCAAGCTCTGAACCCAAGGGGTCGATCCATGAGTGTCCTCACCAGATCTGACTTCACTCCCAGAAAGGCCGAGTTTAATGCGAAATGTGAGATACGGACACTAAGTGAAATAGTTTAACATCAATTTAGAAGCTTTCGACGCCCGCTTTTAAACTTGGGAGAAATAGGGAAGAACCACAGTGATCATCCGGTCCAGTGTTTCTCAGTGGGAATGCCATTGGCATTTGGAGTGGGCCAATTATTCACTGGCCGGGTGGCATGTCAAGGTTTCCAGTAGTATAGTTCCCCATACTCTGTGACAATTGAAAATGTTTCCCCTCAACATTCCAAGAGCCCTGGTGGGACACTGCCACCCCTGGTGAAAAACCACTGAAGTCCATCACTGAGGCCTGGAGAACTAGGCAGTCATTTGTCAAGGCCACCGAGGTAGCCAGAGGAGGATCCCATGGCTCATAACACTTAAGCTTTGTGTTCGTCCCACTGCACCAAGCTCCCCTAATTATGCTCATTAGAGCAAGAGACACTTAAAAGTTAAGAATAGAGTTCATACATAATGATAGGATTTATGGCGTCTGGATCTAAGAGTGATTGTAGAAACTATTTTTTTTTCAATCTCATTATGGGTATTCTGGTATAAAAACAATTATATTACTATAATTACTTTAAAAGAGCAAAAAAAAAGTGTCTGATCTAGCAAACACCAATCCATATTCAAAGCTTCAGGATGTACTACGTACTGAATTCATGCTGCAAAGAGTTTCTATGAGGAAAGAGAGAGGGGAAGGGGAGCAGGTGAGAGGAGGGGAAGGAAAGAGAGATCTGGAACCATATACATTTTATTAAGAAAATGTTTTCCTAAAAGCACAATTTCTATAAGCAGTCAGGGAAGTGAGTCAGTCCTACATAAAGCCTTTAACTTCAAGATTTTTTTGTCATCAAGATTTTCCTCTGAATGTGAAATCTAAATTTATATTTTAAATAATTCCTTGCTAGTTCTTAAAGAGCTTGTAACAAAATCAGTCCAAAGCATGACATATACCCTCACTATGCGGTAAGAGCACCACAGATTTTATAAATCCCATGTTAATCTGAGGACACTAGCACCACGTGAGTTCTTCCACTGAAGTTTCAGGGGAGACTTCGGCATAACTATTTCTTGGTAATAGTTTATTCATGATTCTTCGAATGGTCAATAATTTTTCCTTCAGTTCTCTAACGTGTAAAAGCACAGAGAGATACTTTTGTGAGTTATAATTTATCATCCCTACAAGGAAGGAGAAGGGAAGGGAAGGAATGTTAGAGATAGGAAAAAAAGATAGGGAGGGGAGAGAAAAAGAGGGAGGGAGAGGGACAGACAGAATAGGACTGCAGAAAACACAATGCCAAAAATAAAATTATTCTACAGAAATTTCAGGTAAAATTCAAAAAGTACTTTGAACATAGCATCAAATCTTGTATAGGTACATACACGTAGGCAAATCACATCAAATCACAGTAATAATTACTTAGTAGTATTCTTTTTCATTTCTAACAGTGAAAACCCTACAGGGCCTAAATCCACCTCCAAGACAGAGTGTATTCCAAAGAGACCACTCCCACTGCATGTGGCTGGGAGAACCTTCCAGTCCACAGTCACAGTCCCAAACAGAACAGCCTTACAACAGAGCTGATAAGGGGACTTACCTCTGCAGCCAGGACGCTGAGGGCCTCACAACGACAAACCCTGGGTCTTTGTGTGGTTGGTGGGAAGGCAAGGGGGTCTGCATATCAGCCTCAGCTCCTCCACCATTTACATGTCAATGGTCAAACCAAAGCTCCTCAGACCCAGGCCGCGCAGGCGCAGCTGGAGCAGCCAGGTCCAGTGTTTTGTGCTTCTCGCTTCTCCCTTCTCCCTTCTCCCTTCTCCCCGGGCCTCAGCCTTGAATCTGCTGGCTGCGAGCAGGTGCTTGGCAAACCTCGTTATGAGGGATTTGTCACCCTCTTCAAGCCCTGAGCCTGGGTAAATACATCAGCAGTTGGCGGGCGGTCTTTTCAAATTATCAGATGACACCAGGCTGGGAGAGATGAATGCTTTACATAAGATGGACAGAGTCAGAATTCCAAATGTGATCTGGGTTGAAAAATGTTCTGAAAGGGAAAAGATTTCAAAAGAATAGATGTTCCATCTTTCACTTAAGATCAACTCGGGGGGCGGGGGGGGGGTTATTGTTTGTAAACTAACACATGAACAGACCTAATTTTAGGATCCATGATCAGAAAGCCAGTATGATGAACAAGGGGGGATGGGTTGGGGCTGGCATAAGGGAGGCTCGATGGTCTGCATACTATTCTACAGAGAAGAGTGGGTAACCAGGACAGCAAAAATTCTAAGAATCCTGTCTGATGAAAAGGAAATGACTTGAGCAGGGTGGGGCAAGCGGTGGCCATCCTCAGTACACGAGGGTACAAAGAGTAGATATATTCTGGGGCTCCAGACAGCTGAACAAAGGTTTGCTGGCTGGGTGGAAAACGAATCTGCATAAGCTCAGAGAATTTTCTAACAATGAAAAGCTCTGGCCACCTGAGTCAGGGAGTGGGCAAGGGAGCGGTCTGGTCCTGCAGGGCCCTGGACGGGGAACCTTCCTGGTTGTGCCTGAACGCCAGCTGGGCTTCAGTGACCGACCTTCCTTAGCATCTGAGGGGAGAAGACCGTCTTGAGTACAGATTCTCATGGCTTTAGAGCCGGCAACAAAATGACTATAAAATAAAAACAGGGATTTTAAAACTCACATCATCTGTGTAATGTAGAAAGACTGACTGATATTGGGATGAGGGCACTCTCACAATGCTCAAAAACAGTCCAAGCATTAGTCATTTCTGAAATTATATAATGCAGGCCCATGACCCATGAATTATGGTTTGAAAATGGCAAGGCTGGCTCCTTGGATCCCATTCCCTTAAATTCCTTTTCCTTGTTCAATTTCTCAAAAAGCTGTTGATATAAAATGGATCACTTCCAGCACTTACATTTACAAAGTGTTTGATGCTCAGTTGAATTTTATGAATATTTCATAGAGCAGAATCTCACTGCTGGTCTAGGACCCAGAAGCAGAGGAAAGGAGGGAGGTCCTCGGAGGTGCCGTCCCAATGTCTGCAGGGGCATGGGTGACCCTCCACAGTTTCCACCTTACAAAGGACAGTAGTAAAATCTTTCTTCCTATGTGGTAAAAGACATTTGCTTTGACCCACACTGCCCCCGGCACTGTGCTGGGTACGAAGCCTACTTGAATGTGGCTTCACGGAGCTTCCTCATAGAGTAGAAGACACCACCACCACCTAGACACTTAATGACATTATTATAAAACAGCTATCAACATACTTATTTTTCTAAAGTCAGCAGGGGAAATGCACAAGATAGGTGCATATAAAACTTTGGTAATTACTGATAAATTATATCCAAATACACTGAGTGACCAGATTATTATGATCTCTGAACACATAATAATATGGCCACTCAGTGTGTGTGTGTGTGTGTGTGTATGTGTGTGCGTGTGTGTGTGTGTATGTATATTAGAGGCCTGGTGCATGAATTCGTGCATGGGTGGGGTCCGGCCAGCCTGGCCAGGGGGAGGAGACATGGGCGGTTGGCTGGCCTGCCTGCTGGTCAAACTCCTGGTCAAGGGGACAATTTGCATATTAGCCTTTTATTATGTAGGATATACACTGAGTAGCCAGATTATTATGCATTCATAGATCATAATAATCTGGCCACTCAGTGTAAATGTTATCAACTTGTACTCCCACCAACATCCATTGGGAGTGCCCATTTTCCTACCTGTTCACCAACATGGACATAATCAGTCTTTTTGTGATTTTATCTCTGAGAACTTGCTTTTTAAAAAAATATCATTGCCCTAGCTGGGTTGGCTCAGTGGATAGAGCATTGGCCATGTACTGAAGGGTCCAGGGTTCGATCAAGGGCACATACCTGGGTTGTAGGCTCGATCCCCTGCCTTGGTCAGGGAACATCAGGGAGGTAACAAGTTGATGTGTCTCTCTCACATCGATGTTTCTCTCTCTTGTCTCTCCCCCTTCCTTCCTCTCTCTCTAAAAATCAATGGAAAAAATATTCTCAGGTGAGGATTAACCAACATTTCCCTTTTGAAGACTGAACCTTTCCTAGGAAGTCAAGTGTGGTTTGTATCATTTGGGATGGAAGAGCCCCTCCTCCTTTGGTTCCTTCCTCCATTGGGAAAAATCTGCTTAAAGGGCATTGTATGATCAGAGTCACTAATACAGTCAATATGCTGCCAACAGAAATGGGATTTAGAGTCTAGGAGAGTGGAGAGAATACAGAAGTCATTTTGAAAAACACATGGGATAGAAGAAATCACTCACTTGGAAGGCTGATCTTTTGGGACAATTACATTTCAGACAGACAATGACCTAAGAGAGTATAAAAAGACTCCAACGCGCACATCTACTAGTTAGAAACCAGCACAGAAATTGTGTGGGCAGGACTCTGATGGTACAATGCCCTTTAAGCAGGGTTTTTTCCCAACGGAGAAAGGAACCAAAGGAGGAGGGGTTCTTCCATCCCAAATGATACAAACCACACTTGACTTCCTAGGAAAGGTCCAGTCCTCAAAAGAGGCAAATGTTGAGCTGTTTTAAAACATCCCAAAGGATATAAGACTATAATAAAACAAACTGATTTGTTAATACACTTCACTTGATTACTAATTGTAATGTAAATCATCATTTCTGAAAAACAATTTGACCTTTTTAAGACTATAATTTTATTTCTAACTACCACTAAGATAAGATTTCTAATCATGAAAAAAGCTTTATGCAAAAAATATATATTCCACGTTATCTATATATATAGAAGGCTAATATGCAAAGTATCCCCTCGGGAGTTCGACCGGGAGACCAGGAGTTCAATCGCTCACTATGATGTGTGCTGATCACCAGGGGGTGGCGCGGAATGAAGGAAGGCCCCAACCAGCAGCCGGAAGGCCCTGATCGGCCCTGATCGCCAGCCAGGCCTAGGGACTCTACCCATGCACAAATTCTGTGCACCAGGCCTCTAGTTATCTATAACAACAAAACACTGGAAAAAGAAAAAGGAGACTTCTACCCAATAAAAGAGGATGAGTCAATAAACCAGAAAAACCTCCATCTCGCAGAATATTACACTGTCTTCAAAATGATGTTTCAAGGTTCACATACTTGTCTCAGTAATGCATTACTGGGAACCTATTTTTTAAAAATCCTCACCCAATATGTTTTATTGATTTTTTTTTTTTTTTTTGAGAGAGAAACATCAACCAGTTGCCTCCCATATGCACCCAACTGGGAATCAAGCCTGCAACCTTTTGGTGTATGGGACACTGCTCCAACCAATTGAGCCACCAGACAGGGCTCAGGAAATCTATTTTAAAGAAATAATCCAAAAACACAGGAAACTTATGTTTGAACAAATGGAAAAAGATTAAAAAATATATGAACAGTAAAATGGCAACCAATACATATCTATCAACAAATGAATCTAAAAATCAAAATAAATGAGCAAGAAATCTAATGAACAAAATAAACTGGTGAACAAAATAGATCCAGAGACATAAAAGCATGGAATAGACTGTTGAATCTCAGAGGGAAGGCAGGTGGCTGCGGGGGAGAGATTAACCAAAGAACTTATATGCATATATGCATAACCCATGGATACAGAAAATAGTGTGGTGAAGGCCTGGGGGGAGAGGGGAGTCAATGGGGGAAAAGTGAGGGGGACATCTGTAATAGTTTCAACAATAAAGGTAATTTTTTAAAAAAGAATATGCAGTTTAAGTATTTGGCGATATATTAAATACTCAGTATTAAGGACTAAATTAGCAAATTATGGTAAATAACAAAGTACAACAATATACAGCTTTTAAATGACGATTATGAAAGATATGTAGAAATAGGAAATAGCTTATGAGACTGTTCAGTGGAAAAAGTAAAATATGAAAATCCACTTAACCATAACTGGTAAAATATATACATATGTAGGTGGTAATTTGCAAAAATAAGTTATTAAGAGTAGAATTATGCATTATTTAAAAAGATTCTTTAATATAACTATATAGCATTTTCATTTTTAAAGTCTATGGCCCTGGCCCTGAACAGTGGTTAGAGCATCAGCCCACAGATAGAAAGGTCATGGATTTGATTCCTGGTCAAGGACATGTACCTGGGTTGTAGGTTCAATTTCTGGCCCTGGTAGGGTTGCATGTAGGAAGCAACCTCTCTCACATCCAGGTTTCTTTCTCCCTCTCTCTCTCTTTCTCTCTTACTCCCTCTCCCTCTTCCTCTTCCACTCTCTAAAATTCAACAGAGCCCTAGCCAGTTTGGCTCAGTGGATAGAGCATCAGCCTACAGATTGAATGGTCCCAGGTTCTATTCCAGTCAAGGGCACATGCCTGGGTTATGGGCTCGATGGAGGTGAGCAGGAGGCAGCCAATCAATGATTTTCTCTCATCATTAATGTTTCTATCTCTCTCTCCCTCTCCCTTCTGCTCTGAACTCAATAAAAATATATCTATAATAATAAAAGTGTAATATGCTAATTAGACCAGACAGCTGAACTACCTGCTGGACGTCCTTCTGGACAAAGCCATGGCGGCAGGGGCCAAGGCAGAGGCGGTTAGGGGCAATCAGGCAGGCAGGCAAGTAGTTAGGGGCGATCAGGCAGGTGAGCAGTTAGGGGCAATTAGGCAGGCAGGCAGAGTGGTTAGGGGTCATGAGGTAGTCAGGCAAGCAGAGTGGTTAGGGGCAATCAGGCAAGCAAGCGGTTAGGAGCCAGCGGTCCTGGATTGCAAGAGGGTGCAGGCTGGGCTGAGTGACCCCACCCCCACCCCACCCCACCCCCCGTGCACGATTTTTGTGCACCGGGCCTCTAGTTAAAAAAATTAAATTCAATGAAAGAAAAATAGCCTTAGGTGAGGATTCAAAATAAATAAATAAAAGTCTATGCAAATGTTCTTTTCCAAGAATATCTATACATTGTTTACCCTATCTAAAACAGCTTATAACCATTCCAAGAATCAACTTCTTGTGTACAAACAGTCTGGCAAAATGTCAGGGCCGTCTGACTCCCCACAACCACCCTGCAGTACTTCACTCCAACTCCAACTCCTCGGATAGGTTCAGTTTCACTGTTAGTGAAGTGCGCAGGGACACAACCTTCCTGGAGGACAGTCTGGCAGTGCCTATTACACTATAAATGTCCACTCCCTTTGAGCATTTCTCACCTGGGAATCTGTCCTTCAAAAACAACTCCACACATGTGCAAATGTAAAGGTAACAAGAACGAACAACACGTCTACTTAGGGGTGGCCTCCTCTGGGAGGGGTGGTTTCATTTTAAAAAACTCCAGAGAAAGAGACCTGGAGTGAAAACCCCATGCAGCTTTGATTTGTTGCCCAGTTTACTATTTCCTTTGATGTCTTTATTTCTGGCAACTGACCAGAAACAAGGGTGCTGATTCAACTCTGCATGTGCTGAATCCAATCACATGCATGCCAGTACAGATGCTAACATACAGAGCCAATTGAAATAGACACATTTTAGATCGTTCTCTCTTTTGCTCCCAGCTTCACAAACAGAATTTAGAATGTGGCAACTCATTTTGAAAACAGTCATGGAATGAGAGCCATATGTGCACAGCTCCCAAATTGGTGTTTAAATTGAGGGTCAGTTTCTTTAAAAAGTGGTGTCTCCATGCATCTACTCATGTTTACACAGAGAGGCTTAGGATTGTTGCTTTTTGACAATTTGTAAATGAGACTATCTGATTTTGCATGGTCTCTCTTTATGGTTCACTCAAAGTACAAAAATTCTGATCAGGTCAACAATACAGGGTAAGTCAGACCTCCTCACTGTAGGCTGTAATGGAGCCAGAGGAAAAGCACAAATAACCTCAAACCAAATGAACACTTTAGTGGACACCTCTCATATTTAAAAAAAGAGAGAGAGAAATCTACAAGTTATTAATACTAGAGTTCCGCAGATGAAAACATCCTTGTGAACTCTGATGATATCTGTTTGTGGACCACTGTCCATTCCATGTCCCTATCTCAAGCGAATGATGGCGTTAGAGATGTGAAGAAAACAGACAGAAGAAGTTGGGAGAGTTGTGCAGTATCACAATGTGGGCTCCTTGGGGAAGTATGACACATCCATGCCACCTCTGGCACCCCCTTTGTCTCCTGCATCCCAAATGACAAGTTGTCTATTAGGAGCCTGGAGTTTCACCGTTAACTGGACTGACAGTTGTTTAGAAAACAAAACAGTGAGAAAACACCCACCCCGGTAATATGAGGTGTTACTTTACAAATAACATTACTGCACTTGATTAACCAACACTACGCATTTGGCACACAGACATTTTCTGGTGAGACTTAACCTTGGGCAGCCTCTGGAAGGATAAGAATAACAATAAGATTTAAAACGGGGAGAAAAACCAATAAGCTACTCTAATGGCCAGATTATTATGATCTCTGAACGCATAATAATCTGGCCACTCAGTGAGAGAGAGAGAGAGAGAGAGAGAGAGAGAGAGAGAGAGAGAATATATTAGAGGCCCAGTGCATGAATTCGTGCATGGGTGGGGTCTGGCCAGCCTGGCCAGGGGGAGGGGACATGGGCGTTTGGCCGGCCTGCCTGCTGGTCAAACTCCTGGTCAAGGGGACAATTTGCATATTAGCCTTTTATTATATAGGATATACATTGAGTGGCCAGATTATTATGTGTTCAGAGATCATAATAATCTGGCCACTCAGTGTATATCTTTGAAATAATGTTTTAAAAGATGTTACAAATACCCTTTTTAATAAATTCTCTAGACCTACAGCAATGATTACAGAAATAAAGGCATAAGCAAGGGAGAAAAATGTTACCACATGCATAAGCTTGGAATTTAGGATGCCAGGTTAGGAAAAAATCCAGTTATGTCTTATTTAAAGAAACTATTAAATACAAAGAAGAATATGCAATGCACGATGACAACACAGAGTAAAGGCAGCGACTCTGGGGACGGATGGGAGGTCAGGGAGCAGGCAGTGGCCTCTCTTCCTCTAGGGGTTTTCCTCACCAGCTGTGAGCCAGGTACCTTCTCAAAGGGCGGAAGCAGATACACAGCAAGTTGGCCTGAGACGTCAGCAGACTTGGGGCAGAGGACTGAATGACTTTCTCTGCTCTTCGGAGGTAGACCACGAGGCACGCAGCATCAAACAACACCATTCGCCTTGGCCTGCAGAGGAAGCCTCCCACAGCACAGCCAAAGAGAAAGCCAGCAGATGGGAGACCTGGTCAGACCCTGTGATGGTGGCGGCAACGTGGCCTGCACTTCAAAACCTGGAGCCAGGGTGTATCAGCACCCATCGCTCTGAGGTTTTCTAGAAGAATGCACAGGCGATGCTTTCACACACCTGGCACAGGATATCCTGGAGGGGGTCTGGCAAAGGACCTAGCACGTTTTTGACAGGTACACAGAGGAGCAGAAATATTGCCAAAGACAAGGGAAGATCTGGGAAGCGCAAAGACCTCCCGTTACCCCTCGCTCCTCTGTGGGTCTTCTTCACCCTTGGGCACCTACAATGAATGCACTTCCTCTGGGCAGAATCATGGTCACCTAGAATTCGACCATATGAGGTTGTTCTAGAACTTTAAGTGATAAATATATACATATACATGTATGCATTTGTATTTATGCATGTGGAGATGGGAGGGAGGAAGGAAGGGCTGCAGGGGAAGAAGGATATTCCGCATTTGGAAAGGACACATGGAACTACATGACCGTTTAGCTAATCTACTATCTACGGGATCCTCTGCAAACTTCCATACGTTAATTTGAAAGAAAAGTCTTCCATGAAGCTAGTCCAAACAGGCACTGTGTTCTGTGCAATAGACTCTCTTGGGTGAAACTAATTTTACTTCAAGAAAGTTCCTATGAAAACTAATTGACAAAGGAAAGAATTGAGATTTATCCTATTAAAAACTGTAACACTAGTAAGCCAAATAGTACATGAGATAGTTTCCTTTTACATTTCAACTAATAAAGGAAGAAGGAATGACACAATCAAAGTATCCATTCAGCAATACCGAATGGTTTGATGGATCCAGACATTAAACATCAATGGCTGCTAATAAAGAGAAACAACCAGACAGTACATGCCTCCTGACGGAGGAACACACCACCATTTACGAAGCAGTCATGTCAAAATAAACTGAGCCTGAATGTGATCAAGCTTTGAGGCCCAACTGCCAATTTACAAGAAATACTGAGGACATAAAAACATGTTAAATGACACCACAAGGATACAGCCAGCAAATCCAAACAGTGTAAAGCTCTGGAGGACAGAGAACCTGGTTTCATCAATAAAGCTCACAAAGGCCCTGGCTGGCTTGGCTCAGTGGATGGAGCGTCCACCCATTCAGAATAGGGTGAAAGTTCTGCCAACAAGAATTTCAAGCTTACCACAGCCCAGGTCCACGATTGGTGGGCTAGGCAGAGTGGTTTCAGTGGGTGGGAAAGACCCAGAAGACAACAAATAGAAATAATCAGAGTAGTCAGATTTTTTATGGATATTAAAATAAAATGAAACTAGACAAGAGAGCAAAATTCAAGTTACAGATTTTACAAAGGAGGAAAATAACCTAACTTATCATTATTAAAATTTATATATTGTATACCTCAGCGACCCAAGAAAGTGAAAAACAAACACAAAAACACAACTATTTGAAACAAATAGGGAGTTTAAAAGGTTGTTGTTAAGGACTGAATTGTCTCCCCAAAAAAGATATACAGAAGACCTAAGCCCTGGTACCTCAGAATGTGACCTTATTTCCAATAAGATCTTTATGATATAGTCAAATTAGGGTGGGCCCTGACCTAACATGACTAGTGTCCTTATAGAAAGGGGAAATGTAGACACAGAGGCAGACACAGTGAGAACTTGATGTGAAGATGAAGGCAGAGAACAGGCTGATGAGGTCTGTAAGACAGGGAATAGCAAAGATTTCCAGCAAACCACAGACACTGAGAGAAAGGCACAGAAAACCCCCCCAAAGAACCAAGCCTGCTGACACCTTGATCTTGGACTTCAAGCCTACGGAACTATGAGACAAACATTTCTGTTGTTTAAGCCACTCCAGCTTGTGGTACTTTGTTACAGCAGCCCTAGCAAACTAATGTGGTGGCTATTTACAAAAATTAATTCTAAAATGAAGTATCTTTGATTACACCATAAAAAAAATCAGTCAAAAAATATGATAGATGATGCTATTCACAATAACAATTTTTAAATATTTTTTACTGATGTTAGAGAGAGGAGAGGAAAGGGAGAGATAGTTAGAAACATCAATGATCGCCTGCAACCTGGTCATGTGTCCTGACTGGGAAATGAACCATGACCTCCTGGTTTATGAGCTGATATTCAACCATTGAGTCACACCGCCAGGCCAAAATAATAATTTTTTAAAAGTACAACACACCTAAATTTAACAAGAAATACAAATATACATACACATATATATATATATATATACACACACACACACACACACACACACATATATACATATATACACACACACACACACACACACAGGTATATATACATACACACACACGTACACACACACACTAGAGGCCCAGTGCATGAAAATTCATGCACTGGAGGGGGGTCCCTCAGCTCGGCCTGCCCCCTCTCACAGTCCGGGAGCCCTCAGGGGCAGGAGGTGACCCGGCAACCAGGGGAAGGAGACAACCCCATCACACCTCTGATGCTGCCACTGCCAGCAGTGCAAGCATCAGCCGGCCCTGGTTACCTGAGCCTCAGGTGGCCCTGGGTGGCTGGGCAGCCACCATTGGAGGCTTCCCTGTGCCTTGGGCATCAGCTGGGCAGCCAATATCCGAGGCTTTCCTGCGCCTTGGGCCAGCTCTGAGAGGCTGGGCAGCTGATATCTGAGGCTTGCCTGTACCTCAGGCCAGCCCTGGGCAGCTGGGCAGCTAACATCCGAGGCTTGCCTGTACCTCAGGCCAGCCTTGGGCGACTGGGCAGCCAACATCCGAGGCTTGCCTGTACCTCAGGCCAGCCCTGGGCGGCTGGGCAGCTGACATCTGAGGCTTGTCTGCACCTCGGGCTGGCCCTGGGCAGCTGGGTGGACTGGGGGACTCTGGAATCAGGCACACGGAGCGGCCGGACCCACCTAGGGGTAGGCCCGGCCGTGCCGTGCACCTGCTGCCCCAGCAGGGCTGAGGGGACTGGGAGCCGCCATCTTTGAGGGTGTGGCAGTTAATTAGCATACTCCCTCCTTATTGGCCGTGGGCGCCACCATCTTTGTGAGGGCATGATGGTCAATTAGCATATTCCCTCTTTATTAGATAGGATACCTATAAAAACTACTGAGGAATGCATGTGAAAGATGAGTTAAACAGGAAGACAAATCTTGTTCTTAGTAAAACTCTTTAAAAGAGTTGTCTATACCAGTGGTCGGCAAACTGCGGCTTGCGAGCCACATGCAGCTTGCGAGCCGTGGTTTGCCGCTCTGTTGACTAATGAGTTTGCCAACCACTGACCTAGACTCTCGATTCCAATAATTACAGGCTGTTGTTGTTCCTTGTGATTAAGCCCCTATCCCAGTGGTTGGCAAGCTCATTAGTCAAAAGAGCGGCAAACCGTGGCTCGTGAGCCGCAGTTTGCCGACCACTGGTCTATACCTATGGCTCCAATTTCTCTCCTTTTCTCTCTTGAATCCACTCCAATGAGGTGTTCACTCTATTATTCACTACGACTGCTCTCATCAAGGTCACAGGTGATCTTCACTCTACACTGCTAAGCTCCAGCGTCACTTCTTCATCCTCGACTAACTTGGCATAAGCAGCATTTGATAAAGTGACATACACACGCCTAGTTTTTTTCCTACCTTTTTAGCCACTCCCACCTGTAACATCAGATAACTCGGCCCTTGGGCCTCTTGTCTATCTATACTCACTCTCCAGGTGTCTCATGCCTTCTCCGGGCTTCAGTTACTTTCAAGTGCTGATAACTCCAGCATTTGACTTTCCAGCCTGGATCTTTCCTCTAAACTCCAGACCTCCCTGATCTTGTCTCCTACTCCTCTATGTATTGCTCTAACCACAAGGCCTCTCCTGCTGTTCTTTGAAAATACCAGTGCGTGCTTACCTCAGGACCTTTGCACTTCCTGTTCCCTCTGCCTACTTTCCCCAGACAGTCACATACATGGCTTGCTTCCTCTTTCCCAGCACTTACCCAAGAGCCTCTTCAGTTGAGGCCTCCTGGCCACCTTACATTGAACACACAGTAATATTTATATTCCTTTTTTTCTCTTTAGCCTACCTCTTTAAGTACTTTTGGCCTTTAATATTTTATGTTATTTATTTCTTTTGTTCATAGTCAGACTCTCCTCTAATACACATCTCCCCGAACACATTCTAGATCAAAGTTGTTCAAAAGAAATATAATGTAAGCCATATATGTAACTTAAAATTTTCTAGTAGCCACATTAAATAGATTAAAGCAACAAGTGTAATATCTGAATCAGTAGACTGAGTAAAGCACGTGGCTCTCCCTAATGTGGTCAGGCCTCATACAATCTGGGGAAGGCTGGAATAGAACAAAAGGCTGAGCTGGAGGGACTGTGCTCTCTCTACCTGAGGTCTTCAAGCTGGGACATCAGTCATCTCCTGCCTTCAGACTCAACCTGGAACTTGCACCAGCGGCTCTTCTGGGTCTCAGGCTTCCGTCTGCAGATCTCGGGACTTCTCAGCCTCTATAATCACGTGAGTCAATTCCTTATCATAAATTTCTTTGTGTGTGTGTGTACCTTCTATTAGTTCTGTTCCTCTGGAGAAAGCTAATACAATTACTATAGTGTTAGCTATACGAGAAAAAAAAAGGGTATGCTCTCCAAAAGGGGCTAAATAATTTTTTATTCAATGGAATACTTTACGGCCATTTACAATAATGATAAGGATTAACAAAAAACTGGCTTGAAAAGATGTCCCCAAGATATTAATTATGTTTATTATATATTAATATCAAGTAAATATTAATTATATGTATTAATTATATATTTGTTATTGTATATTAAAAATTATATATAATTGTTAAAGCAGGTTCCAGAACAGCATGCATAGTACTAATATAAAATCACTGATATAAAACCATGTATTGTGCACGAGAGTGTATAGTAAGTGTGTGGTTTGGAACAGGATGTTTAGTAAAAGACAATTTATTTTTGAATGGTGGCATTTTGGATGACTTACTCTCTTTGAATTCTGTATTAGTATTTTTTTCCAATGAGCTTATTTATCAGGCAAATTAATTACATGATTCTGTTTCATTAAAAAAAAAAAAGTTCATAGATGGAAGAAGAGAGCTACAATCCACTGTAGCAGGAAGAGAATTTGGGTAAAGAGAGAGTTTGTGTGGTTGTTGTTTTACAATAGGAGAAATGAGAAAGTTACTGGGGGGGAAACAGAAGGAAATGAAAGACTGAGCCAGCCAAGCACCTCGAGTATGCTCAGGGGATCCAGGAATGAATAAGTTGGTTCCTATCCTCAGGCAAGAGAGAGAAGGGTCTACAAGGTAAAAAGAATTCCAGATGAGTCACAGAATTCGGAGGAGCACTGCCAACCCGGGGACCAGAAAGGAATGCTGGGGGAGATGTCATCACTTCCAAGGTGGGTCGGGTTTCCCTGCACAGAGACCAGGGGGAAGAAAAGTATTGGCTGCTCAAAGCCTGCCAGGCTACTCACTCAGGGCATAATTTTGGGGTTCAGGGGCAGCAAATGATGAGACTAACAAATTAATCTGAAGCTTATGGTAAAGAAGCTTGAAGAGGGTAAGGACTTTGACCAGAACTTGGCAGGAAATTCAGTACACTCACCCACTCCCAACGGTGCTCAGGACATAGGAGTCAAGTGGCTGCTTGTTGGACTCTCAGACTAAAGGAACTTGACCACGGGGCAGGAAAAGCCCAGTGAAAAAGCTAATGTCACAGAGATGTGAGCTAAAATTGTGAATTCAAATGGTGGCAACAAAAGTGGAGAACCACGTGAAACGCACTGTGGTAGCAGCCTGTGTATAGTAGGAACAACTGGCATCTACAACCTCAGGAAACCAATCCAGACAAGGCTGAGCTGATTATCCGAGGCTCTGCTGTCAATCATTTTGCAGTAAGAATTTTACTCAAATACCACATTTTATAAACAGGTGTTTTCTTTTCTCCTTCTTCAACTTACTTTTGTGCTGGGTATAGGAAAGCAAGGAGGTAATAATTAACAGTCCTAAAGAAAATCCAAAACCTAACAGATAGCTTTAGAGCCTCATTTAAAAAGGGCTGCATTTATAAGACAATAATCATTACTCATGAGGCAAAAAATAAACAGACCCAGAAATGGGGGTTGGGGTTGAAGGTCAAGGGATAGAGGTGGGACAGGGAGAAGCTAGGGAGAGAGACTCAAGAAGAATCAAGTTTGTATTACAAATTTTTACAAAGGGCTATGCCTTGGAAAATTTATTAAAATACTACTAAAAACTCTAAAGACAGATTTAGTGGCCAGATAAATACTATAAAACAACTTACGTTAGTTGAAAACAGTCATAGTCACTCAGAAAAATTAAAATAAAAAATTGAATTGTAGCCTGGCTGGTGTGGCTCAGAGGTTGAGCATCAACCTATGAACCAGGAGGTCATGGTTCAATTCCTGGTCAGGGCACATGGCCAGGTTGCAAGCTCTGACCCAGTAGGGGGCGTGCAGGAGGCAGCCAATCAGTGATTCTTTCTCATCATTGATGTTTCTATCTCTTTCTCCCTCTCCCCTTCATCTTTGAAATCAATAAAAATATTTTAAAACAAAATTTAATTGTAAGTAAACCTCTACATTCAAACATCAAAAAAGAACATCTTTGCCATGCCCAAATAAATAACATCTAAATATTTATAAATAATATTGGTAAGAACTCGATGTTTGCTCTCCTGATTTATGCAGATTTTACACATTTTTCCATGGTCTGTTCTTACTTTCAAATGAAAGACTACAGGTATTACAGAATAGTTCATTAAACTTTAAGTAAAAAAATAATAATCTAGACATGTAAGATAAGCATCTTCATTACCAGCCACTAGGTAAAATGTGAGTATTTAGACTCTCTAACTAGAACTTCAGGAATTTCCTTAGAGAGGATAAACTACAAAAAAAAAACAACAACAACAAAAAACAAACAAACAAACCTGTAAGACCCAAAGCCATACATATTTGGTGTGAGTCACCCAGGGGTTTTTGGAACACTCTTCTGCTTTTTCTTAAACAGAGGAAGGGGAAGCAAGGGAGAGGAGGGGCTTACAATGGGGATAGCTTGAGAAGTGAAAAAGGTGAGAACTGTCAGCGCAACAGGAATTTTTACAGCTATTTTACATTCCAAAAGGTGTTGGAAGGTATGAGTAAAGCTTCAAACTGCACTTCAGCTCCAGGTTTCACAAAAATATATGCTTCACGCTCAAGCCTCCAAATGCTACACGGATGAATGAAGCCCTCAACATAAGGATGCATTCAGAAGTTGTATGTGCAGGAGGCATGAGCAACAATGATCTGCCCTGTACCGGGTGAACTCCTGTGACACTCTTCAAAGAGAATCAGTGAAGCATAAACCTTTTGCAATGGCTCCAATCTTTCTAAGAAAACCACTTTTCAAGTCATTTGGATACTAAGCATTATGAACTCAGCTCCACAAAAACCTGTGGGTCTTTTGATGATTCTACATAGGGAGTCCTTGATTAATACAGGGCATAAACAGTGTGGCTGACTGTAAGAGTGTAAATACTAAGACAGTGTCCAGTAAATAGTAGAGGAGTCCATCAAGATACCATACTAGTAAGTGTAAACACAAAACAGGGTTCATAATAGCTAATCCGAATGAAGTATATAGCACCCTCAAAGAAAACTGCAAATCATAAGTCAACTCACCAACAAGTATCTGATATGCTCAGAAGGAAAAAAAGAGACTTTCCTATTGTGTACATAAATAATATACTTTGGATACTAAAATAGTATGAGTATCAACTGTTTTATAGTCTTCTTTTAGAAACCTCATGGATAAAGCTTAATTGACCAATCTCGAGGATTAGATTCATTAGCCAAGTTGTTGAAACTTTACTCCTTGGGGGCAAAAGAAGCCATGAAGCCAACCAATAGCCTTTTTACCTAAAGAGCTCTTATGAATTGATATTTTACAAGAAGGTGGATACTTCAAAAAAAGAGTGCACAAGGAATTCAGACAGATTTCACACACAAGGAAGAAATAGAAATACAAGAGTTAAAACACATTTATATACAGAGTGGGGCAAAAGTAGGTTTATAGTTGTTCTTATGGTAAATAATACAATAATCTGCATTAATAAAAGCATAATATGCTAATTATACCAAACATCCTTCTGGACGAAGCCGGGGCTGCAAGGGAAGCCCCAGTTCTGGGTGCCTGCCAGCGGCCAGAGGGAAGCCCGGGTCCCGGGTGCCAGAGGGAAGCTGGTGCCGGCAGCCAGGGGAAGGAAGGCCTACTCTTGCACGGATTTCATGCATCAGGCCTCTAGTTAATAAATAATAACATACGAATAAACTTTAGTATACTCACAATTGTAAACCTACTTTTGCCCCATCCTGTATATAAATGTTAGGCCTTCTTCACAATCAAACAATAATAAAACGAAGATACAATCTTTTTACCTATCAAATTGAATATAAAAGTTAGAATAATCAATACTGACAGGAGGGTAAGAAAACAAAATTTCATGTATTGTTAGCAAAATTTCTGGAAGGCAATCTGGCAATATGTGTCAAAAGCCTTAAAAATATAAATACCTCTAGACTCAACAATTCTACTTCTTTTCATGGAAAGTACTCAAGAGCAAGATTAAGGTGCAAA
Organism: Corynorhinus townsendii; assembly: GCA_026230045.1. Lineage (NCBI taxonomy): Eukaryota > Metazoa > Chordata > Mammalia > Chiroptera > Vespertilionidae > Corynorhinus > Corynorhinus townsendii. Next base: position 54,136,725 of record JAPDVU010000004.1, read on the forward strand.
ATGTTTATTAAAGCATTACATGTAAAGCTGAAAGATACCTAAAGCTTCAACACTATGGTAACAGTTTAAATAAACTGAAATATATCCACCCATCAGATTGGAGATGTTTATCTGCTGCTAATTTCTATATTATCTATGTTTCTACTGTGAATATGTATTAATTTTGCTGGCTAAGAACTTTACCCATAATGACGCAATGAGGTAGATACTATTATCCCCATTTTAAATATGAGGAAACTGAGGCACAAAGTGGTTAAATAGCTTGCCCAGGGTCACACAGATAGCAGGTCATGGAATCAGAATTTGTCTTAAGTTGACCTAGCTCCAGGGTCTGATGATTGAACTACTTTGCAAACATTCACATTTTTACAATAATTTAAAGCAAAATGTTAGATAATCTATAATTACTTGCACTACAAATTCTTAAAGAAAGAGGACCTTTATGGGCCAGATTTTCAGGGCAAATCAGGAGGCACACGGTGAAGCCAAAAGTCCTCTCGTGTCTCACGAGGTTGTCCCTTTTTGTTTGGATTTTCAGTCAGATTATCTGAAAAGTTATCTATTTCCTCCTCATCACCATCCTCTTCCCTCAACACACACAAAAACACAGCGTTATCGAATTCTCATGCTGCAATTTGGCAACACTCTTGTTCCCTTCCTGGCCCCAAGAATTTTTTTTCTGCTCCTAAAAGCCAAGATAGGTCCTACACAAACAACTCCTCAGGTCTGTCTAGACATATTAAAATTTAACTCACAATCCAGTATAAGATAAAGAATGTTCCATTTCCCTTACACACAGAAATGTATACTATTTTCCAGGACATTACAAGGTAATTTGTATAATTAATTAAATTCTTAATGTAAGTTCTTTAAAAGATGTTTTTAAAATACAAAAGACTCTTAACAAACTATGGTGCATCACATATGAATAGGCAAGATTACAGGATCCCTTCCTGTGTATCATGTGACATTCCTGTTCTGGCCTCCAAACAAAAGCCTGACAGATGTCAGTGCTTGTAGATAACACTGTGAACCATCTGAGCCATCTAGGGAGCTTTGAGATTTCTGTAAGGGTGCACAGATGATCAAGTTTCAAGGCACTAGAGAAATGTTTTCTATATCTTATAGGAAAAAATCAGCATAAAGCAAGCTCTAGCCATCTGTTATTCTAAAATTGGACACTTGATCAGGTTAAAAAGAAGTGAAGTTCCTGCTGGTGGAAGTAGGAATTTAGACTACTAGATAAAATATTACCACTAGTGATGAAATTATCTTATTAAAGAACAATGACAGCTTTCTAACTTCAGGGACCGATAATAATGCTCCTCAGTTACAGTTCATAAAGGAGTATGTTATTCTGTTATCCCAGACCTTATTAAAGACAAGCCTCTCTTACTGAAGGGTGGTTTTACACCTAACTGACAAGTTAGATTAGTCCATATTTCCAATAGACAGATATATACATTATCATATCCTGTATTGGTGTTTTTTTTTTTTACAAAAGTGGACCTAACAAAAGATTGCCTTTCCTAGGAATGAGACTAGTTAGTTAGTATGATATCCTTCGATGATAAAGATTTATCAATAAACAATCCTAAAATTCATATGTAACCATGAAAGATCTCAAATAGCCAAAGCAATGTTGAATAAAAAAGAACAAAGCTGAAGGAATCACACTACGTGATTTCAAAATATACTACAAACTACAGTAATTAATTGACTTTGCAAAAACAGCCTGATCCCAAATGAACACAAACACTGCAAACTTCTTTCACTACATTTAAAAAAACTAGCAACTAGTCACTTCTAATGAGCCTGTGAAGTAAAGTAGAATATAAATATGTTAATTTAGTTATGTTTTTATGATATGAATTTTATGAAACAGTGTGACAACTACTCCATATATTAGACAAACTTCCAGGGTGTAAAGATTCAATAACATGATTGTTAATATTCTGTTCACAAGTTGGGATTGCATATGGCACTGATTTCTGCAGACATGTGAAATCCAATCCAACTACGATATATTAAAAGGCTTATATTCTTACCATGTTTTAACAATGCTCCTAATTTCCTTTATGCATGGCTCTAAAGCATCTTTATGAATGAATGAATTTATGAACAAATCTAAAACATATATAGATTCCCAGAAAGATGAACCAGTAGGTTCTAGAGCAAATTAAGCCTGAAATACCCTTGGAGGCAAAAATGACCAAACTGAGGCTGCCCTATTTGGGGCACATCCTGAAAAGGAAGGGTTCTTTGGTAAAGACAATGCTGGGAAAAGTTAGAAGGCAGCAGGAAAAACACATATGAGATGTATTGACTCTACAAAAGAACCCACAGGCGTGAGTCACAGGAGCTGAGCAGTGGTGTTGAGGACAGGACATGGTGAACGTCACTCATTCATAGTCACCAAGAATCAGAGCTGGCTCTACAGCCCAACTCTCTCTCTCTCTCTCTCTCTCTCTCTCTCTCTCTCTCTCCCTCTCTCTCTCTCTCTCTCTCTCTCGCTCTCTCTCTCTCTCTCTCTCTCACACACACACACACACACACACACACAAACGTCTTTAACAAATGATACTGAGTTGTTACAAGTGAATGTGGCGTCGAAAAATATTTAAATCCTAAAGTACTAGCATCAGCTTTGCAATGAACATAAAGTTGGATCAACATAAAGTCATAAATCTCATACTTCCATACTGCTAAATCATTTGGGTAACTATATATCTTCCTACAAACAGCACCTAATGCTATGGCATTCATTTACAATCTGTCATAAGAAATCTCATCCCATACCAAGTCTACTAGTATTCTCTCTCATCAACTAATACACTCTCCCTATTAATCACCTTTACTCAGCTTGCTTCCCCTTTATATATTCTTCCTACTCCTTAGCATATGCACTTTTGGTTGTTTCTTTGTTTGTTTGTTTGGTTTCCTGTTCACACAAAGGCATATGTGATATATGTAACTGTTGATCCCAATTTCAAGGAACTCAGCAACTCCAGAGGTTCATATGAATCTTCTGGAATTAATACTCTACTTTGTGAATTCTAGGACACTGATATGGCACAACCCAGCAAGGATGGACAATTTGACTCTGAGATAATGATTTTATTTCTTTCTCCCTTCCATTGTCTCTCATCCTGAAATGATCCTAAGTAGCAAACATAACAGAAAACTTAAGAGAAAAATGATTTTTAAAAAATGTATACTTTCTAAATCTTGTTCATATACAAGGCATTTTTAAAGGTTCTTTGATTTTAATAGTTGTTTATCTAAGTTGGTTTGTCTTATAAATATTGCCTATATAATCTCTCTCAAAAAAAGGAAAAAAATGAATTTGTTATCCATTGATGATAACTACATTGCTATCCAAATGGATCACTGTCAGGCAAGTTTCCTGTCTCTGTGATCATGATCTTTTGGGTCCCATTATTCCTCTATCTAGTGTTCTCTAGAAAAAGGCCATCTGGACCCCAAATTTGAAAAAATGAGGAGGAGCCCCAACAGGACAATTTCTTAAAAACTTCCACAAAGGAAAGTGAATTATTTGAATCAAAAGTCAAGTGATTTATTTCCTAGAATATATGCTCTCTAGGGCCAAGGATAATATTTAATCAATTTTATATAGTAACAGCATAGTTCGAGAAATATTAGAAATACTATTGTCTGCTTTCTTTGTCCATGATAATTATACAGAGTAACATTTATAGGAAGAAGTAAAGATGAGGCCTGACACATCTGCTTACAATTGTCATCATGTTTAAATAAAAATAACCCTAAGCCTTACCAGGCTGATAAACTAGATAAATGGTCCTTAGTGGAAGTGGAAATAGTGGCTGAAAAACTGGACAAGAAAGGACATTGCGGAGTCCAGTTCTCTGGAATAGTAGCTTTGGATTAACCTGAGGCTCATTTGAATTATTGCCGGATTTATGGAAATTGAGGCGATGAACTTAAAACATGGTAATTTGGAAGAACAGAGACCACTGGAAAGAGGCAAGACAAATGAGGATGAACTCTGTGAACCACCAGGACAAAGAGGCATCTACATTTCTAGGAGTGTACACCTTTTCTGATTGCCCTGGGCAGTGGTCAGCAAACTCGTTAGTCAACAGAGCCAAATATCAATAGGACAACGATTGAAATTTCTTTTGAGAGCCAAATTTTTTAAACTTAAACTTCTTCAAATGCCACTTCTTCAAAATAGACTCGCCCAGGCTGTAGTATTTTGTGGAAGAGCCACACTCAAGGGGCCAAAGAGCCGCATGTGACTTGTGAGCCGCAGTTTGCCGACCACGGCCCTAGGTTGCTCTGCCACCACTCTTTCCTTCTTTTTCTTTTTTTAGTATGTTTTTATTGCTGAGAGAGAGAGAGAGAGAGAGAGAGAGAGAGAGAGAGAGAGAGAGAGAGAGAGAGAAACATCAATGTGAGAGAGATACATCCATTGGCTGCCTCCTACACACCCCCTACTGGGGATCAAACCCAAAACCTGGGCATGTGCCCTGACTAGGAATCAAACTGGAGACCTTTGGTGCATGGGAGGACACTCAACCAACTGAGCCACATCGGCCAGGGCTGCCACCACTCTTTTCAAGTCAAAGGATGGGCCCAAGGTGGGCAGCAAAAGTAGCTTCCCATGGGGCTGAACCCCTGGACACAGTGCAGGCCAAGACCTAGGCGAGTCCATAGTTCCTCAATGGAATTTCACATACATTCTACTCCTCCATAAAGTTATAGCTCAAAATCATCAGTTTTCTCCCATGATTTTCATTTATTAGTTTTACCATTAAAATGGATTAATTATAAATTGTATTTTCATATAACAAACTAAAAATATGAAGGGAAAAAATGGTTCCACTCTAGCTGGTTTGGTTCAGTGATTAGAGCATTGGTCCACAGACTGAAGAATCCTGGGTTCGAATCCGATCAAGGGCACATACCTGGGTTGCACACTTGCCCTGGCCCCCGTTGGGGTGCATGCAGGAGGCAACCAATCAATGTGTCTCTCTCTCATCGATGTTTCTGTCTCTCCCCGTCTCTTCCACTCTGTCTAAAAACCATTAGAAAAAATATCCTCGGGTAAGGATTAACAACAACAAAAATATTCAATTAATTTACTAGGGTTCATTCAGAAAACTTCAGAGTTAGTTACTGGTTAGTAACTTTAACCAGTAAATCACACTATTTTCTAGTAGCATAAGCCAAAATAACTACTGCCACATTTTATTTTTTTAATATATTTTTATTGATTTCAGAGAGAAAGGGAGAGGGAGAGAGAGATTAGAAACATCAATGATAAGAGAGAATCAATGATCAGCTGCCTCCTGCATACCCCACCCCTACTGGGGATTGAGCCTGTAACCAGGCACATGCCCTGACAAGGAATCGAACCTCAACCTTCTGATTTATAGGTCCATGCTCAACCACTAAACCACACCAGCTGGGTGGGCATCAAAGAGGTAATTAAGTTTAAAAGAAGCTGTTATGGTGGGCCTAATCCAATAGGGCTAATATCCTTATAAGAAGAGAAAGACACAGCAAGAATGCATGCACACAGAGGAAAGACCACATGATGACACAACATAGCAAGAAGGCAGCCGGCTCTCTGCAAGCCAAGGACAGAGGCCTCAAGAGAAACCAAACCTGCCAACAACTTGGTCTGAGACTTCCAGCCTCCAGAACTGTGAGAAAATGAACTCTGTTGTTTAACTCTGTGGTACTCTGTTACAGCAGCCATGGTAATCTATTACAAAGGGGAAACCCACCAATTAAAAAAAAAAGATTCAGAAGACATAACAAAAACACCTGAAGAAACAACACTAAACTACGGTGTCTAAAGATGCATACCTGGGTAATAGAACTATGAAAAATACAAGGAAGTGATTCCTATAAGTTAGAATAATACAGGCTCCCTTTACTTTACATGGCTCCAGTACAGACAATTCCAGTTCTCTCAGGTTAACTGATACCAGTCCTCCAACAGCATGGTTCAAATCTCATTTACGAACAGTGCATGAAGTTTGAGAAACTGCATAAAGTCAAACCTCACTAATAGCTCTTCACAATGCAATTAATAGATGTGCATCGTGACCACTGACCAATCACATCACTTCTTTCAAAGTCTCTCATTGATCAGTCACTCCTCGTGTTACTTAGTTCACACACAAACAACAAACCATGTATTTGTGCTGCCTCCTTGTCTCCCAGTGACAAACCCACATAATATTTTATCAAAATTAACAACTGAAAGAGGAAAGTGGCCAACAAAGAAGAAAGTGCAGCAGAGAAGTGAAAAGTGTTAATATCTGGAAGCAAAATTGAATGGAATGGGACAGAGTTAGAGAAGAACGCTGGCCATGGGACTGCTACCACTTGAAGAAGCTAGATGTGCAGCCAGGGGAACTTAAGGGAACTTACCTACATGAATGAGGAAAGTGTTTGAGGTGAAAAGGATGAAGAGACAATGCTGGCAAAAACTTCACATTAAAATAACTCTTGGAGATCCTTTACAACACAGAAAGCACAAAGAATAAATTTTGCAAACTGATCCAAACTTCAAAAAAGGAGTCTGAAAAATCCATCAAGGCATAGAAAAGATGTATATTCTGTGCCATAAGGTAGAGGATGGGAAGAAGGTGGCAAACTGTTCAAACTACTCTTGATATGTTTTTACAAAGAAATAGAAGTTTAATCCTCAATGTGGCTAATGGTTTAAACGACAGTGTACTGAAGTTCACTACTTTTTCATTTCCCAATCTATATATATATAAAAGCCTGAGAGACCAGTTGACCGAATGTCCAAACAACCGGTTGACCAGTTGCTATGATGCACTCTGACAACCAGGGGGCAGATGCTCAATGCAGGAGCTGCCATGACACACACTGGCCATTTAAAAATAAACGGCACCACAGACCCTGGCGCCAACAAACCAACACTCGGCTTCCCCCAGCTGGGACACAGGCCCGCCACCATCCCGGAGCAACACCCCATCAAATCGCAGCCAACGCTGCTGAGACCCCATGGCACAAAATGTGGCCCACAGCCCAGCCCAGCCCAGCCCAGCCCAGAAATTTACTTTGCAGTTACTTTGCGAGGAGGGAGGGATGCAACACAGGCGGAGTTTCTGGGGTGACTGGCAAAGTTCTACTTCCCCACCAGCATGGCAGTTACAAAGGTATTTGCATTATAATAATTTGTTAAGCTAAAAAAAAAAAATGTTTCTGTGACTCAAATCCATGAGAGCAGGGGACTAGTCTATGAGGAACCAACCATCTGTGGTCACCTTCCTAAGAGAGGGGGGGAAAAGTAGGAAAGTGAATTGACAGAGGGCACAAAGGCTGCTGTCAGACATGAAACCAGAACCCAGGCCTTCCTGGCAGCCAGGGCTGCACTCCTTTCTTCAAAGCCTGCCAGTCTCCCATGAAACAGACTTCCCCAAAAGGGCATCTTTATTGTCCATTTCCAAGAAAGGTAATTCAGCTGGGTTTGAATGTGGAGGCCTGGGGTTTTAAGCTACATTACTTAATGCTAACCAGAAAGAAAAAGACAAATAAATAGGGAGCCCAAAGGAAAGTCATTGACCATAAATTTTTTTCCTAAATTATTTTTCAGGTGGAGAGGCTGGGCTTTGCAGAGAACAGTAAAACATTTTGCTTCCCTGATCCTAGGGCAACAACATATGCAAACTTAACCAATGCCATTTATTCTGTGGGGCCCAGGCAGCGCTGCTGTGGATTTATGATAACAGAGTTGGTTACAATCAATACTTGGTCTTTTCTTCTAGATTTAGCACAATAACATAACATTTCCCGCCTCACTCACTAGTAGTAAATAGCCTCTAATGTAGCTTTTTACATACCAAATCCATCATGGCTTCTATTTGCTTACTGCATTGGGAAATGTGTTTTCTCTCCACTTTATACACAGCTTTCATTAACACTACCAAGTATACCTTACAGAACTGGGATATTAACTTTCATCCAATTTAGTTGGCTAGTAAATTCAGAACAAATACTAAAAGTCTCTAATGATTTATTCTCTTACTCCCGAAGTAAATATCCCTGACATTAAGGCAATTTCAAAAGCCTGGAGAAAGAGGGACATAGTAAGAAAAAACATTCATAGTCTAATACAATATTTTATAGTCTATTTTTAAATGCACAAACCCCTGGTTACTTTTAACACACCATTCATTTACAGCACAGTGTTGTATTTTTGAGTCTTCAAACACTAAGAGAAGAACATAAATTAGTGAACTTACGATTCTAAAATACAGAAATCCACTGAGCATCAAGACAATTTGTTTTGGGTATATCAAAATAATAGTTATTATAATTAAAATATTATTCAGTTATTATTATAAAGATATTTGTAACTATGTGTGGTGATGGATGTTAACTAGACTTTTGGTGAAGATCATTTCACAATATATATCAAATCATTATGTTGTACACCTGAAACTAACATAATGTCACATGTCAATTACATCTCAACTTAAAAAACATACCAATAATCTAAAAAAATGAATTTTCAAAGCCATAAACTTTCTTTTCTTCAAAATGGCCTTTTCTCAAGGATTTAGTAAGAGAAAGAAAGGAAATTCTGGTATCTAAAGATCAGTTAGACCCGTTCCATATTTTGGAGGAGGGGAAAGGCATGACTTAGAGCTATCATTTTAGTAACAATAGTATAAGAGAAAGTGTTCCACAACAGTATTCCTAACCTTCCTGGCAATGATGGGCTCCTAAAAGGAGGGTATACTCTGAATTTTATTAATTCTAATCACATATTATATATCCTGGATCTAAGGGAACTCACTATTTAAAGGAAGTCCTTGATAATCTCATATAGGATATTTGAAATGTTTTTGCAATAAATTTCCCTAGATGTGTCCCATCAGGAAGGTATCTAATTAGCTGTAAATCCCTCATTGGGTAATAAAGTGTTTACTTACATTTCAAAGTACAAAATACCCTGGCTTACATCCAATCAAACATCTAGATTTTGTTTCAGCAGGGTAGCAAAGATCAAAACTGTTTAAAGCACCTGATTTTCAGTTTTAAAACAGTGCAACATAGCTGCACTCACATCAAGAATGACTGATTCTCCCTTCAAGCCTTTATCTATGTATTTTTCGGCAGGGGGGAGAGGGGGCGTTGGGGAAGAGGGGAGAAGGGGGTCTCACTTTTTTCTGTCTTGTTTAAAAACCCACCAGGTGCCAGGGGATTTAGCTATTATTCATTACTGGTTTTGCAGCTCTTTACTAAGTTTTTGAATACCAAATGGAAGAAAACAAAGGCTTCAGTGAGCGAGCCATTCATTAAGTATCCCATAACCCAGGATAATACATTATGGAGATTAAGGAAATTATAAACAATTAAATAAGCATCCGTTCTTAAAAGTACCTATAAAGCACCAGGACTTAGGTTCTTCCTCTCTTGGTAACTCCTTCTGCTAATAACTTTTACCTTGATTTTAAGGAGACAGCAGAGGGCCATATGCTAATATTAACTCGAATAGGTGTCCTGTATTCCAATGGAAACCAGTCACATTTGCTAAAGCCCCAGGGCCAACTTTCCTATCATTATTTCTGTTTGGAAGCAGAGCCACAGATGGCTCTATAGGTGGTGAAGTCAGGCAGTGAATGATTTGATTTATGGGATAAGCCCACTGGCTGGGTCTCTCTGCACATGTTCAGAATGCTGATGATTAACACCCGCTGGGCATTCCCCTCTTCCTTCCAAGCTCCCCTATCAAGTAGGCAAGGCTTCAATAATGGGTGAGACAAGAAGCATATCTCAACTGGTAGAGAAACTATTTCTAGGGACCAAAAGACAAGTTGCCACAAGGGTCTGAGCTGCTTAAAGGATAGGCCACCTGCACCCTCCTCCCCGCCCCCCCCCCCCATTCCGATGCAGGTGTTATTAAATGTGCACCTCCCCGGACCTATCAAATCAGCATCTAGGGAGGAGAGAGGGGATCTTGGAATTTTAGTAGATTCCCCAGATGATTCTTATGCATAAATTTGAAAAGTATTGGTCTAAGGAAGATAGATAGATAACTAGAAGATACATTTAGTAACTTGTCTGAAATAATCCTATCTAATAAAGAGAGAATATGCTAATTAACCATCACTCCATCACAAAGATGGCTGTACCCACAGCTGAGGCCAAGTTCCCATAAGGAGCCTTAACAAGTAATCAGCAGGGACCTGAGGCTACGCCCTCCCCCGCCCCTGTGGGGCCTGACAGGGGACCTCAAGATGCACTTCCCGTCCTGGTGCTGGGCTAGGGGACCTGAGGCTGCTTCCCTTGCCCCAGTGCCAGGCCGGGGGACCTGAGGCTGTTCCCCCCTCCTGGTGCCAGGCCGGGGGACCTGAGGCTATGTTCCCTGCCTGGCAGGGCTTGACAAGGTTGGGACAAGCCAGGTCTGGATCTATCCCAATGAGGGGGGCGTGGGGGCCAGCCGGGTCTGGGTTTCACAAGATTTTGAGGTGCATGTGGGTGGGCAGGGACTTGACTCTGGGTCCCGTGGTGTGCCCCAGACTCTGACAGGAGGAAGGTTTTCATATACATTTTACTAATCTTCTTTCATCTCTGACACTTCTATTAAAGGGCAAATAGCAATATTAAATTATTTCCTCTAATTAATCCCCTTTAAATATGCACGAATTTCATGCACCGGGCCACTAGTTTCATATAAAATCCACTTTACTATAACTAACTCATTAGGCAGTTTCATTATTCCCATTATGATGGTGAGTTAACTAGGTCAGGGAGATTGATAACTGGGAGCAGCTGCTCCCATACCAAGTTATGCTCATTTAAGTCTACAGAAGGGGTCAGCAAACTTTCTGTAAAGGAGTAGATAGTAAATACAGGAAGTGTTGTGGGCTACATGATGGCTGCAACAACTACTCAGCTCTGCCAGAGGAGTGTGAAAGCAGCCACAGACAGTACGTAAATGAATGAGTATGGCTGTGTCCTAATAAAACTTTGTTTATGCAACAGCTAGATAGATTTGGCCCATCGCTATAACATACTGTACTTTGGTCTAGAGCAGTGGTCGGCAAACTCATTAGTCAACAGAGCGGCAAACCTCGGCTTGAGAGCTGCATGAGGCTCACGAGCCAAGGTTTGCCGACCACTGGTCTAGTGCAAGCATGTCAAACTCGCAGCCTGCATGCCTCCCACTGGCCACGACTTTGATATGTTTGGTAGTGCATCTTTAATTCCAACATGGGCACCATGAAATAGTTTTTTTAAAAATACAACTGAAAAAATGGTAAATATTATTTGGACCCTTTTCTTAAGTAGAACAGCCCAATCTCAACCAGTAATGGATAAATGAAGCATTACTAGAGTTAGTATACACTGTGGACCATTTTTCAATGACTCCAACTGGGTACTAGGATCTTTCACATGATGTTTCATTAATCCCTCAATATGTCCCATCTGTAGCTGTCAGATGCTGGATAGAACCAAATGGCATACTCGGAGGCATAAATTTACTTCAAGCAAATATGATAAATAGGTCCAAATCTTATCACTTTGGTTTCTCTTAAGAGCAAATAAGTACAAGTGACACGTACATTTTGTGATTGTGTAATACATTCCAAGGCAAAGACTGCTTTTTTTTTTTGAGAAGAAAGCTTCACATGCCTATTACCAGTCGCTTAAAGTAGTTTTAAACTGTTATGATAACATTCATGAAGCCAATAAGACATGCATATTCTTGTTCTCTGCTAATCTTCCTCTGTTCCATTTTTCTCAAATGTACATTTCTCTACATGGTTGGATGACTTTAATTTACTTTGAGTAAATTAAATATGCTTCAGCTCCTAATAAATATATGAACCTAAATGGCTTAATCCCATTTTTATTTGCTTACAAGGCAATTATGATACAATTGTTTCCATATAGGAGTCTCACACTACAAGATAACATTTTATATACAGATGTTTGTAAAGTGAGAAATAAATTATATGAAGGCAGTTACACTTAACTGACCAGTAAAACTAGCACATTGGTATTAGGTCTGATCAAATAATTGAATCGATACCCCCTCCCCTGGGAACTGACCTTTAGGCCACTTCACAATGGTCGCTACACTTGCTAAGACTATTATCTCTCCCCTCCGGACTTTCCCGGAATTCAGACCTGCACAGAGAATTCTCCGCTCAGCAAAAGCCTGCCTAGAGTCCTTTAAAAAACTCTGACTGCCCTAGCTGGTTTTGCTTAGTGCATAGAGCGTTGGCCTGTGGACTGAAGGGTCCCAGGTTCGATTCTGGTCAAGGGCACATGCCAGGGTTTCAGGCTCCATCCCCAGTTGGGGGCATGCAGGAGACAGCCGATCAATGATTCTCTCTCATCATGGATGTTTCTTTCTCTCTCTCTCCCTCTCCCTTCCTCTCTGAAATCAATAAAAATATATTTTAAAAAATAAAAATATAAAAATAATAAAAATCTCTGACTCCTGGTCTTTGGGGGCTGACGCCATTCTGAGGCTAAGCCCATCTGGTATCCAGATGACCTAATAAATTCATAATTCTTCACTCATTTTGGCCTCATGCGTTCCTCCTTTGGTGTCCCTATCAATTGGTATAAAAGATAGCTACATATCCACCAAAGAGTTCTGTTCCTCTTTCAAAGTAAATGATTATTGCTCAGAAGCAGCTGTCCAGCCAGGACTACATTTCCCAGCCTCCTCAAATTGAGGTTGGATTATTAATTGGTTCTGGACAATGAAATGCATGCAGAAGTGGCGTTTTTACTCACTGGTGGAGTTAATCAATCTCGTTTGCCTTTTCCCTACTCTGCTGCTTTTTGTGACACTCACTGGAGGCTACATGTTAAAGATGGTGGCATTACAAGAGTTTGGTTTTTTTTTAAACCCTGAGTCACTTACAGAAGAGCTAACTAGCTCTGGCTGGTGTGGCCCAGTTGGTTGAGCATCATCCCATGCACCGAAAGGTTGCCAATTCAATTCACAGTCAGGGCACATACCCCAATTGCAGGCTCAATCCCCAGGTAGGGGGCGTCGGATTGAAGGGTCCCAGGTTTGATTCTGGTCAAGGGCATGTACCTTGGTTGCGGGCACATCCCCAGTGGGGAGTGTGCAGGAGGCAGCTGATCAATGTTTCTCTCTCATTGATGTTTCTAACTCTCTATCTCTCTCCCTTCCTCTCTGTAAAAAATCAATAAAATATTTTTTAAAAATAAGTTTTTAAATTGACATGAGACATATTATCCCTGACAAAGAAAGAAAAATAACTTAGTTTTGTGAAAAATCTGTATTGAAATTTTTCAAGTTGATTTTTTATAATTAGGTTTATTTTTTATTCTCAATAATAAATTCAAATCACTATTATATAAGTATGACATCATAGGTCACCCCATGTCACTACATTTTTACCTCTCATTAAGCAGATATTTTAGATAGTAGAGCATCTAAGTAATTTTACTATGGGGCCCTAGCCAGTTTGGCTCAGTGGACAGAGTGCTGGTCTGTGGACTGAAGGGTCCTGGGTTCAATTTCAGTCAAGGGCACGTACCTCAGTTGCAGGCTCCACCCCAGCATGGGCCAAGGTCAGGGTTCGTGCAGGAGGCAACCAATTGATGTGTTTCTCTCACATCAATATTTCTGTCTGTCTTTCCCTCTCTCTTCCACGCTCTCTTAAAATCAATGGGAAAATATCCTCGGGTGAAGATTCAGATAAATAAATAAATAAATTCACTATGGGAACAAAGTATTCTTTTTTTTAAAAAATATATTTTATTGATTTTTTACAGAGATGAAAGAGAGAGGGACAGAGAGTTAGAAATATCAATGAGAGACATTGATCAGCTGCCTCCTGCACGCCCCCCACTGGGGATGTGCCTGCAATCCAGGTACATGCCCTTGACTGGAATCGAACCTGGGACCCTTCAGTCTGCAGGCCAACGCTCTATCCACTGAGCCAAACTGGCTAGGGCCAAAGTATTCTTTTTAAAATACATTTGATTAATACTGACTTGTCTTGTGTAATTTTAAACACTTCCCAGCTGATTTAATTATTTTTCGGATTATGAACTTAATATATGTTCATTGCAAAAGCCTATAAAATCTCCATAAAGATAAAGAGGGGAAGAAGCCCCAATACTCCCAAACTCACCACCTAGAAGCAATTTCCTTGTATATCAGATTCCCGTGAGACTTTCCTAGTGTTAGAATACAATACAGACATTTTTTAAAACTCAACTCTCTAATTCACTTAAGAATAAAAATTTTCTGACCTTGGAATCACATTTTAGATAAAATGGTACTTTGGTTTATATTCTAGAATGTGAATACACGTACACACTGTCTTAAAGGACACTACGCAGTAAGCTACTGATCCTATCTAATAAAAGAGTAATATGCAGATTGACATCACTCCAACACACAAGATGGCTGCCCCCATGTGGATACAAGATGGCCACCACAAGATGGCCAGCAGGGGAGTGCAGTTGGGAGGGACCAGGCCTGCAAGGGAGGGCAGGTGGGGGCAATCAAGCCTGCAGGGGAGGGCAGTTAGGGGAGACCTGGCCAGCAGGGGAGGGAAGTTGGGGGTGACCAGGCCTGCAGGGAAGGGCAGTTGGGGGGGACCCAGGCCCTGCAGGGGAGAGCAGTTGGGGGGAACCAGGCCTGCAGGGGAGGGCAGTTAGGGGCAAACAGGCTGGCAGGGAAGTGGTTAGGGAGTGATCAGGCTGGCAGGCAGAAGCAGTTAGGGACAATCAGGAAGGCAGGCAGGCGAGCAGTTGGGAGCCAGGAGTCCTGGATTGTGAGAGGGATGTCCAACTGTCCGTTTAGGTCCGATCCCAGTAGGACATCCCTCGAGGGGTCCTAGATTGGAGAGGGTGCAGGCTGGGCTGAGGGACACACACTCCCTCCCGTGCATGAATTTCATGCACCAGGCCTCTAGTACCCATAATAAAAGGAAATCATCCAGTTACATCAGATTAACAATCTCATTAGTTCTTGCTGGTACACAGACCATCAGGATGATTGGAGGGCACCTCTCTCCAGGACTGTGGAAGAAAAAAGTATTGCTTTTACACTATGAGTATATATAATTTCACAGAACTATACACTTTTTAAAGAAATGTTTTGGTCTGGTCCCCTTATTTAATAAAACCTGAGGCTCTGAGAAACAGTCTAGAGCTCCACAGTGAGTTGATGGCCAGGACTACCCCAGGTTTCCTAATGTCCGTCTCACGTCCTTATCTTCCCAAGGCCCAGGATGTGCTCCTCCACCTCCTACAGCCTCATCCAACCCGACCACATGACAGAGAGGAGGGTCCCTAAAGCTAATGTGGAAAAGGTCACAACCTCAGGAGAACTAAGTTCTTTATTCACCTTTTATCTACTTCCTATCTGTAAGGAAAATGGACCTTATCCTTTTGTCTCTATTAATTTTAGAAACATTTCTCAAAGCATATGTCCTTCACAAAACAAATACAACAAAAAGGCCTTGCTGGTTCCTGTTTAGCTATTAAGATTGATTTACTTTAAGCTACTCTATTCATGTTACTATTTGCTAATCTCCATTAAGTTCACTTTTTTTGTTTGTTTGTTTACCATCATGGACAGAAAGATTTTCCATAATCTTTTCCATTTTTGAACTGAGGACAAAAATCAGTGATGTAGAAACTGAGTTAAGTCCATTCAGCTGCCAATCAACTCCTAAATTTAAATGTTTTAATCCTTACACACTCTTCCTAGTTTTATATACAACACTGAGTCAAGCATTTCCCAAAGTACTTTGTGTCTAGAATATCATATTCTAATACTTAAATGGATGTTCAAATTTTGTCAATGTTCTAGGTAAAAGAGTAGCAGACAAAAAGGGGGAAAGAATTTATTCGAACCCACGTTTTATTATCTAAACCATAAGATGTTGAAAATTAGATATAATCAGTCTAAACCATAGAAAGATTAAGAAGGCACAATATGTTAAAAATAGTCCTAGCCGGTTTGGCTCAGTAGACAGCCTGGGAATGTAAGGGTCCCGGGTTTGATTCTGGCCAAGAGCATACACCTGGGTTGCATGGGTTGGGGGCATACAGGAGTCAACCCATTGATGATGTATCTCTCTCACACTGACGTTTCTCTCTGTGTGTCTCTCCCCCTCCCTTCCACTCTCTCTAAAAATCAATGGAAAAATATCCTCTGCTGAGGATAAATAAATAAAATGCTGATGGGACTCTTCCTCTAGAGAGCACGCTCCTGCCTTTCCCTTTTCCCTCTTCTTCCCCTCAAGTGTGTTTCCTTTGGTTTTCTCTCTCCTAAGCCCCAAGGGCCCTTCTTTTGTTTCTGTAACTTGTTTCCTGAGCCTACGCAGCCCGGCTAGCTCAATTCTACTGCCTCTCTACTTTCTAGGTAAACTTTCTCTTATCATTTAAGTTCTTGACTCTGGAATCTTTCTTTGCCAAACTCAAGAACCAAGGTCCAGTTTTACTACCAACACCACTGATAACACAACCATTAGAATTATCCTTAAAAAAAAAAACACCTGACAATTTATGGGCATCAAATGGAAAAAAAGAAACATTTTGTTAACAAGAATCACATTGTTTCTCCACTCCATACAAATATTCAGTTATTTATAGAGGGGGAAAACATTAGGATAAGCAAATAAAACCAAGAGATAAAAATTGTATCCACCCATATTTATTTCAAGTTGTAAGCATCACCTATGGTTCTGTACAGGCTTCCCAACGATAAACGTTGGAAGAAAGCAACAATGAAAATCAACAACCACACTAGGAAAATACGACTTTTCAGTGTATTCTCACAAATTGTTAAAATATCACCAGGTCCTAGATTAGGCCTGGACAGTAACAGGACAGGGGAGGAAAGGTCTGTGCTTTCTAAAAGGCACCATGACAGTCATCTGCGACATCGTTATTCAGGTCAGCTTTCCTTGGAGGGTTAATAGGTACCATTCATTGAAAGGAAACATTGTGGTGCCGTTGAACATAACTGTTTCATCTGCAAAGATGATCTGTCTCTCTGTGCTGTAAGTATCTACAGAAACCAAATCCTACTCGAAACATTTTCGGGCCTGAAACCCAGGGCCAAACTTCCCAAGACAAAGTACCTTCCTCCTGAACTCAGAAGTGCACTGGTCCAGGCTCGGGCCTCCATTTTCTTGAGACTTATATTTCAGGACCTTCATAGATGCCTTTTAATATATACATTATCTACTTTAATCCTCTTAATGACCCTACAAGGAGGCTTTAGCCATTCCATTTTATATAGACGAGAAAACCATACAGCCTACTCTACACAGTAGCTTAACCTGAGGCCATTTCAAGCAGACCAATTCCCAAACTGTACACCAGGACTCGGGGTGCTGTAGTAAATCCATAGGGGCAACTTAGGATATTTAAACATTTCAAGGAAAACATACGTAGTGTACTTAACATGTTGGACACTGCTGAATCTACAGAGTGGAGGTAGTTCACAGTCTCCACATTAGATCACATTGCATTCATATCAATGGCATCATATCTTCGCAGAGTTTGGGTTTTAGTGGTTGCAGTGATAAAAAGCAAGTGCTGCAGAAAAATTAATGTGGAACAGGAAATGAGAGTGGTGGGATACAGTCTGATCCTAAGATTTGAAAAGTAGTGCAGACACATCTTGTTGCTAATTGTGGTTATATTAAGAATGATATTTTAAAAATGTTTTTCTTTCAATTGTGTGTATTATTTTTTCAAACATCTTCTATGTTGTTTGGGCACAAGTACTCATTACGTTGTCTGACCCCCAACTACTACTTAACCTAGGGCAGTTCGAAAAAATTACCGAGATACTATGGCAGCAGGAACCAAATTCAGGAATCTCTGCTTTAACAAGTAAGTGACAGAGTTGTGAGCACTGGGTGACCCTGAAGAAATGACGGGAAACAAAGTCCGTAACACAAACATCATAATCAGAAAAAGAAGAATTTGTGTTAAAACCATTGTTAAAGGTCCCTCTCAAACAGCTTAATCCTTCAAATCCCAAACAATGTCCCCTGGATAATTTGTATAAAAAAACAAATTCAAAGACACAGCATGCAAATTACTGTTTTTTTCCAATTCTTGGGGACTGGAGCAAAGCTTTTAAAATTATAGGCTCCAAGCTATGTTGAAAGAGACTGGGCTTCCCCTACACAGACAGAACACACCCGTCTGCAGCAAGGAGAGGGGGCGCCCGCCCAAAGGTAAGGGGGGACGGCAGGGACTCCAGAGACTGCCACATCCCAGCACTTCGATACAGTCAGCTTTTTTGTGGTTTTCATCCTACTCTCAATAATTGCTTTTAATTTCTGTAAGACTGCTCCAGGCTATTGTGTAAATCCTAGCTTGGTAACTTCCCTCCCCCAGAGTTTTCCGCATGTCAACCAATGGTCATTAAAGCAAGTTTGGTGCCAACAGGAATCCCCAATTTGGAGTGTGGGGAAGAAGAAAATCGAAAATTTTATTCATTGTAAAGTGCTCAATTGCGACACAGCAGAGCTGTGAGAACAGCACAGCTGTGAGCTCAATAGTGTTAACTCAATTATGAAATAGCATAGCTGCAAGGCCTGGGATGGGGTGAGGTCCCTCTCTGGCTCAAAAGCTCTACTCTGCTCCTGTGTTTCAGCTTCAGCTCCACCCTGGGAAAACCCCAGGCCTCTACCACAAGAGAAAGTTAAGAACATGTACTGGACAGGAGAGAGAAGGAGCTGACTTATATAGAGAGAAATCCCCACCCCTGACCCCTGATTGGTCCATCCTCATGCAAATGAAGGCTCCAAATCTTCACAGTTTGATTGGGCCAAAAAGCACTGTCCTGGTTGGTCAAAATAGAACTGCTCTGATTGGTCAGTAAAGATGCTAATATGGATATAGATGTGCAGTTTCTATTGGTCAGGGAAAGTCTCAGTCCTGTTGGCTGAAATACAATTCCAAGAACTCCTTTATAAGGGTTGGCTCAGGTGGCAGGAATACAATGCAGGCAAGCAGTTTAATGCATGAGGCAGGTAATTTAGTGCAGGCTTCTCCCACTGTTTAGAAATGGCTGCTAGGCTCTGTTTTTAAATTTGAGTCATTAGCTACCAGGAGTCCTTCTTGGTAGTTATCTTCTTTCTTTGGATCAACACATATCAACTATTAAGTGTGAAAATCAAAGGGAAATGAACACAAATACAAACTAGTGGTTCCTTAGCGGGGAGAATAAGTGAGTAGATGCCATGGGGAGGAGTACTGGGGGATCCAAGGACCTGGAGATGCTCCAGTTTTCCAGTTCCGTGATGGGTACTTGGGTGTGTGTTCTGTTCTTATTCTTTAAATTGTACCTCTAAGTTTTATAATTTCTGAATGTGTATTTCACAGCAGCAACACTATATAGAAGGGCCTTAGGAGTTGGAAGTGTGCCTTGTCTCTAAGCAGAGTTGGATCAAACCCATCTGCTTTTACTTCAGTACATGCTTATCTGTATGGGCTACGGAGAAGTTGATGAGCTTAAGTGGAAAGCTGTGGTTACCTTTGGTGTTACCACAAAGAAGGAGTTAACAAATTAGCATTTCTTTTTTTAAAATATATTTTTTATTGGTTTTTAGAGAGAGGGGAAGAGAGAGAGAAAAACATCCAACTGTTGCCTTCCGTGTGCACCCTTACCAGGCATCAAGCCTGCAAGGTAGGCATGTGCCCTGACCAGGAATTGAACTAGTGACCTTTAAGCTCAAGGGACAACATTAAATCAACTGAGCCACACTGACCAGGGCAATAAATTAGCATTTCTTATCACTCTTGATTTACTAGGTATACCTTCCAACAATATGCAAGTAGTTGGTTTTTTGTCTCTTATTCTTCTTCACCCTATTCTACTCTCTCCTCCTCACTTATGACATAGAGGACAGAAAACTCGATTTTAATTTATACATTAATTTTAAAAAAATAGTTTGTTGTCCATATACTAAGCACCTGCCAGGAATGATACTAGTAGAAGCTAAACATGTATAGTTGCACCTACTAAGGGTAAGAACAATAGGTTGCTATTGCTATTTTAAGGCTGGAAGAGCCTCCGCTCAGGGGCCATCAGTACTGTGTGGGACCCCTGTGGACCCAGGTGTGTCTGTCTCCAGGGCCCAGGTAATTTCCATTGACATTACCTAAACATGAGTATCACCATCCAACTGGTTCACAAAAAGGATGCCTAACGTTTCAGAGCACTAAGCCAGGCATTTTACTTGCATCATTTCATTTTCACGACACCACCGGGTTATGCATTATACGCCCAATTTACCGTTCTAAAACCTAAAGTTCACATAAGCGCGTTTTCCAAAAGCACACACCGAACAAGTGGTGGCATCAGGACTCCGTCTCAAGGCGGATTTCTTCAGCACTCCTTGAACCATCTCACCGAGCCGCAGGGAAACCGTTCTGGACCAGCTTTACGACAGTGAAGCCCCTCTCAGGTGACAAATAACGCTCCACTCCCCCCGCCCGGCCCCCCAGCTACCGGAAGCACCACACCGAAAGTCCCAAGGCAGGAGTGAAGGAGCCACATCGGAAGGCAAACCACAAGCGCGCGGACTTCCTCGGGCCCTGGGGGTTGTCACTCGCCAACTCTACAAAGCTGAGCCCCGGCCAGCGCGGTCTTCCCGGGCAGGACAGCCCCCGCCCTCCCGCGCGGGCACCGCTCCGGCGAGGGGAAGGGAGGCGGACTGCTGGCGCGCCCGAGCCCAGCCTGGTCACTCTGAAGCCGGCCCGAAGGCCCGAGGACAGCGCGGAGCGCCAGGCGACAAGAGAGGATCCTCCTTTGGGCTTGCAAACCGCGTCCGGGAGCCATACCTGGTGACCCCGCAACTCCACCACCACCACTTACTTCAAACTCTTTGAAGTCACTCAAGAAAGAGGAGTGGGTCGAGCAAAGGCGAGAAAGTTCTCTGCTCCCCGCTCCCCGCCCCCCCAAGTCTATATTCTAGGAAGGTAACCAAAGCAAAGCGCTAAGGCAGGGGCCCCAGGAAGACCCCCTCCGGCCCTGGCTTTCCCAGAGGCCGCAGGAAAGAAGGCAACGCGTTCCGTCTGAGTCTCTTCCCCAAGCAGACAGCGGTCTGGGGCGCCGAGGGCGCAGCGCCCCCATCCCCGACGTCGTCCTTCCCAGATCAGAGGTCCCCGGGAGCGGGGGCGCCGGCGCGCAGAACGCACGGTACCTTTTTCTCCTGCGCTGGACGTCCGCGCTGCAGGAACTGATGCCAGGGACCGGGTTGGGGTGAAGGGAGATGATGGGGACGGGCTCCCGCTGGCTCCGGCGGCCCCTGGGCCTCGGCGCCGCCCCGCGCCGCCGCCTCCAGCCGCCCGCTCTCCAGGCTGCACTCCCCGCTCCAGCAAGTTACCTGTGGCCGCGCCCGCCGCGCCGCCGGCTGGGCCCTCCGCCCCGCCCATGGCTCCTAAGCTGGGGTCGCAGCGCCCCGCAGCGGCCGGCGGGACACGGTGGGGGCCCGAGGAGGTGGGGCCTTGGTCTGCAGCCCGCTAGCAGATGGGGCCGCTCACCCTTTGCCCGGGAGGGAGAGGTCTCCTTCTCAGAGCGGGAGGAAAGGGGGCAGCGGTTGCCCGGAGGTTTATGGGGGGAGAAGGGAATTGGAAGGAGGAACCATCCCTCAATCCGTGGCAAGTGGATATTTCAGTATCCTCGTAGTTCATGGAACTGTGGTCGCTCAATGGAATCGAACATCAATGCTGTCTGATCCAGAGGGCTGGGGAGAGGAAAGGAAGCCTTTATTCCTAACAGCTGGACGCAACCATCCTTATGAAACGCAAAACCTTTGAGCCTTCCTGACTCCTATATTCAAAGCACACTTGACATACCATTAACTCCTGTTTTTGTGTTTTTCAGTTACTTCTTCAGTATCTAGACGAGTTCCCGAACATAGTGAACACTCAATAAATTATTGTTGAGCGAATGTATAAATAAAGGGGACCTCAACATTCTCAAGAAGCAGGGCAGGTATCTGCTCTCCAAATATAGAACTCCTTGGGACAAGTTTATTTTGAACCTTTTTTTCTTTTTTATATTTTATTAAAACACATTTTATTGATCTTTTACAGAGAGCAGGAGAGAGGCATAGAGAGTTAGAAACATTGATCAGCTGCCTCCTGCATATCCCCCCATTGGGGATGCGCCTGCAACCAAGGTACATGGCCTTGACTAGGATCCAACCTGGGACCCTTCAGTCGGCAGGCGGACGCTCTATCCACTGAGCCAAACCGGCTAGGGCCTGAATCTTTTTTTTCTTATCCTCTCTAAAACAGGCCTGGTTTCCAGGGGCGGGGCGGGGGGGTGAGGGGGAGAAGTGGGGGATGATGATCTCCTTTCTCTTAAGATATTTGTCTCCCTCTCTCCTTCAGGAAGCATTAGGCAGAGAAGAAAAAAAAAAAAAACCCTACCCAAACCAGGGAAGGGTAAGTGCTCCGGAACTTCCCCCCACAGCTAATCAGAGTTGCCTTCTTCCGATTTGTTCCCCACCTCTGTCATTCACACACGAGGGGGGGCGGGGAGGAGGGGAGGGAGAAGCCACACACACACACACACACACACATCTATTAGAACACATTTCCTTCCTCTGCCCCTCAGGTCCCCTGAATTTCTCTGTGGACAGGTCACTAGGGAGTTCTAGATGGAAAACCCCAAAGTCAAGGTATGTACGCATGACCTTTCAACCAGATCATTTATTGTTATACTTTTCCAAATTCAAGGGTTTTCCTAGTTAGTTTCTTCAATAAACTTGCAAAGATCCAAAGTGCTCTGTTCCTGTGGGAGGCGTTTACAGCCTCATCATAAAGTCACAGTGAGATGGAGTTTTAAGTTACATGTATGAGCAGTCAGAGCAATCGCACATTAATTCTGCTGAAAGGACCAGAATGCCCAAGCCAGCCTGTAAGATACGTGAACGGTCTTGGGAGCGGACCAGTCTGCATTTGTTCCCAGACCTTGATGAATGGGAATTCCTAGCAGGGGGACCTCACGAGTGCCAAAGCAAGCAGTGCATAAGGGCTGTTTGGAGCTCTTGCTTGCTTATCTCCAAGTGGGCACTCAGTTCCTGGGCAACTAATGAAAGGAGAATCCTAACCCTCCCTCTATGTGAGAAAGGCTCCCAGCCTGCAGCTCTGTTCTCACCGCTCTGCTCAGCTCAATCACAGTCAGCCTCATAAATCCACCACACCAACCCCTCCTTCTGCCTCTTGAGAAAGAAGTCTGCTCTGCCAATAACTTCAACTGCTTTGTGAGAAATAACCTCGACTGTCCTAGCTGTCTTTTATGTTGGTAGTAGCTTCAGTTTATCCTTCAGCCCACCATTCTGGCTTCCAGCCATTCTATTCCCTGAAACTGCCCTTGCTAAGGCTTCCACTCAAAAAGTCTTCCACAAGCCCTTCCGTGATCATATTCTCCTTCTCCTCCGGAGGAAACCACCTGAATTTGTGGTAATGATTTTCTTATCTTGTATATATTTACTGTCCCTAAACATGACGTTGTTTTGCCTGGTTTTGAACTTTGGTAAAGGGAATCATTCTATGTGACTCCTATGCAACTTACTTTTTCACTCAGCATTCTCTTTCCAAGATTCAACTATTCAACTTCTCTGATATACAATATTTCATTGTAAGAAGATACCACAATTTATCCAGTCGAATTTCGGACATTGGGTTGGCTCCAGTTTTTGCTATTGTAGCTATGAGCATTACTAAATATTTATCCTGATGCATGTGTGCAAGAGTTCTTAGAATATATATGTAGAAGTGAAATTATTGGGTGTTAAGATATGTATGTGTTCAAATTTACCTGGAGAAGCTTACTTGTTTTCTAAACTAGTTAGAAAAATTTTCATTACCATCAGCAGTATGGACAGTCCCCTGGCTCCACATCTTTGCCAGTGCTTGTTTCACGTGTGTGTGAGGGGCGGGTAGAGGAGATGTAAAGTAATTTGTCATTATGGCTGTGATTTGTATTTCCCTAATAATCAGTTCGATCAAGGATCTTTAATGTTTCATGACTATTCTTGTTTTCTCTTTTACCCTGTTTCATGTGTTTTGAGAAATCCGTCCTGACCTTGAGGATATAAAAATATTCTTTAATATGCTTTTCTAAAAGTTTTGATTTCACATTTAAGTCTACACTTCATCTGAAATTCACTTCTCTTCTCATTTGCAATGCCAGAGCTGCGTTATAATGGGTTTGCATGTATGTGTGCATCAGTTTAGGTTCTCTGTTTTGTCCCATTTGCCTATCTTTAAGCTATTACCATACTGTCTGAAAATATGTGGTTTTAGATTAAATCTTCTGATCACAGAAGTTCAACCCTTACTTCGTTATTGTTGTTGATTTTTCAACTTCATAGGGGTCTCAAGTATTCTTAGCCTTCTGCTCATCCATAGACATTTTAGAATTAGCTTATCAGGTTCCATGAAAATTTTGGGATTTTGGTTTGGAACTGACTGCAGTGGGTCTATGTGGTGAACTGCATTATTCATTTACAACTTTTTATTCCCTCCCCACCTTTGCCATGCTTTCCTATAGCGGTGTAGACTCCTCTGCCCTGCTGGTTTGGGGCTGTGTGACTTGCCTTGACCATGTTGGAGCAGAAGCTTTAAATATGTTGTGACTTTATGCTTCTTCCACCTGCCTTGGGCTTTTGCCTTCTGCCACGAGAATATCATGCCCAAATAGTGGCTGCCCCTTCAGCTGGGATCCCAGAATGACCCCAGAATGAGAAGACACATGAAATTAATTATTCAGAGCCCAGTATCCATGGTACATGTATGAGACACATGGTGGGTACATTTGGAGGTTTCTTTACAGTTTATTCCCTTTTGTTAAAAACTGCCTCTCACTCATGAGAGTAGACTTCTGCAGCCACCAACTGCACCCCCAGCCATAGAGGACTGGACCATTAATTCAGTGTACTTACTGGGATTTGACCACCATCAAGCTACCATATTGTACATAGAATACAGTGTAAATGATGTGCCCTAGAATTGTGCTTCATGGAGAGTGTGACCACTGTGCCAAGTGAGCAAAAGCAGATGGTCCTAGAGTCTAGTGGTGAATACATTCATCAATCAAATATTAAATTACAGCTGAGTAAATGCTCTGGAGGAGTAATAGTACATGGTGCTATGTAAAGCATGATTAAGGAAGAAATTAGGCCAGGAATGGACCACTGGTCCAAACTCAACCAATCTGATTTTCTTGCCTGGGAATTGAAGATAATGATAGCTAATACTTATAGAGTGCTTACTGTTTTTAATTCTTTTACATAGTTTAATGGATTTAATTCTTCCCATAACCACTTGGAGGTAGATAGCATTACCACCAGTTTAGACATGAGGAAACTGAGGTATAGAGAGGTTAGGTAGCTTGGTCCAGATCACACAGCCAGTTAGTGGTGGTGCTAGGTTTTGAACCCAGGAAGCCTCATTCATGAGCCTGGGCCCTCTATCACTGGGACAAGGAGGGTAGAGCACTCATCTCGTCATCCAGTATAAAAAGCACAAAAAGACAGTTTTCATGAAGAGATAAGAATAAAATAACAATTGAGAGAAGCAAAAACAAGTTCCACTTCGTATGAAACCTCCATTATCTCCTGTATTATCCTGAGACACCTTTACCAGGTTTCTCTGAATATGGCATTGCTGGGACTGACCATCAGACCCTGAGCGACGGATGAATGGATTATTCTGACACACATTTCTGTGAAAGAGAGGCTAAGGGGATGCTTGGCTACAGCAACCAAGCAGCCCCATTCACCTGCCTCCGTAGGCTTTTATTGTAACAACAGCTTGAACTAAAATTAAGTAGTAGATACTATCAGCAGGGTAAGCATCCTTGAGAAAGCACATGCTTCTACAAGGTTGTGTCTAAAAACGAAACAGATTTCAGTGAACTACCCGGAAGCTTGCACTTGTTTGGAAAAGTCAAGGCAGGAGCTGCCGCCTTCAACAAGGTTCCCCCAGAGGCCCTCTACCTTTCAGAGAATCCTTCTTACAGACTTTCCAACCAAGTCCCGTGCTTCCCCACATGGCATAACTTCTGAACTTTACCACCAGCTATATGATAAGTTTTCATCCATCCATCCATCCATCCATCCCTCTACTCCTCCACCCCTCCACTCATAAAAGGTATATATTGTGTCAATTAGGATATTTCTATTGCAAAGTTCAGAAGACCC
The DNA here is from genome assembly GCA_026230045.1 of Corynorhinus townsendii. NCBI lineage: Eukaryota > Metazoa > Chordata > Mammalia > Chiroptera > Vespertilionidae > Corynorhinus > Corynorhinus townsendii. The sequence continues at coordinate 54,162,953 of JAPDVU010000004.1, forward strand.
TACCTTCAGGGGCTTAAGCAGAGCTTCCCAATTGATTTGCTACCGCCACTTGTTGTGCCATAAATGGGTTACAGATATGGCCACGTTATCGATCCCCTCAGCCTTGAGAGCAGCTGGGCAGAGTCTAAGGTGGCCAAAGTCTCCGGGCCAGTCACCTCTTGCCAGCAAGCAGCTTGTCCGTTTAAGTCAGTGTGGTGCACAAATCATTTCCTGTGTGCACCTTGACTGGACAAGATGGGGAAGCACTGGCTTAAGGAATGGACTTCTAATTTTCTCATGAAGTAGAAAGTTTGGGAGGAGGCATTTCCAGGTTTGAGTACAGCAACTCAGCAAGGTTATCCAGGCCCTTTCTCTCTGTATTCTGCCACTCGCATGACAGGCTTGGTCTTAGGCCTGTTACCTCATGGTTGCAAGAGGACTTTTTTACCTCAGGTACCAGGTGCTTACACAACTGTTCAAAGTGGAAAAAAGCTGGTGTCAGGGGGCTCTTCTGATTCATTGTCCTCTTTTATCAGGAAGCAAATTCTTTCCCAGAAGTTCTCCATCAGGATCCCTTCTTATTTCTTACTGACCAGACATAAAGGAGTCTCAGAGTTTGAGTATCTGACTTTTCCCATCTCTACGTTGAGAAGCAGGCCAGGAGAAGAGTTTGGATTGGCTGGTAAGTAGCTGACTGACAGTGCCTGCCACTTCTGTGATAACATTTAGTGAGCGATACATATAAATGGCGGTTCCTGGATTTCATTCTTTTGGATTTTTAAACAATATATTTTTATTGATTTCAGAAAGGAAGGGGGCGGGGAGAGAGAGAGAGAAACATTAATGATGAGAGAGAATCATTGATTGGCTGCTTCCTGCATGCACCCCACTGGGAATCTAGCCTGCATGTGCCTTAGACTGGAATTGAACCCGGGACCTTTCAGTCCCCAGGCTGATGCTCTATCCACTAAGCCAAACCGGCTAGGGCCTATTGGATTTTTAATAAGGTAATTTGTTTTAGAGAATCTGCTTTCTTGTATCATTAAGTGAATAAGTTGGTATAACTCTCCCAGCCAAAGTAGGGGTTTCCACGTCCAAGCTGACATGTGGAACTTTCAATGTCTCTGTTCATCTGACTTTATTATCAAGAGCTTTCTGCTTTCATTTATATCACCATTTATCAGAAGCTTGTCCTTAAAAGTCCATATAAATAAAAAGTTAATTTGCTATAGAAGTCCATATTGCTACATATGTAGCAAAAAGTTTGGGACTTTTCTTGGATAATTGCAAATGTCATCTTTTAAAAAAAATGTCATCTTTAGTTTATTTGTGGATTGTCATTGGAAAAATTCATTATGAGGCAACTAGAATGTTAGAAATCAAGGACCTTGATTCACCTCCCACCCGCAATCCTGTTCCTGCCTGGGTCTTGCTATTTTAATAAATGGCATCATACATCTAGTTGCTCAAACCAAATGCCTGGAAGAAGTCCTTCCCCTAACCATCCATGTTAAATAAGCTATCTATTCTACTGCCAAAATTTATATCCAATCTATCCACTTTTCTCAATTTCCACTCTCTTCACTCATTTCTCTTTTGGACTATGACTATGACCTCGTAATTGTTTTTTCTGCTTCTACCTTAAATATACAATCCATTTTCCTCACATCGGCCAGAGTATGTGCATCAGTTATCTATTGCCATGTAAAAGAAATCCAAACACAACAAAACACCACAAATCTTAATGGCTTAAAAAAAACAGACATTTTATTACTCATGATCCTGTGGGTTGGCTGAGCAGGGATCAGCTGGAACAGCACGTCTGTTCCATGTGGTGTGGGCTGCACTTGCCTCAGGTGACTGCAATTTGAGCTGGGGAATCCAAGTCTGTGTCACTCACAAGTCTGACCCCTCAGCTGGGATGACTCAGATGCTGGGATCTTTTTACTCTTGTGCTCAGCATCCCTCAGAGCTTGTATATCCCTGGGGCCTTTCCAGCGGGCTAGCCCAGACTTCTCTCCATGGTGGCTCAAGGCTCCAAGAGAGTAAAAAAGAAAGTAGCAAGGCCCTTTTTGGCCCAGTCTCAGAAGGTGTACAATGTCACTATCACTTCTGCCACATTCTATAGGTTAAAGAAGTTGCAGGGCCTGCCCACATTCAAGAGGAGGGAAAATAGGTTGGAGAAGTGGCAAAGTCACATTTGCAAAAGGGCATGTGGGATGGCATGGATGGTTGTGGCCATCTTTGGAAACCATCCACCAGAATGAGCTTTTATAAAAGTAGACCATACATGTCACCTCCCTTCTTAAAACTCGCCAAGCCTTCCAGGAGCACTTAGAATAAAATCCAAAATGCTTATCCTGACTGAACAGGCTACCTGTCTCTTGTGCCTACCAACTCCGCCCTCTCATCACATGTGCCTTTTTGTTCCTCCCACAGCAAGCCCTTTCCCTTCTCCTTGGCTTTTCCAACTGCTGAGGCGCTCTCTGTCCTGACTCACTGTGTGCTCACCTTCTTATGGTCAACTCCAGTGCCACCTTTTGAAAGAGGCCTTCTCTGGCTACCCCATCTCCATCAGGCTCCTCCCACCCCAGTTAGGCTTTCACCTCCCTCTGTCTATTTCCCTTAAAGCACAGCCCTGAAAATCTAATTGTCTTCATGGTAAAAAAAGAAAAAAATGTTTGTTGGCTGTTAAAGAAATGAAGTTATCAAAAATAAGTCTCGCCCTGACCAGTTTGGCTCGGTGGATGGAGCATCAGCCTGCGGACTGAAAGGTCCCAGGTTCAATTCCCGTCAGCGGCATGTACCTTGGTTATGGGCACATCCCCAGTAGGGGGTGTGCAGGAGGCAGCTGGTCCATGTTTCTCTCTCATTGATGTTTCTAACTCTCTCTCCCTCCCCCTTCCTCTCTGTAAAAAAATCAATAAAAAAAAGTCTCTATAATAGCAACAACCATGTTTGCACATTTAAAAGCAGGGAGCTTCCCTCTCTGGAGGGGAGCCAGGAGACTGTAGGTCAGGGGAGGGAGAGAAACTAACTTTTTATTGGATATCCTTTTATGCTGTTTGTTTAACTTATGCATGTTTTTAAAATGTCACAACGTTCTTTTAATAAAATTTCTTTAAGGATGGATTGCCTCAGTGGAAACGATTTAATGATTTGTAATGATTTCATCAGGTCATCAACTGTCTTAGGACAACCGGAGGCTGTGAGCTCCCTCTTGAGAAATTTGGTTGGCTTCCCTGGATCAGCAGGTGTCCAGCAAGATTCTGTCCAAGGCTCTTTCCTTTGTTTGCTTCAAGACAAAATTAATAGCTTTAAATACATATTTAAAAAGAGAGCCTGAAAGGCTTTCAACACGTGAATCTCAGGAATCAGGCACAATGCCATCAGATGCCTCAAAATACTCTTAAGATGCAGGATGCAGGCTGTATTTAATTGCCTGCCCTGCTCAGGACTGCAATTATTCTGACTAAATTGTATAGATTTCTTTTAAAACCCTCTCATGTTTTTTGTCACAAGACATCTAATTGGCAACAGCAAAATAATTCACTAAAATAAGGGCACAAACTTTCGACCTTTAAAATTCAAAATTTAAAGCAAAAATACACTTACAAGTATTATACTTTAGCTTAGCATATAGTGCAATACAGTCACATAATCCAGAAAGGATACTAAATCCCTTGCTATTCGTGTTCCTAATAAAAGAAATTATATCCATCAATGATTGTCTATGCAATCTTTCAGTGCATCAGACAATGCCCAGCCAACTGAGCCATACTGGCCAGGGCAGTCCTCACATGCTTGAGCCCACGCTTCCTAAGAGATTGGGAATAAGCTCTTCACTTCCCTCCCCACTTTTCAGTTCAGTGGCTATAATTTAACTGACGTTAGCCTTGGGCCATTAAAATGGAATAATATCTAATGTCTGAGTTCCAAAGTAGTTTCCACCACCCACTCTTATATGTTACCTTGTGCAAATTATTTAACTTGTTTTCTTCTGTAAAGTAAGAACTATAATATCACTTAATAGGATACTTTGAAATTTATATTATTTTGGAACAGGACCTGATTCATGGAAAATCTTAGTAAACATTAGTTGGTTAAGTTATAATGGGTACCCTGGCCGGTGTCACTAAGTGGTTAGAGCATCAGCCTGCACACTGAAGGGTCGTGGGTTCGATTCCCAGTCAAGGGTACGTACCTGGGTTTCTGGTTTGATTCCTGGCCCCAGGATGCGTTCAGGAGGCAATCAATAGAAGTCTCTCTTTCACATAGATGATTCTCTACCAGCCCCCCCCTTTCCACTCTCCTTGAAAATCAATGGAAAAATATCCACAGGTGAGGATAAACATTAACAACAACAAAAATTATAATGGGCAATAGATAAAGCTCATCTTTCATGATATCACAAAATATTTCTGAAAGTTAAGTTTTTTAGAAGGAGGAGTTGATAAAAATAAAGTAAGCATTTAATAGTCGTATTGTAATTCCTTCAAGTCTTCAGGCAGTACTGAAGGGATGAAAGCTTAGAGTCATCATCTCTTGCATGGCTGCTCATTGGTTGTACTCTAGTAGCTCACAATTCATATTTATCTCACTGTAACATTTCCCAGGGTTTAGAATAAGTGGAAAATTTGGCTTATGTATCTTCCTAAAGTTTCTCTTAAAAACATACCAGATCTGGCCCTGGCCAGTGTTGCTCAGTTGGTTGGGCATTGCCCCATGCACTTAAAGGTTGCTGGTTCAATTCCCAGTCAAGGCACATGCCTGGGTTGTGGGTTTGATCCCTAGTTGGGGTGTGTGCCAGAAGCAGCTGATCAATGCTTCTCTCTCTCTTTCTTTCTCTCTCTCTCACTCCCTCTCTCTCATTCTCAAAATCAATTAACATATATATATACTAGTGGCCCAGGGCACGAAATTTGTGCACATTAAAAGGGGATTAATTAGAGGAAATAACTTAAGATTGCTATTTGCCCTTTCTCTATAATAGAAGTGTCAGAGATGAAAGAAAATTAGTAAAATGTATATGAAAACCTTCCTCCTGTCAGAGTCTGGGGCACACCATGGGACCCAGAGTCAAGTCCCCGCCCACCCACATGCACCTCAAAATCTTGTGAGACACAGACCGGGCTGCCCCCCTCACCCCCCACTGGGCTAGATCCAGACCTGGCCAGTCCTACCCTTGTCAAGCCCCACAGGGCAGGGGACGTAGCATCAGATCCCTTGACCCGGCGCCAGGATGGGGGGCATGGCCTGAGGTCCCCCAGCCCAGACCATGGCAGGGGTGTGCCTTGAGGTCCCCCATCAAGCCCCACCAGGCAGGGGGTCGCAGCCTCAGGTCCCCTGGCCCTGTACTGGGGCAGGGGGTGCGGCCTGAGGTCCCCCCGCCTGGTGCCAGGGTAGGGGGCATGGCCTGAAGTCCCCTGTCAAGTCCCACCTGGTTGGGGGCGCAGCCCGAGGTCCCCTAGCCCAGCACCAGGACTGGAAGCACACCTTGAGGTCCCCTGTCAAGCCCCATGGGGGCGGGGGAGGGAGTAGCCTCAGGTCCCTGCTGATTGCTCGTTAAGGCTCCTTATGGGAACTTGGCCTCAGCTGTGGGTGCAGCCATCTTTGTGACAGAGTGATGGTCAATTAGCATATTCCCTCTTTACTAGATAGCTCTGTGTAGAAAGCTGGCCATGTACTATCTTTCGTTCATTCCATAAATATTTATTAAACACCTATTATGTATGTGTATTTCACCCTGCCATGGTTACATACAACAGCAAAGACCATGAGTAGCCCATAGATAAATACTCACATTCCTTTTTTTAAAATTGATTTTTAGAGAGAGAGGAAGGGAGAGAGAGGGAGAGAGAGAGAGAAAGAGACATCAATCAGCTACCTCCTGCAGGCCCCCCCCTACTGGGGTGGGCATGGAATGCCCTGACTGGGAATGGAACCAGCAACCTTTCAGTGCCTGGGACAATGCCCAACCAACTGAGCCACACTGGCCAGGGCAGTCCTCACATTCTTGATCCCACTCTCCCCAAGAGACATCACAGACACTGCCAGAGTTCAGGCCAGAGAGTGGCCGATGCCATCGCCAATTTACTGAGCAGATTCTACACTGTTTCCAAAAGATCTTCTGTTTGTAGTAGTTTTCTATTTTTATTTAAATTCTGAAAGAATCCACTTACATGACTTCTTAGATTTAAGAACTTTTATTTCTAAGATATTTTAAAACATATCCCTAATTTGAAAGCTGACAGTATTGAAATAACAGCAAAAGAAAAGCAATAGATCCTTCCTGTTCTGTTTGCTCCCACTTTATCAATACCGTACATTTCTGAAACAACAGTGAATTAGAAACTCTGAAACCTGTCTGTGACTCTTTTATCTTCCTTGAAGTGGAACATTATTGAGGATTTGGATTTTATTACTTTTTGTGGGTTTGTTCCCTTATTTTCTAAAGAATGGCCCAATTCTCAGATACCTTAGGGTGTGCTCCAATCTGTTGCTGGTGTTTCCCCCTAAGTTCTCCCTTCTTGGCAAAGGCAGAGGATCATCAGCTATCTCTCTCCTTCCTGGGACTCAAGCACAGAAATTGTCCTATTCTGAATCCCTGGGGTCCTGGGGCTCACACACTTGGCAACCAGCCAGGGATGCCTTAATGGTCTGGGCTGACCTTGGACTGGTTTCTAGGGCCCCATAAGTAGTCCTCTGTCGTTTGAATCAGGCCAGCTCAAAGGCCTTGCGCTAGGCTGGTGGGTTTGTTCTGGGATAGCTGGAAGTCTTGAAACCCACTCTGGGAGAGCCCCTCCTCGTGGGGACTTCCTTTAACAGAATGAATGAAAACGGACTAGGAAGATGACCCCTGGAGTAACGTCCTCTTATGAGAGCAAGTAGAGCCTGCTTGTGCTGGTTGGTTACATTGTTTGCCTGCCCCCCCCCCCCCCCCCCCCCCGCCTAACCCTTGGACCCTCTCTCTTTTTAAAAAATATATTTTATTGGCCCTAACCGGTTTGGCTCAGTGGATAGAGTGTCTGCCTGCGGACTGAGAGGTCCCAGGTTCGATTCTGGTCAAGGGCATGTACCTTGGTTGCGGGCACATCCCCAGTGGGGAATGTGCAGAAGGCAGCTGATCGATGTTTGTAACTCTCTATCCCTCTCCCTTCCTCTCTGTGAAAAATTAATAAAATATTTAAAAATATATATATTTTATTGATTTTAGAGAGAGGAAGGGAGAGGGATAGAGATAGAAACATTGAATCGGCTGCCTTCTGCACAACCCCCTTTGGGGAATGAGCCCACAACGGCAAACTGAGTATGTGCCAAACTAGTACGAACGGCAACCAGAGCATGTGCTCTGACCGGGAATCAAACCATGACCTCCTGTTTCATAGGCCGATGTTCAACCACTGAGCCACACCAGCCAGGCCCTTGGACTCTCTGCCCTCCCTAGCCAATCTCTGTGTCCTGGACTAGGTTCCCAGTTCCTGGGACCTCTGCTTTCCAGTTGGGTTTCGCCTGTGGGAGGCACTTCCAGGAGAATGGAGGGTGGGAGGAGAGAGAGGCCGGGGTATTTCTTCCCACTGCTTCTCGTCTATATGAGATGGCTCTGGTATTGGCAGCCTCATCATCAGCTGCAGTTCCTATTTTGTATCCCTTCTCCAGGACTATAGTGCCCTTCCTTCCTCCTCCTATTTTAAGGCATGATTATCTCTTCCCACTGTTGCTAAGCTCTGGCTGATTCCCTGAACTCTGTCCACACCCCTGTAAATGGTCCCTTCACAGAAAGCTTTTTAAGTTAAAATCTTTGCATGTGCCATCTATTTTCCTCCTGGGAAGGATCTTGGTCGATACAGTCATACCAAGTTATACTACTCCACCTGGAAAATCCGAAAACCTTTCCAATAAAAAGCAGCCGCCTCCTAGAAGGTGTTTGTATCCATCTTCAACACTTACCACCAATACAAAATCCAGAGCATGAGTCATAATTTGCTAGGCTGCGGGCTCTTCCATGGCAAGAACACTGTTCTGAGCATCAAGGGATTTTATCTTCTCTCCCCGCCCCCCCCCCCCCACCCGCATATAGTAGGTGCTCAACAAATGTTCCCTACAGAGACAGCACCCTTGGGCTCCAAGAGCCTCAGCCTCAGCTCCCTTCTTCCTCTTCTCCTCCCCCACACCACCTGCTGAGCTGCTGGCACCTGTAGGATCTGTATCACCATGCTAGCCAGCTGGATTTATTTCTTATTGTTCTTGACAGAGGAAGTTCATTCACGTGATTTTTTTTTGCAGTATCCAGAAAGGGTGGGTACACTAAGTCCTGTCATGAAAAGCTTGTGGAGGAATGCAGGCTTTAGTTTCACCCCCACATTGTTGCTGTTCCTATGAGAATTGTCCCCCTTCACGCAGACACCGTCTCCCCAACCCCACACAAAAGCCTTGAAACATTTAATTTTGAGATATGAGATTACAGTCTATGCAGTGAGACAGGATGAGATGAACATGAGTAGCCCCTGAGTGTGTTATACCTGAGCCTTTCCCAAAACACTGCAGAGGAATTATTCAGTCTAGGCAGCCAAGAGGCATGTTATTTTTTCAGAAACATTTACATCTGGGAAGGCCTGATTTTTAAATATTTTTGGTGGGAAGCAATTTGAACCATGAAGACACACGGAAAGGCAATTGCGTTGGAGACTGTGCCTCTGCAATGCATTTCTCTGAGTTTTCTTCTTGGGGCGCTTCAGCATCCACAGGGTGTCCTAGGAACACTGCTATGGGTGGGACCCCAGGCACAGCAGTGTTAGGGGGGCACTTGGGACAGGAGCCCTCCCCAAGGATTAGAAGCTGGAGTTGGCTGCCCAAAGTGGGGTGTGTGTGTCAGAGGTGGGTGGAGGCAAGGTTCTCAGGGTGTGCAGGCCCCCAGCTCGCTCGCCTATGCGGGGACCACGTGCAGAAGCAGCGCTTGGGGGCCTCTGGCGCGCAGCCGTGGTAGGTGCCTGCACCCGAGCCCGGGAGTACCCCGCTTGTGTCCGCGTGCGCTTCTGGGTGGGCGGAGGGCCGGGCCGCGTCTTGCTTCCCACCCCCCAGTAGTGTGTATGTGTCCTCAGCCCAGCGCCAGCCGAGCGGTGCCTGCGCCCAGGAGAACGCGCGCGCACCCGTGCGGGGTGTGTGTGCATGTGTGTGTGTGTGTGAGTGTGTGTATGTGAGTGTGTGACAGTGTGTGTCAGGTGACTTGGGTCACGCAGTCTCTCTCTCCCTCCTCGGGGAGGAACTGCCGCGCTCCGGTTGAGTCCTCCGCCGGCAGCTGGGAGGGGCGGCGAGGGGCTCAGGCGCGCAGAGAACCGCGGGACCCAGACCCAGAGGCCGCCCGCCGGGGGAACTCGCGGCCCCCGCCTCCGCCGGCTCCCGCCTCCGCCGGCTCCCGCCACGCTCCAGACAAAACCCCAATTCAGATAGGTTGCGAGCGGCCAGGAGGAGGCTGAGCCCCTAGCCCGGAACTCGCCACCCCCGGCCGCCGCACGGTGGGCGCGATGAGCCAGGTGCTGGGGAAGCCGCAGCTGGAAGACGAGGACGACGACGAGGAGGATGAGCTGGTGGGGCTGGCGGACTATGGGGACGGGCCCGACTCCTCGGATGCCGACCCGGACAGCGGGGCGGAGGAGGGAGGTGAGCGCGGGGTCCCCTGCTGGCCCCCAGCCCCGCGCGTCCTGAGCCGGCACCCTGTCCCGCTTCTGTCTTCCCGCCCCCGGCCGGGCCGAGCGCGCGGGCCGCGGACTTGGAGGGAATCCAGGAGAACGGAGTTGCGGGGTGGGGGTGGGGAGGGCGCCGGAGGAGCGACTGCAAGCTGCAAAATGGGGGAGCCCGGGTGCAAGCGGCGATGGGGGGGACCGGGATCCGTGGGGAGAGCAGAGAGAGGGAGAGTCTGGGTTGGGGAAACGCGCGCTCGGTGGCCCGCTCCAGGGCGGGTACCTCCCCCACCTTTCACCCGAGCTCTGAGCAGGATCTGGGGATTGGGGAAGGAAGGGGACCGCCGGGCTCGCCCTGGGACCTCTCCCTGAATGCTGCTGTTGAAGCTGAGGTCAGATGTCATGGCTAAAAAAGGCAGCCGGCGGCAACGTGACTGGCAGGGTCGTCGGCAGCTGCGGGTGTCAGTCTTGCCCTGTGTCGTCGCGGGAGGGGTCCTGGGGCCGCCCAGGTCTGCGGCTTACGGGCACCCGGGGAGATGCACCCAGGTGATGTGGGAGTTGCCGAGTGGCCGAGGGTTTCCCGGGATCCAGGCAAACACGGTTGTTAGGACACCTTATCTGCGCTGTGTCACCATCTGGGCATGACTCTGCCTGTCCTGGAGAGAGCGCGTGGTGGGGAAATACATGCCACTCAGAAGTAAACTGTTTACTGTTGATGAAGCGGATTTAGCAATTTTTCAGCGTGTGTGTGTGTGTGTGTGTGTGTGTTTGGGGGGGTGGTGTCCTGTATTTAATTCTTAAGGCCTAAGGAAGCGGAGAGTTTTTTAGGCTTCCAGAAAGGTTCATCTTTTTTTGTTTGTTTGTTTTTCTTCAAAGCAAGGGAAAAGTTCTTTATTGTAAGGTCCATTGAAAAGGTCAATAGAAGGAGGCTGGTAAACATAACATCAAGGTGAAGTTGTGTGCCTCCAAAGAAGGAACTAATTTTAAACATTTGCACTTTGAAGAAATTGTGGGGCATGAAAGGACCTCTGTGACTGTTGATTTTGAAGAACCTTTACTGAAATTCGTTGAACTTATTTTAAATTCCCTGTCCAAAGCCTTTGTCGGGAGAACAGTTTCATTCTTTTGTTTATGGTCAGTGCTGCGTTCAGTGAATCAGAAAGGGAAGAAAGTGAACGAAACCTTGAGCCTGATAGATGAGAGCAGCGTTCCAAGTCACCCTTGTTCATCGTGGTCTGTCTCCTGGGAGGTTTGTGCGAATTCCCGGTTTGCTTTAACTCGTGTGGGCACCTGTGCACTTCTCTCTTCTGCACTCTCCATAATTGGTCCCACAGTCGAGCACGCGGTTACACTTTTGTAGATTAAGGCGTTCAACGCTTTTGTTGGAGTCCCTAGGGCTACCTTTGGTAATTGAATTGTTCTGTCACTTCATTATTATTCAAGTTGCATTTGTTGGCTCCTCCTAGTTTCTTGGGAGAATTGAGGGATTCAGAATGTGGTTGTATTTGCAAGGTATTTGAAATGGTAGACACACAATTGGGTGTATTTGTGATACTCTAAAAAAGGAAAATGAGAAAGAGACTGTATGGGGAAGAACAGCCCTGTAATGTGATACTGTCCTGGGGGCCAGGGGACCTGTTTATTCTGCAGCCCTTTAAGGGGGCATTTTAAAAACTGATTTGGGGACTTGAAATTGAAGTGAAAGGAAAGCTTTGCCCCAGGGGTGGGCTTCCCCAGGGCCTGGTCTTGATGCTCCCCACTGCACCTAACCTAAAGGCAAACCCACCCAGAACTGATCCTTTTGATTACTTCACTGATAAAGTCCTCCCTTGTGAGTTCTTTGCTCAACCTGGAATGTTGTTATAAAATAAAAGCACTGAGTATATTTATGTGGTAAGAGGACCCACAAATGAAAATTTGCTCCCTCAGACATTACTGAAGCTGGGCCTTTCTCCATGTGGGCCTGCTGTGGATAGGTGGTCTGTTCTCAAAAGACTCCCTCTATTATCTCAGGCTCCTGTTCTTTTCACGTGTTCCTGGTTTTGATTTGGGGCTTTAGGCCTGAATCTCGTATCAGAACATTGGCTTTCTAGAGTAGCAGATAGGCTCCTTGGTCAGCAGTTCTAGGAAAGGCTGTTCCTGACAACAGTCATGCCAGCTGATTGGGTCCCTGGGAGTTGGGGTGAGGGAAGAGGTTAGGAGTTGTGACTTCCATTCCTGGGACCTTAAGGTGCTACTAAAGGGTCATCTTGATTTCTAATGTGCCCTGGACACATGTTGCATTATAACCCTGTGTTATTTTTAGTAAAATTTACACTTACCTACTCCCAAAGTTAAAAAAGGGGTGGGTGGAGAGGGACTCCCTCTGAGAATATTTGGATGTGGTGCAGTTTGAACAATGAGCAAAGCATGTCTCTAATGAATGCTCCTCCCCCTTCACTTTTCTTAATAGACTTAGTTTAGTGCTGAGCTCAGTGGAAACCTGGGGCTTTTTCCATGAGTTCAGAAATCTACCCTGGTGGGTGGGATGCTGGACCGAGTAGCATCGCTGTGCAAAAGAAAGTGGATTGAAGGTGGACTGCATGATTTTCATTTCCCATAGTCTTCCAAGGAACCTCTGATTTTATTTTTAAACCGAGTCTCTTGTAGTTTTACCACGTTGTGCTAAGATTGAAAATGTAGTGCAGCTAAGGTGAGACTTAAATTGCACTTCCCTGGCTTGCACTCCAGACTTTATTCATGAATACCAGGAGTGTTCTCCGGTACTTTAGTTCTCTTAAGGACATATTTGGGCACCTCTCCACGCTCCTTTCAGGGCATTTAATCAGAGGTAGGTGAATCTGTCTCACCTTCAACTTCCATGCTCTAGCTAAAACTGCCGTGCAATAAATAAATAAGCCATTGGAAACAATTGCATCAAAAGCAATGATTATTTTTTGACACATGCCCTTTAAATCTTTAGGAATCTGCTGTGCTTTAAAACTGTAATAATAAGGAAAGCAATTAAAAGACCATATGTAATAAAAAAAGTGAAATTGTTTTTTCCCCTAAAATCCCAATATTTAAGTGAAACCTGGCTAAGACAGCTGCTCACCCACAGTCCAGCTGAGTGCAGACTTGTTTCCATGGCAGCCTGTGTACTCTCTTAGGGTCTGAGGAAGTGACAGTTTAGGTGGTTATTGGAGGCACACACACACACACACACACAAATCCATGGTTAGGTGGTATTTCCTTGATGGATGTAAATGCTGTGACTCTAGCAATTCATATCTATTAATCATTAGTGTCAGGTTTTTCCCACTTAAAATGATTTAAAATTTATTAGTGAATTCATCTTCTTGCAGTTTCTTGAGAGTAAGCAGAGATCATTGTTCTTCCGATATGCCAGAGATACCAGGGGACTTTAGTGCAGCCACAATATGGTGTAGAACTGAGCGAGGTTTAGGAGAGGGTCAAGTTCGTGAAAATGTAAATCCCTTTCCTTGTAGTTCTGCCTTGTCCAAAAAGAGTTTGTGTAACTACAGCCATGTCCATAGCTAATCTCTTGGGTTTTCTTCTGGCCCTAAAAAATATGAAGATATGTAAGAGTTGGAATAGATGTAAATACAGAATAGTTTTAAATATGACCAAGACCACCTTTAGGCACAGTGCTTGTTTGAATACATATAGTTAGAGAGTATTCATATATATACACTGAGTGGCCAGATTATTATGATTTCTGAATGCATAATAATCTGGCCACTCAGTGTATATCCTATATAATAAAAGGCTAATATGCAAATTGTCCCCCTTGACCAGGAGTTCCACCAGCAGGCAGGCTGGCCAACCGCCCATGTCCCCTCCCACTGGCCAGGCTGGCTGGAACCCACCCATGCACGAATGCATGCATTGGGCTTCATATATATATATATATATATATATAGAGAGAGAGAGAGAGAGAGAGAGAGAGAGAGAGAGGCCAGATTATTATTCATTCAGAGATCATAATAATCTGGCCACTCAGTGTATATATTGTAAATCCTCACTGGAGGATATTTTTTCCATTGATTTTTAGAGTGAGTGGAAGGGAGGAGGAGGAAGAGGGAGAGAAAGAGAAAAAATCCATGTGAAAGAGACACATTGATTGGTTGCCTCCTGCACATGCACCACTGGTGCCAAGGATCGAACCTAAAACCTAGGTTCGTGCCCTTGACCAGGAATTGAACCTGGGACCCTTTGGTGCTCCGGCAGACACTCTAACCATGAGCAACACTGGCCAGGGCAGAGAGCATAGTTTTCTATCAGATGTTTTGTAAACAGTGATTCAGTGTATCATAGAATCTTCTCTACTCTTATCAGAGACTCCCATTTCAATATTAGAACAGACATAGGGTAGTCTAATAGAAATAAGAGGCAGAAACATCAAGTTCTGGATAAGGTACGTGGCTCTGAATTTTCAGCCCTTTGGGGACTGTGTCTCTCAGAGTTCACTGTTTGCTTTAGTCAGTCTCCCATACCCATAGCTCTTGGTGACACATTTCACTTCCTACCACAGCCACTTCTTTCCTGCACATTTTCCTTCTTTCTTCTCTATCTCCTTTATTCTTCTGTCCTTCCCTCCCCTCCCCCCCTTTTTATTCTCTCTCTTTGGCAAAAGCCTTAAAGCTCTCTTATGAGAGTGGTTTTCCCTGGTACTTCCTTGACACTCAGGCATAGATTCTTCACTCCTGGTCTAAAGCCTACAGGGAACTGGTCGACTTCTCCTCCTGAGGACTTCTGGGGCAGACTCAACACGGTGTCAGTGTATGAAATAGAGGACTACATAACACCAACCTTGATCACTCTCAAAGCGATTGTTTAAAAAAAATGTGCACAAGAACAAATTTCCCTTTTTGCAGGAACATTGGTAGACCAGAATACATTAGAAATGTTATTGGATACATATTGTAAGGAAATATTCGTAGAGGGAATCATGCTTTTTAGTTACTTGCTAGTGTGATGTGAGAGGATTTTGTAGAGAAAGATTTGGTCTTCACATATAAATAAAAATCACATTTATGCCTTTGAGAATGTTTTATTGGCATTTAATTCTCCATACTATGTAGTTAATCAGATGGACAGTGAATCTTCATGATTTTGCAGTCTCTTGTTGATGGTACTATTACTATGCATGTATTTAATTTCCACTTGCATTGGAATTTCTTACTGAACTCCTGGGTCTTGCATGTACAAGTAGTTCCATTGATCTGAAATATAAAGGCACATAGAAAATGTTGCAAATAGAATCAAGGCCTCTTCCTAAAACCATAAATAAATAGAACCTTTAGGCTTTGTTGACCCCACAGAATACTAATAAGGAAGAAATGCTAACTTTCCCTTATGGCTGAGTGAGCCTTGCACTGTGGTCACATTCCACAAAAAAGACCTTCTCTTTACCTACCTAGGCTTGGGCTGGGGGGTGGGGTTGGGCGGGAGAAGGGTTTTGTGTGTGTGTGTCTCTATGTGTGTGTACTCACATGCTGATAGAGACTGACAGGTGAATAAATAATGACTCAGGGGCTAAGGGACATGTAGAGGGTCACACAGCTGATAAAGGACAGAGCTGGGACTTGAACCCCAGTCTAGCACTAACCCAGTACGTTTTAAACCATTCAACTTGCCATCTCTTTGCTACCATGTTATTCTTATTCTTTCATTAAATCTTTGTTTTATTTTCCCATTTTAGGTCTGTTTAAAGGTGTCGCCTCTGGGAGAACTTTTTATTATAATAGCTCTCAGTTGTATGATACATCTATAGATCCACTTCACAACTTATGAAGTGAATTTCTTTCCATGTCTCCTCCTCAGAGAGACCCTTGGGCTCTGGGAGGCTGGGCCAACCTTGTTAAAATTATATAAGGAGGGGCACATTGCCCTTCCCTTCCTGACTTCCAGCTCCTCCTTTGTTACGGCATTCCCACCCCACAGATCAGCCAGGCCTGGCCCCCAGGTGACCTTGTACTCCAGCACATGATCCATCTTTCTCTCCCTTCTTTTTGTATTTCCAAGGCCTAAAGGTCTCTGACTGGGCTTTGCCAGTTACTGATTAAGTAATTAGCCTGCAGGGTTTAAAGACTGAGAACGGCAGGGTTAGAAAACTCCTCCCATAATACTGTTTCTTGAGGAATGAATTTCCCTGGGATCTCTAGCAGTCTACTTATAAAGCTGGCTGCTTGGGAAAATTTGGTAGTGACAGGACCCAGTGCAAAGTAGGTGAGGTATGTTCAGTGCCCCTGACACGGTAGCTAAACTTTCCTTAGGCAGAAAGCTCATCCTCTTGATACCCAGGTGCTGGCCTAGGCCAAAGCCAGATATAGAGTTTCTTTTTAAAGCTTTCAGTTAATTTATCTTCAAATGCTGCCCTTTCACTTTCATTCAGTCATCCGAACCAGCAAACAACTATTGAGGATTTATTGTGATAAGCCCTGAAGCCTCCGTTTTTCACATCAGTAAAGAACAAATGTTATCAACTTGAAGTTGAGAGATGGCACTGCCTGCTATGCAGGTGGTCAGTAATGGTAACTACTGGGTGGCAAGAGCAGGTTGGCTTGAGCTTTTTCTTGGTGGCCAAGGCTAAAACCCAAGTGTGTCCTCGCACTCCGCCAAGAAGATCAGGGGCAGAAAGGACCAACAACGCATGGACAGTCTTAGCAACCTGAATTCCCACTTAAAACCTGTCTGCAACCTCAGTCTTAGGGCCCTTCTGAGCTTCCAGACCATTTTCTCACTTGAGCCACAGGTCAGCAGGCACCCCAGGCTCAACAACTTCAAATAGCCTCTTTCCTTTCATCACCCTGGTGAATGCTCTGTCAGATTGGGAACTCAGAGCCTTCTTTCTTTGTCCTGCATGTCCCGTGGATCACCTGATACAATTGAGTTGATTTTGAACTTCTCAGGAATCCATTCCTTTTGCCATTTTTACCACAGGCCATGCCTGAGTTCTTGGGGTTGGTGAGAGGGCACTTAGGGAAAAACCTGACTTTTTGGAAAAATAAATGGGCCCATAGCAGAATAGGGGGGAGATAGTAGTTTTGGGGAAATGTCTGGGTGTGGTGCAGACTTCTCTTCTTGGCTCAGTCTCAGTCTCTAATCTTCTAACAGGAGATGAGAGTTGCTCCTGGGGAGATTTATGACAAGTGAGTTTTTTTGGGAGGCTCTGCTGTGGGCAAACAAAGGGTCAGGAACTCAGATGCCTTTAGCTGAAAATACTTTCCACGCCTCAGTGACTTTTCTAAACCCCATCCCTACCTACACATGGACTCCCTCTAAGCCTTAAGTCTATCTGCTGTGGGAAACCAGTGGATAGTGCAGAGCCTTTGAACTACATTCCCTAAATTCCAGGAGTGCCAAAATCTCTTTCTGGTGCTATTTCCCCTTCATTTCTTTTATGCCTCCTCTTCTTTAAGACTTGGATGTTATATCTCCAGGCACCCTCTTTCTGAACCCATACACCTAGAGAGCAGCGAATTGTCAGTTTTTCTTGTCTATTTTCCCCTCTAATCACTGAAGGATGAATCTTTTCTTTGTGTCTACAGCCCCTGGCTTAGCCCTGTCTAATGCTTGGCGGACTTTCAGGGAACCTTTATGAAACAGAACAAACTGCCCTCTTGTAAATTTCACCTCACTCCTGCGCTTTCTCCCAGCCCTGCTGACACTTTTAAAGAGCCCACTGTGGGATTCCGTCTAATCCCAGATCCTGTAGTTCCTTTCTGATTGCCTTTTTAAGCACTAGCCCTTGTTGTCCCCCTTTACAGCAGCCACCCTTATTCTCTTCACACTTTTCACCCTTCTTAGGTTGGTATTAAACTTGAGTAAGGGGGGTGATGCTCAGGGAAATGGTGGCGAGAGCCCAGACCTCCCCAGGAGGCCAGGAGGTGGGTTGTTTTCCTTCCTGATGTACCCTCCCTGCTTCCCACTCCCAGAGTGGAATGAGACCTTCTGAAGAACCCCATAGGGTTTCAGAAGCTGAGATACTCAAGGAAACAGTAGGAGAGTAAGATAAGAGGGGAGGTTTTTGTCGGCAGGCCTTTCTGAGGTAAGAAACCTCTCCTGATCAACAGCAGTGGCCTACAAAACGTTTTTTAAACTGTGGTCCACAATAAAAAATACACTTATATTGTGAACCAGCATCCACATAGGTATAAATAAACCTAGCCATGTTTACTCTTAGTATGCATGATGTACTTTGATATTTTCTAGTCTCTACCCTTCTTTTTGTTGCAGTTTTTGTTGAATGCCATTCGATTGGTGGCTAAGGCTCTGGGCAAGGACTCCACCAATGGGTATATAAATTTGAGTTCAAATGTATTTTCCTTCAGTTCTTTAAAGATCCTGTTCTATTCCCTTCTCTTCTTGTACCCCGTGTTGTTAAGAAGTCTGATGTCTTTCTGATTTCTTTGTAGGTCTTTATTTTCCTCTTCTGATAGTCTGCAGGATTTTATTACTATTCTTAATGTTTTGAAGTTTTACTATGGTAATTATAGGTGTGGGCTTATTTCTGTTTACATTTCTCTCTTTGTTACTTTTGAGTTTTATCCTTTCTTAGTATGGGAAAGGCTTATCTATTATTTAGTTAAATATTGCTTTTCTGTATATTCTGTATTTTCTTCTTTTGGATTTTCTTTGGCACATAGTGGGACTTCTGAGTCTTATTTCTGATGTCACTTTAATTTTCATTTCACACCTTCCAGTGCACTATCCCTTTGTACTCACTGCATTCTGAGAGAGTTTGACTTTCTACTTCACATTACCCTCTTTATCTGCGTCTATTCTGCTTTTCGATCCATTCATTCCCCTTCCCTCCCGAATTACATTTTTATTTCCAAGATCTCTACTGCCCTTTGTCATGACTACTCTTACTTGAAAATTGGCCTTGTTTCATGAATGTCATATTTTCTCTTGTCTCTGTGTGTTATACTTACCTTGAAAGTTTGCTCTGATTCCATTATGAACTCAGCTTCAGGTGTACATTCTCCCATTTGTTGAGCCTCTGCTCTCTGCTACCATTTGGCTCTCCTCTTTTGAGGAAATGTCTGAAGGCAAGATGGTGCTGCCTCCACCCCTTGAGCTCCACACACACTGTAGTGGAAGTTGGCTGCGGTTAAAGTATTGGAGTGTGGTTCCTCCCTGTTCTGTCACAGCATCACTAGCACTGCCTTCCCTCTGACACCCCAGCTCCTAGTTCACTGCGTCCACCTGAAAGGTATTCTAGAGTATGTGTAGGATGGCGTTCGGTACCTGGGCAGTGGTGCACAGAGTTTATCTCCTTGGCTCTCCTCACTTTGATTCTCTAAATAATGACCCTGTTGGTTGTCTTCCTGCCCCTTCCTGTTTGGGCTTCCACCAGTTCTAGCTTCTGCAGCAGAACCCTTCCATTCATGTTAAGGGCTGGCTGTAGGTTCCCTCTTTGTGTTTCTTAGGGAATTTTCAACAATTAGTCAGTTTTGAGTGTTCCTTTTTGTTCCAAGCTCAGCTGAGCTTGAAAATGTCCATGTTTATTTGTTCATCTGTTAATTGTTTATATCTTCCCTATTATTTTTAGGGATTTAATACAGAGAGGTGAAGACTGTGACATGTTATTAGTGTGATACTTTTGAAACTGGGAGAGAGAGACGGGGGGCGGGGGGGGAGAGAAAGAGAAAGAAATACCATTGTAAGAGAGACACATCAATTGGTTGTGTCCTGCATGCACCCCAACTGGGCTGGGGATCGAATATGCAACCCAGGTATGTGCCCTTGACTGGGAATTGAACCTGCGACCCTTTAGTCTGAGGGCCGATGCTCTAATCATTGAGCCAAGTCAGCCAGGACCTGTTTTCTTTTTAAATTCATGCCCTGGTTTTGCTAAGATTGACTTACAAAAGCAATACTGCAAATGGGTAGCATATAATCACTGATGAAGAAGAAAGCTGGTGACCTTTGGGTAATTTACATCCCTATCACTGCTTCTATCATAGACCATCACCAATTTGTTGGATTGGGTTAAGTGGAACTGGAAAAGTGTATGTGGGTAGGATATCCTGGGCTGAGATGTTGCTTATAATAGAGTGGTTTTTGTGTACATCTGTGCCTGCTTCCTTTATTCATTATTGTTCTACTCAAAATTTTTTACTTACCTACACCTCTTGTAAATTCAAACATAAAAATACTATATAAGTGAAATTAAGATTATCAAGTATTGGTATGTTTTGGAAAAAATTGTTAGTTACAATAGGGAAGTAAAGGATTACTTTTCAGTCTCTATTTGAGTAGGCTGAGACTCGAGTAAGGGACTGAGAAAGACATAGGAGTAGTTCAGAGGGAAACCAAATAGAAATATGGGAAAATAATTTAATATATTTAGATCTCCACATTTGCCTTTATTCTGCCTTTTTACTTAAAATGTTGGTTTCCTTTCTTGACCTTTCTCCAAGCTTCATTATTATTTATTATTTAATTTATTTCAGTCATTCATGAAGCTGTTTTTACAAAATTGAGATATATTTCATATATCATAATATTTGCCCTCTTAAAGTATACAAATGAGTGGTTTTAATATATTCACAAAGGTATGTAATAATCATTCCTATTTAATTCTAGAACATTTTTATTACTCCAAAGAAACCACATGCCCATTAACAGTCACTTCCCATTTCTCTTCCCTGTAGTCCCTGACAACCACAAAGTATTTCTGAATTTATCTATTCTGGACGTTTCCTATAAATGGAGTCAAACAATACGTGACCTTTTGTATCTGGCTTCTTTCACTTTCAGTGTTTATCCATGTTGTGGCATATATCAGTACTTTGTTCCTTTTTTATATACCACATCTGTTAATCCAATCATCAGTTGATGGCCATTATATTGTTTCCACTTTTTGGCTGTTATGAATAATGCTGCTGTGAACATTCATGTACAGGTTTTTGCTTGGATATATTTTTCATATCTTTGAATATATTCCTAGAAGTGGAATTGCTGGGCCATATGGTGACTCAGTCTTTTGAGGAACTGCCAAACTTTTTTTCTTTTTTCAAAGCACGCCATTTTACGTTCTCACCAGCTGTATATGAGGGTGCCAGTTTATCCACATCCTCACCAACACTTGTTATTATCTGTCTTTCTTATTGTAGCCATCTTTGTGGATATGAAGTGGCATCTCACAGTGGTTGTGATGAGTATTTATCTGATGGTAAATAAACAAGTATCTCCTTAGTTCATAGAGACCCTGATGAAGGGCATTGCTTTGGAATGCTAACACCAGATCCTTCACCTCCTCCCCCTGCCCCCCTCCCCCCCTGCAGTTGGCTCCAGGAAACCTCTGCTCTTCACCCCTCTAGATTCCTTGCTGGTGACGCAGAATTGTACAGGTTTTCTCTCCACCCCTCTCTCCCCTCCCCCGCAGGATGGTATGAGAGGTTGTGAAACATAGCATTTTTCAGTGTTTTGCACTTACTAAAAGCTGGCCCCTCGATGAGTGGCGTGATGTAGTTAGCACTCCCCATATTTGGAAAAGTCGAATTGTCTGTGAATCGTAAATCACATCTGAGGTGGAAGTGAAACTCGTCGAATTAACCGCTGTGAAAGCGGCTCACCCTCATTTTTGTTTTGTGGTTTTCTGCAGTCCTGGACTTCAGCGATCCCTTCAGCACTGAGGTGAAGCCCAGGATCCTGCTCATGGGCCTGAGGAGAAGCGGCAAGTCATCGATTCAGAAAGTTGTCTTTCACAAAATGTCTCCCAACGAAACGCTGTTCTTGGAGAGCACGAACAAGATTTGCCGGGAAGATGTTTCCAACAGCTCCTTTGTGAATTTTCAGATTTGGGACTTCCCAGGACAGATCGACTTTTTTGACCCTACATTTGACTATGAGATGATCTTCCGGGGAACAGGAGCCCTGATATTTGTCATAGACTCCCAGGTAAAGCCAGTCTTGGGCACAATGGGACAGCAGGCCCTCTCCCCCACGTAGGCAGCCATCCCCCTGGGTCTAAACAATGTCCTTTGTGATCATTTCGGTTTGGAGTTTGGTTTTTAGATTTGAGAATAGGCCTCTCTACCAAACAAGCATTTCTCGGTTGGGGCTCTCAGGGTTTGCAAAGAAGTCTCCCTTCATGCAACCCTGACCACCAAGTGATGACGTTAGGGAGCTGTGTAGTTGTGTCCATCTCAGCAAATCACAGATCTAGGAAACCTCACAGATGGAAGGAACCACTGTACAGGCCACAGAGAGCAAGTATGGGTCTCCCCTCTGATGCTCTTGTCAGGTTTTGGGCAACAAAAACATGTATATAAGTTTACGTTTTAATCTGTTTCCTGTGAAATGAAAGTTCCAAGTATGAAATGTTTTCTTCTGAATTAAAATTATCTTGATTACTGTTAGTGCACAATTAATAAAGACAGCATAAGTATTGTGTATTTTACGGGTGACTTAAATATAAAAAGTAAAATTTGAGGTATAATTTTCTCTCCTAAGAAGATGAATATTTTCCCACTTAATTCATGTGTCCATGCTTGAATAAGACAGGATTTGGCATGGATTCTGTTTTTTTTGTTTTGTTTGTTTGCATAGATGTAAGCACTGAGAAGCCTCGCTCACATAAATATGTAGGTGTAGAGATAGAGTGAGTTTTGGTATAGCATTAACTCAATTATTTATATTCCTTCTAAGTTATATCCCCTAAATTGCCCAGTTTTCTATCACAAAAAAATTATTTTTAGTAGTTTCCCAACAGATATGCTGATTGGGTCTTCTTCAACTTTGCTGAGAGCAAAGTATTGGGAGCCCTTTGACTTAGTACCCAGGCATAGAGTTACACACTTTATCAGTTATTCAAACCAGCCTTTTGAATTGTCTCTTTGGCACCTGGGATTTCATGTCCTGAGCCCATGTTAAAGGAGAGGTTGGGGAGGAAAGCAGTGGGGCCATCGGTGTGTCTGAGGCAGGTCAATATAAGAAAGAGTACTGCCTGGCTGGCGTGGCTCAGTGGTTGAGCACTGACCTATGAACTGGGAGGTCACAATTTGATTCTGGTCAAGACACATGCCTGGGTTGCAGCTCAGTCCCCAGAGGGGGAGGCAAGCAGGAAGCAGCTGATTGATGATTCTCTCATTTTTGATGTTTCTGTCTCTCTTTCCCTCTCCTGTCCTCTCTGAAATCAGTACAAATATATTTTAAAAATAAAAGACAAAGAAAGTACAGGCAGCAAGATTGAGACCTTGAGGCCTTCAAACTCGCCATGTCCAAGTATTTAGAAAGTGTCTATGACGTGTGGCCCAGCCCCACGGCCCTTCCAAGGGCTCTGTTTTGCAGCTGTGGGGAAATAAAAGGAAACAAGTCTTACAGGAACGCACTAAACCAACCCCAAATTCAGGTCCCGACTTTTAAAAAAATATATATTTTTATTGATTTCAGAGAGTAAGGGAGAGGGAGAGAGAGAGAGAGAAACATCAATAGAGATTAAGCCCACAACCCGGACATGTGCCCTGACCAGGAATTGAACCATGATCGCCTGGTTCATAGGTTGATGCTCAACCATTGAGCCACACCGGCTGGGCAGGTCCAGACATTTTCTAGAAACTGTGGACCCACAATGAGACAGGTGGGCTGAGCACTCCCAGCCCTTGCAGGAGCACCAGTGTGGTTAGGGGGGAAGGGATGTGAAGACTCAGTCATAATGGGTCTGAGCCCATGCTTGGAAAACCATTCTCTTAGAAGACTGCTCATGCCAGAGAGCATCCACGGAACTAGGTGTTCGATAGAATAATGAAATTCTCAACTAAAGCCTTTTCGTTTCCAGCGACTGCATTTTGTACTTCTACTGTAACTGAGGGAGGTTGGCCATATGGTTAGAAAGGATTCTTTATTTTGTGGTGGAGTAAAGAGGGGAGACTTTACATTCCAATGCCTGGTCTAGGGACAGCAGTGCCTCTCCTCCCTTGGACCCATCCAGAGGTGTATGCTTGTAGAAGCTGCATCAGGTCCAGAGCCTGTGTCAGTTGCTGCGTTCCTGGCTGTCCCACTTTTACTGACCTGTTTTCTGGCCCATCTGTGGCCTTGGCAGTACCCCTGCCTTCCTGCCTCAGATCTGCCAGCATCATAAATTAGGGAGTTGGGAGCTGGAGAGGAGCAGCCAGAGTATGTCCTCACTGCCACATGGGAGGTGAGGCTCCAGGGATGTCATGCTCATCCATCTCTTCTAAACTCCATTTTTCCCTAAGTCACATGGCCACTGTTTCTGTAGTTGGTGAACTAGGTAGTGGCAGCCCATGTGTGAGTAGATTCCAACCAGATGATTCCTCATTTCAAGACAGTGGCTTAGTAAGTAAATACTTCAATACCATGTTGCGCTTTCCTAGCAGGAATTTAAATTTCCAAAACAAACCCATCTCAGGTGTTTATACGATGGTTATAATGGGGCTAAAATAGGTACACTTACCTATTTTTAAATTGCAACCATAATTTGGTTCGATTTCCACCTGACCATGGAAATGGACCTTCAGTTTGGGTTGGTAAATGTGTTCTTTGTTTATTTTATTTTTTTATTTTTGTTGTCATTTTTTAGCTGTAAGACAGAGAAAGGTAAATGGATGCTTGCAAAATTCATCTTTTAAGTTATACTTTTAAAAAAGGGTAGGACAAACATTGTTGAGAGCTGTCATTTACTAAAAATATATAAAGTAATTAGATAAGCAGCTTCAGAATCTAATACACTTTTCTGCTAGAAGCAGGCTGTGAAAATTGTATTTGTGGGAATCTTTACAGGATGTGATTACAAGACTGAAAGGGGAGCACACATCAGGGAAGTACCTCAGCAGCACTCGACAACCATTTTCTTTATTTCTAAGCAGTGCTCTGTGGGTGGGACACCTCATCTTTTTATTTTTTGCTTGTGAATTCCTCACAGTCAGAGGATTGCCAGATAAATATATCACCAAGGAGAAAATGTGTCTTCACAGAATGTTGTAAAATAAAAGAGAAGGAAAGCATTGAGGACCCTTTCCCTCGACCTGCATGTCTGATCCTCCAAACCCCCGGCAGAGCCCACAGATGCAGCACATCGCCAGGCCCTGCTTGGGCCCCTGAAGCCATTCCACCTGTCTCTTGGGACACACACATCTATAATTCCTAGATTTAAATTTGGATTGAAACTAGGCATTATAGTTTTTATTTTTGTCATAGAAGATAATGACAAACACAGTAGGAAAAATCATCCACAATCCCTCTGCTCTAATAAAACAAGTATATTCTTTTTAATGTCATTTGTAATCTTGTAGATACATACTACTACATCAGTTAGTTGGTAATCAGGCCATTGTATATACTTGGCAGGGAGTTAGAGTAGCAATTTCTAATTTTTTGCGACTGTAATGCTCTCTTGACATTGGCTAGTTGTGCTCACAGGCCTGTCCCTTTAACTCCCCTCTTCCTTACATTGTAGACATAAGCAGTAACACTTTTTTTTTGAGGTGAGTAAACAGACAATAAAATGCCCTCGCTTTAGATGGACAGTTCAGTGAGCTGGATAAATGTCTCCACCCTGTGACTAGCTCACAATCAAGATGTAGAATCTTTCTACCACCCCAAGTGATGCCTTCATGTCCTTCCTCAGCCAGTCCCCTGAGCCCCAGCTCCAGGACTGCTGATGTGCTTTCTGTCACTGTAGACTAGTTTGCCTTTTCCAGAGCTTCACATATGTGGAATTATACAGTAATAACTTTAGTTTTTATTTGAGATACTTTAAGGTCTTAAAAAAGTGCTATAATTATTCATCTAGAAATTTTCCAAAATGCTTAATCTGCTAGCCCAGTGCCCAAAATTCCAACTTTCATTTTAAATGAATCTTTAGAATGTGAGGATGAGAAGAGTCCATTTGCTGTTTGTCTCTCTTCACAGTTTCTTATTATTATCTTTAATATTTTTATTTACTAGAGACTAGAGATGTGTTTTTTATTAATTTAGTTTGGGGAATAGAAGAAAGCCAGAACATCCCCTGTCTTACTGGCTTTCTGTATTGGTCCAGGTTTGGAGTCAGAATAGGGGGTGAAAAGTCCTTTGAATTCTGTCCTGCAGATCCCTTTCCTTTCTTTGCTGTAACAATAAGTCCTGCTCATACCTTCAAGTTAGGCAATAATTAAGAGATCTGACAACACTGAGTGTTGGTGAGGGTCTGGAGCATCCAGTACTCCTACACATTATCTAGTCAAATTCAAGGTGCTCCTTCCTATGACCCAACAGGTTGGCTTTCAGGGTAAGCCCCCCCAAACTCACAAACAGACACAAAGATGCATGTGAGACTGTCCACATTATCACTGTCTGGAAACATTCTGAATGTCCATCAACAGTTATCAACAATGATAAATTATAGACTATCCATACAAGGAAACTTTATAGAGCTGTTAGAAGGAGTTATGGTCTGGCCTGCATGGCTCAGTAGTTAAGCGTCAGCCTATGAACCAGAAGGTCACAGTTTGATTCCTGGTCAGGGCACATGTCATGGTTGTGGGATCGATCCCCAGTGGGGGATCGTTTTTTTTTTGTTTTTTTTTTTAAGTTATACACTTCAATTTAGGTGAATCTCACTGATATAATGTTGGCAAAAAAGGCAAACTGTAAGATACATGTAACTTGATATTTTTATAAAATATAGAGCAACGAAAATGAATTCTGTATATTGTTTAAATATAGATATGTAAGTAGTAGTGTATCAAGAGACGAGTGAGAATAGACACTAAACTTGGGATAGTGCTACTTCTGGAGGGTAGTGGGTAGAGTGATGGAGTAGAAGGGAGGAAGGGGAGAAACACACAGGGCTTCAGTATCTAATGTTTGATTTTTTTAAAAAAAATTTTTTTTATTGATTTTAGAAAAAGGAAGAGGGGGAGAGAGAGAGAGAGAGAGAGAGAAACATCACTGTGTGAGAGAGAGACATTGATTAGCTACCTCCTGCAAATGAGCCCACAACCTGGGCATGTGCCCTGATCAGGAATTTTACCAGCAACCTTTTGGTGCATGGGACGACACTCAAAACAACCAAGCCACACCAGCCAGGGCTAATGTTTGATTTCTTAAGCAAAGATATATATATCTATATATCTATATGGTGTGTGTGTGTGTGTTTATTACGTTATTATATAGGTATCATTTGTAGGAAGGAGGAAAATAGTATTGTGTTATTTGGGGCAATGATTGTAGACCAGGGGTCAGCAATCATATTCTATAAAGGGCCAGATGGTAAATATTTCAGGCTTTGCAAGCTGTACCATTTCCACAGAGAAAAACTACTCATCTGCCATTATACCATGAAAGCAGCCGTGGATGCTATGCAAACAAATGAGTGTGGCTGTGCTCCAATAAAACTTGACTTACAAACATCAGGCATGGGCCCAATTTGGCTGCTCTAGACCAGTGGTTCTTAAAAGTTTTTCCTTCTGGTTCCTTCCCCAGTGACCCATATCATATTTTCATCTCTAACTGTTCATCACAGTTGACCAAGAGATTCAAAAATCTGGAAGGAATTGTATTCCAAAGGAGGTCCTAGGTGACCTTTGTGAATTTTCGATTCACAAAACTGCAGCTCTGATCTTTTTGACGGTCACCAAGCTAGTCATAAGAGCCTACAGCTGGGTTTTTCTGGCCTTTCTTTTTCATCTCTTCGTTAACAAAACTTATATTTTTAATCTTGAATTCTATAAAACCAGCTTTTATTGGGCTTTTGCAAAATATTTTTGGATGTTGTACCCAGATGGTTTCCAAATTAAAAAAGAATGTGGAGCCCTGGCTAGCTTGGCTCAGTAGAGTGTTGACCTGTGGACTGAAGGGTCCCAGGTTCGATTCCGGCCAAGGGCACATGCCTGGGTTGTGGGCTCGATCCCCAGTAGGGGAGTGTACAGGAGGCAGCCAATCAATGATCTCTCTTATCATTGATGTTTCTATCTTTCTCCTTCTCTCTTCCTCTCTGAAATCAATAAAGAATTTTTTTTTTGAAAGAAAAGAATGTAGAAAGGAAACACATGGTTAACTGTGAGGCAAGGTGTTGGGAAGGTTAGTTAGCTTGAGTGGGGATATCATTTCACAACATGTGCCTTTTATCAAAACATCCCATTGCACACTCTATTTTTTTATTGATTTTTTTTGAGAGGGGGTAGGGGGAGAGGCAATGTAGGTGAATTTCACTGATATAATGTTGGGTGAAAAAGGCAAACTATAATATACATGTAACTTGATATTTTTATAAAATTTAGAACAATGAAAATGAATTCTGTATATTATTTAAAGATAGATAACTTTAACTTTTGTTGTTCCACTTGTTTATGCATTCATTGGTTGCTTCTTGTATGTGTCCTGATTGGAGATTGAACCCTCAAGGTTGCCTTATGGGCACTCTCCTCTAACCAACTGAGCTACCCGGCCAGGGCCTCCTATTGCACACTTCAAATATATGCAATGTTTATTTGTCAAGCATCCCTCAATAAAGCTGGGGAGTTATGTGAAAGGCACCTTAGAAGGGTTTAGAAAGCAAAGCCGCCTCCCCTGACAGGATTGTGCCTTTGTTCCCAGGACGATTATATGGAAGCCCTGGCCCGGCTGCACCTCACAGTGACCAGGGCCTACAAAGTGAACACTGACATCAACTTCGAGGTGTTTATTCATAAAGTGGATGGTCTGTCCGATGACCACAAAATTGAAACCCAAAGAGATATTCATCAGAGGGCAAACGATGACCTGGCAGATGCTGGATTAGAAAAAATTCACCTCAGGTGAGAACAGAAATCCCTCAGGGGTCACTGTAATGGACAGAAAAAGCAGATTTGGGGTCCAAAGTCACCACAAGTGGTTCACCCTATTTGTACTGTGGACATTGGAATGGCATTTGGGTAAAATAAGCTTTCCATGTGCTAATTCTAATCTTTGGAGAAAGCAGTGGGGTTTAAAAATAATAATTTCTTTTTTTAAATAAGTGATCAAAGCTAAGGTTCATTCTCTTTTTGAGAAACACATAACATAAAACCCATGAACATAATCCAGGAGGTTAATTGAAGCTGAAGTTTACAGTTCTTGGTAAATATTATAGTATCTAACTCTGAAGATAATTCAAATAGAAATATAGAGGAAAACCACTTCTTCATTTATTTTTTGTGGGGTGCTCCATGTATCATTGATTTCACAAATTGGAAAATGAAAAACTTAGGTACTTTAATATGAATGATGTCACTGTTACTAGCCCATGAGGTGTGTGTATTTCACCTGATGTGCATTCTCTTGCAGAATATAAGGAAGCTGGTATGGACACAGACAGTGCGTTGTTGTTTTTTAATATGGAATGCTTCACAAATTTGCGTGTCATCCTTGCGCAGGGGCATGCTAATCTTCTCAGTATCGTTCCAATTTTAGTGTGTGTGCCACCGAAGTCAGCACTACAATGCGTTTTTAAGCTTTCTGTTCCAGCCAGTCAGTGGATGAGAATGGACACAGTTCTTGTTTTTTGGGTGGTGGGAGGAAATGGCCTGTTAAGACATGTTCAGTTTTTACCATGGCTGTTTCAAATTCTGAATTTGTGTGTAAGGAGTGTAGATACAGAATGCAAGTACTGGTGTTATGACAGAGCCTAAGCAGTCTATTCCCCAGTCACGGGGAAAATGTGATGAAATATTGTTTCCTCTTTCAGCTTTTATCTGACAAGCATATATGATCATTCAATATTTGAAGCTTTTAGCAAAGTGGTTCAGAAACTAATTCCACAACTCCCTACCCTGGAGAACTTGCTAAACATCTTTATCTCTGTAAGTAAATAATATCATCCTGTGAGCGTCATTTGCAGAATTTAAGAATAACATTGCAAGAGTGAAAGCGATCTTATTTCTGCTTACTCTTACTGCAGCATTTCAAGGTCACCAAAGTATGTACTTTTGGAGGTTGATCCAGAAATTGTTTTAGGCCCTTTAAATTTTAACTCCCAAAATGGGTGCCTGTACTTTACTGATATAATTGGAGTGTTTATTCAAATTTAGGCAATCATTCAATGTTAATAGAGCCTTACCAGAGGTAGAGGGCATAAAAATGGGTTTGGCGATAAGATATAAACTGTTAATACTGAATGAGTCCTATAAACCACCAGCTCTCGTCCAGCTCGGCAGAGTAGCATTAAGGCAGACCTGTTGGTTGTACTCACATGAATTCTCATCGCACAGTTTGGAACTTGCTTGTTTAGATTTCCTAAATTTACTTTTTAATTTAAAAATCAGTATAATTAGTGTTTTAACTTGGCCACCATTCAGTTTGTTTGCCTACAGAAAATAATTTGTGATAATTAATTCCTCTTTTCATTTTCTATGCAAGTCCATAATAAAGAAGTATATGACAATGAGGTTTAAATTGTAATCATATGGAACAACCTAAAATTATAGTAACTTAATTTTTGCTCGTTTATTTTTTACATAGAGGATGGCATATAATTTTATAGAACCATGACCTGGTTTGAAATCAGCTGTTGCTTTAAGTCAGCATCTTCTTTTTGTTTCAGAATTCTGGAATTGAAAAGGCATTTCTATTTGATGTGGTCAGTAAAATTTATATTGCAACTGATAGCACCCCAGTAGATATGCAAACCTATGAGCTCTGCTGTGATATGATTGATGTGGTAATTGACATCTCTTGTATTTATGGGTAAGTAAGGCATTCTTAAAGGCTAAAAATCAAGCCATACTTCTCTTTCAGAACCTTTGAGACATTTTGTATTTCCTTACTTAATTTTAATACTTTTGTTTTAAATGACTGAGATCTGTAAATAAATATACCATTTAGCATGCAATAATAATAACAATTATTATTATAACAATAATAATTATTATTGAGTAAATTCCTGGTATAATGCTAATAATCTCATTGCATATATTATATCATTTAATTATCCTCTATTCCATGAGGCAGGAATTACTACCCCCACTTTAAGGCTGGAAAAACTGAGGTTTACGCTGGTTATGTTTATAATCATTGCTCACACTGTCAATAAGGGCTGGAACTAGAATTTGAACTTCAGCCTAACTGATTCCTGGGGTTCCTCTACTGAAAATCGATGTCGTCATACTATAATATACTTGGGAGAGACTAATATACTTGGGAGAGACTAACAGGATCATTGAACTCTAAATATCTCATGTTAACAACAATTCTATTATCTTCTTCATTATAGGAGATAACTACTACGTTGTTGTTTTTAAAATATACTTTCATTTTTAATATTCAATTACAGTTGACATTAAATATTATAGTTTCAGGTGGTTAGCATAGTGGGGTTAGACATTTATGTAACTTACAAAATGATCCCTTCAACATATATTTCCTTTTAACAATATTCTTTTTTATTATCTTTTATTGTGGGCAGCAGGGAATTTTAAAACTAAGCAAACAGCATTGCCTGTTTACTATTAAGGTCTTACATTCCTAGAAAATAGTTTTTTACACTTAAAATCGTAAAATAAACAAGGAGTAGGGAAAGTTGATTGTGTTACCAGACATAGAAACAATTCCACGTAATTATAAATTTCCTGAATGGGTGTCATACAGAGTGAATGGGTATGAACTGGTTTGTTATCTTATTAAGATATCAAGTTGTCTATGTTAGATTTATGTCTTCATCCAATCATTGATTACTTGAAGCTTTTGCTCATCTTCCTCTTTACTCACTGTGACCTGCTTTATATAACCTCCTCTTCCGTGACAGTCTCAGTCTCACCATTTTTCTCTTCCACTATCTGAAAATCCTTTGCCAACTCAGTTTAGATTCTCTGTTAACTCTGTTATACATACTAGTACACATGCAAACACAGTGCCTTCTGTTATGAAAACAGGAAAGTGAATCTTCACAGGACTGTAGTGAGGAAGAAATAATTAGGTTTCACCTGGTAAACCCTGGATAAGTATAGTTGCTATCAACATCATCATCAAACACTGCCATTCGGCTTTAGAAATAGGCCATATTTCCTAAGATTATTTCCTTACAGTAATCTGTTATTTTTAAACTGTAAAGTGAATGACCTTGAAATAGCCATGGAAGCTGAATGTACCCTAATTACAGTCCAAATTGCTGTGGTAATCAAACAGTGAACAACACAACTAATCTGGCTCATATTTAACGATATGCATAATCATGATTGTGCCATAGGTAATTAGACGTAAGTGGTTAAGTAGTTCTTGTAAATGATGTTGATCAGAGTTACGTTTACCCAGCTGAAACAAACATGGGCAGGGTTGGGAGGAGGAGAGAGCTGGATCCTGCCATCACATTGTTTTCCTGTGTAGAGTGCAGTGTTCCTGAGAACCTACCAGGTTCAGTGAGAACCAGTCTTGGTCACAAATGGCCCTGTGGTTTTCCTCAGACGTTTGCTGTCCAGGCAAGGAGCCAGCTAACAGGGGGAGGGCTAGCGATGTGTGCGGCCGCCCAGGAAGCAGACAGCCCAGGAGGCAGGCAGCCCAGGAAGCAGGCTCCCAGCCAGTTCCCAGCTGCTCCCTAGAGACCAGCAGGGGTTAGAAGCAGGTGACCTTGTGCCTCAGTCTGCTGCTCAGGAGTCTCAGCTGAGCTGCTGCTAAGGCTGGTCACACATTAAAACACAAAGCCATCCTCGTGTGTTTTTATGGCTTTGTAGATGGAGATAAGAGTAGTAGAAAATAGTTGTTGCAGTCGTAAAAACTCACCAGTTTCTACTTGTAATATTTTTTATCTTTCTTTGTTTTTCCAATTTGTTTAATGTTTACTTTTACTGAATATGAATGTAATCCATGCTCATTGCAGAAAATACGTAAAACTATAAATAACATTAAAATAGCCATAATCTTATCACCTAGAAACATCACTAACATTTTTATATATTTTATTCTTATTTTTGTGTAATTTTCAGGATAATGTGATCACTTTTATATTTAACATTATATCTTGCTTTTTTCACTTAACATTATCACATAAGAATGTTCCTGTGTAACAAAAACACTATTTAGTGTCTATATAGCATAGTATTATATTTACTTGGAAATTTAAATGCAGTTTTCTTCATTGGTTACAATTTTTAAATGTTTCAGTTAATTCTCAGGACATTAGTTTATAAGCAAGAAATTCAGTTTAGAAAAACAGTAACTAAAAGTAAAAGTAGTACAAAGGAAGTTAAGAATTCTGTTAAAGCAATTTTAACATTTGAGATTTAACACTTCTTAATTTTTCTTTACTGTTCTGGTAGGTTATAGTGAGTTGCATCCTTTTATAAAAAACTAACTTCTACAACTTACTTTAAGTAGCCATGTATGTGCCAGTTTAAAATACTCTCAAAACGAAACACCTACATTTCCTTTAAAATACTCTACTTAAAATACTCTACAGCCTGGCCTTCATTGCTCAGTGGTTGAGCATCGGGGTCACAGTTCGATTCCCAGGCAGGGTACATGCCTGGGTTGCAGATTTGATCCCCAGTGTGGATGTGCAGGAGGCAGCTGATAAATGATTCTCTCTCATCAGAGATAGATGTTTCTATCTCTCTTCCTCTCCCTTCATCTCTGAAATCAATAAAAATATACTTAAAATAAATAAGTAAAAGACCCTACAATTCAGGCAATTTTATGTAATCTGGTTTGTCACCCTCCCCCCTTGTGATATTTACAAGATTAAAGGCATTAACTCTAAAATTAGTCAGATGAGTTTGAAGTCCTGGCTGTACCCCCATCATCAGCTTTGACCAAGATATCTTATTTTCCCAACCTCACCTCAGTTCCTCAGCATCAAGGATTCTTGTGCCAGACAATATAATGCATGGTAAGAACCAAGAATGGTGCCCATCACAGAATACATGTTTAGTAAATGCTGGCTCTTACTATGCAAAATGATAAGGATTAGCAGCAGCTGAATTATTATGCTTATCTATCTATGATAATAAAAGTGTAATATGCTAATTAACCAGATGACCTTCTGGACTGCGAGGGTCGAGGCAGCCACCACGGTTGCCTGGGGGGCCGGGGTTGGGGAGGAGGGGGCTGCGAGGGCCGAGCCCCTTGCACAAATTTTGTGCATCGGACCTCTAGTATATTAATAAGGCTTATTGAGCACAATTACAATTAAATCAGATTTCTGGTCAAGTGTTTATAAGTATGGGAAGCAAAAATAAATCAGAAAATGTATGCATGGTTTCACACAAGGGGAAGAGGTACAGGGAAGTGCTCCTTTGCCTGTGAGGAAAGGATGCATAATTCTTTGATTACATCAGTGTTTCGGAGGGTCCAGTTTCAATCATTAAGGCTGTGGAGATTCAGAACT
Organism: Corynorhinus townsendii; assembly: GCA_026230045.1. Lineage (NCBI taxonomy): Eukaryota > Metazoa > Chordata > Mammalia > Chiroptera > Vespertilionidae > Corynorhinus > Corynorhinus townsendii. The sequence goes on from JAPDVU010000004.1 coordinate 54,196,901, forward strand.
AGTCACCCCAACATATGTCTCCATGTTGTTTTTTGAGCTAAAGGCAACTTTAGCCTTGGGTTCAAGAGAAATTTCTGCCCCTCCCTTACCTAGATTAGAAGAACTTGAATTAGGGGCCTTGCATATAAAAAAAGACTATCAGTGATAACCTTTTTAATTTTTATTTTATTATTATTTTTTTATTTTTTAAAAATAAATCTTCATTGTTCAAATTATTACAGGCGTTCCTCTTTTATTTTTCCCCATAGCTCCCCTCCACCTGATTCCCCACCCCACCCCATGCCCTTACCCCCCGCCACTGTCTTCATCCATAGGAGTAAGATTTTTGTCCAATCTCTTCCCGCACCCCTCACACCTGCTTCCCCTGAGAATCGTCAGTCCACTCCCTTTCTATGTCCCTGATTCTATTATATTCACCAGTCCATTCTGTTCTTCAGATTTTTCATTCACTTGATTTTTAGATTCACTTGTTGGTAGGTATGTATTTGATGTCATTTTGTTGTTCATAATTTTTATCCTTACAGTGATAACCTTTTTAAAAAAAAATGTATTTTTATTGACTTTAGAGAGGAAGGGAGAGGGAGAGAGAGATAGAAACATCAATGATGAGAGAGAATCATTGATCAGCTGCCTCCTGCATGACCCCAACTGGGGATTGAGCCCGCAACCCAGGCACGTGCCCTTGTCCGGAATCACAGGCCGACGCTCTATCCACTGAGCCAAACTGGCTAGGGCAGTGATAACCTTTTTAACCCACCTATATGGCAGGGCAAACTTTTATTTATTAAACATCTGTTCTTATCATCCTGTACTGACTCGTTGAAGCCCCCAATTACCTCATCCTTAGCTCAGATGTCATATATTCCCAGATCTCCCCTTTCTATCTCTGAACCTCTCCTGCATGTGAGGTCTCTGATTCTCTCATGTATTCAGGGTTCCCATACTATGTAGATATTAAATATGGGTTTTTTTCTCTTGCTTGTCTGTCTCATGTTCATTTATTAGACCAGTCAGAAGAACCTTGAGGATAGAGGAAATATATTTCTCCCCGACAAAGTCATAATAATAATAGCAGTTAACATTCATTATGCATATTACATGGTCTCAGCACTATGCTCAGTGCTGTATATGTATTATTTCATTATATTAGGAAGCTTTGAAGTAATTACTGTTAGTATACAGATGAGGAAATGGAGGCTCAAAGTTACTTAACTTGCCCGTAGTAAGTAAGTAAGCTGGGATACAAACCCAAGTCATCTGTGTCTTCGGCCAAGTGAAATAGCCAGTGAGAGAAAGACAAGTACCATATGATTTCACTCAATGCGGAATCTAATGAACAAAACAAACTTAACGAAACAGAAACAGACTCATAGATAGAGAACAGACTGACAGCGTCAGAGGGGAGGGAAGTTACAGGGCTGGGTGAAAAGGTGTAGGGATTAAGCAAAATAAAACAAAACAGAAAACACCACCCATAGACACAGACAACAGAGTACCAGTGGGAAAGAAGGTTAGGGGGAGGTAGAAGAGGGTATAAAGGTGCTAAATGGTGATGGAAGGTGACTTAACTTGGGGTGGTGAACACACAATACAATATACAGATGGTATATTATAGAATGCTACACCTGAAATCTATATAATTTTATTAACAAATGTCACCCCAATAAATTCAATGAAAAAAAATTAGACCGATCTATTTATTTAACTTTTTATTTTAAAAAGATTTTAAACCTGCAGAAAATGTGCAAGGATAATACAATGAATTCCTATATACCCTTCACTGGGATTCACCATTTTTACCAATTTGCCCTATTTGCTATCTCCCTCTTTTTCTATTCCATATTGTTTGTTTGTTTTTTCCTGAACTATTAGGGAGTAAGTTTCGGACATCATGGTTCTTTGATCCTCGTTACTTGAGCATCTCTCTCTTAAGAACAAGGACGTTTTTTATAGGACCACAGTTTAATGATCCAAGTAAACATATTTAGCATGGCTACTTCCCTCAATTATCTAGTACACAGTCCATATTCAAATTTTACCAGTGGTCCCACGTCTACCTTTTATATTAGTTTCCCCTGCAATTCAGCATCTGTCATGTGTCTTTCGGCTTCTTTCATTTGGAACGTTCTTCAGTCCTTCTTGGTCTTTCATCAGACCATGCCTTTGACAGCCTGGTTATTTGATCATGAGAAAATGAGAAACCCTTGAGGGCCGCAGAGGGGAGAAGAAATAACGCCCGCCCGTCCCTCACCTGTGTTCCTCAGGTGTCTGGGGAGTTGCCCAGCTGCCACAACAGCCACTCCTTGTGTCAGTAGAAAAGTGACTGTCATACACTATGCATTCTTGTGATTGCGTGTTTCTGAGAACTTTAGCTGAAAGGTCTGAATGGTTAGGCTAGTTGTTTTAATATGTTTAAAGAAGTAAAGCATTCTGTGTTCAAGCTGGTTTTTGTTGTCAAGTTACAATTTATAGTTCTTTCTCGATGGTCAAATATGTTTTGGTTTCTATCCCCATTTAGTCTCAAAGAAGATGGAGCAGGAACCCCCTATGACAAGGAATCAACAGCCATTATAAAGCTGAATAATACCACAGTTCTTTATTTAAAAGAGGTGACAAAGTTCCTGGCTCTTGTTTGCTTTGTCAGAGAGGAAAGCTTTGAAAGAAAAGGTAATTTTGTGTGTGTGATTTAAATGAAGTGTTTCCATTCAGACAAATACTGTCTTTACTGCCTGTTGAATGTGGATGGGGAGCAGCATGCCTCTTGAAGTTTGCAGAATTGAGTCAGAGGCCCCCTTGATCAGTCAGCTTTGAACCAGCCTGCCCTCTAGTGCAGTGGTCGGCAAACTCATTAGTCAACAGAGCCAAATATCAACAGTACAAGGATTGAAATTTCTTTTGAGAGCCAAATTTTTTAAACTTAAACTTCTTCTAACACCACTTCTTCAAAATAGACTCGCCCAGGCCGTGGTATTTTGTGGAAGAGCCACACTCAAGGGGCCAAAGAGCCACATGTGGCTCGCGAGCTGCTGTGTGCCGACCACTGCTCTAGTGAAAGCTGCTGTGAGGTGCAAGTGGAAGCAACCATCCACCCAGGGGCCTCAGCTTTCCTGCGGGTGCAGCTAGCTGGGGTGCTGCCAGTTTGTAAAGTTTCTTACCAGGGGAGGCCCCCAGCCTCAGTGAATGCGGTGGCCTCCCTTTTGGGCCACACCTCTAGAAGGTTTTAGGGACATGTGACCACTTGTGCTCCCATGTGAAGGAGGGCACTCATATAACATTAAAGCTAGACGGTACTTACCTTGTGTTCAGCCTCTGTATAGTCTTTAGTCCTCAAAACACAGGGATGGCACCATAATTCTGAAAACAGAAGACATGAATACACTTAATAATATCACCAGATATCTTTTTAGTTTTATTTTAAAACCAAAGCAATTAACCTCATAAAAATATTCATTTTTCCCCTTGCTACCTAACCTGTGTAATACCACCTTACTGCTGCTGCTATGAATTTTTGCAACTGGGATATGATTTACCAATGTGTTGGGTAAAAATATTCCCAACAAAGTGGCAATAGTAACATTGACTGAAAAAGCCTTTTTTCCTTATAAAGCAATTTAAAAGAGGTGACAAAGCAATACATGTTTATTATAAAAGCAATACATGTTTATTATAAAAATACGTAGAAAATTTAGGAATGTAAAACAAAAACAAAATAAAACCACTCAATTTCACCATCTAGAGCTAAACCCCATGCTAAATTTCTGAAATGTGCTTTCTTTCTCCTCTCCTTCCTCCTTCTCATCTTCTCTTCCTCTCTTCCTTCATCTCTTCTTTCCTTCCTTCCAATAAAAGTGGGGCCAGGTGACTGTCTATATAGTTTTATATCTTGTTGTTTTTAAGTCATTGAGCATGAAAACATAATTTAGATATTTTTAAATTATAAAAGCACTAGATTCACTTAGAAAATTTATAAATAACAAATAAGCAAAAAAGAAATATTACTGATAAACTTCTCACTCAGATACTCAATATTTTCTGTATAACTTTCTAGCCTTTTTCATATATATCTATTATCTTTATATATGAGATTGTGTGATAAATACTACTTTATAATCTTCACTTAAATTATTATAGACATCTTCCCAATTTACTAAATATTTTTTCAACATTGTTTTTAGATTTTGATGTTATAAATAATCTACATTGACCCTCTTTGCACTAAATATTTTTGTACATCTTCGGTTGTCTCCTCAGGAAAAACTTTCAATGAATGGAATTACTTAGATCAAAGGGTAGGCATGTTTTGGTGGCTTCTAATGCATCATTACCAAAATGTCCTTTAGAAAGACTTTATGGGTTTATGCTACTAAGAGAATATGAGCATGTCAATTTTGCTGTAGTTTCAATATTGGTATTAGCATTAAAAATTTATAATTGAGCCTTAGCACTTTGGCTCAGTGGATAGAGCGTTGTTCTGTGGACTAAAAGGTCCCGGGTTCGATTCTAGTCAAGGGCATGTACCTCAGTTTCAGGTTACAGGATCAGTCCCTGGCCCTAGTTGAGGCACGTGCAGGAGGCAACCAATCGATGTTTTTCTCTGTCTCTCTCTCTCTCTCTCCCCCCATTCCTTCCGCCCTCTCTCTAAAAATCAATGGAAACTATCCTCGGGTGAGGATTAACAGCAACAATAAAAAATGATAATTGAGCCCTGGCCAGTGTGGGTCAGTTGATTGGGTGTTTGATTCCCAGTCAGGGCACATACCCAGGTTGCAGCTCTATTTCCGGTAGGGGGTATACAGGAGGCAGCCAATCAATGTTCTGCTTTCATTGATATTTCTCTCTTCTCCCTTCCCTCTCTCTCTAAAAATCAATAAACTATTTTAAAAAATTGATTATTGAAAACTGGTATGTCATTTAAACTTATATTTCCTTGCTTCTTACTGAAGTTATGCATGTGTTTTTCCCATATTTACCTACTATTGCCAACCAAATTGCCCTTTGTGTCCTTGGCCTGTAAAATTTTTAATTAAGTGGTGTTAATCTTCTGCTTTTTATTTCCATCTTGCTGAAAGTAAGATTATATAATAAATCCATGGAATTTTGAAGATAGACAGGACCATACTTTGTTTCACTCTCTCAATTACAGATGATTTTACCCAGACCCAGGACGTAAGTGACTTTTCCCCAATATAAGGTCATACCATCAGTGTATGGCAGTCAGGCCTAAAGATTCCTGGGGTTCTCCCTATGTGGAATCAGTGTTGTATATTGTGTTTAAAACCATTATATGTATATTTTCTTGGGTAAAGATACTTCCAGAATTTATATCTGATGATTAATATTTCATGTTGATTTTGGAAGCTAATAAAAGTAATACAAATAGTACCACTGCAGCCCCCAAACCATCTAGGATGGTGGCAGTTTCTAAATGAAATAATTTTGAACCAATTTTGGATTTCCAAAAAACTTCTAAAAACTGTACGTAGTTTACATATACTCCTCATCCACCTCCCCCAAATGTTAGCATCTTACATACTATAGAACAGTTTTCAAAACTAGGGAATTGACATCAGTATAATGCTATCAATGAAAACTACAGACCTTGTGCAGAGTTCACCAGTTTTTCCAAAAATACCTGTTTTCTGTTTCAGGATCCAAAACTGATTTAGATGCTCTTTCTCCTGGTCTCCTCCTATCTGTGACAGTTTGTCTTTCATGGTCTTGATACTTTCGAAGAATACTGATCAATTATTTTGTAGAATGTCCCTCAAATTGGGTTGATTTTCACACAGTTAGAACGAGATAAAGCACTTTGGTAAGAACACCACACAGGCCTGGCCAACGTGGCTCAGGGTTGAATGTTGACCTATGAACCAGGGGTCATGGTTCCATTCCCAGTCAGGGAACATGCCTGGGTTTTAGGTTCTTGATCCCCAGTGGGGGTGGTGGAGGAGGCAGCCAATTGATGATTCTCTCTCATCATTGATGTTTCTCTCTCTCCCTCTCCCTTCCTCTCTGAAATCAATAAATGTAAAATGTGTAGTTAAAAAACACACACAGAAAGGATGTGTGTCTTCCTCTGTGCATCATATCAAGTGGTTGATGATGTTTGTATGTCTTATTGCTGGTGATGCTGATGTAGACTTAGCTAAGGTAGTGTCTGCCAGTTATTCCACTGGAAATTCCCTACCTGTTCCTTTGTCATTAATATATGCTTTCGAACTCTGCAAATCCTGTTTCTTCTCTCACTCTTGCCCACTAATTATAACCTTCATTTATGCTTGTGGAAGTAAATTTAAGCAGGAGTTCATCATGTAGCTCTTTTACTAAGTTACCTAGATGGGATCATCACTGTGGATAGGCAGACTTTGTAGAACTTACTAAACAATAGAAACTTAGGTGTTAGTTCATGTCATAACTAAGAAATGTAAATAAATAGGCAGACTAGGTGTAACCCCATCAGGTTAACGCCTTGCATGCTTTTTTAGGGTGACCAAGCATCTCTATTTGTCTGGGATCAAGGGGGTTCGTGGGACAGTAGACCTCCAGTGAAACTGGGCAAACCAGATGAGGTAGTCATGTTATCTATGAGGCAGCTGTCTTTAAAGGAACTTAGGCTTATAAACACATGGAGTAGTTTGATTTATTTTGTTGCTTGAATTTCGTATTGCTGAGTCCTGTTGGTGCTGAAATCAGCACTTGGTGATTAGCTTTTCTCCACGTTTGTCTTCATCTGAGTTTTCATTAATGATCCCTGTGACTGCTTTGGCAGAGGAGATAGAATTGAAAGCAGATGCGGGACTCTCTGCCCTAGATGCACATTATAGGCATCTTGGGATGGGGGCAGTTAAAAAATACGAACATCTGGGTCCTCCTGCATGTAATTAGAATAGAATTCCTGGGAAGGGGGCCTGAGGTTTGTTAGTATTTTTGAACTTCCTTGGGTGTTTTTAATGCCCAGCTAGGGTGAGAACCACTGAACCAGAGAAGGGTGTGGGACCATCCTACAACTGTGAATGGTGGTGAAGGTAGTCCTTATTCTGTTCATGTCTCTCTTGTATTTTCAATGAAAGGGTTGAAATAAGTAACAAACTCTTTTTTCTGAGTGTTTACTTCCTTTAAAAACCTCAGTTGTGAATTTTTACCATTTTACTTTTAAAACTCCAAATGCAACAAGTTTACTGTTTTTAGCCCTGGCCGCTTTGGCTCAGTGGATAGAGTGTCGGCCTGTGGACGCAAGGGTCCCAGGTTCGATTCCAGTCAAGGGCATGTACCTTGGTTGCGGGCACATCCCCAGTAGGGGGTGTGCAGGAGGCAGCTGTTTGATGTTTCTCTCTCATTGATGTTTCTCGCTCTCTATCCCTTTCCCTTCCTCTCTGTGAAAAATCAGTAAAATATATTTTTAAAAAAAGATTACTGTTTTTAAAATTTTGCACATTTAAAAATGTGCAAAGATGACTAAGTTAAGATTTGTCAAAAACTATCAATAGGCTGTCTCTGCGGTTTCCCATGTTGAGTATTTGATTCACTCATCCCATTGAAGCAGTCCAGCTAAGTTTCTTCCTAAGGCAGTTAGTTGCACATATGATAGACAGAGGATTGTAAGGTTGTTCTAACATCTCATTTCCAAATTCCCACTAAGTAACATCACTTCTTTGCGCTTTGTTTCTCATTTCTGCCTTATTCTGCTGTTTCTTACTTCTGCCTTATTGCCTCATTGTTTTTTGTTGGTTTTTTAAAACTGGATGCGTGGCCACTGCAGAAGCAGCAGGGGGCGCTGCTCCGAAGGTGTCCTGCTCTGGAAGCTGAGGTGGTGGTTCCTCCAGTTCACTCGCAGTTGTATAACTGGTTTGAAGTTTCAGTCCTTGGCTGGGATCTCAATTCTTTCTTCGGGTTTCTGGAAGCATCCCCTGAGTGGATGGAAATAATGGTTAGGCTAGTTGTTTTAATAAGTTAAAGATAGTAAATAGGACCAACTGCCAATCTTAATTAGTGTAAACATAAGCCACAACACCAATAAACTAGTAGTGATGATGAAAAATACACTTAAGACTTTGCATTCTCTTTTATTCTATTTTTGTACTACTGGTTAATTTCTGAAAATACAGTACGATTCTAGCCTACTATTTTTCCATTAAAAAATCTTTATTGTTGAAACTATTATCCATTTTAAATTTTATGATACTGAAGAACTGAGAGTGTCATTGGTTGTTGAATTCCTGAGCTTGAGTAGACCTGAGGTGACTGCTATCATTCCACTAGTAAAACCAGGGACTGTGCTTTCCTCAGGACTTATGACCATAGTTTAAATATAATATACATCCAGTAAATATTGATTGATTACTTGATTGATACCGTGGCTTTGTTAACTCAGCCACACTCCAAGTCAGGGTCTCCGTTCACATAGAGTCAATTTAATAATGCCTTGTAGAGAAAAGTAATAAGTATTTCATTGAAGATATAACTTTATTGTGAAAAACCTTTAATTCTGAAAGGTCAAAAAAATGTGTTCACTTGGTTTTTCAAATGTTTTGGGTCATAGACACCTTTGAAAATGTGGTATATACTCTGGAAACTTTTCTTAGTGAAAAACATACATTCACAAGATCTTGCTTGCGATTCCTGAGGACCAGATGCAGACTTCCTCCTGCAGTCTTTGGATCTTATGTTAAGGCCGCTTCTCTACTGCCCCCTACTGGTTAATCCTCATCATGGTCGACATGAAAGATGGATATTATTTCTTCTATGTGACATTTCTAAATATATATTTTTTTCTTCTCCAGGGCTTATTGACTATAATTTCCATTGCTTCCGGAAGGCCATCCATGAAGTTTTTGAGGTGAGAATGAAAGTGGTGAAATCGAGAAAGGTTCAGAATCAACTGCAGAAGAAAAAAGGAACCACCCCCAATGGGACCCCTAGGGTGCTGCTGTAGGTGAGGTTTCAGGAACATCTTTTGAAATCAGACCTTTCATTGAGGCTGCTGCACTGTGTTGCACTAAAGAAAGAGGAAGAAGGAGATTGGGACACGTGACATAAATTTGTTGTAAAAAAAAAAAATCCCGTGACTCTTTTCTTTTTTAAATAAAACAAGCACTTTGAAGCAAAAACTTGTATACTAATAATGAAGTTAAGTCCACTGTAATTTCATGACATAAATGTACACTTTTATGGTCTGTAGTCAGAAAAATCCTGTGTGAGAACTGCCAGGAACTGTATATATTTTGCACTTTTTCATTGAACTAAACTTTGATAAAACAACTTTTCTAAGCTTTTTCTGTACTTGGTGTGAAGGACATGCATACTGTAGTTCTTAGCTATGGCAATCAGAAATTAAAAAGTAATGCATTAGCACTGACTTTTTATAAACTTGGGAATCTTTGCTACCAGTTGTTGAGGAAAAAAATCATTTTTCAGTGGAGATGGTACAGATTGGGGCAGCAGGCTGTAGGAGCAATAAGAACTGTCCCTTGTTTATAACTAATATAAACAGGAATTTTGATGAATAATATTAGCACCAAACTTACCTAAAACTTTCTATAGCTGTGGCAATGCTTCCCTACTCAACAGTTTTTACAAAGCTCTTTACCTCAACACACATCTCTAATCATTTTATACAGAGAGGTGGTTTTTTGTTTTTATTTTTTGCTGTGTTACTGTTCTTTAGTACCTTTGGGACCAGATTTCCAAAATGGTGCCGGTCACTGGAGACAAATAGGAATGTCATTGAATTGCAGGGACTCTGGAGGCTAGAGTAATATTAGAGGACACGTGGTTTCCCAAATGTAGGTGATTGACAACTGCAGATATAAAAATAAGTATACAATTCTGTATGTTTGGCCCCTGTGAAATGGGCCTGTTACTGTGCAACATTTGAAATGTTTATTTAGGACCAGCTGTTTTTATTGCTCCATGGTCACAGAGAATGTCTCAGATCTCTACCATAGAGTTGACTCCTGTTGGGTACATTGGTCACCACTGAGTAATGTTCTCATTTGTGACAGTATACCTTATAGACTGCCTGTTCCTATCTTATGGCTGAACTAGCGCTCAGCTTGCCAGTAGTATGCCTGCACAGCTGAAAAGCCCTCAAGATCAGTGAGAAGGGGCTGGCCAGAGGAGACATTACAGTTAGCTATGTATTTGTTTCTGTGAAATTCTCTCACTTATGTTTACTTTAGACTAATAGCAAGTTAAGAGGTTCCTAAACCTCCCTCTCCCCCCCCTCCCCGCCCACCCCAAACCATTCCAAGTAGATAATTCTAGGTCCATCCAAGGGTTGGTGCCTAAGGCATGCTTGTGGGCAGTAGAAGACAATATTCTTTTCTCTTAGCAGAGGCTCGTAGGGATATCAAAGCTGCTCCTAGCAAAAGGTATCAAGTTCCTAGAGCAACTTGTCCTTGAAATTATCCCACTTCTACCTGTGACTTCTTTCTATCCTCTCTCCTTCCTCTCCTCAAGTCCTGTTCCTTTGAGGCTGGTAGCTGCCGTTTAAAATGGTAGCTGTTTGGGTTTAAGGTTTGAGCCCTCCCAAGAGGCTGTGCATTTTGGAAGAAAACTTCTAGAAATCATGAAGGAGCGCCAACTCCCTTCCTCATAATTTTTGTTCAGAAACTTGGGTGAATAGTATCCCAGGGTTCTAAGGAAGTTTTTTCTCTAATTTCCAGACCTATATCCTGTTGGACCTTTGCCAACAGGCCTGGTATACTTTGGTGGGTTATTCTTACAAATCTAATTCTCTCATATTTTTATAATGTTTCTTTTTTGAGTAAACAACAAAAATTTTTTGTGATTTTTCTAATGTGACTTTATCCTCAAGATAGAGACATTTGCCTATTTGATAAATCCCACATTACTTAGGTATATACGTATATTATTGTATCCAAGAGGAGCTTCCTTTTTTGAGCTGGTTATATGATGGTTTTTTTTAATAAGTTTTTATTGATTTTTAGGGAGAGAGGAAGGGAAAGGGCTAGAGAGATGGAAACATCGATGAGAGAGAAACATCATTGATCAGCTGCCTCCTTCATGCCCCTTACTGTGGATTGAGCCAGCAACCCGGACATGTGCCCTGACCGGAAATTGAACCAGTAACCTCTTGGTTCATGGATTGACATTCAACCACTGAGTCACACCGGTCAAGCTATGATGCTTTTTGTTGTTAAAATGTGCCTTAAGAGCCTATTACTTCAAGAGCAAATGATTCTTTGGGGGAAAGGCAAAGTTAATGCTATGGCATAAGGACCCAAATTCATGGTACTAAGTGCACTCTTTGATTCATCACACACTAATATATAGATGACTGCCTCAAACCTGTAAGCATGACAATGACCTCTTATTTAAAGAGATTTGTAGGAGTTATATCTAAGCGTTCAATTTTTGAAGTCTGTGCTATTTAAATTACAAAATCTCTCAATTCCTTTTGTATTTTTACTGATTTCAGTGAGGAAGGGAGAGGGAAAGAGAGATAGAAACATCAATGATGAGAGAGAATCACTGACCGGCTGCCTCCTGCATGCCCCCTACTGGGGATCAAGCCTGTAACCCAGGCATGTGCTCTTGGCCAGAATCGAACCTGGGACTCTTCAGTCCGCAGGCCGATGCTCTATCCACTGAGCCAAATTGGCTAGGGCTTGCATTTTATTTTTGATATGGGACTTGGCTTACTGTGATGTCTGTGGCCACATTTAGGTCACAAATCCAATGCTATAAATACAAAGCCCAAACACATGGCTACAGTGACTGCTCTGGAACATTTTTGCTCATTTTCAAAGGTTGACAACTTGACCTATAGGTTTCTAGGGCAGTTAGAACTTCTATGTGGAGGTGAGACTCTGTGAATTACCTAGCATCTTTGCTTATTTCCAGTTATGCAGATTAGTGTGAATGACCAAGGTAGAGTGTTTTTGAAGGAATATAAATAAAAAACTGATGATATTCATGGACAGTGTTATTTTGTGAACATAATATATTTTGGACCCTTAAATATAAGATGACTAAAAACACAGCAATATTGTTATATACGGGTTATATGCTGTTTGAAATGTACTCCAGAAAAACAGCCAACTGTCTTGATTATTAAAGTATGGTATGCATTCAACTTATATGGACTGAGTGTAATTTATAATCAAATATAGTATTAAGTTTTACTTTAAGTGGTAATCATTTATAACCATTGTTAAATCATTGCCTTCACAAATGTTAACTGCCAATTTAAAAGTTTGTCATATACTCATGATATGCTAAGCTCTCATTTTATTTTAAGCATATTCATAACTAATCTTTCAGGGAGCAGAATGGTCTCCTTGGTAAAAAGGAAGTATGGTCTTTCATATTTATGAGGTTGTTTACCATACATATATATTACTGCTTTATTGGCCTTGTTTGTGGAAATGAGGATAAATAACTCTATGTACATTGGATTTGCACTTTTGTTTTTATTATTTTAAACCCTCCTATCTTTATATTTTTTATGGCAATTTGCCTGTTCGGATGATAGAACTATTATTTCAGTAAACTTCAGATATTCATTCTGCTACTCTGGCTCTGATCCCTAGATCTCCGGAAATTCTCTTCCTAACAAGTGCACCTTATCGCTCCTTACTTGCTTAGTAAGGTTCCACTTTTTAATGACTTGCACAGATCCCCTAAGAGTTCTTAGAGCTAACATTAGATGTTATATCTTATATATGAAATCCTGTTTCTGATGGAAAACCTGATCTGAGATAATTATTTCCAAGATTTTTAAATCAGTAGTGATGTTGAGTTTAGGAGGAAGAAAACATTGTCCTTAACAGAATTATTTAATAATACTAGATATTGGGTACACACAGTATACCAAATGCTGCTCTTATGTGTGTTTATGTAACTTATTTTCATAAACCCAAGAGGTAGGTACTATTATCACTCCTATTTTACAGATTAGGTAACTGAGTCCAAAGAGATGGAATAATTTGGTCAAGATCATATTACTAGTAAGACACAGGTCTGGAGTTGGACTCAAGAGTCCACTCTCTCAGCTATTCCTCTAAGCATCCTTATCAAATGTCCCCTTAAATGCCCTCCTTTCACAAATATGAAAAGGGGGACTTGACGTGTAGGATTTACAGTTTGGGTTTGTGAAGGCTGAGGTGCTGAGATATGTAAAATACCTTTCCGTACAGGAGAATCAATAGGACCAGTCTTCTAAATGTGCTTCACTCAGAGAAGAAAGTCAACAAATACCATGTTAGTTTCCTCCCTAATCCAGTTAGTAACTAGTGCCCAAAATAATATTAAGAGAGTATTTAAATATCAGAAGAAAATTTAAATACATTTTACAGCCATTGTTTTTATAAGAAAATCAAGAGAATAAGCTGTTGATCTCAGCTGTACTCAACCTTTGCTTTGAGTTTTTAATATATGTAACAATAACATAGAAAATAAGATACTTATCTGGATTAAAATTCAAAAAGATACATTTTGATCCTAATCCTGCAGACCTATATTTAAAATTGCTACTAGCATGCTTCTGCTGGACTCTTCTGTAAGAGGACCCTCAGATCTAACGTCCAGAATTGAGCTGGCCTCTTTCTTGCTAAATCTGTGATGCGTGACTATCCTCCCCTGAGTCCCTGCTAGAAACGCGTTCCTCTTTCTTGACTTTCCTTCCTGCTCAACTCCTCCACTCAATCACCTACTTCTTTCACTTCAGCCTTACAAACCTCCATTGAATCTCTTCTCTCCATCTCTTCTGCCACTATCCTGTTTAGACCACCATTACCTCTTATTTGGATCTCAATAGCCCCTCAACAGTGTCACTGCCTCACCCACCCATCCATTCTCTATACAAGATGCAGAATGACCTTTCTAAACCACCACAATTCTGACCATATCGCTTGCTTATGCCCTTCCTTGCTCCCCATTATAGATATCAGCCAAAGTCCTTAATAAAGTGTGCAAGACCCTTTCTCGCCAGTCCATACCTTCCTGTCCTGCGTTGATTCACCCTCCCTTAACAGAGCTGCACCAGCGTGCCCACACAGTGTGGTGAACAAGAGGATCCATGACTTTTGGTTCCTTTGTCAGTCATTTTCTGAGGGAAATAATAATTTTCTTTCACTCAACAGTTATTGGCAGGACAGCTGTTATATGCCAGACATTGTACTTAGTAAAATAGCTAAAAGACAGATACTGGAGATGGAAGGATTTTAGTATGTAAAAATAACAAAATGAACTACTTTAATTCTAGATAGGTCCTTGTAGTCTTCACAACAGCTCTAGAAGGCTTGCCCTCTCCAGCCAAGACCATGGATAGCTAGAACTAGCATCTGAGAAGTTGTTCAACCAGTGGCAGATCAATAGCTATATTTAATATTGTTAATTTACAGTAAGACTAAACACACTATAATAAGTAAATTGAGGAAGTGAAAATGTTTATTGTAGTGCCTTCCTTAAGGAATGAGGTAAATTATGTTAAAAGTGTGGATACGCACACAGAAAGCACGTGGTGCCAGTTTCATTTGCAGATCTTATGGTACTCCAACTCAAGCACACAAGTTACACCTTTGCCACAGCCTTAGCTAGAAAGTGTGAGTTTTAAGTGTTAGTTATTTTATTTTAATCCTCGATATTTTTAAAAAATATATATTTTATTGATTTTTTACAGAGAGGAAGAGAGAGGCATAGAGAGTTAGAAACATCGATGAGAGAGAAACATCGATCAGCTGCCTCCTGAACACCCCCTACTGGGGATGTGCCCGCAACCAAGGTACATGCCCTTGACCAGAATCGAACCTGGGACCCTTCAGTCCGCAGGCCGACGCTCTTATCAACTGAGCCAAACCAGTTAGGGCGAAGATTTTTTTATTTTTTATTGCTTTTTAGAAAGAGTGGAAGGGAGAGGGAGAGAGAAACACCAATGTGAGAGAGACATATTGATTGGTTGCCTCCGGCATGCCACTGGGAGCCTGCAAAAGGTAGATGCCTTTTCCTGGACTCGAACCTGGGACTCTTCAGTCTGTAGGCCAGTATTGAGCAAAACCAACTAGGACAAAATGTTAGTTATTTTAATGTTCATACTTTGTTAACTTAATACATATCATTTCCAGAATTAGATTTAATTAAAAGTTTATTTTACTGTTACTCCTCTTTTCAGTCTCTTTTGTCCCAGGGAACTATGAGTGCTGCTTAAGGAAAAGGTTTTTGTCCTCTTAATATGTTGACATGGGAGTCTCAGAAGATGTGAGAAGAATCAGATTTCATTACCTTCTATAGCCACTTGGTTTTCTAAGAATATAGAATGTAGGGCTAATGCAGACCTTCTTTTTAGATCATTTAGAATTTTGAAAGATTGGATGATATTTTAAAATGTGTCAAACTTGGCCTAGCAAGTCCTCAGGAATATCTTCTTTTATCATAAATTCAAGTAAAGTTCAGGCAGTGATCTTATTTCAGCTGTACCATCTGTATCTTTGAAGATTTTTCTTTGTTTGTTTTTAAAATAAAAGTCATGGTAAAGTGAAAATATAGACTTTAATAGTCCCTATCATAATTTTAAAGATACTTCAAATTCTGTCATGTTATTATAACAAACAATTCAATTACATAAAAACAAGCAAATTTAAATTTATATAAAAAATTAACAAAATTATTAAAAATAAGTAAATAAATAAAAATGAAATCCTAAATAAGATCCTTAATATTAACCCAGTAAATACCCATCTTTCTAGAATATTGTTTTTTTTATTTCAATAAATGATTTAGCAATTAAAGCTGAGGTGGGGTCTGGTCCTTACTGTTTAATCTTGAAAAAATAAATTATCTTAAAAAAATGACCATGTGAACTTACACTCAGAGCAGTGTTTGAATTGTATAACTGCCCTGGGACAGAACTGTAGGAGTTAACCCTTTATGAAATGCATTTTAAACTTTTTGTTGTGAACCATAATAACTAAAATTCACATTGCTAGCTATCCCACACTCATATTTGCAAATATTACTTTTCAAAAACCTCATGAAGTACTATCCTTCCTATACGCAATCCACTCTGAGATTCGTTCATTCAATCCATTTCTTTTTTAAAGAAGATCTCAGAACTCACTAATGGGTCTTGACCTGCAATTTGTTTTTTTAAATATATTTTATTGATTTTTTACAGAGAGGAAGGGAGAGGGATAGAGAGTTAGAAACATCGATGAAAGAGAAACATTGATCAGCTGCCTCCTCAACACCCCCTACTGGGGATGTGCCCACAACCAACAGTACATGCCCTTGACTGGAATCAAACCTGGGATCCTTCAGTCTGCAAGCCAATGCTCTATCCACTGAGCAAAACCAGTTAGGGATTGACCTGCAATTTGTAAAGCACTGTTAGAGTGAGCCCACTGGCCAGATCAGAGATACCTGAGAATTTTCTTTCTAGCTTAAAATATTTTCCTCTTTTCTCTTAATTTTCAGATCTTAGGAAACATAAGCGAAATACTGATCAAGTTCTTGAATTTTTCTTTCATTTGGTTAGGACTTTCTACTCTGTTTACCAGAGCAGTCTTACTTTTTATTGCCATCCCTTGGATGTTTTGTATGCTGGGTTGTATTACCAACGTGGGGGGCATCCTGTGGGCTGTAGTCCTGAGAGGATCATCTATTACTATAGACTCTATCCTTGACTATCCTCCTATCTAATAAAAGAGTAATATGCAAATTGACTGTACCTCCGCTATACCCACAAGCCACCCCACCAGCCAATCAGGAGGGAATATGCAAATAAACCCAACCAAGATGGCTGCAGCCAGAGAGAGCAGGAGGGAGGCTTGGGTTTCCCGGTCAATGGAGGAAGCCAAGCTTTCCACCTGCCCTTGCTGGCCCAGGCCTCCACTCAGTGCTATAAAGTTTCAATTATAGAAGATAAATCTCAACAGAAAGGCGGCAGCCATGGAGCTGGAGAGAGCAGGAGGCTAGGGTTGCCTGTGGCGATGGAGGAAGCCAAGCTTCTGCAGCCCTGGCCTGCTGTGGCCTCCGCTTAAGACTACAAAGTTTCAATTATAGAAGATACATAAATCCCAACAGAAATGGCTGCCATCATGGAGCGAGCAGAAGCCTTGGCTCCACTCCAGGCTACAAAGTTTCAATTGTAGAAGATAAATAAATCCCAGATCCCAGGGCCTCTGCTTGGGTCGCTGGGGGGCGTGGCCAGCCTGCAAACCACCACAGGCCCCTCACCCAGGCCTCCCCACAGCTCAAGGGAACCTCACCCTGATCCGGGACCCCCTTCAGGGCAAACCAGCTGGCCCCCACCCATGCACCAGGCCTCTATCCTATATAATAAGAGTAATATGCAGATTGACCATCACTCCAACACACAAGATGACTGCCCCCATGTGGTCAAAGATCCTGCCCCCATATGGACACAAGATGGCCACCACAAGATGGCCAGCAGGGGAGGGCAGATGGGAGGGACCAGGCCTGCAAGGGAGGGCAGTTGTGGGCAATCAGGCCAGCAGGGGAGGGCAGTTGGGAGAGACAAGGCCTGCAAGGGAGGGCAGTTAGGGGTGACCTGGCCAGCAGAGGAGGGAAGTTAGGGGCAAATAGGCTGGCAGGGGAGCAGTTAGGCATCCATCAGGCTGGCAGGGGTGTGGTTAGGGGGTGATCAGGCTGGCAGGCAGAAGCAGTTAGGGGCAATCAGGAAGGCAAGCAGTTGGGAGCCAGCAGTCCTGGATTGTGAGAGGGATGTCCAACTGCCCGTTTAAACATCCCTCCAGGGGTCCCAGATTGGAGAGGGTGCACTGGGCCTCTAATAATAAATAATTTACTTAGAATTTAGTAACTCATGAATCCATATTTAACTTGTATGGGATCCTTTGTCAATTCAGATGACATTTGTCTTATAAAATATCAAGAACACATAAGTTTGCTCTTGTGTGCTATTCTGACACTCCCAAGAACCACCTGCACAAGCCCCTTCCCCATGAAAGAGGGCCGATCTTGCCTCTAAATTCAGGGTGGAGGAGTGAGGTGAAGGGGAACAATAAAATTCAGGCCTTGACCACCCTGCTTTCTCAATCTGTACCAATAAGCTGCTGAGGCAAGGGGGATTTTTCTTGTCCCCCAAAACGGAAAGCAAAAAACGAAGGCCCTTCCCTGAATAGCCAACTACAGTAGAGCAATTAAGAACTCAGATTCTTCCATGCTAACCCTCACCATCACTATGGAGAATCCCATTCCTACAAACTGTATCTGTTTGCTTTCAGCTTCCATTATTGCCTAAGTCCTTCGCTGCGGTCTAATTCTCTCTGCCTCTGGCCTTGCCTTCATCAACTAGATAGTCAATAACCAGGACTCCAGACTTTTCCCAGACCTCTACAAGGTGGTCTTGGTAATCAGGCTTTCACTTCCCCTCCCTGGGAAGCAGTCATTAAAGGCTGACTGGGAAGACCAGTCCTGCATGTCTTTCTATCTTGATGGGAGAGGGAGTAACTCAGGTTTATAATGTGTAAGAAATGGTACCGTACTTCTGATTCATATCATAAGGTTTCATTTAATGCCCTAGGCCAGTGTTTTACAAAGTTACCTGATCCTAAGAATCATCTTGGATGCTTAAAAATGCAAATTCCTATCTACCCCCTTCTTCTTGAATCAGAATCTCTGGGCAGAGGTCTAGGAATCTGTATTTAAATAAGCACCCTAGGCCAGTGGTCAGCAAACCGCGGCTCACGAGCCACATGCGGCTCTTTGGCCCCTTGAGTGTGGCTCTTCCACAAAATACCACAGCCTGGGCGAGTCTATTTTGAAGAAGTGGCGTTAGAAGAAGTTTAAGTTTAAAAAATTTGGCTCTCAAAAGAAATTTCAATCGTTGTACTGTTGATATGTGGCTCTGTTGACTGATGAGTTTGCTGACCACTGCCCTAGGCAATTCTTATAATTTGGGAGACATTATTTGGCCTGTAGTTGTTAAAAGGGATGGTGAGGGCAGATGGTGTGGGACTAGGATTGGAGTCATCCTTCCTCCTCTCCTCCATAAACACACACACCCTCAAGTAATTAGTATTGCTTTCCAGCTTGATTATGTAGCTTTTAACATTGGCATTATCTAATCTACAATTTTATGGATGTAAACTAAATAATTAAAAAGTATATTTAGACCACTTATTAATTTATATATTTAAATACTTATTCACATTTAATATCACAAATTACACAAAATGATATTAATTCAGAAAAGTTGCTTTTTCTGCACTCAAATCATTCAAATTCTTCTCAGACATCCTGTAGCAGGGTTTTCTTTAATCATTCTTGGAACAACATTGTGAGTCATCTAACAGTTCCCCTGTAGTTATTTAATATAGAACATGTTTTAAATTGAGTAAGATGCTATCGGTGGCGATTTTACTGCGTCTCAAGAACCATTTGTTAAACATTATGACAGATTTCTCCCCTGCATATTCATAATTTCCACAAATAAGTACTTCTTGTATTCCTCTTTTCAGTGACCTTCTAAAAAGCCAACTAATAATAATCTCCAGTGCTTGTTCTCCAAGGTCATACCCTCGGGAATAATTAATAAATGTCTTCACCCGTACCCTGGATTTCATTATGTGACCCTTAGAAGACAGAAAACTTCCAGTGCTTGAGGTACCTTCAAAATGTTGTCTTCCTAGGAAGCATTTTGTTCAAACAGCACAAAATAAGGACAAAAAAATAAAGCAA
The DNA here is from genome assembly GCA_026230045.1 of Corynorhinus townsendii. NCBI lineage: Eukaryota > Metazoa > Chordata > Mammalia > Chiroptera > Vespertilionidae > Corynorhinus > Corynorhinus townsendii. The sequence continues at coordinate 54,216,581 of JAPDVU010000004.1, forward strand.
ATCCCCCCCCCCCCAAAAGAATGATATATTTGGGGAAAGTCTGCTCTCTATGCTGGCATATAAGGTATAGATTTCCATTTAAGAACATCTGCACCTAAACCCAACCTCAACTTCCAGGGAAGTTAGACCGTTGCAGCTAGTTTCTCACAAGGTGCTAGAAGGCAAGTGGAGTGGCATACATCCACCTTTGGTTATTTTGTGCTAAAAGAATACGTTGTAGGGAAGTCCAGGGCTGCTTTTTAGAAGTTGATGAGTTGGCTATTATTTAAAGTTTACCTGTATTGTAAAGTGGATTTTAAGGGGAAGCAGCAGTAGGGCTGTTTAAAGACATTAATAATATTGCCAAAATGCCCTGTGGCTACAGAATTACTCTGAGAAGTTCCATTATTTATGTATGCCCTGAGCATTCTCTGTACACTGAAGACTGTGTCACATATCTGTGAAATACTATTTTTTTGAAAGTTTGTGGATGCTATCGTGCTAAATAAAATACAAACGTGTTTTACAAGTATTGAACTCTTAGTAGTTTTTTGTCATTTTGCATTTTCCTTTCCAATGGATAGAAACTGAAACTACTTTGAAGGTAGGGAACAGTTCTAAGCTATTCAAGCTAGTTAGTAGGTGACCAAGTTTCATCAATCAGCAAATGGACAAAAAGAGTCCAGAGAATGACAAATTCTCCAGGATATGGCGACACAAAAAAAGGCATAAACAGAGTGGCACAGAAGAGCTATTAGGAGAGGACTCAGAGAGAGAAAGCAGAAGATACAGCTGTGCCCAAGCTATCTGCTGGTACATCACGAAGGACCTGTTCTTTCACCGATGAGCAACCCAGTTTCATCTTAGTTGCAGGTGTTTCCTTCAGGGCTAAATTTAGAAATTGAAATGTCTCTTGTCAAACTCATCAGTTCATCAGAACTAAGGAGTAAGAAATATAAGTTGTAAATTGTGTTGCTAATTTTAAAACACCTTTATTATTAAAAGAGAATGAAAGAAATGTAATCCATGCAAATAAAGCAAAAGCTCAATACAAAGTAGTTTTCTTGTTCCTCATCCCTAATACCAAGAGCTGTAATTTGAGGGGGAGAGGGGGAATGTTAGATAATTCAAAGCTGTGGTAGCAAACTGGGTCTCTAAGAAAATACATAATTTTTTAGAAAGCTGCAGTAAAAATGATTTTAATAATGTTGCAAACAACCATTTACTACTGCATGTAGAAAATGCTCCTTTGCTTATTAATGGGGGAAAAAACTTTTAAAATGAAGTATCTGGTGGAAGACACCTACTAAACTAGTATTGTAAGCACTCCACTTGGTTTCAAATAGACTCACTTGATACCTCTCAATAATGTTTTTCTTTCTTTCTGGAATACAGTTTTAGAAAGTGTTAAAATAGAGCAAGCAGATAAGGCATATCTTGAACATTGAACCTGAAAAGGAAAACATGAAGTCATTTTCTCTACTGGCTCTCTCAGCCAGCCACCAGTTGGTAAGCAAAAGCATAGCTATTAGACCTGCCATATTGCAAGGTGGGGCACACTGAACAAAGATTTCCTTCCTGTATGACATTTTTGTTAAGGTAACAAGAGTTTAAACTTGTGTTGCTGATAAGAACCAATATCTCCTAATATTAATACCAACTACATTCCCCTGGGAAAATTAGTTCCATTTTTCTTAACCTACCAAAGAGGAAATCCGGGGTGGGCGGGGAGGGGGGAGAACAAAAGAAAAAAACAGTATTTTGTGTTTTGTTTTTTAATGAAAAACAAACAAACAAAAAAAAAAAACACACACAAAAACTCTATTACAAATATTCAGAGGAATTAATAAAAGTACATGATAAAGTCCATCTTTCCAAGCTGCTTTCATTTTTAATTATACACTGGGAAGACATTGGTGTGAAATTTGTCAATTCATGCTATCTGTCTAAGTGATAACAGCACTGCTACTTGCAGAACAAGTCCTCCAGTGTGAACAGAGACTGCCAAGGTGGAGCCATTTATGTCAGGGGAAATATATGGAGCCGGAGGCCTTAAAGAAGTTTGTCTTGTACATGTTCCACCCAGCATGTATCTCCATAAACATTTCCCCCCACTTTTATTTACTTTTCAATGTTTAAATCCTTATAATATGGATACAGCATTACATGGATTTAGCAGGAAGGCTGCTTCGGAATTTGGCACGAGCTATACCACTGTTTCCATGAGCACTAGTTACCCTTCCCAGATGACTATGGTTTTGTTTGGTTTGCCTCCAGGAGTCAGTGTGTTAATCTTTGCTTTGCACACATAAACACGTCTCTTGCCCAGATCGAATTCAGTTTCATCTCAGGCACAAACACTTTCAATTTTAAAAAGAGATGTGTGCTCCCTCTGGTTCCGGAGACCCCACTTACAGCCAGTAAAAATGTCCTTGGACCACAGCCGTCCACACATATTTGTCATTAGAGAAGTCCTGTTCCCAGCAGGCCTCCACCACTCCAAGATGGCAGAAAGAGCTCTCCTAAAACGTTTAAGCTCAACCATGCCTGGACTTTATCTCTTCCTCACCATCACAAACAGATCATAGATCATCTACCACATTCTTTACTTTGAAAGGAGCCAACCATTTTGCCAATGGTTTGTGTGTTAAACTCAACCAATCCCAGTTAACCTAACCAGAATCCTTCACTTGTATTAAGAGGGCCAGATTGAGAAGGAGCCTTTATAAGCCCTGCCTTTCTTTGTTTTCTTTTAGTTTAAGCCTCTTTCTTGGTTTACACCAGTTAGCTGATGGCAGATATTTTTAGTATATGCAATGGAATTTTAACTCTGTTCAACTACCTATGCTTTATAAATAAAGGCTCAAGATAAATACACTAAAATGTTCATCATGGCCATTTCTGAGTAGGGGGATTATGGGAGATTTGCATTTTGTTCATATTCCAAATATTGAATACAATCATGTATTATTTTTGTGACCAAGAAAAAAAATTGAAAAATAAGAAAACTTTTAAGTGATGAAGAATACATATCTTAAAGTATGTGGTCCAAGAATAGCTCTGAGTTTCTAAGAAACATACCCGTTTTCAAATGGTGGTGTAAAAAAAAAAAAAAAAAAGTTCTTGCATGACACAGACATCCTGATTCATTTTTCTCATAGCGAGAACAATCCAGATTTCAGAGTTGGAAGACCTGTACTTTTTCAGTCAGGATTCTTCCACTTTCTAGATAAACAACCTTAAATAAGTCAATGAAACTTGGAGGACCTCTGTAAAATAAATTTCAAAGTATTCAAATAAAATCAAGACATAAATGAGAATCTAGAAAAGTTTCATCAATTTGATAAAATAATATGCCGAAGGATAAGAACTTGCAGTTAAAAAAAACTGAGAATTAAAGTACATTGCTTGATTTTCCTGAGATGTCAATTGTCTTCATCGATAAAATGGGTACAATTCATGAGGACTTATAAGAACTTTAATACCACAACTTATGGCCCAACATTGGGTTTTTGCAGCTTGAACTCTGAAGCTGCTTATGAGGCACAACTTTACCCTTTTCGACTCTGAAACTGCCGGTAGAGCAAGCAGCCCTCCTATGCTGATTGCACTATTTGGTAATTGTACCTTCTATGTGGTTGATAACCAACACCCCCTGGAACTGCTTAACCAAAGCCTTTGTTCTATGAGTCTGAACTGAAACTAGGACATTAATAAAAGCTCAATTATATGATACCCATTGTTTTTTATCATTGAAAGTTCAGTTACCCCCACCAATCAGAAAATGAATGATGTAAGTTTATAACCTTGTTTTCTTACCAACTCTCTCCTTTTAAAAACCCTCCTCTCTCCCAGCCCCCCCAATCCCTGAAGGAATTTTTGGTTCATACCAAGGCCTATGTTCTCTGATTTACAAATCATCCTATATAATAAAAGGCTAGTATGCATATTGTCCCCTGTACTGGGAGTTCAACCGGGAGTTGGACCAGGGGGCAGGGCTGGCTGGCCAACCGCCTATGGCCCCTCCCCCCGGCCGGCCCAGCCTGATGGCCCCAATCAGGGCACCAATTCATGCACCGGGCCTCTAGCACTGTGGTCGGCAAACTCATTAGTCAACAGAGCCAAACATCAACAGGACAACGATTGAAATTTCTTTTGAGAGCCAAATTTTTGAAACTTAAACTTCTTCTAACGCCACTTCTTCAAAATAGACTCGCCCAGGCCATGGTATTTTGTGGAAGAGCCACACTCAAGGGGCCAAAGAGCCACCTGTGGCTCACGAGCCGCAGTTTGCCAACCACTGCTCTAGTATATGAATAAAACTCTTAATTTCTTTTGGAATTTTTGTTAACAATAATCTGTGACACTGCCAAGGCTGTTGTGAAGAATAAGTGAGTTGATATATGTGTTGGGGAGGATAATTTTCCCCTACCCTCAAGCTTCTTTCAGATGGCTTAATAAACAAGTAGACATCAGATTGATTATCAAGAGAAAAATAACCAAATTTAATATGTACTGGAACTCCACATACATGACAGAATCACAAACCCCAAATTCATAAGAGGTTCAGAGATAGAAGGAGGGGATCTAGGTATATAAGACATTCTGAGTTAGGGATGAGGTAATTGGAGGCTTCAAAGTGTCACTGTAGGATAAAAAGAACAGATGGTTAGTAAATAAAAGTTTGGTAGATCCAACTTTCAGGCTATCACTAATAATATTTTATTATGGGCAGGAGGACCAAAAGAGAAATTGTTACCTGGAGAGGAGGGACAAGGACAAGCCAAATCAGTAGTCATCCCACCAGTATCAGAAGCTGAAGACCACCCTATCCCCAACCTCCTTGCCTAGCCTATATTAAAAAATATGCAAATTGACCATACCTCCACAACATCCACAAGCTAATAAGGAGTGAGTATGCAAATTAACCCAACAAAGATGGCGGGTTAATTTGCATACACAGGCATGGAGCGGCTGGGGGCGTGGTGGCCGCTTGTGCGCGTGCTGGCATCAAGCAGCCTGCATCCCGGGGACAGGTATCCTCGGGATCCAGGCTACTCTGAACCTGTAGGCCCGCACATAGGCCTGGAGCAGCCGGGGTCCCGAACGAGCCCCCGGCCACTCCAGGCCTACATGTGCAGGCGGCCAGGGGCAGGGTGGGAACATCCTCCACAGTGAGTGAGCAGACAGCAGGGCCCTGCTTGCCCCTGGCCCTGGCAGCTAAGGGCCAGCAGGCCCCCACAGAGAGCAGATACCAGGGCCTGTGGTGACACCAAGCAGGCAGGTCCGCAGAGTGCAGAGAACCATGGGGAGCAGGCCTAAGCTGTCAGTAGGACATCCCTTGAGGGCTCCCAGATTGGAGAGGGTGCAGGTCGGGCTGAGGGACTCCCCCCTCCATGCACAAATTTTGTGCACCGGGCCCCTAGTAATAATAATAAAAGGCTAATATGCAAATAGACTGAATGGCAGAATAACTGGTCACTATGACGTGCGCTGACCACCAGGGAGCATGTGTGGAACATGTCGGGCGGTGGCTGCGATGGGATGATGGAGCAGGTGAGGGGAGGGCGCCAGACCAAGGCGGGGCGCTGGTCACTGTCATCGGGGTGAGCCTCTGGTGGTTACTGAAAATTCTTTGCTCCCACGCGCTGCAGTGCCGCCTGGTGCTTGCACCTGCCGCCGGCGCCAGAGCCACCACTCACACCCACTGTTAGTGCCTGGTGCAGTCCCGATTGTTCAGTGCCTTCAGTGGGTGCAAGCAGTGGCTGCTGGCCCTGATTGCTCCTGAGGGCTTCTCCACCTCCTCTTGCTCCTGAGGGGTGATCGGGGCAGCAGCCACCACTTGCACCTGCTGCTGGCGCCAGCCCCAATCACTCTGCGCTGTTAGCGGGTGCGAATGGGGTCGTCAGTGCATGGGATGGCAGCAGCAGGAGCGGGGCTGCCAACAGACAGGGGATTGGGGGCCTATATAATAAAAGCCTAATATGCAAATCAACTGAATGGCAGAATGACTGGTCACTATGATGCACACTGACCACCAGGGGGTAGACGCCTCAACACAGGAGCTGCCCCCAGCCCGCAGGCTCCAGGCTGCCAGTAGCCCCGCAGAGGGAGGCAACCAGTGGTGGTGGCAGGGGGTGGGGCCAGCAAGTGGGCAGCACCACTGGTTACCCTACCGGTCACCCCACAGACTGGCCCTGATAGCCAGCTAGACCTAGGGACCCTACCTGTGCATGATTTTCGTGCACTGGACCTCTAGCGCTTAATAAAAATCTTCCACCTAGAAAAAAAAAAAAATAACCCTATGCCAAAGAGGCATATTTTGAGGTGGCATATTCTGCTACCCCTCAAAAAGAAAGTTTTCTATTTTTGACAATAACTCTTGCCCAACCTGATTAACCCTCTTCACCCCACCTAGAGTTCTTCCCTTCCTCCCTCCTGCTCTCCACCATCCCAATCCCTCTCTCCCTCTTGTCTTAAATGTTTGCCCCTCTTTTTAGTCTTCAAAACCCAGTCCTCTTCTCCATCCCATTCTTTCCACAATAAACCATGAAGGGTGTCCTTTGAGGTTAAGCCTTTCTTATTTGTATGCAAATTCAATGTAGTTATCATAGTTTTATTTTTTGACAGGTTTTAATTCATTTTTTTAAGTGTCACCCAAGCATATTATCTGAAAATAAACTGTTATAAGAATCCTACCCAATTCTCTTATCACTGGAATTCCCTACTGAACTGCTTTCACCCCAAATAGCTACTGGATCTAAAAATGAAGCACTTTGTGGACACCGCGGGGCAGCGCTCCGGTACTGCGCAGCCGGGTCCGGGACCCACACGCGGCGGGTATGGCCTGGCTGCTTCCGGCTGCGCGGCCCCTCGCTGAACCCGCGAGCGCCTGGGGTCCCCGGATGGGCCTGGCGGAAGGTCGTCCTCTGGGGAGCAGAGGCGACAGGAAGACGAGGGCGTCGCCCGCTCTTGCAGACCCCGAGAGGCCTCCGCGGGGCCGGCTGCGGTGACAGAGTGACCGACGGCCGCGCTGACCGGCCGCCACGAAGCCACTGCCACGTCAGGGCAACTTCACAAACCCGGCGGGGCGGTGACGCAGGGGCGGGGCGGCGGGTTGGGCAGGCGGCGCGGCGGGTTGGGCCCGCGGCCAATCCGGGACACTGACCTCCAGCCCGGCGCCCGCTTCAGGGACGCCCGGCCGGCTCCGGCGCCTGTCCGGCCCACAGGGAGGCGGGGACAGCGGGGAAGGCGGCGCCGTCGCGGAGCCGCGCTCGCCGCACCCTCACCGCCCCGCCCGCACCCTCAGCACTCGGTCCGCAGGCTGGTGACGCTGGGCGGTGTCTGCGGAATCCCTGGGCCTGGCCCCGGTGGCCGTGCCGCGCTGAGACCGAGTAGCCGCGCCGCAGAGAGGAGGCCGGAGCCTGGCAACGACTAGTCATGGAGACCCGCTACAACCTGAAGAGTCCGGGTGAGCAGGGCGGGGAGGCGGCGCTGGCGGGGTGGGCCGGAGTGACCATGGACTCCGGGGTCCGGCGCTGCGGTCCCCTCGCGTCCGCCGCCACTGGCGGCTCCACCTGCGGTGTCGCGCTCTACGCGAGTCCGCCGCCCGCCGGGCTGGTGCAGGCCGCGGGGCAGGGAGGCCGGCAGGCACCGGCTGCTAAACCTGGGGACGGGCCCGCGCCCCCCAGCACCCCGACTCTCCCTGCCCGCGTCTGCGTCGCGGGGAGCTGGGTTATAAACTCACCCCTAAGAACAGGTGTAAGGATGATGTCCATGAGGAATAGCAGCCCCCTGTCCGTGCTTCCTGGACACTGTCGTCTCTTCTCTGTCGCTGCCGCCGGACTTTTATTAGCTGCCTGACTCTCGCATTTGAGGATTTAGTTTAAATCAAATGAAGGCAAGCTTGGAATGAGTCACAATAAATAGTATTTATTCTATCTGTCCCGTGATACATTTGTCAGGAGGGAGAAACTCCACAGTCCAGCTCTAAATGATAATCTTAATATCAGTAATGGTTTGTTTGACCAACTCTTACTGTTTTCTGTCTTTTTCTTCCAAACATACTTGAGAATATGCAAAGACTCCAGAAAAGTGTGAGGATAGTGATTGAACAGAGCTTTGGTAACTTGAGTGCTCTCAAGCTAAGAAATGTTCTTAGGTGACCAAATGTGTAGAATGGGTCATAACACGTGGGGGCCGGGCATAGACTCCTTTAAAAATCTGGTGAAGGCAGTGGCTCTCCAATTCAATTCAATTTCAGTGTGTTTACAGCTTTCCTCCTTCAACCCACCTCATAAGAATGGGGGGGGGGGAGGGCAAGAGAAAGAGGGAAAGAAGGCTTAGTTTTAAGGTTAGATGGTTATTTAGATTGTGGCAGATTTACATAAAATGGGGGGAGGGGTAAAAATGTCTGGTGACTCCTTGGTCACATGATACCAAGTTCCTTAGGGCACCTGAAGTAATTAGTGAAATGTCCAGAGATAACAGTACAGTTTGGAATGGAGATTGTTGTCAGAAGACATTGTCAATTTTATAGGTCATCATACCTGAGATTATGGTGAGCATTTAATACTCTCCAGAATTTTGTACATTTCCAGAGAATATGACCTATTGCCAGCAGGCTGAGTTTCGGCCCAACCTGCTGTTAGCTGTGTAATAAATTTGCTTCCTCTTTTTTGTTTCATTTCCTCAAAGGTGATGTTAGCATTCTAGAGAGAATTTTTTTAAAAAACATCTTTTTTTGTTGTTATTGTGTGGATCATTTAGAGTTCATGGAGAACGGACTTACTGAAAATGCTAGGAGGCTTAATGAAATTACTTCCTTTGTTTTATTCTCAGTCCTGTGATATTTTTAGAGTAATGCATATGTGAAAGGAAGTTTTTAAAAACACTGTAAAAGATGTAATCCTTTCTCTCTCACGTGGAGTTAGTTGTCTTAGAAGTATGGATAGGACAATTGAGACAATAAAGATAACTGGTTAAGGGCCAGTGTGCTAGCGCGGGGATAGTAAATTTGTTCATTTCTTTGTGAATGGACTTGTGTGGGGCCACCTCATAAGTCCTTTGACTAGCCTATCAGTAGTTGCCTCTGGATCAAGCTCCCTGATTCTTTTTTGGGTCTGCTCTGGCTAAGATAGTAGGGTGTCAGAGTACAAAATAGGGAGACCTATGTGTAAAGAACCTCCTGTGGCAGCTTTCTTTAGATGACAGGTGACTGGTGTATGTATGAGAGACTGGTACAAAGGCACCCACTGCCTCTATCAGAAACCTAGGAGTTATCCTGTCCATGCCCTTGGCGTCAACTACACCTCATGCTAATCATTGTCAAAGCGTTAATGTTCAGTTCAGATCCTTCTCTTAGGCTGCAGATAAATACAACTTAATAGTGATTTAATATCTTCATCCAAATTTCCCACAGACCAAAAAAATATCTAAAAGTATAAGCACCAAACTTATCAGTTTTCTCACCTCCTTCAAACTTGTACCTCACCTTAATATTCCTTATCCCAGGGATTGATAGCACCCAAGTGTCCATGGGAGTGATCTTTGATCTCTTGGTCTACTTCTTTACTCTACCCCCTACCTAAAACTCTCTCACACACAGGCATGGGCGCCAATACATGCAAACACACATATATCTAACCAGTCACTGTTGCCACTAGATCAATTAAAACAAAACAAAATAAAACCTGATTAGATCACTCCTCAAATTGAGAAGTTTTCAGTAGTTTACTGATAGCTGTAGATACAGTTCAAAGTAAATTGTTTTGCTTGGCCTATAGAGCTGCTCATGATTTGATCGTTGCTTTTCTCACCAGCCTGAACTGCTACCACTCCTATGCTCCTTTGCATTTTCACCATCTATCTACACTGAGTGGCTAGATTATTATGAACTCTGAACACATAATTATCTGGCCACTCAGTGTATATCCTATATAATAAAAGGCTAATATGCAAATTGTCCCCTTGACCAGGAGTTTGGCCAGCAGGCAGGCTGGCCAACCACCCATATCCCCTCCCCCTGGCCAGGCTGGCTGAACCCCACCCATGCACGAATTCATGCACCAGGCCTCTACTATGTATATATGCACTGAGTGGCCAGATTATTATGTGTTCAGAGATCATAATAATCTGGCCACTCAGTGTATTTGCCTGAGGGTCCCCAGATAGAACAGCTCTTCTCACCTCTATGCCTTGGTTCCTGTTGGAACCTCTGCTTGGAATATCCTCCCTTTAATCTATGTGAAAGTCCTGTTGGAACCTCTGCTTGGAATATCCTCCCTTTAATCTATGTGAAAGTCCTATTAATTGTTTAGGCTTCTTTAAGGTTCAGTCTTGTCCAGCTCCTATAGGCAGCCTAAGGTGGTCCCTATATTTGTATATACTTGTTCAGTGTTTATGTCTTTCTCACTGTGAACTTTTTGAAGGCAAGAAGCAAGTCCTGGTCATTCTATTTCCATTGCTCAGATATTCTTTAAATGTTTATTGAATAGATACATTTACAGGGTCTCCCTGGGCAGGAACATTAGTACTTAAATATTTGCTTACGTGCCTTCATATGGGAACAGGATGAGGCAGTTGGGAAGCATGACATTGGGTTTACATCCTCAATACACCTGCCTCTTTTCCATTTTACCCATGCTTTGGAGATCAGTGATATTAGGATATTTGCTTTCTAAAAGAAATAGACGCATGAGAGACAGTAACCTGTAAAAGATCTCCTTAGCTGGAGCTTTGTCTCCAAACCACAAAATAAACCCAGTGAGCTAGCCTGGGCATGTGCAGAATGCAAATGCCTAGGCCTTTGGAGCCTAGAGCTTGGATCCAGAGTGATCATGTAGCCTCCATGAAAAGAAAGAACAAGAGCAGCCAAGCAGGTGCTCCCCAACCCTCTTCCCTTTTCTGGGACATCTCATTTCACCATGATAGGAGAATTGAATAATCTTGCAAAGAGATAAGAGAGGAGCTGATGGGGGAAAAGTTTTCTCTGTAGCCAAGAAGTAGCAAGAGATGGAATATCAGGAGTGGCAGACTATGCTCTAGTCTTAGTTGCCAGTCAGTACTTTGAATCTTGACTATTCTATAGCAGTGATATTTCTCCTTGGGAGCCAGGTAGCCATGCCATGTGGCCAACTACATATGCTCAAGTCCTAATTTTGAAACTGAATTGAGAGGGCCTTCTATTGCAATTTATTTCTGACCTTAATAACTTGTGATCTGGGAAAAAGGGATGGGTGAAAAGGAAAGAAGAAATATGTGAAGAAATTGTTGACTCCCATTTGACAGATGTAAACATTGAAGCAGAATAAGATTGACTTGTCCAATGATTTAGGCCTAAGGAATCGGAGCCAGTATTTTAATCCAGTTCTAATTCCAGAGTCGATGTTCTTTTTCACGAAAGCATTCATAATAAATGCTATTTCAGAAAAAATAGATTATGAAAATACTAGACCAGTGGTCGGCAAACTCATTAGTCAGCAGAGCCAAATATCAACAGTACAACGATTGAAATTTCTTTTGAGAGCCAAATTTTTTAAACTTAAACATCTAACGCCACTTCAAAATAGACTCGCCCAGGCCGTGGTATTTTGTGGAAGAGCCACACTCAAGGAGCCAAAGAGCCGCATGTAGCTCGCGAGCCGCGGTTTGCTGACCACTGCACTAGGCTAACCTCACTTTCTATTTGACTGTGTGGCTTTAGCTCTCACATGGTATGTGCCTGTGTGGCCTATGAACTAATAAAAGCAACATGTTTAGGTATTAAGCGAATGATAGTCCCTTTAAATACATCGTTGTAGCATTTCTGATCCTTTCATATATCCCTCATAATATCCAGGTACTATTGGATGTTTATTAATCTTCTTTCCAACTGAAATGACATAAAATCTGACCTTGTCAACCATTATTCAGTTAGCTGATAAGGAATGAAGGAACAACAATCTCCTTGGCATTTTGATTGCGTACAGCAGCCAAACTAATTAACTTGATAATAGCGTCCATGATTTTACTTATATATAATAATATTAATTTAAAACAAGGATATTTTTATGTGCTCCAAACCAGGTATTCTCAATCCTTGATCCATGGTCCCCTTAGATAGAATAGTTGGCAGTTCCTTCCATGTTGGTGGCTTCAGCCAGAACAGCTCAGTTACCTGTTTTGTTTTTTGTTAATCCTCACCCGAACATATTTTTTCCATTGATTTTTAGAGAGAGTGGAAGCGGGGGGGGGGGGGGGGGGGGAGGGTGAGAGAGACACATTGACTGATTGTCTTCTAAAAGGGGCAGGGAGGAACCGTTGACTGAAATTTGAACCTAGGACCCTTCAATGCACAGGCTGACACTCTAACCCAGGGGTGGGGAATGTTTTTTCTGCCAAGGGCCATTTGAATATTTATAATATCACTCAAGGGCCATGCAAAAATTATCCTAGTATATTTGGTCAAACATTTAATTAATTTAAAATTTAATCAGCTTATAAATTAGCCTGGTATATTTGGTCAAAATTTTAATTAATTTACCCCTAATGCCTTGGCAGAGTCAGACCAAATGATTTCTTGGGCCTTATACAGCTCAAGGACTGGACGTTCCCCATCCCTACTAACCACTGAACAACATTGGCCAGGGTTTTATGTATTGAGAGTCTCATTAAGCTTTTCTTTGGACAAAGGATTTTATCTTATTGTTAAACTAGTTGCCTGGTGCACAACATTTGCGCACCGGAGGAGGGGGTTCCTCAGCCTGGCCTGCACCCTCTCCCAGTCCGGGACCCCTCGGTGGATCACCGAGGGGTCCTTACCTCTGCTGCAGAGGCATGAAAGGCTCCTGCTACTGCCGCTGCACTTGTCAGCCGTGAGCCTGGCTTCTGGCTGAGCGGAGTTCCCCCTGTGGGAGCACACTGACCACCAGGGGGCAGCTCCTGCATTGAGCGCCTGCCCCCTCGTGGTCAGTGCACCTCATAGCAACCTGTCGTTCTGCCATTCAGTCGCTTTCCATGTTAGCCTTTTATTATATAGAATAAATTTGAAAACCATTGCCTTTAATCAGATCCTTTTAGGGGAAGATAGTAAAAGTTAATTCAACTAATATTTGAGTGCTTATTATGTACTAAGTCCTGAGGAGACTGCAGTAGATTGTTTAGCAGGAAAGACAGGTGTTATGTAATTACAAGTGAGATGAACTTTATAAAAGGCTAGAGGCCCTGGTGCACGAAATTCGTGCACAGGGGCAGGTGGGTCCCTCAGCCCAGCCTGCACCCCCGCCTGCACCCTCTCCAATCTGGGACCCCTCAAAGGATGTCTGACTGCCCATTTAGGCCTGATCCCAGTAAGACTGGGCCTGAATGGGCAGTCAGACATCCCTCTCACAATCCAGCACTGCTGGTTCCCAACTGCTCACCTGCCTGCCTTCCTGATTGCCCCTAACTGCTTCTGCGTGCCAGCCTGATCACCCCCTAACCACTCCCCTGACAGCCTGATTGATGCCTAGCTGCTCCCCTGGCAGCCTGATTGCCCCTAACTTCCCTCCCCTACAGGCCTGGGTCCCCCCCAACTGCTCTTTCCTACAGGCCCAGTGGCCCCCAACTTCCCTCCTCTTCTGGCCTGGTCACCCCTAACTGCCCTTCCCTGCAGGCTTGATCGCCCCCAACTGCCCTGCCTTGCATGCCTGGTCCCTCCCACCTGCCTTCCCCTGCTGGCCCTCTTGTGGCGGTCATCTTGTGTCCACATGGGGGCAGCCATCTTGTGTGTTGGAGTGACAGTCAATTTGCATATTACTCTTTTATTAGATAGGATAAGATACAGAGTGTTATGGAGGCTTATAGTAAGGGCACTCAACCTAGCTTCTAGGGCAGTGGCTCCCAAACCTGACTGAGCATTAGAATAACTTGGAGAGCATTCCTGGTCTCCACCCCCTTCCCAGAACTCCTCAGGGATTTTTATCTGGCCATATGGGTGGACAAGGGAATGTGTCATGGACACCTTCCTGAAGAAGTTACTTAAAGGTTTGGTGGGAACCAGTCTAGATGATGAGGTGGAGGATAGGGGTGGGAGCAGCATTGCAAGTTGAGGAACCAGTATGTAGGAAGGTCTGGAGTAGAGAGATGTGGAGCGTCTAGAACTTTCCAGAAGAGTGTTTCAATATGTACATGTTTCTAATATAGCATTTATCATGCTGTTTTGTATTTTACTTCCCACCCTCCCCCCCCAAGACTATAAGCTCCTTGATAACAGAAATTATTTTATTTTGGTTGTAGATATAGCATCTAATATGAGCTTAGTAATTTGATGATCAAGTGAACAAAGACTCTCCCCACAGGGGCCTAGTTCAGAGTAGGGGATGGAAAAGAATGTTAATAATTATAGGCCTTAGCCAGTTGCTCAGTGGTTAGAGAATCAGCCTTTGGACTGAAGGATCTCAAGTTCATTTCCTTGTCAAGGGCACGTCCCTTGAATGCACGATCTCCAGGCCCCTCTGGGCATATGAATGTCTCTTCCCCTCCCTTCCACGCTGTCTAAAAAAATTAATGGAAAAATATTCCTGGGTGAGGATTAACAAACAAAAACCAAAAATAAATACAAAAAAATAAGTAATTATTATTATTATAGAATAAAATAGTGACTTAAAAACTTTGGTTTTTAAAAAATATATATTTTATTGTTTTTTTTTTTACAGAGAGGAAGGGAGAGGGATAGAGAGTTAGAAATATCAATAAGAGAGAAACACCAATCAGCTGCCTCCTGCACTCCTCCTACTGAGGATGTGCTCTCAACCAAGGTACATACCCTTGACCGGAATCGAACCTGGGACCCTTCAGTCCACAGGCCAACACTCTATCCACTGAGCCAAACCAGTTAGGGCAAACTTTGGTGTATTTTTTTTAATCTTCACCCAAGGACATGTTTTTATTGCTTTCAGAGGGAGAAGAAAGATGAGGGAGGGAGGGAGAGAGAGAGAAACATTGATGTGGGAAACATCAATCAGTTGCCTCCCACATATACCCTGACCAAGGATTGAACCCATAACCTGGGTATCTCCCCTGACTGGGAATCAAACCCACGACCCTTTGGTGCACAGGATGATGCTCCAACCAAATGAGCCACAAAGGCCAGGGCTAAAATGAAATTTTATGCAAGAGACATGATACATATTGCATTATAATATTGTGTGGGAGTTGATGGTTAATCTCTCTTGATAACTTTCCATCCAGTGCCTCCCACATTTTACTTTTATTGTTTCTTTGCCTATTCATACCCACCTGCTTAATTCCTATTGTCTTTCTTTCAGATGTTAGTTATAGGTTTTAACTGAAGTGAAGAATCATTTCAAAAAGGAAATCAATTAGGGCTATGGAATAAAGTGACCTCTGGAGACAGTCCATTAAGTTAATACAAGATACTGGATGGAAAGTCCCAAGAGGTTGAAAAAGTGGTGGTGGGGGGCGGCGGGGGTAGGGGAGGAGGTTTACTGTTCATGAGAATGAGTTCCAGAGGGCATGTTTTTTGTTAATACAGACATTTTAACATGGTAGAATTGTATTGTCTGTGTTGGAATTCCAGCTCTGTCGCTTACTAGTTGTGTGACCTTGGACAAGTTTCTTTGTCTAGAAAATACGGATTTTCTATCTCATAGCAATGTTTTGAGGATTGTTTGAGCGCTACCACATAGGAAGTAAATATAAGTACTTACTAATAAAAAATGTCTTTATCAGACTTACCTATATATTTAATATATAACTCGCCTAATGCCTACCTACCATTTCCTCTCCTCTTCCAGTGATTACTATTATCCCATAATTAAACCTTTATCATACACACAGTTGAGCCAATCCTCTCTATACATGTTTTGTTAAAGTAGAAAAGTTTTCATTAGGTTGTAAATCTGATTTAATCACTTGGTAAAGTATATTTTAAATGTCTCTATCTTATGAATTTTATTTTAGCTGTTAAACGTTTAATGAAAGAAGCGGCAGAATTGAAAGATCCAACAGATCATTATCATGCACAACCTTTGGAGGTTAGTTTCTGTCTCCATCTTCTACATATGGATTTTAATATTTTAAACAAATTCCTTAAAATTGTTTTTTCATTGCTTTGAGTCATTACAGATGTGTTTGATGTGGTTTATTAGTATATTTTACTCCGAGTATTTCTTGAATGGCTAATTTCCTATTAGCCAATCAGAATCAGACATTTTATAAGAAGCAGATTTCTGGCCTCTATAAAATGGGTCTCAGATGCTGGTCTTGAATATGAGGGAGGGAAAGTGGAAAGAAACCAATACTTTTTACAGTTTGGAAGACCTGGCCCCTTGAGGGATCTCTGTAGCTAGTGTGGACTTTTTGTTTAAACATCTCTAACTCTCTTCGTCTTCTTACCTGTAAAAGGAAAGTTTTTAAATATGCTTAGTCTGGCTTCCATGGTATTAGTGAGAATAAAATGTAATAATGTATGCACAAATTGTTTGCAAACTCCAAAGTACATGGTAACTGTAAGATGTTGATAGCATATGTATTAATATTATTAACCTTTTAAGTAAGTGCGTAGGTATCTTTAAGGGTTAATGTAAAAGATTGTTAAAATCCAAATTTTTATTAATTATTTGATTATACAGTTGACCCTTGAACAATGCAGGGGTTGGAGCCCCAAATCAGTATATAACTTAACTCCCAGAAAACTTAACTACTAATATAGTTGACCAGCAGCATTATTGATAACATTAATAGTCAATTAACACATATTTTGTATCTTATATATATTATAGACTGTATTCTTACAATAAAGTAAGCTAGAGAAAAGAAAATGTTATTAAGAAAGTCATAATGAAGAGAAGATACATTTATAGTGCTGTCTTTATTTATTGAAAAAAATCGAGTATAATTGGACCCGTGCAATTCAAACCCATGTTATTCAAGGATTGATTATATACTAATTATCACTAATTAGTATTCAAGAACTAATTTGTAGCTTAATAAAATCTCTGGCCTTATTTATGAATATATAACAATACTCAAATATTTTAAAATGCATTTGTTTAAAAAGATTTAGCTCTATGGCACATGAAAACTATTTATAACTTCCTTACTTGAGACATTTTGTGCATTAGAAACTGTTCTAGCAATAATATAAAATACTACTTTTTCTCAGTAATCTTTCTAATAGTCATTTAATTAAAATGGTCAAACTTTCATATTACTGATATCTTGTTGGTTATTGTTTTTGTTCAGGATAATCTTTTTGAATGGCACTTTACAGTTAGAGGTCCCCCAGATTCTGATTTTGATGGAGGAGTTTATCATGGACGAATAGTACTACCACCAGAATATCCCATGAAACCACCAAGCATTATTCTTCTAACGGTAAGAATTCTTGGCTTTTTGAAATGCTTGTGGTTTTTACTCATCATGGTGGCCGCAAAATATGGTCAACATACTCATTTACATTAAGAAATAAAGTAGACTCTGGCCAGTATGGCTCAGTTGGTTGGTGGTTGTCCTGTACCCTGAAAACTTACCAGTTTGATTCCCAGTCAGGGCACATGCCTGGGTTGTGGGCTCTGTCCCTGGTAGGGGGCATGCAGGAGGCAGCTGATAGATGTTTTGCTCTCACATCAATGTTTCTCTTTCACCCTCTTGCCAAAAAAATTATTTAAAAAATTTTTTTAAAAAAGAAGTAAAGTGGCTGCTTTTGCGAACCAGGCCTTGTTACTCTAATTTCCCCCTAAAAAATTAATTTATAGAATTATTTATTTTTATTTTTATTTATTGTTGAGAGATAGAAGGGGAGAGAGAGATATTGTTCACTTATTTATGCATTCATTGGTTTATTCTTATATGTGCCCTGACGGGGAATTGAACACTTACCTTAGCATATTGGGACAATGCTGTAACCAACTGAGCTACTGGGCCAGGGTTATAGGAATTATTAATGCTAATGAATGTAGAATTATCACAGTATGGTTGTTAGAATTCAGTGAATTAATATATGCAAAGTGCTAGGCACAGTGTCTGGCACATGGTAAGTACTCAGTAAAGGGCTGTTAATGTTATTGTACCTCTTAATCACATCATCTCCATTTAACCTCTCACTTTTCATGTGTAGCTTTTAAAATAGAAGTAACAGAGTCCTCAATAAATGATTGCTATATTATTACTTATATCTTAGAATTTCTTTCTACATCCACATATTTTATCTCCATGTGAAGGAAAATGAGTAATTTTTTCTTTTTCCTGAGACACATTTCATCAGCCAATTCCTCTCTTGTTAAGCTTTCCTTTCCTCATTTCCTTTTATTTACAAGTGTGTTTGATTACCCCCAACCTTGAAAAAAAGCAAAAACAAAACATAAACACCTTTATCTCTGCTCACCACTCTATGTTGTTCTGTTTTTTTTCTTTGATAGCTTTCAAGGCATCTTTACTCTAGTTTGGCTTGCTGCAGTCTGGTTTCCACACACGCTCACAGCACTAATCTCAAAGACCAGACTGAGAAATCCCACTGTCTCTTCTCAGTCTCTATCCTATTCCATCTAAGTTAAACCTGACACTCACTGTGTAGCAAATAGTAAAAGAAAAGGAACTAAATAATAAATATCAAATTAATGCTGCTTTTTACCTATATTTGGTGAAGTGAAAAGAGCATTAGTTTAGAGCCAATAGACCTGGATTCTGACCAGTGCTATTTCTGTTACACCACAGGCAGGTTACATAATCTCTTTGAAATTTAGTTTTCTCATCTGCAAAAAGGTTGTGTATAAAGTTTCTCATATATACAAGTTGCTTAACAAATATTAGATGATATTTAGAATCAGTAATGTTGGCAGTAAGGCTGGAGCAGGGTCTTGGAGGGGCCCAATGTGTTAGGAGTCACTTTTATTTGCTAGATCATGCCGAGAGCCAAATGGTCTATAGCTGGTACATGAGGAAACTGGTGGGGGTGGGTAGTTGGAGTAGCAGCTTTTCACCAATAGGTATAGAAATATTGAAATATTTCAAGAGTTAACCAACAGTCTGGTTCATATTTAGCACAGTGGCTGAGAATCGGTCCTGCCCTCCTGGTTTTCAATATTTGTTTTTTATGTTCACTTCCTCTCTTTTGAAAATGTTCTTCTCTTTTCCAACTTTCATTCAACAAATAATCATTAAACACATGTCATTCACTCTGTGGGTGCAACAGAGAATAAGTCAAATTCTCTGACCATATGAAACATATATTCTAATTCATGCCTCTTCTCCCTTCCCCTTTCCCTAAGTATTGATATTCTACAAGTTCAGACTTCAACTGTTTTGTTTTGTTTTGTCTTTCTATGAAATGGCTTTAATAATCACCTCTCTAAAGTCAGGTACCAAAGATGTATATCCTCTTCTGATATCACCATGTCTATAATTCTACCTGCCTGCTGGACATCAATAGCTCTTCCACCAAAAGAATATATTCATGTCCAAAGCTGAAATCATTATCTCTGATCTTCCTCCTTTGTGTTCCTATTTTATGAATCATCATTCTGAAAATCACTCCCACCTCAGAGCCTTCCTCACCAATATCTAGTTAGATGATATCAAATCCTTAGGTTTTATCCTAGTCTCTGTACATCTTCTATTTTAGATTCTTCACAGAGCCTAGAATACTAGGCACATAGGAGGACATTAGGACATCTTTATCAGTTATTTAGATTTTAGTTGTATAATTCAATTTAAAAAAAGTGCTACAACTTCTAAAAACAGTTTGTATTATTCACTTAGAATCCAACAGATATTTGTGGAGTGTCACTCAGAGGACAAAAATCTGTATCCCCTTAGAGATTACATTATTTTAAAATTATCTTTAAAATTTATTTATATGTAAAAATATTTATTTTATTTTTATTTTTTATTTTTTTAAATATATTCTATTGATTTTTTTACAGAGAAGAAGGGAGAGAGATAGAGAGTTAGAAACATGGATCAGCTGCCTCCTGCACACCTCCTACTGGGAATGTGCCCACAACCAAGGTACATGCCCTTCATCGGAATCGAACCAGGGACCTTTTAGTCCGAAGGCCAATGTTCTATCATCCACTGAGCTAAACCGGTTAGGGCTATAAAAATATTTATACTGATAAAGTCTAAAACATTAAACACATCTATAATTTTTAAAATTCTTATTTATTCCTAAGGCTAATGGACGATTTGAAGTAGGCAAGAAAATCTGTTTGAGCATCTCAGGACATCATCCTGAAACTTGGCAGCCTTCATGGAGTAGTGAGTACCAATTTAAAGTGAATATATCTTATATAACTTTAGTCAATTCATAATTATAACGTATACCTTCTTGAGATTGAAGCTGTTTTTGATAAATAATTTTATTATTGAATAAATAATAAAAATGCTTTTCCTTGTCTAGATTTTGGCTGTCATTTTACTACAGCCCTCCTACCTGTACCTCTTCAGTGAAAGACTGTCTTTTCCTCTCTTTTCAGAGTAAATCTGGTTCCTTTTACAAAGTAATTTAGATTGATGTTTACTTTTTATTTCAGTAAGAACAGCATTGTTAGCCATCATTGGGTTTATGCCAACAAAAGGAGAAGGAGCCATAGGTTCTCTAGATTACACACCTGAGGAGAGAAGAGCACTTGCCAAAAAGTAAGTTTTGCATTTCATTCTTTGTTAAGACCCAAATATTTTTCTGGAAAATGGCTATTAGGAAACAGGCTCTGCCTCTTACTTTGTGAGTTACCTTTGCTACAGGTTATAGCCTTAGTTTTGCTATTTTAGAAATTCAGTTGTACTAGTTTACTCAGTGTTGACTTGAGTCTAAAGAATTGATTATAGAATATCAATATCAATCTACAATGGGAGATATCTTCTCCTATAAAATAGGACAGGTCATTCATCTCCACTTAGACAGTAATAAAGATGGAAAAGAACTAGAGCCATTATTTTTATGTAGCTTTTCGCAAGATTAAAAACTTCTTGAGAGCTGAAGGAAATCCACTTATCCATGCTTGTATCTATAGTATCTGGCTCATAGCAAGTGGCTCAGTAAAGAAAATAAGATTTTATTAAGTTGTCGTTTCCCATTGGTATTGCTTTCTGTTTTTTCCCTGGTACATTCTGTCTATATAACCCAGATTAGTTATTAGATTTAGAGTATTCTCTTCTTTGAGTAGTGCTAAGACTAATTCTAGATTTTGATCATTTTCTCTTTTAAAATATATTTTTATTTATTTCAGAGAGGAAGGAAGAGGGAGAGATAGAAACATCAATGATGAGAGAGAATCATTGATCGCTGCCTCCTGCATGTCTGCTACTGGGGATCATACCCACAACCCGGGCATGTGCCTTGACTGGGAATTGAACTGTAACCTCCTGGTTCAACCACTGAGCCATGCTGGCCAGTCTTGATCATTTTCTTGTTTTGGACTCGACTGCCTACCAGTCTTCTAACGTATTTTATGAATTAAATTATACAGGGGTTAGCAAAAGTAGGTTTACAGTTGTAAGGATGTGGAAGTTTTTGTATTATTATTTATTAATTATTGTATTATTTTTCATATGAACAACTATAAACCTACTTTTGCTTACCCCTATAGTATATCTTAGCCTGGAATAGGCCCTCTACACATGTTTGTTAAAGAGATTTTAGTGTTTGGAAGATTTGGTAGACTCCTTGGTTTCTTTTTAAATCTTATTCTCAAGTTTTGGGCATATACCTTACTTGCAGCTACTATTCACAAATTATAATATGTACTTTGAATACATGACATTTGTTTTATTTGATTTTTTACATTGGCTTTCTGTCTTGATACTTTTATCTAGTTCATTTCAGGTACAGATAAAAAAAAAGAATTAGTTCTTTTGCTCTATACTTGTCAGTGTATGTATTCTAAGTTCTTAGTCTGTAGTAGAGGCTTTTTACAAACCAGATTTTGCGTTTAACCATGGTAAATTACTATTTTTTTGTGGATAGACTAATATATTTAAAGTATTCTCCTTTAATTTTCATCTGACTTCTCAGTTAAAAGTGGACACAGTTTTTGCCCAGCTGAGGTGGCTCAGTGGTTGACCATTGACCTATGAACCTGGAGGTCGTGGTTCGATTCTTGGTCAGGGCACATGCCTGGGTTGTGGGCTCGATCCCCAGTGTGGGGTGCGCAGGAGGCAGCTGATCAATGATTCTCCTTCATCATTGATGTCTCTCTCTCTCTCTCTCTCTCTCTCTCTCCCCCTCTTCCTTTCTCTCTGAAATCAATTAAAAAACATATATTTTAAGAAGTGGACACATTTTGCCTGGCTGATGTGGCTCAGTGGTTGAGCATCAACCTGTAAAACAGGCGGGCGTGGTTCCATTCCCAGTCAGGGCACATGCCTGGGTTTCAGGTTTGATCTCCAGGAGAAGGCATGCATGAAGCAGCTGATGAGTGATTCTCATCATTGTTGTTTCTTTCTCCTTGTACTTTCCCACCTGAAATAAATTAAAAAATATTTTTTAACAAGTGGACACATTTTAAGGCAGATATTTGGATATAACTGATTCTCTAAAACAGGGGTTGCCACTGGTGGTCTGTGAGGTCTGAAAGGTTGGCGACCGCTGCTCTAAAGGATATGGATAGCAGTGCTGCTTCTGGTGAAACAAAAAAAATATATATTCATCAATAAATACTATATTAATAGTACTTTGACATATATTTTATTTACATGAAGCTGTTTAATAAGTTTAAGAACCATGTTCTTAAAGACCTAAGGATTTTATTACATTGACCTAGATGTACAGTAAAACAGTTCTTTTAAAATATGTTCTTACTGATTTTTAGAGAGAGGAAGAGAGAGAAATAGAGAGAAACATCGATGAGAGACAAATATCATCAATTGGCTGCCTCTTGCATGCCCCCTACTGGGATCTAGTTTGCATCCCTGGCATGTGCTCTGAGCAGGAATCCAACTGGTGACCTCTTGGTTCCTGGATCAACATTCAACCATTGAGCCACACCAACCGAGCTGTAGTAAAATAGTTTTTAAAAGGAAGTTCAGCAATGTAATAATATTTTTATATAATATACATAACATAATTATTTCTGGGCATATAAATCCTCAGCACTCCTGTGAGTTTTAGGCACTTTTTGACTATATCTGGAATACAGAGGAGGAAATGAAAACATAGAAGCACAAAGAAATCTTAGGAAAGTCTAGTTAAAGGATTGAGTATCTAACTAAAATAATCAATGATAAATTTTAGTCTGGATTTCCACCAGTTTTTTGCTTTTCAAGTTGTACTGCTATTTAGATTAATAGGACTTGTGAGGTTTTATTTCCCTGGAAATACCTGTAAATTCTATTTTTAAAAAAATACGTATTTTTATTGATTTCAGAGAGGAAGGGAGAGAGAGATATAAACATCAATGATGAGAGAGAATTATTGATCGGCTGCCTCCTGCATGCCCCTTACTGGGGATTGAGCCCCAGCTGGGAATTGAACAATGACCTCACAGTTCATAGGTCAATGCTCAACTACTAAGCTACACTGGTTGGGCTGTAAATTCTATTTTTAATTGGCTTCTTTATATATGTTTCTGCTAAAAATAATTTGAGTTTATATAGTGGACTTTTTCACAGGCTTAACATAGGCTTGGTATATGTGATTTTGAGGACAGGTAGTTAAACAGTTTATATCTTTTGTTATATAAATCTATAGCTTAGTTTTCTATAGAAAGTATATTAGGAAAATAATGAAATCTAAGCCCGGAGTTTAATGTTAGACTTTTAAAATATTGAGATATAATTGACATGAAATTTTTATACCAACTTAACTTGTGTGTATGTTTCATAACAATAATTATTGCTATAATTGTCTATTTTGCATGTAGATAAATGTGATATGGAATTGTCCAGTGTTCTTTTCTTTTAAATTTAATCACTCATTGTTTTAATGTCTTGAATTAATGTTCACTATTTGATTTGTACTCATCAAAATTATTTCCTACCAGATCACAAGATTTCTGTTGTGAGGCATGTGGCTACACCATGAAGGATGTCCTGCTGCCTTTAAAATCTGGAAGTGATTCAAGCATGGCTGACCAAGAAGCCAAAGAACTGGCTAGACAAATCAGTTTTAAGGTACTCTAAATTGATAAATAAATTTAAATTTCTGTAGCCCTTTTATTTACTTTCAGAAATAAAGTAATATAGTTCTAGTGCAATAATGTTTTTACAAATAATTTTATCACAAAACTAAAACATTCACAAAGGCATTATATAGCATAGTGGTTAAAAGTTTGGACTCTAGTATACAATGCCAGGGTTCAAATCCCAGCTTTGCTGCTTATTAGTAGTAGGACATGAGACACATTACTTAGCCACTTCATGCCTTTTACTCACCTGTAAATATTAACAGTATGGTAATTAACCTGTGGGATTCTTATGAGGTTTAAGTGAGTTAATACTTACTTTAATGTATTGCATTTAAAACTGTCCCTGGTGCTCAATAAGTATTAGCTATTATTATAGAAAATATAGATAAGCAATTAGAAAATAACAATCATATAATCCCAGCCCCAAGAAATAAGTGCTGCTAATTATTTTGGCATATCTCCCTTATAACCTTTTTTTTTGCATATATTTTATCCAAACATATAAATACATCTATAGCTCCATAAAATAATGTCAACCTGCATTAAGCAACATGTTACCTTGTCCCTCTTCTCTACCTCTCTACATCCTGTCTATCCTTCCAAGGTCCAGTTCTTGGGAGAAATTTTTCTTTCTATTTTATTGTGCCTGAAGGAGGAGGTGCTTAATAAATGTTGGTTATGTTCTTCCTTCTGAAGATTCCTATTGTATGTAAAATTACTTCTCTGAAAATCTGAGGGCCAGATGTGTTTTCTACTTCAAATTTTAGAAAATATCAAACATATACCATATATTAACACTCATTGAGACCTGGGGCAGTACCCCATAATCAAATTCATTATTTCATCAGCAAACCTGGGAATATCTACACCAACGTGCAATAAAGATTGGTAATAACCTCACATGTCAGGCTTTGCCTGAAAATTACAAAAAAACTTCAGTTTTTAGAGATTTTTGAAATTGTGGATTGTGAACCGTGGGTGTTTGTTTTGTCCCTCACCAAGTAATATCTCCTTGAACAGGGAATGTCTGTGGGTCTTTCTGTAATATCTAGCATAGTGTTGGACACATGAGTGCTCAATACTTAACTGATTGATATTGATATTAAAGTACCAATTAAAGTAAATCTAAGAAAGGGAATTTAGGTAGGTTGTGGGTTAGTTTGTATATTCCCTTTTATAATACCGCTTTTGGGTGTTACCTTTTTTATAGGCAGAAGTCAATTCATCTGGAAAGACTATTGCTGAGTCGGACTTAAACCACCCTTTTTCACTAAATGATTTAGAGGACAATATACCTACCACATTCCAGGGTGCTACGGCTAGTACATCGGTATGGTTCTTCTCTTTTATATATGTATATATCTATACTATTATCATTATTTGCAATAGGAAGAGAAGGTCCCTAGAGGAAATACTGATTATTTTGGTTTTCCTAACAGTTGGATACTAGCCCAGCTCTCCCTCTAATGAATTTTGTTTTCTTGAGCAAGTTATTCATACTTTCTGAGCCTTCATTTTTTGTTAAATTATTTTGTTAAATAATTTTAAGTTCTATTGTCCATCTAGAATTCTATAATTTCTCTGAAAAGTTAGTTTTAATATAGTGCCACAGTAAAAAAAAAAAAAAAGCAATATACATACATTAACCACTTTCTAAATAGGCTGTCTTTGGAGCAAAATATTTGCCTTAGACCTGCTCTGTCCAATGTAGTTGCTACTAGCCAATGTAGCTATCTAAATTTATATTTGAACTAGAGGCATGGTGCACGAAATTTTTGCACAGGTAGGGTCCCTAGGCCTGGCCAGTGATTAGGGTCGATCGGGGCCTTCCATATTGGCTGCCGGCTGGGGCCTTCCTTCCTAATGGCTACCATATTGGACAGCACAGATACTGAATAGTATCATCATTGCACAAAGTTACATTGGACAGTGCTGCCTTGTGCATAGTTAGTGACCAATAAATAATTATTGAACAAAATATTGAATGCTGTGGCTGTTGTTAGTTGTGCCCTGATATATTTTCTAAATTTGGGGGCAGGGGTTTAAATCATTAGAGACACTGATTAAGAAAATATGTGATTGAATTGTTGCTAAATAATTAGGATTATGGGGCCTTTCTATATATAAGAGATGAACCATCTTTGGGTTTTTTGTTTTGTTTTTGGTAACAGGTTGTTTGATGGAATAGCCAAATCTCTATTACCCCTCCAGTTTGCAGAGGTTTTAAAGTGTCAGGAAAATTAGAATAGAAACTGGGCAAATCAGATTTGCTCTTTATCCAGGAATAACTTACTGTGAAGTGTGACTAAATAGTGTTGAATGGCTCTCTCCTATTGAAAGAGTGAGATGGCAGAGAAGTAGATTGGAGAAAGCAGGGGAGAGGCTGCTTGGAAGGAAGTACTACTTAGAGGAGGACTGGAGAAGGAGGTACTACAAGAAAAAAATGTATGTTGTGAGTTAAATTGTTTTTACATGATCTCCATGTGATTTTATGAATTGTAGAGGAACATAATGAATTTATTTAGTCAGTGTATGTTTTTTCGTCTTCAAAATTGAAATTGTTTTCTTAATTTCATAAATAGTTTTTTAGTTTAAAAAAAAAACAGCCCTGGCCAGTGTACTCAGTGGTTAGAGCATTGGCCCAAGCACCTAAGGGTCCGTGGGTTCCACTCCTGGTCAAGGGCATGTACCCGGGTTGCAAGTTCAATCCCCAACCCTGTCAGGGCAAGTGTGGGAGGCAACCAAAGTATCTCTCTCACATCAGTGTTTTTCTCTCCCTCCCTCCCTCCCACCTTTTCTCCCTCCCACTCTTTAAAAATCAATGGAAAAAATATCCTCTGATGAGGATTAACAACAACAAAAAGAAAAAAACAATCCACATCCTATTATACAGAGAGGAAGGTGGTAATCTTTGTTTCACCTGTAAGGACAATCTCCTAATATTTATGATGTGTTTACATTTATCTTTAGTTTTTTTTTAAAACTATGTCAAGTTCCCTGTTGCATATTCCAGTTATACTTATTCTAATTGTAATTTATTTTATAATTAATTGTTAATTAATTATAATTTATAAAAATTAATTATAAAATAAATTACAATTGGAATAAGTTCCTTGAGGATTAGGATTGTGTCCACAGTGCCTGGCATAGTGCCTTGTATATAGTGGGTAGTAAATATATAGTTGTTGATTAAATAAACAAATTTTAGTATTAGCACTTTTGGAAATCTAGGAATACAGGTAAAGAAATCAAGAAGTTTTAAGTAAATTAGCATAAACAATGTTATAATTACAATTGTATTTTTCATTTTTATTTTAAAGTACATAAAATTTAGAATTATTTCATAGATACCAGTTCTGGTTAAAATACTGGCAAGCAATAAATTGTCTATAATTTGTGAGTTAAACTTTTAATTACATTTACATACAAATCTCAGTGTGATTATATGATCTGATTACTATGGAGGTAACTGAAACCTGGTTTTGGCTAAGGTGGCTGCTTTACATACAAGTATAATATAATTCACTGAGATGTTACACATTAAGTTCCAGATAAGCTGTTTTTTAGCCTTGAGGGGGCGAGACAACAGATAACATTAGACCATCTGTTGCTTATTCATGCAGATTTTTTAGCTATGTAGAAATAGGAAAAATACTGATGGTAGTTTTAGGTTCTTCCTATCTGTCAAATTTTTCCCTTTTCCAAAAGATTGAGTTTCTGAATAAGCCATTCCATTTTGTATTAAAAAGCAAACACAAAACTCTTCATATGATGATTATTCCAGGTTATTATAGAAAAATTTATGTGACTTATCTCTGACTGTGCTTTTTAAAAAAATATTTAAATTTAATTTAATGAAATAAAACATCACATTTGTCCACTTTTCCAGAAATGGTTGCTTCAGAAGATGGAAACTATTATGACTTGTCTTTATTCTGTGATATACGTTTGAACAAGTTTAGGCAAACAGCAAGGATTTAGAAGTCCTACCACCAATCTTAAAGCATTTTGAAAATGCTAAAGCCCACTTGATTCTCCATCTGGCAATTCAATATGAACTTCAAAAATTTAGTCCAGCCCTCGCTGGCTTGGCTCAGTGGATAGAGCATCAGCCTGTGGACTGAAGGGTCCCAAGTTTGATTCCAAGCCAAGGGCACATGCCTGGGTTGCGGGCTGGATCCCCAGTAAGGGGTGTGCAGGAGGCAACCAATCAATGATTCTTTCTCATCATTGGTGTTTCTGTCTCTCTCTCCTTCTCCCTTCCTCTCTGAAATCAATAAAGAAGTATATTTAAAAAAAATTTAGTCCAATTAGTTCTTCAACTCTAAATAAACTAGGTTCTCAGCATCAGGTTGCAGTTTTCCCTTGATGTGATTATTTTAAATAGAAGTTTTAGAATTTTATAATACTGCAGCACTAGCTTTTAGTCATTTGTTATCTAAAATATAACAAAAAATATAGAACCTAATTAAAATAGTATATCTATATAAATATTTCCATTAAGTACATGTACTAAAATATCACCTAAAGTTAATGTTTTAAGGGATTGTTGTTCTAACTATATTAATCATACTTATAAAGGTCCAAACAGCTATTCTAAGTCATGACTTTTTTTAAGCCTAAATCTGATATCTCCAAAGGAATATATTAATAATAATGATGTTAATAATAACTAGCATTTACTAAGCAATTGTTTATCCTAAGCACTTTATGCCATTATCCTGTTTAATCCTCACAACTGCTGAATTGGATATTAGCTTCGTTGCACAGATGTGGGAGCTGAGATTAAATGACTTGTTTAGGGTGACATGTTTACAAAGTGATAGAGCTATCCTAATAATGATAAGGCTTTCTATTTCAGTCAGGTTATATGGGCAGGTACAATGCCCATGTCTATTTCAGTCAGGTACAATGTTTTCCCCTCAAACTAATGGAAAATAATAACATATATATATAAAATATAATAGAGGAATATGCAAATTAGCCAGGATACATAACGTCATGACCAAACAGCAGGTACCTGAGGCTGCATGGCGCCTGGCCGGGGCAAGGGACCTCAGGCTGCACCCCGTACCCCACGAAGCTTGATGGGATCTCAGGCCCGCCCCTTGCCCAGAGGGCCTTGATGGGGGACCTCAGGCCACGCCCCCCGCCCTGTGGGCCTTGACAGGGTAACCTGAGGCTGTGCCCCCCCGCCTCATGCCAGCTGGGGGACCTCAGGCTGTGTCCCCCCGCCCAGCGTGGTTTGACAGGGGACCTCAGGTGCACCCCCCACCCCAGTGCTGGGCCGGGGGACATGAGGCTGCACCCCCGCCTAGTGGGGCTTGACGGGACCTGAGGCTGGCCCCTCACCCGGCGCTGGGTTGGGGGACCTGAGGCTGTGCCCCCTGCCTGGAGGCACTTGACAGGAATGGGGCCAGCCGGGTCTGGGTCTCTTACGTTTTCGAAGCGTGTGCAGGTGGTGGGTGGGGACTTTACTCTAGATCCTGTTGCGTGCCCCAGACTCTGATAGGAGGGAGATTTTCATATACATTTTACTAATTTTCTTTCATCTCTGACACTTCTATTATAGAGAAATGGCAAATAGCAATATTAGAATATTTTCTCTAATTCCCTTTTAATGTGCACGAATTTCATGCCCTGGGCCACTAGTATATAAAATAAAAGTTTTAAGCTGAATCAATCTCTGGTGCTACTTTCTGGATTGATAGGGCCTCATGTTTTTTATTTTCCTTAACAACCCATCTTCCTTTATAAGCCTTTAGTACTTTTGCTCTATCAGATGTTTTTATCTTGGCTAAGCAATTGAAAGAATGGCAAATTTCAAATAGAATGTTTTATTGGCTACATGACACCTAGGACAATGTAAGACCTCATAAAATGCTGCAGCTCTGTGTATCTGCTCTCTTCAGTGAGCAGATTATGCCTGGGAATCCTGGAGTCCAAGTTCATGCAGTTTAATTTACTATTAGCACTAACATATTTTTAACTCACACTCAGTAGTTCTTTTCGACTGCTGTGTTATGTATGGGTCACTACATTTGAGTGCTTCCAAAGGATAGTTTCAAGAAATACAGATTATTTAAGCCTTTTAATGCTGAGATGAATGTCAGATTTAAAATGTAATTTCTTCTGCAGGTAACTGAGATGAGCAGTTTTCCCCCCTAATGTTTATAATTGTTGTCAGCACAAAGCCCATCCTTGTACCTTTCTAGAAAGTATTTGAATTACATTATTCAATTATTTTTTCTTCTAAATATTAAGTTTTTCTCTGATGGAAAGTATCCTATCTAATAAAAAAGTAATATGCAAATTGACCACCACTCCAACACACAAGATGGCTGCCCCCATGTGGACACAAGATGGCCTACATGGGAGGGCAGTTGGGGGAGACAAGGCCAGCAGGGGAGGTCAGTTGGGAGGGAACAGGCCTGAAGGGGAGGGCAGTTGGGGGGGGACCCAGGCCTGTAGGGGAGGGCAGTTAGGGGCAATCGGGCCGGCAGGGGAGGACAGTTAGGAGTGACCAGGCCAGCAAGGGAGGGCAGTTAGGGGCAATCGGACCGGCAGGGGAGCAGTTAGGTGTTGATCAGGCTGGCAGGGGAGTGGTTAGGGGGTGATCAGGGTTGGCAGGCAGAAGTGGTTAGGGGCAATCAGGCAGGCAGATGAGCGGTTGGGAGCCAGCAATCCTGGATTGTGAGAGGGATATCCGACTGCTTGTTTAGGCCAGTGGGATCGGGCCTAAACGGGCAGTTGGACATCCCTCGAGGGGTCCCAGATTGGAGAGGGTGCAGGCTGGGCTGAGGGACCATCTCCCCCCCTCCCACCCCCACCCCCACCCCCACCGAATGCAGAAATTTTGTGCACTGGGCCTCTAGTATTTTATATTTGCTCAGTTTTTAAAGTTATTCTGAATAAAACATGCATTCTTTTTTATTTGAAAGAATGTGTATTGACACTAATATAATAGTATATACTTGTTTTCAGTAAGAGAATTAAAGGCCACTTCAATTATTGTTACAGGTAGAGTTAAAGTATCTATACAAATAAAATGGAATTCATATTAAAGAGCTTTTTTGTCTATAAGCTATAAATAAGATTTTTGACTCAGTTGGTACCACATTGTGGTTATGCTTTGATGGAGCAGTCAGTAAAGGATAGAAAGCATTTGACATCCAGTACTTTGTGGGGAGCAACTAGTGTGCCAAAGTAGAGGGTACATCGAATCTCCCACAACTACCTCCAAATTTTTCTCAGTACATATCTAAAGAACTCTTGATATCACATGAAGTAACACAATTCAAACATGCAGTAAAGGGTTCTTCTAGACGTGTGTAGAAAGGATAAGTCTGTTTGGAAAACCACATCTAATTTTTACACTATTGCTGTGAAGAACATATGTTTTGAAATTATTTTCCATGTTCTGTGATTGTTGATGGAAGCATGTTGACATAGATAATATTTAAAGAGGCACATTGTTGAGAGATGTCTTTTTTTTGCCATTTAGAATGGCAAATTTTCAGGCAGAAAGTGGAAATCAAATTGCTTCTCTCCTTGACTCTCCTGAAAAAGGGAGGTGCCCAGATGCCTAGGAAATTCTGTTGGAGTTACAGTTGAGGGAGTATAGAAAGCTATCTATGGAGAATACGGGTAAACTCTGTCCTTGTCTTATTTTTTCTAGTAAAGTCCTCTTCCATTTGTTGAGTACTGGGAATATGTAATGTTGCTGGCTTACTCAGAAGGGTAATAGTCTCAACAATTAGATAATTCATGGTAGTTTTTGCCCTCAGTCGTGTTTAGTGCTCTATGATTCTTTGTACTCTTGAATAGATAATAGGTAATGCATAAAATTTCTTTGCCAATTTCAAATAAAATTTCTTAAAACTTTCTAGTATGCAGTCCAGAACCCCTCAGGAGCATCCCTTCAACAACCTGTCCACCCTGTAGCTAAGAATACCTCCATGAGTCCTCGACAGCGCAGGGCCCAGCAGCAGAATCAAAGAAGGTCGTCCAGTTCACCAGATGTCATCCAGGGCCAGCAGCCCAGAGACAACCACACTGATCATGGCGGATCTGCTGTACTGATTGTCATCTTGACTTTGGCACTGGCAGCGCTTATATTCCGACGAATATATCTAGCCAATGAGTACATATTTGACTTTGAGTTATAATACTGTTTTGTTTTGTGTCTTAAGAGCTGTGACTCAACTGCTTCATTAAACATTCTTCATTGGGTATAGTCTAAGAATTGTTTACAAAAAATTATTTTGTATTTACCCTGCATTCCTTTTTTTATCCTTATAAATTCAGTATAACTATAGCTAGACATTCAGACTGTGTCCTGCTTAGTTTAAGGGACTGGAAGTGAATCTCTTGTCTCATTATATAAACTGCTTTACAGGGAAATAATTTGTTATTTCTCATGTTTCAGCTTCTTTTTATGTAAATTTGTGATAGTTTCTGTATAGCCCTTTTAAATTTTTGGGTAAAAGATGGTGTTTTAAATTCCAGTGAGTATTAGTAGTTACTCAGTATCATTTATTCAGTACTCTGTTTCTACTTATGTAGAATGATAGAGGGATAAGTGTTAAAAAGGCAAAGTAAAACCCCCTCCAATAGCTTACTTCATGGGAAACATTGGGATTACCCATTCTGTGATATACTTTATGTCCTAAACATTGTCAGTGAAAGTTACCATATCAGTCAAACATTTATGAGTAAATGAGGTTACATCTTGGTTACTGGATTTTACTTGAAGAGGGAATAATGCTTTGTAACCACTTTGATATGTTATTATCCCATTCTCTCCAAAGAGCACATAGGATTTAAAAGAAAGAAAGAAAACAATCCTCCATAGATCTTGGAAGGAAGGAAGGAATAAAGGAAGGAAGAAGGGTTCAAGTCAGGAAATCACTTAGTTTTATTCTAGAAGTTAAGTGGGAGTATCTTAAGATTTGAATGTTTAATCTGCTTTGAATTGTATATCTTTTGAGATGTATATATGCCTAGCTTTGTAATCACTATAAATTTAATTATTCTGGAATATGCATAATGTTGTACTATTTCTTGTACCATATTAATAGAAAAGCTCAGGGCCCAAGCAATAGTGATAGAAATTAGAAAAACCTTTACTTGGAATTGTACACCTACACAAAGCCCAAGAAGTAATTTTCAGCGCAAAATCAATATGTAACATAGTGCTAGTTAGCTCCACAGACTCTAGTAGACACTTTCAACATCATAATGCCTGGCAAAAACATAATTACAGGGAACATTGCCTTCAGCATGTTCAGTAGCAGCATTGAAGGCACTCTTGAGAGCATTATTAGTGAAGATTTAACTTTTAAATATAGGCAGTCCCCAGCTTTCAAACAGGTTATGCTCTAAAGGTGCATTTATAAGTTAATTTTTTTTATAACTCAATGTTGTAAATGTGTTTAGGTTCTAGACCAGTCCACAAAAAAAGTCCATAATGTATCTTGAATAATTTGGGGGATGGTATCCATAAAGTCCTTATGTGGTTTTAACTAACTGAAATTATGGGCACGATAGAAACAATTTGTAAAATGATTTTAAAGGCAAATTTAATTTTTACTTCTGCTATGGGGCTTTGGTTCTGTAACTGTCACACAATATCTGTGTCCCATAGCCATTTTCCTTTAGGTCTGCATTTAAAATAAGAGTATTTTGTATACTATGGTATAACACATAATTGTATTAAACTTTAATAAATGAGCATTTTAAAAGTATTTACAGATTATTTCTGTTATATCTACAACGGAAGGTGGTCAAGTCTAAACAGCCCAAGGACTTTATGAAGACCTCATATGTTAGGAAAACTATAGGTTACCATTTTAGAACTTTATTGCCATCCTGAAGTCTTGGTTTAGAACATAAGATATTAGAAATACTGGTTCAGTCATTTGTGGTCTCCTAACATGAGTTCACTGACCCTGGAAGGCCAGGTAATGTTATCACCAGAGAAGGAAATCCCTGCACTAACAGAAATTATGTGGAGATGAATCTTATATTAGAAACAGTCTTCCCTCCATTTCCTCTCAGTCATTCTGAGCCAGCCTCTGGAGCTATGTGATCTTATTGCATGTTTCCATGGGATATAGGATGTACCTATACTTTCAAATTGACTAAAAGCCAAGAAATTTTACATTGTGCAGATCCTTTTATGTCCAGTTAGCTTCTCTTCCCTCGTATCAAATGGCAGACCACCTTCTTTGTGTTAGGATTTATTTTTAACAACCGATACACATATCTAAAAGTGGCATCTTTTATGCTCCTTCCTTTTAGCTTAACTATGTTACTTAAAAATCCTTAAGTTGTCAGTCTGACCTCCATTGTGGAGTTCATGAGCAAAATTGATCTTTGGGGCCATTTTTATTCACACTCCACCTGATGGGCCTCTTCAGCAAACTTATTTTTAAAGCCCCACTTTAACCCTTTATTTACAGCATAAAGACAAAATCAGATGTACGATCTGGCAGGTAAAGGCTTAAGGACTCATTATTTCCCCAGTCTTCAGATATAGGTAACTCAGTGACTTTTTCTTTGGCCAACATAGCACATGGCTACATACTAAGGTAGTTCAAATTAGCATGCTTGAAGAGATATATAATGTCTGTTTCATCTGTAACTGTTTAAGCAAATGAAACCTTTCAGATTTTATGTATTGTGGGGCTTTCATGTAGCACTTTACATTTTCATGCTGCTGATTGTTTTTATTCTGAAATAAATGAATTTCATCAAAATTCTCAACTATTTTTTTTAATCCTTCAAAATTTGTTCATTATTTTGACTATGGAAATACAAAATTTCTCTTTCAGGAGGATAAGAAATCTTTTTCTTATTTTAAGTTATGAATAAACTTCCTAGCATTTTCAGACCTCCCATTTTTATAGAACAGAATCAGTAAATAAGGAACCTCACACATTTAGACTTAGTTGAGCAGAAACCTGGGCTGAAGTACTGAAAAGCCTATATTGTTTTATTACTTGCAAATAAGTATGTGAAAGGCGAATGCATTTAGTGAACCTGACTTTTAGCAATAATGTGTACGTTAACATGTACTCTGAAAGCCTATGGGTGGCTGTACATTGCTCAAAAACTGTTTAGAACCCTTTAACAGTCGACCTTCAGAACTAGCTGAGCTGCTCAATAAAACCAGTGACTTTATTCATACCTTGTTTTGACCAAAGGTTGTATTCTTTATGTCATCTGGTCTTCTGTCCATTTTATGTCCTGGAATATTCTCTCCCATCTTTTCACTTTATGCTCACTGCTTTCTCTAATTAGCCATCATCTCCTCTGAATCAGTGCAGTAACTTCTAACAGGTCTCCACTCTTGCCCCATTCCTGACACTGCAGCCAGTGCACAGACCTGACTCCGTCCCATCTCCGTTGCTTTTACAGGCTTCATATGTGGGACACAAGGCTGTGTGTGGCCAGAGGCTCACCTAGCTCTGTGGCCTAATCTAACTTAGCAAATGCTACTGGGGCTGTCCCACAGCTCTGAGCCTGAGCCACAGGCCAGCCCTCTGTCCTGAGAGAAATGAACAAACAAAGCTATACAGCCGCTGCCTCACACCACATACAAAAATTAACTCAAAATGAATCAGACCTTAATGTCAGTAAAAACTAGAAAATTCTTAGACGAAAACAGTATATCTGTGACCATGGGTTAGGCAGTGGTTTCTTAGGAGATTAAAACCACATACAACCAAAGGAAAAGAGGTCAATTATATTTTATCAAAACTTTCCTGTTTTAAAAATTATTTAGAAAGTGAAAAGACAACACAGAATGGGAGAAAATATTTGTAGATAATATATCTGATAAGGGACTTGTATCTAGAACATCTAAAGAACTCTTATAACTCAATTTGATTAAAAATTGCAAAATATTTGAATAGACAGTTGTACAAAGAAGATGCACAAATGTCAAAACTACATGAAGAGATGCTCAATAGTCATTAGGGAAATACACATCAAAACCACAGTGAGATAGCACTTCACACTAATAAAAAGGTGTCGGTGAGGCGGGAACTCTCTCACGTTGGTAGGAATGTACAGCCACAATTCCTCAAAAAGTTAAACATAGAGTTACCATTAACATAGTATTCTAATATGCAAGAGAAATGGAAACATGTTCTCACAAACTTGCATGTTAATTTTCATAGCAGTATTATTAAGAGCCCCAAACTGGAAACTCAAATGCCCATCAACTGATGAATGGATAAACAATGTGTCATATCTATACAGTGGAGTATTATTTGGTAATAAAAATGAAGTTATTATATATATATTATATATATGTACATATATATATGTTTATATATTACAACATGGATACATCTTGAAAACGTTATGCTAAGTGTGTGAAGACAGCCACAAACAGCTACATATAGTATGATTCCATTTGTATGAAATGTCCAGCATAGGCAAATCCAGAGAGGCCAAGTCGATTGCTAATTTCCAGGACTGAAGGGAAGGTTTCTGAGTGAGGTTTCTTTCGGAGAGATGAAAAGGTCCTAAAATTAGATAGTGGTGATAGTTGCACAACAACTTTAGAATATACTAAAACCACACTTTAAAGAGGTGAATTTATGGTATGTGAATGATATTTTAGTAAAGCTGCTATAAAAAAAGTTACACCATCTCCAACTGTGGTTTTCTTCCTACTGTAATTACATAATTGAACTGAAAATAGTTTTTAAAAATTTGTAGGATCTAAAGTTGCATCTGGAATGCAGCAAAACAATTATTTCTTGAAAACCAATATCCGGCACAATTCAAGGGTTCCAGCCAGTCCTTTATAGACTTGTGTTCCAAATGGAAGAAAGGAAGAGAGCTCTTTTGAACAAAATCTATGGAAAAGAACTTTAATAGGTCTCTCCCCTTATCTACTAAATCTTTGGCAGGAGTGGGGTTTTTAAACAAATTGCCTGGATAATTCTGGGGAGTGGCTAGGTTTGGGAACTACTGAATTTGTTCCCATACTGAATTACTCCCACTCCCAAATTTCTATTGAACTCACTGTAATTTGGCTTCCTGCCACATCTCATAACTAAAACTATGATTAGCTGAAGTTAGGCATGATGTTCTTTCTGGGTGTCAGATCCAGCAACCTGTTTTCCACCCTCATTCACACCACTGACTGTTGATTACCCTCCTTCTTAAAACTCTCCTTCAGTTTTCATACTCAACCTCTTTTGCTAGTTATATGCTTTGGTTCTGACAGCCCATCCATCCTTTAAAAGTATAGCTTCTCCAGGGTTCTGTGCTTGGACATGGACCTGGAAGATCTCATCCTTTCCTGTGATTAAATTATGACCAGGTACTAATGGCACCAAATCTGTTTCTCCAGGCCAGACCTTTCTCTTGAGCTCCAGGCTCATAGTCCAGCTGCCTACTGGGCATCTGGAGGTCCCATGGCACCTCTAACTTCACCAATCAAAATTTATCTCATCTCCCCACCAAACTTTCCCACCTCTAATGAACATCAGTAATGGTTGTACCATCACCAGACCTACCTCCAAACCAGAACCTCAATGTCATTGTTGACTTCTCTTACCTCCTACTCCATTCAGTCACCAAATATATTCTACTTCAGTAATAACTTGACTATGTTCTCTCTTCTTCATCCCTCCTCCCTTCTAGGGCA
This sequence comes from Corynorhinus townsendii, assembly GCA_026230045.1. Classification (NCBI taxonomy): domain Eukaryota; kingdom Metazoa; phylum Chordata; class Mammalia; order Chiroptera; family Vespertilionidae; genus Corynorhinus; species Corynorhinus townsendii. The sequence continues at coordinate 54,254,333 of JAPDVU010000004.1, forward strand.
GGACCTCATCCTCTTTTATTATTGTAACTTCCCTGATTCAACTGATTCTAATTAGAAATTTCTGAAAAAATAAAGCAAATCATGTCATTCCACTTTGCTAAGGAATCAAAAGAGCTGCTTTTGATTCTTTCATCCTTAAGAAAAGTCCAATTTGGTTTCACTTTTGGCTTTTGCTCCTCCTGACCTCCATCCTCATCTCCCTAAGTATCTACCACACTGGCGTTATCTCCATCCCCAGATGCAGCACGCAGGGAACAAGTAGTTTGAAAACATTTTATTCTGTTAGTAGGTTAAACATAACCACATGTATCTTTACACTTCTGATGTTTGTAATTCCATATCTTAGGGTAGGCATCAACATTATATATTTTAGGATTAAGGACCAAAGTTAACCTAATGCTCATGATAGGAAGAACAGCTTACTATAATAGTATATTATCCTGGAGTCTTTGGTTTATGCTTTCTTTCAAAATGAAAATGTATCTTACCTACCTAATAAAAGAGTAACATGCTAATTGACCATACCTTCATGATGCCCACCAGCCAATCAGGCATGAGTATGCAAATTAACCCAACAAAGATGGGGGTTTAATTTGCATATGAAAGTGCTGAGCAGCCAGGGGAAGGAAGGCCCATTCTTGCAAGAATCTTTGTGCATCGGGCCTCTAGTATTTTGATGTGTTTTCATTGAAGAAATTGATGTGTGTATGGGGGAAAGCTAGCCTCTTTGGCAAAGCACAGTCTCTTAGATCAAGAAAAAAAAGCAACCATCTGGCCTGTGTGATTCAGTGGTTGAGCATTGTCCTATGAACCAGGAGGTCACAGTTTGCTTCTTGGCGCATGCCCAGGTTGTGGGCTCAATCCCTAGTACAAGGCCCACAGGAGGCAGCCGACCAATGATTTTCTCTTGTCATTAATGTTTCTATCTCCCTCTCCCTCTCCTTTCTTATTTGAAATTAATAAAAATATATATTAATAAAAGAAAGAAAGCAACCTCATAACAACAGGTCATTGGTGTGTTTACTCAGCATTTTCTGAGCATCTTCATTCACTCATCTCCATGTCCATGAAGTCTTCCTGCAAATCCACTCAGAGTCCAAGCTGACTCCCTGGTACAAGTGACAGACTGGTTTTATGAGGCCAGAGAGATGGATTAATGATTTCAGCAAAAAGCGGGCATGTTCCAGAGATTTAATTTTTTTTATATAAGAGTTTTAGCCAAAGCTGTTTTAGAACTCAGCAGAGGCAGAGTTCCACAGGAGGACAAACTGGTTGACTAATGACCAATCACTAAGCAGCAGGGAGGGCAAAGCCTCGAGTTTGTGTCAGATCCTGGGGAGTGGGGGTGGGGTGGGACAAGCATCAGTATCAAATATTAATTTGGGAAAATCAGCCTGGCCAGCCATGCCCACACAGCCCCTCCGAGGAGCACTGTCACGAGGCAGCAACCATATCAATGGTTAAGCCAGGGGGGATTGGCCCTGCCGCAGGTCACTGGAAAGCAGCTTGTGGCATCGTAGACATTCACAAAATGCCTTATCTTACAAAACTCATTTTGTTCTTGTTTTGCCTGATGGTTCTTGTGGACAGCAGAAAGCCCAGGAGGAGGAGAGGGACAGGGCAGCTGGAAATGCCCAAGCCAAGGTAAAGTGGGTGAGCGGGGGAGGGGGGCACACGCACTCTCGTGTCACCCGCAGTGAGAGAGCAAAGCCAGACTGGGTCGAGCCCCCATTCCGATGTCTGTGTTCGGCCAAAGCATTTTGATTTGAGGCAGGTAGTTGAAAACCGAGTAGGTAACACATCTTTATATGCCTCAGGTTGAGCTGCTTTGTAGCTCAGGATGACCTTCCCTCCCTCTCTCCCTTCTTCCCTTTTCTCTCTCTCCCTCCCCGACTCTCCCTCCCTCACTCTCCCTCTCTGTCTCCTTCCCCTCCTTTTTCTATTTTTGCTTAGTGATACTCCAGTCAGTAGAATATTGCTTTAGAACATTTTGGACTTGACTTCTTTAGGGTTATGTACAGTGGTGGCGAGAAAAAAATCTGGCAAGAGTGAGTGTGAATGAGAGAGAAGAGAGAATTACTCCTCTGTCATCTGGGTTAGAGGGAAGGGAGTGAACCAGGGTCCTCCAGCTCCAGCTTCCACCCGGGCAGCAGGAGCCACTGCATGTCCAGCTTGGCCTTGGTCCCTGCTGGCTATGGACAGAGGCTCTGCGCCAGCTGGACTGATGTCAGCTTGGGGTCGCAAATGTTTTTTTTTTTTTTTTTTCACAAAACCAACATTATAACAACATAAGAGAAATGTTTAAAAAAAACCCCACATTTTAATTCCTCCACCATTCAACCCAACTACTGTCCTCTAGAAATAACTTTGGACAATTAAGAGCTTGCCAGGTGGAATGGTGCCCTGCAGGGAGGTGTTTCCTCTTGAAAGGCTCTGGAGGGGTCTGGTCCTCCCGACCTGTGAGGGCCTGGGGCAGGGCGGGGTAGGAGGGGTGGGAAGGTGTCTGTGTGTTTGAGCCCGATGGAGAAAATGTGCCCAATGGTTGGTAGTTCTTTCCAAAAGTAATCTCTCCAATCAGTCTCACTCCATGCCTGGTGGGCCACGGAAAAGTGTGTCTCGCTTGTCTCTACAGTCACCTTTCTAAGAAGAACCTCGATGTGACCAAAATCCGGAAGGGGGAGGCTCAGCCGCTCCTCAGAGTGGAGGACCACGATTTCACCATGAGGCCTGCCTTTGGAGGTAGGACTGTGTCCTTCCCTTGGCCTGGTGGTGGTTGGCCCCAAGGCTGCTGCTGCTGCTCCATCCCTTCTCTCAGGCCTTGCCTCCGGCCCCACACTCCCACCCCCACCCCCTGGGTTTTCTCACTGAGTCAGATCAGCCTGACTTGGCTTCCAGAGTCACTAAGTTTCCCTGGAAAGAAAGAGCTGGGAGAAAGGGAGTGGAGAGGGCTGTTGACTGCAGAGGAGCTGATGTGACTAAGCTGTTTATGTTCAGAAAGGACAGGCTCCGCTGCTGCCAACTTTTCTAGAAAAGTGAGAGCTGGCCAGGAGGGTCTGGACACAAAGTGGCTCCCTGGCTCAGGCACCCTGTGCCCAGCTGGAGATTTGGGGGTTAGAGGGGACCACCTGCTTTTCAATGCAGCAGCAATAATTTAGCAAAAGCCCCATGACAAAGCCCCTCTGCAAACTTGTCCTCAAGGAGCTTCCCTGCTCCGGGGGTCAGGGAGGAGTGGCATGGCCGGTGGCTGTCCCTTCAGGAACTGGAGAAATGCCACAGGAGGGGCGGGAGAGGCGCCAGACGTCTGCTCTGTCCAACCAGGCAGGGAGCGGGGTGCGAGCAGCGGCAGGTGTGATGCAGAGCCAACGCCCTGCCTTGTGCATGTGGGGTCCAGAGGGTTAAGGGATAGCCACAGAACAGCTGAGGGCAGAACTTGTTTTTTTTTTTTCAGCTGTAAACCTGAAAGCCTTATAAAAACGCCCCTCCTCTGGGAGGAAGCCGGGAGAGCCAGGAGCCGGTTCTCAGGAATGGCAGGTGAAGCCCCGCCATGCTCCCGGAGAACCCAGCTCTGAGCAGACTCATCCAGCAGGCTGCTTGCTCCCACAGGGTGCTCCTCCCTTGAGCTGTGTTGAGGAGCAAATTGGACTTCCTGTGCCCTAATCCCTGCAGCCACCCAGCCCATTTGCGGGGCCCACCAGCGTGTGGAGGGTCGGGCTAGTCCCCTGCCTGCCTGAGTGAGCCTCTGAGGCTGGGGAGGGCCCTCACTTTGCTAGATGCTTTAGCTAAGGCTTTCCTGGGAGTGCAGATGTCACTTGGCAAGAAGAGGGGAAGGGGAGCACAGTGAGGAGTCAGAGCCCCTCCCCCCTTCCCAAAGCCTATAAACAAGAAGTGCTATGACTCCTGGAGTCCTGGCCAAGCAGGCAGGATGGGGCCATCACAGAAGGGCCTTCCCGTCGCCTGCAGTTCCGATGACTGATCCCATCTTTCATCCCTGGGAGCCTCTGGGGATGGCTTAGATCCAGGAAGCCTTTGCGGTAGATGCACCTCATTCCTGGTCAGGCACATGGGCCAGGGGCAGTGGGTGGTGAGGAGGAGGCTGCAGGCAGCACACAGGGACTCTGCAAATAACAGAAGGCACTCCTTCCTCGGGGGTGGCCTGTGCCAGGCGCCGCCGGTAAGCAGAGAGCCTGGGCCCTTCCTGCCCTGGTGCGGGCCCAGCCTAACACCCGCCTTCCCTTAGCTCTCACGCACACCAAGCAGCTCATCTGAACAAAGATGTCCTGCAGCAGTTGTGGGGTTTGTCTTCTCATTTCTACCTTTTCCTATTTTATTCCCCTGAAAGGGACTTTCGTGTGGATTGCTATTGAAAAGTATTTGACAGAGAGACATTTATCTGAGCCTAGATACCCCTTGGATGACCTTTTCAGTGTGGAGGGAGAAAAGCTGAATAGCCTCTTCCTAATAATCCCAGGGATCAGTTGAAATGCAAATACTTTGTCTAAGCCCCAGCTGCCTGGTGTGTCTCTGTGAGGGAACCTCCGGAGACGCGGGGCTTCTCCATTTGTTAGAAAAGATATCGTAATGCTGATTTTTTAACATTTAAACTTATTTTTTAATTGTGGTAATCTATAACATAACATTTACCATTTTCACTGTTTTTAAGTGTATAGATCAGCGGCATTAAGCACGTTCATATTAGGTCACCATCACCACCTTCCATCTCCAGAACTTTTCATCTTCCCAGACTGAAACATCAAACAATAGCTGCCCACTGCCCTCCTCCCCCAGCCCCTGGTAACTACCCTTCCACTTTCTATTTCTATGATTTCACCTCATATAAGTGGCATTCATACCGTTTCTGACTGGCTTTTGTAACTGGCTTATTTAGTTAGCATAATGTCTTCAAAATTCGTCCACGTTGTAGCACGTGACAGCATTTTCTTCCCTTTTAAGGCCACGTAATAGTCACCGTACGAATTATCATATTTTCTCTATCCGCTCCTCTGTGAATGGACTTTGGTTTGTTTTCACCTTTTGACTATTGTGAATAATGCTGCCTTGAACATGTGCGTATAAATATCTGTTTGAGGCCCTGCTGTCAATTCTTTTGGGTATATCCTCAGAAGTGGAATTGCTGGACCCTGTGGTAGTTGTATGTGTAACTTTTTGAGGACCCAACACACTATCTTCTACAGCAGCTGTACCATTCTATACTGCTACCAGCACAATGCTGATTTTTTAACTTAAACTGTGTAGATGAGAGGTAAAGGAGGGACGTGGTGTCATCATAGATTCTTTTGAATTGTATCCAAGGAGTTTGTCAGGATGGTCAGGAAGAATGGTGGCAGCTAAGTAGGTTAGGTGGTCCAACCAAAATACTATTGTTCATAAGGCAAATATGTGGGGTTTTTTGAGCTGTTATTATGTGTCAGACATGGTCTATGACAGTTAGGAACTCAGTGGTGAGCAAGACACCAGTTCGTGGACTCTTTATGCTCTAGTGGGGGAGACCAGTGTTAATAAAATCCTCACATCAAGATGTCAAATTGTGAGAGCTGCAGGCAAGGAAAAGTCAGGAGCTGTGGGGTTGGCACAGCAGGGTCTGAACAGCTGCCCCCAGGAGCCAATGAGACAAAGAAACGCCAAGGAGCCTCGCTAGCTTGGGAAGCTCCTGCGATTGGAGTCCTTTACATTCGGTTACTGTCCCTGAAACAATATTATTCTCAAGGAGTCTGCCAAGGAAACAGATAAGTGGTTAAGTGCAATCAAGTGTCACGGAGCAATGCAGGATACTCTACAGGTGGAGTGGGGACACTGAGGGAGTGGTCGTTCTGCCCAGAGAGGATCAGAGACACTTTTGTTCAGGAGGCAATGGTCACAATGAGTCTGGAAAGATGTGCAGTGGGCCAGCCCAGCGGATGGAGAAAGGAGGGCAAGCCGGGGAGCAGGGAGCTCATGGATGAGGGTGAAGCATACAAGGGAACTGTGAGCAGCTCCATGTAGCTGCACTATGTCATGTGTGAGTGTGTGAATGTGTGTGTGAGTAGGTGAGTGCATGTGTGTGTAGACAGGGAGGGGACACAGAGAGATAAGGCTGGCATGTGGGCTGGGGCAGCTCTGGGAAGGTTGTGCTGCATTTGGACCGTTAGCACAGCCAGGCTGAGGGATGAGAGGACCAGACACGAGCTGTAGAAAGTTCCCTGTGGGCCTGTGGGGAGGATGCTGCCACAGTTGAGAATGAATGCCAGACAATAGCTGACCACTTCGGCATGGTCCAGACTGCAGATAATGAGGGAGGAAGCTAAGACCATAAAAAGAAGCAGGGGGTAGGTATGGGAAGGCGGGGATCTGTGAGATGCTAAGGAGGGAGATGGCTTCTGATGGAATCAGAGGAACCTGGGACCCTAAGTGGCTGACCTTGGGGAGACCATTCACTGAGATGGAACACCTGGAAAGCAACTGGAAAAAAGACATAGTAACCGTCGGGGAACATACGGCCTGCTCCAAAGGGGTGAGGGAAGAGAATTTGATGAAGGTCTGCTTGCAAGAGTGTGGGCAAGGTTCCGGGAAACCAATGAGTTACGGGAGGCCCCAAGGGCTCCAAAAGTGTGGAGCCATTAGCAGGTGGAGGCTTCAATTATAAGAGGAGGAAGCAGTATCTTTCCCAGATTGTGCTCTTGGAGGGGGTGGGCCTGAGTGTTGGTGCTGCCCACAGAGCTCAGCTCCTCATCACAGAACAGGGCGGAGCAGAGCGCAGAGTGGATCTGGAGAGGCACACCCGCAGGTCAGCATTGGGCCGGTTGGCACTGAGTGAGTCAGGGAAGGCTGGTGGACGGGACCCCGCTTGTGACCAGGGCACTGGCTGGGCCTGTAGTGCCTTCCCCATTTCAGCTTCTAGAACACAGCAGAACCTTTCCTGTGATAAATTTAAATAGCAAAAGGCTGATTTAAGAGACAAGGCAGGAACGTTGGCTTGTGTGCTTCTTTGAGCATCACTTGTTAGAGATGCAGTTCTCCAGCCCCACCCCCGGCCTCCCGAACCAGAGACTCTGGGGGTGGGGCCCAGGCAGCTGGGTTTTCCCAAGCTTTGCTTTGATGCTGATTAACAGGCAAGTTGGAGAAACACTGGGTGACTTCCAGAAGTGAGGTTTTATGATGTTGCCTGCCCTTTTGCTGTCAAACACTCCCACTCTCCCACCTCCACTCCTTACCGATCAACGTCTCCACCCCATTGTACTTGCCGAATAGAGGAGTCTTTTCCTGGACTTCGGCCCCTCTGACCTCTCTCCCATGGCCATTCTCCTCTGTGGTCTCTGATGCAGCTCTTCCTTGGCTCCTTCTCTGAGGTCCTTGGGTCCCTTCTCCTCCTGGAAGACACTCAGCGCCTTCCACAGCCAGCTTTCTGCTGCTGATGACCCTCAGTCTCCCTCTGGAGCCCAATCTCTGACCCAAACTCTAATTGCCCAGCTGTTGTTAAAACCTAAAAGAGGTCCCCACTGGATAGCTAACCAATTTCTTAAATTTAATATTGAAAAACAACCCTGCCCCATTGCCCAATATCCTGTCCTTGGTGCACGGCGGATTTGAACTAAGTAATTTACACTAATATTTCTGTTGAAAACCAAATGTTTAAACTGTCAGCATTTCTGAATTATCAAGTTGGACAATATTTATTTGTTAATTGGAGCACTTAGTCCATTTACATTTATTATATAATGTATCTAGTGTTGGTTTTTTTAAAAAATCATGGTCTTTTTTAAAAAATACATTTTTATTGATTTCAGAGAGGAAGGGAGAGGTAGAGAGAGAGATAGAAACATCAATGAGAGAGAATCATTGATCGGCTGCCTCCTGCAACTGGACATATGCCCTTAACTGGAATTTAACCTGGGACCCTTCAGTCCAGAGGATGATGCTCTATCCACTGAGCCAAACCAGCTAGGACTGTCTAGTGGTTTTTAATCTATCATCCTATTATGTTCTTTTTATTGTCCAACCTATTCTATTTCTCCTTTTTTTGTTGCTTTCTTTTGGATTTATTATTTTTGCTTATTTCTAGTTTGGCTTTTCTATTTTAGTTTTGAAAATGCATATTCTTATTATATTTTGGTGGTTCCCCAGAAAACAACATGAACTCTTGGCTTTATCACACTATTGTGTTAATTAGTGACTTTTATTGTTCTCTGGACAATGCAAAGACCTCAGGACCCTTTTACTCCATTTATTCCCCTCCCTACTTAAATGTTGTTTCTCTGTATGTGTTTTTGTTTTTCAGCTCCACAATATATTATTAGCATTGTCCTATGTAACATTGTCAATGTGCACTTAGAACTATGCATGTATTTACCATTTTTGTTATTCTTTATTTGTTCTTGCATGCCCAGTTTTCCTTCTGAGATCACGTTCCTTCTGCTTGAAAAATATCTTCATTTAGGGCAGGATGCTTGTTGGCAAATTCTTTCAAGTTTGGTTTGTCTGAAAATGCTATCTCACATTCAATCTTGAAGTGTCAGTGGGGAAAATGACATTTATCTTAATTTAAAAATTGGATAAACCCCTGATATGCTTTCCAGGGCCACATGAGGAGAATAACAGCAGAAAGAATTAGGAACCAAGCAAAGTCCTTGGCTAAACATGTATTTCCCTTCTGCTGCCTTGAATCTGTCACCTCACCAGTGACTTCTATATGGCTCACCAGATCCCTCTCTTAAAGCGGAAAACCCCACAGCTATGTTAAGTCCTCATTAGCTTAACTAGACTACCTGGCTTATTATTTCTAACACTTGTTGGGACTCAGTTCTGCTCAAGACATAACGTTGCTCACGGAAGAAATCAGTAATTTGGAAGAATTTCTCCCAAAACCAGGTTGTGAAAGGCCACAAAATGGAGAGTTCAGAAGAGCCTGGGAGTGTCTTAATTTGGGCAGGTCAAAGGCCAAGGTCAACTCCATTGCGCTGAGACCAAGGAGGGCAGAGCAGTTGGTTCTGTTCAAGCTGGAGGTGTGAGTCCCCAGGTATGCAGCTCTGGAGCCTCCTGAATACACAGTTCGTTTACCTCCAACAACCCAGGTTCCCTGTTAACCTGACCTGCACTCCCTCGTACCTGCAGAGCACCAGCACCACCCTCCAGGCTTTATCCAGTTTCTCGTGGGCAGTGGCTGGCGCTGTGGAGGCCAAAGCAGGCCCTGAGAACAGAGAGACACAGTAACAGGTATCAAGCAAGCTGATATATTTTATCTGTAAAATGTCCTTCGCCAAAACCAGCTCCTGGTTAAACACAGTGTGTTTTATCTGAAAACCAGGCCACTGGGAAGTGAGCCCAAAGAGGGTGATGGCTATATTGTTTCTTCCCTTTGGCTTCTGAAACTCTGGATGTTGCAGGTCACACGGCCAGTGGGTCGATTTTAATATCTCTGGGCTATTTTAATATCTCGGGCTAACAGAGGGTCCAGAGGGCAAAAATTAACTGGTCCCATGTCCTCCATGGCAATGTTGGGAGCACACAGTCCTGTGCAAGGGTGCAGCGGCCTGGGTACTGGACAGGGCTTCAGCCAGGCTGCTGGCAGACCCTCCCTCGTTCTGCAAGGCCCTCAGGAGAGAAAGGCGGACTCTTCAGCCCTAAGGCGGGTCCTCCTCCCCACACTGAGCATCCACTTGTGGTGCCTTCAAAGGAGCCTGGAATAAGAAGAGAATATGGCTGTGAGAGCAGGGATTTCTCATGGGCCCAGACCTAAGCCATCAGTTGAGGAACAGAGAAAAATAAAAAGAGCTGAGAGGGGAAAAAGTAAAAATAAAAAGAAAGTATTGGATACATTTGCCTTCATGCTTAAGACCACAGAAAATATCCATGAAATTTCACCAATAATAAATAAAATGCTTCCATTCTTTTTGAGCTCAGCCAAAAAGCAAAATCTTTAATGGTAGGATTGCAAGTATTAGCAAGCCTATGGGGGAGGTTAGGGGAGCGTTGGTGAGCCCATACAATGCCCTGGGCCACCTCCAGGAGGACCTCCTGCCTGCTTTTGAGCTGAAACAGGTTTGAGCCTTCCAGTTCCTACTCTGACAGGATCTCTGCTCCTCCTCCTCTGCCCCCGGCCAAAGGCTCGGTCCCTCCTGTCCATCTCAATTCCCTGAGAACCAGACTCCCCCTGACACCCCAAGGTTTTCCCCACTCAGGCCACCTAGGTCAGAATGTTCTGGTCCTGTACTCCCTTGCCAGGGCTCAGAGGACCCACGGCAGCAAGCTGGCCTCTGACAATGGCCTCTCCCTGGGTGCCCAGTCCAGTTGCCATCTGACTCTCTCAGGCACAAGACAGACACAGGTTTTTTGTTTGCCCCATTCTAGGTTTTAAAAAAATATTAAAATCTAGACATTTTTATAGAAGCATAATATACATACAAAAAAAGTGCACAGGTTATAAGTGTATAGCCCACGAAGTTATCACAAAGTGACCCTATCAATGTAACCATCACCCAGACAAAGAGATAGAACACGAACCTGCAGATACACGTGGCTTTAGAAATCCTGTCACCGGCCAGATGAAACTGGGGCCCAGCTTCTGCACCACATGTGCTTCTCATCTGACACGTCCCGAAAGGATTTTAAAATCTCATACGGTGTCATCTTCCACTGCCATCTAACTGCACAGAATCTCATCTCCTACCATGTCAAAGGCTTCTAGAGGGGGCAGGGCCCCAGCTACCAGTAGCTACTCTGTCGGAGAGTTTAAATGACAGGATGAATTCAGCCCTGGGCATGCAGGTGTCCCAACCCTGTGTCAGAGGCTCTTGGGCCTCATTCTTAGGCCTCATACTGTCCTTTTTAGGTGTCACAGGAGGGCCAAGGACTCAGGTCTCCACTCAAGCACTCGAGCAACATTAGTAGGTAGCTCTGCCCTACAGAGGCAGTCCTGGGGTTAGAAGGTAATATTCTAGCTCTTTGACTCATGCAACAAGCATGGATTAAATATCCACTGTGGCCCAGGAATGGCACGTAAGCAGATGTAGTCCCTCCCCTCAGGCACCCAGCTCTTCAGGAAGTAGCAAGAAAACCCTACAGAATTCAAGCCACTGCCTCACCCCTGCTCCAGTCAAACTCCCCTGGGAAGGGGGTTGGAGCTTCTTCCAGGCCCGCGGTGGAGAGCAATGTGCCTTAACCAGCGATCTTTGCTCTTTTGCAGGCCCTGCCATCCCGGTGGGTGTGGACGTGCAGGTGGAGAGCTTGGACAGTATCTCAGAGGTGGACATGGTACGCAGCACCCTTGGTGGGCAGCCTAGTGTGGGGTCTCGAGTCTAAGGTTCTGGGAGAGCCTGTGGCTGGTGGGGCTGCCCTGGGGCAGGCTGTGCCTGGGTGGGCCAGGCCGGAGCTGGCAGGAGTAACACTGGGACTTGGAAGGAGGCCCGGGTACATTAAAATCTAAAGCAGGGGCTCTCAACCTTCATGGGTAAAAGTAACTGGGGGACTTGGTTCAGTGCCGACCCCTGGGCCCTGCCCTACGCTTTCTGATTCAGAGTCTCTGTGAGTGAGGCCCAGCACTTTACACTCTGAACACACTCTTCAAGTGATGCGAATGGTCAGATAAACCGCACTTGGAGGAGAATGAGAGGTGAGCATTTTCAGATTGAAATCCCATAAGGAAGGAAGCTTGCTAAGCTGTTTCTGTCTGGTCTCGCCCGGCCCCCCTAGGACTTCACCATGACCCTGTACCTGCGGCATTACTGGAAGGACGAGAGGCTGTCCTTCCCCAGCACCAGCAACAAGAGCATGACCTTCGACGGCCGGCTGGTGAAGAAGATCTGGGTCCCTGACGTCTTCTTTGTTCACTCCAAAAGATCATTCACCCACGACACCACCACGGAGAACATCATGCTGAGGGTGTTCCCGGATGGGCATGTGCTGTATAGCATGAGGTAACTGCCCGTGGGGTCACGGTTTCGTTGTGCAATGCCAATCTAATATGTGTGGCCAGTCTCTTTGGCCCTGAAGAGTTTGTCACTGTGGTTGGGTCTGTAGGCTACATGGGATGATACAGCCTTCGGATGCCAATTAGAAATCTCTCAGACAAAAGGGCTACCTCTTCGCTGGTGACTTCCCTGTCACTGGGGATCTTAAGCTTGGGTTGGGACACTAGATGAGACTGAATGAGTTGAGGGAGGCAATGACCTTTTATGTACTTTCCACTCCTGAAAGCTTATAAATGCTAGTTTATTGGTAATAAAAATGTCTAAAAAATAGCTACTATTCATTGAGTGCTGTTGCAGGTTGGCTTCTGGGCTAACTTGAGTGATTGCACAGTCTTAGTCACATCTTCCTGGCCTGCTTGTATAGATCACCAGAATTAGATGCTAATACCTCGTGTGGATTGTGGGAAGGGGGCATAATTTTCCAGGTATCTCTGGAGAAGGCTGGCTGAGAGCCATGACAATAGAAGGTGCAGATGTGAGCTATTAGCAGCCAACACCCTCAGTAGCCAGGTTCCAGGCAGAGCAGCATTATTATCTCCTACCGAAAGACAAAAGTTAGATACCCTCTTTCCAAACTTCAGGTTCATGTTCTCCTTACTCTGAGCAGGCATATGAACCAATAACTCACTGCACGAGCCAACGTGTGTATTTGGGTTTTCTAGGATTACGGTCACTGCCATGTGCAACATGGACTTCAGCCACTTTCCCCTGGACTCCCAGACCTGTTCCTTGGAGCTGGAGAGTTGTAAGTATCAGTATGCTTAATTTCAAATCTTTGCCTTATTCCCTCTCCAATTTTTGTGCCATTTTGACAACCATGAGACTGAGTGCTGGCTGCCAATATTAAGAACTGTTTACTCATAGGCTAGTGTAGGATCTCCCTGTTGCTTCACCCTGCATCAGAAGCAAAGGAGTCAAATTGACTTATTTCCTCTCCCCCAAGATGCATATACGGATGAAGATCTGATGCTGTATTGGAAGAATGGGGACGAATCCCTGAAAACAGACGAGAAGATCTCCCTGTCTCAGTTTCTAATTCAGAAATTTCATACCACTTCCAGATTGGCCTTCTACAGCAGCACTGGTAGCGAACTTCTTTTTTTGGTGTTTCTTTTTAAAAACGTATTATTATTATTGATTTTTATTTTTTAAAGATACTTTTATTGATTTCAGAGAGTAATGGAGTGGAAGAGAGAGATAGAAACATCAATGATGAGAGAGAATCATTGAATAGTTGCCTCCTGCACACCCCTTACTTGGCACGTGCCCTGACTGGGAATTGAACTATGACCTCCTGGTTCATAGGTCGACACTCAACTACTGAGCCACACTGACCAGGCTTATTTTTCAATTACAGTCTACATTCAATATTATTCTGTATGAGTGTCAGGTGTATAGCACAGTGGTTAGGCAATCATACACTTCATAAAGCGGTCCAAGAGCTAACTTTTGCATGGTCTGATTCAAATGCGAAAGAAAACATAGTAGAATTCTTCTTCAGCTTTCACCATTCCCCTCCTAAAGAAAATAGATTTTTCTTATTTAAATAATTCATAGTCCCTCAAAACAGACAGCACTTAAAAGCAGAGAGCAAAAATGTTGCTGTCCTCGGAAATCCCACGGCCAGAGGTAAGCATTCCTAACAATTTAGCAAACACCCTTGCAGACATCTGGCTTTAATTATGCAATTTCACAAAAGTGGGGTCATATTTTACATGCTGATCTGTAATCTGATTCATTCAACTTGATACGGGCGGGTAGCTTTCTGAGGCAGTGTTTTTATCCCTATATTTAGATCTATAGATTCATTTTTAATGCTCATGTAACCTCTTCTTGGACCCTGGTCATGTTTGAAGTTTTGAGAGGATCATGGGTCAAGCTCTTTTCTAATCTCACCATTAATTCTTGTACTAATTACTTAGGACTAATTACCACAAACTGGGTGCTTGCTGCTTCTGAAGGCCCCAGGGAGGACTCCTTCCTCGTCACTCACTAGCTTCTAGTGGCTGCTGCATCACCCTGGTCTCTACCTCTGTGGTCACCTGGCATTCTCCCTGGGTCTCTGTGTCTTCACATGGTGTTGTCTCTGTATCTGTGTCCAAATTTCCGTCTTCTCTAAGAACGTCAGTCATTGGCCCATCCTAAATCAATACGACTCATTTTACCTTGGTTGCCTTATTTCAAAATCACGTCCCCCTTTACAGGTATTGAGAATTAGGACTTCAATGTATCTTTCTGGGGGACACAGTTCAGCCTACAGCAGCTCTGCAGTAGCTGTGGGACCCTAGAGGACTCCTCACTTCATTTTCCTTCATCCCACAAATCTATGGTATAGATGTCCCAGTACTGAGAAACCCAGGCCCTTCCCTGTGTTACTGTCTGCCCCTGCATGGCTACCATCTCCCCGTTCACCTGCCCCCACCCTCACCCCTCTGTTCTCAACATCAAACACTGGGAAAAAGCAAGCCCAATCAAGGCTGTATTGGTGTTGAGATAGCCCAAACCTGATTCACTTTATGCCCACAGCGCTCATCCTCATTCCTCTCTTCTCTTTCATTCTGGTATGAAATGCCACACAATTCCTTTTCTCATCTATTCTTGGCAAGTTCAAATCAACTTTCTAAAACCATTAAGAGTTTCTTATATAACTTTTATAATACACCACTGTTTTGAGTACTTTATATGAATTAACTAATTTCTACCCAACAAACCTATGGTATAGATGTTACTGTCCCAGTTTACAGATGAGAAAACGGAGACTAAAAGGAATTAAGGTTAATTGAAGTTACACAGCTGGTAAGTGGCCAGGCAAACTGCCTTAGTCACTGTGTGGACTCCTCTTAGATGTTTTGTACGTTGGAATAGCATGCTTGCTTGTTTGTTAATTTTGTCCCGGGTTAGAGCCCTTCTGGAGTCCAGATTAAATGCATTTTCTTTCTTCTCCAATTATTATGCTGTGTGCCAGCAAGGAGGTTTATCATCCCATCCAGAGGGGCTGTGATCTCACCCAAGAGTGCTCTGTTTGGAACATGGAGTATACATTTTCAAAGCTTCTGGCGTACTCCTTGTGTTTCTAAGGCAACTCTCCCTGGTTTTCTTAGATGAAAAAGAGAATGGAACAGTTGTTCATGGAATGAAAGCAGCTCTCAGCCCTTCCAGAAAGACCCTCTGCAAACCTAGGAAGAAATGTGATTTGCTTCATGGATGCCAGTTTAAGCTGATGAAATTGGACAAGGCTGTGGGATGAATAAATGATTAGTAGTTTCTGTCACATTTGAAGATCACTTTCTATTTTCCACTGCACTAGAAACTCTTGCCTCATTCAAACAATCCCCAGACCTACACAATCACATGTCAAATTTGTTTAGACCCACCAACTGTTCCAGCCTTTCCTGTTGACCCAACCCTTCCCTGTCCTGACTCAGTGCTAAATTTCCAATCCAGCCAGATGGCTTTTGTCACCTCAGCAGCATTTCTCAGATGCACCCTGAGGTCTACCTGCATCCGAACCACCAGGGGAATGTGTGCGACTAGCAGATTTCTGGGCACCACTGCAGCTACTGAGTCAGAATCTCAGGTGACGGAGTCCAGGAATCTGCAAGTTTAACATCAAAGTTCAAAGACCATTACTTTTAGCCAAATGTTCTCAAACTATGATGCTCAGATCAGCAGCATCAGGATCACCTGGGAACTGGGGAGCCCAGCAATCTGTTCAAACAAGCCTTCCAGGGATGGTGTATACAGGTTGCCAGGCCCCACCCCCACAGTTTCTTACCAGTAGATCCTGTGAGGGCCTCAGAATCGGCACTTCTAACTAGTTCCCAGTGACACTCTTGCTGCTGGCCCAGGAACACCATTTGGAGAACCACTGCTCTAAGTCAATGTTTCTCAGCTCTGGCTGCGCATTAGAATTACCTGGGGCATCTTTTTGTTGTTGTTAGCTAGTACCTTTTTTTTTATTGTGGTAAAATACATATAAAAAATGTGCCATTTTAGCTATTTTTTAAGTGTGGGATC
Source organism: Corynorhinus townsendii (assembly GCA_026230045.1). Lineage (NCBI taxonomy): Eukaryota > Metazoa > Chordata > Mammalia > Chiroptera > Vespertilionidae > Corynorhinus > Corynorhinus townsendii. The sequence continues at coordinate 54,270,310 of JAPDVU010000004.1, forward strand.
AGTGGCATGAATCATGTCCACATTTTTGTGGGATCGTCACCACCAGAACTTGTTCCTCATCCCAAACGAAACTCTGTAGTGGTTAAACAGCTCTCCATTCCTCCCGTCTCCTACAACTCCTGGAAACCTCTGTTCTATTTCTGACTCTATGAATCTGACTATTCTAGGTTCCTCGTAAAAGTGAAATCATATATTTGTTCTTTGGTACTGCCTGTTCCACTTACTATAATGGTTTCAAAGTTCATCCATGTTGAAGCATGTGCAAAAATTCCATTTTCTTTTTTTAAAGGCTGAGTAATAGTCCATTGTGTGGATTATATTCAACCATTCATCCGTTGATGGACAGTGAGTTGTTTTTACTTTTTGGCTATTGTGAATAGTGCTGCTATGAACCTGAGAACTTTTAAAACCTGCCCAGGTCCCCATCCCAGACTAATGAAATCGGACCCTCCCTGGGGTAGAGCAGGGCTTGGGAGAGCAGTAAAGCTCCCAGGGGCTCCTCTCCTGTGGCCAGGCTGAGTCAATGTCCTCAGCCTCACCCTTCACTCCCATCTCTGAGCCTCTCCTCTCCCCATCCACTCGTCCAGCTTACACTCATCTCCTCCATGAGATCTTTCTTCATCATTCCAGTCAGTAGTTATTGAGGTCTCTCTTCCAAAACCTAAAGCACTCACTGTTCCCACAGAGGGACATTTTAGCACTTAGATATGCAATGTTCTAGATCTTAGGCACTTCCATCGTGGGGGACATTCGTGCAGTTCCTTGAAAAGCCTTGAGGGCAGGAACCAAGATCAAGGTCTCTGTCTATTCCCTTCAGGCCCCGCACAGCACATGCGGAGGCCCCTGGTGGCCACTGCTGAACTGAAGGGATGTTGTGTGAGAGCAGCCCTGGCCTGGGCATCCTATCTAATAAAGAGGGAATATGCTAATTGACCATCACTCCATCACAAAGATGGCTGTACCCACAGCTGAGGTCAAGTTCCCATAAGGAGCCTTAACGAGCAATCAGCAGGGACCTGAGGCTATGCCCTCCCCCACCTCTGTGGGGCTTGACAGGGGACCTCAGGCTGTGTCCCCCACCCAGCAGGGCTTGACAGGGGACCTCAAGGTGTGCTTCCCGTTCTGGTGTTGGGCTAGGGGACATCAAGCTGTTCCCCCCGCCCTGGCATCAGGCCAGGGGACCTCAGACCGCACCCCCGCCCAGCGGGGCTTGACAGGGGACCCAGGTTGTGTCCCCAACCCCAGCACTGGGCCAGGGGACCTGAGGTTGCACCCCCCTGCCTGGCTGGGCTCTACAGGGGACCTCAGGCTGTGTCCCCCACCCAGCAGGGCTTGACAGGGGACCTCAATGTGCACCCCCAGTGCTGGGTCAGGGGAACTCAGGCTGCGCCCCCGCCCCCGCCCAGCAGGGCTTGTAGGGGGACCTGAGGTTGCCCCCCCTTGCCGGTGGGGCTTGACAGGGGACTTCAGGCCATGCCCCTCACCCAGCAGGGCTTGACAGGGGATCTCAGGCTGTGTCCCCCACCTGGTGGGGCTTGACGGAGGACCTCAAGGCATGCCCCCTGCCCTGGTCTGGGCTAGGGGACCTCAGGCCATGCCCCCCGTCATGGCGTGGGCCAGGGGACCTGAGGCTATGCCCCCTGCCCAGCAGGGCTCGACAAAGGTGGGACTGGCTGGGTCTGGATCTAGCCCAGTGGGGGTGGCCAGCCGGGTCTGGGTCTCATGTGATTTTGAAGCACATGTGGGTGGGCAGGGACTTGACTCTGGGTCCCATGGTGAGCCCCAGACGCTGACAGGAGGAAGGTTTTCACATACATTTCACTAATTTTCTTTCATCTCTGACACTTCTATTATAGAGAAAGGGCAAATAGCAATATTAAATTATTTCCTCTAATTAATCCCCTTTTAATGTGCGTGAATTTCATGCACCGGGTCACTAGTTGGAGATATAAGGTCTTAGAAAAGCCTCCGGGAGCTTCCTCATGTTCCAAATAAGAGGGTTGGATCCAATCTGGATTTCAATTATTCACATAACACCATTGTGAAGCTTGTTTTACCTACTACTTACACTGCCATCGACTTAATTTTTTTTAAAAGTCAACTCCCTTCTTTTACTTTATTTTGAAAAGGAATTTTACATCACTGTCATCAATGGGAAACTGGTATCACTTGCCATAAATAGAAGATGACTTTAATAATAATTGTAATGAACACAAACAGAAAAGTCCCTGCCTCTGTGCTCCTGAAGTCACCTTGTTGTACACCATGCGTGTACCCCGTGCTGTGAGGCACAGAGCTGGGCCACCTCTGAGTTCTATCGTTTTCTGATATGGCTGGGCTGTGAGGGGAAGGGTGGGGTGCACACAGCGTCAGTTCACTTTACACATTTGCACTGTCCTTAACACCACCTTTGTTCCCAGTGGTTGGGTAATGATATTGTGGGTCATTTGAAACCTTAAAATTTCTATCCTTTTCTTACAACCATTAATCAGTGATTCTCAAGTTGCCAGAATGAAATAGATAATATCTATACTCTCATTTTCTCCTGAGGAATGAGCAAATGGTAAATGACTTGCACAAGACGAATGGATTGACTTCCACGCGACAGATGGAGTGTCAGAAGTAGAATTGATGTCAGGCTTCAGAATCATGTGAATGACCTAGTTCTTCTTGTGATGAATGTGGAGATTGACTGAGCTGCCCAAGCTCACAGTAAGGACAGTGACAGAGCTCAGCTCTGCTGGCTCCTGCCTCAGTGGTATTGGCTTCAACAAAATAGAACCAGTCACTCCGAAAATGTGGTTGTGGCTTACAAAAACAAACAACTTAACCTAGACCTCTATCATTCTACCTTTCCCCAAACGGCTGCGAAGAGAAGTTAGGTAATACTGAATAAAACAGTGAATGTACAAATACTGGCAAGACATTTATTCATAGGCGAGAGGGCTTAGATTTTGGAAAGGAAATGTGAGCCACTTGGTCATTCCTGTTTAACTTTCTGCTGAAGATGAGAGCAATGTCAGGGGAAGGGGGGCTTATAGGGAAGGGCTCTGTGTTTGCCTTTCAGGTTGAACTCACTGGCTTCTTCCTGTGTCCCCTAGGCTGGTACAACCGTCTGTACATTAACTTCACGTTGCGTCGCCACATCTTCTTCTTCTTGCTCCAGACCTATTTCCCTGCCACCCTGATGGTCATGCTGTCCTGGGTGTCCTTCTGGATCGACCGCAGAGCTGTGCCTGCCAGAGTGTCACTGGGTAAAGGCATTTGATAAGCTGTGATGGGGTGGTTATCTATTTATTTTTTCAACTGATCACTATGCAAAGAAGAAGTAAGACCATTATTCAGAGTTCTTAAGTGATGGGCTGTCAAGTCAAAGGAGCAGATCTCCTGTTTCTTGTCTTTACCATTCCCACGCTGCACTCTGCCTCCTGGGCTACATTGTGAAAACCACAGGGACCTAAAATAGCAGAAACTCTGCCCAGATCGTTTCAGAAAGATAGAGCCTATTTGAGGTGTAGACTTCTACCACCGGCAGTATTAGAGCTCAGTACTTTGATCAACACGATAATTCTACAAATGCCAAACACTTATTCTGTAAGTACAAACACGTTGTTTGTTGACCTTGTTTAGACAGATGGAGTGTTTGAGGAGGTGGGGCCCACATGACCTGATTTCTGGGACAGAGAAGGCTGTACTCCCTGGTGACTTGTAGTTTCAGTCCTCCCCTGACCCCGAATTCCAGAGTGGTTGTTTACAACCGATGATTGTAAATTTGGACAAAATCAGGTTGGGCCCTGAGAAATGTGAGGGTTTGACCAGCAAGGCAGGGTCATTGCACCATGACAGACTTCCAGGAATTCCCACAGTCTTCACAGAATTCCTAAATGAGGTTTAGATGAGGGAGAATGTGTTCATTCCATGAGGTTGGGGGAGATTCCTCTAGAAGCGTCCACACTTGAACAGGTCCTTTCTAAAGCTCTGCTGGCCTTGTCAGCCCCATCCCAGAGACCCAGTGTCCCAGGGGCTCCAAGTGAAAGGGGACAAGCAGCCAGCTGGCCAGGGGAACAGCCTGGCTGCTCGTGGAGCAGATCCTTGCGCCTCTGCGAGGTGGAAGTGTGTGCGAGGAATTTCTCGTTGGATTTAAGAGGTGGAGAATGTACAGGGTGACTTAGTGAAATTTGGGGGCCGTTCTGCACCCTCGTCAGCGGCTGAACTAAAAGCTGGATGTTTGCAGGCATCACTACGGTGCTGACCATGTCCACCATCATCACGGGCGTGAACGCCTCCATGCCCCGTGTCTCCTACATCAAGGCCGTGGACATCTACCTCTGGGTCAGCTTTGTGTTCGTGTTCCTCTCGGTGCTGGAGTACGCGGCCGTCAACTACCTGACCACCGTGCAGGAGCGGAAGGAGCGGAAGCTGCGCGAGAAGGTGAGCGAAGTTACCTTCATTGCCTTGTCTGAGCCCATGCTACTAGGAGGATGAGAAGGGGAGGAAGGGGTTGCATGTAGAAAAAGGAGATATTTATGCAAAAGGAGGGTGATCCATTTTGGTTCTAGCGTCTACCATAAAGGATCCCAGAAAGCAGGAAGTCTTCGTACTAAGACTAGGAACAGGAAGACTTGGCTTCTTAAGCCGAACTCTGCCATTTATGCTGGGCCTCAGTTTTTCCATCTGTAAAAAGATGTAACAGCATCCTCAGCCCACCTTCCCTTCAGGGTTATTGTAAGGGTTATATAAAATAATGTATGTGAAAGTTGTTTTGAAATCGTAGGGTTCTAGACACACAGAAGTATTACTATTATTCTTGAACATGTCTAGAGAAAATGCCTTCATATCCTATGGCCAGATAAGGCAAGAATTCTAGACTAAAAGCTCCTTTATTATCAGTGCTCTGGCTCAGGGAAAATTCAGCCACATAGGTCCTTAGTCTTTAGAGTATTGGAAATACTGTACTATGTATACTTAATGCACTATGCTATAGGAAACTACACTCTACTATGAGAAAGGCAATGTGTATGGGCCTTTGACAAAGGATAGGAAAATCTATTCCATTCATATTCATATTCATTAATTACAGTAAGAGATAAAATGCCAACTTTTTACCAAATTATTGCCAGTCATTGCACTAATCAAAATGAGTGTTTACCTAAAAGGTATAGAGATCAGGGACACGAAAACCTCATATTGATGCCCATCGAGGTGGCTGGTAGCTGCTTAGCACAAGGAAGTGTACATTTCAGGAAAAGAGGATGTGCTGCCTTTCCAAAAGATCTGTCAACGCCCACATTATACCTGTTAAAACTTCCACATTGTCTGCAAGTATGCTAATTGCTTACACATATTTCAAATTCTACTCCTACCTTTTTTACTTCAGCATCTGAATGTTTGTTCAAATTTATAATCTATACATTGATCATTATTAAACGACTGTGGGGTATATGTAAAACCCAAAGTCATTTAATAATGATCAATGTAAACACTTTTGATTATAGTCTGTTAGACTTTCCTGTTTAGAGATGTTAAAAAAATAGCAAAGCCTTCATCTGACAAATGTGGCCTCATGAATCATTAACCAGAAATAACTTGTAGTTGGCAGTTCACTAACCTGTAACCATACGCTGCGGCCTGGTCTTTGCCAGTGATGATACGACACTGTCTAAATAGAAACAGGGAAGTCACACGTGGAAAGACAATTGGGCAGTAAGTCCAGCTGCCTGTCTGTGTGGGAATGGACACCTGGGGGTGGTGGTGAGAGCTTGTGCCATTTTAAGGCTGAAAAGGTGCAGTTGCTGGAGGATGGGCAGTGGTGGGAAGACACAAAATCTCTCTCCGGCTGCCACACAGAGAAACCACTATTCACTGTGAAAAAGGCCCTCAGCGGAGGTGAGGTTCCCAAAGTGGAGCCAAGGAGCACCTGGCCTGGATTCACTTTCTGAGGTGTTAAAAATGAAGATTCTGGGGCTGCACCCCAAACCGACTGAGTCAGAATCTCTGGGGGTGGCATCCTGGAATAAGCTCCCCAGGTGATTCTGATGTTCCCCGAAGTTCTACCTCCACTCCACCAAAGACAACGCTGACTGGAGGCTGCTAGGCTCACTCACCCTGCTTCAAATGGGGCCAACACTGCTTGGGTTGAAGGGGTCTGACTCCCTTACTTGGGCTGATTATTCAGATCTGTTCGACATGCCAGGAGTTGCTTAATTTTTCTCAGAAACAAGGTGTTGTGGAAAATTATCATAATCTTTGACATTTCCTGATTCTAATTCAAAATGTTAGGAGAAAAGTCTGTTTTTATTTTAGCAGAATGCATTTCCATTTAGAACAAGGGAAAGAAGTAAAGACCTGTGCCTTTAACAGCAACAACAAAAGGCTCCAGTGACAATATCTCACACTTTTATCAAAGTTTGGGTGTGATTATATCTAAATGCAAAGAATTGAATAGATGACCCCTTATTGGCCTTTTATTCCTAAAGTCTATGAGTTAGTCTATTCTAGGAATGTATTCATGTGCTACCTAATTATTGTGGCTGATAGGACGAGACAGGGAAAAAATAATGAAACAATGGCATCTGATTTAAAAAATAGTCCCCCAAACTACAAAAGATTTCTTCAAGTGTAAGAATACTTCAAGTAATTCTAATTTTCCTTAAAAATAATCCATCTGTTTTTGCATCTTTTTATGGTATCCATTTGAGTATTTCAAGATTCATAACAATACAAGTCAGGTGTGAAACGTCATTATTTCACATTCCCAGGTGGAAAACAGCCACTGCAGAGCTGAGAGCCAGGTTAGAAACAAATGAACATCAACAGGTTGGGAGGAATGAATTGTGGGGCCAGTTGGCTGTATGAGGCAGGCCTCATGCCTTTGGCCAGCACCAACCAGTGTAGCGCCATCTGGAAGCCCTCCCTTGGCTAACTCAGATTGTGGGAGAAGTTAAGCAAAACCATTTCCTTCCCTTCAACTTATAATTTATAGACATTTTCATACTTGTAGAAGCAGTTTAACAAAATAGGATAATATAATATCCAGCCAACATTGTTAACATTTTGCCCTCTCTGTGTGATCTCTTTCTCTATATAAACATAGTTTTGTTCATGTAGTCAAACCATTTAAAAATACATTGCAGGCATCATGACCCTTAAGCCTTATATGTAACTCTTCAGAGTAAGGACACTGTCCTCTCTAATCATTTTTTAACCCCTGCACAAAGATGTGGAGTCCCACACTGCAATAAAGTCCTGGGTTTAAAGTCCTGAATCTGACACTGGCTATTTGATCTCAGGAGAATTGTATTGTGTAGTCTCTTTGGGTCTTAGTTTTTGCCTCTGCAATTGAGGACATTTGGACTAAATCAGTGGTTCTAGACCCCGGCTACATAGTAAAATCACCTGGGGGCTTTAAATTCGTCTAGAATGGGTTGTGGATGTGGCCATTTAAAGAGTTTCCCAGGTGACTCTAACATGCAGCCAGGGTAGAGAATCCTTAGGCTAAGGATTTACAGTAAGAGATGTCTGAGGATCCTTCTGGTTGTGCTTTTTGTGGCTCTGAGCAGTCATGGGTACTTCCTCTGCCCCTCTCCCAAGGCCTAGCCATGCCTGACACTTTCCCTTGTGTTTTCTGCCCACAGTTCCCATGTGAGTGTGGAATGCTTCCCTCAAGAACCATGATGCTGGATGGAAGCTACAGTGAGTCTGAGGCCAACAGCTTGGCTGGGTACACGAGAAGCCACATTCTGACAGAAGAAGAGAGGCAAGACAAAATAGTGGTCCACCTGGCCCTGAGCAATGAATCCAATTCCTCCAGGAAGAAGGGGCTTCTGAAGGGCCAGATGGGTCTTCGCATCTTCCAGAACACCCACGCCATTGACAAATACTCCAGGTTGATATTCCCTGCCTCCTACATATTTTTCAACCTAATTTATTGGTCAGTGTTTTCCTAGGGGTTCCAAGGCTGTGCCTGGGAAAGGGCCTAGACATCTGTGGGGCCTAGCCAGCCATCCACATGGATCTGCTGACCACACTCCCCTCAGCAAACAGAGCAGCAGCTCCTGAACTCCCGTGAGCAGCGCCCCCTCCTGGAGGAGCCCAGGAGTCCTCCAAGTGCCCGTCTTGACCTCATGGGTTTGCCCCTCATTCATGCCCTGCTGTGTCCCACATCATGTCTCTCTGTTCTTATGTGTGAACATGTTATGAGAGTCCCTCCTATAAAAAAGGACTCAAATGCCTTCCAGATGTCCTGAGACCCTCTATGAAGCCTAGGATTCAGTTGTGAAGGCAAAGGGGGAAATGAAGGGCAGGCTTAGGGGCATTCTGGAGACGGGAAATTAGGATTCAAAATAGGAATAAAATATCTGTAAACCCATACAACTGGATTAAATGCCTCCCTAAGAAGGAAAAAAGCTCAGATCCCAGACAAGAAATAAGTTGACCTGTGTGAGTCTGGCAACTGACATGATTTTGCAATATTAGGGGACATTATTCATTCATCCATCCATTCAACCATTTATTAAATCTTGAGTGCCACGTGCTGTGGAAATGAACAACTAGAAGTTCTCTTTTCACAGAAAACTCTAAGCCTGTTCTCATTGTAACTCTGGCAGAAAGTACTCTGCTCTTCTCCCGCCCTCTACCCCCCAGTTACTGCACAGACCCATTCTGTTTGCTGGTGCTTTTCCTGCTAGGTCTGTCTAGAAAAGCATTTCTTGTCTCCCATGAGGCCATCATGAAGCCAGCGCAATGCTTTTCTCCCGGAATTTCCATGCAGGAGAAGCCTAGCACTGGGGAGAGGGACAGGACCTGGAGAATTGGTGACAGCAAAACTTGGTCTGGGGATGAAAGGAGGCATGGGTCTGCTGCAGAAATTTATTTCAGGGGCCATCTTACCTCCCTCTCTATGCTTATTCTCCAGAAGGTATCCTCAATAACCCCTGTGTCCAAACCCTGTCTTCATCCCAGGGAGCCCCCCATGCCAACCAGAGTGCCTCACACCCTAGAATAATTTCTCCCTCACTTCCACAAGCTAGTGACTCTTTCCTCAAATGCAGCTGAGCTCAGATTAAGAAGTCAGTCAGATTGATTGAAACTACAGTAAATTGTGAATGACCGTTTCCCTAGTGAACGGAGTAGAATCTTTAATTAGCAGAGGATATGATTTTGAGAAGGTGACCTTTACTTTAAATCCTAGCACTTGGAATTAGGAGGCTGCTCTGGGGGAAAGACCCCTCTAAACCAGTAACATTTCTTGCTTACTGGAGGAAGTTATTCTGCTTTCCCCCCCACTGCCCCTCCCACCTTCCTGCTCAGGGTCTGGGTGTCTGGTGCTTTGGTCAAGAATAGACAAATGGTGCAGCCAAAGAGAGAGCATAACCCCACTTGAAGTAAGCATGGGCCTGTGGAATCTGCTCCACAGCTCACGACTCCCAGGGGCAGGATTCTTAAAGGTTCCTGGGGACTGGAGCACACATGGATCTCAGGGCCTCTAGAAGTTTCAGGTCAGTGGCCGGTAGCTACCTGATCCTCTCACTCCCTCAGCATGACTGACTGCGCAGTTGCTCTCTGCATCCCAGCTTCTCTCCTCCTTTCCCCAGATCAGGCAGCCACCTATTCTTCCATTCCCATATACACTCCTTGTGTGACCCTGGTCCCAGACACTTGCTTCACCACTCCATTGCTCATGTTGAGGACCAAACTCATCATCTCTGGCCACCAGCCCTCATTTGAACTGTGGCCTCCAGCCCACTGGCCCAGGGGCTGTGTGATTCAAGAAGCTTTACTCTCAGTGTGACCAGCTCCTGGCAACAATATGAATTAGATTACTTTGGGCAACTACAAGTTCAGAAGTTCCCCAAGACCATGCTCAGGTTTAATAATTTTCTAGAAGTTTAAGGATTTGGAGAAGAAATGTGCATGCTAGATGCATAGGTAGAAAAGGACACACTAGATCTGTGCTGTCCATTATAGTAGCCACTAGCCATATATCTATTTAAATTTAAGTTAAATAAAGTAAAAAAAATGCAGTCTCTCAGTTGCATTGGCCACGTTTCAAGTGCTCTGCTCAATAGCCACATATGGCTGTGGCCACTGTATTATACAGTGCAGATCTATAAACATCCCCACAATCATAGAAAGTATTATTAGCGCCTGTGTAGATGAACGGATCTGCCTGAGCAAAGGCATGGAAGAGGCAGGAAAGTTTGGAGTTGCAGAATATAGGGCTTGTGGGGCAAGTCATCTGTTTTGGCTAGATCCTCAGCTGTGGGAAAAGAAAAATGAAAGACTCCCCTCTTTCTACAATGCCAGGGGTCATGGCAGGTGTCCCATGCCAGTGCTAGTGAGGACATATTCCTCTCCATGGAATTGCCTGGCCCAAGACCACTGGATTTCCCAGCCTCATAAGCAAATGAAGAATGAAAGTGTGTAAACAAGGATAATTGGATGGGACAGGGCATCTGGACTTGTTGAGAAACCTTTACTCTCTAGAGACTCTCCTAGGTCACAATGCTGCTCAAAGAAAGATAATTATATTGTCACTAAATATATCATATTACTTTAATTATCTTATTTAATTCCAACACCACTCTGCTTCTGACTACATTATCTTCATAAGTTGATGCTTATATAACATAGTAGCTTATTCACATCATAAAATATAAAGATGTATTTTAACTAGCTAATATATTTAACTGGAGTTAATTCTATAACAAACATATAGCAGCATTTTATCATGTGATTAATTGCCTTATTGCAGCGTAATAGTCTGACTCTGCTTGAGAACAATGGAAAATTAAAGGAGGTAAAGAGGAGACACAGTAGGAGTAGAAAATAGGAACTAAGGAAATGTTGAGAACATAAAATGATGCATCCTTAGGGCAGACAGACAGAGGAGCAAACAATTGTTTGCAGGGATGCTTGAATGATACTTTATTTCACTGAATCTAAGACACCATCAAATATAAGTAAGATGCACCCATATTTTATGTACCATCAATTTTTCCTTCAAGAAAGAAAATTTTCTATTTAAATGATAGCATGCCAATGATTATAAGATAGACCCTGATTTCACCAATATTAAATTGTGAAAAATATGAATGTTAGAATAAAAGAAATATACAAAAACTGGACATAAGTGATTGGACATACTTCTTTGACACCAAGAAGTCAATATTTATTACACACTTGTCTTCAAGGCTTTGTGCCCAAGTGGGGATGGAGGTAGTGACAGATAATGAAATTAATAGCCAACACCTTTTAGTCATTAAGAAGTGAACACTGTAGTGGGCGTGGTTCAAAGGAGGGGAGAGCACAGAATTTTGAGGAGTAAATGCTGATTGTTTTAAATTTTGAGCAACAGATAGATGAAATTTCAACTAGTAGAAAAGGAGGGGAGGGGATGATAACATGGCAGAAGGAAAGCCCAGGTCTGCTCAGGGGACAGTGAACAGGCACCCAATCAAATGTTCAAAAGTCTCGGGTTCTCATCCTTCTGATTTATGGCCCTGGTGTCAAGGGTTCTTCTACGTTCATTTCACTCCTGGAGAAGAAATTTGGTCTGGTCTGGTCTGGGCCATGTATGTCAAAGATGATCAAAGCTCTGCACTCTGTGTAAAATCAGAAAGTGATAACTCTTCACAAATACTTTGATCTTTTTGTAAATATTTGTGGAAGGGAGACTAGGAATTAGAAAAATGAAAATCAGCTTAGTTTGAGAGAACCAATGAGGCAAGAAAATACTGATAATAATAGTGGAGAAAATTCATGTTAAGTTCAGTTATGTGGGGGAGCCGCAGCCTGTGTGCTGGTGTTAACAGAGACTGTGAAGCCAGGGGCAACAGCTATTCCATGTAGAGGGTGAGGAGTTTGGGTCTGGCAAGCAAGAGGAAATGTCAAATAGCAAGTTATAAATACTGTTCTGGGGCTAGAGAAGAGGGGAAGATTTGGGACTACCCTCTTAGATGTGCTCAGTGAAACTATCTGGGTGGATTAAATTATTGAAGGAGAAAAGCAGAAGGCAGGAGGTCTGCGGACAAGAGCTTGGGAGCATATACCTATGTGGGAAGAGAAGGGCTGATCAGAGAAACAGAAGGAGAAACAGACTGTTGTCGTAGAAACTGGGAAAAGGGAGACTCTCAAGTGGAGAAGGATTGGGCTGGGGGCAAACAATGACCATAAAAATTGAGGGTAAAGACTGTGAATAGATGTGGCAAGATGGAGGCTGGAGGCCAGGTATGATCAAGTGCACAGGTAGACAGCTCTCCTTGGTAAAGAATGGGGACCCTTCTCTCAACTACAGGTGATTTAGAGAGGTTTTCATTCTCTGAAGGAAAAATGTTAAGAGAATTGTTGCTACTTATTATAGAAAACTCTTGTTTTCTTGGTGGATTTAAAAATAACATTGTGGCATACTTGGCCCAAATGAGGGTTTTAGTCTCCAGGGTTGGTTCCTCAAACTATTATATTGGAATTTAGGGGAGTGGTCCAAGGACAGTGTTTATAACTGTCACCAGGTCTGTGGACAAGAGCTTGGAAGCAGCCGTCTTGAGAACGTGTGCCATCCTTCGTTCCCACACACATGGGATCAGGAGGCAGTGCAGTCAGCCATCACAGAAGACAGGAGAACAAATGTCTCCTGCAACTGCATTGTATAAAGTGTCAGGTTTTGAGTGCATTCTCTGTGCTTGCACCATGGTGACAGCGGCTGTATGGTTCCTAATTCAGCTTGCATGTAAACCCCGTGGAGGTAGGAAAGATTTTCCCTACTGCACACCCACTGAAGTGTGCTGCCTTCCATAACTGTGTTCAACACATCCAGGTAGGTGGACTTTTAATTTCTCCTAGTATTTTCAGGGAAAAGGTGATTTATTCCCTTACTTAGAGGGACAGAGAAGGGGTTGAAGAAGAGCAGAAAGGAAACCCAAACTGGTCTGGGTTGTGCTAAAACATGTCAACACAGAGCTGTCCCCACACCCAGGTAGAAACCTGGAGTCCAACTAGGATGTGATCCTTGAGACTGGCAGCGGGTCTGTGGGACACACAGGTATTCAGGGTGGCCAGCACAAAGCAGTCTGGGTTCCCACCACCTGTGCTGTTGTAGGGGCGGAAAACGTTTTCCTCCATCCTCGTAGGGTCCCTGGCTGGATCTGAAAATTAAACGGAAAAGGACAGATTAGCAGGAGAAAAGCATACACATTTTCTAATACAAGCTTTACCTGACACGGGAGCCTTTATACAGAAATGAAGACCCAAAGAAACACTTAAACTTGAGTGTTTCTATGCTAGCTTTGAAGAAGAGTGGAAAGCTGTGGAAAGATATGACAGGACAAAAGATATTCGATGAATGTGGTCCACTGGGGGAAACTTAGTGAGGCGTGGTATTCAGATTCCTCTCTGTGTCCCTCATCTTGGGACATCCAGATGCTTTTTTTCCTAAGTAAGGGAGGGCACTTCTCACATGAGGGTTATGACCTGCTTCAGGAGAAGGTCAGAAAGTCGTTCCTAAATATGCCATTTCTCAGATATTCAATAGGCCAACATGCCATATTTGGCGGGGTGGGGGGGGGGGGGTGTACTGAATTCCACCACTGTTTAAATGGTATATTCATTTAATTAATGCAAAGCAGAATTCATAGACCCACTACACCATTAGAGACCTCTTCCATTTTTCATTTTATTGTAGAACAGACAGCTGTGGCTGGGGGGTGGGGTGGGGGAGGGAGGGCGGGGAGGGGTTAACACTGGGTTGGAAACAGTCAATACCCTAACCCCACTGCCCCCACCAATCACTAGTAAATGTGATATGAGTTAAAATGGTACCCACAAATGTGCCCAACGTGTGTCTGAGGCTAAGTATGCTGTCCTGTGCGCAGGAGAGCTAAATCCTGTGCTAGGAGGGTCCTACGTCCCCGCCTGTCCAACCTCCAGAGCCACCAGTGGGCGCCCACACTGCAGTATAAAAGCGTTCTCCATTAGCAGATTGGACAAAACACTCAATCCTCACCCTCAGACCTTCAGATGACATTACGGAATGATATTTGGGTCAGCTATTGAGAACATTAGGTTTGGGATTTATTTCAAAAGATAAATTGAAAAATAAACCTCAGCTGTAGTAAACCATTGTTAACCTGGCCAGGTTTATGCTAGTGAGTGCTCTTGATCTTGTCCATTTAGCCCAGGCATCTTAAATTAAAAAGAAATATTTTTTATTGATTTAAGAGAGGAAGGGAGAGGGAGAGATAGAAACATCAATGAGAATTATTGATCAGCTGCCTCCTGCACACCCCCCGCCCCCCACTGGGGATTGAGCCCGCAACTCAGGCATGTGCTCTTGACCGGAATCAAACCCAGGACCCTTCAGTCTGCAGGCTGACGCTCTATCCACTGAGAAAACCGGCCAGGACCTGACATCTTACATTTTAATGTGTATAAGAATAACCTGGGGATCTTGTTAAAATGCAGACTCAGGAAAACCCAGCTTGTACTTTATCCTGACATTTTTGTCAAAGGACAGATGAAAACTTCACCCTGGGCCAGTGGCACTTTCGGGGACAAACTTTCTAAGGCAAGCCTTGTTCTTCATCTTGCGGATGAGAAAACAGACCCAGAGAGGTTGAGTAACTTGCCTAGTTTTTAAAGGAAAGGTGTTTACTTAGATACCCTCTTCTGCAAGTTACAGAATTCACATTAGTTAATATCCACACAATTACCTAAAATGGGTGACAGCAGGTGACCTGGGTTGTGATTTCTTGCTTTGCCTGGAGATTTCACCCTCTCGGCCCTCTGACCCATGGGACTCCTGTGAATACCCAGACTTTGGTACGTGATGTGTTCTCTCTGAAGGTGGGATGATAGGTAAGGTGGCCCACCTCTCAGGATTTGTCACTGAGTTATGCTTTTTATTGAGTTTCCTAGAATATATTTCTGGCCTCAGGAAAACCCCTTTGGAAAAAAATCTGCTTGAAGTTGTGGGGGTTCAGAATGAGTAACCCCAAGATGTACTTTTAGTGGTATGCAGATTATTTTGAGCTAAAGACAATTTTAGCTTCATGCCCAAGAGAAGCTTCTGCCATTCCCTTACAGGGGTCCTCAAACTTTTTAAACAGGGGCCAGTTCACTGTCCCTCAGACTGTTGGAGGGCCGGACTATAGTTTGAAAAAAAACTATGAACAAATTCCTATGCGCACTGCGGGCCCGGGACAAGTCTGCTGCTAAGCAGGACAGTCAGCGGCACGCGGCAGGCCGGATAAATGTCCTCGGTGGGCCGCATATGGCCCGCGGGCTGTAGTTTGAGGACCCCTGAAGAACTTGTAATAAATAATAAGAGATTATTAACAATAATCTCTTTTTGACCCATCTCTATGGCAGGGCAAACCCCTATTTACTAAACATCTGCTCTTCTTATCATCCCACAGTGACGCTTTGAAGCCTACAAGCACCTCACCCTTAGCTCAGAATGTTCTATACCCACGTTCCCTTTCCATCGCTCACCCTCTCATGCATGTGGGGTCCTGACTCCCTCAGGTATGCAGAGTCCCCATACATATGTATGTATTAAACTTGGTTATTTTTCTCTTGCTAATCTGTCTCACATCTATATGATTATGAAGACCAGCCCGAAGAACCTTGAGAACAGAGGAAAGTTTATTTCACACACAACCCCCACACACAGCCATTGAATACCATCAGATTTATGCATTTACTATCAGTGACTTGTGGAATGTAACCTACATCAGTTTCAATTAGATTTAGCTACAGGTAAAAGAACACAAGCTTCAAAGAAAGGCGTTTAAAAGTGACCATCTGCTCCATGCAGTCCTCAGGGACTGAAAACTCGGGCTCTTTCCTGCTTGCTGCTCGCTGCCTTAGAGTATGGCCTCTGATCTCATGGCCCAAGAGTGTGCCTTAGCCATCGTTTCTGCTATTGAAGAAGCAGGATGCTTAAAGGGATGAAGAAGGGGAAAGGGAGCATGTCAGCTATCTTCCAAAGAAAGTTCCAGGAGGCTGCCACACACTTCCCATTGGCTGGAACTTGGTCCCATGGCCACATCTAGCTGCAAAGAATGCTGGGAAATGTAGTTACTCTGCATAGACATATGCCTAGCTAATAATAAGGCATTCTGGAAGAAGAGGAAAAACATAGAGCAGGGAATTGTTAGGAAGCTCAGATCGAAGGACGACACGTTTACCCATCGCGTCCTCCCGCCTCTCACCCAGATTCCTGCTTGTTCCTATCTCAAGTGTGAAGCAGACAGGTCAGAAATAAATGGGTCTTTCTAAGACACTGCATTGATGCCAGGAGCTTCTGTTAGCACAGAGCTCAGAGAGATAGAATGTTTCTGTGCCCAGAAATAGGACCTGGGCACTGGGTCCCTGCCAGTGTTCATTTTGAAAGAGGGCAAGATTTCTTCTTCTCCCCTAAACTCTGCTGAATTTGGGGTCAGTTCATCCAAGGAAATTCTCCTCAGGACAGACCGTGAAGGCCCAAAGCCCCCGCTCCCCCTGACTGCCTATCTATTTCAGTGACCACTCCTGAGCTGCTCTCTCCAGAAGTCAAGCTGGCCTGTCCTCCCTATTCTCATAGGGGCCTTGATTACTAGATTGAAGAGGGCATGAGCAGGCCTCTGGTGATCCTTAGCCCTTTTACCAGGAGTTGTGAAGGGTTTGCCCTGGGTCACCCCATCCTCTTAGTCAACAATATTGCATTGTTGTGAGATATCCTGCTGGCTTAAAGGATGTAAATGTGACCACAGAGGAAAGGTTTGACTATCTTTAAGAAACCGAGTCAGTAAGCAAATATGATATATGTGTGTTAATATAAGAAGAATACCAGAATGAAATAAATAGCTGGAGTTTATTGTTCTAGAGGTTCTTTCTTAAAAGAAACAGGACTCCAAGATAATGAGAATAACAATGTACTAGTATTACTAAATGGGTTCCTAATCTGGACCATTTGTGGGCCTGATATTCAAGTTACTGCTGACCTTAAGGTCATAGCTTCAAGGACAAAGACATGTTTTGTTTTCTACAACATTATTCTGCTTTTATTTATTGTATGTTAATCAATAGTCCACATGAATATGGACATGTAAATAATTGGAATGTCTAATTATATCTGTATTTCTGGAAAAGCTACCTTTTAATAAATGACTGTGCAACTACTTACAGCTGACGGCTTTTACTGAGGTATGATTCACATACAGATCTTAAATGTACAGTTCAAGGAGTTTTAACCAATGTGTACACCCATGAACTCCCTTCCTATCAAGAGATAGAACATTTCTGACACGGTACAAAGTTCTTTCATGCTCCATTCCCAGTCAGTCCTTCCATTCACCTCCTCCTGACCTCACAGCCACTGATAGGAGTTCTATAGATTTGTTTTGTAATATCTAAAACTTTATATAAGTGAAATCATAAGGCATGTGACCTTTTGCATCTGGCTTTTATCACTCAACATAATATATAAAAAATATTTCTTGATTTTTTTTTAACTGATTTTAGAGAGAGAGAGAGGTATAGAGACAAAGAGAGAGAGAAACATCGATTGGCTGTCTCCTGCATGCCTCCTACTGGAGACTGAGCCCAAAACCCTGGCATGTGCCCTGACTGGGAATCAAACGAACAACCTCAGTGCATGGGACAACGTTCAACCAACTGAGCCACATGGGCCAGGGCTCAACATAATATTTTTAAGATGAATTCATGTCGTTGCACATATATGCAGTTCATTCCTGTTTGCTGTTGAGTAGTGTCCCATTGTGTGAATAAACCATAATTTCTTCATCCATTCTCCTGTTGATAGGCATTTGAATTATTTCCAGTTTAGAAAAATAAAGCTTCTTATAATAGTTATAATAAATCTATAACTTATGAATAAAGCTACTGAGAGGTGTATGTGTATGTGTGCCTGACTTAGCACTAAAACATGCTCATCTAAGGTAGATGCTTGGCTAAAGCTCAGAGGCAGAAACACACAACTTGAACTTGGTTTTGGGTGGATATAGATAGGGGTAAGGGAGGCATTTGTAGAAATTGGTAGGATAACACAAAAAATTACCAGTTCATGCAGTCTTAAAAAGTTGTTACTGTAACCAAATGAAGAAAAAAGGCTTGGTATGAAAATGCATGTTTACAATTTAGAGATGAGTCACTTCTGCGGGGCTGTTAATTGCTTCACTTTCCAGGGGAGAAAATTCTTGGGCTCATAGTTTCCTTATGTATAAAACAGAGGCACTAATTCGCACCTAGCCCACACAGGGTTGCTGTGAGACTCGAGTGGGAGAATGTGTGAAAAGCATCTGGCAGCACAAAGCTCTGTCTCTGTGTAAGTGCAAGGTGGTGGTGTTGTCTATGACAAAGTCACACCGTTTCCCCTTGGGAGCTGGCAGTGGAACATTCTACAGGTGTCCTGCCCTTTTGTCTATGAACTCACCTCTCTGAGAAGTCAGTATTGTTACTATCATTCCCATTCTGCAGATGGACAACTTGAGGCCTGGACAGGTTTAGCTCCCAGAGGCCACCCAGGTGAAAAGGATGACTGGGCTTTGAGTCTTGGTAGAACTGGCTCGAATCGGAGCTGTTACTATTGTGCCATCTGCCTTTCTAACAAGATGTCATTGTATCTCCTCCTCCTTTACAGCAACTGTCTTTCTCCACAGCCTATATTTCCTTGTGGGAGGGTTGCTGTAGTCAAATTCTTTGGCACTTTATCTTTAGATGTAACAAGAAGGAAGGTGAAAGTTTGCCTGAAATCTTAACGATTTTCCATTTTGGTCTTCCTGGAGGTTTGCAGTGAGATTGCTGGGCTGTCATATTCTTAATGCAAACTTTGTATTTAGGAGAGAATCAGAATAACCAACCTGCTTCTGGGACAGTACCAGGGAGCTCCTACACTGGCCTCTTTCCCAGACACACAGCATGCCCAGCTGAGGTGGGAAATGCCCTGTGGCATTGAATGCTAAGCAGGGAGCAACCCCATACCCGAGGCCATTTGGTCATTACTAGAATGTCTCTGTCCTTACCTCGGGCAGTGTGGCCTTGCTTCCCACAGACTTCTCCAGCACCTCAGGTGCGCCTCCTTCTGTCTGAGAGGCTACGGGTAATTGAGTTGGAGAGGCACCTTGCATGACCGGGTGGGGGTAGGTGGGGATGGACAAAGCAGAACTTCTCTTTCTTTTCCATTTTAAAATTACAAGAAACAACGAATTAACACCTGTAAGTTGGCTTGGAAGGAAAGCATGGTTTTTAAGCAAAACATTCATGGTATCTAAACATTTCTTGTCCCTACACAGGTTTCAGGGCATGAGCTGTGGAAGCCCTAAAGTTAGGTGAAGCTTAACTCAGCAACTCCTGAAACTACTGACTTCTCAATTCAAGAACCAACCGAGAAAGCCACCTGCGCTGCTCCCTAGCATCGTCTACCCTACAAGTAGAAGCAGGAGGCATGGACCTAACGGCCACATCACCAGGGATGGGATGGCTCTATCTCCGGCATTGAACAGACAGGAAATTACCAGATATATCCAAAAAGAACCAATGAAAACAAGCAAGCACCTCCTATGACTTTATGGAGAAAGCAACCAAAACCAAAGAACCCATCTGGACCTGTTTACTGTTGGTAAATAAGGTAGATTAACCTGGTGAGCCCCAATACCTCTCCCAGCTGGAATAGTCTCGATTCTAGACGACCCCTAAGGTAAGCTTGGGCCTTCTGTGGTCAAGGACTGCAACCCCTCCAGCCTGTGACGTATGTTCACATCTGAGCTGTGCTGGGTGTTCTTCTGGCAGCCTGGCAGAGCTCGGAGCATTATTCAGGGTGATTTCAGAAGCCCCTAGGGAAACCCTCAGAAGGCAAAAGGTGAACTCAAATCTAAAAAAACAATTCATTTCACTGACTTTTAAAGATCTCTAGTGTTTTTTGTCCCTCCTTAAAGGAAAGAACCAAGTCATTTGAAAAAATGGAGATAAGAATATACTCTGAGACTTGCTATTTTGTTTTTACTTTTTCAACAGATTCAAAGAGAGAGTGAGGTTTATGTTAACTTATTTTAAGGAATTATATGCAACTAAAGCTAATCTGTGAGTCAAGATAGTCACATGCTGAATAAAGTTAGTCAGGCCCAGCCAGGGTGGCTCAGTTGGTTGGAGCATTGCCCCTTATCCTTAAAGGATTGTGGGTTCGAATCCTGGTCAATACACATACCTAGGTTGCAGGGCACATATGGAAGGCAACTAATTGATGTTTCTCTCTCCATTCAATGTTTCACTCGCTCCCTCCCTCCCTTCTTCTTTCTAAAGTCAAAATCAATAAAACAACAATGACAAAAAGTCAGACTTTAAATGGTCCTTCTTTTCTGCTGTACATTTGCCCATGAGTTCAATTTAAGGGTGTTGTGTATTTTGTTATAAATTTAATTACAGCCTAGCCAGTGTGGCTCAGCAGTTGAGTGTTGACCTATGAACCAGGAGGTCAGGATTCGATTCCCAGTCAGGGCACATGCCCAGGTTGTGCGCACAATCCCTAGTAGGGGGCGTGCAGGAGGCAGGTGATCAATAATCCTCTCTTATCATTGATGTCTCTCTCTCCCTCTCCCTTCCTCTCTGAGGTCATATATCTATATATACATATATATACATATATATATATATATATTTGAGTTTTTAAAAATGTATTTACATTCTTTCTTTTCTTTTAAGAGTTGAACATTTCCAAATGTGGCTTCTCATTCAAAAAATTTATTCTTACCATTGCCAGAAAACCTCTACTTCATTCAGATGAATCAGCCCCTCTAATTAGCAGGAAATAATCTGGAACTGATTAACCAAAAGATCTGACTTGGGCAACATGGTAAGTAAAGAGACTGGGTGAAAAATGAAATCATTTTACAGGACCAGTCACTTCAGGAAGGGGAAAGCACAGGTCCTGGGATCAAAAGCAGGGATTTTTCTATTTATTAACCACACGTCCCGGGGAAAATAAGTCAATGTCTGCGGGCCTCAGGTTCCTCACCAATGAAGTGAAGGGGACCTGCTATCCCTACTGCCAAAGCTGGATCTGGGGCCAAATGGAACTGAGGATGTGAAAATGTTTTGTAAATTCCAGAGGACTGTTCCATTGCAAACTACTGCAGTTATTCACTAGCGGTTGGGTTATGTGGAGGCAACAAAAGAAATCCTGTATGTGGTATTCAGCCCTCAGACTACGTAATGCTGCTGAGGGGCCCCCTCTTCCTTCCTAGCATGAAGGGCTCCACACAGCCACTTGTGGCTGTAGGCCCAGACGATCGATCTCTTAGCATTTCCTCTTATCCCCACAATATCTGCCACAACCATTCCCCTGGACTGTGACAAGGAGATCATACTCCATCAACAAGGAACCCAGGGACGCCTTGTGGAATTATAGTTGAACCTGGAGGCCTACGTGTTTCAGTTAAAAACAGACTTGGACACAAATAAAAAGTTGCCTTAAACAAATTTTCTATAATTCCAGCAGAGGGAGACAGGGCTGCACTGACTCTCCCACAAAAACTGCAATTTAATTTGAAGGCTTACAACATGAAGGCTTTCTTCTTTCTTTCTAGTCAGATGTTGTCATCATAATTCAGTATCTCTGGGTGGAGAAAATACTTGGCTACTGACCGTTATGAATTCAGCGGCACTCCAAAACACTCTCACATGGGTGTGCACTTCATTGCTCTCAGGGGACACGGGCCTTTGGAAACAGTAGGGGCACGTTATGAACTCGGTCTCCAGATGCTTCACACCTGTGGTAGGCACCCCTGGTGGCTGAGCCTGCATTTACTCTGTTTTCCTCTCTCCTGAATTAGAACCACGGATTTGTTCAAGCACCTGCCCATCCCCAGTCCAGAGGGGGATCTTGATTCGTCTAAGCCAGTGATTTTTCAACCTTTCTCATCTCATGGCACACATAAACTAATGACTAAAATGATTCGGCACACCAAAAAAAAAAAAGGTAAATGAGGTAGATTAACCTGGTGAGCCCCAATTCAGTTTTGGGGGCTCAACTGAAAAAAAAAAAAAAAAAGGTATAATTTTGATTGATTCAGAGCAGACAGCTATTGCTGTGTTAGCTGTTGTCATTTTTTTAAAAATGTTTCTTCCTGATGCTTTAAATATATTTTTATTGATTTCAGAGAGGAAAGGGGAGAGAGAGAAACATCAATGATAAGAGAGAATCACTGATTGGCTGCCTCCTGCACACCCCACACTGGGGATTGATCACACAACCCAGGCATGTGCCCTTACCAGGAATAGAACCCTGACCTCCTGGTTCATAGGTTGATGCTCAACCACTGAGCCGTGCTGGCCGGGCAGCTGTTGTCATTTTTAATTTGACAATCTAAGAAAAAAGGGACCAGTGCTCCTGACTAGTCAGGGATTGCACGGTTTAAAAACTTGTGGCACTGGTACATCTACACAAAGGAATACTACCCTGCTGAAAAAAGGAAGGAACTTTTACCATTTGCAACAGCATGGATGGAACTGCAGAGCATTATGCTAAGCGAAATAAGCCAGTCGGAGAAAGATAAATATCACATGATCTCACTCATATGTGGGATATAATGATCAACATAATTTGATGAACAAGAATAGATCCAGAGACAAATGGCAGGGGAGTGGGGGTTAGAGAGCAACCAGAGGACTTGTATGCATGCATATTAGCATAACCAATGGACACAGACACTGGGGCAGTGGGGGCTTGCCCAGGGTGGGAATGGCTAGGGGTGGGGGTGGGGCGTCAAGCGGAGAAAAAGGAGACATATGTAAAACTTTAGACAATAAAAACAAATAAACTTGTGGCACTGGTTGAAAATCGCTGGTCTCAGCCGATCCGAGCACATTTTTTTCTGATGAAGTTAACTGGCCCAGGGGTGGACTTGATGACCTTCCTTGGCCCAGTCAGACTGAAGGGAAGGGCTTATCCTCCACGTTCTGGGAAGAGGTTTGCCCTCTGGCTTTCACACTGGACACGAGCAAGGAGACCCATTGCTCTGGCAGCCATATTGCAGGTGTGAATAAGATGGCCAGAGGAAAAAGGACACGTGAAAGGATGGCTTGTTGATGCCAACACTAAATCAAAAACCCCATGGCCGGGACTTCTTGGTTTGTGAGGTAACACATTTCTGCTTAAGCCAGCTTGAGCCTCTGTATTTTGCAGCTACCATACCTGTATGCATCGATGGACTCCCTCAGTTTTCCATGGGTTATTTATTGAGGGTACCGTTACATACTACTTCTGTGATATTATTGTTTCATTGACACAGCACTTTATAAATATTTATTTGTTCCTACTCCTAGATGGATCTATAATTTAGAAGGATTGTCTCCAAAAGAGAGTGCAGTACAGCAAGTAAAACATGCCCAAAGTACTACCAAAAAAAAAAAAAAAGGTCAAAGCCATCTAAGATGTCCATGACCCTGTTGAAAGTACCTGTACTTCATAAGTACTCTCATTTCCAGTTTTAGCCTGCGAGAGGGATCCATTAGAGTAATCTAAAATAGCAAACCATGATATTTTTTAAAAATAGCAATCCTTAGTGTTGCCTTTCTTCATTCTCTCTTTTGAGGGTGGAGGATTACATGTATGTGTGTTTTTTGTACTGACTCTTCATTGCTCGTTCATATTGATAACCTCTAATTCATTTAAATAAATAAAAAAGACAGTTTAAAAACCGCGTGTGGCTCCTGGTAGAAAGAGCTTGCAAAACGAGACATAAGGGTTGCCTCACAGGAAGGAGACCAAGGTGCCCAACTCCCAAGGATTTTTGGCCAAATATTTGAGGGATTGTTCAGAGAATCACCAGATAATTGAATAATTCATGATTTGAACAAGCATTCATGATTTGATTGTGCCCAGTACTAGCCCTGGTTCCACAGACTCAACCCCAGGGAAGAGTGGGGGCAGGCAGCTGTCCAAATCCAGCCCTCAGCTAAAGCAAACGATAATGGCTGGAAGCTTAAAATAGATGCGGAAAGGAGCACATTGGTGTGGCATAGAAGCAGGTCCGCACCTCTGACGTTTCTCAGTTTGGAAATGGCTTTGGTGGTTTTTACTTGCTTCTTCATTGGACCGGAAAATACAGATGTTTACGAACATATTTACCACATCTGACAATGAAGTAATTTAGACCAGTCAACATAATTGCTCCACAGGGAAACAGGACTTCTACTTCAGTTCAGAAAATCCCTGACATCTGACGTAGGAGGATTTATAGGTTTAGTGGAAGTTGCTTTCTCCTGCTCTCCAGATTACATGCTGTGGGTTAGTATGTTTGTTGTGTGTGTTTTTTTTTTGCATGAGTAAATATCCTTCTAATAATGAACAGACCAATAATGTCTTAAAAGAGAAAAATAACAGTCTTCTCCTTTTTGCTGTTTCTTGAGAGAACTGCATGGTTTTGGCTGTCCAGAATATGAAAGCTGGCATCTTCCTTTTGTGGTGGGGATGGGTTTGTGCAACTGAAAGCAGAGTGCACTGGCGAGGAAGAGAAAGCCAGGAGATGTCTAAGAAAGGCAGGTGAGTGGGCATCTAGGGGCAGCGGGCTTAGGGGGAAAGCGGGCGATGTTGTCCTGGAATCTTTTCCAGCTTTTTGTACTGGATCCACTGTCTGTGGATGCCTTTTCCTTCCTTTTCCCTTTGTTCTCCTGCTTCTCTCCTCTTAGGAAGTTAGAATTATGTTTTAGTTTTAAATGATGCCAGATCAGACACATCGCTATCATTGCATATTCTTAAATCTCTTATGAATTGTCCCAGGTGAAAGATAAATTCTGAAAAAAAAATACAGTATAGGCACATTTATAAGAAAAAAAATTAAAGGCAAGTTATTTGATATCTGCATTCTAAGTGGGAACAAATCTACAAATTCTCAACCACTGGGACCTCAAATTAGTGAGACTGATCCTATTAGTTCTAATTATTTCTGCTGGATTATTTCTTTTAAAAATAATTTAAAAGAAAACAAAGCAAGTTTCTTCAAACTATAATGGTTAGAAGGGTCATTAGATTGTCCTCTTCTGACAAATTGGGAGGGTGAGGGATGGAGCTGCCTGCAGACTGGCTTGCTTGCTTGTTGCCAACCTGGTACGTGCCACCCTGGCCATACCAGCCCGAGAGGAGGGAGCTTAGACAGAGCCAGGCTGTCGCTTCCACACTCGGAGTCACTTAGGCGGCTCTGATGACAGCACTGGTATGCAAGTGCCTACCTGCACCTGTGCTTGCCCAACACCCATGGGCCCATCAGGGCTTTTGGAGAAAACCTCCCCCAGCTCTCTCTTACTGAAGAGGAGCTAGAGGCAGTAAAGACATTCTTGACTCTTGGTTCCTTACCAGGCTTTGGTCCAAACTGAGCTTCAGCTGCCTTTATCTCTGGGTGTGGATATGAATAGAGGTTGGAGAAGAAACCAATATAAAAGGAAGTCTAGCTTTCTGGATTTTGGAGCTGGGGCGGGGGGGTGGGGGGGGAAGGGAGCTGGGTGTCTGGCTCCTCTGTGACCCATCCTGAGTTTGAGAGGGCGCTGCCCACGTGGCTCCTGAACAGCCAGCTGTGGCTCACAGCACTTGTTACAGGCTGTTTTAGCAACATCACAAAGCCGGGAGCTGAACCAGCCAGTGGTCATGGCGAGTCCCGGCACGGAGGGAGACGGCTATGCCCAAGCCATAAGCCCTGTTTCTGTCACAGTTAGAAGTTGCTTGTGCAAACAGTGGAATTTGTGGAGCTGTGCAGCCATAGAGGTTATTTGAATCAACTGTGCTCATGAGGATTCAAAGCAACAGCAGCAACAAACCCTATTGTTGGCATGAAAAACTTCTCAGCCTCTCTCCTAACCCGGAGTTAGAGTGGCGACTTATTGGTAAACACCAATAATGAAGAAAAGTCTTGGAGAGCAAAACAGGTTGTCTTTAAAAAAAAAAAAGATGAGAACTTTCATTTTTTTAAATTGTAAAAGACATACATGACAATTATTTAAATTTTGTTAAATGAGAAAAGAGTTTTAAAAACACATAAAAATAATCCATAATCTTCAAACCCAGAAATAACCTTAACATTTTTTTCCCCAGTGTGTGTGTGTGTTTTACCTAAGTATATATTGTACATTAACTAGTGTGGGATTATTCCGTGCACACAGTTTTGTAAACTTATTGTATTTAATATGACTTTGTCAGCATGTTTACTTATTAAAGTCCACTCGAATGGCTGCATATAACCCATAATATGCATAATAAGGCACCACGTACCACCGTTCAAGCAGTTTCCTCTATTTTATAGACATTTAGTTGCTTCCTTTGTTATTGTAAATATTCTGTAAGAATATCTTTGTACAAAAGAATGTTTGTCTACATATACAATTATTGAATTAGGATGGCCTCCTGGAAGTAAAGGGTCAAATGGCCTGAGAACATTGAAAGCTCCAGACTTATTTGGCAGAACTGCTTTCCAGAATGATGGACCCACCTTATGGACCCTCCACCAGCCAGGTTAAGTTTTTGTGTTATGTAACCTACGCTTTTCAAGGGCTCACTTAATTGCACCCAGGTCCTAAGCTCACAGGTTGGTGGCAATTGGTATCCAGGCTTCTTTTCATGATTTATACGAATAACATGGGAAGCAAGGTGAACACATGCACAAAACAGGGGAACGTTGGACCGTTGATTGAACACGTGAAACCTCAATTTTATTACTATAAAAGGGGAATAAAGCTTCTACCCCTTTACACCTGTGTGAGGACTTGATAATTTAACGTGTTGAAATTCAGTTGTATTCAAAATCTGTCTGCCACCTACTAGTTGCATGCTCTTGGATAAATTACTTAGCCAGGTTAACTATCAGGCCCCATTCCCAGGCCACCCAAATCAGAAACTCTGAGGCGGGTCCTGGACGTTGGTGTTTTAAACCTCCTCAGTCATGTTTCTAAATCACTGTCTCGGACCTCCAGTTCATTTACCCAGAAAGATGGTGAAAGGAAGAGAGGACACCCAGTAGCTTAAAAGAAGAATTAACATATCCCATCAAACCTGTCAGGATCAAGTCCGCATGCAAAAGGTTTTTTATCGGGCTTAATTAGAATATGTGATCAACCTGTTTTCCCCGTTGGCAGCCCAGTTCTGAAACGAAGCCCTGACATCACCAAATCGCCACTGACAAAGTCAGAGCAGCTTCTGCGGATAGATGACCATGATTTCAGCATGAGGCCCGGCTTCGGAGGTATGAGACGTGCACTCTTGGGAATCGTCTTCTTTCTTTGGGTCCATCAGACTGTCTATGGGCAAAAGTCAAGCCAAGGAACCACCCAGCTCCGCTCCTCTCCCTTTATCAGGTCTGCCTCGGTTGTGCTTGGTGGACAAGGCACTGAGCCCCCAGCATCTTCTGAGCATCTGCCCTGCCTGGCCCCACCCAGGCTCTGCTGAACACACTCTCAGGAGGTTCCTGCTGGTCCATGGCCAGGCCGAGCTGTCCTCAGGCCACTGCTCCTGGCAAGGATAGCTCAGGGCTGGTGGAGCCAGCCGCGGGCTGTGGGAAGGGCATGGGGAGACAGGACAGCTGCAGCCCAAAGCTGCCTCCAGAAATGCTCTGAATAACAACCTTGAGCTAAATTTGTTCTCATCTGGGAGCTGGCAGACAGAACCCTGGGTACATATCTGAGGGCAGAGGGTGGACGGCTGGGTTTAATTAAATGAAAATAGCTTGAGAAAAATAATCATTTAGTGTAGAGGGATGCCAAAGCCCTTTGAAGCTTAGCCTGCAGCTGCCAGATTTCAGCCCTCTTAGTGTCAAATAGGATTTCATCCTTATGGGGCGTTTTTCCTAGAAAAAAAAATACTTATTTTAGAAATCATTCTCATGCCTTTTATGTTTTCCAGTACTTTCACCCAAAGAATAAACAGGTTCTAGAAGGGAGTCGCCTTTCAGTCCATAATCTGCTGCTGTTGGATTCAAACCCACCTTTTCACGTGATGATCCAAGTGTGCTCTGTGCCTGCCCCACGTGCCTGAAAGCAGGGAGGAAAGGGGGCAGCAATCCACTCCCTTTAGAACGTTTTCTTTTTTCACCCTTTATGAATATTAAGTTTTCATGACCTAGAAATGCAAAAAAATTAAAAAAAAAACTCTAATGGTTTCAAGGACACCTGGTGTATCACCCCCCAACCGCAAGCTATTCCATCACGTGGCCAAGATGCAGATCTGTGGGCTTGGCAAATCCTCTGAATATGACTTTGGTTCTGGGTGCCAATTTACCAAGCAATGCCTTTCTCATGGCCTGACAGAGGCATTGGCTTCCACGATGAAAGAGGGTGCAGAATCAGGAGGAAGATATAAAAAATAAAGTGGGTGACCTCATGCTAAGGAGTAGCTCCTCAGGCCAGGCCTGGTTCTGATCAGCTTTGACCTTGGTCTTCATTGTACCTTTACACGAGCATGTGTAACCAACCAGGGATGTGGCATATTAACGTCCTTATTTCAGGATGATTAAGACCCATATATATTTTTTAACTTTTGCTGGAATATTCCAGGGAGCCAGCTCATGATTCCATTCTTTGGTCTCTGATTTGACTTCAGCGTGGTATGTGGGAACAACCAGACCTTCAAATCTGACATACACTGAGGTTCCAGGGGAAATGCTCCCTATGCCTAAATGTTTCATAGGAAACGTTTAAGTTAACAGACTAAATGCTCTTGCCATTCCCTGCCTGCAGGTCCGGCCATTCCTGTTGGCGTGGACGTGCAGGTGGAAAGCTTGGACAGCATCTCAGAAGTTGATATGGTAAGTGCTTTTCTTTCCGGCCAAGGGAATCCATGCAGGGCTGGTGCTGGGCCAGAGCTCCGCCCAGCGGTGGGCATTCCCGCACTCATGGCACAGAGGGCTCTGGGAGGATAAGACACTTACCAAAAGCCACCCAAGTGGTCTGAAGCAGAGCCAGATGACAGAGTTGATCTTCCTCCTCCTGGGCCCGGCTCCTGGCATCGGGAAGTGTTCTCTGGGCAAAGGCTCTTGAATACAAACAGCAGGGCCCCAGGCTGCCGCTGCCAAGCGGCCAGGCACCTCCCACTGCTGCGGATTCTGTCTGGCTGTGGAAACGCAGAAGCAGAGTGTCCCTTTTTGTCATTTTTGGGTTTAGATTTTTAAAATGGAACAGTCTAGAGCTCCTTGACTTACAGAACTATTGAGGGCCTTGTCTTAATTTAGGTTCCTCAAAAAGCAGAACTGAGACAGTATTTTAGCACAAGGAGTTTATTTGGGAGGTGATTCCAGGACACATGAGAAGAGAGTGGGAAGGTGGGATAGGGAAGGGAATGAAGCAAAAAGGGAAGTGCCATCAAATTGCTTACTACTGGGGTGTAAAACACCGTCCCATTGGGGTACTCTGGGAGTCAGCACCGAACACACTTCAGGGTTGTCCCAACTGGGTGTTCAGAGTGCTGGGGCACTTATCCATCTCCCTCAGCCCCCAACCCCACTCTCTGATTGAGGGCTGCTTCCAGAGGCATTCAGTCTTCTGCTTGCCCTGTGTGTGCACCCGGGAGCCCTCTGGCAGCGGGCACGGTGCTGGCAGCTCAGTTTCATTCCCAGCCAGGTGATGCGTCCACAGGGATAGAGAATGTCTTGCTGACAACCAGTGGGTTCAGTGTGTGGGTTCCCCTCTCTGCCCTCTGCCCCAGGACTTCACCATGACCCTCTACCTGAGGCACTATTGGAAGGACGAGAGGCTGTCCTTCCCCAGCACCAACAACCTCAGCATGACGTTTGACGGGCGGCTGGTGAAGAAGATCTGGGTCCCCGACATGTTTTTTGTGCACTCCAAGCGCTCCTTCATCCACGACACCACCACGGAAAACGTCATGCTACGGGTCCAGCCCGACGGGAAAGTGCTCTACAGCCTCAGGTAAGGCCCGTCTCCACCCTCCCTCTGGGCCCTTTCACCTGTGGAGTTGTGTGTGCTTTTTATACCTCAAGCCTGGGAAGAAAGGCAAGTCATTTGTCTTAACCAAGAAAGTCATTGGTTCTACAACAGGTACTTTGCTTTTTGGCCTTGAATAGCTGGCCTTTAACTTTTTAGGAGCTGTCAACTTTTCAACATCAAGGAAAATGGACTCTTACACATGAGTAAAGAATTACTCAGTCCTGAAAATACACTTGGGGAAATTCCTCAAGCTGATAGTTATGATTTATGTTCTACCCCGTTCTGTTACATTTCAATGGAAAACTTTTACTATAATAAAAGTTTTATTTTTCTAGTGGGAGTCAGAGAAATAAATAATGCATTATTTTCAAAGACTCGCCTCCTTCAGCTCTCTGATCCCCTTAACCCTCCCCCCGCCTTTTTTGCATGTAATGGTGATAGCCATAACACACCGTTAGGTTTAATCTGCTTTCTTTAGACACTTTCTTAAGTCTAAACAGTTAGAAAAGTAATAAATCAAGCTCTGATTTGCAGAATTTGCCAGTTTCTGTAGTGTAGATATGCCCATCCTGATTGATTTCAAGCTATCTGGTGTCACTGAATGCAGTGTTGGGAAGAAATTGGTGGTAGCTCATTTTAGATATATTTCCACCATATAAATGAAGTATATAGTAGATGTAGGTAACTTCAGGAGTATAGATAATGGAAAATAATTCAGAAGTGACGAGTTTTGAATATTTATTACATTATTTTTAGTGCTTAACTTATTTAATTTTAAGTTTATATAATTTAATTTTAATAATGGCTATGTTTAACAACCATCTTGCAAACCTCCTGAAAATCCAGCCATTGGCTCTCATGAGCTGCTAGATGTCTGATTCCACATAACATTCGATGTGACAGCACGAGGCAGAACAGAGGGAACAGAGCAGGGAAGACCTGTGTGTTCAGAATCAAAGTTGTCAGTGAGCCTCCTTGCGCCTAAAAACAGATGATTTGATGTTTTTATTACAAATAAAATCATGAGTTTGTTTTATTTAAAAGGGAAAAAAGTGGCCTAAGTTTCTAAACACTACCATTTTGAGATTTATTTGGGGAAAAACATAGAGTAGCTGGATATTGTCAACTCTGTCAGCAATAGGTTAACCCCTAAAATATGTTCTAATATGCCATCTTCCAACTTCATCTTTTCATTGATTAATTAACAGAATAAATTGGTATTAAGAGCATTCTGGGTGCCAGGGTGTTGTTGGGAAGAGTTAAGTGTATGTGGACCAGAATGTGGGTGGGTGCACCCTGACTTGATGCTTCTCCACTTGTAGCCCACACACTGAACAAGCACAGTCTGTGGTGTAATCCAACCCATGTCTGTTTTTCTACAACGTCTACATAGCCAGTTTTCTGTCATTGAAGAAAAAATAGTATGTTGAATACCAGCCATATTCGTCATGTCCTGCCAGAAGATGGGAGAGCTTTCTTCTATGACTGATGATCTACTTGTTTATTCTTTGATTCAGAAGCTGGTTTTCCTGTGTAAATTATAGAACAAAACCATTAGATGCGTGCATGTTGGTACACTAAGATCTTTCAATGTTTTTTCATTATCTAGTCTCCATGGGCTTATGCACTAAAAAATCTATATTCATTAGTAGACATTATTATCAATATAAAAACATGAGCACTGTAAAAAAAAGTGCTGCATTTGGCAACTGGCATTGAGTGCTTCATTAATATTACCTCTGAAACATAGTACACAAATATAATATTAATATAATAAACATGAACATATATTGAAATCAATATAATCAATAAAAGAACAAAAGAACTTGAATTTATCTCAAAGCAGAGGAGCAATACAGGCATACCTCGGAGATATTGCAGGTTCAATTCTAGACCACTGCAATAAAGCGAGTCATAATCTTTTTGCTGCTGGGGGGCGGGGTCTTGCCTTCAGTTTGTAAAAAGACACTTCTGTGAATCACAATAAAGTGAAATACATTAAAATGAGGTATGCCTGTATAAGCACGGTCTTATGGTTTCTTTTATATCACAGTTATATTGACTGAGACCATTGCTTCTTTAAAATGCATGAACGTGATAGGAGTTAGCAGAGGCATTCTGTTTGCCTCACATTGACACTGGGGTTAAACTTAAATACTTAAGAGTATGCTAAGGAGGGTATCAGTCATAAACAGCTCCATCTAAATCCTGACGCATTGCTTAGGAATTATAAGAAGGAGGCAATTCTATTGAAGGAAGCAGAGGCCTTTTCTGTTTGTTTTTGCATTGTGCACTTGTGTTTTGCATCCTCTGAGAACCCGGACATGTTCTTCTTGTTTTCAGGGTTACAGTGACCGCAATGTGCAATATGGACTTCAGCCGATTTCCCCTGGACACACAAACCTGCTCGCTTGAAATTGAAAGCTGTGAGTAGCCTTGTGCCAGCCGTTAGCATGCAGCTCTGAAGTAGTTCTGAACACCTCCAACTTTCAGCAGCAGGACAGTATGTGTTCCTCAGTCACCACGGTGGTTTTAAAGTGACTTTTAGATGGGAGCTAAGTCTAGGGTAATTTTTTAAAACCTGGAACAGTTTGGGACTAAAAACCTTCCATTTCCATAATTGACCTTTTTACTAGTAATGTCTATGGCAATAGTTTTCGGTTTTGTTCTGTGGAATCTGGAGGTTTCCCAGTGTCACTGCTTGGGAAGGGATGGAGAGGGCTCAGGAGATGCGGGTCTCCTGCCAAGTCCCCGGCTCAACACTCGCACACACACTCCATCCGGAGAGCTCATTTTTTATCTGTTTTATTGCTCTTCTAAATAAGATTTTGTTGAAGAAAGAATTTCCTGGCAAAAGCAAGTCTGGCAACCATTGCCTGGGGGAATTGCCACTGTGAGCACAGGTGGTGGTTGAGAGTCTCAGGCACAACCCAGGGACTTCAGGAAACTTGCACACATGGAAGTCCAAGAAAAGGAAAACAGCAGGTCAGGGAAGAGCAAGGGGAGACAGGGGTGAGGACTAGCCACTCACATCTCTAGTTCTCATTGTACCTGTTCCATTCACCAATCTCTGCCCAAATGCTTCCTCTGGTGGGCATTGTCTGGATTCCATAACTCCAACTCGTATACACCTTCCACACTAGCACACAACCACTGGCACTTCCCAGCTGGTCAAAGTCCTAATTGCCCCAGGGCACTTTTGTAAGCCAGCCTGGGCTTGTGGTGTGGATCAGGGGTCCCCTGCTTCCATTAATCTAGCTGAGGAATGCAAGGATGTTGACCCCACACATAGCAGGGGCCAATGGACAGCTCTGCAGGGCACTGAAAGTGGGAAAAGGGTGTAATAAAACCCAGGACCATGGTAGTGACTACCTACTGCAGAGTAGCTTTCCACCTCTCCTGTCATTTAATCCTCGAAAGATCCCAGGAGCAGGGTTAGTGTTCTCTTCATCCTACAAAAGAGGGACGAGACTTGCTGAGGACACGGCGCTAAGAAGGACTAAGCTCATGGGCTTTGGAAGCTTGTTTTCCCCAGTACACCCAGGCATCTCGGTCTGGAATGTAGCTTCTTCCAGGCTGTATTAGTCAGGGTTCCACCAGAGAAGCAGAGCCATAGGAGATTCATGGTCAGAGACTTAATGCAAGGAATTGGATTCCACGGGCCTGGGGGCTAGCGAGGCAAGCCCGACATCCTGCCCGTCAGGAAGGGCAGGCTGGGCGCTCTGGGTAGGATCTGACCCTGCTGTCCATACGTGGAATTTCTTTTTCACTGGGTCTGCTTTTAAGGCCTCTTGATCGGATCAGGCCCATCAGATTACCCTGGTTCATCTCCTTTACCTGAAGGGAACTGATTGTAAATGTCACCTCTGCAAAACATCTGCACAGTAACACCTAAGTATTTGATTGAATACCCAAGTCCTATAGCCTAGCCCAAGTGGGCACACAAAATGGACCATCACACAGGTTGAGGGTTAGAAATGGAATAAAAAAGAATAAGAAAATAGAGCACTGGGGGCCCTGCAAAGAACTGTTTACACATGAGCAGACTGGGCTGGCATCTCTGGTTTTATCTCGTTCTGCCCAGGCCACCGGTAGGTTTGGAGTAAGCAATGTACTCACCAAAAGCGGGCAGGAGTTGGGGAATGGTAGTGCGAGAGGGAGTGATCCTCCTGGGAAATGCCTTTGATTTTACCCTGGGCAGGAGCAACTGGAGGCCTACAGAACAGGGATGGGTTCTGCTCCAGTCTCTTTCTGGGTCTTTTCTTCCTAGACTGCAACGCTTATCACTGAGAGTGGTAAAGGCATTTGCCAACAAGGATGCATCCCTACACTTTGAAAGAAGAAAGGGCTAAATTACCTTGGTTTTGAAGGCTGAAAACCATATGCAATTCTGCCATTATTTAACCATCTGTGATCTACAGAAATAGCAATTTCGTTTGGCTTAATTGAATAAATGGGAGGCTGAATTGTGGGGTGAACCCTTTTGCAAGAATTATGAGCTCTATGCCACAGAGCTGCATAGACAGGCGTGTCTTACCACTGCCACATGCCTCATGCTCTCTCCCATCTTTTCAGATGCTTATACAGAAGATGACCTGATGCTGTACTGGAAAAAAGGCAATGACTCATTAAAGACAGATGAGCGGATCTCACTCTCCCAGTTCCTCATTCAAGAATTCCACACCACCACTAAGCTGGCCTTCTACAGCAGCACAGGTGGGCGTAGGGTGGGCGGAGGGTCTGGCGAGCACTAGCCTGACTGGGATGGGCCATTCTCTATTTTAAAAAAGGGTTCAAACTGGTTGTCAAGTGAGTAGATCCTGTGCCACTTGAATGAGACACCAAAGAAGGGAGAGCTAAATCAGGTCTAGGGGGTGGTGAGCACTGGGTGGAGGTGATTTTTTGACGTCCACAAAGCATCAGAAGTGAGAATCTAGAAAACATCCGTAATGACGGTTTAGCATCAGGCAGCTCACCCTGTTATGATTACCAAATCCCCTGTTCTCTGCAGGCAAGAAAGAGTCCAATTTCAGGTCTGTCGTTTTCCATTCACATTCTCTCTGCTTCCGCCAGCCCCTCTGCGGGGCTCCGGTCTTAAGCGATCCTCTCTTACTGTGCTGCTTGCACAGATCCTTCTTATGACCTTCCTGTGAGCCTCGGTGCAAGAACTGCTGGTCATTTCCCTGTGGGCAATGTTGTTTCTTGAACCAAGGCTCTGGGCAGGCTTGCCACCTCCTGTTGTCGGAGGGTATGCTCTGTGGTCTTCCCTCTGGACTCTGAAGTTAACAGCTGAGGTCCCCCTCTTTCCAGCTCTTGCCTCTTTCTTGACTTCACCTTCCAGGATGATTTTGCTAGGATCTTTATGCAGTTTCCATTGCTAACACATAGCATGATTGACTACAGAGGGAAGTGCAACCTTTTAAGTCTTTCTGATGTAAACATAGGGCACCCTTTTACTTCCAACATATTATGGCAATCTAGCACATCTTATCTTCTTTATATATCACCCATGAATCTTGGTTCTTCAGGGGCTCCCCATTCATTGAACCGTTAGCATTGTGAGATTCCCTTTTGTCTTAGTCTGTTCGGGCTGCTCTAACAAATACCACAGCTTGGGTGGCTCTTAAATAACAGAAATTATTTCCCATGGTTCTGAGACCTGGGAAGTCCAAGATCAAAGTGCTGGCAGATTCGGTGTCTGATGAAAGCCCACTTCCTAGTTCGTGGACAGCCCCTTTCTCATTGTGTCCTCACAGACTCTCTGTGGTCTCTTTTGTAAGGCACTAATCCCATTCACGAGGGCTCCACCTTCATAACCTAATCACCTCCCAAAGGTCTCTCCTCATCAGACCATCATATTGAGCATTAGGTTTCAACCTATGAATTTTTTTTTTGGGGGGGGGGGGCACAAAACATTCCGTCTACAGCACCTCCACAGTCACTTTCTGGAATTGTTATAATTATAAACATTGCATTAAACTTGCCAATTGGACACCAAGTTCTCCAATTAATGTTGCCAAGTCCCCATTTTACTTCCAGTCCTTGTTATCTCAAGCTTATCCTGCCTTTTCCTTTCATTGATCTCCCATTCCTCTCAACTCCTCCATGCATTTTTCCCTTGTAAAGAACACAAAGGCCAAGCTGAAGCATGATTGGACCTGTGATTGTTCACTGTGTTCCTAAAGGCGATGCTGAGTTTAGCTTGAGGTTCTAACTTAAAACACATTTTCATACATAAAACAATCCAAAGGGGGTTGTTTAAATCTATGCCTCTCAAACTTTAATGTGTGTATGCGTCACATGGGGAGTATTATTAAGAGAAAATTCTGATTCAGTAAATCTGGAGTGGGGATTGAGAGTCTACATTTCTAAGCTCTTAGGTGATGGTGATGGTGATGCTGCTGGGTCCTGCCCATATTGTGTAACAAGAGCCTTAAATGAACTTCTGTGTATAGGGTTCCCCTTGTGTATAGAACAGGGGTCAAAGATGTCTTCAGATGGAATCATCCGTGTGGTATGGGTAACATATAATCACTCGTTCCATGGTTTTTCTCACCTCCACTTTGTAAAGGTATGGCAAGGTTCCAGTGGAGTGTCTAAGACGTTGATGATTCCCTGAATAAAATCTGATTCATGAAGGAGTTGAATAGCTATGGTGTGTGCTGTGTTTTCTTCCTGTGTCCCCCAGGCTGGTACAACCGTCTGTACATTAACTTCACGTTGCGTCGCCACATCTTCTTTTTCTTGCTCCAAACTTATTTCCCTGCCACCCTGATGGTCATGCTGTCCTGGGTGTCCTTCTGGATCGACCGCAGAGCTGTGCCTGCCAGAGTCCCCTTAGGTAAGGAATATTTTAAGTGCACATCCCAAGCATCTGAAAACAAATAATGCCTTCCAGATAAAACCCTTCATTTCCAAGTGGTCCTAAACCACTATTTGGCATTATAACTTGGAAACACTGCAAGTTCTTTATTCATAGGTAAAGTACCATTATTAAAAATCCAGGTAGAAAAACTGTTTTCAGGTCCCCTCCGCCCCCCAGTGCCATGCAAACATTCCAACTTCAGTCTTGTCTGAGCCTCGCTTTGGGGTGGGTGATCTCGGTCTGTGGGTGCTTTCTCTGCCCACTTGCAAAAGGAAATCACATTCTATAACAGGTTTTCTCAAAAGTGGCCCAAGGAATCTTTGTGACAGAATCTCCAGTGGAAATTTTAAAAAAGAAGAATCCTGCGTATCATTTATATGTACAGAATTAGAATCCAGAGAGAGGACCAGGAACCTGCATTGTGAACAAGTTCTCCCACTAATTATTATACGTACTCAAGTCTGAGAACCTCTATTCTATGAGCATTCCATTTATAGCAATTTGCCACCAACTCTCTCCCCAGCCAGTGTGGTTCAGTTGGTTGGGTGTAGTCCATGCCCCAAAAGGTTGCTGGTTCCATTTCCGGTCAGGGCACATGCCCGGGTTGTGGGCTCGATCCCTGGTAGGGGGCATGCAGGAGGCAGCAATTGTTGTCTCTCACCTTGATGTTTCTCTCTCTCTCCCTCTCCCTTCTTCTCTCTCTAAAAATCAATAAAATTATTTAAAATAAATAAATATTGCACCTACTCAATCACACACTACTAGTAGTATTGCTCAGACAGTTCAGGGGCTTCAAGGGAGAGGGTGATCCACCAGGTTTTAGTGAAACTGGGTTGGAGCTGGCCCTTAAAATGACCCCAATCCCCTGTGATTTAGTGTTTGCAAACAAATGTTCTGAGCTTAATTTGAAATCCTGAGCAAATTTCCACTGACAGATGCCCTGTCCTTTAATAGTTATTCTGTTGCTTAAACACTGTGCAAAAATATATATACATATTTTAATTTTAAATACCTGTCTCCTTTAAATGAGGTTAACATCATCATCTTTGACAAAACGGACATTGCTGAATAGGCAGGCAGGCCCAGCCGGGGGAGAGTGGTGGTGGGGGGAGGGGGACGAGTGTCTGCCAGAGGCAACCTGATAGTTGGTGATACAGGCCTGGAACCACAAGACTAGACCACAGCAACAAGGACACAAATAATCAAATAAACCCGTGCACTTGTTTCCTTCCTTAGAGAAGTAGTTACAAGAAACATTTATGTAATTTTTGTTTTAACAATGGAATGGAAATAAATGTCTTGCTGCCCAGATGTCTGGGGTTCTTAGCAACAGGAGAAGGTGACACAGGTGCTAGGGTGTATAAGCAGATATACAGAGTGGGGAAGGGCGATCTTGAGGGGAGGAGGAACTGGAGAGCTTCATAAAAGCTCAATCTTGAAGGACGAGTGAGTGTTAGACAGAGGGACAGGATGTAGACATTTGAGGCGGAAGGATCAGGAGGGACAAAGAACAGAGGTGTGAAGCCCTCTGGTATGTTTGGTGAAAGACAAGCAGGTGCTTATTTCTCACTCTGTTTGCAGGTATCACCACGGTGCTGACCATGTCCACCATCATCACGGGCGTGAACGCCTCCATGCCCCGCGTCTCCTACATCAAGGCCGTGGACATCTACCTCTGGGTCAGCTTTGTGTTCGTGTTCCTCTCGGTGCTGGAGTACGCGGCCGTCAACTACCTGACCACCGTGCAGGAGCGGAAGGAGCGGAAGCTGCGGGAGAAGGTGACTTTCCCAGGATCTAAAATGTCTGCTCAGGCATGTAGCCTGGTCTAGCTCTGGACCTTGGACCTTGGGCAGGTCAGACGCCCTCTGTACAATGGGTCTGACGAGCCTTCTTCCACCTACTTGATGGGGTTGGTGTGAAGAGCAAACAAAACACCATGTTGAAGCAGTGTGCAATTCACTCTGGGCTATATCCCTCATTCATTCAAACACCTACTTAGCACCTACCGTATACCAGGAGCTGCTAAGCCAAGTGAACTAAGACACTGGTCCCTTTAATTTTGGTGGTTTTCATAGTGATAAAAATAAATGACAATTCAGCATGGTGGAACAAATTATTTAATGGCGCAGAGGTGCAATTAAAGAAGTTTTCAGGGAAGCACATATGCTATTCTAAGGAATTTTTCTTCATATGTGATCTCAAACACCTCACATCACTTTCCAGGTTATTTTCCCTTCCACCTGAGTTTTCTTTCTTCCTCCTGCCTGCAGCTCAATGGTTATCTCTTACAGAAAACTATACTGTATAGTAGCAAACTATTGCCACAATGCCACACTTATCAAATTCTTCCTCCCACTCCTCTCTCTCTATCTGTAAACATTTGTATCCGGGCTGCTAGCAGTTCATGGTCTGGTGGAGAAAAGGGTGGTTCTCTGGCCATGAACATTCTTCTTGGTCTCTGGTATGACATGTAGTTTCCTAAGAGCTGATTTGTAGACTTTAAACAAATAACCTGCTATTTCAGAATGTTTGCTGTGCCACCACCATTGTTTTCCCACCTCCCACTCCAACCGGGAATAAAAGAAACTAGACTAGGGCCACCCTCTCCACCATGCAGTTTCTCCTAAGAAGGGCTTCTGAGAGAGGAAGCTGAGCTCA
Source organism: Corynorhinus townsendii (assembly GCA_026230045.1). Taxonomy (NCBI): domain Eukaryota; kingdom Metazoa; phylum Chordata; class Mammalia; order Chiroptera; family Vespertilionidae; genus Corynorhinus; species Corynorhinus townsendii. The sequence goes on from JAPDVU010000004.1 coordinate 54,309,749, forward strand.
CATCCCCATGTGTGTTTGCTGTGTTCGCAGATTCCCTGCACCTGTGGACTACCTCAGCCACGCGCTGTCATGCTGGATAGCAGCTATAGCGATGTGGAGGTGAATGACCTGGGCAACTACACGCCGGAGAATGGCGAGAAGCCAGACAGGATGATGGTGCAGCTCACACTGGCCACTGAGAGGAGCTCCCCGCAGAGGAAAAGTCAGAGGAGCAGCTACGTGAGCATGAGGATCGACACCCACGCCATTGATAAATATTCCAGGATCATTTTTCCAGCAGCGTACATTTTATTCAATTTAATATACTGGTCAATTTTCTCATAGATGCCTGTAATTCTGTAAGTTTCACGTTCTTTTGTGTGTACTACAGAAATATCTGTATAAAAAGTAAGGTTATGAAAAAAAAAAAAAGTTCCCAGTATCTACCCTTTTCCAAAACTACCTTGACAAGAGACTTCCTGGTTTAATTTGCCCTTATGAACCATCTATTGTACACACAGAATGATGCTAGGTGCTGCATAAATACAATACCCATAACAACTGAAGAGAGTTGTTACTGGAATCTCCTGGAAATACAGACAGGCTTGTGGGCACACTGTTAGTTCAACCTCTTTTAGACCCTAAACGCTTATTCATAGGAAGGATTTCCTTGGTATTGCATTCTTTGGATGACGAGGAGCACTTGGACTACACCTAAAGTTCATTTGTATGAACATACATGCACCTAAAAGTCCCCACGCTGACCAAAATTCATGCTCAGTTTACAGCCTGTTACCTATTTTTAGTGTATTGCCTCGTGTTTATTTTACTACAAGGCAATAATGACACTCCAATTTGCATTTACATCTCGTGGATCATGCAGTTTCACCTCTTCATGAGAAAAGCTCTTCAGACGGTGCAGTTGCTTTGATTTTGGTAGGAATTTCCCTGGTTGAGGTACTTTGAGGATAAGGGGCATGCATGGCATTTTGTCAGTGTTGTGGTAGCGGTAACTAGCCCCGCGAACTTGTGTTTAGTGTTCCCTGCCTTGTAATTACTGCTTCGTGTATCTCCACCATGGAGCATGTCCTAGTTCAAAGTCCTTCCTCGGTAATATCTTTACTGAGGAACTTGGCGATAGACTGATTTCTCCCCCCTGTATAAACACTTCAGGAAAATGCATAGTTTGGGACTACCTGTAACTTATTAGGATACGAAATACTCACATGGTTTCTGAAGAGAAAAAGAACACCAAAAAGCAAAAGAAATGGGAAGACATCACTGGACATCTGCATTCAGACTCAATGAATAGCAGCATTTCCTCTGAACCAGAAAACCATCGCCACTAACGTCAGGGCCTGGGACAAAGGAGAGGGTTCTAATTTGACGTATCATTTTAAACCAATAGTTACTAATATATATCTACAGGATCGACCCCATCAAACTTATCCAAACAGCATTTGTTTGAAACTCACTTTAATAAAGTGAATGCTATACAAAATAATGTAATTTTCATTCCAAGTTAATTTGACTAAATTTATACTAAACAATATTGTGGTATTTTTCATATACAGGAAGGGCTATATACTTTATTCCCATCTGGGGAAAAAACACAAAACACACAGCCCTGGCCTATGTGCTCAGTGGTTAGAGTGTCGGCCCATGCACCAAAGGGCCCTGGGTTTGATTCCCGGTCAAGGGCAGGTACCTGGGTTGCAGATTCAATCCCTGGGGATCCTTGGCCCAGTAGGGGCATATGTGGGAGGCAACCAATTGATGTGTCTCTCTCACATCAATGTTTCTCTCCCTTCCTTTCACTCTCTAAACATAAATGGAAAAAACAGCCTCAGGTAAGGATTAACAAAAACCATACACACACTAAAACATATTTGCACAAATCCTAAGGCAATTTCCCATTTTCCCTAATAAAAACTCATCAAAAAAAGTTTTTTGACACTCGGGTAAATAAACTTAAAGCAATATAAAAAATAGTCAACTATAATATTAAATTCTATTTTTAAAACATTACTTTTTTATGCTTATTTTATGACATAATTTCAATCAAACTCTTCACAGACTTCTTTGCCAAGGGCTTTTTCCTTATGACCAAGGCCACCTTAAATCATCTAGCTGCTAGATTCTAGCAGGTTCCCAGGGTACTCCATCTGAACATCCATCTGCCTCGTTTGGGAAATTCCACCATTTGAACCAGCATATAGGATGCTGTACTAGTCTGCGGGAGCTACTATAGCAAAGTACCATAGAGTGGGTTTGTCATGTGAAACCTACTCACCCATATTGGGAAGGTCCAATACTTTGAGCAGTAATTTGCAAATGGAGCCCCTTGAAGAGCTCTGGGATTGCTCTTCTCTGTAGGCCCCACGCTATAGTAGGAACTGCAGTGACCCAACTGGAAAACCTGAATGCAATGGCAGCAATTGGATCCCAGGTGGCAGGGGACAAGTGGTGGCACTCAGTGGCCAAAGTTTACCACAATGGACAGCAGAGTCAAAGCAGCAATCAGGATAGTCGAACGCACACAGATCTATGGCATTTGTTTGTTACTCAGTGTTCTCAGAAATGAAATAGGAAGTCTGCTAAATTCTTTTGTCATCTGTATGAACCTAACAGTTGTAGGTCAAATGAACAAAAATCTAACTCAAATAATAAAAACAGAGTCACAGCCCCTTAATAAAGCCTCAGATTTGAGCCAACTTATAGCCTCAGAAGCCCTTGAATAAAAGGAAGGTTGGGATACCTTGACCTGATATTTTTTTCTAGTTTATATTTTCAGGTTCTAAGACCATTAAAACATCAGTTTTTAAGCAAAAGGACTTAATTGTTCTTTAAAATTCTCATTATATGAATAATATAACATTTATAATTTAAAAGCACACCAACATCTGTGATAACGATATATTAATGATCATAAAATAGTATATTTGGGTGATTGTGTTTTATCTTCGTATATTTGCATTATAGATGTAATGTTGGAAAAAAACACATGACAATCGCTATTAGATGAACATTTATTAACGTTCTACTTTTTTAAACATACTTTAATACGTATTTTTTAAAACTACTGTCATCTGATGGTAGTAGACAGTGACTGCTTACTTGAAAATATTAACTTTGTACATATCAAAATACATCACTCTCATCTATTACAAAATACTTGAGTATGTTGAAACTAAAAAACAGTCTCAAAATTTTAAGAGGCAAGCTAAACATTAGCTATCCTCGATCTTATTATATGATACATAGCAACTTAGTTATTCATAGTACCACATGCTTGTTTTATACATGCCTCCTATTCAGGCCTGCTTTTAAAATTAAGTCACTATATGGAGAGATTGAGGGGGGAAAAAGGGAGAGAGATCGCCCGGCCAACGGGGCTCAGTGGTTGAGTGTCGACCTATGAGGCAGGAGGTCACGATTTGATCCATGTCAGGGCACATGCCCGGGTTGTGGGCTCCAATCCCCAGCGTGGGGCGTGCAGGAGGCAGCCGATCAATGATTCTTTCTCATCATTGATATTTCTCTCTCTCTTTCTCCCTTCCAGTATGAAATCAATAAAAATATATGAAACAAAAAAAAGGGGAAATAACTCATGGACATGGACAACAGTGAGGTGATTGCGGGGCAGAGGGGAAGAAGGTGGGTAGAGGTGAAAAAGGGCACAGAGGGGATAAATAGTGATGGAAAAAATAAATAAAATTAAGTCAGTAAAGAGAAAATATTTTCGATCTGTAATTAAATTTAGGTTAATTTGAATTATACCTTTTTAAAAAACATGACTTTATTGATTTTTAGACAGAGAGTAAGGGAGAGGGAAATACAGGGAGAAACATCGATGTGAGAAACATCAGTCGCCTCCCACACACAACCCTACAAGGGATCTAGCCCGCAACCTGGGCAAGTGCTCTTACCAATCATCTGCATGGGACAACACTCAACCAACTGAGCCACACCAGCCAGGGCTGGATTATACCTTCTAACACTGATAGCCAAAAGTTGAGATTTAAGGAAAAGGCTTTGCAAAAGGTGTGTATGTAATAAAAACATTTTCCATAAAAACAAAGGCACGTTAAGCAGGTCCACCTATATCTCTAGATTAGGTCAGAAACTAATTTAACATTTTAAAAAATCATATAATCTTTAACTTTGCACTAAATGAGCTTGGCCTTTTCCCCCTAACTGAGGTTTCTTGTACCTGAAACAAATTAAGCAAATTGAAAAGACTGTGGCTTCAAAAAATACATAATCTGTGGAGGAATAGTAAGAACCTCATCACTCAAACCAATTCTGAGAGAAAAACTTAGTTGTCCCCTTCCTCAAAAATAAGATGCAAAATTATGAAAATTTTCAAGTTCTATTTATTTTTCAACCTTCTAAAAATAAGGATTCATCTCTTAAATATAAAGAGCTAAATATAACCCTTCTAAAAGTGATACTGTTCACCTATAATCTAATGCTTCCCTCTTTAACTTCCAAAATGTTTGGAAATTTAATCCAAAATGTAAGAACCAAATAACCAGCCAACAATGATATTTTAAGCTAAGAATAAACACTTAGGGAAATTTCACATGCCACTGGAGTATGAGGGTAAAGAGAAGTTAGTTATTTAGAAAACATGCCACTGGAGTATGAGGGTAAAGAGAAGTTAGTCCCAAAAGGAAAAACCAGCACTACCGAAGGAAGCACTCTCCCAAATGCAAATAGCTCAACAAAGATTAGGTACAGTTAGTTGCTCTGGACCTGAGAACTTGACTCCAGCATTTATTTATGTATTTATTTACACTTTATAGTGTAGTATGGCTCAATTAACTCACTGGCATATGAAAATTAAAAAGGTATTTTAAAATCTGAATTATATAAAAAATGTTAAAGTAACATATTATAAAACAAAGATCTGGGAAAAAACCTCATACTTCTAGATAGACTTAGAACATTAGTTCTCAACCTCTTTTCTGAAATAATTCCATGACCTAGTCCAATGGTAGACCTTTATTTGGATTAAATTTTTCAAAAATTGAAAAAGAGAGAAACCAAGATGGCAGCATAGGTAAACACCTAAACTGCTGCCTCACACAACAATATCAAAACTACAACTAAAAGACAAACAGACACCATCCAGAACCACAGGAAAGCTGGCTAAGTGGAAATTCTACAACTAGAAGGAAAGAGAAAAGCACACTGAGACTCAGAGGAGCTGCAAAAGGCTGAGGTACGGAGACGCGCAAGCCCATGGAGAGGACGGGTGGCTGACTGCACAGGCGGCTGAGTGCGCAGCTGGCTCTCTAAAGTGGGAGGGAGATGGAAGTTCCCGACTGTGCTGAACTCCAGTTCCGGGTGAGTTTCTGGGAACCCATATTCATTCGGGGAGAAACTGGACTGTCAAGAAAAGAGAAAGCACACTGAGACTCAGGGGAGCTGTGGAGGAAGTCCAGAGGCACACGCATGCAGAGAGGATGGGCAGCTGAGTGCACAGGCGGCTGAGTGAACGGCTGGCTTTCTAAAGCAGGAGGGAGAAGGAAGCTCCCAACTGCTCTGAACTCCAGTTCCGGGTGAGTTTCTGGGAACCCAGACTCATTCGGGGAGAAACTAGGCTATCTGGCAACGGGCGAAACTCGAGGGCGGCTTTCTCTCAGAGGTGCTTACAGCGATTACAGAGAGACACTGAGTCCCAGGGGCCTCATAGGGCAGGGCTGACAGGAAACCAAGGCTGTCTGCTCCACCCTGAGACTCCACCCCATCCAAGCTGAGCACAGAAGCTTTTGCAATTTTGCAAGTCTTGTCCTATAAGGGTGTCTCCAGCACAGAAGTTCTCCTGGCATAGACACAGCTAATCCTCACAGCCAACTGGCCTGGAGGTCAATTCCTCCCAGTGATACCAACAACAATCAAGACTTAACTACAATAAGGCTGTACACACAGTCCACAAAGGGGTACACCAAGAGTGTCCACCTCAGGTAACTGGGAGGCGACCCATTGGGCCATATAGAGTACCTAGCACACAAAGCCACCCTACCAACTCAGGGAAGCAGTGAAAATGCGGAGACAATGAAACAGATCACAAACGAAAGAAATGAAGGAAAGCAAACGACTGGATATAGAGTTCAAAACCATGGTTATAAGGTTTTTTAAGAATTTCCTAGAAAAGGCCAATAAATTTAGCGAGACCCTCGAGGATATGAAAAAGGACTAACCAGAAATTAAATATACACTGACTGAAATAAAAAATATTATACAGAGACCTAACAGCAGACTAGAGGAACGCAAGAATCAAGTCAAAGATTTGAAATACAAAGAAGCAAAAAACACTCAGCCGGGAAAGCAAAAAGAAAAAAGAATCCAAAAATTTGAAGATAGTGTAAGGAGCCTCTGGGACAACTTCAAGTGTACCAACATCAGAATTATGGGGGTGCCAGAAGAAGAGAGAGAGCAAGATACTGAAAACCTATTTGAAGAAATAAGTACAGAAAACTTCCCCCACCTGGTGAAAGAAATAGACTTACAAGTCCAGGAAGTGCACAGAACCCCAAACAAAAGGAATCCAAAGAGGACCACACCAAGACACATCATAATTAAAATGCCAAGGGCAAAAGACAAAGAGAATATTAAAAGCAGCAAGAGAAAAACAGTTAATTACCTACAAGGGAGTACCCATACGATTGTCAGCTGATTTCTCAATAGAAATTATGCAGGCCAGACGGGAGTGGCAAGAAATATTCAAAGTAATGAACAGCAAGAACCTACAACCAAGATTACTCTACCCAGCAAAGCTATCATTCAGAATTGAAGGTCAGATAAAGAGCTTCACAGATAAGAAAAAGCTAGAGGATTTCATCACCACGAAACCAGTATTATATGAAACTAGAAGCCGGTGCATGAAATTCGTGCATGGGGGTGGGGGGGAGGGAGGGTGTCCCTCAGCCCAGCCTGCATCCTCTCCAATCTGGGATGTCCAACCACTCGTCTAAACAGGCAGTCAGACATCCCTCTCACAATCCAGGACTGCTGGCTCCCAACCACTCACCTGCCTCTCTCTGCCTGATTGCCTCAAACCGCTTCTGCCTGCCAGCCTGATCACCCCCTAACCACTCCACTGCCAGCCTGATTGATGCCTAATTGCTCCCCAGCTGGCCCGATTGTCCCTAACTGCCCTCCCCTGCCAGTCTGGTCACCCCTAACTGTCCTCCCCTGCAGGCCTGGTTGCCCCCAACTGCTCTCCACTGCTGGCCTGGTCACCCCCAACTGCCCTCCTCTGCCAGCCCAGTCACCCCCAACTGCCCTCCCCTGCCTGCAGGCCTGGTCCCCCTGCAACTGTGCTCCCCTGCAGGCCTGGGCCCCCCCAACTGCCCACAGCTGCCCTCCCCTGCCAGCCATCTTGTGACAGCCATCTTGTACCCACATGGGGGCAGCCATTTTTGGCCACAGGGGGTTGGCCATCTTGTGTCTTGGAGTGCTGGTCAATTTGCATAATGCTCTTTTATTAGATAGTATGCTGAAAGGTATTCTTTAAGAAGAGGAAGAAGAAGAAAAAGGTAAAGATAAAAATTATGAACAACAAATACATATCTATCTACAAGTGAATCTAAAAATCAAGTGAATTAAAAATCTGATGAACAGAATAAACTCGTGAATATAATAGAATCAGGGGCATAGAAAGGGAGTGGACTGACAATTTCGGGGGGGTGTGGGAAGAGACTGGACAAAAATCGAACACCTATGGATGAGGACAGTGTGGGGGAGGTAAGGGCAGAGGGTGGGGTGGGAACCGGGTGGATGGGAGCTATGGGGGGGAAAAAGAGGAACAATTGTAATAATCTGAACAATAAAGATTTATTAAATTTTTAAAAATCGAAAAAGAAATAAAATATGACAGAAACTCAAAAATGACCCAAATCTTAGTGGTACATGAATATTAGTTCCTCACCACAGGTTGTGGCGGACGGCATGGTGCAGGTTACACCTGTTCCCTGCACGCCAGCAACAACGCCACAACCTGCTCTCCAACACAAAAACGCTTATCAGATGCAAGTGAAGCAAGTGAATGCCATCTTCAATTTTCTCGGATATGTTTTTAAAAAGGAATTTAATCACAAGAAAACTACAAATAGTTTGTATGAGTAACAACTTGTAACACTTCACAGAAGACGGAGAATATTAGTGTGTTAGATACCAGTTAGTCATCACGGTTCTAGAACGTTATCAAAGCTTTAGAAAATAAAACCCCATTCCCACATGCAGGAATTTAAAAGTTATAGTTGAAAATTTTATAAAATTGATTATTAGAAACTATTTATATAAACCGGAGGTCTCGGACACAACCAATTCTCAGCCCAAAACCTTTGTGAATTCCTCCCCTGTATATAAAATATACACCAGCCATAACTTTCTGATATTACAAATAGTCAGAAAATGGGTAGTGTGAAGGTTCAAATGCTAAAAGTTGAGATGGAAAGTTAGAAGACTGGCTTTCATAGGGCAAGGTCTTAAGGCAGCAGGGTAGCTGCATCCCCGAATGAAGTAAATGCTAAAAGGAGGCAAACTTCTGAAGGGCCAGAACTCCAATGAGGACAAGCTTGGCAGTGTAATGGTCAAGCAGGGCACTGCCACCTACATCCCTCTTGTCACTATTTTCAATACAGAGGCGTAAGTTTCATCACAGGAGAACACCTGATTACATGATGGAAATCAAAGATGCAGGGATTAAAAAACTGTGGTACATCTACACAATGGAATATTCTGCTGCGGTAAAAAAGGAGATCTTAACCATTTGCAACAGCATGGATGGAGCTGGAGAGCATTATGCTAAGTGAAATAAGCCAGTTGGAGAAAGATAAATACCTCATGATTTCACTCATTTGTGGACTATAAGGAGAAACAGCTTTTATTTTACTGTTATATAGGACAGGAGCTGGCAAACATTTTTTGTAATGGACCAGAAGGTAAATATTTTTAGTTTTGAGGTCACATCATTTGGTCTCTGTCCCCTTCTCCCCTCCCCAGTCATTTTTTAGCGTGCTAGCCACATATAATCAGGGTGCTTGCCAGATCAGACTGTGGTTTGCTGACCCCTGATGTAGAAGATAAGCAATTCTAAAGTACCAACACTCCCCCAAAACTATTAGGAATTGGGGTTTCAAAGGACTCTAAGTGTAAGTGATTTATTCTAACTTTCCAAATGGAGAACTAAAGGCTCAGAGGGGCCCTAATGACTTGCTTACAGCAGAGGACAAATGCTCACTTTTCTCTCCTTCCCCTTCCATTTTAGAATATTTACCCTAAAATTTGAGGACTCCCTTTACAATACAGTATACTGAAGCTTTGCTATACTCACAGCTTAAGATATTTGCTTAACCAGATACTTTCTCCACATCCTTTCCTCATGTTTTAAAAATTCATACTAAAATAAGAACCAGGAACAAGTTACAATACTTTGTGTACCCAGGCTGGACAGGCTGGCTTCTGAGTAGAAGTCTGAGTAATCAGCATTCAAGATAGGCATTGTTCTTCTTTCGTTAAGTCCGCTTAGAACACACTAGACTATCAAGCAGACAACTTACAGAAAGAGTCTAATATTAGGCATCTGTAATTTTTTCTATTACAATTAACATAAACTAAAGCTTATTCTTTGTACCTGAGTTCCCCACAGCATTTCTGATTAAAAACCTACTTTTATTACCAATGAAAAACAGTCTCTAAACCAAAACAAACAGTCAGACATCAAAATGAACTTTCTTCAAATTCAGAACTTGAATTTTAAAACTACTTTCTAAAACAATTTTACCACTCTATACCAGGAAAAAACCTTTCATGAGTCAATTCTGAATATAAGATTTGAAATCTCTTGGACCTTTTGGAATATACTTACACAATATATGAACTTATACACTATTATCACTGATAAACAATATGTCATCCAGGTTGTTTAAGAAATGCCACCACATACCAGCTCCTGAAAGATCTCAATTCCATCAAATACAGATTTGTGACATTTTAATTTTAGCTAAGAGTTCATGTGTTTTCTCCACACCATGTCCTCACTTTTCAGGAAGAGAAATTTGATTCCTTTAAGATTGAAAAACAAAGATGGCCTTCTCCTTCATTAAAAAGTGAAGGAAAAAAAATCATCATTTCTCCTCAATGATCCCTATGTGGCTCCTAAATCTTCTTTTTATTCTACTCTATCTAAAAACTCTTCTTCTTGAAGTTTCCATTTAAAGTCCTCTCTGATTCTTTCTAACAACTCTGGTTTAAAAATAACATCCAACGCAGTCATGGCCAGAGCTTTCGCTGTTCGCAAAGTATAGAATTGAGCTTCTTGTGATCCTAAAAGGTTGAGAAAACAAAGTATTATTATAAATTACTAGTTTTCAGGCTCGTGCTCAATATCTAAATTGCCTCTCCACTGCCCACCACAATATAGAGTTAATCTAAACTAAACAATCAAAAAGGCAGCAACTACTACAAAAGGAGGGCACGTGCCAAAATATTCACTTCTAACACTTACCAGCAGCTTCAGTATATTGTTCTGTATGATTCAAGGCATCAGATCCAATGTAAAAATATGGATGAATTCCAGGAACCACAAAACTAACATTTCCAAAATCAGTAGATCCTTGGAAAAGTAAGACAATCCATGAATTTCTAATTGCTAGTCCAATGGATATGAGATCATACTTCTCTCGTTCAGTCTTCTTAGCACCTGGCATGATTTACTGTTCCTTCCCTTCTCGACATTCCTCACCCCTTTGGCTTCTGTGACTCCACTCTGCCTGATTGTCGGGCTTGCTTGGGCCACTCTGTCTCCTCTAGATTGCTTCCTTTGCTTGCGGCCTAAGTGCTAGTGATCCCTAGGATTTCTTGGGCAACCTCATTATTTGTTCTCATATACCTTTCTGATATTGACAACTCCTAAAATCTGGAACTTTTGGGAGTTCCAGATTCAATAGGCTATTGAACAGCTCCTCTTAGAAATCCTGTAAGCACCTCAAAGTTAACATACTAATCATTTATACCTCCCCCAATACCTGACCAGTTCCTTCTCTTGAACTCCTTATCTTAATGAATGACATCAGCACCCCATTATTATCACCAAGTTTTTCTGAGTCTACTTCATCAACATCTATTATTATATTTCAGGAGATACATCTCTAAGATGCAAATGTATTAGTAATGTTTTTAAAGGGAAACAAATCTAAAATAAACCCCAATAGACTTATGATTATTTAAAACTGAACAGTTGCTTATTACTTCTCAGAAACCAAAAATGACCCCATATAACTACTTACTAAATACTTAGTAGCCTGCATACTAATGACTAAGAATGAATTGAAATTCTATTTCCCCTTTTAGTAGCTTATTTAAAACTTGTTTGTAATGGGTGATCATTTACTAAGTTATACAATGTCCAATCACTGGATTATACACCTGACATTAATATAATATTGTGTCAACTGTAATAAAAAATACAAAATTATTTTTAAAAATTTAGAACTAAGGAAATTTAACACTGGAAATACTTAGAATATAAAGCAAAAAGTATGCTGGCTTTCTCATATATATATACATATATATATATACACACACACACACACATATATATTTTTTAATTGATTTCAAAGAGCAAGGGAGAGGGAGAGAGAGATAGATACATCAATGATGAGAATTACTGATCAGCTACCACCTGTGCACCTCCCATTGGGGATCTAGCCCGCAACCTGGGCATATGGCCTGGCTGGGAATCGAACTGTGACCTCCTGATTAATAGATAGAGACACTCAACCACTGAGCCACACCAGCCGGGCAGTATGTTGCCTATTTCTAAAAACAAAGCTGCTTGTTTGACACTCTACAATCACTGAAGAGTCCATCAGTTTCCTTGCCCTAACCATTAAGTTTGTGAAAAATATAATTAAAAGCAACAGCAATACCTCGCTGCCTTCAAAGCTGTTATACAAAACGAAAGATAGTATTCCTTTCCTCAAATCGCACAATACATAAAAGAACTTAATTACCTGAAGATACATTCAAAACTGCATCATCTTCTGAAATGAATTTTATTCCCAGCTTTTCCCCGTTTTCAATATACGCTTTCCTTAGGCTCTTATTGGGAAGAACATTATAATAATCATGTGCTCCACCTTTAATTTCTACCTATTATAAATTAAAAAACAAATTTTGAAAAAGAAACACCTCAAATTCACCATCTAAATTTCAAACCAGCAATGGTTTTTTTATAGAAAGGGGTTAAGAAGGGGCATGTTCCATTCTGGATATAAACTCTTTCAAGTCTCTCACCTTACAAAAATGTATTCTGTTACTAAGAGTTCCTAGTACCCTATCTCCTTTGTTATATATATGCACCAAATCACATGACGTCACCTAGCTCTACTAGCCAGTGAGTCTCAACTCCAGTCACCTCAGTAGGTTATGTGTCTGTGTGTGGGGGGAGGGGTGGTGTCAGACATCTCCACTTTAACCAGCACCCCCAAGGGATTCTGACGTAGGTGGTCCAAACACTCTGAGAAACACTTCTCTAGGCTGTGGCTTCTACAAGAAGAAATTACACTTTACTAATTTCAGTATATAAACCGATACTGACACCACTGCCTGGTCTGAAAGGTACAAAGATACCCTGAGAAAAAGAAGATTCACAATTCACAGATCTAGGTTTGATTAAATCAAATGGCCAATACTCCCTCAAATTAAACATAATACCTAGGACATTAGCAAAAGCCAATTATAAAATGGCAGAGATGACATCTAACCTTAGCAACGTTAAATTAGAAACACTGACAACTTAATCAGATATTATAAGTCAGCCAAAATATAAAAAGTTACTAAAAGACTATTTAAAATATAGACTTAAATCCAGTAACAATGAACCTTACCTTAAGGAAATACAACACCTTGAGATACTAGTGCATGACCGTAGTTCATGTATTTAAAATATGTATAATTATAAATAAACAAGGGTCAAATGCTTAATTTTTTACTTTGGACACTTAACATATCCTGTCTGCAAATCACTGTTACTGTCTGAGGCGTGGCTACTATCTGAACACATCTCCAACCCAGTGAGGGCAGAAAAAAAGTAAGGTACTGGCACGCTCCCTCCTGGGTGCCCGCCTGTGCCTCCCCAGGCACTTCCTCTTTGCCTTTCCCTCTCCTAAGCTCCAAGGGCCCTTCTGCCTCAGTAACTTGTTTCCTGAGGCTATGCATCCCAGCTGGCTCACTCCTACTACCTCGGTAACCTTCTAAAGTATTATGTATGAGCGTTAGGCCCCAACTCTTCATAAACACGACCTCACTTAATTCTCACAAGAACCCTAAGCTAGGTTATATTATCTCCATTTTTCAAGATAAAATGGAGGCTAAGCGATATTAAATAACGTTTCCAAAAGTTACAGCATCAGTAAGGCTGAGAGGCACAGATCCAGATCTTGTCTCTCCAACCAGATGGCTGGCGCCCTGCAGGGCAAAATTTATGTCATTCTGTAACTTCTCATGCCACTGTATGCCCTACATAATTGGTACGTAAATGTTACTGACTTTGTGGTAACACAAATGAACGAAACCTCTTGACTAACTTCTGTGTCTATTTTAACTTTCACTCCAGTAAGCCATAAATATTTATGCCCCTGCTATACCTAACTAGAACTTCACCAAAAAATAGCTTTTGCTGATTTTGCCCTAGAAACTACACAGAGCAATTATAAAAGCATAACTACCAATAAGGACAGATATAACTTGCAAAAAGGCAGGAATTCTAGCTCAGCAGAATCAGTTATTCCAATTACTGTCTAATAAGATGAAGGCTTCCCGGTGCAGACACTGAGTAAAATAAATAACAAGTGAAGACTTTCACATCAACTGTTCAGTCAACTGAATTTACTTACTCAAGACAACACCAAATGAAAAAGCAAGTAAGATTCTAATCTAATTTAATATAAACAACCTTAGTCCACATATATATGTCTGATTATAATTTAGATTAACTCTTAAAAGTTCTTACTGTGCACCCAGTAGCCCAAGCTGCAGCTCTGAAGCAATCTTCTGCCTTTTTGGTCAAAACTGGAAGCTCTTTCATTGAGGGTGCACGGAAGTAATAGATTAATTCAGAATAAGAGGGAATGATATTGGGTTTTACACCACCATGTTTTATTATACCTATAAAAAGAACCAAATTACTGGAATTGAGCTTGGAGACCATTTCTTTAAGCTTAAATACACGCATAACATTTTCCAGCCAATTTGTACATAAAGAAAAATAATTTAAATGTATATGCTTCACAGATATGCCAATTAAAGACTCTGCTGTACAACAAAAGTTTCTATATGTCATAGTGTGATACTTTCTAGCTAACAGGAAAAGAAATAAAATAATTGTCTATATGTACTTTATTCTAAGGAATTTATAAGAAATTATTATTCCTGACTTTAAGAAACTATTAGAAATGTTATAACTATATTAAGCCTTCTGGAAAATGATTTTATTTCAATAGTTTATATTACAGTTGTACATTTTGATAAACATTTAATATGAGAAGAGAAAAAATCCCGATGGTGTGAAGTTCTATAATTACCCTTGTACTTAAACAACAGCATGAGTATTTTAAAAGGCATTTGACTCAGGAAAAATAATTTTTATTCTAAAAAAATGTGTCAAAGATCACTAAGTATTATTAACTGTTAAAACAAAAGCATTTATTTGGAACTACACAGAGAAGGAAGGTTTATCTCTTCAAAGTTATAACTAAAATAGATATACAAAACCCAATTGTATATAACCTGCTTTATAAAGTACTTTTTTTTAGAAACTAAGGTAGTGTAATTACAAACTAATTTAAGCCTACAGCTAAATCAGGTAAAAAAAATAGATATTGAAGTATAATAATTTCCCAAATTATAAGAAATTAACTAAAAAATAAATTTGTACCTTCAAGACCGTACTTTATTACTGTATTGATATAAAGGTAATTTTAAAAGATGTTACTTAGGATTAACAGCACTTGAGTAAATAAAACCAGTAACCCTAACTTTTTTAAATTGAGGAAATGACAAAATTTTGTTATCATTAAAAGATAGGATAATTGGAAAGTCAAGTTCCAACTTTCAAATGACCACAGAAAGGTCCTTATATAAAACTACTGACCTCTAAAACTCAAAATGACTGTTGCATTTATATTTAATAGTAATCTTATATGTCATCTGATCCACAAATAGGCAAACATCCCAGTGTCCTGCCACATAACTTCCGACAAACGTTTCTATACCCAATGTTTCTAATTTTTAAAAAAGCAAATATTAGTAATTATATTGCATTGAAATATATTAAGTACCATCTATTACACAAAATATTTGACATTCGTACCATGAACTCTCCAGGTTGGTTTCATTTGCTGTCTTAACACAGACAGATTGTTGTAGGCGAGAACAGCAGCATCTAATGCATTTACTCCCTCCCAGGGATAAGCAGCAGCGTGAGATGCTTTTCCATAGTATTTCACAGTTACACTAGGAAATAAAACATCATTTGGAATTATTATTTTTTTCAATATCATTAAAGTAAGAAAAGCCAAGGAGTTACGATTACCCAACTAGTATTCAAATTAATTCATACTGCTAGAATTTTCGTTTGCAAATCATTTGTAGCCATTACAGCAATTTTCGTAGTTTAGCTGTCGTTTATTATTATGTAATACAGTGACTGAAACAAAGAAGGCATTCCAAAAAAAGAGAGAAAAAGAGAAACTGATCAATCGACCTCCTATGCAAATTGAATTTATACACAATTACCTTCAAACAAGTATGCAATACTGTGTTAGGTGCTGAATTTACAAACATGAAGACTCATGTCCCCTTCTAGACTTCATGTGGTAGTTCTATACCAAATGTCTGCAAAAACTCAGATAATTCTGTCTTAAGGGTGGGGGAAGGTGACATTTGAAATAGGTTAGGACAGTGGTCGGCAAACTGCGGCTAGCGAGCCACATGCGGTTTGCCACTCTGTTGACTAATGAGTTTGCCGACCACTGGGATAGGGGCTTAATCACAAGTAACAACAACAGCCTGTAATTATTGGAATCGAGAGTCTAGGTCAGTGGTGGGCAAACTCATTAGTCAACAGAGCGGCAAACCGTGGCTCGCGAGCTGCATGTGGCTGGCGAGCCGCAGTTTGCCGACCACTGGAGGACAACCTCTAAAAATCAGATTAGCGCGACTGGTGTAGCTCAGTGGCTGAGCGTCCTCCTATGAACCAGGAATTCATGGTTTGATTCCCGGTCAGGGCACATGACCAGGTTTTGGACTTGATCCCCAGAAGAGGGCAGGCAGGAGGCAGCCCATCAATGATTCTCTCTCACTGATGTTCTATCTCTTGCTCTCTCTCCCTTCCTCTCTGAAATCAGTAAAAATACATTTCTCTAAAAAAAGAAAGAAACCAGATTACTCTCAGACAGTTCAAAATAGAACATATGTCAACATATTGTTTGCTATTCTTATGCTTTTTAGGCGTTATTTTAATAGTCCAATTATGGACATCATATTAAATCTCAATTAGAAGAGGCTTGCCAAGTACGAGTCAATTAAAATCAAGTAAGACATCACATCATTATCTTGCGATTTACTTCTTAAAGGTATAGATATGGAGTTTTAGTCTCCAGTTAAGACAGAAAAATATTCTAGAGACATAGAGGAAAGACGATGTGAAGAGACAGAGAGAGGAGGCCATGTGAAGACAGAGTCTGGCAGAGATCAGAATTAGGCGGCCACAAGCCAGGGACTGTCTGGGGCTACCAGAAGCTGGAAGAGGCAGGAAAGGTCCTCCCCACTACAGGTTTTAGAAGGACCTTGGCCCTGTCACCTGATTTCAGACTTCACGTCTCCAGAACTTTAAGACAATACATTTCTGTTCCTATTAAAAAAAAAAAAAAGATGTAAAAGTATTCTAATAGTCCGTTTTCCACTAAGAGGTTTATTCCAACTTGATTACTTACTCATGTTCAGCCACATCAGGGAGATAAGCAGCATTCTCTTGGGATGGATGGGCCATGAAAACAACATCAAGGTTTTTAAAAGCCCCGGCTTCAATTAAATCAATTTTGCCACCACCTTCTTCCTCTGCAGGGGTTCCCAGGACAATTACCTAGAAGGAAATACCTGTGTCAGAACAAAATAAAAAATCCTAGTAGGAAAATACCAAACAAGCTCTCTTGCATACGTATTCCCAATCTTTACGTCTTTTAGTTTATGGACATAATTATTCATAAGCACTTTTCCAGTCACTTATTAGTTCTTCTCACAACCACCCTGTGTGGTAGGTGAGTGATCTGTAACACCATTTCAGAGAAGGTGGTCTGGAGGTATAGGGGGAAGTGCCTTGCCCCACATCACAGAGCAAGTCTTCAGGGAGAGCTGGGATGAAGTCCAGACCTGTTTCTTATTGAGCTACCTCATGAAAAGATCTTAATTCATTAACCATTCATGAAGAACACTAAATAAATCTTAAGACCATGGTTAGGAATGGCCAACTATTACACAAACTTACTAGTTCTTTTCTATCAGTTCAACCAGGCAGATTTATTGGTCACCAAACACCTAATTAAACAAAAGAGAACTTTGCAGAATAAGCATTTTATTTTGATATCTCAGTTTAACTTCTTCAAACAACTCTTAAAGCAAAGAAAAATTATCTATAAGCAGCGAATAGACATTCAAGATCACGTATCAGGACACAAAGAACAAGGTGGAACAAGTCTTGGTCTGCAAGGGGAATCGACCTAAGTTTCATTTTCAGGTAGGACAGATAACCTGGCTAAAAACTCAGCTAACCATTCAAAATCAGAACTGTGCACATCTCCCAAAGTCTGGCTTTCTGTAGAAGTTACAAAGCACCCAAACTCTTAAATTAGGCTGCTTTAAACTCTTAACCCTTGACAAGTTAAATGTGATGACTTCAAATGTGTTGACTTCTATGAAATTGTCACAAACCCAGTTAAAGCTAAATCTCTCCAGTGTTTCATGTAATGGCAAAGAATACCCCACCCCAAACAAAACGAAAGCCTAACCAGATGCCAAAACAAGGCCCCAGAGCAGAAAAACGAAGGCTGTTAAACAGAAGTCACAAAAGATGGAAATGCTACAATAAAAGTAAAAGGTTACTGACATTGGAAAAAAAAGGGCTAAAGAAGAAAGTAAAACATTAGTCTTCCCCTTACCCTGAATGGCAATGACTGCATCTTAGCTCACAGAATAAATATACCATCAGGAAAAACGGAGTGACACAGGATTACACTTGCCCGACGACCAACATAAACGACATTCCCCCGTTTACAGAACTGAGGTATTTCTTAAAAACATGAAATAAACGTTAGGACTCAAAGATCAACTCCATCTATGTAGTTGTGTGTGTGTATATTTCTAGAGGTTTGGTAGTTGTAACGACTGATAATATCTACCCGAAAATTAATGCTTCAAGCCCTGCCGGCCCAGCGGGTGTGGCTCAGTGGTTGAGCGTGAACCTATGAACCAGAAGGTCACGGTTGGATTCCAGGTCAGGGCACATGCCCAGGTTGCCTGGGTTGCCCACTCATCCCCAATGTGGGGCGTGCAGGAGGCAGCCAATCAATGATTCTCTCATCATTGATGTTTCTCTCTCCCTTCCTCTTTGAAATCAATAAAAATATGTTTAAAAAACAAACAAAAAAACCCAATGATTCAAATTACAACTCCTATGACTGCCATAAACAGAAGATTTGGGGGGAGCCTAATGAAGAGGGGCTGTAGGTTTCCCTACAATAACCTCTTCCAAGAGACTGCACAACCTTGTCAGCAAATTGCAGCGGCTACAGTTACCAAAAATAAACCTTAATGAAAACCAGGCTTGGTTCTAAGTCCTTTCGTAAGGGAGAACCCACTCAATTCTTTACAAATACTTAAGCGGCAACAAAACCCAATACTCTGCAAAGCGTAGATAGGTCGGCAACTCATTAAGTTTTACCCAGGGTCTCTGCCTTCGTACCAAGGCGAGGCTGGGAAGTCGAGCACTGTTCCTACACCTGCCCGGGGGTGGAAGGACACAGGTGCGCGCGGAATGCGTCGGGTCCTGCCATTCCCAGGTCGGTACCGACCGGGGCAGGTGATGGAG
Source organism: Corynorhinus townsendii (assembly GCA_026230045.1). Lineage (NCBI taxonomy): Eukaryota > Metazoa > Chordata > Mammalia > Chiroptera > Vespertilionidae > Corynorhinus > Corynorhinus townsendii. The sequence goes on from JAPDVU010000004.1 coordinate 54,328,887, forward strand.
TTCCGCGCCGGGTCCCACCTCACCTTCACCGGCGGAGGCGGCCCGGGGAGGGTCTCCAGAGCCCCCTTCACGCCCAGCGCGGCCGCCGCCCCGACCTCGGCGATTAGGTTATGGCCGCAGGCGTGCCCGATGCCGGGGAGCGCGTCATACTCGCAGAGAAAGCCCAGGTGCAGCGGGCTCGCTGCCGACCGGACCCTCGGCGGCTCCCACTCGGCGCGGAAGGCCGTGGCCAGCTGGTAGTGCGGGTGCACCGTCCAAGAGGCGGCCGGTGGCTCGCACTGGAAGAAGCGCGTCAGCACGCCGTGGGCACGGTGCTCCTCGTAGGCCAGCTCGGGTTCGCTCCAGATCGCGCGGCTCAGGGCCCCCAGGCGCTCCGCCGCCTCGTCTATGCGCTCCGCGGCGCGCAGCTTCAGCAGCTTCAACTCGGAGGCGCCGCCGCAGGCGCCCCCATCTACAGGTCGCTCCTCTCCAGGTCTCATCGTGCCCGGAGCGGTGACCCGTCGACACTCCTCTCCAATACTACTTGGATCTTCCCCTCCTAGCGCACCCCGCGCCTGCGCACGCTCCGAGGCCGCGAGAACGGGTGAGGCGTGCGCCGCCGGCTCCGCATCTTGCCGCAGACCGGTCCCCCTTCCTCCGGACCCCGCCTCCCGCGCCTCGTGGGGAACGTGGTCCGCCCCTTCTGCAGCTCGCAGGTGCTCCGCCCCGGGGCGGTGAGCGCTGGGAAGAACTGGGGCTCAGGAACTCATCTCCCTTCTCCTTAGCAGCCCAGATAACCGAATTAACTCCAGAGTTATTATTACTTTTCCGTTGTTGCTTATTTCCCACAACAGCGGAATGAGACCAGTTTTATTGGTTAACAGACATCGGAGAAAGACCAAGTGGAATGTAGCCCCCTGAAAAACGCCACCCGCCTTTCTAGAACAGTACCTGTAATAAAAATTTATACAAGGTTTTTAGTTCATAAAACTATACAAAGAACACTGGTCTGCAGATTCTATATACTTAAGTATTCGGTATTGCCTCCCACCCTCCACTTTCTTTTCCTTGAGGTTGCCGTGTTATTTAAAAGCTGCAACTACTGTCTATGAAGTATAGTTTTCTCATTAGAATAAAAACAGGAATAGAGCAAGTGTCTAGTATAGCAGCTGGAATGTAGACAGCACATACGTATTAGCTAGTGTAGTCTATTTGAGTAAAGTAAAACTAAGAATTTTAAATGAGTTTTTTTTAAAAGCCCAAATCAGAGAGTTAGTAGAAGATTTATGGTCATAATTATTCATATTATTTTGTTGATTTGGATGCTTGTTTTGATCAGCAATAGCTTTGAAAGAACATATGACTGGTTTCGTTTATAACTTTGATGCTGAAATCAAGTAACATGATATGTGCAGCTGGTCTTCACATAACTGGGTTCTAAGTTACCCAATGAAGAAATTCAAGAAGCCATACTGTTGTTTTTCTCCAGAGTGAAACACAAAGTCTGAAAATTGTCCTTGATGCCATGCCTACTAATAGTGCTAGGGGCAGAAATAGAATATTGGGGACTACAGTTATAAGAAATATTAATCATGCTCTGCTAACCTTGACTGCTTTGTACTAATTAAAGAAAGCACATTCTAACCTGGACAGGAGTTGTGTGCAACCTCCTCCCCCCACCTGGGGCTCAACCTTGCCCCTGGGACCTGGAGTCAACCTTGGACTTCCGTCCATTCTCATTCACCAGTGCTTTGGTAGGAAGAGTAAATCAAAGATTTCTTTACTTTGGAGAAGCAACATTATTTCTGACTGAAATACTAGCCAAGTTTATGAAATGAAACTGGATATTATTTTGGGCTTCAGATTCTTTGGCAAGATAGACTAATAAGATTTGTTTGTTTGTTTTTAATTAGGATAAAATAAGGTAATAAAACAAAATCCCCAACACAAACTTGCAAAGCATGACCTAAATGAGAAGAAAAAAAACGTTTGAGCCTGGCTGGCATGGCTCAGTGGTTGAGCTTTGACCTAGGAACCAGGAGGTCAGAGTTGGTTTCAGGCGCAATCCCCAGAGTGGGGCATGCAGGAGGCAGCCAAACAGTGATTCTCATCATTGATGTTTCTAGCTCTCTCCCTCTCCTTTCCTCCCTCAAATCAATAAACATATTTTTTAAAAATATTTTGAGACATGGAAAAATAAATGAAGTGAAAAAATAAAATTTCATTTATTTTTCCATGTCTCAAAAGGGAAGAGCAAAGGCAAATAGAAGGTGCTAGGGGTGGGAAAGAAATAAGGCTTTAAAATTACTAGTATTTCATCCATGGAGACAATGCAGATATTTCACCAGAAAATACAGAGCGTGCGCGTGCACACACACACACACACACACACAAATTTACATCAACACTTTCAAAAATATAGAAAAAGGAAGTATTTCCAAAATTACACACAAATCTTGCCAATTATCTTTTCAGTTAAAAATTAAAAATTTTTGGAACCTGAGCAATTTCCTCCAGAACCATCCCCTGGCACTGCATGACTTGGGGGCTGCCACTGCCTGCACACAGAGAAAGCAAAATACAGTGTCACCTTAGGATCTTGATTGTTCACAACCTTCCCCTAGCCTCCTGCACCCAAAATACTTACAGGTAACTCCAGAAATATAGCTCTTTAACTGTTTCAGGTACCCTATAGGTAGCACATTGAGAAATTACTTCTGGGGTAAGGTGTTAAAAAAAAACTGGCTGTCATTTTTCAGAAAGCAGCAAACTAAGAGAGTAGGTTAGCTGAAAAGTGAATTTTGATCAGGGGTGAAGGGACACAGAGGAATTGTGTACACATTGTTAAGGAATTAAATTTTATCTAGACAATGGCTATCGGATATTATTAAGCCCGGGAGAGGTAAAACCAGGTTTTTTTTCTGGAAGAATAATTAATGACCACATGGAGGATGAATCAGAAACAGAGAGATTTTGGTCTGAGACAAGCTAAAAGGTTCTTGCAAAGTCTTAGGATTCCAGAAACATTCCACAGGCAGAAGTGACCAGACTTGATGCCTGATTGAATGTGTTTGCAGGGAGGGGAGGGGGGGCACGTGATGGAGAAAAGGAGGAAAGATGACTGAGGTTTTTAGTGTGAACAGTTGGGTGGATGGTAAAGTCATCAAACAAAATATGGGCAATGGGACAGTTAGTGGCAAATTGATGGATGTGTGATAGTCATGTGGAGAGGAGGTGATACCCGCCATCTAAGAGACTAGAAGTAGTGATAAGGAAAGTGGAGGAGATAAAGAAACTGTGTTTTTGCCATGTCAGTGTGGCTCAGTGGCTGAGTGTCGTCCTATGAACCAGGAATTCAGGGTTTGATTCCCGGTCAGGGCACATGCCCAGGTTGTGGGCTCGATCCCCAGTTTGGGTGTGCAGGAGGCAGCCAGTCAATGATTCTCTCTCATCATTGATGTTTCTATCTCTCTTTCCATCTCCCTTCCTCTCTGAAACCAATAAAAAATTGTTAAAAAAAGAAATTGTTTTCACATTATCTACTATGCATGATGATTATAGCAAGGGGAGAATTAAACCACCCAGGGAGTGAATGACTAGGGAGGAAAAATTTAAGCTGAGGAAGAAATTCTGGAAAACAAAAACAAAGGGATTGATTTCTTTTTGTATGTATATATGTATCACATCTTCTTTCTTCATCTATTGATGGACTCTTAGATTGCTTCCATATCTTGGCTATTGTAAATAAGTCAGACAGAGAAAGACAAATACCATATAATTTCAAAATAAATGAACAAAACAGAAACAAGCTCATAGATATAGAGAACAAATTGGTGGTTGCCAGATTACAAGGGGATTTGGGGGTATGGGTAAAAACGGCAAAAGGGATTAACAAGCACAAATTGCCAGTTATCAAAGTAGTCACAGAGATGGAGAATATAGCATAGGGAAAATAGTCAATAATATTGTAATAACTATGTATGGTGTTAGATGGGTACTAGACTTATCAGGGTGATCACTTCTTAACTTAATATAGATGTCTAATCACTATATTCTACACTTGAAACTAAGATAATATTGTGTGCCCACTGTAATTAAAAATAAATTAAAAAACAAAAACAAAGGGATTGAGCAAAAATGTCTGACAGAAGTGTGTTTCTTTGGTGTAAGGTTTTATTACTACGTTCTGTATAGATATCTTTGAACGGCCCACGAGGTGAAGGCAGCTTTTTTAAAGCCTGGGATGTCCTGGTACTCAGTTACTTGAGGCTCCCTTTGGCTTCCCTCCCTCTTGGCAGTGCGATCAGATGCTCTGCTGACCATAGCTGTTCCTGAAATGAGGACAGTGAGGTTCTTGCAGGGGACAGGCTTTGTCTTTGCACTGGTTCCCTGGGGCTTGTATATGACAACACTGCTGTGCTAGATGAGAATACTTCTCTCCTGAGGTTATGCTTCGGGAAAATGAGGAGAACTTTCATTGCTCCCCTGCAGTTATTGATACATTTAGATCTTGGAACCAATCCTGTGTTTGAAGGTCTTTTAAGAGATGCCTCTCTCAATGTGTACACCTTGACCGTGGTTAATTATCACCTTTACTATGGATTCACTTCTCAAACTTCTTTGGTCATTTTGATGCTACATATTTTAAGGTTGCTAGCAGGAATGGATGGCATAGATGGCCAGAGAGTGCTTAAAATTCTTAAGATGCTTTATAAAAGATGTAGTAATTAAGTCATTAATAAAAAAATGTCTGGTCTAAAATTAATAAACATCTAGTAATTGGAGGCATGATGGAAGATGAAACAGGAAGCAAACTAGAAATTTTCAATAAAACTGATTAGGAAAATACTGTTACAACATTCAGAAGGTCTTGTGCATTAAGTGCCTTTCCCCTTTTGTTTTGCTACAGTGTATGAGACCAAAACAAATAAGGAAAGAGGAGACAATAGAGGAAACTTCCAGCTGATCAGAAAAGATAGGAAAGCCAACTTAAGTGTTTCTTACCAGTTAACATTTAAAAATATGTACTTTAAAAAAATATTATTATTGATTTCAGAGAGGAAGGGAGAAAGAGATAGAAACATCAATGACAAGAGAGAATCATTGATTGGCTGCCTCCTGCACACCCCCTACTGGGGACTGAGCCCACAACTGGGCATGTGCCCTGATTGGGAATTGAACCACAACCTCCTGGTTAGTTAATATGACAAAAATAAGCCTCTGACAGGTAGTTATATTAAAAATGGGGCAGTGTTAGTTGGTTCAATGGCTGGAGAGAAGTGCTCATTGGGTATAAAATTTCAGTTTTGCAAGATGAATAAGTCTTAGAGATCTACTGTACAGCATAGGGCCTATAGTAGACAATATTAAAAGATTGCTAAGAGAGTAGATCTTATTTTGGGTGTTCTTATCACAAAAATAATAATAATAAAGAGGACAGGAGGATATTTTGGAGGCTATGGATATAGTAAATAAAGTGAGAAGGAAAGGCCCTCTTTATCTCCTGAAAGCTGATAGAGCTAGTGCTGCTACTAGCTACATGTGGTTGCTGGGGAGTTGAAATGTGGCTAGTATGACTAAGTCATAAAATTTTAAATTTTACTTTAGATGTAAATAATCACATGTAGTTAGTGGCTACAGTACTGGACAGTGCAGACATAGAATATTTCCATTGTCATAGGAAGGTCTATTAGACAGTACTGAGCTGGAGGTTAAACCAGACTCTGTTTTGCAAGAGTATACTGACGTGAACTTCCTTCAGGAGGGCACATAAAGTCTGCTTGTTTCTCTGTATAATTTAGTAGCCATTGATGGTCATTGCCTAGATCCATGATTTCATTCAAGGTTACAAAATTGTAATATTCTCTGTCATTACTTCTTTGTTTTATTGACTGAAATACTTATAGAAATAAAATTTCCCGAGGGAATCCAAGATGGCGGCATAGGTAAACACCTAAACTGCTGCCTCGCACAACAATTTCGAAACTACAACTAATAAGACAAAACGTCTATCACCCCACGGGAAAGCTGGCTGAGTGGAAGTTCTACAACTAGAAGGAAAGAGAAAAGAGCATTGAGACGTGCACGAGCGCTGAAAAGCTGAGGTACAGAGGTGCGTGATCTGGGCTGGCAGCAGGCATTGCTTTTTTCAACCCGAAGGGAGACAAGCCCCGGATTACTCTGAAATCCAGTCTCTGAGGAGACACGGGGGACCCAAACTCCTACGGGGAGAAGCTGGACTGTCTGCCAGTGAGGGTGGCTTGCTTGCAGAGCTGCGCACAGGAATAATTGTTTACTGCACTGGGGCACGGGACTCGCGGATGCCGGTGGGGACACAGAGCTGGCTAACTAGCAGCCATTGCTGTTTGCCACGCCCTAGCCTAGTGACACCCTGAGACCCCGCCCTGCACAACCTACAAACCCACCCAAGCTCCAAGCAGCGGAGTTAGCATAAGAAAGGCCTGCCCTATCGCAGCTTAACCTAGCAAACTTGCAGCCCGGGTCAGACAGCTCCAAAACTTCCAAACCCCAAGCAAAGAGGAGAAAACTGTAGCACTCACTGTAGCCCCTGCTGGGTGGCCTCAGACAGTAGCTGACCTGCACCCTATTGGAGATCCAGAAGCCAGTGTACCTAGTGGTCAGTGTGAGACACCAGATTTCAACTCCTCACATCCATAAGTGACACATTCAAGAGGCAGACTCAGTGAGCACCAAAGCCCCACTGAAACAAGTCCTGCCCCATAAGCATGTCTTCAGCGTAGCAGTTCTTCCATTATAGACACAGCGAGTGCTCACAGCTAATTGGCCTGGAGGTCAATTCCTCCCAGTGTACCAACAGCAATTAAGGCTTAACTACACCAAGACTTTGCACTCAGCCCACAAAGGGGTGTACCAAGAGCATCCACCTCTGTGATTGAGGAGGCTGAGCTACTGCCCCCTATAGATCACCTACCACACAAAGCTACTCCATCAACACAGGGAAGCAGCCAAAATGTGGAGACAAAGAAACATGTCACGAATAAAAGAAACGGAGGAAAGCAAACTACTGGATGACATAGAGTTCAGAACCACATTTATAAGGTTACTCAAGAATCTTCTTAAAACCGCTGAGAAACTTGATGAGACCTTTAAGGATATTAATAAGAATGCCAAGAAAATGGAAAAGGATCAGTCAGAAATGAAGCATACACTGTCTGAAATAAAGAATATACAGAAACTCAACTGTAGATCAACGTACCCCAAGAATCAAACCAAAGATCTGAAATATGTGGAAACAAAAAACATCCAACCAGAAAAACAAAAAGAAAAAAGAATCCAAAAATATGAAGATAGTGTAAGGAGCCTCTGGGACAACTTTAAGCGAACCAACATCTGAATTTTTGGGGTGCCAGAAGAAGGGAGAGAGCAAAATATGAAAACCTATTAGAAGAAATAATGACAGAAAACTTTCCCTACCTGGTGAAAGAAATAGACTTACAAGTTCAGGAAGCGCACAGAACCCCATACAAGAGGAATCCAAAGAGGACCACACCAAGACACATCATAATTAAAATGCCAAGGGCAAAAGACAAAGAGAGAATCTTGAAAGCAGCAAGAGAAAAACGGTTAGTTACCTACAAGGGAGTACCCATACGACTGTCAGCTGATTTCTCAACAGAAACTATGCAGGCCAGAAGGGAGTGGCAAGAAATATTCAAAGTGATAAACAGCAAGAACCTACAACCAAGATTACTCTACCCAGCAAAGCTATCATTCAGAGTTGAAGGTCAGATAAAGAGCTTCACAGACAAGAAAAAGCTAAAGGAGTTCATCACCACCAAACCAGGATTACATGAAATGCTGAAGGGTATTCTTTAAGAAGAAGAGGAAGAAGAAGAAAAAGGTAAAGATAAAAATTATGAACAACAAAATGACATCAAATACATACCTACCAACAAGTGAATCTAAAAATCAAGTAAATAAAAAATCTGAAGAACAGAATGGACTGGTGAATATAATAGAATCAGGGACATAGAAAGGGAGTGGACTGATAATTCTCAGGGGAAGCAGGTGTGAGGGGTGCGGGAAGAGATTGGACAAAAATCTTACTCCTATGGATGAAGACAGTGGTGGGGGGTAAGGTCATGGGGTGGGGTGGGGAATCAGGTGAAGGGGAGCTATGGGGGAAAAAAAAAAGAGGAACACCTGTAATAATCTGAACAATAAAGATTTATTTAAATAAAATAAAATAAAATATATTTGAGAAAAAAAGAAAAAAAAAAGAAATAAAATTTTCCTCATCAACCATATGGGTTACCAGGAGGTGTGTTTGTACAGAAAAGTTAGGATCAAAAGGTAATCAACTAGGTTTATTTTTTAGTATAATTATGAATTTATACAATTAAAAGTATTTTATATTTTACTTAATTGCACTTATTCTTATTGATGCTCAACTTGTCTTCTCTTTCGTCAGTATTGTCTTTTAGATCCTTTAACATGACTCCAGAAGCCTTTGATAGCGTCTTTCTTTCTGATATGACAAGATATTTCTTACTCTTCCAAAGTTATGATTCCCTTTACGAAAATATGATATTTAAAGACCATAGCCTAGGCTCTAAAGGTGCCAAATGCTACTGGACTGGTCATTGTTTCTAAGCCGTTTCAGTAGACAAAGTTAAGAAATATCCTTTTTTTTAAAAAAAAAATTGAGAAATAATTGACATATAACACTGTATTAATTTTAATTGTAGAGCAGGTCCTGGAATAACATCGTTTCCTTGTTTCAATCAACTTCATTTCATTATAATGTTAATCAGATGCTATAGGAACTTAACTCTTGATCATGTCCATTAGCCTGTGATGAAACTGGTTTTGTTATGTGTTGTTTCACTTAAAGTTGCAGAACCTATGGATACAAGTGAGGACTCACTGTACAAAATAATTTGATATATGTATATAATACAGAATGATTACCACAGGAAGTATAGTAAAAATTCATCACCACACATAGTTACACATTTTCATTTTCTTGTGATGAGGACTTTTAAGACCTACTCTCATGGCACCTTTAAATTACACATTACGGTATTGTTAACTATAGTCACCATACTGTACATTATATCCCAGGATTTATTTTCTTATAATTGGAAGTTTATATCTTTTGATCAGCTTCACCCATTTTGCTCACCCCTCCCTTTCTCACCACACCCCAACCTCGCCTCTGACAACCAACAGTTTGCTGTGTCTACGAGCTTCAATTTTTAAAATTTGTTTTTTATTATTTATTGATTTTAGAGAGGGAGGAAGAAAGAGAAAGAGAGAGAAACATCAATGTGAGAGAGATACATGGATCTGATTTGTTGCCTTCTTTACTGGCTCCAACCACGGATTGGACTTAGGTATGTGCCCTGACTGGGAATTGAATCTGACACCTTCCAGTGCATGGATGACACGCCAACAAACTGAGCCACACAGGCCAGGGCTTTTTATTTCCTAGGTTCCAGATATCAGTGCGATTATACAGTATTTGTCTTACTCTGTATGACTTAAGAAACATTTTTTTAAAGGGAAAAATATATCACATGCAAGAACCTTTTAATTGATCTGCTTATACCAGTCTCTACTTGTACCATACTTCCTATTCATCTTTGGCATTTCTGTCAGAATCATCCTTATAAAACACAGATCTGATCTTCCTAATCCCCTGCTTAAAAACTTTTGATGGAGTCCCATTACCAAAAGAATTAAGCCAAAGCTCCTTGGCATGGTATACATATAGAGCCTCTCAAAACTTAGCTCCTACCCTCCATCCCAACCCTGTTAGCATTCATTCTTCCTTCCCCTATAGTTCAGCACATCATACTACTTTCGGGGCTTAATCACAAGAAAAACAACAGCCTGTAATTATTGGAATTGAGAGTTCACTGTGCTTTTGCTCATCTAGTTTACTTTCCCTCAAATGCCATGTGTTCTTTTTCTATTTCTTGGTATTTATATTCATCCTTCAACAAATAGCTCAGATATCAATTTTCTCTAAAATGACTTTCAGTCTCCCATTACCATAGAGAACTAATCTGTTTCCATCATACTCTACATAGCACTCTGAAATATCTTTATGTAGCACTAATGAAACTGTATAATAATGATTTGTTTACATGCATGTCTCTTTTGAATTAGAATGTCTCCCAAAAGTACAGTGCACTTACCATTGATGATGGTACTATCCATAGTTTTATATGTTACACGGATGAAGCATTAAATATTGAATTGCATAGTATAAGTTACTCCCCTTTTACATTAGGGAGAAAGTTTTAGTTTGGTCCTAGGATAGCTTTAGTAGCTTCCTGTTGTGTGATTAATTTCACTTTTTTAAATTGAATTCATTGGGATGACATTGGTTAAAAAATTATACTGGTTTCATGTATACAATTCTACCATACATCACCTGTATATTGTATTGTGTTTACCACCCCAATACTTTCCCCTTTAGAAGAAAGAGCAGAGAATCCAAGATGGCGGCATAGGTAAACACATAAACTTCTGCCTCGCACAACAATTTCAAAATACAACTAAAAGACAAAACGTCTATCACCCAGAACCACAGGAAAGCTGGCTGAGTGGAAGTTCTACAACTAGAAGGAAAGAGAAAAGAGCATTGAGACGTGCACAAGCGCTGAAAAGCTGCGGTATGGAGGTGTGCGAATCGGGCTGGCAGAGAGCGACTAGGTGTGCTGCTTTTCTCAACCCAAAGGGAGACAAGCTCCCAATTACTCTGAACTCCAGTTTTTGGGGAGATGCTGGGGACCCAAACTCCTATGGGGAGAAGCTGGACTGTCTACCATTGGGTCGGAAAGTGAGGGTGACTTTCTTGCAGAGGTGTGCCCAGCAATCATTGTTTACTGCACTGGGGCACGGGACACAGGGACTTGGAAACTGGCAGCCATCGCTGTTTGCCACGCCCTAGCCTAGTGACTCTCTGAGACCCCACCCCACACAATCTACAAACCCACCCAAGCTCCACACAGCGGCTTTTGCATATAAATGGCCTGCCCTATCGCAGCTTAACCAAACAAACTTCAGCTCTGGTCAGACAGCTCCAAAACCTCCAAACCCCAAGCAAAGAGGAAAAAACTGTAGTTCTCGCTGTACCTCCTGCTGGGTGGCCTCAGTCAGTAGCTGATCTGCACCCCATTGGAGATTCAGAAGCCAGTGCATCTAGTGGTCAGTGTGAGACGACACCAGATTTCAACTACTCACATCCATAAGTGACACATTCAAGAGGCAGACTCAGTGAGCACCAAGGCCCCACTGAAACAAGTCCTGTCCCATAAGCGTGTCTCCAGCACAGCAGTTCTTCCATTATAGACACAGCGGGTCCTCACAGCCAATTGACCTGGAGGTCAATTCCTCCCAGCGACACCAACAACAATTAAGACTTAACTACAACAAGGTTGTGCACACAGTCCACAAAGGGGTGCACTAAGAGTGTCCACCTCAGGTAACTGGGAGGCCGACCCACTGGGCCATATAGGGCACCTAGCACACAAAGCCACCCTACCAACTCAGGGAAGCAGTGAAAATGCGGCAACAAAGAAAAAGATCACAAATGAAAGAAATGGAGGAAAACAAACAACTGGATATAGAGTTCAAAACCACAGGTATAAAGTTTTTTAAGAATTTCCTAGAAAAGGCCGATAAATTTAACGAGACCCTCGAGGATATGATAAAGGACCAACTAGAAATTAAACATACACTGACTGAAATAAAAAATATTATACAGAGACCCAACAGCAGACTAGAGGAATGCAAGAATCAAGTCAAAGATTTGAAATACAAAGAAGCAAAAAACACTCAGCAGGGAAAGCAAAAAGAAAAAATAATCCAAAAATTTGAAGATAGTGTAAGAAGCCTCTGGGACAACTTCAAGTGTACCAACATCCGAAAACATCCGAATTATGGGGGTGCCAGAAGAAGGGAGAGAGCAAGATACTGAAAACGTATTTGAAGAAATAATGACTGAAAACTTCCTCCACCTGGTGAGAGAAATAGACTTACAAGTCCAGGAAGCACACAGAACCCCAAACAAAAGGAACCCAAAGAGGACCACACCAAGACACATCATAATTAAAATGCCAAGGGCAAATGACAAAGAGAGAATATTAAAAGCAGCAAGAGAAAAACAGTTAATTACCTACAAGGGAGCACCCATACGATTGTCAGCTGATTTCTCAACAGAAACTATGCAGGCCAGACGAGAGTGTCAAGAAATATTCAAAGTGATGAATAGCAAGAACCTACAACCAAGATTACTCTACCCAGCAAAGTTATCATTCAGAATTGAAGGTCAGATAAAGAGCTTCACAGATAAGAAAAAGCTAAAGGAGTTCATTACCACCAAACCAGTATTATATGAAATGCTGAAAGGTATTCTTTAAGAAGAGGAAGAAGAAAAAAGTAAAGATAAAAATTATGAACAACAAATACATATCTATCAACAAGTGAATCTAAAAATCAAGTGAATTAAAAATATGAGGAACAGAATAAACTGGTGAATATAATAGAATCAGGGGCATAGAATGGGAGTGGATTGATAATTTACTCTCAGGAGTAAAGGGGTGTGGGTACGGGAAGAGACTGAACAAAAATCATACACCTATGGATGAGGACAGTGGTGGGGAGGTAAGGGCAGAGGGTGGGGTGGGAACCGGGTGGAGAAGAGTTGTGGGGGGAAAAGGAAAAACAATTGTAATAATCTGAATAATAAAGATTTATAAATAAATAAATAAATGAAAGAGCGGGTCGCAGGATTTGAAACTTTGTAGATCAAAGTAATTGGTCAGAATTTGTATGTTCTCTTTCCACATGATATTTGGTTTAAAAAAGCTCTTTTAACGTAAAAGTGAGCTACTTAAAAAATTAGTAAGTATATTATGGCAAAAACCTCATAGGATATATAAAAATGACTTAAATATGGGAAATATTGGGCTAGGTCCTTCAAAATTAGGAGGCATGCATAACTTTTTTTCATTCCCAGTTCCTTGTGCTATGTTTAACAACAGCACAGCATCACTAAACTGTTGTCAAATTAAATTAGGAAGAAACACCCACCTCCAAATTCTCAAGACCCAATGTCATTTTAAATTAATTTATTTTTTCTTCTTTTTTCCAATGTCATTTTTAGTGACAGGCCTTCTCTAAACTAACTTTATTGAAAAAGCTAATAGTATCCATTATTACCATATAAATGAACTTTAAAATTATTTGCTATAGCTACAGTGAAAGAAATCAAATTCATAAGAAGGTACACCACAGATTCTCCAACTGGGTTGTGTGGAATGATGTCTAATAAACCAAAGTGCAGGGGCAATAGAAGGATGCTTACAATTCATTCTGTACAACCACATCACTTTTCATCTTCAAGGTCATGGTACCTTTAAAAAAAGGGTACACTAGAGCAGCTCTTACTTGAGGAGAGCTAGCACCATCTGTTGGAGAGTGGATTCATAGCATAAGGTGATATTCACTATCAGGATATATAAAAATGACTTAAATATGGAAAAAAATCATTAATCTCTAATTTTTACCTTCAAAATACTTTTCATCACACAAATTTCAAGACACTCATGCATACCCAAATACAACTGAATTTTTGATCAGTTCTAGTTCTCCCCTTATGACAGTAAAAAACAAGTTAATGAATTTAAAACATACTAGTCTTTCATGATTTGACACCTTAATTAGACTTGATAATTAGCCTACTTATGTCCATTTAAGAAATGGAAGAAAAGTTAGTTATGCTATGCAGCCACTTACACTATAGTATTGCTTTAGAATAACAAATATGTGTTGCTTGGTCTTATAAACCACCCTCTAAACATTAATAAAAATATTTTATGTACTTTAGTAATAACCCAGAAACAGTAATTTTCTATTTTCAAACTCTTTTCCCAAAAAATCTACTGATGAAATTGAGAGGGTTGTGTTTCTTCTGTCTGCCATTTGGAATAGACGCTCCAGAGTGACAAAAAGAGTAGAAGAGGCAGGGGCTTGAATTGGAAAATGGAGAATGAGAGGGAAAGGCCCAAGTGCTTAGATTCTAAATGACAAGTCTGGATGCTCAGTGGTTAGAGAATTGGCTGTGAACGAAGGGTCACGGGCTTGCTTCTCCAAGCCAACCAATCAATGTACCTCGATGTTTCTCTCTCCTCCACCCCATCCTCTCCCTTCCACTCTCTCTAAAATTATCAATAGAAAAAAATATATATCCTAGGGTGAGAACTAAAAAATTCCCACCATTCACACATCATCTGTTCCTAACAGCCAATCATGACATCCTCATAGCTCCAGGACCACCAGCAGCAGATGATCCTCTTTCTGACATGACATATGGTTAGAAGGTCAACAGCTGCTGTATGCCACTTTATTCACCTCATTCACTAAGTAGGCATTTTATCATCTTCACAAGAAGGGTGAGTACAGTACAGTAATGAGAGCAAATTCACAAAACTTCTATTACAGTCTATTTTATTATTAGCTACTAGTGGTCTGGTGCATGGATTCATGCACATCTAAAGGAAATTAATTGGAATAAATCTCTCTATATAAAACCCTATTATACAAATAGACCGAATGGTGGAACAACTGAACAACCAGTCGCTATGATGTGAGCTGACCACCAGGGGGTGCGCATGGACCATGGCAGGCATCCGCCCTGGTGGGATGGTGGAGCAGGTGAACGGGGGCTCCAGACCAAGGCAGGGTGCCGGTCAGTCATCTGGGCAAGCCTCTGGTGGTTACTGAAAATTCTTTGCTCCCATGCACCACGGTCCCACCCAGCGCCTGGCGCTGGCCCCAATCACTCCACGCCATCAGCGGGTGTGAGTGGGGCCAGCGCCTGTCCGCGTGTGGGAGTGGAGGCGGCAGGAGCGGGGCTGCTGGCAGCAAGGGACTGGGGGTGCTAGGCAGGGACGCACAGGATGGGCCAAAACCGGCCCCTGTCCTCACCTCGAGGTCCACAGTTCAAGGTGCACGAATTTGTGCACTGGGCCCCTAGTATTTTAATATTGCTATTCGCCCTTTCTCTATAATAGAAGTGTCAGAGATGAAAGAAAATTAGTAAAATGTATGTGAAAATAATATATAAATTAACAAACAATAACAACATGATATAACAACAGACATGATATAAAAAACAACAAAAACATGATATAAAAACATTGATAAAAAGAATGACTGATAAATTGATTAAACTTATTCTAATATTTCCCTATATATCACATTAAGAGTAAAAACCCTTTTAGAGTGCTTGACTAATTTCCCTTGTGATGAAGTATTTGCAACTTTAACATCACACGCTCTTCAAACTTGAGAGAGAGCAACATATAACTGACCATGCCCGAAAACACGTTCAGGTAGGAATATTCCTACTCTGTATAGAGTTTGTCCTTGTGATTTATTAATACTCATCCCAAATGCTGGCATCACAGGAAACTGTCTTTGAATTAATTTAAATGCGAGGCCAATGTCAGACAGGGACAGTTGTGCCCATAGTTGGTATCCAGACATATTCTGACCACGCTGCTTTCTTTCAGCTTCCGAATGTCAAAAAGAAGAGCCAAATTCACGATCGACAATGACAGATTGAAACATACTGTGCAATTGATGCCAGTGAGAGCTTTATATGTATCCTGCATGCAGGAGTCAACATTTATTTTTAAATTGACAGTGAGCATCATATGTACCTGCCGGTCGGTTAGTCAGCCTTTTATATACATAGATGGTTGTTCATCTCTTACCATGCCTGCCAAATTTATAAATTAAACTTTATCATAGGTATAAATATATAAGAAAAAAACAGTATACATAGGGCTTGGTGCTATCCCAGGTTCCATGCCTCCGCTGGGGTCTTCGAAAGATCTTCCTCACATAAGGGGGGACTCCTCTAATGGATGAAGATTCAAAACACACACACACACACACACACACGCGCGCGCACACACACACACACACTCACACACACGCGCACACACACACACTCACACACGCACACACACACGCGCGCACACTCACACACACACTCACTCACACGCACGCACGCGCACACACACACTCACACACACGCACGCGCACACACACACACACACTCACACACACACACACACTCCTCACAGTTTGAAAGCCTAATGAGGCTCAAGACTGAAGGGACAAGGAGGCAGAAGAATCGCCGAGGTCCAGGGCTGAGAATGACGGGAAGGGAGAGGGAATGAAGGCCCCATTGCCTGGCGCTGTGACGCGGACCCCATGCTCTCTAGCCCCGGCTCACCCGCCTCAGCCCCCGGGACCCCTGGCCTCCCCCTCTCGCACCCTCTGATACCCACGGCCCCACGCAGACTCCTCGGTACCAGGCCTGCAGACCCTCCCCGGAAACCATCGGCCCCTGGACACAGGACAGCCGCCTGACCAGGCCCACTCCTCCGGGGCCTCCCACGCCGCCCTGTTCTCAGTGCCACGGAACCCTGGGCCCCGCACCGCCCCCTCCAGCATCCCCGCGGACCCCCGACTCCCGCGCGGCCCCGCCTTAGATCCCCTCGGACTGCCGACCCGGTGCCTCCCACTCCGCACCCCGCGGCCCAGGGCCAGCAGCGCCGCCCCTCCAGGCTCCCCGGCCCGGGCCCCACCCCGCGGTCCGTTCGGACAGGCTCGCGCCGTGCACCCCCCTCCCTCCCCACCACGCCCGCCTCTGCGGCTGCGCGCGGCGGGGCCGAGGCCGCGGGGAGGGGGTCGCGCGGGGGCCGGCGGAGCTGCGGTGGCGGCAGCAAGACGTGGCCACGGGCAGGCCCGGAGGGAACGGAGGACGCGGACATGTCTCGCTACACGAGGCCCCCCAACACCTCCCTGTTCGTCAGGAACGTCGCGGACGCCACCAGGTGAGCGGCGGCGGCCCCAGGTTGGGGCGCGGGGAAGAGGCGGGGTAACGGCCGCATCTCGGGGACCCGCCGGGTCTGCCCCGCGCTCTCCGTCGGCGCGGCCGCTGCTTCCCGCGAGGGCGCCCTTCCCGGGGTGGAGGGAACCCTGCGCTGCTCGGCGCCCCGGCGGGACCCGCATGACGCCGCCCGGCGGGTGCCCATCCCTCCCGGGGGACCGCGGGGCCCGGGCCGCCCCTTCCCGGCCGCCGGGGCCTCCCGCCTCCAGCCGCGAGCGACGCCGCCCCAGCGGTGGCCTGCGTTGCGGCCGCTTTGTGGCCGCGCCCGGATCCAGCCGCGCGTCCCGCCTCCGGGACGAGGAGGACCCGGCATGGGAGGACGCATTGCCGGATGATGCGCACCTTGGGCCTTGGGTTTCCTTCCCTCCGTCTGTCTACTTACAGGTGGTGCTGGTTAAATTTCATTCGTTGCTCCGTTTTGCACTATACGCAGAGGATAACTTCAGTAATGAGATTTATATGGTTTTCTTTAAAGTTCTGAATACAGTAGAAACACCCGTTATTAATGATTTGCATGGACTTCGCTGGTCGATTTTGGATGTTCTCAGTCTACCCACCACCCCTCCCAGCCCTAGAGAATTCTGTCCACATTGTGCCCACAGATCTTAACAAATAACTTCTTCCTATAGCCCTTTCTCCCTTAAGGAGCCGGAGGGGATGACTAGGGCGGGAGCAGGACTGGCTTTGCCCCCAGCCCGGCCTTCATAGAGATGCGGTGTTATCTTACTGCACGGAAGGGAAAGCTGAGCCCAGAGTTTAAATGCCTTACCCGGGCCTTCACAGACACAAATACATTGGAGCCATCTGTTGTAATCACAATTTACCTTACCGCTGAGGAGTAAATGTTAAGTATTTTTTAATTTGATCCCTACTTTTATTTTATTTTTTTAAATATATATTGTAATAATTTTTTTTACAGAGAGGAAGGGAGAGGGATAGAGAGTTAGAAACATTGATGCTAGAGAAACATCGATCAGCTGCCTCCTGCACACTCTGGAATCAAACCTGGGACCTTTGAGTCCGCAGGTCAACGCTCTATCCACTGAGCCAAACTGGTTAGGGCCCTACTTTTATATATGTCACAATTGTAGACTGTGAGTTAATACACCTTAATTGATCTCTAAAAGATGCCTGTGCTTACATTTCTTCTCTCAACCTGTTTATCAATTCATTACATAGAAAACAAGCAAAATTTATAATTTGGATAAGTTAAAACACACACACACACACACACACACCCCACAGTTAAACAGATCCCTTGAATACAGAATAAGCATGGTGTCTCCCAGAGTGTGTGTCTACAGAAATTAGCGGTAACTAAACACTACCCATATTACCTTAATTAAATTTTCACAATAAATCCATAATATATGTTTCTTAATAATTCCATTTTACAGATAAGAAATTCTAATGGCCACAGGGGCCAGCCAGGGTAATAGGAATGAGTGAAGTTGTCAGGTTGTAAGACACAATAGGATGGTATGGACTGTAGCAAAGAGAAAACAAGATGTGCCATCTCCTGGGGACAGCAGCTGCTACAAAACTCCAGCTGATAACTAGTATATAGACATTTAGACTTGTTGCCATATCTTCCTGATTTTCAAAAGAAGTCAGAAACTTGTATTTTGTGTGTGTAAATGCTCTGTTTCAAAATGGTAGCATTTATTATGTTAAAGCATATAAAATTTGAATTTTTGTAGATTTAAAAGCTGTAAAATAACTGCATTTGACATCTTGCCTCCTGGCAATTGTCTTCAGTTTGGCAGAAACACCTTATAAAAATTAAAAAAAATAAAAGCTGTAAAATATTGGCAATTTCATGTTTCAACAGGGTTTTTGTTTTTTTGTTTTTGTGTTTTTACTGTTTAAACATTGTGCAGGCCAAATAAAACGCATGTTACAGGTGACACATGACCTCTAATCTAGATAATCCACCTCTGAGAAATCAAGACTGATAATTGAGGTTTATTGATTTTCTTTTCTATTTTTCACCACTTCTTAACTCCGCTACTGGGGGACAATCAAAATGTAGGAGGATTGTATTAATGAAATAATTGTTAAGATTTTTGAATACTCACTATGTCCTTGATGCTATACTAAACACTACCCATATTACCTTAATTAAATTTTCACAATAAATCTATAATATATGTTTCTTAATAATTCCATTTTACAGATAAGAAATTTAGGCTTAAAGAGATTAAGTATCTTGCCTAAGATTGCACAGCTGCTGAGTAGTGTTATGAACATAGAATCACACATGTAACCTATACTAATAGCTTTTTTGTACAAGGTAGCATATAGTGTAAATTAACTAGCAGTATGACACCTAGACATTAAAATTAGCTTTAACATTTAGGATGCTTATAAAGAAAATCATTGGGATAAATGTGAAAATAAAACAAACAGATTATAAAATGATATATACTGTATGATTTTAATTACCTAAAAATGAGGAAAGGAGAAACTACATATAAAAAATGAGCCTGGACAGAAATCTTTTTGAGTGTTTTCTCTTTCCTGTTTTCAAAATTTCTTCAGTAGAAGTGTTTATAACAAAGCCAAAATTTATTTAAAATGTTTCTTTTAAGTGGCCATTTTAAAATGTGTGATAAAGGACAAGACATTAAGAGACACTATGGATTAGCATGAAATTTGTTAGGAATGCAGTTGAACATCAGAACTTTAGAAAGACTTAAAAACATATTTTACTCTTGGCTGGCATAGCTCAGTGGTTGAGCGTTGAGCTATGAACCAGGAGGTCACGGTTCAATTCCCAGTCAAGGCACATGCCTAGGTTGCAGGCTTGATCCCCAGTGTGGGGTGTGCAGGAGACAGCTAATCAATGATTCTCTCTCATCATTAATGTTTCTATCTCTCTTTCTCCCTCTTCCTTCCTCTCTGAAATTAATAAAAATATAAAAAGAAAAAAAAAGCTCTACTTTCAGAGCAAACTTTAAAATATACATATATATATGTACTTTATAATTTTGTTACATTTCTTTTCACTAGTAAAACAAGAGGTGGATTAGGAAGAATATTAATTTTAGTATCTTTGCTTTCTTATTGTGTAGAAGAGTAATTTTAAAAAAATCTCCGATACAGTTTTCTAATGGAGCAAAGTAATGTCCAAATCCCGAATATAACATTCCCATTTTGATGTATAATATCATGTTAGGTTGGGGAGGAATGATCAGTACCTCTCTTGGACATACTTAGTAGTATTCTTTGGTTATAGTGTATATGAGACTATATTGATGTTAACATTGATGATGATGTAAAAAACATTAAAATTCAACAAGATTTCATGAATTCAACAAGTATCAGCAAACTAGGAATAAATGGGGACTTCCTCAGCCTATGAAAAATTTACAGCTAATGCCATACTTAATGGTAAAAATTGAATGCTTTCTCCCTAATATCAGAACAAGACAAGGATGCCCATGCTCACAACCTCCATTCAGCATTTTATTGCAGATCCTAATCAGTGCAACAAGGCAAGAAAAATAAATAAAAAACATAAAAATTATAAAGGTAGAAGTAAAACCTGTCCCTATTCTTAGATGACATGTTTGTTTATATAAAACCATGGTAACTAATAATCAGTCTTAATAACGTATCAGGATACAAAGTAAACTTAATAAAATTCTATTTCTATATATTAACAACAAATAATTGAAAATAGTAAAATATTTTTTAAATTCCATTTATGTTAATGTCAAAAACATACTTAAGAATAATTTAACGACACAAACCAAAATGTTAAAACTTTGCGCTGAGCCCTGGCTGGATAGCTCAGTTCGTTAGAGGATTGTCTCCATACGCCAACTTGCGGATTCCATCCCGTCAGGGCACATACGAGAATCAACCAATGAGCTCTGGCTGGGTGGCTCAGTTGGTTGGCGCATTATCCAGTACACCAAAAGGTTACTGGTTCTATTCTCTATCAGGGCACATACTTAGGTTGGATGTTCATCCCATCGGGCACATAGGGAATCAAGTTCAAAACCCCTCCATGAGGCAAATTAAAAAAGCAAATTAGCCCTGGCCAGAGAGCTCAGTGGTTAGAGTGTTGGCCCATGTATCAAAGGGTCCCAGGTTTGATTTCCAGTCAAGGGCATATACCTAGGTTGTAGATTCGCCCCGGATCAGGGTGTGTAGAGGAGGCAACTAATCAATGTGTGTCTCACAGTGATCTCTCCCTCAATCTCTTTCTCCCTCCTTTTGTCCATCCCTTTCCCTCCCCACTACTATTTCTCCCTTCCACTGTCTCTAAAAAAAAAAAAAATCAATGGAAAAAATATCACCTGGTGAGGATTAACAACAAACAACAAATCTTTACACTGAAAACCACAACATATTGCCAAGAGAAATGAAAAAGACCAACGTAAGTGCTGGCTGGATAGTTCAGTTGGTTAGAGCATCCTCCCAGTATACCAATGTTGTAGGTTCAAAACCCATCAAGGCACATACAAGAAGCAACCAGTGAATGCACAAATGAGTGGAACAACAAATTGATATTTTTTCTCTCTAAAAAATCAAATAAAAATAAAATAAATAAAAAGACCAACATAAATTGATAGATATACCATGTTCTTGGATTAGAAGATAAAATATTGAGTTTTCAATTTTTCTCCCAAACTGATTATATTATAATTCAAAGCATTCCTGATCACAGGCTTTTTAAAATATCGAAGCTGACAAATTAATTCTAAAAGTGTAAGGATCTAGCCGAAACCGGTTTGGCTCAGTGGATAGAGCGTGCCGACTGAAAGGTCCCAGGTTCGATTCCAGTCAAGGGCATGTACCTGGGTTGCGGGCACATCCCCGGTGGGGGGCGTGCAGGAAGCAGCTGATCGATGTTTCTCTCTCATCGATGTTTCTGACTATCTCTCTCTCTTCCTCTCTGTAAAAAAATTAATAAATATAAAAAAATAATAATAATAAAAGTGTAAGGATCTAGAATAGCCAGAGTCTTGAAAAAGGTTACTGAAACTAAAAGACTTGTACTACTGACTTAAAGACTTACTAAGTGATACAGTAATCAAGAAAGTGTGATACTGGTCTAAGGAGATACAAGTAGATCAATAGAATGGAATAGAGAGTCCATAAATAATCCACACTTACAGAGTCAATTGATTTTGACAAAGGCATGAAAGCAATTTAGTAGAGAAAGGAAAGTCTTTTAAACACATGATGCCATAATAACTGGATATCCATATAGGGAAAAAGTAACTGTAACTTCTAGTTCACATCATAATTTGAACTGGATTATCAGTTGAAGTGTAAAAGATAAAACTATAAAAGGTCCACCAGTGGCCTAGTAGGTGGGGGTTGACCCATCGCCAAGAGTGTTTTGGTTCAATTCCTGGCCAGGGTGCATGCTGGAGTTGCAGGCTCGATCCCCAGAGAGGGACATGCAGGAGGCAGCCAATCGATTCTTTCTCATCATTGATGTTTCTTTTTTTTTTTTTTAATTAATTTATTTTTGTTTGTTTTAACTTTTTATTAAAATGCTTAGGATACAGATTGACTTTCTTTTGTAAATGACTGTTTTAGTTTTCCTGAAATAGGACCTATATGCACTGTGATAAAACAGAATGAAAAGTCTCAATTCATGGAAGTTCCTGCACATAGCTCAGATCCTCACTGTTAGGAGCCAAGCTCCTCACAGCTGCTTCTTTCTGCTGTTACTACAGGAACAATGTTGTATGTGAGGTCATCATTGATGTTTCTATCTCTTTATCCCTTTCCCTTCCTCTCTGAACTCAATAAAAAGATATTTTATAAAAATAAAAGCCATGTTTTGTGCCTATAGCTTGATGCTGAATTTCTTAAGATTTCCATGAGGAGCCCTGGCTGGTTTGGCTCAGTGGACAGAGTGTCAGCCTGTGGACTCAAGGGTCCCGGGTTCGATTCTGGTCAGGGGCATATGCCCAGATTGTGGGCTCGGTCCCCAGTGAGGGGTGTGCAAGAGGCAGCTGATCAATGATTCATCATTGATGTTTCTATCTCTCTCTTCCTTTTCCTTCCTCTCTGAAATCAATAAAAATATATATTAAAAATAAAACAAAACAACTAAAGCAGAGTAACCTAAACATTAAAAAAAAAAAAAAAAGTACACAGTATTGGTTAGCTCATTTAGTTAGAGTGTTGTCCTGATATGTGAAGGTTATGGGTTCAGTCCCTGGTCAGGGCACATACAAGAATTAACCAGTGAATGTATAAATAAGTGCACTGACAAATCAATGTTTCTTTCTCTCTTAAATACATCAATGAATTTTAAAAATTTTTAAAAAAGAGAGAAAAAGAAAAAAAGAACACAGACTAGTGTCAAGACTGTGGGAGTTTGATTCCAGTTCTGTCTGTCACTTGCTGGCTCAGTGACCATAAGTGAGTTAATCTGTCTGTGCCCTCATCTGTAAACAGCCATGGAGTTGTGAGAGTTAAGTGGTGTTAAGGCAAGCAGAAGCTAGCATATAAATGTACCATAACTGTCAGATATCAATGCTAAGTATTTTGTCTCTTCAGTTAAATTGTAGCTCTATGAAGACAAATGTGCTATGTATTTCTTTGGTATCCCCTTTTTAATATCTGTCACAGTAAAAGGCATATAGGAGGCTCAAAAATACTTGTCAAATTTGAGAATATAGTAGTTATTTTGCTTTATGCTTAAAGTAAAATACCCATTTTTCTTTAAAACCTGAGAAATGATTTTAGGACTTCTTTAAATATATATTTTGATTGATTATAGAAAGGAAGTGAGAGGGAGAGAGAGATAGAAACATCAATGAAAGAGAGTCATTGATCGGCTTCCTCCTGCATGCCCCATACTGGGGATCAAGCCTGCAACCCCAGACATGTGCCCTGACTGGGAATTGAACCGTGACCTCCTGGTTCATAAGTTGATATTCAACCACTGTTCAGTGGCTAGGTGATTTTAGGACTTCTTTACATTTGAATTCTTGTGCTCTGAAAACAAAATCTATCATAAATATGAAATTCTAATGAAGCAAATGAGTGTGTTCCTAATGAAATAGTTAATAGTTAGGACTGTTTAGATGACCATTGAAAAATCTTGTAATAGGAATAACTTTGGGGTAGATGTGGGTCATTGTTTCTCCAAACTGCGTAGGCATGACAGCCACCTGGAGTGCTTGTAAAAATACAGATTTCCAGCCTCTAATTCAGATTTCTTGAACCAAAATCTCTGAAAGCGAGGTCTGAGAATTTTTCTTCTTTTTTTCCCCTCTTTCACTTGTGAACCCTGGGTGAATTTAGGTAATGCTAGTACAGATGATGTACTTTATTTTGAGGGTTTCAACTGGATTTCTGTAGGCATGATATTTAATCCAGCTACTCACATTTCTTTGCCTTATTTCTAAAACAATTCAGGCCTGAGGACTTGCGTCGTGAGTTTGGTCGGTATGGCCCTATAGTAGACGTTTACATTCCACTTGACTTCTACACCCGCCGCCCAAGAGGATTTGCTTATGTTCAATATCCTTTATTTTACTGTGTGCATTTGAATATACTACATACATGTGCAAATTACATATATGTATTCAGGAGCATTTGTTATGAGATTAATATTGCCTAATTAAATGTGTTTATTTCTTTATCTCAGAAAATCTAAAGCAGTCCACAGTAGCTGGCAAGAGCCCCCCAGTTTGAACCAACCTGTTAGCTAGAATCCGAGCATAAACCGAGCAGGCGAGACAAAAGGCACCTAAAGTTCAAGCATCAAGGAGTAAAGAGGGAGGGTGGACACAGAGATAAAGACCTGGAAGAGGGAAGTCTTTATCAAGCAAAAGACAAAGCCAACACCAGGTTGAGACTTCGGCTTTCCTACATTTACTCAGAGTTCCAGAGTCAAAGCCAAGTCTGATTTTGTTGGTTCTTCGTCTCTTATAAAGTCCATCTTGCAAGCCTTAAAGAGTAAAGGTCAAGGTTCAAGATCAAGTGACATTGAGGTAATTGCCAAAGTCTCATATTGTATTGCATTTCTTGGCTTTTTCTGTTTTCTTTTTAAAAAAATTAAACCAGTGAATAACCTCCTAAAATACAGCTATTCATTTTATATAGCTTATTTCTATTTTAGTTAGGTTTGATATATAATTTACATAGATAAGGTAGTTTAGTGGGTTATTACAAACCAATATATGTAATTCCATATTTTTAGAGATTACTTCTATGTTTTTATACCCCAAGTAATAAAAGTATAAAGGTATTTTAAAGCAGTAGGTTCAAAGGTAAATACCATTTTTAAAGAACTAAATCAGTTTTGAAAATGTGTTTTAGCTCAGTTATGTTTGTGCATTTTGCTTATAAGTAATTGCTCCAAAATATCATAATTAAAAAGCTTTTTGCTGAAAAGAGTAATTTAAATTCAGAATACAGGCTTCTGCATGCTGATTTATTTTAGTGAAAAACCTGATGAATTTTTTACCTGAGAGAAGGGCAGTGTTGGACTTAACTAGTATTTTGTTCTTATGACATGTTTGAAATTATACATTTATATAGCATAAATTATACATTTATATTAATGTATACATTTAAAACATAGTTGCACATTTGTTTCTTTTTTATTTTTAGATTCACTCTTTTAAGTCATAATGAGCATTTGTTTTCATAATAAAAGTGAAATTTTTTTCTGATTATTCATATTATATTGTAGATGTGAGCTTAATTACTTGAACTTGTTTTTCCTATTAATTTTCTGTCACCTAAATAATTCTTTTAAAATAACATTTTTACTTGATATCTGACATTCAAAGTGTCCTTAACAGCTAGTCATATTTGAAGATGTTCGAGATGCTGAAGATGCTCTTTATAACCTCAATAGAAAGTGGGTATGTGGCCGTCAAATTGAAATACAGTTTGCACAAGGTGATCGCAAAAGTAAGTGAGACTAAATGTTAGATCTTGTTTATTCAGCAGAATGAATTTTAGCAATGACAGATTTTTTTAGTTTAAAATTATTTTAGAAAATAATACTATTTGAGTGGTTGTGACTGAAGTCTTGCATTTCATATTCTAGCACCAGGCCAAATGAAATCAAAAGAACGTCACCCTTGTTCTCCAAGTGATCATAGGAGGTCAAGAAGCCCCAGCCAACGGAGAACTCGAAGTAGAAGTTCTTCATGGGGAAGGAATAGGAGGCGGTCTGATAGCCTCAAAGAGTGAGTATCAAATACAAGAGTATTGAAAACTTAATTTTCTACTTTTTCTGGAAAACATTTTTTTGTTTTTGTTAATCCTCATCCAAGGATATTTTTCCATTGATCTATTAGAGAGAGTGGAAGAGAAAGGTAAAGACAGAGAGAAACATCAGTGTTAGAGAAACACATTGGTTGGTTGCCCCCTGCATGTGCCCGACCAGGGCCCAGGCTGGGGAGGAGCCTGCAAACAAGGTATGTGCCCTTGACTGGAATTGAACCCAGGACCCTTGGTCTGCTGACGGATGCTCTATCTACTGAGCCAAATCAGCCTGGGCTGGAAAACATTTTAAAGAGCTTTGAGCCCGGTTGGTGTGGCTTAATGGTTGGACATTGACCTATGAACCAGGAAATCACAGTTTAATTCTTGGTCAGAGCACATACCTGGGTTGCAGGTTCGATCCCCTAATAAGGGGTCTGTGGGAGGCAGCCAATCAGTGATTCTCTCTCATCATTGATGTTTCTGTCTCTCTCTTCCTTCCTCTCTGAAATCAATAAAATATTATTTTAAATAAACAACACACACGTGTACAGAAAAACCAGGCCACCATAATAATTTTGTTTAGTATTCATAAAGAATTATCTTTTGTAGAAAGATTAATTTAGGCTTATTGAATACCTCCCAATAGTAAGCTTTTTATTTATTTTTTTCTTCTGTTTCTTCTTGGGACTCAACCTTTTGACTGGAAAGATAATACATAGTGAAAAAAGCAACATATTAAAAAATGTATATTTGGCAAATAAAAATGAGGAATGTTAAATAAATAAAAATTTCCTGAATGAATCCAACAATTAAGAATGTTAAGTTCTCCTCTGGCTGATGTGGCTCAGTTGGTTGGGCGGCGTCCTGTGCACTAAAGGGTTGCCATTTGGATTCCCTGTCAGGGCACATGCCTAGATTACAGGCTCGGTCCCTGGTATGGGGCGTGCAGGAGGCAGCTGTTTGATGTTACGCTCTCACGTTGATGCTTATCTCTGACCTCTCCCTTCTAAAAATTAGTGAAAACATATTTTTAAAGTGATTTAAAGAATGTTTCTCTCACACCGATGTGGCTAGTGATTAAAAGCTCATAAGAAGGGATGGTGGTTGACATTAAAATTAATGTAAATAAATATATTTATAAAAGTTAATGATTTTAAAAATAAATTCCAAGTATGATAGTATTATAGGAAGACATAAGAATAGTAAATTTTTCAGAAAAAGATATTTGCAAGTTACCTATTTTGCTAGCCAGTTGTTTGTTTCTGTTAGAATAACAGTAAATCACAATGGAAATTAATTACTTGGTGAAATTATTTAAATAATAAATTACATTAGCATGCCTAAGTTCTTAAAACATTTGTACTATTTATCTGAGTTTTAATGCTGAAATTTTTTCATAGAAAATTTTTTTATAGAATTTAAAGTGTATTCTGTTCTTAAAGAATGATCAATATTTAGACTAGTATCCGGACTGCTCACTTTCACTCTAGTCCCTCCATTCTTCAACTCTTTCTAAATTCAGTCCCTCCATTACACTAGCTCCATTTCTTTCTTTTTTTTTTTTTTTTAATTCTCACCCAAGGATATGTTTATTGATTTTAGAGATGGGGAAGAAAGAGAGAGAGAGAGACAGCCATCAGCTATGTCCCATACACACCCCGATAGGATATTGAACCCACAACCTTTTGATGTACAGGATGATACTCCAATCCACTGAGCACACTGGCCAGGACTCCATTCCTCAACTCTTAAGTGCCTAGACAAGAAAAAGCTCAAAATAGGATATATGTATTAGAGCTGGTGAGAGAGTCTTTGCTCCAAGTGGCCTGGCATCAATCCTTCTAGCCAAGTGGAAGGGAAAATAGGAAGCGAGAACTACATCTACATTCTATGACTTTAAAATCCAAGAATCCTAATTGCTAGAAAATGGGGCTGGCCTACTCAGAGCTCTACATCTCAGATTCAGATTCTTACATGGCAGTTCAGTACCTTTCCTGGGTATGAACAAAATGCTTTGATTTTGGCCCATCTCTAGAGGCATGAAGGTGGGAAAAAGCCTTAAGCTTCTTTTAAAACCTAAGAGAATCCAGGTCAGGATTGACCATTACGGAGATTGCTGAAGGAAAATTTAGAAACAAGTCATATTCTGGAACTTGATCCTTTTTATCATACTTTCTCTGATAGTATAAGAATATAAATATCAGCCCTAGGTGGTTTGGCTCAGTGGATAGAGCGTCGGCCCGCGGACTCAAGGGTCCCAGGTTTGATTCCGGTCGAGGGCATGTACCTTGGTTGCAGGCACATCCCCAGTAGGGAGTGTGCAGGAGGCAGCTGATCGATGTTTCTCTCTCATCAGTGTTTCTCTCTATCACTCTTCCTTCCTCTCTGTAAAAAAATAAGTAAAATGTAAAAAAAAAAAAAAATAGAATATAAATATCCCTTGTACCTATGGAGAATAATCCAGCTTATCCCTTGGCTAAGGGATTTTCCCATTGATTGATATTTGATATTTAGACTCTGATATAAAGTTTCCATATTCAAATACAAAATTATACCTATGGAACTTAAAATATACTGAGAAAAAATTAAAGAGTTAAATTTACATGCCTGTATAAAGAAAAACACAACTAATACTATTGGTATTGCTTCTGGCTACACAGGGGACATGAATAGTGTAAGGGAGTGATGTTCAACAGTTCATTCACATTACTATGAATTTTATATATTTCTCTATACTATTATATGTACTATACATTAAAGACTATATATATATGTGTGTGTGTGTGTGTGTGACTATATATAGTATAAACTATACATGTATAATTTACCATATGTTTATAATGATGTGGCTAGTACACATAAAATGAAAGTTTTATATATCAAAGTTCAAAGTAGATATAATATTGTGCCTAAAGCAGCACTGTCTTGACATACTGAATATCCAGTGGTCTTGGTAGATAAGACTTCTACTCTAATAAAAGAGAAACATGCAAATTGACCATCACTCTGCTACACCCACCAGCCAATCAGGAGTGAGTATGCAAATTAACCCAACAAAGATGGGAGCAGTCACAGAGCTGGAACAAGCAGGAGGCTTGGGTTGCCCCCGGTGATGAAGGAAGCCAGGCTTCCCGCCTGCCATGGCTGGCCCTGGCCTCCACTCAAGGCTACAAAATTTCAATTATAGAAGATAAATAAATCCCAGATACCTGCTTCCAGCCAGCCCTGGCCTCTGCTCAAGGAGGCACTGAGGAAAAAAAAAAAAAAGGAGGGGCTGGGAGCTTAGGTCACCAGAGGGTGTGTCCAGACATCAGCGAATCACCAAGGTGGCCAGACACCCCAGCAGGGACCCCTACCCTAAAGGGGGTGTGGCCAGCCTGAAAACAGCCCTCAGCCCCTCACCCAGGCTGGCCACACCCCCATGGCCTGATCCCTGTAAATGGGCAGTTGAACATCTCTCGAGGTGTCCCAGATTAGAGAGGGTGCAGGCTGGGCTGAGGGACACTCCCCTCCCCCATACACGAATTTTGTGCACCAGGCCTCTAGTAGTTTATAAAAGAAAACAAGAAAAGAAGAAGTCCATTTTCATTTATTAAGAATATAAGTTATTTCCAAATACATTAGAGCCTTAGTTAACTTTATGCCTTCTTGGTGAAGTAAAGTATAATACTTAGCTGGAGAAAAAAAAAAGTCTATTGTTCCAAATCATGATGGAGTAGCAGGAATAGAAAGAACACATATTCTTGCAAGACAATGCTGTTCTGCTTTGTATTAGTTATAAGGTCATTGCTTAACCTCACTGACCTCAGTTTTTTAATATGTGAAATTATATTAAAGAGAATGTATATCTTACCTAGCTCTCAAAGTATTCACAAAGATAAGATTTTGCATGTGTGTGTTCATGTGAGAGAGAATACATATAAACCAAACATGCACTGTACATCTATACAGTATATGTGATATTACTTTGGACTAAAAAGAGGTCTCTTATTTTGCCTTTAGTAAATGTGGGAGGGGAAAGCTAGTTTGTTGCTATTAGTAGACTATGAGGTCTTTGAGGAGCAAGGACTTTTGCCTTATTCAGGCTTGTATCCCTAGCATTTAGCAGTAGTCCCTAGCTCAAAGAATGTTAAAATAACATCTTTTTTTCTTTTCCATGTTAGATTTTTTTTTTTCAAGGACAGTGTTCCGTTCTTTTAATTTTTTTTCTATAACTATGTGCCACAGGAATGAAATTCAGTAATTTCTAAAACACTGCTTTTATTCCAGAATATATTCTAGATCAATATATTCATACTTTTCAGTGCTCTTTATTCTTTCCTGTAATTCCATGCTTTTATTTAAGGTTATTTTTCTTAATTTAAAAGTTTTCTAGTATATTTTATATATAGTACTAGAGGCCTGGTGCATGAAATTCATGTATTGGGGGGGGTGTCCCTCAGCCCAGCCTGCACCCTCTCCAATCTGGGACCCCTGGAGGGATTTTAGACTGCCCGATCCTAAACAGGCAGTCGGACATCCCTCTCATAATCCAGGACTGCTGGCTCCCAACAGCTCGCCTGCTTGCCTTCCTGATTGCCCCTAACCGCTTCTGCCTGCCAGCCTGATCACCCCCTAACCACTCCCCTGCCAGCCTGATTGATGCCTAACTGCTCCCCTGCAGGCCCGGTCTCCCCAACTTCCCTCCTCTGCTGGCCTGGTCACCCCTAACTGCCCTCCCCTGCAGGCTTGATCGCCCCCAACTGCCCCTCCCTTGCAGACTTGGTCCCTCCCAACTGCCCTCCCCTGCAGGCCTGATTGCCCACAACTGCCCTCCCCTGCAGGCCTGGGTCCCCCCAACTGCCGTTCCCTGCAGGCCCAGTCGCCCCCAACTTCCCTCCTCTGCCGGCCTGGTCACCCCTAACTGCCCTCCCCGGCAGGCTTGATCGCCCCCAACTGCCCTCCCTTGCAGACTTGGTCCCTCCCAACTGCCCTCCCCTGCAGGCCTGATTGCCCACAACTGCCCTCCCCTGCAGGCCTGGGTCCCCCCAACTGCCCTTCCCTGCAGGCCCGGTCGCCCCCAACTTCCCTCCTCTGCCGGCCTGGTCACCCCTAACTGCCCTCCCCGGCAGGCTTGATCGCCCCCAACTGCCCTCCCTTGCAGGCCTGGTCCCTCCCAACTTCCCTCCCCTGCTGGCCTGGGTC
This sequence comes from Corynorhinus townsendii, assembly GCA_026230045.1. NCBI lineage: Eukaryota > Metazoa > Chordata > Mammalia > Chiroptera > Vespertilionidae > Corynorhinus > Corynorhinus townsendii. The sequence goes on from JAPDVU010000004.1 coordinate 54,360,211, forward strand.
CCCCCCAAATGCCCTTCCCTGCAGGCCCGGTTGCCCTCAACTTCCCTCCTCTGCCAGCCTGGTCACCCCTAACTGCCTTCCCCTGCAGGCTTGATCGCCCCCAACTGCCCTCCCGTGTAGGCCTGGTCCTTCCCAACTGCCCTCACCTGCTGGGCTGATCGCCCACAACTGCCCTCCCTTGCAGGCCTGATTCCTCCCAACTGCCCTCCCCTGCTGGCCATCTTGTGGCGGCCATCTTGTGTCCACATGGGGGCAGCCATCTTGTGTGTTGGAGTGATGGTCAATTTGCATATTACTCTTTTTATTAGATAGGATTTTACCAGTGTAAGCAAATATCTTTTAAATTCATAGCTATTTTATTCTTGTTGCATATACAGATTCATATTCTAATTTATGCTAGATGGGGGCAGCCATCCTTGACCACATAGGGGCAGCCATCTTGTGTGTTGGAGTGACGGTCAATTTGCATATTAGATAGGATACCTGGTGTAGTTTTCTTTGTACTTATTCTGCCTGGGTTACTGAGCTTTTTGAAATTGTGAGTTGATGCTTTTTATTCGTTTTAGAAAATTCTAGGACATTATCTCTTCAGATACACTTCTGCCTTATTCAGTTTGTTTTTTTTGGCCATGTGACTATGTTCTAAATATCTTTTATGTTCTGTTCTGGATTTCATAAAATTCCTTTTCTCTTACTGTGTTTCAGTATAATATTTTTCTAATCGGTTTTCAGTTCACTATTTCTTGTTGTATCTAGACTGCTGTTAAATCCATTTAGTGACTTTCATTTCAGATATACATATTTTAGTTCTAAAATGTCCATTTGTTTCTTTTTATAGATTACAAAATTCTTTTGAAATTTTCCATCTTTTTCATCTATTTTGTCTTTTTCTCTTATTTTTTTAAATATTAGTCATAGTAATTTTTAAAATTCCTGACTAACAATAATACCAAATTATTTTAGGTGTAGTTATTTTGTCTTTTTTTTTTTTTTAGTTTTTAATCATTTTAATCTATTTTTCACATAACTTATAATTTTGTTTTGGATGTTGGACATGGTTAATGAAAAATTATAGAAACTTTGGATGCTACCATCCTCCAAAGAAAGTTGTTTTCTTCTAGCAGGCAGAGTATTATAGGCAGATCATCTTGACCCTTTCAAGGTTAGTTGAGGCATTGATAAGGCTGATATTGATAAAGCTTTATATTTCTTCCTAGGGCATGGTCTTTACCTGTAGGATACTTCCCTTCTAGGTTCTTAATTGGAAGCCTGGGCTCTTACTTAAGACTCCTTGACCTTTTGGAGTCTTGAACTCCAGCCTCTGTCCCCAGCAGTATGTCTCTGATAAAATTTCAGCTCAGTTATTTAGTCTTTCAGCTGCAGTTTTTTGTTGTTGTTTGTTTTGTTTTTTGTTGTTAATCCTCATGTGAGGATATTTTTCCATTTATTTTTATTTCTTTTTTCCCCCTTTGGCTACTGTGAATAATGCTGCCAGCTAGGAACAGGAATGTACAAATACCTTTTCAAATCTGTTTTCAATTATTTTGTGTATATATCCAGAAGTAAGATTGCTGGATCATATGGAAACTGCATAGTTTTTTTTAGGAACTGCCATACGTTTTCTATAGGGGCATTCCACTTTGTATTCCCACCAGCAGTGCACAGGAATTCCAGTTTTTCCAGGTCTTCACCAACACCTGGTTTCCACTGGGTATTTCAGCTACTAGCACATTTCAGTAATTTATACTCAATAGTTTTCCTTCTATATAACAACCATTCCCCAATTAGAGTGAAAACTTAATTAGGAATCCTGTAAGGCACCTCGGTTGGAGCATTCTCCCCTGGGGCGCATGCATAAATCCGCCAACTGGAGCCATGTTTTTCTCTCAATTCTGTAAGTAATGGGTTCCCACTGCAACAATAAAAACATGAAAAGTACAGCAAAATACCACAAACCCACCCACCTGCAACCCATTGCACACAAACATTTTGTGTCTAATACAAAGACACCAGTGTTGCTTGAAGCATATGCTGCTTTTGTAGAAAAAATTTACCAGGGGAGAGCACAAACACAGTCCCCCCTATCACAAATTATGCAGTCAAGTTTCCCACACTTGGGGAAATTGCACGGGTCAGCATACCTGGAGTGCAATGGATAAGTCTCGTTCTGGGGAAACCACCTGCATGATCATGATATCTCCCCTGCCAGGTAAGTATAAGTTAGATAGTTGCTTGCCACATCACCATTATCCTCAACACTCTTTAAAGTCATGGTTAATTATATTGAGAGTTCTTTTGCCCTTCTATTCTAAGGTGCAGTGTTATTTATATGACAGAGACTAAGATACATTCTTTTGGATGTCCAGAGGAAATTTTGCTCTGTTAATACACTCGAACCAGCAGTCACCGCGCTGTGCTCATCTACATAACCCCGCCTCTGGTCACTCTACGTCACTCTGATACTTGAAGATACATTCGCTCTATTTAGGCCTGGCGAGCAGGCAGAAGACAATCGCTTCTGGGGATAGTTTTAAATTCCTCGCCCTTCCGGGCACAGGTTCTGGCGTGGATCTGTTATGAGAGGCTTCTGTGCGCGCTTCAGGGCAGGGCCGGCCGTTTGGGAGGTAGAGGTGCGCGGCCAGCAGAGGGCGAGGCAGCACCTGGTGGTTATGCCGGAGCTGAGTCGCGGCTCCATTCATACCCTGTCTCTATGTCTCTACTTCCCCAGATTGTAAAGAGGGTGTAATATGCCTGCCTATTAGGTTTCTGTGAGAACTGAATGAGAATGTGTATCGGGAGCCTCACGCCCCTTCACCCCCATCCGGGCCAATCTGCTTCTGGGCAGGTGCCCAGTGTAGGCGGGGGTCTCCGAGCGGGCTTCACCGTGACTAGTCTGCAGCTCTGGGCATAAAGGAGAGCAGCGTCCACCCTGGATGTCGTAAGAAACCGAGTGCTCCTTACTTCTTTTTAGAGAACGAAAATAGGTGACACCTATTTTCTGCCCTTTTGGCTAGACTGCGCAAAACAACTCTGCAGCAATTGTAGTATCAAAGGCTTGGTGGTGTACGTAGAGGCAAAACTACTTCTGCCTGTTAGGGTCTGCTGGGCCTAAGAACAAAACTGGCAGGTCCAGTTTAACAGTATAAAAGCATTCACATTTATTTAATCCAAGTTTACCTGACACAGGCGCCCTCATTAAGAAATGAAGAATCAAATAAGTGGCAACACCTAAATGATTTTATATTAAGTTGAACAAAGAGAGGCAATGGTGAAAAAGTAACTAACATATATGGGGACATTGATTTTTACAACAAATGGAAGGGAAAGGGGAGAGAGAGAAACATGCACGTGTCACCATTGGTTGCCTCCTGCTACACATGCCCCAGCCAGGGCCGGGGATTGAGTCTGCTGCCCTGTTTGATCAGAATTGAACCTGGGACCCTTCAGTCCGTGGGCCAGCGTTCTTCCCACTGACCCCACCTGGCTAGGGTGCAGCTGCAGTTTTGCTGACCTCTTGGGAGTCTCATCCTGTGCATGCACAGTTTAGAAGATGGCCAATGAGTTGAGAATTTGTAAGCAGATTTTAGGGGTTTTTGTTATGCTTTGTTTTTGTCTGTAATTCTCTCATCTCTTGGATTTTGCCTCTCAAGTCTCAGCCACGTTGGTAGCCCTGAATTCGAACCTCTGTCTCTTCAAATAGCCATTTTCTTAGTTGGGCTCTATTTCCAATGCTGGTATTAAGAAAATGGTCTGAGTAAAAAAACCACGGCTTACCTAGCTGGCTTGGCTCAGGGGTTGAGTGTCAACCTATGAACCAGGAGGTCACGGTTCCATTCCCGGTCAGCGCACATGCTGGGGTTATGGGCTCGATCCCCTGTGTGGGGCATTTTGGAGGCAGCCAATCAATAATTCTCTGTCATCAATGTTTCCCTCTCTTTCTTCCTCTCCCTTCCTTTATAAAATCAATAGAAGTATAAACAAAATAAAACAAAAACAAACCGTAGCTTATAACCCCTCAAGTTCTGCTTGTGTTGGTTATTCTCTATTGCCTTCACACAGTTGTTTTATAAATGTTATTAACCTTTTTTTCTCTTAATCTTTTTCTTATTTTTTTAAATATATTTTTATTGATTTCAGAGGGGAAGGGAGAAGGATAGAAACATCAATAATGACACAGAATCATTGATCGGCTGCCTCCTGCACGCCTCCTAACTGGTGATCAAGCCCACAACCCGGGCTTGTGTCCTGACTGGGAATCAAACCATGACTTCCTGGTTCATAGGTCAATGCTCAACCACTGAGTCACGCTGGCCGGAGCTCTTTAAATCTTTTTTAAATTGAATTTATTGGAGTGACATTGGTTAATAAAATTATATGGGTTTCAGGTGTGTAATTCTGTAAAGCATCTCTGTATATTGTATCGTTTGTTCACCACCCCAAGTTAAGTCTCCTTCCATCATCATCTGTCTACCTTTTTTATATAGTTAATTTCTATGGGAAGATCAATCTAGTACAAGCTGTTTTATCATGGTAGAATTCAGAAGTCCTGTATCTAGGTTTTTGTTGTTATAAGCATTATTTGATAAACTTTAAATAATTATTTTCGTTCCTTCTCTCCTTTACATTTTTTTCTTTAGATTTTCATACCTCTTGGGAGTTGTGTAACCCATACTAATATGCAGAGTATTTTTCAGAACTGACCCATGCCATAAGAATTACTAGTATGTAGCAAAGTAAATATCTTTTGGTTATATATTCTAGTATAACAAGTATTATAAACTTATGTTTGAACCAAAAGCATGCATAATAAAATTAGAATTATTTCTTTTAACTTAGCCAATAAAGACATAACTAATATTATCTGAAGTATATAATTTCCTGCAAGTGTTTTTTCCTAATCTATTAACTGTTTTTGTGTGAAATATATACTCTAACATTGTGGATGTTTGCAGGTCTCGACACAGGCGACTTTCTTATAGCCAGTCTAAATCTCGCTCCAAGTCACTACCAAGGCGATCTACCTCAGAAAGGCAGTCAAGAACTCCAAGAAGGAATTCTGGTTCTAGAGGACGGTCAAGGTCCAAGTCCTTAGAAAAAAGGTCAAAATCAATAGGAAAATCACAATCAAGTTCACCTCAAAAGCAGACTAGCTCAGGAACAAAATCAAGATCACATGGAAGACATTCTGACTCCATAGCAAGATCCCCATGTAAATCTCCTAAAGGGTATACCAATTCAGAAACAAAAGCACAAACAGCAAAACACTCTCATTTTCGATCACATTCCAGATCTCGGAGTTATCGTCATAAAAACAGTTGGTGAACAACAAGAGAAGAGTACTAGATAGTCTTTAAGTTATTAAACCTCTCATTATGTTAAATAAAAATTCTTCAAGGCTTACAGAAAATGCGAGTTGATATTAGTTATCTTTGGGCATGTACAAGAAAAACCTCTCTAGCTTTGAGTTAATAAAGATTTGGTCTCCATTTAGGGCCCACACCACAAATTTTGATGGCTAATGTCACCATTTTATGGACCATTTTTGTTTACATTGTGGCCGAAGGGTACTTTTCAAAGGAAATGAGTAAAATGGAACTAACTTAGAAAATTCTACTTTGATATAAGTACAGTAGTTTCCCCCTTCTCCATGGAGATATGTTCAAAACCCTCCTCATTCGATGCCTGAAACCACAGATTGTACCAAACTCTATATAGATGGTTTTCCCCTATACACACATACCTATGATCATGACTAATTTATAATTAGGCCCAGTAAGATATAAACAACAATACTACTAATAAAATAGACAATAATAATATACTATGATAAAAGGTATGTGAACGTGATCTCTCAAAATATTGTACTGGCCTCACTCTTCTTGTGAGATTACAATGCCTACATGATGAGATGAAGTACTCAGAATTGCATGCAATTTAAAACTTAGGAATTGTTCATTTCTGGAATTTTCCATTTAATATTTTTAGATCACAGTTGATCGTGCATAACTGAAACTGGAAAGCAAAACCACAGATAAGGGGGGACTACTGTATTAGTAATATTAATAATACCTTTTATAAAAATATTTTTTACTTTAAATCACTTTTATGTAAAAAGTAATTATGACTATATAATTGCATAGGGCAGACTTAAACTGTTTGACACCTATGTCTCTTTTGTGTCTTCTGTTTAAACTTGGGCCAATTCTCGATGGATATAAATTCATATTACAAAATTCTGACATCCCTAAAAGTTGAATTTATATAGAGATCAAGCATACAAAAGATAGATTCTCTCCTAAGCTCAAAAAAGGTTTTATTTTATTGGGTGGGAAAGCATAGGTAAGTTGACATTAAATTGCATCCTGTACTATGTTCAGTCACTTCAGAAATAGCAAAACATTTTTTGAATACTGAATTTTGAATGGTTTGAGACTACTATAAAAATTGTGGACAACACTCATAGTCCAAAAATAATCATATTAAGCCTTATCTCTTTAAAGAGTGGTATCCATTGTATAAAAATAATATTTTATACCATTATTTCTACATACCTACTTCTCATCCACTGCTTAATTTTTTTCTTTTTAGAGCTCTAGGTTAAGACTTTAAATTGTATAGAGTATATCTTACTACTTTTGGAAGTGTTTAGTTGTATTAAGAAACTCAAGACTGCATCCTCAAAAACAATCCAGTATTTGGATTTACATTACACTGCCCTTCATTTTTTAAACCAAATAACTTTATTGCTATTAATTGCTTTTGTAGTTGTTAAAAATGAGAATTCCTTTAAAATGTGTTTGTGGTTTATGTTTTTCAGAGGGTTTTGGTAGTATTTGTGATAAATATGATTCTTATAGGGGATATATTTATAGAGTTCTACTTGTGTACCTTGTTGAATTACATTGAAAATTAAAAAGTTTTCAGCCCATACAGTTAATATTTGTATCTAGAGTGCTTTAAGAAAAAAATATGTCTTATAGTTTTAGCATATAGAAGCCAGTGTTGCTTCTATTTGTTTTGAATACAAATTCCATTTTTCTTTGCATTTTAGATCCTATGTGTAAGAAACAACTTTACAAAATAATTTATATACTTGTAATATTTGGGCAAGTACCACAAATTCATGTATACTGTAGTTCCTGAATAGAATTTCTCTAATCATAGCAAAAGTTACTTCAGAACTACAACTCTTTGAAGTTCATGTTCATTTGTAATAAAATTTAACTTCAGAATTATGTGGCACTATTGAAAATTTAAAAGAGTCTGAAAAAAGAGCAAGATGATTATTAATAGTAATTTTTTTATATTTTCTAAATAAATGTTTGGGTTTACACACACACACACAGTCATACCAAATACTAACAAGGATTTGATTATAGTGTCTTTACTTAGCATTTAGCCATTATTTTAATAATTAGATAAGGCAATGTTTCTGAACATGCTTAATTGCTAGATTTACATCTCATTTGGTTTTCCAAATTGTGATCCCTAGGCTGGTTAGGATACTATTTGGTTTTATGGAAAAACTGGAATGATAGTAGTTCAAACTTTTGTGAGTATATAACTATGTGCTTGGCACTGTTCTGTAAGTTTTACATTATCCCCTCATCACCACAACAGCTTTATGAGGTAAATACCACTGCAGATACAGAAGTGAGATGCAGAGGTTAAAGGACATGCACAAGGTCAACAGCTATTAAGACTTTGGAGCTGTGGGGTGGCTGGGCTCTAGACTGCCTCTCCCTGACTACTATGCTTTGCCTTTTTGGAATAGAATAGTCTTTGGAAGATATATGCTAAACTAAGGTAATGTGTAGATGGAAAAGAGAATAGAATTAGGAAAAGAAATTATTATAGGCTTTAATGAAAATAGGTTCAGTGACTCTGAGTGGAAATTGATTGGAAGTTGTACTGGTACGCAGGAAAATTATCTTTTGGGTATATCTACTCTAGGGTTCACTTTTGTTACAGAATTATTTCTTGGACTACTTAAGAATGGATACTTAGTGTAAGATTGTTAATAAATAAAGCAAATGTTTTACACATCTGTAATAATTTCCTTTAAAGATAATACATTGACTCAGTTACTTCCCAAGTTTAGTGTAGGGCACTACCTACCTCCATTTGTTTACAGTGATAGAGGGTAAGTTAATGACAAAGAAAATAAAGATGGCCACTACCCCTGCTTGTTTTCTTTCTCCCCATGAATAATACACAGTTTCTATATAGCAGCTGATATTTTGTATCTGCAAACAGATAAGGGGGATAATGCCAACTTTTTTATTTGGAGTTTAGGATTTAATCTTATGCCACTGGGCTAATTTATTTTTAAATGTGAATTATCTTATTTCAGGACTTTAGATATTATTTGTAGTGTTTACTTGAGATACAACTTCTAAGACATACCGTTGTTATATTACAAATAAGAATTCCTGCCTTTATTCTCATCCCATTGCAAGAAGCAAAAGTTTAAAGGAATAAGCATTTAGGAAATATTTTTGTAATTCTTCTAAACTACATTAAAATTGTGATTTCTTAGAGTTAAAAATTAATTTTCCAAACAGGGTTGGAGCATATTTGAGGTCTTATATAGATAAATATATGTTACTTCTGGTGCAGAGCATCATGATCTGTCATGGAACCAAGCATTCAGGTTTAGGCACTGTAGATTTTCAAACAAGTCCATGGCTCCCAAGAGTTTAAGAACCAGTGTTCAGTGAGATGTGTGGGTTTGAGTCAGAACTCACATATATTTGATTAGGAAACATTTCCAAGTAATAAATGATTATGCACCTTAACATCAAAATTACTCTCTTGATTAAAAAAAAATAGGGTATTTAGGATCAATGCATTAACTTGGGTATTGGCTTACAAGATTGATTAGGCCCTCTGGAAAATTTATATCTTGTATATCTTTTAAAAGATGTTCACAAATTAAGTACAAAGCTAATGGAGTTATAAACCATTTTAGAAATGTAATATTCCCTGATAGAAGTGTTAAGATATTCTAGGTTGATTCAACTTCTTTCAAGTTAAAACAGTACTTTGATAGTAGTATTTTCACTGAATTGTTTTATAGTCTTTTCTGAATTTACATTCTAGGAATATACCGCAACCTAAACTTATGAAAATAAATTCCAATTTGTGGAGGTAAATGGATGCTCAGTGGGTGCGTTGATAGTTACTGTTTTTTAAGTGTGATTTTAAGTGTGTATTTGATTCATATAATTCAATATTTAACCTATACCTGTTGGTTTAGAAACTAGTTTATAAAATTGATTATAAATTAAAATCAAGAATGTCAGGTTCTTTCAGAATGCATTTAGAAAATTTCAAGGGTCATTCTCTTAAATGAGAGAATGCCTAGCTAGTTAGTGTAGAAATGGATTGATTGCATGTTCATTTCTATTTTTTAATGTGTTACAGCTTATGTAATTGAAACAAGAAAAATTACTACTCTAGTTTAGGAGTATAATTTGATGAATTAAATGTCTAAGTACTAACGCTTTTTAGAAATAGCTTCATAGAGGTAGGCTGAGGAAAACCAGAAATCTTTGCTACAACCATTTTCTAAAATAACTACATTCTAGTTTTTTGTTTTTTTTAGCTTACTTCTAATAGTATTTACAATGCTGTTGATTTTAATTTCAACAAAAATTAATATGAAATAGTCATAAACCCAAGTGATAGCTTATTTTTTTTAGTAGTAAGAAAAATTTTAATGGAGTGGGGGTTAATTAACCATTCCAATCATATTGTGACACAGTATTTGCTTTGTGGTAATCCTTTACACCTTGAGAAGAAGTACGCTGTTGTTGATCTTTTCAAGATCGACGTAAGCTATATGGCTGGTCAGACCCTTTCTGGGTAGTTTAATACTTTGAAAATGATAGGGAATGTTATTTAAATTTATTTGAAAACATTGCAAAACATATAATTCATAAGAACTTTAGTTAAGGAAAAACATTCATATTCATCATTGTCAGTAAACTTAAAATTTGACCTTAAAATGTTAAATGTAGCTTAATTAGAAATACTAATATTCTAGCTTTATAGGATATTTACTATAATTTTAATATATATAAAATCTAACCATTTTTATTTTATACTGTATAATTTCATACTCTTACTAAATGGGATTTTTAAAAACGTTCGTTTAAAAACATGGATGAAAAATGTACATAGAGCTCTGAGCTGCCGGTCATTAGTCCAATATACTGATACTCTTTGAGAGGTTTTGGTGACCACACTTTGTCTACCCTTATTTTGACTAACAGGTTGTGGTTTTACTCGTATATATACGAGTATCTGTCATGGAAAGTGGAACTACATCACTTAAGGAATAATTTTAAACACTTTTAGCTTTCCATTAGTCCAATGGTATTCAGTATTAAAGGCTTTGAAGAGAAGGAATCAAGTGTTAAGAATTGCACACTGCCCTGCCCTTCTACTCCCTAGTCACTTCATTGCTAACCAGCCCTTCAGCCATCCTCTTCTCTTTTGGGAATCACATTCACTGAAGTTCAAGTTATTCCACCTTAGGTAATTTAACTGTTCTCTAAAACCATAGGCAATTATTATAAATCCCCTTCAGAATCTTTATAGTCTCCAACTATGTCTGTATCCTCCCCCAATTAAAGCTTCTTTGAGCATTGACATTTATGTGAACACTAGAGGCCTGGTGCACAAAATTCGAGCACGGGGGAGAGGGTGTCCCTCAGCCCAGCCTGCACCCTCTCCAATCCAAGACCCCTTGGGGGATGTCTGACTGTGGGATTGGGCCTAAACTGGCAGTTGGACATCCCTCTCACAATCTGGGATTGCTGGATCCTAACTGCTCACCTGCCTACCTGCCTGATTGCCCCTAACAGCCTCTGCTCCCACCACCGTGGCTTTGTCTGGAAGGACATCAGGTCTATCTGATCTAATTAGCATATTACCCTTTTATTAGTATAGATTAAATGTCCGTTGTCACATTTCCCGAATAAGCCAATGCTTAAATACATTATCATTTCTCTAAAATTTCATTTATTTACAATGACTTTAGTGTTTAAGTCATTGACTAGAGTTGTGTTGTTTTAGAAGTATTATAACTAATCAGCCTACCTGAAAGTGCAAAGAAAAACATTCAGGAGACTCAAGTTTACCACCTCAAAAGAAGAATGTAATTGTGCTATATGCTACATGTAAGCCTATTGAATTATTGGCAAATGCCTCATATATAATGTTGCAGTGAACTAGTAAAGCAGCCTTAATTTCTCCCCATTCTATTAATATTGTTATGTCTTTAGTAACAAAAAGTACAGTAAACACCATATACCCACTACCTAGAGTCTGCAATTAACAGTAAATTATACTTTATCACACATATGCACACCCATCATCTATTCCTTCCCCAGCTAATTTGAACTTAACACAGTAAGTTTTTGAAAACTGGAATGTTTATAATGGGGTATTCTATTTAGCTGAAGAATGATCAGAAAATGTTGGTTGAATATCTTTCATAAATAATTCTGTTTTCTTAGTTTTGAAATTCAGGATCTGGTCTGATAAAGGAACTTAATAGACATGGATGGCTAGGGAGACTAGACTGAATGCAGTGACTAAGGGCTCTTGGAAGGCTGATAGGAAAGAGCAGTCCAACCTTCGATATTAACCTTTTCGTTCTAAAAAATGAGAGTACTAAATGCCTGATTACTTGAAGAATACGGATAATTTCAAACTTTGGAAGGTACCATTTGAGAGCCCTTATTTTATAGCAAGAAGATAACCCAAATTGTAGATCTCGCCAAAGCCTTCTATGATTCCTTAATACAAAGCAAACTGTAATTTTCCTGTTTAATGAGCTTACTGTTAAGAAGGCAATTTAAATTGAGTTCAATTTAAATCAACCATTTGCATGTTGGAAATAAGTCATCAAAAGATCTTCTACCTGCCATCCCCTTTCCAAAATTCTAGACTGCCAAAAACACATTTGTAATTTGGTTTTGACTAGTCAGGTTAATGTCTAATCTTAGAATAAAGGGACCATCTGTAATAATTTAGCAGTAGCTATGTATATGACCAAGCTTTTTGGAGGAGTTTGGTTAGTATCTTACTATCTTTACAACCAGATATTTTTCTGCCACTTGGAAAAATTACTTAACTTTCCTGAATCCTTTCTTACAAATGCATAAAAATTGTGTGAATGACTAGAAAAACGAAGTATTTTTGTTTAAGAATGTCATTTCATCTTTTAAGCAATTGTTATACATTACAGATACATAGTCTCTTCTAATTAAATGGAGTTTGACTATGTAGCCTCCTTTGACAAATGTGCATCTGATTTTCCATGATTATTGATGTAGGTTGCTTCTGCCAATCCTCCCATTACTTTATTCAGAGACTAACACCTCCAAAAATTCTTCCTTTAACAGAGGAAAACTTTAAATTTGTGTTACAAGTTCTACACTAAAGCACTACTATAAACTCTGCTTAGGAAAGGAATTCTAAGATCTCAACAATGAACCCTTCTCAGTAAATATAACACCTTTTTTAAATCTTAAATTGTAATTAATTTGGGGGGGTATAATACAAGTTTTAAGTTTGACAAATATAATTCCTGGGTGTTCAAAACATTACTTATACATTTTAGCATATTTAATTTAGAACTCCAAGAAAATTACAAAAGATATGAAAAGTGATCTGAAAACCGTCAGATTAAAGACAGTCTCATCCAAGAGATTTAAAGGGTTTACGTGTAAAATATTTTCTAAGCTCTTAAAAAAACCAAAACTTCATCCACCCCATACCTTCAGAGAAAGCTATCTAAAATTTTCAAGAAAGTTTCAAAGATTAATTTTTTTATGTTTGTAAATAGCATTCTGAAAAAATGTACTCAAATTTCCTTTCAGATTTAAAAACAAGTAGTTTCTGAATTACATGATTTGTGCTTACCCAATTCTGCACCAGACATACTCTTTCCCCATTTGAAAACTTGTATTTGGAAGTTTTTGAAAGATTTATAGATTCAGGAGTAAGAAATGAAGTAACTTGGAGTTAGCTCAGGAATCAGGTGCTCAGCAAGGCAGACCTGTGATTTTAAAATATATTTAGTTCAGTAATGCCCTTCAAAAATTTTAATATATATAGGAGGATGAGACTATCAGCCTTTCATATCCAAGTATAAGAATGTTTGATTCCTTCAACCCGAAGCACCTATCCATTGCATAGAGGACATGGGAGTTGGAGGGCTTCCCACCCTCTAAATAAAGGATAATGTATTCAGCAATGTGATGGGAGGGTAATTGGGAGAAAGGAGAGGTTCAAAAACCAATTATAAATGACTAAAGGCCCGATGCATGAAATTCATGCAAGAGTAGGCCTTCCTTCCCCCAGCTGCCAGCATCGGCTTCCCTCTGGCATCCGGGACCCAGGCTTCCCTCACAGCTCCGGGTTTGTCTGGTCTAATTAGCATATTATGCTTTTATTATTATAGTTTCACCGAATCTTGGACGAAGAAAACCTTTTTCCTCCTTTTCACCAACTGGGCCCCTACTATCAGAATTCAGAACTTAAGTTAGAATTGTCTACTAACAGACTTTTACAGGTAGGCAGAGAACCAACCACCATTTAACACTGTTCAGAGGAAATACTTTCTAATTTGACAACTAATTTATTATCACAGATGACACTGAGAGTCTATAGGAAGCAGGAAGATTGGGGTCAAGAGCACTGGAAACTGTGTTAAGCCTTATGAAGGGAAAAACAAAAGCATGTAGGAAAACAAAATATTTCAGTTCCATTTTCATGTTCTTATTAACAAAGGTATACCTCTAGGCCTGACCTATCTTCTGTCTGCTTGCCATGTCCAAGTGGATATCTTGCATTCACCTCAAAAGTTCAACATACAAATCAAAATTATCTTCCTCTATAATTATGACCCTGTTCCACAGTACCCTAATAGCTAGTTTTAGCTTAACTGCTCGATTTAAAAACTCTTTTCTTACCCTCCATTCAGTTGTTCAGTTCTTAATTCTACCTCCAAAACATCTCCCAAAGTCCATGCCTGGTTCTTCTGTTGTCATTTAGGCTCTTTTCTCTTTCAAACTACTGAAATATCTTCAAGTGGTTGTCTTGTCTCAAGCTTTCCCTTTCCAAGCAATTTATACAGCGTGGGACAAAAGTAGGTTTACAGTTGTTTGTATGGCAAATAATACAAGAATTAATCAGTTTCATGCACTCACAAATGCAAACCTACTTTTGCCCTGCCCTGTCTTTTCACTAGTTTCCTTTTGAAGCAGCAATCTCATTCCCTTGTTCAAAACTTTGATGGCTATGCCATGCTTACTAGTACAGAATAAAGTTGAAATTCTTTAGCATGACATTCAAGGCCCTCCATGTTATTACCCTCACGCCTTTCAATACATTGAACCTTCCTTACACTTCTCGAACTTCTAGTCTACATCTTTTCACATAACTGTCTGCTCAGACTTTTTCCTCTTGACAATTTTCCTGTTCTTTTCATGCCAAATACTACTGAATGTTTTAAGGTCTAACTCAGTGGTACTTCTAAGGTGTCAGATTCCCAACTAGACAACCCTTAACCAGAATTAGTCATTCCTTATGGGAGAAAAAATTACTTTTGATTTACCTCTTCAGGCATTTTGTTGTGGATAAAAGGGGGATACAGCCTTACTTTACTTAGCCTACTCACCTATACTGTTAAAATTTCAGCTCATTCAGTCCCACATTTGTACAGAATAGTAGCTTCCTGTTAAAATACTATGATGAGGTGATTACATATTACTATGCCTAAAAACCTAAATGCTGGTCCTAACAAAGTACAGATTACTTGCCTAATACATTCTAATCTTTTATAAACCATACTAAAATACTTTAACTTACAAACCATCTTTTAAGTTTTAAAAGAATGGCTCCTGTTAACCTTTTAATGGTGTAATTTGGTCTTTTATTACCTTCTTTTTCTATTCTGCCCACAAGAAGGATGCTAATATTTAGCATCAAGATTAATGCAAATACAAACAGCTCATTCTATAGTGTCACTTCATCAGTGGCATGAGTTGAATAAACTTGGTTTCAGATTGCACAGAAGTATCTACAAACAACTTCAGGTGCTTCAATACTAAGCACCTATTGGTATTTGTTCTAGACCAGTGGTCAGCAAACTCATTAGTTAACAGAGCCAAATATCAACAGTACAATGATTGAAACTTCTTTTGAGAGCCAAATTTTTTAAACTTCTTCTAACGCTACTTCTTCAAAATAGACTCGCCCAGGCCGTGGTATTTTGTGGAAGAGCCACACTCAAGGAGCCAAAGAGCTGCATGTGGCTCGCAAGCCGCAGTTTGCCGACCACGGTTCTAGACTGAAGTGCCACTTCATATAACAATTTTCTCTACTCACATACTCGACTTATAAACCTTTCACCTCTTATAAGCCCCCTTTCGGGCCACTACAATATAGGTCTGAAGCTGGTGACTGCAAACACAATGTTTGCTTTACACACCCACAAAACCAAACCAATATAATTATAGAAACATTGGGAAAAATTCTACAAGAGACTTCAATGGGAGAAAAATAAAGGTGGCTGAATAATAACTGGGGTGCATATGGTTCAAATTTACATTGAAACTTAACCCCAAGGTGATGATTACTAGGAAGTGAAATGTTTGGGAAGTGATTAGGACATGAGCAAAACCCTTATGCATGCATGGCTTTGGTGCCAAACAAAATCAGTCCCCAAAAGCTCCCTCACCCTTCTACCATGTGAGGATGCAATGAAAAGACACCATTTAAGTGAGTTCTCACTAGACTCCAAATCAGCTCAAATTCCCTGTGTAAGGAACTGTGAGAAACAAATGTTTATAAGCTACCCAGTCTCTAGTATTTTGTGACAGCAGCTAGAAGGGACTAAGGCTGCTAAATAGTATTTTACTGTAACACCAAAAACTATTCAACTTTTAATGTTAATATTTTTCACTAAACATTATCTGAAGTCTAATTCAACGTTTTGTGTTCACTCTTCAAACTATAAAACCTATTATTACTTTACTAGAGGCCCAGTTGCAGTCTGGGACCCCTTGGGGGATGTCCACCTGCCGGCTTAGGCTCCCTCCCTGCGGACATCCAGGGCCCTTCACTCCTTACCCCTCAGCTCGCTGCTCCTTAGTGCTGCTGTGGAGGCCAGAGAGGCTCCAGCCATTGCTGCTGCACTTGCCAGCAGTCAGCCTTGCTTCTGGCTGAGCAGTGCTCCCCCTGCGGGAGCGCACTGACCACCAGGGAACAGCTCCTGCATTGAGTGTCTGTCTGCCCCCTGGTGGTCAGTGTGCCTCATAGCGACCGGTCATTCTGCTATAAAGGTCGCTTAGGCTCTTACTATATAGATAACACCTATTTCTTTATATCATGCCTTTAAGAATTCCAGTCATTCTTTTTACCAGTTAACACTTCCCTTAGAAAGTCTTTTGTAAGGCTGGAAGCTCACCTACTAGAAAATAATTTTGACAAGGATGTGGAGAAAAGGGAACCCTCATGCACTGCTGGTGGGAATGCAGACTGATGCAGCCACTGTGGAAACAGTATGGAGCTTCCACAAAAAATTAAAAATGGAACCCCCACTTGACCCAGTGACTCCATTTCTAGGAATATACCCTAAGAAATCAGAAACAACAATCAAAAAGAATATGTGCACCCCTGTGTTCATAGCACAATTTAAAATAGCTGATTTGGAAACAACCCAAGTGTCCATCAACAGGTGGGTGGGTACAAAAAGCTGTGGTACATTTACACAATGGAATACTACACAGCTATAAAAAAGAAAGAACTCTTACCATTTGCAACAGCATGGGTGGACCTGGAGAGTATTATGCTAAGTGAAATAAGCCAGTCAGAGAAAGAAGTATTTCACTCATATGAGTAATCTAATGAACAAAATAAACTGATGAACAAAAACAGATCCAGAGACATAGAAGCATTGAACAGACTGTCAAACCTCAGAAGGAAGGCAGGGGAGGGTGGCAGATAGGGAAGAGATCAACTAAAGAACTTGTATGCACATATGCATGACCCATGGTCACTAACAACAGGGTGAAGGCCTGGGGGGTGCTAGAAGTCAATGGGGGAAGGAGGAGACACATGCAATACTTTCAACAATAAAGATTAAAAAAACTTTCTCTAAATGCATTTTTAAAGCCAGCTATATATAGCTATGTATGTGTGTGTGACACACACATAATGAAGTATAGCTTTCTCTACATACATAAAAGAATAAAGCCAGCCCTAGCTAGTTTTTGGCTCAGTGGATAGAGTACCCGCCCTCAGATTGAAAGGTCCCAGGTTCAATTCCAGTCAAGGAGACGTACCTCAGTTGCAGACTCAATCCCGGCCCTGGTTGGGGCATGTGTGGGAGGCAACCAATCAATTGGGAAGTGCTGGACATCGATGTTTCTCTCACATTGATGTTTCCCTGTCTCTCCTTCCACTCTCTCTAAAACCTTGGGTAATTAACAAAAAATTCCCAAAACAAAGCCAGTGGTAAGGAATAATGGTTGGCTGAATTACATACGAGCTGCATCTACAAGACAGCAAATTATTAATTCTGATTTTGTGGCAGCTGTAATAAAAAGTTATACGCTCACTGTTCATCAAGTCAATAGTGATTCAAAGTTAAGATGTCCTCACCACTACCAATCTTTGTACAGCCAGAAAGTTAAGTGAATTCCTCCTCTCCCATGTGCACCACATGGCACAGGACAGGAGGGTAAGATCTAAGACTGCAGGCTGTGAGCCTTTGTTGGTTTTGCATAGTCTGAGGGTAAAATGTAAACCATAGAACCTTTTTTTTTTTCTAGTAAGGATGGTAGCACCTTTATTCTAGCTTATAGAATCCTCTATATATCCTCTTAACACCCTTTTCCTTTTCATGTCTAAATATTGCCCATAAAAAAAACCTTTCCTTTTTATTTGAGATAAACTAGCTTTTTGTAACTAAAAACTACATACTACGAAGTAAAAGAAGAGTTTAAATTTTAACAAAAATACATTAGCTGCCATATTTATCTTCAAGCAAGCTTCAGAATCCAAATCTCCATTATTTTAACATCAATTATGCTTGCTTTGGTTCAAGTACCACCACTCATTACCAATATAAATCCAGCAAACCAAACAAGTGTCATTTCTTTCACTAAAAATGTATGGTATGGTCAAGTGAAATAGTTCTTTATGAAACAGTTCATATATAAACATATTCTAAGTTATAAACTAATCAGCTTTACTTTTGACGACAACCATTTCCATTTGTAAAGTGGGGAATTCTTCCCCTAAGAGGAATTATGGATCACTCTAAATTCCAGGTGGAGGATGGTTAATTAGTATAAAGTTAAACACCTTTAGCCAGTAAAGTGAAAGTTAAAATCCACCTCCTAGTCACACAAACATGAGAAACAGGCTCACACAAACATGAGAAACAGGCTCACACAAACATGAGAAACAGGCACACACAAAGAGTCAAGACTATAAAAGGGGGAGGAAGGGGCCAAATTATTATTTTAGAATTTGATTACAACCGATTTTGTTGGCATTAAAATTAAGAGATATTTTAAATTTGGATATGGATATAAACCAAAAACCAGAAATTAAGTTTAGTAAAAGTGAGTAGTTTTCCAGTAATTACAGATTAGAAGGCAGAAATCAATTTAGAGAAACAGACAAACCCATGTTTACAATGATTGTGCCACAGATATAAATTTCAGTAGTGCATTAGTAAACTGTTCACATTTAGATCTTCACCTTGAGATTTGATAGCTGTTTCTTGAAAAATCTCTCAGTACCTTGTGCAAATATATTGGTCTTCCATGTGCCTTAGCACACACTTAAAATTTTCTCCGCTGTATATATACAAAACACCTACCATTTGGGCAGGGCAAAATACATACTTTCATAACAAAACTATAATGTACCTCTGAAGTATCAATATACACATAATACATGGTATACAGTATTTACAAAATATAAAACATAATACAAGCTGTTTGTAATTTTTTAAAACCCATCTTTTGCCCTCCTAGGTTACAACAAGGCAAATTTCCATTTCTGTACCAATTTTCTTTTCAAGAATGCAGGGGTTTTGGAAAAACTTTGTTTTACATACATACTGAGATCTAAGTTTGAACTTTTAGGAGAGTTTTTAAGTGTACTGCCATCAATTCCCTATTTTGGTTGGAATTTTCAATAGTGCTTCCCATCCAGTGACTAGGTGGCTTTGGAAGAACACTAGGAGAAGGTGGCTCACTAAACTTTGCCCCAGCATAATTTTCCTTTTGGCTCACTTCAGTTAGAAATGCTGATTTCTTCAAGTGCTTTTTTTTAATGTTCTCAGTGTTTTTAAAAGGCTTTTTTTCCTGCTTCTGAATTATATCAGATGAAACAGAATCCTGCCAAAAGTTATTTTCATTTCTTTTTGCAGAGGTGATCTTGGTTAGTGGTAAGTTATATGTACTTTTCTGTCTGTTTATCTTTGGTTGTTCACACAAGTGCATACCATGAACAAGCTGCCCGTAGGGGATGGTAATTTTCTCCGATTTTCCCATGTTTGATTTTAAAACCTATAAAGACAAGGAACATAAAAGTGAATATAGTCTCATGATAGAAACCAGTCACATGCCTCATATTACATATTTAATATATATTTAAATAGTTACATATTTAAATAGTTACACTGAACTTTTAGTTTACTGTCTTGGTTAAAACCATATTTGCTGCATTTATCACTGGATGTCCAAGCATGCACATATCTGTTTGTATACCACTAAAAATATAGTTGATCGCCACTGTTACCAATATGCAATGTATAAGCCAATTTTAAAATATTAAAGTAAAAAACCCAAAGTAACCCCAAGTCCATCTTTCTGTAACTGTAAGGAAGAGTAATGCCAACCTGTTTCTGACAAAGGTCAGTGTTTTTACAATAGGATGTTGCCAAGAAAAATTTTCTAATGCTCTCATTTTGGTTGAGTCTGTTTAAAAATAAAAACTATGTTAATAAGTATACTATTTACCTTTAAGACAGGTACTTTCAAAAAGTTACTTCAGAATAAATAAAATTTTATTAGCAGAAGCTAGATTTTAGACAGGAAGTGTTTTGATAATGGTTATTAAGTACCCAGAAAAACTATCTCCTAGCTTCTGAAAACAAAATTTTTTAGATATTTAAATACTAAAATAAAAACTCAAAAACTAAAATACTTACCATTTTTTTTCCCCATCTTTTCCAGGTATAGCAAATCAGAAAAAAAAAGTTTTCTGCCTGTCCCCTACTTTCTGGTTTCACAACTGCTCCAAAAACGCTGCCACACTAATTCTATTTTCTTAACTCAAGTGCTCCTTATAGGAAGGCATGGCTGGATGGAAAGTATAAAGTAATCCATTAGATCACAAAGCCCCCCCCCACTTTTTAAAAAAATACATTTTATTGATTTTTTTACAGAGAGGAGGGGAGAGAGATAGCTAGAAACATCAATCAGCTGCCTTCTGCACACCCCTCACTGGGGATGTGCCCGCAACCAAGGCACATGCCCTTGACCGGATTCGAACCTGGGACCCTTGAGTCCACAGGCCGATGCTCTATCCACTGAGCCAAACCGGTCAGGGCTACATTGCCCTTTTAACACTTGAAATATGGTAGGAAAGCAGGACACAAATACAGAAAGAACTCGTTTACATATTCCATGTCATAAGGGAAACTGCTAAGGGAGCTCCCTAGTTTAGTATCATTCTGGAAGAGAAAGGATCTTACTGACCTGGAATCAAAGTACAAAAACTTGCTTTTAGGTACATTATCACTAATATTTCAGAATAGCCATCGAATTTTAAAACTTGAAAGCAATCTGAAATAATTTAAGGAATTGGCGCCAACAAATTTAATTTTTCCAAGGG
This sequence comes from Corynorhinus townsendii, assembly GCA_026230045.1. Classification (NCBI taxonomy): domain Eukaryota; kingdom Metazoa; phylum Chordata; class Mammalia; order Chiroptera; family Vespertilionidae; genus Corynorhinus; species Corynorhinus townsendii. The sequence goes on from JAPDVU010000004.1 coordinate 54,381,145, forward strand.
CACAGCTCAAATCTCTCAGCGCAACAGCCTTTCAACAAATGGCAGTAACTTATTTTCATGTCATTATTGTGAAAGAGTAAGTTTGAAATTGAGTCAGTAAAACGTTTTATTTTGATATGATTAATTTCAAATCTTTTTAACGATTTAATCCCACGAGGTTTTTAATCAATTTTCTACCACTCCAGCAGCATGACAATTGGGCAGCATAACATCGATTCAATTGATAACTCTTCTTTCGAAAATTTCAGTTTGGACACAATAAAACCACCTTCCACTAAGAAGTCCCGTACCGTATACAGGAGACATTGTTAAATTCCGTTCATCTGATACACTAGCACACAAAATATATCGCTTCAAAGCAGCAAGAATTCTGCCGCCGCTCCAGTCAACGCTGAAAAGTTAAAAAGCACAGCTAAGTAGGTCGGCCCCGCGAGGGGCAGAGCCTCAGTTGGATTGGCGCCCTCACAGCTCAGCAAAAAGCAAGCCCCGGGGAATCCAGCCAGCGTGGCCCATTCCCAATTGCCCACTCGGGCGGTGTGAGTGTGCGCGCGCGTCGCCGACTAGTCCTGGAAGTACCCACCGTCAGGAAACCAAAAAAGAGGGCCCCCACCCCTTCCCCTACCACCCACACCCGTCCTGGCCTCCTTCATCAGCGCCCCAGCGCTCCGCACGTAGCGCGCGATGACGTCACCCCGGGCCCCTTCTCTCCTCCCCCACCGCGCGCCGAGAACGCTGAAACCCCCTGGAACGCAGCCAGCCTTCTAAATTGGGGCTGTTGCTGGGGCGCAGCCGCTCCTCTCATTGGCTGGACTTCGGGAGCCAATCAGCAGCGCCACCGCGAGCCTCTCCCTCCCCCTGTCCCCCTCTGCAAGAACAGAGCAGGCGTCACGGAAACTTCCCTCCCGAGTAAACAGCCGCCCCCCATCCCGACCCCCCTATGAGCAGAGCACCAAGCCCCAGGGCCCGGCAGTGGCCGTCTAAGGACCGAATTCCTCAACGGTCCCCTGGCCCCTCGTGGCACTCACCTCTTTCCGTAACGAGGGTTGGCCGGGTGCCGCGGGGGGCAGCGGACCGGGGAAAAGGTTCGCTTCCTCAGTTCGGGTTGCAGCCGCAGGACCCGGGGCTGAGGCGGCGGCCTGGCTCGGGGCTTCCTGCGCTCCGCTCGGGCCCGCGGAGGGGCTCTGCCCGCTCTCCAGGCTCGGCCGGTGCTGCTGGTACTGGTGGAAGCGGCTGGGCAGCTGCCCCGCCGGGCTGGCCCGCACCTTCTTCTTTCGCCGCTTCTTTGGAGCGGCCCGAGGGGTGCCCCCCGCCGGGGCGAGATTGCAGTTGGGCAAGGGTGCTAGGGCTCGAGGCTGAGGGGTCAGACACGGACCGTCCCCCCCTAGAAAGTGAGGGAGGAAGAAGGTGGGGGGCAGTGCCCGAGGGTCCGGAATCCGCGGTAAAGGCGGCGGAGCGGAGGTCACCATCGGAAGGGCCCCGAAGTAACCGCGGGCGGAAAAGCCGAGGGGTGCAAGACGGCCGCTCAGGATCAGCGGCTCCCGCTGCGGGACGGAGACGACGGTCATAGCTCTGTGAGGGAAATGGTTCAGCAGGAAGAGAAGGAGCAAGCGAAGCCGGAGAGGACAGTGCGACTGCTGCTGCTGAGAGAGGAGAGCAGAGCGCGGAACAGGATTCGGGCGGTGGCGGCGCAGCAACGAATAGCCTCCGCTCCAGCTCTGAGTGTTGTTATCGGAAGCTCCGCCCCATCACCCACCCACCTCCCCGCGAAAACCCAATCAGAATCCGACAGGGCACGCCACGCCCGGGGCTCCGCCTCCAGCGCCTCTGAAAGACAAATACACACAAACAACCAGCTTGCTGCAGCAGGGCACAAAGAGCGCGCACTGCGCAGGCGCTGCCAACTGGCCCTTTCGGGAATAGTGGGCCCGGCGAACAATGAAGTTCCGTTTCACCCTACCTCCCCCGCCCCTTTCCTTCCTTATTCCCGCACCTCGCCTTCCAGGCAGAGGTCAGACTGAATTTGGGAATGGGGTTGCAGGGTTACGAGGTTGGGGAGCGGGAGGAAGCGAGAAAGAATCCGGAAGCACCAAGGCCACTGACATTGGGGAAGTAATGTCTTATTTCAAGCCCATTATCGGTTTGGGTTTTTGTTGTTTAAGATTTCACAGTACATTATGGGGATTTTTTCTTAGCAATCGTGAAGAAAATCAGTCCACATTTATATTTGATGAAGTGTGGTTCACGTTCTTTTCCATTTACTCTGCTGAGCAACACTGCTCGTTAGCCATGGTAATCGGAGTAAGAATTAAGGGAGTGAAATTAAGTGATTGAAATTTGCCCTTTAATATAGAAAAAGTTTTCCATAAATCCGTAATTGGGCATTGGAAATGTTACTGCCTTCGTACTTGAAGGACTGTGAGATTTTAGGATCGCAAAACGACGCCTGATACCAAATAGGAAGCAATGGAGGAGGCTTGCGTCCCTGAGAAAGTGAAACAGCTCAGCAGCATAGTGTTTTGCTGTTTGTAAATAGAAATCTCACTCTCATCAGGTCCCCGCACTGCGCTCACACACACACAAAAGAACTGTGGCTACTTAAACAAGAGCTGATGTGCCAGGAACTGTTCTCACAACTCTAAGGAATAGCTCCTCATTTTATAGGACAGGAAACAGGTTTAGAGAGGCAAAAAGTACTTGTCAAACATCATACAGTAAATTAATATCAGAACTTGAACTCCAGTCTAGGTTTGGCAAGATCAGAGATTTAACATCCATACTGCCTGCCATACTAGATAGTAGCTTTTTAGAACATAATAATCTTACAAGTCTGTATCCTCAGTTTCTAACCAATACTTTTTAGCTTTGTAGTGCTTGATTTAAGTGTTAATTAACTAGAGACCTGGTGCACAAAATTCGTGCATGGGGGGTGGGGGTCCCCTCAGCCCGGCCTGCGCCCTCTCACAGTCCAGGAGCCCTGGGGTGGGGGAGCATGTTGGACATCCTTGGGAGAGGCTCCCACCACTGCTGCTGCACCTGCCAGCCATGAGCCTGGCTCAGAGCTTCTGGCTGAGCAGTGCTCCCCCTGTGTGAGGGCACTGACCACCAGGGGGCAGCTCCTACGTTGAGTGTCTGCCCCCTGATGGTCAGTGTGTGTCATAGCAACCAGTCATTCCGCCCTTTGGTCGATGTACATATTACCCTTTTATTACTATACTAGAGGCCCGGTGCATGAAATTCGTGCACGGGGGTGGGGGTGTCCCTCAGCCCAGCCTGCACCCTCTCCAATCTGGGACCCCTCAAGGGATGTCCGACTGCCTATTTAGGCCCGATCCCACTGGCCTGTCAGGACATTCCTCTCACAATCCAGGACTGCTGGCTCCCAACTGCTCACCTGCCTGCCTTCCTGATTGCCCCTAACCACTTCTGCCTGCCAGCCTGATCACCCCCTAACCACTTCCCTGCTAGCCTGATTGATGCCTAAATGCTCCCCTGCCAGCCTGTTTGCCCCTAACTGCCCTCCCCTGCAGGCCTGGTCACCCCTAACTGCCCTCCCCTGCAGGCCTGGTCACCCCCAACTGCCCTCCCCTGCAGGCCTGGTCACCCCCAACTGTTCTCCCCTGCAGGCCTGGGTTCCCCCCAACTACCCTCCCTTGCAGGCCTGGTCCCTCCCAACTGCCCTCCCCTGCTGGCTTGATCGCCCACAACTGCCCTCCCTTGCAGGGGAACTGCCCTCCCAACTTCCCTCTCCTGCTGGGCATCTTGTGGTGGCCATCTTGTGTCCACATGGGAGCAGGATCTTTGACCACATGGGGGCAGGCATCTTGTGTGTGGGAGTGATGGTCAATCTGCATATTACTCTTTTATTAGATAGGATAGAGGTCTGGTGCATGGGTGGGGGCCAGCTGGTTTGCCCTGAAGGGTGTCCCGGATCAGGATGGGGTTTCCCTTGGGGTGTGGTGCAGCCTGGGCGAGGGGCCTGTGGTGGTTTGCAGGCCGGCCACGCCCCTCAGCGACCCAAGCAGATACCCTGGGATCTGGGATTTATTGATCTTCTACAATTGAAACTTTGTAGCCTGGAGTGGAGCCAAGCCTTCTGCTCGCTCCGCTCCGTGATGGCAGCCATTTCTGTTGGGATTTATGTATCTTCTATAATTGAAACTTTGTAGCCTTAAGCAGAGGCCAAAACAGGCTAGGGCTGCAGAAGCTTGGCTTCCTCCATCGTCACGGGCAACCCTAGCCTCCTGCTCTCTCCAGCTCCATGGCTGCCGCCTTTCTGTTGGAATTTATCTTCTATAATTGAAACTTTGTAGCATTGAGTGGAGGCCTGGGCTGGCAAGGGCAGGTGGAAAGCTTGGCTTCCTCCATTGCCAGGGAAACCCAAGCCTCTCTCCTGCTCTCTGTGACTACAGCCATCTTGGTTGGGTTTGTTTGCATATTCCCTCCTGATTGGCTGGTGGGCATGGCTTGTGGGTATAGCAGAGGTACAGTCAATTTGCATATTACTCTTTTATTAGATAGGATGTAAGATATCAAGGTTTGACAGCAGTAATATGCAGAATAATTATTCTCGATTAACCTTATATAAACTTTTAATACTATAGTCCATCATTAATGATTGTTGGATTTTATCATATTTGCTAGATTTACTCATTTTGTGTGTTTCCAACACTTAATACATAGTAAGTGCTTCTGGTCATTGAATGAATGGGAATCATATACTTCAAGAGCTGTAAAAGATCTTAGAGAACCTTTAATTCAAATTTTCTGGTCTGCAAATTGAAGTTGGTTTTAGGACCTGGTGAGGAGAATGGCCTGGCAAGAGTTGGTGAAGAATAGACAAAGATTATGAAATCTTTGGAATGAGTTAACTTGTTCTTTTGTTTTTAAGAGTTTCTACTTTTTCAAGGCACTGTTCATCTGTTCTCTCATTTTATTCTAATCCTTTAAAGGATTACTCTAATCCAAAAAATAGGTTGAGATAGATTCTATATAAAATACATGTGATGTTTAAAAACCGCTAAAGATAAAGTACCTTGGCTAAGGGTTACACAGTGAGTCAGGGACTAAATCACTTGAAGTCTTAATGCCTAGTCCAGTGCTCTTTTTACTATATCCCAACGCCTAAGGTTTGACTTTATCTAGGAGTAATATCACATTGTCCTGGGAAAAACTTATCTTCCTGGGGGCTGCTAATTGCAGTCAGGTCAGTGAGGCCCTTAATCAAGGACACCTATTATTGTCTGTAAGTTATTGTGTGTGGTATTTAGTGTATTATTTTGAGGCCTGAATGGTAGGCTTCCTGTTAGACCCTGGATTCTGTACTTTAAGAAATGTAACCTTGCGAGAGCATTTGAAATTTTGCTTCCCAGCATATGTCCTCAGTTTGGCTCAAATAAAGTTTTATAAATTTTTTTATTTTTTTAAAGAAAAAAAGTAAAGGGAATCTTGCAGCTGTGGCCACCTGGGTAAATGGTGCTAAAATAGTGGCCACCAAGAGACCGTGAGCTGGAATGGACTGCCAGAAGAGAGCAATCCAGGTTTTATGAATTTTGCATTTTGTGTTACTCTTTGCCTATAAATCCTATAGGCCCTTAGTAAAGCCTTATTTTAATATTCAAACCTGGTTTCATCTGTGCTGTATGGTATAGGGGGAAAGGTCCATGCTCTTGTGTGGGCCCAGAGGGCCAATCATGGAGGTAGCAAGACATTCAAGGCTGAAGTAAATATTGGGCAGTCCTTGGTGCTCTTGAAGCTTTTTGGTTACAGAGCATGCCTTGGTTTTACTTTTGTTAATTCAACAGTTTCTTTAGAGGAGTTTTTTGTTTTAATTGAAAAGTAAAGCAGATATTAAAGAGTCGGGGAAAGAGCTAAAAGCACCTGAGGACTCAGGCTAAGATAGTCAGAGGAAATGGAATGGTGCACATGGGAATACAATCATGGGACTCAGTGACTGACAACATGAGTCTAGTGGAATGACCAGACCAGGTAGAAGTATGAGGGTGAGGTTTAAGAAGAAGGCAGAGTAAAAGAGATGGTTCTCAGACTTTCAATCTGGTTCATTTGAAGAGACATGAGAGCCTTGACAAGAATATGAAAATCCAAAAGGGTAATTTGAAGAGAAAATTTACTTCCATAGTTTTAGTAAGGTATTGTTTTTGATGTTGGTAATTTTAAAGTCAAATTATTTGCAAATTTTGTTTTTGTCTCTCAAAAACAAAAGAACCCCCAAGTAATTAAGTTGTTTTTTACTTGCTTATGAACCCCTGATAGAAAAGTGTTCTTACTCTTGTTCAGTATAAAAACATGGAAATTTGTTTGTCTCCATGGAAAACACTGCGTCCAATCTGTTTACTTCTAGCTACTTGACTTGGCATTTCAGAAAATAAGACAAACTACTTACAAGAAATTTAAAATAAATTAAGGAAAATGGAACATTTCTGTGAAAATGAAACATACCATGTCAAATCTCCTTTATTTTTCAGGTCCCAGTATAGTCTATTTAATCTTCTTCTTCTTCTAGTCAACTAAAATCTCATGAGAAAAATAGCATGTTTCATTTTTAGAAAATACTGCGTGCTATAATTTTTTAAAAAATGTTTTTATTGATTTTTAGAGAGAGAAAGGAAGGGGGAGAGAGAGAGAGAGAGAGAGAGAGAGGGAGAGAGAGAGAGAGAGAGATTGGCTGATTGGCTGCCTTCCTTTGCATAATATTGCATGGGTAATATTGCATAGGAGCACCAGAAACTGCCTCATTGGAAACAAGAACTATTTTTTTAATCTTTATTGTTCAGATTATTACAGATGTTCCTCTTTTTTCCCCCCAAAGCTCCCCTCCACCTGGTTCCCACCCCCACTCCAGGCCTTCCCCCCACACACTGACCTCGTCCATAGGTGTAAGCTCTTTGTCCAATCTCTTCCCGCACCCCCTCACAACCCCTTCCCCCCGGAGAATTGTCAGTCTGCTCCCTTTCCATGCCCCTGATTGTATTACATTCACCAGTCTGTTCTGTTCATCAGGTTTTCTATATATTTGATTTTTAGATTCACTTGTTGATAGGTAAGTATTTGTTATCACTTTGTTGTTCATAATTTTTTTATCTTCACCTTTTCTTCTTCCTCTTCTTAACAATACCTTTCAGCATTTTATATAATACTCATTTGGTGTGTAATGAACTCCTTTAGCTTTTTCTTGTCTGTGATGCTCTTTATCTGACCTTCAGTTTCTGAATGATAGCTTTGTGGGGTAGAGTAATCTTGGTTGTTGATTCTTACTATTCATCACTTTGTATATTTCTTGTCACTCCCCTTCTGGCCTGCATAGTTTCTGCTGAGAAATCAGCTGACAATCGTATGGGTACTCCCTTGTAGGTAACTAATTGTTTTTCTCTTGCTGCTTTTAACATTCTCTCTTTGACTTTTGCCCTTGGCATTTTAATTATGATGTGTCTTGGTGTGGTCCTCTTGGATTCCTCTTGTTTGGGGTTCTCTGAGCTTCCTGGACTTGTAAGTCTATTTCTTTCACCAGGTGGGGGAAGTTTTCAGTCATTATTTCTTCAAATAGGTTTTCAGTATCTTGCTCTCTTCTTCTGGCACCCCATAATTCGATGTTGGTACACTTGAGGTTGTCCCAGAGGCTCCTTACACTATCTTCATATTTTTGGATTCTTTTTTCCTTTCCAGTTGCATGTTTTTTGCTTCTTCGTATTTCAAATCTTTGACTTGATTCTTGGGATTCTCTAGTCTGCTGTTGAATCTCTGTATATTATTCTTTATTTCAGTCAGTGTATGCTTAATTTCTGATTGGTCCTTTTCCATATCATTGGAAGTCTCACTAAATTTCTTGGAGGTTTCTAGAAGATTATTGAGTAACCTTATAACTGTGGTTTTGAACTCCATAGCCAATATTTTGCTTTCATCCATTTTTTTCATTTGTGACTTGTTTCTTTGTCTCCGCATTTTGGCTGCTTCCCTGTGTTTGTATCTATGTACTGGGTAGCTGCTAAGTCTCCTTGAATTGATAGAGTGGCCTTGTGTGGTAGGTGTTTATAGGGCCCAGTGGCTCAGCCTCCTCAGTCACCTGAGGCGGACTCTCTTGGTGCACCCCTTTGTGGGCTGTGTGCGCAGTCTTGTTGTAGTTAACCCTTGCTTGCTGTTGGTATCACTGGGAGGAATTGATCTCCAGGCCAATTGGCTGTGATGACCATCTGTGTCTATGCTGGAAGATCTGTTGCACAGAAAGACACCCTTATGGATTTGCTTCAGTGGGGCTTTGGCACTCACTGAGTCTGCCCCTTGAGTGTGTCTCTTATGGATGTGAAGAGTTGTATGGTCTCACACCACTGGGTACACTGGCTCTTGGATCTCCAAGGAGGTGCAAGGTCAGCCACTGTCTGGGGCCACCCAGCAGGAGCTACAGAGACATCTGCAGATTCCTTCTCTTTGTTTGGGGTTTGGAAGTGCTCAGATGAGGCCCAGCCGTGAAGCAAAGCCAACTGCTGCTGAGAGGCCTTGCGGCTTCTTTTGGAAGCTCTGGGGCTTTCTGACCTAGCTGCAGCTGACAGGTTTTAGGTGGAGAAAGGACAGGCCATTTATATGCAAAAGCTGATGCGCACAGCTTGGGTGGGGTTGTAAATTGGGTGTGGCAGGGTCTCTTGGGATCACCAGGGTGGAGCAAACAGCAATGGCTGCCGGTCAGCGCTGCATCGGAGAGGTACCCGGGTCTCCACATCCCGCAACCCCGTTGCAGGAACAATGATTGCTGTGAGCACTTCTGAGAGAAAGCCGCCCTCGCGTTCCTGTCCCAATGTCAGACAGTCCAGTTTTTCCCCTTATGTGTCTAGGTCCCCCAGAGTCTCACCCGGAACTGGAGTTCAGAGCAAGCGGCGCTTGTATCTCCCTCCCGATTAAAAGAGCAGCACATCCAGGTGCCAGCACTTTCCGCACCTCTTACCAGTCTCAATGCGCTTTCTTCACCTCTCCAGTTGTGGAGCTTCCACTCAGCCAGCTTTCCTGCGGTTCTGGGTGGTAGTTGTTCTGCCTTTTAGTTGTAATTTTGATGTGGTTGTGAGAGGCAGCAAGTATAGGTGTTTACCTATGACACCATCTTGGTTCTCTACTCCGGAACAGAACTATTTAAATAAAAAACCTGGGTGTAGGCTGCATCTGCACATGCACAGCATGATGAAGCACACTGAGACCAACCACGGGGATAGCTTCTGGCACTCACACCACAGTGGTACATCTGCCACATGAGAGGAAGGCAAGGGAGAAGGAGGGAGTGGGGGAGGAGAGAGGAGTGCAGCTCAGTTCCGGTTCTGGAATTGATTGGCCAGCCAGTCTAGTCCCTCATGGAGCCCAGCCCCAGTGATGGCAGAGGTGGCTTGAAGGTACCAGTTCCTGTGGTGCAGAGAGTGCAGGCCCAGCTTGTCTGTGATCTCAGCTGTGTTCATGGCATTGGGGAGGTCCTGCTTGTTTGCAAACACTAGCAGGATAATATCCGTGAACTGCACCATCATCCAGCTGAGTGCTTCTCTGGCCTCATCCATGCGTTCTTGGTCAGTGCTGTCAACCACAAAGATGAGCCCTTGTCCGTTTGGGCAGCAGTGGCGCCACAGAGGCCGGATCTTGTCCTGGCTGCTTGCGTCCCATACGATAAAGCTGATGTTCTTATACTTCACAGTCTCCACGTTGAAACCTATCGTGGGAATGGTGGTCAAGATCTCACCCAGCTTTAGTTTGTACAGGATAGTGGTCTTCCCAGCACCGTCCAAGCCCACCATGAGAATGCACATTTCTTTTTTGCTGAAAAGGCCCTTGAAGAGGTTTACAAAGATATTTCCCATGTTGTAAACCAGAGGGAGAGACACTGGTCAGAGAAACCCTTGGCAGCCACGGTGCTGTTGCTGCTCTGAGCCAGGCATTGGTTCTATTTTATCTCTCTTTAGCAGATATTTGTTGATCCTTATTCTAATTCTTTTCATTGCTGTGACACTTGCACTGTCACTACCAATTAACTCACTATTTAAAGTTCAAAGTCCAGAGAGAGCAAGTGACTGGTACAGTTTCAATTGGTCTAGATTAGATGATTCATCACCATCATCCTGGTTCAACAAAACTCTTACTAGACACTCCACTGGGTGGTACTTGGCTAGGATAATGAGCCAGGGTGGCAAGGTACCTATCTATAAGGAGTCATTGAGGACAACTTCAGGGACCACTTCAAGAAGTTTGGCCAACCCAGTACCTTGCATAACCTATCTCCCAGGCACAGAGCATCCTTCTTTTTGTCCCTGCAATTCTAGGAATCCAAGGGAAGTGAGATGGCCTGTGGAAACTCTGGGAATCTCTGGCTTTTCTTGGAAAGTTGGATTTCTCTCAATACTGTCCTGTCATCCCTGATGAAGCAACAATTGACCGGAGCTGAGTAGAGACTTTTAAAGAGGCCTGTGCTCATCCAGCTCATTTCACTCTTTACTTACCTGACTCTTTAGGCAAATAAGCTTGAAACTCCCTCAGAGATTGGAGGCAGTGAGACAAATGGCAATAACTTAGCAGTGAGACACCTGAGGACGCAGGCTAAGCTTTTCAGAGGAAATGGAATGGTGCACATGGGAATACAATCCTGAGACTTGGTGACTGACAATATGAGTCTAGTGGAGATATGATAGAAGTATGAAAGTGAGGTGTAAGAAAAAGGCAGAATAAAAGAGCTCCCAGACTTTCAGTCTGGTTCATTTGGAGAGAAATGACAGGAATATGAAAATCCAAAACGGGCAATTTAAAGAGAAAATTTGTTTCCATGGTTTAGTAATGTTTTATTTTTGATGTTCTTAATTTTAAAGTCAAATTAATTGCAAGTTTTGTTTGTCTCTCAAAAACAAAAGAACCCCCAAATGATTAAGTTGTTTTTTACTTGCTTATGAACCCCTGATAGAAAGAGTGTTCTTACTCTTGTTCAGTATAAAAACATGGAAATTTGTTTACCTCCATAGAAATCACTGCCTCCAATCAATCTATTTACCTTTGGTTATTTCATTTGACATTTTCAGAAAATAAGACAAATTACTTCCAAGGAATTTAAAATAAAGAAAATGGATTGAAACATGCCATGTCAAATCTTTATTTTCAGATCCCAGAAGAGACAATTTAATCCTGTCCTAGTCAGTTAAAATCCCATGAGAAAGACAGCTCAGTTCATTTTTATAAAATACTACAGTGCTCCAATTTTTAAAATATATGTTTTTATTGATTTTTATATGTTTTTATTGATTTTTGGAGGGAGAAAGAGAAACATGGATCGGCTGATTGGCTGCCTCCGTTGCATAATGCATGTGAGTACCAGAAACTGCCTCATTGGAAACAAGAATTATTTAAATAAAAACCCAGGTGTAGGCTGCATCTGCACACGCACAGCATGATGAAGCACATTGAGACCAACCATGGGGACAGCTCCTGGCACTCACACCACAGAAGTGCATCTGCCACATAGACATGAAAGCAAGGGTGAAGGAGGGAGTGACGGGGAAGAGAGGAGTGTGGCTCAGTTCTGGTTCTGGAACTGATTGGCCAGCCAGTCCAGTCCCTCATAGAGCCCAGCCCCAGTGATGGCAGAGGTGGCCTGTAGGTACCAGTTCCTGTGGTGCAGAGAGTGCAGGCCCAGCTTGTCTGTGATCTCAGCTGTATTCATGGCATTGGGGAGGTCCTGCTTGTTTGCAAGCACTAGTAGGACAACATCCTCCAGCTCTGTCATCATCCGCATCATCTCCCTTTTGGCCTCATCCATGCGTTCTTGGTCAGTGCTGTCAACCACAAAGATGAGGCCATGTCTGCCTGGGCAGTAGTGGCGCCACAGAACCCGAATCTTGTCCTGGCTGTTTACATCCCACACGACGAAGCTGATGTTCTTATACTCCAGGGTCTCCAGGTTGAAGCCTATCGTGGGAACGGTGGTCACGACCTCACCCAGCTTTAGTTTGTACAGAATGGTGGTCTTTCCAGCAGCGTCCAGGCCCACCATGAGAAGGCGCATTTCTTTTTTGCCAAAAAGGCCCTTGAAGAGGTTTGCAAAGATATTTCCCATGCTGTAGACAGAGGGAGAGACAATGCCCAGAGAAACCCTTGGTAGCCGCAGTGCTGCTGCTGCTCCTGTGCTGCTCTGAGCCAGGCGTTGGCTCTGTTTTGTCACTCTAGCAGATGTTTGCTGATCCTTACCCTAATGCTCTGTCATTGCTGTGACTCAACCACTCTTTCTGTTTGTGCTTTTGTGTATTTCCACTTCCACTGTCACTATCAATTAACTTACTGTTTATCTAAAGTTCAAAGTTCAGAGAGAGAACAGGTGCAGTTTCAATTGGTCTAGATTAGATGATTCATCACCCTCATCCTGGTTCAACAGAACTGTCGTACTAGACACTCCTCTGGGTGGCACCTGACTATGTAGATGACCCCCAGTGGTAAGGCACCTAAGGAATCGTTGAGGACCACTTCAGGGAATACTTTGAGAAGTTTGGCCAACCCAGGATATTGCATAATGTATAAAGCATTCTTCTTTTTGTCCCTGCAATTCCAGGAATCCAAGGGAAATGAGGTAACCTATGGAAACTCTGGGGATCCCTCCTGTTTGGTATGGGGGACGAACCTGAAATTTGGTATGTGCAGTGACCAGGAATCAAACCGGTAAATTTTGGTGCCTGGGTCGATGCTCAACCACTTAGCCACTCAAAAGAAGTCCCCCAGTTTTTACAGTATTTGGACTTAGGGCAATATGATAAAGCAGAATTTCAGCCACTAGGGCTCTTTCTACTGTATGATGCCAAAAGGTTACAAAATGAATACTTTTTTTTAGAGAAGTAATTATAATTTTCAAGCCCAAGTAAAATTGTGTAGAGATTTTTTTTTTTGTAGTTTAAAACCCCAGAACATAAAAATAAAAGTGAGATTTGGCTGATGAATTTTTTGTTAATTCTTCTTAAGAAAGAACATTTTCATGTCCTTATAACATCCAGAAAGATTGAGGATTTTTACAAAACAATGAAATCAACATTGCCTGAGTTATCTTCACCATGTTCTTATTTTATCCTTAAAAATTTAAGATTTGTACAAGAAGATAACACTGATATTTCCTTAGTTATGTCATTTTAAAATATTCCTGACCATACAGAGAAAGACCAAAAGAACATTTGAAATGCACAGCTGAAAAACAGCCACAACCACCTTCACAGAGAAGCTCCAAATGAAGTTGTGATGTTGATGTTTTGCCAAATTTTCTCTGAGATACTGATTATGATCTGCAGCCAAATAAGACTCATTGCTATAAGTGTTATGTATCTAAAATGATATAATTAGTTTTTTGAGTTTCAGGGGAGAAAAAAGAGTGATATTTTAGCTTAATTAATAAGTTAACATATTACAGTTATTCTTTACATGTACAGTAAGTGCATATGATGTGATTAGGTTAAATACTGACACCAGGGTTCTTTAAGACATAGTCCGGCCATTTCATCCAACATTGATACCCACTAGTTAATGACACATGCATGCACACAGAGCTTACAAACAGATTCTTATTGCTATACTAAAGTGTCCACAGTCAGGCAAGGATCACCAGATTTTTGAGGCTCAAAACAAACAGGAATAAAAAGAATTTGCAGGACACAGAGACAGAATGGAAGGTTTTAAAAAGCCCCTCTACTTAATAGCCTCTGGGCATTAGGAGGACAGTACATTCATGAAACAAATCAAGATGCTATTAGAAAAAGAAAAGGATATATAAAAAGCTATTGAAAATTTAAAGTATTATGGCAGAAAAAACCGTAAGGTTTTGCTTTGTGCACGTATTTTAAATAAATAGCTGAGAATAGCCTATACTCCTTCCTAATGATTCAGTAGTTGTGGCTGTAGAGTATTTAGTATCATCTTCTGTCCCCTCAAATTCATCTTGGGGTACCCCAGACAACCAATGCAATGTTTGTTTCAATTGTCCATCATTTCAGGTTATTCTGAAATCCCCTTATTATTTTGCCTGCTTTTCCCTTTTAACCGTTTTACTTCAACTTCCTGTGTTTAACTACCTATTCATGTTTGGTGTAGAACATGTAGTTTTACAAAATTATTCTACTCTGAGAAGTAAATTTTAAAAAATGATACTAGCAATAAAGAAAACCATGATCTTAAACCTATTTGTATTTTCAGGGAACTGACCATGATAGGAAATGGAACTAAACACAATCTAGTAAATACAATTAATAGAAAATAATGGCAGCAGGAAGGTAAACTCATTTGTGTGAGTTAATGATTTAAAAAATTTTTTATTTTCCCCATTGCTTTTTCAGAGAGAGTGGAAAGAAGGGAGGGGTGTCCCCTGCATGCACCCTGCATGCACTCCTATTAGGGGCAGGGAGCAAACCTGTAACCTTTCGGTGTGAAGGCTGACACTCTAATCATTGAGAAACACTGGCCAGGGCTGTGAGCTAATGATTTTTAAGTGATCAAAAGTTAAAAGCCATAAAATAACTTTTAAAAGCTTTTGAAGGCTCAGCTCTCAGTTTCCAATGATCAGGTATGATTTATCTTTCTAAAGTCCACTCTCCCAGATTACTTTGACATACTGCAATGCCATTGCCACCTGGTTCTAAAAATGTCAACATTTTGGTTTGCTCAGCACAGGTTTTCTTCTCTCTATACTTTCACACATGGAAAATCAAGATTCTGCTTACCCTAAAATCTTCAAATAATATTGGAATTTTAGAAGATGAACTACATGAATCATTGGTGTCTTCTACTCCTGGGTTACAGATGTCTGCTCCCAGTGTATATGCACCCTAATTTGTAAATCCTACAAACTTCTGAACCCATTCATTTTCCAGATGACAAAAATGAAATAATTTGCCAAGGTTTAGAGTTAAGGATAGAACCCAATGCACTGAAGGGAGAAATTATTTGTGACTTACATATCTGAAAAGGCATTCATATCCAGAATGTATAAAGAACTCTTACAACCCTACAATAAAAAGACAAATACCCACACTTAAAAAATGGGCAAAGGATTTTAATACACATTTCTCCAAAGAAGATACACAAATGGTCAATAAGAACATGAAAAGTTGTTTAATGTCATTAGTTACTAGTGGCCCAGTGCACAAAATTTGTGCACATTAAAAGGGAATTAATTAGAGGAACTATTTTAATATTGCTATTTGCCCTTTATCTATAATAGAAGTGTCAGAGATGAAAGAAAATTAGTAAAATGTATATGAAAATAACGCAGCCTCATGTCCCCTGCTGGCGCCAGGCGTCAAGTCCCTGCCCAGCCGTTGTGCCTTACCACGCGTGCAGCCCCGACCACCCATACCTGCCGCGCAGGCAGCCTCCTGCTGATCAGTCGTATGGTGTGAGGGCATCACAACCATTTGCAGATTAGCCTTTTATTATATAGGATTAGTGAAATGCAAATAAAAACCACTACGAGATAGCATTTCACATTCACTAGACTTGTTAGAATAAAGAAGAGAATGGCAGGTGCTGGTGCTGGTGAGGAGAAATTAGAGCTCTTATACACTGCTGGTGGGGTTAAAAAATGGTGCTGCTGCTTTGGAAAACAGTTTATTAATTCCTCAAATTGTTAAACATAGAGTTATTTATGACACAACAATACCACACCTAAATACACAACCAAGAGAATTGAAAGCATATCTATACACACAAACTGATGCATAAATGTTCAGAGTAGCATTATTTATAATAGCCAAATGTCTATCAATTAATAGATGGATAAACAAGATTTGGCATATCCATACAATGAAATAGTGTTTGTCTATAAAAGGGAATAAAATACTGATACAAGCAATACATTGATGAACCTTGAAAACATTATGCTCAGCCCTGGCTGGTTTGGCTCAATGGATAGAGTGTCGGCCTATAGACTGTAAGGTCCTGGGTTCAATTTCAGTCAAGGGCACATGCTCGGGTTGGTCCCCAGCATGGGGCATGCAGGAGGCAGCCAAATCAATGATTCTCTCTCATCATTGATGTCTCTCTCTCCCTCTCCCTTCCTCTCTGAAATCAATAAAAAATATTAAAAAAAAGAAAACATTATGCTCAGTGAAAGAGGCCAGACATAAAAGTCCACATACTGTACAATTTCATTTATATTAAATGTCCAGAAAAGGTAAATTTATAGAGAAAGAAGTAGATTAGTAGTTACCAAGGGCTTGGGGGAAATAGGGAATAGAGAGTGACTACTAATGAGCATGGGGTTTCTTTTGGGGATAAAAACTAAGTTTTTGTTTTGATAAAAATGTTTTAAAATTAGATGGTGGTTACATAATTCTATAAATACACTAAACTCCACTGAATTGTAAACATTAAAAGTATAAATTTTATGGAGTGTGAATTCACTTCAGTAAAGCTATTATATTAAAAAACCACTTATTATACTTTTCCTTTGAGCTAATAGGTAAAGTGAGTTCTTGGAGAGACATTGAATTCTTCTGTTTATAGGTGGGAAATTTCTCTGTCTGGCTCTCCATTAATTAACTCATCTGCTATTTTAATGCCTATCAAGGTTTTCATTGAAATACCACATCTTACTTTGCGGGCATTGACACCCTGACTTAGGTAAAAATCTGTGGAACCCTTTACATTGTAAACAGATAAAAGCAGAGAGTTTCTGGTTGGAAATGATGTGGGGGACCTAGTATGCTAAACACATACTTTTATATGTAGCCCAATTACATAATAGATAGTGAAATACACCTTTTAGCTGGGACCTTTTCTGAATAATAAGGGCCATTATTAGATCATAAACTAATAACTTTCTCTACCCTAAAACTATTAGTGGGACTTAAAAGAAAAAAATAAGCCAGTCCCACCTTGTAGCAATATTATAAATAGATATATCTTTTAAAACTATAAAACATGTCTTTTAGATGAATTTGAGGAACATTCCCATAAAATAGGTTGACATAGGGTGCTGTGTAGAATGCCTAAAAATAACCACAAGCATTCATTTTCCTGCTTTCAGAAAGCTTGTATATGTTCTTGGGAAGATAAGCATTACATGAACAGTTTAATTAAATGATACAATATTTGAAAAGCAAATGCTTTTGGCACACATTAAATAAGACCACCAGAATTCATTCACTAAAAACTAGTAAAGTGCTTTCTAGGTACCACATGCTATTTGAAACTTGGAGATTGCTGTGCTGAACAAGACAGTGGTGCCAGGCCAGCAGAAGGTGTCGCAGTCACTAGCGCAATAGAAATGGCAAGTTACTTCTTAGTGTCTAAGAAACAGCATTGGAAAGTTTAAGTACAAAGTTTGGGCTTGTTATCTGTTTATTAAAAGGTTCGAGGGTGTGGCTCTTGCCTTTAATTACAGCAGCACACAGTCCACACACGGATGACCATGCAATCACTTATGTGTACATATACATACACTTTTTCAGGTAGAGCTGGGCCTCTTGTGATGGAAGATGAGTGTTATCTTGGGCCAGGCCAGGTCTACTGACAGTTGACTGCCTGTACCTTCCCTTTATAAAGCAGGTAGTAAGCAAGGTACACAGTGAAGGTGTTAGTAGTGGTGCTGGCTCATGGCGAAGGTATAAACAGGTATTTGTTTGAAGCCTTCCCACCATGGTAGCAAGGCCACTCCAACATGCTGAGAATGTACAAGTCTTAGAGCTGCACCTGGTGGATTCTGCTATCTTACCATCGGTTTCTCAATGTTGACAAAGCTGTGACTCTGCCAGTTAGGCCTGAGGAGATGCAGAGGTAGAGATATAATTATATGCACCAGCTCCTCCCCCTCTGAAAACCTGCTCCTTGGACTCACACCCAGCAGGTTGAGCTTCTTGGTTTGTTTCCTTTTTGCAGCCCCGGCAGTGAGACATGTTTGTTCATAAATGTGCCTGAACTTTGTAACCTCGTTTCCTTCCTGAAAACACATGATGTGATTTCTTTCCTTCAGCCCCTTTCTAGGAGGTCTAGTCCACTCCCTTCTACCCAAGACCAGCACACTCCCTCAGGGACTTACATCTTACCCAGTTTTCCTGCTCAGGGCTACCAGCTGTTTTATCCGTTATTGATAAAACATTATTGATATGACTTGCACAATCCTAAGCAAAGAGGCTGGAGGTAGAAAGAGTGAGAAACGGAATCCTGTTCTAATATCAGGGCCTAGGGTCTCTGGAGGGCTGGCGGCTCTGTAAGAACTGTCAGCTGTAGGACAGCA
The DNA here is from genome assembly GCA_026230045.1 of Corynorhinus townsendii. Taxonomy (NCBI): domain Eukaryota; kingdom Metazoa; phylum Chordata; class Mammalia; order Chiroptera; family Vespertilionidae; genus Corynorhinus; species Corynorhinus townsendii. The sequence continues at coordinate 54,399,374 of JAPDVU010000004.1, forward strand.
GTTTTCAGAATGTGGTCAGAGAACTTTTTTCCCTATGGTCAGAGTATATTTGAGTCCCCAGGATCCTCCCTTTTTCAAATACATGTTTTCAACCAAAACATATCTCAACAGATTGAGTGCAGAAGCTGATATGAGAATCCAGCTGCCTTCTATTAAGCCAGACACAAGAGATTTGCAAAAAAGCAAATGCCACTTGTTAACTTTTGTTTTAGAATATATGGCTACAGTTTAAATAAAAATGTTATTTATGCTAACATGTAATGTATTTTTGTTGCTATTTTAAGTAAATTAATATTTTTAAGTTTTATTTGAATTTTAATGCAATAAATATTGACATACTCATATAAAGAGAACTCCTTGGAGTCCTCAACAATTTTTTTAAGTATAAAAGGATTCTGATATTTAAAATTTTGAGAACTACTGCTCTAGGTCTGCTCTTGGCCCCTATTTGTTCTCTTTCTTGCTCTTCCCAAGATACCACATCATGATCCATTACTTCAGCTACCACCTCCAAGCTGGTGATTGCTGAGGGTAGCACCTGAGTTTCTGTGGGCCGCTTTGCAAGGACCTGAAGGTAAGGGAATCAAGACTGTCCCTGAGAGTTGAACTGGGTAAATCCCTACACTGCAGATGTGGTCAGCCTTTCACTCATTCAACAAATATTTATTGAGCATCTACCTGTGCCATGTACTCTTGTAGATACTGGGCTTACTGGAAAAAGCAAAACAGAAATTTCCCAAACATTCTACTGGGGGTATTGTTGGGAGAGTATAATAAAGTATAATGAGAAATAAAGCCATATATACAAGTATTATAAGAAATTATCTGTAAGAGCTTGACTTTAGAAAGTATTTGGGATAACCCCAAATTCCAGGATCCTTTTCCCACAAGGTTTCCAAAGGTCTTATTCAGACAATGGACAATGAAAAAGGAAAGCGAAGTAATGTGACAAAGATTGTATGTGTGTGATTGTATGTGTGCATGTATATCCTAGAAATTATGTTGTCCATTAGTCATTCTGCTAGTAGGCCTCTGGGAAGTAGGTGTTTACAAATTTCATCTTGGTAAGGAGGCAAATGTGATGCAAGAAAAGTTCCTGTCAACCACAGGAGTGGGGGGAGGAAGAGATCCAGGGGAGCACACCTTGGGATTGGCAGCTCCAGAACAAGACCATACCAGCAGACTTGCAGCACAGGTTTGTGACAATCCAGAGAAGAGCATGGGCTCTGAGCCACCATGAGGTCACCGAAGCACCACCTTCCAGATACCATCTCTTAGGACAAAACAGGAAGAGAAACAGCTCTAATAGGGTGCTATTACCTGGAATGAGACTGTCTTAAGTTAGGAGAGTGAGATACTTTAACTGGTCATTTTGAGTTTCATCTCCAACATTTTTCTTGCACATCTGTGACGTTGTGTGATAAAATTTCAATCTGGCTGCATTAACATTTTATTGTTGTTGGGCTTTTGAGACAGGGAACTCTGGAAAGAATGACTCAATTAGACCCTTCCCTCTAGACATAAATGTTGCTGGGCCAAATGGAGACAAGGGGCTAGAGAAAAGAGATGCCAGAAAGCAAAGAGAACAGGATGGACAAATTTACTCAATTAATTTTTATTCTTTAACAGTTTTATGAGAAAAATCTCACTATATTATAAAGCTACAATAATCAAAACAGTATGTCATTGGCATAACAGGTATGTAGCTCAATGGAAGAGAATAGAGTCCAGAAATAAATCCTTGCTTATATGGTCAAGTAATGTATGTCAAATGAGGCAAGGATATAGTATAATGGGGTAAAGACAGTATCTTCAATGAGTGGTGTTGGAAAACTGGACAGATACATGCCAAAAAATGAAATCAGACCACTCCCTTACATCATATACAAAAATAAACTAAAAATGGATTAAAGACTTAAATGTAAGACCTGAAACCATAAAACTTCTAGGAGAAAATATAGGCAGTAAGCTCTTTGCATCATTCTTAGCAATATCTTTTTGGTTATGTCTCCTTAGACAAGGGAAATGAAAGGAAAATAAACAAATGGGGCTACATCAAACTGAAAACTTTTCGCACAGTGACAGAAACCATTAACAAAATGAAAAGACAACCTATTGAATGGGAGAAGATACTCACAAATAATACATTTGATAAAGGGATAATATCAAAAATATGTAAGGAACTCATACAACTTAACTCCAAAAAGAACTCCCCAAAACCCCACACCAAAAATCAAACAATCCAACCAAAAAAATGTGCAGAGAACCTGAATAGACATTTCTCCTAAGAGGAAATACAGATGGTCAACATACATACGAAAAGATGCTCAACATTACCTTTTCTTTAAAAAGATGGAACCCAATATAAAAAACCAGATAGAACTAACAAAGGAAATAACGCATTTAACTTTCCATATGTGATTCTGAACATTTCACTTTTATTGTTATTGGTATAATCAGTGCTCAAAATCTTTCTAAAAGGATTTATGTCTGACTGCAATCTAGATCTTAAATATGTATTTTAGAGAAAGTCAACACTCACTTTGTAACATTTTTAGATAAGATGACCTTATGGGAGGTTTGTTTTATTTTTTGTTTGTTTTGTTTTTTTAAAAAAAAATCAAGATAGGGTTTCTGTCAAAGACATGTTAACCAATCTAGCTAGGTACATGCACTACTCTGGTACCAATTTGTACAGCTTGTATAGTTATCTCTGTGGTTCTGTAGGTTCTACCCTGGCGCTTTGTAATACTGTTTTCTAGTGAAAGTCTTTGAACATTATCTCCTTCCTCAACCTTAGGGCCTTCTCCCCTGCCTTTTCTGAGAGGAAGTGGCCCACCAGCCCAATGCAGACTTATCTTTCAAAACCATCTTGTGGTTCAGAGGCTGTGCTTTATTTTTAAGGAAAAGCTTTCTTTTAAAAAAAATATTTTCATTGATTTCAGAGAGGAAGGGAGAGGGAGAGAGAGATAGAAACATCAATGATGAGAGAGAATCATTGATAGGTTGCCTCCTGCATGCCCCCTACTGGGGTCCAAGCCCGCAACCCAGGCCTGTGCCCTTGACTGGAATCGCACCTGGGACCTTTCAGTCCACAGGCCAACGCTCTATCCACTGAGCAAACGAGCCAGGGCAGGAACAGCTTTCTTTTACACAGATGGGGGAAGTAAGCTACCTCAAACTAGACAGGGGATTTCCACCAAGAACTAAGACCTAAAAACTACTGTTTTAGAACTTTTGAGTACAAATGTATACTTTTGTTCCAGAAAGTACACTTTTGAGTACAAATGTATACTTTTGTTCCAGAAAGTACACTTTTGAGTGCAAATGCTAAACCTTCTCTTCCAGCTGCTTCTGGACATCTCTCTTCCTTGTCCAAAACCCTTCCATGACTTGGTGACACTTTCTCTTTAGAGTCACCCTCTCAGATAGGGTGTTTTTATTTTTTATTTATTTATTTTTAAAATAAATCTTTATTGTTCAGATTACAGGTGTTCCTCTTTTTGTTTTCCCCCCATAGCTCCCCTCCACCTGATTCCCCACCCCACCCTACCCCATGCCCTTACCCCCTGCCACTGTCTTCATCCATAGGAGTAAGATTTTTGTCCAATCTCTTCCCGCACCACTCACACCCACTTCCCCCTGAGGAAAGTCAGTCCACTCCCTTTCTATGTCCCTGATTCTATTATATTCACCAGTCCATTTTGTTCTTCAGATTTTTTATTTACTTGATTTTTAGATTCACTTGTTGGTAGGTATGTATTTGATGTCATTTTGTTGTTCATAATTTTTATCTTTACCTTTTTCTTCTTCTTCCTCTTCTTAAAGAATACCCTTCAGCATTTCATGTAATCCTGGTTTGGTGGCGATGAACTCTTTTAGCTTTTTCTTGTCTGTGAAGCTCTTTATCTGACCTTCAACTCTGAATGATAGCTTTGCTGGGTAGAGTAATCTTGGTTGTAGGTTCTTGCTGTTCATCACTTTGAATATTTCTTGCCATTCCCTTCTGGCCTGCATAGTTTCTGCTGAGAAATCAGCTGACAGTTGTATGGGTACTCCCTTGTAGGTAACTAACTGTTTTTCTCTTGCTGCTTTCAAGATTCTCTCTTTGTCTTTTGCCCTTGGCATTTTAATTATGATGTGTCTTGGTGTGGTCCTCTTTGGATTCCTTTTGTTTGGGGTTCTGTGCACTTCCTGGACTTGTAAGTCTATTTCTTTCACCAGATAGGGAAAGTTTTCTGTCATTATTTCTTCTAATAGGTTTTCAGTATTTTGCTCTCTCTCTTCTTCTGGCACCCCAAAAATTCGGATGTTGGTACGCTTGAAGTTGTCCCAGAGGCTCCTTACACTATCTTCATATTTTTGGATTCTTTTTTCTTTTTGTTTTTCTGGTTGTATGTTTTTTGTTTCCTCATATTTCAGATCTTTGGTTTGATTCTTGGGGTACGTTGATCTACAGTTGAGTTTCTGTATATTCTTTATTTTAGACAGTGTGTGCTTCATTTCTGACTGGTCCTTTTCCATTTTTTTGGCATTCTCATTAAGGTCCTTGAAGGTCTCACTAAGCTCCTCAGAAGTGTCATCAAGTTTCTCGGCGGTTTTTAGAAGATTCTTGAGTAACCTTATAAATGTGGTTCTGAACTCTATGTTGTCCAGTAGTTTGCTTTCCTCTGTTTCTTTCATTCGTGACATGTTTCTTTGTTTCTGCATTTTGGCTGCTTCCCTGTGTTGATGGAGTGGCTTTGTGTGGTAGGTGACCTATAGGGGGCAGTAGCTCAGCCTCCCCAATCACCTGATGTGGACGCTCTTGGTACACTCCTTTGTGGGCTGAGTGCAAAGTCTTGGTGTAGTTAAGCCTTAATTGCTGTTGGTACGCTGGGAGGAATTGACCTCCAGGCCAATTGGCTGTGAGCACTCGCTGTGTCTATAAGAACTGCTGTGCTGGAGACACGCTTATGGGGCAGGACTTGTTTCAGTGGGGCTTTGGTGCTCGCTGAGTCTGCCTCTTGAATGTGTCACTTATGGATGTGAGGAGTTGAAATCTGGTTTCTCACACTGACCACTAGGTACACTGGCTTCTGGATCTCCAATGGGGTGCAGGTCAGCTATTGTCTGAGTCCACCCAGCAGGAGCTACAGCGAGAGCTACAGTTTTCTCCTCTTTGCTTGGGGTTTGGAGGTTTTGGAGCTGTCTGATCTGGGCTGCAAGTTTGTTAGGTTAAGCTGCGATAGGGCAGGCCTTTCTTATGCTAAAACTGCTGCTTGGACCTTGGGTGGGTTTGTAGGTTGTGTGGGGCGGGGTCTCAGGGCGTCACTAGGCTAGGGCGTGGCAAACAGCAATGGCTGCTAGTTAGCTGGCTCTGTGTCTCCGACTGCGTCCCGTGCCCCAGCGCAGTAAACAATTATTCTTGCACGCAGCTCTGCAAGCAGGCCCCCCTCACTTTCCGACCCGGTGACAGACAATCCAGCTTCTCCCCGTAGGAGTTTGGGTCCCCCTTGTCTCCCCCTTGTCTCCCCAGAAACTGTATTTCAGAGTAATCGGGGCCTTGTCTCCCCTTTGGGTTGAAAAAAGCAATGCCTGCCGCCAGCCCAGATCCCTCGCCTCCGTACCTCAGCTTTTCAGCGCTCGTGCACGTCTCAATGCTCTTTCCTCTTTCCTTCTAGTTGTAGAACTTCCACTCAGCCAGCTTTCCCGTGGTTTTGGGTGATAGACGTTTTGTCTTTTAGTTGCAGTTTTGAAATTGTTGTGCGAGGCAGCAGTTTAGGTGTTTACCTACGCCACCATCTTCGATAGGGTGTTTTTAGAGGTGGGAAGCCAGACATGCTGGGGGTAGACTGATTGCAGCCTTGCACAGTTGCACAGAGTGGTGGAAGTGCACTGGCCTGGAGACCAAGTGACCCAGTTTCTCATTCCAGCCTCACTGTACTGGACCTTCATGGCTTCGGATCAGCATGTCATGCGTTTCATCTAGGGCTTTCATGTCCCTGTGTGAAAAACATGGACTAGGAGTGCTGTTAAGTTCTTGCTGTCTCCTAGGACACAGAAGCATAGATATGGGGAAAGTATAATGATGGTGGATTCCTCTGAGGCTGTGTCAGAGGAGAAAAGAGTAGATACCGAGGATAACTCATTGTGCTTTGGGGGCATTATTGCAAGAGTCAAATAAGGGTTACTTGAACACAAGCACTGCAATACCACAATAGTCAATCTGATAACCCAGACTGCTACTAAGTACCTGAGCACATACAGCATGGAGATACTGAACAAAGAGATGACTCACATTCTGATTGGGATGGCAAGAGATTTTACCATGCTACTCCGAATGGCATGCCATTTATGATTTATGCATTGTTTATTTCTGGAATTTTCCATTTAATATTTTTGGATCTAGGTTGTCCCCGGGTAACTGAAATCACAGAATGTGAAGCTGTGGCTAAGGGGGACTACTGAAATTGACCCCTCAGCAATTGATCACTCCCTTTTCCTTAAACACCTCCCCCTACTCCTGCTTTGGTCTCTAGCTCCCCACCTTGTCCTACCTCTTTAGCATCTCTCTTAGTCATTTTTTTTTTTTTTTGGTCTAATCCTTTTCATTTTCTTAGCATCCCAGTGTTCAATCCTTGGATTTCCCTATCTATATCCCACTTCTTAGGTGATCTTAATTTAAATATCACCTTCCCCTGCATGTTCCCCATTTCACTAAATGACACTCTTCTGGTGGCTCAGGCCAAAACCTTGGACAGTCCTTTAATCTTGTTCTCCACAATTTCATATTTAATTCATCAGCAAATCTGAGATATATGTTCTCAAGTCTGACCATTTATCCCATCTTCATTGCTACTACCCAAGTTTAATTCTCATCTAATACTTTAGTAGACTCCTAGTTGGGCTCCCTCTGCCATGTCCACCCCTTCACATAGATCCTTAAAATTATTAATCAGATCCTATTACTGCCCTGCTCAAAACCCTCTAATGGCTTCCCATATTCTCAGAGAAAAATGCCAAGTGTGTCACCATGGCCTCTGACACCCTGTCTCACCATTTGTATCCTCTCTCACCCTCTCTTAGCCCCACACACTGGCTTTGCTTTTCCTTGATCATGCCAAGCTGGCCTGGCCTTGGGCGCTCTGTATCTGCTGGACTCTCTATCTGACAATGCTCTCCTCTGGGCCTTAGCAGGGCTCACTCTTTTTTTTTTTTTATTATTTAAAAAAATTGTTTAAAGTATTACATATATTAGTACACATATCTCCTTTTCCTCCCCTTGACCTTCCCCCAGCCTCCCCACCCCCTGTTGCATGCCCTCATCCCACCCCCCCCCCCCCCCCCGAGTGTCTTGTGTCCATTTGTTGTGCTTATATGCATGCATACAAGTCCTTTGGTTGATCTCTTCCCCACCCTCCCCAACACTCCCCTGCTTTCCCACTGTAATTAGGGCTCACTCCTGTACTTTATTTTCAAGGCTCTTGTCAAGTGTTGATTCTTCAGAAAGATTCCCTTCACATGCCACTTAAAATGGCATTCCCAAACTCCCTATCCCTGTAAATGGCTTGTTTTCTCCATAGCACTTATCACTACTGCTCATTATATACTATGTCTATTTGTCAAATATTTGTTTGACCTTGTCATTTTTTGTTTACTCTTATATCATCAGTGTCTAAAATAGGACACAGTAGCTATTCAATAAATATTTGCTGAATGCCTTTGTCAATGCAAGAGAATTCAGAATCTGTAGAGAATTTTTATGCATTTATTTGAGCCAAACTGATGACATTGTAGGGAAGCAAGGTATCACATGCTCCAAGAATGGCAGTTTTACAGTTTCTTTTATGCATTTGGAATTACGGAGGAAACATAAGAAGATTACCTGAAGGGGGTAGAAAGCTAGGAGTTGTTTGCTCACGGGCTGCCATCAGTGATAACATTGGCAAATATGTTCTCCCATGCAGTGGGCTCTCTTGTTGTTTTGTTGATGGTTTCTTTTGCTGTACAGAAGCTTTTTATTTTGATGTAGTCCCATTTGTTTATTTTCTCTTTAGTTTCCTTTGCCCTAGGAGCTGTATCAGTGAAGGTATTGCTTCACATATGTCTGAGATTTTGCTGCCTGTGTATTCCTCTAGTATTTTTATGGTTTCCCATCTTATATTTAAGTCTTTTATTTATTTTGAGTTTATTTTTGTGTATGGTGTAAGTTGGTGGTCTAGTTTCATTTTTTTGCATGTATCTGACCAATTTTCCCAACACGATTTATTGAAGAGACTGTCTTGACTCCATTGTATGTTCTTGCTTCCTTTGTCAAATATTAATTGAACATAATGGTTTGGGTCGATTTCTAGGTTCTCTATTCTATCCCATTGGTTTATATGTCTGTTCTTGTGCCAGTACCAGGCTGTTTTGAGAACAGTGGCTTTATAATACAGCTTGATATCTGGTATTGAGATCCATCCTACTTTGTTCTTTCTCAGGATTGCTGCAGCTATTCAGGGTCTTTTTTCATTCCAGATGAATTTTTGGAGAGTTCTTTCTAGGTCTGTGAAATATGCCATTGGTATTTTAATGGGGAGTGCATTGAATCTATAGATTGCTTTGGGCAGTATGGGCATTTTAATGATGTTGATTCTACCAATCCACAAACACGGTATGTTCTTCCATCTGTTTCTGTCTTCTTTTATTTCTTTTTTCAGTGTCCTGTAGTTTTCCGAGTACAGGTCTTTTACCTCCTTAGGTAAGTTTATTCCTAGGTATCTTAATTTTTTTGGTGTGATGGTAATAGGATTTTTTTTTTAAATCTCTCTTTCTGTAAGTTCACAGTGTTGATTTTTAAATGTATTAAAGTAAGCAGCCAACCAAGCCACCGTTCTGATAAAAGAAAAATCCACTAGAAAAGAATTAGGTCACTCATTATGAGTTAACATAACAGAAGTGAAACTGCAACAGTGCCCAGGATAACAACAGGGCTTTGTGTAAGGCTTAGAAATCCCTTCCTTGCAACACTCCTTGGCCAGTATGCGCTCTTGTTTTTCCTGGTAAAGCCCAGCCCATATCATCTACGTACTTCTCTCTCTCAGAACAACTCAGCAAAATAAACTTTTGGTTTGTTTGCTGACAACATTATTTCACACAGATATCAAACAGGCCCAAGACAAACAAACAGCAACTTCACAGACTAAAAATTAGTGTGTGTGTATGGGGGGGAGGGGGGTGTTGGCTTTTATCTTTGGCCTTTCAACCATCTCACATAAACCAACTGCTTATAGTACAACTAGGTGCATACATACAAAAAGTTACTGGAATGCTTGGAATAAAATTTTTGTTGTTTTTTCTTTTACAAGGTTGGCTTTTTTTTTCTCTCCTTTCAAATTATAATGAACATGGTTGCACACAGGTAAAGTAGGACAGAGGAAGCTCCAAAGGCTAGTTCAAGCATCCAAGATCATTAAAAATGGCTGACCCCCTAACAATTTGTACAAAAATATAAAATGTAAGTAAAAAACACAAACAAAACTTTTCTTTTAAAAGTATTTTTAAGAATTAAAAAGCAAGATCTTGGAAGTTTTGGTCTTTTCCTCCTCTTGTAAATTCATATCGTGGTTTTGGTTGGGTGGGGAGAGAACATGTCATCTGTGGGTGATGCTGCCTTTGATGGGGAGAGGGTGTGTGTGGGGGGGGGCGGGGGGAGACTCCCTATGTGAAAATGACCAGATTCTAAGAAGGGAAGTGGAGAGTGAATAGGTCACAGTGGCCTTTTGTGTTTTTTGAAATGTAACTTTTTGGTTTGTGCTGTCTAGTCATCCTCATCAGTCTGCTGCTTCTTGGTGTCAACATCACCATCCTCATCATCTTCAGCTGCCCGTTTGCCCTTCGCTGCCTCAGCCTCCTCATCTTCATCTCCATCCTCTCCCTCCCACCTTCCTCCTCTTCTGCATCTACCTTATTGTCAGTCTCCTTCCCTGCTACCTGCTTCTCTTCAAACTTTCTTTGCTGAGTGTGCTTTACTGCCAAAAGTCTAACAATTTTTAATACTAAAGTGGGAAGATAGCTAGGAGATGTAAATTTTGCTGACAGGGAAAAGGCCAAGCAAGAACTTGCATGTAAATCAGCCTGCTAGTTAGGTCAGTGTTCCCACCCATTAATCTACATATCTGGAGAGTGACTGGAGCAGCAATGTGAATGCTCAGCTGGCCTGGTTTCTACAGATTATGGAAAGCTCTTAGGACACAAGCACTGACGTGGGGCCCGCTGCCTCATGATCTTCTCACACTTGTTATTTTGTAATAATTATTACTCATGACAGTGAGCAGTCACTGAATATTCCGGGTTTAGTAACAACTGTGTTACTAAACTTATAATGTTTATTGCCAAACAGAAATGCTTAAAACACCCAGCAGTGATAGGCAATCTGAAAATCTCAAGTCAAAATGTCTCTTTTCTGCAATAATTAACAACTTGTGCCAAGTCCGTCCTCCCTGCTTTTCCTCATGTGATTCTCCCCACTCCATGCTGCAGAGGTGGCCTGACCAAACCAGACCGCGTGCACCTCCCAGTCTTGCCTGGGGGTGGGTGGGCAGGGAGCTCCAGCTCTGAGGCAATCTCTCCTGAGTTCACGCCCTGGTTCTTCCCCTTAACCAACCGTGAGACTCAGGGAAGTTCTTTTACCTCCTCCAGAAAATGCAACAATACTTCTCAAGGTGGCGGTTTGGCGTTACATGCTCAATAAAAATTAATATTGTTCTTGGCTATTTTAGGAGAGTAAAAATCCCATTCCCTTTCCTCTGAATGAAATGCATTTCAGAATTTAGCACTTATAAACTCTCTTGTATTTTTGCTCATGGTTTCATGTGTGGTTGTCTTAGATCCTCAGTTAGCTTAAACCCTCCATGGGGAGAGAGGAAAGGCTTTAGTCTCTTTGCATGTCCACTGGCTCATGGAGCAACACCACACAGGTTTTGAATGTAATAGTTTGTAGGCAGTTGGGTTTGTTGACATCACTGTTTTCAGTTCCATTGGGTTGTGGTAACAGGTTCAGGCCAGGTGACTAGGGTGTAGGGACATTTTGATTGGGCTGTTGGATTTGTGTAACTGTGACGGACCACTGTGTGGGGGTTGCCTCCTTGCATCATGAGTTCAGTTTCTCAGAAGGTGGAAACCCCTTAATTACTTTATCAATCAAACCAGAGGACTTTCCATGCAGTCTAATAGGTGAAATTTCTATTATTCATCTCAATTGCTGACACCCAGCTGCCATGCCAGAAGCTTGAGACATCCTTAACTCCTCTTTCTTTGCCTCCCTCACACCTATATTGATATTGTCAGCAAGGCCAGCAGATTCTTCCTTTTCCATGATGGGTTCTCCTCCACTCCAGGCTTTAGTTCAGGTTGCCATCATCTCTTATCTGGAGCTTCATAACTTCAGAGTAGGTCTCCTTGTTGCTCCTAATTTATTTGCTGCTGTCTGTTATATTTCTGGTCAAACAACCATCTGATTAGGTTATTTTCCTTTTTAAAATCTCTTAACGATTCACCATTATTGATAGAAAAAAAAAATCCCCTCCCCTATGGAGTCTACACCATCAAATCCTTATCTCCCTTCCCATCATTTTCCCCCTCACGCCCTCATGCCAGTTATAACTTGCAGGCTCTGTGCTCTTTCAAGCTCCCATGCTTTTAAATGTATTGCTTGTTTGTTATTTTGTCCTGGAAGGCCCTTCTTCATTTCTTTTTATCAGGACAGCATAGTGCTTTGGAACAAAGGCTCCAAGTCAGATACCTTCATTTGAATCCCGAGTCTTCTGCTTGTTAACCAGGATGTTGGACAGGTTATTTAACCTCTCAAGCTTCACTTTTCTCACGTATAAAATGGAGAGAATAACTACCACCTCCAAGAGTTAGCGTAACGATTGAGTAAGAAAGTACCTGTGTTACACTTAGTGGTACTGGCACAGAGGGAAGGCCCAATAAATGTTAGCTATTGCTGCCACTTGAAATTCAAGTGTCATTTGAAGTCATTGCTCTCTTGACTTCTGTGATAGGCACAGGGATGGCTCCCCAAAGGTGCCCACCCTAAATCCTGGGGCCTACAAATATGTTATTTACATAGTAAATGGACTTTGCAGATGTGATTTAATTAAGGATCTTAAGATGGGAGAATATTCTGCATTTTTCAGGCGGGTCCCAAGTAATCACAAGAGTCCTCATAAGAGGAAGGCAGGGCAGTCAGAGAGAGGAGGAGAAAGTAATGTGATGATGGAAGATGGGAGTGATGCAGCCATGAGCCAAAGAATGCTGGCAGCCTCTGAAAGCTGGAAGGGGTAAGCATTGTATTCTCCTCAGCAGCCTCCAGAAAGAACCCGGTCAACAGCTTGATTTCAACCCTTAAGAGTAATTTCTGACTTCTGACCTTCAGAACTGTGAGAAAATACATTTGTGTTGAGTTAAAACACTAAGTATGTGGTAATTTGTTACAGCAATGGGTCTCTCTCTCTCTCTCTCTCTCTCATGCCCACACCTTTCCCTACCCGAAGCACACCAGGGCTTTTCCCACTCTACTTCCCCCAAGCGATTATATCCTTGCTTCCTTTCTCCTAAATTCCAAGGACCCTTCTACCTCTGTAACTTGTTTCGTGAGCCCACACAGCCCAGCTGACTCACTTCTTCCATGGCTCATTTCTTTTATCTCTGTGTCTTTCTAAATACAATTTTGCTTATATTTGAGTCTTGGATCTGAATTCTTCCTTAGCTAGAACTCAAATACCGATGTTGCTGAACTGAGGTCCAATTGCCAGTAACATTCTGGTGCTATTGAACCAACCTATGATCTGTGGTATGGGCACCTGTCCTCTGAGGGCCACACCTTCTCTTTATTCCCCTCTCCTTATACCCTCTTCAATGGATTTAAAATAGGTGAAGAACAATCAGCTTCTTCAAACAACTGAAGAAAACTCAGAAAAAGTATGAAAGAAGGAGAGACTGTCAGGAAGCCAGAGAACTCCAAAGAGGTAAAAGAAAGTGACCCTTTTTGGGTAAGAGCATGAATAACAACCAGAAGGTCAGAGGAAATAATGAAGGAGGGCCTGCAATGGGAAAAATTATTTTTGTTATAGCAGTAATAGGACACAAATAAAACTTCCTAGAAAGATGGCTGAATCCCATAGCACTTACATGTAGGTATGTCATTTTTAATTCACAGGTCTCCTTCATTAAACTGTGTGTTTCTTGGGAGCTGCTGCTGCTTATTAATATTTGAAACCACTGCCTATCCCCACCTCTACATTCCTACCACAAAGCCCGGCACATTCTTAAACTCCAATCAATATTTGATGAAGGAAAGAGTATGGTCTCAAATGTGATTTTTGTTTTGATTGGATTCAGGTCATGGCAAAATGGAGGGACCAGTCATGGATTCTCAAATAATGTTTTGTCTCTGACAAGCACGAGTATGGGAGATGTGTCAGGGGAAATGGTTGAAAACAGGTCTGCAGGTTGTTGTAGAAAAAGGGAAGTGACTATAATTGAAGGTGTGCCTGGACTATTTTGTATGATAAATATTTCATTGGGTTCTGGTCTCTGCTTCTCAAAGATATGATAGAGCTAGAAAAGATCAAGAGAAGGACATTAAAAATGATTAAAGGCAGAAAGAATTATGTAGGGTGATAAAAAATGATTCAGTTTGCAAAAAATGTTAGTCTTAAACTCATAAAGAATTATTTACTCAACTTCTGAAAAAATAGAAACAGGTAACATTGCTTGAAGCCTGACAGTCCTTCCAACAAAAATAAAAGGAAATGCCTCTTTATATAGCATGCATTACGATATAGAATCCGTGACTCCAAGAGGCTGTGCCTACTGAAAATGTGAATATTGCAGGCAGAGTTGCATTAAGGGTCAAGCCGGCCAGGCAGTTGCCCAAGGTGTCTCTGAGAGACACAAATCTGCTGAATACATTAGAATATGATGTCTGCAAACTCAGGTTTTCTACATACAGCTTCTTACAATTTTACATCTATAAAATTTGCCTTGACCTGTTAAAGTAAACAGTGCACGTGAGTGGAATTTAAAGACAAGAAAAACAAATATCTCCTCACCACTTTTATTCACCTTTGAAATGTTTTGGGATTGCACATATAAGCAGCTTCATCAACTAAACTCCTGGATTGAATAAAAGGGATGGCTTTAGTTAACCAGAAAAAAATAATTTATTTCTTATCTACATTTTAACCTCTGTAATATACACTAAGTGACCAGATTATTATGATCTCTGAATCTCATAATAATCTGGCCACTCAGTGTAAGTCTATGTCTATGTCTATGTCTATATTAGAGGCCTGGTGCATGAATTCGTACATGGGTAGTTGGCCGGCCAGCCTGCTGGTCAAACTCCTGGTTGAGGGGGCAATTTGCATATTAGCCTTTTATTATATAGGATATACACTGAGTGGCCAGATTATTATGCGTTCAGAGATCATAATAATCTGGCCACTCAGTGTATATTATATAAAGTTCTCTGGTTTAAAAAAAAATCACAAAAAAAAGCTGTAGAGAGAATAAGAATCACAGAAAACTGGGAATTATTTGGCTGATATTTGTCCAGGACATGTAACTTTACATTGACTTGTGGAAATGAAAGACCAAATTAATCTTAAGTAAGTAATTTTTATTGATAAACTACCACTAAATACATTTTCCTTTTAGGAATGTTGACCAAGTATTTAAAGAATATTGTTTTGAGGGGCTTCCATTCTGGGGAGCTGAAATTCTCAATTATATCCTAACTGTAGGCTTAGGAAAGACTTGCAAAAATTCATACCAAATTATAAATGGTAATTTAGAAGTTTCTAGATAATAGCAATCCTTGGTCAAGCCAGCCTACCAGATTGTGAACAAATGAGCGAGAGTGTGTGTGAAAGTTCTTTAAAATTTGTCATTGCTGTGCTATGTATATACTATTGGACTCTTCCTGCTCCATCTCTCCTACCTGCTGTGCTGATTATGAGATCGCCAGACTGTCCCAGGCACAGAGTAGCTATGGCCTGGTCTATTAAAGAGATCCTCCCAACTTGGTAGTCGGGAAATGGTCCCTTGTGCCTGCATGCTTGGTGCCTGATAGCCACCCAGTTCCCATCGTGATTGTGAGGGCATCTCTTCTATGCCTGGTATTCTACAGCCCAGGCTGCAGGGACTAGAGCCTGGGTTGAACTCTGGCTGACAGGCTGTCAAAACCAGTTCTACCAAGCTTGCACCTGATTCTCATTCTCAGCAGGCCCCTTCCCCTGAAACTTGACCCCATCTGTAATCATCTTTCTTATGCTCAGGCCCTCCTGAGTTATTACCTTGAGGAACCCCAAACAAAGTAGAGAAACAGGATCTGGAGATTGAGTATCTCTTCCATCCTTCAGATAGAGAGCCTTCCTAATGTTGGGTCTTGGGTCATTTCCTTGCCCTTTCGAACTGCTCTAGCCAATGACTGCCAGATTCTAGCTGTTATCCTCTCCTCCCCTCCCAGCCCAGGGGCCTTCCCAACATGTTACTTACCTAGGGTTTTGTTCTATATTGTAAATTTAAAATACATAATGTTTAATATATATATAAATATAAACTTTTTTGAGGTAGTTTAAATAAAGGGAAATAACCATTGCTTCTCATAATCTACCCCATAGTATAATTTTCAAAAGAAAAATCATGTGGTGAGAATGTAAACTAGCTCAGTTGCTTTGGAAAAGAGTATGACACTTCCTCACAATGTTAAACATAGGGTTATCTTATGACCCAGCAATTTCATTCCTAGGAACATACCCAAGAGAAACAAAAATTTGTGTCCACACAAAAACTTGTATACAAATGTTCCCAGCAGTATTATTTATAATAGCATAAAGATGGAAATAATCTAAAGGTCTATTAACTGGTGAGTGAATAAACAAAATGTGGTATCTATATATATAAAAGGCTAAGTGACCGACTGTACATCTGTCCGACTGTCCGACCGACTGGTACATATGATGCGCACTGGCAATTTAAAAATAAACATTGACTTGCGCATGTGTGATACATATAAAGCTCTGAAGTACTAACAGGATCTGTGGAAGGAGAGGTTGTTCTGATTCCAAGAATTGATTTGTCCCTGTCTGACACTGGCCTCCCATTTAAATTAACTCAAAGACAGTTTCCCATGATGCCAGCATTTGCAATGACTATTATTAAATCACAAGGACAAACTCTAGACAGAGTAGGAATATTCCTACATGAACCCGTTTTCAGACATGATCAGTTATATGTTACTTTCTTTCGAGTTCTAAGAGCATGTGACATTAAAGTTAAAGTTGTAAATACTTCATCACAAGCGAAATTAGTCAAGTACTCTGAAAGTGTTTTTACTCTTAATGTGGTATACAGGGAGATATTAGAATAAGTTTAATCAATTTATCAGTCATTGTTTTTATCAATGTTGTTTTTATATTATGTTTTTGTTGTTTTTATATCATGTTTTTGTTTTTATATCACGTCTTTATTGTTATATCATGTTGTTATTATTTATTTATTAATCAATTTATATATTATTTTCATATACATTTTACTAATTTTCTTTCATCTCTGACACTTCTATTACAGAGAAAGGGTGAATAGCGATATTAAAATATTTCTTCTAATTTTCTTTCAAAGTGCATGAATCTGTGCACTGGGCCACTAGTAGCTATATAATGGAATCCTATATAATAAAGAGGTAATATGCAAATTGACCCTCATGCCCTCACAAGATGGCTGCCTACAACCAGGCCGGCAGGGGGCTTAGTGAGGGATAACCACTGTGTGGGGCGACCAGGCTGGCAGGGGGGGCAGTTGGCGGCAACCAGGCCAGAGGTGGGGGGGGCAGTTGGGGGTGATTAGGCTGGCGGGGGGGGGCAGTAAGGGGCAACCAGGCTGGCATGGGGGGGAAGTAAGGGGTGACCAGGCTAGCAGGCGGGGAGTGGGGGGAAGGTTAGGAGCGACCAGGTCGGCAGGGTGGAGGGTAGTTGGGGGGCGACATAGCCGGCAGCAGTGGGCAGTGAGGGGCGATCAGGCAGGCAGGCAGGTGAGCGATTAGGAGTCAGTGGTCCAGGTTTGTGAGAGGGATGTCTGATTACCGGAATAGGCCTGATCCAAGGGATCAGCAGTCAGACATCCTCCAAGGGGTCCTGGATTGGAGAGGGTGCAGGCTGGGCTGAGGGGACACCCCCATGCATGAATTTCGTGCACTGGGCCTCTAGTCCTATATAATAAAAGTAATATGCAAATTGACTCTAACGGTGGAATGACTGAGAATGACTGGTTTCTATGATGCATACTGACCACTAGGGGGCATATGCTCAACACAGAAGCTGCCTCCTGGTGGTCAGTGCGCTCCCACAGGGGGAGCTCTGTTCAGCCACAAGCCGGGCTGATGGCTATGAACGCAGCAGCAGTGGTGGGAGCCTTTCCCGCCTCCTCGGCAGTGCTAAGGATGTCTGACTGATGGCTCCTGGGCTGCCAGAGGGATGTCTGACTGCCAGTTCAGGCTGTTCCCCCAGGGAGTGGGCCTAAAATAACAGGTGGACATCCCTGAAGGGTCCTGAACTGCCAGAAGGCACAGGCTGGGCTGAGGGACCCCCCCCAAGTACACAAATTTTCATTTCATGCACCAGGCCTCTAGTGTGTGTGTGTGTGTGTGTGTGTGTGTGTGTATGTGTGTATATATATATTGTGTGTGTATATATATATATATATATATAAAAGCCCGGCAACCAGAATGGTGGAATGACCAGAACAACCAGAACGACCAGTGGCTATGACACACTGCCAACCAGCTTGATCCGGGCTCTGATCAGTGCCCCCGTCTGGCCTGCCCTGCTCCCCATAGGCCCCCAACATCCTGATCGAGAGTGGGGCTGGCTGGGGGCCAATCGGGGGCGGGGCCGACCAGCCAACTGCCTGCAGCTCCTCCCCACCACTGGCTCGGCCCAATGGGCCCCCATCTGGTCAGGCCAGCTGGACCCAATGTGCACGAATTTGTGTACCAGGCCTCTAGTATTATATAAAACGGGTAAAAATTCTGATACATGTTACTACATGTTGCCACCTTAAAAACATTATGCTAAGTGAATAAAGCCAGTGACACATATAAAACACATATCATACAATTTTTATTTATATGAAATATCCAAGGAAAGAAAATATGTTGAAATAGAAAATAGATATGTAGTTGCCTAGGGTTGATGGTGCAGTGGTTGATGGATAGGGAGTGACTATTTTTGAGGGGATTGATAAAAATGTTCTAAAATGGAATAGTAGTGAATGGTTTCACATCTCTGTGAATATACTAAAAACCACTGAATTATACAATGGATAAATTGTATAGTATGTGAATTATATCTCAATAAAGCCATTTTAAAAAGATAAAATATGACATTTAAAAATATTTTTGAAAACTTGTGATTACACAAAAAAGAATTCATTCTCATTACAAAGAAATCAAACAACACAGATAAAGTTAAATTCTCCCTTGATAAACAGCACCAATTCTTTTACACTCCCCAGAGATGAACAACAACTCATTTTTCTAGGCTTTTTTTTTTTTTAAAGAAATACATATATTTTTGTTTTTTTGTGTGTAGGTTTTTGTTTGTATTTTTCATTTTTATTTTGCCATACTGTATTTTATTCTATATCTTTATTCTTTTCAATCTTTAGAGCTTTCCATGACTGTTCATATAGGTGGACCTCATTCTTTTTAATTGCCGTAGTATAGACCAACCTTCGTTTATTTAGCATTTTCTTACTGATGGATATTTAGGTTGGTTACAGTTCTTCATTTTGCAATAAATGCAGGGATGAAGATCCTGGCAGATGTCTCTTTGTGTATGCGTCTTATCATTTCTCCTGGGTAGACACTACAATTAGATAGCTAGATCATGATATGCACATTTTAATTTTAAAAGTATTATCAGATTGCTGCTGAAGAGGCTTTAATAGTTCATACTCCTGGCTGAGACTATCCATTCCCTTTTGCCTTGACATATGTATGTGTATATTTGGTGTAACGCTTCAACTAACAAATGTTTATATTTTGCCAAGCAAGTTGGTGGAAAGTAGATTCCTAGTTCCATAATTACTAATGAAATTGAACATCTATTTATAAGATTGCCTTTTCATATTCTTTTCCCCTTTTTTTCTATTGGAGTGTTTGCCTTTTTATTTTTTATATTTAGTCGTTCTTTATATGTATTTTGTGTAATAAATACCTATATAACTATATATATGCACATCTATTTACATATACAAATATTTCCTACCTAGTCATTGCTTTATGATTTTTGCTTTTTGTGTTTTCTTTAAGGCCTTCCTCTCCTGCCAATTTTGTAAACATATGATCTGGTATTTTATTTTCCAAATGACTAGACAATTGTTTCAGTGTTATTTATTGAATACTTTATCTTTTCTCTACTATTTTGAAACAGCATTTTTTCCCCCCGCAAATTCCCATATCAATGGCAAGTCTTAATCTTATATAAAGAAGTGAATCTGAAACTAGTTGAAGGAGGAAGTCCATGACAACAGAATGGGACTGGCACCCTGAACTGTCTGGCCATGGGAGTTTCCAGCAAGGAAAGCATGGGGACTTTCCAAAGGTAGCACTGTACTTTTTAGCATTAAGCAAATAAATTGGCAGGGAAATGCTCCACATCTTAGTAATACTAATTGCTTTAACAATTGATTATGTCATTTTAGCTTTTTTTCCCCCCAAAGAATTAAGGTCAGGGTATTTATCTTCCAGGTCCTTTCCTGTGACACCCCTCAGATGACTGGTGTCCCTTAACTAAAGGTCACTGTTTCTCCTGAATTCTGGTAACCTCTCGCTTCCCTTGTAACCTTGGACCTCTGCTGCCATCACTCCTGGGTTCTTGTAGGATTCCTACATCTTTGTAAATAGTCCCATGGTGTGCTGGTAAATAGCTGGGTGGAGTGGGGTGGGGGTGGGTGGGGGTGGGTGGGGGTGGGTGGGAGGGAAGAGGGAGGAGAAAGGAAAAAGCCTTAATTTGTAGCCCCTTGCTATGGTGTAACTATTCCCATCATGGCCTATTTGAAGCTACCAATTGAAGTCACTAAACACAGAGTTGGGAGGAAATGCTAAGAATCAGCTTTTGTCAGTTGTTGTGAGGGAGCTCCAGAATACCACTGAAATAGCCTGTTGGTAAAGAAATTATTTTTAATTTATCCTAATTTGAATGTGCTAACTGATTCCTATGGATTCCAGGCTGATACTGACTTCATCCTGGAACATTGTTCATTCAGAGAAAGGAACTCTCTTTTCTATAGGACTTAAATCTGTGAGGCCATAAGCCTAGAACTTCAGAAGCTATCTGAAAATACTGCTAAGAGACGGAGGGGGACAAATTCTTGGTGATATTATTGGAAGCCCTGGATACAGCCATACTTGAAAGGAACTGTGCCTTGGTTTTTTCAGGAATATGAACTAATAAATTCCCTCTTTTTATGTTGTTTATATTGCTTAAGTCAGTTTCGTTGGGATTCTACCACCTGCACACAGAAGATTCCTTAGGGATGCAATGACATAGCATGACCTGGCCATTTCCTGACGGTAACCACTGTCTCCTTGATTTCTGCATCCCAGCCACACTGGTTGTCTTTCAGTCACTCAGAAGCTCCTGGTGCCCCTCTACCATAATCGCTTTGCATGTAGTATTGCCCTGCCTGAAGCATTCTTCCACACTCTGCTTAGTTAACTCCTACTCATTTTCCAGATCTTGTCTAACGTCACTCTGGTAGTTTGTTACAATGTGGCCCTGGATGAATTACACCTTCCAATATTTGTGTAGTCCCCTCCCCTTGACACTGGGCTTGCCCTGTGATGCTGTAACCAATTGGATTCAGCACGTGATGATGCTGTGCCAGTTTCAAGCCTAAGTCTTAAGAAAGGTGGCAGCTTTTGATTATGTGCTCTTGAGCCCACATGTGAATGGTCTGATTCCCCTACTGGAGAGACCAAATGGAGAGAGTCTAGCTGTATCTCATCCCATGTGCCAGTTGAATACAGCTACATGCGTGGTGGTCAAGACCAGCAAAGAAATGGAGCTGAGTCCAAATGACAAAATTGTGAGGAAATAAATGGTTCTTCTTTTTAAAAAATGTATTTTTATTGATTTCAGAGAGGAAGGAAGAGGGAGAGAGAGATAGAAACATCCACAATGAGAGAGAATCATGGATTGGCTGCCTCCTGCAAGTCCCCCACTAGGGATCAAGCCCACAATTCGGGCATGTGCCCTTGACCGGAATTGAACCTGGGACCTTTCAGTTCACAAGCCGAAGCTCTATCCACTGAGCCAAACCGGCTAGGGTGGTTCTTCTTTTTAAAGGTGTGGTTGTTATAAGCCATTACATTTTGGACTGGGTTGTTGTGCGTCAATAGATAACTGAATGAATCACCTCAAGAAAACTCCTCTAACATTCCTAGACCAAGTCAATCCCCCATTAGACATTACCATAGTACTATACACATTCCTTTACAACACTTATCACAATCTATAAGGATGCATTTAACTCAAGAAAGACTTTCTTTTTCAGGGTCTCCTTCCTGTGACAAATTCAAGAGCTCCAGGAATATTTACCTGACTCAAACTCACCCATCCTAGTAATCGTGGTTATGAAGTTAGGTCTGCCTGCCCAAGGACCTGGTTCTCTGCTTCCATCCTGCTAAATGTGTGGCCGATCCTCTGAATGCAGGGTCTGTAGAAGTTTTTGCCCAGAAATTTAGGACAGTAAAGGTCCCACATTTCCCCCACTTCCCAATTTGTGATTCTACTTTCAAGCATTAGGCAACATTAATAGAAAAACTAGATTGGAATAGATTCATGGTTTGCAGGTTTACAGTATTGAGATTTACACAGCAGGTTCTTTCAGAATACACTTAAGGGAATCAATCTGTGACTGACTTTGGCAATCTTACAAAGTACAGAGACTTCCAGTTCTAAAGGATTTTGTGGTGAGTCATTAAGTTGAAACAGAAAATCCATATCAGTAATAAATCTTTGTAGAAGTACTCTATGTTCTTTTAAAAATTTATTGTTTCTAGGTGGCTATTTCAACCACCATTATGAAAACAATAGATTTCTGTTATAATATAAAATGATGCTTTCTGAGAAATTGTTCCTGGTTTTATGTTTTGTTAAAAGTTGACACAGGAGATTTATTATGGGGGGTATTTTCAGAGGACCAGAACTTCTAATACATTTATTCTGAGTTATTTTCATTGCTTAATATTATAGATCATAAATATTTTTAAAGAATTTTTTATTATTTTTAAAGTATATTTGTATTAATTTCAGAGAGGAAAGGAGAGCAAGAGATAGAAACATTAATGATGAGAGAGAATCATTGATTGGCTGCCTCCTATACACCCCCTAGTGGGGATTGAGCCCACAACCTGGGCATGTGCCCTGACCGGGAATCGAAACCAGGACCTCCTGGTTCATAGGTCGATGCTCAACCACTTAGCCATGTCGGCTGGGCTAGATCATAAACATTTGCCAGACTGGAAATTTTTAGTTGCTGTACTTGTGGGGAGATGGCCTGTGGAGACCTAAATATAATGCACCTTAAGATTTATTATCCTGGCATCCCAAAGCTTCACCCATGGAGAGTGAAGATATACAGGGATTCCCAAAGCCTATCCTCTCACTCAAGTGCCCTTCACCCGTTCCTACATATCTAAGACAAAAACTTACACAGTTTCCCTCGCCAAGATGTCATCTTCTCTCCTTTTCCATTGACTGCTTTAGCTCAGGCCTTTGGACTTTCATGGTGGCCTCATAAACAGTTTTCCTGCCTTTAGTCTCAGTTTTACTCCATCTACCTCGAAATCCATTTTCCACCATACTGCTGGAGGGATTAGTCACTTAGTCACTCCTTATCTCAAACACTTCCTGTGACTCACCATTCTCCACAGCAGAGGTAACCTCTGGTCCACATACATTTAGCAGACAAATGAACAAAGGGCCAGAAACCCTCTGAGGTTGTGGAGACAAATGATGTGAATATGGTCCATTTCGTGGAAGAGGGCCTATAGCTTTCATCAGATTCTTAAAAAGGTCTATGGCTCAACAAGAGGGAGGAACGTGTGGCCTACGGGAGAAAAACAAATTCCTTGGCATGTGACATGATTCACAAAAGGGTAATGAAAGTGGTGAAAAGATGCTATAAATAGTGCAGGCAAAGGGTCCAAGTTCCTTTGCTATGCAGGACAAAATGGGACTTGGCAGCATCCTCCCTACAGGAAAGACAAGTTTTCCTTGCCTTCAAGTTTCCATAATAGCACCCTATGCTGATGCTACCATGGTCCTTTGGTCCTCTGAGGAAGGCCAACCTAGCCCCTCTCAGAATGGCCTCTCCCAATTGTCCTGAGAGGTTTGTAGCTGTTCTGTCTCCCTGATAGTTTGCTGGGGCAGAGCACAAATTGACTTTGCAGGGTAGGAATGTACCCGCCCTAGGGATACTTACCTGCTTGCCTTTTTTCAGGCATTTGCTATTAGAGGTGGTGTGAATCAGTCTCAGTACATGTGTAAGCATGGGCCCAGGTGGAATCCAAGAACAATCCCTGATGACCTCTGAATCTGATTTTCCCAAACAAGGTAAGGCTTCAAGATTATTTGAAGCTCTGTCCCTCATATGACATATAAGGCACTTCATGATCTGCCTGCTACCTCACTTTCAGCTCCATCTCTGCCATGTGTCCTATACTCCAACATACTAAAATATTCATATGTCACTGAACTAACCATAAATTTTCATAACTGCCTTTGACATAAAATAACATCAATGTAATAATAATAATAAATAATAATCCACACTAATAAAAGAGAAAGATGCAAATTGACCATATCTCTGCAACACCCACAAACCAATCAGGAGCAAGTATGCAAATTGACCCAACAATATGGCGGGTTAATTTGCATGTGCAGGCAAGGCAGGAAGACTGAAGACTGAAGGCTCTGCTGCGGCCCAGGTCCCAGAGGAAAACTGGTGCCAGTAGCCAGGGGAAGGAAGGCTTATTGCACAAATCTTCGTGCAACGGGCCTCTAATAATAATAATAATAATTTAAAGCTCCAACCAAACTCTTTGAGATAGGTAATATTATCCCTAGTTTCAAATGAGGAAACTGAGGCTGATAGAAGTTTCTTTGCCCCAACTTAACAAAGGAAGTAAGTGTGACCTGGAATTTTCTTTTTCCTGTGGCGAATAGACTCCTTACAGGGTCAAGTCCCATCACTTCCTGGTAAAGCCTGCTCTGACTTCTCTGGGTGGAGTTGGGTGTTCATCCTTCTATGTTTCCATGACATTTTCAAATATTTTTCACTATAGTGATAACATATATTTATCATAGAAAATTGGGAGATCTAGAAAAGTAATGCTCAGTTGTACATCCATCTAAATTCAACCTTCGCTAGTATTTTTTGTAACTGCTCCCATAGACTTTTAAATATTATTATAACTATTATGTGTATTTTATTCTGTATTCAATGTTTTTTGGCTGGTAGTATTAACATAAACATCTCTCCATGTTATTACACAGTTTCACAATACCTTTGCTTTGTCAACTAGTATATTCTAGGTGACAGGAGATTTGACTTTGGGTGGTGGACACATGGTGAATATATAAATCTTGTAACATAGAAACCCACACTTGGAACCTATATGATCATATTGATGAATGTCACCCCAATAAATTTAAATAAAAAAATAAAAAAAAAGGATACTCTGGGTACAAGTAACAACTCAAATGGTCTTAAATAATAAGGACTATATGATAATCACTATTACTGCTATAATAGCAGTGACAAAAGTAGGGGGCACTGTCCGGGTATGCTATTATTTGGGTGTCTACCCTATTTTCTACAATTATATCTGTTTCCCACACTTTCATCCCTTTTAAGTGCTGACCCTGTACTCAGACACCCTCAGATAACAGGCTGGTGTCGCTGCTTCCTTGCTCATGGCCGGCAAGAGTGGGGGAAAATGCTATCCTAACAATGAAATAAACTTCCACTTCTCAGTCTGATTTTTCAGGTCATGTGCTTCTTCCTAGACGTAGAATAGTTCCTGGGGAAATTTAACCCTAACCCTAAGCTTGGCTTAAACTTGGGCTCTTGAACCAATCACTGGCAATTTCACTAGATGGTATTATGATCTTTGGTTTATTTGGAATCAACCTTTGGAGCTGAGGATGAAGTTAGCTTGTCTTGAGTCACATGACTGCATTGATGAGACATGTATACTGGAAGAAAAATTGGGATTCTGTTAGAAAGGAATAAAGTGGGGGCAGGGGGAGGGACTGACTATTAAAATTATTTTTTGATATTTGCTAATTTGGTAGAGGAAAATGGTTCTTTGTTGCTACTTTAGCTACCTTGTCTATAGTCTCCTTCATACACTCTGTTGTGGCACTTCCATATTGTATGGTGGTTATATGCTAATCTATGGACCTCTTATAGATTATGAGCTTGTAAAGGGTAGGGACTCTGTAATAGTACTATTTACTTCCTCAGTGCTTAGCAGATGTTGTATAAATATCAGTTAAATAACTGATTCAATGACAGAATTGATGAATAAATGAATAAATGCAGTGAAAAAATGCACACAATAAGATGGTATTTAGAATAGTCATGGAACATACAAAATGGTATTATAATAAAGAAGGGATAGAGATTACTTTTTTCAGCAAATCTTTATTGAGGTCTGACTATGCATGACCTGTTAAAGATACCACAGAGAACAAGACAGATGTGTTTCTGCATTCATGGAGCTTAGATTCTGATGGGAAGAGAAACACTGAAGAAAGGACTATGAGTCAGTTTTACAAAGACAAGTGCAGGGAGTTTTGGGCAATGTGTAGTTGAGGGTTGCTCTAGGCTTTGTTGAACTTGGAGCTGCTTCCCTTCTGATCAGAATCAGATCTTACTCTACAGCTTTTGCTTACAATGAGACAGACAACTTGGCACCAAAATGCAGACCAAGCCAAGGCTTTTACCTGCTTTTTGTTCACTGGTACTCCAGTTCATCACTTCTCAGTTGTAATGGCACTGCTTCTAGACCTCTGACTGAAGGTAGAGCTCAGCAGTTGCTCAGATAGTCCTGCATGTGAGAGCTGGCAGGCTGTGGACAGATGGTAGAGACTGGGGGTCAGCAGCGGGGGGGACTATGCCCATAGCCTGCTGAATGAGCTGCTGCACAAGCTGCCTGACTACTATTCTGGGTGTGTGTGTGTGTGTGGGTGTGTCCCACCCATACTGGTAGTCAGGCCTGCTTCTCGAGGGCAGAAGTTGTGGTTCCATGGTAATATCCAATCACAACTCTCCTGTCTCTCATTAAGGCACTGAAGGGGCATATTTTTCTTCTTATGTAACATAACAAGCAAGAAAGCATGATTTCTAGACCAAAATAGGCTTTTGATCCCCAGATTTTTAGATGTTACATGCAGTCCTCCTTATTTCTAAAAAGGGGAGTTCCTTACTTAGGGACAATTTACAAAGGTCACGAGCCTGTTAATGACATCTGCTTTCTTTGAGAAGAAAATTCCATGGTTCTGTGCTGGCATCAGAGCAATTCAGGCCCTGGGAGGTGTTTCCCATAGTTCCATCAGGATAGGAACCTGACCTACTTTGGGAGATGAGGGATTGCTTCATTGGGGAAATGATATTCTGTTGAAACCTAAATGGTGAGCATGATTTTTCAAAAAAGAACGAGAGGCTTAGGGAAGGCAGCATTCCAGGCAAGAAAATAGTTTATGTGGAGGCCTCCAGTAAGCAGGACCCGGGGAAGTGAAAGTCTCATGTGCCTGGTGTGCAAAGAGTAAGGAGAAGAGGTGTGCTTAGTGAGCCTGGAAATGGAGGCAAGGATGAGAACTTGCACAGCCTTGCAGACAGTGTCGTCAGTTTAAGATTCAGGCCAGGTCTGAAATTAAGAAGGTCATCACCAGAACAAAATGTATGTGCATGATTCTTTACTGCTCTTAAGGTTTCATTCAGTAATTAACTGACATTACAAAATAGATTAAATATTCATGTTGAATTAGAAGATTGTCTTGTTATTCAACATTTTATTATGAAAGCTTTTCAAAGAAAAATGGAATCACATTCTACAATTAATTTTTTTACTATATTTGCTTTGTCACATATTTATCCATCTAGCCATTAACTTATTTTTTGATGTGTATCAAAATAAGTTGCAGACATCAGTAAACTTCATTCCTGGACACTTCAGTATGTATGTCATTAACCAGAGCTTACAGTTTGTTTATTTTTTGTGGTAAAAGTCACATATAGTGAAATCTTAAGTGTTTCATTTGATGTGTTTTGATAAATATGTATATAAAAATTTGAAGTTTCAAAAAAGTTACAACTTGTATAAAAATTTATTATCATAGCCCGGACAGTGTGCTCAGTGGTTGAGTGTTAACCTATGAACCAGAAGGTCACGGTTCAATTCCCGGTTAGGGCACATGCCTGGGTTTTGAGTTCAGTCCCCAGTAAGGGGCATGCAAGAGGCAGCTGATCAATGATTCTCTCTCATCATTGATGTTTCTATCTCTGTCTTTCTCTCTGAAATCAATAAAAACATTAAAAAATTATCACATACTGTTTTAAGGCCCTTACATTATACATAAAGTGGTATAATATAAATTTAAGGTAGATTATGATAAATTAAGGATGCTTACTGGAATATTAAGTAACCACTTTTAAAATGTTATCTGAAAAGCCAATAGAGGAGAAAGGCTGGAATACAAAAAATACTTAACCCAAAAGAAGACTTGAAAGAAGGAACAAAGAAGAGAGAGGGCTTATAAACAAATCGCAAGGCAGTAGACTTAAATTCACCTGCAACATAGGTATTCCAAACATAAATGGACTGAACATTCCGATTAAAGATAGTGGTTGTTGTCAGTTGGATAAAAAGTAAGACCTTTAAAAGAGATTCATTTAACTATAAAGATACAGTTTGAATATTAAAACGTGTAAAAAGTCTATACCAGGCAAACACCAAGAATCAGAAAACCAGTATTTGTATATATTGGACAAAGTAGATTTACAAATAGTATCTCCAGAACACTAGTTTAATGATAAAAAGGTCAGTTAATAAAAAAAGACATAATCCTGAGGTTGTGTGCACCTAATAACAGACCTTCAAAGTAAATGAAAGCAATAATTGACAAGAAGAAATGGAGCCCTAGCCGTTTGGCTCAGTGGATAGAGCGCCAATTTTTGGACTGAAGGGTCCCAGGTTCGATTCCGGTCAAGGGCACATGCCCAGGTTGCAGGCACAATTCCCCAGTGGGTGGCTTGTGGGAGGCAGCCAATCAATTATTCTCTCTCACCATTGATGTTTCTATCTCTCTCTCCCTCTCCCTTCCTCTGAAATAAATTAAAATATATTTTTAAAAATGAGAAAGAAATGGATTTATAATCATACTTGGAGATTTTAAAACCCCCCTTTGCAGTATGTAATAGAATAAGTAGACAAAATATCAATAAGAATACAGAAGATCTGAATAACACTCTCACCCACTGGACCTGATGTATTTAGATGATCCAGTAATTGCCGAGTACACATTCTTTCCAAGTGCATACTGACATTCACTAAGATATACTTTATGATACTGGGCCATGAATAAAATTTAAAAATAATACCATGTAAAGAAAATAAAAACAAAAATACTTAGAGATAAATTCAATAAAAACATGCAAAACCTCTATATGAAAAATACAAAATCTAACATGAGAAATTAAATATCTAAATAAATGGAGTGGCGAATCATTCTTGGATTGGACATTTCCATAGCATTATGATGCCAACCTTCCATAAATTGATCTATACTGTTAAAGCCGTCTAGTCAAAATACTAGCAGGATTATTTAAAAATAAATTTATAAGCTGATTGTAAAGTTTATATGACATTTCAAAAGATATAGGATAGCGAAAATGATCTTTAAAAAGGACAAAGTTGACTTAACTACCTGATTTCAAGAATTACCAAAAAGATATAGTCATCAAAACAGTGTGAAATTGGTGTAACTAGATCAATGGAATAGAATAGAATCAAGAACTAGACTCACACATGTACAGTTAATTGGTTTTCAACAAAGGTGCTAGGGAAATTCAATGGGGAAAAGGAGAGTCATGTCAACAAATGAGATAGGAATAACTAGATATTTGTGTGGAAAAATATCATTGTATATTACATTTGTAGTATATATTTACAACAAATTAAAATTTGGAGTCTATGTTGTCCATATCCTGGGAAATAAATTATGCATGTTAGCACTATATTAGCTGCCTCAAACCACAGGAGTATCATTATTAAGTAAACTGAAGGGCTGCAATAACAGTAAGGACACAAGGGCATCATTTAGAAAATCGTTTGAACTCATTAAATAATGCTTTACTTTCTGGGTGGTAGAATAAAAATGACCTTCTATTTTTAGAATGCACTTAGATCCTCTCTCTGCGTTCCTAGTAGGAAAAATTTCTAATTTCATTTATGATCATTGATAGATATCTGTGAGACTTCTAGCTGGGGATGGAGGGGCGGGTGCTACAACTTGCAAAAGTGAAATCTCTTAAGCCAATAGCTGAACAGCTTGAAAAAGTCAATAGATCTATTATCAACTTCTTTTCAAGGCTTCCTTTAGATACTGGGACAATCGAGTTCACTGTGTGTCCTTCATGTGTATGGGAGTTGGTGTTATTATTGTGACTAGCGAATCTTAATAAAAAAGAGAAGTTTCTGCCGTAACACACTGAAATGAAAATGTGATTAAGTTTTGAAAAGTTTTTCCTACCACACCTTGGGTTTTGAGAGGGATGTCATGAACAAAAGATCAAGCTGCTATATCATTCTAACCCCATATCCAGGAGGCTTTGTAATTGGGTGAGTTTGATATTCTCCAAGGAATTCCTGTCTCAGAAAGGGCCTCTTGATTCTAATGAGTCAAGTTGCAGCTGGAGTAGCAGCACAGTTTCGTATCATTCCAATAATCTAGGAAATTCTCCCAAAGCCGCGACAAAAATGCCCCCACCAGGGAAGAAATCTTCTCTCTTCCAAACGGTGCTAGAGATGCGCCATTAACTCTACCTTTTATTTAATTTTTTTCTATCCACCTCTACAGTGGTGTTTTAACTTTTAAAAAAATTATAGCCTATCTCTGCAGGCAATGACACTTCCATTACTATAATGTTACTTGAAATGTTCAAGTTACAGGAAGGTTGATTAGATCACATTTCTGTTTAAATAACACGCGTGAGGATACACTTTGAACACTGTCACTGCAGGTCACTTCTTAAGCCCCCCACTCATATTACAGATCACCTCTTAGGAAGAATGATTATTGCGAGTTGGTCATTTCAACTATTTTGTCTTTCTTCTCAGTTTGCTATCGATGGAGCATGCATCAAGGCCAAACTAAGAGCTTTACTTACATTATCTAATGTTATCCTTATGACACGCTCTCAAATAGATACTTTTATCCCCCATTTTACAATTACCTTACTTTAGGACAGAGAGTTAGGTGGTCATAGAGTTGGACCTCAAACGCAGATCTGGATCCACAAGAACAAGATCTAACAATTACTCCACATTTCCTTACCGAGCTCAGAGGATGCATAATCCTGATTTTACCTCAAATCCTAAGCACCTTTCTGCAACTCCCTGTGTGTTTGCTATCAATTGCTTGCCTAGTCTAGGCAGACCTGTACTAGGCAGCATGGAGCAAGATCAAGGAAAATGCAAGAAATTGCCATGCCTCCAACAAATACATCTAGATAAGACACAGTGAAGCAGTTGTCGTGAACTTAAGATGCAGACCAGAAGAAGCAACTGTGGTACTTTAACAAATATCCTGCTTTGATTGGTTTGTGGTGAGGCCTGGGCATCGGGACTTTTAAAACTCCCTAGGTTTCTAATGTGCAGCCAAGGCTGGGAACAACCTAGCTTGAATGGGGAAAAAACAAATACTCATGTAAAGTAACATCAAGGCCTGGCTGGTGTGCTCAGTGGTTAGAGCATCAGCCCAGGCACAGAAGGGTGGCAGGTTCGAGTCCCGGTCTAGGGCATTCATAGGAGTTGCAGGTTTGATCCCAGTTCCTGGTTGTGGCATATTGGGAAGGCAACTAATCATGTGTCTCTTTCACATTGATGTTTCTCTCTCTCTCTCTCTCTCTCTGTTTCCCTCTCCCTTCCACTCTTTCTAAAAATCAATGGGAAAAAAATCCTCAGGTGAGGATTAACAAAAAAATGAAAATAAAATAACATAAAAAACCACTACCATGTACACAATAATATATTCTGAAATATATTTATTTCTTACTTCATTCCACAAAGGATATGCCATGGCTAAATAATTATTCTGGAGAGAATGAATTCCACTGAGGCACACAGACTTGTAACATAGGCCATAGAGGGCTGGCACAAGTGAAGTCAGGATAGAAATAATTCAGTAAAGCTTCATTTCTCTGGTTTTGGTTTGCAAGGCAACGTTTAGAAGATATTGGGAGAAATAGCTCTCAGAAGACAGCGATTGGTCCAGGTACTGTTTCTAGGTGGTTGATTGGTCCAAGGACTGTTGCCAGGCAGTTGATTGGTCTGGAAGCTGTTTCTAGGCTGTCTGCCCAGTAGATTGCCTTGTCTCCAAGGGTTACTCAATCTACCAAGTGAGAACAGGCCTCAGAAGCTTGTGTGGAATGATAATTTTCCCCACTACAGAGCTTATTGAGGAGAATACCAGATGACTCAGGCACAGCGTACATTTTTTGATCCAACTTCCTTAAAGGTTACAAACTGTTCATAAGGCAGAAGCTTCCTAATTGATTTTTTTTTCACAAGTCTAGGAGTGCTGGAACCATTCCATGAAAAATTTCCAGCTGTTAAAAGGGCAGCAGTAAACTATTCAGTGCAGTTCAATTGTTGAACTATTTCCTGTCTTTTTTTCCTTTCTCAAGAGTAGATGAACCTGCTCTCAGGAGGAAAGAAAGAGTAAAAAAATATGGTGTGATAATAGTAGAAGGAAGCCAAGAAAAAGGGTAACGTCACTATAATTCTATATCCTTAATATTTAACTATAATAATTTTTGCATATTTTAATTCAAATCTAAGGTCGGTATTATTTGGATAATGATATATGTAAAATTTAAGGGTAGACTGTCTAACCATATATTTAAAATGGTTCTATCAATTCCTTTATTTTATAGTGGCTTACCAAATTCCTTTGCAAGTATGAGGATGAAACAATTTATGAGCACATTTTATATTTTTAGCTTCAGATTCAATGAATATTTTTGGAGTGGCACACACATGCTGGCCACTCATGCTACATAATGATCTCACTTAAAAATAACAATAATAAGCATATAGAGAGGCCGCCTGGTGACAGGCAGGCTCTGTTCTAAGAACTGGAGATATGGTTGGAAAAAAAATCCAGATAAAATCCATCTCTAGTGGGAAAGACAGTTAGTAACAACCTGGGCTGACACAGATGCTTCTGTGCCCTTGTGCTTGACACATATTAACTCATTTCATTCTTTTAACAATGCTATGAAGTAGGTACTATCATCATTTCCATTTCATAGGAGAGGAAACCAGTGCACAGAGAGGTTAAGTAACTTGCTGAAGGTCACACAGTTAGTGAGCATTAGGATTGGAATTTATGGCTCCACAGGCTGCATGCTTAACTGCTGTGCTATTATTGTTCCTCTGTAATTAGCTCATTTCTACTTATTCTGTTGATGCAAGGCATACAAATTTTCCTTTTTCTTTCTCAAATATTTTCCATTTTTACTTCAAATATGTAGTATTACTATGTAAAGATATTGGATAATTACTTTTGCCAATATTTTTCAATTACAGGAAACTCACAGTGTGACCCATACTTTATCCAAGGAAAATAAGATGAAATGTTTTGCTTGGCATATTCGAAAAAATTTTGCTTCAAAATAAGTGGCAGGTAGATAATATCTATAATCTCAAAATAGGAAGTGATCTAATGAAGTAGTTTCTAATCTTGTCTGCACATTGGAATCACGTGCAGTATTTTATAAAAAGTTAATTAACTTATCTATTTATTTTTAGAGAGAGAAACATCGATTTGTTGTTCCACTTTTTCATGTGTTCATTGGTTGCTTCTTCTTCTCCTTCTTTTTAAAATTGATTTTAGAGAGAGGGAGGGAGAGGGGGAGAGAGAGGAAAGGAAAGGGGAAAAGATAGAAACTTCGACAGAGAGAAACATTGTGGATTGGCTGCCTCCTACTGGGGATTGAGCCCACAACTCAAGCGTGTGCCCTGACCGGGAATCCAGCGACCTCTTGGTGAATGGATTGATGGCCAACCAACGGGCCAGGGCATTAGTCATGTGCCCTGACCAGAAATCGAACCCACAAGCTTGGCAGATCAGGACGATGTTCTAATCAACTGAGCTATCCAGCCAGGGCTATTGGAGGGATTTAAAATATACTGACACCAGGGTCCACCAGCAGGGCTTCTGACTCAATTGGTCTGGAGTGGGTTAAAGCATGAGCACTTAGCTAATATGATAATCTGCAAAGTGATAGAATGTTTAAAAGCCAGACACTTAGAATTATAGCATTATTAAGAGCTACAGCTTTGAATCACAGTGCCCTGGATGAAATCCCATGTCCACCACAATGCAGGCCTCCCCTGAGTTTGCCAGGTTTAGTATGTGGCCCTTTTTTTTTGTCTTCAGATGTCATGTTACTAGCTTAAAGTCAGCCATAGTGGGAGTATTTATATCAAAGAAACTGGCAAAATCTACAAATTAGGGCATTCTGGCATATCCTCAGTAGAGTTAAACCTTTACCACACACCATTGCTTCTAGGCCTCTGCACATGTGCTCCCCACTCCACCCCCACTTGGCTCAGCTTAATGTCACTTTCTCCTGGAAGCTCCTCCTGACTCTTCAAGATTGGGACAGATACCCTTCGGTCATTCTGTGGTAATTTGGGCAGCCCTTGTTGCTGTACTTATTATACTGATTTATTTTGTATCCTATACTGGTCAAGTAAAGTCCTTGAGGTCAGGGATCTTGTCTTGCTCATTGCCATTGCTCTCTACCTAGGATAGGGTGTGGCACATAGCAAGGTGCTAAATCATATCTTAAAATGAATCAATACATGAGTAGTTGGTATAATAAACCCTCCCTATTAAATAATAAGCTTTTTAAGGTTAAAGAACATAGCTTAACCTCTGTATCCCCTGAATTTCCTTACACACAGTGAACATTCAGTAGAAGTGTGAATAGAATGAATGAACTAGACTTCTGATACTTTATCTGAACCTAAAACTAGGGGCCAGTTTAAAATACTCATTCTAGAAGTGAGTTGCTGACCTTTGATGCTACGGTTCTATGGAATCCAAACCTGGAGTTTTGAAATACGTCACCAGAAACTTAAGGTTTTCCTAGTCACCAACTTGCCATAGTTTACTACTTTTAGTTCCTCATTTCTAACAAAGTGGTCTCAAGCTTATCCCACTTCCTTCTTCCCTCTTTGTCTACATGGACACACTCTTTGCTCACGGATTCATATGCACAATGAACCACAAGGCAGAGCAGTGTGGTGAGGTGAAAAGTGCTTGGGATTTAGAGTCAGGAGACACTGGTTGTGTTCCGGTCTGTCACAACCTTTCTGGAGTCTTCATCTCTTCATCTGCAGTGCAGAAAATGATTATCTTCCATATCTAACTTACTAAGTTGTGCCCTGGCCAGATAGCTCAGTTGGTTAGAGTCATTATTATTGTCCCGATACACCAGGGTTCAGTCCCTGGTCAGGGCACATACAAAAATCAACCAATGACTCCATAAATAAGAGCGACAACAAAAAGCTTTCTCTCTCTCTCTCTCCTCCTTTCTCTAACATCTATATATATAACAGGCTAAGTGACTGACCATCCATCCATCTGTCCGACCAACCTACTGGTACATATGCCACGCACTGGCAATTTAAAAATAAATGTTGACTCGTGCATGTGCAATACATTTAAAGCTCTCACTAGTGCCAATCGTGTTTCGTTCTGTCATTGTCAATCGTGAATTTGGTTGTTTTTGTTGACATACTGAATATATTCGATGGAGATTTTCACACCTATTTGAGTGATGATTCCATCAATTCAACAGATGCTGAAAAAAATTTTTTTCCCATCGAATTTCTTAATAGTATTACTCCTTCGGGAGTGCCATGTCATAAATTAAAATTGAAAGTAGGTGCAATCATCATGCTACTGAGAAATCTTAATAATAAATGGGGTCTTTGTAATGGACCTAGATT
Source organism: Corynorhinus townsendii (assembly GCA_026230045.1). NCBI lineage: Eukaryota > Metazoa > Chordata > Mammalia > Chiroptera > Vespertilionidae > Corynorhinus > Corynorhinus townsendii. The sequence goes on from JAPDVU010000004.1 coordinate 54,434,721, forward strand.
TAGTATCACAAGATTGCAACCTAACATAATCGAAGCTGAAATATTAACAGGATCTGTGGAAGGAGAGGTTGTTCTGATTCCAAGAATTGATTTGTCCCCATCTGACACTGGCCTCCCATTTAAAGTAACTCGAAGACAGTTTCCTGTGATGCCAGCTTTTGCAATGACTATTAATAAATCACAAGGACAAACTCTAGACAGAGTAGGAATATTCCTACCTGAACTCGTTTTCGGACATGATCAGTTATATGTTTCTTTTTCTTGAGTTCTAAGAGCGTGTGACATTAAAGTTAAAGTTGTAAATACTTCATCACAAGGGAAATTAGTCAAGTACTCTGAAAGTGTTTTTACTCTTAATGTGGTATACAGGGAGATATTAGAATAAGTTTAATCAATTTATCAGTCATTGTTTTTATCAATGTTGTTTTTATATCATGTTTTTGTTGTTTTTATATCATGTCTTTGTTGTTGTTATTTATTTATTAATCAATTTATATATTATTTTCATATACATTTTACTAATTTTCTTTCATCTCTGACACTTCTGTTATAGAGAAAGGGTGAACAGCAATATTAAAATATTTCTTCTAATTAATTTCCTTTCAATGTGCACAAATTTGTGCACTGGGCCACTAGTCAATAAATAAAAATTTAAAAAATTAAAAAATATTTCAAAAAGATCGTTTACTAATTTTTTAAAGGATCAAATGAGTTAACAGAGTTAAAAATGGTTTTGTAAGCTGTAAAACACTACACAGAGTAAATGTAAAATCTCTCAGACAAATTGGTCCTAAGCACATGGTATCCTATATAATAAAGAGGTAATATGCAAATTAACCCTCATGCCCTCACAAGATGGCTGCCTACAACCAGGCTGGCATTGGGGTTAGTGAGGGATGACCAAATGACTGAACAGCAGGCTGCATGGGGCGATCATGTTGGCAGGGGGGTTAGTGAGGGACGACCAAACGACTGAACAGCAGGCTGCGTGGGGCGGCCAGGCTGGGCGGCCAGGGGTGGGGCCCATGGGGCATGACCAGGCCGGCAAGGGGAGGCAGTTAGGGGCAACCAGGCCAGCAGGGGGGGGCAGTTAGGGGCAACCAGGCCGGCAGGGAGGGGCAGTGAGGGGCAACTAGGCTGGTGGGGGGGAGGCAGTTGGGGGCGACCAGGCCAGCGGCAAGGTGGGGGGGGGCAGTGAGGGGCAACCAGGCAGGCAGACAGGTGAGCAATTAGGAGCCAGCAGTCCAGGATTGTGAGAGGGATGTCTGACTGCCAGGGATTGGGGCTAAACCTGCAGTAGGACATCCTCAAGGGGTCCCAGATTGGAGAGGGTACAGGCTGGGCTGAGGGAACCCACCCCCCCCTCCGTGCCAATGGTCTTAGGCAACCCTGCTAGTGGTTCTCAACCTGTGGGTCATGACCCACAGGTTGAGAACTGCTGCTGCAGAGCCTAAGGCCATCGGAAAACACAGATATTTACATTATGATTCATAACAGTAGCAAAATTACAGTTATGAAGTAGCAACGAAAATAATTTTATGGTTGGGGGTCACTACAACATGAGGAACTGTATTAAAGGGTCACGACATTAGAAAGGTTGAGAACTACTGCTCTAGTAGTTTAATAGTTCTCCAGCAAACAAATGGAATCTCTAAGGGGATAAAAAGAATATTCCAGTATGGAGAGGGTATAGAAATATAGGGGTTATTTATTTGGGAAAGAGAGAGATGCCTTACTTGTTTTGCAGCATGCAATCAGGTAAATATTATGGTTTTGTATAGCAAAGACATAAAACATTGGCTTCCTAGCAGATGTTACATAGGAAATAGATTGCATCTGAGATAGCAGGTGTGCTATCAATCAGGAATTAAAAAAACGCACAACTGATCTTGTCAGTTGAAACAAATGATAAGGATATATTGATGGCTGATAACTAGAATAACAAAATTTCATTCCCCAATAGATCTAACAGGCTCTAATTAATCTAAAAGCATAAAGTAATGTCAGAATTAGATCAATACCAAGTAACAGAGTTCCTTTCAAATAGTGACTAGTGAGGATCTCAAATGCAAGCATTGTTGCAGATATGGTTTGCCCATTTCTTAGTTTTGGTACAGATTTTCCCTTGCATATGTTACTGATTAGCTTCCCACAACAGGAAGACTAGGTGTTTTTTTCCAATCAGCAGCAGAGATATCACTCGAGAGCTTGTTAGAAATGCAGAATCTTAGGCCCACCCCAGACCTATTAAGTCAGAATCTGCATTTTAATAAGTACCCAGGGATTGAGTTTAAGGTGCACGGTTTTAGGGTCATTTAGTTATTTGTCAAATGGTAAAAAACAATCAGGCTCTTTAGGGTGATTTTCTCCCCATAAAGGTTTACTACACCTGGGTGGCAGAGCTTTAACTGGAATAAAGGTTTCCTGCCTCTGCTGGCAGGTTCCAGCATCACATACAAAAAGGCAGACAATGCTCCTCATAACTTAAACAGAAGAAGTAATTTTTTGCCCTAGCCGGCTTGGCTCAGTGGGTAGAGCATTGGACTGCAGACCAAAGGGTCCTGGGTCCGATTCCAGTCAAGGGCACGTACCTTGGTTGCAGGCTCCTCCCTGGCCCCGGGCCCTGGTAGGGGCTCGTGCAGGAGGCAACCAATCGAAGTTTCTCTCTGTCCTCTCTTCCCCAAAAGATCAATAAAAAATATCCTTGGGTGAGGATTAACAACAACAAAAAATGAACAAGTAATTTTTTATGGCATACAGAAGCAGATAATTATTCATATCTCTGAGAACCTCCATGCCTTGACAGTAATGCTTTGAAAGCAAATATTTGTTTTTCCTTCTAATCATATTTTTCAATGAAGAAAGTTATATAAACTGCACAGCAGAGGCACTTTGCTAGTAACTGTTATTTAATAATTGTAGGTTAGGCTGCTGTCTGTTATTATGAATGTGAGGAGCCAGGGCCAAACTGAACCTTTGGAATGGGTATACCTAGTAACATGTGTAATTGAAGAATCTGACTCATTGACCTACTTTCTTGGTTACCAAAGCAGTCAGAGATTGGATTACAAGGGTTTTAGCGCCATCTAGTGGTCACACATGGTGCAGGTTTCGGTTGCAGAGATAATATGGGAAATTCTAGTTTTTTCTTTTAATCCAAATGCATCCAACTTCTCACTTACCAGGAGAATCAATCCAACATGTACACTTTTTATGGTGTTTTTATACTTAAAATTATAGGCTAAGAGTTCCTGAAGCTGATCGATAAGTTGGAGATGTTCCTATTTCGAAAAGAAAGACTGATCTTTGATGCTTCCCTCATTTGATATATTCATTTTGTCATTCCTCTCAACCCCCCCAGTAATTTCTCAAAACATTAAGCCTGAGAAATAGGGTTTCCAGACTCACAAAAGATCCCGTTTCATCACAATGTGGCTGGGGAGCAGTAGAGGGCTGCTGGATCAGAGTGAGTCTTGCCAAAGATCAGTAAAAGCTAAGTAAACAGGTGGCCAACCTTTCTCTTCACCCCTTTCTTAGGGATGTGTTGTCTGAGCCCCTGGAACCAAAATTTAATTCTAGGCATAGAAATGGTGGCAGGAAGTCCCAACAATGCCAGAGCTGGCATCTTCTAATGAAGGGCAGCAGAATATTCTTTCTACCCCCTAATATGCTTCTTTGGCATAAGAATTATTTGGAGGATTATTTTTGAGAAATAGCAGACAGAAGTTGCTCTGAAAACACAGTAGAAGTCATTCTTCTTTAAGGGAAATGTTCATATATAAAGGAAATCTCTGTGAGGGTATTCCCCTCTCTGTACCCTGAAGAGAAGGATAACTTAGGGTAACTCCAAATTACAGGAGACCCTTATCAACAGATAAGGGAGCGACTTAAATCTGCAAAGCTGACCTCCCCTCAACACATTTCTCTTGTCTTTAGCTGAAGATGGTATTTACTAGTAAGGTGGTGAATGAGGCCATCTGGGGGATTTACTCAGGTTCCCTGGGTATCTCCCATCTCTACATGATATAGATATACATGCTAATAAACCTCCATTTGTTTTTCTCTTGTTAATCTGTCTTATTCCAGGGGTTCTCAGGTAAAAACTCAGAAGGGTAGAAAGAAAATTGTTTTTCTTCCCCTACACTACCTCTTTAGCAGAAATGGAATTCAGAATCAAGATTAAGTTGGTTTACAGAAAATAGAGATAAAATATCCTTCCTTGCACAGTTTTGTGGCCAGTGGGAGGGATCAGAGTTTGCTACCCCAAATATACCTTTTGGGAAATTGATTATTTTTGAGAAACAAAAGATTCACTGAGGGAATACTGGGATCCTCTGAGATTAGGTTTGGAAAAGTGCCACTGAAGAATTTAAACTCTTCAAGCTCGTTCAGCATTGTTGATAGAAAGAAGGAAGTGAAGGTGAATTTGAGTTTGTTCATATTTCATTCTCTGTAGCTTCCAGCAGTATACCAAGAAAGGGAGGGACATGGAAGGTGATTTTTAAGGCCTCTGTCTCAGTCTTTGACTTTCTGAATAACATAATGACTCTCTGAAAAAGGGAGAAAAACAGCAGCCAAGTCCCTGGGGGTCAGAAATGCTTGTGTTTCTGCAAGCCTAGGTATGCCTCCAGAGGTAATGGTGGATGTTGTGGGTTGAGTTGTCCAAAAGATAGGTTGAACTTCTAACCTCTGGTACTTGTGAATGCGACCTTATTTAAAAATAGGAGCTTTGCAGATGGGATCAAGTTAAAATAAGTTATACCAAATTAGAGTGGCCCTAATCCGATATGACTAATGTCTTATGAAGATGGAAATTTGCATACAGCCATAGATAGAGAGGAGAATGCCATGTGAAGACACAGATACAACATGAGAAGATTGGAACCAAGGAATGACTGGAACTACCAGAGGCTGGCAGAGGCAAAGAAGCATCATTCCTCAGGATCTTTGGAAGGAACATGGTTCTGCCAACACTTGGATTGCAAACTTTGAGCCTCCAGAATGGAGAGAATAAATTTATGCTGTTTTAAGCCACCTGGTTTGTGGCCCTTTGTTACAGCAGTTCTAGGAAACTAATACCATGGGGGAGACCTCTGCTGGAAGATGAACCTCTGGGTTCTGAGGGCATTTTCTGGGGGTGGACTCCCATCTCAGGAGCAGGGACAGTAGACCTCTGGCCACTGAGGACTATGGAGGTGCTGGCAGGTACTTGAATTAATGCTTGCCATCTGAAGAGATACCTAAGATTTCTGCCCTGGAAGGCTTCAGTGCTCTTACATTGAACATCTGAGTTCTCTAGAACAGACGTTTGGGCACTAAAACCTCGTGTGTACCAGATAAATTCAAAAGAGCTTGGGGAAAGTTGTCTGATTTCTTACAAGGGCTAGAGTCTTAGGTACAGAGAACACCGGCTCCAAGAGCTTTAGAACCGAACCGGGGAGCATGGGTTAGAACAGGGGCAGATGCAGGTTTTGTGGGGCCTTGTATCCATTTTCTAAAGCTGTTGTGAAAAAGTACCCAAACTGGAGTGGCTCAAAATGTTTTACATTTTTGGAGGCTAGTTGCCCGAAATCTGGTCGTAGGCAGGGCCATGCTCTCTCTGCCAGCAGAGAATTGGGCACCATTTAGGCAGACTGCTGCTCAGTAAGGAAAATCTTATTTTGTCCTGTCAAGGGAGGAGTGACATTTTCCACTAAAAGGTCTCAGCAGACCTAACAGCCAGCGGGACAGACCAGGAGTGGGACCTGACCTAGGCTCTTTGAGGGAGGTAGTAGCCTTTGGGCTCTCTCAGTGGAAAAATACTGAGAGGGTCCAGGCATACAGGGTGCTGAGCTCCCCTGCAAGTTTCCCATTGACTCTTTAAAATACATTCCCCCAGGCCCTGCCGGTGTGGCTCGGTTGGTTGGAGCATCGTCCAGTATTCTGAAAGGCTGCGGGTTCAATTCCGAGTAAGTCACCTAGGTTTTGGGTTCGATCCCAGGTCCGGGTGCCTCCAGGAGACAACCAGTCTCTCTCTCCCTTCCTTTCTCTAAAATCAAGACATGTCCTCGGGTGAGGATTAAAAAAAAACACCCCAAACAGGGTATATATTCCCTCAAACTCACACTCTTGCAGTTCAAATTGAGCATTTGTGCTTAAAGCCAGGCTGCTACATTACAGGTAATTTGCCATCATCCAGCTTTATCTTTAATACTTTAACGTAGCCTGTTAACTAAACGGTCTTATTACCAGGTAGGTGGCTGTTACAAAATGCTTCCAATAATCTCTGCTGAACTGAAAGGGAAAGACCTTCTCTTTGGCACGGCAAAGGGGAACACCGCCACGTAGTCGTGCTCTATTGGGCAATTCCTGCCTTCGCCAAAGATACACATTAGTTAGTAACTTGGAGACATGCGCCCTCTGAGGTTCCCATTGTGCTTTGCCACTCGGCTCTAGAAATGTACAAACAAAAGTCTTAACGAATGTTTTGGGACCAATTTCAGATACCACATGGATCCGTAGAAGTACCTCCCCGAAGAAAAATTTCTCATTTCTGGTACTCCAATCCCTCGTCTTTAGAATTTCTCTAAAGCTTCTTCTCTTGACCCACGTCAGCTTTCCAAATTCCAAATCAAAGCCAGATCCAGCCGGGATGCAAGCTTGGCCGAAAAAGGGCGATCGGGCTCTAGAGCTGCGATAGCGGTGTGATGCCCTTTCATTAGTAAAAGAGATGCTCTTAGGAAAACTGCGGACCAGTCTACGCATGGAAACTGGCTTGCCTTCTTTTCATTTCTTTTGGTTTCTATCTGCTCCCTGGAGGGGAAGCCGAAGTTTATTCGGCCAGCCCCGAACGAGGGCAACTGCGCCTGCGCAAAGCTGTTTACACGCGCGCGCCGGGCTCCGGGCGGGGCGGGGCGAGGGAAAACCCGCCGAGCTTCTCTTTCTTACCCTCTGACCTCGGAAAGGAGGGGGCGGGGCTTGGGGGGCGGAAGGAGCAGTGCATTGTGGGCTTGCCTGGAGCAGGGGAGTCGATATATAATGAAAGTGGTGCGCAGCCCCTAACGTTATTCGGCTGGGAGCGGCTGGAACCCGGACCTCGGCTGGGGTTCGGCGGCCGCGCACCTCCGTGTGCAGCGGCCCGCGAGGCGGCGGCGGAGGCGCGGCAAGCGTTGGCGGAGCGGGGCGGCTCTGTGCGGCTCCGAGTCATGGCTCACAACAAGATCCCGCCGCGATGGCTCAACTGTCCCCGGCGCGGCCAGCCGGTGGCAGGTAACCCACCTGGGGTGTTTGAGTCCCTGCACCGGCGGCTGCTGGGGTGGGCCATCCGAGGGGCGCAGCTTTCGGTGTTGGAGCGCCTGTCTGTTAGTGGCATTTCGGGATCGGGGTGTGCTTGGTCGGATGAAGCTTCGTGGATGAGTGTTTGGGAACTTGGACCGGAGGGGGTGGGACGTTGCGTGGGGGCACTTGTGACTCTCCGATTAGGCTAAGGATCGCGGACGGGAAGGTAGACGGGTTTGTGTGGCAGGTACCCAGGACCCAAGAGCACAGTGGACAGTATCTTGAAACTTAGTGAGAAGTTTGCGAACCTTTCAAAGGGGAAGGGACAGTGTCGGTCTTGAGATGGAGAAGGGTAGGCTAAAGAAGAGGAGGGGCAGTTTTCTGCGGTGTAATGGATCAACATGAGACTGGAGCTTAAAAAAATTCTAAATCACTTAATTGTGTGTGTGTTTTTTTCACTAAATCACTTAATTGTGTGTGTGTTTTTTTCATTTTTATTAAGTTGGACACACACCAAACTTTAAAGTGTTCAGTTTGGTAAGTTTTTATTATACGCACACACACATCTATGAAACAACCCAAGAAACCATCACCACAATCAAGATAGTCAACATTAGAGCTAGGCTTGCGGACTGAAGGGTCCTGGGTTCAATTGCGGTCAAGGGCACATGCCCGGGTTTCGGGCTGGATCCCCAAAATTGGGTGTGCAGGAGGCAGCCGATCAGTGATTCTCATCATTGATGTTTTTCTCTTTCTCCCTCTCCCTTCCTCTCTGAAATCAATAAAAATATATTAAAAATAAAAGGTAGTCAACATAACTCATCACCTCTCAGTCTTTTTCCTGCACTTTTTTGTTGTTGTTGTTAATCCTCACCCGAGGATATATTTCCATTGATTTTTAGAGAGAGTGGAAGGGAGGGGGAAGAGACAGAGAACATTGATGACCTGAATGGAACCGGGACCCTCCCGTCCGACGCTCTATCCACTGAGCCAAGCCGGCTAGGGGTCCTCTTGCCCTTTTTAAACCTCTCCCTCTTCAAGCAGCCACTGATCTGCTTTCTGTTATTATAGAGCAATTTGCATTTTCTATATATTTTTTAAATAAGTGGAATAATTTGGTATGTACTTTTTATTGGTGGAGTATCTGGCTTCTTTCACTCAGGATTATTATTTTGATATTTTTCCATGTACTTGTATGTAGCAATATAGTTCATCCCCATTTAATGCTGAGTAGTAGTCCATTGTTATGGATACACCACAATTTGTTTATTTCATTCACTTGTTTCTGGTCATGTGTGTGTGCGTATAATAAAAACTTACCAAACTGAACACTTTAAAGTTTGGTGTGTGTCCAACTTAATAATGACCAGAAACAAGTGAAGGAATCATTCCCATTTTCTACTTCCTTTTTTCTTCCTAAGTTTTCTAACTATTATTGTTTCCAGTTTTTGGCTATTACAGATTCACTTGCTAGGAACATTCATTTACAATTCTTTGTATGAACTTATTCTTTCATTTCGTTTGTGTAAATCTCTAGAATAGAAATAGATCATTTGGTGGGTGTACATTTAACATTTAAAAAAACTGCCAAACTTTTCCCCAAAATCTGAACATTTTACATTTCCACTATCAATATGTATATGATAGTTCTATTTGCTCCACATCCTCTCCATCACTTGGTGTGATCAGGCTGTTAAAGTTTACCCACTTTATTATCTTATTGTTTAATGTTGAACATCTTTTCATGTGCTGTTTGACAGTTCATGTATCTTCTTTTGTGAAGTGTCCAAATCTTTTGCTGACTTTAAAATTGTGTTACCTTATTGGTGAGTTGTTAGAGTTCTTTGCATATTGTAAATACAAGTCCTTTATTGGATGTGTGTTTTTTCTAGAAGGGTGTTTTGAAACAAAATATAAAGGCGTCTGAGTACATATTGTAGTGGCGTCTGAGTACATATTTATACTATGTTTAGTTATATAAAATTGTTGGAAGAGGAGATTCTGTAAGTTATTTTTAAGTTAGATTTTCTTTTTTAGTATATTTTTCTTGATTTCAGAGAAGAAGGGAGAAGGAGAGAGATAGAAACATCAATGATGAGAGAGAATCATTGATCGACTGCCTCCTGCACTCCCCACACTGGGGTTTGAGCCCGCAACCTGTGCATGTGCCCTGAACTATGACCTCCTGGTTCATAGATCGATGCTCAACATCTGAGCCATGCTGACAAGGCTAATTTAATTTTCTGATTCTTCTAGTTTGTCAGCTTTTTTCACATTCCATATAAAATCTTTAGTCAATAAAGTCATATAAACTATGGATAAAAGTTTATCCATAACTTTAACTGAAAGGTACTTTAACCAAGTCTTAGGGTAAGGAAATGTTTTTCTTCAATAAAAATGAAATAATTTTGTTTATGTTCTAATCACTCTTATATGTATTGTCGGTTGTAATGACAAGTGTACTTGGTAATCATTGTACTTTCTTCAAGTGAGTGGTCTTACTCTAGCCATTGTGACTTTTTCCTTTATCATTTCTAACTTAACATTGAATCCTTTTTTAGAGAGAGGAAGGGAGAGGGAGAAAAAGATAGAAACATCGATGAGAAACATCACTATCCATTGGGGTGTTTCTTACACGACCCCTACTGGGGTTCAGCTGCAACTCAGGCATGTGCCCTGACCTGGAATCGAACAGGTGACCTCTTGATGCATGGGTTGATGCTCAACCACTGAGCCACACTGGCCTGGCGAATCTTTTCTTTTTACATTGGTTTTTCTCTATGAAGTTATGGAGAAACTTCTGAACTTGGATGTTTGGTGTCTTTTCTGGCCTAGAGATTATTTCCTGGATCCTTTCATTAGAGTTATCTGCTACACTTTGAGAAAAACAAAATCATAAAGACGTTCTTGTCAAAGTGAATCTTTTTGGATTAAAAAAATAGCTTAAGATGAGAATTTTAATATAGTCTGCAGGATGGCAATGACAAATATCACAACATTGACTTACTGTTAGATAAAAAATGGGACAAATGTAGCACTGTTGGGGGTTGATAGCAGCAGGTGAGGTGCTGAGCTCCAGGCAGCTTTATACCTCTACCAGAAACAGAATTGTGTGCTTTTTTTTCCATCTGTTGGAAATGAAGGGTCAAGAATGAAAAGTTTTTCCTTTATAGCATTGGAATATTTTGGCTAGATTCTTAATTACTGTGGTTTAGCGAGTCTCTAAGTTCACATATCTGATTGATTGTAGTCCCTGGACAGAACCCCAGGCCTCCTGACAACCAAACTAGATCTTTACTTACTAATAAATAGTGCTTCAGCTTGTAATGCTTATTAGAAAGTAAAGTGAATGCAGTGTAGAATTCTTGATGTTTCTCTGAAGTTCCCTTAAAGTTTTGTCTGTATTCTAGAAGTGTTCATGTTGCATGGTATATTTTGGAAATGAAGGATTAGCAGTGTTTTATAGTAGCAGAACAAAAAATACTAGCTATATTCTTGTAAGATTTAGTGAAAAAGAAGGAGCTATATTCTTGCAAGATTTAGTGAAAAAGAAGGAATCATTCCCATTTTCTACTTCCTTTTTTCTTCCTAAGTTTTCTAACTATAAAAGTAACTTATACTTACTGTATAATTTCTTTGATATTTTACATATGTAGGAAAATGTGCTGTGCCTGCTTAAATTTTCTCATTGTAAACATTAGAATGCATTGTATTAGTACCAGAAGTTCATAATTTTCCTGGATTAGAAAGAAGATGGTGCTAATTATATATAATCTGTTCCACTATGAAGTCTTCTTCTCTAATTAAACCAGACTTCCAGTGAGAGAGCTCCTATAGATAGGGCCAAACTTTATTTCTGAAGAATTCTGTTTTCTTCTTCTGAATGATAGATTTCAATTAAACACTTTAAAGAAAACAAGCTTCTTATTTCTTAAAGGTCATTGAACATAAAATTATTTAAGTAAAGATCTTATTAGGCACTAACTGGGAATATAAATATGAGACGGTCCTGTGATAGTGATGGTAAATTTGAAGTAATTTTTCATAGCAAATATTTGAGTGCCTACTTTGTGCTACCCCCTTGGGGTTAGGGAGATGATTATGATATAGTCCTTCACCTTAAAGAGCTCATAGTCTCATGGGAGTAGCAAACCATTACTTTAAAATATCTTTCTGTTATAATAAATGCAGTAATGACTATTATAGAATTTTATGGAACACCAGAGATAATGAACCTAATTCTTTGTTTGAGGTTGGGTAAGAGGAGATGGGGAAGAAATAGGGGATCAGGGAAGGCTTCCCAGAGGAGCTGATACATGAATTATCTTGAATAAATAGAAGTTTGCTAGATAGTTGGAGGAGAGGTTCTAATGGCATGAATCTTCTAACATACCATATTATTAACTTATTTATTATGTTTATTGTTTGTATTTCCCAATAGAATGTAAAGTGTATCAGGGACTTTTATCTGTTTTTTTTCTTCCCACTGATATATTCCATGTACCTAGAACAATGCCTGGTATATAATAGGCACTCTGTTAAATAAACTAAGTGAAGTATAATAATCTAGGTGAGATAATGGTAGAGGTGGTGAGAAGGTCAGATTCTGATATATTTTGAAGATGTGATAGGACTTGCTAAGATTAGGTATGGGATGTGCTAGAAAGGAGGGGTCAAGGTCAGGGATAGCTCTAAAGGTTTTGGCCTGAGCTACTAAAAAATGTATTACTATTTGCTGTGACAGGGAAGACCATGAGAGGACCAGGTTTTGGTGTTTGAATATTGAGATATCATATTTGGATATCAAGACTGAGATGTCTGGCCATGCTGGTTTTGCTCAGTGATTAGAGTCGGCCTATGGACTGAAGGGTCTCGGGTTTGATTCCATTTGAGGGCACCTGCCTGGGTTGCAGCTTGATCCTTGGCCCTGGTTGGGGTGCATTTGGGAGGCAGCCAATCAACGTCTCTCTCACATCGTTGTTTCTCTTTTCTCTTCCCCCTCCTCTCTTCCACTCTCTCTGGAAAAAAGAAAAAAGAAAAAGACTGAGATGTCTGTAAGATATCAAGTAGAGACTAAGTCAGGTAGGCAGTTTGATAATCACTAGAGTTAAGAGAGAGGTTTGGGCTGAAGATACACATTTGTGAGGCATTAGCACTTTGGTGGCTTTAAAAGTTATGAGACTAACTAAGATGCCAGGGGAGTGAGTTTAGATAGAAAGAAGTCCAAGCACAGAGCCCTGGAAAAACCTTGAGGGGCCCAGGAGATGAGGAGGAGCCAGTAAAAGAGGCTGAGAAGGAGAGGCCAGAGAGTTAGGAAAACCAGGAGGATGTAATGTCCTGGAAGCCAATGAAAAAGTGATTCATGAGCTCCCTCTTAAATTAACAAGTGACCAGTCATTTGAGTTGTTGTCTTTTTAAAAAAGATATGTTTTTTTAAAAAATTGATTTAAGAGAGAGGAAGGTAGAGGGAGAGAGAGATAGAAGCATCAATGATGAGAGAGAATCATCAATCGGCTGCCTCCTGCACACCCCTTAATGGGGATTGAGCCCACAACATGGGCATGTGCCCTGACGGGGAATCAAACTGTGATCTCCTGATTCATGGGTCCACGCTCAACCACTGAGCCACATCGGCCGTGCTTGTTTGAGAACTGATAATTGATCATGGGATTTAGCAGTGTAGAGGTTATTGGTGATTTTTTTAATCCTTCCCTGAGGATATATTTTTATTGATTTTTTTTTTTTTTTTGAGAGAGAGAGAGAGAAACATTGACATGAGAGAGAAATATCGGTCGGTTGCCTCCTGTACATGCGACTGGGATTGAACCCACAACCTAGGTATGTGCCCTGACCTGGAATCAAACCCACAGCCTTTTGGGGTATGGGGTGACACTCCAACCAACTGAGCCACCTGGCCAAGGCTTTGGTGACCTTGAGAAGTTTTATAGAAAATAAAAAAAATTTTAAAGTTACCTTTTTATGAAATTAAGGTGAAAGCCTCTGGACAGATGTTAAGATTTCACTCAGATATTATTTTAGGTAGATATTTATTTTTAATTATTTTATTGTGTTATAACATATAAAAAATTTAAAATGGGTGATTTTAAAATTGCTTATATAAGGTGACTTCTCCCATGCTTATATTGTGATTCAGAAATAAAGGCCAAAAAGGTCAGTCAGTCTTGCTGAAATTATAATCACTGATAGTTGTTTAAGAGTGATTTTGGTTAGCATGCTTCTGAGGATGATCCTTATCCTTAGATGTAGGATAAGGTCCATAAGATAGAGTTTCAAGTTTATATTAAGAATGTATAATTAGGAATTTTAAAGAACTGATTTAATTTACTCCTTTATTAAATTTCTAGTACCATATCTTTAAAGGTTTTAAGGCAATAATTTTTTAATGTAGTGGTTTAGAACTTAAGAGTCTTCATATAAGTTCTATAACCTGGTAATTTCTCTTTTTCTATTTTATTCCTTTGTCAGTTTCTAGAATTTATGTTGTCCTTCAAAGTTCCAAGGCAGTATCTTTTAAAAGTACAGTTCATTTAAAACATTTTAAGAAAGTGACTTTGAGAGTTGCTAATTAGAGCGTTTTAACCTGGACCTTTTTTTTTTTTTTTAATGAAAATTGTTACTCATCTTGATGTTGTTTAGGAAGATTCTTACCTCTGAAGACAATGTTAGGACCAAGATACGATAGTCAAGTTGCTGAAGAAAATCGGTTCTATCCCAGTATGCTCTCAAATTATCTAAAGAGTTTGAAGGTAAGAAACAAAACATTTTTTATACTGATTTAATATACTTTATCTTCCTCTTGTTCTTCAGGTGGCTTTAAAAAAACCTTTTTATTTGAAACTGCAAAAATTGTACAGAGTTCTATGAACCCTTCTCCCGTTTATCCCCATTGGTGACATCCTATGTAATTGTTAAAAGCAGGAAGTCAACATTGGTACAGAACTATTATCTGTATAAGGTTGGGAGTGGGAAGGGGGTCTGGAACAGTCTGCACCACCACCATGAATCAATACGTTGGATCAAACTGCAAAGAACAACACACACATATTCACAAATGAATGTATATAAAAACTGGTAAAAACTAAATAAGATCTGCAACCTGCTCAGTGGTTCTGTACCAATGTCAATTTCCTGCTTTTGATATTATACTACAATTATATAAGATGTCAATCCCCAAAAGTCACATATTGTTTTCCCATTTTGAGAATTTTGAGAATTTTATATAAATGGAATAAAACAGTATGTGATATTTTGGGGTTGACTTTTTCATTAAACATAATTCCCTTGTGTTCCATCCAAGTTGTTGCATGTATCAATAAAAAGCTTATTCCTTTTTATTGCTGAATATTATTCAGTTGTGTGGATGTATCAGAATTTATTAAACCATTCTCTTGTTGAATAGTTAAACAATCTTTTAACCAATTTGAGTTGTCTCCAGTTGTGGGGTATTGTGAATAAAGCTGCCATGAACATTAATGTACAGGTGTTTCTGTGAACATAGTTTTTATTTTTATGGGACAAATACCCAAGATTATTATTGCTGAGTGCATGGTGGATTTTACAAGAATGTGCCAAACTATTTTCCTAAATGAAATTGTAATTTTCTATGTTATTCTGACATAATACTGATTGTATTAGTTTCCTAGGACTGCTGCAACAAGTTAACACAAACTGAGTGGCTTAAAACAACAGAACTTTAGATTAAAGACAAACAAAATCTTAAAAGCAGCAAGAGAAAAGCAATTAGTTACCTACCAGGAAGCTCCCATAAGACTGTCAGCTAATTTCTCAGCAGAAACTTTGCAGACCAGAAGGGAGTGGCATGAAATATTCAGTGATGAAAATCAAGAACCTACAATCAAGATTGCTCTACTCAGCAAAGCTATGGAAGGACAGATAAAGAACTTCCCAGACAAGAAAAAGCTAAAGGAGTTTATTACCACCAAACTAGTATTATAAGAAATGCTAAAAGGGTTTTCTTTAAGAAGAAGAAGAAAAAAAAATATGAGTAATAAAATGGCAATAAATACATATTTATCAACAATTACTTTAAATGCAAATGGATTAAAGACTCTAATCAAAAGACATATGGTGACTGAATGGATAACAAAACAAGACCCTTACATATGTCTACAAGAGACTCAATTCAGATCAGAAGACACACAAATTGAAAGTAAAGGGATAAAGTATTTTATGAAAATGGAAACAAAACAAAATAAAAAGATGGGGTAGTAATACTTATACCTGACAAAATAGACTTTGAAACAAAGGCTATAACAAGAGACAAAGAAGGACCCAGCAACTTCAATTCTGGGTATTTACCCAAAGAAACTCAAAATGCTAAATTGAAAAGATATATACATCAATATGTTTATTGAAGCATTATTAACTATAACCAATATATGGAAACAACGTAAGTGTCCAACAATAAATGAATGGATAAAGAAGAAGTGGTGCATGTATACAATGGAATATCATTCAGCCATAAAAAAGTGAAATCTTGCCATCTGCAACATGGATAGGCCTAGAGGGTATTATGCTAAGTGAAATAAGTTAGAGAAAGACAAATGCCAGATGATTTCACTTATATGTGGAATTTGAAAAACAAACAAGCGGAACAGAAACAGTCTCATAGATACGGAGAACATTTTGGGGGTTAGGATTGGTGAAAAAGGTAAAGGGGTTAAGAAGTATAAATTGGTAGATACAGAATAGTCATGGGGATATAAAGTCAGCATAGGGAATATAATCAATGATAACATAACTGTGGTGTCAGAATGGGTAGTAGATTTATTGGGGTAGTCACTTCATAAGATATGTAAATGTCTAATCACTGGGTTGTACACCTTAAACTAATAATGTATGTCAACTGTAATTGAAAAATAAAAAATAACTTAAAAAAAACAGACTTTTATTCTCTCACAGTTTTGGATGCTAGAAGTTCCAAATTTAAGTGTTGGCAAGGTTGAGTTTTTGTGGAGGCTTGGAGGGAGATTCTTTTTCCATGCTTTTCTCCTAGCTTCTAGTGATTGCCAGCAATTGTTGGCATTTCTTGGCTTACAGCTCCTTCAGTTGTCTTTGCTTCATTGTTGACATTCTTCCTGTATGTGTCTATGTCCATATTTTTCTCTTATATGGACACCCTGATTGAGTATGACTTCATCTTGATTATATTTGCAAAGACCCTATCCTATATAATAAAAGGGTAATATGCAAATTGACCCTAATGGCAGAATGACTGAAATGACCGGTTGCTATGATGTGCACTGATCACCAGGGGGCAGATGTTCACTGTAGGAGCTGGCCCCCTGGTGGTCAGTGTGCTCCCACAGGGGGAGCTCCACTCAGCCACAAGCCGGGCTGATGGCTGCGAGTGCAGCAGTGGTGGCGGGAGCCTCTCCTGCCTCCACAGTGCTAACGATGTCCAACTGTGGCAAAGCTGTCAGTTGGACATCTCCTGAGGGCTCCCGGACTACCAGAGGGATATCTGACTGCCAGCTTAGGCCCGATTCCCCAGAGAGCAGGCCTAAGCTGGCAGGTGGACATCCCCCGAGGGGTCCTGGATTGCGAGAGGGCACAGACTGGGTTGAGGGACCCCTTGTCCCCCTGAGTACACGAATTTTTGTGCACAGGGCCTCTAGTTTCCAAATCATATTCATAGGGAGTTAAGATTTGAACATATCTTTTTAGAGGACATAATTCAACTCATTAATCTTTATAACTCTCCTATTTTATACTCTTGATAGTCTGTTGTTATATTCTGTGTATTAGTACGTTCAGTAAATATTGGTGCCCATTGTGTGCAAGGCTCCTATCATGGGATACAAGAGTCACGATTTATTTATTTTTATCTATCTATCTGTCTATCTCTATTTGTCTAGATATTTATCTATCTATTTTTTTAATTTATTTGGTTAATCCTCCCTCAAGGATATTTTTTCCATTGATTTTTTCATTGATTTTCAGAATGCACCCTGACAAGGGCTGGGAAGGAACCTGCAACCCAGGTACCTGCCCTGGACTTGGAATCGAAATTGTGATCCTTTGGTGCGTGGGCTGACGCTCTACCACTGAGCCATACCGGCCAGGGCAAGAGTCACCATTTAGATTTTGAAAACTTTTTACTCATAATTTTCTTGATGTAGTTTTGAGTCTTTATTTGTTTATATATTTTATTTTAGCTTATAAGCTTTAAATTTTTATTTTCATTATCAATAATTGTACTGGAAGTCATAGTTAACATGCATAAAGCATTAACTATTTCCTAGGCAGTGAGCTAAGAGCTTGGGCTTAGAAGCCAGCCTGGTTTTGAATTCTCGTTTGCCAATTACAGCTTTGTGGGCAAGTTATATAACATATTCATGTTTTAGTTTCCTCATTTGTAAATAAAATTAGTGAATAAAATACGGCATGCAGACTAATGCTTGGCACAGGACTTTATTTAAACCTCATAACTCTATGAGATAATACTATTAGGTTTACTCATGGATTGGGATTATTATGACAAATACATATGCATATGTAATATATGTATGTGTATATGTTATATACTCAAATACATTCACACACAGACACATTATCCACACAGACATCACACACATTTCTACATATATATGTGGCTCGACAATTAAGTCACACAATACACTTCCTCATTTTTCTTGGGTAAAGTATTCCTATATGTTTAGAAAATTTATTATCTTTTGCTCAGCCCACTTTACATTCACTTCTCATTTTGAACATGGAGACAGACATCAGGGATTTTAATTCTAACTCACTGAGAAGCTGTAATATGGTGTCTAAATCTTTGTATTTGGCAGTATACTAGTATTATATCCTCTGAAGGAAGTAAGATCACTGCAGAAGCTATGTGGGAAGAGAAGTAGGCCTAGTGGTGGCAAATTGCAGAAAATACCATAAAAATACATTTCATTTAAGAAAGAACTCACCTGATTGATAGATCTGTCTATACATAAGCTAAGGAATCTGGAAGAATCAATAGAGCACATTATGGCACTTATATTTTAGAGACACACAATTTTGTCTATTTCGTCATGTGTGAAATTGAAATGTTTTTGTTATTCCCCGCCCCACCCCACCCCCAACAATGGAATTGCAATTATTATGTAGCGCAGTTTCCTTAAGGCAAATCCAACAGTAGGTACTGAATAAGTGAAATAATAACAAAAGAGAGAAAAATAACAATTTAGAAAAGACTGGTTGTTTTTCTCCAGAGAATGTAGGCTTCAGAATGAGTTGGAAGATGTATGATTAACTTTTTTTCTTGGCTCAGTTCAGGTGTGCATTTCTTGGGACTATCTTGCCAGGCTGCGTGCAACTACACCAGTTAGTGCTCAACAGAGGAAATAATGATTTCTGTTTTAGTGCAGAAAGAAAAACTGCCTGAGAGATTAAGTTGTCAAAGAGATTCAAAAATATGGCCACGTGTTTGGTTTTTTCCCCCTGATTATTTAAAGGATTTACAAGGGACTTTGAGCCGTACACAGTTTTTACCTTACATATTCACTTTAGAATTTAACTGCCTCATGTGATGGTTTCTTGGAATGCTGGGCTGATGGTGCCTGGGGCTTGTTTGGGTTGGGGTGTATATCAGATAGATGCTGTTCCTTGCACTAGCCCCTTGTCTAGTAAATCATAGGTGGAGCAGCAGATGCTGAAAACTATATCAGTGCTTGCTATTTTAGGTAGACTTTGGTGATATTGAAGTGGAGTCTGTTTTGCTTATGTTCATGTTTCATCATTAGTTTGGGGTTTAATTTATTTCATTTATTGCCTGCTAAGTTCTAGGCCCTGAATAAGACTTGGATAAGTGATGTGTATGTTATTAATAGTTCATTGGCAGAGTGAGCATAAAACCTCGCCGTGTGGATGGATGAACTGGCATTTGTCTCTTAGTCAACTTGTTTCGGAACAAATTCGGTTAATAGTAAACCTGTCCCCTTTTTTTTTCTTAATAAGGTTAAAATGGGCTTGCTGGTGGATTTGACAAATACTTCGAGGTTCTATGACAGAAACGACATAGAAAAAGAAGGAATCAAATATATAAAACTTCAATGTAAAGGGTAAGTCATGTATTAGATTTCTTTAACATTGAAACCTTTTGCTGAAATGTGTAATTTCTTTTTAAAAGCAAGTGTTTTCATATTGCTAGACATGGTGAGTGCCCTACAACTGAGAATACTGAGACATTCATTCGTCTGTGTGAGCGGTTTAATGAAAGAAACCCACCTGAACTTATAGGTATGTTTGACTTGACTTTACCACTGTTGAATAGTTTATTTGTAATTGGGTTTTCATTCTCGTTTTTGCAAGTGAGTTGATGTGAAGGTATGTTTTCCTTTTAAAGTAATCACCAATTATAGAAGAAGACTAAATTTTGCAGGCTATAAAATAATTGAATTTTTGTAGTTTTAATATTCAAGATAAAGCCCTAATTACCCTACTTCTGTACTATTGTGAAACTCTAAACACTACATATTTATTTTTTATAATTGTGCATTTCATACCATATATATTATACTGACATTTCTTTCCATTCAGTATCTGAGAGTGAATCATGCTGATATATGTATGTAACTGTTCATTTTTTCTGTTGTGTAGTATTCCATCATCTGGATATACTACGGCATGTTCATTCTCCTGTTGGTGGGCATTTCTTTCAGCAAGTATTTATTGATTGCTACTCTTTGTTAGGTATAGGCTCTTGGAGCATACTCATAGAGAAAACAGAAAAAAAAGCCCCTGCTCTTCTGGAACTTATATTCTAGGAGTGGGGATGGTGGGTTGGGGGAAGGCAGGCAATAAACAATAAATATAATAAATAAGTAAATGACATTTGGGTTATTTTCATTTTTTTCCCCTATTATAAAGCCCTATTATAAATAATGCTGCTAGGAGTGGTCTTCTAGAATTTTTAAGGTTTGATTTTTGAGCCTTGATTTATTGTTCTTTCTGGTATTTATATTGACATATAATTTCAATTGAGGATCCAATTTAAATGTTTTCTATGTAATCAATCATTTGCTTCAGCACAGCTTATTGAATAATTTTTCTCCTGATAACTAAATGCCATAAATTAACTTCTTATTTGTACTATTGGAAAAAAATTTTAAATTCATTTGCCTTTATTTTTTGTAATTTTTAAAATTTTAAGCGGCTAGTATTTTCTGCGTTCAGAGAATTAACAGGAAAACTATTAGGAATAATAAGGAAGTTCAGGGGACATATAAGGTGTCCCCCAAAACTGTATATACAAATTGAATGATTATAAAGTCACTGTTTATTAACATACAGTTCATTTTCAAAATTTAAAAGAATCTACAGAAATAGATTATTTTTTATTAATGCCTGTTTCCCCACTGATGACCCATTCTGGTCCAGGCACTGCTGATAATGTGAAGCAATAGAATTGCAAACATCAAGAATTATTTTGTTCGGTATTTGTGCGCCTTCAATTCGTCAACGGTTGCCGGTTTTGTACTGTCAGAACTTAGATCAGATCCTAAGCAATCTAAGTTGAAAGTTCACGCTCTAAACCACTTCTCTTGTCTGTAACAGAAGTATAAAACAAGGAATAACGTCATTGAGAAATGTAGGATGTCTTTATGAAAAAATACACTTGAACATTAAAAGATTTGAAGAAATGAAGATATTTAAAAATCTTAATATAATTCCAAGCAAAGACTCAATGAGACTTTGGAAGAATTACTATGAAGTTAATTTGTATTTGTAAAATCGAGTGCCTCCATTAAGTTAATAAATATTTATTGAGCATAGAAAAAGTTTGACAAATCAAACAGGCAAGATTATGAGCAAGAAGATTTTGAAAAACAAAAGTAATGAGAGGATATTCCTTAGCAGTTATTAAAGCATATGGTAAAGCAATAGAAACAACAGTAATTGCCTGGTGGTAGAGGAGATCTTTTTCAAATCAGAGGGGGAAGGGTAATTATTCAACAAATGGTATTGAGTCAGTTAGTCAACTATATAATAAAATGTATTTTAGATGGATTAAATATCTTTTAAAAGACCTATAAGAATATAGGAGAAAATATAGGTCAGTATTTACTTAATTCTGGCGTGAGGAAGGATATTCCCAGTATATCACTGAAGGCAGAATTGGTGAACCAGCCTGCCTGCCCTCCCTCCCTCCCTCCCTCCCTCCTTCCTTTTCTTCCTTCCTTCCTTGAGTCAAACTGACAACATATGCTGGGGAGCAAGATTTCAAATGCTCCCAATGTTTCTTTTTAGAGTGTTCCTGGACTACCTGCATCAGAATTGCCTGAGGAAAAAATAAAAAAAACAAAAGGAAAACGAATTGCCTGAAGGTTCTTATTAGAAATGTATGTTTAGAGCCCCATCCTGGACTTACGTAATAAAAAATTCTGGGAATGAAGCCTAGATTTATAGTAAGGGTCTTAGATGATTTTTAGGCACACTTAAATTTGAGAGCTGTTGTCAAAAATTAAAATGTGGTGTCTGTGATAATGGTAACAGCTGCTACTGATGAATGCTTATTATTTGCTTGGCAGACATAAGCAAAGAATGAATGGGAAACAATGAATGAATGAAGGAATGTATGAACCTTCATAGCAGCTCTGTAGTATATGGTGGTATCTCCATTTTACAGATAAGGAAACTTCAGAGAAGTTAAGTAGTTTGCCCTTGGTCACACATCTCAGTGTTCTGACTTCAAAGTCCAAAGCTCTAAATCTCTAAGTAGTTGCTACACTGCTTTCCAGATTGATCACATAAAAATGAAAAAAAAAAAAATTCTGTATTATAAAACAATAGAAACAGCAAAAAGATATTTGACAATTTGGGAAAAACATTTGAAGCATAGTGTGGAGACCCTATTCAGAGCATGCCAAATGCTTAAGGCCAATTGGAATATAGAGGCCCTGTTCAGAGTACACCAGATGTTCAAGGCCACTCTGAGGATGGGAATCTTAATCAGAGCGTCCAAGGCCTAGACACTGGTGCAAGAGCAAGGCCACAGTAATCTGTATATACACTGCACAAGTGTGCCTTTCTGTAACCCAAAAGACTGACCTCACTACCTGACAAGAAGCCTCTTGTCTAGGTAGTATAAAGTATGTTACTGACCCTCCAGCAGTGTGTGGCTGCTTGGTGAGGCTAGCTCCTATGTTAGGTGCTGCTGTAATATGGGAAGATGTATTACTGACCAGTGGCTGCTTGGCAAGGCTGTGGGACAGAGGCTGCTGCTGCTGTGTGGGAAAGCTGTATTGTTAACCAGCCGGTATGTGGCTATTGTATGGGACTTTGCTTTGAAGAACTGTTTTGTCTAGTGGCTCCTTGTTAGCAATGGTTACATGGCCACTAGCTTCTACAATAAAGACTCTCTCATATACCCACAACAGCTTATGGCTTCTCTGTCAAATACCCAGCGTTCAAGAAGGTCCAGTTCCTGGCAGAGGGGCTCAGACCCAACATATATATGACAGATAAAAAAATGAATATTTTTACATATAAAGAAATTTTATAATCCAATAGGCAAGAGAGTTATTCCTCAATAGAAAAATATAGGAAACAATGAAAATATGATTTTTAAAAGATGAAATACAAGTAGTCAAGAAACATGATTTTTTTTTGTTCTCACTTGTTAATAAAAGATACAAATTAAAATATATGTTGTTACTGTTCCCCATCAAATTGGCAAAGTTCTAAAAAATTATAAAGAACTGGATAAAATGGGTGCACTCATATATTGTTAATTAGAGTGTTTATTGGCATACCCTCTCTGGAGGGACAATTTGATGATGTTTCTCAAGATCATTAAAAGTGTTTATATACTCTGATTCATCATGGCCACATCTAAGACTTTATTTTAAGGAAGTAGTCAGATATGAATACAAAGATTTATGAGAAAGGAATTTCATCACAGCTTTGTTTGTAATAAAACTGGAAGCAGCTTACATATCTGTTAAAAGCAGGTCATTTACGTTGTACAGTATGCATCTGCTATTTAACAGAAGAACAATAATATGGAAATATATGACATAGCATTATGATATGTATGTTTACATAATTACACATTCACATGAATATGTGCAACAAGTACACATACATGCACATATATTTAGGTATATGACTAGAAGATACGCAGCCTAAAATAACACTGAGGCCTTTATTTGAATGATTAGAAACAACTATTTTCTCATTTGAGAGCAGCCATTATAGCAGTAAATGCTGAATATACTTGAAGAATTCAAAGGAGGGCAGTCAAGAAGTCTTAGCACTTGGAATCAGATGTCATGATTTCAGAATTAACACATTTAGAAAAAGAAGTGAATCCTTACTATAAATTGTTTAGTTGTATTCTTGGGAGAACTGATAGGAAACATTTCTATATTGAGTATTTTACAGGTTATAAAATTTATAGAACTGTACTACAATATTTATACATAATATATGTTTCATATCATGGGTAGTGGTTCTGTTCACGTGGCTTGAAGTGGAAGCCTTTGCTTTGGGCCGGCCAAGTTTTGGAGCACAGGTTATGTTGGCAATTATTTATGATAGTAATGCTCTGAAGACAAAACAGGAGCTGGCTGCTGGTAACACCTTTTCAAATAAAAGATAGTAAAGAATCAACTTAAGTGTTCCTAGGATCTAAAAATATTGGCCTACTTTGACAATAGTTTAATTGTGTTTCAGTATCAATGATGGAATTTTCATTAGCCTTGCACATATTCTTACTACAGCATACTTGTGAACAACAATGAACATCTGTGACATAGCAAAAATTAAACTCATTTACTTATTTTCAGTTTTTTATTTCAAGAAAGAATGAATTTAAATATAATAATATTACATGCAATAAACCTTACTATTTCAAGAAAAATGATCTTAAATATAATATTGTTACAAGCAGTGAACATTAATATCTCAAGAAAAACGATTTTAAATATGATGTTATATGCAATAAACACCAATTATTTGAGAAAAATGACCTTACATATATTACATGCAATAAACATTAACATTTCAAGAATAAAAGGATTTTAAGTATAATAATATTACCCAAACTCTACTGACATAGTATGATACCACAAAAGTTGTAGGAAATATTAAAAATCTGCAAATAATAAGATTACTTTTAGTATATTTTAGTATATTTTTTCCCCCTTGGGCTCTATTTTTGTTCATTAGTTTATGTTGTTCATTATATGCCACAAATGAGCGAGATCATATGATATTTGTCTTTCTCCAACTGGCTTATTTCGCTTAGCATGATGCTCTCTACGTCCATCCATGCTTTTGCAAATGGATGTTGCAAGAGTTCCTTCTTTTTTACTGCAAGCATAGTATTCCATTGTGTAGATGTACCACAGTTTTCTAATCCACTCAACTGCTGATGGGCTCTTAGGCTGTTTCCAAATCTTAGCTATGGTGAATTGTACTGCTATGAACATAGGGGTGCATATATCCTTTCTGATTGGTGTTTCTGATTTCTTGGGATATAATCCTAGAAGTGGGATTATTGGGACAAATGGGAGTTTCATTTTTAATTTTTTTGAGAAAACTCCATACTTTTGTGAATGGTCCATGTGCACTTGAGAAGAATGTATATTCTGCTGCGTTGGGGTGAAATGTTCTATAGATGTCTATTAAATCCATCTGATCCAGTGTGTCCTTTAGAGTCTGTTTCCTTGTTAAGTTTTTGTCTGGAAGATATGTCCAGGGAAATCAGAGGGGTGTTAAAGCCCCCTACTATGACTGTATTCTTGTCAATCTTTCCGTTCAAGTCCTCTAGAAGTTTTTTTTATATATTTAGGTGCACCTAATGTTTATCAAGGTTATATCCTCTTGTTGGAGTGGTCCCTTTAGTATTATGTAGTGACTTTTGTTGTCTCCTGTGATGGCCTTCATTTTAAAGTCTCTTTTGTTGAATATGAGTATTGCTACTCCAGCTTTTTTTTCCTTTTCCACTTGCATGGAAAAATTTTTTTCTATCCCTTCACTTTCATCCTGTGTGTGTATTTTGTTTTGAGGTGGGTCTCTTGTAGACAGCATATAGTTGGGTCATGTTTTTTTTTAATCTATTCAGCTACCCTACACCTTTTGATTGGAGCATTTAATTCATTATTGAGAGGTACTTATATATAGCCATTTTAATTCCGTATGGCTAGGTTTCTCTCTCTGTTTCTTCTTCTCAGCAATCCCTTACAGCAATCTCTTTAGCATTTCTTATAATGCTGGCTTGGTGGTAATGAGCTCCTTTTAGCCTTTCTTTTTGTCTGGGAAGCTCTTTATTTAACTGTCTATTTTGAATGCTAGCCTTGTTGGATATAGTCATCTTGGTCTCAGATCCTTGCTTTCCAGTATCTTGAGTACTTCATGCTCTTCCCTTCTGGCTGGTAGAGTTTCTGATGAGAAATCAGGTGTCAGCCTTATGGAAACTCCTTTGTAGGTAACAGTTTTCTTTTCTCTTGCTTCCTTTAAGATTCTATCTTTGTCTTTAATTTTTGGCATTTTAATTATGATGTGTCTGGGTGTGGGTCTGTTTGGGTTCTTCTTGTTTGGGGTTCTCTGTGCCTCTTGATCTTGTGTGACTTTTTCCTTTACCAGGTTAGGGAAGTTTTCTGCCATTATTTCTTGAAACACCTTCTCTATTCCTTTCTCCATTTCTGCCTCTTCTGGCACACCTACTATTCTAATGTTTTTATGTTTCACATTGTTCCACAGCTCCCTTAAACTGTCCTCCTGTTTTTTAATTGTTTTTTCTTTTTGGCTCTCTAATTGAGTGATATTTTCAACTTTGTCTTCTAATTCACTGATTCGATCCTCAGCTTCCCCTAATCTGCTGTGTATTTCTTCCAATATGTTCTTTATTTGTCTTATGTCATTCTTTATATCTCAGACTGTTCTTTTTTCATAGTTACTATATCTTTTTTCATACTGTCGAGCATTTTTAACATCATTACTCTGAACTCTTGTTTCAGATAAATTTCTTATCTCTGCTTCATTTATCTTTTCTTCTGGAGAATTCTCTAGTTCTTTCATTTGTGGGTTGTTTCTTTGTTTCCTTATTTTGACTGTCTGTTTGTGTTTATGACTATGTATTAGGTAGATCCTCTACACCAGTGGTCGGCAAACTATGGCTCGCAAGCCACATGTGTTAAAGGCTGTTTCTGACAAATTGGATCAGGCAAAGACTTAAAGACTTAAAGCCTCCTGAGACCGCCTCTATCTACAGACTAATAGGATTCTGACTTGAATTGGCCCCAGGCAATTGTCCTCAGGTGTGGTGAGAATTTTTTCAATAGGATGGGCAGTGGCTTCTGCCTGGAGGCTAATTGTTACTTTTAATTTCTTAAGTGGCCTCAGGGAAAGGTGTTTTCCAATAGGGTGTGTCTTCCCCCCAGGCAAGGCAGATGTTTATGTGGAAAAGATGTTCTCTACTGTGTGAGGGAATGGCTCAGCCCAGGAATCTTGGGGTGTCTGCCTTCTGAGCTCTATCCCCTGAATCCCCAGTCCTTGGTTCTGTTCTCACAGCTCCAGTCCACTTCACCCTCCCTCTGCCAGAGCACAAGGTGGGTGACTCCACAGGGAATTTTGCCATTCCCTGGCAGACAGCACCCCACTGCTTTTCACAGCTAGATGTTACGTGGGTACCCTCCTCAGATTTTGTGCTCTCTGCTGGGGAGCCCAGCTTTGGGATTAGAACCCAGAGTTCTCAGTGGCACCCCTCCCCCCAGCTGAGATATCTCTCCGGGACTTCAGTTGCCATCTGTGGGCGCCTGGCCAGCCCTTTTGTGCCTCCACCCCTCCTACCAGTCTCTATGCAGTCTCCACCTTTGGTCCTTGGGTATCAGGGTTCTCTCCTGTGAGTTTTCCATTGATTATTCTGTATTTTAGCTTGTTCCTGGGAGCATAATCATGCAGCATCCTCCTACTTTGCCTCCATTTTTCTAAACTCATTTATTCTCAAAGCTATTTTTTTAAAAAAATAATTTTTAAATTAGCTGGTATAATTGTTAATTCAGTTAGCCTATTTGTGGGATAATGCTGTAGGCTTAGTGGATATGTAAAGTTCTACAAACACACAGAAGCCTGAAACATTTTTGGATCTGTAGAACTATAGCTTTATAATCCCTTATCTGAAACCCTTGGGGCCAGATGTTTCAAATTTGTACCATGTTACCTCTCCTAGGGACAGTACCTCCTAATTTATTTATTATGGAAGTTTGCAGATATGTCAAAAGTAAGGAGAATAGTACAATGGAATCCCATGTATCTATCATGCAGCTTCAATTATTTTGCTGAATTTTTCATCTTTTCTTTCCTCGCCTAACAAATTTTTTGAGTATTTTAAAGCAAACCAGAGGTATACCATTTCACTAAAAATGTTTCAGTATGCATTTCTAACTGATAAGGATTTTTGGTTTTTATGTAATCACCATGAAGTTATCCCAAAGAGAATAATAAAAAATTCCTTGATGTCATCTAAAGCCCAGTCCATTTGTAGGTTTCCTCAATTATGTAAAAAATGTTTTTTTTCAAGTTAGATTTTCAAACAAAGATCCAACAGTATCTGTATATTGCACTTTGTAGTTATGTCTCTTGCCTCTTTGATTCTCTTTTTTTAATGCCATCAATTTGTTGGAGAATCAGGTTGTTTGTCCTGTAAAATCTTATATAATAAAGGCCTAATATGCTAAGTGTCCAGTCATCTGGTTATCTGTTCAACCAATCAAAGAGTAATATGCTAATGATGATATGCTAAGACTGCTCAACTGCTCTCTATGACATGCACTGATCACCAGAGGGCAGACAGTCGACCGGTCGACCAGTCGTTATGATGTGCACTGACCACCAGGGGGCTGACGCTCTGACCGGTAGGTTAGCTTGCTGCTGGTGTTCGGTTGATCGGTACTGAGTGAGAGGGGCTGGACACGCCCTGGAGTCCTCCCATGGTCCCTCCCTGGCTGGCCAACCTCCTGTGTTTCTCTCCAGCCCCGATTGTGCATTGGTGGGGTCCCTCAGCCTGGCCTGCACCCTCTTGCAATCCAGGACCCCTTAGGGGATGTCGGAGAGACGGTTTCGGCCTGATCCCACAGGCTAGGCCAAGGGACCCCACTGGGCCTCTAGTATTCCATAATCTGGATTTACCTATTGCTTCCTCATGGTGTCAGTTAACTTGTTTCTTTATATCCTCTTATAAATTAGTAGTTAAATCTATAGACATAATTGAATTCAGTTTTAGGGTTCTAGACAAGAGTACTTAATAGAGTATATTGTATTACTCTTACAAGCCACATCTGGAAACACATGATGTTTAGTTGTCTCACTTTTAGTGGTACTAAGATGAATAAGTGGGTTCAGGTGGCAGCAGCTTGATTCCTTTTGTTGTAAAGTTCTTCGTCTTCCTTTTGCCTAATGATTTTAGTATCCATTGCTGATTGTTACCTTAATCCAATATTTCACTAGGGGTTGCAAAATGATTTTTCTCATTCTCTCATTCATGTATTAACTGGAATTCTTTAGTAAGGAACTATTCCTTGATTATCCTGAAATGCAGTTTGTACAGGAAAGGCAAATTAAATATTTAATTCTTTCTTTTTATTTATTAATTTTCAGAATAGTGAGTTGGCACCATAGCAATGTCTAGCAGTGACTGATTAAATTTTTTTTTTGAGAATCTGTATGAACTGTATTTTTTATATAGTTGATGTATTTAAATTAGTTGCTGTCAACATTAATTTTATGTCTATACACAGAAGTTCCTGTGCACAGATTTGCACACATTGAAAGGAAATTAATTAGAAGAAATATTTTAATGTCGCTATTCACCCTATCTCTATAATAGAAGTGTCAGAGATGAAAGAAAATTAGTAAAATGTATGTGGGAATAATATATAAATTGATTAATAAATAAACAATAACAACATGACATAACAACAACAAAGACATGATATAAAAACAACATTGATAAAAACATTGACTGGTAAATTGTATCTCCCTGTCTACCACATTAAGAGGAAAAACACTTTCAGAGTGCTTGACTAATTTCCCTTATGATGAAGTATTTATAACTTACTAATGTCACATGCCCTTTTGAACTCAAGAGGAAGCAACATATAACTGACCATGTCCGAAAATGGGTTCATGTAGGAATATTCCTACTCTGTCTGCATTGGCACCAGTGAGAACTTTATATGTATAGCGCATGCGCGAGCCAATGTTTATTTTTAAATTGCCAGTGGGCGTCATATGTACCAGCTGGTAGGACAGTTGGATGGTCGGTCACTTAGCCTTTTATATATATAGACTAGAGGCCCGTTGCACGAAATTAGTGCACGGGTGTGTGTGTGTGTATGTGTGTGTGTGTGTGTGTGTGTGTGTGTCCCTCAGCCCAGTCTGCACCCTCTCCAATCTGGGACCCCTTGAGGGATGTCCGACTGCCCATTTAGGCCTGATCTCACCAGGACTGTTGGCTCACAACTGCTCGCCTGCCTGCCTTCCTGATTGCCCCTAACTGCTTCTGCCTGCCAGCCTGATCACCCCCTAACCACTCCCCTGTCAGCCTGATTGATGCCTGACTGCTCCCCTGCCAGCCTGTTTGCCCCTAACTGCCCTCCCCTGCAGGCCTGGTCACCCCTAACTGCCCTCCCCTGCAGGCCTGGTCTCCCCCAACTGCTGTCCCCTGCAGGGCTGGGTCCCCCCCAACTGCCCTTCCCTGAAGGCCTGGTTACCCCCAACTATCCTCCTCTGCTGGCCTGGTCACTCCTAACTGCCCTCCCCTGCAGGCTTGATTGCCCCCAACTGCCCTCCCCTGCAGGCCTGGTCCCTCCCAACTGCCCTCCCCTGCTGGCCTGATCGCCCACAGCTGCCCTCCCTTGCAGGCCTGGTCTTTCCCAACTGCCCTCCCCTGCTGGCCATCTTGTGGTGGCCATCTTGTGTCCACATGGGGGCAGCCATCTTTGACCACATGGGGGCAGCAATCTTGTGTGTTGGAGTGATGGTCAATCTGCATATTATTCTTTTATTAGATAGGATAGATGCCTGGTGCATGGGTGGGGGCCAACTGGTTTGCTGTGAAGGGTGTCCCAGATCAGGGTGGGGGTTTCTTTGGGGCGTGGGGCGGCCTGGGCAAGGGGCCTGTGGTGGTTTGCAGGCCAACAGCGCCCCCCTGGCGACCCAAGTGGAGGCCCTGGGGTCTGGAATTTATTGATCTTCTACAATCGAAACTTTGTAGCCTGGAGCGGAGTCAAGCCTTCTGCTCGCTCCATGTTGGCAGCCATTTCTGTTGGGGTTTATTTATCTTCTATAATTGAAACTTTG
The DNA here is from genome assembly GCA_026230045.1 of Corynorhinus townsendii. Classification (NCBI taxonomy): domain Eukaryota; kingdom Metazoa; phylum Chordata; class Mammalia; order Chiroptera; family Vespertilionidae; genus Corynorhinus; species Corynorhinus townsendii. Next base: position 54,465,321 of record JAPDVU010000004.1, read on the forward strand.
TAGCCTTAAGTGGAGGCCAAGGCAGACCAGGGCTTCAGAAGCTTGGCTTCCTCCATTGCCGGGGGCAACCCTAGCCTCCTGCTCTCTCCAGCTCTGTGGCTGCTGCCATTTCTGTTGGGATTTATTTATCTTCTATCATTGAAACATTGTAGCCTGGAGTGCAGGCCTGGGCCAGCCAGGGTGTGCGGAAAGCTTGGCTTCCTCCATTGCCGGGGAAACCCAAGCCTCCCTCCCTCCTGCTGTCTCCATGGCTGCAGCCATCTTGGCTGTGTTAATTTGCATACTCGCTTCTGATTGACTTGTGGGCGTGGTGTGGGTATAGCAGAGTGATGGTTAATTTGCATATTACTCTTTTATTAGATAGGATTGCTTTCAGCTAAGCCAGTGGGAGCCCCTTTAAGTTGGTATCCTTTCGATATCACCCCATCGATGGTTTCCTTATTTTCTGGCACAAGATGTTTTCTAGATGTGGAATCAGTTATTTCTTTAAGAGGTTTTTTAGTTCTTTTTAGTGGAAAATAGTATTTAGAGACAGTCTGGGTGTTAGACAGCTTTTAAACTAACATTTTTGCAGTTAAACATATGAATATTCACACCAACTGGGACAATTATAAGTAATGTCACATCAGTTCAGGTTAAGTTTTGTCCCCAAACAACTTACCAAAAATCTTATTTTTTTGGAGCTGTTTTGAAATTATAATTACAAATGAGATTATGTAGTTATAGTGCATTTGTTTGCATGTACAGGAATAAAAATAGTTACTTTTAGAATAAGAAATTTGTGAGCTGGAGAAATTAAAAAATCTTTTGTGTTAAAAGAGAGGCACCCAATTTCTTGGTAAATGGTAGACTATGGATAATAGATACAGAGCTTAATTAGTGCCTGTAATTACTAGAAACATGTTTCATGTTTCTAGTTATAAATACATGTGATAGCTTTGAATATGTATTTTCATGAGTAGCACATGGTTATTTTTGTAAAAATCCTTTTATTAAATGCAAATAAGATAACTTGACACATTACAAGTTTAATAATTATTTGTTTCTTTTTAATGTTTTCATTTTTGTTGCTCATTTGGATCAGGTCTCAACCTCAGAACTATTGAGACTTTGTACTGGATAATGCTTTATTTTGGGGGACTCTCCTGTGCATTGTAGAATGTTTAACAGAATCCCTGGCCTTATCCCTTGCTAGTTGTGACAACTAAAAATGTCTCCTGATATTGTCAGGTGTTCTTGGATGGGGTGGGGGACGGAACAAAAGTGCTCCCAGTGGAAAACCACTGATTTAGACCGATCAGATAAGTTTTTTGATCCTAAAAAACCTAATTTACAGCATTTTACTGTTGAGATATAAAGGACATTTTATATATTGAAATCAGGCTTTATTTAAAGATATATTGCCACTAGCCCTTTATAAGTCACCTCTTTCTAATTTACACTTATATATTCAGTACGTATATTCTTTTTTTCCTTTTGTTGGGGAGATGGTTTCTTCTCTTGATTTGATTAAAAAAAACAGTTTTCCTCAATATGTAGATTATTGTTAATAATTTCGGAAATGCTCTATACATTTATTTCATTATTCTTAGCTTACCTAGAAAATGAAGACAAATTGAATAAGAAATTAATTTGAAATAGTTACCAGTGAGCTAATCTTTAGATTTTAAACTGTGTTTTTTACTTGCCACTAGATGGACCTATTCTCATAATGAACTGAGGAAAACAGAAATCTTTTCTTTTTTTAAAATCCTCAACTGAGGATGTTTCCATTGACTTGTAGAGATACTGACAGGGAGAGATAGAGAAACATCAATGTGAGAGAGAAACATCCGTCAATTGCCTCCCCAACGTGCCTGACTAGGAAATTGAACCTGCAATCTTTTGTTGCACGGGACAATGCTCCAAGCAACTGAGCTACTCAGCCAGAGCTAAAATCTTTTTAACATTGAAGACATACCAGATTAAGCTTATAGCATACTCAAATAATGGAATTATTTTACATTAAATGCATAATCTTCCTTTTTGAGGGGTAGAGATTTGTCAGTAACACTAAAACTTTATATATATTTTCACAACAAAGAATATTAAAAGAGCAATTGTACTTTCTTAAATTACATATTGTCACATGACTTAATCATTTAATTAGCAATTATTCTTATATTTCCTGTTCATAAAAATATATTTAATCTTGCTTGAGTAAAACTTAGGTGCAAAAACAGTAGTGGTTTAGGTGAGAACATATCTCAAGTTAGAATGTTTGCTGCTTAAACTGGTCTGAAATATAAAGCAGAAGGGAAATTTACATGTTGGGTTAAGATACATATTGAATAAAAGTCTGTTTACAGCTAATGTTATTGTAACTTTTTTGAATTCCCCTCTCTTACAAAGCAGTGGAGGATGATGGAATTTATAGAATTTCATTATTATAGCCATTTACTTCTAAGAGGGTTCTTTTTCTATTCAGGGCTGATCTCTTTCTTTTTTCCCTTCAGAAACTTCAGTTATGACCTTGTTCTCTGTATTGTCAACCTCTGTGATTTAACTAGGTCCTTTCAGCTTGTAAACATAATTAAGCCTCTCATACTAAACTAGAGGCCAGCTGCATGAAAATTCGTGCACTGGGGGTGGGTCCCTCAGCCGGCTTGCCCCTTTCACAGTCCGGGAGCCCTCAGGTGATGTCCTACTGATGGCTTAGGCCACTTCCGTGGGGAATGGGCCTAAGCCACAGTCTGGCCTCCCTCTGTGGGAAGTGACTGGGCCAAACGGGAATGCGCTGCCCCCATCATCCCGCCTCTGCTGCTGCTGCTGCTGGCCGCCATGGCTGCCTGCCCTCAGCCCTTGGCCCTCGCAGCTGCCGCACCTTTGTCTGGAAGGACATCATTCGGCTATCCGGTCTGATTAGCATATTATGCTTTTATTATTATAGATACTACCATTTCTGCAAAAAAGCCCCCCAATCTCCCCAAACTATACCTTTCTTTCTGTTGTATATTTCTCCTTCTCCTGACTTTTTGAAAGATTGATACTTAAATTTATTTATTCTTACTCACTTTCTTGCAATCTGGAGTCCTGCCTCTGCACTCTTAAATCACGACTTTGAGTAGTAAGCATTATGTGACATTTAAACCACCAAGCTCTAATGTCTTGAATCTTCCTTTTTTCTTTGTTTTCTGACACCATAACAGTTAATTTTTAGTCTCTGTTTATGGTTGCTCCCCACCCCCCACTTATTCTTGAAAGGTTGGTTTTCCTCATATTTAATCCTTAATTTTCTTCTTTTGTACCTATTCTTAGCAATCTTATCCACACCATAGACCCCTTCCATAGTTGACTGTATATTGTTTATTCTTGAATCTACAGCTCCAGCCAGACCTCTCTGTGAAGCTCTTTACCATTATTTACAAATATTTCTTTGTCCCATAAGAACCTTAAATGCAGCATGCCCAACTGTATGTACTTACTCATGGCCTTGGCTGTAGGATGATGTAAACTTTTGTACTTCCTAACCTAGTAAATGGAACCACTGCCCAATTAGTCACCCAAGTCAGGAAACAAAGACTCCTTTAAAATCTGCTCTCTTAATATTGACAGTCATTTACCCCTCAGAATGCAGATTCTACCTTAAATGTGTCTTCAGTCTGCCTTTCCTCCTTATCCATATCACTGTGACCTTTGTAACTCACACCTTGTCTCACACATTAACTACTGAGATGGCTCCTTATTGGTTTTCTTGCTTCATTGTTGCTTTCTCTATATCTTCTGTTGAGCTACCATTGGAGTGGATTATCTGAAACTGGATAATTTTATTGCCATGCTTAAAATTCTCTAATATCGCCCCATTGCCCTTATTATTTCTTTAGTATGATGTAAAAATTTCTGCAGGATTTTGATCCTCTCGCTATCTCCAACTGCATTTGGCATTACTTTCTTATCCTATTCCATGCTCTAGCCATTCTCATTCATTTAAAGTTTGTTGTATGTGCTATTTTTGATTCATAAATTTACATTTGTACAAATTTCTCGTACTGTCTTCAGTTCCTTTGTATCCTTGTTTATTGAGCATTGTTTATTGACTTTTTAAAAAATTTCTCATTCAAGGATATGTTTTCATTGATATTTAGAAAGAGGAAGAGAGAAAGGACAATAGATATGAGAGAAACAGACCGGTTGCCTCCTGTATGGGTCCTGACCAGGAATTAAACCAGGAATCTTTTGGTGTACAGGATGACATTCCAACCAACTGAGCTACCCCACCAGGGCCATTGACTAAGTCACAGGATGCTTTGTATACATGGAGAAGAGTAGTTTGTAAAAAGTAACATTAAAAAGAAAGGCATAGCTTGGTTGTTGTGACTCAGTGATTGAGCATTGATCTATGAACCAGAAGGTCACGATTTGTTTCCTGGTCAGGGCACATACCCTGATTGCTGGCTTGATAACCCAGTAGGGGGTGTGCAGGAGGCAGCCGATCAATGATCCTTTCTTATCATTAACGTTTCTGTCTCTCTCTCCCTCTCCCTTCCTCTCTGAAATCAATAAAAATATATTTAAAAAATAAAAGACGTAGTCTTAAGTATCTGGATAGCCTACCATTAAACAGAAATTACAGGAATGCCTTTATTTTGAGGTTTGCAGGAGAGTGAGTTAACCCTGGTAGTAAAGTTGTCATGTTGGTAACGTCCATCAACCTGTTATTATTACGTTTTCAAAGTAGTTAAAATGACTTAAAAATGCAATTATTTTTAGAATTTATGAAGCTCATTTTCAGAATATAGAGGTAGGATCACACTGATCTCAAATATGTCCTGAAAAAAGGTTTAAGAAAAAGAAAAATTGTTTTTTCTCAGTAGGTTTTCTTCTAAAGGTTTTCTTGAAAGACTATAAAGTAATATAAAGATACAGTCAGATGGTTTCTAGAGAACTTCAAAGTAGTTTTATTTTTAGTGTATATCTGTCAGTTATTTTCTATATTCAGTCAGGTGTGTGTGTGTGTGTGTGCGCGTGTGTGTCCCCTTAGAGTTGTGTGCTTGATGAAAATACCTCCTTATTTAAAATGATTGCAATCTTTTAGTGTTAAGAGAAGTTTTTAGATCTTAGAGACAATTTGCAACTAATCAATACCTTATAATAAATCAATATGGATTACATTTAAACTTCTAGCTAGTCCTATAAATTAGATTCTAAGCAATTTCAACTGACAAGTTAGTAATAATTATAAGAGAGGGATGAGTTTTTAAAAATGTAGTTATTTTACAAAAATTGAAATGTTTGATTGCAGATTGGAGTTTTAAAGTAAAATGTGGCCTCTGAAGTGATTTTAATTTTAAAACAATGCTACTTTATTTTCTAGGTGTTCATTGTACCCATGGCTTCAATCGTACCGGTTTCCTCATATGTGCCTTTTTGGTGGAGAAAATGGATTGGAGGTATTTGTTTCTTGTAATATGGGAGGAGACATATTTAGTAATGGATAAAAAAATTTCATTGATTTTAAAAATATGTTTTTTATTGATCTTTTTAGAGAGAAAGGAAAGGAGAGAGAGTTCGAAACGTTGAAAAGAAACATCATTCGGCTGCCTCCTGCATGCTCCCTACTGGGGGTTGAGCCTGCAATCTGGGCATGTACCCTGACCAGGAATGGAACCAGCAATCTCTTGGTGCATGGGACATTGCTCAGCCAACTGAGCCACACTGGCTGGGCTCATTCATTTTTTTTTTTTAGTTTTAGCACTTTATATTGCCAAATTTTTGGTGAAGTCATGATTAATATAATTTGAATTTGTTTTCATTTTAGTTCGGTTAATCTTTAAAATACCATTCATTGGTATTTTTCTACTAAATAGCACTTTAGTTGAGTGCTCATGGATCCCATATTCTATGTATTTTCTTTTCCAGATATTTTTCTCTTATGAGAGACAAATTTTTCCAATATTTGTGTTCTTTTTCACCTTTGGAAGTTCCTGCTGTTGTTTTTTTTATAATTTTTAAAAAATCTTTATTGTTCAGATTATTACAGGTGTTCCTCTTTTTTTTTTTCCCCATAGCTCCCCTCCACCGGATTCCCCACCCCACCCCATGCCCTTACCCCCCGCCCACTGTCTTCATCCATAGGAGTAAGATTTTTGTCCAATCTCTTCCCGCACCCCTCACACCTGCTTCCCCTGAGAATCATCAGTCCACTACTTTTCTGTGTCCCTGATTCTATTATATTCACCAGTTCATTCTGTTCTTCAGATTTTTTATTCACTTGATTTTTAGATTCACTTGTTGGTAGGTATGTATTTGATGTCATTTTGTTGTTCATAATTTTTATCTTTACCTTTTTCTTCTTCTTCCTCTTCTTAAAGAATACCCTTCAGCATTTCATGTAATCCTGGTTTGGTGGTAATGAACTCCTTTAGCTTTTTCTTGTCTGTGAAGCTCTTTATCTGACCTTCAACTCTGAATGATAGCTTTGCTGGGTAGAGTAATCTTGGTTGTAGGTTCTTGCTGTTCATCACTTTGAATATTTCTTGCCACTCCCTTCTGGCCTGCATAGTTTCTGTTGAGAAATCAGCTGACAGTCGTATGGGTACTCCCTTGTTGGTAATGAACTGTTTTTCTCTTGCTGCTTTTAATATTCTCTCTTTGTCTTTTGCCCTTGGCATTTTAATTATGATGTGTCTTGGTGTGGTCCTCTTTGGATTCCTCTTGTATGGGGTTCTGTGCGCTTCCTGAACTTGTAAGTCTATTTCTTTCACCAGGTAGGGAAAGTTTTCTGTCATTATTTCTTCTAATAGGTTTTCAATATTTTGCTCTCTCCCTTCTTCTGGCACCCCAAAAATTCGGATGTTGGTTCGCTTAAAGTTGTCCCAGAGGCTCCTTACACTATCTTCATATTTTTGGATTCTTTTTTCTTTTTGTTTTTCTGGTTGGATGTTTTTTGTTTCCACATATTTCAGATCTTTGGTTTGATTCTTGGGGTACGTTGATCTACAATTGAGTTTCTGTATATTCTTTATTTCAGACAGTGTATGCTTCATTTCTGACTGATCCTTTTCCATTTTTTTGGCATTCTCATTAAGCTCCTTGAAGGTCTCATCAAGTTTCTCAGCGGTTTTAAGAAGATTCTTGAGTAACCTTATAAATGTGGTTCTGAACTCTATGTCATCCAGTAGTTTGCTTTCCTCTGTTTCTTTCATTCGTGACATGTTTCTTTGTCTCCACATTTTGGCTGCTTCCCTGTGTTGCTGGAGTAGCTTTGTGTGGTAAGTGATCTATAGGGGGCAGTAGCTCAGCCTCCTCAATCACATGAGGTGGATGCTCTTGGTACACCCCTTTGTGGGCTGAGTGCAAAGTCTTGGTGTAGTTAAGCCTTAATTGCTGTTGGTACACTGGGAGGAATTGACCTCCAGGCCAATTAGCTGTGAGCACTCGCTGTGTCTATAAGAACTGCTGTGCTGGAGACACGCTTATGGTGCAGGACTTGTTTCAGTGGGGCTTTGGTGCTCACTGAGTCTGCCTCTTGAATGTGTCACTTATGGATGTGAGGAGTTGAAATCTGGTGTCTCACACTGACCACTAGGTTCACTGGCTTCTGGATCTCCAATGGGGTGCAGGACAGCTACTGTCTGAGGCCACCCAGCAGGAGCTACAGTGAGAGCTAAAGTTTTCTCCTCTTTGCTTGGGGTTTGGAGGTTTTGGAACTGTCTGACCCGGGCTGCAAGTTTGCTAGGTTAAGCTGCGATAGGGCAGGCCTTTCTTATGTTAAAGCCGCTGCTTGGAGCTTGGGTGGGTTTGTAGGTTGTGCAGGGCAGGGTTTCAGGGTGTCACTAGGCTAGGGAGTGGCAAACAGCAATGGCTGCTAGTTAGCCGTCTCTGAGTCCCCGACGGCATCTCCGAGTCCCGTGCCCCAGTGCAGTAAACAATTATTCCTGCGCGCAGCTCTGAAAGCAAGCCACCCTCACTGGCAGACAGTGCAGCTTCTCCCCGTAGGAGTTTGGGTCCCCCCATGTCTCCCCAGAGACTGGATTTCAGAGTAATTGGGGGCTTGTCTCCCTTCGGGTTGAAAAAAGCAATGCCTGCCGCCAGCCCGGATCATGGGCCTCCGTACCTCAGCTTTTCAGCGCTCGTGCACATCTCAATGCTCTTTTCTCTTTCCTTCTAGTTGTAGAACTTCCACTCAGCCAGCTTTCCCGTGGTTCTGGGTGATAGATGTTTTGTCTTTTAGTTGTAGTTTTGAAATTGTTGTGCGAGGCAGCAGTTTAGGTGTTTACCTACGCCGCCATCTTGGATTCTCCTTTTTTATAATTTTTAATAGTACCTTTTTATAGCTGTTAAGTACTAGGAAACACTTGTAAGATTATGTAGAGAAGTTATTTTTGGGACAGTGTTACTTTATTTAAACCAATCAGCATATTTCACCCGTTATTAGTGAAATATCTTTTAAAATCGTGAGAAATTAGAACTTTAGTTACTCAAAAATTCCTGAGAGATGGGATATTAATAACTGAATTTCCTCATTTACTGTGTAAGGGTTATTATTTTGTTTATAAAGCCTTCCACACAGAAGGTCCTTCTCTGAATATAATCAGCAGAAGTACACATCAGATTGTATATTTTATTTCCCTGTCATGCATCCTCAGTGTTCTCTTCTGCATGCACTTCTAGGGCAGCCTTTTGGCCTTTCAGATGTTCCACACCAGCCATTTTCAACCTTTTCATCTCATGGCACACAAACTAATGACTAAAATTCTGCAGCACACCAAAAAATACATTTTTTGCCGATCTGAGAAAAAGATAGGAATAATTTTGAATCATTCACACTGAATGGCTGTTGTTGTGTTGGCTGTTGTCATTTTATAAATTTAATAATCCAAGGGAAAAGATGTCATTGTCCTGACTAAATAGGTATTTGCATGTTTTAAAAATTCTTATGGCACATGGGTTGAAAATCACTACTCTACACAATACCCCAGAATCCTGTCCGATTCAGCCTATGCTTAACCTTTCTCTGATGACCTATGCTCGTATTACTTGTGTTTGTTGAAAGTTCCTGAAAAACCAGCATGCTTTTTACTTTTATTGATACTGCTATTCAAATCTCTTTGACATTTTTCCTTAAGAGTCAGGAAACCTCCGTTAGAGACCTCAACCTTTAAAGCTTTGTTTAAATTCTTCACAGACTTGACACAGGTCTCTTCTATACACTCATTGCAATTTACTTCTAGAGTTAGGAATTATCTATGTACCTTATGTTCAGACTGTTTCAGAATGAATTGTCCCTTAATAGATTGAGTGCCTTAAGAGTGGGACTGATTTGTCCATTATAAATTGTATGGTGCCTTAAATATAATAAACTAGAGGCCTGATGCACGAAATTCATGCAAGAGTAGGCCTTCCTTCCCCCAGCTGCCGGCACCAGCTTCCCTCTGGCACCCGGGACCCAGGCTTCCCTTGCAGCCCTGGCTTCGTCCAGAAGGACTTCCGAAGGATGTCTGGAAGGACGTCTGGTCTAATTAGCATATTATGCTCTTATTGTTAGAGGTAGGTTTTGAAAAATCTGCATAAGTGGAGAATAGTGAGGAAATTGCATGGTGTTTGTTTTCCATAGTATTGAAGCAGCAGTTGCCACTTTTGCTCAAGCGAGACCACCAGGAATTTATAAGGGTGATTATTTGAAAGAACTTTTTCGTCGCTATGGTGATATAGAGGAAGCACCAGCCCCACCTGTATTGCCAGATTGGTGTTTTGAGGATGATGAAGAGGAAGATGAGGATGAGGATGTAAAGAAGGAACCAGAACCTGGGTCAAGTGCCTCCTTTGGCAAAAGGAGAAAAGAACGGTTAAAACTGGTAATGAATAAAAATATTATAGTCTTTACCTTTTTCTTTGTCAGATTTATGAGAATCTTCATGAGATTTATGAACATGGAATGTTGACTATGTTTCTTTTACTAGATATGAGAGGTTATTTCATTCTAGTTATTTATAAAGATTCTTGATAGCCATGACTCCTTGTCTTTTGTACAAGGAAAGTTTGTTACGTAAATTCATCCTGTTTTCGTTTCTTAGGTAAACCAAAGATCTCTTATACATTAGACTGAGAATTTACTATTTCTTTGCAAAGTATTATGAAATTCCAACTAAATATCTAGTGAAAATTTTACTAATGCTTTATAAAATTATCTCAGTCTCTCAGTCTAATCTTCATAAATGTATTTGAACTCTAATAAAATATTTTCCTTTTATTTTAAGGGTGCTATTTTCTTGGAAGGTGTAACGGTTAAAGGTGTAACTCAAGTAACAACTCAACCGAAGTTAGGAGAAGTACAGCAGAAGTGTCGTCAATTCTGTGGCTGGGAAGGGTAATACATATTTTACTGTTTTAAATAAAATTTATTCTTACTTTACAACACTTACCATTCAAGCAAACATTAACATAGTTTCTTTGCTTCTTGAAATTTGTATGTTTACATAGAGTGCTTACAAAAATTTAAGTTTTTCTTAAGACAAGCAGTGTAATAGACAGTTGAGTAAAAAATTAGTTGACTCACATGTCTTCCTAATGGATTAGAAAGTTACTGTTGTCACTCTCTAGTATAAAATGTTTTGTATGTTTGAATCTGCTGTTGCAGATTAATGTTTGGGTTGCCCTTATTGTATTAAGGGAGAAGAGATAAAAATTGAATGTGCCCATATTTCAGTTTTTCTGGGAGAATCAGCTTTAAATATGTTCTGCCCCCTACCATGACTTGAAATTACTTAGGTGTTTCCTGGAAAAGGTTTCAGGAGAGAGGTCACTACTCTTAACTCTTGCTCTCTGATCTTGGTCTGTGAACATTTCTGTTGATTGTTGATGTCTGAGGCCGAAAATTGTAATACAGCTGGAACATGATGAAACAGGGTTATCAACCTAAAAATTCCTAATATAAGTAACTTTGTGACTGGTACATGCAGATCACTCACCTATAAATAATTTTAAATAAAGATGAAAATGATGATGAAGTAATATTGATTTTAGTGTTGTGTTAAACCCTTGCCAGAGTCCTTTAATCTTGATCTACATTTCTCCAGTTTTGTCACTTCTGGGCATCTTTTGGGGGAGAAACTTGCCAACTCTGCACAGTTATGCCAAGCTGGCAGTGTCATGATGGAGCAATATGGGGTCTAGAATAATGTAGAATAACTAAAGCAAGATTAAAACTTCTTACTGATTTAAAAGACTTGTAAACATACCTGTTTTACTATTTAGATCATGTATATTAATATTTAAAAATTAGCCCAATAGGTATAGTAGTGGCAATTAGAATCTTGATAACTTACCTTCTAAAATGTCAAGAAAATGATAACCTTTTGTTAGCATTCTTGTGAAATCTAATGTCAGTTTTTCCAATTGACATTAATCTCATGATAGGGAGAACATTGTATAAATGTGTGACTCGTGAGGTTGGTTTCAGACATGTAGTGCTTTCTATGGATACCAGCCATAATAATAAAATGTTCTTCTTTAAGGTCTGGATTCCCTGGAGCACAGCCTATTTCCATGGACAAGCAAAATATTAAACTTTTGGAGCAGAATCCATATAAAGTAAGCTGGAAAGCAGATGGTACTCGGTAAGTTCTAATTACCCATATTTTTATAGCTTTGATATCTATATGTATTTAGTAAATCTTCATTTAGCAATTGGTTATTGATAGTTGAAATAATTATTTTTCAGATATTAATATAGAAGTCCTATTAACTTTTTAATAACAGAGAAAAATCTTTTATAATAATTAGGAATGCACATATATTTTAGTTTCCCCCCAGCTTTATTGAGGTATAATCGAAATATCTTGGGTAATTTAAAGTATACAATATGTTGATTTGATGTACTTATATATTGCAAAATGATTACTGTCATAGCTTTAGCTAACACCTCCATCACTTAACATAATCACCATTTCTTTTTTGTGGTGAGAAAATTTAAGATTTACTGTCTTAGCAACTGTATAATACAGTATTAGAAACGATAACCACCATGCTGTACATTAGATCACCAGAACTTATTTGTCTTACAACTGGAATTTTACCCACATCTCTCCATTTCCATCACCCTTTCAGCCTCTAGTAGCCATCATATTAGTATCTGTTTCTATGATTTTGGCTTTCTTAGATTTCATATATAAGTGATAAACAGTATTTCCTATCTTATTAATATTTATTATTAATGTCTGTCTAATTTATAAATTAACTTTTATCATAGGTATCTATATATAGGAAAAAAACATAGTACATATTCAATTTGGTAATATTCATGGTTTCAGGCATCCACAGGGGTCTTGGAACCTATTCCCCCCTGGATAAAGGGGAGGTTGCTGTACACCATATCTTCTTTGTACATCTGTTGATGGACACTTGGGTTGTTTTCATATCTTTGCTATTGTGAATAATGCTGCAATAAAAAGGGGAATGTAGATATATTTTTAAGATCCTGCTTTTATATTTTAATTTTTAGATGTTAGTTTAAAGATGATATAGATTGCATTTAATTTTTATGAGCAGTTTTTGAATGTCAAAGTGGCAGTTACACTTTTTGTATTATTCTTTCTTCATCTACATTTAATTTGTGGTGACCTTAAAAGATTCATGTGGCACTGGCCAATTTGGCTCAGTGGAAAGAGCGTTGACCCAGGGTTGATGTCTCTCTGTCACATCGATGTTTTCCTCTTTCTCTGTTTTTCTCAATCCCTTCCACTCTCTCTAAAAATAATGGAAAAATATCCTCAGGTGAGGATTAAAAGAAAAAGATACATCTGGAGAGGGGCAGATACAACTTGATTATAATAATAATTAATATAATGATATTTCAAGATGATATGCTTTCTAGTAATTATATTTTATTTTTATCAGTTGGGAATATATCATCATATTTTCTTTGATTTCATTTGTCTTTGTTGGAAAGTCTTTCTTTTCAACTTAGCAATTTTTAGCTTTTTAAAAATTTTATTTTGTAGATAACAAAGTTCATTAAATTCAGAAAATAACAAAAAGAACATAAAAATAGTCATTTTATCACCTAAAGATTTATCATCACTACTATCATTGTGGTATTGAGACTTTATTCTTTTGAGTATAGTTATTGTTTTAATATTAATGCTTGGTGTAGTGAGTTGAAATATGTCTTACATATATTTTTTACATATTTACATATAGATGTTCATTTTTTCACAGTATTTACTTATTCATTTATATTTTTTATTGATCTTTTTTAGAGAAGAGGAAGGGAGAGGGAGAGCGATAGAAACATCAGTGAGAGAGAAACATTGATTGGCTGCCTCTTGCATGCCCCCTACTGGGGATTGAGCCTGCAACCCAGACATGTGCCCTGACCAGGAAGCGAACCAGTGACCTCTTAGTGCATGGGTTGATGCTCAACCACTGAGACACACTGGCTGGGCTGTTCACAGTACTTTGAAGTTACTTTAAAAGTGAACTAGCTTCAAAAAACTAATATAAATGTATGATAAAAAATTCAAACAGTATAGAAAAATAAAATTAAAAATTTAAGTTTGCCTTATGTTCTTCTAGGAGTATTCATTCTACATGGATGAATCTATAAACATGGATAGATACAGTTAAAGATTCAGATATATAGAATATGAATGACTTGCCTCTTTATGCCCTCCTCCCTGGGCATATGTATTTTTGAAGAATAAGTAAAAATTAACTTCACTGCTTATTTTCAGAATGTTGAAATAATATTTAATTTTTAGGGTTATAATTTCAGAATCTACTAAATTGGTAGTAAGGATCAGCCTAAGTTGAGTTTTGTTGAGATGCATATTTTTAATAGATATGTAACAGTATCTTTTTTTTTACATATGTTTTTATTGATTTCAGAGAGGAAGGGAGAGGTAAAGAGAGATAGAAACATCAATGATGAGAGAGAATCATTGATTGGCTGCCTCCTGCACACCCCATACTGGGGATCAAGCCCGCAACACAAGCATGTGCCCTTGACCAGAATTGAACCTGGGACCCTTCAGTCTTCAGGCCAAAGCTCTATCCACTGAGCCAAACCAGCTAGGGCTACAATGTCTTAACAGATGGGTTTATTACCTACTTCTTTAAGTGGAGAAAGAGTGGAAAAAACAAAAAAGGTAAGGAGCAAAAGTGCCTATCTCTAGGCTTTGTACTACAAAATGGGTTGGGGATTTGGGGGTGAAGCAGAGTTTTGAATCTGATGAGTTTCATATTATGGATATTCTTTACTCTCTATATTGCCTTCTCCATAGTATCTAAGGCTGTGATCATGGCAAACTTTGGGAAAAATAATAAAGTCTGCAATATTTGTCACTTGTATTTTGCCATCTTCCTTTTGTTTATTTTCCCTCCTGTGCTGTTGTATACCCCGTTCTCTGTGTCTTAGTACTGTTAGACCCTTAAATGATTAACTGAAGTAATTTGAGTCAATATGTGTTTGACTGATAATGGAAATACCTCATTTACCACAAAACGATGCTTTATCAAAAACAAAAGGAAGACTCCACGTATTCATTTGAATGCCCTCTCTGTCTTTAGGGTGCTTTATTCTGAGAGTAAAACATTTATGTGAGATGTTGATTTGATTTGCTTCAAATCTAGAGATCAGTTTGGGGGAAATGGTCATTTAACAGTACTGAGTGTTCCAACCCAGGAACATGATATTTCCCTCCACTTATTTAAGTCATTTTCAGTGTAGAAATGTGGCACGTCTTTTGCTAAATTTTTAAAAAAGAACCTATGTTTTGATGTTGTAATTAACTGATTGTTTGCATGTGGTCTTGAAATGAGGCTGTATAATAAAGTTTGAAATTATTTTTTTGGAAATTCAAGTGGAAAAATCTAGTACCTACTGAAGTCAAAGAAGGTTCATTGCTTTGAATTTGGATGTACCATCTCATTCATGGCAAATGGCTTCATACTCTAGTATGACAATTATTTGTGCTTGTTGATATTGTACTAGCAATCTTGCTGAACCCTCTTATAGTTCTAATAGTGTGACTATAGAATTTATTGTATTTGCTATGTAGAATATATTATCTGAAAATATATTTCTATTTTCATTCAGTCATAATTAGTGTGTGTGTGTGTGTGTGTGCGCGTGCGCATACTTGTGTATTGTGGTAATAGGATTTCTAGACAATGTGGAATTATATGGTATTGAGTATTGTCATGTTTTTAACTTCAGTGGGAATGATTTTCAGTTTTAATATTAAGTATGCTATTTGCTGTAGGTTTTTACTACATAGCCTTTATCTGGTTAAGAAAATTACTATGTATTCCTGGTTTGCTAAGAATTTTTATCATCATTGAATTTTATCGTGCATTTTTAGCATTTGTTGAAATAAGTCATGAGTTTTCACTATAATCTATTAACTCAGTATAGTATACTGATAGATTTTCTGAAGTTGAACTATCTTTTTTCTAGTATGATGTTGGATTCAATGTGATATGTTTTGCATTTATGTTTATAAGTGAGATTGGTCTAATTTTTATATTTGTGTGGTTTTGATAGGAAGATTATTCTAGTTTCTTAAAAATGAATCAGAGACCTTTCCTTTTGGTTGTTATCTAGAACATTTATATAAGACTAGAGGCCCGGTGCATGGATTTGTGCACCGGTGGGGTCCCTTGGCCTGGCCTGCGGGGATTGGGCCAAAACTGGCTCTTTGACATCCTGAGGTGTCCTGGATTGTGAGAGGGTGGTTCTCGGGTGATGCACCCTGGAATTGGGCTCCCTGCTCTCTGGTTCCGGGTGCGTCACTTGAGAACTGCAGCTGCCAGGTCACCATAGCTCGGCAGCTCCTATGTTGAGTGTCTGCCCCCTGGTGGTCCTTACGCATCATAGCTACCAGTTGGACAGTCGGATGGTCTCTTAGGCTTTTTTATATATATGGATAGGGAAAATCTGTTACTTTTATAAAGTTGTAAAAGGCTTAAATGAGGTAATTCAGTTAAAGCAATTAGAAAACTGCTTAGCATACATTAGGTCCTGTAAAAGATAGCTACTGTTTATTTTTCTCGTCTCTCCTTTCAAGAATGGGTGAGCTTCCTGCTTGAAGCAAAGATATGTAACGAGTAATTGAATAAATGACTGAGTGAATGAATAAGTAAATTACTGTGGGAGGGACTAATAAAATAAGTGATTAAATGAAAGAATACAATTCGTAAGCAAACAGCATAAATACAGTTTGATGTATCTAGGAACTACATGTAGCTTGACTCATAGAGTCTAGAAAGATAATTTACACTGGTCATAGAGGAGATGGAGAGGGAGGGACCTCATGGGTGTAAATGGAATACCAGGAGAAGTGATAATAAAGGTACTACGGATACAATTGGAATTGAACTGTCTTGCAATTGTGAAATACTGCTTTTTCACAGATTCTGTAGAATATTCTGGGTAAAGATAATTAGAACTTTTATGATAGTTCTAATTTGATAGTTCTTTTATAATTATGATAGTTCTTTTATGATGTACTTAGTTTATTAGTAGACTTTGTCATGCAGTAAAAAGAAACAGTCAGCCCGGCTGGTGTGGCTAAGTGGTTGAGCATTAACCTGTGAAACAGGAGGTCACGGTTAATTTCCCATCAGAGCACATGCCCAGGTAGGGGGCATGCAGTAGGCAGCTGATCAATGATTCTCTTTCATCACTGATGTTTCTCTTTCTCTCTCCCTTTTCCTTCCTCTCTGAAGTCAATAAAAATATATATAAAAAAAGAATAAATCACCCTTCATAAAAAAGAAGAAATGCTCAATCTTCAAAATCCACTCATTCAAAATTAATTCAGTTTCCATGTGAAAGTGGTGATGATTTAGAGCCACGTAGAAATTTTAAAATTAATCTAGTTACTCTCACAAATTGATTTAATTTTTCTTTTTAATCTAGAGATTATATAGTATATATTTAATTTCAGCTGTTTCTGAATCATTAAGTTAAAAACGAAATTATTTTTATAACTACTATTGTAATGCAAATAGTGAAATAAACAATAATAACTCAGACTTTGTTTGACATAGGAAAAATGGAAGGCTATAGGAATAATTTGTAATAGACAAGCAAAAGCTTTTAATGAATTGATAACCATATGAAACTAAGCTCCTTTTGAGGGCTGGGAATTTTGTCTTTTTAACCACTGTGTCCCCATTGCCTAGAATAGTGCCTGCCACATGGTAGGCACTCAGTAAATACTGATTGAATTGGATTAGTCAGTGTAAAGCTGCTGATGTCTTTGAATAAAGTTAAATGGAAATGTAAAAACTTTGAAATGTAAAAAATTACAACTCTATGTCACATTTATTTTCTAAACAAAAATATAAACCATTTAGCAAAATAAAAAACACATAATTCAATAAAAAGGATATAGTAGGGCAGAATTTAAAGCTAGAGAGATTTAAGCAAGAACTTTAGTGTGGTGAAGGCCTGGGGTGGGATGTGAGGTGGGAAGGGGTCAATGGGGGAAAAAAGGGAACATCTGTAATACTTTCAACAATACAGATAAATTAAAAAAACAAACAAACTTTTGTTTGTTTGGATTTATAGTAGGTAGGGATTATCTGTTATTTCCATAGAGTTGTTATAAAAGGATTAAATGAAGTAATCAATTAAGAGCAATTAGCATTCAGTGGATACTCAGTAAAAGGTAGCTACTGATTTACACTTTCATATACTTATCTCCCTATATATATATTCCACACATGTACTAGGTGTACCGGTTAATAATGGCAGATTTTGTAATCAAAGAAAATACGATAATTTCAAGAAAAACATCAAAAGTGCTTTATTCAAAGTAATGTCCATCGCTAGCTACACATTTCCCCCATCTTTCAGATAATTTTTGGATATCGTACCAATAGAACTTTTCTTGTTTTGAGGCAAACCATTCAGAGACCATATTTTCCACTTCTTCATATGTTTTAAAGTGCTGCTCAGAAAGTGTGTGTGCCATCGATAAGAACAACTAGTAATCTGAAGGAGCAAAGTCTGTTGAATACAATGGGTGGGTTAATACTTCCCAGGCAAGATCTTTTAACATGTCTTTAACTGGTTTTGAAATGTGTGATGGATGGTGCATTAGCATGAAGCAAAATTACTTTGCTGTGTCTTCTGGCCCATTCTGGTCATTTCACGATCAAAGCGTGGTTCAAATTGATTATTTGTTGTTGGTAGCAATCAGGATTAATGGTTTCACCTGGCTTTAGAAGCTCATAATACACTACATCTTCCTGATCCCACCAAACACTGAGCATTGTCTTCTTTCTGAAGCGATTTGGCCTTGCAGTCGATGTTGATGGTTGACCTGGATCAACCCATGATTTCGTGCATTTGGGATTCTCAAAATAAATCCACTTTTCATCACTAGTCAAAATTGGATGCAAAAAAGACTTTCTTTCGTGCTGCTGAAGCAACATTTTACTGATGACTTTTCGGTTTTCCATTTGTCTTTCGTTCAGTTGATGTGGCACCCATTTTCCTTCCTTTAAAATCTTTCCCATTGCTTGTAAATGATCGGAAATTGTTTGCTGAGCAACTTTTAATCTTTCTGCAAGTTGTTTTTGAGTTTGACACACTTCATCCAATAATGCTTGTAGTTATTGGTCTTCAACTTTTTTCGGTTGACCTGGACGTTCTTTTTTCTCTCACATTGAAATCATCAGTTTTAAAGCATTTAAATCAGCGTTCACAACTATCTTGAGATGGAGCATGTTCACCATAAGCTTCCCGAAGTAACACTACAAATGCTCTTTTTTGGCACGAAATTCAACATTTTTAAGCATAAAAATATCTATGATGTTAACATCTTCAAGCAAATTTGACATATGAAGTTTTGAAGCTTGCTGTCAATACAACAAAATAGCACACATATCAAATCACATATATATCAACATATGTGTAACTCCATCTATTGAAAAAAATCTGCATTATTAACTGGTACACCTAGTATATAGATACTGCTTAAAAAAACCAAAACAAGCTAAATATGCAAGGTAAATTATTTCAGGAATTAAAAAATAACTACTTAGGCACTTAGGAAAATCTAAGTTGTAGTCAGATTTTATAACACATCTGTTTAAGTAAGCACAATATATTTGTATTATGCTTCTTGGAGGGACTTATAGACAGATTTATTCTTCCTGAATTTTGGTCTGGGAATCTCTTTTGTTCATTCATCCAGAAATTATATTGAAAACTTGTTTCCTCCAGCTCTATGTCAGGTACTGAATGGATTAGGAGTGCTGAAGACAGAATCCCCAGCTTTATGTTTTTTGTCTAATCCAGGGTTCAGCATACATATATTTTCTATGAGGACCAGATAGTAAATATTTTAGGTTTTGTGGGCCAGGTTGTCTCTGTCTCAACTATTCAGTGCTGCCATTGTAACACAAAAGCAGCTATATCCTGCTGCTCTTATATAAACAAAGGAGCATAACTGTGTTCTAATAAAACTTTATTTACAAAAACAGGTAGCAGGTCAGATTTGACCCTTGGGTCATAGTTTGTCAACTTATAAAGTTGATCAAAAACATTCTCCTTAAAAGACTATCTTTACATCTCAAATGTTTTTTCTTTATAAGAAAGTGTAAAAGTGAGCTTAAGGTAGGAAAACATAAGCTTAATATAAGGCTTTTTAAAAAAAATTTACTTCAGTAAATTAAAAAGTTGAAATGTCTTTCCCTCATTGATTGTAAGTTATTATTTTTTATTTCTTAAATTTATTATTATTAAAATTTTTTTTTATTGTTTAAAGTATTACAAATAGTAGTACTTATGTCTCTTTTTTCCCCCCCATTGATCTTCTCCCGGCCTCCTCTATAATTGTAAGTTATTGCTAATTCCTGGTGCTTTGACAAGATTTTTTTATAATTTAAGTAATTCACTAAATATATAAATTTAAGAGGTAAATTAAGCCTTTCCCCTCCTCTCATTAAATCATGCCCCATGCCTTTGTTATAACAGGGTGCTTGATTTATATAATGTTCAGGTAGTTAGTAGCTTACTTGGATCCCTTAATATGTATCTCATTAATAATGCTTGCTGCAGATACTTATTCTAATGACGAGCTGAATGTTCAGACAGGAATAGGGTGGATAAGGTAATGAGACGCTAGACTAGAAAAGTCTTACATATTGAGTGGAATATTAAAGAGGTTTCAGATTCTCTGGAATAATTTTCAGTGGAGTACAAAATCCAAACTGTGTTTTTCATGCATTTAGGAACAGAATGAGTAAATCAAATTATGATCAATTAAGTACTGCATATACAACTTTAATTTAGACTTGTTCACTTAGTTGGTTTTCAATTCCACACGAGGGAAGAGATCAGAGCAAATATAAATTTCTATTTAGCTCTATTTTTCAAAGCAAATAGTTCCTTATGATATATAACATAAGAACTTTGAGCCGAAACTGGTTTGGCTCAGTGGATAGAGCGTTGGCCTGCGGACTGAAGGGTCCCAGGTTCGATTCCGGTCAAGGGCATGTACCTGGGTTGTGGGCACAACCCCAGTAGTGGGTGTGCAGGAGGAGCTGATCAATGTTTCTCTCTCATCGATGTTTCTAACTCCCTATCCCTCTTCCTTCTTCTCTGTAAAAAATCAGTAAAATATATTAATAAAAAAAAGAGAACTTTGAATATTGATATTAAATAAGAACTTACTTCCTATCTTATTTTACTGGTAAATATTAATTTTAGCTATAACATCATATCTAATATTTAGAAACTCACTACTGCATAAAATTATACCTGAAAAAATGTTCAGTTTTTTTTTTTTTTTTAATTAGCAATAACCGTGCCTTGGATAAACCTCATTGGCTAAGATACTGCCACTGCACAAAGCTGAAAAAAAAAATTTAGTTTTTATACTGTTCAAGGGAGACTTAGAATTTTTATGGAGACATCTGAGGAGCCAGAATCCAGAAAATAAAATACTTGCTTCAATTATACAAGTAGTAGCAAAGCAAGCAGCATAAAAGAAGTGGCTTACTAAATGACTGAAGTTAGGGGCTTAAATACCTACTAAATAGGGGAAAAGGTGGGGAGAAAAAGCTTCTATGAGAAGAACAAATATTTTTTTTCCCAGATTTTTGACATAATCTTTTAAAATTTTTTTTCAAGAAAAACAATCTTAAATATAACAGTGTTACATGCAATAAACATTAATACCTCAAGAAAAACAATGTTAAATATGATGTTACATGTATTAAAATATATGTAAGATCATTTTTTTCTTGAATAATTTGGTGTTTAATACATGTAGAACAAAGATTTTTATTAGGAAAGACAAATGGGTTTTAGGGTAACAAAGGGGAGATAAGAAAGTTTATGATACTGTTTGTTTATGCTGATGCTAATGGTCTTTTTCTTTTTCTTTTTCTTCTTCTTCATGGCCATAATCCAGAGAGGGGATTTAAGATAGTTTCACTCTTTATCTCCTTCCTGGGAGTGAAACTGCCCCCAAAAGGAGATTTATGGCTGCCTCATTTCCTAAATTTCTGTTGTTAGATAAGGGAAGCTCTGAGAGGGGTTCTTTCTGCATATGTTGAATGTCTCCAGCTTAAAATCCCTAACTCTTGGGGTTCTAAGTGGGTCCCCATAGCTATCTGAGTGTCCCCAGCACATGGTAGCCAGCTTCCCCAGAGCATATGATCAGAGAAAGTAGATATTCTGAGTGATTTTCAACCGGTGTGCTGCAAGAATTTTTAAAATATGCAATACTGACTACTCCGGGGCTCTGACCTCTTTACCTTTAGATCAAGCATGTCAAACTGCCGGCCCATGGCCACATGCGGCCCACAGGAATATTTTTGCGGCCCAGCCAATATAACGGTAGGTAAGAAAAGTTTTAATAAAAATTTCGTAACTTAATTTTTACAATATCCTCTTATACATAATTACTAATAACGAACTACAACGTTCACTAATGACTGATTACTATAATCGTGTTGCATTCATTTCCCTTACGCACCTTATGCGCAGGTGCACCATTTCTCTCCACTAATACTAGCAGCGAATATTTTAGCTGCCGATTGCCACGTCATTAGTCTTGTACTGACTTGTTTGGTGTGCGCAACAGAAAATATTTTGCTTTCAGAGAACAAGAAAAAATAGGTTTACTTGTGTATGCTTATTAATTTGTGCAGTTATTCAGTGTCTGGTAAGTTAATGTTCAAGAAAAAATATTAATTTTTATGAAAATGTCCTATTATTTTATGTTAACAATGTCTTATTTATTTCAGCCCTTTGTATTCAGCATGTCTCTAACAAAATGAACCTGTGTTTCTATGAAAATTGAAGCTTTCGTTTTTTTGTGGCCCGCATAAACTTAAACCTTATTTATTTGGCCCATGTTAGCCTTTGAGTTTGACATGCTTGCTTTAGATCGTTAAATAAAAAAATGTCAACAGCTAACACAGCAGTAGCTGTCTGGTGTGAATGAATCAAAATTATACCCTTTTGTTTTTGTTAGATTGGCAAAAAATATAACATATTTTTGGTGTGCTGCCGAATTTTAGTAATTAGTTTATGTGTGTCATGAGATGAAAATGGTTGAAAATCACTGCTCTAAGATATCCAAGCTGGAAGTACTAGTCTTTTTATAATCTAATCTAGTCTCATCTCAGAAAGTTAGATACAATCACTTCTGCCATAATCTTTTTTTTGTTGTTGGAAGTGAGATAGAAATCTAGCCCACTTGCAAGGAGAGGGAAATTAATTAAGCTCCACCTCTTTGAAAGGAAGAATGTCAAAGAGTTTGGAGACTTGTGGACACATTTTTAAAGCCCACAGATGGCTTTATACGTAAAATGCCCCAACAACTTTGTTATGATTTTGATATTATTGGGAGGAAAAGGATACTGGATCATTATATTCCATTGTATAACACACCATAATTTATTTGACAAAATCTTGTATGGCTGAAAATTTAGATTGTTTTGAAAATGTTGCTTTTATGATAATATATCCTAGATAAGATATTTCATATGAGTAATATTCATCTGACAATTCATTATAGTTTATTGCTGTATTCTATATGCTCTAGAATATATTTGTGGGAATACATATTTTTTAAAGTAAAAATATCCAGTGTATTAAATATTTTAAGATTTTCTGCAGTGATATTTTAAGGACTATGTTCTGAACTGTATATTTTAATGACTTATTAAACAGATTCATCATTGAAATATTTTTCCAGTCACTTTTGGTTTAGTCTTGGCATTTTATGACTTCACTAGGTGGCAGCAGAGGACCAGCTTCAGTTCAAGATGCTTTCCTGAAGTAGGATTCTAGTTGTTCCTAGTGTATTGTACATCTAATACATCCCAAAATACTAGTTTGGGATTATTAAGAATTTAATAAGGATTAGGGGGATCCATATACAACAGCATTGAAAACATAGCAATTGTGATGTCACTGTGTTATTTTGGGAATTGCACCTGAATTACTTTATTTGTAGATGACCATGCAGTATCATTTTGGAACTATTTTTGTAAAAATTATTTTTGCTATATTAAAGTCCCTAAAAGAGTCTTATTTGCTTCTGGAAACTTGTGTTCTCAGAGTATGAAAGAATAATGTGAAGCATCTCTTTTACCCATATAGGTGTTTTTTTCCCCAGTGGTTTATGCTGGGAGTAAAGGAGCCTAAGAGAAAAACTCAGTTTTAGATAATGAAATTTGGATTCATAGGGTAGAAAAGTCATTTGATATTATACATGGTATTGCATATGAAGAATAGTTATTATTTTTAATCCTCACCTGAGGATATGTTTCCATTAATTTTAGAGAGGAGTGGGGGAGGGGTGGAGAAAGAGGAGAGAGAAACATTGATCAGTTGCCTCCTGTATGCACCCCAGCCAGGGATTGTACCTGCAAACTAGTTATGTGCCCTAACCGGGAATTAAACCCACAACTTTTTGGTGCACAGGATGACACTCCTAGCTGAGCCACCGGCCAGGGTGAACAGTGATTTTGATGTATATGCCCCAATTATATTTTGGAAAAGAAAATTATAAAACCATATGCTTTCTTTTTAAGAAGTTATATATCATATAGTATTTTTATTTTCTTGAGGAGGTATATTCAGTTTTTGCATGTTAATGGTAATTTGCTTCCCAAATTAATACCTGTAAACTAGGTAAAGAAATAAAAAATGAGTAGTTTTGACAGCTCTTTTTTAAATTGTGAAATTTGATTTCTTGAAGATCTTATAGGCAGCCCATGTTAGTACAGTACATCTCTAGCTTTCAGCCCAGCTCTATGCTTGCTGATATTTTTGCTGGCAGGTGAGCTTTCTTATTTAAAAAAAAATTATTTATTTATTGATCTTAGAGGAAGGGATGGATGGAGGGAAGGAGAGGGGGGCGGGGAGGAAGGAGAAAGAGAGAGAACACATCAATTTGTTCCACTTATTTTATACATTCATTGGTTGCTTGTATGTGTCCTGACTGGGGATAAAACCCTCAACCTTGGCATATCAGGATGATACTCTCACCAACTGAGCTACCTGGCCAAGGCCAGGTGAGCTTTCTTGGACAAATTTTATTTTAGTAACATCTTACAATTTAGAAAATTTAATTTTAAAATACTTTAGCATTTGAAAAAAGATCTAAATTTTATTTCCTCATGAATTATTAAGAATGGTTTTAAGCTTTTTTGAAAAAATATATTTTATTGGTTTTTTACAGAGAGGAAGGGAGAGGGATAGATAGCTAGAAACATCGATGAGAGAGAAATATCGATCAGCTGCCTCCTGCACACCTCCCTCTGGGGATGTGCCCGCAACCCAGGCACATGCCCCTGACCGGAATCAAACCTGGGACCTCTCAGTCCGCAGGCCGACGCTCTATCCACTGAGCCAAACCGGTCAGGGTGGTTTTAAGCTTTTAATGGGTTATACTAGAGGGCCGGTGCACAGATTTGTGCACCAGTGGGGTCCCTCGGCCTGGCCTGCACCCTCTCGTAATCCAGGACCCCTCTGGGGATGTCAGAGAGCTGGTTTTGGCCTGATCCCCGAAGGCCAGGCCGAGGGAACCTACCAGTGCATGAATCAGTGCATCGGGCCTCTAGTATGCATATAAGATCTTTGGTTAATTACTTCCTGTCCTCACCCCTTCCCCCTTTACTCTGAGATTCATCAGTCTGTTCCATGTTTCCATGCCTGTGTGTTGAGCGTCTGCCCCCTGTTGGTCATTGTGCGTCATAGTTATCGGCCGGTCGGATGGTCGCTTAGGCTTTTATATATATAGACTAGTGGTTTGATGCATGAAATTTGTGCACTTGGAGGGGGTCCCCCAGCCTGACCTGAGGCCTCTCACAGTGGGGGAGCCCCACGATCAATTGCCCCAAAGAGGTAGGCCCCACCTACCCACCTCTCCTCAATGGATTGCCCCAAAGAGGTAGGCCAGAGCCAGGGGTCCTGCCTCTGAGGCACATGCGGGGCTGTGGGAACCCCGGAGGAAGTTGTGTGGAGCAGTTGCTGGGACCCTCTCCGATGCCGTGCATGCAGCATCAAGCTCTGCCCACCCTGGTGATGGATTGTGATGGTGTGACGACCATCTAGGCTTTTATTAGTATAGATTAGCCTGATAAAATGTAAACCATTGGCTAGAGGTACAAAACACAGTATACGGAATGGGCAAAAGTAGGTTTATAGTTTTGAATATGTGAAACACAGTATAGTCTTGTTTTATTATTTATTAATTATTGCATTATTTTCCATATGAACAACTGTAAACCTACTTTTGCCCCTCTCTGTACATCTAGGACAAATAAAATTGCTGTTTAAATTGTAGACTTTGCCCTGACTGGTTTGGCTCAGTGGATAGAGCGTCGGCCTGTGGACTCAAGGGTCCTGGGTTCGATTCTGGTCAAGGGCATGTACCTTGGTTGCGGGCACATACCCAGTAGGGAGTGTGCAGGAGGCAGCTGATCGATGTTTCTCTCTCATTGATGTTTCTAACTCTATCCCTGTCTCCCTTCCTCTCTGTAAAAAAAATCAATAAAATATGTTAAAAAAATTTTAGACTTTAAGCAACTGCGCATTGAGTCTACTCTGATTTAGCCTTGGCAGTTTCTTTAATGTTATGAATTCATACTATACTTGTTTTTGTGGTCTCTGTAGTATTTAGCCACTTGTATTTAGTATTTACCTGTTGAGATTGGTGCATCTAGAATTTCTCCTGGTATTTTTGTGAGAACACAAACAAAGGGAACTAGTTAATTTCTAATAGTGTGATCCATTAAACATTATGTGCTAATAAATGGAAACATTAAAACTTATTTAAAACATTTAGTGCACTTAGGTATAATTTTATTCACATTTTCCCTATTTGCATAAAGCAGTATTATATAGAATCAAGTATCATCATGTTGCACATCTTCCATGTGTTTTAAATTATCTTTGTTAAAAAAACAACAACAACCCTTACTTGTGCTATTAGTTTATTTATAAATTTAAAATAATCGACCTTTATAGTAAATTATTTATGGAGAGTATAGTATGTGTTGAAAGTAAAATTATTTCAGGTTTCTTGTAGATTAGGTCTGTCTCGTTCACTAAAATAATTAAGAAAAATATTCATTGTTCTAGTAGAAATAACATGAAAAAAGATGTTGCTTGCTTTAAATAAAATTTCTAACTTCAAGTTTAAAATAGATTTTTATTGATTTTTAGATAGAGAGGAAGGGAGAGATAGAAACATCGATGAGAGTATTTTTTGAAATACTCTATAGGATTATGGTAAAAGAGTGTTTTTCATAGGGATACAGAAGGTATGCCCCCTACTGGAGAATCAAGTCTGCAACCCAGGTATGTGCCCTGACTGCTAATCGAACCGGTGACCTCTTGGTGCATGGAATGACGCTCAATCCACTGAGCCACACCGGCAAGGCTTGACAGGTTTTAATATATTTTTATTGACTTGAGAGAAGAAGGGAGGGAGAGAGAGAGAAACATCCAGGATGAGAGAGAATCATAGATTGGCTGCCTCCTGCACACCCCTTACTGGGGATCGAGTCTGCAAACCAGGCATGTGTCCTTGACCAGAATTGAACTTGGGACCCTTCAGTCTGCAGGTCGACACTTATCCACTGAGCCAACTTGGCTAGGGCTAGCTGGTTTTTCTTGTGCCTTATGTGCTGTTAGGATTGTTATGGGGCTGGAGGTGGGATATATGTGTATGATTGCATATGTATGTGTATACACCACTTAAGTATGGTGGGACTGCCTAAGAACTTCCACCCCTTTATGATTCCGTAATTCCCTAATTCTTTGTAGATTGGTGGAAAGGAGGAGGAAGCATACTCTAAGCCCACAGAAGTGACAGTTAGCAAGATGCAAATTGCTGAGCAAATAAATTCAGTCCTGATTTTTGACAGTTCTTTTCATTAGTGGAAAGGTATGCTTTGGTATTCTACCTTACATTTTCCACAAACTCTATTGATTGTATAAACTTGTACATAGGAAGGGACCTTATCAGTCAACTCTTATTGTTTCGATGATAATGTTTCTTTTGTGTTGGTAAAGGGAATATGAATTTATATAGAGTTAATTATAATTTTATTTAATTTATGCAGTTACTAATTTTTATTTTAATAAGCTAGATTGTGGGACAAAAACATGATAATTTTCTATTGTGTCCAATAGATTTTGAAGTTGTGTATATATATCATTGTTGTTAGTAAATCTTAAGAAGCTGTTTCAGTACATTAAAATATTTTAGGCTCAGGCTTGTTTTTATCTTTCTAGTGTTTAGGAAACAGTTTCCTAGACAGGTTGAGAGATCCACCTGATTCAAATTCTATTGTTTGAATTCTGTTTTGAGTTATTGCTCACTCAAATAGTGCAGCTTCTGATTTTACAAAATTTACTTGGCTTACACTGACTCATGGGAAAATAAATTAACTACTTACTGTAGTTGTCTTTCTTTTACTGTGTAAATATGCTTATAAGGTTGAGTTTGTGGGCTGTGGGTAATCTTTACCGGGAATTACCTCTGGTTTATTATTCTACAATTCAGAATGTCTGTGTTCACGCATATATTTCTCCTATCTGTTCAGAAAGGTTGTTCTCTTTAATGCCTGCCGGGTTTTAAACTAATCTTTTCTGTCTTTTCCAGGGTTTATTTTATCAGTAAGTTCAACTCTTTTGGTTTGCATAAAGTAGTAGTTATAGTATTACTAATAATCATATTCAGCCTTAATTAAGTAATTACTATGTGCCTTGGACATAATCTTCCTATATAATAAAAGGCTACTATGCAAATCGACCCAACGGTGGAACGACCAGTCACTGTGACTCACACTGACCACCAGGGGGCAGATGCTCAATTCAGGAGCTGCCCCCTGGTGGTCAGTGCACTCCCACAGTGAGAGGTTTGCCCAGCCAGAAGCCGGGCTCGTGGCTGGCAAGCGCAGTGGCAGTGGCGGGAGCCTCTCCTGACTCCGAGGCAGTGTTAAGGAGCAGCGAGCCAAGTGGTAAGGAGTAGCGAGCAGGCAGGCAGTAAAGAGCGAGGGGTCCTGGACTGTAAGAGGCATGTCTGACTGCTGGCGTAGGCCTGCTCCCCGTCGTCAGTTGGACATCCCCCAGGGGCTCCAAGACTGCAAGAGGGCACATGCTGGTCTGAGGGACCCCCCCCCCGAGTGCACAAATTTTGTGCACCAGGCCTCTAGTATATAATAAAAGGCTGATATGCTAAGTGTCCAACTGTTTGTTCGACCGTTCGACCAGTCACTATGACGCGCACTGACCACTAGGGGGCAGACGCTCTGACTGGTAGGTTAGCTTGTTGCTAGGGTCCAGCTGATTGGGCTGGGCGACATGGGCTGAACACGCCCTGGAGCCCTCTCGTGGCCCCTCCCCGGCCCTGATCATGTACTGGTGGGGTCCCTCGGCCTGGTTTGAGTCCTCTCACAATCTGGGACCCCTCAGGGGATGTTGGAAAGCTGGTTTTGGCCCGATCCCCACAGGCCAGGCCGAGGGGCCACACTGGTGCATGAATCTGTGCACTGGGCCTCTAGTATCATATATAATAAAGAGGTAATATGCAAATTAACCCTCATGCCCTCACAAGATGGCTGCCTATGGCCAGGCTGGCAGGGGGGTTAGTGAGGGACGACCACATGACTGAACAGCAGGTTGCATGGGGCAACCAGGCCAGCAGGGGGGCCGTGAGGGTCTACCAGGCTGGCAGGGCGGCAGTTGGGCAACCAGGCAAGCAGGGGGACAATTGGGGGCAACCAGGTCGGCAGGGTGGGGCAGTTAGGGGCGACCAGGCAGGCAGGCAGGTGAGTGATTAGGAGCCAGCAGTCCAGGATTGTGAGAGGGATGTCCTGGATTGGAGAGGGTTCAGGCTGGGCTGAGGGGGACAACCCCTTCCTGCCTGTGCACGAATTTCATGCACCGGACCTGAACCCTTAAATACATTAACTCATTTTCTCCCCCAATTTCTTTCCTTGTGTTAAAATATACATAACCTAAAATTTACACTTAACCATTTTTAAGTACTTTATGGTTCAGTGATATTAAATACATTCATAACGTTTGCAGACATTCATCTCTAGAACTCTTCATCTTGCAAAACTAACACTCTGTAGCCATTCAGCAATAATTCTCTATTTCATTCTTCCTCCAGCTCTTGGCAACCACCATCTACTTTCTGTTTCTCTGATTTTATACTACTCTAGCTACTTCATATAAGAGAAATCACACAGTATTTGTCTTTTTGTGAGTGACTTATTTCATATGTATACAAGGTTCATTCATGTTGTAGAATATGTCAGAACTTTCTTCCCTTTTTAAGGAAGAGTAATATGTTATTGGGTATATATACCACATTTTGTTTTTTCATTTATCTCAATGGACACTAGGATTGCTTCCACACTTTAGTTATTGTGAGTAATGTTGCCATGAACATGGGTGTAGTGACTTATTTATTTGTTTTTTTAAATACAATTTTTTGTTGTTGATAGTATTACAGGTATCTTTCATTCCCCCCCTTTACCCTCTTCCTCCCAGCCCCTATCCGCCCCTTTCCCCCACGTCTTCACTACCCTATTGCCTGGGTCTATGGACTATGCATATCTATACTAATAAAAGGGTAATATGCTAATTAGACCGGGAGACCTTCCAGAGGTCCTTCTGGACAAAGCCATGGTGGCGGGGCTGAGGCAGAGGTGGTTAGAGGCGATCAGGCCAGGAGGGGAGGCCAGTTGGGGGTGATCAGGCTGGCAGGGGGGGGCAGGCAGTTGGGGGTGATCAGGCTGGCAGTGGGGGCCAGTTGGGGGTGATCAGGCCAGTGGAGGGGACAGTTGGGGGTGATCAGGCAGGCAAAGGGGGGGCAGTTGGGGGCAAGAAGGCCGGCGGGGGGGGGAGAAGTTGGGGGCAAGCAGGCCGGTGGGGGGGGAAGTTGGGGGCAAGCAGGTTGGCAAGGGGGTAGTTGGGGGTGAGCAGGCTGGCAGGGGGGGCATTGGGGGCGATCAGGCGGGCAAGGAGGGGGAAGTTGGGGGCAAAAAGGCTGGTGGGGGGGCAGTTGGGGGCGAGCAGGCTGGCAGGCAGAATGGTTAGGGGCGATCAGGCAGGCAGGCAGGTGAGCGGTTAGGAGCCAGTGGTTCCAGATTGTGAGAGGGATCCCACAGGGGTTGGGCCTAAACCGGCAGTTGGACATCCCCAGAGGGGTCCCAGATTGGAGAGGGTGCAGGCTGGGGTGAGGGACACCTCCCCCACCCCCATGCACGAATTTCCTGCACCAGGCCACTAGTAAGTATATAAGTCCTTTGGTTTGTCTTTTCTTGTCCCCCAACCCCTCATTGAGGTATGTCACTCTGTTTCATTTATTTCTTCCAACTCCCTTAGGAGGTGGAGATTTCTGATGAGAAAGTGATCTTAAAGAAGTCAAGTGATTTGTACAAAATCAACAGCTAGGAAGAGCCTATCTGGAATGTCTGTTCTTAATCACAATAGTATACTCAAAATATCTTTCTATGTTTGTGCCTTCTCTTTTGTCTATAGACATCTTCACTCCTATTTACTATATCTTAATATATTATTAATGGTATGTATTACAAACACCTTTACTACTAATGTTGGCAAGTGAATTTATAGTATACTAGAGGCCCGGTGCATGAATTTGAGCATGAGTGTTGGAGGCCGATTGGGGGCTGGCTGGCCCGGGGCAGCAGCGGGGAGGCTGATTGGGACTGGATCAGGCTGGTTGGCTGCCACAGTGTGCGTCATAGCCACTGGTCGTTCCAGTTGTTCTGCTGTTCCGGTTGCTGGGCTTTTATATCTATAGATTATTTTTTAATGTGTGTTGCAGTTTAACCATAAATCAGTTCAATTAAGAAGTAAATTTGAAATTCAAACTGGATTTTCAGGCTCCTGCTTGCTCCAACCCTTTATGCTTCTCTTCTACCAGAGGCGTAATAGAATTTTTGGAAAAATAGATCGATTTGAATAGGGCATGTTATTTGGAGTATGAGAGATTTTTATGGAAGGGAATTTTGAGTAAGAGTTTGAAGATACGCATTTTAGGACAAGATGGTGTAATAGCACAGATATATAGGCTTAGCACAAGCGTGTACAAATTTTTGAGCAGTGGACGATGGGAAATTGAAAAGGGATAAGGAACTAGTAATTCTGAAGTTAAAGAATATGCTCAGGAGTTGGACAGTTAGGATCATCTCATAATATTTAAGATTTTTAGCTCTATCCTGCCTGTCTGTTTTTTAAGGGTCTAGATAAAAGCATGATTGAGTCTGGAATTATAGTCTCTGAAACTGGAATTTTCTTCCTAAAGCCAATAATGATAGTATTGTTACCATTGACAATTCATGTAATAAACAAAGTAAGCAAATTAAATTGTTTTCTTTTTTATTGTTGGGTGGTTTAGAATAAACCTGCTCTATATTTTATTATACACTGACTAGAGGCCTAGTGCATGAAATTTGTGCACTGGGGGTGTGTGTGTGTCCTTCAGCCCAGCCTGCACCCTCTCCAATCTTGGACCCCTCGGATATCCCTCTCACAATCCAGGCCTGCGGGCTCCTAACCACTCACCTGCCTGGCTGCCTGATTGCCCTTAACCACTCTGCCTGCCAGCCTGATAGCCCCCTAACCATTCCCCTGCCAGCATGATTGATACCTAACTGCTCCTCTGCTGGCCCAGTCACCCCCAACTGCCCTCCCATGCAGGCCTGGTCGACCCCAGCTGCCCTCCACTGCTGGCCATCTTGTGACGACGTGGGGGCGGCCATCTTGTGATGACATGGGGGTAGCCATCTTGTGACAAGTGGAGGCGGCCATCTTATGACACGAAGGCATGAGGGTCAATTTGCATATTACCTCTTTAATATATAGGATTATCTCTGTTACATATCATTAATTCTATGAAATGGGAGGAAAAAAAGTAGAAACTGACACTTGCCCCTACACCTTACCAAACTTTTTATAGTGTTGACTTTTAAGCTTTGTATAAGACTCTAAGTCTTGCTGATTGAAGGGGGTTTCTTGAAACAGAAACACCTGTACTTTGAAATTATTGATTCTGTTAATAGAAATAAGCACATGATATTTTAATGAGAAGCCTTGGAGAATTTGTAATTTTTTAAAATGGTAGCTACCCTTAGGTCTTTAAGATTTACTTGTGGATGAGTTACCTAAATTGAAATGAAAGTTAGAGTCTTTGATGATTTTTCCATAGACATAGTTTACCAAGTACCAACCTTAAATAAAACTTAGATGAACAGAACATAGTAGAAATTTGTTGTATAAACAACATATAAAATAAAGATGACTATGCTTAGGTAGAAGACATTTAAATGTTGTCAAATTGTCCAAATGTTCAATGGCATGCTTCTTTCCTGTCATTTAATATACAATTAACATTCCAAGATTAAAGGTTGGTTAGACAACTTTGATAATTAAATTGGTGGGAAAGTGAATGGGCTTGGCAATTTAAAATTAAGTAATACACGATGTTTGCTTAATTACTGTTGTGTGTAAGTGATCACATAATAGCATGAAGCTGTGGGCTTAAAGTGAATTTAAGACCATAAAAATTTCAATCACATCTGCTTCATGACTTTAAATTGATGTGATATGAGGTTAAAAAAGAGCTAATCCTTTTGAAGAAAATTGCTGTGCTTATAGAATCAGGAAATCAAAATGAAAATACCTGTTGGAATCTTTCGTAATACTGAATAAAACTTTTGATTGTTTTTGATGAAGAGAGTATGTTAAAACTGTGTGTTCATTTCAGTGATTGTTAACATCAACATTAAATTTTTAAAAAAAGATTAGGGGGGGTGTGTGTGTTCTCTTTAATTTGTTAATATGAAAATAGGAATGACCTTAATATGAATTCTTTGAATTTTTGGGAAAATGAAATAAGGTAAAGCATTACTTCCAATAATTTTTTTCAAGGATTGAACTGATGTAATTTGTGTTATATAAACAGACAATAGCTATTTGAAAGTAAAACTTACATGTAGGATTACATTATCTGATCATCAAATACTGACCTTTTTGTAGAGGTGATGCAAATAATGATATTTAAAGTTACCTGAAGTCTTTTTCTGAGGTTCCTTAAGTTATGTATGTTAGACACAACTTTAGGTTGTATTTCCATAGATTTCTAGTCCAAATGGTGGCGAGGCTCCCAACCTAGATTATAAAACTTGTTTAATTCCTAAGGTAGCTAAATTACTTACTGTGTGTGTCTGCTGTGAAAAATGATAAAATGTGTTACTCTAACACTGATAAGTAAACAATAATTGCAACAAATGTAAGAAGTAAATACAAATCCTTTTTGATTAGTTAAAAAAACCCTGTTAGGGAAAAGAGATTTGATTTTATAAAATAAGAAGGAGATAATTGAGAGTATTATGGAGATTGTGAAAAGGATTCTGACATTGATGCGTTATTTTGTCAAGATGCATGAAAAACCATGACTTTTAATATTGTTTGATACAGATGTGTCACTCACTAGCCTTGGTCAGTTTTCTTAGGCTCTGTAGGAAACGAAGTGAAGGAGGTAAGAAGGAAGAAAATGTTTCGTTTTTTTTTTTTTTTTCACTTAAAAAATTGTAAAGATAAGCCCTGGCCAGATAGCTCAGTTGGTTAGAGTATATGCCAAGGTTGTGGGTTTGATCCTTGGTTAGGGCACATACAAGAATCAACCAGTGAGTGAATAAATAAGTGGAACAACAAATTGATGTTTCTCTTTAAAATCAATTAAAAATTAAAAGTTTGAATTAAAAAATTGTAAAAATATACATAACACATTTTTTAAAGTTTAAAGAAATGGAAGAAAATGGGTTAAAGAGGACATTGATAAACTTTCCAGAAGAGATTACCAAAGGTAAAGTTTGCTGACCAGTGGGCTAGTGAGAGTAAAAGACGCAGTGTGCATAACCCTCATGGGGAAGGAAGTTTGGCAAGTCAGCTGTTCTTATATTGTTTTTAGAATAAAATACGATTTGACAGGTGTTGGTGGGTAGGGGGCAGTGT
This sequence comes from Corynorhinus townsendii, assembly GCA_026230045.1. Classification (NCBI taxonomy): domain Eukaryota; kingdom Metazoa; phylum Chordata; class Mammalia; order Chiroptera; family Vespertilionidae; genus Corynorhinus; species Corynorhinus townsendii. The sequence goes on from JAPDVU010000004.1 coordinate 54,499,837, forward strand.
CTGACCAAACTGGACCATGTGAGGAAGATTTGTAATTGTATCTTGGGAAGTGGCTCCAAAATGAATTTTTTTTATAAGACATTTCAGTACACTTGAGTTTATTTTGGGATCTCTACAAACTTAAGAATTAGGTTTCAGAGACTTGTGTGCCAATTCTATTGGGAGTAGAAATGAGAGGAAATGTAGCTGGTATAAAAGTATTAGAGATTTGGCAGTGACTTCTTATGAGACAGAAGATGCAAAGGGAAAGTAAACTCTGGACTTAACATAATACACTTATCTATCTCTGTTGGAGAATAGGAAATAGATGGCATGTCTCTTAGTATGAAGGTATAGTTATATACTAAATCAGCATCTGACAGTATATGGAATAGTTGCCTGTTTTTAAAGAATCTGGCCGTTGTTAGCGACTTAAAGTGATGTGGAAATATTTCCACATTTTTAGCCTTCTTCTGTAACATGGAATAGATCCTTACTTAAAAAAAAAATAGATCCTTACTTTTCATGGGTATCATATAACAAAAGAACACATGTTTTGGAAATACTGGAGTTCAAATTATATATCATATCCCAGAAACGTGTTCCAAAGCCTGTAAATTTATATGTGCAGACGAATCCTTAAATATCAACTGCTAGATAATTTCTCTAGTATTTCTGTAGATGCAAGCAGTGTTTCCCATGAGCAATCCTTTATAGAGAATTTTATTTACTAAAGGTCTTTCTTCCTTGGCCTTTTAATCTGCTTTCGTGTAGGTATATAAATACAGTATTTTCTTTCTTCCTTTTTTTGGTTAATCTTCACCCAAGGATATTTTTTACATTTTTTGTTTGTTTTGTTTTGTTTTTTAGAGAGAGTGGAAAGGAGGTGTGGAGACACAGAGAAATCTCTACGTGAGGGAGACACATCCATTGGTTGCCTCCTACACACACCTTGAATGGGGATCTGGCCTGCAACTAGGGTATATGCCCTTGACCAGAATAGAACCTGGGACCTTCAGTTCACAGGCCAACGCTCTAACCACTTAGCAAAACCAGTTACAGTATTTTCTCTTAATTGATAATGCACTTGAAGTAAAAAAAAGGTCTGATATTTTCACATATATGTCAAATAAGTGTGTCAAAATCTGAATAGAAAATAAATAAGTATGACAGGTAAAGCATATACAGTAGCACCCTAGGATTTAATGTGCATTTTATTTGAATATTATATTTAATTCTGAGCTATGGTCACCCAGTAAAAAGGGAAATATAATTTCTGTCATCATATGATCAGAAGAGACAAACCACTTATTTTTTCTGAATTCTAAAGTTTTCATTTAAATCAGCTTTTCTCAAATTGTGAATATAGAACAGTTGCTCTGCTAAATATTAATATATCAGGATTAAGTTTAGTAAAAACTGGGCCAAATAAGATAAACAGACTTATTATATGTTTTTTCATAACCTTAAATACTCCTTATCTTCACTTTCTTAAAGAAAGATAAAGTTATTTCCCTAATTTATTTTGCCATGACATGCTTTTTAAAGTAAATACTAAGCTTTGCAAGATGCTGGTCTAGGTCCTTAAACAATATGATGGATTGTGTCTTCATTACCATTATTGCAGAAGATATCACAATTGCTTTTTATTTGACCTTTTCTTATGTTGATTTAAATTTTTTTGAAACACAATCCAAGGCAAGGATAACTTCTTTTAAGAACCTCGATTCTCCCTATCCTTCGAGAATTGGTGTGTTTGAAAAGCATGTGCAGGAGGGTTTTGGGAACTAAGTATACCTGTTGTCTGCCAGACCTGGCAGTTGGTCTAGGAGTCTGTTAGATGCAGACTTAGTCCAGACTGAGGCTGATTCTATTTTATTTTTCCTAGTCAAATCCGAGTCTGCACAATCCAGATCTACGAGGGCTATAGCTGTTTCAAAATGAAGCAATGGCCTGAGTTCTCCACCTCCTCCCTAGGGACCTGCTGGGACTAATTATTTTGAAAACATTAGTAACAGCTTCCAATCCAGTCCCAAAATGTACCAGTAGCCCCTTTGGTCTCCCTTGTTGCTCTTCAACCTGTTGTTGCACACTTGTTTTACCATAATCAGCCGTCTCATTTCTCTTTACCTAGCCAAAACATGTCTCTTTGCTCTGTAGAACACTTGTTTATGGGATACAGATTACCTTGTATTATATTAGGGTCATGTACTATGTTAGATTCCTATCTCTTCATTTAATGTTTCTTCTATTCCTTGGCCTTAACTTGAGTCAGCTCTATCTTTCAGTTGTTGCTTTTTTTTTTTCCTGGACATAACCAAGTGGGTAGGAGATCGGACAGACCTATTAGCACTCTTTTCCATTCTCAGCGATTCCTCCAGATTATTCTTGTACTCTTTCATTTAATAACAAACAAAAACAACTTAACAAAATGATCCTGTTTCCTTGAAGCCTGTGCCTTTAAATTTACTAGTTTCTTGCTGTCGTTTTCTCTCATTCTTTGAAGAGTTTGGTGTCTGGATATGATCTCCATTTCCCCACCCCAAATCTTGCCATTATATATTTGTTAGCATTGCCTATCAGTCTGTAATTTCTTGAGCTTGAACCCATCTGGAATTTATTTTTTATATACGATGTGAAGTAGAGCTTCATTCTTGATGATCCACTGGTGGGAATCAGTTATGATAAACTTGATCAGTTGAAGAATGATGCATTCTAAAGTACATAAATTCTCTCATATATTGATTGAGTTTAAAGAGAAGAAAAGGGCTAATAGAATTCTCATGAGCTTGATTTTAAACTTATTTTAATTTTGATAGTAATACGTAAGAATTGTACCTGAAATGGTGAAATCTGGCTATATTGAAATTTTGATTCAAGAAGTGGGGCTGTTTTGCTAACTAGTGTGGTAGAAAGAGCATTGGATAGTTTGAGAGGTCTGGCCATTTGCAAATCACTTTCTTTTTTTGTACTACAAAGGGGAGAGAGTAATACATAAAATGCATTTAGTTGCATATATGTGTGTTTGTGTGTTCTGTAAACTTTGATGTTTAAGATCTAATAAAAATTAGAGAACTATTCTCTCCTAAGATGGTTTATAAGGTCACATTGTCTCTATTAAAAGCTTTGATTTCTCACACAGCCAGAGCTTTGATCTATGAACCAGGAGTTCTCAGTTCGATTCCCAGTTAGGGCACATGCCCAGGTTGCAGGCTCGATCCCTGTGCAGAAGGCAGCTGATCAGTGATTCTCAGATATCTTCATTGATGTTTCTGTCTCCTCCTCTCTCTGAAATAAATAAAAACATAAAAAGTAAATAAACTATAAAAAAAGCTTTGATTTCTCTATACCATGTGTTTTTTTATAGGAAACCATTTTTTTTTAAAAAGAAGGGAATATTTGTTAATTGTGGTACTTTAATCTGAATGATGGGGGATAGGGAGGAATCTAGTGAACATTATTCCATGCAGCTATGATAAGCCTAAGGAAAAAACAATTTAACTATTATTTCTTGAATTATGTTGTTAATGTTACCTTTTATGTTTTATTTACAGGTATATGATGTTGATTGATGGCACAAATGAAGTTTTTATGATTGATAGAGATAATTCAGTGTTTCATGTTTCAAATCTGGAATTTCCATTTCGTAAAGATCTCCGTATACATTTATCAAATACTCTGTTGGATGGGGTAAGTCATAATTTATCATTTAAAAAAATTAAATATTGCCATTTTTCTTTCTTGTAAGTAAAAGTGTGTTTTTATTAATTAAATAGTAACTTTCTTATCAAATCTAGTTTTTTTAAAGTTTTTTTAAAATTGAGATATAACTGGCATATACAGAATTGAATCTAATTAAGATGCTAAGTTAGATTTATCTCTAATTTGCTTTACTGTCTAGATCGTTGTCTTGGATATAAGAGTTAAGTGAACTAAGTTAACTCTTAACTTATTTTTGTTCTTCATGATTGAAAAACATTTTTGTTGAAAAAGACTACTTTTATTATTTTACTTGTCAGTTGAATCTTAATTATGTGATACCACTTAATAAATTTTCCCTTGGTTCTTTAGCTATATGGACTAATAGTTCTTGTTTTAAGAAACTCTGCTTTTTAAAGCAAGTACTATACTTTTACATTTTAATTTTGAAAGGTGGTAAGAATTTTTCCATTTCAGAAAAATTTATATTTAATGATCATAAAATTACTTGGTTAAAATGTTTTGACTTTATTTCATGCAAATAGCTTTCTTTTTCCCATTCTAAAAATACTGACTCATTGTAAATAAAAATTAAAATAATATAAAAAATTACCAAAAAGCTGGTAGAAATAATCTGAACTTATACCATTGCAGTAACATCTATTACCATTTCGATGAATATTATTCTAGACTTTTCTTTGTGCCAGAGGTTCAATCTTATGTCTGCTCCTGAGGGATGTAACACATTCATACTACTGATAGCAGTTCGCAGCATGGATTCTGAAATAGAATGTGTGTCAGTTTTTCAGAGAGCTCTTTCCTGTCCCAGTAAATTCTGAATAATTGTGGTACCTCTGCCACAGAGATTGAAATAATTGTTCTGATCAAATATATACACACATGGATAGTTACGTAATTTTGCATGAAAGAAACCAAATGTTACATGAGTTTTGAAACTTGTCTTTTTCCCCACTTAGCAATTTTTTTTGGACACCTTTCTCATAAATGTCTGAACGATATACTATTGTATATGTATGTGTTAGGGTTTCCAGAACCCTATTTTGATTATGAAAATTGTAGAGAATGCTTGTAAAAATAGGACCCATTCTAATAGCCCATCATAGACCTAATGAATTCGATTTTCCCAGGGGCCAAGTTTTCTGTACTTTTAAAAAATGCCCAAGTGATTCTAATCAGGCAAGTTTGAGAAACAGTTCTGTGATTTTTTTAAAACTAGCTCTCTTTTGGTAGACACTTCAATGCTTTTCTATTATAGGACACACTTGAATGCATATCCTTATACCTTTTCCTTTCCACAGTTGTGTAATTTTATAATTAAGAAGATTCTTAGAGGTGAGATTGTAATAAATATTTAGAATATTTTGATTGCAAGTAACTGAAGTCCAATTTAAAGTAACTAAAGAAAAAAAATAGATTAGTACAAATAATTAAATTTCAGGTTGGTTTGCTTCAGGCTGGATCTACAGGTCCAATGATGTTGTCCAGGCGCTTTCTCTTTCTTTTCTTTACTTGTCTGTTTGGTCTCATTCTGCATGAAGACTCTTTCCACTTGGGAGGCAGATTGCTCAAAGATAGCTTTCCCCCCAACATTCATATATCAATCCAAGGGAAGATTCCAAAGGGCCTTGCCTGAGTTACATACCCGTGGAAGAGTGACAGTGGAGGCCAGGAACCTCACTAGTAGCACTATCACTTGAAGTTTGGGAGAAGTTGCGCTCCCAAGGAGAAGGGATTGCTACACGTTATACTATGTTCACTATGCGAGGGCATGCCCATTTTAAATATTGATGTGTATAATGCAGAAAGTTTGAACACATGTGCAATTCTAACAACCATATGTAAAGGATCTGTACATTGTCTTAAACACTAAGTTTTGAAAATTTAATGTTTGGTGAAGGAAAGAATGACCTTTTCATTTTAAGGGATAGTATAATATAGTGGTTATGAGCCCTAACTCTGACGGTGCCTTATTGGCTCCATCAGTTATTATATGAGGGACCTTATATAATTTTCTCAGTTTCCTCATCTATAGTGAAGTGAGGCTAATAATAGTACTCAGTTCTTGATGCTATTGTGAAGATTCTAAGTTGGATAATTTATAAAATGCTGATCATAGTGTCTGGCACATTGTAAAATGAATGGTTTACCTCTTTTAATATGGATTTATGTGAATTGTTAAGGGGCTTAACATTTTTCACTTCTTTATGAATTATTGCATTTCTTCTGTGAGTTGCCCATTCAGATCCTTATATATTTTCCTGTTGGATGTTCATATTTTTTTCATATTGATTTATGAGAACTTTTTGTCTATGGGGAATATTCATGAAACATTTTAAAAAATGTATTTTTACTTTTCCTGGTATCTTTCGTGGCATAAATTTAAATTTATGTAGGAAAAATTATAAACCCCTTGATTTTTAATATTTGTGTCATTTTAAGAAAGATGCTTTTTATTTATTTACTTAATTTTTGTTAATCCTCACCAGAGGATACTTTTTTCCATTGCTTTTCAGAGAGTGTGGAAGGGAGGGAGTGAAGGAGGAGTGCGGGAGAGGGAGAGAGAGAGAGAGAGAGAGGTGAGAGGAACATATTGATTGGTTGCCTCCTGCACGGACCCCCAACCAGGGATCAAACGTGTAACCCAGGTATGTGCCCTTGATTGGGAATCGAACCCATGACCCTTTGGTGTGCAGGCTGACATTACTGACTGAACCACACTGGCCAGGGTAGAAATATATTTTTACTTCAGAATTTTATAATATCTGTATTTTTCTAGTAATTTTATGGTTTTAATTTATATAGTTTTTTAAAATAATATTTGATCTATCTGAAATACATTTTGATAAAAGGAATAAAATAGGACTTTAATTTTATTTATTTCTAGATGTCTAAACTGTTGCCTCAGTATCATCCAGCTAATCAATTTTTCCTTTTTAGTTGGATATATCCTTTTTATTGTATGATGGATTCCTTTATTTATCATTGTTTCTCTCCTGATTCATTTTCCCATTTCATTAAATTTTGGTCTTCTAGTGGTAGTTTTATATCGATTTAAATACTGTGACTTTAACATACTTTTTAGTGTCTGACAACCCAAGTACCCCCAGTCTTCTGGCTATTCTGAAGTTTGCCACTTAGATTTTTTAAAAAAATTTTCTTTATTGATTAAGATATTATATAAGTGTCTTTATCCCCCCTTTGCCCCTCATCCTTCTGGTTTCTGTGTCCATTGGTTATACTTATATGCATGCATACAAGTCCTTTGGTTGATCTTTCCCTGCCCTGCCCCTGCATTTCCTCTGAGGTTTGGTGGTCTGATTGATGCTTCTCTGTCTCTGGATCTGTTTTTGTTCATCAGTTTATGTTGTTCATTATATTCCACAAATCAGTGAGATCATGTGATATTTATCTTTCTCTGACTGACTTATTTTCACTTAGCATAATGCTCTCCAGTTCCATCCATGCTATTGCAAATGGAATTCCTTCTTTTTTATAGCAGCATAGTATTCCATTGTGTAGATGTACCACAGTTTTTTAATTCACTCATCTGCTGATGGGCACTTAGGCTGTTTCCAAATCTTAGCTATGGTAAATTGTGCTGCTATGAACATAGGGGTGCATAGATCCTTTATGATTGGTGTTTCTGTTTTCTTGGGATATATTCCTAGAAGTGGGATCACTGGGTCAGATGGGAGTTCCATTTTTAGTTTTTGAGGAAACTCCATACTGTTCTCCACAGTGGCTTCACCAGTCTGCATTCCCACCAGCAGTGCACGAGGGTTCCTTTTTCTCTACAGCCTCTCCAGCACTTGTCATTTGTTGATTTGCTAATGATAGCTATTCTAACAGGTGTGAGATGGTACCTCATTGTCATTTTGGTTTGCATGTCTCGGATGATTAGTGACTTTGAGCATGTTTTCATATGTCTCTTGGCCTTCCTTATGTCCTCTTTTGAAAAGTATCTATTTAGATCCGTTGCCCATTTTTTGATTGGGTTGTTTATCTTCTTTTTGTTAAGTTGTATGAGTTCTCTGTAAATTTGCCACTTAGATTTTTCTCTCTCTTCAGGTTTTGGGTAAACAGGCTATTTGAGAAGTTAGCTCGATTAGTATTTACACTTTATGTGCAAAACTATTCACCAATAAGCTTATATTTTTCTCTGCAGAGTAATCTCTGATAGGCTTGTCTCCAGTCCTTTCTGTTTCCTGTGTTTTGTTGTGTGGTTTATCTTCTTGTCATACCTTTACCACTTTTCCTTGGAGGGAAATGGGGCTCTACACCTTTCTTATAGCTTCCTACAATTTCAAGTATCATTTTTTACAATTTCTTCAATGTTGAACCTTTTTCACGAGCCAGATTGAATTTTGTCTGGCTAATATTCTCTGGAATTTACATGAGAATTCTTCCTGTGTTATAAAATTTGCTCCTCTATTTCTGGTTTAAATGGACAGATATTGGGACAATAGAGAGAGGCTTGGAAATGTTCACTTAAACTCTCAATGATGGAATTACCTTAATGAAAATCACATATATAAACAACATATAGTTATTAGTTTAACAGAGGAAATACCGCTTTTAAAGTGACCTGAATACTTGTTGCTCCCATCCCTTGTTCTTGTTTATTTGCCAACTAAATATTGGAGTGTGCAATATTCTGTCTCACTGTGATTGGAGAATAGCATGTTTGAGTTAGTCTGGGGTATAGTTTTGAGTGAGGAGAAGGTTCAGGGTGTGACCTAGAGAGTGTGAGAGGTGGAGGTTGTATGAACCAGAGCAATGGAAGTAGTGGAAGGAAGTAATAGATGGGTCATAATGAGAGATGGCAGGAGAACAGGATGACTGTGAACTAGATACTAAAGATTAGAAAGTCAGTAAGAAGGTAGTATAATTGGATGGAGACTGAGCAAAGAGTAACTATAGAGTCACAAAACAAAGATTTATATGTGTGTATCCTATGGAGCTACTAGTATATCTTCATTCCTGTGACAGGGTGTGTAGTAAAATATCATTTTGTAATAGAAGTGACATATACAAATGTATATAATTAACTTTTGTAACGTGTGTGTGTATGTGTGTGTGTGTGTATGCTCACACACCCCTTTGTTGTCGACAGAGCCACTGCATAAGGTTGAAAGTATTGTTCATTGCACATCCCCAGGAAGTGCTGTTGTTGTCGTAGTTGATGTGACTGGCACTCCTGGGGCATTGCTGCACATATACTGCATGGCGAATGCGGCAGCCCTGCTAGTAAGTTTAGGGGAACAGCAAGAACATTTTTAGTTTTTGTTTATTTAAGATAGTTTCTTTTAGCGTTGTAACTAATAAAATAAAAGGGGAAAAGACTCAAGTTATAGCATTTGTAAACATTTAGTATAATTTATAATTGAACTAATATTTTTTGAGTGCCTATCATGTTCAAGTTGCTGTGCCAAGAGTGAAGACATTGCTTAGAGTGTGCCAAGAGTGAAGACATTGTTTAGAGGGTTGAGGAGAAGGTCTCACTCTTGAGATGGTTTACTTTGTTGGGTAGGGGTGGAGAATGATTGGTAATGGATAAAACGATAACCTGAAGATTGGTATTTAAAACAAGTTCTGTGGTGTTTAGAAGAGAAATACATTGAATCTAGTAAGTTAGGAATTAAAGATATTTTATAGAGGAATTGGCATTAGATATGGAAAGATATTTATTTATTAAATATATTTTATTGATTTTTTTACAGAGAGGAAAGGAGAGGGATAGAGAGTTGGAAACCTTGATGAGAGAGAAACATTGATTAGCTGCCTCCTGCACACTCCCCACCGGGTATGTGCCCACAACCAAGGTACATGCCCTTGACCAGAATCGAACCTGGGACCCTTGAGTCCACAGGCCGATGCTCTATCCACTGAGCCAAACCGGTTAGGGCAGATACGGAAAGATTTTTATAGAGATTTATGTTGGAGGTGGGCTTAGGACATTCCAGGTAGGAAATAATGCTTAAAAATAAAATGTTTAACCATCTGCAGATTTAACTTAGCAATACTATTTATTTTCACCCCAAACTTGGATAACTGAGAGCAGCATAATAGATAGACTCTTGTGAGGTTTTAAAACAGCAGTGTGATTCATGATGTCAGTTTGCTTGGACCAGATTAGTAGTTGCCATATTAGTTTTTCCAGTTAATTAAAACAGTTCTCTGTAGTTTCCTGTTTCTTCCACATTTTCATTTGCAAATTGTTTTTGTAAAATTTCAAATCCAAGAATAACTCAAAACTAATTGTCTGGCTGTCAGATGTGAGCAGGAAAGCTTTTGTTTTGCTCTCTGAATGATGTTCTTTGACCAGTGGAAAGTAGGAGTTCAGAGATACAGCATTAATTCACTTGACATAAATCAGTGAAATTCAATCAATTTTACATCGAGGTTAAGAGGCGGATATGGTAGTTAAAGATTAAAGTTAATTGCAAGAATCCTGGGAAAATGGCATGTCTTTTCAACTTAATTTTTTATAAAGGAATGTGCATGCTCATTTAGAAGTTTTTATTAAGTCAGTACATTATCAAGTAGAAAAGTTCAACTATCAAGACTAGATTACATTTTAACATTTTGATATACTTCCTTTTAGTAATTTTGTTGTGTCTATATTGATAAAACATGTATAATCAACATGTATGTACTGACATTTTAAAAAATATATTTTTATTGATTTCAGAGAGGAAGGGAGAGGGAGATAGAAAAATCAATGATGAGAGAGAATCATTGATCGGCTGCCTCGTGCACGCCTCCTACTGGGGATCAAGCCCGTAACCCAGGCATGTGCCCTTGACCGGAATCAAACCTGGGACCCTTCAGTCTGCAGGCTGACACTCTATCCACTGACCAAACCAGCTAGGGCTGTACTGACATTTAATATATGCTGTGTATACGGGATTCCATCATTTTTCTTTACTCTGAAGAACTGATTTTAGGATAAAAAATTTAGTTTTACTTTTTAAAATTAAAGTATAATTAAATTCAAAAGATTGTGCCTGGCTGGCATGGCTCAGTGATTGAGCAGAGGTTTATGAACTAGGAGGTCAGTGTTTTATTTCGGGTTATGTGGGCTCGATCCCCAGAGTGGGTATGCAAAAGGCAACCAATCGATGATTCTCATCATTGATGTTTCTATCTGTCCCTTTCCCTTCCTCTCTGAAGTCAATAAAAATATATTTTAAAAAAGATTGTGTGACTATATTACTAATTCCAGAATATTTTCATCCCCTAGATGGGCTCCTCCTGGGATCCCTCTGCCTGCATCAAATTCCAGAAACTTTCCTTTAAGAATAAGTTAGAACAGTTGTAGGGCTCTTTTTGGGAACTTTTTTTGTCATGTAAATTTGAAGCTCTATACCATACCAGTGAAATAGCTTCACATTACCCCATGGCAACCACCATCCTACTTTCTATTTGTATGAATTTAACTACTTGAGATACCTCATATCACTGAAATCATACAGTATTTGTCTTTTTGTGACTGGCTTAGTTTATCTAAGCCTAATGTCCTCAAGGTTTACCCATGTTATAGCTGGTGATAATTTCCTTCCTTTTCAAGGCTCAGTAGTATTTATCCCACTGTATATATATTCCACATTTACTTAGCTATCTGACATTTGGGGTGCTCTGCCTCTTAGCTACTGGAATAGTGGTGCTATAAACATGGGTGTGTAAATATCTCTTCAAGACCCTGCTTTCAGTTCTTTTGGATATATACCCAGAAGTGGTATCACTGGATCATATGATAGTTCTAGTGTTAATTTTTTGAGGGAACTACCATACTATTCTCCATAGTGGCTGCAGCATTTTACAATCCCACCAACAGTGTACAAAGTTTCCGATGTTTTTTTTTTTTAATTGTGTACTTTATTTTTTATTTCATTTTATTTTTTTTAATTTCTTTGTTGATTAAGGTATTACATATGTGTCCTTATTCCCCCATTACCCCCCCACCCCGAAAAGCTTAACTAAGTTTTAAGCTTACGTATTTTATGTCTACTTACTTTTCTGTAGCTTAAGGCAGTGGCAGCTGTGGTGAAGAGTACATTGTGTTGAGGGACTCCTTGGAAAGAATCATTCTTGGTATTGGGTCTTTGTTAGAATCCTTGGGTTCTGTTCTCTTTTAAAAACTGGTGAATATTTTCTTTGGCTAGTCAGGAACCATATTTTATTCCAGTAACGCTCAGATTATTTCTTCAATTCAGCATGAAGTCTGGGAGCAGAAATAGTCTGCTATTTTTATTACTCTACACATTGAAGAGGTAGAAAAAAGAAGACAAGAATAAACACTGTGTTGGTATCTCTCTATATTTGAGTATCCTATCTAATAAAAGAGTAATATGCAAATTGACTGTCACTCCAAGACACAAGATGGCTGCCCCCATGTGGACACAAGATGGCTACCACAAGATGGCCAGCAGGGGAGGGCAGTTGGGAGGGACCAGGCCAGCAGGGGAGGGCATTTGCTGGGGACCAGGCTTGCAGGGGAGGGCAGTTGGGGGGGGCAGGCCTGCGGGGGAGGGCAGTTTAGGGGTGACCAGGCCAGCAGGGGAGGGCAGTTGGGGGTGACCAGGCCTGCAGGGGAGGACAGTTAGGGGCAACCAGACTGGCAGGGGATGGCAGTTAGGGGTGACCAGGCCAGCAGGGGAGGGCAGTTAGGGGCAATTGAGCCGGCCGGGGAGCAGTTAGGTGTTGATCAGGCTGGCAGGGGAGTGGTTAGGGGGTGATCAGGCTGGCATGCAGAAGCGGTTAGGGGCAGTCAGGCAGAGGCAGGTGAGTGGTTGGGAGCCAGCAGTCCTGGATTGTGAGAGGGATGTCCAACTGCCCATTTAGACCTGGTCCCACTGCCTAAACGGGGGATCAGGCATCCCTCAAGGGGTCCCAGATTGGAGAGGGTGCAGGATGGGCTGAGGGACCAACCCCCCCCCCCGCACAAATTTCGTGCACCGGGCCTCTAGTAATAGTGATAATTACTAATACTGTCATTTTACAAGTAGAGCTTGGAGCTGAACCCTGCTGTGCCTTTTTATTTTACCAGAATCTTGGTAGTTTCTGTGGCTGTCTATTTTAAAGCTTATTCATTTGTTTATTCCTTTTTATTTGTTTTTTTTGCTGATAATACATTTTATTTTTTGCCTTTTTTAATGTTTAAAGAAAAGTATGTTTTTGCTAATTTTGTCAGGTAATTTGGGAGGGAAATTCTGTGATGTCTGCTGTCTGAACTTGGAAGGCCACTTAATTTCCATATACCCAGTTTTGTAAAGAATAATTAATTGAAACCTATTATTGATACCACCTCCTTGGCTCATAAAATTCTTAGGTACATGTATTTAAATTAAAATACTTCATTGAACAGTTTAAAAGAATGAAAGTGATACAATTTATGTCAAGCATCATCTCAAATAATAAAGTACTATATAAAGATAAAAAAAGAGTTGGGTTCAAGACAATAATCATAAGTGTCTATACTTAACAAAACAAATATTTGAGAAATAAATTAATTGCAATGGTTTCTCAAAACAAAATATGTTTGTCCTAAATCAGTGTGTTCTTTGTAATTTTAGATGGTTATATATGGATTTTCTGTCATGAAATTATTTTAAAAAACCCATTTAGTTTCCCAGGAAGGATATGAGGAAAGTAAAGTAATTTTAGGCCCTAGCCGGTTTGGCTTAGTGGATAAAGCATTGGCCTGCAGACTGGAGGGTCCCAGGTTCGATTCGGGTCAAGGGCACATGCCTGGGTTGCAGGCTTGATCCCCAGTGTGGGGCGTGCAGGAGGCAGTCGATCAATGATTCACTCTCATCATTGATGTTTCTATCTCTCTCTCCCTCTCTGAAATAAATAAAAATATAAAAAAAAATAAAGTAATTTTAGGTCAAACCTATTATTAAAAGTTAAAGTTTTATAAAATACTACATTATATTCCTATAATCATTCTTTGGTATCCTTTATCTCTTTTCTGTTAGAGTGCAGAATTTACATTCTTTTCATTTAATGGCTGTGATATGTGGTATCATACTCTTTTTTCCTGTTCCCTTTGATGATAGTTGAGGCACATGGAACCAAGAAAGACCACATGTGTAGTATGGGGATTGTATCTATTATAAGGGTACCATTTATATCTATAAATTTTATGATTAAATTAATTGGTGTATAGCAAAATATAAAGCAATAATGATTTAATAAATTATTTTTAAATGTTCCTGATATTTGGCATTTAAAATTTGTAGTCTTTTTTATCCTAATAGTTGCTTAGTAAATTCAAACATAAAACAAAACATAGCATAGTAATTCAAATATAAAAATATAATGAGCAGATATTATAATATCACTATTTTATACAGAATAAATTCATGATGGGGCTTTTTGGGGTGCTAACAATATTTACTTAATCTGGGTATTATAAATATGTTCATGTGAAATTTTACCAGGTTGTATTTTGATGGTTTATGTACTTTCTGTGTGTCTGTTATATTTCAGTCAAATTAAAGAAATTGTTGTTAAAGAATGAATAAACTTTTCTTTTTTTCTCTTTTAAGGAAATGATTATTGATAAAGTAAATGGACAAGCTGTACCTAGATATTTGATTTACGACATAATTAAATTCAATGTAAGTACCTTTTGTAATTTCTAAATGGATTGTCACTGAGATAACAGATGTTTTTAACAAGTAAGAAGTATTATTGCCTTAGAGTAGGAAAGAAAAATGGTGACACTTTCAAGTTACTCATTTGATTTTTTTTGTCAACACTTGTACATTTTTTCTTTCTCTTACTGCCTAATACTTTGTACATTGGTCTTTAGATTATTTAGTTATTTCAAGTGACTAAAGAAAAACACTTTAACTGTGGTAAAACAAGATAGTTTATTGTAAAATGTTATTAAGTAAACCTAAAAACAAAATATAAAATCTCCTTTTGTGAATAGATATAAAAAAAGTGAAATTATATTTTCTACCCATTTACTACAGTTTTAGACTAGCCAAGAATCAAATTGCCTGTTAATGTTTAATTCAGTGTTGATATTATTTAGACAGTACAAGATGAATTCTGTAAATGAAAGAAATTCTTTCAATAGTGCACATCTGTGAAAAGGTATAATTATTGTTCTAGAAATATATTATTCAGATTGCAAAATCATTTAGTATTCCAAGCAGACTGAAAGCAGTTAAAAATTCTGGAATTAAAAGTGTTAAGTTTTAAGATTTTGAGGATTTATAATAAAAGTTAAAAAACCTTTTTTTTTTGGGGGGGGTGTATATTTTGAATGGCAGTATTAAGATTCAATATTATGTGTATATATTTCATTTGTTGTTGAATTACGTATATTTCAAACTTAGGAACCCCAAGGTCAGAAATCATCAAGTTTTAATCTTGTTCTATTTGTGGCTACTGTATTCCTCAAAAGTAATGCTTTCCAAAATTGACTTACTCTTACCACAGATCTTGGAATGATGTTCATTGGCCCCTAACAAGACAAAGGGTGGGTGTGGCTTTGTTTCTTTGTGAATGGAGGAGTGCTATCTCCTTTGCCTCTTGATATTGAGCTCTGCTTTAAAATGTGTTCAGTGCAGGTTCATCTCTTAGCCTGGGAACTTTGTCTTAGACAGTAGCCTTCTAATTCTTAAAAGAAAAAGAAAGTTTTCGGCATATGTTAAAGTATAGAGAACAATATAAGGAATACTATATACCTACCACTAGGTTTGTTGAAGCTTAACTTTGTCTTTTTTACTCCACTCTCCTTTTAATAAGAAATAAATCATTATATGTATAATATCAGAAGTTTCTTGTGTACACCTCTGTCATCTTATCCTTGACCCTCTTACCCAGAAGCAACAGCTCTTACCCTGAATTTGATGTTTATTATCCCCATGAGTGTTTGTGATACTTTTACTATCAATGTATGTCTATAAAATATATGTGGTATTCTTTTGTAGGATTTCTAGTGTTTCATAAATGTCATAGTACTGTACTGTAGTACACAACATTTGCTCCACATTATTTTGTATAGATTTATATGTGTTAATGCACGTAGGTTTGGTTCATTCACTTTAATTACTCTTAATTATTATATTGTATAAGTGTATGGAATTTATCTTTATTCTTCTTGATTAACATATTGGTTTCCATATTTTGCTGTTAAGTTATTGTATTGAATAGTTTTATATATTTTTTTCTTAATGCACATGTGTCAAAGTTTCTTTAGGACAGTTCTCATTCTTGGGATGTGGTCACTCGGGAAGTGTTTAAAAAGTCCAGTCCCTCATTTCCTACAACATGGAGATTCTAATTAACTTAGCAATTTAATTAAGCTTTATTAGCTGCCTTGCTAAATTTCTTTCAGATGTAGTTGTACCAATTTATCACAGTTGGTATTACATACCTAATTTTTGCCAAATGGTTATGTGTGAAATGATATCTTGTTTTTAATTTGATTTTTTCTAATTACTAATGAAGTAAAGCATATTTTTTCTAATTACTAATGAAGTAAAGCATATTATGTTTGCTTTTGTTTGGATGTTTGTTATTTAATTATAGGTTCAAATGGTCTGTTCTTTTAATTTTTCTATTTGGTTGCCAATCATGCTCTTCACAATGTATAGGAATTAGTTATCTTTTCTGTACTTTAATTCTTTCTTGGATATAAATGTGGCAAAAAGTATCTTTTCCATATTAGTATCCATTGAGCCACAGAAGTTGTTTAAAAAAATTTTTTTTTCAAATATATTTTTTATTGTTGATAGTATTACAAATAGCTCCAATTTCCCCCCCTCACCCACCCCATTCACCTTTCTCCCAATTCCTACCTCTCCCCCCCTCCCCAGGTCTTTACTACCCTATTACCTCTGTCCATGGGCTATTCATATTAGTATATAAATAATAAAAACAATTAGTGAGTATATTAATACTTTAATTCAGAAGTGAAAATTTTGGATCAGTTGTTATTAGATTTATACCGTTTTCCTATACTATTTTATACATTTATAATTTTGAAATAACTGTGTGTTTGTGTGTGTGTGTGTGTATTTAGATATGCTTCCATCATTAGTCAAATTAATTTTCAGAGCTGGCATATGTGGTTGTGCAGGCTCTATATTGGAGAACTCCAAAAGATGTAACTTATATAAACTACTATGTACAAAGTGAAAGTCTTGATAATTATGCTGAATAAATAGTTTTTAGAGTTGAAATTTAAATAACTCTCTCATTTAATTCAGGCACAACCAGTTGGAGATTGTGATTTTAATATTCGTCTTCAGTGTATAGAACGAGAAATAATAAATCCTCGACATGAAAAAATGAAGACTGGGCTCATTGACAAAACACAGGAACCATTTAGTGTCAGAAATAAGCCATTTTTTGACATTTATACTTCAAGAAAGGTAACATTTTAAAAATAACACTTATAATGTAACCTAATTCATCTTGGGAGAGGAATATGAATGATATTTTTCTGCCGAATTATCTTGATTTTTTCTGAAATTTCTTGAGTATTGTACTCTTTTGGATAAACATGAACAGTTAACAGGTCTTCTCATTAGTAAGATTCTCAGTGATGGAAACTTAAACTAGGTTGTTTTCTTGTTTCTCATAATAGTTTTTGATTCATAGCTATTATGGTTCATATTATGTTTTTTAAAAAGCGGTAAGCTATGTAGAGTTATATAAGAGTGAAAATAACTTGTTAGGCCTTTTGAAGTCAGCAGTTTTTAGTACATAGCCTTATTTAAACTAATCAGTTACACATATGTGTCTGTGTATACACACACACACACACACACACACACACACACGGAGAGTTTTCTTTATTTTTGTTGTTTGGATACTAAAATGCATCATATTAAATATTCTGGAACAGTTTTTTTTTTTTTTCCACTTAACAGAGTGGCTTAAAAATATTTCCATGTCAATGGATAGGGATTTACAACATTATTTTTTAGCTGCTGCATAATATTTGACAGTAAAGATGCACCATGAAGTTATTTTTGGGAAGAGGAATGGTTATGATAGAATAATATAGGAAATATAGCAACCTATGCAATTATGTTTTAATTTCCTTTCTAATATAATCTCATAAGTTAGATGATAGAAGTTTTTGTTGTATTTTACCTGCTTCTACTCATGTCCATTCAATTTGGTATTTCTTCTTGAATATAATATTAGCAGTAATTCCAGCATTATTGAGCCTTTTTCTTCTCAATATATAAATATATTATAGAAAAAACAAATATAGAGTTATTCTTTTTTCACTAATATTTTGCATAATGCCTTCTTTTTTTTTTTAATTTTATTTTATTTTTATTGTTTTAAGTATTACAAATAGTAGTACATATGTCTCCTTTTTTTTTTCCCCTTTGATCTCCCCCCGACCTCCCCTAACCCCCAGGACATGCCTTCACCTGCCCACCCTCCCCCCCCACCCCAGTGTCTTATATCCATTGGTTGTGCTTATATGCATGCGTACAAGTCCTTCGGTTGGTCTCTTACAGCCCTCCTCGCCCAACCACCCCTGTCTTCCCAATGTAGTTTGACAGTCTGTTCAATGCTTCTTTGCCTATGTATCTTTTTCCCACCATTTCTTTCCTTTAAAAAGTTTTGCCTTTGCAGACTGGAAATAAACATAAAATAACAAAACAAAAAAATGTTTGAGTCCCAATTTCAATGTCCAACAGTTCCTTATGTGTACATGTCAGCAGTGATATCTGGATGGTGGGCACATGGTGGCAATGCAGGTCCGACCCTCTCTGGTTTGGTCCTAGGTAACCTGCAGCGGTGCACAGCTGCTGACTGCTCCCATGGCAAGGCGTTGTCAGCGTCTTCCATCTCTGGACTGTTTTTGCCTTTTGTCTTCGTGGTTGGAGCACTCCTGTCAATTCCTCTCTGTTGCAGGAATCCATCTGGTCTTGGGGTTGTTTTCTGAAAATATACAAATATATTCTCGACCACAAGTTAATAAAGGAATCTTTTCTATATAATTGATTTGGGATCCTTTTTATTTTTGTTCAAACGATTTTCCTTTGTCTTATTTAGACACCATGTGTGTTTTTAATGGCCGTCTTGCTGTTAGCATTGCAAATGAACCTTAATTTGGTAAAGTAAAAATTTTCTAGATGTAATTTACTTATAGGATATTTTTCCTTACATGATATTGCCCTACTATCCCCCCCCTTTTTTTTTTAATGGAGGTTTTTGTAAATTTTATAATGCAGTCTTGATAACTTTAAATTAAAAAAAAATTTTTTTTTCCCCCCACACATATGACTGCTTTAGGTTCATTGCATATTCAGGAATTTTACCATGAGATGAACTACCAATAGAAATTTTAGTTATTACTTTAAGAATAGCTTTTTGTCCAGTACTTGAATATTCACTTATTTCAATTAGCCTATTTAAATTAATCTGAAAACTCGATTACTATTTTACTGTCAAATTTAATACTCTACCAACAATCTTAGTTTACCCTGTAAATATTAGTGGGAAGGATTATTTGCATTCTTGAGTGGGCCCTGAGCATTCCAAATGCTCAGCTGAATTAGATATAGGGTAACTGCTGTCGGCCAAGTCTCTTGTCTGTTACCTGGGTCCCGATCTGAGCTGGGCCAAGTCTCTGTCTGTCACCTGTATCTCGATGTGAGCTGGGCCGGGTCTCTTTCTGTTGCCTGGGTCCCGATCTGAGCTGGGTGTGGGAAGCGCAAAGCAGCCATGGGGGTAGGAGACCTCCTTTAGAAGGGGGTGAGGGTTCAAGCCCCTGCAATGTTGGGGGGCATAATGCCTTCTTTGCATGGGGCTGTTGGTAGACTTCTTTTTTTTTTTTAATATACTTTATTGATTTTTTTTTTTTTTTTTTTTACAGAGAGGAAGGGAGAGGGATAGAGAGTTAGAAACATTGATCAGCTGCCTCCTGCACAACCCCTACTGGGGATGTAACTTGACTGGAATCGAACCTGGGACCCTTCAGTCTGTAGTCTGATGCTCTATCCACTGAGCCAAACCAGTCAGGGCATGTTGGTAGACTTCTGCTGTCACCTTCTCACAGTTCACTGCTTGCCTTTTGTGCCTCTTTTGGCAGCAGACATATGATAGGGGTGCTTACAAGAGCCTGTACACTTCTGTGCTCTTCCCAATTGGTAGAATAAGGATAATGTTGGCACTTAACGTGGGCCACACCCCTGGTGGAAGTGTGCTAATTGGAGCTATGTACTGTTACGGAAATATTTTCTAAATTATAAATAGAGTGTAAATTTGGGCAGAAGCCAAATTGTTTCAGTTTGCATTTGCTTTTTAAAAACTAATTTGACAGCTTGTGCCATCTTCATTCAAAGTTCAGCATTTAAGAAAATGTGTCTTAGTATAGTTTCATTAGTCAAAATCAGTACTTCTTAGAAATATTTGGCAGTGGATAATTATAAGAATTGTTCTTTAGGGATCTGAAGCAGTTATATTGAACAGCTTTCAATGTAGTTTTTCATTAGAGAACCATTATGCTCTTTCTTTTTTTTCTTTATACTCAGCTTATATAACCTCCTTTTTAAACAATATTATTTTTAAAAAAGAAGTCCTAATATTTAGAATTTTTATTATTAGTCTCATTTTTCCTTTGTTTCAGTTCTTACTGTTATTTCTTTGTTCTCAGTTTCTCTTGAAATTGTTTTTGGTTGTAGAATACAGAAGGAAAGCACCTTTTACAGCAGAGTTGGTCTAAAGGGGAAAACTAGTAACACCAGATATGGGATAGTAGCTATAGTTGACAGATTATTGCTCTAGAGAGTCTTATTTTTATTATGAATTTTTAAAATAAATAATTTTATTTTTATTGTTGAAAGTATTACAGATGTCTCCTCTACCCCCCAGTGATCCCCTTTACCCCGTTCCTGCCCCTTCTCCAGGCCTCCATTGCAGAATCTTATTATTATCTTTGCTAATGGGAATGGTAAATTGTGATGTTATGAATGATAAAGCCTTTGTCAGGGAAGTATATATCATTTTTATGAGGGAAGCCAATTTTTATGTGGTTTTAAACAGTTTATAACTGTGGAAAAATGCATACTTTTTCATAGACATTTCATTTCTGTATACCATCAGCCCCTCACCCAGGCTGGGTAGGCACCCCAGTGGGGACCCCAACTCTGAAGGGAGTGTGAGCCCTCAGCCCCTTACCCAGGCTGGCCACACCCCCATGGCCTGATCCCTGTAAACAGGCAGTCGAACATCCCTCGAGGGTTCCCAGATTGGAGAGGGTGCAGGCTGGGCTGAGGGACACCCCCTCCAAGTGCACAAATTTCGTGCACCGGGCCTCTAGTACATAGTTATAATAAAGCATACAAAATAGTAACAAGAAGCAACTTCTCACATCACAATTTTATTTGAATTTCTAGTTTGAAGGCCAATTAAAAAGAATCATTTTTATTTATTGACTTATTTTATAGCGGAGTAGTATTCCATTGTATAATTGTATCATAGTTTTTTTATCCATTCATGTTCTGATGGGCACTTGGGCTGTTTCCAGATCTTGGCTATTGTAAATAATGCTGCAATGAACACAGGGGTGTATATATTCTTTTGACACTTATATGTGGAATCTGATGAACAAGTTAAACTGACAGACAAAATAGAAACAGAGGCATGGATACATGGAACAGACTGACAGCTACTATTGGTGAGGAGGGTTAGGGGACTGGATGAAAGAAGATGAAGGGATTAAGCAAAAAATCCACATATATTTAACACACAGCACAGACGACAATATGGTGACAGCCAGAGGGAAAGGGAGTGGGGGGTTGGTCAGTGGAGGTAGGGAAAGGGGGAAATGGCGGCGGAAAGAAACTTTGCTTTGGGCAATGAGTGCACCATACAGTGCGCATATGTTTTGTTGAAGCCTGTATGGTTTTATGAACCAATGTCATCCCATTAAATTTAATAAAATGACAACAACAAAAAACAATGGAAAATATGCTATAAGTTATATTAGAAAAGAAGACCAATATGTATATATTAGTTCTATCCATTTCTTTATTCACAAGGATTTTCATTTCTTTCCATATTTTTATAGGTTGCCTTTTTTTTTTTTTTTTGACATGTTCTTAGAATTCCTGGTCTTAGCCTAGGGACTCTGAGGGCACATACGTGTCCACATATACTTTAGGCATATGTGTATACCCTGTGAGAAGAGGAGTGTGACTCAGTAGGCTGAAGTAGGATGGGGCCTTTCTGGGAGAGAATGTAGAGGTAGATGTATTAAAGAGAAATAGTAAGAATTTTAAGTTGCACATAGGAGGTTAATGACCGTACAGCTGATGAAAGCACATATTCTTTAAAGGTATATATAAAAGTCTAGTGAACCATGTAATTATTTGCTACATTACATTGTTGATAAATGCTTACCCTTAAGTACTAGAAATATAATCACTATACCAGAGATATATTTTGCTATTTTATACAGCAAAATGAAGTACTTTATATAGTAGTTTAGATATAAATCTTAGATTCTATTTTTATATGATTTTGAACTATTTCTGTAGTAGCTCAAAATCGATACAGAGAATAAGGGAAATGTTATATGCTTTTTATATTATAGAAAACAAAGTTTATTTCTTAAAGTCTCTTTCCTTATTCCTGGTACTTTATTAGACTGTAAAAGATGTTTAGTTTACAGATAAGTGCCATGTGGTATCTCAGTATGGGTTGTCCTCATCCAGAGATGTTCACTGTCTATTAAAGATCTCATCTGTGGTGGCTAACTGGGTCACTTTACCCATTTACTGACAGGGCGACTATGGCACTATTCTACAATATGACCCGTCTTGAACAACCTCTTGACAATAATGCCCCACAGGGAAGTCATATGCTTTCCTTCTAATGCCTGTGACTTGGAGGATAGTCTAAATTGTGTCAACTATAGAAACACAGTGACAAAAACTCATATTGCAATGAATTCAGGCCAACTGCATAGTCAGTCCCCTACAGCATGGCCCTTACTTGACACTAGGTGCAAGTGTGGGAATCCCCAGGGCCACCTTCACGTCAGACCTGCTGGCTACAAATTCTGCTGTCCACAGTGACTAACAAACAAATTAGGTTTGATAATTTACCAAACAGACTCACAGAACTCAGGAAAGCACTATACTTATTATAGTTTTACTGTAACTGGAGGCCAAAAGAGGAGCCGCATAGGGCAAATCTATGGGGGGCCCAAATGATAAGCTTCTCATTGTCCTGTGCCTGCAGAGTCATGGATGGTGTTACTTACTCCTGGTTAGCATGTATGACGATATTAGAATATTGCCAACCAGGGAAGCTCACGTAAGTATTTGAGATCCAAAGTTTATATTGTGGTTCAGTCACATCCCACCTGCATGGCTGACCTTTAGTTTCCAGCCCCTCCCAGAGGTTTGGCTAGTCTCCAGTTCCTCTGGACATCAGAACTGATATGGCATAATCTAAAGCCCCCATCATAAATCATAAACTCTTTGGCAAGCAAAGGTACTTTCATCAGGCAGGACATTCCAGGGGCTAAAGGTCACCTTCCAGTAGTGGAGGGCATAGGCCAGACCTCTCTTTTGGTAAAGTTACTTCTTCAGTACACACTTACTCAAACAAAGAATTCCCCCCCCCTCCCCCTAACTGGTTTGGCTCAGTGGATAGAGTGTTGGCCTGCGGACTGAAAGGTCCCAGATTTGATTCTGGTCAAGGGCATGTACCTTGGTTGTGGGCACATCCCCAGTAGGAGGTGTGCAGGAGGCAGCTGATCGATGTTTCTCTCTTATCGATGTTTGTAACTTTCTATCCCTCTCCCTTCTTCTCTGTAAAAAATCAATAAAATATATTTTAAAAAAAGATTTTTTTTTTTTAAATCTTCACCTGAGGATGTTTTTTCCATTGATATTTAGAGAGAATGGAAGGGAGTGAGGAGGGGGAGAGAAACATTGATGTGAGAGAGTGAGAGAGACACATTGATTGGTTGCCTCCCTCACACACCCAGAGCCAGGGATCGAACCTGCAACCCAGTTTGATTCCTTTGACTAGGAATCAAACCCGTGACTCTTTGGTCCACAGGGCGATGCTCTAACCACTGAGAAAAACTGGCCAGGGCCAAAGGATGTATTCAATGAAGTAGATTGTTTTGCAATTTACCATATTGTTCTTTGTTTGCAAGTCTTAAAATTATATTTTACAAATAAATGTGATTTCCATTTATGCTCAAATTAAAATATTTAACCTCTTTCTTGGTTTCTTTATCTCTGTAATTTTTGTCTTTTTTCTTGTGACATTCAGACCAGCCACCCTTGTAGTTTAGTTTTATTTTGAATTGCATCACTTACGTGTTTATGGCTAAGTATTCATTCTATTCTTGCATTCCTTCCAAAAATGCTTAGTATTTTTCCAAAGTAGTAGGTCATGTTTTTCTACCCATAAAGGAAATACTCACCTATACTTCTTAACCAGCTGCAATTTGGATAAACGTTTTAGAAAAGATTTAGGAGAGGTTTCCCTGGGGGCGGGGGAGGGGGAAAGAACTTAAAATAAAAACCATGCTAAGGAAATTTGGACTACGTATAGGCAGTGAGGAGCATTCAAGGGTTTTTAGATGTGATTGTAACAAAACGAATTGTTTTAGAGTCAGTTCTAGTAGTAGTGAGAAATAGTTTGAAGAAAGGAGGTTAACTTACAATCAAGGAGACCAGTTAGGAATCTTTTACTGTTGTCCTCACTGGTGATATGAAGGCAATATGGGGTAGTTTGGAGAAAGTTATTAACTATGAATGATGATTTTAGTATTTAAAAAATATCTTACCCCTTTAATACTCTGTATATTAATTAAACCAATAGCTTTTAAACTTCTTATAATTTTTAATGTTTTCATTTTACACAAGTTTTTGGGATATAATATATTCCATGTGTATTCTACCTAATTGATACGTATTAGTTTGTTTTTATTAATCCGGTCATTGTGCTATTCACTTTCTATTTCTTGAAGCACATATTTATTGAAGTGAGAGCTTACTCTGTGCCAGATTACTGTAATAGATGCTGAGGATACAGTGATAATAAGATGTGATTCTTGATCTTAAATAATCCACAGCTCAATTTGGTAGTCAAACAATTAAACAGGAAAATCCTGTGATGGAGGGAAGCATAGGGTGCTATGGGAATATGCCAAAGGAGCATATTTATAACTTAGACTAGGAATGTGAATCCCTGGTTTAGAAGAACAGTTAAGAACATGGACTCTGGAGCCAGAATGATTCTGGGGTTTCACTTCCTTTCTGTGTGACCTATGTTAAGTTATAAACTTCACCTTCAAAATAGGGATAATAGTGGCTCATACTTCTTAACATTGTTATGAGGCTAAAATTAATGTATGTAAAGTGCTTAGAACAGTGCTTGACACATAGTGTAATATGTGTTACCTTTTCCTCCTGTTTGTCTCTTTTTTAAAATGGATACATAATTAGTACTCAGTAAATATTTGAATAAAATGGTGAATGATAGTGAAATTATAATTACTTTTTTATTCTCTCAGAAGCCTTTAAACATCTTTATTAAAAACACTTAGTACAAAATAACTATTTTGTGTGTAGTTAGGTCCATATTAACCAAAAATTGTAAACTGGTAGATCCCAGAAAGTTTAAACTTATATAATATTTAAAAAATACTGAAATTGCTTGTAGATGAGGATGCCCTCTCTAGCTTGTCATAGTTCTCACTCATCCCTATTATCTTATATCCAGTCCTTTTCAGGCCTGGCTGGCACCTGTAAGCATTTAAGTTTGTGACTTCTGAAACTCTGACACTGATTCTTCCAGGATAGAGACTGGTCGATCTCTTTTAAATCTCAAATACTTGGTAGAGTGGCTATCAGTTATTGGCACTAAATGAATGTTTGTTGAATGAATGAATGATACCTCAATTATGAGATTCAAAATAAGACTAACAACCACCAAAAATAATAAATAAACTATATGTTCTAGATAAATTTTGGTTTTAGATTTTTTAACTTGTCAAGAGGGTTTCCCAGAATTATTATGCTTAATTTTAATTTCAGTGATATGGGTTAATGAAAGAGCCAATGATAATATTCCAGAGGCTATTTATATTTTGAATAGCTAATTTTAATGTTATAGTTGTTTAAGCATTATTGGTAAATTCAGTAATAGAAATCAAATTATTGTTTTAAAAAGAAGATAATGATATTGACTTTTTATTGAGGAGAAAGGATGAGTTTTGTAGAATGATTTTGTACTGATTAGAGGAATATTGAGTGTACAGAAGCACTGGATAATCTTAGCCTAAGCCAGAAGTTAGACTTTGGGAATGAAAAAAGGATAAAGAGTAATCTAGGTGAATGGAAATTTCCATTTTGGAGGGATTGGTAAAACTAAATTTTGAATTTTAGGGGAGTCATGAAAGCACACAAAAAATCAACAGATATAAGCTACTATATTGAGTGTTCTCAGGCAGTCAGTTGAGGCTATGTGGAAATATTTGCTCAGAAAACATCTGAGGTGAGTAGACTAGTCCATAACAGAAAGGTAGAGATATTCTTTCCTCATTTAAGAAGAATATTTTTCTATACTGTAATGAATTGATGTTGCTAGTACCCATCCCCAATTATATTGCAGATTCATTTTCTTCTTTATTTGTAGTCTTAAGCTATCAGTTTTGGTTATTTCTAAAAGGTTCCTTTCTATGCTTTGTAACTTTACAGTTTCTGTTTTGTTTCTAATGTTTCTAATTTCAAGTCCTTTTGCATTATCTTTCTCTGCTTATGCACTTAAAATAATTTGGTTTCCAATTACTTTCTGATTTATAGATATATAAAGTGTCAGTTCTAGTCAATCACCTGATATAACCTAATGGAAAGTTACATGCCTTCTGTAGGCTGCATGATGGTATTCAAGTGATGCTATTGTATTCATAGATACGCAAATTTTATAGGTAAAGCTTTATAAAATACTATCATGCTTTATTAATAACTAGAGGCCCGATGCACGAAATTCATGCATGAGTAGGCTTTCCCTCCCCCAGCTGCTGGTACCGGCTTCCCTCTGGCACCTGGGACCTGGGCTTTTCTCTGGCCGCCGGCAGGCACTCGGGACCTGGGCTTCCCTCAGCCCTGGCTTTGTCTGGAAGGACGTCGGGTCTAATTAGCATATTACACTTTTATTATGGACTAGAGGCCCAGTGCACAAAATTCGTGCATGGGGGTGGGGGGGGGCCTCCCTCAGCCTGGCCTGCATCCTCTCCAATCTGGGACCCCTGCGGGATAGGGCCTAAACCAGCAGTCGGATATCCCTCTCACAGTCCGGGACCACTGGCTCCTAACTGCTCGCCTGCCTGCCTGATCGTCCCAAACTGTCTCTGCTTGCTGGCCTGATTGCCCCGTAACTGGTCCCCTGCCAGCCTGGTCACCCCCTAACTGGTTACCTGTCAGCCTGGTTGCCCCATAACTGCCTCCCTGCCAGCCTGTCTGATCACCCCTAACCACTCTACCTGCCTGTCTGATTGCCCCTAACTGCCTCTGCTTGCTGGCCTAATCGCCCCCTAAATGCCTAAATGCCCTCCCCTGCCGGCCTGGTTGGCCCCTAAATGTCTGGAAAGAAGTTGGATGTCCGGAAGATGTCTGGTCGACCAGGTCTAATTAGCATTTTATCCTTTTATTACTATAGATGATTTGATAATATTATGTCTACTATCTTAAATTATATTTAACTATCTTCTAATTTTATTTGGGGGAAAATCATCAAGAAAATTATAATTCTAAATAATACCCTAGGATTTTTAGAATAATTCACCCATATTCCACTTTAAAAGCTTCTCCTAAGTTTTACAGTTAAATATTTTTAAAATAAGGTATTTGTTGTTGTTTTTAGAAGTGTCTAAAAAAATTTTTGGTTAATTTAAATAGAACTGTGTTTCTGAAGAAAAATTAAGAGGGAGAAATGGCTAATTATGTCTTTGCATTTAATGTCTGTACTGTTAAATTAAAATTAAGGTATTATTTAGGCATATGTAGGCTTATATTATCATTGGGTCCTCAGTATCCAACTGCTACCTGGGTTTCTAGCACAAATACACAGTCCAAAGATATCTACCCTAATCAATACTGAATGTGATTTTATTATTATTGTGATGTTACCACAACAAATTATCTAAGAAAACCTTACTACATCTTACATAAGAATACCAGTGCAATTCATAAATTATTTTTACTTAATATATAGAAGAGGCAAAACACAGAGTAGCTTAAAAATATAGGACAGTATGTTTTGGAATATCTTATGTTAGAGACAAAAAATACCAAAGTGAGTTTTAACATTATTTGGTATTTAAATTATTGAAATAAAATCTGACCTTTCAAGCCATGGTATTTAAACGAAGTCTTTACTCTTTTTGGCTCCTTAGTAACTGCTTCTTCCTTTGAGACTGTGCCTGATTTAAAACTCTTTTCTCAAGGGCTGCCCATCATCCTTGTTTAATACAACTTCCCTATGTTTGGTTTGACCTACTTATAACCCTGGCTTCTCCATTTCTTGGAAATTTTTGATTCAATGACTTTATTCTGATTTAGTCATTTTGACATTGTCAACTTATCCCTGGCTATATTCCTACTTTAAAGTTTTAAGTTAGACATACTGCTTTCTTTTTTTAAAGACTCAATATTTATTTGTTTTTAATGATTTCAGAGAGGGAGGAAGGAAAGGCGGGAAGGGAGGGAGGGATGGAGGGACGGAGGGAAGGAGGGGGGGGAGGAGAGCGAGAGCGATGGGGATCGAGCCCGCAAGCTGGGGATGTGCCCTTGACCAGAATCAAACCCGGGACCCTTTAGTCTACAGGCCGATCCTCTGTCCACTGAGCCAAACTGGCTAGGGCGATACTGCTTTCTAACCACAACTTCCGTCTTTTAAAACTGGTGAGACATCTCATCAATACATTTCAACTTCTCTGCCATCCAGTGAGTCATGAACCTCTTCAGCAGTGTCTGAGTCTTAGCCTTAGGGAAAGTAGTCCTCTTTATTGGTTATGCAATCTCAGCCCAAGTGGCTCCTTCTTATATCTGTGATCCTAAATAGTCTAGAGTTTTCCTTAGGTTCTTAGGGTGAAAACTAATATTGATTTGTGGCCTTTCTTCTTTTCTCAGTGCAATGAATATTAAATGCAATTAAATAACGTAAGCACACTTTACTAGTAGCTCCATCTCTCAAATCTCATTTTACTGTATTTTCATTTGGTATGAAATACTTAAAATTTTTACTTTTGATTTTTTCTCTTTTATTTGTGGGTTATTAAGAAATTTGTTATTAAGTTTCCAAACATTGGAGAGCTTTCCAGATATCTTTCTCTTACTGATATAAGACATTCTTTGTATTACTTTGACCTACCTATAAATGTGTTGTATGCACTTGGGGGAAAAAGTGTTTCTCCTGTTGTTGAGTAGAATGTGTTACAATTTTCAATTAGGTTTGCTTGTTTCAGTGTTCAGATTTTTACTGGTTTTCTGTCTGTGTTCTGTAAGTTTTTTTCAAGACATCTTTATGCCTGCTTTTTGACTTTCAGTGTTGTATCTTTTCCCTTTTTTTTATTTCAGTTGGAAAAAGTGCTACACATTTTTTTTCTTCAAGTTCATTGATTTCTTTTCACTTTGTTATATTCAGTCAGCTGATAATCCATTACTTATCATTTTCTTTTCATTTTTTATTTTTTTAAATTCTCACCTGAAGATATTTCCCCCCCATTGATTTTTAGAGGGAGTGGAAGGGAAGGGGAGAGACACAGGGAGAGAAACATCCATGTGAAAGAGACACACTGGTTGCCTCCTGCATGCGCCCCTACCACGGTGGGGATGGAGCTTGCAGCTGAGGTACAAGAATCGAACCCAAGACCCTTCAGTCCGTGGACCACTGCTCAAAACACTGAGGCTCTAGGGCTCATTTTCATTGATTAGCATTTTTTCCCTGATACTGTGTTTTATTTCTTGCATTTCCATTTGTCTCTTTTTTATAGTTTTTATTTTTATCTCTGCTGAAGGTCCATATTTGTTCAGACATGTTTTTCACCCTTTTCTTTAAAATGTTAGGGTTGTTTTAAAGTCTATTTGATAATTCTAAAATATGGGCCATCCCTATGTCTTGTTCTAGCGACTGTCTTATCTATTAAATGTAGTTTTTTTTTCTTATTTTTTTTTTTTTTTGTGTGTGTGTGGCACATTTTTGGATGCTGGACATTCATTATTTTTCTGTCTGAACACTAGAAACTGAGGTAAATACCTTTGTGCTTAGTGTGGACATACCTCTTCTTTCAGTTTAATAGGCCTCATTTTGGGGAGTGGAGTTAGTGGTTGAATCAGTGTGTTCTGTATTTGAGATGGGTTTATATTGCTATAGTTATCTTCAGTGTTCAACAACTTTACATTTCTTCAGTAGATGACTGCTGTTAACAATGGGTATAAAGTGGTTTTGCCCATTTTTCCTGCTTCACTTTTAGCTTTCAGTAGACTTTGCTTGCTTATACCACATAGTGGTCTGTTTTTTGCTCTTGTGCTCTCCCTCATCTATAAACAACTGTTTCTTGTCACTCAGTGCCTGACTTGTGGGAACCACAGTTTTCTTAGTTTTCCTCTTAAAGTCTTAGTATTAATAGCAGTATTTAGACCTTGAGCCCCTAGTCTCAGGGATGGATTTTTCCTCAGTGAGCCTGACCTCTCTCTCTCCCTATTGGAGGCTTAACTTTGCCTCTCATAGGCAGGATGTTTTGGCAGGAGTAGGTTTTTTTGCTTTTTATGAATGTAACTAGAGGCCCGGTGCACAAAATCCGTGCACTGGGGAGAGGGTCCCCCCTCAGCCCAGCCTGCACCCTCTCCAATCTGGGACCTTTGGGGTATGTCTGATTGCCAGCAGTTGGACATCCCTCTTACAATCCAGGACTGCTGGCTCCTAACCACTTGCCTGCCTGCCTGCCTTCCTGATCGCCCCTAACCTGCTTCTGCCTGTCAGCCGATTCACCTCCTAACCACTCCCCTGCTGGCCCGATTGCCCCCAACTGCCCTCCCCTGAAGGCCTGGTCGCCCCCAACTGCCCTCCTCTTAAAGCCTGGTTGCCCCCAACTGCCTTTCCCTGTCAGCCATCTTGTGATGACGTGGGGGTGGCCATCTTGTGACAGTGTGGGGGCGGCCATATTGTGGTAACCATTTTGTGATGATGTGGGGGTGGCCATCTTGTGACAACATGGGGGCGGCCATCTTGTGAGGGCGTGAGGGTCAATTTGCATATTACCCCTTTATTATATAGGATATCCTTGGCCCAAGGCTGTTTTTGGCTGCTATGTATCTAGGTGACTTTATTCTTAGATAACATTGTGTCATTTAGTCTTGCCAACTCTATATTTTATACTGTTACTTTATTACATACTTTATGTTTAGGGATGGTCCAGTGTATGAAGTTGAGAAGTTTGGTCTAAGAATGGAAAAGCTGTTTACTTGCTATAAATGATGTACCTACAATAAAAGGAGAACAAGTTCTTTAACCTTTTAAAAGTGTTTTTTACAAAGATGATTGTGATATTTGGTTTTTATTACATCACTAGTGGCCCGGTACATGAAATTCGTGCACATTAAAAGGGGATTAATTAGAGGAAATACTTTAATATTGCTATTTTCCCTTTCTCTATAATAGAAGTGTCAGAGATGAAAGATAATTAGTAAAATGTATATGAAAATCTTCCTCCTGTCAGAGTCTGGTGCGCGCTGCGGGACCCAGAGTCAAGTCCCCGCTCACCTGTGGCACCTCAAAATCACGCAAGACCCAGACCCAGCTGGCCTCACCCCCATTCAGGGAGATCCAGACCCGGCCGGCCCCACCTTTGTCAAGCCCCGCTGGGTGGGGGGCGCAGCCTCAGGTCCCATGGCCTGGCGCCTTGGTGGGGGTGGTGTATCCTGAGGTCCCCTGGCCAGGGGTGGGGGGAGCAGCCTGAGGTCAAACGGCCCAGCACCAGGGTGGGGGGTGCACCTTGAGGTCAAGCCCCGCCGGATGGGGGGGGCATGGCCTCAGTTCCGCTGGCCTGGCGCCAGGGTAGGGGACGTGGCCTGAGGTCCCCCGGCTCAGTGCTGAGGCGGAGGGCGAGGCCTCAGGTCCTCTGCCCCGGCCCAGCGCTATGCAACCTCAGGTGCCTGCTGATTGCTTGTTAAGGCTCCTTATGGGAATTCAGTCTCCACTGTGGGTGCAGCCATCTTGTGTTAAGGAAATTCCTCTGCTCTGGGCGCAGCCATCTTGTGTTACAGAAACCCCCCTCTGCTGTGGGCACTGCCATCTTTTGTGATGGTGTGATGGTCAATTTTCATATTCCCTCTTTATTAGATAGGCTTCCTCAGCAGGACTATCCTATGAATTTAGCAAGTTACTTTTCTTACATAATGGGGTACATGAAGTATCAAGTTATATATATTTTTCTTATTTGAACTTTTATTTGTCATTCATGGATATTTGAAAATCACTGAAATAGAACATAAAGGTCTTATATATATACCTATACTTCTAAATATGAGCATAGGTTTCAAAAATACTTTTTCTCCAGGATGAGTAGATAACATATATGAAACAAAGCTTTTAGTTTAGTATAACATTGCCTTCCAAAGTTATAGCAAGACTGTCAGCTGATATTTTTTGACATTTTGATGGTTGGAGTTTATTTGCACCTCTTGAAAGAAATTTATAAGAAATCAGTGCTTTGAATCCATATTGAATTTTTAGTTAGATAGAGTTCCTCCTCAGATGCCTTGGTCATTTAAACCTTTGAGTAAATTGGAGATCAGTGTATGAATCTCAGATTAGTCCTGAAATTTTTGCCTATTTGGCTAAATTCTTGACAATATGGTTCTAAGAGAACCAGTTGGCAAACTCCCCACTTCCATAGTGTTATACTGAGAGGAAAGAACAAAACAAAAGAGGAAATATCAAGAGTTGTATACATATTTTTTAAGTTGAGGCAAAATATACATAGCATAAAACGGACCATTTTAACAGATTTTAAGCATACATTTCAGTGGCATTAAATATATTTACATTGTCGTGTAACCATTACTGTCATCCACCTCCTGGTCACTTTTCACCTTTCTAAACTGAAACTCTGTATCCGGTAAACACTAACTCCTCATTCACCCTCAACCCAGCCTCTCTAATTTCTGTCCCTATGAATTTGACCAACGAGCATTACAGTTTTAAGGAAATGTAGATAGATATTCAAACTCTAATTGATCTTTAAGCAGTTAGGAACTAGGATCACTATAATTTTGCTCACTGCCCCCAGTTTAGAGAAATTACAGATTTTGAAGGAAGTAATGGCAGAGAAGGTAAAGGTCGCAATTGGGGAGGAGAAACACAAATCTTGTTGCATGTGAAATACACTTTAAATTTCGGTTGTCACTTTTGGAATGTAAATCTCCCTATAAGTGAATGTAGTGGTTTTAAGAGGATGTGATTATGATAAAAGATTGTGATTGGATAACCCACAACATAATCCTAAAATTTGGAGACATATATGTGAATCCCAGAACTGTCCTCTTCTGGCTCTGTGAAAGTATATTTTGTTCTCTTCCCTGAATTGCAGAAATCAATATTAGGACTTCTGGCCATGATACACATGTTCAGTTCTTCAAAATAATAAAAATCCATGAAAAGAAACTATTTAAAACTACTTGCTCAGAACTAATTAGAGAGCACTGGGTCTTATAACTCTGCTCTTTAGCAGATAAGGCTTTGAGAAAACTGCCATTTGTATTTTGTACTGTGCATCCCTTGTACTGCAGTTTTTTGCTTGAAAAAATATAGAAAAGACGAAAAAAGAAAAGAAACAGTAAGACAAAAAAGTAAGGCTAAATTTTTTTCTGCTTGAGGGTTTTGGAAAAACACAGGTGATGTATTTTCG
Source organism: Corynorhinus townsendii (assembly GCA_026230045.1). NCBI lineage: Eukaryota > Metazoa > Chordata > Mammalia > Chiroptera > Vespertilionidae > Corynorhinus > Corynorhinus townsendii. The sequence continues at coordinate 54,533,468 of JAPDVU010000004.1, forward strand.
GATTGTGTTTCCCATGTCTGAGTTAGCCGTGGTTACAGATTCTCAGGTGATTCTCCCACCCACTCCGTCCCCAAGCAAGTTTCTCTGCTGTCTCCTTTGTTTTGTATGTTTATTTTTTATTCCCTTTATTTATTACTTCCCAGAGTTTCTCCTTTTATTTTGTCAGTGAGACCAATGCTTTAAATCCACATTGAATTTTCCATACTAAAATTCTTTTCATCCTGACTCAGCAGTGCATTTAAAAATGTTTTAAATATTTTATCCATCATTTTGGTTGTTGTAGTTAGGACTATTATTCAAGATATCTAGCCTGCCATAGAATGGAAATCTTCACATGTTAAAAAAAAACCTTATAATGTATTAACCTATATTCCTCTGGACCACCCCTCTATCCCATTTTGCATTTCAGTTCTTAAAACTTAAGAAAAATTTTTATAAAGTTTACAGAAATTTGAAATACCTTTAAAGTGATTATTGTATTGATTATTATATTTCTGAAAATACATTTATTTATTTTATAGCTACTTGAAGGAAATTTTGCAAAAGAAGTTAGCCATGAAATGGATGGACTTATTTTTCAGCCTACTGGAGTAAGTTCATTTGTGTGTGGGGGGTGGTGGTGGTAATGGTGGTGGTGGTGGTATGGTATATATGTATGTACATGTACATATATGCATGTATCTATAAAGTACATTTTTCTCAGACACATTTACTTAGTATTAATTATTCCTGTAATCACTGTTTTTCCTTAAAACAAACTGTTATAAAAGATTTCATTTTAAAAGATTTCATTTATACTGGATATATAAAATAGTGAAATGAATAGTTTTTTGCTTTTTCACTCAGTATAAGAAATAAACATAGCTGGTTATTATTTTTCAAGAAAGTCTTTAATATAATAATCTTATAAAATGAATGATAATTTGTTTCTTCACTATAAATTTACAATAATATTATATAAATGTTTATTTCTTACTGTAGGCCTGTATACCTTTAAGTATTAATATTTCTAAAACTTAATTTTGCTATAGATGAATAAAATTCGAAGAGTTATCTCTACTTGAAGAAAAAATAATTCTTTGAATATTTATTCTGTGTCAAATTTCTGAAACTCATTAAAGGACTTACCAACTTAGTAGTCAAATCATATATTTGGATTAAGTTTTGTTTTACACTGTGGCAGGGTTTCTTAATCTCAGCACTATTGATTGATGTTTTTGACAAGATAATTCTTTGTGTGGGGAGCTGTCCTGTGCATGATAGGATATTTATCAGCATGTCCTTGGTTTGTTCTTACCAGATGCCAGTATTACCTCTCCTTTCCATCCTTCTAAGTTGTGACAACCAAAAATAATCCATTCACTGTCCATTTTCCTCTGGAGAACAAAATTGCCTTCACTTGAGAATCTGTGCTCTATAGGGAGTGTTTCTCAAATGTGACCTGTGGCCAGGAGCATTTGCACCACACAGAAAGTTGTTAGCAATGTCACTCACCCCAGATGTACTGATTAGAAACTCTGGGAATGCAGTCCAGCACTTTGTGCTTTAACAAGCTCTCCAAGTGACTAAGGCATGTTCAAGTGTGAGAACCACTACTTTACAGGAAATGGTTATATTTCATGTGCTGCCCCTCAGCATATGTTGCATTTAACATTTTTCATTTCGTTTATTGTTGATAGTATTACAAATGTCCCCCATTCTTCCCCCCTTTGGCTCCCTCTACCCAGTCCCCATCCCCCCCCAAGTCTTCGCTGTACTATTATCTGTGTCCATGGGCTATGCATTTATGCACATACGTTTTTTGGAAATCTGTCAGTCTGTTCCATGAATCCATTCCTCTGGACCCATTTTGTTTGTCAGTTTATTTTGTTCATTAGAGTCCACATATAAGTGAGGTCATGTGATATTTGCAATCACTAATAGCCGCCCTTGCCAAAACAGATAGAGGGGGGAAATCTTCTGTGGTCTAATGAGGAGGAGATGGAGAAGAGTTAGACGCTGGGGACAGAAATTGTAGAAAATGCTATCTTAGGAAATATGGACATTAGATCTTTTAAGTTGCAGTATTTTCTAGGCCTAATCTCCATTGGAAAGATTTAAAGTCTAAATATAACAGTAACTACAGTAATTTTCATCCTGTTAAACTCATGGTTCAGACCCATGCATATGTGAGATTGTGGTGGTATGTAAGAGAAGTGGCCTGACAGGTGAGTCTCTGTGATGTCTAGTATAGTCAGTTGATTTATTAGTCTATTCCCATTCTAGCAACCACACTTGTTATTACAATGATTTTGTAAGTGATATCTGTTAAGGCAAGATTCTCTGCTCTTTGCCAGGATTTTCTTAAATATTTGTGAATATTTGGTTTAACATATAAGGCTTAGAATCAGCTTGTCATATTACCCAAAAATTCTGTTGGGCATTTATTTGGAATTGATTTGAATTTAGATTAATTTGGAGAAAATAGATGTTTTTACAGTGTTAAATTATGGTGTAGCTCTTTTCAGGTCTTTTTCTGCTCCATAATTGAGTTTAAAATTTTAATTATTGTTAATCCAATTTCTAAATATTTAATATTTTCCATTTTTATAGTAAACAGTGACTTTAAAAAAATTTGCTACTTTTAGTGTGCTGTCATACTGTTGATTATTTTATTGGTTCACAACCTTGCTGAACATTGTTAGTTCTAATAATCGTCTAATTTTATATATTGGCCAGGACCTCTACTACTGGTTTAAACAGTAACACTCATTGGATGGAGGAAAGGGAGACATTTATCCTTTATTTTCAATCTCAAAGGGAATGTGGCTAAATTTTCTCCATTAAGTATGTTTTTGATAGATTTCTATTAGATATCTTTAAACATGTTAAGAAATTTTTGTTTTTACAAAGGTTTGTTTTTTGTTTTTTCAATGAGAGGTAGATTTTGGGAGTTAACAAATGCCTTTCTGTTACCTGTTATCTATGCTTTTCTGTTGAGAGTATCATGCCATTTTTCCTTTTTATGACATTCATGTAATAAGTTACATAATTTCCTCATGTTGATCCATTCTTGCATTCTGGGATAAATGCTACTTGATCATGATATATATAATTTTTAATACACCTTTGGATTTAATAGTTTTTTGAGAATTTTTGCTACTGTATTTCTTACAGTTCTCTCTCTCTCTTAATATATTCAAAATAAAAGAGGTATTATTATGGAAAAAATTATATAGGCTCCAAGTAACATTCATGTAATAATACATGGCCATGATATTAAAAGTCAATTAAAATATCATGGCTTATACTGAAAAATAGAGTAGTCTCTCCTCCTACCCTTCTCTACACACAAAGTGCACTCCTAGGAGGTCATCATTTGTTTGTTGTTTTAGTGGCTTTTTTTCTTCTGTTATTTGCAAAACCTATTTATGCTGTTCTTTCTTGGTTTTTCATTTTGCACATGATCTGCTTACTTTCTACTAGAACAGGATTGAGTTTTCTAACTCTACCAACACTCCCTCACCCCTCCTCCTCTGTATTATATAATTACTACCTGGTGCTTGGGGGGGCGGGGAATCCCTCAGCCCGGCTTGCACCCTCTCCAATCCGGGACCCCTTGGGGGATGTCCGACTGTCTCTCACAATTGAGGACTGCTGGCTCCTAGCTGCTTGCCTACCTGCCTGCCTGATGGCCCCAACCCCTCTGCCTGCCTGCCTGATTGCCCCTAACTGCTCCCCTTACCAGCCTGATTGCCCCTAACTGCTTCCCTGCTGGCCTGATCGCCCCTAACCGCCTCTGCCTTGCCCTGCACCTGGGACCCAGGATTCCCTCCTCCAGCTGGTTGCAGGCACCTGGAACCTGGGCTTCTCTCCCTCTGGCCAGCTGCAGGCACCCAGGACCTGGGTCGGCTTTGCCCAGGCCAGCTGCAGCTGCAGAGGACTATGGGCGGGTGGCTTTGCCTGGGCTGCAACAGCTGGCTCCCAGGACCATGGGGTGCAGCTTGTCCCTTTCCCAGGCCGCAGGCGCAGCCACTGGTGCCTGGGATCGCGGGGCAGTTGGCTTGTTCCTTTCCTGGGCCGCAGCCCCAGCTGCTGGTGCCCGGGACCATGGGGTGTGCAGCTTGTCCCTCTCCTGGGCCGCAGCCTGGCTGGTCCCAATCCTCTCTCCCCAGTGTTGAGTGTCTGAGCTGTTAGGGCGTGATGGCGTGATGGCATGATGACTATTTGCATATTAGCTCTTTATTATATAGGATAACTATAGCACATGTTTGGTTAAATGAATATTCAGTATTTGTATTTCTATGGTAACATAAATATTGTTCACATCTGAGTCAACTAGTATATTTTTCTTTCTTAGAAAACTTTTCTTGCCTAGAGTTAGGAATTGCTTAATTGTTATGATTTTTACTGCTTCTTTCCTTAAACTCTGTAAAACAACTATTAAATTTTTATTACCTGATAAATGGTAATATATCCAGTCCAGTTTTTACTTGAAGGCATTCCTTTTGAAGCCCTCACTTTGTTTCCCCCTTCTAAATCACAGCACATTGCAATATTGCAGAGATCCCTTTGTACTTCTTAGGTTTTTCCCTGAGATTTTTAACTTATGCTATGTCCTGATTCCAGAAAGGTGAAATTCTAGGCCAGCTTGGTCAAAGTGATTTCTAGCTTCATATACACTTTTGTCCTTCCCATGACAGTCTAGGTCCTGGTCACCAATCCATATATTTTCTTTCCCTGACATGGAGTTACCTGAGTTCTCTGATGCCAGCTGATCTCATTATGAGGCCTCCTGACCAAGAGAGATGTAACATTGTGACTGAAAAGAGCAACATTTTGGGCCCTAATGAGCTCTAGGATTTCTGTGCATACTCAGTCTTCCCTGAACTCTATTCCACAGGACTTATGGAGGGGTGGTTTGCTTTTTTTTTTTATTACATATATTAGTACATATATCTCCTTTTTTTCCCCATTGACCTCCACCCAGCCTCCCTTACCCCCTGTCGCATGCCCTCATCCCACCCCCTCAGTGTCTGTGTCCGTTGGTGTGCTTATATGCATGCATACAAGTCCTTTGGTTGATCTATTTCCCTCCCTCCCCAACACTCCCCAGCCTTCCCGCTGTAATTTGATAGTCTGTTAAGTGCTTTACTGCCTCTGTATCTATCTTTTTATTCATCAGGTTATAATGTTCTTTATTTTCCATAAATGAGTGAGATCATGTGGTATTTTTCTTTCATTGCCTGGCTTATTTCACTTAATATAATGCTCTCCAGGTCCATCCATGCTGCTGCAAATGGTAAGAATTCCTTCTTTTTTTATAGCAGCATAGTATTCCATTGTGTAGCGGTACTATAGTTTTCTAATCCACTCATCTGCTGATGGGCATTTAGGCTGTTTCCAAATCTTAGCTATGGTGAGTTGTGCTGCTATGAACATAGGGTTGCATATATCCTTTCTGATTGGTATTTCTAGTTTCTTGGGATATAATCCTAGGAGTGGGATTACTGGGTCAAATGGGAGCTCCATACAGTTCTCCACAGTGGCTGCACCAGTCTGCATTCGCACCATCAGTGCACGAGGGTTCCTTTTTCTCCGCATCCTCGCCAGCACTTGTCATTTGTTGATTTGTTGATGGTTGCCATTCTGACAGGTGTGAGATGGTAGTAGTTTGCTTTTATGATGCCAAAAATTAATGTTATTTTCTGTCTGGTAGTTACTAAATAGTCTTGGGGATGTAAAATACAGCATAGGAAATATAGTCAATAATATTGTAATAGTATTGAAATATAGTCAGTAATATTGTAATAGGCATTTGGGTACTGGAAATATCAGGGAAACATTTTGTAAAGTATATGAGTATCTAACCACTGTGCTGTACATCTGAAACTAATACAAATAATATTAACTGTAAAAAGAAAAAGGTCTCCTTCAAGAGGCCTTGCTGTTTCTTAAACTCTCTCTATATAAAACTCTAATATGCAAATTGGCCAAATGGCAGAACAACCAAACAACTGGTCACTATGATGTGCGCTGACCACCAGGGGGCACGTGGAACATGGTGGGCATCAGCCATGGTGGGATGGTGGAGCAGGTGAGCAGGGGTGCCAAACCAAGGCAGGGAGCCGGTCGCTGTCACTGGTGGTTACTGAAAATTCTTTGCTCCCATGTGTTACAGTTCTGCTGGGTACTTGCACCTGCTGCTGGCACCAGCTCTGCTCACACCTGCTGCTGGTGCTAGAGTCACTGCTTGCACCTGCTGGTGGCACCTGGCACCGGCCCCGATCACTCGGCGGCGTTAGTGGGTGCGATCGGCAGCTGCCGGCCCTGATTGCCCCTCAGGACTTCTCCGCCTCCCCCTGCTCCTGAGGGGCTATTGGGGCTGGCAGCTGGCTTTTGCACCCGCTGCTGGCGATGGCCCTGTTTGCACCCGCTGCCAGCGCCAGAGCCGCTGCTTGCACCCACTGTGGGTGCCACCGCTGCTCGCATGTGTAGCCAGTGCTGGAGCCGCCGCTCATATCCACTGCCGGTGCCCAGCGCTGTTCCCAATCTCTCAGCACCATCAGCGTGGTGGTCAGTGCCGCTCCCACAGAGGGAGCACTGCTCAGCCAGAAGCCAGGCTCACAGGTGGCGAGTGCAGCTGTGGTGACAGGAGCTTCTCCTGCCTCTGTAGCAGCACTAAAGATGTCCGACTACTGGCTCCTGGGGGCGTAGGCCTAAGCCGTTAGTCGGACATCTCCCGAGGGCTCCTGGACTGCAAGAGGGCACAGGCTGGGCTGAGGGACCCCCCTCCTGAGTGCATGAATTTCGTACTAGGTAATGTAGTTACCACCTTACTGAGTACCTGTTGTTATGTTCTTATCTTATAAAAACTACTTAGAGGCCTGTGCACAAAATTTGTGCATAGCAGTGGGGGGATGTTCCTCAGCCCAGCCTGCACCCTCTCCAATCTGGGACCCCTCAAGGGATGTTCGACTGCCTGTTTAGGCCCGATCCCACAATCCAGAACTGCTGGCTCCCAACTGCTCTCCTACTTGCCTTCCTGATTGCCCCTAATCGCTTCTGCCTGCCAGCCTAATCACCCCTTAACCACTCCCCTGCCAGCCTGATTGATGCCTAACTGCTCCCCTGCCAGCCTGTTTGCCCCTAACTGCCCTCCCCTGCAGGCCTGCTACCCTCCAACTGCTCTCCGCTGCAGGCCTGGGTCCCCCCCAACTGCCCTTCCCTGCAGGCCCGGTCGCCCCCAAGTCCCCTCCTCTGCCAGCCTGGTCACCCCTAACTGCCCTCCCCTGCAGGCTTGATCGCCCCCAACTGCCCTCCCGTGTAGGCCTGGTCCTTCCCAACTGCCCTCCCCTGCTGGGCTGATCGCCCACAACTGCCCTCCCTTGCAGGCCTGATTCCTCCCAACTGCCCTCCCCTGCTGGCCATCTTGTGGTGGCCATCTTGTGTCCACATGGGGGCAGCCATCTTGTGTGTTGGAGTGATGGTCAATTTGCATATTACTCTTTTTATTAGATAGGATTTTACCAGTGTAAGCAAATATCTTTTAAATTCATAGCTATTTTATTCTTGTTGCATATACAGATTCATATTCTAATTTATGCTAGATCTTTAAAAATTTTTTTCAATGACTTTAAATTCCCACAAGTGTCCAAAATGCAAGCACCCATTTTTCATGAAACAATAACATGAGCTTTGCTACTTATATGTCCTCCTCAGAGACATCCCAGTGGGTTAGAAGTGGTCTCTGGTTGAGATAAGCCACTTGTTTCTCCAGTTCTTCATCTGTAAAATGTACAGATTATAACAGTTTAGCTCTGAAATTCTGTGATCATCATATGATAATTAATATATTGAATATAAAGCAATACTTAAGAATTCCTTCTTCCTGCCAGTCTTGTGAAAATGTATTAGGTAAAGAATTTTTAATAAAAGAGAAATAAAACATCTTACTCTTACTTTATTTTTCTGAAAACAATATATCTCTTAAATGGAAATTTAAATAGTTGCAATAGATAAAATAGACATTTTTATGATGTTTAAGTCTATTAGTATCACTATTACATGACTGTATTTCTATTAAAATTTTTCTCCTGCCATTGTTTTAATAGGATTTTCACTTTTGCACTCCTTTACCCCCAAATTATTAAGATGATAAAATATATGGAATGGTATTTGTTCATCTTGGTACATTGTCAGTTTCTTATTAATTTAGCATAATAAATTCTTAGATTAGTATGTGTATATATATATGAAACTTTATTAAAAATGTTTCACTACTGTCTCTTTTGGTAATAAAAGTTTAATTAATGCATAACACTGTACTGTACTGTACTGGTTATTAGTCTTTGGTTAATCCTTTCTGTTTTCCATGAAATTTTAATGATTTCAGTCTTTATTTTCAATATGTTTTGTTATTGTAATTTTTCAAGATCATGATAGTTTTCTATCTAGTTCCTTATTTCTTCAAAGTACACTTTTCAGTGCTCTTTAATTTTTACCACTTATATGGGGAGGTGGGGCAAAAGTAGGTGTGTAGTTGTTTGTATGGAAAAATCCTATATAATAAAGAGGTAATATGCAAATTGACCCACACGCCCTCGTGTCACAAGATGGCTGCCCCCACGCCATCACAAGATGTCCACCCCTACGTCTTCACAAGATGGCCACCCCCACATTGTCGCAAGATGGCCGATAGGGTAGGACAGTTGGGGGCAACCAGGCTGGCAGGGTAGGGTAGTTGGGGGCGATTGGGCTGGCAGGGGAGCAGTTAGCTGTCAGTCATGTTGGCAGGGGAGCAGTTAGGGGGCTATCAGGCTGGCAGGCAGAAGTGGTTAGGGGCAATCAGGCAGGCAGGCGAGTTGTTAGGAGCCAGCAGTCCTGGATTGTGAGAGGGATGTCCGACTGCCAGTTTAGGCCTGATCTCGCAGGATTGGGCCTAAACTCACAGTCGGACATCCCCCGAGGGGTCCCAGATTGGAGAGGGTGCAGGCTGGTCTGAGGGACACCCCTTCAGTGCATGAATTTCGTGCACTGGGCCTCTAATACTACTTTTGCCCACCTCTGTATATATTTTAAGAGTGTTTTCAGTGTTCCCTTTAGTGGAAATTTACTGTTAATTGATAGAGTGGAATCTGGCTGTAAGAAGGTTGTGGTACTTAGTTACGTGCCTGCCCATTGTATTTAATGCAGTGGTTCTTTTGCATTCCTACAACATTTGTGTTAAATCTTCTAAAGGGTACTCTGAATATAAATATATTAATGCTGGTGTCCAGAATAGGTTCCAGTTTAGCATGCAGGGAATTGTCTCACTCATATGCAAAATTTCATTATATTCAACTGTGTAGCCTTTGTTATTTTTCATTATTTTGCTTTTGCAACTTCAGTCTAATGTTTCTGTTCCTACTTATCGTGTCCTCAGTTTAGGCTACCATCACAGAGTAGTCTTGTATATTTCATTTTCAAACTTTTGATTTGCCAAAGCCAGAGGTGAGACTGTACTTAGCCTCTTACACAGAGATTTAAGACTTTCCTATCACTTTTTGAAAATGAGAATAGAAGTTTGTATTAAATAGGTGAACTTGAATGACAATAGAAAACACTGTATTTATGATATTCTGCTAACAAAAGCAGAGTTTAAGATATATTTTGCTAATAATTCATGATTCTTATGATATCTCTTTGTGGCTTTCAAAGAAGGAATACTTAAGGTTTTCCTCTCACCTAATTCTTTGGGATTGACACCATTGTTCTTATACATTGTCATCCAGTTTCTTTTCTTTAACAAGTGAAATGGCCTTTTTATGATTGCTATTGCATTCATTTTCTCAGTTCATAAGGAGAAAGTATGTTTATTTTTAATTTTTAATATCTAAGACTTTCTAATCTTTCCCTTTTCAACAAAATGAGTGTGGGCTTAATTTAACACTATTCAAAGGGCAATGTTTTCTACTAGAATTTAGTATCATTGATTCATTCCTATGATATCTAATTTTAGGACTATTACTTAGGATAAGCAGTGCTATTTTCTCTTTATGGTATAAATGATATACCACTTGGTATGAAGTTTCCCAAATATCTCTGGGGGCCATTTTTTAGCCTACCACAATTCTCTAGCTTGATATGGCATTTCCAATTAATAGCCATAGACTCTAATGCCCAATGCAACTTCTGATTCTGTCTTTGTAAGATTTGTAAATTACCTTCCTTCCTTAGGCTTTCTATTTAAAGCAAGTTCCCAATGAGAAGTTTAGGACTCTTAATCAGGTCAAAAACCTTTTAATGTAAGATTTGCCAACATTTCTAATTTTTTTCCCCCTGGGGAAGTCTAAAACCTTTGATAAACTCAGCTTTAATAATTAAGTGCAGACAGGGTAAGTGATAGACAGTTAATGACAAAATAATATAGTAGATTAGATGTAACCTGTATTTTTTATCATGTTAAAATACGTATAATTTTTCACTCTTTATTTTCAAATTTGGGGATATCCAAATGTTAGAATCTAGTTCTTTTCTTTGGAATTCTTTAGCCTGTTCAGACACCAAGCCTTTAGTCTCTAGCTTGGTGGCATTTGCCTGGCTATTTGCCTTCTCAGAATAGAGAAGATAAAGGGGCGGGGCCCACTCTGCAGTATGTATATATATTTCTTTCTTTTTATTTTTTATTCTTTATTGATTAAGGTATTACATATGTGTCCTTATCACCCCATTGCCCCCCCCCCGCCCCGCCCCACTTCCTAGTTCGTACCCTCCCCCCCATTCCCCAGTGTCTGTGTATCTGTGTACATTGGTTATGCTTAAATGCATGCATGTAAGTCCTTTGGTTGATCTCTCCCTTTCCCCCACCCACCCCTCCCCTGCCTTTCCTCTGAGGTTTGATGGTCTGATTGGTGCTTCTCTGTCTCTGGATCTGTTTTTGTTCACCAGTTTATGTTCATTATAGTCCACAAATGAGTGAGATCATGTGATATTTATCTTTCTCTAACTGACTTATTTCGCTTAGCATAATGCTTAATTCTCCAGTTTTCAGTTTTCCTCTTCTGTTGCCTGAATCTTTTGGACTGGAGCTTCTGTCCTTTATTTTTCCCACAGAATAAACATATCTCCTGGGTTTTGCCTGGGATAGAGGAGGGGACCTAGAGGTGTAAATGCACCTTATACAGATTTTCAACCAGTCTCTTTGTTTTCAGTAGCGTGCATAAACTTTTGCCCCTTTGCAACCATTGCAATCAAAGGAAGGAACTGCAGCATGCAGCATGAATTGCTTTGCACTGGTATCCTTCTCTTACTTACTATTCAGTTTTTTTTGCTCTTCCACTATTAACTTCTCTACTTCCTATCTTTCAAAATTATATTGACATGTTGTTTTTTGCTATTGTCTTCTCATTTTCCTTTTCTGTTGATACCTCTTCTGTGACTCCCATTTTAGTGAGGTCTCACATCACTAAATAGATATAAATGCATATGTTTAATCCACCACATTTATCAGAAAATCCTCAGAACTTCTCACAATGTGGTGGTTTATCTTTTCGCCCTTTGAGCCAATAATTCAGATACAAGAAGAAAGGTAGTGGTCTGAGCCAGTCTGTGTAACCTGAGGAGGAAGCCCTGGTCAAGGGTAGGCACAGCTTTACTTTTAAACTGCAATCTATTTTCTGATACCACAGAAATATTTGAAGGCAAATGAATGGCGAAAGATATATTTACTTGTGGAAAAACTCATTGGCCTACATTTGTTTGGTGGTAGTTATTTAAAACTTGGCAAGAAGTTAATTCTGCTCCATTACGTTAATTATAGGGTGTGAACTGAAGTTGAATAAAATGTAAAAGATACTGCATTGCTAAATAAAATATTTTGAATCCTGGAAAAATACTAAAATATAGTGATAAAAATACTGTATTAAAGTGATGATTCTATTGAGGACAACCCCCAAATACCAGTTTAGAAGAATGTGTTTTTTTTTTAACCTTTTGATTGTCCAATTTTTTCAAAGACATATCCAGAAATGCACATAGTTCATTACTTTTACAAGAAAAAGCTAAGTTGATGGATAGTATATTTAGAAAAATAAAGCTTAGGATATTTCTTTGTGTTTATAAAGAAATGCACCAGTATCTGATATTTACTAAAACACAGAACAATCATTAATTACCATGAAAGCCTCAACTTAAAGTAGATTAAATTGCATATAGAATTAGAGAAAATCAGAGCTGAGAAGGGTACTTCCAAGATTATCTAGCTCAATGGTTTTAAAATACAAATTTCCAAAGTTCTAGGTTTCTGTGTATTGCCTCAAGGGACCACCTGGAGGGATACATTACTAGATAAGCATTCTTTTTATACTACTGGAGCCCTGATTTATTTCTTTTGGATATTGTATTTCTAGATAAGATTGTGTTTTTAAAAGGACTTCAGCTAAGTATAAACCATTTGAATCAACTGCTTTTTTGAAAAGTCACCAGTGATCTCTCTTCATTTGCAAAAGCAAGATAATTTTTCTCCTAGTTTCTGACTCATCCATTTAGTGGTAGTTTATACTGCTGTTCACTTTCTTGACTCCTCCTTTCTATGACTTCTGTGACACCACATGTTCCTTTCTAGTCTTACCCCTTATCTTTTCTGTGTCATTCAGGCTCTTGGTCTACTAGCCTTGAAGTTTGGAGTTTCTCAAGACCCAGTGTCCTGGACCTTCTTTCTTTCTCATGCTCTGTTCTCTCTCTAGAAATCTTATCCACAGTCATGGCTTTAGTTATCTCCTAACTAAAAAAAAAAAAATAAATCCTCACCTACTGATATGTTCATTGATTTGAGAGAGAGAGAGAGAGACAGAAAGAGAGAGAGACAGAGACAGAGAGACAGAGAGAGACAGAGACAGAGAGAGATACATTGATAGGCTGCACAAAACCCTCTCTCCCTCTCCCTGCACAGACCCCCACTGGGGATTGAACTGGAAACCTGGGTATGTCCCTGACTATGAAAGAACCCTTTTTGGCGCAAGGGATGATTCTTCAACCAACTAACCCCCCTGCTGGGGCTTAAGCTGGTTTTTGAAAGTTGATTTGTTTATCTAATTGCCTACTCTGATAATTGCCTTTTGAATTTCTCAAAACCACCAGAAACAATACATTTTAAAGCTGAAGTTCATCTCTACTCCTCAAACAAACCATACAAACCAATCCTTTGCCAGCATTTTCTACCTTACTTAAATGAGAAATCCAGATGTTATCTTTGACATTTTCCCCTCTTGCATCCCTCTGATTCTTCTCCAAGTCTTGCTTTGCATCTTGAACATATCAAATTATTTCCTTTCCTTTCCATTACTACTGCCACAACTCTAATCTGACTTGTCATTCATTACCTCTTGTCCGAACCACTGCAGTGGCATCCTAACTGGTCCTCCAACATCTGGAGTGATCTTCCTTAATCTCTAGTGATTTCTCCTTGTTTTCAGGTTAAAGACCAAACTTAGATTTGAAGCTGGTTTACTCTCTTCTTTATCACAGTTTGGTTTCTCCATATGTTTTGCTGTTGATGCAAAAATAACTGATATTTTTACTTACAAACAATGGTCTGAAAAATTTGAAGTGTAAGCTATACATGATAAAATACTTAAATATTTTGAGAAAAATGGGTGTTGTCTTTAAAGAAAAAATTAGCTGTTATTTTAATATACTAGTAAACCTATATTCTTTGTAAGGTTTAAGGTGCAAACTTTGATAAATTTTAAAAAGAAGCATTTTCAAATTGAATTTTCCATCTGGTTATTAGTCTATACGGAAGGCAGTTAGGTTATAGTAGATCCTTATATATATTGGTTTTCAATTTCATGATTTCATTGACATTTTGAATTGCTAATCTTTTATGGTTTGTCACCTAAAAATGAATATTTTAAAATGGCCATTTGGCATTTTAATATGCTATAGATAGTAGATCTTTTCACTTAATAACAGTTAGATCTTTTAATTTAATTTACAAAGTTGATAATACATATTTATTAGCTTTTTATAAGAAGGTTTTAATGATTTATGTAGCATAGTAAATTTTTATTTGTGGAAATGACTGATTAATTTCTAACCTTTTAAAAAATCATATTTGATTTTACTTTTATCATCTGGAGACATGTTTCTAGATAAGAGCTTTTGTGCCATTAATTATCGCTATGAAATAAAAACAGAATTATACATAATAATTTGTAAAACAGGTAATAATAAAAATATTGAAACTACATTCTTTATTTTTAAAAAGACTTTTGTTGTTTTATCTATCAGCTATACTGTGATTAGTAAAATATATAACTTTCTATATTGAGTCTATTTACTCTTAAGCAATACTGTTATAATTGGTTTTCTTTTATGTTTTCACTACTATTTTGATTTTCTGTAAGGTGGGTTAGCTTGATTTTATGTCTCTTACATGAATCAGTTTGCATGTAAATTGAGTCAGCTTTGATTTTAATACTGCTTTCTTGTGAAATATTAATGTTTTTTATTAAATCTTTACTACTTTCAGGTATATTGAATGTTATGGATAGATTGTAAAATGAAAATTGGAATTAGTCTAATGTCTTGTCTTGAAGTACATGATGAATTAGAGTGGTTTTCCTGTGTAGCGGGGATGATGTTACCATGGTGAGTGCTTCTGTTGCCATGACATTAGCTTGCATATTTTGATAGGTCTTCAGTTGAAGAAGGGCTCTGTTTTCTGGCAGACTGGAAAAGTGTCATTCTGTCTTTTCCCAAAATGTGTTATTTTTTTATTGAAATATACAATAATCTCCAAAGAATTGTAATAGCTAAGTGCCAAGAAAGAAATTACACCTTGCTTATTTTTATTTTCCTGTTCAGCTTTTGGAACACAGCAAAATACTCCTAGCTTGCTTTGTGTAAGGAAGAAAAAGAAAATAATTTCTCTAGTTTTATTAATAAATAAAATGTTTGCTTTTCCATTGAATTTTGTTGACAAAATAAATAGCTAAAGATGAATAATTTGTAATCAGACTCAGCTGGATATAAATATATACTGTTACCATACAACTAAGACATTGCTAATGATATATTGGTAGCAGAGAAAGGGTAAATAAATGTGATTAAGGACTTCACAAAAATGAAAGAATTAGTGAATTCTTAAGAGAGTAAATATATAAAGTACAAAAGTTCTCATATCAATGATACATATTAAATAAAATGAATAGGGATAGTTCTTTCTAGTGATGACTTATATTTAATATGGAAACATAATGATAGATATTTTTCAAAAAAATTTTTATAGTAGTATATTAAAAAAAGAGAGAAACCATATGATCACCTCAATAGATTTCTTTTGAATCTTTTTAAAAAATATTTTTATTGATTTCAGAGAGGAAGGGAGATGGAAAAATCAATGATGAGAGAGAATCATTGATCTTCTGCTTCCTGCATGCTCCCTACTGGGGATCAAGCCCCCAACTCAGACATGTGCCCTTGACTGGAATCAAACCCGGGACCCTTCAGTCCTCAGGCCAGTGCTCTATCCACTGAGCCAAACCAGCTAGAGCTGTAGTGGTATATTTTTAATTTCTGACTAGATAATACAGAAATTTTAGCAAGTAGTAAAAAAATAAAAAGAAAGTCTCCCTCTTGTACTTCTCTTTTCCCTCATTTATCTATTGCTGTTAGTTTAAAATTTATCTCTTTATAGTTTCTTTATGCACTTATAAACAAACACTTTAATACATTCTTATTCCCATCTCACTTTTCAAGAAAAGTAGCATATTTTGTACTTTGCTCTTCAGAATTTGTCCCAATCATATTTTTAAATGTGTATTTTATTAGTGATATCATTTTTGCATCTGGGAAGATATTGGAATCAGCAAAAAGATAAGGAGTTGTTATTGACATTTCCCAACTCTTATGCTTATGACAATTCAGAATTTTGGAAGGAGATATTTAAAAGCATATGTTTTATCAATTTATAATAAAAAAGGGATTCTCCTTTTGTTGTCAAAGTTTAGTGATACCACTAGTGGCTCTTTCTATTGATAGACCAATTTATTTTGTAACAGCTACAAACTGAAATCCTATATAATAAAGAGCTAATAGGCTAATTAGACTAGATGGCGGAATGACCTTCCAGAACGACCAGTGGGTGGGGCCACGGGGCCGAGGCATCTGGGGCTGTGAGGGCTGAGCCCCTTTCATGAATTTCATGTATTGGGCCTCTAGTATTGTATAAATGAGAACATATTTGCACAAACGTATTTCCTGCTTCAAAGTATTTTCTTTTTTGTATTAATCCCATTTATCCTTGGAATAATAAATTAAATATTGGTGTTGTTTTTTGGGGGAAGCTGGTTTGACTAGGTCAGTGTGATTTTCCCATAACAAATAGCTAAAGATGAATAGTTTGTAATACTCTTCATACCAGTAGTAGGAGCATAGACAATTATTTTAGTGATACTATGCAGTACAAATTCGCAAAAAGGAGGTTAATGTAGTTGATTAGTGTAAAGTAACTAGCCTTCAGATGTTACTTGTATTAAGAGTTGATCACCTAGCAGTAGACTGCTTTTTTTTAGACATGTGTCTACCTGAGAAGAGGAGAAACTATGAGTGGACTAACTCGAAAAGTTAGTGAATTTTATATCGATGACAGTAGACTTGGATACTGAGTGAAAGTTAATCTGGGGTGGTGGAATATATTAACTTACCCTTTTATCTGATAAATATCATCTGTATGTCATATACATTGCTGCGTTTTAGAAATCATAACAATGAATAAAAACAGAGATACTGCCCTCAAATGTGCTTAGCATTCTGTGAAGAAACTTGGCATAGCAACAAATTACATTACGGTGTGTAAGGTAAAAGTGTGCAGACTGACGGACTAGGGGAAGCATTAGAGTGGACACAGAGAGTAGGGTCAGGGTGCATTGGGCGATTAGGCGTATGCTAAAGACAAGACAGAATACCTGGTTCAGGAAGGCTCTCCCTGGTGTCCCGATGGTAGAGACAGGCTAAATGGTTTAGCTGCTGGAGAAGTTTATTAGGTTTTCTGAGCTCTCTCTTACCAGGAAGCTAACCAGGCCACTTACCAGTTGCTTCTCCTCCTACTTACAACTCCACACACAACTAGACTAAAAGTAATTAGAAAACAATTGACTTAAAATTGGTTTCCTTTGGAACAGTTTTATATTCTCAACTCATGAGATCATCTAACCCAACCTTTTTAGTCTTTAATTATTTGCTTTGGATAAATGAGACATTTTATTTTGTTAATGGTAGATTTCTGTGTTACAGTGATTTGGGAACATTTTGGACAAGTCATAACCTTTCTGGTTATCAATTAGTTTATTATCTATAAAAAGAGGGAATTTACTGCATGCTTTCAGGGCCCTTCATTTTTCTAGTATTTTTACCCAGGTCTAGTAACTAGTCTTGATACTAATGAGGTTTTTTTCATTTAACTTTCCATTACCCATATTTCCTTATTGGAGGAATTTTAAAATTACTTGTAGTTAAATTTTAAAATCACTTGTAGTTCTATGTGAAACTGCCCAGATACAGAAACCAGAGCTGAATTTTCAGAAGTTTTTGTGTAACTATAGTTTTAAAAAATTGTTTCATTAGAAATGTAAGCCACAGGGTTTTTTTTTTATATTGCAACAATAGCCAGAACAAATTAATTAGACTTGTGAAGGAGATAATAAAAATAGTCATCAATGTATTTTTGAATAAGTTTTCCAACCTGAATATGCCAGCAAGCTTCATCAGTTCTCTAGTAATTTTACTCTCAAATCACAACCTCAGTTTCCATAATTAGCCCTAAAACGGTTTTAAGTAAATGAGAAATGTCTGCAAGCTTTTGAAAGTGGAATTCTCCATTGCACGCCCCTCTCCCCCAGCCCCCTGCTTCTTTCCCTGATAAATCCTTACTATTTCTACCAAGGAAGTGACTTTTCAGAATGAAATTTAAGTGATTGCCTTTAGGTATATATATATATATATATATTTTTTTTTTTTTTTAAATGGCTTCTCCCTCTCTATGTCAATAACAGCATAGAGTAGTGAGCCAACTTAGTCTCAGAAAACTTGATCATACCTCTTCAGCTCAAATACATTCCTGGAATTTTCTTGTAAGCTAATTGTTCTTCAAAATTCTACTCATGCATTTCTCTTATTCAAGAAGACTTTCTTTATCCTTGTCCCACTGATTGTGATGTTTCTCTTTTGTACTTAGCAACTCTTGTGTTCATTTTTGCACTTCTGCAATGTTTGTTGAGCAATAGTTTAAAAAGCCTCATGTGGTTCAGCTCATATCTTCTCCGGTTAGTATAATACCAAGCACATAGTAGGTACTTAGTATTGAATGAATGACTTTCCCTTTATATAGGGTATTTACATGTCTTGTTTTACACAATAGCTATTTGCTTCTCAGTGAAACGTAGACAAAAGATCTACTCAAGTCACTAAATATAGAGTTGTTTTACTCTTCTATTTAGTAGCCTTAATAGTTAGAATTTATTCTGTTTTCACTAAAACAAAGGGGCTAGAACAACAACAACAATAAAATTAATATTGTGGTAAGGCAGGGATCTTTCTTAGCTTCAGGGTGTGATCCTTGTGAAGAAAGCATTATGGTTTTAGTGTAGGGCCTGGAATATGTATTATGGTAACATATCTGGTAACTTACTAGTGGAAGTCATAGAGTAGGGCTGCAAAGCATTTTAGGTATTTCTGGTCTAGACATTCTATTTTAGGCAAGCAAAATGATATTACTACATTTTTACAAGCAAGATGGATAAAGCCTACATTTTGAACTGCTTAAAATCATGGAGTAGGTAGTTATTAGAGACAAAGAGGAACTAAATATCTTGCTGTTATTGCTATTATTACTGTTACCGTCCTTTACATCAGAGTTTTTCAACTTTGGTAGAATTGACATTTTGAGCTGGATAATTCTTGTGGCCAGCTGCCTGTACACTGCAGGATGTTTAGAAACATCCCTGGCCTCTGTCCACTAGATGGCAGTAGCATTCCCTCCCTTCCCCAGTGTGACAATAAAAAATGCCAAATATTCCTTGGAGGGCAAAATTGCCTCTTAGTTGAGAATCATTGCTTTATTCCACAGAATAATATCACTTATGCCTCCATTTTGTTTTCTCTTTATTTTTGTTTTAGAGACTTCTCTTTGGCACATAGCCATTCTCTACCTCTAAAGCCAGCCTCTGCTCTTACTTGGTAAACATTTTCCTAAACATTTTTTTGTTGACTGACATTTGCATTCATCACATTTTTTTTTAAGATATTGGACATCTCAGGATATAGTAGTAATTGTCTTTAGACATAATCTATCCTCAATTTTTTATTTGAGAGCTCATCTGGTAGATTCAGATTTATTTCTATAGAACTAAGTATTGTATGTATCAGTTAAATATAGCTTTGATAATTATTTTCATTTAGATATATGCTAGTGAATTTAATGAAATTGAAATGCATTGCTCCCTAATTATACACTGGAACATGTAGCTTGAAAGAATGTTTTTGTATCTTTGTTTATATTTGAGCAAGATTCTGCATTTCATTTGATAATTCACAAGTACTTATTTTGAAAAGGCTTAAATTCCTGTATTATGTAAATGTAATACATTTGCTCTTATTATTTTGGAGATTGTAAAAAAAAAGGATTCTTTTTAATAATTGATATATATAATGTTTTATGAATATTGCTAATTTAAATAATTTCATAATCTAAAATAATTCATTTAAAAATAAAGTTAACTATACCTGAGACTAATATTTTGTAAGTTTTAAGTTTTTGCATTTTATTATTTTCATTATTAAGTGTTTATGGAACATTTTACTAGGTATTTCATAGGCATATAATTAGATAGGATTTTTGCTGAAGTAGAATTTACATTCTAATAGGTGTTTAAATATATTTAAATCATGGAATCTATGTCATTGTTGAATTTACATTCAGTAATTGAGAACTCTAGTATTTTAAAAATATACTTTTCTAACATTTTTGTACGTTTTATTAATTTTCATAAATGTGTTTTGAAATTCCCAACCAAGTCCAGAATTTCAAATTAACATAAATGATTTGATGTGCTGTGAGATGAGGAGTGGCTAAAGTTTCTGAATTATTGCTTATAAAAACAGAAGAGTTGGTTGGTATATGCTGTATTTTCTTTTTTTTAAATGCTGTATTTTCATTAGGCAAGAGGAAATCTTGATTTCCAGAGAGAAGAATGTAAAAGATATTTAATACTTATTGTACAAATAACATATTAAAATTATTTTAGGGTTTGTTAGTTACCTATTATGAAGTATTTTAAAACTATACAATCATTAATCTTTCCTTAATTTTGTAACTTAGATTATTAGTGGTTTCTCAGTGGTCTCATACGCATAGTCAGGAGTAAATAGGGAACAGAAGTAAATGATGGTTGTGTTGTAAGTATGACATTCCCTTGGTGGAGGTTGTGAATGGGGTTGGGGTGGGACAGTTACACTCTTTTCCCCCCTCACTACCATCATGAACCACTTGTATTAAAGATCTGTGACATTTCTGTCAGGTACACTTTTTAAGAAAAAAAACAACAACAATTTTATCAGATTCTTTTCATTAATAGGTTGACAATTAGAAAAATTTTCAATTTTAGCATTTATAAAACATTATATTAAGCAAGTCTAAGACTTATTTGTGATCATCCTGAAGTACATACGTTACCTAAATGAATCTTTTAGGGTAAAAACTTCCATTGAAATATTATATATTTGATGTTATATTCACTCATGTTTAAACATAAGACTTAGGGGAAAATAGCGTATATTATGTTCTTAAATTTGCTACTGATGTCTCTCCTATCAAATTCAGTGATTTGTCTTTCTCAGTAAAACTAGTTATACTAAATTTGTCATTATATGAACTTCTATTTTAAATAAGTGGTCCTGTGACTAGGGTTTATGCATTTTTTCCTCAAACTTATAAAAATCTGTTAGAATGCAGTTGACTTGTATATTTTAAAAAATGTATTAGTAATGAGAACACTTAGCCATTTTTCCTTCCTTAGTATCCTTTTCATAATATGGTCCCACTCCCTGTAATGCCCTCGCTGAATTGACGTACTTGCTTCTCCTTTAATAGGTCCTATATTTTTCTACTCCTATGTTTTGCATGTATTTACTTCGTTCTTTAAGTCTGCATGAGTGAATATTCTTTAAGGCTTATAAGGTTTACTCTTCTATAGTCAGTCCTTAAGCCACACAAATAAAGTATTTTCTTTTTACTATGTTTCTGGAATATGTTTTAAATATTTTTTCCTTTAGTCTCTTTAATTTTATAGACAGTGTTATACAACCATTTCCACTATTTCCAAAATTTTACATCACACCAAACAGAAATTCTCTAACCATTAAGCAATAACTCTTCTTCCTCCCCCCCCCCCCCCAGCTTCTTATATTTCTAATATTCTTTCTATCACTGTGAATTGGCCTATTCTCGATATTTCTTATAAGTGGACTCATACAATTTTTGACCTTTTGTGTCTGGCTTATTTCACTTAGCACAATGTTTTTAGGATCTATTCATTTTGTAGCTTGTAGCAGAACCTCATTCCTCATTCCTTTTTATGGCTGAATATTATTCTATTGTATGTATATACCACAATTGGTTTATCTATTTATATGATGATGGAAATGTAGGTTATTTTCACCTTTTGACTTGTAAATAATGCTGCAGTGAATATCCTATCTAATAAAAGAGTAATATGCAGATTGACCATCACTCCAACACACAAGATGGCTGTCCCCATGTGGTCAAAGATCCTGCCCCCATGTGGACACAAGATGGCCACCACAAGATGGCCAGCAGGGGAGGGCAGTTGGGAAGGACCAGGCCTGCAAGGGAGGGCAGTTGTGGGTGATCAGCCCAGCAGGGGAGGGCAGTTGGGAGGGACCAGGCCTGCAAGGGAGGGCAGTTGGGGGCGATCAAGCCTGCTGGGGAGGGCAGTTAGGGGTGATCTGGCCGGCAGAGGAGGGAAGTTGGGGGTGACTGGGTCTGCAGGGAAGGGCAGTTGGGGGGGACCCAGGACTGCAGGGGAGAGCAGTTGGGGGTATCAGGCCTGCAGGGGAGGGTAGTTAGGGATGACCAGGCCTGCAGGGGAGGGAAGTTAGCGGTGACCAGGCCTGCAGGGGAAGGCAGTTAGGGGCAAACAGGCTGGCAGGAGAGCAGTTAGGCATAGATTAGGCTGGCAGGGGAGTGATTAGAGGGTGATCAGGCTGGCAGGCAGAAGCGGTTAGGGCAATCAGGAAGGCAGGCAGGTGAGCAGTTGGGAGCCAGCAGCCCTGGATTGTGAGAAGGATGTCCGACTGCCCGTTTGGCCCCAATCCCAGTCTAAACGGGCAGTCAGACATCCCTTGATTGGAGAGGGTGCAGGCTGGGTTAAGGGACACCCTGCTGCGCCCCCTCCCCCCTCCCCCGTGCACGAATTTCATGCACTGGGCCTCTAGTAAGCATATAAATATCATTTTCAGTTTTTTTGGATGTGTACTTAGGCGTGGGGTTGTGCTGAGTCCTAGGGTAATTTTATGTTTAACTTTTTTTTAAAAATATATTTTTATTGATTTCAGAGAGGAAGGGAGAGGGAGAGATAGAAACATCAATGATGAGAATCATTGATTGGCTGCCTCCTGCATGCCCCTACTGGGGATTGAGCTGACAACCTGGCATGTGCCCCTGACTGAAATCGAACCTGGGACCCTTCAGTCTGCAGGCCTACGCTCTATCCCCTGAGCCAGACCAGCCAGGGCTAACTTTAAAGAACCATCAAATTGTTACTCAGAGTGGCTGCATTATTATATATTCCTTACAGCAAAGTATGTGACTTCTAATTTTGCCACATCCTCTCCAATACTTGTTGATAGATGAGACAGAGGGCCGGAGTCCAGGACACAGGCTTTATTAGAGGAGAAGACCCTGCCGGGCTATCTTCCAGATGGAAAAGAGCACACGTGCTGGGGTGAAGGCACCTTTTGAGGGGAGGAAACGGAAGGGATGGGGCTTCTGGTACTTGGCACACGCTGATTGGTGGTTTCATATAAGGAACATAATTAGGGACTTTAGAAATCGGGGTTTAGGATATTTGGCAGGTGCTGATTGGTGGTTCAATGTACAGTCCATATAAGGTGCCTGGTTAGGTGTTCAGGAATGGACTTTACGTCATTCTCTGTCCATAAGTTGAGGGAAGGGAGGATCTATCACTTGTTATTTTCCTTTTTTTTGAAAAAATGATAGCCTCCCTAGCAGGTTTGAAGTGGTAGCTCATTGTGGCTTTGATTTGCATTTTTTGCATTTCCCTCCTGGCTAATGATAGTGAGCATCTTTTTATGTGCTTATTGGCCATTTATATGTCTTTTGGGGAGAAAAGTCTATTCAAGTTCTGTGGTAGTTGTTTAATTGGGTTGTTTGTCTTTTTGTTGTTGAATTTTAGAAATTCTTTATTTTGGATATTAAGCTCTTATCAGATATCTGATTTGCATATATTTTTCCTAATTCTATAGATTGTCTTTTCACTTTTTTGATAATGTCTTGTGATGCACAAAAGTTTTTAAAATTTTGATGAAGTACAATTTATTTTTTTTTTTAAATTTACTCACGCTTTTAGTGTCATATCTTAGTATCTATTGCCAAACTCAAGATTATGAAAATTTACCCCTGTGTTCTTCTAGGAGTTTTATGGTTTTAGCTGTTGTATTTAGATTGTTAGCCCATTTTTAGTTAATTTTTATATAGGTGGGAGGTAGGGATCCAACTTCATTCGTTTTGCATGTGGAAACCCAGCTGTTCCAGCATCATTTGTTAAAGAGTGTAGTCTCTCTTTCCATTTAATGGAGTTAGTACACCTGTTAAAAAATCAATTGGCTATCGACATAATGGATTTATTTCTGTGCTCTCAATTCTGTTCCATTGGTCTGTGTGTCTATCCTGTGTCAGTAACTCTGTTTTGATGATTGTAGCCTTGTACTAAATTTTGAAATTGGGAACTGTGAGTCCTCCAACTTTATTCTCTTTTCAAGATTGTTTTGACTCTTGAGGGCCTCTTCCAACTCCATATAAAATTGAGGATCAGCTTTTCTATTTCTGCAAAAAAGGCTGTTAGAATTTTGATAGGGATTGCACTGAATCTGTAGATGACTTTGGGTAGTATTGACATCTTACAAATATTAAGTATCCCTAAATTGCTGTTCTGAGATCAGTTCCAATGTGGGACAGGGGTTTTCTCTGCATCAACAAGCAATTCTTTGACACCATCTATCCAGAGATAGCATCAAATTCCACAGGTTGAGGTCTCAGTCCTGTAAGACTTCCCGCACTTCCCACTTCAGACATCAGTCTCATGCTCAGGCTGTAGATTGGAGGTTCTAATGACCCCTCTCCTTAGACTTTAGTTGCCAGTCATAAGTCCAGGTTGTTTTCTGTACTTCCTAGCAACTGGCCATAAATCAGAGTTTCCCATGACTCCGCCCTAATGTTCGTTTAGTTTGTTAGAGTGGATCACAGAGCCCAGAGAAACACTTAACTTACTAAATTAGGGGTTTAATGTAAAAGGAACAGCCAGAAGGAAGAGATGCATAGGGCAAGGTATGGGTTAGGGGCATGGAGCTTCTATGTCCTCTCCAGCCGTGCTACTCTCCTCTAGTCCCCACATGTCCACCAACTTGGATTGTTTTTTGACAGAAGCTTTATTATACAGGATTGATTAAATCATCACCTGTATCCAGCCTCCAGCCCTTTTTCCTTCCCCTGAATTCAGGGGAGTGGGACTGAAAGTTCAAACCCTCTAATTCACAAGGTTGGCTCCCTTGTCCATCAGCCCCTATTCTTAGGTGTTTAAAAAATCCTCATTTACATAAGAAAAGAACTTTATCATTTAGGGAATTCCAAGAGGTTTAGGAGCTCTGTGTCAGAAAGAAGGAGGAGGACCAAATAATTATTTCCTATTATTAATCCCAATATCATACTTCCTATGTATGAACATGGGATATCTTTCCATTTTCAGGTCTTTATCCCTTTCAGTAATGTTTTGCACTTTTCATTATACAAATCATTCACTTCCTTGGTTAAATTAATTCCTAAGTATATTGTGCTTTTAGATGCTATTGTCAATGTAGTTGTTTTCTTAATTTCTTTCTTGGGTTGTTGATTGCTATTTTATAGAAACACGACTGATATTTTATATTGATAATACCACCCCAAAATGAAGTTATTAGAAATAAATTTAACAAAAATTGTGCAAGACCTGTATATTGAAAACGACCAAACATTGCTGAAAGTTAGGAAGGCCTAAATAAATAGATTTGCAGTGTTCATGAATTGGAAGAATCAATATTACGATGTTATTTTTCACCTAATTGACCTATTGATTCAGTGCGATCCTAATTAAAATCCTAGTAGACTTATTTTTCATAGAAATTGACAAGCTGATTTAAAATTTATGTGGCAATATAAATGCTACATTAGATAAAAGAGTTTGAAAAAGAAGAACAAAGTGAGGAATAAACTGCCTGGTTTCAAAACGTATAAAGCTACAGTAGTCGAACTAGTATGTTGTTAGCAGGAAGAAGGGCCTGCTTATCAGTGCACCGCACTGGGGAGAATAGAAATAGCTCTGTATCTATAAATAATTGGTTTTGACAATGGTGCCAGGCGGCTCAGTGAGAAAAGGATAATCTTTTCAACAACTGGTGCTGGATCGATTGGATAGCCATCTGTCTGTCATACAGTGAACCTAGTCCTTACTTTACACCATATAAATAAGTTAACCTCAAATGGATTACATACCTTAATATAAGAACTAAAACTATAAAATTTCTCTAAGAAAACATGGAAGATCACAGTAAAGATTCCTTAAAGAGGGCTCAGAAAGCACAAATTATAAAAATTGATGATTTTGAAAAGATGCTCAGCATTACTAATCATTAGGGAAATGCAAATCAGAAACAGTGAGCTATCACCTCACACCTGTCAGGATGGTCATTATCAAAAAGTCAAAAGATAAATGTTGGTGAAGATGTGGAAGCAAAGGGAACCATGTGCATTGTTGGTAGGAATGTAAATTGATACAGCTATTATGAAAAACAGTATGAAATCTTCTCAAACAATTAAAAAATAGAACTACCATATAACCCAGCAATACCACTCCTCAGTATCTATCCAAAAGAAATAAAACCAGTATCTTGGAGAAGTATCTGCATTCCCATGTTTACTGTAGCATTATTCAAAGTGCCAAAATATGGAAACAATCTAAGTGTCTGTCGACAGATGAATGGATAAAGAAAAAAAAAAATCTGGTGTATACACACACACACACACACACACACACACACACACACACTGGAATATTATTCAGTCTTAAAAAAGAAATCCTGCCACTTACAACAATATGGATGAACCTTGACTGCATTATGCTAAGTGAAATAGGTGAGACACAGAAAGACAAATATCCCATAATCTCATTTATATGTGGAATCTTAAAAAAAAAGTTGAACTAAGAGAATAGAATGGTGGTTACCAGAGGCTGGGGGATAGGAGAAAACGGGAGATGTTGATCAGAGGGTAAAAACTTTCCAGTTATAAGATGAGTAAGTTTTGGAGATCTAATGTATAGCATGGTGACTACAATTAATAGTGATGATATATATTTGGTAAGAAAGTAGATTTTCAGTGTCCTTATGACCAAAAGGAAAAAAAAGGCACTATGTGAGAAGATTGATATGTTAGTTAACTTGATTGTGGTGATTATTTCACAATGTATACATATGTCAAAACATCATGTTGTTCACCTTAAATTCTTATTTCTCAGTCATACCTCAATAAGGCTGGAAGAAAAATTATTTTGATTTCATTAAAATAAAAAATAACTTTTCAAAAGAAATTATTATGAAAATGAAAAGGCAAGATAAAGACTGGTAGAAAATATTTGCAGTACAAATATCCAACCGAGACTACTTATCCAGAATATATAAACAACTTTTGCAAATGAATAATGAGATTACCCAGTTAAAACAAGGATAAAATTTTGAACAGACTCTACACCAAAGAACATACACAGATAGCAGATAAGCAAATTAAAGATCTTCAACATCTTTGATTATTAGAAAAATACAAATGAAAATTATGAAACATACTTTAGAATTAAAAATTTAAAAGACTTACAATACCTAGGCCTAAGGTGGATGAGGAGTAAATTGACCTCTCATGTATTACTCATGGGAATAGAAAATGTTACAGCCACTTTGGAAAACAATTAGACAATTTCTTATAAAGTTAAACATACATTTATCATGTGACCCAGCCATTCTACTTTGAGCTATTTTCTCAAGAGTTATGAAGACATGTCCACAAAAATGTTCAGAGCAGCATTATTCATGATAGCCCAAAACTGGGAACAACCCAGATATCCATAAACTTGTAAATGCATGAACAGTTTGTGGTATATACATAAAATGGGATCCATCAGTAATAAAAAGGGACAAACTATCATTATGTGCACCAGCATAGATAAATTACAAAATCTTTGTTAAAAATTTCTTAGGAATTCTAGAAAAGGCACAACTATAGTGATAGAAAACCATTATTGCCAGAATTGGTGTGGGGAATTGACTGCAAATGTCAGGAGGAATCATTTTGGGTGATTGAAATGCTATGTAGCATATTTTGGTGATGGTTTACATAATTGTATCCATTTTGCTAATTTCATTGATTAAATTTATTTATTATAAGTGAGCCTACAGTGAAGTTAAACATAAAAAACCCCCAAAATTTAAAAATGATGAAACTTACTATAAGCCATAGAAAAATTAGAAAGAATAACAAGTTTCGTTCTTTTTCTGGACTTTCACAAATAAGGGTCTGCATACTTTGGCAGGAAAATTGGAAAGGCCTTCACTAAGAAGGTAGATAGCTTTACTCATCAGTTGAAGATAACAAAAATTACATTTGGAAAATAATAGTAATTTTGCTTATTAAAAAGTAAGTTATACTATAATTAATAAGTCAAATGTTAATTTCTTATCTTCTTATTAACTATTATCATTTTAATTCACTTTAGAAATACAAACCTGGTCGGTGTGATGATATTTTAAAATGGAAGCCTCCCAGTCTGAATTCTGTGGATTTTCGCCTAAAGATAACAAGAATGGGAGGAGAAGGGTAAATATGCACCTTTGTTCCCCCGCCATTTTTATGTGAACTAATACTCTTTGTTACAGGCTTCATTGTTTACTTAATATTTTACAAAATATACTTTACAAAAAATTAAAATACTATATTTTACAATATCCTTTATACACATATCTATACATCTACCTCATTTTCACAGACTACTTCTTTGACCTATTACAATTAACATTTTGTAGCATCCTTTTAACTTTACTAAGTTTAGCCTTAAAACATAGTTATTTCTAAAATAAAAAATTAACTTTGTAAAAGTGAAAATAGATTTTATTTGAAAGTAATCCTGCCAAGTAAATTATAAATAAGGTATGATTGTTATTATAATTAAATATTTTGAAATAGCCTTTTTTACTTTGAAGAAACTACCTTATGTTTGTATTTGCGTAGTAAATACTTATCCATATTTTATTAGGGTAAAGTTTTAATTGTTGAATTTCATTAAGATTTTTCATAATGTTAATTTAGTTTTAATTTTTTCATTTATTGGTTAATCTTTTTAAAATGAATTTGTTTTATTTCACCTTGTTCCTAAAATTTTATTGTGTATTATGTAAGTAAATATATAATAGCAACATAAGAAGTGTTTAATCAAGGAAATCATAAAGAGAAAGTAAGTAAGATGACACTGGCAGAGAGATTAAAAGTTTACCCATGCATGCTCTGAAATCCTTTTTACTTGCCAAAGGTAAACCATAGGTTTGCTTTTTTGTAGCGAATGGAATGAAGGATAGGTGATCAGTTATATGAATCCAAACTCCAGAAGATTGTCTCTTAAGTGACTGTATTTTTTAATAAAGAATATTTTGCGCTGTGTTGAATCTTATGTAAAAAGGGGAGTTTAATAAATCACATAGGTGTCAGTTTTAAAGAAACAGACTATTTAATACTTAACATACTTAAATAAGAGTTTGTGACTTAAAAAATAGCAAAGTACAGTTTAGTCAGAACAATTATGTGGGACCCCAAATGGTGTTTAGGTATTTTGCTCTGTGTGGTCTGATTTAATCCAAGGATAGATAGATAAGTTTTTGACTATTTATAGGAATATCTATCTATCTATCTATCTCTATCTCTATCTATATCTATATATATTTCATCAAGTAGTATAAGAGATTAAATAAGAGAAATAATATTGGCAACCCAGAACATCTGTACACCAGATACCTTGTCAGGGAGAAGAGTCTTGGGTTTATTACCCATCAATACTTATCCAAAAATATATAATTTTTCTTAATTAATCTTTGGTAAATATTGATATCAATATCAATTAATAGTTAATGAAGTATACATGATATAGGAATTATAGTAATGTACTATTAATATGAATAATTAAATATTAACACATATTTTTGGGAAACTACCCCAAAACTATATTTGTATTTTAAATCTTTAGAAAAGTATTGGTAAGTAGTAAATTCAAGTTTATTCTTCCTGACAAAGTATCTGGTACATACTAGTAGATGTTCTGGGTTGCCAGTTTACTGTGGAACCTGCACTGCAGTGGAGTGTAGGCTTGATATGTCTTCTGGAAGTGCCTGAGTGAAGTGCACATCACTTCGAAAACAGTGGCGTCTGAGGATTGATTCTGAGGAGGCCGCCTACATCCTTTTTTATTTTTTTTAAAGACACAGATGAATATGGTTCTTTGGAAAGAAGACTTTAAATGAAGTAAGATTTGTTAAATTGCTTCATTGCTAATTCCTCTATTTTGCCTAATGCTATATTTATAATATTTAAACTGTATAAACCTTTGTGTGTTTTTATTGATTATTTTCATTGAGTTTTGCTTTTTTTATTTTTTTAAATAAATCTATATTGTTCAGATTATTACAGTTGTTCTTCTTTTTTCCCCCCATAGCTCCCCTCCACCTGGTTCCCACCCCACCCTCTGCCCTTACCTCCCCCCATTGTCCTCATCCATAGGTGTACGATTTTTGTCCAGTCTCTTCCCGCACTGCCCACACTCCTTTCCCCCACCGAGAATCGTCAGTCCACTCCCTTTCTATGCCCCTGATTCTATTATATTCACCAGTTTATTCTGTTCATCAGATTTTTTATTCACTTGATAGTTAGATTCACTTGTTGATAAATATGTATTTGTTGTTCATAATTTTTATCTTTACCTTTTTCTTCTTCCTCTTCTTAAAGAATACCTTTCAGGATTTCATATAATACTGGTTTGGTGATGATGAACTCCTTTAGCTTCTTCTTGTCTGTGAAGCTCTTTATCTGACCTTTAATCTGAATGATAGCTTTGCTGGGTAGAGTAATCTTGGTTGTAGGTTCTTGATATTCATCACTTTGAATATTTCTTGCCACTCCTGTCTGGCCTGCATAGTTTCTGTTGAGAAATCAGTTGACAATCGTATGGGTGCTCCCTTGTAGGTAACTGTTTTTCTCTTGCTGCTTTTAATATTCTCTGTCTTTTGCTCTTGGCATTTTAATTATGATGTGTCTTGGTGTGGTCCTCTTTGGAATCCTTTTGTTTGGACTTCTGTGCGCTTCCTGGACTTGTAAGTCTATTTCTTTCACCAGGTGGGGGAAGTTTTCTGTCCTTATTTCTTCAAATAGGTTTTCAGTATCTTGCTCTCTCTCTTCTTCTGGCACCCCCATAATTCAGATGTTGGTATGCTTGAGGTTGTCCCAGAAGCTCCTTACACTATATTCATATTTTTGTATTCTTTTTTCTTTTCCGGTTGGGTTTTTTTTTTGTTTCTTTGTATTTCAAATCTTTGACTTGGTTCTTGCGATCCTCTAGTCTGCTGTTGGATCTTTGTATAATATTTTTAATTTCAGTCAGTGTATGCTTAATTCTGGTTGGTCCTTTTTCATATCCTTGAGGGTCTCGCTAAATTTATCGGCCTTTTCTAGAAAATTCTTGAAAAACCTTATAACCGTGGTTTTGAATTCTATATCCAGTTGTTTGCTTTCCTCCATTTCTTTCATTTGTGACCTGTTTCTTTGTCTCCGCATTTTGACTGCTTCCCTGAGTTGATAGAGTGGCCTTGTGTGCTAGGTATCCTATACGGCCCAGTGGCTCAACCTCCCCAGTTACCTGAGGCGGACACTCTTGGTGCACCCCTTTGTGGGCTGTGTGCACAGTCTTGTTGTAGTTAAGCCTTGATTGTTGTTGGTATCACTGGGAGGAATTGACGTCCAGGCCAGTTGGTTGTGAGGATCAGTTGTGTCTACGCTGGGAGAACTTTTGTGCTGGAGACACCCTTCTGAGACAAGACTTGCTTCAGTGGGGCTTTGGTGCTCACTGAGTCTGCCCCCTGAGTGTGTCCGTTATGGATATGAGGAGTTGTAATCTGGATGGTCCTTCTCTGACCCCTGTGTACACTGGCTCTTGGGTCTCCAAGGAGGTGCTAATTTAGCCTCGGCCTGAGGCCACCCAGCTGGAGCTATGGAGAGATCTGCAGATTCCTCTTCTTTGTTTGGGTTTTGGAAGTGCCCAGATGAGACCCAGCTGTGAAGCAGTGCAAGCTGCTGCGGGGCCTTGGGCCTTCTTTTGGATGTTCTGGGTCTCACTGACTCAGCTGCAGTTTGTTAGGTAAGTTTAGAATTCAAAGGACCAGACCATTCATATGCAAAAGACTCTACACTCAGCTTGGATGGGGCGGAGTCTCAGGGTGGAGCAAACAGCTATGGCTTCGTGGGTATGGATCTCAGGGCGGAGCAAACAGCAATGGCTTCCTGTCAGCCCTGCCCTAAGAGGCCCCTGTGTCGCAGTGTCCTGCGCTAATCGCTACAAGCACCTCTGAGAGAAAGCCACCCTCGAGTTTTGCCCGCTGCCAGACAGTCCAGTTTCTTTTTGTATTTGTCTGGGTCCCCAGAGTCTCGCCCGGAACTGGAGTTCAGAGCAGTTGGGAGCTTTTGTCTCTCTCCCGCTTGAGAAAGCCAGCTGCGTACTCAGTTGCCAGCCCTCTCCACGCGTGCGCCTCCATACCTCTACCTTCCGTAGCTCCTGTGAGTCTCAGTGTGCTTTTCTCTTTCCGTCTAGTTGTAGAATTTGCACTCAGCCAGCCTTCCCGTGGTTCTGGATGATGTCTGTTTTGTCTTTTAATTGTAGTTTTGAGATTGTTGTGCGAGGCAGCAGTTTAGGTGTTTACCTATGCTGCCATCTTGGTTTCTCCCCTTGTTTTGCT
The DNA here is from genome assembly GCA_026230045.1 of Corynorhinus townsendii. Lineage (NCBI taxonomy): Eukaryota > Metazoa > Chordata > Mammalia > Chiroptera > Vespertilionidae > Corynorhinus > Corynorhinus townsendii. The sequence goes on from JAPDVU010000004.1 coordinate 54,565,814, forward strand.
TTTTACAGATAATTATTAGCAGTACTTAAAAGCTACATGTGGCTAAATTATAGAATGGCCATTTTTCTACCAAGCAAAAATGATAATATTAATATTTTTCCTACAATTGTCCATTGCTATTAAGTATAGTAAAATGTAATTCAGTTTACTAGTTTGGCATCTAGCTTTGCTTTTATTCTTAGTATGTTTTTAAAATATATTTTGTTCTTTGGAAATAGTACTTGAAGTGAAGTCTTATTGGACTCCTTACTTCAGTAATGGGTCCCTTAATTTGTGTAGATTTTATTTCTCATCTTCTGTCTTAACATATGTCTTACTAAGACATTTAACAGCTTTATACATCCTCCTCATCACTTCCAGTAAGCCTGAGTCTTAAGTCACCAGCATTGTGGATCAGTATTTTGTTCTGTGTAATGTTAAAGTGACCATTATCTCTGAAAATATAAAAAAGACAGATAATAAGAAGTGGTAAGGATATGAAGATATTGGAGCCTTCAGCCACTCTGGCAGTTCCTCAAATTGTTAAAGATAGGTTTATCATATGACAAAGCAATTCTACTCTCAGGTAAATACCCAAGACAAATGAAAACATATATCCATGGAAAAGTGTATACATGATTCTTCTTAGCAACATTTTTCATAATAGCCAAAGTTGGAAACAACCCAAATATCCACCAACTGACAAATGGATAAACATGCAAACAAATAGCTCTTTTATTCACCAGATGAATGTTGGATCCTATTATGCAAAGGGGTTCTGGAATTTCATAATTTAGATTTTAGTTCTAGATCTGCCACCCTTTACTTAGGTTACTTAATCTCTGTGTTGCTTCTTTCTACAACTGTTTAATGTGGGTAATAGAAGTGCCTACCTCTTGTGGGAATTTAATGAGAATACATAAAACATTTAGACAACTGCATGTTGCATAACAAAAACATATTAATTATTAAGAAAAAATGACCACTGTCTTTGTGGATTATATTGGGGCAGAAAGTGGGAGAGTTGGATGTTGAGAGTGTAAATTGGTACAGGTATACGGCCATGAGGTATACTATTAATCATGCCAGGTAAAGGCAAATATCTTCTGACAATACCTCAGGTTGATATAGAGACAAAAGTATTTGCCATCTTGTAGTTGTATATAAGATTTCAGGCTGTGTTGACTTGCTTCATTAAAGATGAAGCACATCTGAAACAGCAGCTATAAATTGATCTCACAACCTAATTAAATTTGTGATAATTCATAATCATTCTTCATGGTCTCCCACTTTCTATATAGGCTAAAGAGGTAAATTGAATGGATTTGTGTTCAATATGCTCACCCTGGCATCTATTTAAGTCTTTGATGGTGGCACTAATCTCTGCACCTCTCTTGGGGGTGGGATGTGTATACTTTTGCTTTACATCCTTGGAAGGGAGAACAAGTTAGCAGCTTTCATTTGGCTTTTCCTAGCAAAATGATGCCTACTCCATGGGTCAAAATTCTCCTAGTTGCCAAGTATTTCTCCTCTAGTTATACATTCAGGAACTGGAAAATAACCACAGGTTATAGCCATGAACATACTATCCCACTTAGTTTTAACCTTGAGCCAGAAATGCATTTATCACCTGATCACCCTGAACTCATTGACTGACAGACCATGCTGGCATATTGGGTCCTTGGCAATTAGTGTCTATTTTAAGTTAGTATCTGGTAATCTCTGGTCAGTTTGAGTAATCCCTTTTTCCAGGGCACCATCACTCTAGCAAATGCTGATGGTCCTTTGAAGAACAATTGGAGGGAGATTTATAGGACATTTTTGGTGTAAAAGGGCAGATAGTAATTATTAGGGTTTGCTGGCCATATAGTCTTTGTCTGAACTACTGTACTCCACCAATCTAGTGCAAAAATGTATATAGACAATATGTGAATGAAAGAGTGTGGCTGTGTTCCAATAAAACTTTACTTACAGAAATGTGTCAGATCAGATATGGTCTGTGGGCTGTAGTTTGCCAACAGCAAATTTATACAATAATCCTTGTTTATACTTGTGGTAGTGTTTCAAGATCCTTTTTCAAGGGGGCTTGGCCTCTTTTCCTTCTGTCAAGAGGCTCAGGTCTTAACAAGATCAGGTCTGTGCACTTGAAGTTGAGAAATGCTAGCTTAATAGTAAGCATGACAAAATAAGTAGAATCGACTACATAATTTTACTTTACCTCTTATTGAAAATATATGAAATGAAAAGTCCTCTTACTCTTCTGACTAGAGTATTTTTTTCTTTTGCTCAGATTTATTTATTTATTTATTTATTTTTTTATTTTATTTTATTTTTATTGTTTTAAGTATTACAAATAGTAGTACATATGTCTCCTTTTTTTCCCCCCTTGATCTCCCCCCGACCTTCCCTACCCCCCAGGACATGCCTTCACCTGCCCACCCTGCCCCCCCGCCCCAGTGTCTTATATCCGTTGGTTGTGCTTATATGCAAGTGTACAAGTCCTTCGGTTGGTCTCTTACAGCCCTCCTCGCCCAACCTCCCCTGTCTTCCTAATGTAGTTTGACAGTCTGTTCAATGCTTCTTTGCCTCTGTATCTTTTTCCCACCATTTCTTTCCTTTAAAAAGTTTTGCCTTTGCAGACTGGAAATAAACATATAATAACAAAACAAGACAAAACAAAAAAATGTTTGAGTCCCAATTTCAATGTCCAACAGTTCCTTATGTGTACATGTCAGCATTGATAGCTGGATGGTGGGCACATGGTGGCAATGCAGGTCCGACCCTCTCTGGTTTGGTCCTAGGCAACCTGCAGCGGTGCACAGCTGCTGACTGCTCCCATGGCAAGGTGTTGTCAGCGTCTTCCATCTCTGGACTGTTTTTTCCTCTTGTCTTCGTGGTTGGAGCACTCCTGTCAATTCCTCTCTGTTGCAGGAATCCATCTGGTCTTGGGGTTGTTTTCTGAAAATATACAAATATATTCTCGACCACAAGTTAATAAAGGAATCTTTTCTATATAATTGATTTGGGATCCTTTTTATTTTTGTTCAAACGATTTTCCTTTGTCTTATTTAGACACCATGTGTGTTTTAATGGCCGTCTTGCTGTTAGCATTGCAAATGAAACTTAATTTGGTAAAGTAAAAATTTTCTAGATGTAATTTACTTATAGGATATTTTTCCTTACGTGATATTGCCCTACTATCCCCCCCTTTTTTTTATTAATGGAGGTTTTTGTAAATTTTATAATGCAGTCTTGATAACTTTAAATTAAAAAAATTTTTTTTCCCCTACACATATGACTGCTTTAGGTTCATTGCATATTCAGGAATTTTACCATGAGATGAACTACCAATAGAAATTTTAGTTATTACTTTAAGAACAGCTTTTTGTCCAGTACTTGAATATTCACTTATTTCAATTAGTCTATTTAAATTAATCTGAAAACTCGATTACTATTTTACTGTCAAATTTAATACTCTACCAACAATCTTAGTTTACCCTGTAAATATTAGTGGGAAGGATTATTTGCATTCTTGAGTGTGCCCTGAGCATTCCAAATGCTCAGCTGAATTTAGATATAGGGCAACTGCTGTTGGCCAAGTCTCTTGTCTGTTACCTGGGTCCCGATCTGAGCTGGGCTAAGTCTCTGTCTGTCCCCTGTATCTCGATGTGAGCTGGGCCAGGTCTCTTTCTGTTGCCAGGGTCCCGATCTGAGCTGGGTGTGGGAAGCGCGAAGCAGCCATGGGGGCAGGAGACCTCCTTTAGAAGGGGGTGAGGGTTCAAGCCCCTGCAATGTTGGGTGGGTGAGGGTCTGTGCCCCACTTCTGTTGCCCCCCCAAGTTCTCTCCTGATGGCCCCTCTGCGACTGTGCCTGTCTTAGATTGTTCCTTCCTTGAGGAATCTTACCCGTCTCTGGCTAACCAGCCATCCTCTGGGGCCAAGCAGGGTGCTGTGAGGTTCAGTTCTGTCTCCTTGGTAGCCTATGACCCCATGGCCTCCACACCCAGCACCTGCCTTGGGAACCCCTGGCCTGCTGGCAGGGTCCCGGTGCTGATCACATATCTCGGGGAACTCGGGTTTCTTCTCCAGTGAGGGCCCAGCTCACACAATTGGATGTGAGACAGATCCATGGTACCAGCCCCCACGAGGCTTCAAGCTCAGCATGAACAGAAAGCTCAGGTAACAGCTGAGGGCAATTGGATTGGGAGAAGAGGGTCCCTCTTGGCACAAAGGGCAAGAGGGGCCAATATAGGATGCTCAAGTGCCTTCCCAGTGCCTTAATTCCTTCTGCAAGGGATTAAATCCTTTCATGTCCCTTTTTTTTTTTTAATTGCTGCCAACCATTCAAAGAATTAGTGTGTAAGTATGTTTGGGATAATTGTAAAATATGCTGTTGTAAAATATCTAAAATTATAATGACATTGTAGAATAATATCATGTAAGGATATTCTTTGCCCTAGGCCCTGGCAATTCCATTTCAAACTGGCTGTCAATTTCTTTTTGTAGCTTTATATAAACTTTGTCAGGGAGGCAAAAACACAAATTACTTACTTTAGTTCAAGAGGCCAAATATGTTGACTTTCAATTACAATCCTTATGACTTTTGAAGGACACTTCTCTTTGTTTCCTTCCAAAATAATTTTCAGTCTACAGAGAGTTTCATTTAAAAATTTTTGTCACATGAAACAATTTCTCTTAATGCCCCACCCCCTTGTTGTCTGTGTCCATTGATTAGGTTCATATGCATGCATACAAGTCCCTTGGTTGATCTCTCCACCTTATCCCCACCCTCCCCTACCTTACCTGAGGTATGATGTTCTGATCGACATTTCTCAGCCTCTGGATCTGTTCTTGTTCATCCGTCTATGTCGTTCATTATATTCCACAAATGAGCGAGATCATGTGATATTTATCTTTCTCTGCCTGGCTTATTTCACTCAACATAATATTCTCCATCTCCATCCATATTGTTGCAAATGGTAGGAACTCCTTCTTTTTTACCGCAGCGTAGTATTCCATTGTATAGATATACCACAGTTTTTTAATCCATTCATCTGCTGATGGGCATTTAGGTTGTTTCCAAATCTTGGCTATGGTGAATTGTGCTGCTATGAACATAGGGGTGCATATTTCCTTTCTGATGCGTGTTTCTAGATTCTTGGGATATATTCCTAGAAGTGGGATCACTGGGTCAAATGGGAGTTCCATTTTTAGTTTTTTGAGGAAGCTCCATACTGTTCTCCACAGTGGCTGCACCAGTCTGCATTCCCACCAGCAGTGCAAAAGAGTTCCTTTTTCTCCGCATCCTCGCCAACACTTGTTGTTTGTTGATTTGTTGATAAAAGCCATTCTGACAGGTGTGAGATGGTACCTCGTTGTTTTGATTTGCATCTCTCTGATGATTAGTGACTGTGAGCAGGTTTTCATATGTCTCTTGGCCTGCCTTCTGTCTTCTTTCGAAAAGTGTCTACTTAGATCAGTTGCCCATTTTTTGATTAGGTTGTTGTTTATCTTCTTTTTGTTAAGTTGTATGAGTTCTCTGTATATGTTGGAGATTAAACCCTTATCATCGATATCATTGGCAAATATGTTCTCCCATGCGGTGGGCTTTCTTGTTGTTTTATTGATGGTTTTCTTTGCTGTGCAAAAGCTTTTTATTTTGATGTAGTCCCATTTGTTTATTTTCTCTTTAGCTTCCATTGCCCTAGGAGTAGTATCAGTGAAGAAGTTCTTTCGGCATATGTCCGAGATTTTGCTGCCTGTGGATTCCTCTAGTATTTTCATGGATTTCTGTCTTATGTTTAAGTCCTTTATCCATTTTGAATTTATTTTTGTGTATGGTGTAAGTTGGTGATCTAGCTTCATTCTTTTGCATGTATCTGTCCAATTTTCCCAACACCATTTGTTGAAGAGACTGTCTTGACTCCATTGAATGTTCATGCCTCCTTTGTCAAATATTAATTGAGCATATTGATTTGGGTCAATTTCTGGGTTCTCTATTCTATTCCATTGATCTATATGTCTGTTCTTGTGCCAGTACCAGGCTGTTTTGAGAACAGTAGCTTTGTAATACAACTTGATATCTGGTATTGAGATCCCACCTACTTTGTTCTTCTTTCTCAGGATTGCTGTAGCTATTCGGGTTCTTTTTTTATTCCAGATAAATTTTTGGAAATTTCGTTCTAGGTCTGTGAAATATGTTGTTGGTATTTTAATGGGAAGTGCATTGAATTTATAGATTGCTTTGGGTGGTATGGACATTTTGATGATGTTGATTCTACCAATCCATGAACATGGTATGTTCTTCCATCTTTTTATGTCTTCCTCTATCTCTTTTTTCAGTGTCGTGTAGTTTTCTACGTATAGGTCTTTTACCTCTTTAGTTAAGTTTATTCCTAAGTATCTTAATTTTTTTGGTGCGATGGTAAATGGGATTGCTTTTTTAGTCTCTCTTTCTGTAAGTTCATTATTGGTGTATAGAAATGCCATAGATTTCTTGGCATTAATTTTGTATCCTGCTACATTACCGAATTCAGTTATTAAGTCTAATAATTTTTTTATGGAGTCTTTAGGGTTTTCTATGTACAGTATCATGTCATCTGCGAGTAAGGACAGTTTTACTTCTTCTTTTCCAATTTGGATGCCTTTTATTTCTTCTTCTTGTCTGATCGCAATGGCTAGTACTTCCAGCACTATATTAAACAGGAGTGGTGAGAGTGGGCATCTCTGTCTTGTTCCTGTTCTTAGGGGAAATGGTTTTAGTTTTTGCCCATTGAGTATGATGTTGGCTGTGGGTTTGTCGTATATGGCTTTTATTATGTTCAGGTATGATCCTTCTATTCCCACCTTGCTGAGAGTTTTTATCAAGAAAGGGTGTTGGATTTTATCAAATGCTTTTTCTGCATCAATTGATATGACTATGTGATTTTTATGTCTCAATTTGTTTATGTGATGTATCACGTTTATTGATTTGCGAATATTGTACCATCCTTGCATCCCTGGGATAAATCCTACTTGGTCATGGTGTATAATCTTTCTGATGTACTGCTGGATTCGATTTGCTAGAATTTTGTTGAGGATTTTGGCATCTATGTTCATGAGGGATATTGGCCTGTAATTCTCTTTCATTGTGTTGTCTTTGTCTGGTTTTGGTATTAGGGTGATGCTGGCCTCATAGAAGGAGCTTGGAAGTGTTCCTTCTTCTTGAATTTTCTGGAATAGTCTGAAGAGGATAGGTTTTAGTTCTTCCTTGAATGTTTGGTAAAACTCCCCTGTGAAGCCATCAGGCCCTGGGCTTTTGTTTGCTGGAAGCTTTTTGATGACTGCTTCAATTTCTTCCATAGTTATCAGCCTATTGAGATTCTTAGAATCTTCCTGAGTTTTGGAAGGTTGTATTTTTCTAGGAATGTGTCCATTTCCTCCAGATTGTGTAGTTTGTTAGAATAGAGTTGTTCATAGTATTTTTTAACAATCCTTTGTATTTCTGTGGGGTCTGTTGTTATTTCACCTCTTTCATTTCTGATTTTGTTTATTTGGGTCCTCTCTCTTTGCTTCTTGGTGAGCCTGCCTAGAGGTTCGTCAATCTTGTTTATCCTTTCAAAGAACCAGCTCTTGGTTTTGTTGATCCTGTGTATTGTTTTTTTGGTCTCTATGTCATTCATTTCTGCTCTGATCTTTATTATGTCCTTCCTTCTGCTCACAGTGGGCTTTTCTCGTTGCTCTCTTTCTAATTCTTTGAGTTGTTGAGTTAGAAGATTTATTACCATTTTTTCTTGTTTTTTGAGGTAGGCCTTTAGAGCTATAAACTTCCCTCTCAAGACTGCTTTCATTGTGTCCCATAGCATTTGCATTGTTGTGTTTTTATTGTCATTATTCTCCAGGATGTTTTTAATTTCTTCTTTGATCTCGTTGATCACCCAATCATTGTTTAATAGCATGCTATTCAGTTTCCACGTGTTTGAATTTTTTGGAATGTTTTTATTATAGTTTATTTCTAATATTATGCCATTGTGGTCTGAGAAAATGCTTGATAAGATTTCAGTCTTTTTGAATTTAGGGAGGCTTTGTTTGTGACCCAATATGTGGTCTATTTTTGTAAATGTCCCATGGGCACTTGAAAAGAACGTATATTCCGAGGCTTTGGGGTGAAATGCTCTGAAGATGTCAATTAGGTCCATCTGATCTAGTGTGTCATTTAGAATTGCTATTTCTTTGCTGATTTTTTGTTTGGAGGATTTATCCAGTGATGTCAGTGGTGTATTAAAGTCTCCTACTATGATTGTATTGTTGTCGATCTCTCCCTTGATCTCTTCCAGGAGTTTTTTTATGTATTTGGGTGCTCCTGCGTTGGGTGCATATATGTTTACCAGAGTTATATCTTCTTGTTGAATTGCTCCCTTTAGTATTATGTAGTGGCCTTCCTTATCTCTTGTTATGCCCTTTACTTTGAGGTCTATTTTATCAGATATAAGTATTGCTACCCCACCTTTTTTCTCATTTCCATTTGCTTGAAAAACATTTTTCCATCCCTTCACTCTCAGTCTGTGTGAATCCTTTGCTCTGAGGTGGGTCTCTTGTAGACAGCAAATATATGGGTCATGTTTTCTCATCCATTCAGCTACCCTGTGTCTTTTGATTGGTGCATTTAATCCGTTTACGTTTAATGTTATTATTGACAAGTACATGTTTGTTGTCATATTTTCCCCCTTAGTGTTTGTGTTTCTTTTTGCCTTTCTCTTTCTTCTTTTTACAGCAGTCCCTTTAGCATTTCTTGCATTGCTGGTTTGGTAGTGATAAACTCTCTTAGCCCTTTTTTGTCTGTGAAGCTCCTGATTCCACCATCAATTTTGAATGATAACCTTGCTGGGTATAGTATTCTTGGATTCAGTCCCTTGCTTTGCATCACTTTGTATATTTCATTCCATTCCCTTCTGGCCTGGTGTGTTTCTGTTGAGAAATCAGTTGATATTCTAATAGGAGATCCCTTGTAGGTAACTTTCTGTCTCTCTCTGGCAGCCTTTAAGATTCTTACTTTGTCATTGGTATTCGCCAATTTAATTATGATGTGTCTTGGTGTTGATCTTTTGGGGTTCAACTTGTTTGGGACTCTATGTACTTCTTGGACTTGCATAGTTTTTTTCTTGCCAATATCAGGGAAGTTTTCTGTCATTATTTCTTCAAACAGGTTTTCTATTCCTTGCTTCTCTTCCTCACCTTCTGGTATCCCTATTATTCTAATATTGTTTCGTTTTGTGTTGTCCCAAAGCTCCCTTAGGCTCTCCTCTTGCTTCTTAAGTCTTCTTTCCATTTGCTGCTGTGTTTGTGTGTGTTTTCCTACCTTGTCTTCTAATTCACTGATGCGGTCCTCAGCCTCTTCTAGTCTACTGTTTAAGCCTTCCAATGTGTTCTTTATTGCAGCTATGTCGTTCTTCATCTCCTCTTGGTTTCTTTTCATGTTGGTGACATTTTCATTCAGCTCCTTATAGTTCTCATTGAGTTGTGTGTATTTGTCATTGAGTTGTGTGTATTTGTCATCTATCCGTTTAAACATCCTTATCATCATTACTCTGAATTCTCTCTCAGTTAAGCTGCTAGCCTCAGTTTCATTTAACTCCCTTTCTGGTGATTCCTCTTTTTCTTTCCTTTGGGTATTGCTTTTTTGTCTCCCCATGTTTTCCTGAAATGTTTTAATTGTAGATCCAATTGCTTTGCTACCCAGGTTCTTTTGGCGATGGTGCTACTGGTGAAATCTTTCTGTTCTCCTGGGCTTGGTTATCTAGTGTAACTGAGGTGCTTAGCTTCTAAAGATTTTTGTTTAGAGTAGATCCTATGGCCTCAGGGAGTATTCAGATTCCATGGTGTTAATCAGGGTGGAATCTGGGTGTGGCTATATTGGTTGCCTGGAGACTGGGGGGAGGGGCTATCTCTCAGGAGAAAATGGATTCTGTGGGCTTAGATATGACTCAGCACCAGACTTGCTACCACTTCTCCTGGACCGTCCGTTGCCCACTCTGCCCAGGTTCCACAACTCTACCCCTTCTCCCGCACTTCTGTCACAGGTAAGCGCCTGTCTCCAAAAGGTCCCATGAACTAGGTTCAGTGGGGAAAAGCGCAGGCCCCAGCGCGAGGAAGGACCGCGTCTCTGCCAGTTCCTCTCTTGCCGGCACTCCAGGGTCCGGCAGCTCTTAAAGGCTGCCTTTGAGCTCAGATCCCAAATCCAGACTCTATGGTCTAAAATCCTTCAGACCTTGCCTGTCCTCAGGGACGCGGCTTGGCACTGTGTAGTTTCTCCCTGACCTTCTGGGCACAGAGGTCCGGGAGATTCTACTGCCTAGATCTTTGATTTTACCTTTATCCGGGGGATCCCTGCTCTTCCCAGCTGCAAAGTGTCTCACCAGCTGTGCCTCCTTCGCCAATTCGGGCTGGATTCCGCTCGTCTCATCTGCCTCCTCTATTTGCTCCGGGAGATGACTCAGGACACGTCCTTCTATTCCGCCGCCATTTTGTCTCTCCCTGCTCAGATTTATTTAAAAGATAGAATGGTGAATTCTATTTCTCATGCTTATTTGAACTGGTATTATTATTTTTAAGAAATAAATTATAGTGGTAAAATATCTAGAGTGTTGAAAATAATGTTCTTGCGTAAGAAAAGATTGAGTCAGCAAGAATATAGCTAATAAAAACTTCATGGGGGAAAAGTCTTCTCTGAGCAAAGCCTTTTTCTTTTTTTCTCCCTCTGCCTCTATTTTGGAATGAAATGTTTGACTTTTATTTACATTTTATTAAAAATTATTTTAAATAACTGAAACTAGAGATAAAACACCATTGTAACCAGTATTATTATGTAGTATACCTAATGACTAAGCTGTTTGGCTATAGCTGGGGCTTTAACAAGTGACTTTTTTCATCTTTTAGCAACTGGCCCAGAGTAACGGCTTTGGTTATCTTATTTGAAAATATTCTCATCATCCAAACATATTTTAAGATAAATGCTTTCCCAGACCATTTACCAAAAATAAATACCATAGTCAAAGCACCTGAGTGAGTAGTAGGAGAAGAAGGACAAGTGGTTTTAAAACATATGCTTATGATCTCACTGGAGTCAAATTACTTTCTTTCACTTATTAATTTACTAAAGAGAAATTGGTATCACCTTTGTTTCATCATTTGGTTCTTTGGAGTTTAACTTTTATTTTTATTCATTTTAAATTATTGTTTACAGTGAAAATATTTTGCTTGTGTCCTTTGTTCTAATGTATGTTTTCCTTAGAAACTTGCAATTTCTCTAAGTTTATGGTTTGAGAAGCTTGTTACCTGGTAGATATCTCTGGGGAATATTGTGTGGATTAAATACTAGTTAAATTCCTACTTTGAATCATATTGAAGGTGGTGGGGAGAGAACTAATCCAAATAACTTAACACAGTATTTGACTATAGACTCTTGAGGGGTAGGTGGAGAGAACTGCAAATAAGTCTCTTTTTTTTTAAATTAAAAAAATTGATTTCAGAGAGGAAGGGAGAGGCAGAGAGAGAGAGAGATAGAGATCAGTGATGAGAAAGAATCATTGATCAGCTGCCTCCTGCATGTTCCCCTACTGGGGATCAAGCCCACAACCTGGGCATGTGCCCTGATTGGGAATCAGACCATGACCTTCTGGTTCATAGGTCAATTCTTAACCTCTGAGCCACACTGGCCAGGTCAAACAAGTCTTTTTTAGTGATTGGTTTTTACAGTGCTTTGGGTTTAGAATTTCTCTTATAACCATGCATGATTTATTTCAAGAATATTTGGGGAGGGGGTTTTAAACGTTTCCAGTTATTCTGTCCTTATCTAATTTAAATTTAATAGCATTTATATATTACAATATTTATTTTTTTCCTTTCCTTCATTTTCACTTTCTTGTTCAGATTCATTTGTTCTTTAGATAGTCATTTCTTAAGTATTTTTCTTTTCAGATGGAGCCACATAGGTTATTACTTTGAATTCTTGCATATCTGCAAATATCTTTTTCTTGATAGGTTAATATGTCTTACTTCAGTATAGAATTCTTGAGGTGCAGTTGTTTTCTCTTTTTTTTAAATTGCCTTCTGGCTCCAGTGATAAAGATGAGAAATCTAGCATCAGTTTGGTGTTTTTTTAAATCTCTTTTTGGGTTTCCTTGCTCTTATTTTTCTTATTGGCTTACTAGAGGCCCAGTGTGCAAAATCCATGCACTGGTAGGGTCCCTAGCAGCTGCTGGCTGCTGGCGACTGGCTGGGTACTCCCTCCCTTCCCCAGCCGGCCCCGCCCCCTGGTCTAACTCCCAGATGGAACTCCCTGTCCAGTGGACAATTCCCCTGGTCTAACTCCTAGATGAACACCCTGTTGAGGGGACAATTTGCATACTACACTTCTATTATATAGGATTTGGGATCAAGTCTGGTTGTTGGAGTGCTGTAAACGATGGCAATCCACACAAGATGGAAAAATAGGTGTTTTTTATCCCAGTGCATGGATTAGGTAGAAGCTTCTAGGTTCCTGCAATAAACAACTGGGGAAAGCCCCCCTGTGTTGCTTACTCTGTACATTCTCGCAGCTCAGACCTCAGACATTTCAGTCTTAGCTCCTAGCAGGCCAGGAAGGTTAGGCTCCTCAACTGGTCTAATGTTCACATTATCTTTAGGATTTTCACAGATTTTTGCGGGGTGTGCTCGTCTCAGGATTTGCTAATTTTTAGTCTTCATCTTGGGGCTGTTTCTAGGGTATGGAGGAGAAAGCTACAAATCACTTCTCTTGCCAGTGAGCCCTTAAATTCCATACCTCACTTTTAACCTAGAAGACAGTTGGCTTAAAAGTCTGCTAATTTGGAGTTCCATATAAGGAGTCAGACATATTTAAATCATCACCTTCCTAAGACCCTTAATCTTTTTAATATTCAAGTAGTCTTTTTCCTATGTTTTTTTAAACTTTCATTATTTATTTATTTTTGTTTTTTTATTTAATTTCTTGTTTTACAAATTTTGATCACAAAAATATTCCTGAACAATCTTTCTCCCTTCCCCTTCCCCCGGAAGTCAGCTGGACTGCTGTAACAGAATACCATAGACTGGGTGGCTTAACAAACAAGTGTTCCCCACAGCCTGGGGCTGAAAGTCTGAGGTCAGTGAGGCAGCATGGCTGGGTTTCGGGAAAGAGCCTCTTCTGGATTGCTCACTTCTCATTGTATCCTTACATGGCGGAGTAAGAGAGCACTAGCTTTCTGATCCCTTCTTAGAAATGCACTAAACTTATTCATGAGAGTAAAACCTCCCAAAGGTTTACCTCAGAATGTCATCACATTGGGAATTAGATTTCAACATAAGAACTCTGAGAACCCGAACATTCACTCCCTAACAGAAGAAGTAGAGATTTTCCTTGTGGTCTAATACTAAGTGTGCTATTTTAACTTATCTTGTCATCATCCTTAAGTTTGTCAAAGGCCTTTTAAACCCATATTCTCCTACAATCCTGACCCTAGAGAGAGACTGTGTCTTTTGAACCTCCCTTGTATAGTCATTTCTTAAGTATTTTTCTTTTCAGATGGAGCCACATAGGTATATTACTATAACAAGGGATTCAGTATGCTCTTCAGTCATTCGCCTGCTTCTCTTGCTCTTTGTCAGTATAATTTTTGACTTTGGATGTAAGTAATGTGCATTGTGTTTTTATTTTTTCATTACATATATTTCAAACATTTTGTTGGAATTTGTTTTAATTATTTAATCAGATTTTTAGCAGTTATTTAAACTCATCCCTATTTTAACTGGCTCTGGTGCTCATTGATTCCTTGACTTTATTCCCCCGGCCCCCCCCCCCCCCCCCCCCGAAATTTTCTCTCAGTCAAGTACATTTTCACATAATGTTTTTAACAAGTATGCTTATGTAGTAGTTTTTCATGACCAGAAATCTTTTTGTTATGGATTAATTTGCAAAAAAAGTATTACCTTATTGTTAGGGGGAAATAAAAGGTGACATTACAATAGCTGCCATGGATTTATGTATTTATTAACATTGTAAAAGTTACTAATGTTGTTATTTATTTTTTCTAAGAAACTTTTTTTCAGACAGTATAAGAAACATGTTTGCTTTTAGAATTTTTATAATGTCTTTAGATCATCAGAAACCTATATATTGTCCTTAAAAAGTAGAGATTTCCTAAGTTTGTATTGTATTGATAAAGGGGAGTTATTTTCGTGATATTACATTAGTCTACTGCAGAAACAATTGTTTAAATTAAATTATTACTAAGCCTTAGTAAAATGAAACACTTAGGTTGTGTAGTCCAGTGGCCTATATCTGATATAATTATGGATGGAACTTTTAAAATTAGCAATTTGTTACAGTTCGTTGTGTTAGCATTGATTGGCCTGAGGTATTTATGAAGTTACCACATATTTATTGCTAAACACTGTGCATTCAAATTTTTGTTTATATCTTAAGGGTAAAAAGAGGAAAGATTTGAGCAACTGTGCATTTCTCAGTTAAAATCAATTATGGAATAAATTAACTAGCTTTGTTATTAAAATAATTGCAAAATAATTAGTAATAAAATTACATTCTTTTAACTTTCACAGTCTGTTTTGAACCAAGCCATTTAATTTGGTTTAAAGAGTTAATTATGGCAGCAGGATATTTAATATCCTCTAGCATATGACAGCTTCAAAATATAAATATGGTAATTTATTGTAAAAAGAAAGCTAGGGCACATCATTGTTAAAGCAGTCCTTTTATCTCTAGAAAATGGAACTCATATTAAGCTTTGAATCTCATGGGAGAAAATATGGGGGGAGGGTATGGAAGGAGCTTATCTTGTTCTTTGTGTTCATTAGAAAAGTATCTTAGTAAACTGGACTCCAAGTGTTAAATAATGGGATAGTATAAATAATTATGATCCAAGGTTTTTTGCAAAGCTACATATAGTAGTGATGCTAGTGGTTGATTTCAATATTTAATTTTATTACATTGGCACCTATTATTTATGACCTTTGTTTTAAAAATTATACTTAATTGTAGGAAATGCATATCACTGTGTATCAGCAATTTAAGCTTTATCTAAATGCACATATACTATATCATCATTGTCCAATGTAAACACTGCAGATTTAACAATTGTATTTATAATAAATTGCCACCTTATATTCTTTTAATTAGAAACCTCCATAAACTGGAAATTTTCTATATCTACAGCTCAAAGATATTTCATGTTTATAGTGATACACAGAAGCCATTGCAAGTATCAGGCAGGTTTTTAGTCATCAAAGGAAGTCTAGATTATGTAGCTTTTTAAAAAAAGTACATTATATTTTCATTTTAATTATTTGAAAATTGATCATCTAAATTATATGTAAGTATCAAGAATATTTTCACTGACCATTATACAATTTTATGAGCTTCTCAAATACCAAATTTACTCCTTATGGGTACTGTTGTAATTTTTATAAGTAGAGTTGGAATATGTATTACTTAAATTTAAAAATTGCTTGGATGTCTGAATATGGGTTTATTTGAGAGAGTGTCAGCCATATTACATAGTCCCAAGGGATTTTAGAATAAATTAACTGTAAATTACATGAATTCATTACTAAGAAACAAAGACCTTTATTCATCTTTTTCAGGATCTAATTTATAAAAACAATCACTATCCTACTTGTCTTCCATTTACTTTTTAGATTTTCAGCATAGTAAGAAGCAGTACTAGTTATAACTGATTAATCACTATTTGGTAAGCATTTATTGAAAACCATTATGTGCAAACTAGGATGGTAGGTGCTAGGGATAAAAAGATGGGTAAGTACTACTCTGAAGATATAAGTAGCTTGAGTGAGGAGGCATATATACTAGTAAACACCAGAGTGACAAGTGCTGTACTCTCAGTGTGAATAAAATACTCCAGGAGCCCAGACAATCTTATATTACATATAAAAATATTTTAATTGTCAGTTATAGCACAAAGAAGTTTCCACAGAAAATGGTTTATTTGAATAGAAGTTTGTAAATACATAGGCATGGCATTCAAGACATAAAATATAGTCTGAAAGAGGTTATGAAATCACGTGCAACATTTATTGAATAACTAGAGTTTACCGTATGGCACTGGAGGTTGGAATAAATAGGCCAGGACCAGATTGCAGTAGATCAAGAGTAAAAAGTACCAAGAGTAAAGCCAGAGTAAATAATTAGGATTAACTTGTAGAGTTAGTAAAGATTATAAAAAGAATTGATATTTGTATTTTAGAAAATAACTGGCTAGAAGATGGAGGTTACCAAAATATTCCAATCAGTTTCACAAGCCAGAAACCTACTAAGTCATCTTTGTCTCCTTTGTCTGGTTATTTAATGAAATTCTGTCAGTTTTACTTCCTAGATATTGTTTAAAATTTTGACATTCCCTTGTTCCATAGACATGATCAAACTAGCATTATATTACCTGAACTACTCCAATAGTGTCTAACTGGTCCTACTGTGCTACCCTTTTTCTCATCTAGTACATTGTTTGACAATATTTAGTAGACATTACTAGAAGTCTGCCAGCTTCTCTTCCCCCCTTTTTTAAGTTCCTGTTTGTCTAGTGTAGTAGGTTGAATTGTGTCCTTCGAAAAGGTAAGGTGAATGCTCTGGCACCTGTGCTTGTGACCCTGCTTGGAAATAGGGTCTTTGTAGATGTAATTGAAGTGCTAAGATGAGGTCATACTGGCGTAGGGTGGGCCCCTTCGTCCAGTATGATTGGTGTAATAAAAGGAGATCATAAGAGGAAAAGAGATACAGAGATGCATGAGGAGAGAATGCTGTGGATGATGGAGGCAAAGGTTGAAGTGCTGCAGCTGTAAGACAAGGAATGCCAAGGATTGCTGGCAAACCAGCAGAAGTTAGGAATAGGCAAGAAAAGATTCTCTGTGCAGGTTTCAGAGGGAGCTCTGTCAACATCTTGATTTCAGACATCTCGCCTCTAGAACTGTGGGACAGTAAATTTCTGTTGTTTTAAGCCACCCCATTTGTGGTACATATTTTGTTAGGGAAGCCTTAGGAACCCAATACACCTGGTGTATGTTTTATCCTTTAATCTCTTTCCTTATATTTTAGGTTTATCTCTTGTAAACAATATTTAACTAGATTTATTATTTTTTGGTTATGCTTTACCAGTATCTTTGGTATGGAGTATTTTGTTTATTTGTACTTATTTTTATTCATATATATGAATTTTTTTTTGCCATCTTATTTTGTGTTATTTGTCCTACCTTTTCTAATACTTATTTTTCGCTTCTTCCTTTCTTTTATTTAGATTTTTTTCCTCTCTTTTTTTCTCCTGCTCAATTTGAAATTTTGTTCTTTTGGTGGTTACTCTTTCAGTGGTTACAGGTCTGGCATTATTTCACCTAATGGACTTTAGCTTTTAGACTGAGGGAAGTAGTATGGTTTTGGTATGGTTGTTTTTTTTTTTTAACTGAAACCTGGACCTGCTGGACATTATAAGATTTTGGGTCTTGTCTTATTTAGGCCTCCTGTTTTAGCAGGCCTCCCTTGACACACTCCAGCAGGGAAAGGAGATGCTGCCTTGTTATTGCCAGGTGGGAGTGGAGGCCCTTTGTAAAACATGAGTGGGGGGAAATGGAGGATGCCCCTTGTTTCTGCTGGGCAGGGGTGTAAGTTTCAGAATCCCCATGTGGCCTTTCCACTGACACTGTGTTGGAAGCAGGGTAGCAGGATAGCCTAGTTGGTGGTGAAAGTCCTGATCCTTTTAGACCACTCCAACGAGAGATGGAGGGGTGCCTCTTTATTGCAGGGTGGGTGTGGAAGTCTCATTTCTCTCCATGGTCTTCACTTATATTGTGGTTGGAGGTGTTTCATATTCCTTGGCTCCCCAATCAGCTTTCTCTGTTCATATCCTGGCCGGGTTTTGGGATTCTTTGTTATAGTCTGTGGGGATGGAAGTCTAGGTTTCTCACTTGGCTTCTGCTGTGAGGGCTGGGAATGGTCAGGTGTTCTTTTTTTGTTTTTTAATCCTCACCTGAGGAAAGATAGAATGTATCATATTGAACAATAACTTCAGTATTTTCCTATAATTTCTATTATTTATTGATTTTTAAATTTTATTTTAGAGAGAGAGAAACATTGATGGGCTGCCTCCTGTATGTGTCCTCACTGGGGATCAAACCCACAACTGAGGTATGTGTCCTGACTGGGAATTGAACCCTCAACCTTTGATTAATGGGATGATGCTCCAACCAACTGAGCCACCCAGCCAGGGCTATGGGCAGTTTTTTTATGTAGTGTTGTGCTAGAGTAGAGTGATAAATATCTGAAAGTTTTCTGTTTGGCTAGGTTGCCTCTTTCCTGGATAGAGAGAGAAGGCTTTCTGGGGGCATTTTCTTGGGCAATGTCCCATTGACATTTATGGCTTCCTGTTTTCTCTACTACTCAGTCTGAAATATATGAAACAGAAAGAACAATCAAGTTCATTACAATCTATTCCTTGGACGCTGAGCTCCCTAGTTGGACTGCCTTCTTCTCTCTGTCTTTTAGAGTTTTATATATATATATATTTTTTTTTAAATAAATCTTTATTGTTCAGATTATTACAGGTGTTCCTCTTTTATTTTTCCCCATAGCTCCCCTCCACCTGATTCCCCACCCCACCCCATGCCCTTACCCCCCGCCACTGTCTTCATCCATAGGAGTAAGATTTTTGTCCAATCTCTTCCCGCACCCCTCACACCTGCTTCCCCTGAGAATCATCAGTCCACTCCCTTTCTATGTCCCTGATTCTATTATATTCACCAGTCCATTCTGTTCTTCAGATTTTTTATTCACTTGATTTTTAGATTCACTTGTTGGTAGGTATGTATTTGATGTCATTTTGTTGTTCATAATTTTTATCTTTACCTTTTTCTTCTTCTTCCTCTTCTTAAAGGATACCCTTCAGCATTTCGTGTAATCCTGGTTTGGTGGTGATGAACTCCTTTAGCTTTTTCTTGTCTGTGAAGCTCTTTATCTGACCTTCAACTCTGAATGATAGCTTTGCTGGGTAGAGTAATCTTGGTTGTAGGTTCTTGCTGTTCATCACTTTGAATATTTCTTGCCACTCCCTTCTGGCCTGCATAGTTTCTGTTGAGAAATCAGCTGACAGTCGTATGGGTACTCCCTTGTAGGTAATTAACTGTTTTTGTCTTGCTGCTTTTAATATTCTCTCTTTGTCTTTTGCCCTTGGCATTTTAATTATGATGTGTCTTGGTGTGGTCCTCTTTGGATTCTTCTTGTATGGGGTTCTATGCACTTCCTGAACTTGTAAGTCTATTTCTTTCACCAGGTAGGGAAAGTTTTCTGTCATTATTTCTTCTAATAGGTTTTCAATATTTTGCTCTCTCCCTTCTTCTGGCACCCCAAAAATTCGGATGTTGGTTCGCTTGGAAGTTGTCCCAGAGGCTCCTTACACTAGCTTCATATTTTTGGATTCTTTTTTCTTTTTGTTTTTCTGGTTGGATGTTTTTTGTTTCCACATATTTCAGATCTTTGGTTTGATTCTTGGGGTACGTTGATCTACAGTTGAGTTTTTGCATATTCTTTATTTCAGACAGTGTATGCTTCATTTCTGACTGATCCTTTTCCATTTTTTTGGCATTCTCATTAAGCTCCTTGAAGGTCTCATTAAGTTTCTCAGCGGTTTTAAGAAGATTCTTGAGTAACCTTATAAATGTGGTTCTGAACTCTATGTCATCCAGTAGTTTGCTTTCCTCCGTTTCTTTCATTCGTGACATGTTTCTTTGTCTCCACATTTTGGCTGCTTCCCTGTGTTGATGGAGTAGCTTTGTGTGGTAGGTGATCTATAGGGGGCAGTAGCTCAGCCTCCTCAATCACATGAGGTGGATGCTCTTGGTACAACCCTTTGTGGGCTGAGTGCAAAGTCTTCGTGTAGTTAAGCCTTAATTTCTGTTGGTACACTGGGAGGAATTGACCTCCAGGCCAATTAGCTGTGAGCACTCCCTGTGTCTATAATGGAAGAACTGCTGCGCTGAAGACACGCTTATGGGGCAGGACTTATTTCAGTGGGGCTTTGGTGCTCACTGAGTCTGCCTCTTGAATGTGTCACTTATGGATGTGAGGAGTTGAAATCTGGTGTCTCACACTGACCACTAGGTACACTGGCTTCTGGATCTCCAATGGGGTGCAGGTCAGCTACTGTCTGAGGCCACTCAGCAGGAGCTACATTGAGAACTGCAGTTTTCTCCTCTTTGCTTGTCGTTTGGAGGTTTTGGAGCTGTCTGACCCGGGCTGCAAGTTTGCTAGGTTAAGCTGTGATAGGGCAGGCCTTTCTTATGCTAATTGAGCTGCTTGGAGCTTGGGTGGGTTTGTAGGTTGTGCAGGGCGGGGCCTCAGGGTGTCACTAGGTTAGGGCGTGGCAAACAGCAATGGCTGCTAGTTAGCCGGCTCTGAGTCTCCAACGGCATCCGCGAGTCCCATGGCCCAGTGCAGTAAACAATTATTCCTGCGCGCAGCTCTGCAAGCAAGCCACCCTCACTGGCAAACAGTCCAGCTTCTCTCCGTAGGAGTTTGGGTCCCCCGCGTCTCCCCAGAGACTGGATTTCAGAGTAATCGGGGGCTTGTCTCCGTTTGGGTTGAAAAAAGCAACGCACCCAGTCGCCCGCAGCCAGCCCAGATCACGCGCCTCGGTACCTCAGCTTTTCAGCGCTTGTGCACGTCTCAGTGCTCTTTTCTCTTTCCTTCTAGTTGTAGAACTTCCACTCAGCCAGCTTTCCCATGGTTCTGGGTGATAGACGTTTTGTCTTTTAGTTGCAGTTTAAATTGTTGTGGGAGGCAGCAGTTTAGGTGTTTACCTACGCCGCCATCTTGGATTCTGCCTCTATATATTTTTTAAATATAAACTAGAGGCCCGATGCACGAAAATTCATGCAAGAGTAGGCCTTCCTTCTCCTGGCTGCTGGCACCAGCTTCCCTCCAGCACCTGGGACCTGGGCTTCTCTCCTCTGGCCACCAGCAGGCACCTGGGACCCAGGCTGGCTTCCCTCTGGCCCCGGCTTCATCAGGAAGGACATTCAGAATGACATCCAGTCTAATTAGCATATTACCCTTTTATTATTATAGATGTCATTGGTTTTTAGTTATACTTAGTGGTAGAAATAGAGAAAAGGTTGTTTACTCCATGTTCCTGGAAGAAGTCCCAGAAACATATCATTTAATTTACAGAAATTTAATTAAGCATAACCTTTTAGGAACTGTTGACACTGTAGTTGCTCACTAATTACTTATTGAGTTGAATCAAAAGTGATGCATATGTCTTTAGGAAACCTGTTTGTCTTTGAAAGACCAGTAGGGAGCCGAAAACCAGGATTACAGGCTTTATTAGGGGAAAAACCTGCCGGGCTGTCTCGAAAGGGGAGAACAGCAACCTGTGCAGAGGTGAGCACACCTTTTGAGGGGAGGAATGGGAAGGAATGTGGGCTTAGAGTACTTGGTGTGCGCTGATTGGTGGCTTGATGTATGGCCCATATAAGGTACTTAGGGACAAGGGCTTAGGGCAGTGGTCGGGTCGGCAAACTCATTAGTCAACAGAGCCAAATATCAACAGTATAACGATTGAAATTTCTTTTGAGAGCCAGATATTTTAAACTTAAACTTCTTCTAACGCCACTTCTTCAAAATAGACTTGTCCAGGCCGTGGTATTTTGTGGAAGAGCCACACTCAAGGTGCCAAAGAGCCGCAGTTTGCCGACCACAGGCTTAGGGTATTTGGCAGGTGCTGATTGGTGGTTCAATGTATAGTCCATATAGGGTACATGGTTAGGCACTCAGGTATTTCCGGGCTGCAGGTAACGTCATACCCCGCCCACCAGTTGGGGGAAGGGAGGATCTATCAGTCTTAATCGATGATATCTGTGAATTGAGAAAAAGAAGATGCAAATATAATAAATACAACATTTCTACTAAGTTAGTTTTCAAATATATCAGTGTATGTACTTCTTAGTAAACGTCATTTGTGGTTTAGGTTAGGAAAAATAGAATGTATTGTATTGAACAATAACTTCAGTCTTTTTTTATGATTTCTATTGTTAACTGGAAACTGGTTTTATTATGTTAAATTCATTTTGGGCAGTCATTTATATTTTAATTTTGTTGTGCTGTGGATTGTTAAAGGGGCCTGACTTTTCTTACAAAATCATAGATCATTTCTGGAGCTGGTGAGCTGGTCAAAACATCTATTCTAAATTATAAGTTGTCTCTTATTATTAATTAGAAAGTTACTCCATGCCCTTTGAAAGGTGAACGTCAGATGTGTCAGGTGATTTTCAACAAATACTATTAGAGTATTCAGTTCAGATTTTATTTTATTTTTTAATGTTTTTATTGATTTCAGAGAGTAAGGGATAGGGAGAGAGAGAGAGATAGAAACATCAATGAGAGAGAATCATCGGTTGGCTGCCTCCTACATGCCCCCTGCTGGGGATCGAGCCCACAACCCAGGCATGTGCCCTGACCGGAAATCCAACCATGACTTTGACCTCCTGGTTCATAGGTCGACACTCAACCACTAATCCACTCTGGCTGGGCTTCAGTTCAGATTTTAAAAATCACTTTTTAAAAAGTTTAAATTTTAATTTGTCTGAATATTTGTATCATTGTCTATTTTCACACTATTTTACCCAGTAAATAGTATTTCATGAGGAGAGACCATTATCTCCATTTTACAAATAAGAAAATGGAAAAATTTCATTTAGTTTATGACTTATCCAAGAGCATTCTGTGAATTGAGATTATAACTGGAGCAATAGACCAAGATTGGAACTTTAAATATTTTTTTTACCACCATCAGTCCAGTAGACCATGCCAGTAACCAAATTAAATTTATATATCTTTCAAAATGAGAGCAAGGGAGGAAAAAGGGTTATCCAATTTGAACATTAACATCAGACATGGTCTGTAAATATCTAATTTTTCAGTCTGATGCATCAATATTTCATCATCATATTCTTTCTTTTAAATGCAACATAATAAAAATTTCATAATATAAGAAAGTAATTTCAAAAAATATTTTCTTAAGAAATATGAGGTATTTGAGTTTTTATAATTTAAAGAAAAACTGAAAAATATGTATTACAAATATATGTAGTACATATATTTGCCATTAAATATATTCCATATCTACACCTTATATATTGCACATATGCAGTGTAAACTTATTGAAAATTTGTGGTAGGTTTAAAAACTATCAATGCTATCATGTTAAAGATTACTACTATGTAAAATAAGTTGGAATTTGGAAAATGGTTTATTTAAATTTCGTGTCTTTTCAGTTAGTTTGGAATATTTATATGAAATGTAGATATACTTTCTTTTTAGAAATGTGTTGATGGAAAGAATTTATCACTAAAACTTAAAGGTCTAGGGTCTAGATTTAGCTATTATTTTGATAAATATATTGGTCATGGAAGCACATTTTCAATGTTGTCTTTGAGAATTAAATCCTGATGTAAGTTGATTAATATTGGAGATTTCTTCTTTGCTATTTTTCCCCCTCCTTTTCTCCTATTCCTAAGATTTTCTTTTGGTATTCTGTTGTTAAAATTCTAGTCAATGTCAGGTATACAGACATTGGGTAAAATGTATGGCTTTTCCTTTCATTGCTTTTATTTTGCACATTGGGTATTTTCTTTAAAATGACTTGTTTTGATGTGATACTCAAAAAGTTTAAAAATAAAGCCCTTATCTCAGCTGTCCAAGATTAGGAATGCCTATGATGAAACAAATTATCATAAATTTTTTCCCCAAGTCTAAAGTAATTCTTCCACTGTTGTCCTGTAGTTTTTTATTCACATTTACTAGAGGCTCAGTGCATGAATTTGTGCACTGATGGGGTCTGGCTGGCCTGGCCCCAATTGCCCAATTGCTGGTGGATCAGTGCCAGGCCTGTCAGGAGGAGGAGATGGCAAGAGGTTGGCCAGCCGGCTGGCCCACTCTGGTGGGGGCCTGATCAGG
Organism: Corynorhinus townsendii; assembly: GCA_026230045.1. Taxonomy (NCBI): domain Eukaryota; kingdom Metazoa; phylum Chordata; class Mammalia; order Chiroptera; family Vespertilionidae; genus Corynorhinus; species Corynorhinus townsendii. Next base: position 54,589,796 of record JAPDVU010000004.1, read on the forward strand.
TCGGGGCTGGCTTGAGGGAGGGGCTGCAGGTAATTGGTTGGTGGGCCCTGCCCCATATTGGGGTGGGGGGGGCAATTGAAGGTGGGTCAGCCGTGGGGAGGGGCTGTGGGCAGTGGAACAGCTGGCCCCGCCCCCGATTGGTGTGGAGGGGGCCAATTGGGGGCAGAGCTGGCTAGGGGGAGGGGTGGTAGGGGCCCATTGGGGGTGGGGCCAACTAGGGGGAAGGGGCCGCAGGCAGTTGGCCAGCCGGCCCTGCCATTGATCAGTGTGGGGGGGGCCGATCTGGGATGGGGCCAGGCGGGGGAAGGGGCTGCATATGAGGTTGGCTAGCCCTCGATCGGAGTGGGAGTGGCCGGTCAGGGGTGGGGCTGGCCAGTTCACTGGCTGCAGTGGGCGTCATAGCGACTGGTAATTCCTGTTGTTACGGTGTTTTGGTCACTGGCTTTTTATATATATAGAAGATTATATTTTGCCTTGTGTGATAGTGAGCCGTTAACTTGATCCCCACAGTACCTAATTAACACTTTGCCCGTTCTCAAGTACATGCTTTGAATTGAATTCAGTTTCCTGAAGACAAGTGAAACGTGATCCCTTTCTGATATTTGGTTTTTATTTTTTTTTAAATTTTATTTTTAAAAAAATATGTTTTTTTGATTTTTTACAGAGAGGAAGGGAGAAGGATAGAGAGTTAGAAACATCGATGAGAGAGAAACACCGATCAGCTGCCTCCTGCACACCCCCTACTGGGGATGTGCCCGCAACCCAGGTACATGCCCTTGACCGGAATCGAACCTGGGACCCTTTAGTCCGCAGGCCAATGCTCTATCCACTGAGCCAGACTGGTTAGGGCTGTTATTTGGTTTTTAAATATGGATATGTTGATTTTGTTTCTATTTCAGCCTGCTTCTCATTGGGCTTTCAAATGATATATTTTTGTTTTATTTTCTGTTCATAGTTTTCTTTACCTGGTTAGGTTATTAAGATTTTGTTTTCCCAGTAATCTTTTAATTCCCATGATGAAAACTCAGATAATTATTGCTCAGTTATTTTAAAGCATAAATTCCATTCTAATAAAATACCATCTAGATGTCTAATCTAACCACAGTGCCTGACATTTAGGTGCTGAAAAAGTTAATAAGTGGATAAATGAGAGAACTAATGGATGGTTCATATAACCTGTTTAGTAGTTTATCCATATAGATATTTACAGGTAAGATCACTATGAAATATTTGTTAAAAGTTCTTAATTTTTCTAATGTATTTTACTTTAATTGAATTTGTTGAAGAGACATCTATATAAATAAGTAATATGCACATGTGGCTAGTCATGACCACTCAGGAGGAGGCTGCGTGCACAGGTGGTCGGGAGGGGACTGCATGCGCGGTGAGGCAAGTCACAGATGGTGCAGGCCCACAGAGAACAGGGCCTGCCAGCCGCATGCGCCGGCAGTCGTGCCTCTGCACGTGAGCTGCAGAGGAAACACCCCTTTTTTCACTGCTCATTTGCTAAGCTCCCCTATGCCACTTGCAGTGTTCTTGGTAACTTGTGTAATAAGAATCCAAGAAAGTGATCTAGGGTTTTTCCATAAAAACCCTAGAGAAAAAAACAAAAGTCCACTGTTGGAGGGGCTAAGAAATGTCATATCCTGTCCTAGCCGGTTTGGCTCAGTGGATAGAGCCTTGGCCTGCTGACTGCAAGGTCCGGGTTTGATTCTGGTCAAGAGCATGCACCTGGGTCAGGGTTCAGGTCAGGGCTCATGCAGGAGGCAACCAATCGAAGTGTCCCTCTCACATTAATGTTTCTCTCAGTCTTTCCCTCTCTCTTCCATGCTCTCTAAAAGTCAATGGTAAAATATCCTCAGGTGAGGATAAATAAAAGAAAGAAATGTCATATCCTATGAAAGATACATCTTGAAAGTGCCTAAAGAAAGTTGTCATTTTTTCCTGGTGAAGGGACTGGACTCAGTGTTGATGAATACACCTTGGCGGCTGTGGCAGCTGCCAGAGGCAGCAGCAGTGGTGTGATGGGGGTGGCTCCTTCCCCTGATCAGCCGGGTCGCCTCCTGCAGAGGGAGGCCAGACTATGGCTTAGGCCCACTTCCTACGGGGAACGGGCCTAAGCTGTTAGTAGGACATCCCCTGAAGGCTCCCGGATTGGAGAGGGTGCAGGTCGGGCTGAGGGACTCCCCTCCCATTCACGAATTTTGTGCACCGGGCCTCTAGTTGGTTAAAAAGATTATACAGGTTTCAGGTATATAGTTCTACAATATATCATCTGTATATTGTATTGTGTGTTTGCCACTCCAGGTCAAGTCTCCTTCCATCACCATTTCTCCCCTTTACCTCCTTCTATCCCCTCCACCCCCAATTCTTAATTTTAATCTCCTAGTGTTACAGACTGATTCTCTGCATGAACATTCTACATGAAACCTGTTAACTTAATTAGGATGTACCAGGTTAATAGTTATTCAAAATAAGTTGATAGGGCCCATTGCATAAAATTGTTATAATGTGTGTGAAAGGAGTCTGTAGATTATAAACTACTACACAAAGGTTAGTCTGTTCTTTAAGCAAGCTTTTATTATTAATATGGAACCAGTAATACATGTTAAAATATACTACTGTACCATAAATATTTCTTATAATAGGTAATGTATGTTTGACCATATATGCTGAATTGTATAGATTGTCAAAATATACTTTTGCTAAGGTGTTTCCAAATCGGAATTACAAGTAATGAGACATATGTTATGCATATGTTTATACCTTGTAAATTATAAAATTTTTAGTTACCCAAATGACAACATTTTGTTTGTTTTCAATCAAACAGATAAGATTAGTATAGAATCTTTTTCTACAAAGAGAGTATGATCTCTGGATTTACTTATTGCATATTATCTCCATCTTCTAACTTTCCAGAACGGTGTCCAGGCTTAAGCCTATTTTAGTTTGTTAGGCAGTTTTCACAGGGGCAGGAAGTATATAAGCAGTTACTTTCCATTTTTGGCTACAATGGGTACAACAGGTTCCCCCTTGAGATGCAGTGGAATTGATTTCCTCGTTCAACAGAGTTCTTTGAGAATTGGTGTTCAGGTCACATCTCTAAGTGAACAGATGGTTTGCTTACTCTTTATTTGCACTCTCCAGTATGGTAGCCACCAGCCACATGTGGCTAGTCTGAAGTGAGATGTGCTGGAAGTATACAACATACACCAGATTTTGAAGACTTAGTACAACAACAAAAAAAGTTAATTATCTCAATAATAACCTTGATATTTAATACAGGTTATAGGTAGTTTCACCGATTAATATCTTTACTGCAAGCATTTTTGTAGCATAACTAATTGTCCAGTTTTACTGTAAAAGATGAAATAACTGGTTGACAGTTGGATTTCATTTTTCCATTGACAAATTAACCACTTGACAGCAAACTTAATATATTTAAGCTAGTTGTCAGTTTGGTTTAATTTTTCCATTGACAGTTTTCAACAGTACTCCCATTTTTTATCCTATGTAATAAAAGAGTAATATGCAAGTTGACTGTACCTCCGCTACACCCACAAGCCACGCTCACAAGCCAATCAGGAGTGAATATGCAAACCCAACCAAGATGGCTGTGGCCACAGAGAGCAGGAGGGAGGCTTGGGTTTCCCTGGCAATGGAGGAAGCCAAGCTTTCCACCTGCCCTTGCCGGCCCAGGCCTCCACTCCAGGCTACAAAGTTTCAATTATAGAAGATAAATAAATCCCAACAGAAATGGTGGCAGCCATGGAGCTGGAGAGAGTTGGAGGCTAGGGTTGCCCCTGGTGATGGAGGAAGCCAAGCTTCTGCAGCCCTGGCCTGCTTTGGCCTCCGCTTAAGGCTACAAAGTTTCAATTATAGAAGATAAATAAATCCCAACAGAAATGGCTGCCGCCACTGAGCAAGGCTTGGCTCCGCTCCAGGCTACAAAGTTTCAATTGAAAAAGATAAATAAATCCCAGATCCCAGGGCCTCTGCTTGGGTCGCTGGGGGGCGTGGCCAGCCTGCAAACCACCACAGGCCCCTCGCCCAGGCTGCCCCACACCCCAAGGGAACCCCCATCCTGATCCAGGACACCCTTCAGGACAAGCCAGTGCGCCAGACCTCTATCCTATCTAATAAAAGAGTAATATGCAGATTGACCAACACTCCAACACACAAGATGGCTGCTCCCATGTGGTCAAAGATCCTGCCCCCATGTGGACACAAGATGACCACCACAAGATGACCAGCAAAGGAGGGCAGTTGGGAGGGACCAGGCCTGCAAGGGAGGGCAGTTGGGGGGCGATCAAGCCTGCAGGGGAGGGCAGTTAGGGGTGATCAGGCTGGCAGAGGAGGGCAGTTAGGGGTAACTGGGCCTGCAGGGAAGGGCAGTTGGGGAGGACCCAGGTGTGCAGGGGAGAGCAGTTGGGGGTTACCAGGTCTGCAGGGGAGGGCAGTTAGGGGTGACCAGGCCTGTAGGGAAGGGCAGTTAGGGGTGACCAAGCCTGCAGGGGAGGGCAGTTAGGGGGACCAGGCCTGCAGGGGAGGGCAGTTAGGGGCAAACAGGCTGGCAGGGGAGTGGTTAGGGGGTGATCAGGCTGGCAGGCAGAAGTGGTTGGGGCAATCAGGAAGGCAAGCAGACAACCAGTTGGGAGCCAGCAGTCCTGGATTGTGAGAGGGGTCGGGCCTAAATGGGCAGTCGGACATCCCTCAAGGGGTCTCAGATTGGAGAGGGTGCAGGCTGGGCTGAGGGACACACTCCCAGCCCCCCTGCTCCACCCCCCCCCCCCCCCCGTGAACTAATTTTGTGCACCGACCTCTAGTATTGTGTAAATCTTAGTCCTCATACTGGTCTATACAGTGATGAGTAGATGTGGTGGTCTTAAAGTAATAGTGGATGGTATCAACCACAGATTAATCCAGATTGCAAAATCTGCGTGCAAAGCCAGAGTGCATACTCTGCTAGAGTATGCTGGGAAGCTCCAAATGGCCAGAGTGGTGATAGATTTCAGAAAGCATCAGCACTAACTGAAGGTTGATGCCAGTCCTAAAGTCCAGAAGCTAGAGCTGGAGTCTCCATGCCCAAAGCTGAGACCTGACCAATAGCTATCAGGGCAGGGAAGGAGGAAAAAGAAGCAGGTGTGGAAGTATCTAGTAGTAGCAGATCTCAGCATGCAAGCAAAAATGCATGTTCTGAAGTTTAGGGGTGACCCTAGAAAGCAGGACTGCTACCCTTGGGACAGTGGTCAGTGAGGTAACCAGTTTACTAGGAGGAACTGTGCTGACTACAGAAACCCTCCTGTACCCAGTGATGCAAAAAGGAAATTTAAAAGAAATAGTGCATTACCGTGGCATAGAACAGAACCCTTGGATTTCACATTCTGAAATGCTGCCTCCTTTCCTTAACCTGCCTTTCCTGGAACATCTACCTAGTCCAGAAAAATCTCAACTATTACAAAATGTATTGCTTTGGCATCAATTCAAATATATTACTGAAAAAAAGATGAGAAAGAAGGAAAATGTACTGGTGGATGAAATCCTACTTGGTGGATCTTTTGCATATGAGTCCATTGGTCCTCCTTCTGTGCATTCAACTTAATACATTGAATTGTGGAGTTCGATTTTTTTTGTGTGTGTGTGTCTTTCACTAAAATATAATATTTTTGAGGATAGAGTTTATTATTCCAACATAAGACATAGTACATATGGCCTCAAAGGCCTTTTGTGCTTTGGAGAGGGTGTGAATGCTTTAGATAATATAACATTTGTCATGATTTGGAAAAGGATTGCTGTCAAAGTCTCTCTAAATTAGAAAAATGTGATGACAGTTAGGGATTGACCTAGTTTGCAACCCCATATTTCACAAAACTAACTTTTGAGAAATAGTTTTTACCCATTCCCTAATTGAACAAGGGACTGTTCCATTTAATTAAAACTTTAAGTTTCGTGATCTTGGGATCTTTTGTTTGACAATATAAGGTTTGAATTTTGCTGGGGGTGAGGGGTGCGCAGTGAGCTTAATAAGAGAAGTTAAGTTAGTATTATTTAATTAAGGCCACTATCATTTTCTTCTTCATTAATAACTATATTCCCCTAATAAAATTAGGAAGAGAATGGTGGATTCCATAGTTATTTTTTTAATGTGAGAGAAGCTATAAAGTGTATTTATTATAATAGAAAATTCACCTGTTCAGGTTGCTGTGTGCCTAGTGGATAGCACTTGCCTGTGAGCCTCAGGTAGTGATAGAGGCACTGACTTTAAGGACCCAGGACAATTTGATGAGTTTGAAGCATTAGCTGGGTAGTTATCCTTTTCATTTTACCTACTTTTTTTTTTTTTTAAATCATCACTCGAGGATATGTTTCTATTGATTTTTAGAGAGAGAGAAACCTGGGTATGTGCCCTGACTGGGAATCAAACCAGTGACCTTTTGGTTCCTGGGTCAACACGCAACTGCTGAGCCATACCAGCTGGGCCTCTCTACCCTTTCTATACAGGAAACTTTTCATAGATTGAAAGCACAAAGTACCAAGTCTAATAGTTTTCATATTTTCTCTGGATAGCATATTTCTTTGAGATGAAAGTTCAGAACTATGATCATGGCTGTTACCCAAAACTTAACTTTAATTTTCTTATAAGTAAAATGTAATTAATATTAGAATTATTAATATTAATTCTAATCTGTGTCATAGAGTTCTTATGAAGATTAAATTAATCCAAGTTAATTGGTGCTGTCTGATACACATTCCTTAATACATATTGACTATTAGTATAATTATTATCATTCTGCAAATGTTTATTGAATATCTTATTGAATACTTAGAATAATGATAAGCAATGTAAGGGATATAGAAGAAAGATTACATATCACCTTCCCACAGGTAGTTAGCAATGTAGCTGTAATTAAATATGCATACATGAAACAGTGGCGAACTGTGTATGACAGTATATAATTAAAGACCAAACCATGTGGTACAGGTTGTTGATGCTGTGCAAGAATTTGGAGTGTGGTAAATCAGTGAGGGTAGGGCAGACTAGGTAGACTTCGTGCGGGAGGTGGCATGCAACTATGTCTGGAAAAATGGGTACTGTTAGAAAAAGAAGGATATTTCAGATGGAGGTGACTATGGCACATTCATAATGAAAGAGGCAGGATTTATGAAAGCAGATACTTTCAATTGCTGAGTGATAAGGAAATCAGAGAATAAATCTGAGATCTTGTCTTAGATTTTTAAGCCTTTTAATAGGAGAGTTTTATATTGAAGCTTTTTCATCCTCTTCCCTTTTATACATCTAACTGTATAAACTTGTTACCACCATGTTCTCATGTGAATGCTGACATACCATGTTCTCTGAGGAAAGACATTGTAAGCATCAAGTTCTTTCTACACTTGCATTGTTGCAAGAGGACTACTTGTAAATATAATTAATTGTTTTGCTTGTTGACGTAGTAAGCATAAATTTTCTTTCTTTATTCCTAACTCTTTTTTTTTCCTTTTCTTAAATATCATGATGGCTCTGTTTTCTCATTTATTTCTGCAAACCACCCTTTTGGGGCAATAGCAATGAGAAGGAAATGTAATGAATAAAAAGGGGAAATTAAGCTTAAATATTCCTATAAAGAAATTATAAGTAATGTTATTTCTAATATATTAAGTCTGTCTTACAAAATAGTCTTTGTATAATGGATTCACTCCTTTCATAGTGCTCTTATCACCCAATAACTCTCTCTCCCTCCCCTAAGAGAGATGAATGGAGAATTAAAACCTTAAAGTGAACCATCATTTGTGTTCAGTTATTTGTACCAACATATGCTTAATCCATTAGAAATTTCATTTGAAAGTGTTTACATTTATGAGGTTTTTCTTTAATGAGGTTTTTATAATAGTCTTTTTTTATGGTTATAGTTCAAAGTACTGTGCTCTTCATAGTTTATAGGTAACTATGTAGTTTGGGTTTCACTTTTATTTTAGGAGAGATTTTAAACTATGGTTAAAATTTCTATAAATACAAATTTGGTAGATACTTTACTAGTACAAAGCAGCATTGATAAGTAGTTTATAAATAACATATGCACTCTAAGAAAAAATGAAGCAAAGTATTTGGGATTGCTTATGTTGTTTTATTGACATCTCTTTACATCTCTACTCTTATTCTCATTTCCATCCCAATAATTCATATATAAACAAGATTTCTGTCACAGAAATCCTAGTCTTAGGTTGTTTTGAGTATTATGTGCTAGAAAGGGAAAGGAGGCCTGAAGTTGGTAGTTCTATAATAAAAACAGAATTTTAGGAAATGAAGTATATTATTTAAGTTTAATCTTAGAAATAAATTAGACCCTACTAGCCATAATCAGAACATTTATAAAGCATATTTATTAACTATTATGTCGCAGACTAGGGGCCCGGTGCACGAAATTTGTGCATGGGTGAGTGTGTGTGTGTGTGTGTGTGTGTGTGTGTGTGTCTGTCGCTCTGCCCAGCCTGCACCCTCTCCAGTCTGGGACCTCTCGAGGGATGGCTGACTGCCTGGGATTGGGCCTAAATAGGCAGTCAGACATCCCTCTCACAATCCAGGACTGCAGGCTCCCAACTGCTCACCTGCCTGCCTGTCTGATTGCCCCTAACCACTTACCTTTCAGCCTGATCGACGCCTAACTGCTCCTCTGCCAGCCCATTTGCCCCTAACTGCCCTCCCTTGCCAACCTGGTTGCCCCTAACTGCCTTCCCCTGCTGGCCTGGTTCCCCCCAGTTGTCCTCCCCTGCAGGCCTGGTCACCCCTAACTGCCCTACCCTGCTGGTCTGGTTGCCCCCAACTACCCTCCCTTGCAGGCCTGGTCGCCCCCAACTGTCCTCCCCTGCAGGCCTGGTCACCCCCAACTACCCTCCCTTGCAGTCCTGGTTGCCCCTAACTGTCCTCCCCTGCTGGCCCGGTCACCTCTAACTACTCTCCCCTACTGGCCTGGTCACCCCCAACTGCCCTCCCCTGTAGGCCTGGTCCTCCCCACTGCCCTCCCCTGCAGACCCGGTTGCCCCTAACTGTCCTCCCCTGCTGGCTCGGTCACCCCTAACTACTCTCCTCTGCCGGCCCAGTCACCCCTAACTGCCCTCTCCTGCAGGCCTGATCTCCCCCAACTGCCCTTCCTTGCAGGTCTGGTTTCTCCCAATTACCTTCCCCTGCAGGCCTGGTCCTTCCCAACTGCCCTCCCCTGCTGGCCATCTTCTGTTCACATGGGGGCATCCATCTTTGACCACATGGGGGGAGCCATCTTGTGTGTTGGAGTGATGGTCAATTTAAATATTACCTCTTTATTATATAGGATGATTTCAGATGTTTTATTTTCAGCTAAGGATGTAATACAGCAACATGTAAAAATTTTGCATGAATACCTCAGGTTTATTTTTCTATAACTGGATTGAAGAAGAATTTTAGGAAGCTATAAAGCACCTTATTATGCCTAATCTGTCATTTCATTTGTAGGAATCCTACTTTAAATTTCCCTAAGACTAGGTAATACTTACTTGTTAAGATCATACTAGAACTTTAGCTGTCAGTTTGGATTTGCATATTAAAATATTTTATGGCAAAGTAATCTACATATAAATTTGTTTCACATCCATTCATTTAAAATTCTGCATTACCTTTCGCAAGTTTTTTTATAGGCTAACTTAACTTAACTTAATATCAGTAGTTAGTTCTTCCCTAAGGAGGTGTGTGTTGTTTGTTTTGTTCTTTTGTTCTTTTTTTTTTTTTTTTTTTTACTTACCAAGCAACCATTGATTATTCACCTTGGGTCAGGCACTGTACTAGAGGTTTGGGATTATAATATAAAATGCTATATGACGATGCTTCATGGCACTTGAATGTAAATACTGTTATTAGTGGTTCCAGTGTTGAGTCATAATGCATCTAAAGGAATTCTCTAAAAAGCAGCATGTGAGATTGTACTTAACGTGCAAGCCTCAACTTTCAGGGTTTAAAGTCTGTAGTAGTCACAAGAAGACTGTAATAGAATTTGTTAGTTTGTCTTAGTTTCTTTTAGTTTACTCAAATATGTTGCCTCCTTAAGGCTTTGAGCTCTTGAGGGCAAGGATGGTCTCTGGTTCCTGGCCCAGAGTTGGGCATAGACTATAAATCAATGGCATACAATAAATGATTCAGTTTCCATCGAGGGAGAAGCCAAGATAAATGAATTTTGACCTAATTTCCCTTCTTTGTTGTTGCTTTCCTCCCTCTTTTTAAAAAATTTATTGATTGATTAGAGAGAGAGAGAGAGAGAGAGAAGGGGGGGAGAGAAACCGATTTGTTGTTCCACATATTTATACATTCATTGATTGATTCTTGTACGTACCCTGACCAGGAATCAAACCCACAACTTTGGCATGTCAGGACGACGCTCCAACCACCTGAGCTACCGGGCCAGGACTGTTGACTTTTATTTATTAGTTGAGCAAGGCATATATCAAAGATAAATATAGTCAGTCACTTTTAAATTTGAAGTGTTTAAAAAATAGTCCTAGTATTATGAGTTATACATAAATGTGCTTGGAACAGATATAAAAATAAAGGATAAAATGAATTGTCATAGTTCAAATTCTTTTACATGAACTCTTCAGCTAGGTAAAAAGTTCTTTTAAGGACTCTACAAACTACAACCAGTCAGCAGTTACTCTGAACAAAAGAATATAATGATTCAATTAAGGCAGGAACAATCTGTTGGGCTAACTCAAAATAGGATGATTCATATCTATATATACAAAAGGGTAATATGCAAAGTGTCCCTATGGGAGCTAGACCGGGAGTTCTGTCACTTGCTATGACATGTGCTGAACACCAGGGGGCGGTGTGGAATGAAGGAAGGCCCTGGCTGGCAGCTGGCAACCGGGGAAGGAAGGCCTCGCCGGCAACTGGCAGCCAGGGAAGGGAAGCCCTGGTTGGCAGCCGGAAGGCCCCAATTGGCCCTGATCGCCAGCCAGGCCTAGGGACCCTACTTGTGCAGGAATTTCATGCATTGGGCCTCTAGTTTAGAAATAAAGTCATAAAAATGATAAAGAATTAATTACTTTAAAAAATAAAGATAGCTAGTACATGCATATCAATGAGTGAATAATAATTCAATTGCTACACAATCCTTATTTTAAGAAAAGGGGGGGTGTGCATATATAGTATTTACTAGAGGAGTATTCAAGTTAAAATTGATAGCAAAGAGAAGACAAATTTAATGTGTATTCTATCAGTGAGATAGGCAGTTCTCTGTATTTTTGCTTAGTTCATGTGTCAGCGCTGTAGAGCTTTCTATGAAGCTGAAATTCAGATTTGCAGTATTTTTTTTCAACATAGAATATAATACTCTCAGTCATTCTGGGTCTGTGATTTTAAAAAACAACATTTTTTCTTTTTGATTGATCATAGCTATTATTGAAATAGCTGGTAACATGTGACATGGTGCTATAATTTAGACTAAAAAAAATTATATTGTGAATTACATTCGCTCAGTTTAAATTTCTGTTTCTCTTCTCCAAGGCATCTTTTATACTTCTTTTTCTGCAGAAATAGCTTCTTAATGTGCCTACATTTTCCCAGGGGAAAAGAAGACTTTACAGTCAAATTCTTGTTCGAAGTATACATGGGGAACTTGTACACAAAAATAGAGGGAAAAATAAAATTCAGAATCTCCCAATACAGGAAATGAAAATTTTATTCCATTTAACCTTTTAACAAGTGTGCTTTACACATACATCATGGGGTCAGTATCAAGGTGATTAAAATTTATGGATATGCTAATGATTTGGGTGATTCCAGATATTTAGATTTGAGGCTAACCCCTACATAAATCATTCTCCCCTCTCTTCTTTTATAGGTCAAATACAAAAATAATAATTCTTGAGATCATTAGATAACAAACAAGGCAGAGAGCTATACGTGTTTAATGATTTCCCTATTAAAATCCACTTTCCAACCTATTTAACTCCGTGTTTACACAGGCAGTTCTTCAAATAATGAATCAACTATCCATTTAGAATGGTCAGGCTGGATCAATTTAGAATTATTCATCGACTTAGTTCACTATATGGCCTATGAACAGTTGTAAAATTTCTTTTTTTTATTAGAATTAACGGAATTTGGAAAATGAAATTTGTACATTTTTTATAGCTTTATTAAGGAGTAATTTCTTGAATCCTATATAATAAAAGAGTAATATGCAAATTGACGATCACTTTTAACACACAAGATGGCCGCCCCCATGTGGACACAAGATGGCTGCCATAAGATGGCCAGCAGGGGAGGGCAGTTGTGGGTGATCAGGGCAGTTGGGAGGGACCAGGCCTGCAGGGGAGGGCAGTTGGGAGGGACCAGGCCTGCAAGGGAGGGCAGTTAGAGGTGACCAGGCTGGCAGAGGAGGGCAGTTGGGGGGTACCAGGCCTGCAGGGGAGGACAGTTAGGGACAACCAGGCCAGCAGGGGAGGGCAGTTAGGGGTGACCAGGCCTGCAGGGGAGGGTAGTTGGGGGTGACCAGGCCTGCAGGAGAGGACAGTTAAGGGTGACCTGGCCTGCAAGGGAGGGCAGTTAGGGGCAACCAGGCTGGCAAGGGAGGGCAGTTTGTGGTTACCGGGCCAGCAGGGGAGGGCAGTTAGGGGCAGGCAGGCCGGCAGGGGAGCAGTTAGGCATAGATTAGGCTAGCAGGGGAGTGTTTAGGGGGTGATCAGGCTGGCAGGCTGAAGCGGTTAGGGGCAATCAGCCAGGCAGGCAGGCGAGTGGTTGTGAACCAGCAGTCCTTGATTGTGAGAGGGATGTCTGACTGCCCATTTGGCGTTTAAGTCCAGTGGAATTGGGCCTAAACAGACAGTCCGATATCCCTTGAGGGGTCCCAGATTGGAGAGGGTGCAGGTGGGCTGAAGGGGACACACCCTGTGCACGAATTTCTTGCACTGGGCCTCTAGTTTAATATAAATGGAAGTAGTAATTTTTAGAATTTTATGTAAATGGAAGTATACAATACGTCTTTCTCTTGCCCCCAGCACTTCTTTCCATATTAAATTTATATGTGTATCAGTAGTCCATTTCTTTGTATTGACAAGTAGTATTTTGTGTAGATAGATCACAATTTATTTACCCATTCACCTGTTGATGGACATTTGGGATGTTCCCAGTTTGGGGCTATTAGGAATAAAGCATCTATGAAAGTGGGTATAAGTCTTTTTGTGGACATATTCTTTCATTTCTTTAGGGTAGGGATTGGCAACTTTTTTCTTTAGAGGACCAGATGGTAAATATTTTAAACTCTATATGCCTGGGTGAGGGGCCTGTGGTGGTTTGCAGGCCAGTCACACCCCCCAGCAACCCAAGTGGAGGCCCTGGTATCTGGGATTTATTTATCTTTTACAATTGAAACTTTGTAGCCTTGAGCAGAGCCAAGCCTCCTGCTCGCTCAGTGGCTGCAGCCATTTTTGTTGGGATTTATTTATCTTTTATAATTGGAACTTTGTAGCCTTGAGTGGAAGCCTGGGCTGGCCAGGGCTGCTGAAGCTTGGCTTCCTCCTTTGATGGGGGCAACTCAAGCTTCCTGCTCTCTCCAGCTCCATGGCTGCCGCCATTTTTGTTGGGATTTATTTATCTTCTATAATTGAAACTTTGTAGCCTTAGCGGAGGCCTGGGATGGCCAGGGTGTGTGGGAAGCTTGGGCTTCCCTCATCTCCGGGGAAACCCAAGGCCCCTGCTCGCTCTGTGGCCACAGCCATCTTGGTTGGGTTAATTTGCATACTGGCTCCTGATTGGCTGGTGGGCGTGGCTTGTGGGTGTAGCAGAGGTATACAAATGAGGTCATACAGTATTTGTCTTAGTATGACTTACTTTATTTAGCATAATGCTCTCAAGTTCCATCTATGTTGTTGCAAAATATATGATTTCCTCCTTTTTTATGGTTATCATAAAGAATGCTGCAATGAATATGTGGGTGCAGGTATCTTTTCCAGGTAGTGATTTCATTTCCTTTGGATTTATGTCCAGAAGTGGAATTGCTGGGTCAAATGGTAGCTCTGTTTTTAATTATTTTGAGGAATGCCCATACTGTTTTGCATAGTGGATGCACTAATTTACATCACCACTAACAGTGCATAAGGGTTCCGTTTTTTCCACATTCTTGCAAACACTTACCTTTTTTTTTTAAGAGGTGTGAAGTGGTGATATTTCATTGTGGTTTTGATTTGCATTTCCCTGATGATTAGTGATGTGAGCACCTTTTCATGTACCAGTTGGCTAGTTGTATAGTTTTTTAGTTCCTCTATCCATTTTTTAAACTGTTCATTCATTCATTCATTCATTCATTCATTCATTTATTTATTTATTTATTTTGCTATGTAAGTTTTTTATATATTTTGGTTATTAACCCCTTATTAGATATATGATTTGCAAATATTTTCTCCCATTCTGTAGTTCCCTTTTCATTTTGTTGATGATTTCCTTTTTTGTGCAGATTTATAATTTTATATAGTCCCACTTGTTTTTGTTTGTTTATTTGCTTGCTTGCTTTTGCTGCCTTTGCTTTTGGTGTCAAATTCAAGAAAATCTTTGCTAAAACCAATGTCAAGAAGCTTAACCCTTATGTTTCCCCACCCCATACACACTTTTATTTAACGCTAAAAGAAAATAATCTTTTAAAAAGAAACACAATATCATTATATCACACAGTGTAATACAGCACACTTAATAACAAATCCCTGATATCGTCAAATACACAGTGTTCAAATTTCCCTATATCATAAACATTTCTAAGTTCATTTCTTTTTTTCCCCCAAATTTAAATCATTGTTTTTCTATTAGAGTTGACATACAATATTATATTAGTTTTAGGTGTACACCCAAGTGATTAGACATTATATAACTTATTATTAAGTGATGATCCTGATAAATCTAGTATCCGACATTATAGTTATTAGAATATTATTGGTAATATTCCCTGTGCTCTACCTTACATCCCCATGCCTATTCTGTAACAACCAATTTGTATTCCTTAATCCTTTCACCTTTTTCACCCAACTCCCTTCCCATCTGTTAACCTTCAAAATGCTCTTTGTATCTATGAGTCTGTTTCTTTTTTTTTTTTTATGAGTCTGTTTCTTATTTTTGGTTTTTAAAAATTTATTTGTTGAATAGAGGAGATAAATGATGATGGAAAAATAAAGTAAAATAAAAACAAATGTATTTGTTGATAGGTATGTATTATTGCCATTTTATTGTTCATATTCTTTATGTGTTTTTTTTTTTTTTTTCTTAAAGGAGACCCTTTAACATTTCATGTAATACTGGTTTGATGGTGATGAACTTCTTTAGCTTTTTCTTGTCTGGGAAGCTTTTTATATGTCATTCAATTCTAAATGATAATATAATTGGGTAGAGTAATCTTGGTTGTAGCTCCTTGTTTTTCATCACTTTGAATATTTGTTGCCACTCCCTTCTGGCCTACAAAATTTCTGTTGAGAAATTAACTGATAGTCTTATGGGAGCTCTTTTGTAGGTAACTAACTGCTTTTCTCCTGCTGCTTTTAAGATTTTTGTCTTTGTCTTTAACCTTTTGCATTTTAATGGTGATGTGTCTTGGTGTGGGTCTCTTTGAGTTCATTTGCTTGGGACTCTTTGTACTTCCTGAAATCGTGTGTCTACTTTCTTCACCAAGTTAGGGAAGTTTTCTGTCATTATTTTTTCAAATAGGTTTTAAATTTCTTGCTCTCTCTCTTCTCCTCCTGGCATGCCCATAATGTAAGAATGCTGGTATAGTTGAAGTTGTCCTAGAGCAGTGGTTCTCAACCTTTCTAATGCCACGACATTAGAAAGGTTGAGAACCACTGTCCTAGAGGCTCCTTATACTATTTTCATATTTTTGAATTCTTTTTTCTTTTTGCTGTTCTGATTGGCTGTTTTTTGCTTCCTTATATTCCAAATTGCTGATTTGATTCTCAACTTTCTCCTCTACTATTGATTCCTTGTAAATTATTCTTTATTTCTGTTAGTGTATCCTTCATTTCTGACTGGTTGTTTTTATAGTTTCCATGTCCTTTTTTATGGTACTGACATTCTCTCTAAGTTCAACTATTCTTTCCCTAAGTTCACTGAGCATCCTTATAACCAATGTTTTGAACTCTGTATCTAGTAGATTGCTTGTCTCTGTTTTGCTTAGTTCTTTTTCTGGAGCTTTGTTCTGTTCTTTCATATGGAACATGTTACTTTGTCTCCTCATTTTGGCAACATCCCTCTGTTTGTTTTTATGTATTAGGTAGAGCTGCTATATCCCCCAGGCTTAGGAGAGTGGCCTAATGCAGTAATTGTCCTGTAGAGTCCAATGGGACAGTCTCCTGGATCAGTCAAGCTAGGAACTCCAATTGCTCACATTCCTCTGCCCCCATGTGGGCTATGTACACACTCTTGTTGTAGGTGAGCCTTAATTGCTGTTTGCATATAAATGCGAGGGATTTACCCCAGGTCAATTTGTTGCAAGGGCTGCCAGAGACCACTGACCAATATGGAGGATTAGCTGTGCAGAAGTCTACCCCACAGAGCAAGACTTACTTCAGCTCAGCACTGGTGCCTGCTGACTTCATCTCTTGAGTATGTTGTTGTGGAGGTGGTTGGGTGGTGTTTTGATGTGATCTGAAGCTGGCTCTGGTACCCCCCTGAGAGGTGCAGGTCAAGGTCAACTGCCACCTGTGTTTTGTCTAGGGCCACTGGCTTGAGCTACAAAGCGATCTACAGATGACTGCTATTTGTGCTGAGCTTAGAAGAGTCCAAGCTACGAACCATGGCCAGCTGCTGCTAGTGCTGGGCCTGGGGCCACTTAGTAAGAGGTACAGGGCACACTGAGACCTTATGCTCCAGGTGCTGCTGTTGGAGAGATTTTAGGATAATCTGAAAAGCCACTGGAAACAGCTTCAGTGGGCTTGAATGTTTAGTGGGGCAGGATCGCAGGGAATCACCAGGGTGGGGTAGACAGTGTGAATCAGGTTGATGGAGAGTCAAATATGGTGCCTGCCTGTAGGCTATGTGGGGAGAGGGCTCATCAAAGGAACAAAAGGCCTTTGGCAGTACTTTTGTCTGGGAGAAAGCTGCCTCCGAGTTCTTGCCATCATGCCAGACTCTCCTCTTCCTCCCTGTATATCCCTGGTGCCTTTGGAGCTGCTGTCCCAGGTGAGCTCAGAGGGAGTGAGTCTGAGTAAGGGTCTGCCTTTTAAGAGGAACTGCCTGGGACTCCAGCAGCCCTCTGTCTTACTCAGCCTCCATTCCTACTGGTTTTTACAGCATAAGTTACGGGAACTTCTCCTCCTGGCACTGGAACCCTGGGCTTGGGGGCCTGATGTGGGACTGGGTTCCCTCTCTCCTCAGGGAGAACTTCTGCAGCCAAGATTATATGCCACATATGGGTGTGTGGGTGTGGGTCGAGCCTGTTCCTCATTTCCACCCCTCTTACTGGTCTCCATGTGGCTTCTTCTTTAATTCCCTAGTTGTACAACTTCCATTCAGCCAGATTTCAGATGGTTCAGAATGATGATTGTTCTATAGTTCAGTTGTAATTATGATGTGGTTGTGGGAGGAGGCAATACCTTGCTTATCTATGCCACCATCTTGGCTTGAAGTGCTTCCTTCTAGGAATTTTATGGTTTCAGGTCTTACATTCAAGTCTTTAATCCATTTTGAGTTGTTTTTTGTGTATGATGTAAGATAGCATATTCTCTGAATATTGATAGCTCAGCATTTCTTTTTATATACCTTTGCAAAAATGATTCAGCTTTTTATTATTTATAATTGTCCAGTCTTATTTATTTCACTCAGTATATATTTCACTTAACCAAACATCATTTCCAGGTAGTTTATTTCTATTGGCACACAGATTATTTAAACATGTTATTTTTGATGGTGGTAGCTTGTAGTTGTTGTTTCTTTTAATAAAAGTTAGATCATGTGTTATGCTTTCTAGGGTCTAGAAAGCAAAGCAGAATAGAGTAGGCTATGGAAGTTTCTAAGGATACTAAATTCACTCATTAGATTATCCAAGTTTTATATGAGCCTAAGGCACATGTTGCTTTTATTTACATTGTACCGGAAGTCTCAAAGAATGTAGGTCTTCTCAATAATATGCATTTTCTAAAATTCAGAATGAATTTGAGTGCATGCATTTTGTCTCCCCCCACCGCGACCCCCCAACCCCTTACAGGTAGATAAATTAGATGTAGTCTGCTCTTTGGAGAACTTGCTTTTTGGCTAAAAAGTGTGATTTATGTAAGTCAGTATTCGAGATACCATATGTTTTTTCAAGGTATTTTGTTGCAGTTCATTTTGAGTTATTTAGCTCATTCTTATTTTTTTAAAGATTCCCTTTTCTTTAATTTTCAGTTTGAAATAGTTCTAGACTCAATTTCTTTTTAAAGCATTATTACTATATCTGGTAGAGCATCAGTTTATGGTGAATGAGGCTCTTTTAAATAATGTTTATTTGATTACATGACAAGTTTAGTTTTCCTTTATATAAGGAGGTTTTCTGGAAGTAATTTTGCAACTTTCTTCCCGGTATAGATACTTGTTTATATTTGTACTTGGGAATTTGAAGCAAAATAAACATTAGTCCTGATAGATTCTCTCCCACCCCTACCCCCCAACTTTTATTACTACTTGCCCAAAATAGCTTCTTTGGTAACCACACCATAGAAATATTTAATTATAAGCAAATATTTTGGGACTTGTTAGCTTTTGTGTAAAGGTTATGTTAATGTTCATGTAACTTAAGGGCAAAACAATTACCTGATACAAAATGAGTCAGTGTTTCCATTTTAACATATTCATGTACATACATGCATCTCTCAGTGCTGAATTAATGCCTTACTCTGGGCATTTAAAATGTGATTGTTATGTTATATACAAGTACCCTTTCATCATAAAATGGTGCCTATTATTTGACAATAATTATGTATACAATTTGGCAAAATAATTTTTTGAAAGGTAAAAACATTTTAAGAAATCTCCCATCTTAAAAATGTGAATTTGTGTTCTCAAAGTATTTTATGCAAGCAGGCCTTTAAATTATGATACATGTTAAAACCCACTCAAATGGTGGTGGTAATATAATCTATGGTGAGGAATAATAGATACATGAATGAGAAAGGGCAGTATTCAAAAAGTGAAATATATATGTGGTATGTAATTGATATATTTAAGAAATTTATTGTTTAGGAAAGGTAGTTATTAGGTAGGCAAGTTAGAAGAAGGGGGGCATACTAGTATTTTGGCAAGTTTCCTGAAATGCATATGCATAATAGTAATTAGAAGCATACTGAGTTTTAAATGTCAGCCTACTTTTATTTATTTCTTTTTCTAGCATCTACTTGTATCAACAGTGATTCTTACTTCTAAGAGGGGTTTATCAAGGTTTTTGTGAACATTTGTTACATAGAAAATAAATTACCTCTGTTACATTTAACTAACATTAAATTTATGATACTAGCAATGATTTGTGAAAGGTTTAATGTTTTGTTGGTTGAATTAATTGATCAGTTGATGGTAAGGAATTCTCCCATTTCACAGTTAAGAATTGGGGACATTTTCTATGCTTTCTACTTGCATCCAGTGAACAAAATGTGTTGTTTTTTTTTGTCATGTTTATAATCTTCAGCAACATGCTAAAATGAATTACTAGAAGTATCCTTATATTATAAACTTTAGTGGTTTTTTGCTAAATTGGTTTAATTCAGATTGTGCTTATCAGCTATTAACCTTCTTTTAGTGGCCTTTAATGCTTTGTAGGCCTTTAAAGAATGTCTGGGAACATAGGTTGTTCCCAGGAGACTGAATATCTACATTATTTCATAAAGTCTAAGGTGCTTTGCGAGTGTGCTTTCTTAGTCTTAGTTAGTAAACTGAGTCAGTCGGAGGTAATCACACAGCCACCTCACAACATCACCTGGTGATAATGATTATAAGGTACCATTGAGTATCATGCATTCTAATTTCAGAGAAGTTTAAATATGAATAAATGCATACCTTGGAATTGTTGAAGTCGGGTTTTGAAGTCATTAACTTTAAAAGGACAGCTATGATAATCATGTGTTCAAATTTTCTATGATTAGACATATGGTACACTGAGAATTTTCCATTTGATTGTTTTGAGTTTGCAGTTATTTTTTCCCCCACTTTAGATACTATTCAATGTTCCATTTTCAGATTGATGTAATAGAATTTACATTCATCCGAGAGATAATTTTTTTATGTAATATAAAAGGCTATTAACTTTCACTATCTAGATTCTGAGATGTATGTTGGCCTAGTTACTTTGGGCAGAGGTATAGGCAAGTTTTATTTATTTATTTATCTAGAACAGTGTTAAGTCTGATGTTGTGTACATTTACTCACAGTGTCCATTAGGAAAAGATTTGTGATAATAGGTGAAATAAACACAAGAATATTTAATTATGCTCTTTTCCTACCTTGCACTGTTACTTACACATTCCACAAGCACAGTTCTAATGATGGTATTTCTTCATTCACAATGTTTTCATGCAGTTTAGAACGATGGACCTCTTTGCAGTAGGAATAGGAAGGGAGGGATGATGCAGGGAAGGTAACCATTATTTTTTTTCTAAGTTTTATATAGTTTGAATTTTATTTTCATGTGCATTTATTATTTTTATAAGAAATAAATACATCTTGTAAAATATGACTTCATATTGCTTATATGGAGATGGGGCATTTGGCATTCTTCATGATCCATTCCAAACTTTCTTTGGATTTTCTTCTCCAACTAATTTATCTCTTACCCCAGCCATACTTTTGTCTACTCTTTGTATTAATTAAATCTTCTACATTCTCAGAACTTTCCTTAATTTCTCCCTCTGCTTTACCTACCCTTCCAAGCCAAGCCCAAATCCCACTTATTTAAACATTTTCAGCTCCCTCCATAGTAAGTTCCTCTTACTTTACTACTTTGCAATGGCAAATACCTGTATAAATAGCACTTATTAGAGGCCACCTTTCATTAGGGTTAATTATTTATGTGTCTGGTTTTTCTGTTAGATTTTGGGACCTAATTATTTAGGATTGTATTATATTCTAATGTGCAAAGTACAGACATACAATGAGTGTGTTCTGAGTTGAACTCTTATGTATTTAAATATATGTATTACTTTATTTAATGCTTTCCCAGAGACACTATGTAGTAATTTTTCTAGAATTAGTAATATGTAAGAATGTTCTACATTTATATTTTCATTCTCAACATGTATCCGCTATTTTCTGAAGTATAAGAATTATTTCTTGCCCTAGCCAGTTTGGCTCAGTGGATAAAGTGTTGGCCCAAGGACTGAAGGGTTCTGGGTTCAATTCTGGTCAAGGACACATACCTCCGTTGTAGGCTTAATCCCTGGTCTTGGTTGGGGCAAATGTGGGAGGCAACCAATTGATGTGTCTCTCTCACATCGATGTTTCTGTCTTTCCCCTCCCTTTTACACTCTCTAAAAATCAATGAAAAAGTGTTCTCGGGTGGGGATAAAAAAAAAAAAAAGAATTATTTCTTTGCTGGTTATTATCCCATAGTGCACTAATTGTCCAAAAGACAATAATTGCATAGATATTCATGTTTTTACTATCTGTTTTATTTTTAACCTGTTATATAACTTTGATGATTATGCAACCTTACATTTAAGAGTATTTTTAAAATAATGCATTTTATTTCTTTGTAGGTTGCTTCCTCAGAACGTTGGACTTCTTTATGTTGGAGGTTATGAAAGACCCTTTGCACAAATCAAGGTATGATTGTTCATTTTCCAGTATACTTTTCCTAGATGTACTTCACTTGTTCAGAACTCACTAAAAATCTGCAAATAACCATCAACATATCAAAAATATTGTGTTTGTGAACAATGACTTATATTTGCTTTTGCATATCTCTGCTGAAGAAGTAAATCAGTTTTTTAAAGAATTATTTAAATATTTTTCCCATAGTAGAGTTGATTTTGATGAAAGTACTTCAATGATTAGTTAAGAAGAGTCAAATTCAGAGCCACTGATTAATCTTTTAGATTACTCCTTTTGCCCTTAAAATTTTGACAGCTTTATTGAGGTAATTAACATACAAAAAAGTGTACATATATAAAGTGTACAATTTGATAAATTTTGACATGCTTACATTTCTGAAATCATCACCCCCAAAGTTTCCCTGTGCCCCTTTAAAATCATTCTCCCTCCCCTGCCCTTCCGTTTTCCCTTTTAGTCCTCAGGTGACCACTGATCTGATTGTGTCATTATAGATTAATGTACATTGTCTAGACTCTGTCTCTATATATAAAAACCTAAGCAACCAGCTGGTAGCTATGATGTGCACTGACTGCCAGGGGGCAGACGCTCAATGCAGGAGCAGAAACCACAGGCATGGAAACATGGAACAGAGTGATGAATTTCAGAGGGAAGGGGGTGGGGGAAGTGCGGGAAGAGATTAACCAAAGGTCTTATATGCGTACTAGAGGCCTGGTGCACGGGGGTACCTTGGTCTGGCCTGCTGGGATTGGGCTGAAATCAGCTCTCTAACATCCCCTGAGGGGTCTCAGATTGCGAGAGGGTGCAGGCCAGGCCAAGGGACTCCACTGGTGCATGAATCCGTACACCGGGCCTCTAGTCTATACTAATAAAAGGGTAATATGCTAATTAGACTGGACATCTTCCGGATGTCCTTCTGGACAAAGCCATGGTGGTGGGGGCAAGGAAAAGGCAGTTAGGGGCAATCAGGCCACAGGCAGAGGCAGTTAGGGGCGATCAGGCCACAGGCAGAGGCAGTTAGGGGCCATCAGGTTGACAGGGGAGCAGTTAGGGGCATCAGGCCAGCAGGCAGAGGTGGTTAGGGGCGGTCAGGGAGGCAAGGCAGGCAGGCAGGCTAGCGGTTAGGAGCCAGCAGTCCCGATTGTGAGAGAGATGTCCCGGATTGGAGAGGGTGCAGGCTGGGCTAAGGGACCCCCCCTCCCAGGCACGAATTTCGTGCATTGGGCCTCTACTTTTATATATATAAGGGAAATCATACAGAATTCTGTGCCCCACCCTTCTTGGCTTATTTCACTCAGCATAATTATTTTGGATTCATCCATGTTGTTCCACTTATCAATAGTTCAATCCTTTTTATTGCTGAGTAGTATTTTATTACGTGGTTAGTGCACAATCTTTTTATTCTTTCACCCGTTGTTGGACACTTGGGTTGTTTCTGCTTTTTGACTATTTAAAATAAAACTACTGTGAAGATTTGTATACAAGTCTCTGTATGGATAAATAGTTTCATTTCTCATTGGTAAATACCTAAGATGGAATGGCTGGATTATGAAAGTTGTATGTTATCTTGCCATTTTAAACTTGCTTTTTTGTTTTCTTGCTGTTGAGTTTTGAGCATTCTTTGTATCTTGTGGATATAAGTCCTTTATCAGGGATGCAATTTGCATATATTTATTCCCACCAACACCATATTATCTTAATTAATGTAGCTTTATAATAAGTAACGCAGTCAGGTAGTATAAATCCTCCAACTTTGTTCTTCCTCAAAGTTGTTTTGGCTAACTCAGTGGTCGGCAAACTCGTTAGTCAACAGAGCGGCAAACGGTGGCTCGCAAGCCGCATGTGGCTCGTGAGCCATGGTTTGCCTACCACTGGGCTAACCTATAGGTTCCTTTAATTTCCATGTGAATTTCAGAATCATCTTGTCAATTTTATTTAAAATGCTGGCTAGAATTTTTATTTGGATCATGTTGAATCTATAAGTCAGTTTGAGGAGAAATGACATCTTAACAATATATTGAATGTTTTATTTTTCCATTTATTTAGATCTTTACTGTCTCTCAGCAATATGTGTTGTTTCACTGTATTGGTCTTGCAAATTTTAAAATAAATTTACCTATAAATATTTTATATAAATATTAAAAGTACTTCAGTTTTAATATTTGCATTGCTAGTATATAAAGATGATTAAATTTTGTGTTTACTTTAAATCCTATAGTTTTATTATACTCTATTAGTTCTAATAGCTTTTTTGTACATTTAATAGGATTTTCTTTTTTTAAACATATATTTTTTTTATTGATTTCAGAGAGGATGGGAGAGGGAGAGAGAGATAGAAACATCAGTGATGAGAGGGAATCATTCACTGACTGCCTCTTGCATGCCCCTTACTGGGGATTGAGCCCGCAACCCAGGCATGTGTGCTTGACCGGAATTGAACCTGGGATCCTTTAGTCCACAGGCACACACTCTATCCACTGAGCCAAACCAGCTAGGGCCAAAGGATTATTTACATAAGTGATTATGTAATCTAATAAAGATAGTTTTCCTTCTTTTTTTCTGATCTGGATGCCTTTTATTACTTTTCCTTGCATTGTTACACTGGCTAAAACCTACAGTACAGAGTTGAGTAGAAATGATGAGAATAGACATCCTTGTCTTGTTCCTGAACTTGGAAAGCATTTAACAGAAAAAAATTTTTTTTAGTAATGTTAGTTGAGGGTTGATCATAGATTTAATCTAGAGTCTAGACCTTCTTGCATAGAAAAACGATATTATGAATGTCCAAGATAGTTATTTAAAAAAAGGTTTGAGATCATCCGTTTTCTTTGTTGTTATAGCTTTCTGTTAATGTTTTCTGAGTGGCCTATAAAATTTGTATTTTGTTTAGCTTTCTGACTTCACATTTGATTTTTGGCTGCATGATCGATCTACTTTTCTCCTATGAATTTGACATGTCTGAGTTTAAATTTCTTTCCACTGCATTTATGACATATATTTTTTATGGTTTGAAAAAGGAGACTTTTTCAGAATAGGCTGAACCTGAATATTTAGGATACTTAATACTGAGGAGGTTTAGCCACATTGTTGACATTTTTAAATGAAAAAATCTTAATAAAAAAATCTTAGCTACCATAGCATTAGCACCTCTAAATATCTCCATTAAATCAAAATACTCTCAAAAGTCCATTATCAGGATCTTAAGTTATGGACTTTCTTAAAATTTTGATTCCTTAATGACATGCATTCATATATACAGTATTTTCTTCTATTTCTAATATATCTGGAGCATGAGTGAAGTTGTCAGGAGTCTCTTCATAAAGCTCCTTCACTATACTGTTCACCAAATTCTGTGTGTAGCCAGGAATCCTGTTAAGTTTCAGCAGGAACATTTTTGAAAGCCCAGTTTTTGTTTTTGTTTTTCGTTCCATTGATTTGGAAAATCCTGTTTTTCCTTATTAGAACTGAAACAACTAAAAAGTGAGAGGTATATCTGATATATTTAGGGAAGGGTAGAATTTGTTCATGTGTGTGTTTTACATGTTTTTCCAAAAACATAGTCTTTGAGTGTGTGTATGAGGATAATTCGTCAGTCACTCATATGATTCATTAACATAACATTTGCTTTATTCAGGCCTTTCCTAACTAGTCTAGTGACAGAGGTCAATCCTTTGTCAACCCTTTTATTCCTGGATAATCAACTCAATAGAAAATGCCCATCATTTTAGGCCATCTTTTTACTTTAATGTTGCTCTGGGAAAGGTTTCTCTCAGACACTGTGAAAGGATTTCTTATCCTTATTAATTATTTAAATTCTTTCATAATTCCTATGGTTCTTATGAAAATGCTATATAGATTCTTACCTAATTAGATACTTATAAGTTAATTGAAGAAGAATAAAAAAAAATCATAGTTTAAATGCTTTAAGTTAGGCTAGAAATTTAAGGTCCATTTCTTCCCTTGCCTTATACCTGACTTTTTTTAGACATGAAATACCACTATTTGTTAGTATATTCATCCTCCCCCCCCCCCCCATTAAACTAAATGTAATGATACTATGTTTTGTGGCAGAGACATGAAACTGCTTTTCTTAAGGAATATTGGTTGTTGAAATTTTTTTAATAAATCAAGGTAGAAAATTGTTCACTGAAATATTTAGGAAAAGGAATTCTCATGCATTAACTCACAGGAGTAAGAATGAGTGGCTTGGTGTTAGAGGTTCTGTTTGTTAAAAAGACATATTACAATTGTATTTTTAAAAAGGAATCCAGTTTATAAAGATCGGGAAAAGAAAAACAAAAAGGATAACAGATATTTGGACAAATGTTAAATGAGTTTATAAATTTTCTATAGCATGATAGTAGATATTTGTACTATTAGTATATAGCATGAGTCATTATAATCACTCTGCAGACATAATTAAATATCCTTCCATTATTGTCCATTTTTTAGTTTAAGTTTCCTTCAAAGCCCTAGATAAAGATACAAGTATGCACAAACACGGAACTTCATTATAGCTTCAGACTAGTACATCTTTATGCTAGTTTCAGGTTTCATTACTTTTAGTTAAGTGATTCCAACTTACCTGTTATCTCTCAACATCTCCTATAAGTCATCTGGAAGGTTCTTTTTAAAAATAAATTCAGTCCTTTTATATATACCTTTCACCCAAGGCAGTAACTATTCTCAGATCATTGATCTCTTTGAAAATCCCAGGAATTTACACAGACACGCACTTTTATTTAAAATTTCAGAGAGTTCATGGATCCCACTGAAGGGCATTTAAGGACCCCGACTTAAGAACCCTAGAAAGTAAATAAAATGTTTTTTCAAACTTTACTGTTAACCATAAGGGTATTGAAAACATAAATTTAAGTTGTTAGGACAAATTGATCATCTGAAAAAACCTGATTTTGAACATGCAGAGTATTCTCCTGTTTTGTCCTAAAATATAATAAACTAAATAAAGCATGGTCATCTATACTAATAAAAGGGGAATATGCTAATTAGACCAGGTCAACTGGACATCTTCCGGTCGTTCAGTCCTCCTGGACAAAGCCACGGTGGCGGGGGTCAAGGCAGAGGCAGTTAGGGGCGATCAGGCCAGCACGGGAAAGCAGTTAAGGCTATTGGGCAGGCAGGGGAGGGCAGTTAGGGGTGATCAGGCAGGTGGGCAGAGTGTTAGGGGTGATCAGGCAGACAGAGGAGAGCAGTTAGGATGATTGAGCAGGCAGGGGAGGATGGTTAGGAGTGATCAGGCTGGCAGGGGAGGGTGGTTAGGGGCGGTCAGGCCAGCAGGGGGGGGTGGTTAGGGGCGATCAGGCCAGCAGGGGGGGGTGGTTAGGGGCGATCAGGCAGGCAGGCAGAGGCGGTTAGGGGTGATCAGGTAGGCAGGCAGGTGAGAGGAGAGGAGCCAGCAGTCCCGGATTGCGAGAGGGATGTCTGACTGCCCACAGGGATTGGGCCTAGACATCCCCTGAAGGGTCCCGGATTGGAGAGGGTTCAGGCCAGGCTGAGGACCCCCCCCTCCCGTGCATGAATTTCATGCACCGGGCCTCTAGTTTTATAATAAGTTGTAATATAGGGTAAGAAAGGAATTGTCTCACATACCCACAGCAAGTGTTGTGCTATAAATGAAGCAGGTTTCACCCTCATTCAAGACTAACTTCTTTCAGCTTTATTGAAATATTGATTCTAATTGTACTGGGCTGTATGTGACTTAGGCTTTTCTTAAGATACATGATTTATTATACCTTTATATGCAATCTGAAATTCAAAAGGGAAGTTTTGATTAAAATAACATTTTACTTAATTCCTATTTCAAGCTGTCAGAAGTTTTTCAGAAGTCCCTAAGTTTGGAAGATGTCAGACTCCAGCCTGAGTCTGCCTATCTTTGAATAATACCTTTATCTTAATTGTGTGTGTGTGTGTGTAACATTATTCATATTATTTATGGTTTATTTTTAAAGACATGTTCAAGTTTAAGCAATAGTTTACATTTTAGATCCGCTTTTCTATGTTGTTTTCTAGAACATTTCACAGTCTAGTAAAAATATTAATGTTATTCTCATAGGTTTCTAATCCTAAAGGCTTCACTTAGCAGCCAAAATCCATAAAACCAAGAGGGATTGAAGCCTGTCAACATCACTTTTAATCAGCTCAAGGGTTGTTATGAACAGTCTCAAGGCCACAGGGCTGTCCTCCCCGCAGGGCTTGGTATTAGTTGCCTCTTCCAGTTCTGACAGCCAAAGAAGTGTGTGAGACTGCAAGGCTGAGTCAGACAGTTTGACACTGCAGAACAGCTAAGAAATGTCTTCTGTATTTTAACTATAAATTCTGTACAGCTACCATATGTGAAAAGTAAGGAATATAACCATTATTCTGAGGCAGTTATTTTTTAATCAACATAGTAGTTTCCCCTTTTTCACAGGGGATATGTTCTAAGACCCCTAGCGGATGTCTGAAAATATGGATAATACCAAACCCTGTATTTACTACTAGAGGCCCGGTGCACAAAATTCGTGCACTGGGTGGGGGTGTGTGTGTCCCTTAGCCTGGCCTGCACCCTCTCGCAGTCCAGAACTTCTTGGGGGATGTCCACCTGCCGGCTTAGGCCCAATCCCCTCTGGGCCTAAGCCGGCATTCAGACATCCCTCTCGCAGTCTGGGGCTCTCGCAGTCCAGTACCCCTCACTCCTTACTGCCCTCCTGCCACAGAGGTGGGAGAAGCTCCCGCCACTGCCACTGCACTCACTAATTGTGAGCCCAGCTTTTGACTGAGCAGGAGGCGGGCAAAGCCACTCAATGAGAAGATGACTTGCTGATCCTTAGCGCTTGCTCTGTCCCCCGCAGAGGAGAGCAGTTAGGATGATTGGACAGGCAGGGAGGACGGTCATTCTTGTCTCGGCCCTCGCAGCCCCAGCTTCATCTGGAAGGTCATCCAGAAGGACGTTTGGCTGTCCAGTCTAATTAGCATATTAGCTCTATGTTATATAGGATTTTTTTCCTATACGTGCATGCAAATGATAAAATTTAACTTCTAAATCAGATACAGTAAGAGATTAACAATAACTAATAAAAATAGAACAGTTTTAACAATCTTAATAAAAGCCTAATATGCTAAGTGTCTGGTTGTTCGATCGTCCAGTCATTCGGTCAACCAATCAAAGTGTAATCTACACTAATAAAAGAGGAACATGCAAATTAACCATCACTCCACTATGCCCACCAGCCAGTCAGGAGGGAATATGCAAATTAGAAGGAGAAAGATGGCAGCTGCCCAGTTGCTCCAGGCACAGAGTGGCCGGGTGGGGCAGGATACCTGCTATGAGAAGGAAGGTGGGCGGTGAAGGGATCTACAGGAGCGGCACTCTGGCCACAGCGAAGACAAAGACAGCAGACTCCAACTGGAATCTGCAGCAAAGCAGCGAAGACGAAGATGGACTGGACACGCCCTGGAGCCCTCCCATAGTTCCTCCCCAGCTGGCCAACTTCCTGCCATCCCTCCCTGGCCCCGATTGTACACCAGTGGTGTCCCTCTGTCTGGCCTGCACCCTCTCGCAATCTGGGACTCCTTGGGGGATGTCGGAGAGCCAGTTTCGGCCTGATCCCACAGGCCAGGCTGAGGGATCCCACTGGTGCACAAATTCGTGCACTGGGCCTCTAGTATACTGTAATAAAAGTTATGTGAATGTGGTCTCTCTCAAAATACCTTATTATTCTGTCCTCATCTTTCTTCTTCTTGAGATGATGTGAGATGAAAATGCCTATGTGAGGGTAACTTGAATATGAGCAGTGATTGTCTGATAACTAAGATGCCTATTAAGTGACTACTGGGCAGGTAGTGTATACAGAGTAGATATGCTGGACAAGGGATGGATATCGTGTCCTGGGCGGGACAAAGTGGGAAGTTGCAAGATTTCATCATGCTACTCAGAATGGCTTACAATTTAAAACTTAGAAGTTTTTTTTTTTTCTGGAATTTTCTATTTAATATTTTTGGACTGGAGTTGACTGAGGGTAACGAACCATGGGAAAACAAAACTGCACATAAGAGAGACTACTGTGCGGTTGAGTTATTCCCTGCCCCAGAGCCTGGTTCTGTCTGCTGAGAGCCTGGGTGCCATTAGTCTCAGTGTCATACAGTAAGCAAACTTCCTGAGCTTGAAGTTCTAAAAATCTCTTTACAGCCAAGGAAGTACGATTGATATTTGTATTTGTATGTATATGTAATAGATGTAAAGAAATCATGACCTCTTCTTTATTTTTAATTTCATATTGGAAAACTCATCAAATCATCCCTCAGAATTTTTCCAGGTAAAAAGGAGTTAGAATATTTTTCCTTTAAGGTATATTGAACTTAGATGGTTATTTATTACTTAAAAATATTTTTGAGATAACTAATAATTTATTCAGTTTTATTTATTTTTTATCCTCTCCTGAGGTTATTTTTTTTTATTTTTTATTTTAGAGAGAAGATAGAGAAGATAGGGGGGTATGGGGGGGGGGGGGAGATCAGTTGCCTCTCCTATGCACCCCAACTGGGATTGAACCTGCAACCTCTGATATACAGGATGACGCTCCAACCAACTGAGCCACCCTGCTTATTCAATTTTAATTTTTGGGTAAATTAAATTTAAAGATAAACTATTTATTTGAGTTCCATCTATTATGAAATACTAAAAAAAGGAAAAACTGGTTTGTTTTGTTTACTATCTTTTAGAAAATATGTGGCTTATTAGGTCAACACTTTTTTACTAAAATAAATTATATAACATTCATATTTTAAATCTCAAATATCTGAGGTATTTCATCAGATAAAGATGCATTTCCCTAGAACTTAGTATTCTAATTTAGTGGCTTACAAACTTTTGACCATGACCTGTAGGACTGTAAGAAATGTTTTTCCATTGCAATCCAGTACATATGTATTTACACACACAAAATGTAAAACCAAAGGCTTAAATAAATGTGATGCGATAGCTGTATTTTCTATTCTGTTCTGTTTATTTGTCAGTTAGCTTGGTTTTTAAATGCTAGTCTCAACCCACTGGATTAACTTCTGTCTTGGAAAATGGGTCACGACTCAAGAGTTTGGCAGACACTGCTCCCGGTTAGGACTTGTCCTGCCATATGCTCTGTCAGGAGAATGCCATATTCACGCAGCCCAGATGATAGTGGAAGCTTCCTGCTCCTGAGCCGATGATAGCCCTTAAAGTGGCTTTGGAGCGGAAGAAAATGATGAAATGTCATAGTTCCTGGGAAGAGGGAGGAGGAAAATACAGGAAAATATAAATGAGAAACAAATTAAGATGTTTCATAGAGTCCCCCCAAAAAGTTTTCTGTTTCAAAAAAATCCCAATTCTTAAGAACAGAAGGGAGTCTTCCACGCCTACTCTGTCTTCCAAATGATTCTGTGTATTTTGAAGCTAGAGAAATAAATAAAGGTAAGATCTCCTCCCTTAAATGAAAAAAAAAAAAAAAGAAAGAAAGAAATGGAGATGAGTGAGAAATTGAGAGAAAGCAATAGAATCAGATCTTGATTTGTGTGACATATTCTATGGCTAAGTTTTCTGTAGTACTGTAAAGTAAGAGGCAAATTTTCAGTATCTCATATTGCAGTGATAGGGGTGGATGTGGTTATCCTTTTGTTGAATACAGATTCATAAAGCAAAATAAATTAAAAAACAACAAACAAACAAGCCCTGGTGGAAGCTTGCTTCTATGCAATAGCTATTAAGTTTCTAACATCTTTTTATCCTGCACACTTGCTGACAGAGTGCTTCAAAGTTCCTGCTGGGCTCTTAGGTGAGCCCATATTGTAACTTGAATGCACTGTTTACAAGTCATATAGTAATTGCAGACGAGGGTTCCAAAAGTATTCTGGAGTAGTGGTTCTCCTGCCATTTTTACCAAGGTGCTTTTGGCAATATTAATGTCAAAATTGAGTAACACTTGAAGCCTATAGTCACATATGTTTCAGTTTCATTATTCGTATCTCCATGTCCTTAGGAAACTTATCTACAAGATTATAAGCTTTGTAGAGGCTGAGCTGTGTCTTATGCACTGCCTGAGAGATAAAAGCACTAAACATTTAACATTATTATTGAAGAATGCCTAGAAAAGCAAGTGGTATTTTTAAATTGAGGTATAATTGACATATAACATTATATTAATTGCAATTGTACTATAGCATGATTTGATATCTATATACATTATGAAATGATCATCACAATAAGTCTAGTTAACATCTGTCATATTACGTAGTTACAAAAATATTTTTTCTTGTGATGAGAACTTTTAAGCTGTACTCTCAGCAACATTCAAATATGTAAATACAGTATTATTAAGTATAGTCACCATACCATACATTACATTCCCATGACTTTTTGTTTAATTGATTTAGAGAGAGAGAGAGAGAGAGAGAGAGAATGAGACATCGACTTGTTGTTCTACTTATTTATGCATTCTTGTATGTGCCCTGACTGGGGATGGAACCTGCAACCTTGGCATATCTGGACTATACTCTAATCAACTGAGCTACCCAGCCAGGGCACGACTTGTGTGTTTTTTAATATAATTGGAAGTTTGTACCATGTGACCCTCCCACACACACACCCATTTTACCACTCCCCATCCCATCTCTGGCAACTACTAATCTGTTCTTTTGTATCTCTGAGTTCGTTGTTGTTTTTTAAGTCATTAAGTATTTACCATGACGTTCATCAAAGTATTAAAAACTCTGGTTCTAG
The DNA here is from genome assembly GCA_026230045.1 of Corynorhinus townsendii. Lineage (NCBI taxonomy): Eukaryota > Metazoa > Chordata > Mammalia > Chiroptera > Vespertilionidae > Corynorhinus > Corynorhinus townsendii. The sequence continues at coordinate 54,622,342 of JAPDVU010000004.1, forward strand.
TTACATACAGATTTATAAGGTAGGAAATATACTACCTTAAAACTTTATTTTCTAATCTCTCTTACATCTTGAGTTGGGATATCTTTGAGGCAGTATAAATTAATTTTATTTTCTAATTTAAGATTGTGGTTGTAAATTATTAAGATGAGTAACTTTATTTGCAATGTAGATTTTGTGAATACATTATTCTGAGAACATTTTAATTATAGTCCTCAAATTAATTTTCAATTAACAAAGTTAGCATTTTTCTTAGCTGAAAATTCCAATAGCTTTCAATTTCTCTTGATCTAGACACTTTATTGAAAAATATTAAAAATTACTTTAGCATATTTTAGTTTTTTAAAAAACTAGGTTTATATCAAGCAGCGTTCTTATTAAACATGGTTTGAAAATAAAAAAGAATAAACAGTTATTTTTTTGTAATTTTGTAATGTTCTCAAAAAAGAAGATGGTGTCATACCTACTTAGGTATTTATATTGCAATGACCTTTCTATGTTAGTGAAAGGAAATAATATCCCGTTGTGTTTTTCCTACCAATATTTTACTTCTAAAAAGAAGTGGTTCTCTGACTTGAATTTCAGAGGTACTGATAACCATGCAAATATAAAAGATCATATCTAAAATGATTATTGCTGAGGTCATATTTCCAACAAATAATGCCACAATTTCTGATTTAGATTTATATTAGACACCTAGAAGTTATATGTATTTTATTTCCACAGAAGGAGAAAAATAATTTCTCCAGTAAATAGTCAGTTATGAAGAAATATTCACTCGTCATCTTGGCTAATAATGTTTCAATAATGACATTTGAGATCATTTGACTATCCAGACTAGATTGCAATATTTTAGAATCAGATTTGACTTTCCAAGTCTTAGTTAATAAAAGGGGTTATCTAGTGAAAAATTCATTTAATACAAAACTTTTTTTTTTGTTGTTAAAGGAGACTGAGAATTTGAAAAGCAAATAATAAAAAAATATTTAAATTTAATGTATCCCTATTGTATAATAATTTTTTTATTTTTATCATCAAATGTTACAAGCACATTGATATCGCTTTGGATATTTCATATTTTCTCCTTCTTTATAAGTATTTGACAACTTTCTAACATAAAAAAAGAAAACAGGATAATTTGTTTAAAACCAAAAGTGTGAACATTTATAGTTAGTAATGTTATCAAATAGAAAGATATAATAGCCATTAAGTCAGGCACTGTTCTGATTAATTTTTAAACAACCTATAAAGTGTAGGTGCCCTTCACATTTTCCAGCTTAACAGATCAGGAAGGCATTCAAGACTGAGTGGCAAACCCAAGGTCTACTGCCAAAAGATACGTAGTACATTGCTTCCTACGATGTAGTATTGTGGAGTATACTATTTAGTGTATACTAGTTACTATTTATGTTGCATTTTTATCCTGTGCAGTATGTTTTTATAGTCCTTAAAGCCCTCTGAGTTTTGCTTGCACAGTAGGCCAAAATTATCCCTATAGTTAAAACACTGACTGGGCGAAATGACTTGGCCAAAGGAAATGTGGTTCCACCACAAGAATTAAGATAGTGGCTGTGGTTTGTTTACGTAAAAAGAGATGGCAGTATAAAGAGCTCAAGTTATAATCTCACCTCTGCTACTATTTATTCATTGTTGCGTATTTATGTTAATCAGTTGTTAATAGCAAGAGCTGAGAGTTCTTGTATTGGGAACATTTGTGAATCTCTGAGATATTAAAAGGCTTCTAATTACAACCAAAAACAGAAAGTTTCCTTTCTGTTCCCAGAGCATCTGTTTTGAAGCTTATTGTGTCATATATTTCTCCTCAGCCATTGGAAGGGACCAATCCTACTTGAAGTTTTTCTCTTGTACTAAATGCTTATTTTACATTTATTACTTCTTAATATCCAAGGGATTTGTGTGAAAGTATTTTGTATAGTTATTAATTTGAAACAGTCTCTAGAAATCTACTTTATTTCTTTAAGAAAGAACCAGCTGGTAGAAAATCAGGTATATAAACAAATCAGCTGAACATCTTGAGTACTCTGATTAGCTCAGAAAGAAAAAGTTAATATTTTATTTGCAATGTATATATATATTTTCAACCAGGTGTGGCAGTTTTGCTAGGTATAGTGAAAAACAGATTCTTATTTTCTGGCTCAAAGTTGAGTAAGCTTTATGAGCATATCTGGAATTAAAAAACAAAGTTTTTTAAGATCAGTGTATTTGGCATTTTGCTGACACAGGGCGAATTTTAGCTGAAAAAAAAATATCAGAATTGCAAGAGGAAGAAACAGATGTGTTTTTAAGATTCAGGATGAGTATGTTAGTTGCATAGCACAAGGATAATTGGATGATGAAAAAGGCAGTGACAGAATAAGCAAGGAGGTGTTCTCAGGATGGTTATGGCTTAGCAAAAGCATGAATGAAATAAGGAAACTTGAACATGATTCAAGTCATTGTATGTCACAACATGGGAGATTTCTGGAGTGGAATGAAGCCACACAAGGAAAAGATAGGAATTGTGTTGATGAGGATAAGTTATTGTTTTTACTAGCCTGAATGGCTTATTAAATCAATAAAATCATGAAAAATTATAGTTTGGGAGAACAAAAGTAAAGACAAATTTATTCTTTTGAAGTCACACATTCTTGGCAGAGTTTCAGATGGCCTTAAAAGATTCACCTTCCTTGAAACCAGGTTTCTGCTTCAGTTTTTGTTCTGTTCTGTCGACCAGGACAGTTAACATCCACCTCTTCTGTAGACTTGAGGTAGATCCACAACAGTTTCCTCCTCAAAACCTTCCACTCCTTGATTGTCTTTATTTTAGGCATTTTGACACTCTAGCATAAATCCAGTCTCCTATTTATGGCTTTCAGAACCTTTCATAGGTTTTGTAAGTTTGCCCTGTATGAGTTGTGTTTTGTTTTTTCATTTTTAAATGATCACCAATAGTGGCTTCCTATTGCCCACCGTAGCAAATGTAAATTCCTTCCATCAGCCTTTCCATCCCACTGTACCCTTATTTCCCCTACTCTCACTCCTCTTTAATGTATAGAATTCTCTCTCTCTCTCTTCCCCCCCTCCCTCCCTCCCTTCCCTTATCTCTAAAAAAAAAAATTAAAAAAAAAATCAATAAACATATCCTCAGGTGAGGATTTAAAAAAAAAGAGAAACATCAAAAATTTAGGTCAGAATCAAATTTGACATAAAGAATAGACATTTTCTTAATAATTCACATCAATATTTCACACGACTCCTTTAGGCCCCAGCTAAAGCAACGAATCATAGTGGTCACTGACATGGACAATAACTAAAAAGCCCTAGATTCCTAAATTCATAGCTGGCATGTAGTAAATTATTTTTATATCTTTTTTTATATTATTTAAAGTGTTTTGAAGAGAAACAAAAATGTAGAACTAATGGAAAAATAGTTCAAATTATTGTTTCTATTCTGACATTTTGTTGCTGTTGAAGTTGAGCTATTATTTGTGACAGGAAGTGAATGCACTAGAGAATCTTTCTTAATATGGCTAGTTACATCTTCCAATCTGACAGTCCAAGTCACGAAAGAGCCTGCCTTCCTATAGTTTTTGTTTCCTCCTCCTCCTCTTCCTCCTCCTCCTCCTCCTCCTCCTTCTTTTTTTGTATATTCTTAAGAAGTTAAGATTAAGCCTATTTTTTGCAGAATTGTGTTCTGGATTAGAAAACAACAGATTGATTGGTTCAAGTTTGTTCAATAGAGATTTTTATTGTGAGAAAGAAATCAGTTCATTACACCCTTTTCCCCACTGAAGGTGATAACTACCCTTTGTTGTTTCATTCACAGCTTCTTCGGGGAGTTATCTTCAAAATTGTGACTTTAAAAACATTGTTGAGTTAAAAGTAAATATAATTATTAATAATTAATGCATAAATAAATATAAAAACCTAGCTGCTATAGTGTACCATTATCGTTAAACATTCCTTTCAGTGTTTCTGCTTGGTAATATGGAAGCAGAAACCTGACCTTTAGTGATATACCACCCAATAATAGAATTTGCAGATTTCTGGTTTGACATGTATTATATTATTTAGATGAGAAAACTAAGACACAGAGAGGCTAACAGCCAATAATTGATACATTTGGAATTGGACCCCAGGTGTTTTGACTCTTTAAGTCCACTCTCTTTTGTATAAATATTGCTGACTTAAAATTTTCATTCAAGAATGTTGATCACATATTTCAAGGGATCAGACCATACAACAATGCATGGAAAAACAAACAAACAACTTCTATAGATGTACAAGACAGTTTAAAACTTCGGTTGTCCCAAATCATTATTATTTAATAAAATATTTCCCCTGTATCTTTTTAAAGCAAGCATTTATGTTAATGTTTTTCCTTTGATATATTGGAAGTATTCCTACCATCTTAAAGTGCTCTGTAACATATATAACTTTTATTTTGAGTATCATATTGGGCTATTTGCCTATGCTTTAATAAAGTACAGCCTCAGAAATAGTTAATGTCTCTTAGGTTAGTTACTGCCTCAGAAAGTGGCCTAAGATTACTATGCTTTTGGGATGGTGATTTCCTATCAGCTGTCATTTTTCAAAGTCAAAGTCTGGCAATTTCTTTCTTGCTGCCTTTTTTTTTTTTTTTTTTCCTGTCAATAATTTAAGAAGTGCCAACATTTACAGAGAAAGTCAGGTAACTGAACATGTTAAAGCAAGAGCCTCAATTTAAACCCAATTATATATATCCATAAACTTTGACCCGTGGGTCCAAAGGTATTGCTACATCCTTCAAGAAAAATACAGTACTTTAATTCACTGACATTGCTTCCTTTTTTACATGTCTTTCTTTTTTTTAAATGAGCGGGTGCTAATTCTTCGGTGTTTTCCTTGAGGCAGTACTACACCAGTGACAGTGTTTTTATTTGTTGAAAGGGCCTTCATATTAAACCTATATTTCTTTTAATTGCAAACATTGCTCTTGTGATTCTAAATATTTGAATGTGTTTCTGCTTATGGTCTAGGTATGTGTGACTACAGCCCAAAAAGCAAAAAGCATCAGCAGTTATGCTCAGAAAGAATGTTTTTTCATTTGCAGTGGGTTTTTTCCTTCTGGGAGCCTGCTGCCTTTACTCAAGGTCTCATTTTCTTTACTGTGGCAGTGGCTGATGTATGTCTCTGTCACTCCTACTCACGGCCATACCAAATGATGTAAAATAGTGTTGAAACTTAAATTTAACTTGCACCTGCATATCTTTAAGTTTCTTGAGCAAAATGACTGAATCTGCTCTGCTTTCTGTCTGTCAGTCAGTGCCTTACAGCAGTTTTCACCTTTGTGTACTGTCGCAGTACAGTGTGGTTTATAATCTTTTAAATTAATCTGCAAATTTAACTAGGCTTAGCTCCGTCTCTACAACACAGACTCATCTCTAATGTTTGAGTGTTTATGGTGTATAATCATGCTGGCAGTGTACTGCAGCCTCACCAGCGTCATCTTCAAGAAACATACTGTAGATTTAATATGAGCTGGGAGCTCTTCTTCCTAACTGGAAACTTGCTAGTGGCAGATTCCAGGCACCCTAATAAAAGCAATATATTATTATTCAGATGAAACTCTTGAGTGGTTTCATCTACCTTACAATTAATGAGTACCCTTTTCTGAATTTTTATTTTGGGGGTTTACAACTTAAATATGATGTTGAGTTCTCCCGAATACACAAATAGTATGTGTTCAGAAATGGGACAGCCATAATGTCAAAGTTGTGTCGTGGTTACTTATAACTGTGGAATAGTTGTCTATAGATGATTCTCAAATCTTTATCTCTAATCCTCATTTTTCTCTTAAATCTGTTTTGCATTTTCAAATTACAAATTACTGGGCAATTACATTGACTTTTTCAGTATCATTTCAGATTCATTCATTTTTTAAATTTATTTCTTAAATGAACATTTAATGAATACCTGCCATATGTTATGATCAGTCAGTCATTAAAATTATATTCATTAATCCCCCATTATGTGCCAAGTACTTTGATAGGGACTAGAATTAGAGTAGTGAATAGGCTGAGATAGTCCCTGTCTTCCTGGGGCTTATCGTATAATGTACAGTTCTGCTGGTTGAATAAGTTCAGGAGTGATGGCTATAATGATAGGGAAAATGAGTTATTTGGATGGAGAGCAAGGGTAGCTAGCCTTGTTTAATGGGTCAAGGAAGACCTTCCTAATGAAGTCACTTATTTCTTAGTCCAAGTCACTTACTTCTTTGGCCAAGAAGTGAAGGGCATGAAGGAGTTAGTCAGGGCAAGCTATTTGTTCTCTGTGTCCTCAGTTTCCTCATTTGTAAAGTGGAGATACCAAGAGAAAGTAATAGGAACTTAGCTAATGCATTTGAAATACTTAGAATAGTGCTTGGCCCTGAGTGTGGCTGCTGTCTTCATTATCTTTATCAATACCAGCAATCATTTATTATTTTGCTATTCAAACATTTATTGAGCATGTACCAGGTGCTAGGGATTTTTTAGTACTGTGGTAGAATTCAAAACCAAAAATATAAAATCTTTTCTCTCTAGGAACTTAAGATATATAACCATCAGCAAAAAACAAACAAACAAACAAACAAACAAAGAATAATACAGAAGTAACCCTAAGGGAGGCATGAACCAATTTCTAGGAAGGAGCAATCCTTTCTTTCTAAGAGTGCTGTATGATTTGTGTCACCACTTGGCAAATACTTGTATACTGCCTGTGAAATCTTATATTTGCCTATATTCGTATTTAGCTTCTAAGATTTTACTTCTCTACACCTTTACTTGCCACTAAAACTTTCCATGTTTAAAGTGAGAATGTGTAAACTTCACAGACTGAAGTATATGAATGGTAGGTCCTTTGTGTGTTAACGTAGTCTTGGAAACCTATAAACTTTATAAGGTTGATTATACAAAAGCCCTAGAACTGCTGGAGACCTTTCTTATAATAACATCATATACTTTAGGGAGACTCTGTATTGATTAAGAAATAGATGTTGCCTTCTCTAAAATAAAAATGTTCCCCATATTCCTCAGGGATGCACCATATGTTGATTCCATCAAATGTCTCTTAATATTTTGCTGTAGTAAAGTGGCATCTTTGACATCATTTTTAAACTGTATTACCATATGCAACTGGAAAAATTAAAGAGTGAGAATAAAAATTGAAATCATTTTAAATGTTTTTTTTTGTTTGACAGTAGCAAAAGTAGCATAATTCACTTATGCTGATACAAAATGAGAAGCTCACAGATAATTACACATTTCAACAAACTGAAGTTTCAAAATATTGCTTACATTTCTCTCTCTTGAGAAAACTCTTATTGTGTAGTAAATAGCATACTGTAGCTATAAGAAAAGTGTGTATTAAAAACATCTGTAAAGATGGGCATTTGACTCTACATAACTGGTAGAAACCAGTGTAAACATCTGAGCCAATATACCTGTATATCTGATTTACTAAGAGAAAAGGAAATTAGTCAGCATTTTTTTTCTAAAATATTTTGTTTTTATGTTTTAACACAGTACATTCTTGATTAATATGTAAGTTTTTTTGGGGTCTAAACTTGAAAACAAAAAATATTCTGTTTAGTGCACAGTTATGTTCTTCACAGTTGGGTGGAATATTGAATTTATCATAGTAAATAAACTGTCTTGTAGATCCCCCCAAAAAAGTAGATTAATAGATTTTTTTAGTTAAGGGTAGTCTTCAGAAATTCCCTGATCCTAGGTCTTTGAAGTAGCATTTAATCTCTTAAAACATAAGGCTTGTATCAGATGATGCATGAATTAATTTGCCAGCTTTTGACAAAATTGAACCCTGAAACCATCCATATACATATGACAATCACTTCTAGAGAATAATTAGCCTGCTATGAATGTGAGATTTCCTGTGAGAAAATTGCTCATGCTATGTAACTAATCTAGGAATTTGGCAGATGAGAGAAAAAGTATATCTTATCCAAAAGACTAGAACCCTTTAATTTTTTAGTTTGTTTTGGTTCTTGTGCTTTTTTTGCTTAGATTTAATTGTAGAAATGTGGCAGGCTGGTGTGTGAGACATGTTTATGCCCTTTATGGGGTGTGGGATTAACTTTCATAATTAGTTTGTACAAATCTTTATGGAAATTTTTTCATGAATCTATTAAAATGCATGAGGATGATTTGCCATTCAATTGAAAAGCAAACTAATGCCTGAACCTTAGGATAGACTTTAGAACTAGACAAACCTGGGGGGATTCTCAGCCAATTATGCACCTTAGTGGATGTCCCTTGTTTTTCATCTATAAAATGGGAATGACAATATTTGCTTCTTAGAAAAACTGTATGAATTGTGTAAACATTATGGATAAAGCACCTAGCACAATAGCAGGCTTAAAAGGTTATTTTTAAAAATGGTGTTTCCTTTCACCCCGTCACCCTCCCTCAAAGCATTTACTAAGCCATTATAAATAGAGGCCTTATTCTTTTATCACCTTGGGTTCCAGATTATTAGGGTCATCAGATGTACTTTTCTTTTATATGAGAAATTGTGACATGAGAAATTAAGTGAGCAAATAACTAACATCACATTAAAAATATTTGTTATAAGGTACTTGGGCTTTCTAGAATGTGATACACCTGGATATATGGGTGTTCTGTGATTAGGATCATGTATGTGACACAGAGTTTCAACTTAAGGAGACATTTTGAGCCCAAGGTATTCTTTTTCAAAGCCAGGTTTTATTTTGCTTTTAATGAATAAATAAACTCATGGAATAGCCAGCCTTTTCCAGTTTAGGATGACAAAGAATAGAATGAAACTAAATCAAGTAGTCTATTACTTGCCTTCATTTACTAACATTAATAGTCATATGTTAAAGTATATATTGAATAAGAATGAACCACATAGGGTTTAGTTTCTTCACTTTATTTAGTTTTATTTTCTTGTTTAAAATGGAAGCTGTAGGAAATGGAGTGGAATAAAAATTCTTCTGTTTATGTAACACATTATCATAATTTTCTATATAAATTGAGAGCAGAATAACCCCCAGAAAAAAAAAAATAGGAAAGCAGACTAACAGAGTTGCCCTCCCCTGATGTGTACCAAATGGTTAACACATTCGGTCCCAACAGCAGCCATCTGGCAGATCCCAGCCTTGTGGCAGGTTACATAGCTTACAAACTGCATAGCATAGGGCCTCACGACTATGGAGCATGGAGCACAACGCACATGTATTAAAAGCACTTCAGTCAGGATTTTAATGCAGTTCTGCCTCCTCCAGAGTTCTTTGTATTCTTTTGTAGTGTTCTTTCCTAAGTTGTCTCAATTATCTAGCAAAATGAGAAAGATGCTATATCAAATTGTCTTTGAATTGTATGCCATGTAATTATATGTGAAGAAGTAAAAAGGAAGCAGTGTGGTATGTGGGAAGGAGAGATGTTGGGTGTGAGATTTGGGGTGTCTTAAAGCAGAGTTTTTAAAAATTAAAAATGCAATTTTTTTATTAGATCATGTTCAAGATCATTTCTAGTTTTGTGTTTTTTTTTAACCAAAACTTAAAATATACTTATTTATGATTATTTGGCTTTTAAGGATTTCTAAAACAAAGGTGAAAGTATTCAGAGTCAAAATAGTAAATGCTTTGAGAATTTTATTTAGATTATATGGGTAAGATCTTTGGAGTCGGAGGAAAGGAAATTTGAAACCTTCAATGACTACCTGTCTGAATATTTAAACACTGTGACCTCATAATAACCTATATCTGCTCCTCATAAATTTGTATGTAGTTTACCAAAGTATGGTGATAAATTAATTAGCAATAATGAGTTGAAACTCTAAACTCTAAAACAGCCTTTCTCATAGGGCAGAATTCAGAATAAGTTAGGCCTATCAGAGGCTGCAACCATACTGCTTTCCTAAAGGACTTGGATTCACATCAAAATAGTCATCAGAGACAGAGGTCAGATGAGGCCTTCCTTCTCATTGGGCAGGGCAGAGATGGCCCTGACCATAATAGCACTGTGATTGGTTTCTTTTTGAAACAAATATTCTTCTAACTCCCCGCAGGTGGTGGTAGAGGAGACCTTTTCCATTCCTCAGAATACGACTGCACAATAATATGAGCTGAAGAAAAAATTATTGTATAAATGACCTATATCTCTTAAAAACTAGAATATGACCCTATTTCTATACCAGGAGCAGGAGAGGGTTGAATCTATGATGCGTTTTTAGATACCAGAGTGGGTAGTAGAAACCACAAGTCCTATATCGATAGATATGGAGGCTTTAAATAAAAATAATCACTTACATCCAAATGCTGAATTAAAGTATATGTTGGGCAGTGTAATATAGAGGAAAGATTGGGGAACTGATCATCAAGATATAGGATTCTGTTCCCGAATCTGTCATTTTCTGATCACACAGGCAGTTGTGTATGTGTGCATTGAAGGTTCATCTTCTAAGGCCTTGGAAGGTTCGAAAATGAAGGACAAGCTTTCTTTTCCTATCCTAACCTCATTTGGAAGGGCTGACTTATTCCTCTCTCTACTTTCTATGTGCTTCTACGAGCTCTGGATTTGATATTTAAAACCTGAACAAAATGTATACATTATATACAATTGCATTATATACATACAGATATACTTGTAAGCCCCACTCATCACCCAAACACAGAAAACAAATACAAATGAATTTATTGCTTCTGTGTTTATTTCATCCCTGTTATTTTATCTAGACATTTGATAGATTTCTGGGTGAATGTTGAGAGAAAGGATGGGAATAAAAAGTGAGCCTAGCAAACTACTACTCAAACTTAACCCCAGTTTTACATCCACCAGTAATATATTTTTCTTCTGTCAAGTGTCTTACTCAAATTCCACCCTTGCTACAGTAATATATGCCCCCCCTCCCTCTTAAGAGGGGTGAGAACTATTAATAATAACAATAATATATAAATGTAATAGAACATCTCATTTTAATTCTTATTCTGGTAATCTGTATGCTGTCATTTTCCTCTTTATGGTGATTATAGCTTTTCATTTCCCTTACATATTAAATATTGATCAGGAATTAATCTTTTATATATTTCCAAGTTATATTTTATTTTCTGAAAAAAATTTTTTTGCAAAAATACCTCCTCTGTAATTGTTGCATTATATTACTTTCCCTAATGGGTTTTCAAAAGAACCTCCAAATTTGAATTTACATCTTATTAGTAGGCTATTCATTAAGTCATCTGTTGGATCATTAATAAAATGATAAATTATTAGAGACTTGTAGCCTATCTTTTGTACACTCAGGGCAGATTCTCAATGGCATGTCATATATCTTTGCTTGGTCTGTAGCCTTTCAGCTTTGTGCAGTCCTATTGAATATTTTTATTGAGGCCACTTTGAACTGACTTAGCAAATCCTATTTCCTGAGACAGTTTGCCAATTCTGTTTGCAAATCTGGTGGGAAATTTTGATGGAGATATTTCTTAATATTTGCTTTGTGAAAAATATATGGACAATTGTTTAAGAAGGAAATGTAGGCTCATTTTAGAGTGGCAGACAGGAAGGTTGAAACCTATCGTATTTTCACTTTTATTTACAGGGTCCTAAGTCACTGTTTAAAATAGGAACTTTGTGCAGATATCTCACAAGAATGTGAAGGGTTAATGCTTATAAAGACCTTTGAGTTCCTACATGTGGAACTATGTAAATGACTAACATTTAAAATTTGCATATTTATAGTGCTTCTCCTCCTTGGACACTTGATGCAAAAGGGAATGACACATTTATCTCTTTTTCTTACTGTAAACAATATTGATAAATGCTGGGTGAATGAGTCATTATCTTTTATGTTTTAGGAAGCATAAAATTCTTGGTTTATAATGAATATGATGCAGTAGCATGCATTAACTATTTCGTCTGTCCGTTTGTATGTTGTATCTGACATAAAAGTGCTTGGTAAACGGTTTACTTGCTTTCTTTCTGCTCCCTGTTTCCCCTTTCATTTCCACCAATCGCTAACATCCTGGTCCTTTTTTGACTGGAAATCATAACCACATCCAAAAAGGTAGGAGGAGCCTAATTTTATGTGGCAGCATGCAGGGGTCCTTAAACTTTTTAAACAGGGGGCCAGTTCACTGTCCCTCAGACCGTTGGAGGGCCGGACTATAGTTTAAAAAAAACCTACGAACAAATTCCTATGCGCACTGCGGGCCCGGGACGAGTCGGCTGCTAAGCAGGACAGGCAGCGGCACCCAGCGGGCTGGATAGGCCATAGTTTGAGGACCCCTGGTTCTACTCAGAGAGCTGTGGTTGATTCAACTACTAATTACCCATATGACTATGGAATTAGATTGGGCTTATTCTATTTTGGTTTGGCTTGGTTTTCAGGCTCAAAGTACATAACTTTATATGTATATGCATGTGAAAATTTCAATTTTATTACTATGTGCTACACACAGTATTAAAGTTCATCTTGATTGAGCTTTATTGTCAAGCAGGAGACATTTCAATAGGTCATCCCTCTAAGATAATGAAACAATAAGGTAGTGTGAAAGTGTCTCAAAGAACCACAAGAATCTGTGGCATTAGAGAAGGCCTCCCAGAGAGAGTGACCCTGGTAAAGAGAAGTAGCTAGCCAGAAGGGAAGAGAAGATGTCCTGCCATTAGAGGTGTATAGCAAGAGAGCGTGGTCAGTCCAGGGGGTGAAAATAATTTAATAGTGGCTGGAATGTGTTGAAATCTTGATGTTATTCTAATAATTTATCTGTGTAATGTTCACCTAAGTTTTTTCTTTCAACACTTATTGAGCACCTATTATGCGTTCAGTGGGATGTGGCAGTCAAGGTTCTTAACATCTAAGGTAAGAGGAAGGAATTATACTCTAAAACAGTGTATCTTGATATTTTAGAAGCTGGTAAAATAGGCTCCGTTCTCTAGAGAAATATGTCACCTAAAATGATTAAGTCAAGCCTAAGCTTTTCTCTGCCAGCATGTTGTGCCTAACGGGAGGTGGGGGGACGACTATGGAAGAGATAGGTGAGTGTATTTGCCTGCCAGGGCAGCCTCCTCATGAGAGCTACAGAGAAACCAATACTTAAGAGCCAGGGGCACCTCTAGATCCATTATCCATTTCCCATTATTGGATCTGCATATGTGCTTGCTTACTCTTGTGAGGAGCCAGGGGGACAGAAGTTATTTTTCAGGTATTTACACATACAGTAGGAACATCAAGTACAGAGGAATTCTCCAGTGTCATTCCCTCTGGTACTTGAAGGCTGCCTTAAAAAGATAAATCCAACCATAAAATAAAGTCATTAACTCGTTTATCCCATTTATGTTTGGATATTTAGGATCCGTTTTCTTTTAGGAGCTCACGTGTATTCTGAGATAGTAACAATTAAACTGAGTAAGAATAGACAAATAGTACATGTTATAATCTAAGTTAAAAATTCTCAGAGTTCTGCTTGTAGCAGTGTCTTAATGCTATGGAGCATAGAACTGTGTGGCCTTCGGAAATACAGAGCTGAGAACAACCCAATTTGGGCATTGTTAGGCCGTCTGTTGACACATGAATACATTTCATCTGATTATCATAAAATTGTGGCCTGGAAATTGAGCAGTCATGGTGCTGCATTTCAGCCTCACATTTGTAATAAGTTGTAATAAAGTAAACATTTTAAATGGGTGTAAGAATAGGCATTACTTATGATCACAAATGTATGTTCAATTGAACTGCTTTTGAAGCTCAATTTAACAAAGCAAACAAATTTCCTGGCATTATCAACATAATTGTTCTTACTGTTGGATTTTGGTTTCTAAAAAGTTAGTTGAGCACAAAAAACCAAGTCAGTAAAAAACAAAAACAGCAAAAAGAAATGCAACTAAGAATAACCTACTTTTCCTTTTTTCAAGGCAGATTAAAAAAAAAAGTCCCAATGTTCACTCTGCCTTGTTCTCTAACTTGCCAAACCATTGTCAACCAGTGTAATATTTCATGATTTAATTGGGATTAAATCCAGCTCTTTGTTCTGGTATCAGCAGGCTATGGAGTTGGGCTACACAGCTTTCAAGTGCTAGTGATAGTTAAAACAGGGACTTATCCCAACCCCTTTCCTAAGGACAGAAAAGGACTAGAATATCCATTTAATACCAAAGTTGGGGAAGCATGACCACATGTAAATTTAGCACCAATTAGATGGTAGGATTCGAAGGACTGCTGTTCCTGGAATATTCCGAAAGCAAAAATGGAAATGATTGTGGTAACATCTGAAGTGTGGTTGCAAGACAGTTAAAGCAGTGGTAATTTGGAGCCTCTGGGCACAGCGCAGTACTGAGAAGTGATCATCAGGTCTTCTGTGGCAGCTGGCAAACAAAGGAGATGCTATATTGTGTTCCCAGCTTGTTACTTTCCAACGCTCTCTCCAATTTTAAATAAACCTGGAAAACAAACATCCTTCCTGTACTGTCATTTGTCTAGAGCAGACCCTTGTGTAGCTGGTGCGCTGCTGGCAGGGCAGCCACCACAGTGGAAGCTACAGGAGCTCAGGGTCACAGGTGTACTGGCCTAAAAGTTGGCAAAGGCACAGACAGCATGGCATTGGTGGGAGGAGCACTTTTCAAAGACCCACGCAGTGATTTCTGATGGTCATGGAACTGAGCTGACTTTTAAACATTAGAGGGAGGCATGCTAGTGTGAAAATGTCTCATAAAATACTGATGGTTTAAAAGCATCCCTGCCAAGCATACTGCTTACTTTGATATATTATTTTTATTAAGCACCAAAATTGTGTTAGATTATTTTTAGAGAAAAGATGTAAAGCCACCTACCTTATTTATCCTCAGACTTAATTCCAAGTCCTTTAGCACTATAGTCTAGAAAATAATTTCCTTCCTGATAGGTAACCACAGCCACCTTATTCAGAATAGACTCTCAGAAGGCTTGATAAGAACAGTTGAGTGGTGAATGTCCAAAGATAGGGGGACTTTTTGCCCATGTTATTTTGATTTTTGTTCTTTATTCCCACTAGGAGACATTCTCATTATCCTCACCAAAGATAGGACAATAATCTAAGGGAGTGTGGGGGGTGGGCGAGGGAGGAAACCAAATGAGAAATTTAAGCTGGTTTCCAATGAAATCTCCAGGAGTTGGGAATTAGGACAATTCTGATCTCTCAAAGATTGGACCATTAGATATTTGAATGTAGAAATCTTTAGATAATAGCCAGTTTTGTTTTGTTTTCATGTTAGATACATGAATAATTCTTTGCAAAGATGCCTTTTTTCCCCAAGTTTGGAAATAAAAGCAGATAAACCAGGACAGAAAAGACTTATAAATTGCTAGAGCCTACTAAAAAATTACACAGCTCTAATCATCACTGGGAATCTTTCTTTGTTGACTATTACTCAACTGAAAAGCTCTCTATCTCCATTTCACAGGCCTGGCTTAGAACACTTAGAACTAACTTCCTTTGTCTTCTCCTACCCAGTTTTGAGATTTCTCCTTACGTTGTTCCTCCTTACTTCTTTTCAGACCTCTTTCTTCAGACTAGTATTAGCAAACCTGTGGCACTTCAGACTGGTGTTTGTTTGTTTGTTTATTTTTTTGCTGTCTGCTTATTTTTCTCACATGCAGCCTCTATTTCTGTTCATTTCTGTTTTAGAAGATTATATTGCATTAAACTTAACGTGACCTCTAGAGTCCACATATCTGTTTTACATTATGGTGACTACAAACTCCATTAGCTCTTTGGTTTAACTATTTAGTAATTTCTTGATTAGGAGTGAACAGTAATAAAATTTTTCTTTTCCTCTAGTATATTGATTTCCTAGATATTACCAAGAGGCAGTATGATTTAGAGTTGTAGATCCAAACACAGCCTTGGAACAGTTAGATACTTTGACCCTTAATTTCCTCATTATTATAAAAAGCATAATGTATATAAAAGTGCCCTGCACAGTGCAGCTACATGGCAGATAGTTAATAAATGTCAGTTCTCTCCTCTTCCCTTCCCCATGAAGGAAAGAAAACAAACCCCTCAGTCAATAATTCTAAAAGTATTTTCTTTTAAAATCTTGGATGAAAATAAATAGTTTGGGTAAAAACATTAAGTTCATTTTGAGTACAAGTCACCAAAATAATGAATTTGCTCCTTCCCCCTGGGTTTATATCTTCTCAATGCTTTAATGTCACAAATAAAGATACACTAATTAATAAAGATAATGGGAGATGAATTTAGTACTTGAATATTTCAGAGTAGAAGTATTTGATTTGATGAGCTCAAAGTTTTCTATCAGCTCTGAAATACTGGATTTTATGAAGGCTAACTGTGATGTGCTTTGGAAAAAAAATTTTTTTAAGGAAGGTATTTAGGGAATGTGGAACTAGATGCAGATAATTTATTATAATCATTTTCAAACTTTCAACATCTTCTGAATGGTTTTTGACATCAATACCTGGAGCTGATGAGGCAGATTTAAATAAATCCCATTGTGAATGTCATTCAAAGAGTACATGGAGGCAGAAAATAGGATCTCCTAGGGTTCTGAGCAGTGTTATTATCACTCTGTATTTATGTAATGACTTTGTCAATAACTCCAGGATTTCTTTCTCAAAGAAGAAGAAATATAGTTGTTGAGAAAGCATATCTGAAAGTAGAATGCATTGTGCATGGCAAAGAGTAAAAGAATGACTAAATTGCCAGTTGGACGTAACAGAGGCAGGTCACTGTGTTTAGAAGATGACAATGGGAGCCTGTATTGACCTGAGAGAGAGGAATCCTGGGAGGTCCTATTCATCACCAGAGCTTTATCACTAAACCAAGCAGTTCTGTGTATCCACACTAATGATTCAAAGGTGAATGGGTCTGTGGGTTTTGTTGCCTGCTAGTGCTGCTAGAGCAAACTGAGTTATCTTGTAGAGTTGTTGATCAGAAGGAAAGATCGGCATTTTTGTTGGTGTTCTAAGTGGCAGAACAGGAAAGAAATCTTCACTTATTATTGTAGCATTTGGTTTATTGCCACATGCCATGTAGATCTATGTAGAGGACAGTTATCTTGAGGTCTTTAAAAGGGGCCTAGTTGAATAGTTGGGTTTAAAATGGGTGATAAAGAGGAAGGAGATAAAGTTATATATAATTGGACACATTGCTAAAGAAATTTAAAGATTAACATTATTGGATTCAAATTGTTAGCAAGTCCTGAGAAAGTAAATGAAGGACTCACTGAGGTAAATTTGAACTATGCATTGACATCTTAATGAATTGCCTAGCTGAAACATTAGATTTCAGTATATTGTGAACTTTAAGCTGGCTATTTCATGATCATTGAAATGACTTTAAGATAGGTGTTTGTTACTCTCAGAAGTAGATAGAACATCTATCAAATTCAATCTGACAGATACACTTTATGACTTACTTATTTGCATTGGTTGTGACAAAGACATCTTAAAAAAACAAGCAACATCAGGAAGTTTGGCATCACACTTAAAACCATTTGGAAAGAAAAGTAAGTGTTAGACATACATATTGCACATTAACCTCCTCTCCATGTTAATGGTCGATGGTAAAGTTTTCCTTGGTTCTGTATTGTTTTTGTTATTTCAGGCACGCACTGAATCCATGATCCACTTATAATTCTCATCATGTTCGGTGCTAAACAGACAGGGAGCGGTACATTATGCCATTGTTTGATAGTCTATTTAGTAAGCCATTAGCATTACCTCACCTTACCTGACAGAGTTACCTATTTTGTCCACATGGTCTTTTCCTTTTGTAAGTCATGTCCATGGAAAGATTGTTCAATCCAATAATGACTTCTCATTTGGTCTAGAAATCAGACAAAAGCTTTGCAGCTGTGAAGTGCAGCCCATTTTAAAATTAACCTATTGTAAATCTTTAATGATTGAGAAAGTCTGCAATTTGCTATGGATTTGTGGTTTGTGCCGTAACTAGAATAGCACACAGCAGTGATGATGCAGGTCAGAATGGTGTGCATTTGGAAAGGGAAGGAAAAGGAACTTGATAGACATTGTGCTTGCCCTAATATGTTATGCCTTTCTGTCCTTCACCCATCACATATCACTTTATCTTCCACCCACTGATTCTCCCAAATGGAATGCAGTCTTTGGAAATAATTCCTTAATTACAGTTTATTACACAAGAAGTAAAAGCGTCCACAAGTGTAGTCTGCTTTTGCCTCCTTTTATATTTTTCAACTTAGAGCCTAGATTCTTAGGGAAAAGGAGAACATAGATTTTTGATTCACAAAAACCTAGAATTTGAATGGACAGGATGGGAAAATGTAGAAGAGACTCATGTGGAAGCTGTTGCAGGAGTCTAAGAGACAGTGATGTCTTGGACTATGATAATGGCAGCATGAGAGGAGACATATAGACACATTCAGAATAAATTTTGGAGGTTGAATTGGTAGGCTCGTGTAATAGATTGAATATGAGGGAAAATAAAAGGGAAAGTGATCAGCCAAACACCAAGGTTTTTGTCATGAGAAGCTGAGAGAGTGGAGCTACCGTTTATTAAAGTAGAAAAGACAAGAGAAGAAATAGATTTGGGGAAAGATGCAGAGTTGGGTTTTGAACATGTTGGGCTTGCGAAGTCTATGAGACATTCAAATAAATATGACATATAGGCAGCTAGACTGTACATCCTATATAATAAAGAGGTAATATGCAAATTGACCCTCACACCCTCACAAGATGGTTGCCTACGACCAGGCTGGCTGGGGGGTTAGTGAGGGACAAACAAACGACTGAACAAGCAGGCTGTGTGGGGCGACTAGGCCAGCAGGGGGGTTAGTGAGGGACGACCAAACAACTGAACAAGCAGGCTGCGTGGGGTGACCAGGCTGGCTGGGGCGGCGGGGGGGCAGTTGGGGGCAACCAGGCCAGCAGGGGGGGGGGGCGGTTGGGGGTGACCAGGCTGGCAGGGGGGGCAGTTGGAGGCAACCAGGCCAGCGGGGGGGGGGGGCAGTTGGGGGCAACCTAGCTGGCAGCAGGGAGCAGTTAGGGGCGACCAGGCCAGCAGGGGGGGCAGTTAGGGGCGATCAGGCCAGCAGGGGGCGGGGCAGTTAGGGGTGACCAGGCAGGCAAGCAGGTGAGTGATTAGGAGCCAGCAGTCCAGGATTGTGAGAGGGATGTCCAACCGGCAGTCAGACATCCCCCAAGGGGTCCTGGAAAGTGTCCCCTTGGGAGTTTGATCAGGAGACCGGTAGTTCGATTGCTCGCTCTGATGTGCGCTGACCACCAGGGGGCAGTGCAGAATGAAGGAAGGCCCCAGCTGGCAGCCAGCAGCCAGGGAAGGAAAGCCCCAGCCAGCAGCCAAAAGACCCTGATTGGCCCTGATCACTGGCCAGGACTAGGGACCTTACTTGTGCACAAATTTTGTGCACCAGGCCTCTCGTGTGATATAAAAGGGTATAAGAGAAAGAGTGTGAGAATGACTCAGGCTTATGTGGGACCCCTTTCAAAGGCTTCTACAGAACATTATTTTTGTTCCTTTAATATCTTAAGAACGGTTTCACCTCAGGCTTTCAGACATCCTGTTAATCACTTCTTGAAGTGTGTGTATCCCTGCATTCCTACTTATTTCCCTCCCCCTCTTCCTCCCTTCTTCCTCCCTACCTTCATTCTTTCTATAAACTGGCTTCTTATCCTATAAATCTCAACTTTAATATCATCTCCTCAAGACCACTCCACTTAAAATCAAGTATCTTGCCCCTGCAGTAGTCTATTATATAGCCTATTTTTCATAGCCTTTACCATAATTTGTAATTATTTACTAATTCCTAGACTATACATTTAAAGAGTAGGGGCTGTGTCTGTATCACTAGTCTGCAAACCTGTGCCTAGCACATGGCTGCTCAGTATTTGTCACATGACAGGAAGGATAGTTTTACAGCTTAGTACGGTGGATGAGTTAGGTCTAATGTCTTTCTGTTTTCACGTGATTGTTTTTAAGCTTATATATGTAGAAGTTTCTGTATCCATTATCAGGCAAAATCTGGATAGGAAAATTACCTTGTTTGTTTCATTCTGTATTTATTGTCCACAGAGTGCCAGGCTTTGTGATAACTAGTGGGATATGAAATGGCATGTTGACATTGGACAGGAAGACCTATATATGAGACTTGGCTGTTTTCATTTTTTAGGTCTGTGACTCTCAGTGAGATATTTAACTACTTTAAGCTTTTAGTCTCCATGCCTTTTGAAGGGCAGCAATATAATTCCTACCTCTTAAGGTAGTGGTGCAAATTAAATGAGTGTATGCATGTAGATCATGGATTTATAATGCTTTGCACATACTAAGTGCTCAATAAGTAAGTTACTAATATTTACTTATATAAAGATGAATAATGCAGTTCTAGACATAGTTGATATTGCCTAACCAATAAAAGGGGTGAGGATGCGAAATCCTCCTTTATCTTTCCCTTTCCTCTACTTGTTCTTCACTGCCAAAGAGGATATGCTGCCTTTAATACCATAATAGCAAAGACTGGTCATGGCATCACCTCCACCTTAGGCACCAGAAATAGAGAGTACAAATGCATTGTGTTTATTCAAATGAAAAATTGAGGATATTTAAGATATTTAAACCTTTTGTTTTGTTGGTGGTGGGTTGGGGTAGGGGAGGAGTGGAAAGGAGGAAGGAGGTAGAGTAAGGCTAGAGCTAGTGCTAGCTTACTTTACTTAACCAGCCATCAATAGGAAAGCTGGTTGATAAACCAGAGGCTCATGATTCTCTTGAATTCAGTGAACACTCTCCCTGAGGCTCTAACCTGGACTGGGTACGGTACTGATAATGGGGAGATCAATGAGGGGTACATATTTTAGTGATCTAAATCAAACTAATGAAATCAACTTGAAGTTCTCATTCTGTACCAGTTCTGTTTTCTGTACCTCAAGCAGGGTTTTTTACTACTCTGTTTGGTTTCTACTAAGTGCTAGAAGGCTATGTGTGGGTTCAGAGCCTTGGATCTGGGAAAGGATGAATGAAGAGAATTTAGGACAGAGGTTGTGAAACTTTCTTGATTTTGCCTCATACACAGTACCTCTAAACCACAAGAAATAGCTAACAGGTGCCATTTATGAAGTGGATAGATCCAATCAACTTGTGTTTATGTCCTAACTATTTAGCACATGGTAAGGACTGCATAACTTCTCAAACCTTGGGGTCAGATCCTACACCACAGGTCTCATTTACTGTTCCCCACTGATTTTTGTGATACTTGGTTTTTATCACAATAAATGCCAAACACTCAGCTTTGCAAAGATATAATGCCGTCTAAAGGAATCTCACATGAAAACTGCGAACTATCTTCAGCTAGTAGTTTGCGTGGTGTCCAACACGTCTTTCCCTAAAAATTTAAATACCCCACAGTGCCTCTGTGAGTTTGTTGCAGTGCCCTGTGTTCTCATTGCAGTTTGTGAACTGTGGATTTAGACCCTTTTCCCAAGACTTTTTGTTTTCTTTTTTTCTTTTAATATATTTTACTGATTTTTACAGAGAGGAAGGGAGAGGGATAGAGAGTTAGAAACATGGATGAGAGAGAAACGTCGATCAGCTGCCTCCTGCACACCTTCCACTGGGGATATGCCTGCAACCAAGGTACATGCCCTTGACCGGAATCGAACCTGGGACCCTTTAGTCCACAGGCCAATGCTCTATCCACTGAGCCAAACCGGTTAGGGCTTGTTTTCTATTTAAATGTTTATCTCTTCTTACTGTTTTATGCCTCTATATTAAAAGACAAACAGCAGTGTAATGGTTGCTAGAGGGAAGGAAGTAGGGGCTGAAGGTGGGTCCTAATACATGGTGATTGGAGAAGGTTAACTTTGGGTGGTGGGCACATGGTGCAATATACAGATTGTATAACATAGAAACCCACACCTGAAACCTATATGATCATATTAACCAATATCCCCCCAATAAATTTAATAAAAAAAGAGGAAAAAGCCAACCTTATGTTTATCATTTTTTATTGAAACTTGGTTTATCTTAAGAATATTAAAAATTTTAAAGTTAAATATGTATACTTTTGCAAGTTTGGAAAATACAGCAAAATACAAAGAAGAAAATCATTCCTAATTCCATCATCCACTAATAACCATTACTAACATGTTGTTTTATCTATCTCCTAGAGGCCCAATGCACGAAATTTATGCAGGGGGCTTGGCCCTCGCAGACCCAGCTGCCTCGGCGGCCTCGCAGCCGTGGCCGGCCCTCGCAGCCCTGGCTTCATCCAGACGGTTGTTCCGCTGTTCTGTCTAATTAGCATATTAGCTCTTTATTATATAGGATTTAAAAAAATATTTTGTTATTGACTTTTAGAGAGAGAGAGAAAAGAAGAGGAGGAGAGAGAAAGGAACATTGATGTGAAAGTGAAACTTCAATCGGCTGCCTCCTGCACACCCTCCACCAGGGATCGAGCCCCAAACCCAGGCTAGTGCCCTAACGGGAATCAAACCAGCAACCTTTCATTGCACAGGACAACGCCCAAGCAACTGAACCACACTGGCCAGGGCTGTCCAGTTATTTTATATGAAGATTTATTAAATTTTGAATAACTATGACTGACTGCTTTTATTAGAAGGTAATAACCTGTAGGTTACTGAAAGTTTCATATCCAGAAGTTATGACTTGTTTTTAGGATTTAAAAACAGAGTTTTAGCTGCTTTCTTTTTATTGGCTATTTTCATTAGTTGAACACTTGCTTGAAGACCCCCTCTATACATGAGGTAGAGACTCCCTGCTACTGTGTTTCTAACCTAGCAAATGCAAGTGTGTTATTTGCACAGTAGTTCTTCATTATAGAGGCACAAACAAGTAGATTTTAGTGGAGGAACTTGTGTTTCAAGTGGTAGATCGTGTCTGGCATACTTTTTTTAAATTATTTTATTTATTTATTTTTTTCTTATAAATCCTTATTGTTCAGATTATTACAGGTGTTCCACTTTTTTTTCCCCCCCATAGCTCCCCTCCACCTGATTCCCCACCCCACCCCATGTCCTTACCCCCCACCACTGTCTTCATCCATAGGAGTAAGATTTTTGTCCAATCTCTTCCCGCACCCCTCACACTTGCTTCCCCTGAGAATCGTATGCATATCAGTCCACTCCCTTTCTATGTCCCTGATTCTATTATATTCACCAGTCCATTCTGTTCTTCAGATTTTTTATTCACTTGATTTTTAGATTCACTTGTTGGTAGGTATGTATTTGATGTCATTTTGTTGTTCATAATTTTTATCTTTACTTTTTTCTTCTTCTTCCTCTTCTTAAAGAATACCCTTCAGCATTTCATGTAATCCTGGTTTGGTGGCGATGAACTCCTTTAGCTTTTTCTTGTCTGTGAAGCTCTTTATCTGACCTTCAACTCTGAATGATAGCTTTGCTGGGTAGAGTAATCTTGGTTGTAGGTTCTTGCTGTTCATCACTTTGAATATTTCTTGCCACTCCCTTCTGGCCTGCATAGTTTCTGTTGAGAAATCAGCTGACAGTCGTATGGGTATGCCCTTGTAGGTAATTAACTGTTTTTGTCTTGCTGCTTTTAATATTCTCTCTTTGTCTTTTGCCCTTGGCATTTTAATTATGATGTGTGTTGGTGTGGTCCTCTTTGGGTTCCTCTTGTATGGGGTTCTGTGTGCTTCCTGAACTTGTAAGTCTATTTCTTTCACCAGGTAGGGAAAGTTTTCTGTCATTATTTCTTCTAATAGGTTTTCAATATTTTGCTCTCTCCCTTCTTCTGGCACCCCAAAAATTCGGATGTTGGTTCGCTTGAAGTTGTCCCAGAGGCTCCTTACACTAGCTTCATATTTTTGGATTCTTTTTTCTTTTTGTTTTTCTGGTTGGATGTTTTTTGTTTCCACATATTTCAGATCTTTGGTTTGATTCTTGGGGTACGTTGATCTACAGTTGAGTTTCTGTATATTTTTTATTTCAGACAGTGTATGCTTCATTTCTGACTGATCCTTTTCCATTTTTTTGGCATTCTCATTAAGGTCCTTGAAGGTCTTACTAAGCTCCTCAGAAGTGTCATCAAGTTTCTCAGTGGTTTTTAGAAGATTCTTGAGTAACCTTATACATGTGGTTCTGAACTCTATGTCATCCAGTAGTTTGCTTTCCTCAGTTTCTTTCATTCGTGACATGTTTCTTTGTTTCTGCATTTTGGCTGCTTCCCTGTGTTGATGGAGTGGCTTTGTGTGGAAGGTGACCTATAGGGGGCAGTAGCTCAGCCTCCCCAATCACCTGATGTGGATGCTCTTGGTACACCCCTTTGTGGGCTGAGTGCAAAATCTTGGTGTAGTTAAGCCTGAATTGCTGTTGGTACGCTGGGAGGAATTGACCTCCAGGCCAATTAGCTGTGAGCACTCCCTGTGTCTATAATGGAAGAACTGCTGTGCTGAAGACA
Source organism: Corynorhinus townsendii (assembly GCA_026230045.1). Taxonomy (NCBI): domain Eukaryota; kingdom Metazoa; phylum Chordata; class Mammalia; order Chiroptera; family Vespertilionidae; genus Corynorhinus; species Corynorhinus townsendii. Next base: position 54,646,754 of record JAPDVU010000004.1, read on the forward strand.
CGCAGGACTTGTTTCAGTGGGGCTTCGGTGCTCACTGAGTTTGCCTCTTGAATGTGTCACTTATGGATGTGAGGAGTTGAAATCTGTTGTCTCACACTGACCACTAGGTACACTGGCTTCTGGATCTCCAATGGGGTGCAGGTCAGCTACTGTCTGAGGCCACTCAGCAGGAGCTACAGTGAGAGCTGCAGTTTTCTCCTCTTTGCTTGGGGTTTGGAGGTTTTGGAACTGTCTGACCCGGGCTGCAAGTTTGCTAGGTTAAGCTGCGATAAGGCAGGCTTTTCTTATGCTAACTCGGTTGCTTGGAGCTTGGGTGGGTTTGTAGGTTGTGCAGGGCGGGGCCTCAGGGTGTCACTAGGCTAGGGCGTGGCAAACAGCAATGGCTGCTAGTTAGCCGGCTCTGTGTCCCCAAAGGCATCCGCGAGTCCCGTGCCCCAGTTCAGTAAACAATTATTCCTGCGCGCAGCTCTGCAAGCAAGCCACCCTCGCTGGCAGACAGTCCAGCTTCTCCCCGTAGGAGTTTGGGTCCCCCGCGTCTCCTCAGAGACTGGATTTCAGAGTAATCGGGGGCTTGTCTCCGTTCGGGTTGAAAAAAGCAAGGCACCCAGTCGCCCGCAGCCAGCCCGGATCACGCGCCTCCGTACCTCAGCTTTTCAGCGCTCGTGCACGTCTCAAAGCTCTTTTCTCTTTCCTTCTAGTTGTAGAACTTCCACTCAGCCAGCTTTCCCGTGGTTCTGGGTGATAGACGTTTTGTCTTTTAGTTGCAGTTTAAATTGTTGTGGGAGGCAGCAGTTTAGGTGTTTACCTATGCCGCCATCTTGGATTCCTAGTCTGGCATACTTTTAAAGGGCAACTAGTCAAATGCTCTACTTCCTCCAGTAAATGGATACACTTTCTAAACATAATATATCATGTCCCTAATCTTGTAAAAGATTATTTGTCTAATAATTCAGATTTAATCTGTTTGTATTAGTCTTATACCATAAGGAAAACATATAATTCCATTTTATTTCTGACTTGGTTTATTTTCTGTGCCTTCATTAGTACTAGAAATTGAAGTTATTTACATAAAAATAAGAGTTTTGTTTGAGTTCATCTAATCAAGATACATTTTTAAAATATATTTTCTGTCACACTATAGTAGAACTTGAATTATCAAAATGTAAAATTATAACTTCAGAAAAGAAAAAAAATGGCCAATGTAAATTCCAGAGAGCAGTTCACAGAAGATGAGGAGGAAACCTCTTAAGTACCAACATATATCTAGAGTTTCATTGTCATTCCCCATCGCCCCGTATCTCTCTTTTCTCATTCTCACTTTCATTCCTTCTCTTTCTCCCTCCTTCTCTTTCTCTCAAAAATAATTTTAAATTCTGATTAAAACAAGTAGTGGCAATACTTTTGTAGTGGACTGTTTCATAGTAGACTATAAAATTCTGATAGAGGACCCCAGGCCTGACTCTAAACCTGGGAGCAGAGAAAACACAAGATGAGCCAGGAGTAATATCTTGTGTTGACAGAAAGTAAATGCTAAAAATATATTTATTTTGTATGTGAGAGTGGAAGCAAGTTAAAAGGACACAGGAGTCAACCTGAGAGAGTAGCCAGGGCCAAAACTGGAACAATTTGAGCAACAAAATAAATGACAATAGTATTTTATTATAAACTAAAGAATAAAATGAATATCTATGAGTCCATACTGATATAGATAAGCAAATAAATGAGGGAGAAGAGACAGGTCTTTGTTACAGAAAGTCTAGGTAATAAATATAGAAGGAATGGATAAAGGAGAATATTTCATTAGGACACCACAGTAATGACTGCTGTAGGCAGGAGTCACGGATGAATGCTCAAATTAATAAGTGAAACTTTAAGGAGAAACAGGATACTTGTATAGCCTTAAAATAGCTCTAGAGAAAGTTACTAATTTCTGTGGTAGTTTTAGTAAATGTCCACGTAGTCTTTGATACCCTTCCTTCCAGGAAGTGGAGCGTTACTTCCCTTTTCGTTGAGTGGGGCTGGGTATGGTAACTTGTAACTAACCAATAGAGTATGGAAGGGAGAAAAATAGACACTTTACAGCAGAGAAATCTGGCAGATACCATCTTAACAAAGTGATCGGGGTAAACATCACCAATAATAAACCATGTTGATACCTATACCCCCAGATATTATGCAGTGAGAAGGGCACTTCACCCCTCTTGCATTTTCTCCCAAATCCATAACCTCAGTGTAATAATCAGAAAACCCCAAATTGAGGAACATCCTACAAATATCTGACTAGTACTCTCCAAGAGTGTCAAGGAAAATCTGAAAAACTGTCACAGATTAGAAGAGAACATGGAAACATGACACTTAAATGCAATGAGGTTTCTTGGGCTGGATCCTTGAACAAGTAAAGGCATTAATGGACAAACTGATGAAGTCTGAATAAAGTCTGTAGTTTAGTTAATGGTGTTGTAAAATATGAACATTAGGTGTGACTGAAATACTGGGACTCTATACTACCTTGACAATGTTTCTGTAACTCTAAAATTATTTCCAAATTGAAAGTAAAAAAACAACAACCACAACTCACTGGTACCTTTCCAATTCTAAGGATTTTTATTATTTTAAAGTGTCTCCAGAGCATATTAGTTCAGAGAATCTCCCTCCCCTCAAGCCTTTGTGCAGTTTCTCTGAAAGAAGGATGAGCTCTTGATAAGAAAACAGTTGGCACAGAGCAAGGGCAGTAAGTTCTAGAGGCTTTTGTCCCACTAGAAATAGAAACGTGTCTGCCTGCTCTGTGCAGGTGCCAACCCATGGTTGTTGGCACCAATTCAGCACCAACAGGAACCCCCAATTTGGGGTGCAGTGAAGAAGGAAACTTAATTTAGTGTAAGCAGATCAATTGTGATACATGTGAGATAACCCTGGGGCTAGGCCCCTCTCTAGCTAAACTAGCAATTTTCAACCTGTGTGCCCCAGGAATTTTTAAAACATGCAATACTTGACTGTTTAGTCAGGGGCACTGACCTCTTTTCCCTTAGATTGTCAAATAATAATAATAATAAAAAGGCAACAGCCAACACAACCAAAATTATACCTATTGTTTTTGTCAAATTGGCAAAAAATACATTTTTTTGGTGTGCCACAGAATTTTAGTAATTTATATGTGTCATGAGATGAAAATGACTAAAAATCACTGAGCTAGACAGCTCTACTCTGCTCCATGCTGGACTGCTCTGCCCTGCTTCAGTGAAACATCTTTGGTGTTCCAGCTCCAGCCAGGGAAATGCAGTCTTCAGTGGAAAGGGGAAGTATGCTCCCAGAGCCAAAGGGGAACTGACATATATATATACAGAAATCCCCAACCCTGGTCCCTGATTGGTCTATTATCATGCAAATGAGTTCTCCAAATTCTCACAGTTTGATTGGTCTAAAAGGCACTGTCCTGATTGGTCGGTGAAGAAGCTGGTGGGAGTTGTGCATCTTTGATGGATGGCAAAAGCCTCAGTCCTATTGGTTTAAAAAGGATTCCAGGAACTCGGCTGAATCAGATGGCAGAAACACAGTGCAGGTGGGCAGTTAGTTCAGTGCAGGTTTCTCCCTAAAGTGCAGTTGCATGAAAGGCCCCCGTGTAGAAATGGCTACTAGGCTGGAGATTTTATTTATTTATTTATTTATTTATTTATTTATTTATTTATTTCAGCCCAGTTATCTAGCTACTTGGGAGCCCTTTTTAGTAGGTGTTTTCTTCTCAGGATCCACACAAGTCAGTTTAGCCAACACTGATAGTTTGCCTTTTGTGAGTTGGTAGTGTGCCCAACCACCTAGACTACAAAAAGTATTCTATAAAACAGGGCAGAGTGGAACAACTGTGATTCTACCTGCCTTAAACCCTGCATTCTAGGTGTTATCGTTGAGCTGCTAATTTAAAATCTTCAGAGCTATTAGATTCACTTTCATTTGACTGTCTCTTAACCCCAGGTTATTAGCAGATTCAAGTAGTATTAAAAGTGTGGTACTCAATAAAATGGGCACATGAAAAAGTATTTTTCAATATAAAATACACTGTCTATTGCTCCTCTTTTTAAAAACAACAGTAAAATATAGATAGATGTGATTATAGGTATAGATGTGAAATCCTGATTTATAAATATTTTATTCTTATTATTTTCAAGTTCTTATTAACTCAGACTAGGATAACCAGAGGTTATTATAGAAGTCCTAATGGAGTCCTGTTTTAGTAAATAATAATATGCAATAGGCTGAGGATAAGTATTGTCATAGTAACAAATTAGAATTTGGATAGTAAAGTTAAACTCCTTCTCTGTATGCCAGTCATTCTCTTGATATAACCATTAGTGAAAACTGGTTTAATTTGTGCACCTGTGGTAGGTATTGTTTTCACCAGTTAAATATATTTTACCATCTGATCAATTGAGTACCTTGCAGTGTGTATGTCTTAGCAGTATAACTGGTGTGATCATGAAGGACAATGTGCTGTTCTTGAACATGGACATAAGGTTAGGTTAGTGTAGTGGAGGTGTATGCATTTTCTGAAAAGCTCTGTTTTCCAGATTGTTAGTGCATGCCCAAGTAGATACACAGACACTTAATAATAGTGCTTAATTGCTGTAGTCAGATTGAGCAACACATAATTTATAGCAATTCTGAAACCAGGAACACAAGAATGATTAGCCAAATGATAAAGACTGACTACGATTGCTAGTCAGTAAAAGTACAGACTGCATATTGTGGGTAGCAAACCATTCTTATAGAATGCATATGGTATAGTTTTCTTGACAGCTGTTTCCAAAGTGTACTTTTCCATGTCATCCTGGTTTCTTTCACGAATTTCATTGTAAGGTAGTTTTCTAAAATAAGCAATGTTTCACTTCCCAATTTTATATTTAATTACGAAGTTTACCAGTTGGCTACTGTGTGCCAAGCACTTTCACTTATTATTTTTCCAGTATCTCGGTAAATTAGGAATTCCTTTGCCTGTTTTAGAAATTAGAAAATGGAAACTATGAAAGGTTTAGAAACATTTCTGTTTGATCCTACATATGGTTTAACATAACTGGGTTTCCTCACTGAATTAGTTGCCTAATACTTGAATATAGATAATGTATCAAATTAAAAGAGATGGGTCCCTATGAAGGACTGGGCGAGAATTGAGACTAGAACAATGAATATTTGAGAATTAATTTAGCAAGTTTGTTAAGTGGAACATCACTGTTTTGGGCAGGTCTGGTTCCAGAGCCACTGAATGTACTGGACCTGTTGGATTTGTTGAAAATGCAAATAGTCCAATCAAGTGTAATACTCATTAAGGGAAGAAGAATACAATTTGAAAGCTTTTATGAAGACATGCACTGCCTAGTCTGTGAATTGAAAGCATCTTTTAAATTTGCTCCCTTCATATTCCTAGGTGGTAGTGAATATGTGGGTAGAAAAATGAGAGCATTTCAAATAATGCTAATGAAGTTAAATGATTGCAATCTACCATATTGTGAGGAAAAGTTGTTAGCTGGGAAAGATGAGGACAGAATTAAAATATTACCATGACTGGCATTTGATTTGAAAACTGCAAAGATAAGCTTAGGTTCCTATTTATGAAAACCATCCTCACAGCCTGATGAAATATCTTTTAAAAGGTTTTATAGTTGCCATGGATACTTGTTAGCTTTGATGGAGTAAGTTGTAATCCATATTTAATCATCTGAGGTGAAGTAGCCAAAAAATCTACCAAGTAAAATCAAAAGTAGCTTCATCTCTAACCTCATACTAGTTTGGAGGGATGGAAAGGGTAATAGCCTAAAGATTAGATTTTTGGTTAATTATCGCTGCTTGAAAAGCAAGATATTTAGGATGCACATTGCTTGAATGTGACTCTAATGTTACTCTTTATGTGTAACTTTTTCTTTTAAATGGTATTTTTTAGGTTTTGACATAGGAATTTAGATGGTGAGACCTTTCTGAAAGTTGATGAAATGTAAGCAACAGATTCAATTTCTAAAAGCCATAGGGACACAGACAATATTGAAGACATTGATTGCAATGGTAACACATTTGCCTTTGGCCCCAAAGTGGCTGGTTTTTGCTTAGCTTCCTTTAATTACTATATATTGACAGCTGTTTTTCACAATTATAAAAATGTCAGATTAATGAGCATATGTACAAGGGAGTATGTACCATAGCCTTAGGTTTGGTTAGACATCTCACATGATGAAGAGGTCTGCATGAAGAGTTCCTGAGATGTTTTTGGCATTTCCTAATGTGTCTGTCACATAGTGGAAGCTAAAATTCTTTCAAATGTTTTAAATATTATCCTCAATTCTCTTTGAAAACAGGTGACAAAAGACCTAAAACAGTATGACAACAAAATTATAGAATGCAAATTTGAGAACAACAGCTGGGTCTTCATGAGACAGAGAACAGACAAAAGTTTTCCTAATGCCTACAACACTGCCATGGGTGAGTGTGACAACCTACCCCTGCTTGTTACATTACCAACAAAATGTGCTCTCTCTTGTTCTTGATGGGCAGAGTCATTAGATCCCGACCTTGCTCGCTGGGGTCAGGTTGTGTCAGGTCTGCCCCCTGGTCGGCTCTGGTTGGTTTGTAGGTTCTCCTCTTTAGATAGACCTGTGGGTTTGTGCCCTTGTGTCCAAGAGGGAAGTTTAAAGGGCAGGATAATGGGCTGTATACAAGTTGAATTTATTGAACAATAAGAGTCATGATAATTTCAGTTCTATTCAAAACTATAACCATTGTTTGGCAGATGGTAAATGACTAAATTAGCAGGGGGAAATGTAATTTCCAGCTCCTAAAATAGCTCTACAAACAATGGAGAACAGAGTAAACGAAAGCTGTTAAAAAACAACACCCTAAACCAGCGGTCGCCAACTGGTGGTCCAAAAGGTTGGCGACTGCTGCACCTGCTCTGCTATCATTTAGAGTGCTCTTTGGGTACAATATGAATGCTTTGGGGATTCAGAATAGTAAGCTTCTCTCATGGGGAACAACACAAATTCATAAGGTAAACTAGTAGTGGCAGTTGTTGCCCTGGATTGCATTTTTAGTGGAGTTGGGAAAAAAGATAAAAACCAAGATTAAAGGTCAGTAGAATCGCTTACTTCTAGAGTACTCAGTCAGTGGTGATGATGATTAACGATAAGCTTATGAGAAAATATAGAAATTGCCAGTTTGAGTTTTGCAGCTTAGAAGTTACTGTTTATACATTTAAAGGTTCTTGTTGGAACTAGCAGATAACTTCAAACAAGATGAGTTAATTCTGAAAATCGGAATAATTAAGCCAGTATCTTTCCCCCCCAAAAAACAAATTGGTAAATACAATGAAAAGGGCTGGTACTAAATTTTGATCACATAAGAAAATTTGCTTTTTAAAATTAGTAATTTTACTTCAAACAAGTTATTAAAATAATATTACCTACCAGCTACAGTGAAACCTGCCTATTCAGTGGGAATGGTGGTTGATGCTGAGCTACATACTTCGCAGTGTGGACTGTTTTCTGAGAAAGAATGGGCTGTAGCACATGTGTTTTGTAGAAATTTTAGTTGAGTATGGTCTATAATATGATACACTATGCTAGGTTAAAATCCTGTAAGAACTATTTGGGGGGACAGAAAACCATAGTGAATACATGCTTATAACCCAAGTACTTAAAAAAGTTTTAGTTTAAAATTAATAGTACAGTAATGAACAGCTACTGGAAAAACTCTTTTGGAGGGTGGGAGAGGGAGGAGAATAGTTTAATCCGAAGCATGTCATTCAAGTCAGTAAAGTGGGGGTGTTTAGCATAATGGGAGGGAAACCTTTCCCCTTTCTCATCGCCCTGTGGTGAGTCCACTGCCTTAATTAACCCTCACGCGGGGCACGTGTCTCCCTTTGTCCACAGCTGTGTGCAACAGCATCTCAAACCCTGTCACCAAGGAGATTCTGTTTGAGTTCATTGACAGATGCGCAGCTTCTCAGGGACAGAAACGAAAGCATCATCTGGATCCTGACACGGAGCTCATGCCTCCACCACCTCCCAAAAGACCTCGCCCTTTGACCTAAGTCCTGCCTCTGACTTCAGAATTGAGAGGAGAGATGAATGAGAAAAATGCTGTCGCCCCATTTGCAGCCAGAGAAATTCAACAATGTGGCTTGATGTTGATACACATTTGAAAATTTTTTTAAAGAAAAGTATTGTAGCCAGGCTGTAAATATTTGACTCATTTGTTTTCTTAGTGCTACAATAAATACATCATGGATTTAACCATTTGATTTATATTTGATAAACCCAGCCTTACCTTGTGGAATCTGAAGATGGAAATATCCAAAGGTTTGAACAAGATTGAAATCAATGAAAAAGAGGCCTTGTTTATATATGGATAACTTCTACCTTTAACTTATAAAGTTAGCAATCTGGAACTGTGAGCGCCTAGAACACTGTATTTTTTAGAAGTTGTATTTCAGCTATGGTAAATTTTCCTTTTAAAAAATTTAGGCAGTGGCATTAAACATTCTTCCTATCCTTTATCATGGATTTTCTCCATATCTGACATTCTTGTGTTCAAAAGCAAATGACAAGGTTGTTAAGTAATGCATATATTAAACAGCGTGGTCTGGCCTTATCATTTTAAGAGTTATTTGTGGACATGTAAAAAGAAAAAGGGACGCTCCGTTTTGTGAACTGCATCCTCTCTAAGGAAGAGCACTGAGTATCTATCTGCATCTGCTTCTGTTGTTTGATCTACAGTGCCAGATCTCCAGTGTGTGCATTCTGGCCGTGGTTTTGAGTTTCTTCATAGAACCTAGGTCTACACCACCAGACCTTTTACCCTATTGCTCCCTGGGAGACATTTTTTAAAATGCCAGGGCTACCGCTTTACCTCAATGGTATCAGCACATTGTAAATTACATTAACACACAAAACTCACTGTGATTATAGGAGTGATATCAAACACAAGCAGTGCTGTGTGAGTTCCCTCGAACAGAACAGCAAAAGAAATGCCAGCTGACTCCCATGGTCAGGAAGTAGTGTGAGTGGAGTAGGTAGTATGCTGGCACACAGTTCCTTTCCCACTGCCATGTAATGCAGAGGCACAGAGCAGGCATCTGTAGGAACTAAACATCAAGGAAGCCAAGACATTTATTTTCAAAGCCAGGATTCTATGTATATTTTCTTCTGGGAATGTTATTTCTGTTGTATGTCTGGATTTTAAAACGTTTACTGGTAGATAATGGACTTAAAGAGCAGCTAATCGGTCATCTGCCATTGTTGAGAAACCACGTTCTGATTGGTTTGTGAAGGAACTGAGAATTAGCTGATTAGAGGCTAATGTATTTATTTTTAGAGATACAGGTTTTAAGTATGTGTATTTAAAATTTTTTTCATGGCTTGAGTTTTATACATATCTCTGCATATATATATATATATATACATGTGAGTGTATATTCTTCTACTAATGCAGTCAGAAATGAAAATCCAAATGACTTACCTAGTAGACTGAATATCTGACAAGATTTGTATATGTGATAGCACAGGTTAACCAAAAATGTATTTACATTCACCTGAGTTTAAATGTTTTTTAAACAAAGTTTTCTCCTGCAGTGCTTTTCTATATGAAGTAATAGCGTCATGCTCAGGTGTTTCTCTTTGTTGTCCCCAAGTTATGTAATGTATAGTGAATTTATCCAAAATGCCATTTTATGTATGCTCTTGTGTGTTTGGGCGCTGAAGGAATTAAAACACCCAACTGTCACATGACTAGAAAGATGGAGATTTGTCAAGGTTCCATAGTGTCTTGTACAAAACGGATCTAAAAAACGCCTATGCAACTCCAAATAGTCTGATGCCTCCTTCACCAGGATTAGTGACTTTTCACGTCATATGTTGCTTTCTCCTGAGCCTGGGTAAATGCAGAGCCCTTTTGCTGATGTAAGAGCAAGCTTTTGCCAGTGATCTTTAATGGAGTTAAATGTTTATGGTAATTGTAACCTTTTAAATGAGTTATGTGAAAAGAGCATCTCATTTTTAATACAGCCAGATATTTTCTCCTTGCCATTGTGCATTTTCCAGCAGTTAACTTTCTTAGTCTTTCCTTTCTTTTCAATTATAGTGAAGTGTAATAGTTGGGCTTTTAAGTAAACCCATGTGGCCCCTGAACACACTGTCACCTGCAATATCATAAAGAGTCATCTAGAAAGTCAGAGGGGAGGGGAGTGGTGGGACCTGGAGCCAGGATTTATAACATCAGGAGGGAAACACTTCCCTTCTCAGCCCACTTCACAATACCCATTTTTTGACACTGAAGTTTTATAGAGAAGAATAAGAAAATTTTGCTTTTCTGAATTATCACATATTAAAGCTTTTGCATTGTGTTTGGAAAGATGTGGATGACTCGACTACCTGGATGGTTACATTTGCTTTCTGTGAAATGCTCAGAAAATGTCAGGACATTCCTTCTCTGATGTGTGTCAGTGTGAATTGTAATAAAACTACTGACTTAAAATAACAAAGTGTATCTACTTTGTGTTACTTGTGATGATGTCTTTGTATCTTTTTAACTGGTGCTTTTATGCCCCTTCTATTGCTGGCATCAGATTTTGCTGCTGTCAGCCAGACCCAACATAATCTATCTGGTTGTGTCACATTTCTAAAAATTAGCATAAGACTTGGAAAATCCTCTATTTTTCTTCCTGAGAGACCAAGAAATTTGAATGGCATTGGGGGATATAGTTTGCACCTTTTGTTTTTGGAGTGTCGGGGAGTGGGGGAAAACGTAACCTAAGGCAACAGCTAGTAAAGGTTGAGCACTGAGACACAAGCACAGGTCTTCCTGACTCCAGCGCCTGATAAATCATACAGCACTGTCCTAAAGACTTGTTCCAGTGCCTGCTGAGGATGCTTCCAGGCCAGGGTCCCTGCCTGTTGAAGTTGTTTCTTGGGTAATAGGCATCTAACACCTCTCTCCCAAATAAGGAGATGAAGTTGGGAAAAGGGAAGTAAATACATTTTTAGGGCCTTACTTAACTACCTACTTAGCAATATTTAAATGTGAATGATGTGGAGGCCATGAAAAGAAATGTAAAATTTTTATTAACATGCTAAATCCCAAGGGTGTAATTAGGATGAAATAAGTGATAAAATTATATACTGGGCCAACATTGTCCTGGTTATTGCATAGTTAGCTGTCCACTCTGATGCTTTGGCAGGCCAGTGTCAGTCTTGGTGAACCGGACGTGCCCTTCCCATGGACTCTGGTGTCAGGTGACCACTGTGCACGGCAAGGGAGGTGGTGGTGGAGAGAGATGGTGGTGGGCACTCAGGGGGAGGGTGTTCAGAAAGTTCACATTTCCAAAAATCAGTGCACAGATCCGGGATTGCAGCTGTTTTGCTACTCTATTAAAGGGTACTTACCAAAAATTCCATTGCCATCATTTCATAAAATAAAGGGAAGCTTAACACCCAAAAAGGAAGGAGGGCATAATTTAGAAGAGAGGGCACACCTTTACATAGGACAAATTTTGTTTTATGAAAGACTTGCTACACTGTCCTTTGCTGCTACATTTCACCCCAAACTGGTGAAAACTTTGTCATGGGCCAGCTTTGGGGATCATTGCGTGGCTGAAATTCCAGGCAGTGGCTTGCAAGTGGGGTGGGGGCAGGAAGACTGTCAGGGAAGAAGCAGCCCCTGGTCCCATAGCTGCAGGTCAGTTTTATAGCCAGAGTTGACCACAGTAAGTTTACCTCACAATACCTGATCATATTGTGCTCTTGTGATAGAAGGTGTGTAGGTGAAAAATGAAATGATCCGAATGTTTAAAGCGATCCAAATAGAATGAAACCCTCAGCTGTGTAAGGTACAAAAATAAGCATAGCCAAATACAACACAGAAAAGCAGAATTTGACAACAAATCACACCAAGAGAGTCACTAGTCTTCAAAACTTTGAGGTTGGAAGACAGTCTGTTTTTCCCTTAGACCACTGCCACCCAATGATCCTTTCACACTGCAAACCTGCTCCCGTCTTCCTCCCCAGTGAGAGGTCCCGGCCCTCCCCAGAGCAGAGGCCCTCCGAGCCCTGGCCAGGTGGCTCAGTTGGTTGAGTGGTTTCCCCTGCACTGAAAGGTCGCCAGTTCGATTCCTGGTTGGGGCACATGGCCAGGTTGCGGGTTCAGTCCCTGGTTGGGGTGCATGCAGGAGGCAACCAATCAAGGTTTCCCTCTCTCTCTCCTTCCCTCTCTCCTTCCTTCCTCTCTCTCTCTAAAATCAATGGAAATACATTTTTTTAAGAAAAGGCCTCAGCCTGTATGTGTAGGTGTCAATCTCATGTCTGCTTTGTGATACAGCTGTGTGACTCCTTGCTTTTTCCAAAATGCCTGCTCTCTGTACCCAGAAACCCTCAACCTCCTTTAATCTCAGGATCAAGGGGGCCTTCCTGTCATAGATCCCCCACTGTCTTGTGATGGTCTTCCCTAGTTTCCCCTCCAGACAAGGGACTGTATCATCTCTGTGACCCAGAGCACGGGGCTTGGCAATAGTGGGCACTTGGTCGTCATTAGGGCAGTAAGTTCAAATGCCCTTTTGTACGTGCTGTTGAGACTCAGTCCAGATGGGTTTGCTGTTGTCTCTCTCAATTCTAGCCTCATCATACTAGAAGCACCAATTACAGTTCTTATTTCTTCAGAGGCCATCTCTGTTGCATCTTGTATTTAATCCTGATTAGAAGCATCCAGTCTTTTCTTGCCTTTTGCACTGAAAATGAGTACATCAGAGGGAAACATCTCACAGAAAGAATCGGAAGCAAGTGCCTGTGATACACCGAGGGAGGTATGAGGCAAGGAGTGTTTCTAATCATGTCTAATTTTTTAATGCAGTTTCTCTGAGCTTGCCGCATCTTAAACTAGAAGGCTGCTTCTCCCTACCCACCTGCTCCTGCCCAGCTTCTGATGTTGTTCTAGAGAAGTCCTTTGAGAACTGCTGAGGCTTTTGTTACTTTTAAAAATAAATACTTGGTGTGAGTTGGTGCTGCTAGCCATGTCGTTACGAGTAGAGTGGAGAAGGCAAGTGAAGATGTTGTTATTGCTGCTACTAAAGAATGCTGTTTTCCAGGACCTAAAGGAATAAGAAACAGTACCGTTTCTGTAGAAGTTCTGCTTCCCTCCTGAAAGCTGCCAGGGAAACATTGCATAGTTTTGATCTGCAGTGTGCTCTGATATACAGTGAAGACGAGGGCTACAGGGACCCCAATTAAGCCACACCACAATCAAAACTCTGCTATAAAAATGTCTTGAAAAAGCTGCATGTAGGTAGAAACCGCACACCTGGAGATGTCACATACAGCTGGGCTGATGCAGGGGGTGGGGAGTGACCTAGGCCTTAGCGGATGGTGGGTTGGATGGGGAAGGGATGGTGTGGGAACAGAAAACCTGGGGAAGGGTGCCCGGGAGGTTGGTCTAGAGCTTGTGGGAAGGACAGTGGTAGGAAATATGGCTGTAAGCACTCCATCTTCAACCAAGCAACCATCCTTGGCCATTTGGTCTTCTAGTTACTGACCCACTCCTCTTTCCCTTTCCTGCGAAACTCCTAGAAGGGGAGGATTTCACTTGTTCAAGCCACACCCTTTCCTCCCATTCTCTCTTGAACCCACTGCCAGCTGGCTTTCCTCTCTGCTGAGACTGCTGTTGTCACTGCCACCAGTGCCCTCTACAGGGTCAGATCCACTCTCCTAATTGACCTGTCAGCACCATCAGCATTTGACAAGTTTCTCATTCCCTGTTTTGTTGTTGTTTCTTTGTTTTCGCTCTTTTTAATGAGAAATTTCAAACACACAAAAGTAAGGAAAATGATAGCATGAACTCTTGTCTACCCAGGTTTAGCAGTGATCAATCTGTGGTAGTTCTTGTTTATTTATACACCAACTAATCCCACACTCTCCTACACACACACACACACACACACACACACACACACACACACACACACCCACACCAATTGTTTTAAAACAGATCACAAGCTACTCCCTCCTTGTTGAACCCTTTTTGCACTTGGCTTCCAGACCACTACAGTCTCTTAGTTTTCTTTCCTTCTACATATTGGTCTCTCTTGCTGAGCCTTCTTCACCTTCTCAACCTCTCCGTGTTTTAGTGGCCCAGGCCATTCCACTGGCCTCTATCTGCACTCTCTTTCAGCAATCTCTTATAATCTCAGAACACTAATACCGTCTACACACAACTTCCAAATTTATTTCTAGCCTGGGTTTTTCTTGTGAATTCTAGACTCAGATATCCAGCTGACAGCCTGACATCTTCACTTGGATGTCTGTCATCTCAAACTTGATACATTAAAAACTGCACTCTCCTCCTCCTGTAGACTTCGTTCCCTTCCCACACTCTTCTTATGGCGCTTAGTTAATGGCAATTGCATTTTTTCCAGTTGCTTTAGAATCATCCTTGATTCTTTTCTTTCTCTGATACTTCATGTCCAATCCATCAGCAAATGCTGTTGCCACTACCTTCAGACTACAACCAGAATCTGACAGCTCCTCAATCTCTCCACACTCGCATCCCATCTCTTGCCTAGAATATGGCAATAGCCTCCTAACTGGTATCCCACGTTTCGATCTCCCCCTCCCCCCGACCACCACCACCAGCTATTTTCCACACAGCTTGTCTGTAATATATTTTAGAACATGTCACTCAACTACTCCCAAACCTTCCAGTGCCTTCTGCATCATTCAGAATTAAATTGTAAATGCATACTGTAGTCCACAAGGCCTACCTAACCTAGCTCCGAGCAGCCCCTCTGGTCTCATCTCATCCTCCTTATTCACTCTGCTCATCATACTGGGTCCTTTGCTATTTCTCTAACTGCCAAGCATGTTCCTACTTGAAGGACTTTGAACTTTCTCTTCTCTCTATCTGGAAATGTTCTTCCCCTGGATATCCATCCACAAGGCTCACTCATTTCATTAAAGTCTCCAGACAAATGCAACCTTATCGAAAAGGATTTCCTGAACATCTCATCAAAAATGCCACTCCCATAACATATGTGTTCATTTGCTTACCTGTTGTCTGGCTCTCTTTTCTAGAATGTAAGTTCTGTGAGAACTGAGAATTTGATTTCATTCATTGCTATATTTTCAGCATCTAGGCCAGTCTGGCACAAAGTGTAGGAATTCAACAAATATGTCTAGGATCTATAAGTGAACTAAGGTTACATAATTAGGCTGGGGACGGATCGTGAATGTCTGGCTAAGAAGTTAGGCTAAATTTAATCAACAATAAAGAGCTACTGAAAGCTCTTAAACAAGGGAGTTCTTTGAGAGAATAAACTATAATTTGTCTAAGGTGCAGAAGAAGGAAATTAAGTTAACAGTCTAGTTGGGAGGTTCCAGGTGAGAGTAAAAAAGCTAGGATAGGGTGGTATCTAAGAAATACAGGTGATGGATGCGACAGGCATTCAGGAGGCAGAATTATCAAGATTGAAACAATCAGTTAAAAAGCAAAGTACCTTCAAGCGTTTGAGCCTCGGTGAGGGAATGAATGGCAGTGCCCTTAACAGAAATGAGAAGCTGATATGAGGCTGGGTTGAAGAAGGAGCTTCCCAACATGACGAGCTGAAGGTGCTGTCAGGAGATTCAGGTGGAGCTGTCAAAGAGAAGGCAGGAATTTAGAACTGAAGCTCAGGCCACACACCAGTGATGGTAAAAACAGGGTGAGTAGAAGGTGTAGAATGAACAAGAGGGTCAGTGGTTTCCATGCATGGAAAGAAAAAAATAACTAGTAAAGAAAGTAAGGCCAAGAAGTAAGAAGAGGCCTAAGAGGGTAGAGCCCACAGGAGCTACGAGAGAGATGTTTCTTGATGGAAGAAGCAGAGAATAATTTTGGCTGCTTCTGGGAAGTCACAGAGACCCAAGGACTGAGAAAAGGGCCTTGAATTTGGTTTGTCAGTGACTTTCAGAAGCACTATGGGGATGGCTGGAGTCAGTGAAAAACATGAGGAAATGGAGGTGGTGCAGTTTGGGGTTTAATCTGTGTCAACAGATGAATTGATATTCCCAGGTGTAATGATGACACAGGCGTGTTCACTCTGTGATGACACGTCTTTGAGCTGTGCAGGGATCTTCCCAGCCACTGTTTCAAGACACTCTGCTGTGTGGCCAGGGGTCCTCTCAGCAGGTGGGGCCTGGACTG
This sequence comes from Corynorhinus townsendii, assembly GCA_026230045.1. Lineage (NCBI taxonomy): Eukaryota > Metazoa > Chordata > Mammalia > Chiroptera > Vespertilionidae > Corynorhinus > Corynorhinus townsendii. The sequence continues at coordinate 54,662,948 of JAPDVU010000004.1, forward strand.
TTGCCTCCAGCTGAGAGATGCCCCTGAACTCATGAGAAGCAGCAGCTCTGGGTTCCCACAAGCGAAAGCACAAGGACCAGCATCAGGTGCTCCACCAGGGAGACGGGCAAGGCCAACTGCAGAGCGCACACTGCCCTTGGAGCTGCTGAGCACACGGCCTGAGTGTGGCTGATCGGAAGGGGGCTTCTGAGAGGCTGCTGAGGGCTTAGGCTCTGCCTTCATGCATGTCAGATATTCATGTCCATGATGGCTGACGAACTGTGGTGGTGGTGTTCATTTTCGGTACAAGGAAATGCTTTAGCAATGCACAACATGCATTGTGCACATTAGGGCTTCATCATTATTTGGAAACAATTGCTGTAAAAATAATCCTGTTGGACTTAGAAGTCCATTTGCTTCTTCACAAGAGATGTCAGCAAGATATCACAAGAAATTTGTACATAGAAATGAAAAAGAAAATTTTTGATTCTCTATAATTTCTACTGTTGACATTTTTTGAAAGGTTGCCCAAAAAAAATGATCCTAATTTTTTATTCCTAACATGTACAAGGTTTCTTATTGATAGCGACTCCCAAGCATTAAAAGAGATTATCATTAAAAAGTTCTGTCAGGATTTAAGGACACATTTGAAGCATGAAAATCTGATATAAAAAAGGCAAGTTCATGGAAGCAAGCTCAAGTTTCTCATTTCACATTTTGAAAAGATTTCATTTTTAAGTTTCTTACAAAGCTATATCTTTTCTGGGACTTTGTATTTTACTTTTTCTTATAATTTTATAATATAAAGAAAATGTAATTGACTTTTTATCCCCAAGACCCATAGAGCCACTCTTATACGTTAGTTTACACCAAGTTGTCCTTCAAAGACTGACATTTTCTGTGTTTGCTGTGATGTGAAAAGGGCTGGGAGCATTGTTCCGATGGCTCTGGATGAGTCAGAAAGGGATGACAGACTGAGTGAGTGGGAAAGGGGAAGGGGACCGGATCCTAGGATCAGAGTGTAAAGCCTGCTCCAACCAGCTGAGAGAAGGGGGAACTGGGAATGGTAGGGCGGTGCTTTCCATCACTTCCTTATACTTGTATTTCCCTTGCTGTCTCATCCCAGTATCAGGACTTTTTTGCTATAAAATGACAGAAACACAAACCTACTTTAGATAACTGAATAGTCACAAAAGCAGGAGTGACTTCAGGAATGGCTTGATTCAGGGACTTTCCATCTCTGAAATCCTAGTGTTCCCAACTAGTGTTCAATTATTATGGTCTTTCAGTATTCACAAGCGGTATTGCTATATCATGAATATCGGCACTGCTTGTAATCCAGCTGTTTTTGTGGGTTTAATCCTTTCCACCACCACAGATGGGCCATCGTCCCATCTGTTTCTGAATGTCCTGTAGCACCCAACAAGGCATTAGTGCATTCACTTACTCAACGGGAATTTTTTGAGCCCAACAAATAGGAGTTCCTGAATAATTCTATGTGAATGAATAAAATGGTTTACTTTAAAAAGATTGCAAGGAAGTATAAAGTTGGAGAAAGATGAAATTTCATTTAAGGATGAGAGGTAAGCAGAGGGTTTGAAGAAACTGATAAGACTCTAGGGAGTTTATGATAATAGACACAGTGAAATTGCCCAGGAACACTGGCAAAGGTTTAGCTAGAGTTCGTCCTGGTTACGAATATGTTGCCTCAGGTATACTGTCCATGGGATCCAGGGGAGGGTGTTTGCTGGGTGGCCAGGGCTAGTGGCTTGGGCAGAAGGGCTGGCAGTGCCCTGGGGCCACAAGCACAGTTGCTGTTTCCTGTGCAGAACTAGAGTAACAAGCAGCAGGGGACTCGATGGATGGGGGAGGTGTGGAGAGGAGGAAGCTACTTTCTGGACTAGGGGGTCCTCAAACTTTTTAAACAGGGGGCCAGTTCACTGTCCCTCAGACCATTGGAGGGCCGGTCTGTAGTTTAAAAAAAAAAACTATGAACAAATTCCTATGCGCATTGAAGGCCCGGGATGAGTCTGCTGCTAAGCAGGACAGGCAGCGGCACCCGGCAGGCCGGATAAATGTCCTTGGCGGGCCGCATGTGGCCCGCGGGCTGTAGTTTGAGGACCCCTGGTCTTGACCCTTATACCTCCTGGGATCTTCCCAGAGAGAAGAAAAGTATGAGACTGAGTATGAGCTAGAAAGTCACCTTTGAGAGCTTCTTGTCCCATTTTAGAGGTGAGCAAAGTGAGACCCGGAAGTACTAGATGACGTTAATAAGGAAACACAGCTTGTCCCCCCCAATTCTGATTCCCAGCTCATTTGGCATCATTCCCTGTAGAGATAAAGGTGGGAATGAAAAAAAAAAATTGCCTCCACTTAGAGAGACAATTTGAACTTGGACAAAGCCCACCATATCCCGGAGGTGACTGCCCTTTACCTTCTTCCGTCCTGGAGCCTGAGCCTCCTGGGCTGCCCCAAGGAGCACCCCAGCACTCCACGGCTGAGGAGTTTATCCAGGGTGAGGCAAGACCAGGGGCACCGCTGCTGGGTGCTCGGAATTGCATAACCCACAGGCGTCTACTTAGGCAAGTTTGATTTTGATTGCCATAGAAGGCAAAACATCTTAAAATGAAGTGGAGCTATCTTTGGGTAGGATGCAAAACCGCCCATGGGTATATCACATCAGAAACGATGTGTGATTTCTTCCAGTCCCTCAACTCAAAAAAAGATGAGCAGATTTAACCGATGTGTTCTTAAAATAAATAAATAAAGTCTGCTTTGAGCTTGAAACCAAGCATAGACATTTCAGGGTCTTCCTTCCTTGGGTGGTGGGACAGTCAGGGAAAGGGGAAGTAAAGGACAGTGAGAAAAAACTTTTTTTTTTTTCCAATGTAAAGACAAAATCATACCGGGCTGATTTATCTCTGTGCATTTTCTACTGGGAATAACAAGATTCCTAAAGGTCACAGAAACAAGGTTGGCTGGGAAAAAATTATGAATGGTGGTTACACATTTAAGTCATCACAGACATGCCTGAGGAGATTTCTTCTGAGTTCAAAAATCAACGTTTCTTTTAAACCTTTAGTTTTAATAACAAAACAAGTCAAACCCAGGGATGACCCGACTTCTAGGACTCAGATTTGGAGAGGCAACATCTGCCCCCTCCGATAGCCATTGGTGGGGTGGGGCCAGGCGGGGGTGGTGGCGGTCTCACACTCTTCCCACTGGCCTCCAGGTCCCAGGGTCCCAGGGAGGCAGCCGTGTGGCCCCTGCAACACAGCCCTCCACTCTGGGAGCCAGAGACACATCGCTCCTCTCTTTGGGGCACAGCTGAGCTTTCACTTATATAACAGGGTTTTCTGGAGGGAAGCAAAATGCCCTTCGCAGGTCATCTGCTATAAAAATTGGCAACTTAATTAATTTTGTTGTATAATCAGCCCCTTACCCTCACCGTTTGGAGTGAAATTTTATCCTTTTAGTTCTCTTTTGTCTGTTTCCAAAAAGAGATTTAATGTATTACTGTTGTGCAGAAAATCAATGCTTTGAAATCAATGGTAATTTTTCAGGCTGTTTAAAATTACTCACATGACTGGCTAAGCCTGCTGCTGATAGAGAAACAGCTTGGTTGCCGAGGAAATCTTCAAGTTTGAAACATCGCCACTGTGTGTGTCTCTGGGACTTTTCTTCTTAGAACTTGGATATTTGTCCCACAACAGCGAGGGATTCAATCCATGCATATTTGTTTAAACCTAATATGAGCAGGAGGTTTTGGCCCTCAGAAGTTTACAAAAACGTCAGTGTGTGTTCGGGCCAAGGATGGGGGGTTGGGTAGGCAGCAAATAGACGTTGCCCTGAGGAGTGCTAACTGACACAGGCCGACGAAGACTGAGCTGTGGGGGGACACCTTGCTCTGGAGGCTCAGAAGGCTGAGGAAACCGTGGGTTGGCCTCAGGAAACTGCTCTCTGCAGGAAGGGACCTGCGCAAACACTGCTGAGAACGTGATAGTGAACCCAGCACATCTAACCCTGACTGAACCATCACAGCAGCTCCGGGACGAGCTCGTCATCATTCCTGTTGTGCAGGGGAGGACACGGGAGCTCAGAGAGCAGTGACTCACCCACGGTCATGTGGCCAGGAAGAGGTGGAGCTGGGACTTCCTTCACGTTGCTCTGTGGTAGCATTCCATGTGGGTCTTCAGGGTGGGGAGTGTTCTGGTCATTTCACATTTGACTGGTGGTCAGAGACACATTTCATGAGCCCAGAGACACTGAATTCTACAAGCTCAGGGCCAGATTTGGTGTCCTGCATGGACAATCTATACTAATAAAAAGGTAATATGCTAATTAGACCAGATGACTTCTGGACGTCCTTCCTGATAAAGCCGGTCCCAGGCGAAGCCGGCCCAGATCCTAGGTGCCTGCAGCCGGCCAAAGGGAGGGAAGCCCAGGTCCCAGGTGCCTGCAGCCGGCCAAAGGAGGGAAGTCTGCGTCCCAGGTGTGGGGGCTGAGGCAGAGGCAGTTAGGGGTGATCCAGGCCAGCAGGGGAGCAGTTAGGGGTGATCCAGGCCAGCAGGAGAGCAGTTAGGGGCAATCAGGCAGGCAGGCAGAGGGGTTAGGGGTGACCAAGCAGGCAGGCAGGCAAGTGAGCAGTTAGGAGCCAGCAGTCCCAGATTTCTAGAAGGATAGAAGGATGTCTGACTGCCGGTTTAGGCCCGATCCCACCTGAGTCGGACATCCCCTGAGGGGTCCCGGATTGGAGAGGGTGCAGGCTGGGCTGAGGAACCACCCCGCCCCCCCCCCCCCCCCACACACACACACACGAATTTCATGCATTGGGCCTCTAGTGAAAAAATAGAAGACCCAGTTCCTCTCCTGGAACTTACCACACGGTTGAGAAGATAAGGTGCCCAGTGTGAAAACCCTGGAAAATGATTTGTGGCAACTTGTGAGCAGGAAGAATATTGATTCCCATCTGCCACCGACTCGAGTGTTCCTGGCAGGGAGCAGTGCTTCCCCCTGAGAGTTCTTTGATGTGACAGTGAACCCCTGTCCCAAATACTAATGCAGAACAGATGGCGGCCCTGTCCTGTTTGTCCTTACTGGAGAGCCTCAGGCCTGGACAGCTGTCAGGCAGGGACACACTCCTAAGACCCTCCTTTTCTCCCTCTGACCTGGCCCTTCATCACCCCCATCAGGACGGGTCATTCCTGGGCCCTGCGCACCCAGACAGTACGTCTGTGAGAATGAGGAAAACTGCCTCCTGGCTTAGCTTCCTAAGCAGAGAAAGCTGGCTCTCAGCCCCTCCTACCCCCTCAGCAGGGCTCTAGCTGCGTGTCATGAGGGGTGAGCCTGGTCATCGCTCACAGCTTGTCCCGGCCAGCCAATACCCCGCTAAGCAGCTCACACTGTTTCAGCTGCCCTGGGAGAAAGGTTTTCCCAACACCCAGCACTTCCATTATCGCAGCTAAGAACTTGGTTTGCACAGTGATTCCTCTGCTTCTGATGACCACTCCAGAGCGTGCACTAGGGGGTTGGGGAGGAAAAGGCAGCAACCACATGGATGGAAATGAGGAGCTGGACCTGGAGCCTCACTTCTGCTGCGGGGGAATGCATGCTGCAGCCGCACCACGTCACAGCTCAGCTGGTGGGCAATAAATCACTCCGAGGGCCAACGAGCCTGTGCAAAATTCATTGCCAACACTGCCACAAAGCACACCCTAGACAGTCGCCGCTCAGATAAATTATCAGGAGCAGGCGAGAAGCCCGAGGAAACATCAGTGACGCACTCCAACTCAGACGACCTCGAGGCGATGGGGATGAGGCTGATGTGTGTTCCAGGGAAGCCTGCTCCTCCCAGCCATCTCCCCCTGAGACCACCTTTCTCCCCCAGGCCACAGGGGCATTTGCTTTATCTGCAGAGACATTCCTGAAAAGCTGTAAATAATTCAAATTTTGGTAAAATCAATAATTCATACTGTGTTCAGTAAATGACCTTCCTGTGAATGGGCTCCGAGGGTGTCTGCTTTCAGGGGAAGTTACAGACAAAATTGCTGTATGTGTACATTGTTTCTGCAACCTCATTCCAGAGACTTCAGGTTCAGAGCTTCTGCCTAATTAATAGAGGATTTTACAATCCAAAAAGTTTAAGAACCAAACGCAGTTTTTGGACACATTTGAGTTGAGGTTTGTGTGCACACCTGCCCAGCAGCGCGGGACTGTCCCTCACATGGGCCACGGCCTTAAGGTAAGTCTGGGCCGGCGGCTCCCTTACTCGTGGCACCTCGCAAGTTACCAGGCCTTTTTGTGTGCATTTGTAAGGACAACAGAGAGGGAATCCCAGACACACAGCTGACCTCGTCTCCTGTTTCCAGATGGAACGACCAACCTGCATTCATCGCGTAGGGTTCCACCACTCAGAGCCGCTGTTGGATGTGAAGGTCATGCTTCTCTCAGTAGGAAGTTACTAGTGTAGCGTTGCTGGTTCACCATTGCTTCCTTCGAACCAGCCATGTGTCCTGAGCTTCCTAGAAGGTCACGGCCCAGGGTGCACTGTGCTGAAGAGTCTGTTTCAGGCCCCAGCCGCACTGACCTCCTGGCCCCAGCCCCTTCGCCCTCCTTGTCGCCTCTTTCATGAAGAGTAGCATCTTCAACGGTGTGGGAGGTGCCCCCGTGGTCAGCACCTTTGCTGGGAGTTGCCTCTGTGTGCTGGTGGGTTGCTGGATGTTTGCATCACACTGGACCCTAAAGGACAACTAACTGGGAAACAGCGGTTGAGGCTGATACCACGATGGGAGGTCAGGTGGAGAACAGGGCAAGTAGGCCATTCTTTATAGACGGCGAAGGCTCTAGGCTCTAGGCTCTAGGAGGCTCTAGGTCTGCCTCCTCGCCGGGACTTCAGGGTTAGTATTTCTTTGCCTCCAGGGCTTCGCCCAATAACTCACCATCACAAGCGTGTGTGAGGGAGGGAGCCAAATGCTCCAGGGATGCTGGGCTCTGTTCCTCATCCTTGGGAATGAAGAGCTGAGGCTCTTCCATGTTCCTGGATCCTTAGGGGTGAGCTGTGGGTCCAGAACTAGCCTCCAACCCCGACCGTGGAGGCTGGTTTACGTCTGTGAGTGGTGGGTGGACATCATTCCACCTGGAGTGACTTCACTTTGTCCCTTCCTGTCCACTCTAAGAGGGAAGGTGGACCTGGCGGTTGGCCCCGTCCCCAGAAATTTGTAAGGAAGAGCTCAGTTCTCTCTCCCCCACCGTCCACATTCCCTAAGTGCTGCCAGAAACTATAACTGATGTCTCCATGGTCCAAGCACTCAGCGCGCGATCCTGACGGAGCTAACCAGGCTGCACTGTCTTTTAGACCACGCCACGGCCTGGAGCATTTCCCTCACCAGCACACATGGTACCGCGCTTTATTTTTTACAATTTCAGAGATTTAAAAATGTCAGAGAGATTCCGGCTGTAAATGTCCCCACAGTGGTTCTTGTCACTTTGTAGAGAAAAGAAAGCAAGCTTCACCACCACCCCTATCAGAATAGACCCAGCCTCCTCCTTTCACAGCCCTTCCTACCACACCCCCATCCTATTCATATCCTAATCTTCCACACACTTGGAAAGATGTTACTTCAGATGTTCCCACCAAAGAGAAAAGCTCCCTGGTGATTTTAGAGCCTGCCATCAAAGGACGTCATCTGCATTTGGGGCCAGACACACACACACACACACACACACACACACACACACACACACACGATGGCAGAGCCCATCTCCTACCCACACCACTGACCCTACCCTCACCACACCACTGACCCTCACCACTGACCCTACCCTCACCACTGACCCTACCCTCACCACTGACCCCACCCACTCCACTGACCCTACCCTCACCACTGACCCTACCCATACCACTGACCCTACCCACACCACACCACACCACTGACCCTCACCACTGACTCTACCCACACCACACCACTGACCCTCACCACTGATCCTACCCTCACCACTGACCCTACCCTCACCACTGACCCTACCCACACCACTGACCCTATCCTCACCACTGACCCTACCCACACCACTGACCCTACTCTCACCACTGACCCTACCCACACCACTGACCCTACCCTCACCACTGACCCTACCCTCACCACTGACCCCACCCACACCACCGACCCTACCCTCACCACTGATGCCACCCAGGCCAGACAGGGGAAGCCCTCCGTCCAAGGGAGTCACAGCCCAGCAATGGGATGAGCCCAACCTCTCCACTCCCAGGGCAGGGCCCCAGTCCCTCTGCTACCCAGCCCTCCCAGAGTGGACTGTGCATTTACCTGGGGCAGCAACGAGACTGGACACAACTGGTCCCTGGGGCTTCCCTAAGTCTGTGTTCAGGATCCACTGAGCAAGGATAAGAAAAGGTTACCCTGTGTGCAGAGGGTAGAAGTTTGTTTGCAAACAAATTAGTCAAATAAGAATTGATGAAGAACTTTAAAAAACAATCTGAGAAAACTAATGCTTTTTTTTTTTTTTTAATATCCTCACCCGAGGATATGTTTATTGATTTTTAGTGATAGAGGAAGGGGGAGAGAGAAACATTGATCCATATGCATCCAGAACCTGCAACCTAGGTATGTGCCTAGACTGGAATTGAACCGGAACCTTGTGGTACATGCTATGATGCTCCAACTGGTGAAGCCACCTGGCCAGGACATGACTCAGTCATTCTTTTGACACGTATTTGTGGATGGTCTACAGCTGGCAGTTGATGAGGATTGCAGCACCTATCTCTGTTATTAAGGAGTGAAGCAGACGCCCGGGTAGATACTATGCTGGGAGCCGAAATGCTCCCTGAGATCATAAGGGTGGCTGTGAAGGGTGCTTACAGAGGACTGAGAGAACAGGGCACCTCTACCTCTTCCCAGTGGATGCTGTGTGGACACTGAGCCCCAAAAGCTGTGACGTGAAGAGTTGGTTTGGAGAAATCATGCTGGCTGCCATGTGGGGAGGGGAAGGGGCTGCTGAGAAAGGGAAGGCCACTGCGGCTCTCCAGGAAATGGGGGGAGAAGGACCGAGGAGGGCGGGAGTGTGTTCATGAGGAGGCCCTGTTTCTGGGTTAGGCCACTCAAGCTGGAGGAGGAGGGGCAGGGGAAGGAAGGCAATGGCCATGTCTGAGGAGTGGGTTTTGTAGAAAGCACTCCAAGTACAGGGAGGGAACAGACCTGATGAGTTCAGGTGTAGACTAGTTCAAGGTGCTTCCGGAACAGAGAAGAGGGGTCCAGCAGGCAGGTGGACACCTGAAGGAAACCATAGAGAGGGGAGTCTGGGCTGGAGGTGAGGTCTGGGAGGCCTGGAGTAGGTGGAGACCTGAGTGAGGGTTACAGCCTTCCCTAGTCTTTTAGCAATATCCTTCGCAATCGAATATTTGGTGCTAATTACAGATAACAACAGGCCTCATTTGCATATTAACAACTAAACGGACAAATTACAAATTAGCTTTATCTATTCATTAAACAAACCCGGAGGCTTTTTTTTTTTTTTTTTTTTTTTACTTAGAAAGGCTTTGATAGCGTTTAGTTAAATTTCTGTGTGTGCACCTGGAAGCAAGAGCAGCTGCACTCCTGTGGCCGTGGTATCACCTGCTGGCAGGCAGACTTAAAACCAAAGCAGCGATTGGACTGCACCCCCAGACAGCCATGGCTTGCATATGGCCCAAAGGAGTTTCTGGTGCAATTAAAAGGAAAATCCAAAATTATTCTAGCCTTTTAAATAAAGTTTTGTATAGCTTCTTCTACATGAAAACGCAGGGTCCCCAAATAGGGCCTCTGAAAGTAAAGCGATTTCCCAGGTTGAGAGCGAGAAGCCTCCCTTGCCCGCCTGCCCGCAGCTGCCTGGAGAGCAGCCTCCCCCCTGCGCGGAGGCGGTGCAGGGGGAATGAATGTCTCAGGACAGAAAGCAACTCTCGAAGGGTTTGTTGTGCTCAACAGTGTGAAAGGATCTTGTGGGCTCAGCTGGACAGGCTACAGGAATGAGTCAGTGACAGCTACATGGAGAAACCAAGCAAACCGACAGTCACTAACTCTAGGAAACACAAAAAGGAAACCAAGAGGAAATGCTGTTCTAATATGTAGAAGAGGTAGTTCACTCTGCTGAAAATACTGCTAGCCACTGATTGAGGTAAAAGCAGACATGACCGTGTGGAGAAAATGGAGAGGAGATGAGGGTGCGTGCACAGTAGAGATGGCCTGGCCTTCCACAGCAGATCTGAAGCGAGAAGCATTGTGTATGTGCGGAGGGGGACGCCAGAAGGAAGACACTGGGGAGTGAGAACTGGAGGGAGACAGACGGGGCAGGGCAGCGTGTTCTATTTTACACTTTGTAGTCATGTTTGACTTTTTTAACCCATATGCCACTTTGATAAAAAATAAAAATGCATTTTATTTTATCTTTTTTATTAGTATGTTTTATTGATTTCCGAGGGGAAGGGAGAGGGGGAGAGAGAGGAAACATCAATGATGATAGAGAATCATTGATTGGCTCCTGCACGTCCCCTATTGGGGATAGAGCCTGCAACCTGAGCACATGCCCTGACCAGGAATCAAACCACCACCTCCTGGTTCATGGGTCAACGCTCAACCACCGAGCCACTCTGGCTGGACTAAGAATCATTTTAAAGGGCCTCTGCTGACTAGTTTCCTTCCATTGCTAAGCAGAGGCATGAGCAAATAATGGTGCCTCCAGTCTCTTCAGCTCAGCAAAGCAGAAATGTCGCAGCTGAGTGTGTGACCATCCGAGACCCAAGCATGTGTTGCTGGGAAAGTCTGGGTTGATCTGAAATACAGTGTATAGCGGCACTCACCTCTCTCAACAGCTTTAGGGCTACCCATCGCCCATCTGAGAAAATCCCATTCTGTAACATCAATTTTCAGGGCGTCTACATCGTGGCCCCCAAGACCTCTCCCCTTCCTAACATTCCCACCCCACCCCCCACCTGCAGCTCCAGCCACCCTAACGGCTGGTGCACTGTATGTAGTACACACCATGCTACACTCTCCTCGATCACCCTATAACCTAACTCACCCCTAACTCCTGCTCAAATAGGCTTGACATCCTACTCCAGACCTATCCTTCACCCGAAAGCCTTGACTGACTTAGCCGGTGGGCTGCCAGCACACCCTGTGCCCATGGCACATTACCTATGATCAGTCCCTCTCTCCCCATCTCAAGAGCCCCTTGGGGCAGGAACTGTGCCCACTGCAAGTTGCACAAATGATATGGCTACTCCAGAAGCCATCTAAAGGCTGAGAGCAAGTCCTTCACCGTGTCCTACTCTCCCTCCTTCCATCCAGTTCCATTTGCCAACAAGGCACTGTCCTCAGAGCCCACTTGGCCTCTGCCTTTCCCTCCCCCGCAGGAAAGAGAAATCAGGTCCCTGAGGGAGGGAGACTCAAGGATGGAGGGAAAGGCCTGCACTGTGGGGCTTTGTCATGATTTTTGAGCCCAGACACTAACCTAAAGCCCAGAGGGAAGGTGTGGAAGGCCTGGTCACGTTCGGGTGCTCGCCCAGCATGGTGGTCTCTCATTAAGCAGATCCTCGTGTTCCCTGAGCCTTTCCAGGAAGTGACAAGTCTTACTTCTCACCCCTGACATCTCCTGACCAACAAGCTTGGTTTTCTGCCCTCGGCCCCTCCCTGACCTCAGCTGGACCCAGCCCTGTTGCACCTTAGAAAAGCTTCCTGACAGGGAGGGAGCCTTCCAAAGGGAAGAGCATTGTGAGAGAAGGGGAACGTGGCAGCAGCAGCAGGCACCTGGAGGAAGGGGCCTACCTGCATGGCAGGCCAGTGATTTTGGGAATAAAATGTTGGCAAGCAGTTTTGAACTCCGACGTTGTGTCAGCACAGTGCCAAATGCCTTGCACACATCACCTCACTTGTCTCATCAACACTCTGTGAAGTAGATGCCTCACTGCCCAGCACTTAGCAGACTGGCCCCTGCGGCTCAGAGAGAATTGATTGTCCAGGACGCATGGAGGTATAAGGTGAAAAGGGGCCCATTCCAGGGCTGTCTGGACTCAAAGAGTCTGAACTTTGAACTTGGATGTTCCGCTGCTACGGACCAGGTTGGCAAAGGAGGGGAGCTGGAGAGAAGAGAAAAAAGGTGACAGAAAATTGTTTATAAAGGCAAGGGGAATTAAATTGTAAGGGAAATCCAGCTCTTGAGAGGAGTGTGTCCCACCAACATCTCCCATCCTCATTTCTCTTAAATCCAAGCCAGCTCTTCAGGGGTTGTGGGGTCCCTTTTTCTTCCTTGGGTCTAAAGTTGAATCAACTGGAAACAAGCTAATGCTTTGAATAATGCTCCCTGAGGTGTGACCTTAATCTGCATCTCGTCTAGACTTTCTAATGCCCCTGCAGGAGCAGGGATCTTATCAGTGTCTACATTTTTGACAAGCAATAAACTCACACTTATCTAGGCTGATGGCTCCGGGTGCCTCCTTCTGCAGCTAGTGAGTAATTTCAGACGTTGTGGGAGGGAGTTCTCGGTGGAAGCATCACACTTTCAATCCAAAATTAAAGCTCAATTTGGTCTAATTGTCCTTGATTTTGTCAGTTGCATAAAATGGCTGGTTCCGTATGCAACAATAAATAAATAGGTGCGGAGGTTCACAAGTCCTTCCTGGGAAGTGACCCCATCAAGTTCTCTGCTCTCTCATGCTATTTTCACCCACCAAACAGTGCTGATCTTTCTCTCTCCTTTTCTACTTTCTCTCCCTTCTTGCGCATTCTCTATCTACCCTTACCAAAAAGAAGAGCATAGTGTCTCTGTGTGTGCCTATCCCCTCTGCCTGTGTCATGTATAATTTTAGAATGGAAGTTCCTTAAGATCAAGACTAGTTCCTTCATGAGATGATGATATTCAGAAATCGGGCAATGCCTATTTTAATGGCAAATTGGTAAACTGGAATAAAGAAAATAATGAAAATTGCCATTTATTTCTCTAGCAACCATTTTGTTGCAAAATCTAGCAATAGAGACCATATTTTGGGCCTGGAATGAAGAGGCAGAGAAATTGTCCCAGGCCTCTGGTGGGAGAATGCCTTCCAAAAAACATCTAAAGATTGGCCTCAGGCGGTGAGGGCACTGGAAGGCACCAGCCCTCCTGGCCAGGAGCCCAGAGTTGTCACCTGCCTCTGCTCTGGTCAGTTCTGTGACTTTGGGCAAGCCCTTTCCCATCTCTGGTACTCAGGTTCTTGCTCAGGGGAGTGAAGGGCTGTAGTGGGGTCTGAGGCACATTTCAGTGGTGACCCAAGTACCCCTGGGAAAGGGAAGGAGGTTGGTGGTGACCCAGAGAACAGGATGGACATGATGGGCGCCCAACCAGAGCAGTGGCAGAGAGAGGGAAAGAAGCTGGGGGTCCGCGAGAAACCTGGGAGGTGAATCAATGGGCCCTGGCACCCAGCGGGTGTGGGGTGAGGAGGCAAGAGTCTGGAGACATGCTTTCATTTCAGCCCTGGGGACCCAAGATGTGCGGAGGACAGAGATCAAGATAGCAACGGGAGGAGAAGGTGTTGGATTTGGAATTTACCGTTTGTGCTGATTTGAAGCATGCCCCCACATTCCTGAATGCTATACCCATCTTGAATGTGGATTTGCCTTAGTGACTGACTTCTCATGAATCAATGCAATAGAAGTAGTGCTGTGTGGCTTTTAAGACCATTCAGCTTCTGCAGGGCTCCTTCTTAGTTTCTGCCCTTGGAACCCAGCCGCCATTCTATGGGGAAGCCTTGGCCATATGGGAAGGCCATAGGTAGGTGCCCCAGCTGAGGTCCCAATGGACAGTTGGACCAGGCAAATGAGGAAGACTTTGAGATGTCTCCAGCCCACACCACCGTCTGACCACAGCCTCATGAGAGACCTAGAGTGAGAACCACTACTTGGGCCGAGTCAATATCCAGAACCATGAGAAAGAGCAGTAATACATGACCCTTGTTGTGTTATGTCACCATGTCTGGGGTGGCTTGTTATGCAGAAATAAATAAGCAGTATCTGCTCCAGATAAGAAGAATGCTGGGTCATGCAGTCTTGGCAAAACACAGGTGGTTGATGCAAGAGAGCTAAAAGGAGAGCGTTTGTAGAAGTGGTTATTTACAGAGGCATGGACAGGGCAGGGTTAAGAGAACCAATGAAAGATGGTAAAGTCCTTGGACAATAGCTACAGGAGAATCCATTCCTGTCTCTAGACATGAAGGGACCAAGTAGAGGGGATAGTGTTACTGGAGCCTAGTGGCCATGGCAAAAATGAAAGAGGGGACCAGGAGAAAAAAATGAGGGCCACTAGAATCTCAACAAGGGTCATACATGCCCCCCACTCTCCTCCGGTTCTCCCCTCTCCTGCCAGTGCCCCCCATTGGCTGTCCCAGTTGCAGCCAGAGGACAAGGGAGGCAGGAATGCAGCCTGTGTGGTCAGGCTCCCAGACCATGGGAGGGCGAGGAGAAGACATTGAACAACAGCAAATGGAAAGCAATGAGCAAAAAACAAATAGAAAGACGGGAGTCTAGGCAGGAAGGCAGGACATGCAACATCTAAGGACAAAGTGAGGCAGAAGTGCTTTCAAGCGAGAAGGAGAAGGTGAGTTCTCACGGCAGGAGGAGAACCAAGTGTGCAAGGTCTGCAGCCCATAAACCCATCGAGGGAAGAATTGGAAAGGGAAGGAAGGGCCAGGATGACCACATTCACTTGGGAGGGTCCTACTTTCATAGACAGCTGAGCCCCTGCTGGACAGTGTAGGGACAGAGCCTGGTGGGGGAGCAGGTAGAAAGAAGGCTCTCTCAGTGTGACTGCTGGTTGGCGGGTCTTGCCTCACCTTCTGGCTGCTTGATGCCTTGAGGTCAGGGACAAGTGGTGCTTCTTGTGTCCCTTGTGTGTGTGCACAGGGACTCGGGTTCCACCTAGCCCTCCAACAACCCTCCCCTCTGACAGCGATCAGTCTGCACTCTGTGGCTATCGGCTGTAAACAAACAACAACAAAAAGAAAATCTTACTTACTTTTTGCAACAGCATGGATGGGCCTGGCGAGTATTATGCTAAATGAAATGAGTCAGTTGGACAAAGACAAATATATGATTTCATTTATATATAGAATCTAATGAACAAAATAAACAAACCAAATAGAAGTGTTTTTTAAATTACTTTGGAGGCCAGTGGCTTCTGTGGAACTGGACAGGGCAGGTAGAGGCTGTGGCTCAGCCTGTTGTTCTGGTTCCAGTTTTAAGTCTTCAGTGGGGCCCAGAAGGGGTCCAGGAAAGAGGAGGAAGATAAGAGAAGCCATTCGGTGGGAGCCCCTCCCCAGGAGGCCCCTATGGGACTCCATGGTTTAGCCCCAGGGGTACTCACGCCCACCTTATCTGCCAGCTCAGAGCCAGGAAGCAGGTTCTTCCAGGCATATGCCAACAAGGGAACATTTCCTGGAGGAAGTAAGGGGGAGGAACTCTCTGGTGAGGTGGGGAGGGAAAGGAGAGTGGGCACTGCCCCGAGCTCCCTGCACATTGTGGTTCGGTCCTTCTTTGAACAGCTGCCGTGCAGAGGCCCGCTGGTTAAACTTCAGGTTCGGGGCCTGGACCCAGACAGCCCAGCTCTCACCCACTGGGAGGCTAGTGCTGCGCGTTGCAGGTGCCTGGGGCTGGGAAGTGAGCAGAGCTGCTGCCCTGCAGCCGGCCAGGCTCTGTCTGGCACCCTGTTCCAATGCCAGGGTTCCTGTTTCTGCTGCGATTGGCAGAGATACCGCAGGGCCAGTGCACACAGATTTATTTTTTTCTATTCTGATGAATCACTTTTACCGTAAGAATAAGGCAGTGGTAGCTGGTTGATTTTGGCCTTGAAACTGAATAGCTGTGTCTTCGGCTCAGCTCAGGGTCTTTTCCTATGATTATCTCTCTTTGTTAGGAGAGACCATGTTCTTGCACCAGCCAAGGCAGAGACACAGATGTCAGTGTGGGTGAGAATCCTGCCAGTCTCTTAGGCCTCAGTCAGTGAGGTCCAGGGCCAGGGAGGAGTTGGATTTTCTTACAGGACTCTGGCTGCATAGAGGCTTCAAGGGGCCATGGAGCCTGCTGCTGCTCCCTGTTTACCTTGTCCATCCACCCACCCTCCATTTTGGGTAAAAATCCTCCAGTAGCTTCAGTTCATGCCTTCAACTTTAGGGGTATGGTCACCAAACACCTCACAAAGACGCTCCTTTTGCAGCTTATACACCCAAACTACATTTCTCCCACTGATGAGTATGTCTATACTTTTAAGTGTAATTAAATAATCCAACTGCCTTCCCCAGGAAAATATTCTGAAGACATGAAGATTGAAGAAAGGAGGGGTAGAGGCATCAAGAAGTGTGAGCGTGTGAATACCTCCTAGAGTGACTGAGATAGGAAGCATGCCCACATTTTTTTTTGGCACAGATTTTAGATTCTATTTGAATTTGGCTCAAGAAAAGGCCACTTTATGCCCTTCTCTGAGTGAGTTTTGCTGTCAGTGACCAGAGCAGGAAACTCTCTTTAGGAGCAGCACGGGCGGGGGGAGGGGAGGGGAAGGAAGGTGGGAGGCTGTGGGGGTTGGATAAAGGGTCACATGTGTGACACAGTCAGCCCAACTCACCCCTTCCCCCTTCCCGGCCAGGGCCTGCACAAACGTGGAACCAGCTGCACACCAGTGCAGCAGGTGGGTGTTCTCTGCCTGGTGCTTGCCCAAATCCAGCTTTAGCTGTCACCAGGAGCCGAGACTGGCTCTCACATTCCTGAGAAAGTTCATCAGTTTACGCATGTTCTGTTCCACAAGCCAGGCAATGTGATGTCTTAAATAACAAAACTCTGCAAATGGCAGTTCAGTGGTAAAGGAAATGCCTCACCTAAGAAATAATCTCCCCGTGCCAATTGTGGGATGATCATTTTCCACACCAACACCCTGAACATGTTGGCTTTGAAGACACATAAACAGTGGATGCGAATTCTTGCTCATGCATAAAGAGAGAAGAGAAATCACATCTCTGGAAGGCCAAGCCGGATGCTCAGCTGCTGGCTGTGTGTCTCCCGGCAGACTGTACCACGCTCTCGGGAAGGCTGCTGGGCTTTTTCAGTGGAGGTGGTATCCCCAGCACTGCCTTGTGGGTGGTGTTCTTGAAAATCACAAAGGTCACGTGTCTACAAGCTCCCCCAGAGATTTGGCTTAGGGGTGATGATCAGGCCCTGGGGTGACAGTCACCCTTCCTTACAAAGCCACAGAGACGAAGATCCTGGCTCCCTCCTATATCGCTTTCTTCTCTTGCTTATTTAGTTTTGCTCACTGCCTGCAGCAGGCTGAGGGAGCCAATCTGCACTCCAATTCAAAGCAAGCTGGTCTAGCTCAGCAAGGAGTTGGAAAGTGTGACGTCTCCGTGGATTTGTTATTGCTTTGTCTGCCTAGCTGCATCATTCCCCAACTCTCACCAAATGCTGGTCTGTACCCTGGTGCTGACTGACACTGAGAATTAATGTCCCTCTTGTGTGACATATTATAAAAACACACACACACAAACACTAGTGATCCTCCATAGTGGTGTGTGGAGAAGTAAGAGCTGATGCAGTTGTATCACCAAAATGTAACCCCCCAGACACCAGGAGAGCCTCTGTGACAGGGAGGCTGCCTGGCCCAGAGGCTGTGAGTCAAGGCTTGCTTCAGTGCGCAACTGTTTGTGATTCGACGTTCAGTTCACCTCGATGTCCAAGCACGGCACTCGCTGTTCAAACTGAACAGATTTCAGACAAAATGGAGTGAGTGCATTGCACATAGTCCTTCTGCTGATTACAGCTAAGCTCTGGGAAAATGCGTAGAGTACTACCTACGAGAAGACTCTGAAAGATGGAGAAGGAAGATGGATGGCTAAGAGACTTCAGAATTGAGAATAAGCCAGGGGTGACTGTGTGTGTGTGTGTGTGTGTGTGTGTGTGTGTGTGTGTGTGTGTTTGCCTCCTGTAGATCCTGACCTGGGCACTAGAGATGCTCAAAACCTGAAAATGCCACTGACTAGAGAGAGCTACGGAAAAGGATTTTTAAAATCTATGAATGAAGTGGTAGGTGACCCTCAAGCGAAACTGATCAGAACCAGCACAGCAATAGGTTTGAGAACTGAGCTAATACCACACAGGTTTTATATTGACTTCTGGGTCGTACACAATGGGGCAGATGACAAGAGCCCACAAAAGGCCCTGAAAATGAGATTGACCTTTAAACCACAGCCCATAAAAGTGGGCCGGGATGTGTCTTCTGAACCTAAGCAGGGATGTGTCTTCTGAACCTAAGCAGGGTGACTGCTGGCCAAATTAGAATATTTAAAAATAGATACCAAAATCTCATGACATAATGCAATGTCCAAGATACATCCCAAATACCTTTTCATATCAAGAACCAGGAAAATCCCAATTCAAATGAGAAAATAAACAGCCCTGAGAGAACCCAGATGTTTGAATGATCTTAAAAATTTTTTTGTGTGTGTGGTAAAATGCATATAATGTGCAACTACCATCTTGACCACTTTTAAGTGTAAAATTCACAGTGGTGTTTTAAGTACATTCACACTGTTGTGCAACCATCACCACCATTCATCCCTAATAATGCTGTTCATCTTGTAAACTAGACCTCCACGCCCTTTAAACAGTAGCTCTCCATTCCCTCCTTGCCCAGCTCCTGGCAGCCACCTCTATACTGTTACACCTTCTGTCTTTATGATTGTGACAACAGTAAGAACCTCATGTAAGGGGAAGCATCCAGTATTTGTCTTCTGGTGATTTACTTATTGAATGTAGAATAATGTCCTCAAGTTTTATCTATGTTGTGCATATTGCAGAATTTCCTTCTTTTTTAAGGTTGAATAATATTTTGTTGTATGTATATGCCACATTTTGCTTATACATTTAATTGTCTATGAACACTTGGGTTGCTTTTATATTTAAGCAGTTGTAAATAATGCTGCTATGCACATGGATGTAAGAATATCTTTTTGAGAGCCTGATTTCAGTTCTTTTGGGTGAAGAAGTGGAATGGCTGTATAATATGTTAATTCTATTTTGAATTTTTTGAGAAATTACCATACTGTTTTCCACCATGGCTGTACCACTTTACATTCCACCAACAGTGCACAGGGTTCCAATTTCTTCTTGTTTTCTGTGTGTGTGTGTGTCTGTGTGTGTGTGTGTGTGTGTGTGTTTATAGTAGGCACTCTACTAGTAATTGTTGTGAGGTGGTATCACATGGTAACTTGGGTTTGCATTTTCCAAATGATTAGTGATGTTGAGCATCTTTTCATATGCTTATTGGCCACTTATACATCTTCTCTGGAGAAATATTTATTCAAGTCCTTCACCCATTTTTTAATTGGGTTATTTGGGTTTGTTGTTGTTGAGTTTTAGGCGTTTTCTATATATTCTGGGTATTAACCCCTTATTAGACATATGATTTGCAAATATTTCCTCCCATTTCAAAGGTTACCTTTTTACTCTGTTAATAGTATCTTTTGATGCACAAAATTTTAAAATTTTCATGAAGTCAGATTTGTTAAAAAGATTGTCTTTTCCCCATTAAATGGTCTTGGCACCCTTGTCAAAAGTAATTAGAGCATGCATGTAAGGGTTTATTTCTGGGTCCTCTATTATATTCCAAGATCTATATTTCTGTCTTTGCTAGTATGTCAATATTACACTGTTTTGATAACTGTAGCTTTATTCTGGCTATTCTTTTTTTTTTTTATTTCTGTAGAAACAGTAGTAATGTACCCATTTTCATTTATGATTTTAGTAATTTGAGTATTCTCTGTTTTTTTAAACACTGAGTTGTACACTTTATTTATTATTATTTTTTTATCCTCACCCAAAGATATGTTTATGTAATTTTTAGGTGTGCAGCATTATAAGTCAACCTCTGTAAAGTCTGTTGCTCTACACCCAAAGTCTAGCCCCTCCTTCTTTCTTCTGCCTCCTGCCTGGACTCCAGATGTGGTAGTTGGTGTTCTAGCATTAATCTTTGCTCACGAAGTGATCTTCAGGATGAAAGTCAGAAACTAAAATTATCAAGCTAAAAATTTGAAGGAGTGCCCTAGCCGGTTTGGCTCAGTGGATAGAGTGTCAACCTACAGACTGAAGGGTTCCAGGTTTGATTCTGGTCAAGGGCATATGCCCAGGTTGCGGGCTCCATCCCCAGTAGGGGGCGTGCAGGAGGCAGCCGATCAATGATTCTCTCTCATCATTGATGTTTCTAGCTCTCTCTCTCTTCCTTTCTTTCTGAAATCAATAAAAATATATTTAAAAAAATTTGAAGGAGCCTTGCTTCTTGATGCCCACTGTGGTGCCAATCTGGAACTTCCACCTGTGAATTTTCATGTGAGAGAAAATTAAACTTCTATCTTCTCTTTGTTTTCACTAGCAGTCAAACACAATTCTTTAAAGATACACTCTCGACAGGCTCTGGCCTGTCAACCTTGGAACTTGTTACAAAAGGGGATTAAGTTGCTGTGACATGCACATATACTGATTTCAAGGGAACATGTGCTAAGGTGTTTGAAAATCAAATTTAGAAAGAGTAATAGAGAGGAGTGTGGAGATGGGGAAGAGGACGGACTGGACTGCTTTGGGAAGGATGAGGGGGTGAGAATTGATGGACTGTGCATGAACTTTAAGCCATACTTTTGGCATCTGCTGGTAAGGGGTCTCCTTCTTCTCCACCCAGTGCTTTCTGAGTCGCTCCCTCTGTTGAGTAGTCCCAGGGGACTGAGC
The DNA here is from genome assembly GCA_026230045.1 of Corynorhinus townsendii. Taxonomy (NCBI): domain Eukaryota; kingdom Metazoa; phylum Chordata; class Mammalia; order Chiroptera; family Vespertilionidae; genus Corynorhinus; species Corynorhinus townsendii. Next base: position 54,683,707 of record JAPDVU010000004.1, read on the forward strand.
TCTGCTACACCCTCAGACACTGCCCATGGGGAAGCCGTGGCTGACAAAAGTGAAATGAAATCCGGGTGAAGGGCAGCTGGGATAGGCCTCCTTAAAGGAGGAATCTTTGGTGACTTCCCAAGGCACATGCCATGAGAATGCATTAAGCCGAGGTCAGTGTTTGGCCTGATGTGAGCCCAGGGTTCTGATTTTGAAAAGCAATGGGATGTGCAGGAAGCGGGGATCAAGTCTGCTTGGAATGCGGCCCTGATGTGTGCAGTGCAAGGCTGTGTGGGCTCACAGGTGGAGGAGGACTCACTGGGAGCCCTTGGTTGCAAAATCCGTGTCCAGGTCTTTGTGTGAGGAAACAACTAGAGACGCGCCTCTTGTTTTCCATGGTGTCCCTGTGCTCCGACTGGTGACATTTCCATAGGACAAGTCCTCCCACTTGCCAGGCTCTTTGTGCCCTTGTGTGTGGGCTGTGCCCTCGGCTGTGACGGGGCCACCACAGTGGACGTGTGCATGGCCATGAGAAGTTTTATGGCTTCCTAATGCTGTGTTTCGGCGAGAGAAGAAATGCCATCTTGTCTTTTTCCTTTCCCCTGCCACCCTCCTCTCTGCAGTTTGGCCTGGTTTTACAGCTTAGTCTTGTTGGGGCCATCGCCTCCCAAGGCGACCAGGGGGCTGAGCTCCAGCTGAAGCCGACCTGGCCCGGGCCTTTCTGGTCCTGATACAACTGGGAGGCGCAATCATGCTCTTCTCTCGGCTCCAGATAGGAATTTAAATGAAACCTCATTTAGCCGGGCACTTCCTTGTGATTTATCGCAGATGCCGCTTGCTGTTTGAGCCTTGTTAAATTGCTGGCAAACACTCCACTGACCAGCTGTTCCTATTAAGTGCAAAGAGTGCAGCGGAGCAGGGTCAGTCCCCTTGCACTTTGGATGGTTCTTCTATGTCATCCCTTCGGAGCAGCCACCGGGAGGGCATTGCCGCTGGGCCCCGGGTGCGGCTGGGTGGTGGCAGTGAGGGATTCTCCCGCCTGTGCGTGGGCACGGGAGGGCAGGTGTGCTGGGCAGGGACCCGTTGCTCTGTTCTATGTGCAGGGGTCTGTCACGCTAGACCCTGGATGGAGGGAGAGGCCTGGGCTGACATCAAGTCAGTACCTGCTCTGTGGGTAAGGAGTGCAGCACGTGTATCACCTTTGTCCCCACTTGCCAGCCGAGGGTGTGGCTTTGTACCCAGGCTCAGGTGCGGCCCATTGCATGTCGCCCATGTGCTCCCCAGAGGAAGGGGGACACTCACGGAGTGTCCCCTTTGGGAGAAGCTCCGGGCTGTCCGCTTGTGTGTGCTGCATCTCTGTGGGAATGAGAGTCCCTGTCTTCCAGGTGGACACATCTCTGCCTGGGAAGAGGCCATGTCTTGGGGGCACCTTTGTGTAATATGGAGGGACACAGCTGGCCTGGGCCCCCTTAGTCACCAGCACTGAGGGAGCTTGAATGGCTGCTTAGCTTCTTTTGCTCTGCAGTGTGCTTGCCCCACTCCTCAGTGTGTCCTTGTGCCCTCCTCTCCTGCACTCCCTTCTCACTCCCTGAACCGGAGCCCTACCAGGCTTGGAGCAGCCCTTTCCCTGGGGACTGGGTGCAGATCAGAGTGGCCCTGGGAACCTCAAGGGAGGCAACTAAAGCTGAGCCATGTGGGGCTCATGCGCCCGCCCCGGACCAGGGAAGCCCTGCTGCCAGGCACTGACGAAGGTGGGACCCACAAAGTCACAGCCTCCACTGCTGTGCTTACCCGAGATTCCAGGTCCAGGCAGTGGAGGCATCGATTTGGACGTGGAAGTTCCAGCAAAATGTCTTAGAGGCAAGATCCTGGGACTGTCCCCTGAGCTTGGCCTAGGGCCACGCTCCCTGCAGCTGTGGACGGGGACCCAGGGCCGGGGCTGGTGGAAATGACTTGGGGATTTTCATATGTCCTGGGAGTCAGGCCATGTCCTGGCTCAGGTGCATCTCAGAGAAAAACTCGCAGAGGTTCTTTTAGACCTACTCCCGGTTTCAGAGTGTCTGCTCTGGTCTCCTCCCCTGTCTGTCCCCTCACAACACAAAGATGAGCATATAAAATAGACGCTGGGCTAGAGAGGGTTGCTTTTATTCAGGGGGAAGTGAAGGACAGTTGCAAGGCTTTACGGTGTCTGCTCCTGGGTCTTTGTAAACTCTTGAAATCTTAAATCTCAGTTTATAGGCTTCCAAAGGGCAAGCCCAGCACTTGAGCGATTTTGCACAGAGCCACACCTGCAGGTGATTCCTAAATACTTCTAAGTACTTGTGATGGGAGTTGGGTGAAGAGGAGGATGGGCCCAAGAGCTTATGGAGGGCAGGGGTAAAGGAAAAGTGCTCAAATAAAGGGTGTCAACTGTAGCAAGAGAGAGGGTTAAAACCCACAGGAAAGAGCCTTTCTAGATAATTAAGAACCAGAGGTAGTCACGGAGAGAATGTCTCTCTTGACTAGCCAGGATGCTGTCCTGCCAGAGCTTAGACGAGACCAAATGGACTCTTCCAGCAACTGCCAGTGCAGAGACTCCTTAAATCCACTTATTGCCTTTTGTTAAAATAATATCTGACGCAGGCTGTGGTGACTGTGCAATTATATTCTGGAGTCACGCTGGGGCCTCCCTGTTCCCTCCCTAGTTCCTCTCTTACTGCTGTGGGTGAACAAACACAATTAATATTACTATTGCCAAGGCTCTGTAACAGAAATCTCTGTTAAAAGAGGTATTACCAGAGTGAGATGAATTACTTATTCCCTAGCGTCAGCAGATTTCAGAGTGGAACCCCAAAGTCCTCCCTGGAGAGGCAAGCCTTGCTCTCAGGCCATCCATCCTGCTGAGGTGTAAAAGTGTGGCCAATATGTCAAATGCTTTTGTTGCATCTACTGATATGATTGTGATTTTTATCCTTCATTGTGTTTATGTGATGTATCATCTTTGTTGACTTCTGAGTATTATATCAACTTGTATCCCTGGAATAAATCCCACTTGATCATGGTGTATGATCTTTTTAATATATTGCTGGATCTGGTTTGCTAATATTTTGTTGAGGAATTTTGCATTTATTTACTCTCAGAAAAGTGGGAATAGAGGGAACATATCACAACATAATAAAGGCCACATATGACAGCTAAACATTATACTCAACAGGAAAAAACATTAACATTATACTCAACATATACTCAACATTATACTCAACAGGAAAAAACTAAAAGCAATTTCGTTAAGATCAGGAATAAGAAAGGGAATGCTCACTTTCATCACTCTTATCAACATAGTACTGTAAGTCCTAGCCACAGCATTCAGACAAGAAGAAGAAGAAGAAGAAGAAAAAAGGCACTCAAATTGAAAAGGGAGAAGCAAACCTGTCATTATTTGCAGAGAACATGAAATTGTATATAGAAAATCCTACAGACACCACAAAAAAACTACTAGATCTGATCAATGAATTCAGTAAAATAGCAGGATATAAAAATTATATGCAGAAATTGGTGGCATTTTTATACACCAATAATGAACTATCAGAAAGAGAAACTAAGAATACAATTCTATTTAAAATTGCAACAACAACAAAATAATGTACCCAGGGAAAATTTAACCAAGGGGGTAAAAGGCCTGCACTTGGGAAATTATATGGTACTGAAGAAAGCCCTGGCTAGTGTGGCTCAGTTTGTTGGAGCATTGTCCCATGCCCAAAGGGTCGTGGGTTCTATTCCTAGTCAGGACACATGCCTAGGTTGTGGTGAGGACACATATGGGAGGCAACCATTTGATGTATCTCTCTCACATCAATGTTTCTCTCTCTCTCCTCCTTCCTCCCTCTCTAAAACCAATAATTTAAAAAAGATACTGAACAAAGAAATTGAGGAAGATACAAATAAGTGGAAGCACTATTGCGATCATGAATAGGAAGAATTAACGTCATTAAAATGTCCATACTACACAAAGCTATTTCACAGAACTAGAACAAATATAGGGATGGGCAAAAATAGACTTACAGTTGTGATTACACAAAATAGAGAGTTTATTCTTATATCATTATTTATTAATTATGGTATTATTTATTTGTGTTACAACTGCAACTCAGAGCCACCGACATCAGTATGGTGATTACCAGAGGGAAAGGGGGGTGCGTGCAGGTAAACATAGGGTAAAGGGGACAAATGGTGATGGAAGGAGACTAGACTTTGAGAAGTGAACACACAATACAATATACAGATGATGGATTATAGAATTGTACACTTGAAATCTATATAATTTTATAAACCAAAGTAACCCCAGTAGATTCAATTAAAAAACAAAAAAGAGTGTAGCCAACAAGAGCTTTGTGGAGCTAAGTTTATTGTCTGGAATGAAATGGAGAGAGACAGGTTGGGGGAAGTACAGGCCTGAAAACAGATATTCACGTTTTCAGGTGCACAGTGAGGCCACCGTGATGGGCTGTCAAAACGGCGAAGCAGTCTTGAGTGATGCTCTTGACAATGTGGAGAGTTTCACATTTTTCTAATCATCTAAAAGACAATTTTATACCAAGAGATCATCATCAACTTTGTCCCTGTGGAAGTTATCGATGCCCTGACTTCAGGGCTGACAATGTAATGTGCAGTTTATGGCATCTGTCAGCCAGATGGAAGGAAAAACCATTTCTCACCAGTAAGCATACTGAAAGGAATTTGGGAGATTAGAACCAGCATTACCATCACGTGAAGGTGAAGGGATGACAGGCAGGGGCTCTCTATCAGCTTGTTAAGTGAAGGGAAAAGAGCATTATAGATCTTGACTCTAAAATTGACTGAGTCTGACTTGTAAACACGTCTAGTGTTATTAAGGTTTTCCCAAGCATCTGGGAGGCCCAGGACAATGGAAAGAAAACTGATCTTCAGGCTAAAAGTAACCTTCAATTTTGGTCAAAATCTGCCTCCTTTTTGAAAAGACTCCCTGAAGACCTCAACGTGTGGCTCTAACCATTCTCCTGACGTGCCAGATATTAAGGTTTTGAACTTTTAACTGACATCTCACATTGACACACTTATTATTGGAAACATGACATAAGTTCAGCTCAAGTCTCAAATGTCGTCGGTTGACGTTTATGTTCTAATGTAATTTATAAGTCTTCACTGAAAGGTTAACACTTAATTAAAGTACTGCTGGAAATTGCCTATTTGATAAGCCCAGCCTCTGTGCTTCCTTTCACTTGTAGTGGAGAAAAAATAACCTTCCGTGATCTGTGATCCGTGGGCCTCCGGTTAAGCAGTCATTTCAGGACTCAGTGGGAAGCCAAAGACAGAATGACAACAGGGTTTGCTGCTCAAAGTCCACATCTGTAGCTCCGTCCCCCTCCCAAGAGCCACAGGCAGCACCTGCTGAAAAACTCTCCCGGCAAGGAAAGTGCTTGACTGGGCCATTGGCCAAATGTTGGATTCTTCTCCTTTTGTTCTTAGTTGGAAACCAGTGAAGGTTAAGCTGAAGGCAGATTACTGATTTCTTCATGAATTAATTACTCTGAAGAGAAACAATAGTAGTTATGAGAGAACTTGGAAGGCTATAGGCTGGGGAACCAGAAAGATGTCTTACATATTGTTTACAAGCTTCCGGTGAGGAGAAAAAAAACATTCTATGGCCTAAAAAGTATGATACACCAACCCACGTTTAATAAATTTAAAACCACTATTAGCTGAGCCCAGACTGATGCTGCTCTTCACTCAGTCAGGGAGAAGGTCCTCCCAAGCCTGTGCCTCATCTGGATCAGATTTTTGGAGGTTAGCTTTATTATATTGGAAAATAATTTTATTTTCAATATTCCGTTCTTTTTAAAGTAATTTTCCCCCAGTTACAGTTTACATGTAATGTTATTGATCTGATTTTGAACTGGGTGGACATCAGCCAGGGCAATGAGCTTACTGACCTCAGGAGGAGGAAAAGGACCACAGCGTGGCCCCGCACCCAGGAAAGCACAGGGAACACGAGTCTGGATGCCTTTGTGCATATCCTTGAGCTTCAGTTGATCGAATTGAGTGTAGAAAAAGTTGCCTGTGACATTTCTTCCCCCCACAATGGAAGCATTGATTTTATGGAATATTGCTTGGTACCAAATTCTATTTTCAGCTCCTTGCCTATACAGAGCTTGCTGAAGACATAAGAGTTTCATCAGAATAAATAAGTTTTAAAAATATTTCGGCTTATGTTTAAAACAGCAACTGCAAACAAACAAGGCCTAATTATTACAAGACCTAATAGCTTCTGAACACTTCTTTAAAAATGATAAAGATATTTATATGCAGATTAACATAAAAAAGTCATTATTATATGGTATTTGGAGATGGGCCAAATCACAGGCGACTGAAGCGCGTGGCAGCACGGCTTATCTGTAGCTCTCTTCTTGTTTGCCAGCTTGCACGGCTCACGGAAAATTACCAACAAGCACTGAAGTTGGGTGACTCTTGCTGATAAATGCCTGATGGCCATAAGTGCGATGTGACTGGCTCCTGTGTGTTGCTTGTTATTTCTTTAGACACATAATCTGATAATGAGCTTGTCTGTCTAATGCATGTGCTGTGCGGTGAACTTACTCAGAGACTTCTAAAGAGTGAATCTAGAAAAACCTATATTGGACCACGGCCAAGATTTCTTTTAGCACATCTGATTTAGAAGTCAGAAATCCAGCCAAACCACAAATGAGCTCAGTGACAGGAGGCATCTGGGGAGCCCCAGTTCTAAGGAAGGGGGAGAGCCAATACTTCCCTCTCTTGGACCCCACTCTCTTGACACCAATTGGAAGGCAATGGGTCAGTCTACATGGGCTTAATATGCAAAACAGCACTGACACAGAGGTGGCATCATAGAGTGGTCAAGAGCAGTGTCTCCGGAGAGGCGGCACGTACCAGCTGTGTGATCCTGGGCATGTTACTTAATGCCTCTGTATCCTGGTTTCCATGATGGCACATGGGGATCCTACCTCACAGGGCAGTTGTGAGGATTAAATGAATTAACATGTAAAGTGCACTAAACAAGGCTCAGTACGTGTTAGCTTGCATCATTGTTATGTGTTAACTTGCTTTACGGGTTATGGGAGGAGGGACTGGTCTTCAGCTGAATCTCTTAAACAAAAATGGTCAGACCTCGGCGCTTGGCAGTGACAAAGAGGTGAACTGGCTTGGCCTTTCTGAAGGAGCTCTGATAGAAATACCAGCCTTGGCAAACGAATGAGGAACAGACAAACATACCCCACGTTTTTGCTCACAGCCTCTATTATTAGTAAGAAGCACATTTCTGTTTGGGGTGAACATTAGGGACAAAAATAAGGCTCTTCAGATTAGCACCCCTTTATTAATGCTGGTGAAGTGCCCAACTGGCAAATGCACCCTCACAAAAGCAAATGTGGCCCATTGAGGGTCCTATTTACTTTGAGCAGAAAGAAAGTGGGGGGGGGGTGTTTGGCGCTGGAAATGCAAGGCACGACTTCAGCAGTGGTTGTTAACATTCTTAGACGGGGGTGTGTGTTGCAGGTGGCAGCTCTTAGGGGTCATACGACAGAGAGCAGCTGAATGTTATTTTGAGGCTGCCAGAAAGATTTGCAGGCATGTTGCTATCTATATCCTGGCAGATTCACCTTTAATAGCAAATAATTTCGCTGGAGCCTATTTCTCAGCTTCAGCAGGTAGATATTATAGCTTTCAGTGAGTTTCACTTTTATTTGTGAAAGAACAACAACAACAACAAAATCAAAGCATTACCTAATGGCATGATTCTCCCCAAATCCTTCCCATAAGTGTTGCCTATCCAGCATTATCAAGCTTTATGACTTCTTGAATTATGAGAGTTCACAAGGCTAAAGAGAGTTTTCTTGAGGAGTCAGAGTTTTCATCTGAAGAGAAGGCTGCAGCACCAGGGTGCTGGAGGACGCTTCTGTCTCAGAGGGCCAGCCAGGCTCCCGGAGCAGGGCACAGGGGGAGGCCCTTTGGTACAAGGAGTTCTTGAGCAGCTTTGCACATGGGAAGGAAGAAAGCCTCCCTTTCGCTTCCTCTACCAGCCAGATCCACTTGTAGCCGGAGTTAAGGGTTTGGGAGGTAGGTGAAATGAAGCTGAGTAGATTTTGACCAAATGCATGATGAGAAAGATCAGCTGCTTCCAAAAGCATTTCATAGAAAACTTCACATGTAGACCTTCACAGATTACCTTGCCTCTCAGGATGGTTTCTGGCTTCAAACCCAGAGATAACAAATTTAGTTCCACCATGTCCAAAACAATTAGCTAACAGCCACCATGATGAACCTGGGACTCCTGAGCTGAGTTTAGGGACATTTTAAAGTTAGAGACATGACCCTGAAATGAAGTTCCAAATGGATGCCATGAATCCCATTCTTGGAGACTGAGGAAGGCAGAGGCTCTGGGGAGAGCGGATGATGGGAGTGGAAGGGAAATTTCCAGTTATATTCATTCTTTCCTATAATTCTGTAAACTTCAGTCCAAAACTTGCCTTTGTAAATATGCAAGTTACACTAGAGGGCTGATTCAGTATTTAAATTGTTCTGGAAAACTTTTTAAAAACTGCTTTTGCATTTATATTTTACGGAGTGAAAAAAAGACAATCATGGAAAGCACAACCAACTGTGACTGACATAAGTGGAAAAAAAACCCCGAGCGTAACAATGAGAAGCCTCATGGGCGGAATTGCAAGAAGACAGAACCAAGCTCCTCATCCGCAATATGCAATTATGTACGGATGAAAAATTACAGAGGCTAATAATTACAGCAGCAATTGTCCACTTGCAGAACAATTAGCCCTTTGCTCCTCATTCTGAGAGAGTGACTAATGGTACCCACAGCAAGCCAGCTATTGGCACATTGATTTTGGAATGAAATTTTATGCTTGCTGGAAAGTGCCACCTACAGGAGCACGAGGTCTAGGGTTGCCACGAGACCCAGTGCCCAGAGACCCAAGGCTTTGAAATATGCGCAGGACAGGCACTGAGGCATGTGGGCAAGTGCGTGAGAATGCCAGTGTTAGAGCTCTTGTGGACCACATACTGCTATCTCTCTCTCCATGTATATAAAACGAGGAAAGTAAAAATAGATGCAGGTAATGATAACAATTACACTTAATGAGTACCTTTCATCAGAGATCATAAATGTCTTCTAGTTAAATTTCACAGTCTCCTGTGAGATGTAAATGAAAAATATTTGTAAGCTAAACTCTACTTTTCAGTCAAAGAAACAGAAGCATGTCAGGCAGTGGTGAACAGTGTTATGATTGAAATGGATAGATACTTCTAACTTCCTGTTCCAGAAATTTCACTCCTGCTTATTTGGTTTAGGTAAACATTTTTTTTTTTCAAGAGAAGGTATGTAATGTGTCAAGTGGGTTAGAGGTCATCCCCCTACCCCTCTTCCCCCCCTCCCAATGCACTCACATTCTCAGTGAGGTTACATTAAGTTCCTGGTTTGATCAGCTAAGTTTTATGAGAGTTGAGGGGGACATCCATGGCAGGAAGGGATGGTCTATCTTTGGGTGGCTTCCTGTGACCCCAGATTTCCTGGGAGGCGGCGGGTGGGGTGGGGAAGGGGGAGGCACACACAGCTGTTGGCAATACCATCCACACACCCAGGTCCCCACCAATTCTTGCTGTTGCACAAACCTCAGACCCGAGTTCATGTCACCATTCCAGAACGTGTTACTCCTTCCCATGTAGTAATCACATACATTCTTGAAGGCCATTGTCTTCCATACACAGTCAAGGCCTCCGGGACCCTGAACATCCTCTTTGCCTCCTTTTAGGGTCCTGGAGAGAGCCATCTTCTGACTCTGAGTCCTTTTATCTGGCTGTTTAATGGTCTGGTCTGAGGACTTGATTACAAATGTATTGGGCTGAAGTGCAACCTTGATCCTGTGTTTGTTTGTTTGTTTTTGCATTTGCTGTTACCAGACATTATATATCAGACAATATACAGGGATCTCTAAAGTGTGGGACCCGGGGGCTCATCTCACAAAGGTCTAGGGCAGAACTGCTGAAGCATGCAGCTTTCTCACCCACACTCTCTTCCCCTTTGAAAGCTGGAAGTTCTCCTTCATTTAGTTATGTCTCAGTGGACATCCCCCGTCTCCCTGCTTGGCTCCTTTAGCTTGGGTAGGTCCTGCATGGGCTGCCACGTCAATTTCTCTGGCATGGGGAGGTTGGGTGGATATGCGGCCCTTTGTCTACTGGGGTCAGAGGCCAGGGACTCTCACCACCACTCCACTCCTGCTCACCCTGTCTGTCCGGCTCGGCCCCTTGTGCTGGTGCTCCAAGTAATGAATGGCACACAATCTCCCCAGTGCACCTCTGTTCCCTTTGTCTCAAATCCCTGTGGTTATTCTCTCCATAAAAGACATTTTCTAATAAAAACCCTGATTTTTTTTTCTCTTTCTGAGCTCAGCACTATACTCTCTATTCAATCATATTTGTTTCACAACCAATATTTACCTTCCACAGCATCTCCCTATATTTTACTGAAGAAAGAAGGGAGGTGCTGCTGTCTAATCACCCTCCTTAGTTACCAAAGAAATAATTGTGACCTCAGGCCAAGATCCTAAGGTGACTCAAAAGAAAAAACACTTCTTTTCCTAAGATCTCTTGCTTTGGAAACCCTTGTCCCGCTGCCAACTTCCCCTTTTCCTGATTGGCTTTGATCCAGAAACTTAATTTATGCCCCAAACAGAATCATGTTTAAACCACAGAAGTTAGATACTTAATGCTTTAGCTGAATTGTCTTGAGACCATTTTAATTAAGTATTCTTGGAAACCATGAATATCCTGAAAGTAATGCCTCATACTTTTTCTCTTTTCCTGCATTTAGTTCCTTCCGTCACACAAACATGCTTACTGCATCAGGTTACATATGCACATGTTTCATGTAGAAGTTTCAAAAAGCAATTTCCTTTTAATATTTTTTAATACTCACCGGAGGATATATTTCTTATTGACTCTCTAGACTAGAGAGAGAGGAAGGAAGAGAGAGAGAGAGAGAGAGAGAGAGAGAGAGAGAGAGAGAAACAACAATGTGAGAGTGAAACATTAATTGGCTGCCTCCCATACTCTCACCCACCAGAGATCAGACCCAAAACCTAGGTATGTGCCCTGACTGGGAAACAAACCCGCAACCTTTTGGTATATGGGATAACATTCCAACAAAATGAGCCACCCAGCCATGGCTAATTGCTTACCCTTTTATGAATAAAAATACGATGTCATTGTTTAAGAAAAATATAAAACTTCAGAACACAAAATTTAACCCAATTAGTTTTTAAAACATTTGCCCAAATCTCTCTCAAGGTCCGATTTACATGCTAGGGGAACTATTTATACACAACTTTAGAAACAATTACTTCAGTTAAGATTTTAAAATCAGAACCAGTGCTCTTCTTAGCTATTTTGTTTTTTAAAGATCGGTAAAGGTGATGTTTAAAATCTTGTGAACTGACTTAATCTTTCCTTGTTTTCTCACTTTGCAGTTAAGTGAGCAAAGTTAAAGTACTGTTTAGCTCCACCCTGGCCCCTTCATGGTTCCAAAACCTCAACAACTTTCCAGTTTTTGCTTGGTGGCAACCCAGGGTGCTCCTTCATGTTGTCCCAAATGACAAAGAGGAGAAACACTCTTGACTCATCCTCCTCACCTTTGGAGATCTCCAATTTTCCCCAAGGTCATGACTAGCATATTTAGGGAAGTCAGAGAATGATGCCTTGGGACATCTTCCTCTGACAAATGACTTCAAAAATTACCTCTTGGGGCTGACCTGTTGGAGATAAAGAAACAGATAAATTCCACAAATGTGTCTCTTGCTCATAATATCCCTCAAAAATGTCATAGTTTTATAGTAAGGACTGAGCAGTCTTTATCCAGGTATTTTTTGCTCATATTTCCTTCCTTTGACCTCTTGGCATCACTTCCAAAGTCCAACATGGTAACAGGAGGGTCTTTATGCCAGTCCTACTTCCAACACCAACTGTGATATTGCTGCCTAAGTGTGGATTGATGGGAAGGGACCCTCCTCATATATACATACATCTCCCTTTTACAGACTCGCCTGCACTACCCTCAGATCTAAATTTGTATTAAATAGCCAAGGAGACACCATCTTATTGTGATCAGTGGGGCCATGTGGGAGGGGCACAGAGATCATGTCTTGGTGTAGCTTCTCTTGGCCTCTGAAATTTTTAATGGGGCCCTGGAGTTGCCAGCAACACTGTCTCGTTCTTTCTAGATCATGAAAGCACAATTCTTACTAAGACCTTATCCTTTTAATATCAAGGATTATAATAATATTCCAGAAAAATTCACACTAATAGTCCATTTAAGGGAATATTTATAAACACACCTGAGTTCTTCTTGTTCTGAACCAAACTCAGCATCAATAAGGTCACAACTTCATAGGTGGGGCATTAGTGAAAGTAGAGTTGAAGCCCAGGTATCTCTGATTCACATCTCTGCATCCAACTCTCTAGTATTCCAGAAAACCCATTTCCTCACAATCATCCTTCATCTTATTTCTCCAAATCCATACAATGACTCTACTGTCTATTGAATCTAGTATAAACTAGGTCTAATTGAAGGCCTTCCATACTTTGGATATATCCTGCCTATCCAACATTGTCTTCCACCGCTCAATTGTTGTATACTGCAGATGTAATAAACTGTTTCCTCATATGGAAACCATGTTTATTTCCCTCTGGGTAAGACTTCACTTTACCACTAAGAGAATGGCCTTCTGCATTCCCTGTCCTCAGCAATGGATGCAGGGATCAGCATGAGACCCACTCAGAAGCAGAGAGTTTTGCTGGGAATGCTGGAATAGAGGCAGACACTATCCACGAGACCTGACTTGAGAGGAAGTAAGGTTTGGATCTATTGGCCATCATCTTGAAATTATGAGACACAGGTCAAGTGGAGAATAGGGCTAATTCAGAGAAAATGAAGCAGGGGACTGTGAGAAAGAAAAATGGGTCCTGCCATTGGGCCCTGCATCAAACTACACCTAAAGCGAAACGTGGACTTTTCGTTATTCAGTCTTTTGCTTTATACCATTTTGCTTAGAGTTCAATTGGGTTATCTCTTGCCCCCCCCCCCCATACCACTTTATGCAGATTATTATGGAAATGATATGTCAAAGTGCATGTGTAGTGCTTAATACTGTTTTATATGAATAAATTATTCAATAAATGTTAGCTATTATTAGGGTCATGGTAGAAAGAGATTGAATCAACGTAGTATTTAAATCTTTTTTTTCTTTTTAAAGAAGTTTTATCTTAATTGTTGAAAGTATTACAGATGTCCCCCTTCGTCCCCCATTGACCTCTCCACCCCACACCTACCCTGCACAGCACTATGGTCTGTGTCTTTGGTCAATCTTTTCCTTCCCCCCACCCCTTCCCTCAGATTCGTTAGACTTTTTCATGCTTCTATGTCACTGGGTCTATTTTGTTCATCAGTTTATTTTGTTCAGTTGATTCTTTTTCCAACAATGAAAAATAAGTGTGAAATGCTTGTTTTGTGCAGTTAACAATGATGAGAACTTGGGAAAGTAGGAGGGAAATATATGAAGGTCTGCATTTGATGTTGGACTTCGCTATTTTCTAGTGATCAGTAACAGTGCCTCATGGTTAAAGATCGTTTTTTCATGCTTAAAAAATTCCCTTCATCATGTCTGATTTCCTCAGGCATTTTGTCATACTCTCTTAGCGAGCTAGAATCCTTTTGAATTTTGATTTCGGAGTCTCAGATGTGGGATGGCACATAGTTTATCATTACAACTAGATGCTTCAGTCTGACACACTCCGTTGGATACTAATCTGAGTTTTTTCACATGCCTTCAGTCTCTTAGGACCTTAAAAAAAGACCATTTTCCCAGGTGGATATCTACCAATCTGGAAGATGTTTTCCAGATGGGGAATTAATTTGCTCCTTATTTTAGTAGATGCACAGCAATTCATTTGCTTTAGAAATATTTTGTGTTGCCTAACAGCAAGATCTTCTTTGGATGATTAATGTTAGTCTCTCCATCAGAGTCCAAATCTTAGCTTGACCATTCATTCACTTAAACAACTTGATCAAATAGCTCAGACTCTCAGCGCGCCACAATCTTTATGGAATGAAGGAAGTTATATTTTGCACTGGATGTTGGGATAGTGCTTTGTACTCTGAAATTAATGTGAGATGTTCCAAAGCAAGTGGTCATTATCACCCCACCCATTTTTAGCTGAAGGGGATTTAATAACACTGACTCTAATTTTTTCTTGGTCTGATAATTACAGGGTATGTGATTTAGTCCAAATAAAGGCTAACATTTGTCTAGATTTGTTTCAATCCTTTTTTCCTCGTGCCTTATAGCCACAAGAGTTTCTGTCATTACTTTACCACAGGACTTTTAGGACATGCCGCTATTTTCTATTGCCCTCTGTAACACAGAAGTTTCCCTCATGCTTACCTTGTGAGAGAGACAATGTTGATGAAGAAGTATGAGAAATTTACCAGTTCATCCAAGTGCTTAGCAATCTTTTCTGTGAGCCTTCTCAAAAAGCACTGGTTATAATGATTACAACTGGTTATAACCGGTTATAAATGAAATGAAACCATTATTTTCTATTCTACACCCTGTATAAATTGTTTCTCCATAGTACAAGTGAACTAGAGGTTGTTAAGTAGTCTTTAGAAAAACTGCACTACAAAATGGTATAATTTTCTATAATTGTTATTCTCATTTAATGTTTAAGTTCTGGAATTTGAATGAGAACTTTTTTATTTCCCTTTTAACAGTGCATACTTTTAGATTGTGGCAAGGAAGAGCAAACAGTTAAATTAAATTGAATATAAATCACAAGGAAGAAAAAGCAGAATGTTTAATAAGATAAAGGATTTGATATGTGAGATAAACACCCAACAGAATTTCAACAGGTTGGTTCAATAACAGTGTTGATTCTAAACCTCTCAGAAATTAAGAGGAATTTCTTGAGAAGAAAGAGAAATTTAAGTATGTAAATTGACATCATTTATATAAAATTTAAAAGCACACAGAGCATACTAATTATAATTCAAGTTATCTGCATTTATTATGGAAGTATAAAAACAAAGATGGAAACAAAAAGCATGCTCATTGAGGATAGTATTAAACTCTTGGGAGGTGAAGTAGAAGGAAATCAAGGAAGTCTTCAAACAGGGCTTCAAATACACTGAGTGGCCAGATTATTATGACCTCTGATCACATAATAATTGGCCACTCAGTGTCTATCCTATATATTAAAAGGCTAATATGCAAATTGTCCCCTCGACCAGGAGTTCGACCAGCAGGCAGGCTGGCCAACCTCCCATGTCCTCTCCCCCTGGCCAGGCTGGCTGGACCCCCCACCCATGCACAAATACATGCACTGGGCCTCTAATACACACACACACACACACACACACACACACACACACATATACATACATACATACACATACAGAGTGGCCAGATTATTATGAGTTCAGAGATCATAATAATCTGGCCACTCAGTGTATATTTGTCTTGGTTTATTTCATTTTTATAAGGAGAAAACTTCAAGAAAATATGCCAATATTTTAAGATGTGTTATTTATTGGTTGATGATAAATAGTTATATTATTGTTATTTTGAAGAATAGAATAGAATCCTGGAATTTATAAACAGAAATTAGAGTATGATTCTAGTTTATGCTCTGTGTTTTATGAATGAGGACACTGGACTCAGAGAAGTGAAGTAATTTTTTTAAGGTCACAGAGCTGGGCACCATCAGGATTCAACTCAGATCCAGCAAAACCTTAATAATGGTGAAGTATATCATCTCTCAGGGTAAGTGATAGAAGTTTCTTCACTGGAGACATTACAAACATGTCTGAACAGTTGTAAAAAATGACACTTTGGGCTTGAAATTAATTCAGTTCAGCAAATATATTGAGTATGCAGTAAGCATAAGGCATTAGGTGTCCTCCCAAGACAAGATTCTTATAGATCTTTTCCATCTGTAACTAGCTTTTAGATGTCTTTCCTGTTAATTGGTTTAATAAAGACAGAGAGACATAATACTGTCTTATAATAATGCCATAATAAATGTCCTTGGTATACCAGAGGAAGGGTTAGAAGCCAAAGACAAAGTAGGAAACAAAACAAAACAAAACAAAACAAAGCAAAACAAAACCAGGACACAACTGCCTTGAAGATATGAAATGCATATTTAAAAATAAATGGTGAAGGGGTGTGTATGGACAAGTGAGGTGGAACAGTGCTTAGGTTTCTCTATGGAAAACCAGAGTGATTATGTTGTCATTTATCAGTCAGGTTTCCAGGATTCAGAAATATCAGATAGGAAAATTATCCTTCCTAAATCATCTCTCTGATAGTCTATGTCAGTGATTTTCAATCTTTTTAATCTCATGACACATATAAATTAATTACTAAAATTCTGCGACACACCAAAATATATTTTTGCCAATCTGATAAAAAAAATAGGTATAATTTTGATTCATTCACACCAGATAGCTATGGTTGTGTTGGCTGTTGTCATTATATTTGACAATCTAAGGGAAAAGAAGTCAGTGTCCTACAGGGAGTGCTCCACACAGGCCAACCAAAAGAGCACACGAAACAGAAGGAGTTTCTGGTTGCTCATGTTGCAAATAAAAGAATAGGCTTGTTGAAATAGGCATTGGAAGCTCCACCTCTAGACTAGGTCTTATGTGACTGAAACCATTTCCTCTAAGGTCAGTGGAATGAGCAGCCATGTTTCCAGGGTTCTCCCAAATCTATGATTCTAAATCTATTTCTGTCATCAAAGCTAAATGTTGTTTAACAAAAGAGTTGCTGGTAATGTTTGCCTAGAGTTGTAAGTATTGAAGCAAGTTTGGGTGCTTCTATATTTAATGATGTAAGTGGCTGAAGGAGCTGGTGGTGGTGAGGTGGGAAGTTGTGCAATGAGGCAGGTGTTGACAATTGAGGAGCAAACCGAGAACAGAGAAGACTTTTCCACATGCATTTGGAAGCCACACACATTCCTGTTGAGGCCACTATTCAGCCATCTTCATGTGGTCTCATCCTATATAATAAAGAGCTAACATGCAAATTAACCCTCACGCCCTCACAAGATGGCTGCCTACAACTAGGCTGGCAGGAGGGTTAGTGAGGGACAACCAATCAACTGAACAAGCAGGCTGCCTGGGGCAACCAGGCCAGCAGGGGGAGCAGTTGGGGGCAACCAGGCCAGTAGAGGGTGCAGTTAGGGGTGATCAGGCCAGGAAGCAGAGGCAGTGAGGGGCGATTAGGCCGGGGGGGGGGGGGTGGTAGTTAGGGGTGACCAGGCAGGCAGGCAGGTGAGTGTTTAGGAGCCAGCAGTCCAGGATCAGGCCTAAACTGGCAGTCGGACATCCCCCAAGGGGTCCCGGATTAGAGAGGGTGCAGGCTGGGCTGAGGGGGACTCCCCTCCCATGCATGAATTTCATGCACCAGGCCTCTAGTATATCAATAATGGTGGGAGGTTCTGTGAAGATGGCTGTACCAATATCCACCTCTTACCCCATGGCCACTGCTACCCACAAGGTCACTGGGGAGAATGAAGGGTGAATGGCCAGAGATGAGATGGAGACCTGGGGGAAAGGAAGAAAAGGAGGATTGACGATACTTTCCAGTTTGCTCACCTTCTTTTTTCCTGTACATCATTGAAAGTATAGCTCCTTCCACTCTCAGAAGTGTCCCCGTTTGGACGATAAATTATATAATTACCCCAGAGGGGTCATCAGACATAAGGCAAACATATATATGGCCTGTGTTAATCCAGCCAAGAACATTAAAGTCATCCCTTGAAAATTTGGGCACTGTGATAGTTTGTCTCTGACTCACAGCTGAGTTAAGGGGCGAAATGTCAGTATACCACAATTTCGTACATCCAACTGTTACAAAGGCTATAAATTTAAATGGTTCCTGTCTTTGAAGCTTCAGATGAGCCCTGTCAAATTCCCAGGGTTGTCAGGGACTGATTCTACCCACTTGAATTACCTCCCCAGTTCTGCAAAGGAGAGTTTGACTATTCTCTGCTAAAAATTGCTTTTTATAAACATTACCTTCCCATTTTAATATGGAAGGCTAAGCCACAAATACTTTGCAGCATGTTTGAGAATATATTTCTAGAAAATACAACTGATTATCTTTAAGATCAGCCAGCCAGCATTGACTATCATCCTTGAACAGATGAAAGAATCAATGATTAAATCTGAAAATAAATGTGGGTATTTTAAATGAATTGGATTCTTTTGCCATCATCATCATCATCTTCTTATTCATGAGTTTTCCTCCCTCTGGTAACATGTTAATATACAGCCCATGTTAGAGATCACCAACGGAAGCAGGCACAGAGGCAAAATGAAATGAGCTGCAACAACAGACAGTTTTAGGTATTCTAGGCAGTGCCTTCTTGTAGGCCGGGGAGTGCCTGATAATGAAATAAAGGTCTCAGGGCTCACCAGCAATCCACAAAGCAGCTAATTTGGTATTTCTTGTGGAAAAAGAACTGGAAGCTGCTCAGGGTTTGTTTAGGAAAGAACTTGGCCAAGTTAGTTGATTAGGGTGTTTCAGGAAGAACAGATTACACTCCAATCACCGGCAGAATACAAAAGAGAGATGTGAAGTGAATTCTATCTAGGAACAGCCTTTTCCTGACTCCCATTTTGGGACTGGGTAGAATTGTTCCATATAAAGGAAAATGGTACTTTCTTTTTCTCAAGAATGCAGGCAACCTCCCTGCCCCCAAAAAACAAAACAAAACCAAAAACACCAACATCCTCCTGCTAATAAAAGCCTCCACCCCTCACCCACAGAAGTGAAAGAACTAAAGGCACCATCTTCTGTGTGGTTTAGAGAATGCCCTGTACGTAATTAGAAAGCCAGCTGGCATAACAAAAGAAGATCAAGAAGTGTAAACTTGAAACTGGACTTGTAGCTACAAAGGAGAGATCCATGCCACTTGTGGGGAGAAAAGTCCCGGGAAAAAGGGGGTAGCTCCTGACCCCTTCTGGTATTTCACAGTTGAAGGAGAAGACTGACCTGCCTTGTCTCTCTCATTCAGAGGCCAGGAAAGGTGGGGTGGATGCTAAAGAAGAAAGGGCTCTGGGAGGAAAATGTTTTGAGTTTTCTGCTAGCTTGAGAGAGTATGAGAGAGTATGAGATTGGAGGTGGTGACCCCAAGTTTTTTGATTCTTATACATTTACGGAGCACTGATGGTGAGCTGCAGCTGCTGGGAATGGGTCCCAGTGTTGCTGAGATAATGATCTCCTTAGCTCAGGGCCATGGGCCAAGCCTGGGGCAGCCGGATCCCCTCTGTGGTGGCCTCAGGCCACGAGTGGCTGCATCTTTGCTCCAGGGTAATGCTGAAATATGACCACTTTTATCTATGTGTGCTGTGAGGTGAAAAAAGTTGAGAAGCCTTGGAATAGGGTCATCAGTTTGGGAACACCTGGGTGCTGTTGAAGATGTGGGTTGAGGTTTGGTCCCCCCAAAATATATGTCCAAATCCTGACCCCTGGACCTTCTTTGGAAGTACAGTCTTTGCAAATGAATTAAGTTAATCTCAAAATGAGATCATTCTGGATTTAGGGTGGGTCCTATATCCAATGACCTTATACGAGAAAGGAAAAGGAGATTTGACACAAACAGGAAGCAGATCAGGTGAAGATAGAGGCAGAGGTTGGAGTTATGTGACCACATGTCAAGGAATGCCAGGAGCCACCAGAAGCTGGAAGAGGCAAGAGGGGACTTTCCCCTAGAGCCTTTGGAGGGAGTGTGGCCTTGCCATCACCTTGGTTTCAGAGCTCGGAGAAAATACATTTCTGTTGTTCCAAGTTACCAAGTTTGTGGTAATTTGTCGTGACAGCTCTTGGATGTGAACATAATTTCTATCTTTCCATCCGTTCTTTGAGGAAAACTTCAATGTTTCCTTGCCTTCCCCGTTGTATATTTCCTTTCCCTTTCCATTTTCCCCGCCTCTTACAAAGGTCTCCACTGGCTACTCTATTCCAGGGACTGGCAGACAGTGGGATTCCAAAGCCAAGTAAGCACGGTGTCTGCTCTCAGCTCAATTGGGTGGAGGAGACAGACCCACACAGGTACTTCAAAGTACAGTAGGTGCTGGAGTTGCTGCCAGTATGAAGTGCTGTGAGAATACAGAAGAGGGAACACATTATTCAGTGAGTGCATGGGGCGTTTTCCCCGAGGTGAGAGCATTGGCACTGCATCTCCTGAAGATGAGTGAGATGAAGATGAGAGGACAGTGGAAACAGGCACTCACATGGAGGGGAATGTCATTTGCGGGGGTGGGGGGAGGGGGGTCTTTGATGGATGGCTCATCAGTGATATTATGTGTGCTTTTTCTACTTTTGTGACATGTGATGAGCTGTTTGGTATGTTCTATTACCTACATTCCATTTTTCTGGGTTCAAATTCTGAACTGTGTTGAGCATGGGAATGAATTATGGCCCAGAGCTGTCCTAGGAGGTGGCCTGGGAGATACAGAGGGGCCACAGAAAATCTAGGATTGCTCACAAATAGGACTCATTGGAAGGAAAGAGAATTGGCTGAAAGTAGAACACAGTCCCTGGGTCCACGCGAATACAGACCCAGGGCCAGCACTCTCCTGGGTTGTGGGGTGCAGATTGGGACACTTGAAGGCGGTAGCAAAATGTTGAGGCAGGCACTGTGGATCCTCTACCCCTGGGTGATGGAAAACTGTATTACTGTCTCCTTTTAAAATTAGAAGTATTTTGAAGGTTGAGACTTCAGTTGTCCAAGCTTGAAATGAATGCTTTTACCTTGTCAGTTTGGGTGCCTGAGTTTAAGAACCTACATTTGACTCTCAGCATTCCACATTCCCATAGAGGCAGGTGGACTTGGCCCTGAAACCTTAGAGCTGAGGGCAGTATTCCAAATATGCTCACTTAAGCCAAAGGAGGTGAATTATGTTTCTCACCTTGGAGGTAGATCACTGTTAAACAAAAAGGAGCCAGCTTGGGTTGGGTGAGATGCTCCTGGTATAGTGTAATACCTCTCAGTGCTGACTCACTGATGACTCACCTCCCCTGTGTCACTGTGCAACTTACTTAACCCATTTGTGCCTCAGTTTTCTCACCTCTAAAATGGGGATAATATTAATACCTTCTTCATATGTTTGTTGTCAAATTAAAATGAGGCAATACATGTCAAGTGCTGAGCACTGTGCTGGAACATAATCAAGCAACTGTTAAAGGTCATGCTTATGACCACAATCACTTCATGCAGAGAATTATATTGAGATGATCATATGAAATGCCTGGCATAGCTCCAGCACTTGGTAGGTGCTCAGTAAGTGTTAATGCCCCCTGTCCTGAAGGCACTCCACAGGTGGCCTGGAGTCACAATGCATGTGGATTGAGAGCAGATGTAGCACAGGTAGCAGGGGACACCTGTTGACCACAGAGAAAGGGAGAGCCATTATAGTATCTCAAGACGCCAGGCCTTGGAGGTGACAGAACCATTACCAATCACGACTGCTCCAGGCCTGGCAATGAGCAATCACCCCTTATGGCAAACCCATTTCCTTAATGACATATCTAGAAAGTACCATTAGTGCCTGTAAAGGAGCAAAGGGGTCCTACTTCCTAAGGTCTGGGTGGGAGGGTGACAGTGATGTGGTCAGGGGTGGGTGGATGGTCTAGACTGGACCAAAGCAAGGGCTACTGTGTGGCCTGGGGACATCACTGAGCAGTGGCTTGGTGCCACCGATGCAAGGTCTCCTTTAACGCACAATAACCTGGAATTATGGGCATTAAATCCTATTTTTATCGGAGAGGAAACAGGTTTAGGGAGAACAGTGGCCTGCCCAAGCCAAACAGCTGGCAAAGGCAAAGCTGAGAATCAAACTCAGACAGACTCAAAGCTCCAGATCTGTTCCTTTACCAATTCAGAATGTCAGGCCCCCCTCTTGGTCTGACATCCCTTTGATGATAAGCACACTTTGTTTTTTCAGTAAGATATTTTTCTTCTAAATTTTGTTTTAAAGGGAAAAGCAATCTGTTTTTCAGGCAAGTAAAGTGTGTTTGTGCCTAGAGGAATACCTAGGAAACTTCAAAGAATTGAACATACACACTTTTAATTTAGTGAAAATACCATATTCCTGTAAAGATTTTGCCTAGTTTTGCTTTCAAAAGAGGAATAAACCAGGAAATTACAGGAAAAGCCTCTTTTCCTTGTGGGTCTGGAACAAATTGAAAGTAGGATGTTATTGCTACATTTATATATAGAAAAAATGTCTTCGGCAAAAGAACTTTTGAATTGTTTCAGATACTCATTTTAGTGTTTTGAAATTAAACTTGCAGTCAAACAGAGGTAAGAGGAGCCTACAGAATTTCTGCTAGATCCGGTTCCTCAACCTTGCACTATTAAAATTGAGGGCTAGATAATTCTTTGTTTCAGGGAGCTATCTGCTATATTGTAGGATGTTTAGCAGCATCTCTGGCCTCTACCATGTGCCAGTAACACCCTCCCCCGCCCAAGTCGTGACAATCAAAGACGGCTCCAGATATTGCCAGATGACCCTTGGGACATAATCACACACCGTTGAGAACGACTGCGCTAGATAAAAAAAAAAAAAAAAAAGTTATCATCAGTTAATATTTGTGCTAGTCCTCATGGTTTGTGGCATTGTATCAATAGCACATCTGCCTCCTGGCAGTCCCAAGGCCTGAGGAAACAGCAGAACAGAGACCTCACCACCATAGGATTCTATTAGGACTCCAGTCTCCTATTTTTAAAATAACAGCTTTATTGAGCTAGAATTCACATACCATAAAATTAACCCATTTAAAATACACAGTTCAGTGGTTTTTAATATATTCACAGAGTTGTGCAACCACTACCACTATTTAATGTTAGAATTTTTCATTGCCCCCAAAAGAAATTCCCTACCCACAAGCAGTCCCACCCCTTTTCCAATCCCTGGCAACCACTAACCTACTTTCTGTCTTTATGGATTTGTGGAATTCCATTCCTCAATGTGAGATATTTGGTGTGAAAACCTAATGGCCAATGTGAATAAGGTCCCTTCTTCTGACTAGATAGCTTCTCTTTCCCCTTAGATGCTTCAAATGTTGTTTTAAAGTCCAGCTCAAGATTCTTCTTCCAGGAAACCTTCGCTGATTTCCTCTCTGGTCTGACTGTCTCATCATCACCCTAGAGCCAGGATTCAAATCCAGGTTAAACGAGGTCATCCCATAGCGATGCCACCAGTGACAGCACCTATGACTGGGTCCTTCCAGGGGGCAGCCTGGAAGCCTTAGCTCTCATCCTGCTGGAAAGAAGGGCCCCTGCTTATGAAGGGCAAATTGCTTAATTGTTTTCTTATATTCAAGTGAGGGGGAGAAACACATTTGTCTAGAAGGATCTGATTTTCCTGGCAGAGATAGAAAGAATACGGAAAAAGAAGCAAAGTGCTCAAACTTAGAATCCTGGAAAGTAGTTAGGAGAAACAGGATTCAACTGTTTGCATTTCTTAAAAGAATTGTTCAGACGTAAGGACTGGTGAGCGTGTGAGTTGGGCTGGTGGCCAGGCCCCTGGGTCAGGATGCTGACATTGCTTCTCTGGGAAGGCTTACATCCTGCACAGGCCTGCCAGCCTGGGAGATCAACACACCTTGAACCTGATAAATATAGATGAACACACCTCAGATCTGAGCAGAAGCTCATCAAAGAAGAGAGCTAATTATGGGTCTAGTTATTTACATAATTTGGATGACAATCTTGAAAATAGTTATACATCAGTGATTCATGATTTTAATCAGGCTGCAAATAATGAAGAATAACAGGATCAAGCCGTGCTGATGTGCACAACTTTAGAAACATAGTTCAGCACCTCTACGTAGAGCTAAATGCCAGGGATTGCAAATTATCTTAGCTGTTATGGAGAAATGGAGTAATGGATAAAAAAAAAAAAAAAGTATGGATAGTAAAAATTGATCAAGACAGTTATTTGAATGTGGAATTAGATGAATCTGTAACTGCTTTAATCAAAGTATATAGCTGTAACATAGAGTACATCTTAATGAAAGCTTAGTGGGTAGGAACATGGCACAGATGAAAGAATTTTATTACCATAAAACCATAAAGTTCAATTTTATGCAAAAAATAAAAATGACAGGCAATCTAACAATTGGACAATCTAAGAAATAATATTCCACAGACATAATCTACTTTCCGGCTGGCTATAGACAGTTTGATTGCTTTAGTAACAGATAACTGACCCCATGAAGCAACTTTAGCTTCCTCTGGAGGCTTTATCCTGTCTGCAGACTTACACACATGCATGCCTTCTGCCTGCAGTGCCCTGCCTCCTCCTGCTGGCTACTTAACCTCTCTGATCCTCTGTCCCCCACAACCTTCAACAGGCAAGGTTACTGTCCTCCTGTAATGAGTCACTTTTGCTTCCCTTATCACCATCACAGCATTCAGAATTATAGTCCATTGGGTATTATGTGAATGTGCCATTTGTGTGGCAGTTAGGGGTGCTGGGTTCAAATTCTGAAACTGCCACTTGCTAAACCTCAGTTTCCACATTTTCAAAATGGGGATAATGCCTGTAGAGACAAAGAAGCTTATTACCACACAGTGAGATTGCATTTTCCAGCCTTTTCTATAGTGATGAAAGGTCTTGTGACTGACGACAGACAATGGAATATGAGCAGATGTTATGAGGACAACTTATAATACTGGCCCTTAATAAAACTTCCATGCTTCCCTGCCCCGTTCACCCCCCCCCCCCCTCACTTTGCCAGGTTAAGGCAGTTTAGAACTGTGACCTAATAAAATCAGTGTTTATAGGCAGCAGAGACTTAGCCCAGAAATCATTACTTCTAAGGGCGCATCTCTCTACCCCAATTAAGAATACCCATTTTGGACTTCAAGCGAGTATAAAATGAACATCTCTGTAGAAGCTACTGATAGCTGGGGCTGTTACAACAGCTAGCATTGCCTTAACTAATATACCAACTCCATAGAAGTGTGCACTGTTGTAAAGATTATGGTTGACAGACTTCCTGGAACATAATAAGCCCTTAACAAAGTCTGACAAATGAGTGGGCTATTAAGTTCTCCAGAAGAGAAAACAGAATCTATAATAATAAAAGCATAATATGCAAATTGACAGAATGACCAAACAGCAGAATGACCTTCTGGATGACCTTCCAGATGACCACACCATGACACCCACTGGTGCCAGGCCAGCCAAGGCAGGTGCAATGTGATTGGTTGGGGGCTGGCCATCACCCCATGATCTCCTTGCAGAGGGAAGCCCAGGCCATGGACCAGCAGGCTGCGGCGGGTGGGTGAGGCCTCCCTCGTGGTGCGGGGGGATGGAATGCGATCCATCCATGGAGCTCTGGCCAGGTGGGCGGGGCCTCTCTCTTTTGGGCAATCAATCACGGGGCTGCTGGACTGTGAGAGGGCATAGGCCAGGCTGAGGGACTCTCTCCCCAGTAGACAACTTTTGTGCAGTGGGCCTCTAGTTTGTATATAAAATGATTGCCCTTCTCTTTTTTGTGGCACCTCAGAGACTGTTGGCTGCTTCAGGATGAAGCTCAATATCTCTTTCCCAGGCACTGGCTGCCAGAAACTCATTGAAGTGGGTGATGAACGCAAATTTCATACCTTTATTGAGAAGCGTATGGCCACAGAAGTTGTTGCTGATGCTCTGGGTGAAGAATGGAAGGGTTATGTGGGTCGAATCAGTGGTGGGAACAATAAACAAGATTTCCCCATGAAGCAGGGTGCCTTGACCCATGGCCGAGTCCACCTGTTGCTGAGTCAGGGGCACTCCTGTTACAGACTAAGGAGAACTGGAGAGAGAAAGTGCAAATCTGTTCGGGGTTGCACTGTGGATGCCAATGTCAGTGTTCTCAACGTGGTCATTGTAAAAAAAAAAGGGGAGAAAGATATTCCTGGTCTCACTGATCCACTGTGCCTCGTCGCCTGGGGCCCGAAAGAGCTGGCAGAATCCGAAAACTGTTCAATCTCTCTAAAGAAGATGATGTCCACAAATATGTGGCGAGAAAGCCCCTAAGCAAAGGAGGTAAGAAACCTAGCACAAGAGCACCCAGCATCCTGTTCCTTCACGCGTCCTGTAACACAAACACAGGCGTATCGCTCTGAAGAAGCAACGTACTAAGAAAAGCAAGGAAGAGGCCACAGAATATGCTAAACTTTTGGCTGAAAGAATGGAGGAGGCCAAAGAAAAACCCCAGGAACAGATTGCGAAGAGATGAAGACTGTCCTCTCTGAGATCCTCTACCTCTGAGTCCAGTAAAAAACAGTAAAAAATGAGGTTTTGTAACTAACAAATAAAAGACAGCAAATATATATATGATTTTCTCTGGTCAAGCCAAGTTTAATTATTTTTCCTGTCAAGTTAGATATAAATATAATCAGACTCCTTAAAGTTTGTAAGGTTTATAGTCTCTTGTGGCTAAATTAGTTTAACTTATAATCAAAATGTCTCCCAGATTTCCAGAATATGGGTGCTGAATGGGACCTTAGCTCAAAAGTTATACACACAGCCTTCTCATTTTATAGATGAGAAAGCCAAGGCTTAATGAGGCGATTGCCCTTGGGTAATCAGGGGCAGAACAAGGACTGGTAACTTGTAATTATTTTCACAACTGAAAGAGAAGTTTTCTGATCCTAAAAGTTACAAATGGTTAAGGCTGAAAATTGGGAAAAAAGAAATATTTGACGGAGAAAGTAAGAATAGCTCTAATGTAGACATGGACTGTATTTCTAATCTTCTATCTATGTATATATTTCACAGAGTTTAACAGAGGTCCTGGTGCATACAATTTTAAATACTGGGCACTAAAGCTTGACCCTGGACCTCAGGGAACATTCTAGGCTCCCTGGGCCATTCGTGGGGATGAGATTAGTGTGGGGTAGGATTGCTGTGGCTGTTTTGACTAAAATGACATTCCATACAATAGAAGAGTTCCCACCTCTTTCTTGAGGAAGCCAGGGCGGGGAGGTGGTCGGGGGGTGAGTTGGAGCCTGCATGTTCTGGGCCAACTTCTCTGCTTCGAGTGTGTATGGTTGGGGTCCGGTGTGTGTGGGGTTGTTGAAAATGGAAAGAATGGCACCAGGTGTGTTAGACCATGGAGTCAGACCAGACTCTGCTTCAGCAACCTCAGTACTTGAGTTCTGGCTAAGAAAGAATTCATAGCCAAGACTCAAACTATAAGAGAAAGTTTATTTAGAAAGTCACAGAGTAGAAGAAGTGAAACAAGTTACAGAGGCAAAAGAAGGGCCCTTGTTTAGGAGAGAGGAAAGTATGGTAACTCCTGGGTCGGGGGAGTTCCCAAGGGAGGATCTCAATAGAATATTGATCAGCTTTCCAGATGTGTCTTTTCAAGGTCATGGTCTCCATTAACTGGTCAGAGCCAGGGCTGGGGGTCATTAGTTAGCTGGTCTGATGCTGCTGGTCTTGAGGCAGCCATGGTGTCACTTGTCTGGTTTTACTGCTTTTTTGGGTCTGGAGCTGAAACACAGCTCCAGAGGCCTAGATGTATTTGATGCAGATCAGAAGTTTATTGTCCTGGGGACTTAATGCTTTCCAGGGCTATTCTCTAGTCCCCTTGTTCCTTCTCCATCTCCAGGGGTCTAAATGGCTTGAGCAGCAGTATGCTAGGGAAGGAAAGGTTACATTGGGGACAAGGTTCTTGTTTTCCCAGTTCCTAGGCACCTGGGACTTTCTGCCCTGGTGACCTTCTATTCCTGGCCCAGTGTCCTTGCTCTGCTCATGTCTGTCTAACTGCCTACCACAGAGTGGGGGATAAGGCAGACTCTTTGGTCCCCATGGGCCTGGAAACAGGCCCAGCTGTGCTGTTTTCATAGCTGGGAAGTTGGAGCTGTGGAGTAAAGGCTGGGGGCATTTCTGCCTCCTTCCCAACAACTCTCAACAGTTCTTCCTCAAATACCCTGAATGGTGATATTTGGGGTATACTCACTTCTTTCTGCTCTAACATAACTTCTCACCTATGATAATTTGTTAATGATTTCAATACACTCCAAGGAAAGAGGGCTGTTCTTTCATAGGTCCCCTTTAACCCCCAAGACAGTGGATTCATCCAGATAAACTGTGAAGAGGAGTCCCCTAATGCCCTGTAAACTGTGGTCAGCAGCTTCTCCAGCAGATAAGACCTGCCCTCATTGGCATGGTGTCTCGAGCTAGAACATAACTGGGGGTGGGTAGAGGTCAGCATTGCTGCTCTGACCATAGAGAAAACCAGGAAACAACATTTAACAACAAGAGGAGGTTGTTTTACTGAGAGGAGATCAGAGGTCTTGGGGTTCATTCATGATTGTTATTGCTCCATAAGTGATAGAGGTTAGTATTTGAGGACAGTCTGATGGACAACTTGAGCCTGATTTCTTCATACCATGATGAGAGTCTTTCTTCCCCCACTTGTTTTTCACCTGAACACCCCTCTCCAACCAGTTCCATGTTCCTTGCCAGCCCTTTCTCACTTAGTTTCTACAGTGATGTTGACATACCTATAACCCACATAAAGATGAGCTGCTACAGGACCCTTCCTCAACGTGATCACGTTCAAAGTAAAAATCTATTTATTACCCCAGATACTTAAAAGTAACTTGAGTCTTCATTACAGTTTATTGAGAAAAAGCTGAAGACAGATTGTACAGATTGCAGTACAGAGAGCCCTGGCTGGTTTGGCTCAGTGGATAGAGCTCCCACCTGTGGACTGAAGCATCACAGGTTCAATTCTGGTCAAGGGCACATGCCTGGGTTGCAGGCTCAATCCCCAGCAGGGGGCATGCAGGAGGCAGCCAATCAATGGTTCACTTTCATCATTGATGTTTCTATCTCTCTTTCCCACTCCCTTCCTCTCTGAAATCAATAAAGACATATTTTTAAAAATGTACAGAGAATTTCTAAAAATTCTCTTCCTCTCTGTCCCCCATGCAGCAGCCTCTCCCATCTCTCTCCTCCCCTCTCCTAACCAGGGTGGTGGGCGGAGGGGGGGGGGCGGGAGGGGGGAGGGAAAGGAGCAAGTCCCTTGCTCCTTGCTCTTCACATAACATATTCTCTGCTCTTTCTGTAGCAACACTAACCTGGCATTGAGGTTCCTCCCCCACAGCCTCTGTGACGCAGGCAGAAAAAGTCCAGAACTCTTTCAGGCAGGATAGAGGGCACGGCTCTGGACATTTGTAGTTAATACTAGAGGCCTAGTGCATGAAAATCATGCGTGGGGAGGGGGGGTCACCTCAGCCCAGCCTGCATCCTCTCCAATCTGAAGCCCCTCAGGGGATGTCCGAATGCCGGCAGTTGGACATCCCTCTCACAATCCTGGACCTCTGTCTCCTGCCTGGTCACCCTTAACTGCCCCCCCTGCTGGCCTAATCGCCCCCAACTGCCCCCTCCCTTCTGGCTTGGTTGCCCCCAACTGCACCCCCACACTGGTCTGTTCACCCCTAACTGCCCCCCCCCCCACCAGCCTGGTATGCCCCCCGCCAGCCTGGTCACCCCCAACTGCCCCCCTCTGCCAGCCTGGTCGCCCCTCATGGCCCTCCCTGCCCCCCCGCCCCGGCTGGCCTGGTTGCCCCACGCAGCCTGCTATTCAGTCATTTGGTTGTTCCTTACTAACCCCGCTGCTGGCCTGGTTGTAGGCAGCCATCTTTTGAGGGTGTGAGGGTCAATTTGCATATTACCTCTTTATTATATAGTATTCCCGTCTCAGAGCTTAAATCTATCCTCTCAGTTTTAATTGAGCTTTCTGGTAACAGCTTCATTTCCACAATGGAGGCTTTGCAGGTAGAATGCTTACACATGTATCGGGCAATTTTATAGCTGATTCAGGCTCACAGAATTAATAAAAAAGGAGCTAACTGAGTTCAAGACACTGAAAACCAAAGCTCATGGCAAGCAACAGGAGTCAATGAGTTCTTTCCAAAACAACTCCCTTTTGCCTCAAGAGTCCTTTTTCTTATTGGCTGCTTCTTCCCTTTTCCTTCTGTTCAACCCCTGCCCCCACCATCCAGCTGTCAACAGCAGCGCCCTTAGACACTGCCCAGCACAGAATCGTGCTGCCTTCTGCTATGAAGGAAATAAGAAACGGAAGAGGAAAACCTGCAGGGCAGGGACAGTGAGTACACTGTCATAGATATGGAAAGGAAAAACCACCCTCAACTCCTGAAAGCTGGGAGTTAACACTTCGAGCCAAAGAGAAATGTGAAAATGAACCTGCAAGCACTGCCGACAAGGACAGCTGGATATCATCCTTCTAACTGTCAATACACTCCCACCATCCCCCTCAAACATTGGAGTGGGTTGGGGGTGGGGTGAGGTGGCTCACAATATAAAATCACACAGGAAGAGTTTATGTGGAAAATATAATTGTAGCTGACATGATTAATTTCTTGGTACAGGAGAGATCAAACGACCTAGAAAGCATCTATATGGAGAGGTAGGGATGAAGCTTGAGGCACATTGAGGTTAGACACACCCTGCTCTGGGTTACCCCTCAGGTTGCACACTGGTGGATTCCTGTCTGGTAGGCATCCGGCAGCTGTCTGACAACCACTTGCTATTGATTGACTGGTTACTTAATCATATTCAGGATGTTGCAGGGAGATCTGGAAAGCAATCTGGAAGTAACTGCCTGGCATCGGTAGCTAGTGCATCATGCCTCCCATTCAAAGCGTTTTCTCTGTTGTTGAGCTGAGTGGCATTTCCCCCCATTCCCTAGGTGGAGTTCACTTCGGGCTCCGCCATGTCCTCTGTCACCTCCACTCCTGCCGTGTCCATGACAAGGACAGACATAGGCTTCACTCTCAGCCCCCCATTCTTGGCATCCTCTCCTACATTCTGAAAGAAGGCACCTACCATGGATAATGACTTTTGTCAGAGGCTGCCCGCCCTGGGAAGCACCTGCTGCACCCAAACCTGAGATGCCTCACGCCTAAAACCCTTTCCTTAGAAACACTTCCTCCCCAAGGATGTCACTGTAGTAATCATCTCAGGGGGTGAGTTGGAGCCTGCATGTTGGACTGCCCTTTGCAGTCCAGGTGAATAAGGCATTTTGACTCCTTTTCATGTGAAACAACAGTCTTTGTCATAACGTTGACTTTGTAGCAGTGAGATTTCCAGTGAGGCTGTTCCTAATTCCATTGTCACTCAACCTTTTAGCAAAAATGTGTTGTGTGCCTATTGTGTGCTTATGTGCTAGGGGCTGAGACTAAGAAAAAAGAACAATACCAGTCCCTCCTCTTTAGCAACTCAGAGTCTAGAAATAAACAGAAATGATTGCAACACAAGCCCATTGTACCTGGTCTAGTGTCAGCTCCGTGGAACCCTTCCAGGGCCAGGGGTGAGAAAAGAGGGCAAGCACTCCAGGTGGATGGAAGCTCTGTCTACTTCCCCAAGTCAGCTGGTCTTTTTAGTTAATTTTGTCACTCTTAATTTCATTTTCCCATCTTGTATTTTTATTCTCTGTCTGCATTTCTTCCTTGCCTTAGCCCTGCCTGACACAGTGAATAAATTTGTGTTGGTTCAGTCTCAACCATATTTTCAGACTTTCATATCCTCCAATCCCTGGCCTCCTTCCCTCATGACCTTGATAGCTGACATTGCTCAGGTGCCCAACTGGTTTCCTGGCCCTGAGGCTTTCCCTCATCAGTCCTTCTGCTGTCCTGTCTATATGGTTATTTTTCTAAAATACAAATCAGATTGCATCACACCTCACTTAGAGATAATCATTGAATTTCTTAGCTTACAGTATGACTAGGTGCAGACAGATGGTGGAGAGGGGTATTCATGTGTTCCCTGACCCAGGTTCATAAGCACAGACACCAGGGATGCACAACCCCCTCCAGCCACTGGATCGGAATCTCGGTGAGGATGAGTGTCTGTAGATTTAAAAAGCTTCCCTAAGTGATTCTAATGAACAGTGAGTGTCACAACCCACTGTGCTGGGGAACCCAGCAGGCTCTGTACTTTGGAATGGACTATGTCCTCTGAAAAAGGGCACTCATATTAGCTCCACCTCCTGGGAGATGGTCTCTTGGTGGTTCTTTGGCTCATGGTCCCAAACAAAACAGTGACCAGTTGGCCCATGCGGCCATCACAGCCCTAATCTTGATTCTGCTGCTCTGTAAACTCTATCAACTGATCTAACTTGGCAACAGCCAGTCTGTTTCACACATAATATGTTTTAACACTAAACCAATTCCTCATTCTAGATATGTATATGCTGCTTTCTCTATGGACTTAATCCACAACGTTTTAGTTATCTCCTTAAAATAGCATAGTAGTATATTTTCTGAAGCATGATTTGATCCAAATGCAATCTTTGTTTGCTTCGGGCTTGATATGGAAGGCTTCTCCATAGTTAGGGTTTGTGATAATCCAATAGTTTTAGAAAATATGTAGATCTGCTTCTAATTCACTAGGAAAGATCTTATAGGTCATTAAAAAATTAGTTTGTTTCCTTTTAGGGTTCAGCAAATGTGATTATGTGTATTCGAAGTGGGGTGGTGGCTTTATTTGATTATTGGCATGTTAATTCGCTTCTTACTAGGAAACACATGTTTCTTTTGGTGGTAAGCACAACACAGCAGCTGCAGAGAACTACCCCATGGCGACAACAAAATTTCAATGTATAGGAAGCCTAATTTTTTTTCTTTTTTGTGGATGCTAGATAAGCCCAAGACTTTTTGGTTTTGTTACATGAGTCTCTGCCACTGCCCTCCGGCTGGTCCAGACAGCCTCATTATTCAAGTCAGGGATGGCCAGGCTCTGGGTGAACCTGCCTCAGGTAGATGTGTTTTTGCTCCTCACTTTGAAGTATTCCAGACTTCACTGTGTACTGCCTACCATGCGATGAAGTGCTCATTTGTCTGCACATCCTTATTTCTGCATGCCTTGCTTTTTGAATGCAGGCCTTTATTTTTGTCTCAGTTGCCCTACCTCTTCTTCTCTCCTTCCCCCCATTTTCTTCACCAATTTGCCCCACTTAATAATTATAAAGAAAAATGTTAGCAACAAAATCTTCTCCTCCTCTCTTGCTTTTTATCTATATAAATATCCTCGACTAAAAGACATTTAGTACAGAACATTCATTAATTTTTAATTTGTCTCTTCTTGTGGTTACTATGTTCTGGGGACCGAAGGACCTGAACAATGGTCTTCAAAACCTTATGCTAAGTGAAGTAAGCCACTCAGAGAAAGACAAATACCATATGATCTCATTCGTAGGTGGAATCTAAGGAACAGAATAAACGAACAAACAACAGAGAAACAGACTCATAGATACTGAGAACAGACTGACAGCTGCCAGAGGGGAGAGGACTTGGGGGCTAGGTGAAAAAGGTGAAGGGATTAAGCAAAAAAGCAAAACAAAAACAGATTCATGATGCAGTATGCAAATGATGTGTTATAGAGTTGTGCGCTTGAAACCCATATGGTTTTATTAACCAATGTCACCCCAATAAACTTAATAAAATGGAATTTGTTAAATTCAATTAAAAATACATAGAAAAAGAACCTTGGGTGAAGCCTTTGTTCTTGTGTGCAGGGATAGAGCTGAGAGCATGATAGAGTCTGATCAAATAAATATCTGTTATCTGAAACAGCCTGTTCAAGGTGAATATGCATTTCTATCACATTAAACCCAAGCTTGTGAGCCAGAGTTTTTGTGCCTGAATATTATTAGTAAACAGAAAAACAATTTTCAGAGATGGCAGACTGAAAGAGTTATTCCCCATTGGTGAGCTGCCCCTGAGGTAGCCCAGAGGACTCTGAGGACAGACAGCTGCAGAGACACGGGCAGCCTCACTACCATTTTAGAGGAAGGAGATCTACCAAGTGCCTTTCCATGAGGCTCACGCCTGCTGTTGATGTTCCCTAGTGGTCTGGAGACAGCCCATTTTGCCTTTGCAGTGGACGCTTTTCTTGGAGGACCTCATCCACTCCTCTGACCATCCTCTGTCTGTCCCTAGATCCCTTCCGCAGTTGTATTTCCAAACAGCTACTTCTTACACAAGCAGATCCCATTACACAATGGTCTCCGGGGAATCTCCAGGTATATCCAGAACAGAAATCACTCTTCAGATAGCTCCAGTCCTGCCAACAAACACGCTTTTCTCCTGAGTGTCCCTCTCAAGATTATGGCACTATTGCCTATCATATTTATAGGCTGAAAACGTTAGGGTTCTCCTCAGTTCCTTTACTCCACTGCTTTGCCCAATGATTTAGCTGTGAAGACTCCTGATTATAACCCCCATACATCTCTTTTTTTTTCCATTTTTTTAATTAAGGTATTACATGTGTACATATCTTCCCATTGCCCCCTCCCCCACCCCACTCCCATACATGCCCTCACCCTCCCAATGTCTTGGTCCATTGGTTATGCTTATATGCATGCATACAAGTCCTTCGGTTGATCTCTTATCTCCCCCACCTCTCCCTAACCTTCCCGCTGTAATTTGACATTCTGTTTGATGCTTTACTGCCTCTGTATCTATCTTTTTGTTCATCAGTTTATAATGTTCTTTATTATCCACAAATGAGTGAGATCACGTGGTATTTTTCTTTCATTGACTGGCTTATTTCACTTAGCATAATGTTCTCCCATTCCATCCAGGTTGCTGCAAACAGTAAGAATTCCTTCTTTTTATGGCAGATAGTATTCCATTCTGTAGTTGTACCATAGTTTTCTGATCCAGTCATCTGCTGATGGACATTTAGGCTGTTTCTAAATCTTAGCTATTGTAAATGGTGCTGCTACGAACATAGGGGTGCATATATCCTTTCTGATTGGTGTTTCTAGTTTCTTAGGATATATTCCTAGGAGTGGGATTACTGGGTCAAATGGGAGTTCCATTTTTCAGTTTGTTGAGGAAACTCCATACTGTTCTCCACAGTGGCTGTACCAGTCTGCATTCCCATCAGCAGTGCATGAGGGTTCCTTTTTCTCCACATCCTCGCCAGCACTTGTCGTTTGTTGATTTGTTGATGATAGCCATTCTGACAGGTGTGAGATGGTACCACATTGTCATTTTGATTTTCATCTCTCTGATAATTAATGACTTTGAGGATGTTTTCATGTGTCTCTTGGCTTCCTTCTGTCTTCTTTCGAAAAGATTCTATTTAGGTCTGTTGCCCATTTTTTTTATTGGATCATTTATTTTCCTTTTATTAAGTTGTATAAGTTCCCTGTAGATGTTGGAGATTAAACCTTTATCAGTGATAACATTTGCAAATATGCTCTCCAATACTGTGGGCTTTCTTATTGTTCAGTAGATGGTTTCTTTTGCTGTGCAAAAGCTTTTTATTTTGATGTAGTCCCATTTGTTTATTTTCTCTTTAGTTTCCATTGCCCTAGGAATGGTATCAGTGAAGAAATTGCTTCGGCATATGTCTGAGATTTCTCTGCCTGTGGATCCCTCTAGTATTTTTATGGTTTCTTGTCTTATGTTTAAGTCCTTTATCCATTTTGAGTTTATTTTTGTGTATGGTGTAAGTTGGTGATCTAATTTCATTTTTTTGCATGTATCTGTCTAATTTTCCCAACACCATTTATTGAAGAGACTGTCTTGACTCCATTGTATGTTCATGCCTCCTTTGTCAAATATTAATTGAGCAAAGTGGTTTGGGTCTATATCTGGGTTCTCTATTCTATTCCATTGGTCTATATGTCTGTTCTTGTGCCAGTACCAGGCAGTTTTGAGAACAGTGGCTTTGTAATACAGCTTGAAATCTGGTATTGAGATGCCTCCCACTTTTTTCTTCTTTCTCAGGATTGCTGTGGCTATTTGGGGTCTTTTTTTATTCCAGATGAATTTTTGGAGAATTCTTTCTAGGTCTGTGAAATATGCTGTTGGTATTTTAATGGGGAGTGCATTGAATCTATAGATTGCTTTGGGTAGTATGGACATTTTAATGATGTTGATTCTACCAATCCATGAACACGGTATACTTTTCCATCTATTTATGTCTTCCTCTATCTTTTTTTTTCAATGTCTTGTAGTTTTCTGAGTAGAGGTCTTTTACCTCCTTAGTTAAGTTTATTCCTTAATTTTTTTGGTGTGATGGTAAATGGGATTGTTTTCTTAGTCTCTCTTTCTGTAAGTTCACTATTGGTGTATAGAAATGCCATAGATTTCTTGGCATTAATTTTGTATCCTGTTACAATGCCGAATTCATTTATTCAGTCTAATAATTTTTTGATGGAGTCTTTAGGGTTTTTCTATGTACAGTATCATGTCATCTGCGAATAAAGACAGTTTTACTTCTTCTTTTCCAGTTTGGATGCCTTTTATTTCTTCTTGTCTAATCGCAATGGCTAGTACTTCCAGTACTATGTTGAACAGGAGTGGTGAAAGCGGGCATCCCTGTCTTGTTCCTGTTCTTAGGGGAAATGGTTTTAGTTTTTGCCCATTGAGTATGATGTTGGCTGTGGGTTTGTCATATATGGCTTTTATTATGTTGAGGTATGATCCTTCCATTCCCACTTTGCTGAGAGTTTTTATCAAAAATGGGTGTTGGGCTCTAACCAGTTTGGCTCAGTGGATAGAGCGTCGGCCTGCGGACTCAAGGGTCCCAGGTTTGATTCCGGTCATGGGCATGTACCTTGGTTGCGGGCACATCCCCAGTAGGGGGTGTGCAGGAGGCAGCTGATTGATGTTTCTGGCTCTCTCTCTTTCTCTCTCCCTTCCTCTCTGTAAAAAATCAATAAAATATTTTAAAAAATGGGTGTTGGCTTTTTCTGTATCAATTGATATGACTATGTGGTTTTTATCTCTCAATTTGTTTATGTGATGTATCATGTTTATTGATTTGTGGATATTGTACTATCCTTGCATTCCTGGGATAAATCCTACTTGGTCAGGGTGTATGATCTTTCTGATGTACTGCTGGATCCTATTTGCTAGAATTTTGTTGAGGATTTTGGCATCTATGTTCATGAGGGATATTGGCCTGTAATTCTCTTTCATTGTGTTGTCTTTATCTGGTTTTGGTATTAGAGTGAAGCTGGCTTCATAGAATGAGCTTGGAAGTGTTCCTTCCTCTTGAATTTTCTGAAATAGTCTGAGGAGGATAGGTTTTAGTTCTTCCTTGAATGTTTGGTAAAACTCCCCTGTGTAGCTGTCTGGCCCCGGGCTTTTATTTGCTGGAAGCTTTTTAATGAC
Source organism: Corynorhinus townsendii (assembly GCA_026230045.1). NCBI lineage: Eukaryota > Metazoa > Chordata > Mammalia > Chiroptera > Vespertilionidae > Corynorhinus > Corynorhinus townsendii. The sequence continues at coordinate 54,720,973 of JAPDVU010000004.1, forward strand.
TGCTTCAATTTCTTCCATACTTATTGGCCTATTGAGATTTTTGGATTTTTCCTGGTTGAGTTTTGGAAGGTTGTATTTTTCTAGGTATATGTCCATTTCCTCCAGGTTGTCCAGTTTGTTGGAATAGAGTTGTTCATAATATTTTTTAACAATCCTTTGTATTTCTGTGGGGTCTGTTGTTATTTCTCCTCTTTCATCTCTGATTTTGTTTATTTGGGTTCTCTCTCCTTGCTTCTTGGTGAACCTGGCTAGAGGTTCATCAATCTTGTTTATCCTTTCAAAGAACCAACTCTTGGTTTTGTTGATCTTTGTATTGTTTCTTTGGTCTCTATGTCGTTTATCTCCACTCTGATCTTTATTATTTCCTTCCTTCTGCTTATACTGGGCTTTTCTTGTTGCTCTCTTTCTAACTCTTTGAGTTGTAGGGTTAGATAATTTAATACCATTGTTTCTTGTTTTTTGCAGGCTTGTAGAGCTATGAACTTCCCTCTCAAGACTGCTTTCACTGTGTCCCGTAGATTTTGGATTGTTGTGTTTTCATTGTCATTTGTTGCCATGATATTTTTTATTTCTTCTTTGATCTCTCTGGTAACCCACTCATTGTTTAATAGCATGCTATTTAGTCTCCAAGTGTTTGATTTTTTTGGATTGTTTTTATTGTAGTTGATTTCCAGTTTTATGCCATTGAGATCTGAGAAGATGCTTGATATGATTTCTATCTTCTTGAATTTGAAGAGACTTTGCCTGTGTCCTAATATGTGGTCTATCCTTGAAAATGTGTGCTTGTGAAGAATGTGTATTCTGTATATTTGGGGTGGAATGTTCTAAAGATGTCAATTAAGTCCATCTGATCTAGTGTGTCACTGTTTCTTTGCTGATTTTTTGTTTGGTTGATTTATCCAGTGGTGTCAGTGAAGTATTAAAGTCCCCTACTGTGACTGTATTGCTATCAATCTCTCCCTTGATAACTTCTAGAAGTTTTTTTTTATGTACTTGGGTGCTCCTGCATTAGGTGCATATATGTTTACTAGAGTTATATCTTCTTGTTGAATTGCTCCCTTTAGTATTATGTAGTGGCCTTCCTTATCTCTTGTTACGGCCTTTATTTTGAGGTCTATTTTATCAGATATAAGTATTGCAACCCCAGCTTTTTTCTCATTTCCATATGCCTTTTGAAAAATGTTTTTCCATCCCTTCACTCTCAGGCTGTGTGAATAATTTGTTCTGAGGTGGGTCTCTTGCAGACAGCAAATATATGGGTCATGTTTTCTTATTCATTCAGCTACCCTATGTCTTTTGATTGGTGCATTTAATCCATTTACGTTTAATGTTATTATTGACAAGTAGATGTTTGTTGTCATATTTTTCCTTAATGTTTGTGTTTCTTCTTGCCTTTCTCTTTCTTCTTTTTACAGCAGTCCCTTCAGCATTTTTTGCATTGCTGGCTTGGTAGTGATAAACTCTCTTAGTCCTTTCTTGTCTGTGAAGCTCCTGATTCCACCTTCAATTTTGAATGATAGCCTTGCTGGGTATAGTATTCTTGGGTTCAGTCCCTTGCTTTGCATCACTTTGTAAATTTCATTCCATTCCCTTCTGGCCTGGTATGTTTTTGTTGAAAAATCCGTTGATATTCTAATAGGTAGGTAACTTTCTATCTCTCTCTGGCAGCCTTTAAGATTCTTACTTTGTCGTTGGTGTTTGCCAATTTAATTATGATGTGTCTTGGTGTCGGTCTTTTAGGGTTCATCTTGTTTGGGACTCTATGTGCTTCTTAGACTTTCATGGTTTTTTTCTTGTCAGTATCAGGGAAGTTTTCTGTCATTGTTTCTTCAAACAGGTTTTCTATTCCTTGCTTCTCTTCCTCTCTTTCTGGTACCCCTATTATGTGAGTATTGTTTCGTTTTGTGTTGTCCCAAAGCTCCCTTAGGCTCTCCTCTTGCTTTTTAAGTCTTCTTTCCAGTTACTGCTGTGTTTTTTCCTACTTTGTCTTCTAATTCACTGATGCAGTCCTCAGCCTCTTTTAGTCTACTGTTTAAGCCTTCCATTGTGTTCTTTATTGTAGCTATGTTGTTCTTCATCTCAGCTTGGTTCTTTTTCATGTTGGCAACATTCTCATTCAGCTCCTTATAATTCTTATTGAGTTGCATGTATTTGTCATCCAGCTGTTTAAACATCCTTATAACCATTACTCTGAATTCTTTCTCTGTTAAGCTAGCCTTAATTTCATTTAACTCCCTTTCTGGTGATTCTTCTTTTTCTTTCCTTTGGGGGTTACTTTTTTGTCTTCCCATGTCTTCCTGTAATGTTTTAATTATAGATCCAATTGCTTTGGTACCCAGGTTCTTTTGGGGATGGTGCTACTGGTGTAACCTCTCAGTTCTCCTGGGCTTGGTAATCTAGTGTAGCTCCCTACTTGAGCTATTTGGGTTCTCTTGATGTAGGCCTGTGTGAGCTTGAGAGGCACAACTGTGGTTCTCAGGTGAAAAGTCAGCAGCTGTGGAGGGGAGTGTCCCAATTTTTGCTGTCTTGCACCCTTAGTTGAAATCACGCGTGCCCAGCAGGGACTCACAGTGGCACCAAGGAACCGTCTGTTGGGGTGATGGGGTTCTGGGGGCCTGCTCTCTGGAAAGGCGTGACTGTGATGTCCAGAGTTCTGTAGTTGTGGGGTGGGCAGACTCAGCTTTTGCTGCTGTACCTTTGGTGGATAGGCGCTCACTCCCAGTGGCGGCTCACAGGGGGACCCACAGTACGTTTGCCTGCAAGGCACACTGAAGCTCTCTGAAGGGCCCTGGCAGTGTAGCAGCGTAATTGAGGCCTCTGTGAGCAGGTCTTCAGGATGAGTGAATTCAAAATTTCTACTGCTGTGGGAGGTTGGCTGGCCAGCCCCATCCCTGATTGGTGCATGTAGGGGAGTCAATTGGGGGTGGGGCTGGCCGTGGGGAGGGGCTGTGGGTGGTGGGCCAGCTGGCCCCATCCCCAAATAGGGTCTGGGGGCAGATCGGGGCCAGCGGCCTCTGGGAGGGGCCATGGGTGGTTGGCTGGCTGGCCCTGCCCCTGATCAGAATTGTGGGAGTGATTGGGAATGGAGCTGACAGGGGAGGGACTGCGGGCCCATCAGGGTGGTGGGGGCCCATTGGGGGCAGGGCCAGCCTGGGGTAAGGGCCACGGGAGTTGGCTGGCTGCCCCGCCCATGATCGGGGTGGGAGAGGATGCTCAGGGGCAGGGCCAGATGGGGGGAGGGGCTGCGGGAGCTTGGCCAGCTGGCCCCACCCCCTGATTGGACAGTTTTCTGGGCACAGTGGGCATCACAGCAACCGTTCGTTATGGCATTCTGGTCACTGGCTTCTTATATAAAGAGAGCATTCTAATTTCTGCCTCTGTCTTCATGTAGCATTGCCCCCTGTGTGTCTGTGTTCAGTTTTCCCTCTTCTTATATAAACCATTGGATCAGAGCCCACACTAGTCAAGCATAACCTCCTCCTAACTTGGTTACATTTTGAAAGAACCTATTTCCAAAAAGGTCACATTCACAGCTGTAGGAGTTGGTACTTGAACATATCTTTTTAGGAGACACAACTCAACCCGCACAATCTTTTATTTATTTTTTATTTTTTATTTTTTTTGTGGGTCTGTTTTTATTTTTATTTTTTTAAATAAATCTTTATTGTTCAGATTACAGGTGTTCCTCTTTTTGTTTTCCCCATAGCTCCCCTCCACCTGATTCCCCACCCCACCCCATGCCCTTACCCCCTGCCACTGTCTTCATCCATAGGAGTAAGATTTTTGTCCAATCTTTTCCCGCACCACTCACACCCACTTCCCCCTGAGAATTGTCAGTCCACTTCCTTTCAATGTCCCTGATTCTATGATATTCACCAGTCCATTCTGTTCTTCAGATTTTTTATTTACTTGATTTTTAGATTCACTTGTTGGTAGGTATGTATTTGATGTCATTTTGTTGTTCATAATTTTTATCTTTACCTTTGTCTTCTTCCTCTTCTTAAAGAATACCCTTCAGCATTTCATGTAATCCTGGTTTGGTGGCAATGAACTCCTTTAGCTTTTTCTTGTCTGTGAAGCTCTTTATCTGACCTTCAATTCTGAATGATAGCTTTGCTTGGTAGAGTAATCTTGGTTGTAGGTTCTTGCTGTTCATCACTTTGAATATTTCTTGCCACTCCCTTCTGGCCTGCATAGTTTCTGCTGAGAAACCAGCTGACAGTCGTATGGGTACTCCCTTGTAGGTAACTAACCGTTTTTCTCTTGCTGCTTTCAAGATTCTCTCTTTGTCTTTTGCCCTTGGCATTTTAATTATGATGTGTCTTGCTGTGGTCCTCTTTGGATTCCTTTTGTTTGGGGTTCTGTGCGCTTCCTGGACTTGTAAGTCTATTTCTTTCACCAGGTAGGGAAAGTTTTCTATCATTATTTCTTCTAATAGGTTTTCAGTATTTTGCTCTCTCTCTTCTTCTGGCACCCCAAAATTCGGATGTTGGTATGCTTGAAGTTGTCCCAGAGGCTCCTTACACTATCTTCACATTTTTGGATTCTTTTTTCTTTTTGTTTTTCTGGTTGGGTGTTTTTTGTTTCCTCATATTTCAGATCTTTGGTTTGATTCTTGAGGTACGTTGATCTACAGTTGAGTTTCTGTATATTCTTTATTTTAGACAGTGTATGCTTCATTTCTGACTGATCCTTTTCCATTTTTTTGGCATTCTCATTAAGGTCCTTGAAGGTTTCACTAAGCTCCTCAGAAGTGTCATCAAGTTTCTCGGCGGTTTTTAGAAGATTCTTGAGTAACCTTATAAATGTGGTTCTGAACTCTATGTCGTCCAGTAGTTTGCTTTCCTCTGTTTCTTTCATTAGTGACATGTTTCTTTGTTTCTGCATTTTGGCTGCTTCCCTGTGTTGATGGAGTGGTTTTGTGTGGTAGGTGACCTATAGGGGGCAGTAGCTCAGCCTCCCCAATCACCTGATGTGGACGCTCTTGGTACACCCCTTTGTGGGCTGAGTGCAAAGTGCTGGTGTAGTTAAGCCTTAATTGCTGTTGGTACGCTGGGAGGAATTGACCTCCAGGCCAATCGGCTGTGAGGACTCGCTGTGTCTATAAGAACTGCTGTGCTGGAGACACGCTTATGGTGCAGGACTTGTTTCAGTGGGGCTTTGGTGCTCACTGAGTCTGCCTCTTGAATGTGTCACTTATGGATGTGAGGAGTTGAAATCTGGTTTCTCACACTGACCACTAGGTACACTGGCTTCTGGATCTCCAATGGGGTGCAGGTCAGCTATTGTCTGAGTCCACCCAGCAGGAGCTACAGCGAGAGCTACAGTTTTCTCCTCTTTGCTTGGGGTTTGGAGGTTTTGGAGCTGTCTGACCCAGGCTGCAAGTTTGCTAGGTTAAGCTGCGATAGGGCAGGCCTTTCTTATGCTAACGCTGCTGCTTGGAGCTTGGGTGGGTTTGTAGGTTGTGTGGGGTGGGGTCTCAGGGCATCACTAGGCTAGGGCGTGGCAAACAGTGATGGCTGCTAGTTAGCTGGCTCTGTGTCTCAGACTGCGTCCTGTGCCCCAGCGCAGTAAACAATTATTCTTGCGCGCAGCTCTGCAAGCAGGCCCCCCTCACTTTCCGACCCAGTGTTAGACAATCCAGCTTCTCCCCGTAGGAGTTTGGGTCCCCAGTGTCTCCCCAGAAACTGTATTTCAGAGTAATCGGGGGCTTGTCTCCCTTTGGGTTGAAAAAAGCAACGCCCGCCGCCAGCCCAGATCACGCGCCTCCGTACTTCAGCTTTTCAGGGCTTGTGCACATCTCAATGCTCTTTTCTCTTTCCTTCTAGTTGTAGAACTTCCACTCAGCCAGCTTTCCCGTGGTTCTGGGTGATAGACGTTTTGTCTTTTAGTTGTAGTTTTGAAATTGTTGTGCGAGGCAGCAGTTTAGGTGTTTACCTACGCCGCCATCTTGGATTCTCTCTGTGGGTCTCACAATCTTTTATTTTTGCAGCCAAGAAAGTAAGGGTTTATTAATTGAGGAAATTATGCCAAGTGTGGAATCACAGATGAGCTAGTGCTCTATACCTGACTCCCTGATGGCTTCCAAAGGACGGGCTATATAGGGGAGCTGTTATTAATCATAGTGGCTAAAAGACTTGGGGTTGTGGGCTCTACTGATTGGTTGGGGCCAGGGTAGGGAATAGTTGATCATTGTATCAGATCCTGAAGTTAGCCATGGCATTGCACAACAACATCCTTGGCCTCAACCACGTGAGCCTTTTAACAAGGTGTGTTAATTCAATTCAACAGGTATTTACGGAGTGCTCGCTGTGTCACGATCTGTATCATTAACCTTTTCATGGAACCAGGGCACAGGGATTTTATTCATCCAACCAATATTTGAGAGTCTAGTATAGATAGAGTCCCCATGAATCATACTGGTCAGATAGTCCTGGTTTTAGTACCCCATTGAGGTAGAATCCCTTCTCACACTCAAAGTTTCCTAGTCTCAATGCAACAGTTTATGGTCACCCAACAATCAGAAAACTGTTGTGTTAGATGCTGGAGGTACAAAAGCGAAAAGGAGCCCCTGCCCTTAAGAATCACAGTCTGCTGCGGGAGGGAAGTGATGAAGCATTCATACATGCAGATGATAAGGTAGAGTGGGATATCTCTATTACTCTTTGGTGGTCTCTCTCTCTGTTCTCCTGGAACACCTGGCCAAAGGCAGGGAGTCCAATCTAGTCTAGTCTCATTATGGCCCCTGACACAGACTGTGCTTAGGGCTGAAAAACCAACAGCCGCAGTGCCAAGAGCTTAGGACCCACATGCAGGTATTGATGAAGATGGGATGCAGGCAGGACGGAGAGAGAGCTGCTGTGGAGGGGCAGGCCTTCCCCTTCTGCTCAGCAGGCTGGGTACAACAAAATAAAACCTTGGGGGAAAGTCTTCAAAAGCTATTGAAACCAACTATGCACCCTGAATAGCTATACACTCTTAAAAACGTTTGTGGGAATTTTTGGTGATGTGGTAAGTTGACAAATTAGCTTTTGGCAAACTTATTTTTTGGAGAATTGTCTTTTGGAGAAATGGGTGGGTTCTGAGTATTAGATAGCAACAAAGAAAATATATAAAATTTTAGGCAAAGGGGTTAAAAAGTCAGACCCTGGAATGAGTTGAATTCTGGCACTTTCATCTAGTAATTGCATGACCCTGGCAATCAGCTAACTTCTCTGAGACTGTTTCCTATCGTAGGAAGAGAGTACTGTATGAGTTAGGGGGTTGCATCTGGCAATAAATATAAAGGCTTTTTCCATAAAGCCTGGCCCAGAGTATATAGCAGTTGTTATTTTACTGGATCAGTGTTTCCAACCCCAAATTATAGGCCCACGGTGGCAATTTAAACTCAGAGGCAGGTTAGGGGTGTTGGCGCTGGGTGAGGAGCAGAGAGCAGGGAAGGGAAGCTACTCAGACCTCAGTTTGCACAAAAATACTCAGACCTCAGGGAGGGAGGGTTATGCTTTGTCCTGCAGAATCATATTAAAAAGAAAGTTTTCGCCTGATTAGGTGCAAAATATTTGCTTTCTAAACATGGCCTTTCATAGCAAGTGGAGAGCCTGCACCAAGATACTGACAACAAGCGAACAGAGGACACAGGAGTATGCCCTGATCTTTCAGCATCCTCTACCCCTGCATTGCTCCAGCTGCCCGTTATCCCCCTTGGTTGGGGACTTTTCCAGGTCAACCTCATGCAACATCAGAGGAGGGACTGGGCCTGGGCATCCTGAGTCCTCTCCAAAGAATCTCTCCAAGGCAAGGCAATGCTGCCTTTTATTTTGTAGCACTTGGGCTTGATCCCCACACTCAAGGTGGGTTACTTAAGAGGAGAAAAGCATTTCCACCAAAAAGTCTCTTTTCTTCCTCAGGCGTCTTAACCTGCCCACTGAGACCAATCCTCTTGTAAGAGGGAGGCTTTTAAAGTCTGTCAAAGGACACTGCCAAGAGGGCAGATTCATTATCTTCAAGCCCTTCCAGGGTCATCCTAACACTGCACTCTCCCTGAGCTTTTTTGGATGGTGATTCAGAAGGTAGATTATTCTTCTCAGGGGTCTGAGTTGACTGCATAATCTAGTAGCATAAGAGATTGGGCTATGTGGCGTAAGAGAGAACCCAAGGGATGAGGACCGACCTCAGGTGGAGCCCGGGGAAAGAGTGATGTACTAGGTGTACTGGTTAATAATGTGGATTTTTTTCAATAGAGGCAGTTACACATATGTTGATATATATGCAATTTGATATATATCCTATTTTGTTGTATTGACAACAAGCTTCAAAACTTCATATGTCAAATTTTCTGAAGGTGTTAACATCATAGAAATTTTTATGCTTAAAAATGTCAAATTTTGTGCCAAAAAAAAGAGCATTTGCAGGAAGTTTTAATTTATTACTTTATTTTGAAGAAAAGTGCTGCTGAAAGTTATTGTACACTTCGGGAAGCTTATGGTGAACATGCTCCATCTCAATATACTTGTGAATGCTGGTTTAAACGCTTTAAAAAGTGATGATTTCAATGTGAAAGACAAAGAATGTCCAGGTCAATCAAAAAAGTTTGAAGACCAACAATTACAAGTGTTATTGGATGAAGATGCATGTCAAACTCACAGACAACTTGCAGAAAGATTAAATGTTGCTCAGCAAACAATTTCCGATCATTTACAAGCAATGGGAAAGGTTTTAAAGGAAGGAAAATGGATGCCACATCAACTGAACAAAAGACAAATGGAAAACTGAAAAGTCATCAGTAAAATGTTGCTTCAATGGCACGAAAGAAAGTCTTTTTTGCATTGAATTGTGACTGGCGATGAAAAGTGGATTTATTTTGAGAATCCCACATGCACAAAGTCATAGGTTGAGCCAGGTCAACCATCAACATCGACTGCAAGGCCAAATCGCTTCGGAAAGAAGACAATGCTCTGCATTTGGTGGGATCAGGAAGGTGTGGTGTATTATGATCTTCTAAAACCAGGTGAAACCATTAATACTGACTGCTACCAACAACAAATAATCAATTTGAACCACGCTTTGATTGTAAAACCACCAGAATGGGCCAGAAGACATGGCAAAGTGATTTTGCTTCATGATGACGCACCATCACGCACTTCAAAACCAGTTAAAGACATGTTAAAAGATCTTGCCTGGGAAGTATTAATCCACTTGCTGTATTCACCAGACCTTGCTCCTTCAGATTACCACTTGTTCTGATTGATGACACATGCAGCAGCACTTCAAAATGTACGAAGAAGTGGAAAATTGGGTCTCTGAATGGTCTGCCTCAAAACAGGAAAAGTTCTATTGGGACAGTATCCACAAATTACCTGAAAGATGGGGACATGTGTAGCTAGCAATGGACATTACTTTGAATAAAGCACTTTTGATGTTTCTCTTGAAATTATTGTTTCTTTGATTATAAAATCTGCACTTTTAACTGGTTAACGGTTAATCCACATTATTAACCGGTTAATAACGCAGATTGTTAACTGGTTAATAATGTGGATTAATATTAACTGATTAATAATGCGAATTAACCATTAACCAGTTAATAATGTGGATCAATTCTTAACCAGTTAAAACTGAGGATTTTATAATCAAAGAAAACACTGATGTCTCCTCTGATTTGGTCCCAGTAGACATTTCCAACATTATTTCCCCATTGTCCACACTCTAGTCAAGCTAAAGATCCTTGGTCTATTTGTCTATTCACTGATTAGGAAAAGCCTCCTCATGTTGGATTATCCAATATTCCCCGAAGAGGCCCCCTGCTTCTACTATTGCCCTGCGTGTCTATTTTCACCTCAGCACCACAGCAATCCTGTTTAAGTCAGGACTTAAAACTTAAGTCAGACTATATCAGTGCTCTGCTCAAAACTGTGCAATGTAGCATTGCCAGATTCAGCCACTAAAAATACAGGATGTCCAATTAAATTAGAATTTCAGTTAAATGATAAATACTTTTTAAGTCTAAGTATGTTCCATGCAATAGTTGGGATATACTTGTATTAAAAAAATCATCGTCCATCTGAAGTTCAAATTTGCTGGTGTCTTGTATTTTATCTTGTGACCTTACACCAATGATTTCCATCTCAAGCAAAGTTAAAGGCAAAATGCTTTCAACCCTGTATGACATAGTGCCTGTACCCCTCTGATGTCATCATCCATCACTCTGCCTGCTTCCATTTCCTCATCCAGTGTCTCTTATCTTATGCTTCTAGAATACGATAAGCACATTCCTGCCTCAGGGCCTCTGCACCTTTCCTCTGCCTGCAATTCTCTTCCCACACAGGGAGGCACAGGTCCTCTCCCTTACTTCCTGCAGCTCCCTGTTCAAATGTCTTCTTTTCAATGAGGCTTTTCCTGATGATTCTGTCTAAATTGTCACTGCTACATGCTGCCACCCCCTGTCCTTCTTTCCTGCATTACTCTTTCTCCAGAGCACGTAGTATATTATCTGACAGAATTTCTACTTGTTTATTTGCTCATTGCCCATCTTTCTCCTCACTCATAATGGGAGGTAATTTCCATAAGAGCGGGCATTTCAGTATATTTTATTCAGTGCTGCCATCTCAGTGCTTAGAAAAGACCTGTCAGAGTAGGTAATCAATAAAAAGCTGATGAATGGGCAAATAAGTCAATAGACAGATAACTACATAATATAACTTTAGTGAGTGATAAATGCTACAGAGACAAATTAAGCAGGGCAAAAGAGTAGAGTGATGGATGTGGCTATCCTAAGTGGGGTGGGCTGCTCTGAGGAGCTGATATTTTAGTAGAGAACTGAATGAAGTTTTTTTTAAATTTATATAATACAGTGTTATCAACTATGAGTGACTCGGTGCACGGATTTGTGCACATTGAAAGGAAATTAATTAGAAGGTGGGTGGTGGGGCGGGACTGGGAAAGATGGGCTGGACACACCCTGGAGCCAACCTCCTGTGGTCCCTCCCTGGCGTCTGCAGAGTGAGTGGGGTCCGCCTGGCAGGTGGGGTCCCTCCATCTGGTCTGCAGGGATAGGGCCGAAAATGGCTCTCCAACATCCTCTGAGGGGTCCCAGAGTGTGAGAGGGCACTCTGCAAAGTTGCTGTTGTATAGCGTGTGGGATGCAAATACAAGTGTGCAGTCAACCAGATTCAGGGTCCAGCAACAACATAACCCATGGCTAAAGGTAGAATAGCACGACCCCATAAGGAATTGGGCTCCCTCCTCTCTAGTTTTGGGGTGTATTACCTGAGAACTGCTGCTGCCTAGTCACTGCAGCTTAGCAGCTCCTACATTGAGTGTCTGCTCCCTGATGGTCAGTGCAGGTCATAGTGACTGGTTGGACAGTTGGACACTTAGCATATTATCCTTTTATATATATATAGATAGTCTCACTGTTTTACATTAGATCCTCACTGAATGAAGTTTTGAAAAAAGCCACCTTCCACCTCCAACTTTCCTTTTGTCCTTTGTTTTACCTGAAATCACCTTCTTCCTCACTTCCTTGGATAGAAGTCCCACCTCAAATGCACAGAAAGCTTGGCCATCAGACCTTCTCCTATGCAGACATAAATAACAGCAGACTTTCCCCCCCTCCATTCCGGCCCATTGTTGTGGAGTGAATGTGAGTGAATGACCACTGGAGTCCAGACCAAATTAAAATTTTGGGAGCCTTTATTAGCTGGCCAGCCAGCCGGCCAGCCAGCAACTGCTCTACCTTTCTCCACGCAGGGAGTCCAGAGAGCAGCCCCCACCTTTTGTGCAGGACCACTTTTAAGCACATTTACCACATCCTGTTTTTGCAGAGCAAGCAACCCAAGACAAAACAGTTTTTCCCAAGCAACGTCAGGATCATTCCATTGACGACCATGTTATTCACAGGGTCATCCTGTTCTTCAGAAAGCTGACAGTGTTCTATGAAAGAAGGCCTACATGCTAGGAAGGGGCCATGAAACTGTATCTCAAGGCCTGGCCTGGTGTCAGCACTGACAACTCTATCTGGGGCATAGTCCACGGCCTCTCTGGAATGGGAGTAGTAAGCATGCTCAAAAATTCCCACTCTCTATAACACCCATGTAACTGTCAAAGCGAACAATGACTGACTAGGTGGGAGTGGTGATGGGGTTTATTTTTCATGCCTTGAACTTTGTTGTAGGTGCTGGCTGAGTCCCACTGACAGTTATGGACAACTGCTTGTTATTTAGCATACCTTCCAGTGCTGCACCCTTTCCTCCTGACACATGGGACTTGGTGTGGGACTTCTCTGAGATAGCTCCATGTCATCACTCCACACTGGGGGCCACAGACCGGAGCTTTGCATAGGGAGTGAATGAAAAAGTCATGTTCTGTGAGGTCACACCCTGGGAATCTAAGGATTTATTATCTCATACATACAAAACAAAGGAACTGTACTCTCAGTAAGGACCATCTGGAAGACAGTGTTTTGAAACTTAAAGAAAAAAACACACTAATGCTTTAATCTTCTTAGGGTCTTTAAACATTAGGTCTTTTTTCAAATTCAGCTGGGGAATAATGTTTTTTTGTACACCTGTGTTGCTTTCTGAGAGGATATGTCTCTGGAATTGTACACAGAAGCCTTGGTGCCTTGCCTGAGTCTTGCTTTAGGGATTTCAGATAAATCTCCAAAACCTCCCCAAAACTGCAGGATTAGCAACTTGGTTAGGAGGGGTTTCTATCTCTCAGTACACTCACTTTTGCCTTCTCTCCTCAGGATTTTCCAGATACATTTTGTATATTTAAATGATAAAACAGTTGTGTGAGAAACTTTCTTATAGCTTCCAAATATTACAGAAAAGAAACAGCTTTACTCTGAATGAGAAAACCCAATAACACAAATTTTATTTCATTTCATTTTCTCTTTGACTGTTCTGGGAATTTATATTAGCCATTTAATTTTACTGTTGTGATTTTATAAGGATATTATCTCGGTGTACAATAATGTGGTTTTTCTAAAGAGTTGTACATTGTATTAAAGCGTTTCAGTCTAAACTTCTAAAAGCTAAATATTATCATCATTTTGTTTTCCATGTGAATTTTGAAAGCCATGCTCTTTTCAGATTGGTATCTAAGGACCTGTAGGTAAATTAAAAAATGCTGGAATTTTCTTCCATTTCATGATATAGCTCTCTGGAAGTTACTTTTCTAATCATTTATAACATAGCATTTATCAAGTAATGATTATTTATGTTTTTGTTTGGTGTACTATTCAAATTCAGTTAAAGACTTATGCAGCCCTGGCCAGGTGGCTCAGTTGGTTAGAACATCAAAAAGTGGTGGGTTCAATTCCTGGTCAGGGCACATGACCAGATTTCCAGTTCAATTCCCAATCAGGGCGGGTGCAGGACACAACAGATTGATGTTTCACATCGATGTTTCTCTCTCTCTCTTTCTCTTTCTAAAATCAATTAAAAAAAAAAAAAAGACTATGTGACCAGTGACCAAACATTAGCCAATGCTCACAATAGGGATGGAATAAATTTACTTGACTACTTTTCACATTTACATTCTCAAAGTGAAGAATGTTTTCCTCTTGATCAGAGGTATAAATACATCATAATAATAGTTGATGAGACTAAGTTCATAACCTATAAAGAGACACCTGTGAAAAAGCAAATGACTTGCATTTTTAAAGGCCAGTACTGGAAGCACATAGTAATAATAGCTACCATTTATTAAATGTTCACTTCAACAGAGGCACAGCATTAAATGCTTTACATGGATTACCTCATTTACTCCCCATAGCAGTTCTCTAAGTGGTATTCCATGATCACCCCCATGACTTAGAAAGCAAGTGTCATGTAGAGGCAAGGGGCAGAACTAAAGTTTGAATTCCAGAGCTCTGGAGCTTAACCTCAGTGCTGGAATGTCCACCAGCTTTGGAAATAGTAGTGTAAATAGGATACAATTTCTAATTAAAAACAAAACTACCCCCCAACCCCCGCAGAGAGGTGTAATCATATTCTTGCCTCTGGGTAAAATAATGCACTTTCCAAACTTCAATGCTCAGCTACTCTGGTGACTAGTCAACACTTTGCCATCCTATTACAACATAACTGACACTTGCAATTCAAATTCTGCTTAATGATAATATTTAAAAACTCTATGAAAGTGGCAGAGAGACATAGCCCAAGAAAAATTAATGATGTCCAAGTTCATAATTCAACAACACTCAACACAGAGAAAATATACACAAGAGAAAAAAATGTGTACGTAATCAGAGTATGAGAAGAAATAGAAGGGTCAGTGTGGTTGCATGGTCAGGGCTCTGTAAGGCATCTTGGTAACTCCTACATTGTCTACAATGTCTTGCATATGGTAGATGCTCAACAAATACTTGTTGATTAAGTGCATGGGAAAAACCCTACTAATCTCATAGCAGGGCCCACATTCCACTCAACAGATATGACCTTGTCACAATATTAACAACTTTAAAGGGCACTTGTAAGTTGTTAAAAAGAAAACATAAATAACTTCTAAGCATGTTAAAATAAGAATGATTTCATTGACCCTCAGCTTCAGAGAAAAAGACAGCTTGCGGGGGGGGGGGGGGGGAATAGCCTCTGCAAATGAAGAGAAAGACTTATCATCACATTATAATACATCCTCAAGTCAAGACTGCTCTCTCAAAGTAGGGGTGGATGATTTCAAAGGCTAGAGAAACCTGCATGGATTGTTCGCAAAGCTTCACAGTTGGCAAGATCATTACAAGGGATTTTATGGATTTGAAAGTTGATGAAAGACACTAATAAGAGATAAGTAGACTAGAACATCCCCAAAGGGCAAGATGTTCTATGTTATAAAATAAAATCAATAGGTAAATTAGACTTGTCATTGTCAAATGCCCTTCTGTAAAATACAAAATAAAATAATTGCAATATTTGTCCAAAATGCAGAAAAAATGTTGAAGAACACAACTTCCTTAATTTAACACTCATCTCCCCTTCTTCATCAATTTTTTTCTTAAAATTTCCTTTCCTACTATATGAGAAAATAGATGAGAATTAAATATTAGAAACTGTCAGGAAGATACAATCATTATTTGAACAATTTAATTTTTATGGACAGATGTTTATTCTTTTTTTGTGTGATTTTTATATTGTCTCCATTTTTTGTTAAAAAAGTATTCTTGGATGGTGTGGAAAATCTGTTTTGTTTACCATTGCATTAACATACACAGCTTTTATTATAAGCCAAACCACCTCAAAGCTTAGAGACTTAAAACTGTGGGTCAATTCTTCTGATTTGCATTGCCTCGGCTGATCTCTGCTGAGCTGGTTCGTGCATCTGTGATTAAGAGGATCTGCAATGTATCATTGCAAGGACATGGGTAGAGGGAGTAAAGAATTTTTGGCCATCTTTTCCATCAATGCCAGTCGGCAATGTGAAGAAGCCTGACCTAGCCTGGTGGAGAATGACAGGCAAGTGAAGATCCTAGGCAACTCACTGTGCAGCTTGCAAACTGCCCACCATGTGAATGATATCATCCGGCTGCCCGGTCAATTCACAGAATCATGGAGGGTAATATAAATGGATGCTGTTTTAGACCATTTCATTTTGGGGTGTTTTGCTGTACAACTATGGCAGGATGCATTGTGACTTTGCTGCTATCTTAGTTTGGGTTTTCTGGGAAACAGACTCTGAGATGAAGATTTGAATGGAGAATTCTATTGGGACTCTCTCTGAGGGCACAAGTGAAATGGGATTGGGTAGAGGAAGAATTTTAACTATTTATTTTTTTAATTTAATAAATCTTTATTGTTCAGATTATTATAATTGTTCTTCTTTTTTCTGTCATAGCTCCCCTCCACCCAGTTCCCATCCCACCCTCTGCCCTTACTCCCTACCCCCACTGTCCTCATCTATAGGTGTATGATTTTTGTCCAGTCTCTTCCCTCACCTCCACACCCGTTTCCCACCAAGAATTGTCAGTCCACTCCCTTTCTATGCCCCTGATTCTATTATATTCACCAGTTTATTCTGTTCATCAGATTTTTTTACTCACTTGATTTTTAGATTCACTTGTTGATAGATATGTATTTGTTGTTCATAACTTTTATCTTTACCTTTTTCTTCTTCTTCCTCTTCTTAAAGAATACCTTTCAGCATTTCATAGAATACTGGTTTGGTGTTGATGAACTCCTTTAGCTTTTTCTTATCTGTGAAGCTCTTTATCTGCCCTTCAATTCTGAATGATAGCTTTGCTGGGTAGAGTAATCTTGGTTGTAGGTTCTTGCTGTTCATCACTTTGAATATTTCTTGCCACTCCCATCTGGCCTGCATAGTTTCTGTTGAGAAATCAGCTGACAATTGTATGGGTGCTTCCTTGTAGGTAATTAACTGTTTTTCTCTTGCTGCTTTTAATATTCTCTTTTTGTCTTTTGCTCTTGGCATTTTAATTATGATGTGTCTTGGTGTGGTCCTCTTTGGATTCCTTTTGTTTGGGGTTCTGTGTACTTCCTGGACTTGTAAGTCTATTTCTTTCAGCAGGTGGGGGAAGTTTTCTGTCCTTATTTTTTCAAATAGGTTTTCAGTGTCTTGCTCTCTTTCTTTTTCTGGCACCCCCATAATTCTGATGTTGGTACACTTGAAGTTGTCCCAGAGACTCCTTACACTATCTTCATATTTTTGGATTCTTTTTTCTTTTTGCTTTTTTAGTTGGGTGTTTTTTGCTTCTTTGTATTTCAAATCTTTGACTTGATTCTTGCAGTCCTCTAGTCTGCTGTTGGATCTCTGTAAAATATTTTTTATTTCAGTCAGTGTATGTTGAATTTCTAGTTGGTCCTTTTTCATATCCTCGAGGGTCTCACTAAATTTATCTGCCTTTTCTAGGAAATTCTTGAAAAACCTTATAACTGTGGTTTTGAACTCTATATCCAGTCATTTGCTTTCCTCCATTTCTTTCATTTGTGATCTGTTTCTTTGTCTCCGCATTTTGGCTGCTTCCCTGAGTTGATAGAGTGGCTTTGTGTGCTAGGTGTCCTATAGGGCCCAGTGGCTCAGCCTCCCCAGTTACCTGAGGTGGACACTCTTGGTGCACCCCTTTGTGGGCTGTGTGCACAGTCTTGTTGTAGTTAAGTCTTGATTGTTGTTGGTATCACTGGGAGGAATTGACCTCCAGGCCAATTGGCTGTGAGGATCAGTTGTGTCTACGCTGGGAGAACTTCTGTGCTGGAAACAGCCTTATGAGACAAGACTTGCAAAATTGCAAAAGCCTCTGTGCTCAGCTTGGATGGGGTGGAGTCTCAGGGCAGAGCAGACAGCCTTGGCTTCCTGTCAGCCCCACCCTATGAGGCCCCTGGTCTCAGTGTCCCTCAGTAATCGCTGCAAGAAACTCTGAGAGAAAGCTGCCCTTGAGTTTTGCCCACTGCCAGACAGTCCAGTTTCTTCCCAAATGAGTCTGGGTTCCCAGAGTCTTGGCCAGAACTGGAATTCAGCACAGTCAGGGGCTTCCGTCTCCCTCCCGCTTGAGAAAGCCAGCCACACACTCAGCCACCAGTCCTCTCCATGCTCTCGTCTTCCTACCTCAGCCTTTTGCAGCTCCTCTGAGTCTCAGTGTGCTTTTCTATTTCCTTCTAGTTGCAGAATTTCCACTCAGCCAGCCTTCCTGTGGTTCTGGATGATGTCCTTTTTGTCTTTTAGTTGTAGTTTTGAAATTGTTGTGTGAGGCAACAGTTTAGGTGTTTACCTGTGCCACCATCTTGGTTTCTCTTGAGAATTTTAATTTTAATGTAGTCTCAAGAGTGACCTTAGTCAATCTCACAGAAGTTCTGAATATGAAACAAACCTTGAGAAGCATTCTTCTTTTGAGGTAAGTTGTCTGGGCCTGTGGACTGAAGTGACCCTGGGGAGGATATATAACCTGGATTTAGGAAGCTCTTTTTGGCAGAGGACAATTCCTTGGGAGGGAGGGGTGAGGGTGGGGGGTGGGTGACTCTCTGTGAACCATCAGTAGCCAATGCTTCTGGAGGATAGAGGAATAGTGTCTTGGTCTTGGAAAAAGGGTCAGGGCAGTATATCACAGCATCCATTATTGCTATTCTTCCCATCAAAATGTGGAGTTTATTTCTGGGTTGACTTTCTGACTTGCACTGATCAACAGAATGTGGCAGAAATGACATTTGTGGAGCCTAGGCTATAAGATGCTTTGCAACTTGGACTTTTGTCCTCTCAGAGCTCTGAGTCTATCTTGTAAAGAAGCCTGGACCAGCCTCTAGGATGGGGAAGCATGTGGAGCTCCCAGCCAGCACTAACCACCAGACCATGTGTGAAACCATCATAAACCACCTAGCTCCGGACAAACTGCCAGAGACTACAGCTGCATAAGAGATCCTGGGAAAGACCAAAACAACACTAGGTTGGCTGAGTTCAGATTCTCTGAATTATGAGAAAATAAAATTACTAACTTTTGGGGGTGGTTTGTTATTCAACAAAAGATAGCTGATAAAGCAGAAGAGCCTAACTGATAGAAAAATTGATACCTGGAAATAAAAATGCTGCTGAAACAAAAACTCAAAATATATGCCATTAGCTTTAGGCAGTGGGTGGGTCTGAAAAAGTGGCAAGGAAACTATTGGTGAAGTCTGAAAAGATGATGAAAATTGTCTTTGGATGCTGGAAAAGCGGCAACATGTTGCATAGTAATAAACAATTAGCAAAAAATATTGTGCATGGTAATTTGGAAGACAGAAAATGTACCTAATAAAACTGTAGATCTGGCTCAGTAGATTTTCAGACAGAACGCTGCAAGTTTCAGGGTGCTTCTGGACGTATGTAATAAAATATTGCAAGGAAGACATGAGCTGAAGAAGGAACTCTTTACTTTGCAAGCAGTATTTAGGGGGAAATAAAGGGTCCAGGATAGTTTTTCACCCCCAGACTCCAGAAACTTTGAAACTTGTCCTAGGGCCTAAGATCAAATGAGGGGTGTGGCTATCAGATTCTTGATGTAGGCTTCTGAAAGATTTATGAAGGCGATGCCTAGTACTCTATCTCAGCTGGACAACAGGGCTTCTGATGTTACAGTAACCCAGCATGCTGCCCAAAGTAGGAGGAGGCCTGCCTTGCAAAGAATTATGGGTGTAACTTTTGATGATTGGAATCAACCATAATCTAATACATAGCAAGCCCACAAATATTTTAAAATAGTGATACCTTCAAAAGAACCACCAGTTTGTACTAAAAGGGGACTAAAATTGCTCATATTGCAAAGAGGTTCCCCAATTTCCTTTCACAAGAACTGAGAAAGCTGAGATTTTAGCCTGCCAGTTTTGTGGGTGCTGACAAAAGATATGAACCTTTTGGGTCAGAGGCAAAGAATAGTTTATTATTTAGGCCAGAACAAACAGCATGAATATAAGCATATTTATGTTAGTTCTTTGAACCCCAATTCCCACAGGATAATATGAAGAGAGCTGGATGACAACTGCACATGCAATGAGTTCCATCACAGGAGAGGAACTCTGAAGATGGGAAACCTGAACCTTCTGTATTGGACAGTAAGTATGCCTGACCATGTTCCAGAGGGAGACATCATCACTGTCTTGCAGGGCTAGAAGCAAACCTGCCCTTTATTCCAGAAAGCAGCACTCTCTCTACATTCCAAGGCTGTTCACTATATAAAATCTTTGGGGGAAAAAAAGTTAGTCCAGAGCAAAAGCAGTCACTGTCTCTACTTGTAAGATGTACAGAATGCAAAAGACCCATAAAAAATTATCCTCCTAACAGCAGGCAGCAGCACACGTGGGTTATTCTAATGGAAAAGGAAGTATGCCTCAGAAGGCATTGCCAAGAGCTCAGAGGGTGAAGCCATAGCCTTGAAGGACAGTGGATTAGAGAGCCACTCTCAAGAAAGAAGTAATCTGGGGAGCTATTTCCGGAAAGCAAAATTGAACTCTTAGAAAGAAACATTCTCTGCTCCTAGAGCATGGAATCTTGGCAACATATGCCCAGCTACATTTCAAAATTGCTATGGATCGGTAACTGCTGGGAATCTTCCACTCTGTCCCATTTGAAATGGGGAGGCCTATTGCAGTTATTCTGTCACTGTCGTACTATTCTATGTTGGAGAAGTGAGAACAGATAACTTGTCTTTTAAGTGATCAACCTCTGGGACAAGAGGAGCTACATGTGGACCTGATTTAGGTCATGAGGTCTTGGACTTCAAAATCACTGCTTATTGGATGTGATTTTTGGGTGTCCTGGGATAGGAGAGGGTATACTGTGCATGTGAAAAGGTGAATAATTTGTGGCCAGGGGTGGACTGTGACAGACTGCAAGCATAGCCATATGCTCTCCCTTCCTTGCTTCTTCTCTCTTACAATATGACTTTGCAGTTTCTCCCATCATAGGCAGCATCTATTTCTTCACCCTTTGAATCTAGGTTGCTCATGAGATTTGCTCTCACCAGTAGGACATGAGCAAACAAACATAATGCAGACAAGGATGGAAAAGGCCCCTGTGCGTTGAGGCTTGCACTCTCTTGCTGTGACTGGAACCCTGAGACTGCCATGTGAGCAAGCCTGAGCTAGTCTGGAGGATGAATGGTCACATGGAGAGGAACATAGAGAGCCCATCTGATGGTCATGTGAGTGAGGTCATCTTATATTTATTAGTCACCAATCAATCTGCTAGCTGACCAGCACAGCTCTTCCCAGCTAACTCAAGCTAGAATTGCCCTTTAGCCTTCATACAGAATTGTGGGAAACAGTCTTCCGTTGTTTAAAGCTACAACATTTTGGGGTGATTTAGTATGCCCTTAAAGTAAACTGATACACTACTGCACCTCCAAACGCAGCACATAATACTCAATAAATACTTATTGATTTAATATTTATGTTATAAGAAATATAAGAATATCATAACTACTTAAAAAAGGTCTGCTACCTGATTGAGTTTTTAAATCACTGTATTAGATTATATGCTCTATAAGTATAAGAATAAAAGTAATAAGATTAGATTACAAAAAGCTACATATTCCCACTTGGTTTTAAAAACAAAGTAGAATTTAAAATATTTTTTACTTTCTATCCATGTAAAATAAAAAGAGAAAACAAAGAAAAGTGATGAAGTTTATTATAGAGAATATTACATAAGCTTAATGGGATAGATCTATTATAGAAGAAGTGTCATTTTTATTTATATAAAAAAAAACACCCAGCAACAACAATGACAAATCAGAATCAAGCATGTAGCTGCATACAGGAAATACTCTTGAAACTAACAGAGACTAAAAGTTAGAGTGCAATCTAAAATGAGCACTTATACTGGTATGAAAAAGATGTGCTGCTGTCCCTGACTAATCTTGTTTTGCCCTGACAGATGTCAGTGGCCAAAGAGGGTAAGTGGTCCACTGGGAATGTAATGTTAGTGCTCTTTGCCCCTACACCATGTTGGAATTTTCAGGGAAACTGATGAAAACCCCCTGCCCCAAACTAGTGAAACTAAGGTTTCTTTATGCATTCCATTTTTAACACATTTAAGATAGAATTTCATTGCACAAATCATATTGAAAACACCTTCCAATGGCATTTTTTGCTACTCCCACCATCCATGGGGACCCCAGGGAATCCGGTCCCTCTGAACCACCCCTAGTCATTGTACTTCTGGAGATGACAACCCCAGAATGATACCCTGTTCTTTAAGCTGGTAATTAAAAACAAATAACAGTGAACAGTGATTTCCCATGTAGATGAAAGTATGTCAGGAACCCTTACTTCACACTGTTATACTGACCATGTGGTTCCCCATCAGTAACTCTGGCAGAAGTCAGAGGAACCTCAGTCTGACACAGAGCTGAGGGTTGTCTCCATGGTTGATCTTTGATTTCAGTCCATTGTGACAAAGACCTTACCATGCATGCCCAACAAATATAAATGTAAGTTGCACTTCACATTTTAGGGAAGTATTACCAAGTCTCAAGTTCTGACCTGTTTCAGTTGAGATCTCCTTTTCCCCTGGGGTGTCAGGACTTTAAGAGCAGAGAGCATATTGTGCTGTCTCTGGCACAAGCTCCCCTCAAGGATGCCTACTTCCTGTACACACAAGTTTTGCTTCTGGTGGAGGGAAAGTGTTCTGGAGATGGGTGGTCTCTTTAAAAAGACCTGAGGACTTTTGAAAAATTCTAAGCATAGGAGCAGCGTGGTTTCTGAAAGACCCCTTGGGCTGTAGTATAAAGAACAACTTGAGTGTGTGGATGGGGAAGGATTGGGGGAGGGCAGAGTCAGACACAAATAGAAGGAGGGAGAACAGCTATAAACAGACAAATAAAAAACTATCTATTTCAAGGCCTGAACTTGAAGAGAGAGAAGATACTGGACTTAGGAGATGAGGGGTGGAGAGTGTACATGCCTTGGTATGTGATGAGATATGGGGGTGAAAGAGAAGATGGTCAAGGTTGACGTCTGAGTTTTATCTTCTCCATCAGGATATGTGCTTCACTGAAATTAGGAATATGAAAGGAGGAGGAGGTTCTGGGGGAGATGAATTTTTCTCTGGTTACATAAAGTTTGAAGTACCTATGGGATGTCTGGGGAGCAGGAAGTTTTATAGATGTGCTTGCTACATAGGGGAAATGGGACTTGAGGTAGATACTTTGGAATTGGAATCATAGGAGGTAAAATGGGTGATTGTGCCAGAAAAGGATGGAAGATTAATTCACCATAAGGACAAAAACATATTCCTATACACTAGTGATACAAGACTGGAAAATGTAATGAAGATGCAGATTCTGTTAAAATAGCAACAGGACATTAAATCCTTGGCTATTAATATAATCCACGACAAAGAGATTTATTTGAAGACTATAAAACTCTAATGAGGACAATAAAGGCTGGCTTGAGTAAGTAGGGAGCTTTAACATATTATTTATTTAAAAGGCTTAAAATAGTGAAGATGACAATGCTCCCTAGGTTAATATATGGATTTCATGTAATGCCTATTAAAATCACAGTAAGATGCTTTATGGAAATTTATAAAATAATGGTAACACTCTTTTTCAAATAATCAGTGGGGAAGAATGCATATATGGATCAATATATAGAAAAATATGTATATAACACTTTAGATTATACAAAATGCTTTCGCAATATCTCATTTCATTCTTATAACGTCTCTTGTAATGATGTATTATCTCCATTTTAGGGTGACCTTAAGTCCAACCATACCTGGATCAGTCCTGTTTTATGCTATTGCACAAATGCCCCTCTTCCATTTAATGTTTTTCCTAGAAGCTTTCATTTTTAAGGACAGCATTATTAATAATAGTTGCACTAAAATAATCTGGGATACATTTGGCACCATTTCCATGCAGTATTTCTAGCCTTCTATCATGGTCATGTCCAGTAGTAAGTAAGGAGCATGTATAGGGAACACGATTCACACCTTAACATGTGTGAAATCTCAAAGATAAACAACGACAACACCCCGCCTCCCATGCTTACTTGATGTAAAGTCACTGATACCTCCTTTTTAAGTGCAGCATGCAGAATGAGGACATACCAATAAAAGTGCACCCAGGTTCTATAGATAGCTACCTATCTCTGTTTACTTTGGTGGGAGAAGTATTTGATGCTGTTACTGGCCCCAACCAGTGACTTTGTGCGCCAGCTGGCTGCTCATAGGAGCCAGTAGCATGAAACTACTAGGCTGCCAATTGGTGGGGTCAGTGGGAAACTTGGAGAATTATAGGTTCCATATAATAAATGAAATATGTACAAGATATGAAGGCACGGCTGTTCCTCCATGGAGCATGTAGAGTATTATGAATATTTCTTTAACAAAGGTTTGTCATTTAGTATGTGGAATAAATATACACTGGTTTATTTATTTTTTACATTTTTTATTGTGGTAAAATATAAGAAATACAAATTTACCATTCAAACCATTTTTAAGTGTATAGTTCATTGTTATTGAGCAGATTTATGTTGTTCTGCAGCCATTGTCCCCATCCATCTCCAGGACTTTTTCATCTTTCCAAAATGAAACTCTGTACCCATTAAACACTAACTCCCCATTATTGTTTTACATTAATTTTGTTTATTTATTTATTTATTAAATATTTATTGTTCAGATTTGTACAGTTGTTCCTCTTTTTCCCCCATAGCTCCCCTCCACCCGGTTCCCACCCCACCCTCTGCCCTTACTCCCTACCCCCACTGTCCTCATCTATAGGTGTATGATTTTTGTCCAGTCTCTTCCCTCACCTCCACACCCGTTTCCCACCAAGAATTGTCAGTCCACTCCCTTTCTATGCCCCTGATTCTATTATATTCACCAGTTTATTCTGTTCATCAGATTTTTTTACTCACTTGATTTTTAGATTCACTTGTTGATAGATATGTATTTGTTGTTCATAACTTTTATCTTTACCTTTTTCTTCTTCTTCCTCTTCTTAAAGAATACCTTTCAGCATTTCATAGAATACTGGTTTGGTGTTGATGAACTCCTTTAGCTTTTTCTTATCTGTGAAGCTCTTTATCTGCCCTTCAATTCTGAATGATAGCTTTGCTGGGTAGAGTAATCTTGGTTGTAGGTTCTTGCTGTTCATCACTTTGAATATTTCTTGCCACTCCCATCTGGCCTGCATAGTTTCTGTTGAGAAATCAGCTGACAATTGTATGGGTGCTTCCTTGTAGGTAATTAACTGTTTTTCTCTTGCTGCTTTTAATATTCTCTTTTTGTCTTTTGCTCTTGGCATTTTAATTATGATGTGTCTTGGTGTGGTCCTCTTTGGATTCCTTTTGTTTGGGGTTCTGTGCACTTCCTGGACTTGTAAGTCTATTTCTTTCAGCAGGTGGGGGAAGTTTTCTGTCCTTATTTCTTCAAATAGGTTTTCAGTATCTTGCTCTCTCTCTTTTTCTGGCACCCCCATAATTTGGATGTTGGTACACTTGAGGTTGTCCCAGAGGCTCCTTACACTATCTTCATATTTTTGGATTCTTTTTTCTTTTTGCTTTTTTAGTTGGGTGTTTTTTGCTTCTTTGTATTTCAAATCTTTGACTTGATTCTTGCAGTCCTCTAGTCTGCTGTTGGATCTCTGTATATTATTTTTAATTTCAGTCAGTGTATGCTTAATTTCTAGTTGGTCCTTTTTCATATCCTCGAGGGTCTCACTAAATTTATCTGCCTTTTCTAGAAAATTCTTGAAAAACCTTATAACCGTGGTTTTGAACTCTATATCCAGTCGTTTGCTTTCCTCCATTTCTTTCATTTGTGACTTGTTTCTTTGTCTCCGCATTTTGGCTGCTTCCCTGAGTTGATAGAGTGGCTTTGTGTGCTAGGTGTCCTATAGGGCCCAGTGGCTCAGCCTCCCCAGTTACCTGAGGTGGACACTCTTGGTGCACCCCTTTGTGGGCTGTGTGCACAGTCTTGTTGTAGTTAAGTCTTGATTGTTGTTGGTATCACTGGGAGGAATTGACCTCCAGGCCAATTGGCTGTGAGGATCAGCTGTGTCTACACTGGGAGAACTTCTGTGCTAGAGACACCCTATGGGGCAAGAGTTCTTCAGTGGGGCTTTGGTGCTCACTGAGTCTGCCCCCTGAATGTGTCCCTTATGGATCTGAGGAGTTGTAATCTGGATGGTCCTACTCTGACCCCTGGGTACATTGGCTTTTGTATCTCCAAGGAGGTCCTAATTTAACCTCTGCCTGAGGCCACCCAGCAGGAGCTACCGAGAGATCTGCAGATTCCTCTTCTTTTTTTGGGTTTTGGAGGTGCCCAGATGAGGCCCAGCTGTGAAGCAATGCAAGCTGCTGTGGGGCCTTGGCCTTCTTTGGATGTTCTGGGTCTCTCTGACTCAGCTTAGGTAAGTTTAGATTTCAAAGGACCAGGCCATTCATATGCAAAAGCCTCTGCGCACAGCTTGGATGGGGTGGGGTCTCAGGGCGGAGCAAACAGCAATGGCTTCCCATCAGCCCTGCCCTAAGAGGCCCCTGGGTCTCAGTGTCCCTTGGTGGTCACTGCAAGCACATCTGAGAGAAAGTCGCCCTCGAGTTCCACCTGCTGCCAGACAGTCCAGTTTCTCCCCGTATTTGTCTTGGTCCCCAGAATCTTGCCTGAAACTGGAGTTCAGAGCAGTCGGGAGCTTGTGTCTCCCTGGCGGTTTGAAAATGCCAGCCGCATACTCAGTTGCCAGCCCTCTCCATGCACACGCCTCTATACCTCTGCACTTTACTTCCGCAGCTCCTCTGAGTCTCAGTGTGCTTTTCTCTTCCCTTCTAGCTGTAGAATTTCCACTTAGCCAGCCTTCCTGTGGTTCTGGATGATGTCCGTTTTGTTTTTTAGTTGTAGTTTTGAAGTGGTTGTGCACGGCACCTAGTTCAGGTGTTTACCTATGCTGCTATCTTGGTTTCTCCTCCTAATTTTATTTATTTTTTATTCCAAGTTTTCTTAGAGTGTCTGAAAAAAACAAAAGCTGAGTGGCAGATTTTTTTTTCTGCAAAGATGGTTACACCACTACAGCCCATCCAACATGCCTTTTTAAATTATAATTTGAACACTCCTCCCCTCTCCTCCCCTCTCCTCTCCTCTCCTCTCCTCCCCTCTCCTCCCCTCCCCTCCCCCTCCTCCCCTCTCCTCCCCTCTCCTCTCCTCTCCTCCCCTCCCCTCCCCTCTCCTCCCCTCCCCTCCCCCTCCTCCCCTCTCCTTCCCTCTCCTCTCCTCCCCTCTTCTCCCCTCTCCTCTCCTCTCCTCCCCTCCCATTCCCTCCCCTCCCCTCCCCTCCCCTCCCCTCTCCTCTCCTCCCCTCCCCTCCTGTCTCCTCTCCTCTCCTCTCCTCTCCTCTCCTCTCCTCTATTTTCTATCTTTCTTTCTCTTCCTCACCATTCATCCCTAGCCATCACATTATGAGACAGTACAGGTCCAAGTTAAAGTCATAGGGAGAGGCCATGAGTAGGTGTTCCAGCCAATAGTCCCCATGAAGGTCACAGATGGCAGTCAGCATCAAATGAATGAATGATTCTTCAGATGATTGCAGTCCCCAGCCTTCCAATCATGTTAGCTGACACTACCGAGTCCTGCTCAAATGGAAGATTTATAAGCAAAGTACATGTTGTCATTGGTTTAAGCCTCTACATTTTGGAGTAATTAGTTGCTGAGTCAAGGAAACTGGAACAGGGTGTTAATGTATTGGCTCCATTGAAGACAAAGAACTTCACAAACTGTTAAATGATGCTCATTTTGTATCAGTGTCATCAGATACTTCAAATAGAAACATGAGGAGTTCTGGTACAATATTTAGATGATTTCTGAACACAATCCAGTTCTGATCTTTGCCTCCATGCAGATAAATGGAAT
The DNA here is from genome assembly GCA_026230045.1 of Corynorhinus townsendii. Lineage (NCBI taxonomy): Eukaryota > Metazoa > Chordata > Mammalia > Chiroptera > Vespertilionidae > Corynorhinus > Corynorhinus townsendii. The sequence goes on from JAPDVU010000004.1 coordinate 54,748,297, forward strand.
CTTATCTTGGTTCTGAGTTCTAGTAACTGAATCATCAACTTGTTCACACAGTGCCTCTACCTATGTTTTGATAGGTCCTCGAGGAATGAGGCTCTGCTTATATTATCAGCCCCTTCATTTATGCTGCTACAGGCATACCATTATTAACAACTACTATGGCCCACTTAGTGCACCAAATATTTTAGTTCTTATGTTATAAATAGGAAAAATAAGGCTCAGAGAGGTTACGAACTTGCTCTAGATCACATAAGCAGGAGGAAGATGTGCTTCTTCAATGCCAAAGCCCAGTCTTTTCCAGTCTCACGGGAATCCTGCTTTGATCCCAGCACTTGGCTGGGTTCTGCTAACCTGATCTTAGATACCATGCAGGTGGTTATCTTCCTAATGCTTCTGAGTGTTGTTGGATCTCTGTTGACAGGCCTGTCTATCTGTTTGTCATTCACCCTGTCACCTCTCACTGGACCTTGCAAATCTGCTGTCTGGGTTCTGCAGGTTCTCAGTGCTCACCTTTGCTCATCCCCAATCTCCCATAACTGGATGTTTCATAGAATTGAAGCAGCACCAGGACAAGAAGTTATGATTTTTGAGGAGAATGAACTTGGACCCACTCACCCTCCATACAAAGCAGTACAGACAGATTGAAAAGTCAAATGAGCAGTAACAACAACAACACTACCACCAGTCCTTGCAAAATATGAAAATAAACATACTACATTTATCCTTGATGGGGATGAAATACATTTATCTCTGTTAAAGAGATGAAAAAATTATGGAAAACAAGATGAATGGATTTGCATATGGAAATATTAAAAACAAGAAGAGCAAAAGAATACAGAATGAAAAGTATTAGAATTAATTTCTCATAAGAAACAAAGGAGGTTAGAAGGAAGTGGAATGACATAGTGAAGGTGCTGAAAGAAAACAGCTGTCAACTAAAAATTCTATGTCAAGCAAAACTATCTTTCAAAACTGAGGTGAAATAAATGAATACATTCCCAGCTAAATAATAAATGAAGGAACTTGGTGCTAGTACATTAATCCTACTGAAGATATTGAAGAAAGTCAGAAATCAGTCAAACTGAAGCAAAATTCTACCAGATGGTAATGTAAGTCCACTGGAAGAAAGAAAGAGCATAAAAATGTTAAATATGTGGGCAAATATAAGAGACTGTAATAGTCTTTTTCTCTCTTTTTATATTTTAATCATTAAAAATGCCTGATTAAAGCAATAATTATGATACTATATTGTTGGTTTTATGGTTTATATGATATAAGATTGTCTATCTCATATATGCTTATATATGATATATTATATATAATTCTTTTAAGTATATATGACACCAATAATAATATATAGTATGTTAACTATTATAACACAAAGAAAGAGGGGAAAAAATGGAGCTACATTGGAATAGAGTTGTTATATTTTACCAAAATTGTCAGTATGCATCTATAGTCAACTGTGATAAGTTAAATATGCACATTGAAATACTAAGAGCAATCTCTAAGAAAATAAGTTAAAAAATATAGCTTAAACATCAACAGAGGAATGAAAATGGAACACTAAAACATGTTTGTTTTACACAAAAACGCTGTAGAAGAGGAAGAGGAATAACAAAAGATGAGAAGTACAGAAACAAATTGCAAATCAATAATTATGTTGAGTGTAAACTGACTAAACATTCACATTTTTAAAGAGCTACTGAGCAACAATGTGTTGATGTGTCACAATTTTCTCAGTCATTCTCCTGTTGCTAAGAATCAGGTTATTTCTTACTATTATAACTAAGGCCACTGTGAACATTTTATACATTTTATAGTTTTTGCTTGTGGTAAGTTTCATAAAATGGAACTAAATTGCATCAAAGCTTTATAGCTTTTGATCAGTATTGATAAATTGCTTTCCAAAACTATTTAAGACTATCTGTTTCTGAACAGATCTATCAACAATCTATAATAATAAAAGGGTAATATGCTAATTAGACTGGACATCCTTCCTGACGAAGCTGGGGCGGGGGGGAAGCCAGCCCAGGTCCTGACTGCCGGGAGGGAAGCTGGTGCTGGCAGCTGGGAGAAGGAAGGCCTACTCTTGCACGAATTTTTGTGCATCGAGCCTCTAGTGCTTTTTAATTATTTAAATAGATGAGTAATGGTAACCTGAAGTTACTTAAATCAGCATTTGTTGCATTGCTATTGAGGCAAGAAGCATTTCTGTCCTTGATAGTTTGCTGCCTGTATTTACATATGTGTAAATTAGTTGCACAACTATTTATTAGGTGGACTATGGCTATTCATTTGTTTTTCTCAATTCTATTATAGTAATGGAAGTGAGTAGACTTTAATATTTTTTAATTTCCCCCATATACTAGCTATATCAGTTCATTAAATTAGCTTAATAATAACTCCTTGAGAGAAGGAATACTTAAGAAAAGATTTTGAAGAAAACCAGTATAGTAATAAGTGAAAAGTTGCTCCACGTCCTTCAGAAGTTCACCTTGGCTCTCAGGCCTTACAATCTGTTTTTGAGAAGAACTTGGCAAATGAAGGGCCCTATAGCTTTCTGTCTGTTCCAAGGGCCCTGAGGTGAAACAGAGCAAAGAGGAGCTGATGGAACATCGAGCTGGAGCATCTTAGGTAGAAGGCTTGGATGAGCTGGAGATAATTGATTAGTCAGGGAGGTTTTAGTGCCAAAGAATTAAAAATAACACAATGATAATGCTTCCTATTACACACGTGGTGTTCTACATGGATCCATAAATAGATTAAAACTCAGGTCAAGTGAGGATCTCTGAGTTTTCTGAAGGAAAGCAGTGGGAGAGAGAAATTTGTCTCATGCTTAAGACCTACAGTTTCCTTCCCCAACCCCCGCCCCGAGATTTTAAGGATAGCATTGCTTCTCAGCCTTTTCTACTCTAGGAAATGTTTCGAGCCATACTTATGGGAAAGTATCTTTAAACCAGGGGCCATATAGTTTAAGCTCTGACCATCACCTTAGAACTAGCTTCCTACCACCCATTGTATTATCTCACCATGCGCACTATAGATATTTTGGGAATGAGATTTGCAAAAATTTAAATTTTGATGATGAAAATTGGATAATTCTCAGATGTCATATTTTTTGAAGCATAGTATAACACATCATTGAACATCACAGGGGATTTGAGATGAATAATAATTGGATGTTACTAAGTGCAAGGCATTTTGATAGTCAGTGATGATATAAAGATAAAGCATGGCACCTGAGTAGCTCATTCTAGTTTTTAACATCTTTCAGGGAGACAAATCCTGTACATCTCTTTGTGGGAGTTTGAGGAGACTCTCAGTAGAAGGGGTCCTTGGGTGGTGGGTGATGCTAACAGTTAATGTTTCTTGTTTGGATAAAGCTTACCTTGTAAAGGGCCGTGAGCATCGAAGATCTGGGTTCTATCCACCCCTCCCCACCAGACCTCTTGACCGAGTGGGCCTGCCTGCATACACAAACTGTCCCACCCCAGGGAAATCCCAAGGGCTCGGTTTGAGAGGAGGTGTCCAGGGGAGAACACAGGCAAGCTGATTTGATCGCACGTCCATGCATTCTACTGCTGTTATCATTTTCATCCTGTCTGTCTGACCTCCAGGTCTATACCTTAAGTAATTCTATACCTGCGCAGGGAAGAAAGGGGCTTTTGGGTATCCTCATAAGTCCTTTCCTCTAGGAAGCTCAGAGGCAGACGTGTGATTGTCTTATAGCCAGTGCATAGGATTTTAAGATATGCCTGTTTGTATCATTCCTGGCTTCCTCTTATGCCCTGATCTTTATTATTTGCCTCTTCATTTCTGGTCTGGCTCTTATTTATGTTACTTTGTACTTTCTGTGCCCTTGTAAGATGCCTTATGTGCTTTCTGGAACCAGGCAGGGTATAAACACATGAATAAATATAGCACGCACCTGGCTTATAGAGCCTCTGGCTCCACATCGCGCCTCACTGCTCCTCAGCCTTTTCTCTTAATCCGAGGGCAAGGTGATGGGCTCCGTGCCTGTGTGGGATGGTGCCCCAGGCACTGCCATTCAGGATTTCTCTCAATTCTTGGCTTCTTCTTGCTTAAACAGTTTGGTCAGGATTTCTGGTCCTTTGTTGTCTGTCTGCAGTCTCCTGTATCCTGCTTCTCTGCTGCCCACTTCTTCCTCATCCTGAGTCTGGACTGTGCTTTCTAAGGTCTATAGTCTCTGCATTCTTCTGGCTTTGACTAACATTCTTCTGGATATAGCTTCTAGACTGATTTCAATGCTACTTTATAACCCCGGAGAGGCAATATGATGTGATGGTTTTGTAGTCATTTGCATTTGGGATGGTCCAATCATCCATCATCCATCCATCCATCCATCATCCATCCATCATCCATCCAATATTCCATCTATTCACCCACTTTATATCTATATATCAATCTGTCTGTCTATCATCTATCTATCAATTATCTATCTATCATCTATCTATCTATCTATCTATCTATCTATCTATCTATCTATTAGACTTCCATGTGCCACATACTGAACTAAGTGCTGGGGATAGAGGAATGAGCCAGAGTTGGAATCCTGGCTTTACAGAGTTTGCAATCAAGTTCTGTGAATTTGAATCCAACCTCTGACCCTTGTTAACTATGAGAAATTAGAAAATTATTTATTTATGTTTTTGAGTCTCAGGTTCTTAATATGTAAAAGATGGGTTGTAATTGCTATTGCATCAGGTATTTCAAGAGTTAAATGCAATAATGTATGAAGAAACACATGGCCCAGTAAGCACTCCACAATAGCAGCTATTGCTATTAGATGTCTGTTCATACACAAAGGTGGGGCCTCTTTTATAACTCTCCCAGGTAGTCTAGGCTGCCTCTTCTTCACCTGTTTCACCTGTCAAACTACTCCCATTTGTACTTGTTTTCTAGAAATTTGCTGCGATTTCTCATTTACTGGTGACTCCCTATGTCTGTTCTGTTCCCTGTGATGGATGTCTTTCTTTTTGTTTTTATATTTGAAAGACAGAGCTACCGTTTGCAATCAACAGTAGCACCCTGACTTGCAAAACAGATGCCCTTTACCAAACTCATGACAGGGAAGACAAGCTAAGCTCCAACTGCTTCAACACCAATGACTGTGTTACTAGAAACCCTGTGGACTCATGAGTTTCTGAGAGCATGACCATTCCAGCAACTGCCTCATTTCCAAGTTCTGACCAATCCCTCCTGAGACACGCATTTTAACTTCTACCTAAAGCCCTTCCTTAAACAAAGTCAAGGAGGTCCTTCTGTGCTCTGCCTGTTTAATACATCACATTGCTGGTGGTCTCTGGAAAGGTGGGCATTGGCACATTTATGTTTTGATGGTGGTGGAGTTCTCCCAAGAGGATGGCAGGCAAATATATGTGTCTAGTCTGCCATCATGACCCAGAAGTCCCCTCCAACACTTTTTAGCTGATGAGGTAGCACAATAAACAAACAAACAAATCCTAATATATGCTGGGTGACCTCCTTTGTTTTTGTGCCCACTGGCACATCAGTTGAATGATTTCTCTGATGGGAAAAGTTCAGGCGAGTGAGGACTTTTGAGCGGCAATAGGAGTAGTATCACCAAACTCTCCCTCTTTTACTTCTCCCACGCCCCGAACCCTGCCACTCTCCTTACCATGCCTGTACTGGATGCTGGCCAAACACACTGTCTTCAGCAACGACAAAAGTGTTAGAGAGAATGGCCTGGCTAAGGGGCTTTTCAGGGAGCGACTGTGGTTTCAGGTTTAATGAGAAACATGAAAGCGGATGAACTTGGAGGCAGTCTCTGTCTTTCACACAGGTTCCACTTGCCAGGGTCGCAAATAAGCTTCTGTTAGCTTCAAAGATTATGCTGGCTGTCTGATCTCTCAGCAGGCCTGCCTGTTGTTGTTTCAGTGACTGCGAACATGATCTGAATGTTTGATACAAAAGGCAGCAGTGGGCGGTGGTACACTCGGGCAGATCCTCTCCGAACAATTTAGAGGATGAATTTGATCCACTCACACATCTCCATGGCACAAATGATCTAGAAGACTGCTGTCCCTTCTCTGAGGGTTGTGCTGGTGAGTGCATCTGACTCACTCATAATCATTGCTGGAGGAGCCCCTGGCTGTAAATCTGAAGTCAGTTCTCAGGAAACTCGAGCCATTTGTATTAACTAGTAAATGTGGCCTGAAGCAGGGTGCATATTCAGCTCACAGTTGCTGGTGTGGCTGTACCAGTTATCACACAGCTTCTGTGCCAGCTAGCAAGCAGCCACTGCCCTGAGTCCTGATGTCCCCTGCCCTTCCTGCCACCTCCCAGACCTGTGGCACCTGGCAGCAAAGGCTAGCCTGGCACAGTAGAGCCCAGGACCCTGCCCAGCTCTAATATGCTTTGCCAGGCCCCATTCCACCTGTTATTGACCATTTGGAATAAAACGCCCGGTTAAGTATTTTTGATTCATGAGGAGAACATAATGAGAATTGTAAGCCTAAGTAGTAGAACCCTGGGTAGTGGTGAGACTCGAGGGACACCCTTGCGTGCACTGCATTGCTGGCTGACACCTGGAATGGAACTTCACTTTGAAAGTGAAGATGATTCCAAAGGAAAGAAAGTCAACGAGGACTAGGAGTTCCAGTAGGGAGGCTGCAGCGATGGGGGGAGGGGGCAGGAGGAAAGGGGGACCTCCAGGAAGTAGTAGGATGGAGACAGAGTCTCCTAGGGTAGCCTCAAACAAGAAAGGGACAGAAGAAAGACAAAATACAAGGGTATTTTCATGAATTAACAAGAAGATCTGTGCTTCGGCATAAGAGGCTGGAGCTCATTAGCCCATTGGTGGTTACACCATCACTGTTCCTTCCTCACTCCCCACTTCAGCCAGTGGCCTTGTTGGCATGCCTGGACCCAGTCTGCCAGACACCTGCATGGCTCCTCCTTCATGTTCTTAGGTCTTTCTTCAAATGTTACTTCTCCTGCAGCCTCCTTCCCCAAATTGCCTTACACTTGCATATCCATTCCATCCCTCTTTCTTGCTTCATTTCTCCTGTTAGCACATATCACCACCAAATGTGCTACATGTTTGGCTCATTTATTTGGTTTATTGCTCTGTCTCCTTTACTATATAATGTAAGCTCTGTGAGGGGCAGAGAATTTTTGCTCTGTTTTGTTAACTGTTACATCCCTGATACCCAGAGGATCCTATAGTAGGTGCTCAGTAAGGTTGAATGGGCGAATGAGGAACAAATGACTCTGTGTCTAGTTTGCACTGGGCACTGCATTCTGCACCACGCTTTTCCCATGGGGCACCCTATCAGTCCTCACAGAGCTGCCTCAGATGTGCATGAGAGGCTGCCTCCTCTTTCTTCTACATTTGTGATGTGAATTAACATAAGCTCAAAGAGCCACACAGGGCTAGAATCTATGGTACTGGACTCTAGCATAAAAGGCAAAAACAAATGGAGCTCATGCTTTAGTTGGGTGGACGGGAGTGTTTGAATTTACCCAGTGCATAAAGCTCTGGCATACTTTCTGGGCTCCTGGGATAAGCCCATTCTAGACCCCTTTTTCATTTTGTCTTGGCCTGAGGAGGGGCAAGTGACGGTGAGAGTGAGGCATCACCTCAGGTGTGAAATTTAAGGTGGCACCGATAGTAATGCAATATCTTAAAATAAAAATTAATACAAAAATCCATGATGAAAAATATATAAACATTTTAAATAAAAGCAGAATTAGTATTACTGTTTCTTTTTTCTTTTGCCTCAAGTTGCATTATGGCTGTGAATGTGGTAGCGCATACCAATGGTCAAATGAAAAGTAAAGACCATAGGTGCTTGGGTAGTTTATGTTCAAGGTAAATGTGGCCTTTTAAGCATTTTTAAATGTGGAGTAGAATTCAATAGGGCTGTCTATTGCGCATATATATATATATATATATATATATATATATTTGCACCTCTGCACTGGAGAGTGTGGAGGCCAGAGTGCGCATGTCTTGCAAGGGGACTAGAGGAATGATGTGACTGTGTAAAGCTTAGTTTGTGGTTTTCAGCTCAGTACAATGTATAGCAGAAATCCCACCCACGCAGCATTTTTTCTTTATTTTATTAGATTATTAAAATTTAAAAATAATCTTATATTTGTTTGTGACAAGTCAAGTAAAAAAGAGACATATAAGGAAAATCTAATTACCTCTTTCCTACTCTACCCCAAATCCATTTCCACCAAGGTAATCTTTGTGTCACTCTTTTATCTGAGCATATGTGCATATACATATAGCTTGGTTTATTTAGTGTTTTTAATAAAAATAAATCATATCATACATATTACTTTTACATTTTTTATTCTCAAAAATACATTGTGGACACTCCCCTAAGTCCATACCTGTAGATTACTTTTTAAAATTAAATTTTATTTATTTTTGTAAAGGGACTACACAAACGGGATTACCCTTTTATAAAGGATAAAAAAATTAAGAAAGGAAAAAACATTATTCAATAGAAATGGTGTTCCCTTTTCTCATATTCCATGAACCCTCTGCAGTGCAATCACCATTATCAGTAATATTTTGAAACCTTATAGAGCTATTCTATACATGAAAACACATGCTTCCTGTATCAGGTAGATGTCTTCCCACACTGTCTTCACTGGCTCTTTTATACTTAATAATATACTATCTTGGAAAGTGTTTCATTTCAGTAAATTCTTTTATTATTATTTTGTTTGATTCTCTTTTAAAATATATTTTTATTGATTTCAGACAGGAAGGGAGAGGGAGATAGAGGTAGAAACATCATTGATGTGAGGAATCATTGATTAGCTGCCTCCTGCACACCTTCAACTGGGAATGGAGCTGGCAACCCAGCCATGTGCCCTGACTGGGAATGAAACCACAACCTCCTGGTTCATGGGTCGATATTCAACCACCAGCTAGGCTGTTTTTAATTTTTGTACAGTAGATTTTCCAAAGTGGGATGGCTTGCTCAAGAAATCTGTATATTTTAATTGTAAAAACTCTTGTCAGGTTACCTTTTCAAAAGTCTGAAACAATTTCCATTCCCACTAGCAATGGATGAAAATGCCTATTTCCCTGTATCCCAGTTAGTATCAGTTGTTATTAGTGTCTTGAATTTTGAAGTGACAAATGGTATCTTCTTGTGGTTTTAATTGTATTCATCTCACCACTAGTGATGTTGAGCATCTTTTAATATGTTTATTGGCTATTTGCATTTCTCTCCCATGCATTTCTTTTCTATATCTTTGCCTAGTTTTCTCCTGGATTTTTGTTCTCTTTTTCATCCATTTGCAGGGATTCTGTGTATTATCAATATTAACTCTTTATTTGTGATGAACACTTTTCCCAGTCCCTTATTTGTTTCTGTGCTTTGCTTATACCTTTTACTTAATAACTCAAAATTTTAGGCTGTCAAATATATCTTTTCACTTATGGCTTTTAAGCTTTTTGACTTTATAAAGTTCTCTCCACTCTTTAACTTTTTCCGTAACGGGCCAAACAGCAAATATGTTAGGCTTTGTGGACTATATGGTCTCTGTTGCAACTATTCATTTCTGCCATCATTATTTAGAAGCAACCATACATAATATTTTAAAAAAGTTACAATAGAAGGTGGTGGCTTGCTGCCTGTAATTGGTTGACCTCTGTGTTAAGGCATAAATCAGATGATGAAATCCTTTGCTAAATTTCTCCAAAGACTCTCAATATCACTTAGAAGATTAAAAACCAAAATTATACAGTTATCTGGCCCTTGTTACTTCTCTGATTTCATCTGCCATGCCTTTCTCATTGGTTCAGTCTCCTTCAGTTGCACCACCTCATCTCTATTCCTTGGATCCACCAGACAAACCCTACACCAGGATCCCTCCCTCTTTGTGCTTATTTTTGCCTGTACTTGGAATGTTCTTCCCCGATATTTGCATGAATCTCTCATACACTTTTTTTCAGGTTTTTTCAAGTTGAAGTATAAAAGGAAACTCCTTCCTGGCCATCTTATTTCAAATTTAATCCCTGTCCTCACACATAGTTTCTATTCCTCTTACCTCTTTTTCTCCCTTTGCACTTACCACTAACACATGTATTTTACTTATTTATAATGTTGATTGCTTTTTTCTTTTACAATGTAAGCTGTCTTGTATCCTCAGCACTAAGAAACATTTCTGATATAGGTAAGGGCTCCCAATACTTTTGTTGAATGATTGAGCACATATAATAGAGAGGGAAAGATAAAGATACAAAGAGAGAGGTTATCATTTCAAGAGGAGAGTCTTTGAGAATGAGAGATAACTGGCTTTGATGGGGGCAGAGATAGTTTTCCATTGGAATAAGAGAAGAAAGGAGTATCTTTGCAGGTTGATAATATACCAGGCTTTTTCCACTTTGGCATTCTGGGCTAGGTGGTTATTTCTAGTTGGGGGTTGTTTTATCCATTATATGATATTTAGTAACATCTCTTCCCTCTACTTACTAGATGCCAGTAACCCCCTTCTCCAGTTGTAACATTAAAAATATCTCTAGACATTGACAGATGTCCTCTGGGGGTGACATTTCTCCTGGTTGAGAACCACTGGTCTATATATTTACATTAGGAAGGAAGGCTTATTTAATACTGAATCTTATTCTCTCAGTTAGGTGTAAGATGAAGACATCAGCTGAGAGTTTGTGGAAGAAGGAGTAAGTGCTAGTCTCAGAGTGGAAAGAGACAATGGTGAATAAGAAATAGGCTTACCTGTTTCCTGGCCCAAGAACGTGAAATATGGGGGGAAATAGCCTCTTTTCCAGAAGCCTGCAGGACAGGCAATGCTCTCTGTGAACAACCATTCAGAGATTAGGTTTATGACTGTAGATCAAGAGTTTTAGAGAGTTCAGTGAAAGAATTTAGGAAGGGGAGGGGTGGGGAGTTGGATGGGATTAGGGCTTGTTCAGTGTAGTGTAGACTTGAGAGACCCCATAAAAACTGATAATGGGAAGGCTTATACTTATGAGGGAGACTGATATGAAACAGGTATGTGACATAGGTTGGGACTAGTCCTGAAAACCTCATGGAACATTGAAAAGCTGTCAGTTCAGTATCATGATCCTGAATACTTTGCTTGAAGTTTCCTGGAGGAGAGATCAGGCCTCTCATGCTTTTAGAGCTAATATAAATGAGATTACTTTTCTATTTTTGTTTTGAATCAGTTACCACTAGAATAAAGAAAAGCTTCACATTTTTGTATATTTATGTTATCTTTAGCCTCTTTACCAAATTCCCTTATTTATTCTAATAGTTCCAGTGCAGTTTTTTTTTAAAGCTTTTTATTTATGCAATTATACCATATGCAAATAAGTTTCCCACTTTCAGTGGGATCAAAGCCAATAAAGTCTCAATCTGAGACCCAGTTCTGAAACTTCCTTCATTAAGTCACCTCTCTCATGGTTAAAGCAGTTACTCTGTTCAGCCACCGGGTGGCAGGGACTCAGTATGTCTGTGTTAACTCTGTTGCTCTGTAGATCTGCCAGAGATACTAGCTGAGTAAATTTTTCTACCATTAGCAAAAACCTTTCTCTAGCAAATTCAAGATATAGGCCTTTTTTTCAAAACCAATAACTATCAACTAGCTGTAAAAAGGCAACTGCAGATCATCTCTTATATCAAAGTACCCAAAATGACTGTTTACTCAGTAAGAGGCCTTCCTGCTCTTATGGTCCCTCAGCAATTTAATGACTTAAAAGATCATTTACAGCAGGCAAGAACTTTATGTTTCAAGAATTCCTGCTTCTTAGACAGGTCTTAATTTTAGATCATCTCCAGATTTTTCTTTTGAATATTTGAGATTGTTTCCTTCTATCCAAACTGAAAATGACACTAATCTTATGAAGTCTGTGACTGTTTCTCTATTTCCTATGCTCCACTTGATAGTTTGACTGGAGGAGGAAGAGTACATTTCAAAACAAGGTGTCCCTCCAAGTTCCATTTCTCCAATACAATATTGAAAAACTTAATTTAAGGACATGCCCCAATTTTTTACGTTAAAATGGATGGAATGAATAATGAGCATTAGCCACACTGGGACCCACAAAACCAGGAATACAAAAGCAAATCCCATGGGATTCTTACAATCAAAGATAAATTACCCAAAAGTACATATAAAATTTATATTATCTGAAAAGAGTAAATATAAATAGAATTTTATTTACATAAACAATTGCATTTTTAATACAATGAAAAGCACAGAATGTATGCCCTAAATTTCTCTCACTCTATAGAAGGAGTCATAGAGTCAATAAATATTTTAGGTTCATTCTATAGCAAGAGTCAGCAAATGTTTTCTGTAAAGAGTCAGTAAATATTTTAGGTTTTGTGGGCCATACAGTCTCTATAACAATAACTCAAGTATGTTGTTGAGTACAAAAGCAGCCCTAGACAATACATAAATGGATGGGTAGAGCTGTGTTCCAATAAAACTTACAAAAACATGCAGTGGGCCAGATTTGATCTGTGTTTTCCAATCCCTCCCTTATGGAAACACTAAAGGCCCGGTGCACAAATTCATGCATGGGGGGCGGGGTACCTTTGGGGATCGGGCCTAAACTGGTAGTTGGACATCCTCTGAGGGATGTAGCAGTGTGCCAAGTGGCAGATGTCCAGGGAAGAGTCCAAGCCAGGGCCAAGGGCTGCGTCGCTTGCACTTATCCCGGCCTGCTGCGCCTGCCACTGCAGGTAGCACCACCGCATCTGGGGTTGCCAGTCATGAGCCTGGCTTCTGGCTGAGTGGTGCTCCCCCTGTGGGAGGGCACTGAACATCAGAGGGCAGCTCCTGTGTTGAGCGTCTGCCCCCTGGTGGTCGTGAGCATCATAGCCACTGGTCAACTGGTCGTTCTGGTCATCCACTCTTAACAGTCGCTTAGGCTTTTATATATGTGGATTTTTCAGTGGAACTCTAAGGATGTGTTGGACTTTAGACAGGGTGAAAGAATAGGTACACAGTCAGTGAAGTCAGACAATGTATCCAGGGGCCCATTAGGGCCCATAGACTGCGTGTCTGTGGGGGACAAGTCCACATTTTATCTCAGAGAGGTGGCTGTGAAAATGGAACTAAAATCTAAAAGAAGGAAGGCATGAGGCAGGGGCACACCGTTGGCATCGAACTCATCTAATTTCCTTGTTGCTGTGAGAATCATGCTACTAATTATAGTGTCCAGGAACTGTTTCCAACCCCGTCTTTTCCTGGGAGTAATAGATTATGCGTAGTACAAAAAAGTGCATTTTGTCCAGTCTGTGCTTCCCAAAGGAAGCTCCTGAAAGAAACTGACAGCAGAGAATTTGAGCGTGAAGGTTTCTTCTCATTAGAGAGTCCCAAGGGCCTAAGAATAATAGTGTAATAGTGCTGTTTACAGTCATGGCTAACCTTTCACCACACCGGGGGATCCTAATGGGCTTTTATTTCTTTTCTTTGGGTAGAAAGAGAAAGAAAAGGATCTATTAGCCTCTGATAAGAAGATGGTCTTCTGACCCAGCACAAGAGGGAGGTCAGAGGCCTGGGAGGCCAGCACCTGAGTGCATGGCCCCATGGCTGTCCAGAGTATCCGGGGCAGGGACTGCCTGACAGCTTCACTTTTACACATCTGGTCTCTGGGCAATGCCAGGCACAGAGACTATGCCAAAAATCATTTATAGAATGAATAAATGAGCTGGTTCTCATTGGATAAAGAAAATAGTTCATTGGGACACCAATTTCCCTCAGGTTTCATGGTACAGAGTGAGAAGAAAGAACTTAAGACCAATGGTCATATAGAAATTAAATCTCAAATAATTTGTGGGTTTGGGTTACATCCTTTCTTTATCATAGATCCATCTCCCTCCACTTAGTCCACCATGAACCCTCCATTCTTGGAACCCATTCAGCACCGACGACCTACTTTGCTCCTTTGTGTATTAAGCAAGTGTTCAGGTTAGCCTACCTTACTTTTTATCTTTTGTTGAGCGAGGTTCCAGAGTACGAAGTTGAGTAAAACAGTTTACACCCTCAAGGAACTCATAGTGTAATCTAGCTATGCTGTGTGTCGATGTCTTTTCTCCCCAAATACCTCATAAGCCCCTTGATGACAGGGACCCCATCATTGCCTTCTTTTGAATTTGCACAGTAACTAATGTAGGGCTGAGGATTAGCATAAGGAATTATTGATTTCAGTTGCCATCAGGCCACTTCCCAGCCACAGCTCTGAACCGAACTGGACACTTTTGAACTACCACTCAAGCTGGGAGAAAGCTGCAGGCAGAGTGAGATGATGCCAAGTGCATGGTCCCAGTGTAAGTTGCCCTCTCAGCTTTACCTTCGAGTCATCCTTCTGCTCAAAGCGGCTTCAACAGTCCCGTCTCCTCTCTGTTTCTGCACATGAAAGATGGGGCTACATGAACCCTGACACCGTGTAGTTTTTATAGTGCTCTGAAATTCTCATATGAAAGGATTTAGGCAAAATAGGAGCACAGATATATATGAGTATTATAAGCTTTTATCTCAAAGCCTTTGCAGTTTAGCATTTCAGTTGGGAAATAAAATCACCCCAGGAATGGAGAACTGTCAGCTCCCAACACAGTTAAGAAAAAGGCAAGGCTGACTTTTGGTGCCTCTCCTCTCACTACAGTAGTGAGCACAGCTACACCTGCCAGAAGCTCAGGGAGCTCAGTGCTTGCTGGCTCCTTACTGCAGCAAGTTCCAGGTTACTGGTGGGCAGATGGCTGGTGCAGTTTAGCTGTAGGGAATGTCACAGACACTTCTATCAAAAGAACCTTCTATGCACACTGGGGAAGGTAAAATTCTTGGAACATATTATATTTTTATGCTTTGTTTTTAAATAAAAACTCTAGTAGAAAATATCGGCAGTAAAATCTCAGATACCTTTCGTAGCAATATTTTTGCTGATATGTCTCCTAGGGCAAGAGAAACAAAGGAAAAATAAGCAAGTGAGACTATATCAAGCTAAAAAGCTTCTGCACAGCAAAAGAAACCATTAACAAAATGAAAAGGGAACCAACTGTATGAGAGAGCATATTCACCAACCAGAGGCCCGGTGCACGAATTCATGCACCAGTGGGGTCCCTTGGCCTGGCCTGTGGGATTGGACCAAAACCGGCTCTCCAACATCCTCCAAGAGGTCCTGGATTGCAAGAGGGTGCAGGCCAGGCTGCGGGATCCCACTGGTGCCTGATTGGGGCTGGGAGGGATGCGGGAGGTTGGCCAGCAGGAGAGGGACCATGAGAGGGCTCCAGGGTATGTCTGTCCTGTCTCACTCAGTCCCAATTAGCTGGACCCCAGCAGTAAGCTAACCTATGGTTGGAGCATCTGATCCCTGGTGGTCAGTGCACCTCATAGTGAGCAGTTGAGTGGCCTTAGCATATCATTAGCATATTATGCTTTCATTGGTTGAACAGCTGACCAGCCGACCAGACACTTAGCATATTAGGGTTTTATTATATTGGATGATACATCTAATACGAGGTTAATATCCAAAATATGTAAAGAACTCATACAATTGAACACCAGGAAGACAAACAATCCAATTAAAAAATGGGAGACACTGCCAGGAGCCCAGCCCACCCTCTTCCACTGAGGCCTTGGGAATGGAAACATCTGAACCATGTGCCAGAGACCAGCTCCTGCCATGTGGGGGGAAGGGGTGGCCACCATTTCCTATGGGTGGAGCTGCCAAAGGTGTCATCGCAAGACCAGCTTGCGGAGATTACAATGTCCATTCGAGGGCATTTTGAGTCACTGGACCTTGCAGAATATGCTAAGAAGCAGCCATGTTGGCACATACTGTTCAGGCAGGAAACTGGGCCCTTGGCTGAAAGTATAGTGTTGCAACCAAGCTGTTAATTGGAGGTGTCACTGGATGGTGCACAGGTTTCATATTCCAGAAGGTTGGAAAGTTTGCTGCAATAGCTGTGGGAAGAGGATTTTTTTCTCCTTTAGATTGCAAACTTACTAGGTACATCAAAACTGACTGGCAACGAGTAGAGAAGGACATGACGAAAGCCAAGAAGCAGATGACGATCCGCAAGAGTAACCACTCACCTACAGAGGTGGAAAGCAAAGCCGAGGAGATGGTGTCATTTGTGAAGAAGAATGTTCTAGTGACAGGTGGATTTTTTGGAGGCTTTCTGCTTGGCATGGCATCATAAAGAGGATGACCTCGCCTCCCTTATTCCTGGTTTTTGCACCTAGACCAGCCTCTTCACTCCAACACAGGACATCGAGTCTCTTCTTGCTCCTCGTCCTCTTCTCCTGTGCCTTCCTCCCTGCTGTAGCATATCTGAATGGCTTTAATATGGCATCTGTTGATATGAACTGATAATGGCCCTACTGTGAGCCTCAGGACCACAACGGAAGAGACAATAGACTACCTGTCCTCCCATAACACTCCCCACTTGACTAAACTGTAAGTCAGGAATGTTCCTTTCTCCCTACATGAGATACTTACTAGCACATGGTGCAAGATGGCTCAAGGTGGAGGATAAGTGGATAGTCAAAGGGTGCCCCAATTGGAACAGGAATAACAAGCACATAGATACCTTATTATGTGCTGAATGGAAAGGAACTGAATACATTTGCCTTTAAGCCTGAAATATTTTTTTGTGTCTACTTTCTTTTTTAGTTGGTTTTAGATGGCAGAAAGAGAGATATTTATAACTGTTACAATTATCCTGACAAAATGGTGGCATAAACACTGTAACTGAAAAATTATGAATGTAGAATGAACTTGTGCTAAACGTATATGCTGAACTGA
Source organism: Corynorhinus townsendii (assembly GCA_026230045.1). Lineage (NCBI taxonomy): Eukaryota > Metazoa > Chordata > Mammalia > Chiroptera > Vespertilionidae > Corynorhinus > Corynorhinus townsendii. The sequence goes on from JAPDVU010000004.1 coordinate 54,765,083, forward strand.
AGATATAGTGTTTGGTGGGAAAATCTTTAGGGAAATCAACCAATAGATAACATCATTGGATAGTCAGACTTAATGAATCGTTTAGGGACATAAAAATGTTATTGGGGATAGGGGTTCCACCATACAGGATAATGCGTCTCATGACTATTCCCAAAGGGTTTATTTATGGTAAAATAAGTGACTTTAGTTGGGGGAAAAAATGGGCAAACGACCTAAATAGAAACTTCTCCAAAGAGGACATACAGATGGCCAATGGACATATGAAAAAATGCTTAATGTCACTAATTATCTGAGAGATGTAAATTAAAACTATAATGAGGTATCATCTCACACCTGCCAGAATAGCTACCATGTGTAAATAATAAACAACATATGCTGGGAAGGATGAAGAGAAAAGGGATCCCTAGTGCACTGTTGGTGGGAATGCAGACTGTTGCAGCCTCTGTGGAAAACAATATGGAATTTTCTCAAAAAATTAAAAATGGAACTACCTTTTGACCCAGTGGTACCATTTCTGGTAATATATTCTAAGAATCCTAAAACACCAATTATAAAGAATATATGTATGCCTATGTTCATAGCAGCCTTATTTACAATAGCCAAGATCTGGAAACAGTCCAAGTGCCCATCAGTAGACGAGTGGATAAAAAAGCTGTAGTACATTTACACAATGGAATACTACTTGGCTGTAAAAAATAAGGAAATCTTACCTTTTGTGACAGCATGGATGCCTAGAGATTATCATGCTAAGTGAAATAAACAAACCAGTCAGAGAAAGATAAATACCATATTATATTACTCATATGTGGAATCTAATGAATAAAGTGACAAACAAAATAGAGACAGAGGCATGGATAAATGCAACAGATTGACAGCTGTCAGAGGGGAGACTAGAGGAAAGAAGGTGAAGTGATTAGCCAAAGAACATATATGCACCACCATAGACACACACAACGTGTGATTATAGCCAGAGGGAAAGCGGGGTGGGGACTGGGTAGAGGTGGGAAAAGGGAAGGAAACTTTGTTATGTATGGGGACAGTAGTGTCAATAATAAAAATAAAGTTTAAAATTATTTATTTTATAGTATGTTTTTCACCTCTTTTTAAAAATCGGAGCTTCATCACCTCTTTTAACCTTCACTTGAAAATGTCAAATAGCACATACAAAAAATAACGACCTTCCGGATGTCCTTCCTGATGAAGCCAGGGGGGCGGGGGCTGAGGCAGAATTGGTTAGGGTCAATCAGGCAGGCAGGCGAGCAGTTAGAGGTGATCAGGAAGGCAGGCAGAGGAGTTAGGGGCAATCAGGCAGGCAGGCAGAGTGGTTAGGGGTGATCAGGCAGGCAGGCAGAGTGGTTAGGGGTGATCAGGCAGGCAGGCAGGCAGGCGAGCAGTTAGGAGCCAGTGGTCTCAGATTGCGAGAGGAATGTCTGACTGCCGGTTTAGGCCTGATTCTGCAGGGATCCCTGTGGGATCGGGCCTAAACCTGCAGTTGGACATCCCCTGGGGGTCCCAGATTGCGAGAGGGTGCAGGCTGGGCTGAGGGGGCCCCCCACCCCGCCTCCGTGCAGGAATTTTGTGCACTGGGCCTCTAGTATTGTATAATTGAAATTTGCTAAAAGAGCAGAACTTAAATATTCTCTCACACAAAAAAGCACAAAATATGTGAGGTGATAAATAACTAATTTGGTGGGAGGAATCCTTTCACAATGTATATGTATATTAAATCATCACATTGTATGTTTGAATTATATACATTTTTATTTGTGGTGTTGGTGCCCTTCCAATGTACCACTAGGATGTCACTCTTCTGCCGATGACTATTTCTCTGACCTAATGCAGAATTGCATGGTATCTGGTAGCAAGGCAGAGGGGATGTTCTAGCATAGAAATAGAATCTTACCAGCAATCAACATAACCTTATGCTATTGAAAAACCAGGACCTGGCCCTAGAGGGTGTGGCTCAGTTGGTTGGAGTGTAGTCCTATGCACCAAAAGGTGGTGGGTTCAATTCCTGTTCAGAGCACATACCCAGGTTGCAGGTTTGATGCCCAGTAGGAGTGTGTGTGGGATGCAACCAATAGATATTTCTCTTTCTCTCTTTCTTTAGAAGAGTTCTATAAATTTAAACACATACATTTGTATCTAAACAATAATTTGGACACAAAACAGTTCCATCATGCCAAAACAATCTCTCATGTATGTTTTTTTTTTATCACTAGCTTTATGTTTTCCAGAATTTTAATATAAATGTAATCATATAGTATGTAAACTTTTGAAACTGATTTCTTTCATCCAGTGTAATACCTTTGAGATTCATCCATGTTGTTATAGTGTATCAATAGTTCATTCCTTTTCATTTTATTTATTCGTTTGTCCACTGAAGACATTTGAATTGTTTCCAGGTTGTGTGTGTGTGTGTGTGTGTGTGTGTGTGTGATTATAAATAGAGCTACTATAAACAATCACGTACAAACATTCATGTGAACATACATTTGCATTTCTATAGGAAAATATCTAGGTGTAGAATTGCTGGGTTATCTGGTAAGTACGTACTTATTTTTATAAATAACTGGAAAATTTTTTTCCAGAGTACTTATATCATTTTATATTTCACCAGCAATTTAAGTGCCAGTGTTTTCTCATCCTTGTCAGCACTAGATAGTATCAGTTCATTTTTTAGTAATTCTAATAGGTATATCTGGTATCTCATGTGGTTTTAATTTGTTCCTCTGGCTGCCTATATAGTTTTCTCTTTGCCTTTGGTTTCCAGAAGTTTTGATATGATAAGCCTAGCTTTTTTTGTTTGTGTATGTGTGTTTATTCTGATAAGTGTTTTTGATCTATAGTTAGAGTATGTCATCACTTTTAGAAATTTCTCAGCCATTTTTCTTCAAGTATTTCTTCTGCCCTGTTCTTCCAACTTTCTACTTCTGGGATTATATATGTTAGACTAGTGGTCAGCAAACTTATTAGTCAACAGAGCCAAATATCAGCAGTACAATGATTGAAATTTCTTTTGAGAGCCAAATTTTTTAAACTTAAACTTCCTCTAACGCCACTTCTTCAAAATAGACTTGCCCAGGCAATGGTATTTTGTGGAAGAGCCACACTCAAGGGGCCAAAGAGCTGCCTGTGGCTCATGAGCTGCAGTTTGCTGACCACTGTGTTAGACCATTTGATATTATCTCATAGCTCCTGGATGCTCTGTTGAAGCCCTTAAAAAACCTCTGTTACTGAAACATGAAACAGATTGACAAATCTCAGAGGGAACGGGGGTGGAGGAGAGGGAATAAATTAACCAAATATCTTATATGGATACTAGTGGCCTGGTGCACAAATTTGTGCACATTGAAAGGAAATTAATTAGAAGAAATATTTTAATATCGCTATTTGCCCTTTCTCTATAATAGAAGCGTCAATGAAATTCACGATAGACAATGACAGATCGAAACATATGTGTGTGATTGGTGCCAGTGAGAGCTTTATGTGTATTGTGCATGCACGAGTCAACATAATCTTTTATATATATATAAAATAAACTTGTTTAATTAGATCTGCTTTCTGATTTAACTAACATTTTCCTAGTACCCCAACTTCTCTTTCAGGTAATTGTCAGTAACACAGCGGTAAATATCAACACAAAGCTGATTATTATTGTAGATCATGCAGGGAGAACAAAGGGTAAAATATTTAACTCCAGCAGTGTTTGACTATATTCTGTGCAGTGAGAAAACCTGAAGTCATTTTCAAGGTCCACCATTTCTTACCTCTTTTCAGTCGGGTCAAGTTTCTAAGCTTTCTAAATTTTTGTTGTCTGGCTAATGAAAAGAAAATAAGATTCTACCAAGGCTCCTATCTACCTACTCAGGAGTTCTGTGGGGATCAAATGAGATGAGGCATGGGAAAATGCTTCACAGACATTTGGTTAAAGTGTAAAATGTTTTCACCTGGCTATAAAGCAAGTCGTGTTCCTGGGCTGAAGAAACTGCAAGGAGGCTAGTTGCTAGGGAGAGAAAACCGGGCATTGCTATGTGATGTCATTACCTGAATGGACACTTAGCATATTAGCCTTTTATATGTGAAGGTGGTATGCATTATCTATGGACACAGACAATAGGGTCATGAAGGTTTGGGGTGGGGCAGGAACTGAGTAGAAGGGGAATTTGAGGGGATAAAGAGGGACATCTGTAATACTCTCAACAATAAAAATTTAAATGAAAAAATAAAAATCTCTGTTACTGTGGTTTGATTTTATTTTCATTTGATTCCTCTGTATGTCTGCTGAAATTATTTATCTGATCTTGCATGTTATCTACCTTTTCCTTTTGAGTCTTTAACATGTTAATCATTGTTGTTTTAATTTCCCCGCCTGATTTTTAACATCTGTGTCACATATTAATTTATTTCTGTTAAATATTTCTCTTCATATTGGTGTTTTCTTATCCTTTTGTATGCCTCATTTTTAAGAAAACTGTACATATTTTATAGGATAAAAGACACTGCATTAATTATTTTTTAAAATATATTTTTATTGATTTCAGAGAGGAAGGGAGAGGGAGAGAGAGATAGAAACATCAATGATGAGGGAGAAGCATTGATTGGCTACCTCCTGCATGCCCGCCATTGGGGATAGAACCCACAACTTGGCCATGTGACCTTGGCCAAAATCAAACCTGGGATCCTTCAGTCTGTGGGCTGATGCTCTATCCACTGAGCCAAACCAGCCAGGGCAACACTGCAGTAATTTTTATTTTGCTTGCATATAAACACATTTTTTCTTCTTCTATGCCTTTAGTTTGGAAGTTTGTGTTAATCTAGTCAGTAGTTGGTCTGAGTTTGAAGTTTCTTCTTATGCTGGGTTATCCTTAGTGTACTACTGGCCTACTGGCCTCACATTTCTCTAGTGATGCCTTGTTTTTAGGATGTGGACTACTTTGCCAGAGGATTTTTCTCAGTGTCAACTTCCTAGGGAGAATCTGTCGCTTGCCCTTCTATCAGCTATATTCTACTGTTATTTTCTCAGTGCTTGTTACTGTGGAATGGGGGAAAGAGTTAGTAGGGTGGCTGTTCCCTGATGTTCTGATTTAACCTCAGTCTTAGGCAGGCACTGTAAGCCTGGATCTGAGGAGTGTGGCCCTCCAAAGTAAGTGGTCCTGTCTTTCCAGCAGTCACGCTCATCCCAGCACAGGACCCTGCTATTCCCCAGGAGGAGAGCTTATTTCAAACCTGTTCTCTTCTCACAGCTGCAATAGGTTTCAACTAGGAATCTAAGCTGTAAAACTCGGTTGCTCATCCCCCTGCAGATTAAAGCGTTTGTTACACAGAGAAGATGGGAAAGGTAGGGCCAGTGGAGTTTCAGCACTGGGATTGCCTCCCAATCCCAGCCAGCACTACAGATTTTAGGTTGGACGTTTGCCCTGCGACCTCAGTTCTCTCATGGGTTCAGGAAAAGTTGTCAATTTGTTTTTTGCCCCAGTTTTTCTTGTTACACGTGTAACTGCAATGCTCTTTCCAGCTCTCTGCATTTCCAAGGTGAAGCTGGAAATATCAAGTGCATTTTGAGAGTTGTTGTCTTTCCAAGCCATGATTTTAGGGCAAGAAATAAGGAGAAGGAAATTCTGTCCCTGCTTTTCTCATCTTCCTGAACACAAGAGCATCCTTACATCAGCTCCATTTATTTCCAGCCACTTTAGTAATTACCACAATCTATTTCACTTTCTCATTTCCCTGTTTTGATGTTTATTCACATGTATATTTTTGTTGGTTTGGGTAGTTGAACATATGTGCGTTGTATCTTTATTCTTGCTAGTTATGTGTTGCTGGTAGCCATACACTGCCTTCTGCGTACACCAAGGAGCCCCACTCCCTGGAGGTTCTCAGGTCCCTGGTACACAGCTGTGAGAGGGAGAGGAGGTGTTGACTGTTTCTTCCGCACAACCAGGGAGTGCAGATGAAGCATTTACACTTCAGGGCCTTCCAGACGGAAGGCACAAGCCCTCAGTGGCACTGCTGTCCCCGAGCTCTTCCTGTGCATGCAAACTTGGTCATTATGGGGGCCCACTGCGTGCACACACCCCCCCCCCCCAAGCATGCCCGCCTCGTCACAAATTGCAATTTTAGAATGATCTCATTTTCTGTTGGCAAAGTAAGAAGCAAAAATGAACCTGCTCAGCCTTTTCAGCTTTTTTTTTTTTAAATAGAAACTATCTTTATTGATTTTTTTCTAGCTACAAAAGTATAGAATTATTGCAAAAAATTCCAGTAAAAATTTGTTGTGGTGAAAGTTTGTTCTCATTCTCCTTCCTCCCGTACCCTTGCTTAGAGCACCACTCTTCACAGGTTTGTGTGTATATTCTTTTAGTTCCCCCCCATTTTATATGCAAATGAGTATGTATTTTAATTTTTAAAAAGTCAGATGACAAGCTAACATGATTGTCTAGTAGTTTTGACAGAATGGATTCGTGGAGATTACTTTCTTTCCTCCTGGTAGCTCAAGGCTTTGCTGTTATGATGAGTGACCAAGAGGCAGGAAGCCAAACAGAAGCTGCGAGGGCTTTTGAAAGAGTGAGTGTGCACAGGAGAGGAAAGCTAAAGTAACGAATGGAAATGAAAGCGGCGCAGGGAAATGTGGGCCAGGCTTGCACTTAATGGTGTGAATGCTCTCAGCAAAGGGCAGCGTCCAGGGCCAGCCCGCAGTCATCAGGGCCAGGCCCATTTTCTGGGGAGCACCCCTCTGCTCCCACCAGCCCCGTGCTCACTGTGCTGTGTCCCCTGGATCTCTGCACAGCCCTGGCTGTCACATCACACGAGGAGCACCGCAGCTCTTTCTAGCTGCCTCACTGCTAAAAGGTCATTTTGCTCCTGTTTTCCTCTCAGTGGTCTTGGCTCCCCAGGCAGTAGGAGTGCTGACCTTCACTTTGATCTCTAAACAGGGGGACTCCTCCGGGAACACGGGACTACTTGTGTCAACAGCAAATGTGTATTTGTGTCATGTCAAGGAGGATGCAGGTAAGATTGTCAAATGTCAGCAGTCTAAATTCGGCAATTCTGTTCTCCACTGGAAGTTGCAGGGGAGGCGTGGGTTCCGAATTCTGTGCACTGGCAAAGGCGTTCCTTCATAATTCACGACCTTATATGTTTTAAAGATGATGAGAATTCACACTAATACAGAATTTGAGATTTGCTGCAAGGAGAGATATGTCTTAAAACCAACCCATGGTTTGAGTTAATAACATTAACATTATGCAGGAAATAAAATTGACCAGAAATGCAGATCTTGGACAATGTTTGAAGGGCTGCAAGTTCCCAGAAGAAGAAAAGGTGTCACTGGACTGAGTTATCTCTGATTTACCGAAGAGGAGAAGACCAGTTTTAATGTTAACTAAGAGATACATCCTTTCCCCCTTTAGTGACCCTTATATTGACTTCCATCACAGTCTGCTCAGCGACTCCTATTCTTTAATGTGACTAATAATCACAGTGTTGTTTCTATGTTAGGCAGTGCCTGGACCTCCAGCCTTCCATCTGGTGAGATCCACTCTGGATCGAGAGCCCCCGCTGACTGGACTGCAAAAGAAAGAAGTGTCACCAATGGAGATTAATCCTCCCATCAGCCTTGAGAGAAAGGGCCGAAGACCCCATGTGGATTTGCTCAGTGTGCTATTGACTTTATTAAACAACCGACTGGACAAAGGGAAACAAGACCTTTCTTCTTTCCAACAGCATTATGCCAAAAAAATATATGAGCCCATTAAGGACCAAGGTTCAGGTCCAAATACATCTTTTCCCCGGCTAGTGTGTGATGAAAGGATTGGGCATAGTAAATTTGGAGTAGATAAGATGTCCCTAATCATGTCTGGGAGGAATAAGTCAGACTTCTTGGAGGAGTTGAGCTTTATTTATAATTTATTAATCCATTTAAGAAATATTATGGAATGCTAATTTCATTTTAGGCTAGGTGTAGTGGGCTCAATGGTAGCCTCCCAAATATATGTCCATATCCTAATCCATAGAACCTGTGAATATTACCTATATGGCAAAAGGTGTGATTAAATTAAGGATCTTGAGAGGAGGAGTTTATCCTGGATTATCTAAGTAGGCTCTAAATATAATCTCAGAGATTATATTCTAAGAGAGGAGAAGGCAGTGTGAAGACAGCAGCCGAGACTGGAGAGATGTGACTACAAGCCAAGGAATGCCAGTCATGGCCAGAAATGAGGAGAGAGGCATGGACAGACTCTACCCCGAGTCTGAGGAAAGGGCATGGCCCTGTGACACTTTGCTTCAACATGACCTTGGCTCTCCCTCAAGGAGCTAGTGCAGGGATAGAGAAAAACATGACATACAGTGAGAGGGAGAAGAGCCCACAGCCACATGAGGGCCCTGGGTGACTTCAGTGAGCACACAAAGGGATGGGTGAGGTAGAAGCCAGAGGCAAGAAGCAGGGTCAGCAGATTGTGTTTGTAGTAATAAAGGACCAGAGTTTTGAATGCCTACCTGTCCTGATATGTTGTGCTGATATCAATACAACAAATTTTAAAAAATAATGTTAAAAATTATTTTCTGATTATAAAAGGAATACATAAACATTGAGGAAAACTGAATAAGTACAGAAAGATATAAAAACAGAAGTAAAACTTGCCCATAATTCTACTATCCAGAGTTAATCCTTGTGAACATTTTCAGCTATAAATGCACACACACACACATACACACACACACACGGACACACACACACATAGACATACACACACACTATACATTTTGGTCAGATGTTATTTCTGCATTGTTGTGAGGGTTATCTCACATTTATGGGTTTAGACTTCTGGGTATAAGGAACAGATATTCTCCTAGTTTGGAGTAGGAACAAGGGCTTGGGTTTTAGGATGTATTAGCCAGGTTATGCTGTGGTAGCCAAATAACCCGAAATCCCAAATGTTTATTGTTTGCCCAGGAGACAAATCCACTGTGAACTGAAGTCATGGTGGTGGTTGGGGGCACACTGCTGCTTGTTGTCAGAGTCTCTGGCTGAGGAGGGCTGCTCTCTGGGAGGGTGGGATGCCACTGGTCACTGAAGCAGGGAAAGAGGAGAAGGAGGTCGACTCATGAGCTCTTCACTGTCTCTTCCTAGAAGTGACACCCCCTCTTTATCTCCTCAGGGCCCATTGGCACAACTGGTCACATGGCCCCACCTAACTGGAAATGGCTGGTAAGTGTAGAGGAGTACAAAGAACATTGGATTCTATTAGAACTGGCATTACTCACTTTGCTACAGAGAATAAAGTATGTGTGGACTGGACTTTAATGGACACAAAGAGCCACCAGGACTTGAGGCAGCTGGAGGGACAGTGGTTGTCTCATGATCTCTCTCATGCTTTCTCTAGTAACTCGATTAGGTCGACCACGCAGGTATAGACACCCACTTTTCCAAAATCATCAGTCTTCCCACAAAACATGGGTCCAGGCAAAAGTCTCCCACATACTGGCCCTGGGAAAATTGGAACCTACTATTTAGGTTCAGACTGTAACCTGGTGGGAAGGTCCTGATTTTATAGCAAATAGTACTGAAGAAAATCATTTTTGGAGTCACATGGAAACTTCCTTATTAGTAATGGTAAGAAATCCAAGCTTGGTGAGTTGGATTCTAATTTTAAGAAAACATTACTGGGATCCCTCCCCGCCTCTCCCTGTGGCCAAGGAGGCCCTGGTGCGTTCCAGAGCCAGGAGTTTTCAGAACTGGAAGAAGATATCCTTGGATGTTCGTGTACCCAAGAGAGGGGGCTGGGCTATGGAGTGAGGCGACCTTGGATGTTTTCCTGATGGGATTTAAATGGCTTTCAGAGCTCAGCGAAATTGCCACCTGCTCTAGCCACAGGCAGAGGAATACAGAAAAGATTTGGGATGAAGCTTCCTCTTGGTCTCCAGGAAAGCTACCTCTGCAAAAGGAACTTCTATTCTACTTCCATTCAGAGCTCCATTTTGATCAGGCTGGGCTTACATGCCCACCTTGAGAGCAGGTATATGATTACGCTGGAGGTTTTGTGTTCCTACCGCACCCATGCAGGGTATTGTACATGAAAGGAGCTTCTGGAATTCTCAAATTTCTAAAGGCTCCAGTGCAAAACTAGAGGATTCATACTCATCTCATCCCTAATTGGCCCCAATTCTTGGCACTTTGGTACTGTTTTGTCCTTATGGTAGGCATTGCCATTAGCACTTCATAGGTGAGGGAACTGAAGGTAAGAGAGGTCAGGTAATGTGTGTCCTAAGGTAATACAGTTCATAAGGAATGGAACTGCTGTGGAAACCCAAGTTGTTAACTTTCTAACCCAGGCTCTGTGTTTGCCACGTCAAAGCAAGCTTTCCTTTAAGTTTCTTCAAAACTAGGATCAGAGTGAGAACAGAGATCAAGGGGAAGTAGAGTGAGGCTAACAATAGGATGAAAGTTCATGTGGGACACCTTCAGTGAGAACACAGATATGGGGGCGGGAAGCAAAGATTTGGGGCATAAGGTCTTTGTACATTTGACAAAATACAGTTACAAAGTGAATGATGTAGTCTCCTGGGTGTTTGCTGCCATTTTGATAAAATTATTTGTCCATCTAACTAAAATTTCTATTTTTCTTCTCCCCTGTGATACAGAGTTTCATGTGGACATCATCTTAAATTTGTCTTTGGCAGTAACTGTTTTTACCTGTGTTCTTGATAGAACCTCACTGGAGGTCAAGGTGTAAGGACTTCCTGACAAGTACACATTTTCTTTTTGAGTTTGCTTCACAGAAGAGTATCATGACTGGAAAGTGTGAGGTTGAGTCAAGTACTTTGTATCTCTACCTAGCAAGCAGTTGAGTTTCTAGTTTCTCTTTAAAAGTATAGCGGATGATATATTTGTATTTATGGCACCCTGGCAGATCTGTGCTTTTTTCTGGGACTCTCACAAGTTCACAGTGTGGGGGAGGGTGATAATGGTAAATTTAATAGCTCGGTGGATTGGATGAGTCTGCTCCCACCTTGTGCAGCAAGTTAAGGGCTCCCTGATTTCATGTCAGGATTCTGTGGAAGTCGGCAGGAGCAGAGCCATGATGTAGTGTGGGATGTGGGATCTGATCCCAGATCTTGTCTGCTTTTGGGAGGCAGTGAGAGAGGCGAGGAGAACCTGTATTCCTGAGGAAAAACATCTGGCATAGGCCAGCCAGGACACATTAACCAGTATGACTTTCACAGTTACCAGAGGGATCCAGCTGCTAGTATTGAAGCCTATGAATATGCACAATCATTAGAAAAATCAGTAGGCGTTTGAGGAGAATCAGGAACTAGTATAGGAGATCTAACTGGACGATCAGTGCAATTGCTCCAGGGAAAGAGACTTATTGGTGGACATTTAGAGAATAGAAATCCGAGTAGCATCTGCATTGCGTATTGAGAATATATGGCTCCCATAAAAAAAAGAAAGAAAACAGCAGGTTACTACACAAAAGGAGAAATACGAACAAGGAGGATTCTCAGACAATAAGATTTGAGGACTTAAAAAGATAAAAAAATGAAAACTCAAGATAATTTTATTCCTTCTTTGTGCCTTTACTTGAATATTTATATTTTCTATAATGGAAGTGCATTATTTTTTGAGGTTAAGGCATTCCAATAAAGGTTATTCAGAAATTTAAAGCTTTGTTTCTTTTCCATTTTATTTTCTTAAATTTATTTTTATTTTCTATATAATTTTAATATCTCTGTAATTTTGTATCTGCTTGAAAAACTCTTGTCAACTAGCCAAAGTTATTTTAATTATCTATTTTACTTTTAGTCACAGTAAAATATAATGAGCCACAATCCAAAAAATTGGCCTTATGTTTCAACATCCCAAAAATAAAAATAGTATATAGCAATGGCTTTTCTTTTTTTTACTCCAGATTCACATGCCCTTTAATTATCTTCAGCTGAGTTGTCTGGAAACAATAGTTTTCTAAAACTATATCCTGCAAACATTAAGAAATCTTCAGGGCCAGAAAATATTATGGGTATTCCATAATTCAATATATAGAATGAAGTAACAACCTTGATATATTTGCTATTTTTGAAGGCAAAGGAAGGAATTTGATTCTGACCAAGAAACTACTGCCAAAAGAATGATGGTTTAAGTAGCAGGTGCATTTTTCACTTTGGGGCATAAGATAAGCTTAAAAAAAAAAAAGACTAAAGCACCCATTTCATACAATTTCACTTACAACCTAAGAACAACCATTCTTAATAATTTTTCTTTGCCAATTTTAAAGTAAATAGAATGAAATCCAAGATGAAAAACAGCAGGATAACAGGAAAGACAGTGACACAAATACTCTCTTGGGAATTGCAGATAATATAAGAATGACAGACAAGGGTGGAGGGGGGTGGGGTGGCCTGGAAGTTGAACATGAATCAATAATGCAGCCCTGTTTCTATGCTGGGGAATACGGGATAAGGATAAAGAAAAATATAAAAGTGCAAGTCAAAGTGATTTTTTTACTCTATGTGCCATACTTTAAAGCACTGCTTTTATTTATTTAATAGAATACTAGACCTTTGTGGGGGAAGCATGGGGGCTCTGGAAAGACTAATATAAACAAGTTTCAGGAAATAACAACCTTGAAAGTACATGAAATAATTTACTGCCTCAGAACCTAAGCAGAATAAGGTGAAGGTGTAAGAAAGAAAAAATCAAACAACCAAAACACCATAGAAATATTTTTAAAATTGTATTTATTTGATATGAAAAAGTAGAAAGGTTAATTCATTAACTACTTGTGAACACAGGGGAATGCCTATAGCTTGACAGGGAGACTGTTTTCTCTGTTGGGAGAAGAACAAGATAGGGACAAGACTGCAGCAGGGAAAATCCAGGTGTAAAAAGTCACTTCCTTGAGTGATATTGTGTTATTAAACAGTGATGTGGTTATCAGAGGAAGGCTATGGGATCTTTTAAAGGGTGGGGGGAGAGGAGAGGAAAGGGGATGGAAGGAAGAGAGAGGGAGGCAGAGAATTATTCATGGCTGAATGTGTCTCTCAAACGAAGAACTCGGCTACTTTTTATTAAGGAATCCAGACAGACAGGGCTGTCTCTGGGAGTGGTTTAAAGAAGGATGAAGGTGAGCTCCTGGGCATGGTCCTGTGCATGCAGCTCTGAGTGCCAATTCCCATGGGAGCTGGGAGAGGTAGCGGTGGAGGAGTGGGTACAAAGGAAGGAATGGCTGTGATGAAGATAAAGAGCACAATGAAAGGCAAAGAGCAGGGTGAGGCCTGCAGCTGCTGGGGCATAGCCCATGGATATTATGAGTGACTCACCCTGCCCAGCCCAGGACACAGGTTTCAGGGCCTGCTGGCTCCACACACCCTACCCTAACTCAGTAAATGCTAAACCCAGTAATGTGGACAAACAGCGCATGTTTGTCTTAGCATTCCCTTAGTCTTAGCATCCCCTTAGTACAAAGGACTGATAATGGAAGAATAAATGTATGAATGAATACATGCAAGGAGCTTCTGCCCTTTATTGTCTAGAGCAAGGATATCCAATAGAGGTATAATGGGAAATGAAAATGCAAGACGTGAATATGACTTTAAATTTTCTAGTAGCCAAGTTAAAAATGTCAAAAGAAAGAAGTGAAATTAATTTTAGTAGTATACTTATTTAACCCCATATATTCAAAATATCATTTCAACCTATAATCAATATAAAAGTTATTGAGATATTTTAGATATTTTTTTAATACTAAGTTTTAAATTCCAGAGTGAATTTTACAATTACATCACATGTCAGTTCAGACTAGCCACAGTTCAAGTTTTTTAAGAGCCACATGTGGCTAGTGGCTACTGTACTAGGCAGTGCAGCAATATAGTTGTGGATCAAATGTGAGTGAATGACCACTGGATTCCAGACCAAATTAAAATTTAGGGAGTCTTTATTAGCTGGCTGGCTGGCTGGCTGGCTGGCCGGCTGGCTGGCTGGCCAGCTAGCGACTGCTCTGCCTTTCTCCACGCAGGGAGTCCAGAGAGCAGCCCCCACCCTTTGTGCAGGACCACTTTTAAGCACATTAACCACATCCTGTTTTTGCAGAGCAAGCAACCCAAGATAAAACAGTTTTTCCTAAGCAGCGTCAGGATCATGCCATTGACGACCATGTTATTCACAGGGTCATCCTGTTCTTCAGAAAGCTGACAGTGTTCTATGAAAGAAGGCCTACATGCTGGGAAGGGGCCATGAGACCGAATCTCAAGGCCTGGCCTGGTGTCAACACTGACAACTCTATCTGGGGCATAGTCCATGGCCTCTCTGGAATGGGAGTAGTAAGCATGCTCAAAAATTCCTACTCTCTAACAATATGATCTGCCGTATGTATATTTTAATTTTTTGCAACATGTTGGCTCAAAAGTAAAATTATATTCTTTCTAAAATAAGCTAGCTAACTCATTCTCTCATTTAAATGACTCTCTATTTTCTTATTTGAAAGTTCTTAATAATTACTTTTTATGTAAAATGAATAATTTTCCAAATCATCAATTATCGGAGAATTTCAGTCTTACAAAAATAAGTACTAGTATACATTTGTACTTCAGCTGATTGAATTTCAGGGGAACTGTTTAGGGTCCAAAGAAAGGAAATCTCATTAATGAGTCTAAAAGAGCCTTGCCCACTGCAGAACCCTCCAATCTAGTCAAACAAATGTTCTCCTTGCCCAGGTATGTAGTTGGTAGTTCCAATTTGCCAATACCATGCCCCAGCTTCTCATAACAATGATGATAATGACCACTGATTAAGCTATGTACTAAGCACATAATTCTATATTCTTTGAACATTATTGAATCAACTCTCACAATAACAACATAAGACAGGTACTATTACTCTCCCAAACTTGGAGATTAGAAAACTTTAGCGTCACCTAAGATTACATGGGGAATAAGAAAGAAAGCAGGCCTTCCAAGCTGGAGCTGACCTAGCTCCAAGGTCCACGTGCCTAACTAGCACACTATCTGTCTGCCTCTCCTCACTCCCCTGAATCTCCATCTGACGACATCCTAACTCCTCCAAATTATTCCCCAGTGAGCCTCCTTCTCCAAACCTCTGAGATCACCAACAGCCAGTGCTAATTTTTCAATTTCTGTGAAGGAATAATTCTCTCATTTCCTACACTGCACTAGGTCTAATTGGGAGAACTCACTGGCCCCATGACCTCACTATGCTGTCTAACATTTAGAACCCTCTAAAGATCCATGCACATTTGTCGGAAGGAGGCCTTTAGAGCAGCAATGGGACAGTATATTTATTTAGCCAGGCACACTCTCCACCAGAAAACCAAGACAATTAAAGAATTCCTTTTTTTTCGCTCCTTTTCCTGTCTTGTGCAATCTCCCCAAAGCAGAAAATAACCCCCCTAGGGTACAGGAGGATTTGAAAGCTTAGCACTGTTGTGAGTAGCTCTGTGAAGCCCCAGTAGCAAGGAATGGGTGTCTCTGGCCAGCAGCCTGCCAGGACCAGAAGCCCTCAGTCCCACAAACCTGGAGGAAGTGGATTCTTCCATGAGCGAGCTTGGAAGCGATTACCTTCCATAGTGCGCCCTGACCAAGAGCTTGACTGTAGGCTGCTGAGAGCCCTGAGTCAGAGGAATTGTGAGATCATCAGTGCTGCTGGAGCTGCTAAGTTGCGGCATAATTTGTTCTGTAGTGATAGATAGCTAACACCACTGCTGATTGCCCCTATGCCTGACCCAATGTCTCAGATGAGAAACAATTTCTGAGAGAGAACCTTGAGAGAAAATTTCTGGTTAGAGAACCTTGGAGACTATCATCTAATTCCTTCCCGGTACAGATGCGAAGACTCAGGCTCAGAGAGGGAATAGGACCTGACAGGGTGCACAGCGAGGAGTGGTCCAGGATTCTAAGAACATCCAGTGCTCTGTTCACCACTTGGCAGCTGCCTCTGCTGAGAAATTGGTCTTTGGGCTCAATGCATAATTCAAGAACTGTCACCTTAGTGATTGCAGTTATATATCAGCCACAGTTTAATTGCCTACATGTTAGCAACAATGCATCAAAGTAACTATGAAAAATGGAAAGAATTTGATACCTGTTAAACACATATTATGCAAGAAAATAAATCATAATAATTATCTATCACATATACTAATTATATATTATAAAATACATTAACATATGAACTGTAATATTAATAAATTACACTTTTATAATCTTTACATGTAAAAATCTATTGCATATGATAACTTTGAAATAATCCCATGATAAGAGTAACTATTTCTAATTGACAAGTGTGTTATGAAGGCACAGTTATGTTAAGTCATTGGCCTGCATTCCCAGCCAGGACCTACCCTGACCCAGACCTCTGATCCCTGGCTCCAAGGTCCTCTGCCCAATAGCCATACCTTTTGGGACCCTCCTTAGAGTTCTGGGGTCATCCTTAGGCCAATGCCCTTGACATACCTGTTGTTCTTTTTGTCTTGGCTGCTACTCTAGCTCCATTCTGGTGTCATCTCTGTCTTTCCTGTAAGAATACGCTGCGTGAAATAAAGAGTACTTTTTAATATGTATAGGCATCCCAGGTCTTAATGACAAAGAATAATAATCAGTAATAACCAGTAATGATAGTCAAAGGAGTGAACAAGGAGCAAAAATGTTTGCAGGATAGCATTCCCACTGTAGTTTCCCCCCAAGACTGACAGAGTCATCTGTTTTCTCAAGATCAGCAGGAAGCCGCCCTATTTCATCTTCTCTTTGCTGAAACCCTTTTAACCTGTGGTGGAGGCTTTGAAAGGTAGCATCTGAGATGGATTTGACTTAGTCTATACAACTCAGCTCCAGCATGTGACCACAGCCTTCCGCACAAGGGTTACATTATGGACTCCCAGAAAACCCTGCATAGCAGTAGACTTCAGAGAGCCATCAGACTCTTCCTGCCCTCAGTCACACACCAAAGAATTATCAGTGACCTCTAGTCTTACAATAGACAGAAAGCAAAACAAAAACAAAACAAATCACCTGAAGGACATTTCCATAAAGGAGATTGAGATTTATGTTAGCAACAGGACTTCTGAGTACAGTATGATCTTTCTTCTTCCTCTGTCCTTACTTTTTTCTCCAGTCACACACACACACACACACACACACACACACACTCGCCTGCTCATGTGTACCTGCACATCTACATGTGTAATACAGTAACACATCTATTCTCCACGCTGCTCTCATTTCACACCTATTGACTTAAAGCCCCCCTCACCTTGTTAGTTCTCTTTCATTTCTAATGTGCTCGTGGTGTGCCCTCATCTTGAATTTATCAATTGCTCCCCCCTCCTATAATTTTCTATGAGACATCTCAACATTTCAGGTAGTCTATCAATCCCAGGTCTTTTTCCTGAAGACTCCCCACCCCGGACCCACTGGTGCTCCTGCCTCACTCCAGACGGCTGGTCATTAGGCTTCTTACACAGCTGCCAACAGGTACTTCTCTTCAGCATAATGGAGGTTTCATTCACTGCATTCTTGTTGAATCCCCACACTTTCAGAGTCTTTCACTCTCTTGATACTTTTCCTTATTTCTATAGAAAATATCCTTCTTCTGTTTTTTTAAGAAAGAGTGTAGGGGAAGTCAGTTTTTGAAACATTGCCTTTCTGAAATGCCTTTTTCTACTCTGATAATGGATTGATAGTTTGGCTGGGTTTATACTTCAAGGTTCTAAATAATTTTCCTTCACAATTTTAAGGCTATCACTGTATTGTTTTCTGTTATCCAATGTAACTGCTGAAAAATACAGTGCCATTCTGATCTATGTTCCTTTTGTATGTGGCATTATTTTTCTCTCTGAAAGATGTTTAAAAATTATTATTAATCTTCTCTTTAGCTCTGGTATCCTGACATTTTACAAAATTATGTTTTCACATGTGTCTGTTTGCAAATTACTTTAATCTAGATATTCATATACTTTTCTTAAATTATTTCTTTGCTAATTTTCTTCCTCCCATCTTGTCTGTTTTCTCTTTCAGAACTCAGATGATGTTCCTAAGATGAAACTTTAATGTATTTTTTTATCCTATTTTTTCCACCTTTTTGTCCATTTGCTTTATTTTCTGGGGGAATTCCTTGATTCTATCTAATTTTTAATTTTCAAGAGCACTTTCTGATTCTTATTTATTTCTCTTTGAAAACTTTCTATTCTTATTTTATGAATGCAACATATTCTCTAACTCTCTAAGGGTATTTACTTTTTTTGGGGAAAATTTCTTCCCTTTTCTGTACTTTCTTTTCTTTCCTCTGTGTTCCTTTTCACTCTTTGTTTTCAAATTTCCCTATCATATTGTAAGTTTTCCTGAAATGACAATAAACCTTGGCTGTCTGTTTCTAATAATAATAATAAAAGAAGAAGTGAAGAATGCCTTGGAATCGCTATATGCACAGACGAGTGCTATCAACTGAGAGACTTCTTTACATGGTGATCGGGCATGAAGGGGCCATTTGATTTTGCAGTGGTGCCTAAAAGACACTCTCTGGAATTTGTTTTCTGTTTCTGTGGGATAAAATTTTCAGTTTACTGACTATGAGCCATATGACTAGCTACCAATGTCATGGGAATGAGCAAAGAGAGAACCACCCACCACTCAGTATTCTCTCCTACAGTGCATTTCTTCACTTCATGTCCTCCACTAGGTCTGAAATCTCCAAGTTTAATGCTTCTCCCTTGAATTCTCAAGAAATTAAGTTTTCCTTTTCCTGCTTGGGCTGGCGGTTGGATGTAGAGATGGGCATAATTGCCCGATGGATAATGTGGGAGAGAACGCCTCCATACGTTCAGGCTTACAACCAATCCCCTTTTCAACCTTATGCCTCACCCCTTGTTTCTGCAGTATCTGGCCAAGAGTCTGAGAATCTCAGAGATAGTTTTTGGATAAAGTGGATTCTCCTCTCTAAGGCTTTTTCAAATATGGCTGTGTCTTCTGAATATGTTACTGCATCTCAATTTGCTGTCTGTCTTCCCAAATATGTTGAAGTGCCTTGTCTGATGATATCTTATCTCCCATTTTCTATATCCTTGCGGATACATACACACACATAGTATGTTTTGTCCCTTAATTTTCATTTTATCAGGGTCTTGAGAGTGAGAGGAGGCACATGTGTGTGATCAATCTGCCATGTTTAAGTCTTAAATGGACTTGTTGATGCTGATAAGAAAACAAATGGAGAAAACCAACATGTACCTTGGGAATCTGGGAGTCAGAGCAAGCGGAAGTATGACACCAGATGCCACACCACACTAAAAATCTAGTGGGTGAGTGGAGTACATATGGTGTAACCCAGTAATACCACTGGGAGGCTCAGACTTAATTTGGGGGAGGGAGGAGGGGACCCCCCCCCACAAATAAAAATCCCTTCTCTTTGCAAGTGTTAACAGCTGTGTAAAGTATAGTAAAGCAGCTTGGAAATATTAGCTTAAAACTGGAACTATTAAAAATATCCAGTGATCAGTAGTGGACTGTGATGTGTTAATGAAAAAGAAGGGGTTTGGGAGGGATTGATGGGAAAGGGTCAAGGAGAACTTTCTGGAGTGATGGAGATGTCCTATATCTTCTTTGCAGTTGTGGTTACATATCAGCATCCATTTGTTAAAGCTCATCTAACAGTAAATTCTAAATGTGTGCAGTTGATCATACATAAATTATACCCAATAAAGTTGATTTAATAATAAAAACATTTATAGATACCCATTATTCTAAGATGAAGAATGGGCTGACTGTCAAGATGCTCTGCAGACTGTCCTCACACTGCTCTCTTGCACGTTCCTGCACTCCAGGCAAAGCTCCCCCCAGTCTGAGGAGTGGTCCATGTTCTCCCAACGTGCCATGCATATTAACCCATGTCCTCCTCCATGCTCAGACTACTCTTTTAAAATGGTTCAAATCTTCTCTTTTCTTTTTTCCAGGAAGCCTTCTCTGACCATTGAGCACTGAAAGATTATTGTTTCTTCCACCTTTTTCATTTATTTTTTGGTCTATATCAGTTGTTTAACATTTCAAAATATACTGTTCTGAGATATCTCTTTTATTGTCTTGAAGTAGTCTAACTTCTGCAATTGATATTTTACTTTTTATGTGTGCTTGTCTTATTGTCTGGAAAAAGAGGAATTTTCTAGAGTGCTAGGAGTGTACATTATACATCTTCACATCTTTCCTAGTGTGTAGCACAATGTTATACACATAGTAAGTATTTGCCGAATGAAGGATAAGATAATAAATCATGTAGACATCTTAAAGAGAAGAAACTAGGGATTTTGAAGCTAGAGAGAGAAGGATTTGATTTACCAGTAAGAACTGGTAGGATAGAATCATCCAAAGAATACACTGAATTAATAGAAGGCTCAGGTCATTTATAATCTACATTTTGTAAAAGATATATGTCATAGTGAAATCAACATAATTTATAAAATTAATCTACAGGACCTATGGGGCTACTAAGACCAGTCTATAATTAGGATATGGCAATTTTAAACTCTATGATTCTTGCATTTATTCCCATGGATTTATTATTAGGAATTCTGACATGATCCCAGGAGGCAATATCTTGAGCTAAATATGACATTCTTCTTGTCAACTTCTCTTCTTGCCTCAGTGTCATCAAGATAACAAGCACTTCTGCAGTTCTAGGTAGAATATATGTGTTGCAAACCATAGAAATGAATTCAGCCGTAACATATGCTACACATTTATTATGCACAGCTCGTGAGATTCTGATTTCTGATCTGCCATTTCCCCCCAAGGAATATAGACTTCCAATGTGGCGAATATATATATATATATATATATATATATATATATATATATATATATATGGCTATTTTATTTTAAAGGGCAGGTTATTTATATAAAATAGGGGCCCCAAATGAACTCATCCATAAGTCATATATTATCTTTCTTTTACTTACTCGTTAGATGAATTTATTTATGGTAAGTCTTTATGGCATAGTATTTACTTTATCACAGATAGAAAGAGTACATGCCCAGAAATTGGATGCCACACATGCCCACTCAACTTGCAGTAATGAGGGCTGTTCTCCCCAATTTACTTTGCTGCCTGACAGACAGGCGGGCTGTTCGTTTTATCATTGTTGCCCACACCTATCAAGCCTCCCTCCAATCTGATGACTACCACAGCAATATATATAGCAAATCTCCTCAGGGACTGTAATTATTCATCTTTCAGGAGGCACAAGATCTATAATGGATAAGTGCTGTAGATAAGAAACCAGTTTATAGGTTTATCTTCATTGGAGGACTAGATCATTGCCATTTAATAAATGAGTTGTAAATATAAAAAATGTTGTGTAAATATATTTGTGAAGCAGACACATAAACACTGTTGGGATATTGCCATATACAAAACAAAAGAGGATGTATCCAGTCCATCAAAATACACTGTGAGTTGGAAAATCAGAGGCCTGCCACGAAGCCTCAGCTTATTGTCTTGGGTTATGAATTACTCTTAAACTAATATCACTACTGCTGCTACTGGGAGCACCTGATTTCATGACATATTTGAGGCCAGTAGTCGATCAAGGCACTCAAGCCATTATTTCTATCAGGAATGAGGGCTTAAAATGTCCCCTGTGGCATGTGTCTTTGTTTCCCATTGAATCTCAAGTTGAACATGCAATCTATTTCACCCTCTCCAGTGTAGGTATTATGGTAGCTAGCAGTGCATTTTTCACCATTTGCTATGCAGTGTTCTTATGATTTTCACTAATAGAGCTTGTTTATCCACTGATGCATTTGAATGTTACCTATAACAAGTAATAAAATGGTTCTGCTCAGCTTTGT
Organism: Corynorhinus townsendii; assembly: GCA_026230045.1. Classification (NCBI taxonomy): domain Eukaryota; kingdom Metazoa; phylum Chordata; class Mammalia; order Chiroptera; family Vespertilionidae; genus Corynorhinus; species Corynorhinus townsendii. The sequence goes on from JAPDVU010000004.1 coordinate 54,786,932, forward strand.
TCTGATTTATCTTCGTCAAGACAAAGAAAACAAACCCACCCAACCTAGCCCAAGTAAAGAGGGAGCTCTTCCAAAGAAATGTCAGGTCATTTCATGGCTACGTATGGTTTCCAGGACTGAAGTGAAGAACCTGGTTTCCCCAATATCTCAGGGCCATACAGTCTCTCTTAAACAAGCTGTATCTGCCTTTCTCTCATCTGTCTATTCGTGCTTTTTTGGTCAGCTTCTTCTCTTATTCATCTTGCCCACAACTCAGTGGGGCCACAGCTCCAACTCTGTATCATGACCTCTGCCTTACTTCACTCTCAATTGCTAAGTTCAAACTCCTCTCCTGAGAATCTGATTGGCCTACCTTCTCCATGGGATGTCACCTTTGGAATGCAGTTTTCAAGGCCCATGGATAGAGCAGATTCTCTAAAAAGGGCCCGAAGAAGCACAGTCCATTAAACATGACCAGTCATGAGCTTCCCATCATGCTCTGACTTCAATCTATTGTCTTAGGAGTGATTGTATCATATGCCTGTATGCTGGAAGAAACATTCAGTTTCCATGTGAGTTACTTTTTAGTCCTGTAGAAATTATAAAATGGAAGCAGTTTCTGGAAGTTTCTAGGTCAGAGGCTATCAATCTGAATGTTCTCTACTTTAAAACACCAATATCTTAGTTGTTTTTCTTGGCTGCCTTTGGGGGCCAAATATTTTAACTGTCAATGAGTGCACAGTAGAGCAAGGAGGGCAGGGCTTGGAAATGCCAAATCTACCATGAACTGGGACTCTAGCTCTTTTAATGCAAATTTAGGTAAAACCTCCTGTTCAAATGATAGGCATCTGGGATTGTTTCTATTGCTTTTGGCAAATACATATCAAGTAAAATATAACCCGTGGGTCCAGATGGAAGAATATAGGTCTAACACTGAGACTAGAAATTGGTTCCTTTATAAGAGGTCACTACGCTATGGTGAATCATAAGCTACACTGGAGCTCATGTGCAAAACCATCTTCCCCAAAAGAGCTTGAGATCCTTGAGGGCATGAATGATGCACCATTGTCTGTGGATTTCAGAATCTACCATAGACCCTGGCCTGCACCCTCTCAGTATCTGGCACATAGCAGATACTGAAATGGATGGATGTGTCAGGAAACCTCTTTGCTGACGTCAGCCTGGGCATCCTCAAGAAGCCTGCTTTTTTTTTTGGTACTTTCCTGTGTGTTTAGAATACTGAGCTGATTAACCATCCTAATTAAAATTTAAATGTATTTTCTAATCTTAGGCAATTTTAGGAAGTGTTTCTTTCATTGTTAGCCTTCAAAATAACTGCTTTCATTTTGCATTTAGTTACAGCATTTTATTATGCGTTAAAGGAATACATCTTCTTAAGGATTTGAAACCATTTAGAAACCATTCTTTGCCAAGTTTGACTACTTAAACCTTTCTGTACCATTTACTCCCATCAGTAATTTTATCATTTATTTCTGCCACTTCCGAGCAAAATCACCTTCTGCACTGTGATGTCTATAGTAAAGCACTGACATTCTAAAGACCCCATGTGGTCCCTGCCTGCCCCCCTGCCCCCGCATTTGCTAAAATGCTACATTTCATATATCTTTGCCTTAAAAAAAACAACACACTTATTGCCATTTTTCTTTTGAGAATAAAACACGTTTAAAAGATAAGCATAAATAAAGTAACTAATGAGTCATAGTTTCCATCACTCAGACATCATTACGTTTTCTAAGCTTTTTTTCCTAAGCCCATAGGATTGTTATTTTAAACAAAACCAAGGTATTTCTTTACAGCCATCCCCCAATACTAACAGTCTTAGTCAAACTCGCAGTAAACCTGCCACACTGAGTGAGCAGAATGAGCATGCCCTGTAAGCAGACAAGCCTTCTGTGACAATTACCTGCATGATTCACCTTAATTTTAGTCTTAAGATTTGTTACATTCTCCCACATTAAAACACTATGGCACTTTTGACTTGCTTGTTTTATTTTCTGGATTTATTTAGCATGAACTGAGAAGTTACTTGACAGCCTTCTGACTCCCTGGGTCTGGACAATAAAAAAGATGTTAGAAAAGGAGGAGAGACTTCTGTTTCCAGCAGTACAGGCAGATGAGATGCCCTGAACAGCCCTCTTGACAGAAACAAGCTAAATATTAAATAATTTAAAAAATATATGTTAAAATTCATTGTAAAGCTGGCATGAAAGCAAGGGCTTTTCAGAGGTGAAAACTGAAGAAAATGTGAAACTTTGGGCAAGCGGGAGCACCCAGGCTGACTTCTATGCGGAGACCTCCTGCTTCTGTTTTGGCAGAGGCGTGAATTCAGGGAATGAGACCTAAAGCTAGGGAAGACAAGAGGTGATCTCCAAATAAACCAGGACTTCGAAAGTCTACGCTCTTAGTGCAATGGAAATGAGAAACGAAGCCCACCATGTAGGAGAGGGCGGCAAGATGACTTGCCTGGCTTGATTATGGTGTTGGGAATGAGAAAGGGATTGTCTATTATCTGCCCTGATAATTTATAACCACACAAAAAGCCCACATTTGGGCTTGAAGGCAAGAAAGGAGCAGAGGAAGGAAAACGGAAAATAAGGTACAATTGGAAAACGAATAAAATTGTAAAAGTAAATTAAAATGCAGGCATACATTGTAGAATTTTTTATAGCTCATATCTTTCCAGTAAAATACTTGCTTTTAATAACCAAATATTATAGAACTCATGTATCTTTCTATATATTTTGTATCAGCTAATAATTATATAGGAGCAGTGTCTAATTACATTACAAATACTCAATGTATTTTTAACAGAACGATGTGCTGGAGAGCTATCAGGTCACATTTCAGATACAATGGATAAGTCATCAAAATCACAGGAAGATTTTTGGAAAAGCATGCAGAGTTCCACAAAAGGGATGCTGGCCCTGAGCGGAACATTATAGCATTACCCTCAGTGGGAACCACACTTTGCCATTGTGTGCTTGTCCTGAACACATTTCCAAAAGGCCTTTCTATTACTTAGCCCTCATTTTTGACTAGTGATGAATGAGTTGCACACACACGCACACACGCAGGCACACACTCTAAAAATGCACTGAAGAAACTTTGTTGCAAGGAGAAAACAATTGGAAATTTAAAAAAGGCTCCATTTTACAAGTGTCTCATCCTCCACTGTAAGTCACCTCCTTTGACACTGTGTCCTGGCTTTCTTGTTCAGGAGCTTCTTCAGAAGTGCCAATGGATAGAGAATTTCCATCAGCTTCTGAGGTGGATAGTTTGCTTCAAATTACTGTTCTCTGCTCACTCGTCTACATCAGCTCTTTCTACAATCAGTGATAAGCAATTATGCCACAGTCCTGCTCCCTCCTTAGTTTTCTTCAAGTATCAAGTTTTCTCCTCACTTGATGAGTTACAGCTTATTGCAGGTAATTGTCTTGTTTTTATTGGAAATATTTCACTGATTTTTTTTCTAACAAATGTATTTTTTTGCTGTTATTTGCTTTGTCATATTCTAAACATCATGTTCATGGTGTGCATTCAGACTTTCATGTTTGGTAACCATAAAATAATGTTTTAAGTGTTTTACATCCCAATATGATAGTTTATTTTTATTTAAGTATTTTACTTAAGAAAATTGTTTGAGAGATAAGGTTAACATATAATGCATTATACATTTTCTCATTTAAAATAATAGAAAATAGACTCAATGTTTTCAAGCAAAATACCTGATGTTTTAGGAATGGATTATTGACATTAGCAGGTGTGATGATAAACTTTTTTTTTTTTTCCTTATCAACCTGCATGGGCCATGGGGTGCCCAGATTTTGGCTGAACATTATTTCCAAATGTATCTGTGAGAGTGTTTCTGGATGAGATTAACATTTGAATTGGAAAAGCAGATTGCTTGCTTTCTTCTATGTGGGTGACCGTTATCTAATCAAGTAAATGTCTGAATGGAATAAAAAGTCAGAGGAAGGTAGAATTGACTCTTCTGTCTGACTGAGCTGGGACATTGGACTGAGACTTAACCTGGTTTTAAGGCCTTCGGACCTGAAGTAAATTACACCATCCACTTTACTGAGTATCCAGCTTACAGTTGACATATTGCGAGACTTTATAGCCTCCATAATCATGTGAGCCTATTTCTTATAATATCTTTATATATATATTGATTAATAATATAAGAGCATAATATCAAATATACTAGAGGCCCAGTGCATGAAATTTGTGCACTTGAGGGACCCTGGCCTGCACCCTCTCACAGTCCAGGAGCCCTGCGGGCCTAAGCCATCAGTTGGACATCCTTAGCATTGCCATGGAGGCAGGAGAGGCTCCCACCACTGCCACTGTGCTCACCAACCATGAGCCCAGCTTCTGGCTGAGCGGTGCTCCCCCTGTGGGAGCACACTGACCACAGGGGGCACCTCGTGCATTGAGTGTCTGCCCCCTGGTGGTCAGTGCACATCATAGTGACTGGTCATTCTACCATTTGGTCATTTGCATATTAGCCTTTTATTATGTAGGATATGCTGTAGATGAGGCCCCCTAGAACCATAAGAAATGCAAAAAATTCAGTTAACTCATTCTCGAATAGCCCCCCCTTAGCCCCTCCTTAAAATCAAATTGCTCCCCCCCCCCCCCCGTGGGGTGTGTGCTGTACCTTGGGAACCACTGGGCTTGACACTTTTCCTCTCTGAGCCTCATTTCTGAATACATACACATATACCATGGGAATTGCAATCTCTTCTCCGCCTGCCTCACTGGGTTGTCATGAGGAGGTTCTGAGCTAATAAACCTAGAAATGTTTCATCAAGTAACTGATGTCTAAATGGGAAGGGATTGTTATTTTTAAGCCCATGGGTACCCTCACAGGTAGCAGGTGCTGATTAGGGGAGGAGGGCATGATTGTTTCCTGGGACTGTAGCTATGGAAGCTTTGCAGAGGGTTCCACAGGCCTTGGAGGGGCAGGCTGAGGACAGCAGCCCTGTAGTGGTGGTCATCCCTGGAGGTGCTGGCGGGGGGCAGGGCATTGGGGGGCACTAGAGGGGCAGCGAGACTGAAAGGGGAGTAACGGTCAAACCTTCCTGCTTGGCGCCATTCTTTAAATTGTATGTGGCTGTTTTGCAGCTGTATCTGCTCAGGCCAGGGCTCCAATCTCCTAGAGCGGGGTGGGGGTCAGACCAGGGCAGAGCCAGGTGGGCTAGGAGGGTGGGTTTAGCTGTGCCCCCAGCAAGGTTCAGCATGCTTCCGCTGCAGAGACTATGCTGCTGTGGTTGAGGGGAAGGATCTGACCCTGGGAGGCCTCTCAGGCCTGCCTCCACCCGGGTCTGGAGTTGTAGGGAGGAGAGGTGTGCCCACCCCCAGCAGAGGGGGCCTGGCAGCAGCGACCGTGAGGCCCAGGTGCCTTGGGGTGCTGATGGGTGGTTGCCAGCATGCTATTGTTGTGGGAGCCCTGGCAGGGGAGGTAGGGGAAGATATCAGGAGTCGGAGGTGCAGGCTGCAGCTACCCCCGAGGCTGGGTCTTCTCCCCATCTGGTCAGCTTCCCCATCCCCCCAGGGGTGTGGGCGTCCATGCAGGGGGATTGGAAGAGCTCCCATGGTCGCTTCCTCTTCCTTCTTTGCAGTCCAGGCTGCTGTCAGGCACTCTCCTCAGACCCCCGGGAACTTGGCTCTGGCCGCCTGCACCCTGCTGCACATGCAGCCTCCTGCTGGTCTGTCAATATGCAAATTGGTCATTACGGGGACGCCGTAATGGACAATTAGCATATTACCTCTTTGTATGTATAGATTTTGTATTATTAGTCACAATAAATGTAAATGAGCTAAACTCTAAAGGTAAAATATAAGGATGACCAGGCTGTATTAAAAAACAGTTCAGCCATACACTATTTACAATAGACCACATACATCAAAAGGAAACTTAAGCTTGGCTAGTGTGGCTCAGTGGTTGAGCATCAGCCTATGAACCAGGAGGTCACAGTCATGGCATATGCCCAAGTTATGGGCTTGATCCCCAGTGTGGGACTTATTATTGATGTTTCTATCTCTCTCCCCCTCTCTCTTCCTCTCTGAAATCAATTAAAAAAACCCATATATTTTTAAAAAAGGATACCTAAATTTTTAGAACCAGAGAATGAAAAACATATATATTAGACAAATAATCAAAAGAAACCTGGGGCAACTATCTTAATATTAGACATTAGATTATAAGGAAATAAGAACTAAGAGAGCCACAACATAATATTAAAATTGTTAATTCACCTTATAGTTACAGCAAATCTAAACCTTGTGAACAAAATAACATAGTTACAGAATATGGAAATTCAAATTTGACAGAACTACAAAGGAAAATGGGCAAATCTACTTTCTGGTACTCTCTAAAATACCAGTAGACCAGGCAAACAAAAATTAGTAAGGATATAGAAGAATCCTAATGTATAGACCACATGAAAACATTTATAAAAACTGAATTTTTGCTAGGACAAGAGCTAGTTTTACCAGTTTGTAATCATTCTCTGACCATAATGCAATAAAGTTAGAAATAGTAATTAGTAAAGTCATAGGAGGAAATTGGTAAATGTTGGCTACATTAATATTAAGGAGCCTGTTCACTGCAATACATCAAAAAGAAAATGAAAAAGTAGGCCAAAAACTAGGAGAAGATATCTACAAAATATATAACTCAAAGGATTATATAAATAACTAGGTATCAAAAAGAAAAAAATGAGCAGCCCAATACAAAATAGCTCTTCTCTTAAGAACCATTCTAGCTGTCCTATAAACATGTGACAAGATGATCAGACTCAATAATCAGGAAATGTGAATTAAAGCCACAATGAGGTATAATTTCATATCCACTAGATGGGTGAAAATCTAAAAGTTGGTCAGTATAGATGCCAGGATGTAGGCCAGTTGAACAGGATCCTTTATCCACTGCTGGCATGCAACAATATGAGAAGTGCACAAAGGTAGAAACACTGTAAATGAGGGCAAGGGAATGAGTATCATAAATTCAGGATGGCAGTTATCCCTGAAGGGAAAGCAAAAGGAGGAAGATGATTGCCATCTATTAAACTAAACATGTGTGTTTTATACATGTGTTTGTAGAGATGCTATATTTCACAGTTTTAAAAAGTATTAATAATGTTAAATACTGGTATCAGCTAATACCAAAAGTCATTCTGATACTTGGTAGGTATTGCAATATCATTGACATATGTTAATGTGTCTTTCATCTTCTTTATGCTTTTCCTAATGTTTTCTAATATTGGGCCTGAACTCTAGTCAATAACACCAGCCATACACATTAAATATCAAGACTTTGTGTTGCCTACTTATCACAAATCCAAAGTACCTTGCTTACAGTGAACCTTTTTAAGACAGAGGGGTCATGAACCTATGATTGTTGAATAGACATTCCTAATGTTGAATAATAATAAGATCTAATATTATTTAAATTTCTCAAACATTTATTTTAGTCAGGTTGTATTTTTAAGTCTTTCAGCTTTATTTATCTGATTTCCCCCATAAACTTAGGCTGCTGATGTATTCTCATGTGTTTTTTGAACTTTCTAAATTATTATAAATTTGTTTTAGATTTCTTTTCAGATGCTTTCCATGTTTTTAGAAGCCTTAAGGGAAATAAAGATCAAACCATTTCTCCTTTTCATATGTTGATTACCAAACGTATTAAGCCCATATCTAGTCAGGCCTAAGATTTTGTAAAGATCCTGTAGTAATTTATTAAGTCAACAACCAAAAGCTTCCTTTATTTGGTTCTAATGAATCACCTCAAATATCTATCTATGCCTACAGACTTCAAGGACCATCTGTCTCCTATTTGAGTCAGTTTATACTGTCTGAGTTCATATTTATACTTGTTGGGTTGGCTGTACAGAAGTAGGTGCTGAGAGCAGGTTTCAGTGGCTACAGGTTTTTTCTTGCATCTTTCCCCAGGATCTCTGAATGAAGGATTTCTTCCTTTACCATAATCTAATATCTTGAACTCTATTTTGGATTTAATTTTTTTCTTTTTCTTGAAGGTATTTTGCATCTATAATAATTCCCTCCCATGTCATAACTTCCTCTATCTCTTCCTCTCCCCCTCCCCCATATCACTTTTCTTAAAACAATGAAAACCTCCTGTGATACCAACGAGTCATTCAATTCCAGTTCATTTTATCTCCTTTTTTACTAGCAAACTCTTTGAATTGTTGTAAACTTCATACCCTCCCCCCTTTTAATCCTCAGTGCCACAGCTACCTGGCCACGTCTGAGAGCTCATCTCTAATTGATATTTCTTTCTCACACTGCTTCAACGGCATTGGCCTTCTTACTGCTTCTCAACAAGTGTATTCCTGTTTCAGACCTTGGCATTTGCCCTTCCTTCTGCCCTGATGTTCTCCCCCGATATATTCATAAGACTTCCTTCAGGTGTTTGATTAGATGACCCCTTGGTCACTCTATTTAAAAAAACCAAAATAGCAAAATAGAGTCCTATCTCCCCACCCCACCCCGCGTCCTAACCCAGCCTCTTTAGATTGCTTATTTTTCTTCATAGCATTTATCACTACCTGATGTATATTTATTGTTTTCTGCAAACACAGTGAAAAAGATTTTGCGCCCTTTTTTTTCTATTAGAACATTTTGAGCTCAATAAGTCTCTGTGATTGAATCAATTAATGAATGTTGAAAATGCCCCATTTAAGGGCTATAATGATTTCTCTGTTTCCTTGATGTCTTGTTAATCTCTCTGTTGCATCTGGTTCTTTCTATAGCACATTCTTTCTTTCAGCTTCTGTATTCAACCTCTCACTACTCTTATTCTGTCTTCTTCAAGAAACTTCCTTTTCAGTGCTCACATTCTCAGAGATTTCTTATATTCCTTTTTTATTGTAATAAAAACAGATAACCTAAAAGTTATCATTTTAACCACTTTTAAGTGTACACTTTAGTATGTTAACTATATGAACTTCTTGTGGAACTGACCTCTAGAGCTTTTTTCATCTTGCAAAACTGAGACTCTGTACATATTGAACAACTAAGTTCTCTTCCTCCCTGTCCCCCAGCCCCTGACAACCATGATTGTACTTTCTGTTTCTATGAGTTTGACTACTTTATATGCCTCATGTAAGTGGAATTCATGCAGTATTTGTCTTTTTGTAACTGGCTTATTTCACTTAGCATAATGTCTTCAAATTTCAATATTGTTGGTGCAAATATAAAATGGTACAGCTGCATGAAAAACCGTAGTCAGATTTCTCAAAAAATTAGCATATAATCTAGCAATCCCACTTCTGTGTATATATTCAAAAGAACTGAAAATAGGATCTCAAAGAGAAATTTGCACACCCATATTGATTATAGCATTACCCACAATAATCAAGAGATGGAAGCAATGTAAATGTCCATTAGCATATGAATGAATAAAGAAAATGTGATACCTACACACACCCACACACAATGTAATCATTTTCAGCCTTAATAAAGAAGGAAACCTTGTCATACGCTTCAAATGTTGTACCAATTTATCTGCATTTTCATCAAACACTATTATTATTATTATTATTATTATTTTAAATAGTGGCCACCCTAATGAGTGTAAAGTAATATCTCATTATGGTTTTGACTTGCATCTCCCTGAAGATCAGTGATGTTGAGCATCTTTTCTTATACTTATTGGCCTTTCGTATATCTTCTTTAGAGAAATATTTGTTCAAGTTCTTTGCCTGTTTTTAAATCAAGTTATTTGTTTTGTTGTTTTTGCTGAGTTATAGTTGTTTTTATACACTGGATTAGCCCCTTATCAAATATATGATTTGTAAATATTTTAATATTTTTTCCATTCTAAGGTTACCTTTCACTCTGTTTTTTTTCTTCCTAGAGGTTTCTTCTATTTAAGACCATTTTATACTTCATTTGGCTCCTGATTTATATCTATGTTCCTCAGTCTTATTGACACTCCTCTCTGTACTTATGCCTTGCCTTACCATATCTTACCTTTCTTCCTTACCTTCTATAGGTCTGGCATAGGGTTATGTATTAAGAGGAAACTCAGTAGTTGAGTTACTGAATTGAATGACTTAAAATTATCACATTGTCTCTTCCAGTTTTGACTTCTTATTGGGTGCTTAGGCCCATATCTCCAAAGGCTTTCCTAAAACTGTCTCATTGCCAACATTTGAGGCCTTACAATAATTTTACTTCCACTTTCTTTTTATCTAAGCAATCATTACGTTCTCTCTATTTCTTCTAGACAATGAGTCTTAAACTGAACATTTCTTTTCCATTCACAAGAACAACTGTAGGGCACTTTTAACTGCATAGCCCCTCCCATGTATCTCCCATTCCTCTCTCAGCTGTGTTTTGAACAACAAAAATGTGAGCCCATTATTGTCTTATTGAGGAATTTATGGTTAGGTCTAGTCACCTCTAAGAATAAAACTGAAAATTTTCCTTGGTGTTCATTTTGTCATATGAAGGTGAATAATACAATTTAAACTCACAATCCCTAAAATGGTCCCTCCACTTTGGCCAAATGATATCTGTCTCTTGTTGCCAAAATACCCTCTTCAATCCTGGTTCTGTACCTTACTGTCTCCTGACTTAAATAATTTAAGCCCTACCTTTCTCTTAAATCCTAACTCCAGTATGCTCTTCAATCTCCCTTGACAGCTAACCAAAATAATCTTTGACCTAACTGAATTTCCTAAGCATCTCTGTATATTTTAATACATCTGATTAATACTTTTATTAATATAATAGTAGTTTCCTCTGGAATATTGCTACTTTGTATTTTTCTTGAGCAGGGGGGAATCAAGAAAATCACAGTAATTTTCCCTAATTCTGAGAGTTATAGATTTTGGAAAAGTCAAGACAATGATATTTTTGCTGCACCATAGCTGCTTTTGAAAAAAATCCAAAACAATTAACTTTGTAATAACCTTAGGCCAGTTCTCCATAGATTTAAAAACCCATAGACTTTAAAGGCAGGGACTGATGTTTTTGAATGAGTTTTCAAAGTAATTAACTATCCTAAATAGTCATGACCCAAGTACAAAGTCGAGTGCTAGATTAATAAACAATGTGTTGGGTGAAGAGCAAAGATTCCTTACGGACCCTTGTCACTGATGCAATATGTGATCTGGGCAGTTCAATTAACTTCTTGATATTCAGCTCTCTATTTGCAAATGGGATGCAAGAGATGCTACTTTTAGGAGCTTTTAGCCCATGATAGGTGAGACACAAATTATGACATTAGGCTAAGCAAATATTCCTTTATTTTTTCCTCTTAGAAAATAGGAGATTGCATGTTTATGTATAGATAATCCATCTTATTCTGAAAAAAAGTGTTAAGTCAGTATTCAAAATATATACTATAAGATTTTAATTTTATATATATTTATATATTTTTAAATATATTTTTATTAATTGCAGAGAGGAAGGGAGAGGAGAGAGAGAAGCATCAATGATGAGAGAGAATTATTGATTGGCTGCCTCCTGCACAACCCCTACTGGGGATCGAGCCCACAACCAGGGCATGTGCCCTTGCAGGGAATCAAATCATGACCTCCTGGTTCATAGGTCGATGCTCAACCACTGAGGAATGCTGGCTGGGCAGGGACTTTAATTTTTTAAGTAAAAAGAAGTCAAGGTAAATGGACAATAAGTAGTAGGAAAATAGGAGAAGAGCATGAAAACTAAGATGATGAAAAATAAGAGTGGGATTAATGACAGAAAGTATGTCTTGAGGAACAATCCGGTTGATACAGATGGACTGCAAATCTGACTCTGAGATTTCTAGCAGCCAGCTCCGATAGGAGAGCATGATCGGTTAAATGATTCATGAAGTCCATACGTAAACACAAACCAACTGCTCAAAAGCAAACTATTCCTGGTACTAAGATCAAAGGGAAATTTCCTGTTCTAAATAATGACACTCAAGTGATTAAGAGAAGCAGGAAGAACAGAAGAGACACAAAATTCTCCTTTTTAATGTTTTTTTCAGGGTTTCTTTTTAGTATTTCTTTCTCCATTATATTTTTCAATAACAAAAAGTTCCCAGTAAAGCTATACTGATCACAAACTTAGGTGGATGAAAATAATTTTTTAGGGGGAATTTGAAAGGAACAACAGGGGAGTGGCAAAGAAACACATTTGAAAGAGGCCAAGAGTACAGAAATGACAAGTTTTCAGGGCAAAGCAAGGGCAAAAGAGGAAGCCATCTGGACAGATTGAGTGCAGTGCCAGAACCCTGAAGTAGCAGGGCCTGCATTTTATGCAAAAGATAAGGAAAATGAGTTTACAGTTGGGACAAGGTCGCAATATAATTATAATGAGTAAAATTATTTTAACAGCTACATTTAAAGAATCTCTTCTGTAAATTAATTTTATTTATACTATTTCTAGAAAAATGATATATTTAATTATCCTGTATTTATCTTGAAAGGACTTCTCCTCCTGGATACATTAGCTCTGACCATTAATCAATTACAAAGTACCAGCAATAGAAAAATGACCAATTAAAACCATAATGAGATATCATTACATCCCCATCAGATTGCTAAAGTTTAAAACCAAAAAGTTAAATGTTGGTGAATATAGGTATAACTTGAACTCTCATAAGTTGCTGGTGGAAACGTAAAATGATACTATCATTTTGGAAAACTGTTTGGCAATTTTTAAAATAAAATTAAACCTATACTAACTGTAACCCTGAAATTAAAGTTTCTAGTTTTTACCTGAAATGAGGACATATGTCCACAAAAAGACTTGCATAAGAATGTTCATAATACCTTTATTCATATCAGCTCTAAACTGGAGATAGCTCAATGTCTATCAACAGGAAAATGAATGAACAAGTTGTGGTATATGCATACAGTAGAATACCAGTCAGAAGTTAGAAGGCATGAGCTACTGCTACATTTAACAGCTTGAATGAATCCAGGAGTAACTACTCTGTCATAGAAGCCAAACAGAAAAGAGTACATACTGTTCAACTCTATTTGCATGAAGTAAATGAAATAATGAAATAATTCTATGGTGAAAAAATCAAAACTGGTTCCCTTTGGTGAGTGGATGGGTCTTTACTAGAAAGGAACAGGAGAAAACTTTTTGTACTGACAAGTATTTTTTGATTGGTAATCCTATATAATAAAAGCCCAGCGACCTAAATGGGGGAATGACCAGAAAGACCAGAAACCAGAACGACCATGGCCCCTTGCCCTGGCTGGCCCTGTCCCCCAGGGAGCAGTTAGGGGCAATGAGGCAGGCAGACAGAGGTGATTAGGGGTGATCAGGCAGGCAGGCAGAGTGGTTAGGGGCAATCAGGCAGGCAGGTGATCAGTTGGGAGCCAGCAGCCCAAAAGGTCCCAGATTGTGAGAGGGTGCAGGCTGGGCTGAAGGACCCCCCCCCCCACATGAATTTCATGCACCAGGCCTCTAGTAGTTACATAAGTGTGTACAGTTATCACAACCCATCAAATGTACACTTAAAATCCATGCAATTTATTATAGAAGTCACTTTCTAAGAAAACCCTCAATAATTCCTGCTTCTTGACATATCACATGGTACCAGGGTTGGTCTCTGTGACCCTTAGACTACAGTGGAAGTGATATATGTAACTTCTGAGACTGGGTTATAGAAACACTGTGGCTTCCATTTCCGTCTTGCTTTCATGCTTTTTTCTGTCTTGGATCACTTGCTCTGGGGAAGCCAGCTGCCATGTCTTGAGAACACTCAGGCAGCCCTGTAAAGAGGAACTAACCCCCCAATCAACAACCAGTGAGTAGCTGGAGACCGCTGACGACCAGAGAGGGAGCTTGGAAATGGCTGCTCCCGTCTTCAGGTGAGGGTGGCTTGGCTGGTATCTTCACTGCAGCCTCATGAGAAACCCTGAGCCAGACCCTCCCAGCTAAGACATTCCCAGATTCCTGGCTCATAGGAACTGCGTGAGATATTAGATGCTTGTTGCTTTTTATGCTGCTAAGTTTTGGGAGTGCTTTTTAATGTAGCAGTAGATAATTAATGTGCTTTGTATACAAATTATATCTGAATTTAAAAATATTATAAAAATAAAGTAACATACGGATTATTGGTCCAGTTGTTTCTAAAATAATACTATACATCAAGATATTGACAATAGTTGTTTGGGTTGTAGGATTATTGGTGTTTTTTACTTTCATTTTTATGCTTATTAGTATTTTTATTTCCTCTAAATATTATACTAATAATGTAACTTATAAGATGAAAAGTTTTAATAAAAACAAAAGATAGAAATAACCCACCCCCTCCCCACACACACTGTGTTCACCCTTCTGTAGATCAAGATTTGCTGAGAGTCCTAATAAAATCCATCTCTCTTCAAATTCTCTATCTGTGTGCTTCAAATATTCCTCTCATTTTTATCATGAGGATACCAGTTATTGCATTTGGAATTTATCCTAAATCAAGGCTGACCTTACTGGAGATCCTTAACTTAATTACATCTTCAAAGACCTTATTCTGTATAATAAAAGCCTAATATGCAAATTTTCCCCTCCATCAGGGGTTCGACCAGGGTTGGGGCCGGCCAGCCAACTCCCTGTGTCCCCTCCCCCTGGCTGGCCAGCCCACTCAGCCCTGATCAGGGCAGCCAGCCAGACCCCACCCATGCACGAATTTGTGCATCGGGCCTCTAGTATTCCAATAAGATTATAGGTACAGGTACAGAGGAGTAGGAGTTGGGCACCATTCAACCTGTGACAGTAGCTTTGGTCATATATTAAGGTTAACACTTAAACATTCAACACTGCATTAGTTTCTGCATGCAGAGCTTCTCTAGCCATAAGGAGAATATGATGGCCCACTTTTGAAGACATCCCAAGTCAGTAAAACATACACCCACTACTTGTGTTGCTGCTATTTTAAATGCTGGAGCTAAAGTACAAGGGTGAGGTGGGAGAAACCCTCTTCATTCAGATGGTCAGAACCATGCCTGTCCCTTTCTATGCTATCACCATGAGCTGCATCTTTCCTGGAGTGGTGAGAATCTGAGACCCTGAACCCTCTCTCTGGCTAGAGATCTTGCTTCTCTCCCTGACTGGGTCTCCAGAAATACCAGAACACATTCAAATGTGCTTGAATTATCAGAGTGGGGGAGTGCACAGAGAACTGATGACCAAGTCACTTCTGGGAAAGCTGAAGTGGCCTGTGGCCACACAGCTGACACAAGTCTTATTGTAAAGATACACTCCTGCTTTTACTCCTAAAACTGAGCTAAAGCGTTTACTCCTAACATTGAGTGTAAGAGTTAAGTAACCAATGAGAAAGCAGCAAGTTCTTGACCCCAGGTGTGGTGAGGTTTGATGATTTGCACAGGAGAAATCAGATGTAGCAGATGGAACACAGAGAGACCAGGCTTGAGAAGATGAGCCCCAAGATGGGGACAGAAGGTGGGCTTGAGCTGGTAAATGCAGGGCACAGAAGGACTGCACCGTGTGAAGGTGAGGAGAAGACTGAAAAACGAGATCATATCTGTATGCTGGGAGTGGTGGAATTGCTGACAATACAAGGAAGCCTGCAATGATTGAGTTGTCTTCAGTAACATCCTTTGTTAGAGGTTCATTTGTTTTCTACTTATTTTGGCTTCTCGTGGGCCCTTTAGCCTGTTAGCGCCTTGTTTCACACTAATCACAAGTAGCTGCTATTGCCAAAATGTGACATATCCAATTTAGGATTCTGTCTGTCAGTTTCCTCAAGTTCTGTTGGAACATTTACTGTAACTCCTTTTCTTTCTTGCTTATTAGTGTGTTATTTTAGAGTGTCGCTCAAGCTGCAGGGTCCCATGCAGTCTGGAGACTCTGCAAAGATCTGCTAGTATGCTTATGTAACAAGTTTGGTTAAAGTTGATTTGTTTGTGTGTGTATGTGCATATTTAATTTGGTTGCTAAACTGTAATGTTATAATGATCCAGAAATGCGTTTTAGGATTGGCAACCTGTTTTATAGTGAGAAGAAAAAAAGGTCCACTGGCCCTGGCTGGTGTTGCACAATGGTTAGAGCGCCGGCCCACAAACCGAAGGGTCAGGGGTTTGATTTCCAGTGAAGTGCATGTACCTGGGTGGCAGGTTCGATCCTGCATGTGGGAAGCATTCAATCAATGTGCTTCTCTCACATGGAAGTTTCTCTCTCTCTCCCGCACCCCTGTCCTCCCTCCCTTCCACTATCTCTCTAAAAAAAAAAAATCAATGGAAAAAATATCCTTGGTCAAGGATTAACAATAAAATATGGTCCACTAAAGCTAATTCATATTGCTTTGTTTCTCTATTAGGTATGAAAACTGAAATAAGACAAGTTGCAATTAAGATTAATTCAACCATCCATACGTTTTGTTTCTAAGGCCAAATGCAATGATATCAGAAGCAATATATATTTAACTAGAGACCCGGTGCACAAAATTTGTGCAAGTGGGGGGGGGATTTCCCTCAGCCCAGCCTGCACCCTCTCCAATCTTGGACCCCTCAAGGAATATTTGACTGCCCACCAGGATCGGGCCTAAACAGGCAGGGCAGTTGGACATCCCTCTAACAATCCACAACTGCTGGGTCCCAACTGCTCACCTGCCTGCCTGCCTGATTGCTCTTAACCGCTTCTGCCTGCCAGCCTGATCACCCCCTAACCACTCTCCTGCCAGCCTGATCGATGCCTAACCGCTCCCCTGCCAGCCTGATTGGCCCTAACTGCCCTTCCCTGCAGGCCTGGTCCCCCCCAACGGCCCTCCCCTGCAGGCTTGGGTCCCCTGCAACTGTCCTCTCCTTCAGATCTGGTCGCCCCAACTGCCCTGCTCTGCTGGTCCGGTCACCCCCAACTGTCCTCCTCTGCTGGACTGATCACCCAGAACTGCCCTCCCCTGCTGACCATCTTGTGGCAGCCATCTTGTGTCCACGTGGGGGCGGCCATCTTTGACCACATCTTGTATATTGGAGTGATGGTCAATTTGCATATTATCTCTTTATTAGATAGGATTGCTAGGTACTGGTGGGACTTTATGTTCACATGTTGTGAGTATTCTCTAGGTATTCTAGAGAGATCTTACCTGAGTCGGGGAATGCACAGGGAACTAATGACTAAGTACCTTTGGAAAAAGCTGAAGTGTGCCTTTGGGCAGTAACTTTACCCACTTTTATCAGCAGATCAAAGGTATGGGAGCCCCAGTCCCCAGAGGTGGAAACCACAAAGAATGTTGACATAGGGTTGCTTTAAAAGAGATTCTTCCTAAGGGGTGACCTGCCTGGGGCAAGCACTCAGAAGTTGTGGGGTATATCAGTACGGGAAGAGGCAGACTGGATGGGGCTGGCCAGCCATTGAAGAGACCTCACCTTTACTCAGGGAGCTATGGTTTGAAGGCCCAACAGGGAGTTTCCAAAGAACCCATGACAATGCTGATGAGAGCGCACCCACTTCAAACTCCTGCCAAGCCTGAAGAACATGAGGCCATCCTAATACAGTACCAATCAGAGAGGAGGGGTCCTATCCTCTCTTCCCTTCTTGCTTTCTTCCTTACTCTGTACCCCAATCCCACCTCCACCCTCAGTTTTGACACTGATGAGGAAAAGACCAGTTTAACAAGCCAGGAAAAGAGGAAAACTCTAGGAAGGAATGTTATCATTGGATAAACATTGAAGTATAGATAGATATATTGGAGTAGACAATTTTTATATGTGTGTGTGTGCTTTTTAAAAAAAAATTATTTAGACTCATAGGAAGGTACAAAAATAGTACATAGAGTCTCTTAAACCCTGCAACCAGCTTTCCCCAGTGGTGACAACTTATATAAATAATACAATATGAGGAACTAGAAAATGGACATTGGCATAATGCTGTTAACTAGACTACAGACCGTCTTTAGTTTTCACTGGGTTTTACATGTACTCATGTGTGTGTAGTTCTGTGCAATTTGGTCACAAGTATAAGTTTGCGTAACCACCAACACAATCAGAATTCATAAGAATACAGAACTGTTCTAACACCATAAGAAAATTCTTGTGCTGCCACACCTTTTTGGTCATACCCAGTCCTCACCTGCCTTTGCTCCCTAAAAATAATTAATCTGTTTTCCATTTCTATAGTTTTGCTATTTTGAGATATCATATAAATGGAATTATGTATTATATTACTTTTTGAAATTGCTTTTTTTATTAAGTCCTTAATATTCATCCAGGTTGTTGGATATATCAATAGTTTGTTCCTTTTTATTACTGAGTAATTTTGCATTGTATGATTGTTCCAAAGTTTGTTTAACCATTCATTCATTGAAAGATATTTGGGTTGTTTCCAATATTGTGCTATTATAAATAAATATTCATGGATGCTATACACATTATGTACAAGTTATTAAATAAACATAAGTTTTCATTTCTCTAAAATGCCTAAGAGTTGCTGGGTTATGTACACACACACATTTATATGTATGTGGTTTTACTTTGTATTTTCCTATAGCTAATGATGTAGAAAATCTTTTTGTGTGCTTCTTTATGCTCTATATCTCTTTTTTTGGTGAAGTATCTGTTTATGTCTTTTGCCCATTTTCCAATTAGATTGTTTTTTTTTTCCCACTGTTGAATTTTGAGATATCTTTATGTATTCCAGATACAAGTTCTTTGTCAAATATGTAGTTTGCAAATATTTTCTCCAGGTTTGTAACCTATCATTTCATCCTCTTAAAAATATATTTTATAGACCAAAAGATTTAAGTTTTGATGAAGTCCAATTTATCATTCTTTTTCTCTTAGAAATTATGTTTTTGGATTCATGTCTAATACTCTTAACTCTATGTCCAGAAGATTTTCCTCTTGAATTAGAACATTTAAATATTTATTTTATTTAATACAAAAGAGTTTAGCCAAGAGCATAAGAACAAAACAACATGAGGCAAACAGAACCCAAATAGCAAAGTTATCTACAAAATCCAATGATATCAATAATTAGGTAAGTGTGGATGCACTGAACAGCCTTCTCAAAAGGCAGACATTGTCAGGCTAGACCAAAATGTAAGATCTAACTACATGTTATTTACAAGAGACACACCTTAGATTTAAAGACATAGTTTTCAGGTAAAAGGATGAAAAAGATACATAATAAAACAATAAGAGAGCTGGAGGTGCTATAATAAATATCACTCGACTTTAAAACAAGAAATATCATTAAAGAAAAAGCTGATATTTCAAAATAATAAGAGGATTATTATATCAAGAATATATAAAAGTTAAAAATGTACATACACACCTCACAACGGAGCCTCAAAATACATGAAGTAAAAATTGATGCAACTAAAAGGAAAAAGGCAATTTAACAGCTGGAATTTTCAATGGCTCAGTCTTAACAAATGATAGAACAACTGGGTAGAAATTCAACAAAAATATATAAGTCTTCAACAACACTATCAGCCAACTTCATCTGACATCTATAAACACTCCAAGGACTTCAGAATACAAATGCTTTTCAAGTGCACAGGCAACATTCTCTAGGTTAGATCATATGTTGATCCAGAACAGAATTCAATGTGAGATTCACAACAGAAAGATATCTGGTAAAACCCAACTTCTTTGGAAATTAAATAACAGATTTCTGAATAATCTATGGGTCAAAGAATAAATCAAAAGGAACAGTAAAAATACTTTTAACTGAATGAAACAAAAATACAACATATAAAATGTATAAAAAGAATCTAAAGTAACGCTGAGCAGAAAGTTGATAACTTTAAATATCTACCTTAAAAAACTAGAAAAAAAGAGTACACTAAACTAAAGAAAGCAAATAACAATGAGAATAGTGGAAATTACTTAAACAGAAATGAAACCAACAAATAAAGACATTTAATGAAAAGTTGTTTTTTTTTTAAACGATGAACACAATTGACAAACCCTTAGCTAGAGTGCCAGAGAAAATAAGAGAGAAGGTGTCACCGATCACCAAAAACAGGAATGTAAGAAAGGACTGGTGCTACCTAAATTAAAATAATTATAGGAGAATATTATGAAATATTTAATGTCAGTAAACTAGATAACTTAGGTGAAATAGACAAGTTCCTAGAAAGACACAAATTATCTAAACTTATGCAAGAAGTGAATAATCTGAATAGCTCTATGACAAGTAAAGAAATTGAATTAGTAATTAAAAATCTTCCCCTATGGAAAACTGCAAAACATGGCTAAGATAAATGTATAAAGACAGAAATAAATGGAGAAATATTTCAGGTTTGTGTTTGGAAGACTCAATATTGTTAAGATGGATGTTCTTTCCAAGGTGATTTTTAGGGAAACACAATCACTTTCAAAATCCTAGCAGGTTTTTATTGTAGAAATTGAAAACTTGATTGCAATATTTTTTGCTGTGTCAACTTTACTCATCTTTAGTCTCTAGCTATTTCATAAAACACTAATTTAGATGTTGCTGTGAAGGCAATTTGCAGATGTAATGAATGTCTTAATCATTTGACTGTAAGTAAGAGAGGTCATGATGGATAATTTTGATTCAATTGGTTGGAAGGTCTTAATATCAGGGCAGAGGTTTCGCTGAAAAACATTAAAAAATTCTATCTGCAGACAGTAGCTTCAGCTCATGCCCATGAGTTATTCTAGGCTGATCCTCTTGCCTGCCCACCTATGGGTTTAAGATTTGCTTAGTCAGCCCTTACTATCCCATAAGCCAATTTATTGTAATAAATCTCTTTATGTATCCCCTACTGGTTTTACTTCTTTGGTTGAACTCTGACTGACATATTGATCCAAAACTTTATATGGAAATGTAAAGGATCTAGATTAGACAAAACAATTTTAGAACAGAACAAAATTATAAGACTTATATTTCCCAATTTTAAACTTAATATAAAGCTACAGTAATCATGAAAGTTTGGTGTTGGTATAAGGATAGGTATATAAGTGAAAGAGATAAAATTGAGAATCCAAAAACTAACCTTTATATTTATGGTCAATTAATGATGCAAATCTATAGATGCACAAAGACTTATATATGAATATTCATAGCATCATTATTTGCAATAGTCCCAAGTGGAAACAACCTAAATATCCATTGATTGGTGAATGAATAAACAAAACTGTGGCCACCCATGGAATCGGATACTGTTTAGTAATAAAAAGCAATGAAATAAGTATATGTACAACATGAATGAACTTCACAAGCATTGTGGCAAGTAAAACAAGCCAGACATAAAAGACAACAAAATTGTATGATTCCATTTATTGGAAGTGTCCAGAAAAAGAACATCTATGGAGACAGAAAGTAGAGCAGTGGTTCCTGGGAATGAAGAAGGAGCAGGAATTCAGTCCAAATGGGCTTTAAGAGATTGAGTGGAAGTCACGGAAATGTTCTAAAACTGGGCTGTGGTGATGGATGTACAGCTCACTAAAATTTGCTAACAATATCATTGAATTGTACTCTCACAACGGGCCTTTTACACTTTATTGTACTTCAACAAAACTGCTAAAAATGTGAACAGAAAAATAACGGGGCCAGTCCCAATGATCACCAAGGGAAATGGAAAGGAAAATTCTCTAGAGAGCAAGTTTAAAGTGACAGCAGCAGGTAAAAATAAAGTCACTTTTGCAAATAAATTCCAGGAGTCCAGCACTTTTCACACATATAAGTTACAGAGATCTACATGACTGTCACTTGATAGTGTGGCTGTCTCTAAGAACTCCTTTCTTTTTCATGACAATTATATTTTCTCACAATGCCATGAGACTATATGAAGATATATTAAAAGTCAGGTTCGGCCATAGCTACCTTAGCTGTAATATAATTTTACAACTTTCACCTTAATGAGCCACAAGCCATTTTCTATAGGATTCCAAGTGTAATGGAAAAAGCAACGAAAAAAAAATTACAAGTCAGAAGACAAGTGTAGAAATCCATGGGCTCAGAGTTGTCATTTAGTTTCTACACAAGCCAGTTGACTTTGCTTGGAAGAAACTCTACTCCAAGGTCAAACTCAAACCCCTGATTCCAGTTGATCATTTAAAAAATGTGGGTTTTTAGTCTCAGTGGGCTTAGCAAAATAGTGTGGATAGCTTAGAACACTTATCTTAAAGGTAGATAAGGGAACAGTACAATTCACAACTCATATTAACCATAAAAATCAAGGATAAAAAGAGTAGGAAAACTCAAGGCATAATGTCACACTATTTACCAATGGTAACATCAGACTCTTTTCTACTCTGCATATTTTCCGGTCACACCAGGAAATAATGCTGAGCTGTCCCTTGAAGAGAGCCAGTGGTAGATGCTGGGAGACTTCTGGAGTTAGAGGCCCACTTGCTGTGATCACTATGAAAATAGGACCCCGTGACTTGTGGTTGTGGACTTTAAGCTAGCATGGAGATATTAGCTATTCTGGAAGCAGAAGCATTTTCATATTCTAAATTGTATGGAGAAAAATTGGCCCTGATACCGACATTATTGCCTTCACTGGAGTGTAAAAGAGCCCTTTGGATTCCGATTTCTTAACTCTTCTTTTGAAATGGAGCGGATGAAACTTGCTTATCATTGTACTTAGTGAATTTCATTACAGGACTGTTATGTCTGTCAATGGGTGGCCACACACCACAGTTGATTCCCCCAGTTATCAGAGCCATCCAGCTGGATGCTCTATCTTTCCTCTCTGCCCCATGTACATTATCGCTTCCCCGCCAGAGCAGGCCACTGCAGGCCATTGCAGCCCTGCTACTCAGGTTAATCTTGTACCAATGGCATTAAACTGACCTCAGCTGGACCATATTCTCCTTCTCATATCCTACCTGCTATCACCCTGACAATGGCTCTCAAGAGCATCATTCCTGGAAAGATAGGTGCCACTCTGAAATTTTATAGGAGTAACACCTACTTTACAGCCCAACTGCTGACTTCCAATTGGTCTTCAGGTCAGTTTCTGGGCCAGATACACTGAGAACATGTAGTCTCATTTTTTTTCATCTTTTGTTAGGGACAATGAGATGATGAAGTTTAAATCTCATCAGTTATGAGAACATAATCAGAAAGACCCAGATTTTTTTTAAGGGATAAAGAATATAGCGAAAATTGCTTTAAATTTAATTTAAAAAAATACTAAATTCAGCTTTTGTTCCCATTCCCAAAATTCTAAAAGGTAATGTTTTCAATTGCACTATTTTTAAAAGAGTATGCGATTTTAATTTGATGTCCTTATTGACCCAATACTTATTTAGGTCAGAGTTTAAAAAAAATAGTTCAGGTTGTTTGAGATTTGGGGTTAAGCATTTGTTACTGGCTGGTGACATGTTGCCCTGACTTTCTGTGTATGTGGGTCACAGAATGTCTACTTTTTGAATTCAAAAGCTGTAGTCCTACTCAATTTTTGTAAATGATCCATACACAATTAAAAAGAAGTATGTTCTCTGTGGGGAACAAGTGTTACACAGCTATTAATTCAGGGTTAGTAGAAATTATTTAAAGCTTCATGTCCTTTCTAATTTTTTACTTTATCCTGTCAGAAACTGAGAATGCTATTATTAAACCTTTCATTAGAATTGCCTCTCAATCTTTTTTTTTTCCAAAAAGGCTTTATATTATATATTTCTTAATTCCAACATATTCATCATGGAGTTACTTTGTTATAGAATAAATCTCTTTTACCATATGTAATGTTTGTGGCTTAAAATCTACCATTTGATATTTATATTTTTGCCCCTACTTTTCCTTTATCTTTGCCTGATAAAACCTATTAATTTTTTCTACATTTTGGCATCATTTTTGAGTATTTGTTTGTTTGTTTTTTGTAAGAACCATCTGGTTAGAAATTATTTTCTAATCCAATTTTAGAATTTTTCTTTTTAATTTAAAGTTTGTCATTTACATTTATCTATGTGTAAATAGTTCTGATTCGTGTCATCTTGCTTTATGTTTACTTGTGTTTTTTGCTTTTGGATTTGTCTTTTCTATCTTTACTCTATAAAGAATACAATAAAGAGGACATCTTGCTTCAAATTCTGCTGGTCATTTTTAAAAGGTTAAAAAATACTTTAAGCATATCTTTAATTTTCAAAGTGCCCATCAGTAGATGTGTGGATAAACAAGCTGTGGTGCATGTACACAATGGAATACCATGCAGCTGTAAAAAAGAAAGATCTCTTACCCTTTAAGACAGCATGGAGGGACCTGGAAAGTATAACGCTAAGTGAAATAAGCCAGTCAGAGAAAGACAAGTATCACATGATCTCACTTATATGTGGAATCTAATGAACAAAATAAACTGATGAACAAAATAGATCCAGAGACATGGAAGGATGGAACACACTGACAAATTTCAGAGAGAAGGGGGTGGGGGAAGAGATTAACCAAAGAACTTATATGTACATATACATAACTCATGGATGCAGAGAACAGTGTGGTGAAGACTGGGGCTGAGCGGGGGGGTGGGGGGGGGGAATGGAGGTTGGGAGAGTGGGAGGGAGAGGATAAATGGGGGAAAGGAGACATCTGTAATACTTTCAGCAATAAAGATAAGTTTTTTTAAAAAGTAAAGGAATACATTTTGACTTCTTGATATGTCAAAGGCCAATATTAACCACATTAATGGCTATGGACTCAGACTATTTTATACTTAGAACTACAAGACTTCAGAATTTTTTTTATTTTTCTAGATTCAGTTTGATAATATTTATTATAGTTACTTATATTTAACTCTACATTTATTTGATTTTAATTCTGATGCATATCTTTTCACATGCTTACTTTTTAACTCCTAAAGTCTCAGTTACTATTTATTGCTTTTTAATTATTACTTACTACTTTTTTGTGTAGAATTGGTACTTGAGTAATTTGGGGGAATGGTTACTTGAGAGATGGATATATTTTGGGTGTCTTTGCATATATAAAAGTATCTATTGCCATTTCTCATAAAAGACAATCTAACTGGGATGAGAATTTCTGGGTCACTGTATTTTCCCTCAAATAGTCACTTACCAAGTTCTAGGTTTTGGTATGTTATTTTCTCTCTAGGACTCACTCCTTATTCATAAAATGGTGATAATAGCCATTGCCCCAGTTATTTTACAGAATTTTGTGAGGCTAAAGCCAGAAAATAAGGCATGAAAGTACATTGAAGCTATAAAGGGCCACTGAAATATGAGATATTATTATTTTTCACTGAGTTTAACATGAGGTACAATGCTTTAATCTTGTCTAGTCTGATTCATTTTTTTATTTGCCCATAAATCACTCCTGCTCAGTTCAGTAACTTTTTTAGAAGCACCTTCTTTTCCAGATCCATCTGTTCCCTTTGGCCTTCCTGGTCCAACCACCTGATGGGTCAAGCCTGAAGAGGCTTTCTTGTATTTAAAATCCTTTTAATTTTCCTTTTAAAATAAAAAATGGATTCTTGGTAATTGAAAATGGAAAACAACACACAAAAATAAAATAGTAATATTCAAATTAACTCTAAAGCATTTAATTCTAAAGTAATTCTTAAGTATTTCTAATACACAGGAACATCTGACTTTTTTTACATATACATCACCATTTTCTCTTTAAAATCAGTAATTTTAATGTTCCATGAGTTGATTTGAAGTAATTTTTTATTGCTGTATATAACAAAGTACACCAATTATAAGTGTATGATTTGATTAATTTTTCAAGAAGTGACCCATTTGAGTAACCGCAAAGCAGGACAGAAAGGAGAAATATCAGCAGCCCATGTACCCTCTCCCTGAACTAGCAGTTCCCTCGCCTGGATGATCACTGTCATGACTTCTATAAGATCCCTTAAGTTGTGTCTGTATGTGTTTTTTTAAAAAAGTTTGTTTCTTTTTTAAAAAATTAATTAAATTTATTGGGGTGACTACCCATTAGCTTTGACTAGATTAGAACTTGATGTGAATAAACCACACACCATGCATTCTTTTGTTTAGGCTTCTTTTAAAAAAATCTTTATTGTTGAAAGTATCACAGATGTCTTCCTTTCCCGCCCCCCCCCCCCCCCATTGCAACCTCCACCCATTCCTGCCCTGCCCCAGGCCTTCACTACCCCAGGTCTATGTCCATGGACAATGCATGTAAATTCTTTGGTTAATCTCTTCCCGCCCACCATTCCCCACCCCTTCCCTGTCCGTATTTGTGAAGTTCATCCATGTTGCTCTTAGCAATTTGTTTGTTTTAATTATTGAACAGTATCTCATTATATGACTATACCACCATTATTTTTAAAATATATTTTTATTGATTTCAGGGAGAGGGTGAGAGAGAGAGAAATGATGAGAGAGAATCATGGATCGGCTGCCTCTGCACACCTGCTACTGGGAATTGAGCCAGTAGCCCGGACATGTGCCCTGATCGGAAATCAATCAATGACCTCCTGGTTCATAGGTCAATGCTCAACCACTGAGCCACACCAGCTTGACTACCAGCATTATTAATGGACACTTGGTTTATGTCCAGCTGGGGCTATTACAAATAGAGTAGCCGTGAACATTTCTGCGCATGTCTTTTGGAGTAAATATGTATGCATTTTGGCCGGCTATATGCTAAGGTGTGCAATTGTTGGGTCATAGGATATTCATATGCTCAGCCTTGGGAGATAATGTCAAGAACATTTTCTCAAATGTTGACACCAACTTTACTCCCAGAAGTAGTGTGTGAGATTTTTAATCACTCCTTATGTTTGTGAACTCTTGGTAATTTTAACCATTATGCTGGGTGTGAATTAGCATTTTGTTGTAGTGCTGGTCAAAGGGGGTGGGGAGGGTGAGGGCTGGATGGAGGAAAAAAGGGGACATGTATCATATTTTCAACAATAGAAATAAAGTAAAAAAAAAAAAAATGTCCTTTTGGCCTAAGCTGGCTTGAGAATGAATTTAGTTAGTTATAATCAAGAGTCCGGGCCAATAGTGTGGTTTTAACAAAAGGTGAAATTAAACAGATGGAGAAGGTGGGAGGGAATTTTAGGTAGGGAGAGAGTTGAGCCAAGGTTTGGAGGCCAAAATGCCGTGCTCTGCTCTGACAGCTAGGTAGAATTAACACCTCAGCAGGTCAAGGAAGACAGGCAGTGGAGAGGATTCAGAATTGGTCGGGGGTGGGGGGGTGGGGTGGGGGGGGTGGGCTGGGACATCTGAGCATTCCACCAGGAGGAGCTTCAAAAAGGATGGTAAAGAGGGCACTGCAAAGGGTTACCTCACAATTTGCTCAGGAATAGTTCCTGACATACACACACTCTCCACAGTAATGGCAAGCACCAGTGCAGACAAAAACTGCACATTTTTTCTTATCTAGCTCAGCTATAAATTTAACTACTGAATTTAAAAGGAAAATGAAGCATTGACTCATCCACAGAGGGATGTAAAGCAAAAAGGAAAGAATTCGCTGTAATTAAGATTGCAAAATTGCTTCGGTATCATCTCCTGTTTGGTGGCTTGAGTATTTCTGATTTGTTGTCCTTTCAGGACTGGGAAAATGAATCAGGGAGCGTTCAACTGTGCTTGTCTTCTGAACACATAGCCCTTCTGTGATCCTCCTGTCTTTGTGGTATTTCAGTTCCTTACCTTGAGATCCTTCAGCTTATCAGTTATATTCTTTTAAAAAATATATTTTTATTAATTTCAGAGAGAAAGGGAGAGGGAGAGAGAGAGAGAAACATCAATGATGAGAGAGAATCATTAATTGGCTGCCTCCTAAATGCTCCCTACTGGAGGATGAGCCCGCAATCCAGGCATGTGCCCTGACCAGGAATCAAACTGTGACCTCCTGGTTCATAGGTCAACGATCAACCACTGAGCTACATCGGCTGGTCTATATTCTTAATCTTCTTATTGGAGCTTATTGAAGTTGTATTTTAAAACACACTTTCTTGTACAATTTAGTAGACTCTAGTATGGGCTCTCTGTCAGAAGGGAGGAAATTAGTGATCTATGTAAGCCAATCAAAATTGGAACCCTGGTGTTTGACTCTGTGATAGAGTGAAAGCTCATCTTACTCTAGCTGTCAAGGCCCAGTTATTTCTTTGAAATTGTTCAGCGGTGAGGGATTGGCTACGAGATCACAGGAGGGTTTGGCAAGCCTAGAGATGTGCAATGTGTTAGAATCATATCACTTTGTTTTTCCCATTCTGCCACTGACCCATTTGTGCTCATGACTACCTTAGAGCAGGCATTTTAGTAAGAGACCTACTTTTCCTCTCACCACATGATAATGAAACTGTTCAACCTGATTTCCACGGATTTTAAGGGAATGACTGAGAAAAGTGTTTTCTGGAATGAGAGTCATTTTAGCAGGGGTAATGGAAGGAAACCAGGATGTCATTATGAGTTCCCCGCAGGCCATCAGGAGCCATCTCTCTGGCCATACCTCTAGGGAAAATGCCAATCTTCTTGGGAAATGATCAGCTTTGTGGTAGTTGGCTGATGCCTTCTTCTATGTTAGTCCTGCTTCTTGGCTTCTTTTCTTTCTCAGATTTTCTGTTAGTGCAGTTGTCCTATAATCTCCATGTTAGCCATGTCCCCCTACTGCCCTGAGTATACAGTGCACATCAGAATCGTAAGAGCAGAGAAACACAGAATTGGCTAGATTTTGTTTGAGAGCAGGAAGAAGTGATACTCAAACTTCTAGAGACACTCACCTAACTTCAGCAAAAGTGCATTAGGTGTTTACTGTAAACATGACTACAATTGGGCCGTAAGTAGTAAACAGATAGCCTACTCACAGATTGAAACCTCAGGATGACAAAGGCTATAACAGGACTGGAAGGAGCCTATGTCTGATGGGTAAGAGAGACATCATAAAGCGGCTGAATACTACCTGCTGGATGCTAAGCTTTGTTTTGTGCTCTTAGGAATTTTATTTTTTCCTAAGAAGAAAATCTAGCAATGTGTCTAGCAGTTATTACATGCTCAATAAGGTTTTCTTTTTTAATGAAAGAATAAAATGAAAAATCCTATATAATAAAGAGGGAATATGCTAATTGACCCTCATGCTGTCACAAAAGATGGCAGTGCCCATAGCCAATAAGGAGTGACTATGCTAATTGACTGCCCCGCCCTCAAAGATGGTGGCTCCCACAGCCAATAAGGAGGGAATATGCTAATTGACTGTCCTGCCCTCAAAGATGGCAGTGCCCACAACCACAAGATGTCAGTGCCAAGTCCCCTCAGTCCTGCCACGGGCCTGCCTCCAGAGTCCCCCAGTCCCCTTAGCACCCCAGCTGCCCAGGGCTGGCCCAAGGCACAGGAAGCCTTGAATGGCGGCTACCCAGCCGATGCCTGAGGCACAGGCAGCCTCAGATGTTGGCTTCCCAGCTGCCCAGGGCCGGCCTGAGTCACAGGCTTAACACCTGTGAAAGGAGAGGGAAAAGAAGAAGTTTGCATAGGAAAAGCCTAAGACGTGGGTAGAAATGGCCAGGATCCGGTACCCTGCCATGCTCAGTCGTTGACAAGGATTGCATGTGTTCTTGATTCAAACACTACTAGTACAGTGGATGCTGAAGACACACTTATATGGCTGCCCCAGAGGAAATCTCAGCTCCTTAAGCAAGTTGTACTCTTAAACTTTACTATATTTATTTTGTAAGAATTATTTCACAATAAATCTGCGGTAACATTGTTGTCAGAAGAATGACATAAGGCATTATCCTGTACTACAGGCATCTCCAGGAGTATTGGAGTTGGCATGGGGATGAGGGCAGGTGTTATATAACAGAAATAGTTAATGAAACTGAGGACTTTTGTTTCCATTTATAATGGTGTGGTTTATAAAAGACCGACGACTCCATTGAGAAAAACTGGAAAAGTCAGAGAAAAAAGCCCAAACAGTTCTTTGAAAGGACCAAACGCTGCCAAGGCAGCCAAGAATTGAAGGACCAAGGTCACAGAGAGAAGATGAGTTTACTGTGGAGAGCTGCATATTCTGCATGCTGCTTCTCTCCTGAGGCGTTTTTAAATCTTGGACTAGAGGAAGAGGCTGAGTTGCTAAGCAGAGCCATAGGCAATCTCAGAGCTGGGTGGCAAATGGAGTTTAGGCCCACTAAAGTAGCCAGATCTTGAAGGGCCAAGATGCCAGAGAGAAAGGAGGAACAGAGAAGTAAGTTCACATTTGGTAACAGTCCTTTCTTTGAGGCATTTTCTGATTCCTAGTCCTGGCATACTTAGCGGCTATGAAGCTGAACAGAGAGCAGAGATATATATATATTTTTTTAGCAGTTTCATGGTGCTAAGGAAATAAAAATTGGAGCCCATGACCTGCTAAAAATGTGGGCACTAGTCAATGCCCTAAGCTCTCAGTTGACTGCACCATAAGGGCTAAGGTAGTCTAAATCTCCAAAGAGTGCAAAAGCGATGTGCTCACTCCCAGGCAAAGGGTAGTACAAATGCACTGTGGAGCAAGATAACATTGCACCTCTACAATACTTCAATTACATTCAATAAGAAATTACCACTCATATAAAGAAACAGGACAAGGAGAGAAATAAACAATGGAATATAGACTTATAGGTATCCAAGCTATTCAATTGATCAGTCGTACATTTTTCTCTTAATTATTGTGATTGATATGTCAAATAAAACAGATTATAAGATGGAAAATTTTACTAGATAATAGCAATCTATTAAAAAAGGGGGGTAAAGTAGAATTTTAAGGAAAAGTACAATAACTATAATGTAGCAATCAGTTGCAGGTGGATACAGTTGAGAGGATAAAAAAATTGGAAGAGAGGAGAGTAAAAAACACATAGACTAAAGCAGAGGGAGAAAAAAAGGATGGAAAATGCTGAAAAGAGCATACTAGCACAATTTCTTTATAACTAATGAAAAAATACAGAAAGAAATTGCAAGAATATAAAAACATGAAATACGTGATTACAAACTTGATGTAAATGAAATATATGAAATACAGTCGTATAACAGAATCTGCATTCTTTTTAAGTACTTTTTAACAAAAATTGATTGTTCTCTGTGGCAGAAAGCAAGATGTAATAGTTTTAAAAGATTGAGAAATGCTCACTGACCACTGTGGAATTAAGCTAGAAATAAATAACAATAAAAAAAATAAAACAAATAGAAAATCCCCTAAAGTTTTGAAATTAAGCAGTATACTTCTACATAATCCATATATCAAAAATAAATAAATAAATAAATTAGATGGAGATGAAAAAATATTTGGAAGTTAATGATAGTAAAATATCACATATCAAAATTTACAGTCTAAAGCTAAATCTTTGAAGGTAAATTTATGGCCCCATATACAAATTTTTAAAAAAGGTATTTCTTAAAATCAATAATATAAGTATCTAATTCAGAAAATTAGAAAAGTAACTACAAATTAAACCCAAAGAAAATAAAAGGAAGTAAGTGCTAAAGGAAAGATTGGAAATTACTAAAGTGGAAAACAAATGCATAATAGTTGTCTAACTCTTGCATAGAGTTCTTTTTTTCTGGATGAATTGACATAAAAGTATTACTAAAATTTGGCAACAATGAGATATTTAACATCAGTATGAACAGAAAGCCTAATTGAATGTGATGATAAATGTGAATCTTGGATATCTTAAATAAATGAATTACCATCATTTTACAGTAAAGTTACTGAAACAGAAATGTAATAATGTTTTAGAACCTTGTCTGTAACACACTTCATGGTATTCCTGTAAACTTTGCTGTTTAATCCTGTAGTTTGAGGGTTCTCTTATTCTGCATTTTTCTTTGTGATTATAGAATTTTTAATTTAATACATACAATCCTATCTCATAAAAGAGAAATATGCAAATTGACCATCACGCCAACACACAAGATGGCTGCCCCCGTGTGGTCAAAGATGGCTGTCCCCATGTGGACCCAAGACGGCTGCCACAAGATGGCTGGCAGGGGAGGGCCGTTGTAGGCAATCAGGCCAGCAAGGGAGGGCAGTTGGGAGGGACCAGGCCTGCAAGGAAGGGCAGTTGTGGGCGATCAGGCCTGCAGGGGAGGGCAGTTAGGGGCAATCAGGCTGGCAGGGGAGCCGTTAGGCATTGATCAGGCTGGCAGGGGAGTGGTTAGGGGATTATCAGGCTGGCAGGCTGAAGTGGTTAGGGGAAGTCAGGCAGGTAGGCAGGCGAGTGGTTAGGAGCCAGCAGTCCTGGATTGTGAGAGGGATGTCTGACTGCCCATTTAGGCCCAATTCCACTGGGCAGTCGGACATCCCTCAAGGGGTCCCAGATTGGAGAAGGTGCAGGGTGGGCTGAGGGACACCCCCCCCACACACACGAATTTCGTGCACTGGGCCTCTAGTCTCTATTATAAAAACCCCTTGGTTGTGATGCCTTTATGGCAAAATGACCAAAGACTGGTCACCAGGAGGCTGCATGCATGAGCAGGCAGGTCATGTGTGGGTGGGCAGGGCTGCAAGCATGGCTAGGTCATGCAGGTGGGTGGGGCCCTGCAATTTTGCACACTGGGCTTCTAGTAGTTTAAAAAAGCAATTTTTTGGAGAAAGGTAAAAGTTGAAGCATTGAAAAGACAGACATAATTTTGATAACTTCCAATCAAGAAGAAAAGAACAGGGACAAACAATAAATATGAGAATAAAAATGAGATATTATTATAAATCTTGCATATATTATATGGATAAAAATATATTGTAGGCAACTTCATGTCAACAAATTTGGAAAATTCATATGAAATTGCCAAATTCCTAAAATCACACATCTTACCAAAACATCTGAATAGTCCTATGCTTATTAAATTAGTTAATTTGGACTTAAAAACTTACTAACAAAGAAAACTCCAGTCCACAAAGGTTTCAATTGTGGATTCTTCCAAACATTTAAGGAAGAAACAACTTCAATCTTACACAACTCTTTCAAAAAACAGAGAAAGAGAAATCATTTCCCACTTATTTTATAATCTTACCTAATAATAGACAAACATGTAAATCGACTGTACCTCTGCTACGCCCACAGCCAATCAGAGTGAGTATGCAAATTAGAATGCCAATGATGGTGGCTGCCCAGCTGCTCCAGGCGCGGAGTGGCCAGGTGGGGCCACTGCTATGAGAGGGAGAGTGGGGGGCAAAGGGATCTACAGGAGCGGAGTGCTGCGGCAAAGATGTAGAGGTGTTCTCTCTTTTCCGTGTCAGCACAGAAAAGGAACGGGTCTGATTCTGAGTGGAGGAGCTGGGGATTAAGAAATAAAAGAAAGAAAGAGACCAGATAGAAAGATAGAAACAAAGCTGGGAGCCAGGTGGGACACCATCCTCTCTGATGGAAAGGCAAGGACTACCGGAGCCCACACAGCACATTTATTTTATACCCCCAAATACCAGGAAGTATCACCAAAACTTAGGATCAAAGGAGCTTATTTGCATTCTTGAGTAGGCCCTAGCATTCCTGGTGCTTGCCTGGATTTACATATCAAAGTCAGCTAGGCCGACTCCTGGGCTGATATGAAGGCCAAGCTGATAACACCCTCCTCTCTGCCAGTCACCTCGGACTCAGCTGACAACAATTTAAAGAAATGCCCATGTGCCTTCCCAGGTGGCCCTCTTCAGAAGACAAGACTGCAGACTCTGGAGTCTGCAGCAAAGACGAAGAAGGTAGACTCTGGCCGGAGCGAAGGCCTGGGTCCCGGGTGCTGGAGGAAAACCGGTGCTGGAAGCCAAGGGAAGGAAGGCCTATTGCACGAATCTCTTCATGCAATGGGCCTCTAGTACTAATATCATCTTGATACCAGAACCTAGTAAAACCTGGTCAGTTTTTTTCATAAACTTAGGTTTTGGTATCAAGATGATATTAGCACTATAGGCCCGATGCACGAAATTCATGCAAGAGTAGGCCTTCCTTCCCCCAGCTGCCGGCACCAGCTTCCCTCTGGCACCCGGGACCAGGCTTCCCTCGCAGCCTCGGCTTCGTCTGGAAGGTCGTCCAGTCTAATTAGTATATTATGCTTTTATTATTATAGATTATAAAATAAGTTTATTTTGGTTTTCTTTAATGTCTCTTAATAATGGTCTGTGATTTTCTTTAGAGAAACTTTACAATTTTTTTTGCACATCTTTTGGTCAATTTACTTGTAAGAATTCATTGTTTTTTAAAACAATGGTAAATGGTATTATTACTTAATTTTCATTTTATATATTTTAATATGCTTCTATATAGAATTGATTTTTGTACATTGATCTTGTATCTGACAATGTTAATAAAGTTATTTATGAATTCTAATAGTTGGTCTAGAGACTATTTTAGAATTTCTACATATTCTTAATCATATTTTTAAATACTTAAACAATTTTATTTCTTCATATTCAATTCTCACTTTTCCCTTGATTTTTTTGCACTTGGATAGAATTCCTAGTACAATACTGAATAGAAATAATGATAACAGGCATCCTTATCTCATGTCAGAACTCAAAAGAAAGCTGTATTTCATTATGATATGTGATGTTTAATACAGATTTTAAAAAATGAAATTAAGGACATTTCCTTCCATTCCATTGGAGAAAGTAATGCCAGGTATAACCAATACTTTTGTTTTCTGAATACACGAGCAACCCACTTTCAAAGAACCAAAGGATGACAAAATATACACACAGAAAATAGCCCAGCAGTTCTCGAAGTGCAGTGCAATCTCTGACCAGAAGAAACACCCTGACTCTTCCTTGATTCCTTTTTATGCCTTGAAATGTGTTCCGTCTCTCCAGCACAGCATCTGAATACATGCTACCAAATATGGGGGAAGGAAGACATTTTCTAGTTCGTTCTGTTTCCTTCCATTGTCTTTGTCTTAGTGGCAATAATTTGGGAAATCATTTACACCGGTGACTCAATTTGATAATTATGTGAAGATGCCATGAACTGGCCAGGTGTTAGGTTGTTCATAAGCATATTGGGTCAGGGTTTATTTCTTCACGTTCTTCTTTGTTTTGCACAGGCTCTGGGCCTGAAAACTGTCCTTTAGCCTGTGTAGACATGGCCCTGACAGACAATGACACTTCCCCGACTCTCATCCCAGAGCTACAGTCTACACTAGCAGGATTCTATCACCCTGTTCCTTGTTCTTTCTTCTCCTTTCCTCCTTTCCCTCTCCAGGATCTCTCTTATCCCAATAGAAATTGGAGGAAAAGTGAGCTTCTTGTAAAAGACAACGATGATGATGATTTAAGATTCCTTGAGAATCTTACTCCAAGAGCAAGTGTATATAGTGGCATGCATTCAATGCATTTAATTTCTCAAATTGCTATGTTTACATACAAGTTAGTTCATGACATTGTGCAAATTAAAGTGCTGGTTAAAAAGATGAAAGCTTTTACAGTTGTCTGAGAGATACCTATTATTCTTTGAACCAAGGAGCCAATCATAGCATTCGTTAATGACTTTCATATATTCTTCATCACCAAAGTTTTTTACAAATTCCACATTACAAGTCACTCTCAACACATGAGTACATTGCCACTCACACATGGAAATGTGCTCATTTGCAAATAAATAAATGTTAAAAAGTGACTTACATTACTAGAATCTCCTTTTTATTAATTGGTGTGTGTGTGAGAGAGAGAGAGAGAGAGAGAGAGAGAGATCAATTTGTTGTTCTACTTATTTATGCATTATTGGTTACTTTTTGTTTGTGTCCTGACCTGGGATAGAACTCGCAACCTTGGTGCATTAGGGCAGCACTCTAACCAACTGAATCCAACTGAGCTACCCAGCCAGGGCCACTAGAATCTCACTTTTAAAGCATGCTGGCACATTGGTTGCTTTGAATGATATTAAACATTTCCCCAAACTTAGAAGTGGTGTCAAGTAGGTCATATATGGATGCTCACCTGCAAACAGTCAGATACATGCTGTAATAGTGTCATGCACATTTATATGTATGTCATTTTTACATTTAAAAATGATGCAGTCCAGGTGGTATATGGGATGAGAGAGGCTAGAGATAGAATTTCTAAGTTGTCTGAGAAGATTAAAGTCCTGGGAAGAGCAAAACAAACAGGTGGGATGGGAAAGCCCTCCACTTTCTTTGGGATTAGATTCACTGATGGGTTTTCAACTGTACTTACTGTTTCATTTTTATTTGTGTGAATGCTTCAGCAGTAGAGGACTACCCACATGCTAGCATACAGGTACACACAATAGTCAGAGGAGTTCACATGGGGTCTGAAGGATGACACTGCCTCTTAAGGGGGTTGTTTGGAACTATACAGGGACATCTCCAGTTGGTGCACTGACTGAAGGATGAGAGGTGCTCTAACACTTAGTGTATGCCTTCAGGAGACGTTAAAAATTCAGCAACTTCTTGAACAGTTCTGCACAAACAAAAATTGTCATGCCAAAAATGTACAGCAGTCTCCCCCTTATCTGAAGTTTTGCTTTCCCCAGATTCAGTTACTCACAGCTAATCACAGTCCAAGAATTTTAAATGAAAAATTCCAGAAATAAACAATTCATAAGTTTTAAATTGCACGCTGCTCTGAATAGCATGATGAAATCTCACGCAGTCCTGCTCTGTCCTCCTGGGAAGTGAATCATTTATTTGTCCAGAATATCCACACTGTATAAGCTTCCTGCCCACTAGTCACTTAGTTATCTGATCAGCTGCCAAAGTATCACAGTACTTGTGTCCAAGTAACATTTATTTTCTTCATAAAGGCCCCAAGCACAAGGGTATTGATGCTGGCAATTTGGATATGCCAAAGAGAAGCCATAAAGTGTATGTGTGTATAGGAAAAAACATAGTATGCATAGAGTTTGGTATTATCCATGGTTTGGGCATCCACTGGGGGTCTTGGAACATAACCCGCACAAATAAGGGAAGACTACTGTAAATTGTTTCGTCTCGTCTTTGAGAAAAAGCTGAGTGGTTTTTTTGTTGTTGTTCAGATGCGTTGATTGTTTCCATATCATGATCTTTGGGTTTCTAATAGTTGTCATGAGTTGTAGGAATCTGTAAGCCACATTTCATGTTTAAGATCTCAAGCTCATTTAAACTTCTTTTCTGACTTCCAGAATCATTATCCAACTGTGTATTATTATACATCTCCATCTGGATATCCCAGAGGACCTAATTCCTCACATCCAAACCAAACTTTTCCTTTTCTCCCTCAAACCTTCTTTTCATTTCAAACATCCCCTGTATTGTTGAATGGTAAGTCCACGGTGCTCAAGTTAAAAACCTGGAGATCATACTATATGCCTTACTCTCCTCACCATCCCTAAATCCCAGGTCTCCCCTCACTAAATCCCACTTTTCCCAATTTTTTATTCCTGCTGCTACTGCCTTACTTCAACCTCTTTGCATCTTTCACCTGGACTATTGCGTTAATCTTCTAACTGTTCTCTTTGCCTCACTGCATTAATTAGGAATCTTTTGGTTGCAAGTGACAGAGAACTCAACTAAATATCCTATCTAATAAAAGAGTAATATGCAAGTTGACTGTCACTCCAACACACAAGATGGCTGCCCCTATGTGATCAAAGATCCTGCCCCCATACGGACACAAGGTGGCCAGCAGGGGAGTATAGTTGGGAGGGATCAAGCCTGCAAGGGAGGGCAGTTAGGGGTGACCAGGCCGGCAGAGGAGGGCAGTTGGGGCCAACCGGGCCTGCAGGGAAGGGCAGTTGGGGGGGACCCAGGCCTGCAGGGGAGAGCAGTTGGGGGAGACCAGGCCTGTAGGGGAGGGCAGTTAAGGGCAAACAGGCTGGCAGGAGAGCAGTTAGGCATCAATCAGGCTGGCAGGGGAGTGGTTAGGGAGTGATCAGGCTGGCAGGCAGAAGCGGTTAGGGGCAATCAGGATGGTAGGCAGGCGAGCAATTGGGAGCCAGCAGTCCTGGATTGTGAGAGGGATATCCGACTACCAGGATTGGGGCCTAAACAGGCAGTCAGACATCCCTCAAGGGGTCCCAGATTGGAGAGGGTGCAGGCTGGGCTGAGGGACACCCACCCCCGCACCCCATGCACGAATTTCATGCACTGGGCCTCTGGTACTCTTATAACTTAGAAGTCAGAAGATCCAGGGACAGCTCATTCCAGGCTCTATCTTGTTCCAACCTTATACTCTACTTTTCTCCTTGTGGTTTCATCCTAGGTAGGCTCTTTCAATGTGGATCATGCTGGCAACTCAGTTTCAGGTCTGTTCTTCCAACAATCTCAGTTGAAAGAGACAGCCTCTTTCTTAGTTGCTACAGCATTGCTCCAGACTCAGTTCCTCTTGGCCTTCACTATGTCATATGCTCAACTGAGCCTGGAAGGGAGTCAAGTCATCCTACAGAAGCCCTATCGAATGGGCACAGGGAGCAGTGTTTTCTAGAACAAAAGAAAGAAGGTGTCTTGGTAGTAAATATCCATTAAAACTCTCTCTAACCCAAGCTCTATTCAGGTACCAGAGGGATCCTTTTCTGCCTATTGAATCACATCCTTCCTCAGATAAAATCTTGCCATAATTTCCCATTGCCTACATGATACAGATTAGAATAACATGAGTGACACTGTAAAATCTGACCATTGCCTACTTCTCATCTTCTGCTTCTCCCCTCACCTGGCTCCCCAATCCGCCTTGGCTCCTACCACTGAGATTCCCTAAACACCTTATGGTTTTCTGTGCTTTAAATTTGCTCAGAAAACACACCCCATTTCTCCACCTACAATAGCCTATTTATTAACTCCCCTTTGCTAACCCTTTCCCCATCCTGCCTTTGCATCCCCACTGAACCTGCACCTGTCACCCAACCTATCCTGATTGCTCTGTCTTCCCCTCTAAACTGTCAGCTCCTTAAGATCAGACAGACATTTATCTTTGCATCCCAAATACCTACAAAGGTGCATGACTCATTGTTGGTACAGTTACATATGTACTGAATATTTTAGTTAATAAAATATAATAAAAACAAAATGTTCATTATTAACAAAGTCAAACATATAAATGTAGATTTATTGATAGTTGACAAATTAAAATGCATGGAGATAAAGGAATCAGAGAATGTTCTTAGTGCCAGGGGGGCAAGGGGCAATAACTACTGGTACTTTGAGTGGCATATTTTATTGTAGTATTACCTAGCAGGGCACTGTGTTAATTCATTAAATGATCATTATGGGGGTGGGGGTTGGAAGCATAATTTGGTTAAGACCATACTTGAGATCTATTTTTATGTAATAATGGTGGCCTGAGAAAAAGTAAACTTGAGCTAGTGAGTAGATTGCAGTGGATGTAAGATTAGTGAAACTATTGGCATTGATTGTTTTGTCTTCTAAACCTAAAATCTTCCCAGAGTGTGCTATTCAGATGGAAACAACCACCAAGCACTCAAGCTAATGGCCAAGGTCATTTTTCCAGCAAGGCAGCGATGCAGCTGTGTCCAGTGCCCTAGGCAGGACTTGAAAGAACTTTGTCTCTCTGTTGCCAGTATGTGTGGGGGGTGGGGGTGGGGGTGAAAGGGTGGAGGGAGCACCACAGGTCTGCTTTGAACAATGTTCCAAAGAAAGCTCCCCTAGCACAGTGAATAATAAACAATTCTCTTTCCCCTTGAGGTTCAACTCGAAGAACATTTTTTATTAAGACTTTTTTTAAAGAATTTAGAGAGAGCAAAATTTGGGTTTTGTCAGAACAATGAAAGCTCAAGATTATGGGGATCATGGCTGTATTTATATATAATTTTGTCCCGAATTGACTGTCTCCAGAGTTCAAATTCTTCTGAAAAGTGTCAATCATCATTTCACTGCACTGAGCAGTCATTTGAGCTAAGAAGGGAACTCAGGTTTCTTAACTTCTCAGGCAGAACTCCATCTATTAGAACAGTGTGTCTCTCAATTGTGTCTTAAATTAGGCACGTAAATGAATGCTCTCACACTCTTTCTGCCTACCGAGTTTCTGCAGAGGAACTGATCAGGGCTGCATGATACAGTTGGGAGAATTTCCTCAGCTCTACAGTCAAACTCCTACAGACTCCGGGGGTGGGAGAAGCTCAGATTGAACAGTTTAAGTCTCCTTGAATCTTCCAAGAGCTGCACAGTCCCCCCCACCCCCACCCCCATCATTAGTCAGACATGAAATGAAGGAAATCCTTCTAGTCCTAGGCCAAATTCATTAGGGGAGTTTCATGTTTAATGTGAGAAACTGTCAGGCCAGCAAGTGGGGAAGAGATGCTACAAGTGTGGAAAGGAATATGCTTGGACGTAACTGCATGCTGCACTTTGTCATCCCTGGAATTCTAAATGGGGTCCTGCCTCATTCCCCAGGCCTTTTTCCCAACTGCATCCATCCAGAGGAGTGAAGAGAGAGGTTTAATGAATTAAGCAAATTGCTTGGCATCGCTCTGACCTGAGAGCTGATGGGAGTTTGGAGGCAAAGTGCCTTTTATTTTTAATGGGCACTATCTTAAATTTTCTTTTTTTCTTTGTGGTCACTTGAAGCTCTATTGCCTATGCAGTTGGGGGAGGGAAGGAAAAAACCACACAACCAACCCAAAAGGAGAATATAAATAAATATCATTTGGAATCTTGCATAATATCAGCCAATGGCAACAGCAGGTTTTTGACAGGCCTGCGAACTTCCCCAAAACAACATCCTGGCAGTCTGGCTGTGATTCAGGCATGAGTCACCGCAGCAAGATGGACCTCTGCCAGCCCGCTTCCCCACCCAGAACGACTCCCCCCGCCCAGGCCCTCACCAGTCTATTAGCATTTAGAATCCAGGCTGGACTGCCGTGTTATTAGTAACACTGGACCCCTCCAGGTAACAACACCAGGAAACCTTTTTTGCTGGCACTGGGAATAAATCTACAGTGAAGAAAGTTGCCTCTTCATCACAATATGATCTTTGATAGAAGGGGGTCGGTGCAGTTTTTACTGCTGGCACAATTAGTGTGGACTGAAGAGGCGCTCCTGCCCACCCCCTGGAGTCTTGTTATAATGAGGCCTGGACCCGCAATCACCTTTTTGTCATCCAAACAAGGGATGGAGCCTGCTGAACTGGGAGGAGAGGTCATAGGAATGAGCAGAACCCCTGATGCTGTGGAAATAATTTCCTACTGTCATTAGGAGATTCCTACCCAAATGCTTTTCTCAGAGACTGCCTTCCACTTGGAAACGAGGTCTGAGCCTCAGAGAGCAGTTCTCACTCTGTGCAGGTGCAGCAACAATTGCAAGCCCCCCACCCCAAACAACCCAGCCACCTTGCTGAATTAGCACGCTGGCCTCCTTCTAAATGCCTACGGCACCCTCTGAGCTAGGAAAGCACCGCGTAGTCGTGATTCTGCAGACGTTAACCTAGAGTAGAGCTACAACACACAAAATTTCCCCCAAGTAAATATGGAGCCAGGAGTGAGACACAATGGGCAACAAACAATGTTACTCTTTGTCGGTTCTCTCCCCCATCATTCTATTGTGCTGGAACTAAGGAGTGATTTATAAAGCTAGAATCAGGGCGACTTCTTTTTTCTGAAGGGCAAGTTCTTCATTCCTTTGCCGTAACATTTTCACCAGCTAATGAACTGTGCTGCTCACCGTGATTTTGTTAAATTATTCCTCCACTGCCCAAAACACAAAGCAACTTTTGAAATTCTGTTGCCCGTTTGAGAATCTAGAGGGAATGATTTAGTTTGTACAAGTCCTGACTTGGTGCTTTAGCCTTTGATTCTTTGGTGATGGTTTATACCTGCTTTTTTTGGTCCGTCCTCAGCAGGGGGAAAACCCCATAACTGACTAGCTGGCAAATTTCTTTAAAGGGAGCATTCAAGCAACTCTTAGAAAATGGAGAGTTTCAATACAGAGAGGATATTTTGGACATAGGATTTTTGCACATTCCTATTTTTTTTTTTTAAACAGCTTTCTTGGCTTGTACCTCAAATGTCACTTGTCTTGTGGGAACATGTGTCCCTTGTGATAAAGAAGTGACTCAGGGGTTGAAAATGTCCTCAAAAACGTGGCGATCTTGCCCTCACAGGAGACCATCCGAAGCTGTGAGATTAGCCGGGAGAGTGGTGACGGCTGTCAGTGGGCTGGCACTTGGGAAGCCACTTCCCTGCACTGTATGCCCACATCTCCTGCGCCAGCCAGAGTGTGGGTGCGAACGGGCTTTCTCACAAATGCTGGCCCTCGTTTTTTGTTTTTGAAAATTTAGCATTGGCTGTTTACTCTAGTTTTAGACATGATATTTTTTAAAACCGCACTTGGAATCTGCAGTATCTTTTCTCTTCCTTATCCAAACTCTAACATAACTGCGGCCATGGGAGTTGACCTTGTTAATCAACCGTTGAGATGGCAAAGAGCAAACTAATGGCAGTGAGGCCCAGCCAGCAAAGCCCTCACAGGGTCATTACTATGTAGGTGCTTTATTTACAACCTGATTATCGTTTCTGGCCCCTGGTCTTTGCAGCTGCCTCCTCTTCTCCTGCTCTTGATGGCTGCAGATTTCTGCTTATCATCCATTTCCACGCCGGCTTTGTGCACCTCTCTGTAAGGCCGTTCTGAGTAGTTTCCTCAGCGTGCGTGGCATTGTCAGCGATGAGTGGATAAGCTGCCTTGCCTGTTTCAGTCATTCTGGGCCTCCTTTGTCTTCTTTCTTTTTTGATGGTCTAATTTCCCGCACATTCTGACTGAGGCCTCTTTTCAAACGGGCAGCCGATATGGGTGTGCTATTGTTCCAGGCGGCTGCCAGATTATTATTTTTTAAATGTATTCACCGCATGGGTTTATCATGTAAACT
Source organism: Corynorhinus townsendii (assembly GCA_026230045.1). Lineage (NCBI taxonomy): Eukaryota > Metazoa > Chordata > Mammalia > Chiroptera > Vespertilionidae > Corynorhinus > Corynorhinus townsendii. Next base: position 54,829,592 of record JAPDVU010000004.1, read on the forward strand.
CCTATTGAAAACCATTGCACCTGAGAAGGATTTGAGCATTTGGGTAATTTCCTGAAATTCTCAAGTGTATGTATTTTGTAGTTTCTTTTTTTCCCCTCCTCCAAATACATGTCAGAGCAATCCATAAACAATATTAACTGCACAAAAGCACAAAACTGCCAGTCTCGAATGTCGCTCTTCCCTGCTGCAGACCCTAATCTCTGAGGAGAAGCTCTCCGTTTTGCACAGGGTATAAAAGGAACACACTATTTGGATTCCCAATGACAAGATCTAAGCTTCAGTGATATTCTACCAAATTTCTTGGTGTCAGCATTGTGTCAGTTTGAGACTAAAAACTGGAAAATTATTCCACCTGTGAAACATGCACTTCTTAACTCAACAGAGACATGCATGAATGCAATAATGCACATATATTTCTGGGCCCCAAACATGGAATGTGCTGCCTTCTACTTGATTTGGTAATATAATACAGTTTAGACCATTAATAACTAAAATTATTTGGGAACTTGGTTCATTGCCTAAAACCTGTGCAAGGCAGTGCCATTTAATGATCTTTTTCCTTTCCTTTGAGAGTTTTATCCTTTGAAGAAATAAGTCAACTTAATAACCTCTATGATCTGTGAGGGTACTTGTCCCCAAAAGAAATTCTACTGGCTTAATGGGGCCTATCGTTGAATGCTTTTCACTGAACATCTGGTACTTCTTGATTTTCCCTCACGAGCCTTCTATTTCCCAAATAGATTGATTCTGTTTCAAAAGCCATAACCACACATTGGTGTGGTTCAAATCTTGCTAATGTCCTTGGGACACAGGGGTCAAGGTTATTACCCAAAGTTCATTTTTAAAAAGTACACTTGCTGTGGTCCTTCAAGAAGCTCTGCCTTAGAACCCAACCATGCATTCACATAAACACACATTCTCAAATAGCCATTGACCTCTAACAAATGCCTTGCATTTTAAGTAATTGGATGTTAATGTGGACAGCAATAAAAAAATCTGTAGTTTAACCCCAAGAATGATTGGATTCCAGGAGTGGAGCTTTAATGAAAGGGCCCACTGAATTTAGGACAGATGCCAGTATTATGCTAGGCTGGGAGCTGAATCTTGGACCAAACACAACTTTGCAATGACTCATACATTTTACTAATTTATAAGTGCAGCCTTCCTTGAAATTCCAGTGTAAAGACTAGCATCCTGATCTATAAAAGTGAATATGACCTTGAAGTCCATGAAAATGAGAGTATTGTTCCTTGAATAGAAAATCTCCAAGCTTATCACTTTCCCTTTTCGACCTCTGGCATTTCATTTTCTTTGAGTTTCACCATGAGGGACTATGTGAAGCCAAAAGCATAAATCTGACTTCTGAAGGTTTGTATAGCAATAAACCATAAAACCTTATCTGGATAGCCAAGCAAAAAGGTTGGACAGCAACTTCATTTAGAAACAGCAGCAGACTACCCAAGTGGGCATGTGAGATTTTGTTCTGAGGTTGGCTAGGAATGAGCTGTGTGTGATTGACAACTGGGGAAGTATTTGCATCCCTTCTGCCCACTTTAGAAGCTTCTAGTCTTTATTTCCTGTGTCCCATCTTTGGTCAAGCCAACCCCTGTTCTGTGGCTACGCCTTACAGGACTCATCTGTATACTGCCAGAGGTGCTGAGCTTAACAGACCAAATTTCCCTTTTGCTCACCTTTTCTATCTCTAACTTCTGATTTTCAGCTCTTATATATGGAAATGATATCACTATAAGTTATATAGAAAAACAGGATACAAAGTTGTCCTTTTGAAAAAAAAATCCTAAATATTAAAAAAATGACCAAATTGGAAGAAAATACATGAACAGATTAGTGGTCATTGTCTTTTGATCTTTATACTTTTCTCAGTTCTTCTTAAAAAACTATAAACATGCTTTTATAACTGTTTTTTTCCTTTCATATACAGTATATAAGCTTGAAATATATAAAACTCAAATTAAGGAAATAGACTTACAACAGAGATTATAATCTTTTGGTTCTTCTCAAGTGCAATGAGATCATTAAAGGAAAGAAGTGAAAATTTAAAGGGACTATTAACAATTTGACATTCTCAGTTGGTGTGGATTATGATTTTCATTTAACAGGGTGAAAATCCCATACCTTAAAAAGACTGGGCATTGTCACTGATTCTCTCTGATAAAATAAGTGTAGGTAAGTAGGTCTTAGGCAGAATCCAAACTGCATTTGTTGAAAGATGCATCTTAGTGGCCACTCTGGGGTTCTCTGATGGGCACATTGACTAATGAGTAACAAACAGAAAGGGTACGTGCTGGGAAGGAGGAAAGAGAACCAAGGGAGTGGGAAGAGCTGATGCCCCAGATTCCAACTTTGCTGCTCTTCAGCAAGTAGAAAGCTGGATGTCAGGAGGTCCAAGCCTGTCCACGCCTCACCGGGGATCCTTACCCTGCCTGAGCTCTGCTCGGCACTGCAATGGGGAGAAACAGGAACGCTGCACATAAGGAGTCATGGTTTATAAAATTCTACATATTAACATTTCCTCTCTTTGTATGTCTTAGAGTATGTATGCATATATGTATGTAAATGCCTCTATCACCTAATTTAATATTTGTACTGCCTGGTGACGTAAGCGTTGTTCTCCATTTCCAGATAAGGAATCTGACACTTGGGACATGTCACAAACTGGTAAGAAGGCATGTGTTGTGCTAGAAACAAAGTCTCTTGACCAAGTCCAGGGCAATGTTCACTAACTCTCAGCTAAATTTAATAAGGAGCCGTTATTTTATTTTCTGATTCTGGGCTCTGAAAAACATTCTACACTCAATTTACAAACTCCATTGAGCTCCTTGCTGTGAATGCAGAGTGGCTGTGCTGTGTTTCACATCTTCTCGGCCCACCTCTTTGGCTAGCTGCTTGCCTCATCTGTACTGCATACCTTTGACTTTGTGCTCTGGAGCTTTTCTGCCACATCACTCCGGAGCCAGCAGGAACCCAATTCAATCACTCAATACATGCTCAAGAAGGTTAACACCCAAGGGCAATCCCTGGACCATTGGGTAGGCCTCATGGGTAAACATTCCCTTCTCCAATTTCTGGGGTGACAATCCTGAGACATGCTCAATATGATTCCTGAATGGTCCTCAGTGAGGTTACATATTTGAGGAAAAAATCACATTCCAGTTATGAAATTAATATGTTTGTGCTTAAAATAAAGTATAAAAATACTCACAAATTATAGCTCAATAATATATCCTAAATTGATTGCCCTTATTCTCTGTTTTACTCTTCCAAGTTATCCAGTTGAACTCTAGTTAAAATGTCTTCTTTGGGACATGCCAAAGACCTTTATGTTGATGATGCCACTTCTTGGGATCATTATAAGATACTTTCCATCATCCTCAATAACTTTAACATCTCCACTGTCTTCAAAATTTCCACCCCCATGAACTTCTCAGTATATCACCATCATTTCCTGTCCATCAAACATTACTGCTTCCCTCTTTTTTACACACAGTCGACTTGGCTTCATACATTACAGAGAAAATAGAAGACCTTATCATCCTGCCAAAGAATCATCAACCCTACCTGCATCTGCTCCATGCTCTTCATTCTCTTACCAAAAGTTTATCTCTCCACATTTGCTCTCAGTTCCTCCTGTGCCTTGTCACCTCCCACTCACTCTTCAGCCATTTCAGCCCCCACTGTTCCCTAGAATGGGCTGCTTGAGCACTAACTGATCACTTTTCATTGCTGAACCTGGAGGAGGCTTTTCAATCCTCCCATCTAGATCTCTCTGCAATACCCGACTCACCCACCATCTCCTTCTTCTTGAGCCACTTTCTCTCTTGGCTTCTGGAAGATCACATACTCTGGGTGTCTTTCTGCCCCTCCAGCCACTCATTTCCAGTTCTCTAAGTTGTCCCCCTCCTCCCATCCTTTATCCAACTCAAAATGAGTTCCTCAGGCTTAGACCTGCCCTTAAGAGCAAAAAGATGCAGAAACTAGAATTCAGAATGGACCTTCACTAGCCATGTCTGTTCTTTATCTGTGTTTTAGTGTGTTGGCTTTATCCTTTTCTAGTGAGGATAGAGTCTCTACATTACAGGGAACCTGGGTACCAACAACCCTAGACACATAGTCTAACAGACCTAACTAGAGAAGTAGTAAGGATTTTCTCTCTTGAGGTAAAATTTTTAATATCTCAGGGAAGACTTCTCGTGAGTCTGTCCCGAGCCATATGCCTTCACCTCAAACTGGTCTTGTGACTGGAAAAGAGTAGAGATTTTGGCACTAGAAAGTAGATGCTGCAGAATCAAATATTAAAAGTTTGTAAGTGGCTTTAGAACTGAATATTAGGCAGAGGCTGGAAGAATTTTGAAGTGCATGATAGCAAAACACCTAGATTGCCCTGAACAAAATATTGATAAAATATGAATATTAAAGGCACTTCTGGTGAAGGCTCAACATTTTATTGGAAACTGGAAGAAAGACAATTTTGTTATGTAGAGGCAGAAACTTGACTAAATTGTGTCCTACAGTTGTATAAAAGGCAGATCCTGTAAATAATGAACTTGAATATTTAGCTACGGAGATTTCAAAATAATGCAGGACCTAAATGTCATCATAAGTGTTTTAATAAAAGAGCAGTATGGGGAGATTTGACTCACCCACAGAAGATGAGGAGGTAATGTGACCACAGAGACAGACCGTGGAGTGATGCAGACACAAGCTGGGAATGTTGGCAGCCAGCAGAAGCTGGAAGAGTAAAGGAATGGATTCTTCCTGAGAACCTCCAGAGGGAGCATGGCCCTGCTGGAATCTTGATTTCTAGAAACCTTGAAGTCATGTCTAACTCCATCCCTCTCCTCTCAATTAATTTCAATTTATTTCCAGGACCTAATGCTTCTATCTCTGAAGTAGATCTCAACTGTGTTCACTTCTCTTCATATTCATTGTCATCATTCTCATCCAAGCCATAATCATCTCTCATCTGGGCTTCTGTAGTCGCCTCCTAACTGCCTCACCTGTCCTACCCTTGCTCCATTTCATTTTTTATACACTAGCAAGAGTGAGCTGCTAAAAATGCAAAACCAATCATGTCACTTTCCTGTTTTAAACTCTTCAATGGTTTTCAGTTGCATTTAACATAAAATTCTAATCAAAGTCTATAAAGTCATGAAGGAGCTGTGTAGTAGATGCTATCAGGTGCTGTCCAGAATACCCTTCAGGAATGAAGGGCTTATTCCCCTCATGCTGGCAGTGTGTTCAACTGCCAATCTTCAGCTGTCAACTTCCTTTGGGGATTACCTCAACTGAAAAGAGACACCTTTTCCAAGGAGATGGCCCCCCTTTCTGGAGCAGCCTTCATCCAACAACTGATTAATAATGGGAGAGGATAATATAAAATCCCAGCCTTCTCACCCCAACTTGGTCAACTCCAACTTGGTTAACTCTAAAGAAACCACAGGCAAAGCATATGATATTGATACTGTTTCACAGCTCAACTTCTGCCTTATTATGCTTCCTTTAATGAGTGCTGACCCTAAGAGCACTCTCTAATAAACCTCCCACACATTAATTTCCCTCAAAGAGCCTCCTTCCTGTAAACTCAAACTGTGAATTAAATGTTGAGATCAAGAGAGTTGAGAATCCCACTGTCTTCTATACTTTATTTAAAATATGTCAGACCCGCAGTGTTATGTTCAGTTTTGAGGTTACATTTCAAGAAGGACATTGACAAAGTGAAGCATGACCAAAGAGGACAGAAAGGATATAGAAGAACCCAAAATCATGGCATAGGACACATTGTTAAGAAATAGAGCTAATTAGCCAGGAGTAGTATTAACTTAAAGAAACATGATCATTATCTTTGGATTTTTGTAAAGCTGACTAATGGAAGAAAATTTCACCTCATGTTGCTCCAGGGCCTAGAATTAGTAGCAATGGGTAAAAAATCCTGGGACACAAGTTTAGGCTCAATGTAATGAAGAAGTTTCTAGTAGCAATGTAATGGCTTCCATGTGAAATAGAGTTCAGATATACTAGACTTGTGTGACTACATCTTGAGGATAAAATAGCAAAGTTATCTGAGCTTAGAGAAAGTGTTGACCAGATGACTAAATTCTCCATGACAATATTCCATGACTGTCTGCTCTAAGACAGGGTTTTATGAAATTCCTGAGAAGGTTGATAGCTGTAATCTGACAAATGGACTCCATGACAAGTAAATTTTGAAAAAAGTTAAATAATGTTAGGCAGATGTTTTTGTTTTGTTCTGTTTTTAGAGTTTTAATATGTCAAAAATGCACTGTGAGTATCCATAGGGGCCACCCATGACTCATTAGAGCTAAGAATGCTTTTGACTCAATGGCTAGTCAAAACAACAGGGTGGAACCTACCTTGAAAAACTTTGCTTTAGAAAATAGTATGTTCTTCTGAGTTTTTAGTGAGGGGAGGGTAATTCTTAACCCAGAATAATGACTATATAGAGTACTGAGTATTAAGTAATTAAGCTTCTTACATGTGTGAGTACTGGCTGAAAAGTAATACATTTCTTCCTCCTTTGCAGTGAGGGTGTATTTTTTTACACTTGTACCTTCAGCATATAAATGTGCCTGCTAACCTCATCCTTGGCAACAGTAGGATGGATAATAGATAAAAAGCTAGAGCACTATCATTTTTGCTTGTATTCTTTATTAAGTGCCACCATAACCCTTTCTCACGTTTACTACCTATTTATATTTTAAGATATCCATATGTCCTTGGATAAAGAATCCTTCCAAATACATTTACAGATAAAATACACAATAATGGGGCATATTTGACTATTTTAGTAAAAATTTAGATCTTCGCAGACATAAAATCCCAGCAAATGTTACAATTTTACAGAACCAGGCTCATTTCTATCTTGTTGTACTATACAGACACTATAGTCAGTAGCAATTATCCAGCTGCCTAATCAACACCCATAATTAAATTTTTCGTGTTTGCTCTCTTTATTCAGGATTTCTGGTGACATTGTACCCACTTTAAGAAGGAAGGAAGTACTACTGCAGCCAGGCTGTTACTTATGCTTGCTTAATAATTCTGTGAACTCTCTCTCTTTCTCTCTCTCTCTCTCTCTTTTTAAAATATCCATTCTAACAGTCTGGTAATTGGCTTGAGGCTTTTCAGTGGAGTGTGAAGTGCTCAAAAAGTTCAACCACAAAGTGTCAGGTTAGTCCTATGACAATGAAGGATGTGCAGCTGCTCTCGCTGTCTCCAGATCACGGTGCTTTTTGACTGATAAGGGAACAGTTACCCTAACTCGTAGTTTTAAATAAATTGAGAAGGCAAGAGAAGATGGGGAGAATCACAGGATTAAGTAATGTTTTTCAGAAATCTTTTCAGTTAGTATCACCAGCAAAAATTTATGGAGTAACAACCACTTTAAAAGAAACTGTGGGCAACAGAATTACTTTTAATAATTGTTTGCTATGGAGACATTTTCTAAGGGGAAACAAGGTAGTAATTTAAAGTTAGTGGGTATCTAATTAAAGACAATTAGATTATTCAAATTAACATCTCAAAATCCTTCTACATTTTAAGGAGGCAAATCAAATGATGGCAAATTAAATATTTAATTAATTCATGTTGGAGTTAATAAATCATCTCTAAGGCATGTGGATGATATAAGACTGTTGTGTAAGCAAGTCGGTTTTGACCATTTTAAATGCTGCCCATCTACTGGGGCTTCTTTTTGGTCAAGAATACACCCCCACCCCCAACACACACACCCATCCACGCACAAACACTTATAACACTGCAACCAGGGATCATGTTCCTATGGAAACGACAGTCCATTTTACTGCAGTCATCTTTACACAAAATCAGTTTTAGAAATCCACTGTGATGAAAAAGGATATCTGTTCACACTTGTCAAATTGAGCTTCCTAAACCACATGTGATAGCATATCCTTGCTATTGGCTGGAACTATATTGGGTCAAGTTTCATCGAGATTTTATGGTTTGATTAATCAATATTGCATCTTACATGAACCAAAGTCCTCAAACACAGAGGGTCACAAACACAATGACCTTAAATCACTGTATGCCTGACTGCCATCTGCAGGCTGGAGAAACACTATGGGTGTGGTCAAAAGCACCTCCAATGCCATGGGGAGGTTTGGGGGACCCTCAGTTAACCTTCCTCTTTTATGTGCCTGAGTACCTTTCCTGCCTCCCTGTGTTCCATAGAGAGATTCCACTTTCTCCCCAAAGCAGTATACGATGTCAGGGAGCAAGAATTCTGTTGGAGATGTTGAGTGCACTCCTATATTTAGTGGAATAGCCATGGGCTTGTCAGTGATCCCTGACGCTGTTATTGATTGGCTTTGTGACCAACGAGAGTTACTTAACCTCCCTGGGTCTTAGTTTCTTCATTTGTAAAATGAGGGTTTGGGCTAGGTGACCTGTGGAGTCTGATTTGCTTAAATCTTCTGTGACATTGTGTTTAATGGAAGCAAGTGACTTGAACAAGTGAGGCTTCACCTCTCCAGGTGTGATCAGAAAGGAGAGGGAAGAAAAAAATTATCTCCATTCTTGCAAAACCAAATTGAACTTCAAAATATACAAATGTATCTACATATAACTAGTTGTTGTTGTTGTTGTTGTTGTTATTAAAGGGAAATGGAACCTTTAGTCAAATGAGACAAAGCTACGAGCTTTTGTTTTATGTCAAGGGACTTGGACTGGATGGATGTTGATGGTGGTTCTGCCTCCACGACCTTGGTCCCCAGTGGAGAACACACGTGGTGAGTTTGCAATAGGAAAACAGCAAGGCAGAAAGGGCTAGTTGGGGCCAGACATTCCACTGGAGAGTCCCTGTGTGAAGGTCAGAGTTCTCGCTCATCCAATCTAGGAAACTACAGGAAGCAGGAACAAAAGGTTTACTGTTTAGGTAGTGCTCCACTGTTTCTAATGACTCTCTAAATGGTTTTGAAATCCTTCTCCCTTCAGAAGCAGAGTCATTCTTTCTCCCCAGATGCCACTGTGCTTCCTGACATATTAAGAGTTATAGATATTTTTCTCATGATCTCAGGCTTTTACTGCCTCTGTTAATCAGTCAGTCTCCCCTCGTTGCCCTTGCTACATGGCATTGGCAGATCAGAGTTACAGTATCTCAGTTGCTATTCCAGCATTTGCTTTATGATGACAGAAGCCACATTTTTTTCAACCAAAATTTAGGAAAATATGATGAGACAAGTATGAATGTATTCATGGGGAGAGGAGGACAGAATATTAGAAGTTATGGCTGTCCCGGAATACCCCTGGTACACCAGATCAATCTGGCAGCTTGCCATTCTTTGTTTGGTGAAAGGAGAGGACCATGGCTCTTAAGTTAAATGATCTGATTCATTTGCATTTACTCAGTTTTTTAGACAACCAGATTTTGAGTCTTTTCCTTGCCTTCCCAATGTATGCAGGGTAACTTTTGGATCCTGGAGCCGAAGGTTTCCCAAGGCTTTCCGTTCCTTCACGCACCACGAAAAAGGTCACACTTTCACGAGATGCAGAATCATTGCCTCTCATGTTTTGCAATGCCTGCCACCCATGCTTTCTTTGCCTGATTCCACCTTTGAGGGCAGGAACTGCCTATTTCACTCATGGCTGCACTCAGCATCTAGAATTATACTTGGTACATAGAAGGTGCTCCACAAACATTTGTGGAATGAATGAATGAATGACATTATTTGATCAAAGACTGAAGTATACAAAATTCCTTTAAAATTTTATGGTAGTATTAGAAATAAGGACATTTCGCAGAAGAAATGTATGATAGCAAGAATAACGAAAACTCCGATACCCTTCTCGTTTAGTTTCATTTTTGGAGGAAGCCCTCTTTGTATATTTAGCAGTATTTCTTCCTGAATGATAGAGCTCTCAGGTGCTGCTTATTTATTTCTTTTACCTAAACAGCAGTACATAGAAAGGGCAAGAGTCCTCGAGGTACAATGTCAGATGTAGCTGGTGTGTGAAACCTGTCTCAATCCGATCTTTAGTCATTGTTTCCCAGTTAGGGCTTTTCATAAGAAATGTCTGTACAATTCTATCTAAAAATAATAAAACAAAATTGCCACTTATGCCTTAAAGTCATTTCTGTCACATTTTATTTTCTATGAAAAAATCCAATTCTGCTTCAAATAATAACAGGATTCCATTTATTTCAAATCACCCAAACCCCAATGTTATTTCAACAATGTTATTCTCAGAAAAGCCTTACTACTTCAGAGTGACAATTTTATGTTTTTCTAAATAAAAAAAGTAAAACTGCAATAAAACTTACCTATTTGTAATTTCTAATAATTTGGACAAGGAACTGGGCTAAAGTTTATTTTTATAATACCTTGGAAGAAAGGATTTGTTAAGCCATGTACTATGGCAAAATTTTTAATTATGGAAAACAGTTACTAAGCAACCGGGAAAAGCATTAACATAAATAAACACGCAAATAATACACTCCTTTTATATATTAAAACAGCTTCCCAAAGAACTTCACTAGGCAACATTATTTATCTAATTTAAATTACTATAAGAATGCCTTGTATGTGTATAGCGATGTATGATTTACTAAACAACTGCCTGTAATACATTTAATTATCACAGCAATTCTGTGAGCTAAGCATTATACCCATTTTACAGATTAAAAAACAATAGCTCAGAGGAGTTAATAGGTTAGCTCAAGGACACCTGACTAGTAATTGGCAAAGCTGGAGCTTAATTAAATGTAGGACTTCAGATGCATTACCCAAAGCTCACTTCACTGGAACACAGATGCCTGTAACACTTTTAATATGTTCTGTAATTTAGACAGACTTTTCATTAATCCTGACAGGTCAATTAGCCCAAATTAATGAGTTTTTCCCAAGTCAGATGATAGAGTCAAGAAGAGCTTTGGAAAAAGGCAGGGTGAAAGCATGATTTCCATGATTATTAACCAGTGATGATAAGAAACACTTCTCATACCCCCAGGGGTTTTAGAATGTTCTCATCTATATCTTTATCATTGAACCCTAAGTTTAGAAGAAACCTCACAGATCATCAGCCATGTCCATCATAAGAGCGAACATAAGTATCTTGCCTTGTGATGGGAGGGGGAGAAGAAGAGTGAGCATGGAAGTGAATACAACTACGTTTATTTGTTCTTGCTTTCAGCCAATGGAGGATTGCAAAGGATCGGAAATTAGCATAGCTGCATATTATTCCACAGCAACTCCAGAAAACACTAGAGCAATGCTTTCAAAGTCAGGGAACAAATTATTTTCAACCTAGAATTCTATACTCAGCCAGAAAACCAACCAAAGGAAGAGATGGAGTAAAGAGATTTTCAGACATGAAAAATTTTTTTTCTTATGTCCTGAGAGAATGCTGAAAGATGTGCTGTATCAAAAGGAGAAAGCATATCAAGAGAGAGGAATAATGCAATATAGGAAACAGTGTATAAACACAGAGGATAGGCAAAAATAATTCCGAGGCAGTGAGGGTAATTAACCTGAATTGCAGGCAGAATTTCAAATATTTGTGGCCAAGAACAGTATAGGGCTCTGTATTCATCCCCCCCCCCCCCCCCGCCCCGCACCCCTTTCCCCCCCGGCCAGGTAGACATAAGGAAAGTCAGTGGGTTGATGAGATCTATGATTAGACATTGAATTACATTTCTAATACAAAACTTTACACTGAAACTTGGTGCCTCCCTTGTAATCCCTATTGACTATATGGCAAAAGAAAACACAAATTGCCAGAATAACAAGAGAGTGTGTGTGTGTTTAAATATATTTTTACTGATTTTAGAGAGAGAGGAAGGGAAGGGAGATAGAAATATTGATAAGAGACACATTGATTGGCTGCCTCCGAGTATGTGCCCTGACTGGGAATTGAATTTGGGACCTCTTGGTTCATGGGTCAACACTCAACCACTGAACCACACCAGCCAGGGCTGTGTGTATGTTTTTACATGGAATACTAGAGGCCTAGTGCACGAAATCATGCACGAGTGGGGTAGGGGGTAGGGTTGGTTGCGGGGAGGGGTTGAGGGCCGTTGGCTGGCCGGCCCTGCCCCACTCCCTGTCCCACTCCCTGCCCCCCTGGTAGAGGGGACAATTTGCATATTAGCTTTTTATTATACCAGGATATCTGGAAGGATTCATAAGCCAGTAACTTGTTGATTTGGGGGCAAGGAACTAGGTGGTTATGGGGCCTGAGAAAGAGACTTTTGACTATACGTATGTATTTCCTTAAAAATATTTTTGAATTGCTTATTAGATACAAAAAATAACCTAAAATATGTATCCCCTTTCTCAAAGCTCCCCAATTAATAAACATGCAGATAAGTGCTCAATTTGATTGGTCATAGAAAGATATGGAATAACTGAAAATACATGCCCCTGTGTATTTTCTTTTTCTGTAATTCACTCAGAGGTCATCTGGAGGTATCATTATCACATGCGTTTCAAATTGTCTCCTGAGAGGTGGCTCCAATTTATACAACCACCAGCAAAGGATTGAGGTAACTCATTTTCCTTCTATTTCCTTTTCATTTATTTTACATTATTACATCATTAGGAGATGAAATTACTGAGCAATACTCAGAAATAGGTTCTTTTTGTTTGGAGTTTTGGTATTAATTTACCTGGACACCAACTGGATTTTTCACAACCTGGTGGCCTATTGGCATCTCTGCATGATCCTTGCTCGTGGCCAGACTCCACATGCTCTTTCTGTACACCTTAGGGTTTTGTTGTTCCCAGACCAGCGGAGTACTAATTGTCCCCATGTAGCACTGGTAATAAAGAACTGAATTACTCTGAATGACAGAAAATCAACGTGGCCACTGAAGGCAGCCTCATAAGCATAGCACGAATTTCTTATCCACTGTTGGATTGCTTAAAACATTTAATACCGCACAAAAATCTCTGCTGGTGCCCTTGCCAGAAGCAACATTCCAACAGTGTCTGAAGAGTGGTTCGGTCCCAGGAGCAGCCAAGATGCCGTTGTCAAAGCTCTCAGGGAGCCAGAAGAAAACCGGCCGGCTAGTGTCACCAGCAGTGTGGATTCTGCTGCAGTGCAGAATAGCGGAGACAACATGGGTTTTAGAATCAGACCCAGCTGCCTCGTAAGTCAGCTCCACCTCTAACTAGCCATATAACCTTGGGAGCTTGCTTTCTCTGAACCTGTTTCCTTTTCATGTAAATGGTCACTGTGATAGCTTTTTACAGGGTAGTAATGAAGATTAAATGAGATATAAAGCACATATACAAAGCACCTGGCTTATGGGAAGTGCTTAGTTCACTTTTAAAGAAAATGAGTTAACCATATTAGCCAAATTAATATTTTTAAGGTACTTTGGAAGAGTGCCTGGCTCATAATAAAACTTCACTGATTGACAGTAATAATTCTTACCCTTTTTTTTGGATATTGCCATAGATAGTTTCACTGAATTCAAGGTATTTTTTAATGAGTCAATCTAGTAACATTTATATTGAATTTCTTCTACGTGCCCAGACTGTGAGGATGCCAAAAAATGTAGGGCCTTTCTTGGCAATGTGCAGTCTATTTGAGAAGATAAGATATAGACATAAAAGAAATCACCCAACAATGGAAAACATGTTGTCTGAAGCAGTAGGGAAACTCAAAAGGAGAGGAGAGGGAAAGAGGGAGAGAGGGAGGAGGAGAAGAGGATTCTGTGGAGTGAATTGTGTCCCACCTCCCCCCGTAAAGTTCACATCTTGAAACCCCAATCCCAAGATATTTGGAGATGGGGGCTCTGAGGAGGTGCTAAATGTTAAATGAGGTCATAAGGATGGGGCTTTAGTCTCCTAGGTCTGATGCATAGGACACAGCAAAAAAGCAGTTGTCCACAAACGAGGAAGAGAGCTCTCATTAGAAACTGATCATATTGGCACCTTGATCTTGGACTTCTAGCTTCCAGGACTATGAAAATAAATGTGTGCTGTTTGAGACACCCAGCCTGTGGTATTTTGTTATGGCAGCTTGAATGGAGGGAGAGAGAGAGAGAGAGAGAGAGAGAGAGAGAGAGAGAGAGAGAGAGAGAGAGAGAGTTTTGGCAGGGTCAGAGCAGGAAATTGTACTGCCCTTTGAAAGGCCTTGAAAGGAAGAGCAGAGAGGTGGAGAAGAAATGCTTCCATTCTCCATTGAAGAGCCAAGAGCCAGCAGGAAGGAATGTTCCAGAGCCTTGAGCGAACAGTCAGGAAAGCGAACTTGGCCACATAATTTAGGACCAGCTTGGGAAGGACTTTGAACTCTTTCAAGAACAAGAAGGCGTAAAGAGTGGCATTATTTCAGGCAAATAAAATTCAGCATATAATGTTTTTCCTAGACCAGCTGGCTGTCCTTTAGGAGTTTTTGGGGAAAGTTTAATAAATCATTCCATGTGAATCTTCACAGATAATGAGAATCAGGCTGGCTGAGAACCAGTGAGATAAGGAATGTAGGCGTGACCCTGACCAGTGAACTCTGAATTACACTGAAATTACTAAGTGCATAATCATTTGTTCACACAGTACTCATTCTATAGAAATTGCCAAAGGGGCTAAAGTTCCTGTATTCAACTGCATTTCAAAGACTCCTAGAATGTAACAAGAAAACTTGCAGTGGTTCTCAACCTTTTTAATGCCGCGACCCTTTAATACAGTTCCTCATGTTTTGCTACTGTTATGAATTGTAATGTAAATATCTGTGTTTTCCGATGGTCTTAGGCTCTACAGCAGCGGTTCTCAACCTGGGGGTTGCGACCCCCAGGTTGAGAACCGCTAGCAGGATCGCTGCTGTAGAGCCTAAGACCATCAGAAAACAGAGATATTTACATTACAATTCATAACAGTAGCAAAATTACAGTTATGAAGTAGCAACGAAAATAATTTTATGGTTGGGGGTCACCACAACATGATGAACTGTATTAAAGGGTCGCGGCATTAAAAAGGTTGAGGACCACTGACTTAGAGACTTTCAAATGCCACCCAATAGAAGGCGTTCTTTTACAATTTCTAAGAGAAAGTGCTATTAATTCAGTCCCTACCTAGACATTTGTTTAATGCTATTTTAAAAACAGCTTTATCTCTTCTCAGATTTGAGACTTTTAAATCCTTTTGGGAGCAATAATCATACTCTCTGACATTTATTGAGTGCTAGTTACTGTGTGCCAGTTACTGTGCTGAGTGCTTTAATGCTTTAGCTTATTTAAATTCCCAGTCCTCATTGTGAGCAAGTTTCTGTTATTATACCATCTTACAAATGTGGTGGTGGGGCGGGGGTGGGGGGCAGTTTAGAGAGGTTAAGTAACTCCCCCAAGGTCACACAGCAAGGAAGAGGTAAAATTTGGACCCACGTGGTCCACTCTTACAGCTTGAGATATCAATCAGATTTCACTTTGCATTGGTCTATGTCAGCGGTGTTCAATCATCTCTCCACTGGTTCCACAGAGGGATGTGTCATCACCTATCAAAAACAAGGGATCCTACAATAGACACTCTCAACGGGACCTGGGTGGGTGTGGGGATGGAGTTTGAAAAGGCCATTCTCATTCTCAGGGTGTTTTTCTAGGTCTCTTTATTCTCTGAGACATGTGTCCAACCCTCCACCCACTCCCCCTGAATGATGATCACCAATCTAGATTTATTAGGGAACATCTTGGAAGAAAAGTCTAGTTTTTAAAATGTTAACCAATATGGTTAAAATATACAATGACTTTTTCAGATGAAAAAGAACTGTGAAAACTGTATATGACTAGTATGGCTACTATTAAATAACCCAGTGTCTTCATATTTTAGGGTGTGAAATCAATAGTAACATTGCTGGAGAAACCAAGATGATGGCATAGGTAAACACCTAAACTGCTGCTTCACACAACAATTTCAAAACTACAACTAAAAGACAAAACAGACATCATCCAGAACCACAGGAAGGCTGGCTGAGTGGAAATTCTACAACTAGAAGGAAAGAGAAAAGCACACTGAGACTCAGAGGAGCTGCAGGAGGCAGAGGTACTGAGACACACATGTGGAGAGGACTGGCAACTGAGTGTGTGGCTGGCTTTCTCAAGCAGGAGGGAGACAAAAGCTCCTGACTGCGCTGAACTCCAGTTCCGGGCAAGACTCTGGGGACCCAGACTCACTCGGGGAGAAACTGGACTGTCTGGCAGCGGGCGGAATTCAAGGGCGGCTTTCTCTCAGAGGTGCTTGCAGTGATTACCACGGGACACTGAGACACAGTGGTCTATTGGGGCAGGGCTGATGGGAAACCAATGCTGTCTGCTCTGCCCTGAGACTCTGCCCCATCCAAGCTGAGCACAGAGGCTTTTGCAAGTCTTGTCTCATAAGGGTGTCTCCAGCACAGAAGTTCTCCCAGCGTAGACACAGCTGATCCTCACAGCCAATTGGCCTGGAGGTCAATTCCTCCCAGTGATACCAACAACAATCAAGGCTTAACTACAAAAAGGGGTGCACCAAGAGTGTCCACCTCAGGTAACTGGGGAGGCTGAGCCACTGGGCCCTAGAGGACACCTAGCACACAAAGCCACTCTGTCAACTCAGGGAAGCAGCCAAAATGCAGAGACAAAGAAACAGATCACAAATGAGAGAAATGGAGGATATAGAGTTTAAAACCACAGTTATAAGTTTTTTCAAGAATTTTCTAGAAAAGGCCGATAAATTTAATGAGAACCTCGAGGATATGAAAAAGGACCAACTAGAAATTAAGCATACACTGACTGAAATTAAAAAATATACAGAGACCTAACAGCAGACTAGAGGACCGCAAGGATCAAGTCAAAGAATTGAAATACAAAGAAGCAAAAAACACTCAACTGGAAAAGGAAAAAGCAAAAAGAATCCAAAAATATGAACATAGTGTAAGGAGCCTCTGGGACAACTTCAAGCATACCAACATCCAAATTATGGGGGTGCCAGAAGAATAGAGAGAGCAAGATACTGAGAACCTATTTGAAGAAATAAGGACAGAAAACTTCCCCCACCTGCTGAAAGAAATAGACTTACAAGTCCAGGAAGCACACAGAACCCCAAACAAAAGGAATCCAAAGAGGACCACACCAAGACACATCATAATTAAAATGCCAAGAGCAAAAGACAAAGAGAGAATATTAAAAGCAGCCAGCGAAAAACAGTTAGTTACCTACAAGAGAGCACCCATACGATTGTCAGCTGATTTCTCAACAGAAACTATGCAGGCCAGACGGGAGTGGCAAGAAATATTCCAAGTGATGAATAACAAGAAACTACAACCAAGATTACTCTACCCAGCAAAGCTATCATTCAGAATTGAAGGGCAGATAAAGAGCTTCACAGATAAGAAAAAGCTAAAGGAGTTCATCACCACCAAACCAGTATTCTATGAAATGCTGAAAGGTATTCTTTAAGAAGAGGAAGAAGAAGAAAAAGGTAAAGGTAAAAATTATAAACAACAAATACATATGTATCAACAAGTGAATCTAAAAATCAAGTGAATAAAAAAATCTGATGAACAGAATAAACTGGTGAATATAATAGAATCAGGGGCATAGAAAGGGAGTGGACTGACAATTCTCGGGGGGAAAGGGGTGTGGGGGATGTGGGAAGAGACTGGACAAAAATCATACACCTATGGATGAGGACAGTGGGGGGGTGGTAAGGGCAGAGGGTGGGGTAGGAAATGGGTGGAGGGGAGCTATGGGGGGGGGAAGAGGAACAGTTGTAATAATCTAAACAATAAAGATTTACTTTAAAAAATAGTAACATTGCTTTTTATTACATATTGTCCTTACAAGCTGAATTCTGTGTGTTGTTTTTTTTTTTTTGTTTGTTTTTGTTTTTGAAATGACAGAGTAACGAGATCTATTCCTTCATTTTCAAGAAGGTAACCTCCAAAATTCAATCATGACAAAAAAGACACCATCCTGTCTCTTTCTCTTAAATTGCAGCAATTATTTATGTTACATCAGGGGTTTCGTCAGCTAAAGTTTTAAAGACCATTCCCTCCGTGTAAGTCATGACCTTGTGTTGAATAAAAAACAGTTGGACAACGTTTATTTAGTCGCTTCAAACATAGTGTTAAGATTGTCATCATTAGCACAGTTCATGACCCTCTCTTCTCCAAACTAAAAAATCTCGATTCCTTTAGAGTTTCCTTAAGTCAAGGAATTTAGTTGGAGCTCCATGAGACATGTATGCATGTGACCCTGGTAGGACCATTTAACCTCCATCTGTTCTCCACTCCTGACCTGCACCTCTATTCCATCAGTCAGCTAATAACATGACATATGTCAAAAGGAATAAGCCAACAACACTCCTGGAAATAACTAAAAGTTCAAAGCCTCTCCATAGAAGGGTGATAGAATCATCTTCAGAAATAATGGCAGCATGCTTTATTCCTTGGAACTTTGCATAAGGTACTAGGTGTCTTAATTTATGGAGCTACAGATATAGAACACTATTTTCTATGTTTAATTTCTAAGATTAGCTGTGTATTTTAGTTTTTATTAAATATGGCACATAGTGGATTATAACTGACACAGCACTGCTTAGCAAACAATAGTAATGTGTGTGACTATGACATAGTATAATTGTAACGCTGTGTCACATATTCCACATTCTTAATTTTGCATCTTACTGTAATATTCTTCCTTGAAAAACCATGGCAACTTGATTAATAGTTGATTAATCCTATATTTTTTCCTTGACATACCTCATGTTGTACATTACATCTGATACTATTGTGTTTAATTATATTTCCAAAGGAGGCTTACATCACTCTTATTGACAATCTGTGCATTGGCTTCTAATTCTCCCACATTGTGAGGTTTAAGCCTAGGCTTTGAATGACAAGTCACTTCTATGTAAGTTTAATGAGTATAATTTCAATGACATGGAAGCCACTTTGGAGTATGTTAAACATCTGTGGGCATAGGCGTGAGTTCTGCACAATTTCTCTCATCACTAAAAGACGCTCACCATGATGTCCCAACATCCTGTCAAATTAATACATGACTGTAGTTACCTGTGTAGTCTCCAAATCCCGGAATCAAAGCAGACGCTCTTGCTTCTACAAGTTACTTTGGTATCCCCAGTGGGCCAGGTTATTTTTTGATAACATGTTCTTATTATTCCATCATATTTCTGTTATATTTGTTAAGTTGTTTCATAAGCCAGACACATTACTGAGGCTTGGTTTTTATCATTAGGATGTATCATTTTCACAGTTGGTCAGCATTAGGAAGTCTTTTGTTTGTCCTGAGATAACTAAGGCTGGCTTTTGAGGTCCATAATCATGATTGCCAAACTCCATTTTCTCTCCCCAACCAGTAAGTACCACCATCCTCACACCTTTAGGGGAAAGATTTTCCATTAGGTTATCTCTGTGGAAGCATTTGAAAGAGAATCTGTTTCTCACTGAATTACTTGCTAAGATGAAATTCAAAGACTCTCTTACAGAGCACACCGACAGTGTCATTGCCCAATTAGCCTGCCAGTTCATATACTAGTAAGGAGGAATCAAGGACTTTGAGAGCAAATGGCAGCCTTTCTTTCAAGACCTGGGAACACATTTCTGGTGTTTCAGCTATTAATTGACATCTTTGATGAAAGGTAAGAATTAAATCTGACCAATAGTCACAGAAAGTATTGAAAAGGACTCTTAAATCATAGCTAGGACATGTCACATTATGTTGTTTTCTTTTAAATAAATAATTTTTAAAAACTGGTATACTTTAAACAATGACACGTTGTCTCCTAAAAAAGGAAGGGAATTGTTCTAAAGATCTAAAAAGGCGTGACACTGATCATATGAGAAATTTTTTCACAAATGAGGGGTCTTATTTTCTCAGGCTTTAGAATCTATTCATCCTTCAGTATAAATATTAAAAACAAAAATACAAATAAAACAAATTTCAAACAATGAAACATTTTACAGAAAAATATTTTGGAACTAATATTAATGTAAAAGGTATTTTATTTCCTTTTTATTTAATTCATTGGGGTGACACTGCTTAACAAAATTATTCAGGTTTTGGGTGCACAATCACAACACATCATAGCACCCCAAGTCAAGTCTTCTTCCATCACCATTTATCCCCCACACCCTTCTCCATCTTCCCCCACCAAGTATAAAAGATTTCTTCAGTTATTAATGTTTAAAAACAAATCATTTTCACTTTAACATTCTTGTTTATAGCACTGATATGTCCTATAGACATATAGATTTTAGCTATAGAAGTCTTGTGGCATTTGTAGAATTATGTTTCTGAAAATTGTTCTAGCTGGCAAAGCTTTCTCTGGCAAAATTATAGTTCCACAAGAGACTATCCGGGGTTAGCAAAATCAATAAAATACCACTAAATAGGTATCCTTAAGAATCACATTAAATAAATTTTCTAAAAGGCTTCTAAAAATGTCTATATCATCTATTGGGGCATAACAAATTACTTCAATATGGCGGTTTAAACAACAAACATTTATTACCTCACAGTTTCTGTGGGTCATGAATTCAGGTTTAGCTTAGCTGGGCGGTTCCAGTTCAAGGTGTCTTGTGGAGTTGCAGTTAAGATGTCGTCTGGGTTGCAGTCATCTAAAAGTTTCATTGGATCTAAAGACTTGCTTTTAAGTCACTCACATGGCTTGCTGGCAGGAGGCCTCAGTTCCTCCCTACATGAGCTTCTCCATATATTCTGCATGCGTGTCCTCATAAAAATAATAGCAATGTTCTCCAGACCACATGATCTGAGGGAGAGCAAGGGGGAAGCCCTGCGCCTTTTGTGTCCTAACTCTGAAAGTCAACACCTTCACTTCCACTTCTTTCTATGCCTTAGATGTGAATTACTAAGTACAGCACACACTTAAGGGAAGGGGAATTATGCTCTACGTTTTGAAGAAATAAATATAAAATAATTTGTCGACATCATTTACAACCATTATGATTTCCAACACAAACTGAATTTGTTGCCATTAAGAACATGATTCAGTGAGGGTTCATCACCTGATTTACCACATTTAGTTAGAAATACTTGGGAGCATTCTAGCTAACATTTCATGTCTTATGCACTTGCAATTTTATTTATTTAATTTTTATAAACTTTAGTAAAATGCTTATATAACTGCCAGAAATTTTAGCACATTGTCAAGATGCTCAAGGGTGTATATTTGAGGGCTAGGAGTGTGTGTGCTGCTATCTACCCTCACATGCAGATGAGGGAGCAAAAGACACCCCTTTTCCTGCCCTACTTCCTTGATCTGCCAATGTGATCTAGAAGGGACTGAATCTTGTTGCTATATTCTTTTACTTAAGTCAACTGAAATTATCATTAAACTGTTTAAGCAAAATGTACTAAATTTTTTCTACGAAATATAAATCACATTATTCTAACACTATGGCTGGCTATATTACAGTTGGAAATTGCATGTTGTTTCTTCTGCCTAACATTATTTTGTAAAACACTTTTCATGTATCTTTAGCCTCATGTTTATCACCTTAATGGCTCCATAATGATCCCTGAGATGATATATCATAGATTATATAACTATTCCCTAACCATTAGCTATTTGTATTTCTGATTTTTTCTTCTGCTTTTAGCAATAATGTTGTTATAAACATCTTCATACAAACAGCTTTATTTTTTCATCATTTCAGTCTTTTCTGTAGTAGGGCAAAGTTCCCCAAACTAATTTATTTAGTCAAAATATATGCACTGTTTTTTTTTTAACTTTTTATTATGGAAATTTTTAAACATATACAGAAATGGAAAATATTATCATGAACTTGATGTACCTATTTCTCCCTGCTTCAACAGTTATCACCTCATGGTCACCCTCCCACTTTTGCCCCCACCTCATCTTCTATCTAAATTGGATTCTTTTGAAGCAAATCTCAGACATCTATCATTTCAGTTATAATCATTTTGGGGAGCTAAATACTGCGTGTCTT
The DNA here is from genome assembly GCA_026230045.1 of Corynorhinus townsendii. Classification (NCBI taxonomy): domain Eukaryota; kingdom Metazoa; phylum Chordata; class Mammalia; order Chiroptera; family Vespertilionidae; genus Corynorhinus; species Corynorhinus townsendii. The sequence goes on from JAPDVU010000004.1 coordinate 54,851,549, forward strand.
ATTGTCCTCTGGAAATTCAAATGAATTTTCAACCCGAAAATCCAAATATGACATAACACCAAAAGAATTAAACAGAAAAATAAAGATACACTGGACTTCATTAAAATTAAAAATTTTGCTTCTGAATGATTCTGTTAAGAAGATGAAAAGGTAAAATTGCATACAGGGAGAAAATATTTGCAAATTACATGTGTGGCAAAGAACATATAGCTATTCTATCATTTATCTATCTATCTATCTACCCATCTATTATAAAGAACTCTCAAAACTCAACATTTAAAAATTCAATAGAAAACAAGCAAAGGACATAAACAACATTTCACTGAAGAGGACATACAAATGGTAAGTAAGCACATGAAGAGATGTTCAACATTACTAGTCCTTAGGGCAATGCAAATTTGAGATCACGATCTATCAATATACTTACTGGAGCAGCTAAAAAAAATAGTGACAATACCAAATGCTTCTGAGGATGTAGAGAAACTGGATCCCCCAAACACTGTTACTGGGATTGTAAAACAGTATACAGACACTCTGAAAAATAATTCTCCAGTTTCTTATGAAAACTAAATATATGCTCACCATATGGCTTAGCAATTACACTCCTAGGCATTTATCTTAGAGAAATAAAAACGTACTCCACACAAAAATCTGTGTATAAATTATCATAGCAGCTTTATTTGTAAAAGCTAAAAGACTGGAACATTCTAATTGTTCTTCACTAGGTGAATGGTTAAACATACTGTGGTACATCCATTCCAGGAAATACTACTCATCAGTAAAAAAGGAATAAACAGTTGTTACTTCCAACAATTTGGATGGATCAAGGCCAATATTCTGAGTGAAAAAAGCCAACCTAAAAAAGATCACATATTGTATTATTCCATTTATATGACATTTTAAAAATGACAAAAAGGGTAATATGAGGGAATCTGTTACGGTGATAAAATAGTCTCATATTTTGACTGCTATGGTGGTTACAGTATCATCACATTTATACCTGTAATAAAGTCCTATAGGATTATATACATACATTTTACCAATGTCAACTTCCTGGTTTTGGATATTGTACTATAGTTATGTATGATGTAAACACTGGGGGAAATTAGGTGAAAGAAATATGGGACCACTCTATACTACCTTTGCAAATTCCAGTGAATCTATAATTATTTAAAAATAAAAAGTTAAAAAAAAATAAAATAAAAAGTTAAAAATTCAAATATATGGATTTTTTTTTGTATATATTTTTGACTTTGAGTTAAATTGGAGAATAGAGTGCTGCAGTGTTGAGATTCTGCTCTCACCATGGAGTAATCTATGTAACAATCATCTCTTTAAAATTTCTTAGAACTTTAAAAAAAAATCACCCTGTGGTAGAAGTTACAAGACACTGCTTCATATTGAATTTATTTAAGGAATACTTGGCAAGTCTGCCAGATCTTTCTATTAAAATGGGATCCTTTCAGGACATTTTCTGAGTAGATGTGACTGAAATCATAAAGAGTCGCTCTTTCCTCTTTGCCAAAAGGCATTTTATTTGTGAAGAAAAACCCTGAGGAAAGTACTTCTACTTGTCCATATTTATTATAGCTGAAACTTTGAGAGACACTGACAATTATGATATTTAATCTCTTAAAATTTGTAACTTGATATATAAATATTTCAACTATCAAATCAGCATAAATACATAAGAATAGAAACATGAGTAGAAGGGACACATATGATAAGAAATATTCAGGCAGTCTTATGAAGGCAGCAATGTAGTTAAGAGGAAATATACATATGTACATATGCATGCACACACACACACACACACACACACACACACACACACACACTACCATACACAAGAGCACACACATGACTACATATTTTAGGAAACCTAGCCTAGTTCATCTCCCATTGAAACTAGCCAGTAAATACTGCAATAACAGCAACCCCCCAACCTTCAGACCCAATAAGCTTCTTTTAGGATTCATGTACTTTTTATGCTATTTGATACTGATGACCTTCTTGAGATTCTAAACTCCTGTTGACATTTGGGGACTCCACTTTCTCTTGCTTCAAACTCTATCTCCTTGATTATTTTTATTAGCCTTGTTTGTTCAGGCTTTTCTTTCTCCACCATTACTTACGTGTTGGGTTCTCAATGTTTTGTCCATAGCACTCTTCTCTGCATACCTAGTGTTTCTGAGGAATTGTATCTGTAGTTTTCATGTTCACTGATATGCTGATGACCTCCAAATTTGTATTTCTAGCCTCACCTCTTCCTACATTCAGCAGTCATACGTTAAATGGCTAACTGCATATTTCACCAGGATATTCTACCAGTATCTTGAGTTTCCTATTTTCAAAGCAGACATCATTATGTATCTTACCAGATCCTCCACTCCCCACATTGTTAACATACTTTGAAGTGCCAATGTCAGAAATATTGGTACACAACCTTTACTTTCACTGTCACCCCAACCAATCAATCCCAACGTCTTATCTATTCTGTCCTCTTAATGTCTCCTGAATCTGTCATCTGCTCTGAGCTCAATGTCACTGCTCTTAGTTCAAGCTATTTTCATTTCTTGCCTGATCTGCTTCAGTAATCTCCTGACTGTTCTTCCAACCTCCAGTTTCATACCCTTCTCTCTGCCCCACCTCAATCTAACTTCCATACTTTTCCTGAAGATTTTTCTAAAGCACCTATCTGTAATACCCTCCCGTTGAAGGCACTTCAGTGGTTTTTCATTGCTAACAGGACTTTCATCAATTGGTCTATCCCTGGACTCACTTTTTTCCTCTCATCAACAAGCACCTATCATTGGCCATACTGATAAACAAGCAGTTCCTTCAGACCAGGTTTCCCATGACTCTGAGCCTATTCTTGCTCCTACAGGCTCCTGTGCCTGGAATGCACTCTGTAGCCCCACCTGCAGAGTATCTACTTGTCCTTTAAGACTCCGATTGTTATCTCCTGCATAGAGCTTGTTTGACACCCAAATACTCTTGGCTACTCCCTCCTTTGTATTCCCCCAGCATCCTACATAACCAGCCTCTGTCTTATCTGAATGACTTTAACTTATCCATGGCCCTCCACTGAACTGCGAGTCCTGAGGAAAGTACTAATGTCAAATTTGTTTTTGAATCTCCAGCACCCAGCACAGTGCCAAGGGCACTGTAAAGCCAATAGTCACAGCTAACGTATTTTTAGAAGTTACACTCTCATTTAATTCTGACAACTCTACTAGGTAGGTTCTACGCCTTATCCCCCCAAAACGCCACACACACTTTACAGGTGAGGAATTATTACTTATATTATAATTAAATGAACTGAAAATGAACTTGGAGAGTATTTATTGAATGAAATATTTTAAAATGGATGAATACCCAACCACACAGTCCTCTCCCTAAAAATAAGACCCTGAAATATCTCTCTGAATTTAGTTCTGTAGGAAGGCCACCAGCCCCATATGTTATCCTGACATAAACTTTTGCATTTTATGCTCTGGAGAAGGTTTGCAGCCCATTTTTATTATTGCTGTCTATCTTCTGATCCCAAAGCATACTCCAAGACATGCCTGTAAAATTCCACTAACCGATTTTCATGTAAGGACCCCGATATTGTAACCCAGTTGGCAGGTTATTGATTTATTTTCTGGGGTGGGGAGTTGTGGTTACTAAATTCTAAAGCCAAAGCCAGAGATTAAAAAAACAACAACAACAACTTGCTGCCTTTCTGATATAGTACGTTCATAAATAATTTTTCAGGGGGCTCCATTGATTTAAATGGATTCTTACCCAATACTCAGCACACATTTTTATTCTAAAAGAAAAAGTTCTAGAGAGTGCATGAATTTGGAATCAGAAATCCAAGTTATGAATCTCAAGCCTGCCACTTACTCAGCAGATGATTTTAGAAGACTTATGTAATTCCTCAGCTTTAATTTCTTTAACAGATCAACAAAATATTTATCAAACACCCATAATAGTCTAGCCCAGTGTCAAGCCTTGTATAGGTGTGAAATTATGTCTGCAGGAAATGGTTGTTGTAAAGATTTATACGGACAGTGCCTACTGGAACATACACAGCACTCAACATTCAAAGTTTTGGGTGCTTTTCTTTTCATACATGGAAAGACTAAAAATAACTATTTACTAATCTATACTAATAAAAGGGTAATATGCTAATTAGACCAGACATCTTCCAGATGACCTTCCAGACGTCCTTCCGGACAAAGCCATGGTGGCGGGGCTGAAGCACAAGTGGTTAGGGGTGATCAGGCCAGCAGGGGAGAGCAGTTAGGGGGATCAGGCCAGCAGGCAGGTGAGCAGTTAAGGCAGTGGTCGGAAAACTCATTAGTCAACAGTGTGAAATATCAACAGTACAACGATGGAAATTTCTTTTGAGAGCCAAATTTTTTAAACTTAAACTTCTTCTAATGCCACTTCTTCAAAATAGACTCATCCAGGCCGTGGTATTTTGTGGAAGAGCCACACTCAAGGGGCCAAAGAGCTGCATGTGGCTCACAAGCCGCAGTTTGCTGACCACGGAGTTAGGGGGATCAGGCCAGCAGGCAGGTGAGCGGTTAGGAGCCAGCGGTCCTGGATTGTGAAAGGGATGTTCGACTGCCTAAACTGGCAGTCAGACATCCCCTGAGGGGTCCCAGATTGGAGAGGGTGCAGGCTGGGCTGAGGGAATCCACCCCTCCCCCCGTGCATGAATTTCATGTACCAGGCCTCTAGTCTTATGTAATAAAAACCTAATATGCAAATTGTTCTACCGGGAGCTCGACCACTTGCTATGATGTGCACTGACCACCAGGGAGTGGCACAGAACATGGCAGGCATCAGCAATGTGGTGCTGGCAGCAGGCAGCAGTGGAGGCACTGCTGGCCCTGATGGGCCCCAATGAGAACGGGACCGTGGCAGGATGGTGGAGCAGGTGAGCAGGTGGCACCAGGTCAAGGCAGGTATGAGCAGGGGCCCAGTGAACTGAGGGAGCCTGGTGGGGGGCCTGGCCCTGACCGATCGCCCCGTAGGCAGGATGGTGGAGCAGGTGAGGGAGCAGCGCCAGACCATGGAGGGGTGCCAGGAGGGGCTGCGGGGCTGCAAGGCTGGGGCACAAGCTGGGGCCCGATCCCCGCAGGCCACTCTTAAGGACCCCACTTGTGCATGAATTCGTGCACCAGGCCTCTAGTAGAGATTAACTTAAATTGTACCTAAAATTAATTCTTTGTTAAAAATTTAAAAGTATTAAAGATTATCAGCAAAGTACTCAAAAACAACAGTTTAAACATATATGTGTAAAAATTTAAATATGCACCTGAAAAGCTTGAAAATCAGTAAGTAAATTTTGGACTTTTGGTCTTTTAACAGTTGGAACTCCATTTGGCTGGCAGTTGTGAAAATACAACATTATAAGTCAATCTTGGGATAAATAAAAAAAGCAAAAGAAAATATTGCTTTTGTATATATTTGCATAGTGTTTTCTAAATGAGAACTATGGAACTGTAAAAAAAAAGAGAGAGAGAGAGAAATGTCAATGACCTAAGGAACACTGCGGAGAGTTTATGCCATGTTTCAAACATTCCCATTTTTCATAATGCCAGCACCATTGTTCCCCTGTCTAGAGTCTGTAAGCAATTAGTTGTTGTTTTGTGAGCTTGTTTTATGTTCATTGTTATGTTTTTTCATTGCTTTGTCTTCCATCTCTCACTTAGAGAAAACAGGGTGCTCTTCTCAAAAACACCTGACTTCACTACATGTTTCTATGAGAAGATGTTTTTTGAAGCCTGGGGAATTTTCCAATATTAATAACTGTTAATTAGTTTTAAATGTCTCATGCCTCAGGGGAGATTCTGAAGTTTACCTATGTAAATGTTCACTGCATAACTTCATTACTTACAGCTTTTAACCTGAGTGAGAAAATTATGAATTTTTTTATTTTTATTTTTCTTCAATGCAGCATTGGTCCCTTTGTCCTCTCTTCTCAATTCTCTCTCTTTCTAAAATCCAAACCCCAGGAAGTGGAATTAATTTTTTTCTCTGGTGCTACACATGAAACTCATTTTCCCTTTTTCTATTTTAATGATTTAGCTAAATATGCTTCATATTATTCCTGTGTTTGTGGTTCACTTATAGAAATAAATGTTAATTGCATAGTTTTTTAAAAAGATGCTATTAATGTTATCTACACTGCCTATATAATATTGTGAATATAAATCTAAAACCACCATACTTTGACTTTCTTAAGCTGCTTGTTTAAGTGCTATATTAATTCTTATCACAATACCCCTGTGTCATATAAAAAAGATATTTTATAAAATGCTCTGATAATAAAGGCATAATAACAGGAATATAATTCTCTTAACTTGGCAGCTCATCACCCAAAAAAACAATTTTCCCAGATGGTATATTGCCAAGATGCATGCTGCTGGATGTGCATAAAGAAGAGACCACATATTGTTCTGCAACCACAATCTAGTATTACTAAACAATAAGAAGACAGATGTACAAACAGCTTTTGAATTGAGTATAATTATTTAAATTATTTGAAATATCCTTAAATAGCTTCTCTCAAAACTTATTTCCATCTAAGAATTTATGCAATTGCTGTCTTTCTTTCAAGCGCTTTGTGTACTGCTTCTTGTCAAAGATTAATTTGAATTAATCCCATTTTTCAGCTTTACATTCATTGCATTCCAATTAATCCATAGGAAGGGCCCTCAATACTACGCAAGGTTGTAAACCAGTACTCTTCAAGACACCCATAAATCTGCCTTTCATTCAAACCGCTACAGAGTGGCAGAATTTCAGAACAATCCCAGTCAAATTGAAGATGATGGTATTCACTAGCCACTCACAACCAGGGCTGTGTACAGGCAGAAAGTTCATCATATCTCCCTGAATAATGGCTGGGTTTTCATACATACGATTAGGTAATGTTCTTCAATGAAATAAAATTTATGTTTGATATCTTTTCATCTCCCTTAAACATAAAGCTGTAAACAGCCACAACCCTTTGAAAATGGAATGGCCTTCTGCGACCCTCAGGCTGAAATTTAAGAGTTTTTTTGCGGCTGATTCATTCTCATTCCCATGGAAACAGTCACCAGGAACGATTCTGCTGTCATTATTTTTAAGCACGTAGCCTGGTCCTAGTGATCTGGTGCCGTGTCCATGGAACTCAGAAAGGAAATGAGCATCAGTCTTAAGGAATAAATTCAAATAACTGTCAACTGATAGGTTGAAAGTCAGATGCTCCCAAGAAATCTGTCTCTTAAAAATATGTATACTTTAATGTATTTCCAATTATAAAAACAATTTATTGCATAAAACTCTGAGGGGATTAATAAGAAACTACAAATAGTTATTACCTAGGGAGAAATGGGGACTGGGAAGAATAGAGGATGGAATGGAAACTTTGTAGTTTCTCTTTTAGCTTTATTTTACATACATTTTTAAACACAGAAAAAGAGAATAAAGTGAGTCCCACATATCCATTACTTGACTTTAACACCTATCTACTTATGGCCAATTTTGTTTTATCTATGCTCTCAACCCCCCTTTTCCTGGATTATTTTCAAGCAAATTTCAGACATTATACAATTTTATCAGAAAATATTTAGTACTTACCTTTAAAGTATAAGAGCATATTTAAAAATATAAACACACTACTAGTATTATTACATGTTAACATTTTAACAATAACTTAAATATCATAAGAGTCAGTGTTTAAAGTCAGTGTTTTTTTAATATGGTTGGTTTGTTCATGTCATGACCCAGATAACATTTGATTACTAAATCCTCTATTTCCCCCTCCTTTTCTTTTTTAATTTTCCCCTTGAATTTTATTTTATACTTTTTATTATTAAATTTATTGGTGTGACATTGGTTAATAAAATTGTTTCACTTGAAACATACAATTTTATAATACAGCATCTATATATTGAATTGTATGATGTTAGTACTCAAAGTCAAATCTCCTTCCATCACCATATTAAACTTTATTTTTTAAGAGTGTAATAATTTCCTATATTCCAGATTTTGGTGATTGGCTCCATGGTGTCCTTTTAAATGTTCCATTCTTCCCAGCATATCTATAAACTGAAGCTTATATCTAGAGGCTTGAGCCAATACAGGTTTGATATTTTGACAAGATTTCATATACAGCATTCCATTCTCTCACTAGGAGATAGAAAAACGTCTGCTTGCCTTTCGTTTTTTGTGATGTTAGCAGAGATGGCTGAACGTTGCATAAATCCATTACTTCATTGGAGATTTGAACTAAGTCAATGAATGAATCATCTACCAAAAAATTAATTTAAAATATTTATTAGTTCGGAAAAAGAAAGTAATGCAATAAGATCCTCTCATAATGTAATAAGTAGACTCTAAAAAAAAAAAAAAAAATCAACCATGTAGAATGTCCTGAGCAAGCTTGTGTGACTAGCTTGCCTGACGCACTGGAAGTCCAACCCTGTTCTCCAAATCCCTCTGGTCCCAGATGTGGTTTGATGCCACCTGGTGGTAGATGCCCACTCTGATATAAATATGGATGAGGATCTTTGGGTCCTGTAGCTAACAGGGACTTCCAGGGACCTTCTAATGAGTTGGTGTCCATTTTGTCAACCCCATCTAGAGAAATCAGGCTTGAGAATACTGGGACAACATGACACACTTCAAGTTGTCTGTTTTTCAGGAAGGGACTATCTACCATTTCCTTGGCAGGTTCTCCTTCTCTTCAATTTTCTTACAACCGTCCATCTCCTAGAACGTAAACATTTTAGCAAAATGGGACTTGGCTGAGGAGTGTGGCCAATTGTTAATGGATTGTGGCCTAATTCATATTGTTGCATGAAGAATTTTACTGTACGTGCATAAATTGCGAAGAAAATAAGTCACTCATAAACTTGCCATGCCACCATTTTGAAGTGTCTTCTTTCAAATACTCCTCAAATGTTCTTACATACACACCCACATACAACCAAATCAGTGCACTTTCAGGCTCTGTTTTGAAAAATGACATAGGTTGTAGCAGACACATACTGAGCGGCTCTCTTTTTATAGGGCAGTGTTGGTGCTCCCCACACTACACCTTTGCCCAACTGATTGAATCAGCTTTTCTTTCTGTCCTGTGCTGGAAAAGCCAAGAGTCAGCCTATAGCAAGTTTATCAGACTGATGATGTGCCATTTGGAATTAATCTCAAAAATTTACTAAATCTGCCGTAAATACTTTTCCTATACCAAGGTGGAATAATAATTAATGAGTTCATGTTCTTACTATACCTGTCTCCAAAAAGATTATTGAATCTGAAAGACAAGTAATTGCACTTTATATTAGGTTACATTAAACCTATGATCTGTCAAGCATTGAAAGTCACATGATTTAAATTCTTGCTTTCAGCTAATTTTAAAAATGTTTCTTTAGGTTCTAAATGTCCTGAATGGGAGTTTTTGGCAGAAATGACACTAAGTATTGTAAACTGTTTATAACCAGGAGCGTCTCCTTCCCTCTTTCTTCTCTTTTGCCACTTAGGGCTTGAATGGCAAAATGAAAAGAACATGGAGGTGATGAGCCAGCCATTCCCTAGCTCAGCTCTGACATCAGTCAGCACCTCAGAGCTGGTCCACTTCCTGAGCTTTGCTGAGCCGCACTTTCTTTACCTCTAATTAGGGAGTAATCACACATAATATGTATGTGCCCTGCCTGGGGATCAAACCCACAACCTTGGCATTTGGGGACAATGTTCTAAACAACTGAGCTACCTGACCAGGGCACAATTCTAATCTTGTTCATTACAAATTGAGAAAAAGGACACACTGAATATATTCATATTCTCTATAGATGCAGCTGTGAACAAAACCAGCTCCATCTCTATGTCGGATTTCGTTTTTAACTTTTATGCTGTGACCTTTGGCCAACCTCACTGTCCTTAGCAAGCATATTTTAGAGCCTTCTAGTTGTTGATTATCTATGTTCCTTCAAATGTAGCCTTAAATATTTTTGTAAGGAATGGCATGACAACCAAGATAAATATAAAACTGGTGAGAGTATCAGTCATGAGCCATCATTTACCATAAGACCCCTGGTGCCACTGCATTGTTTGTCCCTTTGTCTTGTCAATCATTAGTACCTGAGTGATAATGTAAAATAGTTCTGTAACAGGAGCCTGGCAGTGGAGAATAATGTGTGCAGAACTGCCGGGTCATCTGTCTGTGCTGACCCTATCTCTCTGTAAGTAAATTACCCTCTAATAAAGTCTGTTACATTCTGTGGAGTTGCCTGCTTTGTTTTTCAGTTGGACAATACCTTCTCATTACAGTGGCCATTACACCTTTGCCCCACAGTCTGACAACCACAATATTAACAACTTTGTTTGGTAGTATTATGGGTGGTGGTTTTTATTTTCTTCTTGGTGCTTTTCTGTAGTTTTAAATATTCCCATCCATCTTGTACTAACATGGATGGGAATTTTATGCCTATAAAAAAGTTACTTATTTACTCAATAATTATTACTGAATACCTATCATGTGCCAGGTACTCTAATGCTAGGGACACAATAGTCAACACAAGACAAAAATTTCTTAACTCACAGAGCTTATTTGTAGTAGGGTGAGGGCACAGAAGACAAACCAATAAACAAATTAAATACATAGTATGTCAGATGATTATACACACATTTTGGGAGAGAGAAAAAGAAAAGAAAATTAGGGAAGGGAGATAGATGTGCTGGGGACTGGAAAAGAGGGAAGGCTATATGTTGGGAAAGTATATAAATTTCAACTAGTGCTTTTGAATTTCAAGTCCTTGCTGGTGGCCACAAGGGTTTTAAGAAGTAAATAATTATTAGGCCCAGAGTAACTCAGGTATCATCATATAATCATAGAAAAGGCAGCATGCCTGGTGCATAGGGGAAGTGGCCTAGATGGTGACCTAAGTGTGGAGAGCCAACGGCACTAGCTGAAATCCAGTAATCAACCTGGATTGTCCAACTGTAATTATATAATGTACTAGAGGCCCAGTGCATGAAAATTCATGCACTCAGGGTGGTCCCTCTGCTTGGCCTGTGCATTCTTGCAGCTGGGAGCCCTCGGGGGATGTCCACTTGCCAGCTTAGACCTGCTCCCTGGGGGAATGGGCCTAACCTGGCAGTCAGACATCCCTCTGGCAGCCCAGGAGCCCTTGGGCCCAGCCTAAGCCGTTAGTCAGACATCCTTAGCACTGCTGCAGAGGCAGGAAGGGCTCCTGCCACCACTGCTGCACTTGCCAGCCCTGAGCCCGATTTCTGGCTGAGCAGCACTCCCCCTGTGGAAGCACACTGACCACCAGGGGGCAGCTTCTGCATTGAGCATCTGCCCCCTGGTGGTCAGTGCACATCATAGTGATAAGTCGTTCCTGGTTGTTCCACCTTTAGAGTCCATTTGCATATTACCCTTTTATTATATAGGATTATTCTAATTAAGATCTTTGCACAAGCATTTGTGACAAAGCAGAAAAGTGCATCTCAGCGTATATCTTGATAATGTAGAGAAGCACATTTTGCCACCCTAAAAAGTATCTCTTTAGCGTGAAGGTTATTTTATTTTTAAGAAACAAAAGGCTGAGGAACAACCTTGGGCTTTCCTCCAACCTTAAATGCCTATGGGAATTTAAGATAGAAGACCTGTTCCAGGAAGAATTATGGTCATAGACAAGCATAGTATAGTATGATTAGTGTGGTAAACAGGGAGGAACCTAGCAAGATCAAAATCCTCTCTGTGACCCATTGTCTCTAGATGGCCCAGAAAACATTTGTTTACTAAGTATTAATTATTTTAATCTCCCTATAAATTGCCTTATTTACCTTTGAAGTCTCAGGTTCCTACCTCCTTCTCCTTACTCCAGAATGACATACATACCTCATGGTGCCTTACTATGTTTGGAATTTTTATATTTATGTGAATTCTCCCAAAAACACATATTAAAATTTAATTTTCTCCTGTTAATCTGTCTTATGTCATTTAATTCTTAGACCAGTTAGAAGGATTTAGAAGGGTAGAGTAAAATTTCTTCCTCCCCAACAATAAGGTAGGGGAGGAAGAAATTAGATAGACAGATAGATGATAGACATAGAGATACACTGACAGATAGATAGACAGATAGATGATAGATTGGAATGGATTAGTCACCCATTCACAATACTGCTTTCCCTGGGAAAGCAAAGGTGTCCTTCTTTCTCTCTCCTCCCAGCTTGGCCCCACCCAGCCAGGCCTCCAGAAATGTGCAGCACAGACAATGAAGCCTGCATGGAGGTTGTGCCCATCTAGAAGGCTGTGTACTTTTCCCTTCCTGGGTGGAATGGTGAGCCAGTTGGCATCAAGAAGGTTTTTTTGAACCCTAAAAATTTCCCCTGCTCTTTTGAAAGAGACTTTCATATCACGCCATGTTATTTTTTGCTTAGAAGTTGGCTTTGCCTTCTGGGGCTGCTATAACAAAATACCACATACTGGATGGCTTATAAACTACAAACATTTATTTTTTATAGTTCTGGTTGCTGGAAGACCAAAATCAGAGTGTCAGTATGGTTGGGTGAGGTCCTTTTTATAGGTTGTAGACTGCCAACTTCTCCCTGTATCCTCACAGGAAGAGGCTAGGAAGGCACTAATCCCATTCATAAGGGTTCCACCCTCATTACCTAAGCACCTCCCAAAGGCTCCACATTTTAATGCCATCACATTGGGTATTAGGATTTTAACAGATAATGGGGGGGGGGGGGGGAGGCAAAAACAAACTATGAAAGAACTATTCCTAGAATTCTACATTTACTAGTACATTTAAACAAATGCACAAAGTGCATTTCAAGCCCTAATATAAATTATTTTATGCTGCTCTATGAAACTGGATGTTTATAAATTGATGGAAAAAAAGCAATTTATTTAGCTCGAAGGATTTTGATTAGTAATTTATAATTGACTGCTTCATCTATAACTGCTATGAATGTTTTAAATTGTGTTTAAGTGTCTGTATATGCACCATTTCTGACCCAGATATGGCATGTCTGGAATAAAATCAGCACCTGATAAATGATGTCTGTGATCATGAGGATGACATGAACATGATTAGAGGGATATTGACAAACCAATTTTTGCTAAAGCATAACAATATTGCAGCAATGTTTTGCCTCTCCCAGAAGTATCTGTATTTAAAATGAGGACCACAAAGAGATGATAGGAAGAATCTAGAATAAATGTTGAATGGTGTAATTTGAGGACCTGATATTTGAAGGTGAGTGTAGGGTTGGCCCTGCATCCTCCAAACTGGCCATATAATCATCTATAAACTCTGACTATATAGAAACCCAGCAGTGATTTCAGAACCTTGATAGCAACTAAAATAGTCTTCCTTGTTCTTCATCTCTAAGGGCATGAAGAACTTCTCTCTCCACTGTCCCATGTCCAGAAGCTTCATTTTTCTCTAGGGTATAGGAACTTAGCTCTCTGTGGATCCTACTTCCACCTACAGACCAGGAAAAGAAGGATATAGGGATAGGATAATTAAATCTGATATAAGGGACATCAAGACTATTGAATCCAAGCCTCTGGACATATATTCCAATGGCTTTTATTACATATTAAAGATAAAGGAGAAATGGATTCCACACAGGTACACATTAATTATCTATGGCTCTTTGGCCCCTGCAGTGTCAGGAGTTTTGAGATCCTCAAACTATCTTCTGATAGATATAGAAAGAAAAATATAGCAAGTAGGATTTTTAAAATATTCTTAAAATATAAAAGGTTTCTAATTATGGCACATTATTACTTGAAAAAATTAGCTCTGTAACATTTAATTAATTAGATAATTTAACAGAGGCTAGCCATAAGTTTATTTTTGATTGATTTGTATTAACTACCATTTACTAGGCTAATTAAGTTGGGAAAGATAACAAGGAGAATACTTAAATGACTTTTAAAAATAGTTTCCAAGTATTTTTAAATACTTTGAAAGCTACCATTTATATATCAATACTTAATTAATAATTAAATAGTAATAATCATTACCTATTCATGAAAGTAGTTTCTTTAGTGATTTTTACTTGGCACCTTAGAGATAACTCCCTCTGAATCATTATTGGTATTTATGGTTGTTTGGATGCTTTCAATTTTAAGTAAACAGAAACTCAACTTGAACAAGCTTAGGCTAAAAGGATCACTTGTCACTTTGTTAACTGCAGGAAGAACACCATTTCAGCTGGTCTCCTGGAATAACTGGAACCACGAAAGGAATAAATCCCTCTCCTGCCTTTGGCAGGCTTTCCTTATATGGAACAGTGTCATGGCTACCCTTAGTGGCAGGTCTCCATTTCATTCCACCCACCACATAAGAGAAACTACAACTATTTCTCTCTGTTCCCAAATTTAAAATTCTGTTAAGGGTTAGTGGTTGTCATAACTTGGGTTTGATCTCTGGACAAATCAGTAGGGTCAAGGGAATCAGTGTTATGGTTGGGTCAACTTAACCACTCATGTGTAGATTAACTACTTTAATATAAAAATAAACTTATTTTTTTTAAAAACCTTAAAATATGTAAGTAAATGAAAGGTGTCCCATATTCCTCTATGGCAGTGGTTCTCAATCTTTCTAATGCCGTGACCCTTTAATACAGTTCTTCATGTTGTGGTGACCCCCAACCATAAAACTATTTTTGTTGCTACTTCATGACAGTAATTTTGCTACTGTTAATGAATTGTAATGTAAATATCTGAGTCTATTGGAATCCTCAATAATTCAAATTGCTCATTCACTGAACAAATATTTACTGAGGTTTCTTATGTGTCAAAGACTTGATTAAGCGATAGCAATTCTCCCCCAAATATTTATAATTTTATTGTAATTTTAATAAAAACCCAAGATGAATGTTTTAAGGACATCGACAAGTTGATTATAAAGGTGATAAGGAAGTGACCGTGCATAAAAATAGTTTAAACATTTGTTGAAAGATGTCATTTTCAATATACGTTGACATAATATACGATACAACTACAACATAAAGGGAGGGAGGGACCTACATGCTGGTAAGGTTTTTAAACCCCTTAGAAGAGGTAAAATATTGATTCTAAATAGTGGAAAGTTAAGTGTAGCCACTAAAAAAACTGTTAAAAAATGTAGTAAAAGCACAATAGATAAATTAAAATTTTCAAATAACCCAAAGAAAACTGGAAGAGGAGAAACAGGTGAATGAACTACTGAAGAAACAAACAGAAAACAAATAATAGAATGCTAGACCTAAATACAAAGATCTAAATAATTACATTAAATGTAAATGGTAAAAATACATCAATTAAAAAAGAGATTTTCAGAATAAATTTATTGACATGTGTAATGTACATATATATGGAAGAACTCAATGGTGAGTAACTAAGTGCTGATTAGAACTCAGTCTCATAGAGTATCTTAGCAAAGAACAATTAATTTGTAGAGAAGGGTTGGCAAATTGTGGGAAGATAAGTATATAGGGAAACTAGTGGGCTAGTCAGTAAGGTTTGTTTGTGTAGATTCTTTCTCAGCAGCATCTACTGTCCAGTGAGTGATAAGTTGTTCTCCCCTTCCTAGAATGAGAGTTAGGGGGAGGACACCTTTCACAAGGGGAATGCGTATTCTGCTCTCAGGCAAGTGGTGCATGGGCAGAGAGCTCAATCTCTATTTTTCTCAATTGCCTTCAGCTCAAAATAATCCTTATGCCGGCATGGCATATTTTAAGGTGGCATACACAGAACCTCTTCAGAGCACAGGGAGGATCTTATTTGGAAGAACCCTATTGGTTCTCCCTGGGGTCATGCTAGAAGTTTTCAGGGTGCTTCCAGATTTCTCACACGTCATTGCCACTCTTTGGTCCCAGGTATCAGGCCCCAGGGTGTGGGGCTATATATTTTCAGGCCCATATGAATAGATCTGAAAAACATGATGGTTTTGAGGTATCACATTTTCCAAGATTCAGTTTAGAATTGAAGCTAAGCTTTAATGAGTTAAAAATAATTAATAAGTCCTTTAAAATTTATTATTTGTAAAGGAACATTTATTTCTTTTTTAATAATAAAGTGGTTCTATATATTTATAGAAAATACGGAATTTGAAGAAAAGTGAAAAGAAGAATATAAATATAGCTTTTTTCCCCATACAATTATGGGTTTTGTTTGTCTTACTAAAATGAAATTCAAGCTTATGTACTACATTGTTAGATGTTTTTGTCACTTAGTTCATTACATCACAATTATCTCACATCTGGTTCCATAGGTCCCATTGTATGGATGTAACACTATATTTACCTACTTCTATGCTGCTCAACATTTAGATTGGTTCTGATTCCTGAAGTCTCTTTGATAACAAAGAAAAGAGAAATCTAAGGGAATGAATGAGGGAATTTAGTATTCAAATGTTAAATTTGAATAGAAACCTAGAATTGCTCCTCAGAGTAAAGAACCTAAGGAGCCAATAACTTAATTTCTCTATACACTGTGTTTGTCTGTCAGTGTATCACAACAGCCTCCCATTGACAGCAAGCAGGCAGGACCCAGAGGCAGATCCCTAGACTCAGCACTCTTAATTTTATGCGTCAAAGTCAATACCAGTGTCAATGTCACTGTGTGAAGCTGGGCTTTCCAGTAATCACCCCCTACTTCCAATTTGTTCAATAGAATTGAAAACCCAATGTTTTCTAGAGGCTCACCACTAAGACTCATGCCAAGGGGCACCCAGGGAGACCAAGGGAGGCCTCAACCCAATAACAAGGTACAGGTCCTTGTCACCACACAAGAAAGAATTCGAGAGTTAGATGGGAAGATTCAGCAAACTAGATTTATTAAAAGGAAAGTACACACTGCAGAGTGAGAGTGGTGACCTGAGAGAATGAGACGTCCAGATGGGGTGTGAGTGGAAGGTTTTTATTAAATGTAGGCAAGGTGGGGATAGGGTGGTCACAGCTTCTGAAGCTGGTGGGATTATTGCCAACATGGCTGGTCCTTGTCCCTCCTCTCTAGACAGCGATTTTTCTTTGTTTTAATCATCCTGGAACCATCATAATGAATTGGGGGGCAGAGTGGTTGCAAAAACACAATGCAAATTTACTATAATGATATTGTAATGGCCCTGTTGGTCACTTTTAGGTCAATATGGCTGTAGAAACCAGTTGATACTGGTTTTTGTTTGTCTTAACTATAGGAAATTGGGGAGGGGGCATTAAGGTAACAGGTGGTCAGTAAGTCATACGTGCAGTGTTCCAGCCAAGACAGAAAAGAGGAAGGGTAGAACTTGAGGCCTTTGTTCCTTATTCTGACACTTTCTGCCTCAAGACTAGATTGGCATTCCCCGAAGAGAGAGGCTTAAAGATGTTTCAAGGCCTATTTCTGCTATGGTGGTTTATTGTGGTGGTTCATTAGAAAAATCTCTCTTGTGTCCTCTCTCTAATGCTAAATATCATAACCCTTGATATTTCTAGTACTCTACAGTTTACAAAGAGATTTCACCTTACTATTTGATTTGATTGCCACCTCAGCCCTTTGAGATAAGTAGGCAGGTAGATGGAGGTGCCCCCTCTAGCTCCTGCCTCCCTTAACTCCAAATTCCATACTAACCAGGCCACACTTTCTGGTGGTCGGGGTAGGCATGTTTTGAGGCACCTGCTTTAGGGGAATCTTCTCTCTGACCTTCAGCATCCAGCCTCGTGTGACAAGCTTGCCTAGCATCTGGATTTTGTTAGTAGACTGGCCATTTTTCTAGCTTTCATTTCTTTTTCATGTGTAAACACTGAGTGTTCTGGTCTCCAAGGGCTGCTTAGCAGTAAGATCTAGCCTTCTAGTGGAGAAAAAAGATCTATGAAGCTTAATTGAGCTTAAGCAACACACTGCAGTCCAGATTACTGCAGGGCACAGGCACCAGCCCAGTTAACAATAAAATGGTCTCTGCTCCCATTTGCCACTGTGGTTTGTGTGCATGTTGTCCCTGCAAATCTTCATCACGCCAGTACTTCTGAGAGTAATGATTTATGCTCATATTACAGAGAAGGATACTGAAACTCAGAATCAGCTGTGACTTGCCCTAGGTCACACGATTGGTAATAATACAGATTGACGTAAAAGTTCTCAGGGTTTCTGTGTTTTAGTCACCACACCGGTTTTCCAGCACTTTCTTGAGCCACATTCCACTTTGGCTATTCTCTCTTGTCAATAATAAGCAAAGGGAAGAGCCCCTCCTGTGTGTGCAGGTTTTCTATCATCACTCCCTCACCATGCATCATCCCTTCTTGCCTGGGACCGGAACAGAGATTAAGACTACTCTTTCCCAAAGCAGAGAATTTTATTAACTATTTTTTGGTTTCTGTGTTGAGGGGTGACATGGACAGTAGGTAGTTTTCAGCAGCCTCAGGGAAGGGCCATAATGAATATATTTTAAAACCCTTGTGCCGGAGCATCTCTCCTGTACTCTCCTCAGCATAGTCTTTTCTTTTTCTTTTTTATTTCCTCACCTGAGCTATTTGGCTTTATCACTGAGACAAAGGGGTGTGTGTGTGTGTGTGTGTGTGTGTGTGTGTGTGTGTGTGGTTTGTTTGTTTGTTTTTTGTACCCCCTGAATCTGCTCTAAGCACCAGGAAAACAGATGGCATATGAACTGTGTAACAACTCAACTTTCAACCTTCTTCTATTAAACCTGAGAACCTGGCTTATATTTTACCAATTTCCAGTTGCATTCTAACAGACTGTAGGAAAAGTTCTTTGAGTCAATCAAGAGAAGCAACTAGTTTGCATTGAATGATAATCAGTTCTGCCCTTCTTATTTGCTTTTTGTTGCATCACAAACAATAAGCCTGAAATAATGGCCTTGTGTTTATAATGAGCACAAAATGTATGCATTGCAATACAGATTTTAAAAGCCAAAGCTGAAGAATGCTTTCTTCTCTTGGTAATATTGCTTTTCATTACCTCTCTATTTTTTTTAAAACCCACATGGTATAGCCAACTGACTCATGCAAAGAATAATAGAAGTAGAAAACTGCCATTTTTCTCAATAAATATCACCTTCCCACAATCATAAAGTCCATTTGACTTTTATTACTAAGGTCTCCAAAACCCCTGTGCACACCTCTCTGCCTGCCTGCAGAGCTTCCTCGTACCATCGGGAAGTCAATGAAGTCAACATTTGTGACCTCACAAATAATCCCTCCAGTAGTGGGAGGTTTTCATCATGATTTCCTTTTTCCTAAACCTCTGAACTGTTGGCTGTGGTCTCCAAAATGGTGTTTTTAGTGTTTGTTGTGGTTGAGCATTGGTGGATAAAGAGCTAAAAGAGTCCAGCTGGTGTGGCTCAGTGGTTGAGCATCAACCCAGAAAACAAGAGGTTGCTGGTTCAATTCCTAGTCAGGACACATGTCCTGGTTGTGGGCTTGATCCTTGGTGGGAGCCATGCAGGAGACAGCCAATCAATGATACTCCTCTCATTGATGTTTCTATCTCCTTTTGCTTTTTATATATATTTGTATTGATTTCAGAGAGGAAGAGAGAGGGAGAAACATCAATGATGAGAGAGAATCATTGATTGACTGCCTCCTGCATGCCCCCCACTGGGGATTGAGACCGCAACGTGGGCATGTGCCCTGACTGGGAATCGAACTGTAACCTCCTGGTTCATAGGTCGATGCTCAACCACTGAGCCATGCCCAGCCAGGCTATGTTTCTATCTCTCTATCCCTTTCCCTTCCTTTCTCTAAAAAAAATGAATAAAAACGTATTTTTTTAAAAAACTAGAGGAAAAACTGCAAAGGGAAGGAATCTGGCCTCTTCCCAACTTGGAAAAAAACACACAAAAAACTCCAATTAGGGCCTTGCAACACATATGAGAGTGTATTACCCAGGTGAGGCACACTTGTGGAAGCCAAAGATCTCACACGTCTTTCAAATTCGTGAGCTTTCTGGTTCCTGAATGAGGTCCAAGGACAGGAGGAGGGTTATGTATAAAAATAAAGGGATAATCAATCAGATGCCTAGTTACTTTGTGTTGTCATACCACCTTTTTTTTTTTTTTTCTCATTGTGCTATCATGCAATTATCTTTGAATTTCTGTGATGTCGTTTTTCTCCCTTGTAACTCCAAGTTCTCAGATGTGGCTCATCAGGCTACTTGTAATTGGTATGCTTTCCAGAGGCTCATGGTATAAATTCTATTCGATTTGTAATATTAGGTGAGGAGAGATTGTAAATGATATCCTCAGTGAGTTGGCAGCCCCAATCCTAGTATTCTCAGTAGAGGGGATGGCCAGCTGAAAAGGGGGATTGCTTTGTAAGATCTCTAAGAGCTGATACTATTGGGGCAAATGCCCTCTACATTGAGGTCCTCTCCAACCTCAAGAGAAAGGGCGAAGTATAACCATAATGGTGGAGATGACATTGTTGGTGGGAGAAGTAGGTCTTTTGTGGCTGATATTACACACTTTGGGGGCCATCACCCTCTCATGAGGTCACTGTAACACCCCTCTGATTGTCAGCAAAGGCAGGTCACTGGACGGGAACTTGGAGTCCTGGCAGCAACCTCCAGAGCAGGCATGGGATTAAATACCACTGTAAGCATCACTTTTGCTCCTTTGGTTCAGAAGAGGCCCAGCTCCACTCTGGAAGGATTTGGAAGCAGTAATTTGAGAGACCAGTTTTCCCTTAGAAGGCTTGGTGGGTACGTTCATTTTCAAGGGCAGGTGGTTATTCTCACTTAAGGATAGATGAAAAAAAAACAGCTTAATTATTGCCAACTAACTTAGGTGGTACCATGAGTTAAACTGTGTCCTCCAAAAACATGTTACCTTAGAGTCCTAATCCTCATACCTCAGAATGTGACCATACATGGAAATAGGGTCTGTATAGTGGCAATCAAATTAAAATAAGGTGAATAGGGTGGGCCCTAATCCATTATGACTGGTGTCTTTACAAAAATGGGGTATTTGGCTCTAGCCAGTTTGGCTCAGTGGATAGAGCATGGGCCTACAGACTGAAGGGTCCAGCGTTTGATTCCAGTCAAGGGCACTTATCTCAGTTGTTCCTGGCCCTGGTTGGGGACATGTGGAAGGCAACCAATGGATGTGTCTCTCTCACATCAGTGTTTCTCTCTGTCTCTCCTTCTCCATTTCACTCTCTCTAAAAATCAATGGAAAAATACCCTCAGATTAAAAAAAATAATAATAAAGAAAATAAAAAGGGGATATTTGGCCTTAGCCAGTGTTGCTAAGTGGTTAGAGCATCAGCCATGCACCAAAAGGTTACAGATTGGATTCCTGATAAAGGGCATGTACCTGGGTTGTAAGTTTGATCCTTAGCCCGGGTTGGGGTGTGTGCAGGAAGCAACCAATAGATGTGTCTCTCTCACATAAATGTTTCTTTCTCTCTTTCTCCCTTCCTCTCTTCCACTCTACCTAAAATCAATGGAAAAATATCCTTGGATGAGGATGAACAAAAAAGGGGGTGGGAATTTGAACACAGAGACACACACGGCGGGGGGGGGAGGGAACGGCATGTGAAGATGAAGGCAGAGATTAGAGCGGTGCATCTACAAGCCAAGGTATGCTGAAGACTGCCAGCAGACCACCAGAAGGTTGCAGAGAGGCATGGAACAGATTCTCCTTCCCAGTCCTGAAAAGGAACCTGCCCTGCTGACACCTTGATCTTGAACTTCTAGTTGCTAGAACTGTAAGACAATAAATGTCTATTGTCAAAGCCACCCAGTTTGTGGTACTTTGTTACAGCAGCCCTGGGAAACTAACACAGGTGGTAAACTAATTATAGAAACACTAGAGGCCCAGTGCACAAAATCCATGCCCTCGGGGGCGGGGGCAGTCCATCAACCAGACTGAGAGAGCGTGAGAGCACAGCCTGGGAGCCCGGCCCATGGGGAGCAGGCCTAAGCTGGCAGTTTGGACATCCTTTGCACTGAGCCTCTCCAGCCACTGCTGCTGCGCTTGCCAGCCATAAACCTGGCTTCTGGCTGAGCGGCGCTCCCCCTGTGGGAGTGCACTGACCACCAGGAGGCAGCTCCTGCATTGAGCATCTGCCCCTGGTGGTCAGTGCACGTCATAGTGACCGGTCATTCCACTGTTCAGTCAATTTGCATATTAGCCTTTTATTAGATAGGATAATTCAATTCTTGTTCAGTTTATCACCTGTGGCTGGAGAGATTTCTATTTCTGTCATCATACAATTGATGGGGGGGCATTGGGAAGATAGTACTTAAAGCCATTTTCAGGGTCCTAATCACAGTCATTGCACCATGTTCACATAGGATACCAAAGGCCAGCTTTGAGGCATCTTGAGGTAATAAGAGTGTTTCCTCTGCTGAACTGGCAGCCCTATCCATGCATGGTGCCTGCCCCTCTGTCTTTTACTCATCTCCAGAGCTTTTCTCTCCTTCAAAAGGTTATATTCTGCTCTGAGGAGGACAGCGTTTACCTAGCTGGCTTCCTGGGTTGGAAGAAAAGAAGAGAAATTATTGCAATTTTCAGTCTTAAGCTAAATCTTGATCATACGGTCATAACCTTATAAACTATTTTCCTGTGATAGTGTTATGAGAAATTTCAACCATTGGGCAGGAGCTACAATGGTCTCTCCTCACCTCCCTTCCCCGTTTTTCTTTTTGTTTTGAGTGTTCTAATCTGCTGCAGGCAAACTGAGCCACTGAATTATTAGAATGGACACTTACTCCAATGGTATCTGCTTTTAGTGAACCGATCCTTTGAATAATCTGTTTTCATCACATCAAGAGCTAAGCCAGTCAGTTAACACAGAGGAAATATTAAAGGCAATATTTTTTCATTAAGGTAAGACACTAGATAGCTCACATGCTAGCTATTACCGACCCCCCCTCCCAACACACACACACACACACACACACACTTAAACACTAAAGTGAAAGCAGTCAAAAAGTCTCATTGAGGAAGAAATCAGAAGGAAATTGATTTTAAAACAAAACGAAGAGATGCTGCTGATGTACTGTCTAGGAGACTGGGAATCTGGGCCACTTTAGGCTCTCATCTTTTCACCTTCTACTGAAGGACTTCCCGCTCCCCCCCCCCGCCCCCCAATTCATTCCAGCCTGTCTCCCAGTATACCATCTGTCTGTCTCATCTGAGAAAGCTCACAGACAAAGAAGAAAGAAGGTAACAGAAAGGAGGCCAAATTATGCTTAAGAGTTATAATAGAGATCAGATACTGTTACAGAACAGAAGGAGTTCGTCCACCTGGCACTAGCAGAGGCTAATGCTAAACACCAGGTTTGCAGTGGAGAAATATTTATTATGAATGGCACCACCCAGGAGAATGAGAAAGGAATTCTCAAAAGCCTGAACTCCTGATGGTATGTGGGTTACCAATTATAGGGGGCAAAATCTCGAGACACGGTGCTTTAGGGTTTCAGGGCCCTGCCGGGAGCTGATTGGTCGAAGGTTGAGGTAAGGGTAATGGGTCATTTCTTCAGGTCTTAAGGAGAGTTCTCAGGCCTGTAGCAGTGACCCTCTGTGTCAGTGGTTTCAGGGGAAGGTAGCCAGGGGTTCATTCCACCTTAGGGCTCTGGAGCTGAAACAAGACTTAGTTCATGATGTTATCATTAAGTCCAGATGTCCAGAGTTGTGAACATGAGGCAGGTCCTGGCTTCTGCTGCTGCAGGGGTTGCTGATTATCAAGGGGAAGAGCTAGGTCTCTGAGGGGTATAGACGCACGGGGGGGGGGGGCGGGAGAGATGATTTCTAGAGATAGGATTTAAAATGAAATTGAATCAAAGTTATAAGGACCGTTGGTTTCACTATCCTTCATCCTATCACTTTGCCACCGCACACTTTTTAAACATCTCCCCTGACATACCCCTTTGACCCAGTTTAGTTTGCAGATAAAATTGATGCCCACACAACCAGAATCAACCAGCCTAGAATAACGACCTCCACAATTCCGAGACCATAAACTTCAGGTTAGAAACTCAACAAGACTTGAATTTCTCACTAGAATGCAGAAAAGAGTTAGTAATTCTTTTCACACACAGGTCACAAAATTGTCAAGGGTTGTAAGATCTCTCTGGCAGGCAGACTTCCCCACTACTCTCTTTGGGGTGTGGGAGAAGAGTTAAGCCTACCACTAGAGCAGTAGATCAATTGTCACACAGATGCAGCTGTGAGGCTGTGGTACCAACCTCCAGTCATTTCAATTCCTACACCTTGGTGATCTTGGTCCCTGCTTCATGCACCTGTTTTTCCATCCTCATATTTTCATTGCTATTCAGTACACTGTTTTCTGTGGAATTTTTCATGATTTAATTTCATCTGACTGTGGCGAAATTCATGCATCCTAACTTGGAAATCTCCATTCATGTATATACTCAACAGAATGATTGCTCTATTATCCTAACCATGATGGTTTTCATTTCTTTATCATTCACACCCCCTTTCCACCATGCCTTTTGGCAAAGCCCTTGACATGCTTCTTTCCTCCTATAAAACTCATAACCTGTCCGTGGATTGAGCTCCAAATAAGTAAATGAAAGAATCTTTTCTTAATTATCTATACTACTAAAAGGGTAATATGCTATCTTCCAGACATCTGTCTTCCTTCTGGACAAAGCCATGGTTGTGGGGGCTGAGGCAGAGACCATTAGGAGAGATCAGGCTGGCAGGGGAGGGCAGTTGGGGGCAAGATCAGGCCAGCAGGGGAGGCAGTTAGGGGCAATCAGGCAGGCAGGCAGAGGCAGTTAGGGGTGATCAGGCAGGCAGGCAGGTGAGTGGTTAGGAGCCAGCAGTCACATTGCAAGAGGGATATCCCACCACTGGTGGTCAGACATCCCCCAAGGGTTCCCTGATTGGAGAGGGTGCAGGCTGGGCTGAGGGAACGCCCCCCTTCCTGCACAAATTTCGTGCACCGGGCCACTCGTCTGTTAAGAAATGACAAGCCCAAAGTGGAGTTGTTTACCCCAGGATAGCAAACCTAGAGGTAATAGCAGTTTCAGCCTCTCCCAGAAGTGTGACCTTAAATTAATTTATAATTTTCTATCAATAATATTGGTAAACTGCCTGAAGATACCTACTGCCCTCCCCCAAAGAAGATGAGCCTGCCTGGAACAGTTCTTTCTTTTCTTTTGCTCACTTTCTATCCCACCCAGTTTCTGCCTATGAAAACCTTCATTTTGTACAGCTCCTCAGGGTACCTCTTCATTCACTAGAGGGGATGCCTCCCAACTGACTCATGAATCCTTCAATAAAGCCAATTAGATCTTTAAATTTACCCTGTTGAATTCTTGTTCATTAACATATCTGACATCTGAAATTATGCCTCTTAGAGCCACACATTTACATTTTTAATCAGGACACACATTGAATATTCATCTTTGCTTTATCAAAGTATCTA
This sequence comes from Corynorhinus townsendii, assembly GCA_026230045.1. Lineage (NCBI taxonomy): Eukaryota > Metazoa > Chordata > Mammalia > Chiroptera > Vespertilionidae > Corynorhinus > Corynorhinus townsendii. The sequence continues at coordinate 54,876,938 of JAPDVU010000004.1, forward strand.
TCTATACAGTCATTTGATGTGCTGCTGGGGTCTGGCCTCTTGTTTCCTATGTCCTCCTTGAATTACTCTGTGCCTCCTTTTACAAATTTCATTCTCTCTTTTCTGTTTAATCTTTCATTTATGCAGATTAAATTGCCTTGTCACAAACGTCCTTTAAAAACCTTACGTATTTGCCTATTTTTGTTACACTTTGAACATTTGATCAATGCTTTTTTTTTTTTTTTTAAAAAAGCCTCTTTTCTTAGGGTCTCATATAAATGCATCAAATAGGGTTAGGCCTGGGAGAAGAACTTCTCAATCTCCATGATTTATCTGTGAAATGTCCGGGAGTAGAGGAATCCATTAAGATCCTGAAGCAGTGTATTGCAGGAGAGAGCCATAGGGATACATTTAGCAAACAATAATGACAATTATAGAAACACAGAGAGAAGCTGGGAGAGGCATCCCCCGAGGCGGGGAATTAATGGAAGGTGGGATGTCACCAGAACAGACAGTTAGCTCTTCCTTGTCCCCAGGTACCATTAGAGCCAAGTCTTTTGTTCCTGACAGTAAGTCAAGGCAGAGAGAGTCAAGAATAGGGGTTCTTTTTCTTAGAATGTCTTGTTTTTGTTTGCAAAAATAAAGAAAACTGCTGTCGTGTTTGGTGCGGCTCATTCTTCAGGAAAGTGCCTGTGTAACATTTAGATATCTTCTGAAATCTATACGCACTCTTTCTATCTGCCGTGCTCAATTTCAGAACCCAGTGCTGTCATTAAGGAAAAATAGCAACCTTTGTTCTCTCCTCCAGGCACATGTTGCACTGGTTTTTGTTTCCAGGGGAAAAAAAATCTCCGTTATTTTTTTTAGATGAGGAACCCACGCCTTCTGTGTCTCTGGCTGTTTCTGTGCGCCAGCACTTAGGTACTCTATAAGAGACTCACTGGCACGATTTCTTTCATGTATTTGAAAGTCCCTCACGAAGACATCAGGCCACTTACTGTAACGGATGGTTTTCATTCTCTGTGTAATAAAGGCACATTCCTGAGGCAAACATTAGAAGCTTCAAAGGCTTTGTTCACCTGTATATCCAAGCTTTCAAAGCATATCTGGGATTTGAAAATCTGAGTTATATATTTTATACTTCTTGACTTAGCCTGCATTTATGCACTCCACTTTTCTATCTTTAAACATATCAGAGAGACCAGAGTTATGGGGAAATACATATACAAACAAGAGGTTAACAAAACAAGCTTTGTGGTTTATTGACATGTGATAAACATTTTGGTTGTGGGACATAAAACTTTCTCTTTCTTGTGCTTGTTGTCTGATGTCAGAGTAGTTTAGGCTCCCAGAGCTCCTCTTTGAACATCTTAGGTATATGGGAGGTGGCATATAGGTGTTTGGGGGCGAGGAACAAACTTTCCTCTACCCTCAAGATTCTTCTGGCTGGTCTAATAATCAAATAGACACGAGAAAGCAAGAGAAAATAACCAAATTTAATACATACATATGTATGGGAATCTCTCCTGCATGTGGGGTCTCTAACTCTCATACATGTGGGGTTCCCATTCACATGTACATATTAAATTTGGCTATTTTCTTTTGCTAATCTGTCTCATGTTTATTTGATTATCAGACCGGCCAGAAGAACCTGGAGTACAGAAGAAAGTTTGTTCCTCCCCAATAGTTTTGCTGTGAGCAGGATGATATTTAGTAAACAAAAGTTTGCCCTCCCTTATAGATAAGCCAAAAGAAGTTATCTCTGATAACCTCATAGCAGCAAGGCCTCCAATTCAAATTCTTCTAGGTAGTTAAGCAAGTGAGGGAGAAGTTTCTCTTGAGCCTGAGTCTAAAGTTTTCTTTAGCTCAAAACAGTTTGCATACCACAGAAGCACATCTTGGGATGACTCATTCTGGACCTCCACAGTTTCCTCTGTCTACAAACTATATGCTGATGATCCACCCAGGCTCAACAAAACAGAAAATCTCACTCTTCCATGACCATATCTGTACACTCGCCTCTGTGTGACCTGTCTTTTTCTCTTTCTTTTCTTTTACTGTGGAAGTATTCTCTTACCTCTGATGTCTGGCCCTATCACTTTCTCACAAAGCTTCTATTATCAAATACTAAAAATACCTTCTCATTCTTCCTTCTGTTATCAGTGGGGCATCCTCTGTGTCACCACCTGTTGAAAGTAGGCTTCTTGGGGTGCCACAGGAATAAGAATTTCCTGAGGCCCTTACAGGAGGATGAGAGATTGTGGAAAGCTTTATTGATGAGGTAACATTAAGGGAGTTCCCCTTCAAGGTTCTATCTCTCTCTCTATCCATAGAAGAGGCCCCATTTTGTCATCAGCAGGGCTAAGATCAAAGCCACTGCTCAGAGCCGCTATTCCATATTGAAGCACAGTTCAGCCCGGCTCCTGGCTAGCTTAGCTTGTGTTCCCAGCTGTAGTCCATTGCGTGTAGGGTCTGCATGGCCATGGTTCATGTGGCTTCCATGGCCACATGGCAGTCTAGCACTGGTCACGGAATTAGCAAATGCAAGGAAGCAGGAACAAAGCAAGAGGGACAAGAGAGAATTCTTTGTCTGGGGGATATTACTCTTCTAAGATTTTGGTGCCTGCAGTAGCTCCACCCCCTAGCCAATGATGTTTGTTCCCCAGATTATACTGACAGACAAGCACATTCCCTACAACTTCACTGTACATGCGATCATTTCTCTCTTTGTTGGACCCTTTCCCCCAGTGTTTTGCAGGAAATGGACCCGTGTTTCCCTGGGAAGTGTGAAACTGCAGCTTCCTGGTTAAGCTGCCCAGATGACCATGCTTATAATGTCTGGCTTCCCCTGTGCTCCTTTTCTATTCTTAATATTAGCTAACTAGTTATGATGGTAACACCTCCAGCTACCACCCAGTACTCCCCTTCCTTTTAGAGCCAAATTTCCTGAATTAGCCACACTTCCTTGTCTCTATTTCCTTATCTCCCATAATATATTGTTTCCCTTTCCAATGTAATGTTCCTTTTTTGGTCCTTATATTTGTCTTGAATTCTTTTGTCACATATTAAAGTTGGTACCTTTCATCATTGCTTGGTATACATGGTATATTTTTTCATATCCTTTGATTTTTTACTTTTCTATATTCTTTTATAAAAGTATGTCACTTGTAGACAGTGTATTACTCTATCTTATTTTTAAATCCATTCTGAGAGTCTCTGTGTTTTCAGAATGATTTTAACACATTTGTATTTATTTTAATTATTACTATATTATGATTTATTTCTGTGAACTTTCTTCATATTTCACATTTACTATATTTTTTCCTCCTTTCCTGAGGCCTTTCATTGCCTAGATCACCTTTTATTCTATTAGTTTTAACATTATATTATACACTAGAGGCTGGGTGCACAAATTCATGCACAGGTGGGGTCCTTAGGCCTGGCCGGCTATTAGGGCTGATCAGGGCCATCTTACTCAGTCCTGATCAGGGCCAGGCTGATCAAGACCGGGCTAATCGGGGCCTGCCAGCCAGGGGAAGGAATAGGGGTAGGGACTGGTGGAGGTTGGCTGGCCACAGCAGGTTGGCTGTGGGAGCATACTGACCACCAGGGGACAGCTCCTGCATTGAGTGTCTGCCCCCTGGTGTTCAGTGCATGTCAAAGCAACTGGTTGACCAGTCATTCCGGTCATTCGGTCATAATGGCCACTTAGGCTTTTATATATATAGATTCTATTTTTGTCATTCTGATGTTTGTGACTAACTGCTTAAGATTTATAATTATGCAAATCAGAAAAAAAATAATTTCTTTAATGTATCAGTTAGCTAATCATTTAATCCTATCTCTTTTTCTAGCAGGATAAGTGTTCTAACTTACTGTCATTTCTTTTGATGTCTCTACTAAACCCTCTTCCTAAATGTTATCTTTAGAAGATCTGGATTATTATGGATGACCTTTTCTTTTTCTGTTTATTTGTTTACCTTATTTTTAGTTTTCTGTTTTGATCCTTGCTTTTTTAGATAATATATATTTTTTACGTTACTTAATCCCTTTAAGTCCCTATATCTCTTGTAGTATATTTCTAGGTATTTTTTCTCTTCTCACTGAAATACTTCTTCAAAGAGAATTTTAAAAAGGGTCTTTCTGTGGCAACTTTTAAATCTCTATATGCCTGATATTTAGTCTTTCTTGTATTTAAGTATGTGTGTATGTAAGTGTATAAGTATTTTCTCATTTAATTTTATGGGAGGCCCAATGTGGTCAGATTAGATAGTATAAATAACAATATAGAAAAATATCTTATGGAGGTTACCAATTTTAAACTTATTCTTTTCTCTTTATTTATTAATTCTGCATTTGCCTTTCAAAGACAATGAGTTTGGAATGTAAGTGATCACAGTAATTAGTAACATGGTATCTTCATTTAACTGGCAACAATTAAACACCTATTCATCAGTAAAAAAAAATGATGCAAAAACAAAGAATGGCATCTCAAATGTATTTTGGAATTATTATAAATGCATCCCCAAATTTTTAAAACTCCAGATTAAGTAGAAATAGACTGATATATGTGTATAAGATCAAGCATGTTTCTCTTTAAACCTATCCTTTCATTTAAATGAAAGACTGGATATTAATTCTAGGTTCAAAGTTCTTTCTCATTGATATTGTAAAGATATTAGCTCATTTCATCTTGTTGATGTTGAAAAGTGAGATGTCCATCTATTTCTTGTTTTTTTTTTAGAAGTGATATGCTCTTTCTGAAAGCTTTTAGGTGTTACTAAATTTCACTCTAAAGTGAAATTATAAAATTTCATCATAATAAGTGCAGTGATGGACATATATTGATCTTGTTTGGCACTCTATGAAGTCTTTCTAATTTTTATTTATTCACTTTGGACAGCTATTGTTGCATTGGCTATTGTCACTTTTTTATTTGACAATCTAAGAGAAAAGAGGTCAGTGCCCCTGACTAAATAGTTAGGTATTGCATGTTTTAAAAAATTCTTGTGGCACACAGGTTCAAAACCGCTGCTATAAGCCACTCAGGTTGCCTTCTGGATACTTAAGACAATTTTTTCTTTTCTCTAACAAGCTTCATAAAAATTTAGCTGCTCTTCTTATTACAAGCCTTTCTGTACTGTTGATATTTTCTTACCACATCATGCATTAATTTGATAAAAATTATTTTTACATGTAAAATTTTCTCTTTAGGGCTCCCTTTTTTAAGTCCTTAGTAGATGACTGACTAGCAAACTTGATAAACCCAAAAGTTAAATAAAGATAATTTTTTAATTTGTTACTCCCTCTAGGCAACAACTGGGGGAAGAGGGAAGGAATTACAACGTTTTTTCTTAATTTTTATCTACTATAGTTGCATTAAAACAGAAGCTTTAAGTCTTTAAAGCAGAAGCATTGACATGGAAAATATTTAAGGAATGGAGTTGATACAGAGACAGAGGCATATGGGGCAAGAGATCTTTAGGAGTCCCTAAATAATATATTTATTACTAACAGTAGACTGGCTCATCTTTCCTTAGTTTGCACAGAGATTCAAGAGGTGCTTAATTAAACAGTATGAGCCATTGCTACTCTTCTGTATTTTATTGATTGGATCTTGTTTCTCAGCTGTCAGAGCTCTTGGATAAAAGCAATTGCTTTCCCAGGAAGTCATTTTATCTTCTACTCTGCATTTCTGGTTGAGTGATTTTAGATTTTGTGTTTGTTAGGTCTGATCAAATCATTGAATTGCTATCCTCTTCCCTAGGAAATTAACCTTTAGATCATTTCCCAACTGACATTCCCTTTCACATTACATTTGGTAAGACCAAAAACTTTCCCCTCTGAACTTGCCCAGGATCCAGACATGCCCAGAGAATTCCCCACCAAAAAAGCCCATCTAGAGTCCTTTAAAAACTCTGACTCCCCAGTCCCTCGGTGCTGGTGCCATATTTGGGCTCAACCCATCTGGGTTCCAGATGACCTAACAAATTTATAATTCTTTACCACTTTTGTCCTCAGGCACACTTCCTTCAGTGACCCTAACAGTTGTCATTACTTGGTTGTAGCTGTTTGATTTTTGAAATTTATGATTTAGGGCCACCAGGACAAAAATTTAAGATTTAAAGGAAAAAGAGTATCTCTGATATATAACTTTCCCCCACCCTCATCAGGATGAATGTCTGATTTTATTTATTTATTTATTCATTTATTTAATAAATCTTTATTCAGATTATTATTATTGTTTCTTTTTTTCCCCCCATAGCTCCCCTACACCCAGTTCCCACACCACCTTCTGCCCTTACCTCCCCCCCACTGTCCTCATCCATAGGTGTACGATTTTTGTCCAGTCTCTTCCTGCACTCCCCCATACCCCTTTCCCTCTGAGAATTATCAGTCCATTCCCATTCTATGCCCCTGATTCTATTATATTCACCAGTTTATTCTGTTCATCAGATTTTTTATTCACTTGATTTTTAGGTTCACTTGTTGATAGATATGTATTTGTTGTTCATAATTTTTATCTTTACTTTTTTCTTCTTCCTCTTCTTAAAGAATACCTTTCAGCATTTCATATAATACTGGTTTGGTGGTGATGAACTCCTTAGCTTTTTCTTATCTGTGAAGCTCTTTATCTGCCCTTCTATTCTGAATGATAGCTTTGCTGGGTAGAGTAATCTTGGTTGTAGGTTCTTGCTATTGATCACTTTGAAAATTTCTTGCCACTCCCATCTGGCCTGCATAGTTTCTGTTGAGAAATCAGCTGACAATCATATGGGTGCTCCCTTGTAGGTAATTAACTGTTTTTCTCTTGCTGCTTTTAATATTCTCTCTTTGTCTTTTGCTCTTGGCATTTTAATTATGATGTGTCTTGGTGTGGTCCTCTTTGGATTCCTTTTGTTTGGGGTTCTGTGCACTTCCTGGACTTGTAAGTCTATTTCTTTCAGCAGGTGGGGGAAGTTTTCTGTCATTATTTCTTCGAATAGGTTTTCAGTATCTTGCTCTCTCTCTTCTTCTGGCACCCCCATAATTCTGATGTTGGTACACTTGAAGTTGTCCCAGAGGCTTCTTACACTACCTTCAAATTTTTCGATTTTTTTTCTTTTTGCTTTTCCGGTTGAGTGTTTTCTCCTTCTTTGTATTTCATTTCTTTGACTTGATTCTTGTGTTCCTCTAATCTGTTGTTGGGTCTCTGTATAATATTTTTTATTTCAGTCACTGTATGTTTAATTTCTAGTTGGTCCTTTTTCATATCTTCTAGGGTCTCGTTATATTTATCGGCCTTTTCTAGGATATTCTTGAAAAGCTTCCCTGAGTTGGTAGGGTAGCTTTGTGTGCTGGGTTTCCTATGTGGCCCAGTGGCTCAGCCTCCCCAGTTAACCTGAGGTGCACTCTTGGTGCACCCCTTTGTGGACTGTGTGTACAGCCTTGTTGTAGTTAAGTCTTGATTGTTGTTGGTATCACTGGGAGGATTGACCTCCAGGCCAGTTAGCTGTGAGGATCAGCTATGTCTACACTGGGAGAAGTTTGGTGCTGGAGACAGCCTTATAAGATTAGACTTGCCAAATTGCAAAAGCCTCTGTGCTCAGCTTGGGTGGGGTGGAGTCTCAGAGAGGAGCAGACAGTCTTGGCTTCCTGTCAGCCCTGCCCTTGTGCGCATGCGTGTCTCCAGACCTCTGCCTTCCCCACCTCCTGAGCCTCCGCCTGAGAGTCCAGATTCCAGATTCCCCCCGCCAGAGCGTGGGTCCCCAGGGGCTCGCCTGGAACTGTTCAGTGCAGTCAGAACTGGGGTTCAGTGCAGCCAGGAGCTTCCGACTCCCTTCTGCTAGGGAAAGCCTGTGGCAACCTCTTCAGTCTTTGTGAACACTCGCGCACGTGCGCGCGCTTCCAGACCCCTGCCAGCCTGGGCTCCCCTGGCTCTCCCCCTGGTCTCCAAGTGCCTTTCTCTCTACCTGACAGTCCAGACTCCCCCTGTATGAGCCTGGGTCCACGGGGTTTCGCCCGGAACTGGGGTTCAGTGCAGTCAGGGGCTTCCTTCCCCCTCCTGCCAGAGAAAGTCAACCAGGCTCTCAGACGCCCTTCCTCTCTGCACGCACAAAGACCCTTTGCCGTACCTCAACCCTTTGCTGTTCTTCCAATTCTCCGTGAGCTTTTCTCTTTCCTTCTAGTTGTAGAATTTCCACTCAGCCAGCTTTCCTGTGGTTCTGGATGGTGTCTGTTCTGTCTTTTAGTTGTAGTTTTGAAATTGTTGTGCAAGGCAGCAGTTTAGGTGCTTACCTATGCCATCTTGGTTTCCTCAACACTGGGTTTTTCCCTGATTTTCTTTCATTGTATCTTTCTGTAAGCAGCATGATTATGCTGCTAAATGCTTCTTAGGAACTGGTATTCCTTTTTAAAAACCAGTCTTCTGAGGTATTAAAGTGGACAGTTGCAACTTATAGCTGCCTTAGAAATCAGGAAGGCTTCTCTCAGCGGAGATGTCTCTCCATAACAACACCTTAAGAGTTCCTCAAATGATTACGTAAAAAGGAGACAGAAAAAATGCTTACCTGGAAATGAGTGAACCTACTTTAATCTAGTTTGTTATAGTGTAATTATATACCACAAATTATAATTTACATATAAAGTTGTGTTTCAATATCAATTTAATTTCTGCTTTTCTAAGGAACTCATAGAAAACCCTTAGTCAGCAGTAAATAGAGTAAAAGATCCCAATATGTGTCTTGCATAACAAGGACATAGCATCTCAGGGTTCAGGTTGATCCATTTGTGAGTTGCTACTCTAATGTAAGAAGCAGAATGGCTTCTGCCTTCCAATTTCATCACTAATTTGTCACGTACATTTTTGCTTTAACATCTTAGAAATTTGTGATATGTACTAATAACAGTAGTACTAATTATTAGAATATTACTTAAGAACTTGCAGTTTCACATGAAGTATCTCACAAGACGTCATAAAAATGGGGGCGGTGAGATATTTATTTAAAATTTTATTATTAATAACTACACACATGAAACAAGGGCCAAAAATATGACCTTTATTTATACTTTTAAATAATAAGGGTACATGTTCTGTTTATGGATATTAATAATTAATATATGCCTTTATAGTATTAATTACATAACACATGTTCAAATTTTTTTTTTAAAATACAGATATTCTCAGCTTTTTTAACATATGAATTCTTCTAATGGGCAGTTTTCAGAAAGGGGCAGGTTTTCTCAGCCCTCCCAGCCTGCAAATCAACAGAACTGGGAGGGAGGCTGGGCACATGCCTCAGAGAGCAATCGTTCTGTGTCTGAGAGAGTAGTCAGCGGCACCAAGGATAATTTGCAGGTTATGTCTGCTGATAAAGTTATATTTATATAGAGATTTCCCAACCATTTAAAATGATAGGTTACTGATAATTAGAAAAAGAAAGCAACAATGAGGAACATTTGGCTTCTAAGAAAGCTAGCATTATCTAAACATAGAGAGAAAGAACACACATCTCCAAAAACGATTTGCCACAAGAAACAAACAAACTTTTTTCAGATGTTTCTCTTTGGCTAAAAGATAAATACAAAAATATATGAAGAGTTGAAATGAAAAGATGGCTGGATTTGATACAAAGCTAACAGGCTTAGTTGTTGGTTTTGAGATGAAGTATATATGTTTAGGATTCTAAAAATGCAATGATAGAATCAAAATTACTACCCACTCCTACTTCATAACATAAAGACTATCTTAGAAAATATCTTCCTTATATTACCAATGTCAATGTTAAGAAACGTCCAAACCTGTAGAGAATTTTTATGAAGTTATTTGAGCCAAACAGATGACAATTGTCAGGAATAAAAATTTCAACACACTGAGAAAATGCTTCTGAGAATGGCAGTTTTGCAGCTTATTTTATACATTAGAATAAAAGGAGGAGACTTCAGGAGGGTACATAATTCATTGATAGTAGGTTTAGGGGGCAGGAGAGAGCAAAACGGGGAAATTTCTGGGGCTGGATAAAAAGGCAAAATAGAGAAACACATACTTCTTTTACTTTGGTGGGTACAGAATAGTTAGTAATTAACTATAGAGATAGTATGCGTGGAACAAGATAGCGATGAGGGTTCTGTGGTTGTGTGCTCTCATGCCTGAGGTTGTGACTTCAAGCGTCTGGAAAAGAAAATTACTCTGATGTTCAAAGGTACGTTATCTTATTAGATGCAAAAAAAAAAATTACTGATGGGCTTACTGAAAGTAAAATGACCTTTGCCAAGGAAGCTACAAGCCTAGGATATGATTACTCACTATGACTCCCTTATAGTTAGGAATTTTTATTGTTCAGACCATCCTATGTGGTTACTTTCAGTCTCTGAGTTTGTAGGTCCACTATACAGGCTTCCCTTGAGCTTGTCAGGTTTACTATGTGGCCCCTTTTGTGTCTATACCAATTATATCTGATAATTATCACTCATAAACTTTTAGAAAGGCTTGAAGAAAAGAAGATGAACTAAAGAGAAAAGTTAATTAAAAAAAACACACACACCTGAAAAAAGAAAACAAAAATAATGACCCTGAAGGATAAATAAGAGATATGAAACCTACAAACCATACATATTTCCAAAGATGAAGACAGAGAAAATGAACCTAACCAATAATCAAGGCCTCAAAGAAGGACATTTTTAGGTGTAAAAAAGCCTTGAGGTTTGGAGCTGAAACGGACCACCAGACACCAGGAAAATTTAGAGAAAAGAATCTAAAACCAAGACATGTAAGGGTGACTTCTTTGAATTTTACGAATAAATTAGAGTGTGAAAATGTTTGAATATTATGCCACATATATATACACATTCTAAAGATAATGAAAATATTTACATTACAATGTTAAATGAGAAAAAATAAATGCAAAATTGCACACACAATACCTCTTAGTTATATGAAAACACGAATTGGAAGGAATTAATCCAAAATGTTAAGAGCATTTACCTGAATGATGGGATTGTGTGATATATTTTTTCTTCTTCTGAAACCAATATGTCAGCTTGGGCACCTCATTTTTATGACTAACTTTGACTGCTGCCCTGAGCTCCAAACTCCCTCTTCAGCATCCTTCACTCAAACTTAGCATATCTGAAAACAAACTACCGATATTCCTCCCCATCCTGCTCATCTCCCGTTTTCCTATATCTCACTCAATGGTAAAGGTTAAAAATCTAGGCGTTGGGTACACAGATTTTCATTGTATTGTTATTCATTTCATTTATTATGTCTATTCTTAATAGTTTTGTGAACATACAGTACTTAATAATTTTAAAGATGAGTCTAAAGACTTGTCTAAAGAACTCTGGACCCAATCTAAAGGAACTCCTGTAGCCAAGGTTCGAAAATTTGAGGAAATCAATACGATTGCTGCCACTCTGCTATTCTCAATATTGGCTTCATCCTCAAACTGATAGCAAGCCAACTACAGCCACACCAGGCAAAATATCCAGACATGACCTAACACAGAGAAGAAAGAAGAAAGTACCTTCTCATGGTTCTCTCTCAGGAAAAAGAAAATTTTCCACACAAGTCCCTCAGCATTTTTCTTTTGTCCCAGTAGCCAGAGTTAGGAAACAAGCTCATTCTTAAATCACTAACAAACAAGGAAGATGGAATCACCCTTACACCAATAAGGTGACACCTGTGGTTGGAGGTAGGGTCATCGTCCCTTGAGTCACAACCAACCTCTTTAGACCAGGAAAAGGAATTATACATAGATCCTATTTGTCAAAGAAAAATTCACCTAGAAAGTATGCTATTAGGATGTACTTAACTTTTAAAAATTGTACCCACTCAATTATCCACTCTAGTGTTTTGTTCTAACACATGTTAGACAACTAGGTTCCTCTTATAATATCCCCATAATTACACACAATCTATAAAAGCATATGGTAGCTTCTGTTTTTATCTTTTATAATATTGCCACAATAAGTGTGCTTCATTTGAAACTTCAGGCACTTAAATGAATTACTATGACAATGAAAACAGCAGAAGAGAACAAAAGTTAGGGTTTTAGAACAAGGGATAAAACCAAGAAGACCTTGCTTGGTTGGTTGATAACTGAATGACAAGATCATGAGTGGCAGTTGAACTATTAGAACTGAAGTGAAATCATGAGCAGGTTATAGAAAAGTCCTTGTATTCTTTCAGAAGTCATTTAACAAGTAGCAAATAAGAGTGGAGTTGGATTATGACAGCCTAATAGATTTCTCTGCAAAAAAAGAGAAAGGAACAAAGAATGCAAAGAGCAAGCCTAAAACTGGACTTTGTTCCAAAAAGCATTTGAAAATAGAATGCATTCATCCTTAAATAAAATCCATATCTGCTATTACATATGAAATATGATGTGTTCTCATTGTAATACTGAAAAAAATATAGCAGTAACTTTGCTGATACAAAGAATGTATATGCTATTAAGTACTGTCATCAGTGCACATTAAATCCTAGAAATTAGGCAAGTGGGATACAGCATATTCATATTATAGATTAGAAAGGTGAATAGCTACAAAGCTCCATTAAAATTTACTTCATAAAGTAGTCTTTTTGGTTTTAAAAAAATGAGGTCTTGAAGACCAAACCAAAAGAAGAAAAGGCAAAGAATAGGGTGCACAATGAGCAAAATAGACAAAATACAAAGGCTAATAAACATTTGCAAATATATTCAACCTCAACAATACAGAAATGCAAAATAAAAGGAAGTAATACCAATGTTCACTCACCATATTGGCAAAAGTTATTGACAAGGTCCATTGTTGTTAAAGGGAAGGACACTTTTGCATGACTGGTGGAAGTATCAATTGGTACTTTTGTGTGTGACATTTTATGTGTCACTTCAGATATTGATCTCACTTGTGTCTTATTCCAATCTGTGAGGACTCAGTGTGGGCTCAGGTGGGCTTTACATAGGTGGTAGTTGACCTACCCTAGGGCTTCTCAGATGAACACAACTCAGGACTCTATAGGAACGTGCAAAAGACCAATATATCTGCAAACCTGATGTGCTGGGAAGTCAACATTCCATGAGGTAAATCTCTGAGCAGTGGGACAGAACTAATGGATAAATGCTTCTCCTTTCCCCACTCCCTCCCACTCCCACCCAAATGGATGCTCCGGAAATACATTTCATATGGCTTCTCAGAAATTCCTGTGCATTTAAGCAACCAGCCACTTGTAGCAACCACGAACTCAATAAACCATCTTAGTATCAGCTCTCCCTGCTTCCCTACTTTACTCCCTTTTCTCATTCCTATTCCCTGGGATCACATTCTTAAGGAAGTTCTAACAAGTAGTTCTTTGTCTCAAGCTCTGTGGAAATTGGGCTAAGGTAGGTAATAGCCAGCATACTTCAGAGTGCTTGTGACTAGCCTGCCAACCTTACTTTTTGGAATTTCTCCCTTGTAAAATCCTTCCAAATGTGTCAGAGATATATATACATACAGGATGCTCACCAGCAGTATCTATACTAATAAAAGGGTATTATGCTAATTAGACTGGGTCAACTGGCCATCTTCCAGATGTCCAACTTCCTTCCGGACAAAGTCATGGTGGTGGGGGCTGAGGCAGAGGCAATTAGGGCCAATCAGGCTGGCAGGGGAGGGCAGTTGGGGGTGACCAGGCTGGCAGGGGAGAGCAGTTGGGGACAAGATCAGGCCTGCAGGGGAGGGCAGTTAGGGGCGAGATCAGGCAGGCAGGGAGGTAAGGTTGGGGTGATCAGGCTGGCAGGCAAAGGGGTTAGGGATGATCAGGCAGGCAGGCAGAGTGGTGATGAGCCAGTCATCCCAGATTGCAAGAGGGATCGGGCTAAACTGGCAGTCGGACATCCCCCAAGGGGTCCCAGATTGGAGAGGGTGCAGGCTGGGCTGAGGAACCACCCTCCATGCATGAATTTCATGCACCAGGCCTCTAGCTTCTTATAATAGGCAGAAGGGTTATACCATTACACCATTAAATGAAAGTAGCAAGTAATGGGAGGGGATGTGTATAAACATCTATACTAATAAAAGCCTACGTGGTCCTCATGCCCTCGTGCCCTCGCACATAAGATGATCACAAGATGGTTGCCACAAGATGGCCGCTACAAATGCCCATGTACACAGTGGAGATGGGGCCTGGTGGCCGCTCCATGCAGTAAAGCCTGGAGGGTCCCACTGCTCTGCACAGCGCAGAGGAGGCAGGTCCCAGTGGAGGAGGTGGGTCACGACAGGGGAGGGCAGTTGGGGGCAATCAGGCTGGCAGAGGAAGTCATTTGGGGATGATCAGGCCATCAGAGGAGGGCAGTTGGGGCCAATGGGCTGGCAGGGGAGGGAAGTTGGGGGCCATCATGCTGGCAAGGGAGGGCAGTTGTGGGCCATCAGGCTGGCAGGGGAGCAGTTAATTGTCAATCAGGCAGGCAGGGGAGTGGTTAGGAACCAGCAGTCCTGGATTGTGAGAAGGATGTCTGACTGCCGGTTTAGGCCCAATACCATAGGAATCGGGCCTAAACTGGCAGTCAGACATCCCCTGAGGGGTCCCAGATTGGAGAGAGTGCAGGCTGGGCTGAGGGACGCCCCCCCCCCCCCCCCCCCGTCCAATGCATGAATTTCATGCACTGGGCCTCTAGTATATACATAAAAAAGTCAGCAAGACTTTTCAGGAACACTGAATTGTTAATGATGATTATCCTGTAGGATGTATAATAATTGGGATGGGAGCATACAGTTTTTTTAATTATTATTTTCATAATACAAATAAAGGTAACCAAAAGATTTTTAAAAAGAAAAATCAATCATTATCAATGTTTTGAATGTTATCAAAAAGAAAAAAATACTTCAAAAATGTATCACAATTCAAGGTAGAGAAATAGGAAGTTTGTTTTCTTTCCCCGTTCTAACTCTTTTAATGTTTGTGTCTCTTCCCTAACAAATCCCTTCTCATCCTTGGTATGGGAATAACTCACCTCACTTTTTCTTCTCTCGCCCCTAAGTCCATCAAAATTGAACTCCTCTGATTTCCATTCCTTCAGGGTGTTAAATAACAAAGGCCATAATCCAGACAGAGTCAGAATTTCCAAACTACAGGAGATCTTCACTGTCATCTCGACATTTTAGAGGTGAAGAAATGAGCCCAAAGGTGATAAGTGATTTGCTCAGAGGTGCATAACCACAGGTCTGGGAACAGAACTCAGGCCTCCTGATTCCTAGTTTGGAGCTCCTTCCATTGAATGGTAATCAGAAAAAGTCATTAGCTATAGCATAAGCTGATAGTTTGTGACTAACTGATTTTATTCCTCCAGGTAATAGAATTCCTCAATATACTTCTACAGCACACATCTTCAAAAGGGCACTGAAGGAGCAAATTGAATCAAAGAATGCCATTAGGAAGTATTTGGAGTGAGGTCTTATGCTATTGTTCAAAGTCACACCTCATATGAACCCGACTCTCCCGTGTGCATGGCACCTTCAGTTCTACAAAGACTCTTACCAGCTTGTCATAACCATCACACAAGGGCCGAATGATGGCAGATGCTTTGGTGTGACTCCGAAGAATCTCCCTTCTGCTATCAGGCTTGAAATAGCTGTTGCAATCACCAAAACAGACCAAGATTCATCTGGGCTTATGCCTAAATGCATACAATTCAGGACGATTGCCATCAAGTTCTCTCTGATCATTTTTCTTTGATTTGCTAACTTTTTTATGCCATTTATCTTACCTCCCCCCCCTCCGCCTTTTTTTTTTTTGGGGGGGGGGGGGTAATGTCTTTCTAAACATCCATGTTATAATTGGTGCTAAAACTCACCGATTGTGCATGACAGAAGGAACTTAAAGAAAATTATGCATTGCTCTGATCTAGCCTAGGGCACACAAATCAAAGCCTCCACTGCAGAATTGAAAGTAGCTACACTTTATATGGAAATTAGCTGCTCCTAGAAGGCAATATAGCTAAGCATATATCAAAGCCAAAGACAACGAACATATGAAATACATTGCCACACTTGGACTGTTTCCTTTCCCTTTTCTTCATAGTATTATATTACATCCAAAATTAAAAATTTGTTTTCTTAACATAAACATATGCATAGTTGGCCTATTTGAGAAAATTTGGAAATTTTTCTTCTCCATTTTTTATAACTATTGTTTCATGGGGAACTACAAAAATAATTAGGACCTGAAGCAGTAATTTTAAAACACTGTTTGGAATGCCTCTTGCTGATGTAATCAAGGAAAAATGAAAAAGAGAGTCTGTTTTTCCTTCACAGCAGACATATGCAAAGAAGATCTTATTTGTCTCTTGATTTTTTTCTTTTTAAATTACAAAAGGAAAATCCAAAATAAAGTCATATGTATTTTTAAAGCTTTTAAAGCTGTCTTGTTCAAAATAGTTGTCCTGATCATAAATTGGTCTCTACCTGGGGTCTAGCAATCCACAGCTGCCACATGCTGACGATTTATGGGGAGAAGAGAGAAAAGAGAGGCACAACTCTCAGGGATTTGGTCACTGCCTTGCAGATTGGCACAGGTCACATCATCTTCAAAACTCTTGGTTTAAATGAGAGGAGCATCTGACTTAAATCTCTTGATATAGCTTCGTTTCAGCTTGCAAAAAATGAAACTGCTCCAGTTTACATAGAAAGGGAATTGATTAAAGCATTCATGAACCTCATAGAAACATCTTAGAGAACCAAAGAATGAAACTTGGAGGCTGTGCAACCAGGATCATGTCCCAGTCACTGGGCAGGGCAGCTCTAGCAGAGAGAGCACCACTGTAGACTCTGAGGGCCGCTCTCCCAATACCAGGAATCCCGCCCCTGGAATTCTCCTGGGACCAGTGAAAGAATATAATGGCCCATCAGCTACTTACCACAGGCATTTATTCCAGTTTGTCAGTGCCCATTCACACTGATTTTTAAGATATTGTAATGTCAGTCATGCCTATATGTATATTTTTAAATGGATGAGTCCATTCCATAAAATATTGTATACATATACACATATGTTTGTACATGGCTAGAAAATGTGTTTTTTCTGGAGAGTGAGATGGGGTAGAGGTGAAAATAAGAAGTTAATTTTCACTTTGTATACTTCTTAATTTTGAAATATTGTTGCTTGCATTGGAAAGAGCATGTAATTCCTTTTATAAAAGCATCCTGAAATAAAGAAAGCAAATTATTGTTTTATTTTCTGAACATATCTAAGACCATGTTCATGTTTATGAACTATAGTTTATGAGCTATAATCACTGACTATTAGAATTGGAGGAGACTTAGAGTTCAAGTGCAACTTTCTAGCCAAATCCTATAACGGACAGTCTATATTTATTGTCTCCAATGCTTCCCCTCCTGGTCACACTTAAAATAATGATGACCTTATTTTCTAAAAATATCTTTATTTAATTTAGTCTCACTAAGTTCATTTTTTCTCTCAGTTGTTTTTTTCTTTTTTTGTGTGTCATCCTGGGAAAACCAGAGGGCTGGATTATGCTGTTTGGAGTCAGATAAGCCAACATCAACCTGGGTGTTGGTCAGAGAGGCAATCCATTTACTCTTGATCTCATGGGTAGTGGACTCCGGCCACGAGCACAGCACAATCACTGCTTTGGAAAAGTCACTATGACCTTGTTTCAACATACTTGACAGCTTGGAAGTAAATAATGAAATTGGCCCCTTGTTTTCCCTTTTTCGGGTTTCATGTGGCATTCTCTCATGTTTTTTCTCTCTTTCCAGATCTTTTGCTGGGCTCTCTCTCTCTCTCTCTTATTTTTATTTTTTGGTTTCTCTCTCTTTACATAGTCCTTGAAAGATCTTCTCCTCTTTACATTTATAGCCATGATTTTACTCATTCCTATATAACTTAAGTAATCTTCTGTAGTCTTTTGTTCCTTAAATCAGTATCTCTAGTGCTGACTCTTCTTAGTTATTCATAATTTTTTCCTTGGATCATTAGCAATGTCCTGACAGGTATCCCTGACTGTGGCCAAGTTGTACACATTTTACATTTATTTTGGCGTTTTTGAGGGTAGGAACAGAGAACTACTCAAAATAGTTCAGGAAACAGAAGCTACAACAGGTTAGGCCCCAAGGAGACAGGAGCTGGAGGGTGTTTCTGCCTTTACAAAGGCTCTGTAGGTTAGAAGCAAGAGTGCAAATTTGAAAAGATCTTCATTCTGATGTCTTATCATAAGAATGATTTAGTTTCTTTCCTTTTTGAAACTCACAGAAACACAAATATAGCTTTATTTTTTAGTTTCTTAAGAGAGCATATTACTCTTTAAACTCATATTTTACCTTTTTTCCTGAACTCAAGTGTATGGAATTGAGTTAATCATATCTATACACACTATTGCTTGTTTATGCAAGGCTAGATTCATTGTTTTAATTTTTTCTCTCTTATTTCTCATTGTCCCTCTTTCCAAAAGCAGTGATTCTAATATGTGTAATGTCTGTTCTTGGCTGGTATTTATCTTTGAAAGGTAGTGTTGCTATGTGTAGGTCTCCATTTAGAATCTGTATAAATAATGCTATATTATTGCTCTGCTTCTTTCACTCAACACTTTTTAAAATTCATGTTTCTGTATATACATCTAGTTCTGACTCCTGCAGGCTTTTTCAGCATATGTATCCATCATATTTTACTTCTCCATTTTCATAATGATAGACATCTAGATTGCCTCCAACTCCCTATTTCTAAAACAATGCTGAAACAAACAACCTTTATCTATCTGTCCATTTATTGATCTGTAACATTAATCTTCATATATATATGTATATGTGTATATATATATGTATATATATATATGTATATATATACATATATATACACACACACACACACACACACACACTGAGTGGCCAGATTATTATGTTATTATGACCTCTGAATGTATAATAATCTGGCCACTCAGTATGAGTGTGTATATATATATATATATATATATATATATATATATATATTAGAGGCTCAGTGCATGAATTCGTGCATGGGTGGGGTCTGGCCAGCCTAGCCAGGGGGAGGGGACATGGGCAGTTGGCCGGCCTGCCTGCTGGTCGAACTCCTGGTCGAGGGGAAAATTTGCATATTAGCCTTTTATTATATAGGATATACACTGAGTGGCCAGATTATTCTATGTTCAGAGATCATAATAATCTGGCCACTCAGTGTGTGTGTGTGTGTGTGTGTGTGTGTGTGTATTAATTTTATCAAATAGTTCCAACTTACTCTCCAGATTGGCCTATCAAATTTACATTTCTACTTGCAGTGCCCGAGGGTTCCCATTTCTCTATATCCTCATGAATACTTATGTTAGTGCTTACTAAATTTTGCCAAAGTAGACCTACAATGTAGCTCTGTTCAAGCCAGTTCATCCAGATCCAAGATTGGCCACTTTTTTATCAGGTGCCTGTGAGTAGCCAGTGAAGGATGGAGTCACCTGGTAGATAATACTGATCTGCTTTCAGCAGGGGCAGTGGGTGGCCAACTTCTATCTAGAAGGGTTTGTGGGCAAGGCAAAGCATGCCCAGTGACCTTGCTGAAAGGTTATGCCCACAGCCTAAAACCCAAACTCCTTAGTATGCTCTGCCATCTGGCTCCTAACGTCCCCTCTGGCCACACTGGACCCCTGTGGTTTTCCTGGCAGGCCACACTGTTTCATACCTTGTGCTTTTCCTCTTACTGCTTCTTGTGCTTGCAAAGTTCTTTGGTATCCTCCAACTGGCTGTTCTATTGAAGTCCTGACTAATCCTATTTATTTTAACACCTTGACTTGAGACACACCCTACAAATTTTTCTATGCCCACTGCAACCAATGTGTTTCCTTGGTTTCTTTGGTACCCAAACAACTTTTTCATGAGAGCTTTATCCATTTCCTGTACTTGATTATGCTTCTGTCACCTCCTGCTTGGCTGCATGCTCTTTGAAGACCAGGAAAGCATCTTATTTGGCTTTCTATTCTTAGAGCCTAGCACAATGTCTCAATCTGTTGAGTACCTAGCAAATGCTTTCAGATAAATGAGTGAATGAGCCACTTACTTTGCAGAGTAATAAACTAGGGTCTGGAGAGGTTTATGGCTTTTCCAATGACATAAAGATAGCCAATAATGCTGGAAGCAAAATCTAGGTCTCTTGAAATTTCTACCACTTTCCACTACATTGTGAAGAACTCCCCGACACTTACCCAAATAAATTATTTCTATTCTATAAGGTAAGAACCTGAGAAACAGAGAATGACTTCTTCCTAATGTCAGGAAACATTGTACCATATAGTTCTATTTAGGCTCTCAAACTTTCCTTTGGATTTCCCCTTCTATGGAAAAATACTGGGCTATATGAAAGCAGAACTTAAGTAGCATTTTGGATTGTAAATTACATGAAAAAAATCACCATGGAGGCCTCAAACTAAGAGTAGAAATTCTTTACATCAAAGATTACATATAACAATTTTTAAATAGCCAACATCAATGACTACATATTTTTCTCAATTTCTTGCTATATATCAGAGATATAGCAATTAAAGTCATCATTTCTGTCAAGAAACTTTGCAGAAAAGTTTACAATACCCAATGTACTACTATAAAAGTATGTCCTTTTCAGCTGTCATCAAACCTTGAAGTGTTTTGCAGAAATTCTCCACCCACTTCAGTACTCTCCTTGACCTTGAGAGAGTGCCACAGACTTCCCACTAGAACTGAGGAGGAGAGAAACGGTTCCTTCTGTATTTTTTCATCCATTCCAGAGCTGGAGCTGGTGATGAGTGTGACCATTAACTCCATACATTTCCCCTGCCACTTTAGAAATAGAATAGACAGGTGTCAGAGGACGTGTGCATGTGTGTGCGTGTGCGCGCGCGCGCGTGTGTGTGTGTGTGTGTGTGTGTGTGTGTGTGTGTGTGTGTGTGTGGGTGGCGGGGGTGGGGTGGCCGAGGGAGGATGAGGCTTCAGCAGCAAGACCACGGGACTGCTAGTAGCTTATTATTACTGCTCTTTCCATTTACACAGGTCTTGGGAAGGCCATTGCTCTCCACTGAGATCGGAGTTCCTTATTTTTGTGCTGTGAATTAAGAGCAGGAATAACAGTTCTCTATGTAAATTGAGGAAATTCACATGTACTGTCTCTGTACCTGATAATGCAAATCCTGCAATAGAATGGTGACTTCTAATTCTCAGCTTGTTGTTTCCAGTCACTTAAGAAAACAATTTTCCATCGATCAAGAATGACACACAGGCTGGTAGCATTAATGTTTATAGCCATCAGGGAATCATAATGTTTATTCACATCAGAGGCAAACTAGGAAATTATTTATGATATAATTTGTGTGTATCATTTAAACACACAGCGATGTTCTTTTCAGTAATGCTCATGAAGGGTTTCAGTGGGGAGGGCCGAATGCAAAGGAAGTAAGAGTCAGTGGTATTAGTGGAACTTGTGGCCCATTGTTTTGTTTTTAACCCTTGATAAAATGATTCACAAACCAAAACACTTGCAAACCACTGCATTAAAAGCATAGCATTTCCAGGAACAAACTAGTGTGCTACCTCATAATTAAATAACAAAGATGATTCTTGAAACCCTGAAAGATATACTATGGAACCACAACCTTTAGACATACACTAATGTATAATCAATTATATTATTTACACTAATTACACAATATATATTTACATATAATATTTACATTAATTAACACATATTAATTACGCAGATGCTTAGCACTATATACATCATTCATAAAGAAAAATCTTGCCTCTTGCCCAAAGCGTAGAATAATTTAAGAAATAGGATAAGTTTCTTTGTGGAAAAGAACTATCTGCCCATAGTCAGATGAATATGAAGGGTAAACATTAGATTTATTAACTCCATCTGTAAGTAAACATAACAAGCAGAATCCTAGTCACATGGAAACTCCTTTTGCTATCTTTCCAGTTAGCCTTTATTTGTATATTCATAGATTAATTTAAGTGGGCCAGTTAGCTCTATTCAAACAAAACATTAAGAAGTTTTCAGAGCTAGCAAAAATATTTCCTAAATTTTATAAAAATCTGGGTTTGACCATGAAAATATATAATAACCATATAATAAGCACAATAAGCAAATTCTTTAAATTATTCTATAAATTAAATACTTTATTTTGTGCTATCCAGGATATGGTGACTGATAAAGGCAGGGAAAGATAGTAAAAGTAGTTTCCACTTGACCAGGATTCTGTTTGTTGTGTTTACTTACAGATGGAACTAATAAATCTAATGTCTACCCTTAATATTTATCTGACTATGGGCAGATGGGCAGTTTCCAGGTAAAGATAAATATATGCAGGGTGTCTCAAAAATGTATATACAATTTGAATAATTATTAATTCCAATGTGTCAAATCTGAAGAGAAAGAAACATCAATTGAGCTGTCAAAAAATGGATATATATATATATATATATATATATATATATATATATATTTGGACACCCTATAAATAAAGAAATGTTTAGTAAAAATTTAAGAAAAATGAATTATTTCAACTTTTATTTATGTAAATACACATTCTTAATTACATAAAAGTAAAAAAGATTTGGTAGACCATCTAGGTATTTCATTTGGAGCCAAGATAGGATTGTAGTGTCTATTCTAGATCAAAACACATTCTGAAAGAGGAAGTACATTTTCTTTTTCACAGCTGAACCTGTAAAAGGCCTTGATGAAATTCTTCATATAATTCTCCAGTTTCTTACTTGGAGATTTGAAAAGGTATTTTATGCAGTGCTGTCTATACGTTTTGGTCAGTACTTCACTGAAATCAGGTCCAAATCATAACTCTTTCCATTTCATTCCTTAAAATTTATCAAAGAAAGAAATGTTTTAGAGTTCATTGATAATCTACCCCCAAGATGTCTGTCTTCCTTACGAGGGGGCACACCTTCCAGTGAAAAAAAACGCTGCCAAACCAGTGCCAGCCCCTGTGAGCACCTGAGCATTTTAGACTCTGATGTGTGGATCAGGACCGTGACATCCTCAACAGTTAGAACACGCGCAGGTTTGGATCTCTCTCTCTTTTTTTTAGAATTAAAGAAGTAGCCCTTCAGGCTCCATATTCACCATGAGCCATTTGGAATTTTTTCGTCTGTAGTCTGCCAGAACGTTCTACTTTTTATTTCTCCTCCTCCTTGGATAGAGACTGTGGACCCCAGGTGCCAAACTGTGGAACATAATTGTCTACTGATGGTGACATCTGGTTTGTTGGCAAGCTTCTTCCTGAGTTTTTTTTTTCCTTTTTTTTTTCCCAGCGAATAAATGATAGCTTAGAGCTGGGTAATAATGGAGCTTTGTCTGATATGTTTGGGCCAGGTTTATTTCAAATTCATTAGCTTATTCTAAGAGTAAACTATGAGCCGAAGATAACCTTGGCTGCAAGTCACTCTTCAGAAAATCTTGTAGTCATAATTAGCCTGGAATAAAGTCTACAACTGAATTTTTTTTGTACAACAGATTTTTTAATAAAACATTTTTCTATCTCCAGGGATGCAAAAGTAAAGGTTTTTGATCCATTTACAAGGGGAAAAGAAATCAACTTTTATAATTATTAAATGCTAACTCAAAGTAGGAAGAGGATTGTTTGTGAAATTTTTACCAGAGATAAAATTTACAAAAGACTTCTGGATTTGCATAATATAGATACATTTCAGCCAGTCTCTCTGCTCATTAACACACTGCATTCACTATAATGACTACATCCTTTTACTATTCTAAGGTAGTTTATGTCTACTCACCATTATCCATATCTTGGACTAAAATCTATTAGAAACTGAAGAAAAATAGTAAACTAAGTTATTATTTAAAAGCAAAATTGAAATGTTTTTTAAAAGAAGGGAAAATTAAAAGTACTAACTTCTTGAATTGTAGAAATTTGACCCCAATCTTATGGGTCCTATAATATAAAGTCCATGCATATTTTTAAAGGAGGAAAACTATGCACAAAGTTAAATACAAATAGATAAATAGTAAGTCTACTAGTTTATTTTTTTGGTAAAGAATGGATAAAAATTACACTAAAGTCTAGATAATAGGTGGTCTTATTGTTCCACAAATAAATTTTTTCCTACAAATAATTCTTGAGATAAGAGTCAGGTGGTTCAGAAAATGATGAATGTCACAAAGCTTACCACTGATGCATTTGTGAGGTTGTATTTGCCTAAATTTTATTCCTAGTGAATATTTACCATGCTAGTTCTTCAAAGTCTAAAAGGAAAATACAATGAATAGGAAAGCAACTCCTGGGCATGGTTGTTTCCCCTGTTTCTAGGGTCCTTGCCTGTGCTGCTTCTCCCACTTCCTCTCAGAGTGATCCTTCTCCAGCCCTCCTTCCTTTTTAAAAAAAGATATTTTACTGATTTTTAGAGAGAGTGGAAGAGACAGAAACATTGATTGGTTGCCTCCTGCATGCCCCCTACTGGGGATAAAGCCTGCAACCCAGGCATGTGCCCTGCCTGACCCGGAATCAAACCAGCTTTTGGTGCATGGGATGATGCCCAACCAACAGAGCAACACCAGCCAGGGCCTTTCTGGAACACTTTTAAGAATAGCATTATTATTCATGAAATAAGCACTAGGTTATGACCAAAACAAAATCATGCTAATAGACTTAGTATACTTACTGATCCATTTACTTCAGCTTGTCTTGTTTCAATTACTTTACATATTGGGATCCATATCTGTGGGTGACCTCTGAGTACATTCACTAGAGGCAGAGACTTCTATTTTCTTTGCCTATTGGGAACTGGAGAAGGATGTGGATATTGCTCAAAGGGAAGTAAGTGGCTTTAAAACTCTGTTTAAAAAACCCCACACAAACAAAAACATCTACACTTTTGGTTTAAGTGCTTTTTGAATAGTTCATTATTGAAAATATACTTCTGCTTTCAGAAAATGCCCAAGCTCTGCATCAAAGGCAAGCTGCTGATTGCTAAGGGAAGGATGTGGTGTAAGAGTGAGCCAAGTGTTGATTATAAGGAAAAGCGCAGGCTTCCAGCTAGTTAATGAAGCAACCTGCTAACAGTTTTCTGGTTGAAAAAAGTGATCAAGGCTTTTCCTTTGAACAAACAGCATCATTTAACGTCTCTTGTTATTTTATCATCAGGAAGTCTGTGCAACACAGTGGGATGTTGTAGAAAGATCCTGGGTGGGATTTGCCATTAAACTGAATTTTAGTTCTACTCACTTAATGCTTATATAACCTTGAGAAAGTCAAACTTGCTGAGTCTCAGTGTCCTCACTTTCAAAATGGGAATAACACAGGCACCCAGTTCACACGATTATGGTGAAAATTTCAGATATGTCAAATGGCACCATGAACTAAAAATGCCTTAAATTATCTATGCAAGTATTAACTGAAAGGAAGGTCCTGAGAACGAGAAGTTAGCATTTTTTCATTAAATTTACAGCTGAAAACAAGTTTGACAGACATAATGTGTAAGGAATAGCAAGTAAGTTCATAATCATATTAAAGTGTTTATTTATTTTCAACCTGAGTAGGGCTTATTTTTAAAAGTAAATTTCAGTTTACTCATATGCTACCCTCTGAAATTCACTTGGAAATCAGTTTTTGGAATGCATGGCATATTTTCCCTTAGAATCAATGCTATAGATGGTGGTTGAGTCCCCAGCACCTTCAGTTACCAAAAGTAACTGAAAGACTTTACAGACTAGTTCGGGTCCCTCTCCACTTTCTAGGTCTCTGTGCAGCAAAAAGAGAAGCTGCAAATGCTTGGGAATCATTTGTGCTTTTGCTGCTGCTCATTGGGACCTGGGAAGAAGGACTTGTGGAGCCTTAGAACGTGGCTGTGTGCTCTCCATGTTCCCAGGGCATAATAGAGGGAAAAGGTGCTGCTTGAAATATCCTTGCTTCTGTCTGCCATGCACCCAACACAGGTTGCACCAAGATCCTTGCCTCCTCTCTATTCAACTGGCTTGGATTGTGCTGAGTCCTTGAAAACAAATTCTTGAAAAGCGTAAGCCTTGTAGTAAAATCCCATCCACTCCTATGGCTCCTATGGAGGCTCTCATTTTTCCATGGGGAGATACGGCCATTAGGGAATGTCTCTGTTATGGCTCCAAGAAACTGCAGGTCCTGTGGGCCAGGGGCCAGAAAAAGAAGAGGGCTTGAGATGTTTGTTCCCTCTTAAAAATTCAGGAGTAAGAAACCCTCCCCCCCTCCCCCCCCCCCCCCCCCCCGGCACAGATCAAATAGACTCATGAGTTAGTTTTCAGTGGGAATTTGTTAGAAGTCTCCATGTACTGTTCCGTCACTGCAAATTCTTAATAGAGAGAAAGTTTTCACTTTTTGAAAGAACAATCAAGAGAAAGGTGCATTTGTTAATGTCAGTTAATTCTGTCTTATAATAAGATACCATTTGGATGGCTATAATGTATAAAATGAGGAGAGAAATTTCCTAAAAGATACAGTTCCATCATGGGACAAACACACTTGTCTTTGAAAACCTATAAATGTTCCTGGTAGAGAATTGCAGATGGAAAATATCCTAAGGGAATTAATACAATCAACTCTATTAATCTCTGTTCATTCTACATTAAAGTTGACACTTAAACTTTTTGTGAGGGAAGAAGGAGGGTTGTGAATACTTGTTGAGTCCTTGTGCTACTCTTTTGAATGTCGCTGAATAGCTTTCATAAAAATGGGCAAAGGCAGTGTAAAAGAATCCATGCAGATAACATTTACATTTTTTAATGCTTAAAATTAGCACATTACTTTTCATAGAATTTGAATATACTTTCTCTTATTTATCACAATAGCTCTATGAATGAGCCTACATTATCTTCAGCTGGCAGGTCAGTTATAGAAAGGTTAAGTTACTAATAAAGATTTACTAATAGATTTAAGCCAAGTCTTCAGTCCTTTAATTCTTTACTTCACACCATTAAAAGGCAGATTTAAGAAATGGCCATCTGTAGGCTCAGTCCTGGAGGAGGAGTTAACATGTGGTATTTAGGGTTGGTGGGGGACAGGCTGATACTGGAAAGATATTAATCTTTGAAAAAAATAAGTAACAGAAACAAATGTTAACTATATTTTGGACCTGAAAATAATACATATAAGAAAGGAAAACAGCCAGAAATGTTCTTTAAGCTCAGGGAGACAATAGAGAGTTCTCAGAACTTTTTGTGTAGCAAGTACCTTAAAAAGGAAGTTCTGTCAAGGTAAGGTAGCAAAAGAAAAAAATAGACACAAATTCAGTCTCAAGGGGAAAAGGAAGCCCAGGCATTAAAAGCAATATGAGCACTTGACAATTTGGATTCTCTTTTCAGGATAATTATCAGAAATAATAATATTGACTTGTTCTAGCTGATTTTGTAACATATTTGTTTTTATAGACTAAAACACTTAAGATGGCTTCATGATTAGGACTACAGTATATGCCCAACCCATTATGAAATCATGGAAGACAACCCAGTAATAGCACCCCAGGAAGCAGAAGCAATTTACATTTCAGCTAGTGTGTAAATTCAGCTCACCAATGGCAGGCTTAGTTAAAAACATAATTATTGATTAATTATTATTTGAATGTCTCAACCATATTTCTCAGAAACCTATTACATTATTAAATTTCAATATGCATTTTGTAACATTTATCACTATTTGTAACTAAACATTGATTTATATGATTATTTTATTAGCACCTGTTCCCACACTGGAACTAAGCTCCGTGAGAATAAGGAATGATTTTGCATGCTTACTATCATATCTCCAGGCCTAGCACAGAATAGGCACTCAATATGTATTGAATTAAAATAGCAAATAAACAAATGGATGGATAATTTTAAGTAAAAAAAATTAAGATATAGGTATCAAACTTTCACAAAACTAGTATATTATTGTTGCATTAGACACATTATTTGGGTAATTAAAGGTAAACCAAGGAAAGTGGAAATTGAAATAGCATTGAGATAGAAGCAATAAACCAATAACCATTCTTCTTGAGTGAGTTGGCTGCCAATCCAATTTTATTATTATGGACAGTGGATTATTTGAGAACTGTATTTCATCAATGAACCTTCTTAAAAATCCAAAGATTTTTCATTGTGCTGGTTAGTGAAATACAGCCTCTTTCAACTTATCCTTCCACCCTGTTACCTTTCCATTTACCCATTGATCCATCCATCCATTCTAGAACCCATCCTCAGTTCACTCATCCTTCTTTCCACTTCTTCATCCAGCCATTTATCTTTATATCCATCGTTCTTTCCATCCATCTGTCCATCCATCTATCCATCAATCCACCCACACAATAACCTCGTTATTCTTTCTCCCCAGAAAAAGTTAATTGCTTATTAATAATGAGAAGGTATGAATAAATAGCACTGGAAATCAAGGATGCATTTAGGTGCATGTAATTCAGGCATGTAAGGGGATATATAATTACATCATTTATTATTGTCCTGGTAACCATCTAGTTATTCATATTGCAGTTCAGAACTAAAGATAATCATCGATGATTATAAAACTTAATTTAATAACACTTTCTGTTTACCATCTGCACTACTTAAATATATTATGGAAACTGCCATTTCAGTTTCTGAAAGTAAATGAAAGCCACTGTATCTGGTGAAATACTTCTATTGTTAATTTTAGGAATGTTCCACTCACTTCTACAACATTTGAGAAGCATATTTATTTTCATTGTTCAGGCTTTGTAGACAGAAATAATTTCTTTTTTTTGAATAGTGCTTTACAGTTTACAACACTCTTTTTTTATATCCATCATCTTTGAGTCTCAATTAAAAGCCAAACTCAATATTTTGCATATGTTTTGCTGCAGTTCTCATTTCATCTCAGGTAAGCCAGCAGACCCCTCTCCCTCCCGGGACATGCCCCGGTGCTGTTTTCATTAACTTTCCCCTGGTGTTTGTTTGGATATTCAGATGATGATGAAGTGGATGTTGTTCTCATTATTCCTGCCTCAGGATGTGGTGGACCACCATCTGCAGATGCCGTGTAAGTGATCATCTTGGCACTGACCCATATGCCACCTTTGTAGTCATGAGTATTCTATCCGAGAGATGCCATCTGGTTTTCACGGAAGCCTGTGGAAAGTGGGGGTCTATGTTTTACCACTGACATGCGTGTTCAGAGAAAAAAATTGAACATTTTCCACTCCTATTAGGGAAAGAGCATCAGCTGTTGTATTCTTTGTAACAATTTTTCTCAAAGCTTATACCTTTGTTGTTAGTGGTGGGGTTTCCTTTTGTTTTTTTGTTTGTTTTGTTTTGTTTGTTTTTTATCAAAAGGAAATGTTAAGAAGCCTTCTACACTCTGTGGAATGGGGCTGGGATGTGGTTGGGTAGGAGAAGCAGGGGGTGAAAGCAAACTGCTCCTATAGAACCTAAAGACCTTACACGATTTAGCTCAATACACTGATCACAGATTTTTAGTTTTTTTAGATGCAGACAAAACTCTGAGGTAACCATCTTTAGGTTTTATTCAGAAATAATTTCAAATTACAGAATTACAATAATTGTACAAAGAACTCCTATGTATCCTTTACCCAGATTCATTAAGGGCTTACACTTTGGCACATTCACTTTAAATATATATATATATATATATATATATATATATATATATATATATATATATATATATATATTTATCCTGAACAATTTCAGAGTTAATTTTTAAAATTATGTACCATTTGCTCCTAAATAGTTCAGTGTATATTTCCTAATTGCAAGACATTCATTCACATACCCACCATGCAGTTTTCAAGTTCAGGAGATTTAGCATGGATATAAAGCTATTATCTAGGCAGTTCATAATTTTAAGATTTAAAACCAATGCTAAAGTTACATCATTACCCACTGTGTTTCTGCCTTCAGTCAGACTGGTAAAAAGCTTTATAGCCCCTCTTGTCATATGACCACTTCTTTGTGGAAACTTGACAAATTTTTAATGCCTAGTACACTTAGCACAACTTGTAGCACAGAATAAGTACAGAACTAATAGAAGAACACAGTACATTTTACCTCTCACTGAGCTTATAGGAAGAGGTTTTTCCTTTGTCCTACAAAGTGTTTCTCACATTTGAACACATGTCAATTTTTTACTTCTTTTCTTCCCTTTTGGCCCACTTATCTAGTGCAAGGTTGCCCTTACAGCAAGAATCCTACATGAAAACATTTTTATTTTTTCTGCTTACTCTCTGGTTTCTCTTCCCAGCCCTTATTCAGATAAGGCAGCCTCGTCATTAAAATTGTTTCTTCTTATTTATAAATTCACCTGCTCTTTCAAAGATCAAACCTTCTTCTATATTATAAGATTTTAGGTGAGTAACTTGTACTCTTTGGATTCCTTAGGACAGTAACACTGATTTTCCAGAAGTCTTCAAAAGGAAATACAGAGAAATAAGCATTATTTATACAGGTATATTTTTCATAATGAGTAGCTATTCATTTCTTCTATTAGCAGGTTTATCAACCACAAAGAGGAAACCAGGCATCTGTAAGTAGTGGCAATCAAGGATCCCGCAGAAATCCTGCTTCTGGGAATGCACACATCCTTACCTAGTTCCTATTTCCTTATGCATTTTCTTGGTTCATTGCATTTAGCTTTATCGTTTGTGTTCTGTTTCTACCATTAATTTTATTTCCTTGCTTATTAATTTATCTAGATAAAGATCTTGAAACTACAAAACAAAGATGACTCATACCCAATATTATTTCTGATGTTTACTTTGCACTAACAATAGCTCGTTTTATATTTCAAAAGGGATGTTTTCCTATAAAATACCTTTCTTTAAAAAAATGATGAGACATTGAGATAAAAGACCCCAAATGGCAGAGTAATTAGTTGGTCAACTGCTTTTTATCACATAAATTACTTTTCTGTCAAGTGACAACAAATGTAATTTGAACTGAGATTAATTACATAATAATTAAGTTTAACATAATTGGTTAAATAGAGGAATTTCTTATGAAATGGTAGATTCTTAAATTTGTACAAATAAGACCAGATGGTGAACAGCTAGTTTTAATTAAATTAGCTTTGATAATTATAGATGATTAATTTCAGATTTGACTGAGATTAGAAAGACTATATTAAGAAAGTTATTTTTAGTTTTTTTTTAATAGGATGATGATAACATATTGTAATGATTACAAATCCTGCTACCTGGAATCAAATTAATAATCCCTTAATTTCACTTTGATAAATAAGACTTTGGAAAGGTTACTAAGAAAAATGATAGGATCTTCTTCCTTGAAGGTCTTTGAGATTCAATCAGACAACATGTGTATAAAGGTTAGGTGTTTTTCTTCACAGAGATGGAGGCAGGGGAAGGACAGGGGTTGGATAAAATAAATGATTTTCTAAAGATATCTCTAATTCCTGGATGTGGTAACTAAGCCAGTACTGCAGAATAATGCATGTAAATGTATCAGACAACAAAAATGGCTTCTGAAAAGGATGTTACAATTCCACAAATGCACATACTGTGGGGAAATGGTTTTTCCTCACATTTCATTTCATTCAGAAGGCATTTTAACATGGCTTATTGTATGAACTCTGGCACAAAGAATCTGTGAATTGCTTGTAACTGCAGGAGCCACATGTCACTCATCTGTGAAAAAGTCTAAATCTAAAAGTGCAAAAAAGGGATAAGCCT
The DNA here is from genome assembly GCA_026230045.1 of Corynorhinus townsendii. Classification (NCBI taxonomy): domain Eukaryota; kingdom Metazoa; phylum Chordata; class Mammalia; order Chiroptera; family Vespertilionidae; genus Corynorhinus; species Corynorhinus townsendii. The sequence goes on from JAPDVU010000004.1 coordinate 54,908,564, forward strand.
GGCTCACTCAGGGGCCTGCCCCACATTAGGTAAGATTCATTTTCATTCTACATGGATGGTGTTAGATTATGTTTGTTCATTTGTTCATTCATTTATTCATTCATCAAGTATTTTTCGCATGCAAAGCTCTGTGTCAGTGATATGGTTTTATGAGGCACTTGTTTGCAAAAGAAAAGACTGTTACTGCAAAAGCTGGCTTTCTATATTTTAATTGTGTCTCTATTCTTCCAGCAACATGTCTTTCACTGCTTTTAATATTTCCTTTAATGGGAAAGCAAAGCCCAGCTTTAGCTCTAAATCAACCACATGCTGAAGTGTCCTGAATCTGCAAAAGGCCCAAGCAGGGGAACAATTGCTTAAGCAAGGTCTCCAAATGAAAGCATGCACAGAGCTGCATGCATACAGCCAGGGGTGTGAGGAGACAGTGTGAGGCCACCTCGCTGTTGGAGAGCAGCTTCCCAGAGGCTCCACCTTGGAGGATGAGAGATTAGACTCTGTTGACTGACATGTGCAGGTCTAATCTTCAGGGAAGCAGAAAGTCACTTTAACAATGACACTGGTGGTTTTAACTGACCTGAGACTGGATACCGGAAGCCAGCTAGGATAGTCTTGTTGTTTGGGGTTAGATCTACTAAATCTGCTAGATTATAGACCAAATGAATGCTTTCATGAGCATAGAATTAGGATAAGAGAGCTGGGTTTCCATATTTAATTATATATTTGTTACCAAGTCCTATATAACTATCATAGAGAAGTTACAAGATAACAAGAGGCAGAAAGAAGAAAAATTACTTTCAACCCCACCATTCAGTAATGACCACTCTGACCATTTTGGGATACTTTCTTCTAGATGTTTTTCTGCGGATATATTTTATTTTTTTAAATATGTTTTTATTGATTTTTAAAAAGAGAGGAAGGGGGGAGAGAGAGAGAGAGAGAGAGAGAGAGAGAGAGAGAGAGAGAGAGAGAGAAACATCGATGTGAGAGAGAAACATCAATTGGTTGCTTTGCTGCAGGGGATGTGTCCTGACCAGGAATCGAACTGGCAACCTTTCAATGCTTGGGACAATGTGCAACAACTGAGCCATATTGGCCAGGGCTCTATTATTATTTTAGAAGGAAAAATGGTGTTTTGTATACACTATTTTGTAACTTTTTTTCCCCATCGAATAGCATATGGTGAGCATTTTTATGTCACTATATTTACTTCAAAACAATCACCTCAGTGGAAGCAAGGTAATGTCATAATATGACCTTTATTTAATCAATCCTTATTTTTAGACATTGCAGACTCCATTTTATTTTTTTTACTTGGTGAACTCCCCTAGTCCACTGATTCTGAGTTTCTGTCCAGAGAACAGGGCTATCCACCTGGAATTGGAGCACCCCCTCAGGCAGCATTCATAAAAACAGCAAACCTAAACTATAGTTCTTCCCTCTTGCACTCATTCCTTTCTACACACTTTCAGTTACCAAATAAGTAGAGTTTATTTTTATCAAGTAAATTTTGGGTTAGTTACCTCATAGTGACATAAAAAATGGCAACACCTTATTTAATCAGCAAGTATAACAGTTAATTGGTAAATTATATTAAAAACTACACAAACTAATACATTATTACACAAAAGAAGTCTCAGGTCAGTGGTTCCAAACCTTGGCTGCTCATTAGAAGCACTTTGAAAAATATGAACACACAGGCCTCAGCTCAGTTCAATTAAACCAGAATCTCAGGGTGAGGTCCTGGGCACCAGTTGGTATTATCAAGCTGGCTAGGTAATTACCATGGGCAACCAAATTTGGGAACCACTGATTCTATATCAAGCCACTCTCTTTTTTTTAATATAAACTTTCCTTTTATTTCTCTGAATCTTTGAATTAAGCAATGACTGAGATGGGGTGGTCGAACTGACCTGAAGTGGGAATTAGCAGAGGGAAAGGGAAATCCAACAGGTTTCTGTCTCCTTCCTTCCCCTGAAGCACAGGCTGGGGGTGAGGCATTGGCTGGGGCTCTGAGTTTCATGGGATAAAACCTGCCTTGCAAAATGTACAAGCCGTGCTCTTGATAATGACAACAGCAAGACCAACAACGATTGCCTGTATAGTCATTGAGTCACTGAATGTCCACAATAACTCAACAGGGTGGGTGCTGGGATGATCCAAGGTATAGAAAGTACAGGTGAGGAGTATACACGTGGTGCCTAACACCTGTTTTCTGTCCAAGCTGAGCCCTTTAAAGATGTGTAACCTCCAGATGGCACTTAACTTCTCTGTGTTTCAGTTTCTGCGCCTGTGAAATAAAAATACTACCCGCCTCTATACTGGGAAGAATATAGAGGTGGGTCCTTGAAGAGCTTTCAGAAAAACACCTGGCACTCATCAAAATACTCAATAGAACAGTGATTCTAAACCAAGGGTAATGTTGACACCCGACACCCTCCACTCCCTGGCAAGGGAACATTTGTTAAAGTCTGCAGATATTTTGGTTGTCACAGTGGAGAGCAGAGGGGATGCTCTGTGAGTAGAGGTCATGGATGCTGCTATACAACCTACAATGCATAGGACAGCCCCTCACAACGAAGTGTTAAGTGGTCTCAATATCAATAGTGCTGAGGTTGAGAAGCCCTGCAGTGGATGTTGGTTATTTAGCCATTTAGAGATGGGGAAAGTAAGCCTTAGAGAGTTGAACAATTTATCTAAGGCTGTACAGGTGGTAGCTTGGACTTGAACCCAAGTCAGAAAGGCAGAGATATTTTTATTACGCTATGATAAGAGGGTCTATGGATGTGGGACGTAGCTTCATTTCTCAAGTTCTTCACCTCATCTCTATATTTAAGATGAACTTAGGGCTTGTGGCATTTGGTCTACTGATGACTGTGTGTGAGAGAGGTGCTATGTCGGGGATGTGGGCAGTCTTCACCAACTCTGCTTACCATCACCTCTCCCCCTTTTACCTTCATCACCGAGAGAAGGAAAAAGGAAACTAAAAAATGAGTGACGTAAAGAGTGTTATAGATTCCATTATATGCTGTACGGGTTTGCTATAAATATAGGGATGGACGTGTGCCTTCAAAAAATGTAGGGAATCTACCCTGCTTCACTTTCCCTGGAATCGATCCCTGTACATTTACTGACACAGGCAAACTGTCCTCATGGGTAATTTAACAATCGTACATATTTCAGTCCCTAGGCTATTTTATCCATTCTCCAGAAACTCTGATTAGACAAGAACTATAATGAACAGGCTGACACATTATAGTGGGCCTCCACAGTTCAGACAATTTAAAAGCCAGCGAAATTAATAAAACGTACATCAAAGTGCGCTTTTTCAATCTGTTAGAGGAGTGGGAAGTTTTATAACCTCGCCTAGCGACTGTAATAAGACAGCAGTAAGTGACAGACTTTCTTTGCAAGTTGATGATCACCTCTGGGTGCCCATTATGGAACTTAATGAATCCTTCTTAAAACATCATTTTCACCAGAGGTTTCTTGGAGCAGCTCCCAGACTGGGCCAAGGGCAGAGCCGCCCTTGCCCTCGCTCCAGAACCACGTCCCTTTTGCATGGTGCTCACTCTTCAAGAGCTCTTTCTTCATTGCACCTCCTAGTACAAATCTAATTCTGCACCTGCCTTTTTGCTTCTTGAAAGCTGTTTTCTCCCCATGCCCATTTTTCAGCCCTATCAGCTATGTAAATCAGCACATCTTCTCGGATTGATTTTCTTTGTGAGCCAGGAGCCATTTGTGCTGTTCCTGCCTGGGATTGTAATTTGAGCTATTTCATTGTTGAGTTTTTCAGCAGCTATTTTAATTTCCATACAGTAGGTCTTCTTTCTTTCACTTGTCCCAGACTCAATCTGTTTCTGTACAGAATTGATTCTGTGTTGGAGAATGGCTTCACTTACAATATATTCCAGAATTTCCAAAAGCCAGACTTCACAAGAATGAATGCATGTACAACATGACGGGTTTTCAACACTCCTGGAAGACACATAATGCCCGAGCGCAGGAATAAAATTACCTGTCTGATAATGGAAAATGGAGAGCACAATGATAATTGCCTTTTCATCATGAAAACATTAAAAAGTAAAATATAACAATGCCATTGCATTGCAAATGGTCTTCATCTCATAAATATAAAAAGACAAATCATATGTAAACTAAAATGGGGGTATTTCATGGCATACTATGCTTTCAGCATATTGAAAATTAGAAATCTGTTATAAAGTATTAAATTAACATTTTACAGAATGTAAAATAAATTTATTCAAATCTTCAGAGCACTTCAAACTTCCCACCTCCTAGATCAAAACTAAAATTTAAATATATTCGTTTATTAGAGCAATATAAGTACCCTATATTTTTGTGAGGTGGAGAAAACATTATTACAAGAATATGTTTCTAGGCATGAGTCTATTTAACTTATAATAATTAAAAAATAATTGCCTTACAGGTTTTTATGCTTACCTTAGTATGTAATGAATATTAATTTCATACTTAACAAATCAATGTGAAATTTGAGCATTTTATATTAAGCCAGTTTACTTCATGTTTGAATACAGAAATATTTAAAATGTCATCTGTTGAAAAATAAACTTGACCATGTACTAAAACTCATTTAAAAAATTTAATAGACTTACCTAAGTAATTGAAAGTAATTTAACCTTTAAAATATCTCACAAAATAAATACAATATTTAAACCAAAAATTTAAATTAAATTAAGTTAAAAATAATTGTTAGTTGTGAACAAACGTGTTAAACTTTTACATATAATTGTGAATGTTAGTTTTAAACTGAGAAATTTTAGCCTTTAAAAAATTGTTATATAATTGTATGCATTAATCACCCAATGCACAAAACTAAAAATTATTTCCCTTATTTAAAATGTAGAAAGAACAATTTAAAATAAAATTTTACAAATTTTTAGTTTTAAATTATAATCAAAATTATAATAAAAAGATTAGTTATAAGGCAAACTATAGATAAAGAAAATATTTTTAACTAATAATGTAAATCAAATTTTAATGCGGTGTTCATGATTACTTGTTTAGCTCAAGAGAATATGTGTAAAACAAACAAAATTATTAAATTCAACCAATTGAAATTTTATTTAAATTCAGGACTCTAAGTAAGAACTAATAAAATATTTATTAAATTTTTAAATTAATTGATTTCCTGCAGAACTATCCTCTACCTCCCCACCTGTCTTCCTAATCTACTGATCAAGTCATTCTTGATATGTGAGTTTTCAAGATCATTGAGACTTAATTATCAATTTCCAAAAACATCAACACCTTGGCTTTTATTTAATGGGACTTTTTTTTTTTTACTAAAATATAAAGAAAAGTGCAGAAAATATGTAATAAGCATTAACCTAGTCACGCATCTAGATTTAAACATCTTAATATTTTTTCCATATTTCCCGCAGAGTCTATTAAAAAAATAAAATCTTACACACAGTGGCAAAGTCCATTTTGTACCTACTCTATCCCATTATTCTCCCACTCTCCGTTCTCAGAAGTAGTTAATTATTCTGAAATTTATGAACACATATTACTATTCACATTTTTATGCTGATCCACTTATTTGGCAACTAAATTTTACACTGTATCTACATTTCTACAATCACCCTTTTATTTTATTTTTTTGTTGTGCTTTCTATTTTACTTATCAAATATGAAGAATTTGAAAACGGAATACTCTAAAGTACATATACATTTACATTTGAATAATATCACATATATATGTTTGAATAAAAATCAACACCCTGTCTCACCACACAATATATGAGATCTTGTGTGCCCCTCCCAGAACTCAATGTTCCCTCCCTACCTTGCTGTCCCCAGAGTTAGTCACTATCTAAAATTGCGCTTCTTGACCTAAATTCTTTTTGCACATATCCTTAATCAGTTATTATTTGGGTTTCCTTGTTTTTGAATTTATAGAAATGAATGTATATATTTCCTTATGACTTTTTTATTCAATGATACATTGTTGAAACTCATTCACATAGCTATAATTCATTCATTTTCATAGTTATATGTAGAGCTTCTACTATATAAACTATAATTTCATGATTTACTTATCTATTTTAATATCACTAGACATTTGATTGCATTTTTCTACTACAATCAATGCTTTAAAGGACAGCTTTGTACACGTGGGCACAAGTTTTTCCAGGGTTTATACATAGGAGTGGAAATGCTGTGTATGTTCAAATGTTCTAGGTAATGCCAAGCTATTTTTTAAACTGATTGTACTAGTTTACATTTCTATCAACAGAAAAGAGAGTTTTTATTCCACATTTATGCCAGCAATTGACTAAACTTTTTTACTTTTTTGCCAGTCTGGTGGCTAAGAAATGGGATTTTATTGTGAATTATTATTTACTTTTTCATGATTACTAATGAGGTTTGTTGTCTTTTCATATATTATTTTGGTGTTTGGTGCTCCCTCTTCTGTGAAATGCCTGTTGAGATCTTTTGCCCATTTTGCTATTTGGATGTATATCTTTTATATATTAGTATATGTTCTCCAGATATTCTGGATACTAATCCTGTGTGATATTTAGTCACATCAAGCTGAAATGTTCTCATACTGTTGTAATAATAATTTGAGGTTGGCATCCATTCTAATTGGTACCTATGCTATACTTGTTAAATATTTGAATAACTACTTTATTTTTGTATGTGTTATAAATACCTCCTTCCAGTTAGTGGCTTATCTTTCCACTTCCCTTTTTCATCTCCTTTGAGGAACAGAAATTCTTAACTTTAACGGAGTCAAACCGTTTTCCTATAGGAGTTGTACACTTTTTAGAACTTGTTTAAGAAATCTTTCCTTGCACTGAAGTCATAAAATTTTTATCCTACATTTTATTCTAAAAATTTAAAGTTTTGTCGCTCACATTAAAGTCCTTGATCCACGTGGACTTTATTTTCTGTATGTTGTAAAGTAGATATATTTTTACCTTTTTCCTTGTGATTAACAGATTGTCCTAGTCCTCTCCTCAGGTTGCAGCTTGACTGTCCCTAACTCTCTTTATTTGCCCATTAGCCCTCTTGCTCCCAATAGTCTGCAGGTCAGCTCTCACTGCCTTCATCGCCACTTTTAATTCATGTTGCTACTGCCTTTAATTCTCATTTCCAATGATTTGTTGCCATTTTCTCCCCCTGCCTGCTTCTCTCATATCTACCTCTTATTTCTGGGCTCACATCAAAAGTTTCACTTTTTAGAGTCATTGGCCACTGGCCAGAACATAAGCTCTTTAACGATACAGTGGTTTTATAATATTTAAGCCTTTGGTTATTGAACTTTTCATTTATTTCTGGTGTTCAGGAGCTCTTCTATTTACATTCTCTCCTCTGATCCTGATTGCTTTTGGAAGGCTGGTCTCCAGAAAATGGTGGTTTTATTATAATCAAATCCAAGAGTTGAAGGAAAGTCTTAACACACAATCCCTCCCCCACGCTATGCTAAATGACTAGTAGGATCCAAATGGGCCTGAAGATTTTCACTGTGCATCCCCTGGTGAGTCACTGACTGAGGAATGGATGACAAGCCCAACAGGATGCCATGGTCAGGTGAACAGAGTCAGGAGGTATAGCACAGGAAGTGGGGTGCTGAGACTTATGCATGGCAAGTAAAATTATATCCCACATAAGGTAGATAGTGACATCATAGCTTCTTCCTAAAATGGTCATTATCTCTCAACCTGGCCAACTCACCATCTAGAAAGACAGGAGCTAGCTGGACTGTGACAGATAATTGGAATAACTCCCAGCAAAACCAGGAGGCAGCTAGTCCTGGAGAATTCCTGCTGAAAGCCACAGGACAGAGTCATTTCCAGGAGGTAGAACATGGTGCCTACAGTCAAACAGGAGTCTGACTACAGACTAAAAGAAGTCCATTGACTTCAAGGGACAAAACAACAGGTGTCCAGGACTGTATTTCAGGGCAGGTGACTCCTCCCAGAAATTATGTGTGAAACAAGGAAAAGTTCACACAGCTAGCTGCTATGTCTGCTAACCAACTCCTCCACCAATAAAAACCCTCATGCCTGCTCTTTCTGGAAGGCCACATGTTGCTAAATATTTTATGAAATCGTATGCTGCACACATGAGATTCACAGATGTGCAGTGCTGTTTTTATAAGAGGAAAAGAACATATTTATAAAGGCAGTTCCCTTAAGGTGCTCTACTTATATACCCTGCCTCCACTATTGCAGAAAGCTGTCATTGAAAGGATTAGTTTCAATTGACCAGGAAATTATTAAGTTGGCCAAATTATTTATAGTCTTATCACCTAGGCTTCAAGACTTGCCCAGAACACATACCCTCATTGACATAATACAACTACTCATTTTCTCATGTATTCATTCAACAATCATTTCATGGACATCTGTTCCAAGCTGAACTCTATGCTAAGATCTGGAAAGAAATATAAGCCTCAGCGATGGAAAATGGAGGTGAAAACTCTTTCCTGCACTGGTTAGTTAAAGGGCATATTGGTTTTTGAAGCAATGAAGACAATTCTATGTGACAGGGATTTCCTCAGAGCCACAGGAAGACTCATAAAATAGAAAAAAAATTATTTTCTCTGTTGGCTACTATATATAAAAGGTTCTCAGGTCAACTGTATAAAACTCAAGACTCCACAAAAACTGCATCACCAAGTCACAAATTCATTTTTGAAAATGCTAAGGTAAGCAGATAAACCAGTGAATTATATTGCCATGCATAGCATTACAAAGTGATCAATTCCTTTTCTAAAACCTTGAAAGACTTTCAAAGCATAACCACCAGCTCTGCACATAAAATTGCACTGCACCTTTAGGACATTTGTTCAGATAAAGACCTGACAAACATGTGAACTAATGTGTAGCAATGAAATGCTCTCCCTTTCCTACTACATTATTTGCTTCTTCTCCCAGGGCCCAATTTTTCTGGCATGAGCCTTTAATGTTGTTTAAGAAAAAATACTTCTCTCATTTGTAGGACAAAATGTACTACTTACTGAATGATCTTGCTTTTTCATGACAAACTACTTGTCTATTTGAACATGTTTAGTTTTGGATGTATGCCATTCAATATTCAGCTTGGAGTTAATAAGTGTTGGGGCACAGTGTCCATGACTGAACATTTGCATAATGGATATTATGTCCTTTTGGCTCAGCAATCATCTAATAAATTAATATTAAGCAATAATTTCCAGGCTGCTCAGAACACGATGAATGTCCATCCTTCATATTCTGGGCTTAACATTCTTCTAACATCTTTCTACCCTTGAGACCCAGTAATACGCCTCACGGGACAATAAAACAACATCAGGAACTGACATGGTATATTGAAGAGACAAATGTTTACTGAGTAATTGTGCACCTCATGTATATTGGCAGAATCTGAATATTGCCTCTTTATTGTGGCTTTTTCCAAACTATCGAAACACTTAAAAAAAAAACAATTAACACTCTTAATGTTACTGTCTTGTACTATTATTGGTTCCATCAGAAGTTGTATTTTTTTCTGTGGGACTAATAATAATAACTATTTTTAATAGTTAGCAGCTTATTCCACATTTGTAAAATAAACTGATAAACTTTTAGAAAATATTGTCGCAGGTGAAGAAAGTGCCTGCTCCAACTGCCACTGTTTGTAAATCATCTTGAGAATGAAGGCCACTGAGACAGTAATAAATGTAAAAGGATGTTCATGTCCTTTTTAACCAAAGAGGTTGTATATAGGAGTTAGAGCCAGAATTCTTCCAATATACTTTTCCTACTCAGTTGTCATCTTCTGTCTAGCATCACTATATACCTAGGGGGCACAGGATGTCTTGAGGAAGAAGAAAGGGTCAAAGAGATGGAAGTTAGAGAAGTTTTTGCTATTAATAAATCTTCCTTGACAATTTTGCCAGGGCACACTTTGTATCTTAATATTCCTTAAAGATAAATTTTTTGTTGTTACCATAAAAATGGTCAAAGTCATTGTCCATATTAATTGAATATTGGAAGGCTAAATATGTCATTTTACAATGAAAATATCTAGAGTCACCATCTTAACCATCTTAGCATCACTAATGGTCAGAGACCAGATGGTGTCTCCCTCTTGGAGTGATGCAATGTGAAGGTCACTGCCCCTCCAGGAAGCATTCGTGATCTGACTTTCAGTTTACAAGAATTACATGAGATAGAATAACAAGTTAAATGACTGTGAGGAAACAGTCAGGTACATCCAGATGTTTGGATATCCTACAGGACAGATGGCCTTGTTTATTCAACAAGTCATTGTCATTTTAAAAGAGGGGTGGGATATGGACTCCAATTAAGAAATTTCAGAAACATAATAATGAAATGGAATGTGTGGTCCTTGAGTAAATCCTGGCTTAAATAAACCAACTGTCAAAGGTGTTTTTTGGATAAGTAAGGGAAATTTGAATAGAAATTAGATATTATAAAGGAATTATTATAGATTTTGTTGATGACATAATAGTCTTGTGGTTCTATAGAAAAATATTCTTACTTTTTAGAAATGTATATTGAAATGTTTATATTGAAATATCTTGACATTTGTAATTTACTTTAATATTTCAGCAAAAATATTGAAGCTTTGTGGCAGAATGTTAACTATTATAAAATACTAGTGGTCCGGTGCATGAAATTTGTGCACATTAAAAGAGGATTAATTAGAGGAAATAATTTAACATTGCTATTAATATTAAATTATTGCCAGACCAAGGCAGGGCACTGGTTGCTGTCATCAGGGTGAGCCTCTGGTGGTTACTGAACATTCTTTGCTTTTGCACAGTGCTCACAACTCCTGCCAGCACCGACCCTGCTTGCACCCACTGCCAGTGCCTGGCACCGGTCCCAATCACTCTGCACCATCAGTGGGTGCAAGTGGCAGCTGCCAGCTTTGATCACCCCTGAGGGCTTCTCCACCTCCCCCTGCTCCTGAGGGGCAATTGAGGCAGCAGCCGCTGCTTGCACCCACTGATGGTGCCAGCCCCTCTCACACCTGCTGCTGGTGCCAGCCCCAATTGTTCTGCGCTGTCAGCAGGTGCGAGCAGGGCCGGCGCCATCAGTGCATGGGAGCGGTGGTGGTGGGAGTGGAGCTGCTAGCAGACAGGGGACCAGGGGTGCAACGGGAGGAATGGGTCAGGGTGCACAGAGGATGGGCCAAGACCTGCCCCTGTTCCTACCACAGCCTCACAGCCCACAGTTCCTTTTAAGGTGCATGAATTAGTGCACTGGGCCCCTAGTGTATGTATAGGAAAAACATAGCATGTTTTGCATTATTTGAGATTTCTGCATCCAATGGAGTTCTTGGACTGTATCCCCATGGATAAAGGGGGACTGCTTTACCATTGTTTGAACACAGTGATCATATTTGAGACAGCAGTAGCTACTCTATGTTATGTTTCCAATGTAATAGATTAAAAAAAGAATTGAAACTCTAACACTGAATGTTCAGTTTGTGTGAATTTAGGTTAGAGATCTAACGCAACCAAACTTCAAAGAGATATTTTAGTTTTTTGACAAAAAATGTCATGCCCAAGTGAAAATAAGCTACAAATTTTGACATTTTCTCAATTATTATTTTATGTACTATTTTGTATATTGGGTCCTTATATTTGGTGTGATTTGAATGTCAATCATAACAGCTGTTTTCTGCTACTAGTATAAAATTATTTTTACATACTTGAAGCACTTGTTTTCAAATACTAAACTGGTGCCTCACCATGATACCATAGTCACTCTGGCTTCTCTATGATCTGTTGCAGAAGTTACCAGATAACAACATAATGGTAAGGGAAGGAGAAATACAATGGAGGCATTGATTAGCATTTTAATCAGTGTAATAAAAAGCAATTATTAAGATCTTACTATATGAAGTACACCATGAAGAGGCTGGATATTACCCTTTTTCCAGCAGGAATAGTAGATTCTGAAACCTCTCTGTCAGCCAGTGAGATGATGCTGAGATCATTTATATTTATAGGATTTACTTGGATCATGGGATTTCCTTGGCATATGAATTCTATATCCAAATATTTTAACTTTAATATTTTGATAATTCATTCAGGGCAAGCATGGCCAGTAAGTGAAAATAGTGTACTTATGAAAAAATAACATAATGTCCTATAGAATGTGTAAATTTTGCTATTTGGCTTAAACATCTGTACAAAAACAAACAAACAAACAAACCCAGACCTTGAGAGGATGTTTTGTTTAGAATGTTAAATTCAAATGCTATTCTTAGGCACGTTTTGCTGCTTCCTAATTGAGCATATAGAGGCAATAAATATTCTGGGTGATTAATTATATGAAAATGGTTAAATAGTTGTTGTAATAGCCATATGATACTTAAGATGCAGAGGGACAGAAGACAGTGTGCAATATTTATAGAATCTTTTGAAAGAACCTAGATGGAAAGCAGCTGTCCATGGTGCTAAAAACCCTGGAACTGACAATGTGGAGCTAAATGGGCAATGAGTTCAAGATCAGAGATCAAAATTCCACCTGTTCTCAATGTGTACAATCCCAGAGAGATAAGGATTAGTAATAGACTAACCCTCAAGATTCTCATGCTGCTTCCCCTTGAACCTTTAACACACATTAGCTTCAATCTTTCAAAACCAAGACACAGAGAATCAGTAGAATTGGGAAGTGTGTGTGTGTGTGGGGGGGGGGGAAGGGGGGGGCGAAGATGTGCATCTTAGAAATGCCAAAAACCAACTGAAGAGTTGTATTTCTGCATTTTAGTAGTCAATTATTTTACAATAAGTAGCTGTCGTTGGATACAGAAGAGTTTGAGTTTTAATTTACCACTCAATAACTGTATAAAGTTGGGAAGTTTACCTGTCTCTCTGAATATGTTTTTATTTTAACCTGTGAAATGGGATAATAATAAGTATCCCTTATGGTTTACTTTTATTTTCTCTCTCTACTTATTTAAATTAAATCTCTCTGAGCGTAGGAATTTTATTGATTTTGTTCACAGACCTATCCAAGCTCTTAGACTAGTTTCTCTGAACATAGTAGGTGTTCAGTAAATATTTGCTGAATACATGAGTTATGGAGAATAAGTTTCTTTAGTTTGGAAGTAAAAATGTCCTTCGATATTTCTAGAGTCTAGGGACTACATATGGTAAAAAGGCAGTTAGATTTGAAAAATAAAACTGGAAAGGAGCATTTACTATAAAGCAAAATTGGGTGAAACTAACTGGTATCTGAGGTGCTACTTGAGAAACTATATTATAGGAGGTACAAATCTCCATCCCAACTCACTAATTTTGAGAAGGGGCACATCTTAAAAAAAAAAAAAAGTAATTCCTAGACTTCCATTCTGCATTACAACAGACACTTTGAATGATTTGGAATGTTGCTGTAACTTTGTTATGGAGTCATGATTAGGCACCTGAGGTAAATACTTGAGGATTTGTGTTTCAGAAAAAGAAATGTTATTCTGGCTTTGAAGGCCCTCCTTTAACTTTCTATCCAAAAACCTTATCTTCTGGTATTTCTCAGTGTGGCCCTACCCTCTATTTTTTTTACACTGTCCAGGACAGCTCTGGCTTATTCTTGCCTCTATACTCTACTCATAATATTTTTCCCTACCAAAAAAAAAGTAGTCTTTTTCTTTGCATCTTATCAAATGCTACACATTTTAAAAGTACAATCAAATATCAGCAATTGTTATGACAATAGTTCTGACTACTCCTTATTCCATTAATCACTCCTATGAGTAAATCTTTATATTAATAGTACTGTACTCTTCACTTTGTCATTAAACATAAACTGTTCATGTTGTTTAGTTACTTTCCTGTGCATAAGTATGCTATTGCCATTTGAAGATAAAGATTGATCTTATATTTCTATTACATGACTCAAAATACCAAGTACACATTTTCTTTAGTATATAGTGGGTACAAAATAAATACAGACTTAAAATAAACTAACTGCTTGCATTCCTCTTCATGTACACTCACCTTAAAAAACTATGAAAAATTGTCTTCCTCTACACAGGGGTTATTTTATGTTCTTCTAGTTAGTTGGGAGTTCATTGTAACTTAATATTTTATTAATAGCATAGTTGACAAAGTGAATTTTCCTGAAGTATACCTGATGCTAAGATGGAATCATTCCTAGTAATAACCTGAAGGGAGATGAGAATTTCAAAGGGCCTAATTTGGAGGTAGTTATTGAAAGTGAGCTTAGTAAATCTAATAATTGTAAGTACAATATAGTATATTTCATAAAAAATAAATTCTAAAGAAGATTACTTTGAAACACAAAGAACTGAAATGCCTGCCTCTGATACTCACATGGATTTTAATTCCAAACCTGCCAGTCTTCCCACTCTCACCCCCTTTTATCTATCCTGTTCCTAAACCCAGAGCTTTCTCTCCACTGAAGGCACCCTTTCCTACACTCATTCACTTCCTCCATGTTCACTCTTATCTCTCTATCTTTGCTCAACACCTCAATTGACTCTGATTTCTCCTCCTTTTCTTCTCCAGGAGAAAACTCCCTCTTCACTAATTGTATTAATGAGTTCAAGTCACAAAGCATTATTATTATTATTTTATTATTATTTAGTGTAAGTATCTTATACCAATAAAATAATCCTAATTCCTCCCTCTCATCCCTTGTGTCATTGCTGTCATTTATTATATATATATATACACATTTTGGCTATCATTATTTTGAACAAACTGTTATGTGAAATTAATTAAGGATAAAAATTTATTTTACTTTTGTGGACAAAAAGGGGCCACATGCTAACCTGACTAACTCAGGGAAGGCCTGTGTGGCAGCCTTGCAAACTCATAGACCTAAAATAACCACAAAAGATGGTCTGAAATTAAAACCTTTTAATTAAAAAGCAGTTTATAGTAGGTAGTCACATCCTAGGCCAGTGTCTTCCCTGACAAAGATCAATTTTCAATCTTTACTGAGCCTGTTGTCTTTTTGCATCTAAGATAACATACCTGTGGAATGTCAGGGTAATGGTAACTTCCCTTTTTCCGGACCCCTCAGGGCACAACCAGTTTGCCAGGGCACCAGGGTGGAGACCACAAATTCCCTCATTGTTACTGTTGTTGTGTTAATTGTTGACTGTTAACTATCCTGTACCCATCTATGTAAAAGAAGCATGTGTCTATCATTTTACTTTTTATCCAATCCCAGAGGTTTCCCCGCTTTGCTTTCTCCCACCTCCCTAATCTATCACCAATGGATTTCATATAATCCACTTAAGTCTCCACCTTTGATGGCAATTTATAAAAATAGGTGAAAAATCACCATTCTCCAGAGCATTATCTTAATTCATTAAGTTTCTGCTTCCTGGCAATTGTTGACAGTTTGGCTCAAATAAACTCACAAAATTTCCTTACAGGTTTGAATGTTTCTTATGTTAACACCTTCACTTGTTTCTTCTTTGATGCTCTTCCTCTCTTTATGCAGATCTGAGTTTCTGACATATATTATTTTCCTTCTCTCTTAACAATTTTGTTTGACATTTCTTATAAGGCAGGTCTACTCGCCAAATTCCCTTAATTTTTGTTTGCCTGAGGAAATATTTTTCCTTCACTATTTAAGGATAATTTCACAGGGTGTAGAATTCTAAGTTGGTGGGGTTATTTCCTCTGAATATTTTAAATATTTCACTCTCCTCACTTCTTGCTTACACGATTTCTTAAAAGAAGTCAGACATAATTCTTGTCTTTATTCCTTTATATTGGTAAGGTGTTTTCCCCTCTTGCTTCTTTAAGGATTTTTTTCTTATTCTTCTTATTATTTTTTATAACTTGAAAGTGATATGCTTAAATGTAATTTGGGGGTTATCATTATCATTATTATTATTATTTTGGTATTTATCTTACTTGGTGTTCTCTGAGCTTCCTGGATTGGTGGTTTGGTATCTGACATTAATATGAGGAAACTCTCAGTCATTATTATTTCAAATGTTTCTTCTGTTTCTTTCTCTCTTTCTTCTCTGTCTAGTAGTCCCATTCCATACATGTCACACCTTTTGCAGTTGCCTCACAGTCCTTGGATATTTTATTCTGATTTTGTTTTTCAGTCTTTGTTTTCTTTGTTTTTTTAGTTTTGGAGCTTTCTTTGAAGATACACTCAAGCTCAGAGGTTCTTTCCTCAGCCATGTCCTATCTACTAGTAAACCCATCAAAGGCATTTGGAATTTCTGTTACAGTGTTTTCATTTTTAGCATCTCTTTTGGTTCTTTTGATTTTCAACTCTCTGCTTACATTGCCTATCTGTTCTTACATGCTTTCTACTTTACCCATTAGAGCCCTTAGCATATCACTCATAGTTGTTTTAAATCCCCAGTCTGATACTTCCAGCATTCCTGCTACGAGTGGTTCTGATGCTTGCTTTGTCTCTTCAAACTGTGATTTTTATCTTTTGGTATGTCCTGTAATTTTCCTCTTTTAGCAGGACATCATGTACTGAGTTAAATAACACACACAAACTGCTGGTAATAGATCTTTAGTAATGTGGTGGTAAAGAAGAGAGGTAGAGCATTCTTTTTTTTTTTTAAATTATTTTATTGATTTCAGAAAGGAAGTGAGAGGGAGAGAGAGATAGAAACATCATTGATGAGAGAGAATCATTGATTGGCTGCCTCCTGCACACCGCCCACTGGGGATCGAGCCCTCAACCCTGGCATGTGCCCTTGACTAGAATCGAACACAGGACTCTCGAGTCCACAGGCCGATGCCCCATCCACTGAGCCAAACCGGCCAGGTAAAGCATTCTTTAGTCCTGTGAATAGATTTCAGTCATTTAGTGAGCCTGGCCTCCAGACTGTGAACTTCACAAGTGATTCTCACTATATTTTCCTATTAGTTTGGGCGAGATGAGCTAGAGTGGGTTGGAGTTGGATATTTCCCTTCCCCAGAACAGTTAGGTTCTGATAATATCCCAGCAGATTAAGCTCTCCATTACTAGTTTTCCCTTATTATCAAGAACCGAGTGCTCTGACATATTTCAAAATGCCTTTGTTCCCCTGCAGGAAGCACCAAGGGGTTTTTTCTTTAATATTTACTGTGGGATCTGGTTGAGCTCCTAGAGGCAAATCTCACAATATTGTGTCCCCTCCCCTAAGAACTAGGTCTCCCTGGAGTTGTAACTCTCAGACTTGCCCACACTGAGCTTCTAGCAATTCATCAATTACAGTTCAGGTTTTTCTACCCAGCACTGGTTTCTGGGTGGTTTCACTTGTGAGTCTCTGCTCTGGTAAGTTGTTATTTCCTGTAGTTACCTTTTTGTCCCTCCAATCTTCCTGTTGGCAGTCTGCCCTGTGTCCTAACCTCTCTTATGAAACCTAGAAGAGCTGTTGACATTTTGGTCTGTTTAGCTCTTTTACTTGTTGTTAGGATAGAATGGTGGCAGTGAAGCTTCTTTCATGTGCAACCAGAAGCCAGAAGTCAGTACTTCTTTTTCCAAAAGCTTATAGAATATATTGCCCAATTTGATTTAGCACCTGATTATGCCCAGATTTATACTAATCTCTATTTTCTCTGCATAAGTCTTGTCTTAATAGGTAGATGATAAATTGATTGAGTGGAGGGACTTCCTAACAAAACTTGAATATGAAGTACATGCACAATAAAGAGTCCATATGTCAAATAAGTGTTCCTCTGCCCAAGATCACTACAAGTAGTCAGCAGACAAGGTCCCTAGTCATATTGTAAAGAGCTAATTTTTTCCTGAGAAAAATTTACCTATTGATATATACTTCAGGCTCCATTTCCTTAGGTCAATTTATTCAATCCTAACAACTTCATAAGGTGAGTACTATTCTTAAACTCCATCTTACAGTTTGTTTTATATTTTTTCATGTGATGATCAGTCAGGTGCAGCCACAGAGGGGACACAGGAGAGGCAGAGGAAAACAAACTTTATTACACTCACAGGTCCTAGAAAGACAAAGTCACTGCACACTAGGAAGGATCCATATGAAGAGACCAGCCAGGGAGCAGGCTCAGCCAAGCAGGTGGGAATCTGAGAGAGAGTGAGGACCTGTGTGTGGTACAGGAGCAAAAGGGATGAGGGGATCTCATTGGTGCATTTGAATGTCATAGATTACAGTCAGAGGATGTCAAGAAGGGGAAATTGTGGCAGGTCTAGCCCATCACACGAGTGCACCTGGTCAACTGGATGGATGCTCATAATCTGTATGTGGGAATGTCAAGGCAGCAGGAACATATGAAGTTGTAAAACTTATAATACACAGATGGAGAAAGTGAAGTTAGGAAATTTGATCAGGGCCAGATAGCTAATAGGTGACGACACCACACTTTGAACCCAGGCAGACTGAATTCAGAGTCTTTAACTGTTAGGCTAACTCATCTCCCAAGGGATGATTTTAGAAAACAAACCTCCTGTGATTGCTAGTTTTCCAGATAAACTATGAGGCTCCATCTTATCCACTGTTCAAGCATCAGGCTCCATTACACTAAAATGTATGTGAATGAATCACCAAGAGAAATGTCGAGTGGCCAGAGACATGAAGATTAATGGTATTTGCTTATTAGAAGAAAAAAGACTTTTGTTTGGCAAAATGTTCCAGAGCAAAATTCACCATTCCAACGAAGAAAAGGATAGGAGAAGATGAAGCCAAAGAAAAGAGGGGTGAGGAGGGGGAAATGCAGGAAATTAAAAGGCAAGAGAGTAGAATTTGGAGAAAATATGATGGAGTATAAAGACAGTGACCAATAACAATGACAATGAGCAACTGACATGAATGTGACGAAGAGAAGGGGAAAGAAATGGCAGCTAAAATAGTGCAGTTCTTGAGGACCCCAGCCATGCTGTGCTTTCTTGAGGGTATCATAGGATAGTGATTGCTCTGTCAGATAGCAAAAGTCTAGGGCTTTCAGTTGACAAAGGAATTCTAGGAACTTCTCTAAAAAGCACATTCCAAAACCCCCTCACTCTCTCTAGAGATGCTGATGGCACAAAAAATATATAGGAATATCCAAAATTCAGAGTCTGAGTAATCAACAAAAGACTACATTATATTTTATTTTCTAAGTGCTACAGGTTGAATTGTGTCCTTTGGAAATCACATGTTGAAGCCCTCAAATCGGTACCTCAGAATGTGACTGTGTTTGGAGGTGGGCCTTTAAAGAGGTGATTAAGTTAAGACTGTTGGGCTTGGCCTTAATCCAAACTGACTGGTTTCCTGACAAAAAGAGGAAATTAGAATACACAGAGAGTCACGAGGGGTGTGCACAGAGATAAGGCCCTGTAAGACCTCAGTGAGAAGGCGTTCATCTTCAAGCCAAAGAGAGAGGCCTCAAAAGAAACCAAACCTGCTAACACCTTGACCTTGGACTTCTAGCTGCTGAAACTGCAAAAATAAATTTATGTCATTTAAGCCACCCAGTCTGTGATATTTTGTTATGGCAGCTCTAGCAAACTAATATACTAAAAGCAGTTAAATACAAATGCAATACATTTTTCAAAATTAAATATGATTCAGGTCAAAAGTTTCAACTTTTGTTGAACTTTTATTTATCTATCCTTTGTTAATTTATAAAACTTTATTTCTTGACCAAATCCCCCAAAACTGAGAATTCACAATTAAAACCATTGTGAAGGCTCAGAACCTTATAGTGGAACATTCAGAAGAGGAAACCAATTATAAACTACAATTACCTGCTACTAAGAAGTATTTGATAGGCTATTCAATTTAAACTCTAAAAGCCATATTAATGACAGTTAAATTGTAGTTCCCTAAGTAGGATGACAGGCTTTAAAATGTGACTCCTCCATGCAAGACTGAAGGGAATTTCTGGCTGCTGAGTGCTGGTTTGGTGCTGTGAAGGTCAGCATTAAGTAGGGAATTTGCATTAGAGTGTCAGGGTGTAACAAGAGCTGCATAAATTACTTGTTGCAATGGCCAGCTCTTAGATCCCTGCTGGCAGATATGGTGAGCATTGCGTGTGGGGAGGAGAGGGAGTCTCTCTATTTTTCGTGTCAATAAAATATGTTTTAGCCCATGCTTTTTTCCTGCTATGAATGTTGTTTTCATATATAATTTGTTCTTTTGTAGTATGCTCCAATTCATTGCATGATTGCTAGGCTTGGCCTGATCTGTAATAGTACCTCTGAATCTTGCAAATATCAAGACATTATAATAAGACTCACTGTTTTTGCTGAAATGTGAGGATGCCTCATAGGCAAGCCTGAAGCTATACATTTTAACAGAAATTTTCTATGAATTTGAATAAATGCTACAGAGTTGGCAGCAATTGGTAAATAGACAAATTTTACCTAGTAGACTAAAAAGGTATAAACTTATTTACAGAGACTCAGAGATCTTAACAGAAAACTGTTTCCCCCTTATTGAAAACCATCTCTAATTGTGGGGATTTTTTTCTCAAGAAAAACCTCATTTGGAATCAGTGTTAATGGCTCTTCTCCAGGATGAAATCATGAAGTTGGCAAAATCAGATTTTCCTGCTCCCTCACTCTCTGTGTTATTGTTCACAGTGTGGTATCAGTTCATTTGGGCATCTCCTGGTGCTTCTGACCTTTGGTTACTCTCTCGTGCCTTTAGATTTATCTAGAAACTATCCTCCATGCCAAATGAATTTCTAGTTAATATACAATTCTTACTAATATATTCATAGGTTATGATGGACTTTCAACCTTTCTAGACATCATCATTGTTTTCACACTCTTTTGGTAATGATGTTGATGGTTAAATAAGAGAGATGAATGGAGATAATCTGACCCTATTGTAGATGGGGGAAGGGTGCTAGTCCAACCCAGATGGAGCTTCTGTTTCCTCTGAAACTTTATTTCTTATAAAGCTATCTACTCTTTCTACCTTTGTGAAGGCTTTGTTTTAATCAGTGGGTACTTTATTCATGGAACTGGTGATTGGACATGAAGGATCATACTGTTAGGGAGAAAAGGTAGCTATCCCACAATGAAATATGCCCTGCTCAGGTACCATTTTGTAAGTCAGGTACCTGGTCTGTCCATCAGGACCAGTAGAACTATCTGAACCAGAGAGACCCAACCCTAATTTTCAGAATGGGAATCAAAACTCTTGTTGGGCCATTCAAAGCATCTGTATCAATCATGATAGGCTAAGACATGCTTCTGTAATAAGCAGCCCCCAAATCTTAGTGACTTGTTGTTATAATGCTTATATATTTCTTCTGTATATATCCATCATGGATGGGCAAGGAGTTATATGCTAAATCTCCCCCTCTCAGGATCTAGGTTGAGAGCAACCCTTGCATTAAAGCATCATGCCAGAGGAAAAGAGCTCTGGAAGGCCTCAGAGCAGCAATTCCATGCTTAGCCCAGAAGTGACATATGTTACTTCTGCTCACAACTCACTGGCCAGAACCAATCACAGGGTTCGCCTAGGCACAGGGCCTAGGAAATGCCATTCCCATTTTCTTGTGTTAGAAAGAGAAAAACTGGACATATTTGGCCAACATGAAAAACAACCACAGTACCTGAAAGGACTCTTTTACTTGGGAAATTTATGAGAACAAAGCACTAGCTGAAATTAACTAGATGTGTATAATGAAAGAACTATAGTATTCATGGTACTAAATACTTGTTAGTCATCAACAAATGCATAGCAAATTATAAATAACTCTAACCAAGAGTGGCCAGAGAAGCATCTCTCTTCTAGGCCTGGTTTAAATGATCTTATTTCATTGTTCTGCATTGGTACCGAGCTCCTCCAAGTCAAACTGTCAGCTTTTATCCGCTGATGTATTCATTACACACACTTCCCAGTTTTTACTTCCAAATGCAAAACTTTAATGTTTAGTGCAAGAAATTTTCTGTCTTAACTATACAAACTTTATTAAATGAATTTTTTATCACTCTGGTTACTTTCCTTTAATTTTACACAATAAAAATCTGTGAGTCATAGGAAATGTTGGGGGTTCTGCAATATGAATATGTTCTGTAGTGTGTCCCCCATCTGTGAATATTTTCTGCAGAAGTTATAAATAGTTATGATTGAACCATATGAAATTACCATTTTTGTAGGTTAAGCAGTTGAATATTGTCAACTACATATGTTTCAACCTAATAAATACCTTCATGTCTTTAGATAAGAAAAATCTTTTCAAGGATGAATATTGCTTTTAGAGTCCTTCCCATTTAGTTATAATCCTTGGTAGTGGTTAATAGTGTGAATTTTGAATTTGAATAGTCCTGTCCTTCCACCAAGATTTTCCTTTTCTTAGTCACACAGCCTTATGTAGGTTCTCTGGCCTTCAGTTTCCTTGTGACCATAGAAATAATACCAACCTCATGGGTTTGTTGTGTGAATAATTGTGTATGTAACATACCTCCACTGTCCTTGGCATCTATCACATTCTCCCATATGGGATGGTTTGTACATTATTTCTTCTCACTTGCAAATACTGCTGACTGCTACAGCCACATTAAAAACCAGCTGCCTATAACCAAATTCTGCCTAGCTAGAGTTTTCCTGATCAACTGTCCCTTGTCCTCTGTGTATGTATTGCAGGGGCACTTGTTCCTATGGGAATGATCTGCTTCGTTCAAGGAGAGTCCAGGCATAAACATGCCTTCCTGAGCCCCTTCACAGCCTTTATACCATGGCAAATGTCTCTGAGTTCACCCCAGAAGAGGGAAGAACCTAGAAGAGGGAATGGGGAGGAATATAAGAATTCTTACATTTGCATAGTAGCTTTGATGCTAACCCAGCAGAGAGGGTGAAGGCGAAGAGAGGTGCAACACCCCATCAGCACAAAGAGTAGCCTAATTTTCCATGCTCATACATGCATGCTCTTCCTCCTGATCCCTCTTTTGAAGGTACTGAGTTAGGAATGAGCTAGAAGAATTTCTCAACTCCTCTATTTCTCTTCCCTGAGCAACAACTTACATAGAACAAGCGAGTTAAGCAGATGAGAGGGTCAGTGTGGATTACCAATCACAAAGAGTATTTAGTATCTGGATATCCCCACTCTGTCCTCCTTCCCATCACCAAATATACATTTGGTAAGAATTCAGTGTTCTTACAAATAAAGTTTGATCCTGTATAGAATGGCATTTACCAAACTGAAAAAACACTAAGAGAATTTTAAATTAATATTAATAGTAAGAAACATTAGGACAATTCAATTTACTCTTTTCTAATAGCTAACTTGAGACAAATCACAGAGTTGTTGGAACATCCATTCTAATTTCGTCTATCCTAATCATGTTTGCTCAAAATAAAATCTCATAGCCATGATGTGAGATAAATAGGATGTATTCTCAATGCCTTTTTAAGACATTGCATTTCACATAGTTAGAAATTTATGGCAGACAAAGGGAACATTGTTTTTTAAATTCCCAAATTTATCAAGAATATTTACAAATTTTTATATAAATTTCTTTCATTTACTTAATTCCTTCCCTAAAGAAGTAATAAGTGCTATGTGAATAAGGTCTCAGTCTTTAAAATACCCTTTTGAGATAGAAAAAGGTCTGACCTATAATTTTATGCAGTGTCTAAATCATCTTAGAAATAGAAACAGAATTACTTGAAAGTCAATAATCTTATATAGCCTCTATCATAAATATTTATCAGAATTTTTCAACACTTCATAAACATTGAGTGTCATGGAAAATGAGAATTCGATGTTTTGAATCATGTTGGATATAAGCATATTAATAGAAATTAATCAATGCTCTAGAAATTGATGATAAAACTTGCCTTATGCACAATAACCAGCTGTCTCCCTACACACTGGGAGTTACCAAGGTAACTTTCTACTACCTGGGCTGGCTTCTTAGCTCTACACTACCAGCCAGGCTGGGTTGGGGACAGCTTCCAGGGTTCTGTAAGCCCATTTGTAATCAACATTCCATTGTGTTGCAGTGGAGCCTGTCCTTCCACAAGGAACAGGCCAGACTGGATACAAACAATTAAATGCTAACCCCTGGAAGCAGTCTTGGACTAGAAACCCTTCCAGCACAATGAGCTTCATCAGAAGAGAGAGTCATGGCAAGCTATTTCCTGTTTCAAGACTCCTCCTTGGAAGCATACTGACAGAGTCAGGTGAGTCACGTAATTTTCTCTCCTGCTTTTTCAGTAAGAGGCATTGTTTCTCTGCCAGTCTCCCAATGGGAGCGTAATCAATATTAATTGAATGAATGAATGAACTGACATGAAGTATGTGGTGGGTGATGCTAAAAGACTTGTCCTGCAGTGGTCATATGGCCTTACTGGCACACAAATAATAGAATTTCTGGAGGTTATTACTTTTCCTAGCTGGTGACCAAGACAATGGATTTGCAATTGACAGTGCTCATCTATGTGAGAAAATGACAGATATGTTTTCTGCCAATGTCAATTCCGTTTTGGTATTGAATAGAGCTACAGAATTGGTGCATTTAATAGCATTTTGGGTAGAAAAGGTAAGAGAATGGCAGGTACATTCTGCTATTTAGCCATAAACTTTCAAACACTATTACAGAATCTGGATTATTATATAGTGATTTTTTTTAAATGACTAGATTGTCTCTTCCCAAAGCATTCAACTTAATTTTCAAAAGCATCAACAATGCTTATTTTCCTATTCATTGTGTTATATATTATTTTTTAAAGTACTTAATTAAAATAATAAATATGATTAGCATAAGTAAATTTGGGAAATAAACACAACTAACTCTTGGTCAAGAACAACAAAAACAAAATACTCAGTGAATGAGAGGAAAAGTGCACAAGCGTGCTAGAGAGTAGCTAAAAGCATTTTAGAATACTTAAGGCCTTGATTAGTATGTTTCATAGAGGGAATAAGAGGGTTTGTAAGTTTAGCCCCTCAGTTAAATAGGAGGTAAATTACAACAGCTTCCTCTCTACTGCTGTCCCAGTGCCCACATGACTCTCATCCCTCTTGTGTCTACTTTTATTCCTTTTTGACCCATTGTTCACTTTGTATCTTTCTGCCTCCTTATCTACAGATCCTGGCATATAATAGTTGTTCAATACATGCCAACTAATGGATGTTAAAGACTAACCAGTCACAGGCTGTCAATTATGATTCTTGGATACTTGATGCTTCTATTTTCTTCCTCACTATTGCCATCCTTGGAGCTCTTTGGATCATTTAGTGCAGCAATATATTAGTAGGTATTTAATAAAAATATATCTATGACATAATGAGTTCATGGCTTTGATGTTTCTAACTCTCGGTGACACAAAGTTTTAAGAATTGGTGCCATTAGCAGTCTTCTCCCTGTTAAATAAACCAGGTCCTCTAGCTGTTCTTCCTGGCCTTAACTGTCTGTCCTTTCATCATGCTTCTAAAGGTAAACTATGATTAAGTTCTAAAGCCCAGGTATAAATACAGCATCTGAAAGAATTCCTGACTAGATCTGAGAATAATTAACATGACTTCTTTATGTTTATTGACAAGACTGCTCACATATTTCAGGTATTATTACATTTGTTTGATTTTATACTTGTTGCTTCAACTACTATGTTGCACAAATCTAAGTATGATGCATTAAAAATACAACTTTATGATTTACAAGCATTACATGAAGTTAATTTTAGCCTGCCTAACGATGGAAACGCTGTCAGGAATCCTAGCTTTTGTACTCACTCTTTAAGTAGCAGACAGCCCTATAGACACTTGAAGCAATCTTATTTTGATCATCAAATATCTAGTCTAAGATATTATTCAAATCACTAAACTTTATTTAGCATTGAAATTAAAATCCTTCTCCTTTCTTTAGCTTGAATTTTCTCCAAGCTGGAAGTATGCAGTGGGGAAGTGGGGCAGACAAAGTGTTTTTCATTTTTCCACAATGGGCTTCTCCGTCCCTTATCCCCACTTATTAGCTAGTTTTTGAACATCCTATGGGGAGACGTGCAGAGGGTAGGAAGAGGATGAGTCATTGGAGAACATAAAAGGTCTTATCCACATTGGTACTATTGTAAGCTGGCTTCATGCTCTCTGGGCCTGGCTAGTGAGAATAGCCAACTCTTTCTCCTAAGAGATGTTTTAATGGTCTCATCAGAGGTTCCCTGGTCAACTCCTCTGATGGCACTCTGGGATGTGGGTGGATGCATCTCATTTCCAAGCTGTCACTTGCAACTCCTCTTATATCTCCTAAGAATTCTGAATTCACCTCCAACTTCTTGTTACTAGAAATCCTCCACCCTTTTGTGTGGTCCTTTAGGACAGGCTGTAACATGACCCCTCAGTAATTTGTCTCCCGTGGGACTCATATCTGATACACAGGGAACACTCACATATTTATTGGCTTAGAAACTTTGGAAGTTCAGGCCTACCCCCAATACAGCCACCTCTAGCCCTGTTGACACAAGGATAGTTTCACTTCCACAGGCATTAGTCTTTGTGTCTCCCTACTCCAATGTTTTTTAAGGTTCTCCACATCATCCCATAAAAACCTCTCCCATGAAGCTTGAGGTGATAGAGCTAAAAACCACCCTCCTTTGTTCACAGAGTGGCCACAGCTCTCTCAAAGAAATGTTACCACCAAATTTTCTTCCCTCTTTAAGCATTTTTCTTCATTTATATCTACAAGTCTTAGAAGTAGTTCTCCATCATCTCCTTGGTAAATTCTCAGATGACAGTTTGTCTCACACTCTCTCTGGCTTTCTTTTGGCACTTCAGTCAAAACTGAGATAGGATGAATCCTTCTCTAACCCCCTGTTAATCATTTCTATAATATGCTCCTGCTTTAGATCAAAGTTGATTACCACCCATAAACAAATGAAGAAACTAAGGCCAAACAAAATGAGTAAGAAATAAATGATAAGTCAAAGAATCCATGAAACTGGCAAAAAGAAAGTATTAGTTGTCACAGATGAAAACTGTAGCTCTAAAGAAAGTGACTTTAATTGTTAGAAGTGAATCTTGGTCAGAAATTCTTATGCCCTGAAGTGGGATTGCCTTTTGTATAGTTACACTCTTCTTAGCTTGATTCCTCATTAGGAAACCGACAGACTGACACATCAATTCTCTCCTTCCCCTCAGGAATTATTACACAAAGTCATATATGAGTATGTTAGCACAAAGCAACGAACGAGCATTATTAAGAGGAAGTAAAAAGCAATGCAAATGAAGTATTAGACCACAGAAAGATAATAGCAGTCTCAAATCCTTCAATACTCAAAACAGAATTCCTCAAGTATTCTTTTCAATTTCTAGATAAAGGACCTTTTCCTACTGGGACCTGCTGTCCCCTCTGCTGTGCCCACTTGGCATGAGCTGTTGCCAGGTGCTTGGCTATTTGTCTCCTATTAGCAGAATTGCTTCCACATGGTGTACCCCTATCCCCACAAATGTGCTCTGCCCCCACAATGGTGCTCTGGCCTGGCCTACTCACCTCCTCCTTCCGGAGCTGCATCTCATGCTGAATTAATTCTTGGCCTGTTCCTCTGTATCCAGTGACCTTTATTTTGCACCTGTTCAGAGGAAGGCACTTAACTGAACAGGACTGTTCTGGTTGCAAATTATAGAAAGTCAGTTTGAACGAGCTAGGCAAAAGGATAAATATATTGTCCCAGAATCCAGGATGGGTAGAGGTATAACCAGTGCCACAGGAGCCAGGGACCTGTTCCACCAGGACTCCATCCTTTCCTCCCTTCTTCCTGGCTCTCTGGCTTCATTCTCTCTATCTGCCAACTTCTCTCTTTCAGGTACTAAGGAGATGGTCATGATCAAGATCATATCCTCACAGATTTCCAGAGAGAAAGGGCCCCCATCTCTCCCAATTTTAGGGGTAAACAGAAAGTTTTGGAGAAGGATTTTGGCCGACAATGTATGAGCTCCTGGGCCCGTTACTGAGATCAGGTGGGCAGGACCAGGGCAGCAGCTCCTGCTGTGGGAAAGGGAGAGGATGTGAAATGCTTCCGGGAAGATGGAGGTGAGCTGGGGGTTCTCAACAACAGGTGTCCACCAAAGACACAATGCCAAGTAAGACATTCATGGAAGGGAATCATAGCATTTGCCTGACTCTGGTAGTAACGGCAAGATACTTCTTTTAACACACGTCCACTTTTACACGGAGCTGCCAAGAGAAAAAACTCTCTCCTTGAGGCTATTGGCCACCTGAACTGGGGGGTTGGGGGAATGCCCATGGGGGGAAAGTCTATCATTCAGAACTCCTTATAAGAGGAAAGTTAAAGAGCTATAGTGCAAGTTAAAGCATTTCTGGGATCTCAATATTTTGCTAATGCTCAGTTTTATTAGATTTATCAAATTTCCCCCTTGTAAAGTTCCTGCTAACCTTTGAAGAGTTCTTGAAAATGACATAGAGAAGAACGAGCTGTTGACAGTAATTGGAAATGTAGATCTTTAGGAGCTACACTAAAGGTTCTGTGTTGGCTCTCAGAACATCTTTGTGGAGCGTTCAGGTCTTGCTTTGGCCCTGGCCTCCAGCCTCCTCTGGCATCAGGACAAGTGGGGCCTCCCCTACGGGTGACAGTCTGGTTAATCAGAGGATTCCAGGCATCTGATTACTCCTCAGTTTGTACCTTCATGGACTTGTGGTATGAAGGTACAAATTGAGCAAATTAACAATTCTAATTTTGTTTAATTTCATGTTTAAAATTAAAAAATTTAGATTATTTCCCTCTAGACATAAATTTCATTTTTATTATCAATTTTAAATTACACAGCACATCCAGTTGCTTCCTCCTGGAATTATTTTCTTTTCCTGAGGTATATCCCCTAGTAATTCTTATAAAAAGATCTCTGAGTAATAAGCTTTCTGAAGTCTTGTATGTCTAAAATGTTTTCTACACTCATGTTTGAGTGTTTACTCTGTATAAAATTAGAGACTCAAAGCTATTTACTCTCAGCTTTTTGAAGATGATGCCCTGATAACTCTGTTATACCCAATGCTGCTGCTGCTAAATATGGTGTCAATATGATTCTGATATTTTGTTGTTTTTAATCCTCAGCTGAGAATATTTTTTCATTGATTTTTAGAGAGAGTGGAAAGGAGGGGAAGAGAGAGAGAAACATTGATGTGAGAGAGACACATTGGTTGGTTGCCTCCTGCATGGGCCCGACCAGGGCTGGGGATCAAGCCTGCAATCCAAGTATGTGCCCCTGACCAGAATAGAACCTGGGACCCTTCAGTCCTCCGGCAAATGCTCTATCCACTGAGCCAAACTGGACAGGGCTACATGATTCTAATTTTTTGGTAGGCATTCTAACATGTTTCTATCTCTCCTGTATTTTAGAATTTTCCAATTAGCCTTGACATAACTGTGAAGTAACTAGAATTAGTTTTGTCACCATTGTTGCCATTGCTGTGTTTGTTCCTTGACAGGCCCTTTCAATTTTAGAATTTAAGTCTTTTTTTAGGTCTAGTTTTTTGGTGGTTTTTTTTGGTCTTTTTTTGGCCTTTATGTCACTAAGTATTGTTCCTTCTGCATTCTCCATATTCTTTCAATTTGGACCCCTAATGTATTGATATTGATTTCCAGCCCTGTTTTTCATGTTTATTTGTTTTCTTAACTTTTATTTTGTGCCATTCTTGTACTTTTTCCATTTGTGCTACATTCATGGATAATTTCTTGGTGCAGTCTCTCACATTACTAATACGCTCTTTAATTGTGTTTATTCTGCTAGTCAGCCCATTTTTTAGTTTTTCTGATTTTAAAAGGTTTATTTATTTCATTTCCACAATCTCTAATTGGTTCTTTCTCATAATCACTCATCCTAGTTTTTGAATGTGGTATTTTCCATATCTCCCAAATGATATAAAAATAAGTTATGTTACAGTCCTACGCTATTTCCACGGTATGAATTATTTCATTTGTGTAAATTCTAGTTTGTTTGAGAAGATAAAAGTGACCCTTTTATGGTGTTGGTGTTCATTACACTTTGAGAATATTTTCATCTTTCTAATGAGTTTGTTTTGGTAGCTGAACTTCCCTATTGGATTTTCCAGTTAACTCTCTTTGTACAATCTGGTGGGGAAGAGGGAGCTGTTGCTCAGGTCTGCTTGTTATCAGGGATGGAGGAAGGAGCCAGAGCATGAGGTGAGGTAGGGTACACCTGATGCCTCTGGAGCATTGAGGACACCTGGAGAAACTGCTTTGTCACTCTAGGCTCCTAGATGGATATGCCTGGTGTGTGTGTGTGTATGTGTGTGTGTGTGTGGTCATTCTGTCTGATGCCAGTGTAGTACCCTTGCTAATTGCCTCTGATCTCTGTTCCCTACCTGTAACCCCCTCTAGCAATGGTGTTCTTTTGGTACTACTCCTGTACATGTTCTGACAAGTGTTTTTCCAATTCATGTTGAATCATGTGCCTTCCATTTTTCAAGATATCATTAGTTTTCTTGTCAAGCAAAAATTTCCCTCAATTTTTATGATGCCAAATAGATTTTAATAATTTGTGTGGATTTTATGTGGGAGCAGTGTTCAATAATTGTACATTCTATAATTTTGAAACCAGAATTCCTCTTTTGTTTCAAGCAAGCATTTAGTGAGCCAAGTATGTGTCAGACACAGCTAGGCATGGGAGTTAGAGTAGTGCCCCCTAAATGCTCTTTACCTCTTCTTATAGAGCTGCTTTTTTTCTGCCACTTTAATGCTAATTCAAATTGGGACGCAAAAAAAAGGAAAAACTATTAACCTTAGCTTATACTCAATAATTAGCTTGAAAGGTTAGATCAATTATATCAAGCTAAGTAAGGTATGAAGAAAATAGAGACACGTTGTGAAATACAGGCAAGAAAAATATTCTCTGGTCCTGTAGTGTTTCAGAATCCTCTGTGTATAGGAGGGCCATATGTCCCAATTTGCCTGGGAATGTCCCGGTTTATGCCATGTGTCCTGGTATAATTAATAACAGCATCCCTTTTACTCTCAAAGTGCCCTGGTTTGAACTATAAATGATATAATCACCTTATTAAGACATTATTTGAAGAAAATCAATGAATGACTATCTCTTGATGGTAATATTTGGAGTAGTTGGGGGGTGTAGAGAGCAAGAGCAGCAAGTAATCATTCATTCATTCATTCATTCATTATCAAAGGTTTACTGAGGCTCTACCATGCCTCAATCACTGTGCTAAGTGCTGGATATACAGTGATGAACAGCACAGACAGACTCAGGGACTTTTTCTTGAAAAACGATTAGCAAGCTAACAAATCTATTTCTCAGATACAAAGTAAAGATGAATTATGTGATCTCTCAAAATTTTTTTTAGTTTAACAGCCTGCTAAAACATTGTAAACTCTCTGCCTACTCAATCATACGCTGACAGATAAATATTAAGTTAGCATATCAAAAGCATGTTATTGTCTAAAAGAAAAGATAAAACACTTGTCTACCCAAAAGAACATAACAAGGGTCTGTTTAGTTCATAATGGATATGAAGCCACTGGATGGCCAGTTTGGATATTAAGCAGACAAAACACTGAAAAAATTATCTAAAATGATGATTAGTATGACTTTGAATTGAAAGGATAATTTCATCACCTTCTTTTTCACTTAGACACCGAGATAATATATACAGCAGATCGATCACTGACAATTTTCTGTTCATTGTGTTAAAATCCTCTTGATAAAATTCCCCACTCAGCATACAGTGCCACAAAAGCAAAAGCAATAGCAAGTAGCAACCTGCCACCACTATTTTTTATTATTTTTTAAATGCAATTCCTATGGATAGTTTTAATATCAAGCATTCCTTCTGTTATTTCATTTAGACAAAAATTTGCAAGGAATTTTCCTTTCATTTCATAGAGATCAGTATTCCTTGATAGACTCTCATTGTAAACCCCAGGGGAACTTTGAAAATGTCAGGAGCTTCTTAAATGGTATGAAACCCACTTACAGCTTATTTCTTACAAGCTTTGATGTGGAAAGAGCAGAATGGATATTTTTAAAAATCCAGTGGCAATAGTAATGCATCATTTATGATATTTTCCATAGTCAATTAACTCCTGGTAAGACAATACTGCTAAAGTGTCCAAAGGCTGGGGTTCCCTTCCTCATGGGTGCTTTTTCCCCCTCTATGAATTACAACCCTTATCTTGGTCCCAAATTTTATGAGTTCAGGTGAGTGTGGAAGAGTCAATGCAAATCTATCTACTAGAAAAAGAACTCAAAATTAATGGTGGCCAAAAGGACTGTCAAAATACATGTTAACATCTTGATAATATCTATATGTAGATATTAAATTACACACTTGTGCTCTTGTGTTTGCACACATAATTATTAAATCCTAAGCTTATTCCTCTCTGCCTTTTAACTATCTCCTGTTTCCTTATCATCTTTCTAAGTTAATGGCATTGGGTTCTATTCTAAGTCACCAAAGCAAAAAAACTAGTCAATATCAATTCTTCCTTCACCTTCCATATCCAATTCCTTTAGATCTTTCAATTTCAACTTCTACAGATCTTAAACTCTATCTACCTTTCTCCTGTTACCCTGCCATAGCCTAACTTAGCACCTTCAGGCCACCATGACAGTTTTCCTTTAGATTTCCAAGCTTTACTTTATGTCTCTTTTGCTAGTCTGATCATGCTTCTTCTTTGTTTAGAAATCTTCAGTGGTACCCCTAGCACAGAAAGCAATGATCTAGACCCAAACTCCCTTCCCAGCTTCATGACTATCTGTCTCTGGACATGCCCCATACCCAAAGCACCCTGAAATACTTATGTCTCAGACACTCCAACTCCATTCAGGTATCCATGGCTTTGTACATTTCCTCATAAATCCAGAAAATCCTTCTGCCACTTCTCTACCTAGTAAACTTCTTCTATGAAGCCATCACCTCATTTCTGTGCAAGTTATTCACTTGCTTTTCTGCATCTATAACTCTCTATAATTGATTCCATTACAGCATGCATTAGCTACTACCATAATTATTTGTCTCTTCCAGAAGATGGTGGGAATCATGTTTTTTTTTTATTATGCAATTTCCTTGACGTGTTTGGCAAATGGTATACTCCTTAATATTTACCAAGTAATATATTAAATATTTCTTTGCTAAATAATTCATGAGAGTTAAAAACATGTTTGTTTATAAGTTATTTCAAGGGGATATCTTTTTTGTTTGTTTCTACCACACTGGAATATATGTGCATGTGTACAGATGACTTGTGTAAGTTTCCCCACAGCCTCATGGCATTGAGTAGAAGAATAAGCATATTACCTGCAGGCAGGTCAGGTTCTTCTGAAGAACAAGGGTGAGAAGAGCATTAGAGCTAGGGCAGAGCAGAGTCTGCACCAAGGCCTACCCAAGTCAATATCAGGATATCCCAAGAGGTGAAAGCGCTAATCCCAGTGATCTGCACATGTTGGACTCATCTAAACAGAAAAACTTGTGCAAAGCGACTTCATTAATATCTAAAAATGATGTCTCTGGAAAGAGCTGCTCCCTACTGAAGGAGTTGTCAGGGAATTCAAAATTTCTTGGAGGGGACAGTGGGTCTCCAAAGTGGATTGCCTGGCCTACAAGTGGAGGTTATTCCAATTGCCCCATCCTACCCATACCCTTGGTCAGCAGCACCAGCAACCTTGTTAGCCTGAGTCCATCCAACAGACCCAACTGGCTGGAGTCTGGTCTCATGGACCTTTAAGAGTTCTTTGTCACACACTTGAATTTCACCACCCCTAGCTAATCTGACATTCTAGATAATAGCAACAACAAAAATGGGGAGCACTACTTCCTCTAGATTTGACTTTGAATACTTTCAAAGTTAGAGAAATATTTGCCAAACAAACTACTTCTTGGCAAGTAGTGTAGTATAGTGATACAGTTCTCAAAGCTTAATGAGCCTAGATCATTTTCTTCAAGTGGAAGTTCAAGCATAAGCCCAAAATATAAAATAAACAAAGCAAGCACTGCTCTAGTTAAAGTGGGAGTGGGGTCTGAAAAGTCTTACTCAGCCTCCCTCTAGGTGTGTTTGAGCATCCCCGAGGAATCCTCAGAGAGCACTGACCAGGTGTGTGATTGGATCCCTTTCTAGCTCTGCATTGACCAGCTATGTTATCTGGAACCTCACCCATTCTAGCTCTCACTCAATCACTCTTGTCATCAGCACTCTTTTGCCCACTCATCTGTCGTATTCTCACCAAAAATCACACATGTGCTCAAGCACCTCTCACTTTCTAACATCTCACCCTTGACTGCAGGTAACCACTCCATTTCTCTGCTCCCTTTCACAGAACACTCTACATATGTGTTGATTTTTTCCACCTCCTATTGTTTCTGAAATATATTTGACTGCATCTACTCCCTGTATCTTCACAGCCACCACTGGTCCAAGTCAACATTGTCTTTTGCCCAGACAATTGCTGGTGACCTCCTATATAGTCTTCCTATTTCTACTCTTGCCTGCTGAATATCCACTCTCTGTAGAGTGGCTAGTCAACTATTTTAAAAGCATAAGTTAGGTCATGACACCTGGCAATTAAATATTTCAATGCCATCTCAATGCCTTTAGAATAAAATCTGAACTCCTTCCTCTGTTGTATAACACTGCCAAACCTGCCTTCTTCCTATTTCACCAAAGTCAACTCAGACCACTCTCCACTCAATGTTCAGGGCCTCTGCTCCTGCTGTTGCCTGAATCTGGAACATTCTTGTTTCCATCTGTAGCTACCTGATGACTCTTCAATATTTTTAAAAATCTTACTTGCATGTTATTTCCTCAGAGAGGTTGTAATTGACCCTATGATACAAATTTAGTCCTCATTTTTTTCTCATTCACCCTGTTTATTACCATAGTCTACAATTCTCTTGTTACTGTATCTGTGTATGTCTGTCCCACTTGTACTTAAGCTGCTCAAGGGTTGGAACATGTCTTTTTTGTTCACCCACATGGTCTAGTGCATGGCACAGATCTTGAGACAGGACCTCATGCGTAGGTTATACTAATATATATATATATTTTTAAATTATATATTTTTAGATATAAACATAATCCCGAGGATATGTTTATTGAGTATTTTAGAGATAGGGGAAGAGAGGAAGAGAGAGAGAAACATCTATGTGTGAGAGAAACATTGATCAACTGCTTCCCATACGTGTCCGACTTGGGCTTGAACCTGAAACCTAGGTATGTGCCCTGACCATGAATCAAACCTGCAACCTTTTGTGTATAGGACGATGCTCCAACCAACTGAACCACTCAGCCAGGGCAGTATTTGCTTTTTATTATCCCCAAAACAAAGTTCATTTGGACTGACAAAAATGGTCTAAAATTATATTATGGTGATGGATGAACAACTCTGTGAATATACTAAAAACCATTGAGATTTGCACTTAAAATGTGAATCATGTGGTACGTGAATTATAACTCGCTAAAGGAATGAGAGGGGACTGCTGAGGGCTCATGCAGCTCTGTCCTTAAGGGTTACAACACATCTCAGCCTTGTCCCAGGAAGATGCATTTACCCACCAACTCCCAGCTGTTATTAATTGAGGGCTGCTTCTGAGAGCATTTGCTCCCTAGCACTTTGGCCTGCCCTGCATGGGCCGCACACACTCCTATGACTGAGAGTTGCAGGTACTTAAAGGAATAAGACCTCATGGATCTGAGGTCAGACACAAATGGGGTCTTCTGTGCTCCAGGCATAATTCCCAGGCATACTGTGGCCCAGGGAAGCATTCAGGAGCAGCTGTCTACCTTCCATGGTATTCAGTGGCAGCAGTGGGTGGGCAGACCTGTGCAAGTTTTCCTGGGCTCGGAACCTTCTTATTCTCCTTCATAAACACCTCCTGAAAACCAAGGCAAATTAGGATCCTGTGGGCCTCATTATCACAGAAGATATTATTAGTAGCCAAGTCGAACTCTGGATTCCATGGTGGAAGTTGCTGCTCTGTGCAGAATGTGTGTGGAGGACACTGGTTTAATTAATTGTGAGATACATCCTGCTGTCTTCTCTGCCTTAATGTTTGTTATAACCCAAGTTCAAGTCTAAATTTCCTTACCCTATGAAACCCACACTTCCTCAGAACTTTTATTTGGCCCTACATATGTGTCATAAAGCTGGAGGTTTCTTGGAGACATTGTAAAACTGTAATAACTCTTAAATAATATCAGAAAAGATAAGTAACTCACTGTAGCACACAAATGTGTACATAACTTTTAGAGACTCTTTTCACACTTGCTACTTCAAAATTTAGAGTTGAAGCTATGTTAGACACTGCAGTTAAAATGGCCCAGTGATATATTATTGCCTTGAAGTTTCCCCTCATAAAACCAATGCTGCAGAAATTACCTCCCTGTACACTCAGAATTTCACTTCAGCTCTGTTTAATTTTGATATTATAAAGTTATTTTAAAGATTATATGCACCTGCCCTTTGCTGTGTTAAGTGTGTTGGAGTGACTTTTGATCAAATGTAATAAAATCCTATCCTATTGAAGCTTACTTATCTTGCCCATCTTATCCATCTCATACTCCCTGCCTGCTCTACAGAAGTTACCATTGTGGGGATCTGATAGCTCTGCCCTTTTTGCTGGGGTGGTTCCCTGGAGTCTGAACAGAAACCCACGTGTGGAACTGAAGGATGCCACTGATGCCACATTAGCCCACAACTCAGGGTGGAGTGAGTTGACCTCATCTTCCTCAGCAATGAGAGTGATCTCACAACTGGTCCTCAGCTCTGGAAGATAGAACGCCTTCCAATTTTTAGTTTTACCTGGTATATGTCAATTCTTTAGCCCTGTGTCCCTGTGTATCTCATCAATGCCAGGGTAAAGGATGGGAAACTCTGTCATGCCACAACCATGTGATGCCATCACATTAGCATGTTCCAAGTCTCCCTGCTGGACCTTTGTTCATGCCTAGCTCTGCCTGGAATGCTCTCCTCGGCCTGTCTCATTTTAAATTTTCTCCACTCATTTAACAAGCAGTGACTGGTGCTTATTATAAGCGAGGCACAATGCCAGGCCCTAAAGACACATTGTATGTGAAATGGATATATGACCTCATGGATCTTAAGTCTAGTTAGTGAGAGAAGGGAGACAATGAAAATACAAGGCACAATCAAGTAAATAAACATGTAATTACAAATTTAGAAAATTACCATTAAGTATGTTTAAGATGTCATTGGGAACATATATCTGTGGACTAGTTCTATCTATATTGCATTTAGAATTACTGTAAATGTGAGCTTCAGGTTTTACAATCTGGGTACAAAGCATCACATGAATTGTATTTAATGGTAATGTCTGTCTTTGTCTCTTCTTAGAATGATGGCGTTATCTCTTCTATTGTAGTTTTTGAGTAGCACCAACAATTCCATGCTATTAATTTTAATAACTTTATTAGAAAGAATTATCTTTTACAGTTTGCATTTTTATTTAAGCAATAAAATAAAAATTCCAGTTTGTTATTTGAAAGTTATTATAAACAACAATTAGATTATTAATCCAGTTTTCCATTATTCAGTTTTTAAAAATATTTTTATTGTTTTGAGTTAGAAAACTCAACCAGGACATTCCAAACATATGTGATTGTTTCTTTATTAATTAAATTTTATCATCTTAATTCATGGTAATATGCTCAGCCCAATATAACAGCTGGAAACTGTGAAGTCCATCTCTGTCTTGAGGACAACAGAAGGTATATTTTGAGAAGCCTGGGATAGAGAACCGAATTGCTTTAAGCTCAGTGTCAGTAAATTAGTCCCTTATCTGATTATTTCAGAATACATTTTTATCCTGGAACGTTAAATGGAAGACCACTTAATTTCTTTAGTTTCTCCTTTAGTTTCTTAGAAAATATAATTTTTCCTAAAATTAAAAAAAAATCCCTCCTAAATCTTTTCAAGAAATGGTACTGGAAAAAATAGACATCTACCTGTGAAAAGAATGGCTCTAGACACAGATATTACACCCTTCACAAACATTAACTCAAATTAGATCATAGATCTAAATGTAAAATGAAAAGCTATAAAAACTCCTGGAAGATAACATAAGAAGAAAACCTAGATGACTTTGTGTATCCAGCAACTCCTTGATATTCACTCAAATCAGTTGAAAACGTATGCCTTGCACAAAAACCTGCACATGTAACAGTTTATAACTGTTTTACTCAAAATTGCCAAAACTTGGAGGCAGCCAAGAAGTCCTTTTGGATGAATAAAGAAAACTGTGATATATCCAGACAATAGAACATTATTCAGCACTAGAAAGAAATGAGCTAAAAAGTCATGAAAAGGAGAGAATCCAAGATGGCGGCGTAGGTAAACACCTAAACTGCTGCCTCCCACAACAATTTAAACTGCAACTAAAAGACAAAACGTCTATCACCCAGAACCACGGGAAAGCTGGCTGAGTGGAAGTTCTACAACTAGAAGGAAAGAGAAAAGAGCTTTGAGACGTGCACGAGCGCTGAAAAGCTGAGGTACGGAGGCGTGTGATCCGGGCTGGCTGCGGGCGACTGGGTGCCTTGCTTTTTTCAACCCGAATGGAGACAAGCCCCCGATTACTCTGAAATCCAGTCTCTGGGGAGACGCGGGGGACCCAAACTCCTACGGGGAGAAGCTGGACTGTCTGCCAGCGAGGGTGGCTTGCTTGCAGAGCTGCGCGCAGGAATAATTGTTTACTGCACTGGGGCACGGGACTCGCGGATGCCTTTGGGGACACAGAGCCGGCTAACTAGCAGCCATTGCTGTTTGCCACGCCCTAACCTAGTGACACCCTGAGGCCCCGCCCTGCACAACCTACAAACCCACCCAAGCTCCAAGCAACCGAGTTAGCATAAGAAAAGCCTGCCCTATCGCAGCTTAACCTAGCAAACTTGCAGCCCGGGTCAGACAGTTCCAAAACCTCCAAACCCCAAGCAAAGAGGAGAAAACTGCAGCTCTCACTGTAGCTCCTGCTGAGTGGCCTCAGACAGTAGCTGACCTGCACCCCACTGGAGATCCAGAAGCCAGTGTACCTAGTGGTCAGTGTGAGACACCAGATTTCAACTCCTCACATCCATAAGTGACACATTCAAGAGGCAAACTCAGTGAGCACCGAAGCCCCACTGAAACAAGTCCTGCATGTCTTCAGCACAGCAGTTCTTCCATTATAGACACAGGGAGTGCTCACAGCTAATTGGCCTGGAGGTCAATTCCTCCCAGCGTACCAACAGCAATTCAGGCTTAACTACACCAAGACTTTGCACTCAGCCCACAAAGGGGTGTACCAAGAGTGTCCACATCAGGTGATTGGGGAGGCTGAGCTACTGCCCCCTATAGGTCACCTACCACACAAAGCCACTCCATCAACACAGGGAAGCAGCCAAAATGCAGAAACAAAGAAACATGTCACGAATGAAAGAAACGGAGGAAAGCAAACTACTGGATGACATAGAGTTCAGAACCACATGTATAAGGTTACTCAAGAATCTTCTAAAAACCGCTGAGAAACTTGATGACACTTCTGAGGAGCTTAGTAAGACCTTCAAGGACCTTAATGAGAATGCCAAAAAAATGGAAAAGGATCAGTCAGAAATGAAGCATACACTGTCTGAAATAAAAAATATACAGAAACTCAACTGTAGATCAACGTACCCCAAGAATCAAACCAAAGATCTGAAATATGTGGAAACAAAAAACATCCAACCAGAAAAACAAAAAGAAAAAAGAATCCAAAAATATGAAGATAGTGTAAGGAGCCTCTGGGACAACTTCAAGCGAACCAACATCCGAATTTTTGGGGTGCCAGAAGAAGGGAGAGAGCAAAATATTGAAAACCTATTAGAAGAAATAATGACAGAAAACTTTCCCTACCTGGTGAAAGAAATAGACTTACAAGTTCAGGAAGCACACAGAACCCCATACAAGAGGAACCCAAAGAGGACCACACCAAGACACATCATAATTAAAATGCCAAGGGCAAAAGACAAAGAGAGAATATTAAAAGCAGCAAGACAAAAACAGTTAATTACCTACAAGGGAGTACCCATACGACTGTCAGCTGATTTCTCAACAGAAACTATGCAGGCCAGAAGGAAGTGGCAAGAAATATTCAAAGTGATGAACAGCAAGAACCTACAACCAAGATTACTCTACCCAGCAAAGCTATCATTCAGAGTTGAAGGTCAGATAAAGAGCTTCACAGACAAGAAAAAGCTAAAGGAGTTCCTCGCCACCAAACCAGGATTACATGAAATGCTGAAGGGTATTCTTTAAGAAGAGGAAGAAGAAGAAAAAAGTAAAGATAAAAATTATGAACAACAAAATGACATCAAATACATACCTACCAACAAGTGAATCTAAAAATCAAGTGAATAAAAAATCTGAAGAACAGAATGGACTGGTGAATATAATAGAATCAGGGACATAGAAAGGGAGTGGACTGACGATTCTCAGGGGAAGCAAGTGTGAGGGGTGCGGGAAGAGATTGGACAAAAATCTTACTCCTATGGATGAAGACAGTGGCGGGGGATAAGGGCATGGGGTGGGGTGGGGAATCAGGTGGAGGGGAGCTATGGGGGGGAAAAAAAGTGGAACACCTGTAATAATCTGAACAATAAAGATTTATAAGGAAAAAAAAATAAAAAGTCATGAAAAGACATGGAGGAAACTTATATGCATATTACTAAGTTAAATAAGCCAATCTAAAAAGGCTACATACCGTCTGATTCCAACTGTATGACAACATTCCGGAAAAGGAAGACAGTAAAAGAATCAGTTGTTGCTAGGGATCCGGGAAGGAAGACTGAATAGGCAGAGCACAGATTATTTTTTAGGACAGTGAAACTATTCTGTATGATACTATAATGGTAGATATAAGTCATTATACATCCGTCAAAACCCATAGAACGGCGCTGGCCTGTGTGGCTCATTTGGTTAGTGCGTCATGCTATGCACTGAAGGATCATGTGTTCAGTTCCCAGTTGGGGCACACATACCTAGATTGCGGGTTCGATCCTCGGTTGGTGGCACATATGGGAGGCAACCGGTCAATGTTTCTTTCTCTCTCCCTTCCTCTCTCTCTAGAATTGATGAAAAGCATATCCTCAGGTGAGGATTAAAAATAATTAGTTAATTAGAAAACAAACAAACCATAGAATGTACACCACCACCAATGAGCCTCAATGTAAACTATGGACTTTGGATGATAATGATGTAGGTTCATTAATTGTAATAAATGCACCACTGAGGTGCAGGATTATGACAGTGGGGAGGGGCTGTGTACATGTGGGGGCAGGAACTATATGGGAATTCTCTGTACCTTCTGCTCAATTTTGTTGTGAACCTAAAACCAATATAAAAAATAAACTAAGTCTATTGAAAACAAACTAAGAAACCCTAGTCTTCAGGATAAAGATTATTCTGCTAGCATGGTATTCCTGGTTCTCCCTGATTCCCCTCATCTATTGCTCTTACTTTATCTTCTACCACATCCACCATTCATCCACCCACCCATCTATAAAATATTTATTTTGATTCTTTACATGACAGATATTGCTAGGTGCTAAGGCAAAATGGTAAAAAAAGCCAGACACTATTATAATATTTATAACTGTAAGTTGCAATCATTGATTTTTTTATTTTAAGAAATGTTTGATAATGGAGATTTTATCTTATTTACCTAATATGATAGGTACTCAAAAAAAGTTTGTGGTTAGATATACAGTATGAATAAATAAATACATAAACAAAGCTTTCTTTTATGACATTTTGAAATTTTGAGTTCAGTTTGCATATTTACACTTCTTCTGAAAATTTTCTTCTGAAGACTTTTACGTAAATGGGCATTTTAGTCTACCTACATTCTTAAATTATTAGACCTACTTGTCAGCACCTCCTGAGAAAGAACCCAAGAGTAAGAGTATGCTTTATGTTGCAACAGCACAGCTTGCTAATGCAAGGGAATTTACATTTCTTTGGGAAAATGCAAAAGTGCATATTTTCTCTAACTGTTCAGGTTGACAATGATTGACAGAAGTCTTGGCAGAGTAAAAAAAGTTTAAAAAAAAAAAGAGAAGACCTTGGATTTCAGTTTACTAATTAAAAGTAAGATTTCTGAGTCATCTCTATTTGAGATCTTCTTACTTGGTCATTTTTTTCATACTTCATATACATAGGAAGAAAAGATATTAAAACAATTTTTAAAAAACAATCACTAAAATACGGTTCAGTTAAAGGGCATATTCAAAACCTTACAAGTAAACTTATGAAGAGTAGAACTGCCCATAACATAAAATTATTTTAAAACCATCTTGAAGACAAAAAATATGCAATTATATTTTATTTTATATAAATATAAAATATATAGAGAGAGTACATACACCACAAAATGATTTTGGAAGAGTGTATGCCACTGAAAATAAATATATATAATTCATCTTTAAAAATTTGAAAACCTATTTTGAATAACAGTATTCCTAGAGTGGGAAAAGAAGCTTTCTTTCTACATTATACACTGCATCCTTAGCCTAACCAGCTTTGTTTCTAGAATAACGGGCTGATTAATTTCCAACCTTATCAAATTTCCTGGTTATATCGGATTTGTTTCAAGTAAAATACTTTTTAGACATCCTTGTTCATTTATATTCTGTTACATCATGGTTCATAGTTTTTCAGCATTTTCATCTGTACAAGCATTTTCATCCATTTGCAAATAGATGAGAGCAGAGAAAAGCAGAAATAGCTTTACCCCAGAGTCAATTTCCCATACATTCTAATTCAGGAGTGTGGAGGAGAGACAAATTCTGAAGTCTCTATTTTTGTCACAGTCTCTTGCTCTCCACCATTACCTTATCATCTCTGAAAGCTTTTCATCCTATCATTAAAAGGACTGCCCACAATGTGTGCCTATATTTTCGCATTTAACTTATAATTATTGAGAACACGTACCAATTTCCCCTCCAGCTAGATGATGAATAAATCCTTAACTGATCTAATAGGCACCCAGTCACAAAGTTCAGTACCCACCATTTCCATTTCTGTGTGGCCTCTGATGCTACCTGAGTCCTGAGAAACCAGCTTAGAACTGCAACGGATCTAAATTTGCACAAAGAGCAGTTGTCAGATGCCTGAACTGCCAGCCGCCTCGCAAACCCAACCTGACATGGCCAGCAAATATCACACTGAGGGTACCATCCTGTTCATACATGGTACCAAGGTTTTGTCACTCCACACAAAATAGGATGTGGATAGAGGGAGAAAGGCCTAAGTACATATATCAAAAGGGAAAATGAATCTCACAAGTAGAGTTAAAAAATATGGGCAGTACTCTTTGGCAGGAAAAATCTGGCTTTTGCTGGCACCACACCCGGGCTAGGGAACTGAGCATAGAGGGGACGGACGAGGAAGGGTGCAGGGATGGATTAAAGGTCTAATCTTTGACTTCTTCATTGACATTTCTTTCCAGAAGATATGCCTTCATTACATCCCACCCATTAGTTTAACACACATTTATCTCAGATGCACAATTAAATTTCACTACAGTGTGAAGGAATTTAGGAATAAACATAATTAAGGGGGATATCATAAATATAATCTTGGGTTAATCACAAATATAACTCTTAGCACAAATCTAAAACAATTCATGCTTTCAGGTGGTCACTGTTGACACGTTACATTCAGATGACAAGAACTCCCTAATGTAAATATGAAGTGTCATTTATAGAGAAGTGGCTTTTCTTTTCATTTTTTTGGGGGGAGGGAAGGGGATGAGGACTGAGGGAGGACAGGAATCATTGATCCCTTCGAGAATTTGATGCCTCCTAAAAAGCTGATCTCCCAGGAAAAAATGCAGAGACATACATTTCTACACACAATTTTAGAGGACCATGGGACC
Organism: Corynorhinus townsendii; assembly: GCA_026230045.1. NCBI lineage: Eukaryota > Metazoa > Chordata > Mammalia > Chiroptera > Vespertilionidae > Corynorhinus > Corynorhinus townsendii. The sequence continues at coordinate 54,952,339 of JAPDVU010000004.1, forward strand.
TCTAGTTTGTTTCATTCCATTTCCATTTCGCAGCACAACGGCAATTTATTGCTTTAGAGCTCCTTTCTGCTTCTGAAAGAATCAAGTCCTTCCCCAAGGGAATAAAGTCCTTCCCGAATTGAGCGTAGCCCTAGATTGATCCAGTTCAGCTTAAAGGAAAAAAATCAGTGTTTTCAGTCCCTCCCTCACCCAACAGCCAGTGTCCATGGGCCTAGATCTTTCCCTCTAACCTGACTTTCTGAACTATGTCCCCTGCTCAGGCATCCTAACTTGACATCTCCAAATCCTGGAGTCCTGGAGTGCGGGCGGTGCTGCCAGGCTGTCCATACCAGCTCAACTCTGCAGGAAGCATCCTGGCACTGAGGCTCAGTTCACCACCCTCCACCCTTCAACTTTACAATTGCTCCTGTGGGGGAGCCCCAAGAATGACAGGAGAAAGACAATTCCACAGTCTTTTCTCACAAATTCGAAAGCACTCAAGACCACTCCATGTACATTTTAATACAATACTCATTAGTCCCTTGATAAAGAGTTCAGCTCTTTAATTCACAGCACTGTTTTTTCTTTTTCTTTTCAAAGTAGGGAACATTTCATCACAAGCCTAGATAAAGAAGATAAAGTGTGTCTTAATGGCTCTCTCCATGCATATATTTTATTAGAGATTACTCTATTTCCAGGGCTACCAAAAAAACACACTGTTTTCATAACTTAAAAATAAGCCAAATCAGCATATTTCTTATCTGACCTGTTTCTGTTTTTCCACAAAGATGCAGTATATGAGAGTTAAAAGTCTGTACATTAAAAATTAAATCCCTCTTGCATTTTTCTTATTTTATTGAGAAATAATGTAAAATTATACTGTATAAACCTGCCTTTATACATGACATGTAGAGTACTTAATTGTAAATTTAATTATATAAGTCTTATTTTTCCAGGCATGAAGTAATTTTGAACAGTTCTAATTAATTACTGATCTAAATTTCAGGCTATCTGTAGTATATTACCAAGTAAATTTTTATTATTATTTGCTTCCTTTATGTTTTTTAAAATTTGTATGTCTCTTAAACAATGTCAGAAATAATGTCCACTAAAATGCATGCCAATACAAGATATACTTTTTATGCAGGATTATTTAAAGGACTTCCAATGTCTTCTTCATTTGAATAAACAGTAAGTAAAGCAAAGATTTTTGACAAGACATTCTCTGAGTAACTTTACTTATTCAAATTTCTAGAAAACTTAACAGTGTTAGCTACTCTATTTCTCTTAGCAGTGAAAACAGATGAAAAAGATGGAGACAATAGAGTAGTATTTCCAACTTGTTGATATGTCTTTCAATATATTATTCTCATTGACAAAGGTGATATTAACATGAAATTTACTAGTGCTACTTTATTTGGAGTCCTTCTAAGGACAAGATGGTCAGGGGGCCAAGTACAGCACACCAAGTCAAACCTCTGGCTGTCACAGAGAAGATGGGGTGCCTCCCAGCACCTTCCCCCCCTTCATGGTGCTTTGAACACAGCTGTCATCCAAAGCTGCTCTACATTATTTACAGTAGCCAAAACATGAAAACAACCTAAGTGTCCATCGATGGATGAATTGATAAAGATGTGTACACACACATAGAGACATATGCACATGCATACACAAATATTATTCAACCATAAACAATGAGGAAATCCTAATATTTGCAACCAACATTCATGGAACTTGAAGGCCTTATGCTGAGTGAAATAAGTCAGACAAAGGAAAACAAATACTGCATGATCTCATTTATAGGTGAAATCTAATTTTTTAAACATCCTAGAAAAAGAGATTGATTTGTGGTTACAAGAGGAGAAGTGTGGGGGAAGGGAATTAGAGAAAGGTGGTCAAAACATACAACCTTCCAGTTATACGATAAACAGGGATGTAATGTACAACATGACTATAGCTCACACTGCTGTATGAATTATGGGGAAGTTATTAAGAGAGTAGATCCTAAGAGTTTTCATCACAAGGATAAAGTAATTTTCTTTTCACTGTATCAGTATGAAATGTTGAATGTTAACTTAACCTATTATGGTAATCATTTCACAACATACGTAAATCAAACCATCATGTTGCACACCTTAAACTTATATAGTAATGTATATCAATTATTTCTCCATATAATTGGGAATAAAAGGTGCTCTAATTCTCCATTTATCTGCTTCCCTCTGTAACTACAAAACACATGTAATTGAATGTAGTTTATGTGTTTTTGTGTCACCAGTGCCAGCTCCTTAATGGGTGATCAGTAAATGCTTCTTAAATGTAGATATGGTATCAGTTCCTAATATGGTCTGAATGTTTGTATTCCCCCTCCCCAAAATTCATATGTTAAAACCTAATGCCTAGCACTAGCTGGTTTGGTTCAGTGGATAGAGCATCGGCCTGTGGATTAAAGGATTCCAGGTTCAATTCCGGTCAAGGACACATGCCAGGCTGTGAGCTCTATCCCCAGTAGGGGCGTGCAGGAGGCAGCTGATCATTGATTCTCTCTCATCATTGATGTTTCTATCTCTCTCACTCTCTCCATTCCTCTCTGAAATCAATGAAAACATATTTAAAACAAAACAAACAAACAAAACCCCTAATGCCCAGTGTGAAGATATGAGGTGGTGGGGCCTTTGGCAGAGCCTTCATGGTTGGAAATAATGTCTTTGTAAAAAAGAGACCCCAAAAGCTAGCTAACCCCTCTGCAGGGGAGGTTACAGCAAAAAGGTGGCCATCTAGGTAGTGGGTTCACACCAGACACTGAATCTGATAGCCCCTTGATCTTGGACTTCCCAGACTCCAGAACTATAAGAAATAAATGTTTGTTGTTTATAAGCCACCTAGTCTTTGGTATTTTGATATAGTAGCCCACATGGACTAAGGAAGTTCTCCCTGAAAATTTTCTTAGGACTTTCAATTAGGTTATTTTAATTAACTCATTGAGTGTCAACCTGATTATGCCAAGCCGATCCCTTTGTCTAGATTTCTTCTGAGCTGCTTTGCCTTATTAACAACTATTCATCTTTCAGTCTCAACTAAGATCAGGAGTTCCTTCCTGATCATCCTGGAGTAGGCTCCCCTCCAAGATTTCCCTACAGTTCCCTGTGCTTCTGCTTCCATAGCCAAGTGAAAAGACCAACAACCACCAAACCTGTATTGAGATTACTTAAAAGTGAAAACATCTGAGCTACAGAAAGTACAGAAAGAATGCTTATCTGAACTTTCCTTATCAGACTAGAACAGATCTTTATGAGAGCCAGTTTCCACAGTCTCCCCCCTCCAGGGAGGTCTCCAGTCCTGGAGGCACTGATCTTAGGCACCAGGACATTCCAAAAAATTTTTGGTAAACAAGCCTCAGCAAAACCTTACATTTTTGAAGCCCTTAAATTAGCTCCCCAACTCCCCTCCCCCCTCCAGCCTTTATTAAGCTAGTATATAAACCTTTACCCTGAGCTGTTCTGGGAACTACTATTTATATAGGGTACTACTATTTATATAAGGTACTCCTGCATCCATAATAACATCTCTTGTTAACCCTTCTGTTCTCACTTAATTTGCAGGTCCCTGACCAGTATGACCTAAGTTGGTAGAAAAGTTTTCCTCCTAACACATGGCACTACTTATTACAAACTGAGTTTTAACATGACTACAAGCTCACTGAAAGCAGATATTGAGTCTCTCTGGTACTCATTGAATCCCCCAGGAGGTTCCTTAAGCCCATGCTTATGCTCGACTATATTTTCACTTCATTCACACATGAACAACAAAGTAATTGGATACAGAATCCATAGCCATGTACTGTAATGGCCCCACCTCTCCCAAAGCTAACTGGGTATTTCTCAATTGGTCTAGTTGTTTTTTGTTTTTGTGGGGTTTTTTTTATCCTTGCTGGATATACCAATTATTCTCCTTATCCACATCCTATCCCATCCCCATCCTCTAAATCTATTCCATGTTTCTCTACTCTGACCAGCTGTTTTTTGCCTCTGTTGGCAGGATTGCTGGCTGTCTCTGGGTTCCTTCAGCCAATGAGAGGTACCAGCAGGAGAGCAGAGGGCAGGAGGGCAGAGAGAGAGGTCAAAGTTACCACTTTCCCCTTCCCTACTCCTGCTCAGTGCTAATAGTAGATACATCCCTTTGCAATTTTAGAACCCGCACAAAGTCCCTCCTGCAGAATTCCAGCTCATTAAACTCAGGTAACTCAATCTTCTCCCCTCATTCCTTCAGTTCAAAAGGTACAGACAGCCCTAACCGGTTTGGCTCAGTGGATAGAGCGTTGGCCTGCAGACTGAAAGGTCCCAGGTTTGATTCCAGTCAAGGGCATGTACCTTGGTTGCAGGCACATCCCCAGTAGGAGGTGTCCAGGAGGCAGCTGATCAATGTTTCTCCTCATTGATGTTTCTAGCTCTCTTTCCCTCTCTCTTCCTCTCTGTAAAAATCAATAAAATATATTTAAAAAAAAAAGATACGGACAGCTTCTCATTGTTACTAATCTCTGGGTGCCTCACCTTCCTTGTTTGCACCTCCAGTCCTCTCTGTAAGTAATGCCTTTATATGAAGTCTCTTCACTGAACCATCAGAGGTGGCTCCTGTTTCCTGAAGGGATCACAACTGAAACAGTAGATAACTTGATGGGTGGTTGCTGGTTTCATTTTGGGTGTGTCGGGGGTGGGGGGGGGTGTCATGTTGAAAATGTAAAGGATTTTTACACACTCTTAATAACTGAACTGTGTTCGTTATGGCATTTGCCAAAGATTACCATCCATACTTTTGATGTTTAGATGTTTAGACTAGGTTTCTTTGAATCAACCAATTTTCTTCCATTGTTTCTCATTCACATATTCAGTTCTCTCCTTTGGCAATTCTATATTCCTTGGTTGGATCTCCGTGATCTTTCCCCATATTTTGTAATTATTTCCTTCATCACTTCAATCTTTTATCCATTTCTCTGTGCTCTGGAAGAGTTTTGAAAATTCTTTTCTACTTCACTGATTTTTTTGTGCAGTATTCCCCTTCTATTGTCTGCTTCAGTCTCTTTTAAGTTGGCAGTCATATTCTTCAAATTCAAGCAATCCTTCATTGCTTGAGATTTTCAAAATTGTTTATTAAAATTGTATAAATTCAATCTTCTTGAATCTTAATGAGAAGACAAACTAAGTATTTTTTTAAATCAGTTTACTGAAATAGGCAATTCTCTGAATTGGCTTACCCCTCTCCCCACTACTTTTCTTTTGTTTATTTGTAGGCAATATGATATTTCTCTGTTTACCCATCATTCAGAGGGTACTATATGCTTCCCAGTTTTTGCTTACAATTAGGTTAAATTTGAATTAGGTTCTATCAAAGATTGTGTCCAAATCCTTCTTTCAGAGGGTAACAGGGTCTCAATTAAGAGAGAGAGAGAGAAAGAAAGAGAGAAAGAGAGAGGGAGGGAGGGAGGGAGGGAGGTGGGGGAGAGAGAGAGAGAGAGAGAGAGAGAGAGAGAGGAAGACTTCAGAAGATATCAACCCAATTTAGTAGGAAAAAAGTCAGAAATGACCTGGAGCCTGAGTTGCCGTCTGAAACCAAGTTTTCTTCCCCTTTGCAGTCCTATCACAGTACCTAGTAAAAAAAGGTTTGATGGATAGATAAATGAATTAAGGAGTTCAAAGTTCAAGAGTTTTTAAAGTTGTTACTGAAAAAAATTTCCATATTAAAAAAATTAAACTTTTAAATATCACTATCTTAACACACTGTCAATTCAACAAAATTGTGGGTTTTAAAAAAAGATTAATGTTTTTAAGCCCTGAAGTGTCATTTTTATTAAAACGTTATTGTTTACTAAGTCCTGAGCAATATCCTTTCTTTCTGTACTTGGAGAGAACAAATATGTAGATGAATTATTTGATTTGCAAATAGATCATGGGAAACATGGTGGTGTCAAGAAAGGAGGGAACTGATTTATGAGACTATATCGAAGTTCCATTTCCACCATTCTAGCCATATGACTTGGGTATGTCATTTAAGCAAAGTCTCAGTTTTCTTACCTGAAAAAATACAGTACATTAAATTATAATAACACCAACTAAGATTTGCATAGCACTTCATGGTTAAAATGTACTTTTGTTCCCTCTTTTGAAGCAAATAACTCATATTGTTCAGAAGGTAAAGAATACAAAAGACTTTAAAATGGGAGAAAAATAAACCCAAATGATCTCTGGCTGCACTGAAGATGAAACAAAAGTAAGTGAATTTAAATAAAAGCAGAAATTAAGAAAGTACTCAAGTCCTCAACTTTCAGAATGATTGAACACCAGCATAGTCTATCTGAGAAGTTCCAGGAGGTTCTCCAAAATGAGCATAAAAAAGAGAATATACATGGAGTTTTCCATGATGAAAATGTAAGATGAACTGCCTTTAATTCTTCTAAGCCATGGCCAAATCTCATTCCTGTGAGGACTTTTCCTAATTTTCTTCCATTATTCCAACTCTCGGTCCAGGAACAATTAGTTATCTTTTACTTCTGTCCTTCCATAGCACTCTGTATCCTACTCAAGGACTTCTAGTACATGTAACTTTCTGCATCCCTATCTACCTTCCCTACCACACTCTAAATAGAATCTCTGAGGCCAGGGACCCCCATCTTACTAGTATTTATTATTCATCTACCTCAGTTCTTAAAATGATAGTTATTTCAAGACTGTAACTGAGTAAAAGGTTTAGGGGATATATAATTTTCAGTGAACATTCCCCAAGGAATGGATAAGTAAGTGAAGAAATCCAGGAAGAGTGCCTGTTTTTCTATTTCTTTTAGGATCAATCAATACTCTTATATAGACCTTTTTGATCAATAAGTAATATTCTGTGGGAAATGTTACCTACCACAGGGATCCAGAACCAGCCTTTCAAACATGTGCCTTTGAGAAAGGACAGCAGGCTGGAAACATTGTCATCATCTGTCTACTAATACTTGCACTCTTCTTTCATACATAAAATTTCAAAAAGTACTCGTTTAGCATAGACTGAAGGAAAATTGCCTGACACACTGCAGGGCACACCAATCATAAACTCAGGTGACAAAGCTGATGGACCAAACCCCCAAAACACTGTAAGACCACCTTATCAATGTCAAAAGCAGAAGTGACATTTAGTTTTTCACATTGCTTTAGAAGAGAAACAAAAGAGATTCGATTTGCAATAGAAAGACTGACTGAGAATAAAACCATCAAGAATGAAATATCATAAGAGAGATTTCATGACTCCTACTAGAGGCCTGGTGCACGAAATTTGTGAACTGGGGGGGGGGGGGGGGTGTCCCTCAGCCCGCCTGCATCCTCTCGCAGTCTGGAATGGGCCTAAGCCAATAGTTGGAAATCCCTCTCATAGTGCGGGATCTCTTGCTCCTTACCGCCTGCCTGCTTGCTGCTCCTTACCACTTGGCTTGCTGCAGGAGAGACTCCCACCACCGCCACTGCGCTTGCCAGCCATGAGCCCTATCTTTCTGTGTAGTTGTCTGTGGGCCAACTGCTCTCTTCCTTCACATTTAGGGCGAGCAGCATGTGAAGGCAGAGCATGCTGTCATGGAATACAGAGGGCTGCCCGGAGCTGAGGGGAGTGGTTGGGCCCACGGGCTGAGAGGTGGACACAGAGGATGCTATCTCACCCAATTGTGGGGCGGGCTGGCTGGCCTTCATCTGCCTGACCCCACCCAGGGAGAGACCAGCAGGGTGTCTGCCTCTCCATTCTCCATCCTTCTATCTGTGACACCTGTCACCCTTGCCAGGCCTCCCCCAAAGTGAGTTCAACTCAATCCCTGAAAGTAAAAGGGCATGTTGGGGGGGGGGGGGCCGGGTTTCCATTCCAGGGCCCCCTGATTCCCAGCGACAGGACCTGGTCTCAGGATGGTGGCCACAGCTGCAGAACATAGATCTGTTTCAGGAAAAGTTGGGAATGAAGACTTTTGTATGAACCCGTATTCCAAAAGGTGGCAGTTTATTCACATTGTGGCAAAGACATCTTCAAGAGTAACATAAGTGGGTAAAGTCAGAGCCAAACCGGATCATTTCCTCATCCAATCTCTCTGAGGCGTGTGGACAGAACCAAGTCTCAGCTTTTCGCAGGACACTTCCGGGGTTTTTTTTTTAACCCTAAAGGACAGTAGTCTGTCTCCATTCTTATTCCTTGGGATATTTTCATCGTTGGAAAAAAGGATACGTACATTCAGACAATCCTCTTGAGATACGAGATACAATATTCCAGTTGCACCCATGTGATGACGACAGCACCCCTCAGAGGGAGGGAGCCAACAGATGGGGAGCAGGGAATTCTGAAAACCAAAGCAAAGGTTCAGAACACAGAACAAGTCCTTGGTGTTCTGCTGAGAAACCTGGACTCCTTCCTCTGCGGCCACACAACTGCCACACGCCAGGCAGTCACTCAGAAATACCTCCGCATCGTCCAACTTATGGAATTCCCTTCTCTCCGTTCTCCTGAGCTGGACTCCAATGTTGACTGCAGCATTCTCTTGGTCATCATTTTGTTTTTGTTTTTGTTTTTTTCTAAAACGTTACAAAGTTTATATGAATATCACATACAAAGATGCAGCCTCCTTTGCAGGAACAGGGAAGGAAGGGGTGGTTAAGTAAGGCACATGGAGCTGCAGCAAGCACCAGCTGCGGGGAGGGCCAAGGGGGACAGGAGGTAGGTACTGGGGGCAAAGCCCTAGAGCCATTGCTGGGGAAATAGGGATCCCCTCTGAGTGCCACGTTCTGAGGCTGAACTAATTGGCCAAGCTGAGGCAGAGGTGAGTGGCCATATCAGCCATCTTTGGTGCTGTCTACCCTTTCTCACCCCAGCTCTGTTGTAAACCCCAGAGCCCTGGATTCCAAAGGCCCCATCCAGAGCAGAGGCCCTGGAAGGGGGTGAGAGGAAGTGGGTAGGGCAAGTCTGAAAGCCAATATGCCTGTGTGCTGAGGGATGGCCAGAGACAGTGGTGAGAGGTAGCAGGGGGAGGGCTCTCATACAAACCCTTCTGCGGGGGCCACAGGTGAAGGAGGCCAGGGAAATAGGTAGGGATGGGGCACCAAGGCCCGAGCCTCTTAGGCATCCCTGTCTGTCCCCTGCAGTGTACATGGAGGAAAGGGGCTGCCTCTGAGGAGGGGCCAGGCCAGGCCAGGTGACCATCTTGAGTTCTGGCTGAAGGGATGGTCCTCACCCTGAGATGCCTTCTAACTGGTGATGGACCCAGGCCTGACTCCCGCCACTGCCGCTGCCGGGACCCAGGTGTTCAGTCATCCATCCGGCTGTGACGGCCCTAGGCTATTATTAGTATAGATAATATTCTCACTTAGAAAAACATGCATAATTCTGTAAAATATTCCTGTGTAAGAGTGATCCAGTACAATACTGGTTCTCCATGACCATTAGAGTAGACAAGTAGATGTGAGTTCAATAAGTTTGTACAATAAGTTTTCTGACCTTTGAAACTTAGGCATAATTGCATGGTGAAATAAGACTAACATCTGTCACATCCTAAATAACAAAAACCTAATATGCAAATTGACCACAAGGTGGAATGACCAGCAGAACGACCGGTCACTATGATGCACATTGACCACCAGGGGGCAGATGCCCAATGCAGGAGCTTCCCCCAGCCCGCAGGCCCCAGGCTAGCCAAGGTGGGTGTCAGCGGGAGCCCCCCCATGACCCCGCCAGTCACTTGCAGAGAGAAGCAACTGGCAGCAGCAGTGGGGGGCAGGGCCAGCGAGCAAGTGGTGCCAGGCCGGCCAAGGTGGGTGCCAGCGGGGCCCCCCAATTGCCCCACCAGTCACCCCACAGATTGGCCCTGATTGCCAGCCAGGCCTAGGGACCCTACCCGTGCATGAATTTCATGCACTGAGTCTCTAGTCTTTCTATAATCTCAAAAAAAGAAAGTGATTCTTTATAGAATGCATTAATTTATTAATTCAATACATGTTCTTAAGTACCAGTTAGGCACTGTTCTCGGTGCTGGGATTAAAATGATGAGCAAAACATACAGAACCCTCTACTCATGGAACTTGAATTCTGGTGGATGGAGCTGATATTTTAATGATGATTGCATTTTTTTTTTTAATTTCAGGATCTTGTGGAATTATTATAGATAGTCATCATTTTGGACAAAGGATTTTCACATTATGCAAAATGAAAGTCAGTAAACAGTAATAGATCATCTTAGGAGAATAAGAAAGAGACTAAAAATATTTAAAGTACAATTGAATAGTATTTTAATTATGTAATTCAACATAATAGTTAAGTTCATTCTGAAAATATGGGAGTCTGGGCAATGGTTAGCTATTGTATAGTAAATTATATCTCTTGTCCTTGTATTCTCCTTCTATGCCTGAAACTACAAATCACCAGTTACCTATCATAGGTTGAATGAAAATACACACACACACAAACACACACATATACATACATATGAGGATATTAACCTTCAGATCTGAAGACTAAGCTTAGGCATCTTGCTAGGTGAAAAGGCAAGACCCAAAATTTTTATATGAAGCCAGGACCTTAAGAGAGGATTGAAGCTGATATAAATGAGCAGCATCACCTGGTTTCTAGTAAAAGCAAAAACAAAAGTAAATGCTCTGTGAAGGAAAATACCTTCCATTCAGGTCTTCAATATTCCCTTAGATTCAGTGCTACTCTCAATTAAAAATCACCAAACCACCCTTGCCAATTTGGCTCAGTGGATAGAGCGTTGGCCTGTGGACTGAAGGGTCTCAGGTTCAATTCCAGTCAAGGGCACATGCCCGAGTTGCAGGATAGATCCCCACTAGGGAGCAGGTGTGCAGGAGGCAGCAAATCAATGATTCTCTCTCATCACTGATGTTTCTCTCCCTTTCCCTTCCTCTCTGAAATCAATAAAAATATATTTTAAAAATAAATAAATAAAAATTACCAAACCATGGGAAACTAAGTACAATAAGTGAAAGTGAGCAAGACCAACACATAAAAGATGATCAACCATCAAAGACTTAAATAACGGATGTAAAGTAATTATGATTAATAATTATTTTCCAGCAATTTAAGTAATTAAAGTGAAATAAAAAATGAGAAAAATACCCATGAGATTGTCTTAAAAAACCAGGTACTCATGAAGAACTAAATACAATGTATACACATAAGATGATAATTACAAACACAGTGTGAATGAGCCAAACATTCAATTGGACACAGCTAAAGAGGACATGAGTTAATGTAAGTATAGATCTGTGCAGATTACCCAGAATGCAATACCGAAAAACAGGAGCTGGAAAATTCAAAAAGGAAGTTAAGATATCTGGAAGATAGAATAAGGTTTAACTTGTGTCAGAGAGGGAGAGAATAGAGGTCATAGCAGACAAGCAATATTTGAGGTGATAATGTTGGAGAAAATTCCAGATTTGATGGAAGACGTGAACCCACAAAAATAGAAAACATGACTTAACAGAATAAATCTTATATAATAAAGAGCTAATATGCTAATTAGACCGAACAGCAGAACAACCATCCGGACAACCTTCCAGACAAAGCCAGGGCTGTGAGGGCCGGATGGGGGCTGCGAGGCCTGAGACCATTACACAAATTTTGTGCATCAGGCCTCTAGTAAATAAGAAGGAAGGAAGGAAGTAAATAAATCTATACCGAGAAGCATTGTAGTGAAAATATTATGATGGTTAATTTTATGTGTCAACTTGACTGGGTGAAGGGATGCCCAGATACCTCATAAAACTTTATTTCTGAGTATGTTTGTGAAGATATTTCCTAAAGAGATTATCATTTGAGTTCTTAAACTGACTAAGGCATGGCCTTACCCAATGTGGTTGGGCATCATTCAGTCTGTTGAAGACCTGAATAAATCAAAAAGGTGGAGGGAGGGCAAATACTTTTCTCTGAGCTGAGCCATCTTCTTCTGCCTCAGACATTGGTGTTCTTGGTTCCCAGGCCTTCAAATCTGGACCAGGATTTATACCATCACCACTCCCAAATCTCTGGTTCTCAGGCCTTAGGACTCCAGATTACAGTCAGAAGCTAGGCCTCCATAATAATTATCTGAGCAATATATATATATATATATCCTATTGGTTCTCTTTCTCTGGAGAGCACTGGCTTATAGAAATAGCAAAGAATAATAGGAAGTCTTAAAAATAGAAGAGATAAATCAGATAAATCATTTACAAGAGAATGACAACTGGACAAAGCACTTTCTCAACAGCAATATGCCATGAAGCGTAACGACTGACTGCATAATGATCAGATCATGGATCAGCAGGAGGGTGGGGCAGTGAGCTACAAGTGGGTGGCGGAGAGCTACAGGAGGGAGCAGGGCAGCAAACTATGGGGGGGGGGCGGCGGGGGGAACTACAAGAGGGCTGGGCAGTGGGCAGAAAGCTACTGGAGGGCAACAGCAAGCTACTGGCAAGCTACTGGCACACAGATTCGTGCACAGGACTATTAGTAAATTAATATTGTCTGTATAAAATGATAACACTAATAATTATGCTATCTAATCTGTGGGGGTTAAAATCACATAACAATTTATTTAAAAATGCATATAAATTCAGTGGGATTAGAGTTAACATGTTTCTAAGGTCTATGTATTTGTTAAGATGATAGTAAGAAATTAATTAACTTTAGACTGTGTTGATATAAGAATAGGTGTTAAAGTTGTGTGCATAATTTCTGGGGAAAAAAGCTGCTGCTTATGACTGAATTTTGGTTCTGCACACAAGTGACATTAAGTTGGCAATTGAGAGCTGATATCTGATGCTGTGCCAATCAGGAGAAAGGTGAGCTTTTTCATTCACAAAGGTCTCCTTACTCACCAATTAATGGAGTATCACACACAATAAAAAAAAAACCTTTTCTAATCTGTTATTTCACTAGGAGTGCATTATACTAAATGGCTCATGGCATTTTGTAGGCATCCCTTCCACTAGAAGAAGAGATACAAAATGAATACCTTTTGGAAAAGAGTAGAGAAAATAAAATAAAAACATAATAAAAATAAAAGGAGAGGGATCATGGAAAGAAACAAACAGAGACCACAAATATGTTAGAAACAAGTGTAAACATAGCAATTATGACTGGCTGAAAGAAGGTGAAGGGATTAGCTAAAGAACATACATGCATAACCCATAGACACAGATAAGATAACAGTGTGGTGATGGCCATAGGGAAGGGGGGTGTGGCCTACTAGGTGGAGGAGAGCAAAGAGTAGGAAAATGGAGGCATCTGTAATAGGGTGAACAATAAAAATAAAGAAAAATAATAATAAGGTCCAAGTGTATCCTGTCTAAAAGAGGCTCACTTTAGATATAAGGACACACATAGATTGAAGGTAGAGGGATGGAAAAAGATATTCCATGCAAATGGTAATCAAAATAGAAATTGTATATGTAGACAATACAAATAAAATAAAGTTATAATTGCTAATAAAGGAAAATCTCTAAGACCTATTACTAAATTAAAAAAGCATGGTGAAGAGTCACAAATAATATCATCAAAATTGTGTAAGAAGTAAAATTATACATATGTATAAAATGTCTTTAAAGATAGACATGGTTTTTTTCTAAAGATTGGTATTGGGTATAAGACAAGAAGAAAGACTCTTGATTTTTTATCTTATACTCCAGAAATTTTTCTATGTCCAGTATTTCTTTCCTAATTAAAAAATCCAAAAATGATTTTATCCAGTAAATAAAGATTATATTTACATCAAAAAATGAAGAAGAAAGAGGACTAGAAGGAAGAAGAAAGAAAGAAATAGGAGAAAAAGAACAAACAAACAAAAGCATAACAGGTTATAATATTCATAGCGTAGGCATGTTGTACAATAATAATTTGGTTGACCTGTTAAAAATTTGTGGAGAAAAATAAGTGCACCAAAGGAAATGTCAATGATTCAGCACATTGATGCTTTTTGTGGAATTTCTAAAAATTCATGGCCCCTGAATATCTCTCAAATCAAACCTCTTGCAGGAATGATCAAGGAAAAAAGAAATAAGACATAGATAAACAACACTAGGAAATAATGAGCAAATTTATTATACAAATATACTAGATATTAAAAAGATAAAAAGCATAAAGAAACTTTATGCCACTACATTTAGAAAAGTACATGATATTAAATTCTTATAAGAACATAACTTAACCAACTAAATCAAGAAGAAATGGAAAGCCAGAAATACCTGTAACCATGAAAGAAATTGAATCCGTAGTTTAAAATCTTCCTACATCAAGCCCAGATGGTTTTACAGACAATTTAAGGAACTTTTAAAAAACAAAACCAAAAAACTAGTTTATTTCAATCTTATATAGTCATTCAGAGGAGAGAAGAGGAAATTCTTCTCTACTCATCCTATAAAGGTAATAAATCTTGATTACTAGAGCAAGACAAAGACAGCTAAGGAAAGAAAATTATAGGACAATGTTACTTATAAACATAGTTGCAAAAATTCTAAAGAAAATATTAGCAAATAAAGCCGGCAGTGTGTGAGTAAATATATGATGATCAAGCTGAGTAAAAAATGCAAGCGTCGTTTAACACTAGCAAATATTTGAATAGAGTTCAAATTATATGGGTAAAAATAAAAATCATATAACCCTCTCAATTAATAGAGAAGAGGCATTTGATAAATTTAACGCAATAAAGGGTATCTACCAAAAATACAGTAACTATCATTATTAATGGTGAAAAGTTAGAAACATTCCCCATAAAATCAGGGACATTTTCAACATTCTGTTCAACACTGAATTAGAAATTCTAGACAGTATGGCAACCAGAAAAAAGAAATAAAAGCAGAATGACGGAAATGAAAAAATAAAAACAAATCAACCCTTGCTGATGATATGCCTATCTACATAGAAAATCTAAAAGAAGTTAAAGACAAATTACTACACTAAATATGGTTTAGCAAAGTGACTGAATGTGTGATCGTAATATATAAAAACCCTGGGTCCGTCACATCCACAATGACCGGAGGCTCAAACAACCGAAAGTCAGTCCTGCAGTCAGCACTGGGTTGCTGTGGCGACCCAGCACTGACTGCTATGGCTGCAGGCATGGTGACCCAGCACTGACTGCTATGGCTGCAAGTGTGGTGACACAGCACTGACTGCTATGGCTGCAGGCGTGGTGACCCAGCACTGACTGCTGAGGGGGCTGCAAATCAGGCCCGGAGAGAGGCCTGAAGAGAGAAGCAGGGTCTGATCCGTAGCCTCTGTGCTGCCATCCTCACTATCCAGTCTCCTTAT
Source organism: Corynorhinus townsendii (assembly GCA_026230045.1). Classification (NCBI taxonomy): domain Eukaryota; kingdom Metazoa; phylum Chordata; class Mammalia; order Chiroptera; family Vespertilionidae; genus Corynorhinus; species Corynorhinus townsendii. Next base: position 54,967,621 of record JAPDVU010000004.1, read on the forward strand.
ACATCATGTTTTTTTACCTTCCTCAGATGGAATCCTGAAATTTCCATACAACATAAACTTGTCCATGACCAAAAGAAATGTTTTTTCTTATGTGAGATAAAGAAAAAAATACTTTCTTATGTACCCTTGGGAAGCACTGGGAAGACTTGCCCTGACTGGACTGGTTTTCTGGAGTGGCTCCGTAAGACTGCAGTAACACTTTACCTGGGTTCTTGGGCCTGAAGGGTGAAGAAAGGGTCCCAGAGCCTAAGCAAGCCAAGAGAAGCTTGAAAACCAGAAGCCACACAAGTCAGCACTTCCCATTTGAACAGGGGAACAATATAGAGACATGCCTGGGAGATACTGCACTGCAATAAAACAAGTATCACAATGAAGTGAGCTGTAGTCTTTTTCCTGATGGAGGGTCTTGCCTTCCATTTGTCAAAAACATAACACCTATGAAGAACAATAAAGCAAAAGCAATAAACTGAGGTGTGCCTGTTTTGTGATAAAAGTGAATGTGGTCTCTCTCTCTCACAGCATATATATGGTATTTACCATTCTTCTTCTGATGAGGTGAGATGATGCTGGTGTGATGAGATGAAGTGAGTTGAAGGAGGTAGGCATTATGACCAAGCATTAGATGACTATAAGGATCACTCGAACACAAGCACTGGGATACTGCGGCTGATAATCAAGATGGCTACTCAGTGACTGACTGGCTCAGTGTGGGAGTATGTTCAATGTGGAGACCTAGGGTGATTCACATCCTGGGCAGGGCAGGGCGGGGCAGGGCGGGGCGGGCCTCTCGCAATCTCATCATCCTACTCAGATTAAAACAAATGAATTGTGTATTTCTGGAATTTTCCATTTATTATTTTCAAAATGAAGTGGGGACTGCAGGTAACTGAAACCATAGAAAGCAATACCAGGATTAGGGGTGACTGACTACTGTATAATCTTAATAAAGTGAAATAAAATGTCTAGATAAGTTACTACGCACATGCTTTTAAAAAGTTAACATCTTGTCCTACGTAAAATATAAAAAGAACCAAAGAAAGTAATTTATATAATATCCATATATATCATTATGTGTAAGTTTGGGCATAGTGATGGCATAGTCAAATTACACATAGAACCAGTGTGAATACACGAGTTATAAATAGAGACCAATAAAGACATGTAGCTTTAGGACTTAAATGCCACAGTGATGCAATTTTTCAAAGTATTTACTCTCAGTTTACATGGTGGTTGTATTCCTGGAAAATTCAATGATATTAAAAACATGACAAAGAAAAAACAACAAAAAACTTTGGTTGGATTTACACATGAAATGTAGTTAGGCTTTAGGCTCAGAGTAATAAAGGTTCTTCGCTAACATGACTGCCCACCGAAACATTTGTAAATTGTATGGGACACAGGCCAATTTTTAATTGTGTGCAAATGCCCCTTGCATTGCAGCTTGTCTAATGTCCCAGTCCCTTAGTCCACCCTCCCAATCGTTATGACAACCGAATGCCCCTTCTCCTACACAGTTCCAAAGCCCCTGGGCAGTGCTGGTCTACTACCTTTAAGCTAGCCCCGTGCTATCTTAGAGGTGGCACCAGATTGGGCCTTCACTTTGCTCCAGGAAGGTGTTTATATGGGTTGATAGTGTCCATTTAAAGGGCTCGGCATGCATTTGGCGTTGTCTTTCAACATTTTAAATACACAAAACTTGTACTCCAAAATTCCATTTCTAGGAATTTCTCCTTTAATTCACTCAAGTAATTATATATGCAAACAATGTATTAAAGGATAATATCAATCTTAATAGCAAATACTTCTGGGTAAAAAGTTGGAAGGTGAGGGTATGAGGTGGGGTTTGACTTTTTACTTTCTAACACATAGCTTTTCATTATAATGAGCTCGTTTAACTTTTATTAAAATACTAGAGGCCCGGTGCATGAAATTCATGCACAGGTAGGGTCCCTAGGCCTTTCTTTCCCCTGCTGCTGGCTGGGGCCTTCCTTCCTTCATTCTGCACCGACCCCTGGTGGCCAGCACACATTATAGTAAGGGTCAAACTCCTAGTCCATAGAATTCCCAAGGGGACAATTTGCATATTAGCCTTTTATTATATAGGCTTAGTTTTTAAATCCTAGTTTTACTCAAGAATAGTTACAAAGACTGAGAATGCAATGATCGCCTTCAGTATTGAAGCCATGGTTTGCTTCACTGACCTAATCAATTGAGCATATTAGTACCAACAAAATGTTGCCTTGACATTGTATTATCTTTGAATCATTTTTAATCAAATAAAATTAAATATTCACAATTTTTCTTAGTGTACTTTAACTTTCAGGGTTATTCCTAGATCTGTTTGCTTCTCTGAGGTTTTTTGGAGCAGAAGTGAATTAGTCAGGGGCTGCCTAGCAAAAGACTCCAGGAATTCTTCAAAGTCAGACCTTTGGAACACTGTTAGTATTTCATATTAGGCAAAGTGTCAGATCACAAACTTCACATACCATCTCAAGTTTCTATATTTTAGTAGTTAAGAGATTCTTATAAATATAAATATTTTTTACTTTCCTCCTGTTTCCTTTTTCCTTCAGTGATTTTTTCCTTTTCTATATCTGCCCCCATCTACCCACTCACTCACCCAACAGGGTCCTTATTAATAAAAACACCCATTGAAGGAAGGAAGAACTAAGGAAGGGCAAAGAAAGCCTTCCTCTAGGACAGCGATTTTCATCTCATGGCACACATTAATTATTAAAATCCCAGGGCACACTAAAAAATATATTTTTTTCTGACCTGACCAAAAAAATAGGTATAATTTTGTTTCTTTCACACTAGGTGGCTATTATTGTGCAGGCTGTTGGACTTTTTTATTTGAACATCTAAGGGAAGCCCTGACTGGTTTGGCTCAGTGGGTAGAGCATTGGCCTGCGGACTCAAAGGTCCCAGGTTTGATTCCGGTCAAGGGCATGTACCTTGGTTTTGGGCACATTCCCAGTAGGGTGTGTGCAGGAGGCAGCTGACTGATGTTTCTCTCTCATCAATGTTTTTGATTCTCTCCTTCTCCCTTCCTCTCTGTAAAAAAAAAAAAAAAAAAAAAAAAAAATCTAAGGAAAAATAGGTCAGTGCCCCTGACTAAATAGGTATTGCATGTTTTGAAAATTCTTGTGGCACACCAGTTGAAAATAGCTGCTCTAGAAGTTGACAGAGGCGAGAGTATTTCAGAGTTCAAATGCACTGGCCTTGAGATTAGGATTCTCCTCATAATAGATCATGATAGAAAGCTTTAGAATTGAAGTTTTTTTTAAAAAATGACATTTATTGATGGTTTATTTTCCCCATATATTACCTCCCCCCCCAATATATTCTTTAGTAACTTTGATGCTATAAATTTGTCAGATGACTTCTTTTTCTAGTTGATACATGAGATCATATCTGGCAAATTATTACAGGATCTAAATTAACTTTTTACATGGGGTTTCTTCCCTTACAAGTGTTTTTCTAATACCTGAGAACCACATACTACACAGAGAAGAATTTACCTTTATTTTACTCAACACCTATTATAGGAAGAATATGCCTTACCCAGCCTTAACATTCAGCAACCAGTTTAGAGGAGAATGGTATTTTTAAAGGAATAATAAATCACACATTTTCCTGATTTTCAAGTATAGGGAAACTATGTCTCCTTTAGTTGAAAGAGTAACCCCCACTGGGTAACAATTTGTAGCATAGTAGCAATAACCACAGTGGGTCAGACAATTTATCAGCTTAAAGAGACATATCATTCCTCCAACTGAAATTCCTTTCAATATACATAATCATCCATTACATACATCCCGGATTCTTAGTTAAGAGTCTCCAATTTGGTTATCAGTACATCACATCCTTCTCTGAGCCTTAGCTACATCCTCCAAAGCTCTCAGATTCATAATTTGTTTACTGTTTTTCCTTGGAACAAGCAGAATAATTAAAATATCCTATGTAATTTGATATAACTGAGAAATCAGTGGACCATTACATCAGCTCAATGATAAGTGGTAATAAAATCATTGAAATTTTCTTGAAGCTTTTTTCAACGTGCTTCTACCTTTATTACCTTATTATACATTTCCAAAGACTATGTAAAAGAAGTCAGACAGATTAGTGTTATTCCCATCTCACAGAATGGAAAAGTGAGGTCTAGAAATGTTCAGTGATCATCTAGCTCATCAGTGCCATAGCTGTGGGTTATAGCCACATCCCCAGATGTTCTCCTTCCAAATCTCCTTCATCCATCCTATCTAAATCAATAGTTCTTTAAACAAAAAAGAGAAAACCATATGCTTTCAATTTTTCAATGCTGTCAAAAGAATAAAGTCTGAACTACACCTGGTTTCTTGAACATGTTTTGGATAAAACAGACAAAACAACGAACCCACATTGGCTTTTGCCGGTTCTCTCTCTTTTTTTTTTTTTTTTACTGGCAGCTGCATTTCAAGGAAAAGCCAGTGAACTGCAGGGAGTAGATAATGGGGACTTCTCAAGGTATCAGGACATCCAGAACACTGTGAAAGCAGATAATCGACGGCATCTGTTTGGAATGGGAGCGACAGCAAAGAAGTCACAGCTGAGCCCCAAGAAACCCTCAAAATGTGAGCACTTTATTTATGAATCAGCTGCCCACCCTCTGGTTTGAGAATTAAAAAGCCTCGAGCCATACTGTGGTCCTTTCCAGACATGTAATACAAATGCAGCCACAGGATAACTATAGTGGTGGGAGAAATAAAAACAGCAATCATTTACTGAGAGACCACGTTCTAGGCACCAGGCTGGGAGTTTTGTGTTTATTATTTTATTTCGTCCTCAAAACCCAAGATAGATGGTTAGTTCTTTTTCTTTTTTAAGTTCCTACCTGCAGTTGAAAAAACTATGAAGTACACTAGGAAGAGAGCCAAGTGACTATTTAAGAAATACTCTTTTAGTGCTATTTTCCAATTATTTGCCATATTTTCACATAACACCAATGCTGCTTGCCCAACTTTCTTTACAAAATGAAATTTTTAGACATGTAATTTTGTAGCCTCTTTAAATTATAGACTTTTGATGACCATTTTGCAAGAGCTTAATCAAGAGGGAACAAAAGCTTTATTAACCTGTTTTCTCAATCTCCTTATTTGCTCTATGTATTTGTTTATTATCTGTGAGAACATGCTCCTCATATGGTTTGAAATGAAAGGATGATCCATCTCCTCATTACCAATCCTCTGCTTGGTGATGAGAAACAAAACAAAACATAGGAACAAAGGAAAAATGCCGTCCTGTCATTTCTCAGCCTTCCTTGCTGCTGCTCAGCTGGGATGTTAAAGAGTGGGGTTTAATGAAAGAAGGTGAGAAGGTGAAAACAGCGTCCTAATGAGCATGTGCTCAGTTATGGAAAGATCACTGAGAAGCGGCTGTGATTTTCTTTGTGCCTAGCATAACACAGTGTCCCCTTAGGTCAAAGAAGCCCATCGTCCTTCCTCCCTCACCCATTCTTTTCCTACCCTAGCAACTAGCTTCTCCACCTAGAACGAATCTCGTGAAGTTTAATTTCTGACGGTGGAGTGAAAAACAATGTCATTCCCCGTCACTAGCTTATAGCTCTTGAGACACATGCAGAAGTGGTGCAGGAGGTTCTTTAGGCTGCTTGCATCACTGGTAGAGCATCTCATGAGCAAGCATTTCTGACCTAATGCTCAGGATGACAGAGCCCCAGCCTGGTTTGTAGGCTTGCTGACACTTACCCTTTAGACTGGGAATGAAGACGCAAATTCCCATCTAGCAATACAGAGCCACTGGAAAACAAAATGCTTGAATGCTTCAATGGAGAGTTGATAATAGCTGTCAGAATGCTAAAGCAATGCTCTGAATTAGAATGAAATCGTGCAGTTATAATATCATTCTGAAAATGTCTTTAATCAGTGAGCGTTCTAGCCCTGGGGTATGAGCATCACACCTAAAATACCAAAAAACAACAAACAAACAAACATGAGAGCCAAACTCAGAAAGAACTCCCAAAACTCTAAGAGTAATGTTTTGGTTCACCAGCCATAACAAGAAGAAAAAGGAAGCTTAAAGTGTAGGTCCTTTGGGATCAACAGCTCTCTCAGGGAGGCAGAACATGCTTCCCCAATGTCTACGTCCAGTGTAACTGTTAACACTAAGGCAGGAATAGCGATCTTCCTTTGAAGTTGAAATATGCAGCCTTCGTTGTGCTCTGATCCTCTACAGTTCACTGAGTGAATACCTAAATTACACGGAACAGCAGTAAACTGGCTCATCATAGCCAGATCTGTTCTAATTCTAAAAGGATAAAGAACAAAAAAAAAAAAAAAAACCAGACAGCCTCACATGTAACAGTTCAGGAACTAGTAAAGTCCATTAAGGGGCTGCCACACTCTTTCCTCCAAAGGTCACGAGTTCAAATTCAACCTAGGTTTGCGGTCTAAGGACCATTTAATGTCCTGTGTTAAACGTACGTGTGCCTTCAGCATAATGTTCCTAAATAGGGATGTTGACAGCTTACATTTGTCATTCTTGCTGACTCTCTTAGGGAGTACAGTGGCAGGCCACGCACATGTGGATACTAAATCACTCCCTGCCATATGAAGGTGACCCTTACAAAATGCAAACTCCGGGGCACTAAAGGACATCCTGCGTTCATGCTGTCCATTCTCTGCCCTTCTTCCACCTCTGATTAAAAAGTGTAGCAGCTCTTTGACTGGCAGTCTAACACGCTGACAAGCCCAGGACAGACTTTAAATTTTAAAGACCTACAAGCATGTCCACAAAAAGAGCGTTTTCCACACAACATAATAACTCTCTCTGTTTCCACAAAGCATTCACTTGTGGTAAAAAAAATGCCAGGTTACAAGCCAAATTTTGACTCCATTACTGAGCATTATCCTTGAGTTCTAAATGGAAAGGCAGAACAATTCACGAGCTGTCGGGCTCCAGCCTCACCCCACCCCAGAGCAACAACAGAATAACAGGCTAAACAATGATAGCTGCTATAGTCACTGCTTGATTAGATTCTGAATGACTGGCTCTGTCCACAGGTCACTTCGGCCAGTCGCTCAACAAACAGATTTCAAACTATTTGGATCCTAGGCTTCTGCCTGTAATTTCATACAATTCAGTGAAGAAATGCACCATCCATCAAAAGAGATTTGGGGGAACTTAGAGACGCTTAAGGTAATCAGATTGCTCCTCTTCGTGAAAAAGTAAAAGTTGGTGTGGCTGAGTTGAGATAGGAGATTCCCACAGAGTTCCTTCCAAGGTTGTAAGCGGTTCCCACCTCTAGATTTGATGTTGACCACCAAGGGGTAAGTTGATGAGTGGGAGAATGCACTACAAGGGGCACCCCCAGGATATGTCCGTGCTGTGCATGTAAAGGGTGCTAAACACGTTGGCCACCGCAAGAGCACAGGTCACCTGGCTACAGGGGAGAGTGGCAGCACCCCCGTGAAACCCTGTAGCCGGAAAGCCTTCCAGGAGCCCCGCTTCCCGGCTTTATCTGTTGCCTGAAGACGTCCTCAACAGATAAACTGGGACTGGATCGAGAGGGAGCCAGAGGCAGATCTAGCCAGAAGAGCTGCCTAGATCCTATCTTTCAGTTACTGGCAACCATTTGAATCTGCGCTGCTAGAAGTCGCAAGACTTTGAAGTTATTTCTTGTCAAGTCACCAGACTGGAAAATACTGGAAAGTCTGGAAAGTCACGAGGAAGGCAAACCTTTGTGAATACTTCTCCTGCCAAGGGGAGGTGAAGGTAAAATCTAACAACCATGACCCCTAAAAGGAAGAAAGGCAACAGATGCTGAAGCTTCTCTTCCCCGCCTTATAAGTCTCCCGAGTGGAGGTGGCTGAGTCTGCCCCAGGCTGAGGCGTCAGGTGTGATGGCCAGTGCTCATCCCACCTCTACCCTCCTGTCAATCATTCCTCCGTCTATTAATGGGTCCATCAGATCTTTACTTACAACCTATTCCATTTGCCTACCTAGTAGAAATTGATCGTCTCAGTTACGGCCATTTCCCTGATGAGGAAAACAGGAAATACTTTCTTCTAACCTAAAGCAGTCCAGGGGGGTTTTCAAACACTGAAGTGGCACTCCGCAGGAAGCCTTTCTAGATTTGGCCAGATATTTCCTAAAGCACTTACAAGCTCCCCCACCTGGCTCTGTACCCACCAACCTTGGGCTTCCTCCCCACCAGTTTTCCTCTCTTCCTTCAGAGGCTTGTTTTTTTGGATTCTCAGCACGCAGTTCAAAGATGGGGATCAGACCTGTTACAGTGGCCGTTGGGCTCTGTGCTTGGGCCGGAGGAGAGTGGAGGTGGGAACGAGATAGGTATGTCCGACGAGGACTGGGGCAGCATTTGCTAGATCCCTGGCCAGGTGTCATAAAATGAACGCTGAGGCGGCCACGGAGCGGAGATTTGGGAACCGAACCAAGTGCCTTCCACAGGGCTCTTGGGGCCAGAGTGACGTGGCTCCATCAGGTGGAAAGCCTGCAGTTCTCCCCCGACCCAGCTCGTGCGAGATAAAGATGTCTAAACAACCAGGACCATCGCCGCCACCACCAAGCCCAGGCCTAGGGGGAGGGAGGGAGGAGCCTTTTCTGCTCAAACAGCGGCTGGGGCTTGTTTGTGGGTTCGCAATTCACCATGATAAATGTATAGACCAATTAAGGTTTGATCCGAGCACACGGGAGGCAGACGGTGGCTGATAGTGGAACCAATTAATGAGCATGTCCCCTAATTCCTGCCGCGGCCGCACCGTGGATCCCCAGGCGCCTGCGGCGGCTGCCCGGGAGCGCCCCGCGGCCCCCTCCGGGCACTGGAAAGGGCTGTCCTCCTCCAGAGAGAAGGTGCGAGGAGCGGGGCCCCAAGGTGGCTGCGGAGGGCCGTGCCCTGCAGGGAGGCTCACAGCCAGCCGCGTACGGAACCCAACTGTTTGCAACCTGGGCAGGGCGGCTGGGGCGCGCCCGAGTTATCCGCCGGGCGGGGATGGCGGCTGTAAGGCACCCGGCGCTCAGCCTGGCGGTACCCCGAGGGCGAAGGACAGGTGGCTAAGCGGCCGCCGCCAGGTAGCAAAGGGCTCGGGAGCTGCGTGGCCTGGTCCCAAGGTTTCGCTTGCACGGGGCCCAGCTTGCTCTGCTCGCGGCGGGGGAGACCTGGCGTAGTTGGTGTGGGGCTCCAAGCAGCCCCCCGGGTCCGGGGAGCCCTCGGCCTCTCCCCTTACGCTCCCCTTTCCCTTCCGGCTCATCCAGCCGCCCCAGACGTGACCCCCGCGCAAGGTGTTGGTGCTGCGCACAGCCGGGGCGGGCGTGATTGATGGCCCCAAGGTCAGGGGCGGCGCAAGCACGAGCCTCTCCTTAGCTCGGCCAGGATGTGAGGGTATCTGGGAGGAGAGCCAGGTCATGGAAATGGGGACCCTGGGACCGCGGCGGAGGAGGAGGAAGAGGAGGAAGAGAAGCAGGTGACTCGGGGCGGAGAGGCTCGTCCTCTCTGGCCCCGGGGCAGGCTCCGAGGCTAGTCCCCGGCGGCAGCAAAGTTTGGAGCCACTGGCGCTGCGCTGCGCTGTGCGCCGGTCCCCCCCCCCCCCCCCCCCCCCCCCCCCGCGCAGTTCCCTCGGCGGGTCCGTGCCGCCGTCGCTGCCGGGGCAGGACAAAGGCTCATTAACACGTGATGGGACCGCGCCTCATAAATGGGACTGGATCGAGAGGGAGCCAGAGACAGAGCGCGAGCGGAGGGAGAGGCAGGGACCGCGCGAACTGGGTGAGGCGCCGCGCACCCGGACCAGCGGAGACGGGCGGCCCCACGCTGCGCCAGGCTGGGAGAGCGGGAGGACCAGTGAAGAACACGGGGAAGGGGCGAGGCTCGCGGGTGGAGGGGGCTCCAGTCCCGATCCTTGTCACTTGCGGGCGCTGCAGGCTGGGGACACTAGCGCGCGGGTAGCGCGGACCGACTGACTTACTGACCGACGGACGGAGGCACATCCCGCTCCACCCCACCCCTTGGCATCCCAGCGCCGGCGCCGCCTCCCTCCCGCTACTCCCGCGGCCACCCCATCCTTCTCCACTTTTTTTCCGCCTCCGCCTCCTCTAGGCTCCCGCGGCGCCAGTGCCACCCCCTGGCCCGGGCGGGGCGCCTCCGCTCCCTGCAGAGCTCTCCGTAGGGGGACGTTCCGTTCTAGCGGAGAAGCAGTCCCTGCGCTGGGTGAGCTTCCCATCCGAGGACCAGGGTATGCGAAGGGTAAGACCTGGCAGACTTTCATTTTGAAATACTTTTCTCTCTTCCCTCCCCCTGGGTACTGACCTGTGTGGTCCCCAAGGTCCATCCTAGAGTTCTTATTCCGCGTGAGCGAATCCTGCGTTAGTGTTTACTTAGCTATGTAGCCCCCGCCTGCTAACTGTGGTCTGTGCTACTTACTTCTGGAGGTTTCTACCATTTACTAGTTACCGAGTGTGTGTGCACCTGGCTCTCTGTATGCACTGATGTCTGTTTGTGGAAAATGTGTAATTGTGCATGTTTGAAAAACAGGCGCTTGAGTTGGTGCTCAGTGGCTATAAACCATATCAGCAACTAAGTCTTCCCAGAGAAATGCATCCATCTCAGCCTCAAACCTAGAAACTGTCCGAAGTAAATTATTAGATGTCATGTAAAGAAATGTATGTCAAATAATAAACTTTTTATACAGGAAAATATATAGCAGCAGGAACCACTCTTCTTTGAGGGGAAATAAATGGGCACAGTAACTAATATCTAAATTGGAATGTTGATGGAACCATTTAACTCAGAAGTGGCCATTAGCTGAAAAAAAGTTGATGTGCTTTTAAAAGACATGTCTTGCTAAGGCTCAGAACCATAAAAGGATCACCTCCTGAAGCAAATGTGTTTGCTGTGATAGATGTGAGAAGCTGTCATTTGGTCATTTGAAAGTTTAGAAGCAACATGCATGTGTCTAATTTTAGTGTTAAATTGAACAGATGAGGAAAAGATTAGTCACCTATTAATCATTTTGTCTCTCATCTTTTTTTCTCTCTAAAAAAAGTGTTATTCTTGCCTTTGTTGTTGTTTTCTTGATACATTAAGCATACTCTGGCATTTAAAACAATAACAGATGAGAATAGATATGCTGGCTTAAAGGTGTTGAAAGATATTTCTGTGGGTCCCATAACTTCTCATTTTTATTACCAAGATAGTATATTTTGAACAATGGGGGAAATGTAATTTCTTAGCAGAAATGGAGTGGACACTGAATGTCAGTGGGATGCCCACTGCCATCAATCTATTTTGCAGAATATTGAGAAGCTCAGAGCAACCAACCTTTAAGGTTTTCCCATAGGACTTTATCTGATGTAAAGTGTTGCTGTTCTAATCCCACCCTGCTGACAGTTTACCAGGAAGATAGACTGATTGATTTCTCTTGTCCCCCCCTCCTAACTCAGTTATAGCCATTTTATCAAAATAAAAAGCCATGTATAGTTTCTTAAGTGAGACACATTATTTTCTGATTATATCCATACACGAACAGTATCCAGGCATCTCTAGAATTTCAAACGTTGTATACTGCAGGCAGTTATTTGTAGGCACAACAGCAGTTACCATAGTTGGGCAGGAGGCTTGAGGATGGACATGGTTTTTAAAAACTAATCCACTTTAGGTTATCAAAAGAACTTACTGTAAAAGGACTCTTTTTTATTCCAAAGATGTCTTCACTCCAGGCAAGGAGCAGTCTTGGCAAAGGTATGTATCAAGTGTCTGATAGGGAGAAGTCTCATTGTGTTTCTAAGTCTCCGTGGGGGTAAAATGATGCCACAGGGGGGAAATGCTCAGTTCTGACCTTTCAAAGATGAAATGGCTATGCTTGCATATTCCTTGTTAGGAAGGCAAATTAGATCTCAGGCCCCCCCTCCCCGCCCCCCTTGTGACAGACAGCAGCAGTAGATGTGCATACAAAAAGAATGTTCTGCCTAGTCCCTTTAATAAACCATAGGTGAAAGTATGTAATTTGGTGTGTGAAGTTTTCCATTCTGGTGAAAATGCGATCGCACATTGGAGTAGTGCTGGGCTTTGTTTGTTATCCGCTGTTTTCTGTCTTTTCCTGTTACCCTTTTCCCTGTGGACTGCGAGCCTCCCTGTCTCGCCTGTGAGATTGTTGTTCTTCTCTAATAAGCCTAGCTGCCGGATCAATGTGTTCTTTTTGGCATTTCAAAATGTTAAAATAGTGAAATTGTTAAATGTTACCAAGATGGAACTGCTGGGAATAAAATTCTCCGGAAGAACCACTATATTTGTGGCATATTTCAGTCTATTCCAAAGGAGAACTCCTCGAATCGGTTTACCTGTTTTCTGAAGAAAGCAGCAGCCCCATTGATTAGTGTTGATAAGTGTTTAGTATGCAGTGTCAGCTTATTAATTACTAAGGCAAAGGCTGGAAAACTCTTTCAAAACAATGGGGTGACATTCTCTTCTCTGCATTGACTCCAAATGAACATGAACCACCAGAGAATTTAGACAGGCTCCTTGGTTGTCTTGCATATTAGTGCTTGGATTTAGAATTGAAAAACTTGGATGTATAAGAATTAACTATTATGAAATGGAACTTATCACAGCAGTTACAGTTCGCCACGCTTACCAAATGTTTCTTTCCAGAAAACAGTTGGTCTAATAAGAGAGGGGATTATTTCTCATAAATAGCTCTCCAGGAATGCTGCAAAAAAAAAGTGATATATTGAATTTGTAAATCCCTAACAGCACATGATGAAGAAAATGAGATTCGCTTACAGCGTCATGAATTTGGTCAGCGAGATGGAGCCTGTCCTTTGGGTTGCTGCCTGTTGTTCTAGGGGGTAATTAGGTTATCTCAGTTGCATGATGAACACAGAGGAGAACTTTCATCCCTGCAAAAAAGGGTGCTATGTCTTCACCAGTGTAAGTCTGGCTCTTCAGTTTTTGTAGTCATCATTTTCTAATTGAACCAACCAAATAGAATAAAACCAACATTTGGGTTTAAGTTATTTATAATTCTGTTTTTGACTCTGAAACAACCTGAACCCAGTAGTGTTTGAAAAACTGTGCTGGGACTAGGTTTATATAGTGTACACCTACATTGTGAGGGACAGCAAGCTCTGCTGATTTTTCTTTTCTTGACTGAAGACTGGTAGAGAAGGTAAAGAAATCAAAGCCAATTGATGTACTTAACTTCATATTTCCCTCCTGAATCTCCAACTCTTTCCTAATCCTGTTCTTTAATAATGTTAAATTTGTGTTATAACTGCATGAATGCTGTTTTTGAGGGGAGTAGGGATTCAACACTTTGCCACTGAATTGCTATTAAATGTTTTGATAGCCATTAATTAGATCAGATTAACTTTTTAACAGTTACAGATCAACTCAGATTCCTCCTAGATATATTCTGTTCTCAAAGAAACGATAAATGTCATCCAGAATATGAATACTGCATAATTTTAGATGAATGGACATATCAACACACTTTTTTGCACAGGTATGAACAAACTTTTTCATAGATGTATATCTAGACCAAAAGAAAATTAGACACTTTCCTTTTTATATTTGAACATGTAATTTAGGTTTTAAATAAATATTATAGATTTGGGGAAGTGTCCAAATTTAGGGCAACTGTGCAGATGGGCGTGGAACACTCAAGGCAAAAGGAACTATCCACCTTGAACCAAAACAAGGCTGTTCTTATTTTCCACCATACTGGAATAGTTTTTCAGTCCCATGTGTTCTAAGAATCTTGCAAAGATGCCAGGATGGGCATAACCACATTTTATCAATCTTGCTGACTGTTTTTTTGTTTTTTTTTATTTTGGGGAAGAAAGTTGAAGGAAAGCTGGAAGAAAATAAAAGAAGTTATTACTACATCACAAAATGCACATTAACATGGTAATATAACAAATTATAATACTATCACAAGTAAGTTACAGCTATAGGAAATTTGTGAGACCTGAGAAAGAGAGGATTATGGTCAGTGGTTTTCCAATGTCTATCTCTTAGTACTATTCAAATGGTTTGATGTTAGATGAACTTCTATCTCAGTCAGGCCTTCATGGGTAACAGATAAGTTAGGACATATGAGGAATAATAGGTCAAAACTATTATATAAAGTAATCACTGTGAACTTCTAGTTCATCATGTAAAATATTTGCCAAAAGTTTTCCTAGGTCATATTTCTTCAATGAACAGGGTATCTCATTAAAAAAAAAATGAAGTATTACATTTCATTATAATAGTTTTTATAGGACAGTTGCAATTACAAACATTTTTATCTAGTTTTCATTGAGATTTTCCATATAGATTATTGATGTGTAATTTTGGGATGTCCAACAATTTAAAAGTTTCATTTGGACAGGTTAATTGCATAACTTAGTGACTATGGACTTCTTGAGGTTCCTGGTTGTGTTTGTATAGGCTTTTAAGGGAAGGCTTTTACTCACCAAACCTGAGCAAATGGGCCTGGCAGAGTCATAGTAGTTGTTCCAGAATACTATGAATTTTCTTTTAGCCCCAGCTGGTAACATTCTCACACCTGCACTTTAGGAAAGCTTTCAGAGTTGTTCTTTGTTTGTTTTGTGTTCTTTTGTTTTTGAGTATGTGAGTTGAGACTAGTGAGGTAGGAATCAATGTTTTTTAGCTAACTCTTTTTAACCCACTGTGCTATTGCATTATATTCTGTATTTTTTAATAAGGTAACTAAAGTCGATTTTGTATTTTTTAAATGCAACCTGTAAGTTCCCCCTTTTCCTAACACAGATGGCAAATCATTTTTCCTTAAGAGTACAATCTTTTATTATCTAAATCTTATTTTTCTACTCTAATTTAGATTCACAATTGTTTAGCGTTTGGATTCGTTGAATAGAAATTTGATCTCTTTGGCTTGATTCCTTACCACCATTATCAATTCTGAATAGCATTTTAAATTGTTTCTTAACTTCAGGCGATAAAGTGCAGTATAGTTACCTAAGTTTGACGGTGTAATAGCTATTTTTTATTCCAACTAGCAAATTCCATGCTATTGCTTTTTAAAGAAAAACAGAGGCATTTTTCAAAGATGTGCCAGGCAATCTGTTGTGATAGTTGAATATACTGGCAAGTGCTTTCACAAACTGTGTATGTCAGTAGTATATTTAAATATAATTAAAATAACATATAATTAGGGAATAATGTTTGTCAAAGTTTAAGTTTAAATGGGAGGGTTCCCCTCTTTCCTTCATCATTTCTTCATTTGTTCTTTTAGGCCATATATTTAGAGAAGAAAATTGGAATCAATGTGAGTTCTATGAATTAAGTTACAAGGAGTTTCACCTTGAAATTGGTGGTAATTTCCATTATGTTTTAAAAAAACAAAATTGTACTTTCACATGTGGGCATTTGTACTAGGAAATCTTACAACATTGATTTCTATTGGTCAAAATGCTAAAAACGATGTTTTTAAGACAGTAAAATGAACCACCATTATAGATAGTATACCTTTGTCACTCTTGCTTTTAACTCAGCTATATTTAAAAATAAATCAATTTTATATATTCTTTACAAAAGAGACTTAATTTAATGCCACTATGGTCTGTGTATTTTGGTTTATTCCAGTGTGGGTTGTTAAATGGATAAGATTTTCAACTCATTTTAGTGCATTGCTACCAGAATTTGTAAATGTTTTCTCCCATTTTGATATAAGTTGTGGTGAGCAAGTAATATGCATGTGGAGAAAGAGCAAAACTAAACAACAGATAACCAAAGTAAGCAAGAGATCATCCAGAAAATTCTTTATCTTTTGCATGTGTGAGAATTTGACTTTGGAAAATGTACAGCTGATTTTGGAAATTATATCTACATTCTTACAAATTAAAAAAAAAATGAAATCTTTGAATGATTTCAGTCCTCAGCTGTGGAAACCAACTTTGAGTAATCGATGGTCCATTTTTTATTGATGAAATAATCAGAGAGAGAACAGTCTGCCCAGAGTCATATATTTTAGTGCTTTGGGATACATTTCCATATATTTATAACCGGTAGATATTTTTGTAAGATACTTGCCATCTATAAGCAGTGTAAATTGCATAATTACCAGGATAATTCTGTAAGATAATTTGCATTACTTGAGCCTCCTGCTAAATTTCCATTTCAGTTTGTCGTTTTCTGGGTTCATCTCCTGTGATACATTATTTTATGGTTCTGGAGAAAGAAGAACAGAAACAGAGATATTTCCGTCTTTTTTAAAAAATCCAGCTGGAATGCTAACTACTTTTGCTTTTCCCCTGCTCTTTTACGTGCAGGAACCATGGGTTCCCTCCCAATGGTGATGAAAGAAAAGGCCAGCAGTGCTATAAAACTACATAGTCTTTGCCAATAGAATTAGGAGAAAATGGTGTTGAGGTCGTAATTTATGTCTGCATACTGCATACTTACATATTACATCTTGAAGCCACTTTTCTTTGCTGGACAAGATATGTAACAGTAAGTTTCTGGAAACAGCACAGAGAAGCCCTGACTTGCAGGCTGAGAGGTTCCCTACTTGTGCTTATTTTCAGGATAGACTACATTATTCTATTCTGACCAAATAGAAAGGCCTTGGTTTTAAAGATCAGTGAGATTACTATGGCCTTGTAGTACAGTTTGATATCAGGTAGCCTGATTCCTCCAACTTGATTCTTCTTTTTCAAGATGGCTGTGGCTATTTTGGGTCTTTTGTGGTTCCTAAAACAGCATGATACTAACATTAAAACAGACATATTCGATCAGTAGAACAGAATAGAGAACCCAGAAATAAACCCACACTTTTATGGTCAGTTAATATTTGGCAAAGGAGGCAAGAACATACAATGGGGTAAAGGCATCCTATTCAATAAATACTGTTGGGAAAACTGGACATACATGCAAAAAAAAAAAAAAAAAGAAAGTAGACCGCTTTCTTACACCATACCTAAGAACAAACTCAAAATGGATTAAAGACTTAAATGTTAGACTTGAAACCATAGAATTCCTAAAAGAAAACATAGGCAGTAAAATCTCATACACTTCTTGTAGCAGTATTTTTTTCTGATATATCTCCTTGGGCAAGGGAAACAAATGGGACTAGAACAAACTACAAAGGTTTGCACAGCAAAGGAAACCATCAACAAAATGAAAAGACAGCCCACTGAATGGAAGAACATATTTGCCAATGATACATCTGATAAGGGTTAATTTCTGAAATTTATAAAAAACTTATAAAACTTAGCACAAAAAAAAAAAAAAACACCACAATTCAATTTTTAAAAAATGGGCAAAGGACCTGAATACACTTCTCCAAAGAGGACATACAGAGAGTCAATAAACTTGAAAAAATGCTCATCATCACTCATCATCAGAGAAATGCACATTAAAACCACCATGAGATATCACCTCATATCTGTCAGAATGGCTTTCATCAATAAATCAACAAACAAGTGTTGGTGAAAATGTGGAGAAAGAGGAACCCTCTTGCACTGTTAGTGGAATGCAGATTGGTGCAGTCACTGTAGAAAATAGTATGGAGCTTCATTAAAATTTTAAAAAATGGAACGTCCTTATGACCCAGCACTCCCACTTCTGGAAATACTACATCCTGAGAATCCCGAAACACCAATCAGAAAGAATATATGCACACTTGTGTTTTATTGCAGTGCTATTTACAATAACCAGATTTAAAAATAGTTCAAGTGCCCAGCAGTAGATGAGTGGATAAACTGTGGTACATTTACGCAATAGAATACTACTCAGCTATAAAAAAAATAGAAAATATTACCTTTCACAACAGGATGGATGGATCTGGAGAGTATTATGCTGAATGAAGTAAGTCAGAGAAAGACAACTACCATATGATTTCACTTACCTATGGAATCTAATAAAATAAACTAACAAAACAGAAGCAGACTCATAGATACTGAGAACAGACTGACAGCTGTCAGAGGGAAGGGGGACTGGGGAGTGGGTGAAAAAGATAAAGGGATTAAGCAAAACAGAACACAATAATTAAACTCATAGACACACAGACAACAATATGGTGATTACCAGAGGGAAAGGGGTTGGGGGAAATAGTAGTAAGAGGGGATAAATGGTGTTGGGAGGAGGCTTAACTTCGGAAGGTGAACACACAATACAAGGTACAGGATGATGTACTATAGAACTGTACACCTGAAACCTACAAAATTTTATTTACCAATGTCACCCCAATAAATTCAATTTAAAAATCTGTGAAAGTTTACTTTATCATGAAAGAAGTCTCCCTTCGCAATCCATTTCAGTGATCTAAGCACCACTCACAGATCAGTCTTTTTTGCTATTTAACCTCAGTTCTACCCCGCCTCCACCCTCAGTCTTTTTCATAACTATAATCTTTAACAATGGTTCTTAAATTTTAGAGGGTGTTAGAATCTGCTGGAGGCTTTGCTAACACACAGATGCATTCCAGCCCTGTAGTTTCTGTTTCTGTAGGTCTGAGGTATAACTTGAGAATTTGCATTTCTCTTAAGTTCCTAAGTGATGCTCAAGCTGCTGGAGATAGATGACCCTTGGAGAGTCACTGACTATGAAATAACTCCCTATGCACCATCAACCCCTTGGCACTTCTCAGATTGTTTTTGTACAATGGGATTTCCCAGCCTGTTCTCACCTGTCTTGTTTCCTAATGCTTTATCTTCACGTTATTTTTTCTGAATCCTTTCAGTTACTTAGCTCCATACAAAATTGCATAACTGCATCATGCAAACCTAAGAAGGATTTGACCTTGAATAAGTACAATAAAACTAACTCATGGTTTCAGTAGCATAAAAATTCTGTACTTGCATCCAATTAGAATACTTCTTTCTTAATCATAACTATATTTCCAAAGCATAACTTCACTGAAGCCTATTCAAGTTCTATTTTACATAATTATTTGCATCTTGAAAGCATATTTCTATGTTTATATCTTTCATTGTTAGTACACACTGAAAATTTTTTATTTAACATTTCAACTTACGAAGGTGATACATAAAGACCTACTTTTAAAAAGCATGTCTTAATAGAACTCTGAATTTACACAACAATAAAAACTTGTTTAAAATTATTCCAGTGAGAAAAGATATGAAGGAAATGGAATTGTTTAGAAAGCTACTATGTCCTCAATTTGTATGAGTATTTGAACAAATATTCACTTCTCTTGTGAAAGATTCCAATTTAGACCCTGTAATAATGGAAGATAATTTTCCATTCTTTTTTATCACAGAGTTATAACCTTTGTTAGTGATTTCATGTTTGAAAATTGGAAAGCTAAATGTTTCATAAAGTAGAAATGAGTTGAGTTTGTTATTAGAATTGATTTTGCGCTTCTGAGACATTCCCTCCTTACTTTTAACCATATCTTGGCATAAACATACCATTTATTTTCAGTAGAACTACTTTACTCATTCTTAATTACTTTCTTGAGGCAGAATTCCAAATATTCACAATTAATTTTTATTAATGTATTAAATTTTCTCAATGTCCTTTTGCCTCACAAAAGCAATTTGGAATTTAGTTTTTCTAGGCAGTAGTAATAACCCATTTTAGCCCTCAATAACATATTTTCTTATTTATGTTTTAATTAATTTAATTGTAAAATGCATAAAATGTTGTAGCAGGAGGAGAAATTGCTCAACCAAAGCAAGAGTGTGTCCT
This sequence comes from Corynorhinus townsendii, assembly GCA_026230045.1. Taxonomy (NCBI): domain Eukaryota; kingdom Metazoa; phylum Chordata; class Mammalia; order Chiroptera; family Vespertilionidae; genus Corynorhinus; species Corynorhinus townsendii. The sequence continues at coordinate 54,987,302 of JAPDVU010000004.1, forward strand.
GAACAGAATAACAAATTTATTCCTGAGGGCCTATAAAATCCACTCCCATCTAGTGGTTGAATTTTCACCTAACTTCTCTTGACAAGTCTTTAAAGGACACTTGCATATGGAGAAACCCATTTGGGAAAGAGTAATGCTTAACAGCATGCTTTTGACTGAAGGAAAAAGTCCATATAATAATAATTCCATATATTGTTTTTAAAGGTCAACAGTGTATAAGTAGGATTTGCTTAGAGTTGTGCATGTCACAAATATTTCTTTATATATATCATTGTTATGTGGCTAAACATTGCAGTTCATAATATATACCTGGGCTAAACAAGAATAAGAACAAAAAGTAAATATCAGATCTTAGAGCATAAGTTCCACTTGCTGCCAATATAACTATTTGATACTGAGCTAAAAGATCTTGGGATAAATCATTGTTCACGCTTTTTATGTAACTTTTACATTTGGGCAGTTTCTTTCAGATGGAAGTTTGGAAGTCACCAAGAGTTAGGTTTAATTCTCTAATGATCAACTGACTTTATGTTAAGGAAAAGTATCCACAGTTAAAAGCCAATCTACTAAGATATTATCTGCCATGTGGCCAGTGCACAACAATATTCATTTAGTAGACATGTATTGAGTACCTTCCTTGTGCCAGGCAGAGGACATTTAAGGCCATATACGACAGCTTTACCATCAGGGTCATCATCTGAAGGGTTTAGGAACAAGAAAGAATGCTATAGGATGATTCAGCAGTGCCCATCATTTCTCTATTTGGGAAAAACCCTCAAAGCATATATAGGAAGGGGATTTACACAACCCAATACTCTTTGAAGATGAAGTATCATATGCCTATTACATGTGTTCATATCCAATTCTATTCTGTCATCTGTGAAAGGGCAGATGGGTGGGCTTTATTAGATGGAATGAGGTAGAATGGACAATCATTTCCATTGCTTCTTGACCCATATTCATTACACAGGTATGATATATGGATATATAAAGTACACAGTACGAGGCATAGAGAACACACACAATAAAAATGTGTTCAATGAAGCATCTTAGGGCCTTTAACTTTATATCCATCAACCACATTGCTGCAGTCACAGCTCTCTGCCCTTTGGGCACTCAGAGTTGTCACAAACGCTCTCTTGTTGGAGCCCTGCTATGGTGTACAGAATTTCTTCTGCTGATTCTAGCCAAGATCTTAGGAACTAGCCATGGAGAGCCTACTTCACTCTGCATCTAAGAAAATTACATTGTTCAAGGTGGGAAGTTAAGCAATTTCCAATGATTTTGAATTTCTCTATATAAATAATGAATGTTTAAAGCTTGCTTACTAACAGTCATAGCTCATTCAGACCTAAAGAAGGTGCCCTCTTCATTCCTATTTTGGTGTTGTGAAAACTGTCATTACCATCCCCAGTCCTTACAATTGATTAATGAAGAAAACATAAACCTATCTAATTAAAAAATAATAGTGGCAGTAGTAAGTTAGATTTTATTTACTTGACAACAGTCGCTGCAGATAAGGTGCTAATCCAGGGTTGGTATTTATAGCTTACAGTTAATTGGCATACTTTGTTCCTAAAGACCACAGAGCAAGGATGATTTGCAAGTGCCTTAGGCATCCTTTTTGCAGTCAGCAGATCATTCCTCCAGATTTTAGTTGTTTGCTATGTAAAATTATCATGGACTATTTATTACTCCCTTTTCCCAAAATCAACTCTTCCCCCTTCCTAAGAAATGGAAAGAAGAGTGTCTTATTAAATGATTCTTGGGCCTCAAAGTTAAGATCAGGCACTTTGAGTTTTGCAGAGCTGGCTGAAGTTTTAGCTCTGCCCCTCTAGTTGGAGACCTTGGACAAAGCATTTTACCTCTAAGTTTTCTCATATGTACTGTAATAGCACCTATTTTATGTAAATATTAAACAAAAGTAATATTTATGTCTAGCACAATGCCTGGCACATAAACATTCAAATGTTTCTCATTGAAATATTTGGGAATTGGAATGTTCTCTGTTGTGTATTTAAAGCACTCAAATTCTTTGAGATGGGAACCTGGAGAATCAAGACTTTGTTTTTAGTTGGATTTAACATGTATGCTCATGGATTCAAAGATAAAATAGCATTTATTGAAGAATGAATGAGGAAACTTGAAAAGTATGCTGCACCATTTGGACAACATGCAGCACACTCAAAACTATTGCTGTCCTTGGTAATGGACTGTAAAGATAATCTATCTAATGGGTTCTATACACATTACAGATCAGAATAATATATTGCTTCTGACTTTTAATGACCAGACCTCATATGCAAGTTAAAGACAATCTTATGGAGTATTTTATATGTGAACCAGACTTCTACTGAATTGAAAACTATATGTTCTATTTCAAGGAAAGGCTGCTTCAATTATGCTTGATTATTTTCTTTATAGTTTATGTAGAAAAGATTTCTCTCTGGGGGGGCGGGGAGAAGCAAAGGCACATATCAGTGGGAAACATCAAAATACCAGAGCAAAATTAAGTGGTAAATGGAATTAGTTATAAAAGTCAGCAAATTAGTCTGTTTATATCAATTATTTGCCCATGTGATAGGCTCTGCTTGTGGCATCATTACCTACTAGTGAGTGCTTATCTGGTGTGGTTTAGTTTCTTGAGCCATAAAATTCTTTGTTTTAACAAGCATTTAAGTGTTAAATGATTAAGCATACTTTGGATCAAATTTGAAAGTAAATATGGTATTAATGTCTGTTCAGCTTATATAATTGTTATATATTTATGAAAAGTCTTAACACTTGTTTTGTTAGCAAGAATAGACCAGAGAAAATAGTGCTGATTGATAGCTTCTATGTTAAAAAAAATAAAAGCTAAAGCTTTGAGAACCAACTGAGCATTACAAGCATAATGGAATTTTCTTTTATATATGGGAGAAGGAGCTGACATTAATACAAGGAAGAGGGATTATGTATTTTTGCCTAAATTAGCAGGATAATTAAGTCAGTCCTTTATTTCTCATTGCTATAGAAGATGATGCAATAAGTTACCAAATTACTTTAATAATTCCAACTCTAATGGTTAGGACAGACTTACTTGCCCACTCAGCTGTGGCAGAAATATTCATTGAGTTATGATGTTGGCCTGTGAGACCATCCATGTACATTGAGGACTTGGCTTAGACATAATGCAATTATGAGTCAACTAAAACTTTCCCTATTAACTTTAAAGAAATACATTAGCAAGTTGTTTTTCTTGATCAAATTAGTAGAAACCAGACTTGTTCCCAGAAGTGAATGGAAAATAAACAAATATATCCACTGGCACCGTTGTTCTCTTGAACCCTTCACAAGACTCTTCCATGAGGCTAGCCAAGCAGAACAACACAGAACCAACAAAAAGTGGGGAAAAAACAGGGTTAAGCCAGGGCCTGGGACTTCTGCATTTGATATCCTGGGCTCCTGTAAATTTAGATACTATGAGCTTGGCATTGTCTCCTTAAAGTATTTAGAAACTTAGAAATTTAGAGAAAGAGCCTGGTGAGCTGATACAGTCGGTAACTGTATTGGGAGCACCAATCCTTCTGATGCTTCCAGTGGCTTTTCTGCCTTCCTGGACAGGACAACCTGCGGGAAGCAAATACTGCCTACTGTCTGTCCCCCCAGAGATGCTGTACAGGCCAGAACTGCAGGGATTTTGACTGGATGCAACAGTGATAAAGATCTAAAATATTGATTTGTCTCTCTGAAATGTATAAGTTCTCCAGCTGGGGAATGAAGAATAAAATAACCTGCTATTAAGTTACACTGATACAGAAAAAATACTATTTGTAGCCTTGTTTTGAGGACTTTCTTTATGCTCACCCTAATCAGAACACAGATGTCTTCTATCCTTAAAGGTTATAGAAACAAAGATATACAAAGATATAGACTTTGGGTAGACTTTAAAAAAACAAACAAACTCATGTTGCTGCCATACTCATAAAATTTCTTGGATGATACCATAGCTTGATAGTTGATGTATAAATTGGGGAGAGGGGTTAATGGAGAGGCAGGTGTGCATATAGAGAGATGGATAAAAAGAACTGGTGGTGGTGGTCTAAAAAATTGAAGTTAAAAAAATAATAGATGCATTGCATTAAAATATTATTGTTATAAATGTATGATTTATAGCTTGAATTATTAGAATATGTTGGTTTATTTAAGTAGAATTCAAGGAAAATCCCATTATATATCTTTCAGTCATTCTTTTACTATAACTGTAATAAAAACAACTGCTTTTTAATAGGTACATCTACTATGCATCTTGCTAGAAATTTCCAATTATGATTTTCCCAGTAGCAAACAAAAACAAAATTAATAGCAGCCGCATCCCCCAAAGCATGAACTATATCACTAATGAGCTCTCAAAGAAAACACTCAGTGCAAAAAGTGAGCAGGTGAAAATTACTGTAATAATCCAAATGTAGAAATAAAAGCAAGAATTACTGAAATGCAGAGAACAATTTTCCTGCCATGATCCCATTAACTTAAAATAGCCTGTGCACTGTGGTATTTGGACATTACTGAGATCCTTGAAATGCACAAAATTCATGTATATTTTTTAACTGTATTCTTTAATTAAAGTTGGATAGGATAGAAATCACTTTGTATCTAACTCATATTTTATCTAGCTACTTTGTTTTGATGAAAATGCTTGGTTGCATTAAAATGGGAAATCGCGATGATATATATGGTGATTTTAACCTAGAGTAAATCACAGGCACACGGGTTTTGCATTACGGAAATAAGATCTGTGATCTTTTTTCTTCACTTTATAGCTCTTCCAAATACTGATTTTAGTCCTTGAGGCCATGACAGTAGGCAGATCCCACAAGATGGTAGGACAGGAAATAGTGATTTAGTAGGAGGTAGTGTTAATTACTACGGACTGACATAATGCCTCAATTTGTGTTTGTAAGAAGCTGGAAGGCTTGAATATAAGATGCAAAATGACTTTCTCCTAGTTACCGTTAATCCTTAAAACTACCAAAATCAGCAGCTCTGGTATCTGAGAGACATGGGTTCAGCTACAAACTTTTCATGTTCTGGACAACTTATCATTCAATTGGCCTCCATTTCCTTGTCTATGAAATGGGAGTTATAAATAAGCACCTTACAGATTTGTAATGACAATTTACTGATAGAATAAATGAAGAGTCTCTCAAATGCCTGGAATATACAAATAGACATATTCCTCTACCTTTACCCATGTGTATATCTTCTATTATTTTTGTGCCTTAAGTGCTGAGACAAAAATAAAAATTGAATAAATAGCCCATGATCCAATTAGGGCAATTAGATCATAGGGCAATTAGATATTATCTCGATATATAATTAATAAGTAGGGCTGAGAGCCATAGTACTAAGTAATGATAATAATATTTATTGAAGAGTTAAATGTTGTGCCAGGCACTATGTTAAATGTTCTTTAAAATATTTAACTTTCAACACAATTCTATGATTTAGGCTTCCACCTCCTCCTCTTTCCTATTTTTACAGATGAAATACTGAAGTTTTGAAAGACTAACACGGGTCTGACACTAACAATTGGTCTGTGTAACTCCTAACTCAGAGTTCTCTCCATAGTAGTGCTTTGACTGGTTGGAATCAGTAAATAAATATTAGTTTCTGTGATTATTTTGATTATTGTAGATATCACTCACTACTACTAATTTTTTTATAAGCTAATGAACCTAATACCCACATTTTAAACCAAGCATTTATAAATAGTAAAATCAATTCTCTGGCTGTTTATTTTAAAACAAAACCCAATTGCTTAGCTTAGAATTGAAGAGCCCTTACAATTTGGCCTGTCCTCTCAGTCATCCTTATTTCTAGTGCCATCCACGTGAGAAACCTTGAATGATGAGGCGTGTCTCTTGTCTTCAGTGTGCTTGTGGCATCAAACCACTCATGGGGGACACGGCCAGGAAGCACTGTCCATTATCACTCCTCTCCAGCAATACATATCTTGGTCTTGCCCTGGCTGGGTCGCTCAGTTGGTTGGAGTGTTGTCCCATTCACCAAAAGGTTTTGGGTTCAATTCCCAGTCAGGACACGTACCTAGGTTTCAGGTTTGATCCCCAATCAGGTGATCAGGTATGTAGGAGAGGCAGGTGATCAATGTCTCTCTCTCTCTCCCCCTCCTTTCCTCTCTAAAACCAATAAAAATATATTCTTGAGTGAGGATTAAAAAAAACTTGCTCTTCTCATGAGCCCCAGTGAATGTTAGCCCTTTGTGACATTTTCCTTGGTTGGTGTAAACATTTTAGAAGTTTTTCTCAGCCATGGCTCAGTCCAAACATCACCTCTGGGTCAAGAGACTTGCCTGCTAGAGCCAGGACTGGGACCCAGGTTTTCCTGCACGGCCACATTCTTTCTTTTGGTCCAGCAGTTTCTTCCTCTCCCTTTACATTCAACACACAGACCACACAGCTCAGTCTCTGATTCCACACTGTCTTGTTCTTTGGTTGTCTTGCACATCCAGTCTTACCTGTGTGACAAGGTGATTAAAGTCTTCAGGAACATTGGGATACTGCGTGTGTGTGTGTGGTGGTGGGGGCGGGGGGGGGGGGGGAGGTTGTAGAAGCCAGGTGGTAAACACTTCCCAACTGGACTGTGAAATGCACACCACACCCAAGCACATGCTCTTCACTTGACCCTCAGACCCTGGCACTCCATAGAGGACTCACACCGTGGCATATACAGAGAGCTCAGATAATGGAGAAACGTGTTTCTGGTGCATGCCACATCAGCAACTCCTGGGTGGCTTTTCTTTAAGTGACTCACTCACTTGGTTGACGAATCTGGCAAGGATTTTACCTGTATTCAGAGACAGGAATGAAATAACATGATGGTACTCATTGACGTTTGTTTGAATTCTGGTTTTCTCACCATCCGGCTTATCTGTTTTCCCTGTTAGGAGTCCCTGCTGCCAGCCTCCTTCTCAGTCATTTGGAGTTTGGCATAATTGAAGACGGAGGGTATGAAGTCGATCCTAGATGGCCTTGCAGACACCACCTTCCGCACCATCACCACGGACCTCCTTTACGTGGGCTCGAATGACATTCAGTACGAAGATATCAAAGGCGACATGGCATCCAAATTAGGGTACTTCCCACAGAAATTTCCTTTAACTTCCTTCAGGGGCAGTCCCTTCCAAGAAAAGATGACTGCAGGGGATAGCCCTCAGTTGGTCCCAGCGGACCAGGTGAACATTACCGAATTTTACAACAAGTCTCTTTCATCCTACAAGGAGAATGAGAACATTCAGTGCGGGGAGAACTTCATGGACATGGAGTGCTTCATGATCCTGAACCCCAGCCAGCAGCTGGCCATCGCCGTGCTGTCCCTCACGCTGGGCACCTTCACGGTTCTGGAGAACCTGCTGGTGCTGTGCGTCATCCTGCACTCCCGCAGCCTCCGCTGCAGGCCTTCCTACCACTTCATCGGCAGCCTGGCGGTGGCAGACCTCCTGGGGAGTGTCATCTTCGTCTACAGCTTCGTTGATTTCCACGTGTTCCACCGCAAAGACAGCCCCAACGTGTTTCTGTTCAAACTGGGCGGCGTCACGGCCTCCTTCACAGCCTCGGTTGGCAGCCTGTTCCTCACAGCCATCGACCGATACATATCTATTCACAGGCCCCTGGCCTATAAGAGGATCGTCACCAGGCCCAAGGCTGTGGTGGCATTCTGCCTGATGTGGACCATAGCAATTGTGATTGCCGTGCTGCCTCTCCTTGGCTGGAACTGCAAGAAACTGCAATCTGTTTGCTCAGACATTTTCCCACTCATCGATGAAACCTATCTGATGTTCTGGATCGGGGTCACCAGTGTGCTGCTGCTGTTTATCGTGTACGCATACATGTATATCCTCTGGAAGGCTCACAGCCACGCGGTCCGCATGATTCAGCGCGGCACCCAGAAGAGCATCATCATCCACACGTCGGAGGACGGCAAGGTGCAGGTGACTCGGCCGGACCAAACCCGCATGGACATCAGGCTGGCGAAGACCCTGGTCCTGATCCTTGTGGTTTTGATCATCTGCTGGGGCCCTCTGCTTGCAATCATGGTGTACGATCTCTTTGGGAAGATGAACAAGCTCGTTAAGACGGTGTTCGCCTTCTGCAGTATGCTCTGCCTGCTGAATTCCACCGTGAACCCCATCATCTATGCTCTGAGGAGCAAGGACCTGAGACACGCGTTCCGGAGTATGTTCCCCTCGTGTGAAGGCACTGCGCAGCCCCTTGATAACAGCATGGGTGACTCAGACTGCCTGCACAAACATGCAAACAACACAGCCAGCGTTCACAGGGCCACGGAGAGCTGCATCAAGAGCACGGTCAAGATCGCCAAGGTGACCATGTCTGTGTCTACAGACACATCTGCCGAGGCTGTGTGAGCCTGACGCCTCCTGGGCAATGCAGGAAAAGAAATCCGTGTTTTGTGTTTTTTTTTTTTTAAGCTAAAAATCTAGAAGGGTCAGTTGTCTCATTGGTTATATTTTTTAAGTTTATCATGCTCACTGAAAAGGTGATTGTTACCATGATCAGTTGTCTGTTTGCTGATGTTTTGATCGTGTAGGTTCTCAAACTCAGTTCTCCAGGGATTTACAGTGAAGAAAGCCTGTTGCTTAAGTGACTGGAAGGTCCAAAGTCCCAATGAAACAGGAGGGAAACCTTGTGCTACACAATTTGCAGTCTAAGTACCACTGGAACAATGCCATGAAATGAGTAATGCCTTTGTAACCATCACTTTCATTATAATGTGAAATGTATGTGTCCATCCGTATCAGAGCTGTCCATTTTTACAACAGTTATAGTACTAAAGTAGAGCTATTTTGTAAAATGTATGGTGTCCTCTGAAATGTGCATCCGTGTTTACTATGTATTGTTTATATTTGTCTAGCTCAGCAAAACTGAAAAGTAGAATTTTATGAAAACAGTAGAATATAAGCAGTGGGTACAAGCCAATGAGAACACTTTTTTTTTAAAGAGTATTGCCCATGATATAACTTTAGAAACCTTAATATTTTTTCAAATATCTCTATTTAAATTTGACATTGGAAATAATGATAAAGGTTGTTGTGTGTTTTTTCTGTTAATACAACAAGAAGAATTGGAAGACTCTCCAAAGTATTGAGCAGAATTTAATGACACTTAAAAATTTATTAGCTCTGCATTTTCATACAAGGACATTTATGCTTTTCTGGACTAAAGCTATCTCTTGGGTGATGGATTACAATTAGAGTAGGGAAAAAAGGCATATTGACTTTTTTGGCTGACGTCTCTGACTTTCTTTAGTCTTTAGCTATTACTGGACTTCTTAAGACAGCATGTGTCAATCTTAATGTATATTGTTATCACTGTGCAATTGCTGTTTACTTGAAGAGTATTGTATTCTTATATTCCAGGTTAAGTAGATTTTATGCCTGGGTGGCCAAACAACAGTCTCCATTTCTTTTCCTTAATTGAAAAGAAGTATTGTCTGGATCAGTAAAATGATACTGTGTGTGAGTGTGAATATAAATGTGTGTACATGTGTGTTTCTAGCTTGTAACTGTTACTGTAATGTCATAAAGTGAGAAAACTGTGACAAAGTGTAAACTGTACCACTTGCTGCACTCTTGTACATGAATTCAGTTTCTAAAATCGAGTTCATTCAGATAATCTTGTTGATAAAAATACTGACCATGAGCATTCAGAACCCTCCCCCTCCCCCAACCCCCTATCCCTCCCTTTAAGAGGCTGGGTCAAGTATTACTAAATGGACCTTCAGGTATTTCCTAAGACCAGTGTTTAGCAAGGAATAATCAGTAATGAACATTTAAGTGAAGGCCTGTAGTTACCGTGTTAATAGCAGGAAATGAGAGTGTTTTGGTGTCTGAGCACCTAATACGAATCAAGTCCATGGAGATGTAAGTCATAAGGGAAGTGGTTCTAAAAAACCCTTCAGTGATAACATTCTTTGGTTGTGCTTGTAGGTAGTGCAATCCTGGCTTAAGTAACATCATACACAGCTTGCTGGAAGTGAGACGACCAGGTCCAGCCCGTGTGGCTAAGGGGCCTATCAGACAGTAAGTGGGTGGGTGAGACCAAAAAGGGCAGTGAGGAGCTGACACACTCGTGATAGAGGCCTGGATGACATATGGCTGCTCTGTGCTTCACCCAGACACCCTGGGGACAAGCCAGCACCCAGCTGGTTTGGGTTAAGGAATAGACCTCTTCTCTGGTCCTGGTAACCAAGATCTGCTACAGCATAAGGATGATCATAGCTTCCTTTCCTCCCTTGCCCTGGTCTGCTACTCCTTAATGGTGCTCAGAGTCAGGCCCTTTCCCAGCAAGCTTAAGAAGTTGATATTGCTTAAGAAACCACTTGACTGGCAAATTTATAATCTCCTTATGCAGACAAAGCACAGCTCTTGCAGGATCCAGAGGCCTGCATAGCATGAAGTGAAGTGGAGAGCTAATGTTTTGGGTGACTTTTTAGGTGTTTAGATACCTGTGCAGCCTGGTGGGGTCTTCTTGCAGTGTATGGCTTAAGGCTGAATGTGGCCTGTGGACCAAGCTGAGATACTTTAATCATCTGTGTATATAGCTCAAATCCACCCACTGGTTCCCTTACTTTATCTCTCTGTGATATGCAGACGAGGGCTCAGGTTGCTAGAGCATTAACAAGGTCTCTTTAGAAGAAGGAGAAAAGATTCTTTATGGAAAAACTCACCAGGGTCTAATTTTCATTTAAGAAATGCCACTCTTTTGTCCCACATTAGCCTGAATATTAATCTACATGTCTCAGAGCTCACCAGACAGTACAAACTTTCTTCTCACAGCTATGAAGACATGGTAAAAGTGAAATTCTACTTGTCGGTAAAAAACAACAACACAAAAAATCTCCAGGATTCATTTTTGAAACTGTATTTGTGTGTATGCAATGTAGATTTTATAGTGTGTTGTGTTTTCAAGATCTAAATCATATATAATCAATGAAGGGACCATGGGGCTGACAGCACTAAACTTGGTGCTTATTGAATATTCTAAGAAATATCTGTGAAATATCATCATGTATGTGTTATACCGCCTTCATTTTAAAACAAATTAGTTTGATTCCCTTTGACACTTTTAATAATCGTTTCCTAACCAGTTTACTCAGATGTTCTCTCATGAATATACTCATTAGAGTTACCATTTATTAGTATCATGCATTAATTCCTTAATTAGACCTATTAATTTAAATATAATTTAGATTTCAGTAAGTGTTTAAAGGTCCAGCTTCAGAGTTATCTACTTTCTTCTGAGAATAATACATTTGTCCTGACCATGCATTCCACCATCACATATGACTTCAGAAAGGGCCAACTTTCCAACCTGCCCCCTTTCTTCCGAGTAACGATGGACCTTTCAGTCCTGCACTGGGAATGTCTTTTCTTTGCATGGGGCTTTTAGAGATGTGGGCGGACTTGCTTATTTAGTGGCTAGTCCATATTAGGAGTATACATACGTGTGTTCTGACCCAGCTCAGACTAGCCACAAATGCAGCTTTGTGGCTAGCAAAAGAGAAACAGCAGTTGTTTAGAGAAGGAGGGCTGTTCCCAAGAACCTCTAATTTTTCATTATCAGAAATACTAGAGGCCCAGTGCACGAAATTCATGCACAGGGGTGTGTGTCCATCGGCCCAGCCTGCACCCTCTCCAATCTGGGACCCCTCGAGGGATGTCCAACTTCCATTTAGGCCTGATCCTGGTAGGACATCCCTCTCACAATCCAGGACTGCTGGCTTCCAACTGCTCACCTGCCTGCCTTCCTGATTGCCCCTAATCGCTTCTGCCTCCCAGCCTGATCACCCCTTAACCACTCCCCTGCCAGCCTGATTGATGCCTAACTGCTCCCCTGCCAGCCTGATTGCCCCTAACTGCCCTCCTCTGCAGGCCTGGTCAACCCTAACTGCCCTCCCCTGCAGGCCTGAGTCCCCCCCAACTGCCATTCCCTGCAGGCCCAGTCACCCCCAACTGCCCTCTGCAGGCCTGGTCCCTCCCAACTGCCCTCCCCTGCTGGCCATCTTGTGGTGGCCATCTTGTGTCCACATGGGGGCAGCCCTCTTGTGTGTTGGAATGACTGTCAATTTGCATATTACTATTTTATTAGGTAGGATATGTAAAAGAAACACCAATCTGGGAAAAGCTGACGACACACGCCTACACTTGAGATGATTCCCAAGCTTCCCTATCCATCACTTTGAGACAAGTCTATCTGGCGTTAGGTGTCAAGGCATTTTGGCCGCCAAACTCACCCTACCACCAGATGAGAATTAGAGCCTGGATGAGTAGCATTCTAGTTAGTGCCCTAATGATAACTTCTGCCATTTCATGTCTGTAAAAGAGACCACCAATATCATGCGCAAAATTAGATATCTCACACTCTAACTGTATATTTGTATGATATTTTAAAATCTCCTAAATGCTGGGCAATGGCTATTAACAAATGTCTTGCACTGGCCTTCTGATGAAATGTTAACAATGCCTATTGTAATATAGACAAAACATTTTATCTACTGATTTGGGCTGAATGTATGTAAATAGGTCTTTAAAAAACAAAGTCAGTTGTTGAAGCAGTGGCCTACAAATCAGTAATTTTCAGATAGAAGAGTTTCTTTCCTTTGCTGTGGCATCCTAAAAGCTGTCTGCACGTAAATTTAGTGCACTGGCCTGCTGGGGATTGGAGTCCCCAGGAAAGGAAACCCTTTCTTGTAATAGTATAAATGAGATACTAGATCATCTGGATTCTTCCAAAGTTTCAAGTGGAAAACAATTCTTTATTGTCTGTAAATCTAACATTATTACTTTTCCTCTTAGAAAAAATATTGTATTGTTAGATGTTTGTTGAGCTGGTAACATCGTTGCAACTGCTGCAGTTTCTTTGTTAGTAACATGTATAATATTTTGTACACAAGTACCAGTAAGATTGTTATTCACTGTAGCTTCAGTCATTAAATTACTATAGCAAAGTAGTACTTCTGTAATATTTACAATGTATTAAGCCCACACTCTATTTTATTTCAGTGATGTAATTACATTATTATTTACAAAATTGTTAATGGCAAAGGAAAACATCCCATCATGTCAATTGTCCAAAGTTACCTTGGAATCAAATAAAAATTCTAGATTATCATGAAGGACATAAAATATCTTTGAATTCTGCCTTATTTCACAGTCTGGTGTTAAAACATTCAAGATTTAAGTTCTAAAAGGTTGTTAAACAACTGATTACCAATTCCCCAAAAGCACAACTTTATTTGAGAAATGGAGACAGATTGGATTAATATATTCATTTTTAATATGGGAAAACATGCAAAAGCCATCATACATAAAAAGGAAGAAAGCCTGCCATGCCTTTTTAAAGCATTATTTCATCAAAGAGTTGAATGATAGTGCAGTAAATTAAACAAATGCACTGTTCACAATGTGTAAACTAAATTGAAATTTGGCAGATTTATTAAAACACATGTCTAAAAATTTTTATAAAATCATATATTCTGAACCTTGCGAAAGAGATTATTTTTCAATGTAGCTTGTGAAAACACAATTTTTATTTGAATAGTAAGAGAAAATAGTTTAAACATTTTATAATGAAGTAAAAAAGCATTACAATTAAGTTTACACATTATTACTGTCTAAAGTATGTTTGCAGTCAATTTTGAAAGAAGACTTTAAATTTTCAAATAAGGAATTGGTAAATATTAAAAATTGATTATTTTTATTTTTAATAGCTAAAAATTAAATTAAAATTTTTAATTTTCCCTTCTTTAAGGTAAATACTATGGTAACTACATAAGCTGAAATGTGTCTAATGAAAAGCAGATGATGTGTTCTTAGTTCTTAAATTTTATACTGAGACTAGATGGGAATAAGATACTTACTTCATATCTTCACATAGTATCTTGAAACTCAAAAACTAATCCCCAGGCAATAATGTGTGCTCCATCCATGATGAAATATATATTTAGATTGATGTAGGAACAGAAAACCAATTAGAGTATGCTAGAAGCTCCACAGTCTCCCCATAAATGGTTCCAACTGGAAAAATTCCACCCATACCTAGGCTATCCTATGATCAGAGTTTCTTTTGGCTTGGAGGTGATAATATGAAGTTTTTGGCTCCACACTGAAATGTAGAAAGTCAACAATACACATCAGCATTGTTCCTAACTTTCCTATCCCTGGGATGCTGGTAAGGAAAATTTGGAATGTACATATCTGATTAGCTTAGGGGTAATGAAATGTGGAATGGGCATATCTCTAAATATCTCAGAAGTTCCAGTCATCGAGCTACTACTGTCTTAACCACTTAAGAAGTTTCTAAGTAAGTTTAAATAATAAATATATAGGATTTTGGATACACAGTTCCCTGTGACATAGCCAAAGGAAAAGAAATGGTAGGAAGGAATAAAAAATGAGATGAAAATACAATACAGTCTTGGATTAAGAGAAAAATGAGATTCTGGGACTCCAGTATTAATTAAACACATTGTTTATTACTTTGAACATGAGTGCTAAAATATTAGTAGAGCAAATTAATAATTTTAATACTAAGAAGTAGGTGACTAATGCAGCACCTCAGGTAATGGTAGTAGTAGTAGTAATAATAATAATAATAATAATAATAATAATAATAAAATTCCTAACATCTTTGGATAAGTGAGATCCATTTGAAAAGGCTCCAGTGTTCTTTATCCAGTACACAATCTTTTTTACTAATATCAGAATCATGATGAATGTCAAAGATACCTAGCTTTGCTAACAGAGGCAGCATTGTGCTGGAAAGAGCACTGGAGAAGAAATTATTAGGTTCAGAATATAGCTTTGGATTAGTCACTTTCTGGCTGTTTGGCCTTGGACAAGCTACAAGCTCTGGTTTGGTTTTCTCATCCATAAAAATGCCAACTCTGAAAATGTCATAGCATCAGGTGATATAAAGTGTTTTTGAAGAGCTCTGAAAACTGTGAAGGACCATACCAATGTAAATTAGAATAAATTCATTTTCAAAGAATTCATTTTATTCTAGTTATTCAGTTAATGTCTACATCAACCCTTTAGCTAATAATCAGGAACAAAGAAGATACCTTTTGTTGTGCCTACTGAGTGGCAAGCATTGATTGTACCTGTACTTTATATCTAAATGTATATTATTTAATCCTTAAGCAACCCTCTGATGAATATATGTATTACTAGAAGCCCAATGCAAGAAATTTGTGCAAGAGTAGGCCTTCCTTCCCCTGGCTGACGCACTGGCTTCCCTCTGACACCTGGGACCCAGGCTTCCCTTGCAGCTCCAGCTTCGTCTGGAAGGATGTCCAGTCTAATTAGCATATTACCCTTTTATTATTATAGACTAGAGGCCTGGTGCATGAAATTCATGCACAGTGGGGGAGGGGGGGTTGTCCCTCAGCCTGGCCTGCACCCTCTCACAATTGGAACCACTAGATCCTAACCACACTTGCCTGCCTGCCTGATCACCCCTAACTGCTCTCCTGCCTGCCTGATTGCCCCAAACCACTCACCTGCCTGCCTGATCACCCCTAGCCACTCACCTGCCTGCCTGATCACCCCTAATAACTCTGCCTGCCAGCCTGATCGCCTAACCACTCTGCCTGTCTGCCTACCTGATCACACCTAACTGCTTGCCTGCCTGCCTGCCTGATTGCCCCTAAATGCCTCTGCCTCAACCCCCGTCACCACAGCTTCATCCATAAGGACATCCAGAATGAGGTCCGGAAGGTTGTTCGGCTGTCTGGTCTAATTAGCATATTACGCTTTTATTATTATAGATAGTTCATATGATAGGTGAGACAAAAGCTCAGGGAGGTAAAGACTACATAGCTAAGGTCAGAATTCAGGCCTTCTTGATTCCAAAGCCCTTATTGTTTTTTTTATTACCACAGTGCCTCTAGTTATCCATTCATTATTCACTTAAAGCCAGATATTCTAAAGGTATATACTGAAAACTTCCCATGTGCTAGAAGATGCCATGATGAAGAATTTGACTTACCAGAATGCTTAGTAAAACTAATGCCCAAAGTTCTAGTGTTTTGCAGTATGTTTCCACATATGTAGGCCCAAGAGGCCAAGTATCTTGTGAAGTTCACATGGAAAGTTAGTAGTAAGCCGAGTCTCCGGAGCTCTAGTGCAGGTCCTTGGGCTCTGAACCCTGGATCTTTCTATCATGCCATGTGGCAAGGGAATGTAGGGTGTGCTGAGGTACATGGTTGTAACCAGATATTTGCATTTTCCTTCCTTCATTCTCCAGAGGGCAGCAATGCAAAAACTTTGTCAAATCCATTCTGGATGTCAAAATAAATTAAATTTGTGTTCTTTATTACTTGCCTAGTATGACTCATCACTCACTTGGGTAGCTAAAACAGTGGCTGAGGAGAAGTTTGATTTATTTTATCCTCAGAGCTGGATGCTACAAATATATTCCTGATCCCACCTACAATAGCTGTTTTTCCAGCTCTTTGGCTACTTTCTATAGAAAAGTTTTCGTTTTAACTCTTTTAATTAAACAAGAAACTTGCTTTTTATTTTTAACTTGCATGCAGAACAAGGTTTCTAGGAAACAATAATCTACTAGTCAATGAGATACAACTTGTTAAAATTGTAAAATACAATTTAGCAAGTACTTATTTAGACCCACTCTTGTACTTGGCACTGATACTAATGGTTAACATTTATCTCATTTATTATGAGATTCATCATCTTCCTTCAACCTCACAACCAGCCTTTGAAGTATTATTATTGCCACCTGACAGTGAGTAACCTGCTCAAGGTCACACAACTAGTAAGTGGTGAGTTGGATTTGTTCTTAGTCACTACATTTCTGAGTTGATAGCCACAAGCCAATATCCATTTAGCAAATTGTACTGTGCATCTATCCCGTTCAATTCAAGCAACACTTACTGAGCATCCACCATAAGTCATCAACTGACTTAAGATCTAATGAAAGAAGGTGAATACTTAAGCCAATAATCTCAATGCAAGGCAATCAATGCTAATATAGACAAGGCTATGGGAAACCAGGAAGGACACAAGTAACTGGCTTAGGAAGAAGATGGGATACTGAGCTGAGTATTGAAAACCAAGTCGGAGCCAGCCAGGAAAAGAGAAAAAGGGAGAAATGAGGATAAATAATGTTACAGGGAGAGAGATACTGATGAAGTGGGAATATAGGTGAGAGACGGAAGAGAGCATGATGTGTCCAGAGAATGACACAAAGTCTTTTGTGGCTGAGATGTGGTACCAGCAGGAAAGTAATGAGGATGAAGGCAAGAACCCAGATCATCAAGGGCATAGACCCTAAGGAAATTAGTTGTTCTTGGTGCACCTCCCTGTGATTTGCAAAAGCTTGAGCGGATTCATAATATTAGCCAAAAAGGTCAAAGTTTAGATAGCCTATTATTTAGTTCTACTTATTCAAAGAGTTTTAAAAAGCATCATATACATATGTAAAAGTATCACTTTCAGCTTGGCCCAGTAGAACACCCAGGGGTGGGGGGTGGGGCTCCATGCTCTGTTTTCTCATTAGCTGGCCATGTATTTTCCCTCCTGATGACATTACTGTCACCGCTAGAATGAACATTATTCACTAGGAACTGAGGGACTTCAATTAGCTCCCCAAACGGTGCAGTCATCAGTCACAAAGTGTTCCTGGTCATTATTCACCGGGACTGGTCAAACCCTCTGATCTCAGGATGACAGGGACAGTATTGAATGCCGTCCTTGGGGCTTCAATCCTCTGCCCTCCTGCCCTCTTTGTAAACAAGATTATTGCTGCTACTACTGCCGGTTTGCCTGAAGAGATACGGAAATTCTTTAGGGAATAGAGAGATAAGGACTAAGGAAGAGATTCCTTAAAAACTCTCCAAAGAAACCCAACTCTACACCTGACCCAAGTGCAATTATTTCATTCATAATGACTAGCACAGGCTGCTTTTCTATTAGGAGTTTGAGTTTTTTAAGGGAAGGAAGAAACGGAAAGCATCTTTGAGTTGTGCTATGGGTAGGGAAGTAAAACTTCAAACTATATTCTGGCACTAATCCTTTCCCAAATTAATTGCATATTTCACAGTTTTTTATAAAGATTTCACTATACATATATTCACAAAATCTACACAAAGACATTTTCTGTCTTTTTAAAGGAGGGGGAGCTTTACCATACATTTTTCTTAGAGATTTTATTATTTGCCTTTATAAGCCAAACAACAATTTTTGTGCTTGTGCCTCTTTCAAATCTCTAATTATTCTAGAAAGGGACAGAAACCCTTTAGCTATTCAATGCAGCCTCTGATTGCTTGTCTTGTTAAATCCCAATCTTTCTAACCTGGGTGGCTATAAGCAATTTGTCTTAGTTGGTCATCCATAGCAAACATTTTCAAATATTAACCTCTTCCCACTGATTGAGGAATTATCGATGGAAAGCCTCAGAAAATGCGCTCCATTTCCTAACAGGGAAAATCCCGACTTTTTCAGCATTGTTCACCAAAATTAGAAAAATCTAAATAGCCCTTTGAATTATCCAGAATACGTCACACTTATTGCAAATGCCATGGTCTCCTGGGGACCGCCTCCAGGGAGAGATGAGTGTGATGGTGCCCATGGCGGTTACAAGTATGATCGTCAGAGATCTTGGCACAAGTTGTCCTATCTAGAGACTCTTCCTAAAAGGTGGGGGGGCATCTCAGTCCCAAGCCTGCTTGGTTGAGCTCTCCGGCTCTCACAGCCATTATGATGTTCAAGTGGAAGGAGAAAAGCAGTGTTGATATGTGAGAGAGGACTGTTGGACAGTGTTTTCTTCTGCAACAATTCTGATCACCCCAAAGCCCGAGAGCTCTTTGTTCTAATCACATTATGTCTCAGCCAAGGGAAGTAGGAAGAGAAATATTGATTCTGAGAAACTTATTATGAAGGTAAATTCTTTAACAAGATGACCTCACAGGAGATGCCTGCAGTAGAAGAGGAAGATTCTCAAGGCTTCGTGTGAATAGTAACAGACCACCTCGGTAGTTTAAAGCTGGAAGCAAACATTATCATGGTTGAAATGCAGTGCCCACCAATGAAACCAGCGTGCATGGCTCTCCTTTTTAGGTGGCACGTACCTAGCCTTCTTAAAGTTGGACAATAACTGAAAGCTCTTCCAGGTCTGCTTCTAAAAATAATCAGGTATGTAACCAAAATATGACACCTCATCTTAGATGCAAAGATGAGAATGAAAACCAAATCCAGGGTACAGTCACCCAATCCAGGGAACCAAAACCAAGGGACTTGGCAATAAGGCGTAATGCTATTACTCTCATTGCTATCACCTCTGACAGTCAGTAGTACAAATCAGTCTGAAAACAAGCTCTCTCCTTTTTGTCCAGGGGTAGTTATTCAGAGTACACCTAATGGATGTCAGGCAGTGGAGCAAAAGAAACTAAAACTGTAGGCAAAATCGGCATTACTATGCTTACACACTTAAAATTTCCTTGGCTTATTTTCCATGGCACTATATGTTTGCGCTGGAACCCTGAAGCCATCTGTACAAATGACAGCAAAGACAGAGCAATCATCTGAAAAAAATGAGAGCTAACATCACTAGCTTTTATTTACGGAGAGAAAGGCAAATATGAGGTATCAACAACAGAAAAAGGTATGAAATGTATAAGTGAAAATGAATCTGTTCCAATTTGGGGGTCTCAATGAAAATTCTGTAGGCAGGGGGAGAAAGTATTAGCAAAGATACTCCATTTAGAAACTTACAATAAAAGCAAACAGGTCTTTCTTACCCAAACACTCATAAACACAATAAGCATTATATTTAGCATCACCTAAAGCAGAAGCTTCTAGGAGCTGGTCCTTTCGCTTTTCTCCTAGATATAGAGAATGAATTTTGAACTGTGCAGGAATCTAATCAGGTGTGGCTCATAAAACACCTTATGTCCAGTTTATGATGAGCACTACTCAGCTTTGAAAGTGGGAACAGCCAGATAGCTTCTGATGTTCCCATGAGAGAGCGAATCCATTCGTCTACCAGGCAGTCAATGAAAAGCATCTTGTCAGAGTTAGCTCTCACAGGTGTTGTAAGACAACTTGACATATTCAAATTCAAACTCATAAAAAAGACAAATGAGGAAGGAATTATTTCCTCTCAAAAATACTTTGCACCTGCAACAGAGCTTATAGCAGGGTGTGCCTTGAGTTGTCCGCTCCACTGATTGGATTTAAAGGGTAACTAAGCGTTCATATGTCCATTTTAAAAAACTTTTCAAAAATTGCTCTATTGTTCAAAGTGAGATGTTCCTATAATTTAAAGCTTTTCTACCCATCCTGCCCTTTAATCCCTATACAAGCATTTCGTGCATACTTCTGTGTTAAGTAACCCGGAATTGTTTGCCAGGGATAGATATGATGAACTAACATGTTCAGTTCTTCAGGGCACCAGACCCCTCTGCAAATTTGAAATTGCATTAGGGATAGAGGCAAACCTCAGCTATTCACAGAAATAGTGAATGGAATAGAGTGAGTATTAAAATCCATAAATAATCTCCAGATGTCCAAATCCTTTACAGCCAAATATGAAACATTATGTAATGATTTCCATTGATGCTAACAAGTGGAGGAGGAGGCTGATTAATGTCTGATTGCTTCTCTCCCTGACCTCTCTCTGCTGACAGAAGCAACAGGCAGGCAAATGGTGAGGGAGCAGGCAGTACAGGCCTGGGAGCAGAGACACACTCAGCAGACTGCATAATTAGCTCCTAAATAACAAGGATAAGACCATAAACAAGACAGAAGCAAGCCAGAGGGACTTTACTTCCATTTAGCAATGATTTCACCACGCCTGCAACATGCCGAGAAGACTGCACCTGGGCCTGCCTGGTAACCTGGATCGTCTCCCGAGGCTCCCCAGGACAGCAATCACATCAGGCTGCGTCTCAGAGGCTCCATAAAGCTGCATAGACTCCCTGAAGCTGCTGTGCTGCAGTGGAAAGGATACCAGGCCCTGCTCAAGGCTGGACTTGTAGCTGAGTTTGATCTTGAGTGTACTTCTTCCCTGCCCCATAGATGAGGCCCCAATAATCCTTCTCCTGGCTGCTTAGCAGGGCCAACAGGCTAGAGTTGTAATGAAATGGGATCATTTCTGTGGTCACAACTCAAGCCTTTAAAGTGCCATCCTATCTAATAAAAGAGTAATATGCAAATTAACCCCAACCAAGATGGCTGCAGCCACGGAGCAAGCAGGAGGTTTGGGTTTCCCCAGCAATGGAGGAAGCCAAGCTTTTCCCACACCCTGGTGGGCCCATGCCTCCCACTCAAGGCTACAAAGTTTCAATTATAGAAGATAAATAAATCCCAACAAAAATGGCTGTGGCCACGGAGCAAGCAGGAGGCATGGCTCTGCTCAAGGCTACAAAGTTTCAATTATAGAAAATAAGTAAGTCTCAGATACCAGGGCCTCCACTTGGGTCACCGGGGGGCGTGGCAAGGCTGCAAACCACCACAGGCCCCTTGCCCAGGCCACCCCTTGCCCCAAGGGAACCCCCACCCTGATCCAGGACACCTTCAGGGCAAACCAGCTGGCCCCCACCCATGCACCAGGCCTCTATCCTATCTAATAAAAGAGTAATATGCAGATTGACTATCACTCCAACACACAAGATGGCTGCCCCCATGTGGTCAAAGATCTGCCCCCATGTGGACACAAGATGGCTGCCACAAGATGGCCAGCAGGGGAGGGCAGTTGAGAGAGACCAGGCCTGCAAGGGAGGGCAGTTGGGGGCGATCAAGCCTGCAGGGGAAGGAAGTTAGGGGTGACCAGGTCAGCAGAGGAGGGAAATTTGGGGCAACCAGGCCTGCAGGGAAGGGCAGTTGTGGGGGGACCCAGGCCTGCAGGGGAGAGCAGTTTGGGGTGGGGGGGGTGAGGGGGAACCAGGCCTGAAGGGGAAGGCAGTTAGGGGTGACCAGGCTTGCAGGGGAGGGCAGTTAGGGGCAGACAGGGTGGCAGGGGAGCAGTTAGGCATCAATCAGGCTGTCAGGGGAGTGGTTAGGGGGTGATCAGGCTGGCAGGCAGAAGCGGTTAGGGGCAATCAGGAAGGCAGGCAGGTGAGCAGTTGGGAGCCAGCAGTCCTGCATTGTGAGAGGGATGTCCCTCTAGGGATCCCAGTAAACTGGCAGTGGGACATCCCTCTAGGGATCCCAGATTGGAGAGGGTGCAGGCTGGGCTTAGGGACACCCCTGCCCCATGCATAAATTTCATGCACCAGGCCTCTAGTATTAATATAAGGTTCAGGAGGCTTTAGAAAATGAGATAGCCATTCAAGTAATGTCAGTTGGACTGTCTTTTCCAATGAACTTCCAAGAGGGCCTCCTCCCTTTATTCTATCCCACCTTCCCTACCTTCCTCCAAGAGCAACAGCCTGAAGGGGAGTATGGTATTTGCAGCCAACATTGAAAAGATATGTGGCCGACCTCTGCTACATGGCTGAATTGCTGGGAGAATTCCTTTTAAAATACAATCTGTCTTCTATGATCAAATTTAGTGCCACCTAGCTCTTCCCACAGCCTCCTGGGTGACTCTGTAGCAGTCAATCTCTGTGCACAGAATTCATATATAAAGTCAAACTCTTCAATAGATATTACTTTTTTCAAAAGGTCATATATATGCAAAAAACTGAAGGCACTAAAAGTACTTAAAAAAAAAGTGGATTTAGAAGTACGAGAAGTATGCTTGAAACTTCTCCATGTAACTGATTACCACTATTTCAGTCCTGATTTGAGATTAATTTTGGGCATAAATTTGGGGAATATAGATTGAAAACTTAACTTGAACAAAAGTAGGATTGTACTGTGATTCCCAGCTCTCAAATATTGCATTATGTTTTGGTATGATTGCTTATTGCTACATTGTCCTTGAATTATTAGCCAGGATAAAGCACTGCACACATATAAAATTATTTTACTCTGTTCCTTCCTTAATGAGCTGAATCAATTAGAATTTGATTCTTTGTTGATTGATATGTTATTCACTCTTTGTTGATTAATATGTTATTCACTCAACAAACACTTGTGCAAATTTATGGCCTGTTCCGGGAAGACAACTCAAAAGCCTTTGGAGGGCATATGGCTCTGTGATGATTCATAGTAGATGTGACCCTCCACAGTCAAGAATCACACTTGGCAGACTACATAATTAGCTCCTAAATAACAAGGATATTCCTTGGTTTTGAATATCCACTATATTCTTACCAACATTCACTTCTCCCTCCAAAAATAACTATTTTTACCAAGTCCAATGAGATATGAAGTCACTTATAAAGGTCTTAGGATAGAAAAGTATAGGTGACATGAGACATCCTGCTAAGAAATAATATTGATAGTGTGTATTTTACATCGCACAGGACTAGTCTGCAAGGCAGGTAAAGAGAAGCTGTGATTTCTCCAATTAGAAATGAATTCAGATGAATGACCTATTGAACTTATCAGTCATTTATACCTTAATATAAAAGTTTAAAAATAATAGCTTCAATTATAAGTATTTTTAATAAGTACTTACTAGGTGGTGGGCACTATTATAAATGTTTCATAGATAGCTGATCTCATAATAAGAGTATCCAACTGCAATAGTCAGGAGAGTTCTTCCCCAACTTTTAAAAATGTCACAGCACACATAGAACATACACTGAGTGGCCAGATTATTATGATTTCTGAACACATAATAATCTGGCCACTCAGTGTATATCCTATATAGTAAAAGGCTAATATGCAAATTGTCCCCTCGACCAGGAGTTCGACCAGCAGGCAGGCCGGCCAACTGCCCATGTCCCCTCCCCCCTGGCCAGGCTGGCCGAACCCCACCCATACACGAATTCATGCACTGGGCCTCAAATAAATAAATACACACACACACACACACACACACACTGAGTGGCCAGATTATTATGCATTCAGAGAGCATAATAATCTGGCCACTCAGTGTAATATTACACTAAAGTAAACCTATGCAGCTGCTCATGGCTGGAAACCACTGCCCTCAGAACCCACCAGCCACCCTAAGAACTAAAGAAAGAAATCATTCAACACAACTGTAAGCATTAAACACACACCTTTTCTGGCACATTGGCTGGGAATGGCTGACTTGAGAAGCTGAGATTTAATTTGGTAATTCTATAAGACAGGGAATTTTGGAGCAGGGCGGATTTAGAGGAAGTTGGAAGACTCTGAACAACCAGGGGGTAGTAAGAAGTCTTAGATTCTTTTAATCTTCCTGAATATGAAATGATAGGGTTTTTCTTCATTGGTTGTTAGGGTATTACTAGTCAGATTTGAAAGCCACTCGGTTCTGGTACTTAGGGAGGAGAGCCTATAATTTATGACACCATATAAAGCCTATGTTTAAATACAACATGTCTATGTAGTTCGGACCTATTGTCAGCGTCCCCTTCAAATCAACCATGGACTCTTCTGGCAGTTCTCCTGGGCATGTCTTATCTTGTTTGCGAGGAGGCCAGTAGTCTACTTTCATCAGTTCAGTCTAAAGTCTTTTCACCTTCCAGAGTTTCATCTCTGGGAATTTCAGTTTCTAAATACACACTGTAGTAAGTCATTGTTTCTGAATAAAAATGGTTGAAAAATGATTTTGATGGGCTGCAATGTGAGACATTCTGCATTCTTTTAAAGTTAGTAATGATTTTATTCATATATATGACATTTTCTTCTACTTTAAAAGTGTTTTCTAATAATTTATTAGTTTCACTCCATTGGTTGCATTTGCCCTTTGATCTCCATGGTTCTTATTATAGGTATATTCTTCTATTTCCCAGTAGTAATTATTGTTATGTTAAAATCTTTCATTTCTGTTTTAATGGACTTAATTTTTTGATCCAGGAAGCCAGAAGTCATTTACAAACAAATTACTTTTTAAAAACCCATCAGGCAATAGTCATTACCTACCATGTACAGATGTAGATACTCCATTTACAAATGTAAATACTAGAGTCACCTGAGAGTGCTTCCTCTTTAAGGTCATGTACAAATACATAGTAGATTTGGGAATTAAAGTATCTAGTCACTGTAATATCTTTCTTAAATGATAAAGAGGTAGTGAGGTGGGGAAAGTAAGGTAAGAGAAATAGCCCAATGGAATTCTTCCAAATTAAACCAATGCATTGAAAATGCCTTTAGTCTCACTGATTACATATTCGAACCTGCAGATAACTGAGATTGAGTGCAAAATTTAGAATACAGAGGATCCTCCAGGTTTGGCAGGTTACACTGCAAAAAGCTGGCACATCCTTTCATCCACACATCCAGAAACTGGACACTTAGCTGATTGAGAGTAGAGGTTCTGTGAGTGCCCATCCACAGCCAAATGGATGAAGAAGTTGTGGTACATATATACAATGTAATGTTACTCAGCCATGAAAAAAGAATGAAATCTTGTCATTTACAACAACATGGAGGGACCTAGAGGGTATTATGATGAATGAAATAAGTCACAGAAAAACAAATACCATGTGATTTCACTTGCATGTGGAATCTAAAAATACAAAATAATTGAACAAATAAGACAGAAACAAACTCATAGATACAGAGAGCATACATGGTTGCCCAATGGGAAGGAGTCAGGGTAAGAAAGGAGAAGGGATTAAGATGTACAAATTGCCAATCATAAAAACAAGGTTGTAAAAGTACAGCTTAGGGAATATAGTTAATAATATCGTGATAACTATGTATGGTGTCA
Organism: Corynorhinus townsendii; assembly: GCA_026230045.1. Lineage (NCBI taxonomy): Eukaryota > Metazoa > Chordata > Mammalia > Chiroptera > Vespertilionidae > Corynorhinus > Corynorhinus townsendii. The sequence goes on from JAPDVU010000004.1 coordinate 55,013,095, forward strand.
GATAGGACTAGACTTATTAAGGTGATCACTTCATAAGTTACTTAAAAGTCTAATCACTATGCTGTCCACCTGAAACTAATATAATATTGTATGCCAACTGTAATTGAAACATCTTTTAATTAACTTTTAAAAGGAGTAGAGGTTCTGGAGTCCTGGAGTGCCTGGGTTCAAACCCCACTTACCATTTTGTGACCTGGGCAAGTTGCTTAGCCTCTCTTTACCTCCAGTTTTCTCCATTTGTAGCATTTTGGGAGTTCATAAAAAACTGTGCATAAAGGGCAGTGGGTCAACTATTTAAAGTTTAAACATGGATCATTCTCATTTTTCATTATTATCTTCAACATCTATTCCCAAAATAACTGAAAAATCTGTTGGGATAGTTGCCTTCTACCTTGATGACTTCCATCTGTGCCATGGGGTGTTTCTTGGCTTTATGACAATCAACCCTGACCCTATTGCCCCCTACACAGTCTAACCCTGAGCAAATATCAAAGAAGACCTTGGACCTATGGAATCTTCCATAGCTCATGGCAAAAAGTCACCAGGAGCACTTTTATTGTGGTTTGATTCTAAAACAAACTGCAGGCGTGCTATTGAACTTACATTAGAATATTAAGGGTTCCATATTGGTTCCAATATTCGGCCCACACGCACAAAAGGTTTCCCCTCTGTCAATCACTTTCTTGTTCTTTATCTAAAGAAAAGGTCAATATCTCCAATTGAGAATCTACTCTAGGACCACATTCAAATGCTGCCAAACAGCTAGCCCTACCCCTACTTCTTGGCTTTAAAATAGACAGGGGCCCAATGCACCCACCATCTCTGCCCATCCATCAAAAGGCCCCAGGGAAGAATACTAAAAGAGATATTAAATATACTTCTTATATTTAATAAGAAGGCCTCTTTTAGTATTTTCTTCCACTATAAGAATGTAGAAGTGTAAAATATCACTACGCCCTTATTGATGGAATGGATCTTCTCCAGCTATAGCCTCAGCCCAATGTTGAGTCATCAAATGTTACTTTTAGTAACCCTACCATTAAAGGAGAGAAATGTGTTCTTGGCATCCAAATACATTTCTCCTTATCCTTTGTAAATAGTGATTATATCTAGTTAAAAGCAGCACTATTAATGCTATTATACAGGCACAATATGATTACCTAATGGCCATAGATAACAAGATATCTATAGAAAAACTTTCTCCAAGTGTTAACTACTTTACAAACAAACTTTAAGGAATGAAAATTACCTTTAGACTAGATGCAACCTCAAAGATACTGTCTTTATTGCTTAAAATTCCAGTGAGGTCAGAGCTTGACTTTTCTTTGGCAGTCCTAGATGTAGACCAAGATATATCACCTGTCTGTTTCTCAACAAGCTGTGCATGGAACTGTCCATGTGGTTTTATCACACACCTTTTACTTATAATGGCTTTCCCTCTTTATGGGCCTGGAAAACATCCATCTTTCAATACTCAACTCAGGCATCTCCAGCTCTGCAAAGCTTTTTCTGACTGCCTTCCACCCAACTCCAGTAAATGGACTTGACCATTCCCTCTATTACACTTTAATTGTACTCTATTCATCTATACCATTTTATGCTTTTATTGCACTATTGTGGTCTGCCCTAGGATATAAGCTCTGCAGGGTCAGTGACTACATTTTAATTAGTTTTGGCATCTTAGGAACTTAATATAGATCTTCATAGTAGGCATTAATAAATATTACATAAAATTCCCTCATTCTCATATTTCCCATCTACCTAATAAAAGTAATATGCTAATTGACCGTACCTTTGTGACGCCCACCAGCCAATCAGGAGTGAGATTAACCCAACAAAGATGATGGGTTAATTTGCATACTCAGACTCTGAGGGGCCGGGGGCGGGGTGGGATGCAGGTGTTTCACACCACCCCAGCAGCTCCGGGCCTCTGGGCAGCATGGGAAGGCAGAAAGCTGGCTCCGGCCAGAGTGAAGGCAGTGCCAGCAGCCAGGGGAAGGAAGGCCCATCCTTGCATGAATCTTTGTGCATTAGGCCTCTATTATTGTATAAAATAAAAACATCTATTTCTGATATATGACCTCTCATGATACATATACCTTTTTTAGCATTTAAAAAATTTTATCTCTATTGTTTTTATTTCCAGAAGTTCTATTTAATTCTTTCAAAACTTATGTGGTCTCAAATTTATTATGTTCAAGACTTGGGTAGCTAGTTTTCATTTGTTTTTATGTCTTGACTCTCCTTCATGGTGATTCATTTCCTCATGTGGTTTGTAATTTTTTAATTTGTGAACTCATCTTCTGCAAAGCCTATTTTCCCCCTGGAGATCCTGATTGCTCTAAATATGGAGAAAAAATAAAACACTGTGAGTCCTTTCAGATGTGTTTTCACTAGGGACTTGAAGTCATTCAATAGCTCCAAATCAGCTTCTAATGCTAATTTCATGGTTTAAGTTTTCCGTACCACTCTGGTAGGATAAATTCAGACTCTGCACCTACATTTGGCACAGCCCAGATGTGGCTTTAAATTTCTCTTAAGCAACTCTACCTTCTTCCCCCAAGGCCTTAGATACATAGTGAGCATTATTTCTGTTTTTCTGAGCTGGTAGAAAAAGTTATTGTAGATCTCTTTAGACAAGTAGTACAGCTTTTTAAGACTTCAAGCTTTGTGCACAGAGTTCTTTTTCAGCTCTCCATCCTCACATAGATCCAAAGCCGTATCTCTGGTTCCCAACCTCCGGATTCTTGGAACATTTTTTTATCTAAAACTCACTAGGGCAAGTGATACTAGCTCCTCCTTACTACTCTGGTTTTAGTTTCCCTCTTAATCCTGTTACTTAGGATTTTATTTTCATTATTTGAGTTAAGCTATGTACTAAATAATTGGTGGAGAAATATTTTCCCACACTTGAATTTGCATCCTTGTCATCTTAGTCTTCCATGTTGTTGAAAGTTCTGCTTAATATTTTCAGAATACCATCACAGACTTTCTCAAGTGATCCACCTAATAACTCTCAAGAAAGATTAGCCAGGTAGTAGGTCCTCTTATACTAGGTAACTCTGTAGATTAAAATAGTTTAAGAAACTTACCTCAATGTTCATGGATTAAGTTACCTTACCAGTTTGAAAAACTCAGGTCTTCTAGTTTTAGCTGAACGCTGTGTAAACTGAAACTCATGGATTCAATTGATACCTAGGGAAGGCAAAGGTGGACTTTTGGTAGGTAGTCCTGAAAAATACCACCAACTTGCTCTTTTGTGGGCTCTAGACCTAATTTATCCTCTTGGATCTTACCTTGCTTCCCTTGTTTTAGACTTCTACCACTCTCAAATACACTAGGCAATCTTTTCACCCAGCTATCTTGTAAACTGTCCTCTCAAACCTCATGAATTTACCCAAATCTGTCTTTGTCCATAGGAATTACTCTTCCATGCCTAATCATAGTGAAGATGTTCATCTCCACCCTAAAACTTTCTGTTCTAACTGCATCCTTTTGCACTCACACATCATTCACTCACCCAGTGAATGGAGAGAATCAGCAATATAGGTCAAATTTAAATTGCAAGAGAATAATATAAAGACCTGGGGATCTACTAAAGAATTATATGCTCATCATAGAAATTGTGTACCTTTTCTGTCTTTGTTGACCCATATTATTATACTCTAGACTTTTCTTGGGGTGAAAACTCTCTCCGAATGAAATGTATTCTGAGATGTCTGGGTTCCATGTAAAAATAACAAGCCCATATATGGAATACATGTCATGTTATTCACTTGCAACTGGCCCCTTTCAATACACCCAGACCAGGACCATCAGTACCCAAAACAAGCTAGGCTGAGGAACAGAATTCTAAATCAGAGAATTCACTTGGCTCACCTACCTTCCTCTACTTCAAATCTTTTCTCTCATTGAATCCTTTTGGATCCTGAAATACTTGACTTTGTACCTTGGCTTTTTTTTTAAGACTTGTCTGGATTTAGTGAGTTGCCTCCAACTGTTCTCCTTCTTCCTGTCTATAATCCCCTTGGAAACATATTCTGAAAATTTTTTGTGACCTTGAAAACCTCAATAGAAAATAAGTAGCACCATGTTAACTGAAACTCAAAGGGCCCCATTCCCATCTTCTGCACAGGAAGGGAGATCAAAACCTTTTAATTTTTGAACACCAATGAAATACTGATAGGTTAGTACAAGTGTAGCCACAAATCCTACACCAAACATTTTATTACACACTAGACGCCCGGTGCACAAAATTTGTGCATGGGGGCGGGGAGTGTCCCTCAGCCCAGCCTGCACCCTTTCCAATCTGGGACCCCTTGAGGGATGTCTGACTGCCGGTGGGATTGGGCCTAAACAGGCAGTCAGACATCACTCTCACAATCTAGGACTGCTGGCTCCCAACTGCTCACCTGCCTGCCTTCCTGATTGCCACTAACTGCTTCTGCCTGCCAGCCTGATTGATGTCTAACTGCTCCCCTGCCAGCCTGTTTGCCCCCAACTTCCCTCCTCTGCTGGCCTGGTCACCCCTAACTGCCTTCCCCTGCAGGCTTGATCGCCCCCAACTGCCCTCCCTTGCTGGCCTGGTCCCTCCCAAACTGCCCTGTCCTGTTGGCCATCTTGTGGTGGCCATCTTGTGTCCACATGGGGGCAGGATCTTTGACCACATGGGGGCAGCCATCTTGTGTGTTGGAGTGATAGTCAATCTGCATATTACTCTTTTATTAGATAGAATAGAGGCCTGGTGCATGGGTGGGGGCCAGCTGGTTTGCCCTGAAGGGTGTCTTGGATCAGTGTGGGGGTTCCCTTGGGGCGAGGGGCGGCCTGGGCAAGGGGCCTGTGGTGGTTTGCAGGCTGGCCACACTCCCCAGTGACCCAAGAAGAGGCCCTGGTATCTGGGATTTATTTATCTTCTACAATTGAAACTTTGTAGCCTGGAGTGGAGCCAAGCCTTCTGCTCACTCCATGGCAGCAGCCATTTCTGTTGGGATTCATGTATCTTCTATAATTGAAACTTTGTAGCCTTAAGCAGAGGCCAAAGCAGGCCAAGGCTGTGGAAACTTGGCTTCCTCCATCACCCGGGGCAACCCTAGCCTCCTGATCTCTTCAGCTCTGTGGCTGCCACCATTTTTTTGTTGGGATTAATTTATCTTCTATAATTGAAACTTTATAGCCTTAAGCAGAGCCCTGGGCAGGCCAAAGTGTGTGGAAAGCTTGGCTTCCTCCATCACCGGGGAAACCCAAGCCTCCCTTCTGCTCTCTCCATGGCTGCAGCCATTTTGGTAGGGTTATTTTGCATACTCGCTCCTGACTGGCTGGTGGGTGTGGCTGGCGGTGTAGTGGAGTGATGCTTAATTTGCATATTACTCTTTTATTAGATAGGATTCTGAATAAACCTAAGAGCAAATGGCATACTAGACTGAGGGAAATTCTGTGCGTATCTCCCCCCACCCCCCAAGCCCCACCAACAAAAACAACAACAACAACAGCTCCTAAAGCCAGTCAAGAGTCTTACTAGCTTCAAATTTCATTACAAGCAGAGAAAAAAGAAAATATTTACAAATGGAAATCAGAAGAACAGGCATTCCTGAGTATTAGCTTCAAAACATCTTATCAGTTCGTTCACCTTTGTAGTCTCCTTACCTTTGGTCAGTGTATGCAAGGGAAATCTATGTAGAAGCAGTTGCTTTCTGGGATTTTTGTGATATTTGTGCCAAAATTGAATGCTTAAGGTTATCTTCTTGCTGAAGATGACACTTGTCACAGCATGATTGCCAGAAACCCAGGAGAGTTAATGCAAATAGTTTCACATTATCATGTCTGAGATTACATTAGTGTCACAGTGCATTGGGTTAAATATTTCTAGCATGTTATATCTCTGTTGTCCATTCCTGCTGCAAAACATAAAAACAAGAGTCACCCAGCTGTGATCTGAAGAAATGTTAGGATAGGAAGTGATTCTTTTAACCCATTATTATTATTATCATCATCATTACTATTATTATTTTACCATTAAAAATGCTTAGATTAAGCAATTGGCAATTCAATTGTTGGCAATGCAGTGTTCAGGGGAAAATATGACTCAGATGATTCTGTTATCAGAATAGAAGGGGTTAAGGAAACCAGCTTGGAACACAGAGATTTTTTCTTCTTCTTGGCTTCCATATAGAGCTCTTGCCTTCTATGATTTGACTTCATTGGGGACTCTCTGACCCTGGTCAGTAGTGCAGTCTGAGAACCTGATACTTGTGTGGAGAGAGAAGGTCACAGAACATGACAATCTGGAAGGTCACAGAATGTGACAACCTCATCCAGCAGGAGTCCCCTTAAGTGCATCTGCTGGGGCAGTGAAGGAAGTTGTTGATGAATGTTAACACGGCTGTTCCGGAAATCAAAGGCTTTCTTTGGGATATAATGTTGCTTTATTCCGGGACTCTGCAGGGTTTCTGTGGCATTGGGCTTTGTTTGAAAATTCAAAGAATTCTCCAATGGCAAGCTTGGCTATTCTAAAAAAAAATAATAATCAATTAAAAACCTAAGTGCATTAGACACTATGAAAGCAAGTCACAAATGTTTCTGGTTTGCATCTGAAAAAAAGAAGAGAGATTGAATGTTATTTTAGTATCAAGGACAACTACACCTAATGGGGCGAATTCTTTCCACAAAGGAACTATAAGCAATGGAAAATGCCAAGGCCTATCGTTGTTAGCAGGTTAAACTAAATAATATGTTCTAAATATTTAACTGTACAATTGGTTTTACTTTAGTGCTTTTTAGGGGGATGCAGAGATGTGGGGAGAAAGGTATAGAACTTTCTACAGGTGCTGTAGTCCTATCAGTTATGTTAGTATTTTCACCATTTGTCCCACTGATTTCCCAGAGAGGTTTTCCCCAAGTGTAATACATTTTGTTTTTATTTATGCATTGGATATATCATCCTCATCTAGCTGTCTCATTTACCATTGCATCAGCTTTATCAATATCTGGAAATAACATTACCCACACAGCACAGTCATATTTCTGTAGTCTGCTCTGGATGTGGATGGTCAGAAATACTTTTTTCTGGCAAATCTCCTTAGGAAATATGCATGGGATATACCACCTTCACCTGGAAGGTGAAAGAAAGGGCAGACAGCATTGAGCTGTACATTTGTATCAAGCCTTGTTCCTTCCATAAGAATTGAGGATGCTGTGGAACCATGGAAAAATTACAGCCCTCACTTTAAGCAGGAGATGTGGCTCTGAAGACCAAAAACAAAACAAACAAAAAAACAAAAAGCAGGGCTTCTTCACCCACTTTGCAGAGTCCAGCTCTATTTTCTCACAAGATACAAAAGAAAGTCAACAACAATAATAGTTGACATTTATTGAGTGCTTAGCACCAGGCATTCTAAGTGCTTTAAGTATATTAACACATCTGATTCTCACAACAAACTGTCTACAGATGAAGCAACTGAGGCTTAAAGACATTTTGACATGTATCCAAGGCTACAGAGCTGGCAACAGCAAAATGGGAATTTGAGGTCAAGCAGTATGTACCATGCTTGTTACTCTTTAAATCTTATTGAATCTGCATTGCATGTCAGTGTCATGCAGAACCAGAACTTGTCGTGCAGAACAAGTGCTAAAAAGAAGGCTCTAGTATTTTGAAAACACACAGCAAGTCATGGATATAGTGATCAATAGGAGTGCCTAAAAAACGATAAAGACCCTGATGCTAAGAGCAGCTTATGCAGTGGTTCTCAACCTTTCTAATGCCGCGACCTGTTCATACAGTTCCTCATGTTGTGGTGACCCCCAACCATAAAATTATTTTCGTTGTTACTTCATAACTGTAATTTTGCTACTGTTACGAATTGTAATGTAAATATCTGTGTTTTCCGATGGTCTTAGGCAAGAACCGCTGCTGTAGTGCCCAAGACCATCGGAAAACACAGATATTTACATTATGATTCGTAACAGTAACAAAATTACAGTTATGAAGTAACAATGAAAATAATTTTATGGTTGGGGGTCACCACAACATGAGGAACTGTATTAAAGGGTCACGGCATTAGAAAGGTTGAGACCCACTGAGCTAATGGAATAAGTTGGGTGGAATAGAATATTGTCATAATTGTTGTTGCTGTAGTTTTTACGCATGTATATGTGAGTATATTTGTGTGTGTGCGTGCTTAAAACAGAAAGAAATGGTCCAGTTCTTGTCAGGTTTATCTTCCAGTAGAGTCTCATCTTTTACTTCACAGTGGGACCTTAAGTAACAGATGACAGTTGACATTTCAATCAGTTTTATACTCATGGGGAGACTTTCCCTGTCTCCTTTCACATAACATTGGATATTTGTTTGCATATATCTTCATACGCGATCAGCATGTGCCTCTTCCTTAGATCTAGTTATTTTTTTATTCCTGTGGATTCTCTTATGATCCTTTAATCCCTTTCTTTCAAAGTGTTTTGTTTCTTTCTTCCCCCTCTAGACAGCATTTTAGCCACTCTCAGGAAAGCCTTTTCCAGGCTGTGTTGAAGATCTGAACTCAGACTTCAGGTCCAGGAGTTCTTTGATACCAGGATCAGTCCCTCTGCCACTGAATCACTGAGTTGTGCCAGCACCCCCAATCACCTGGCCAGAATGGGGGTGGGGGGGTGGAGGGGACGAGACAAAGTTCAGATTAAGAGTCCTAGGAGGAGAAAAACTGAGATCTAAGACTGGAGAAAAGGATGCATTGGAGTAAAAGTCACCAGATGATCTATGAGACTCAGAAGAGATTCTCTCAGTGGAGGTAAACAGAACAATGCAAAGTTCTTACTGGTGAAAAAGCCTATTGCATCCTCTTCTGTAATAATAATACACACTAAGGGGCCAGTCTGACCCCTTTGACTTTTATTGGGGTCCCAGGACCTCTGAATAGAAGCAAGAAGCAGATAACACTGAGGAAGCAGGACTGACACAATTATTTTCATAATTGTGGTGAAAATACAATTCCCCTTGCTAAAAAGTTATTAACAATCTTTAAGGTCATGACAACAAAGCTTTAAATCAAGAATGGGGCCCTTCTAAGCACAAGACCCTCTACAACTTCACAGGTCATGTGCCCATGAAGACAGCCCTTCCAAGAAGTTGCTATGAAAGGAGAGGTCTCTCTGCTGGAGAGCTGTTTATTTCACAATTAATCATTGGGTTTTGCCCATGGGCCCACTAAAGGAGAAGTCGTGTAATGATGGTAGAAAAGCTGTTGGAGAACGGAAGGAAAAATATACATCTTATAAGCAATTGTCAGACGCACAAAAAAAATCTGTGATAAAGTCATATGAGCAGTTAATAATTTCCCCAGAAGCAGATAGCTATCATCTATCTGTGTGTGTTTGGAGATAACTCCAAATTGAGAGGTATCACCCTTGAGGCCACTGAGTTAAATTCAAAAGTAGTAAAAAAGAAAAAGAAAGAAAGAATGGCATAATTTTGAGAGACTAGAAGAAAAAGAAGAGGGAGTTGCTGGGGGAATGAGAAAGAAAGGGTATATATGTGTTTGTATCATGTGCACATGGTTTTTGTGGGAGAGGGACGAAGAGAAAAAGAGAACTGTGAAACAGGTAGATGTATAAGTAAAAGGAAAATTACTATAGGTTAAGAAATAAAAGCAAACATTTAATTGCAAATAATATTCTTAGGAAGAAAAATGCTTGATCAGTTGTGTGGTTAGGAGCCAGGGGGGTGGGCTGGAAGATCTCTGATTAATCCGTTTGGAAATACTTAGATTAGTAACTAATGAAAAACAAATCTGCTTTTTTCTCTCCTCATTAATTTGTGTTATGTGAAGGAAATTACATTGACAATAAACATTAGAGAACTGAACATTTTGCTAAAACAGAAGATACAACTGTATTATTAAATAAATACACAGCAGTCCCTCTCCAATTAGTTACTGTTTATAAAGTGCAATGAGATTCTCGCATGAAGGGTGCTGTAAAATTGTATATTATTATAGTTCTGATTAAGGCTAAAATGACCATAAATTTAAAAAAAAGGTACCCATGCTCTGTGTATCTTGATACAGATGATTGTTTCCTTGTTCAAAGGGTCTGAAAATCTTCTCTGGGAGAATGACAAATTTATATGCATTTCAGCACCACAAATCTATACAGACTGTGTTCTGGGGTCATTTAGGGCCAGAAGAGTTCAGAGAGACCTGATTAACAGGTCATCACACCAGAATTTTTCTACCTCCTGCTGAGCTCCAGAACGAAATTGACAGGGATTCTGATAAATGCACCAGAAGGATAGGAATCTCGTCAGTGTCACTGGGCTGTTGGTCACTTGCGGAGGCTAAAAAAGGGAAACTTCTGTAGACTCCTAGAATCTGGACTTTGAAAGACCTTGGAAAGAATCTGGCCTTGGAAAGACCCCAAGACCTCCAAGAATGCGCTCCAAGAGTAAATTTCCAAAAATAAAGCAGCAAGAGGAGCAAGATGAGTAGGGTGCAGAGGTAGACACAGAGGCATATGGGAGTGGCTCTCAGAGCAAGTGCACAGAAAGGCATTTTTTGTCTTTGGAGAAAGGTGTGAGTATGTGTGTGTGTGTGATGTCATAAGAGAATATTTGGCCTATTCATTTCATGAAGAAAAAAATAATGGAAACGAAGAAATTAAAGCATAAAGTTGAGTGTGGAGGAGGGGCCAGTCAGGATATTTGTAGAGCCAGGAGTTCAACAGTTGTCAGCAACCAAGACAGGGAATCAGGACTTTTAAAAGGCTGAATAATTTTATACTGATAACTTTAGGGTCACAAGGCAATGTACAATTATTGGCTCACGTAGTTGTCCCCTAACCCTTTCCCTTTGCATTTGGGTAAAACAGCTCCGTTTTGGCTGGCCTGAGCCTGTGCTGTTTTTACATTAAAAACATGGTCATGATGATCACAATTTGTCTCACTTTGGATTAACCCTTGGCCTGGCTCCAAGCGCAGCAGCCAGACACCGGTGGGCTCTAATCCACACATCAGTGAGCAGGCTGGGCTCTCGCAGGCGGACATGCCCAGGGCGCGGCGCCATCTAGTGTGCTAGACTTAGGATGTCCTCTGGGCATCAAGAGACAGAAATGTTTCCCTCGTGTAAGCTGATGATCACCTTGAAATGTGAAGAAGGAAGCTATTCCAAGGGGAGTTGGGAAGGGGAGTCGGAGAGCAAAGCATAAAGCCAATGGCCTTTTCAGCAGAGGAGGTGGGTGCACACCTCCGTTACCCTTTTGGTCTCTACTGCTGTGAGATTTCATAATGTGACAATCTCCTGGGGCAGTGGTCGGCAAGCTCATTAGGCAACAGAGCGGCAACCGCGGCTCGCGAGCCGCGGTTTGCCGACCACTGTGACCTGGGGAATAGGGAGGAAAATAGAAAAAATTTGAGGAAAGCAAAGGGAAAAAGTCAGAAATTTAAAAATAGCTAATATTTAATTTGCAGGTTCTAAACACTTGAGTAAGAACTTCACATGATTTTTATTCTTGAATTCTTATCACCACCCCAGAAGAGTGGATCTTTAATAATAAAGTACCTGCAAGATAGGTACTAATCTTCTCTCCTTGTTGCAGATCAGGAAGCTGGTGCAAAAAGAAAGTCACTCACCCCAGGATGTGCCGTTAGACAAACCCGAATCTGTCTGACATTGGAGTCTTCACTCCCATCACAATGCTGCACTGTCCTCTGATATAGACTGAAAAGGGAATTGAAGAGTCACATAAGTTAAAAAGGACCAGAGAGAAAAGGATTAGGAGGTGAATGTTCTCAGACTCTGAGAGCTTTGGAAGAGATTGCAGATATGAGATAAAGTGAGATGTTTTTCATCAATAAGAAAGGATCCCATAATTGTGCAAAGCAAACTCGCAGGGAAACTATTTTTCAGCTCAATATCTGTTCCCCCAGGAAATAATAGGCTTTGTTGAATGACACTTTTACTTAACCTTAGAGGGGATATAACTGAATAGAATGGTCTCCTCACAACTTGAGTGGTGGCCATGGATGGAAATAGGTACCATCTTTCTTTAAATACTATTCATTCTTGAGTCATCCCCATGTGAATCATATAGCTCCATCTTTAGAAAACTAAATTCAATGCATAGTTCAAGTTCCTGGCAGCATGAAACATGCATGAAGGATGTTAATTACTTTTTATTCTCTGCCCCTTATGCTTTGAAATGGAGCAGAAAAGGATGTTAAGTATTTGGCCAAGTGTCTGAAAGTAGAGAGACCTTAAACAAAGTTAGTTTTCCTACTCTGCTTTTCCTCATCATTCTTCTGATTTAGGAGTCCAGAGAGAGAGAGAGAGAGAGAGAGAGAGAATGAAAAATTTGAGAATGTGCTATTGGCTACTGTAGTGCTCCCCTTAGATCTCCCTTCAGGGCTGATGCACATAATGCCCTATTGATGGAAATCTGGGTTGCTGATGTCACAGTGAAGTCCTTCACTGGTAACTGCCTTCAGATAGAGAGAACTGCCTCATTCAAGGTACACTCCTCCCAAGGAGTGGCCTATGGCTAATGACTGACAGGTGTGGAGATATGAAGGCCAGGCTCCTTCCCTTAATTCAGGAAAACTCCCAAGGGTCTTCCCAGCTCCAGAGCTAATAGTAGGATCTACTGAGGCCTCAGCTCCAAATACATCACAGGTCACCTTATCCTTCTGTTTGGTCTTGCTTCCGCTCTTCCTGATAGAACTCTCTCATCCCACCTTTGAATGCAACTCTACTTCAGAGTCTGTTTCTAGTGAATCCAATCTAAGACAACCACTGGACATATATTTTATAATGAATACTGCATATAAATGGTAACTATACACATACTGTATTCAAATATTTCACTATAAAACACTCATGAAATTTCAAATAAATGTGGGGAAAAATAAATACAAGTTGAAGTTTTAATTTGTTCTTCTCACATCTCAATGAATTTTATTGTGCAACCTCTCCATCTAACTTTACACACACACAGAGGAGGCTGGTCTTATTCAATTAAAGTGAAAGGGTCTATCTTAAGTGTCACAGAGAGTGTAAACATGACCTTACAGTGTAGTTGAGAAGAAAAAACACATTTACAGAACTACACAATTGCATAGGGAAGAATGGAGGCATGTGTATAACAATGCATAAGCGATAGACACACCAAATACCCTAGGGTATCCATGGAGCTGAGGGCACTCCAGTTGGGGAATTAGAATATTTCCTGGATGAAGTAGGATGAAAGTGGACGGCGGTATTTCTAAAGGAAAGAATAAGGATGAAAGGTAGGCATTTCAAGAAGATAGGCAAGGAAGGTGCAAGGTGGTTTTGGAAAGTAAAGATCAGAAAAACTTCAGGTATGTAGGGTTATGTGGGAGAGAAGTAGAAGATAAGGCTAGGAAAGTGAGGGAGGCAGTCTCACATTGGTGAGGACACTCTGGGTGCAAGGCTAAGAGGTGCTGGCAATGAGGAACCAGAAAAGGGTTTGGAAAAGATGATTAGAAGATTAGCCTGGTAGCAACATTCAAACAAAGCAGATAGAAATTGTACCTAGAGTACAAAAAAAATTTGGCATTGAAAAGAAAATAGATTAGCAACAGAACAAGGAAGAAGTAGGAGACATGAGTGAGAAGAGACAAAAAAAATATTCATAGAAAAGATGTCACAAAAAATCTACATCATCCATAGAATAAGAAAAGCACCAGAGAACTGGGTTTTATGCAGCTGTGATTTACAGGACCTGGTGCTATCAGCAAATATAAGGACATTAGAAGGGACTAACTCTAGAGAAAATGATGTCTTTGTTTTGACATTTTGACTTTAGGGTGATCATGGGACATTTCAGTGGAAATATTCAATAGTTTTACAGGGCTGGAGTCAAGAGAAAGGCTAGAACTAGACATGTAAATATCAGAGCCATCTGCATAGCAGTTCTATTTGAGTTCTTGAGAAGGCATGAATCTCTTGGAGGGAGATTCACACACAGCCAGCGTTTCAGAGAATGCAAGAGGGAGACAGATGGATATGGGGTGGGAAAAGGGCGTGTTAGAAGGTAAGGAAGAAGACACTTTCAAAACAAGGGCAAGAGTAATGAACAACAATTGTCAAGGTACTGAAACCTGCAGGAAGTCCATGAAGAATGAGTGGAAACCATCAAGAGGGTGATGAGGAGATTATGATAATCTTTAAGAGAACAATTTCAGTTGCTCTGGGGGGAGGAAGAAGAGAGGTGTTGTGAGTTTTCTAAACTTTTCTTTTTAAGTTTGGCTATGAATATAGCATGAAAGAATGTGGTAGAAAGAGGGTGACAGACACAAATACTTTCAAAGTAGGGAAAACATGTACAAGGAAGAGGGAGAAGGTACTAGAGATTGAGAGGCTGGTGGATCATTCAAGAAGGAGGCAAATTCAGCCAGAGCATGGAGGAAAAATTTGTGCCTTGGAAACAAAGCTCTCAATTCTCTGAGTCAATAGAAAATAAAGAACAAAGGTGAAGAGGCAGACACTGCAGATCTGGTTTGAATTTGCCCAGTTTTTGTTGAACTTGCACAAATTTCACACTCTTGGGGAGAGAGCTACCACTACACACACACACACACACATACACACACACACACACCCATACATATACATATATATGTCCCATAGACACCAGTTCCCACTGCAACCTAATGTAATTCCAAAAGGAGGTGCTTTGGCAGCTTGATGTAGAAGATAAGCAATTAGATGTCTGTCTCCCTGGGTGTCCTTTTTTTAAAGACATTGCTGTCAACCTCCAACTGGTATAAATGCTACCCTCTCTCCCTCTTGTCCTTCAGCTCTGCGAAGTAAAGAGCTTGGCTTAGGAAATTAAGGAAGATGTCGTCCCCTGTCCAGAGAGTGCCAAGCTAATCCTTTTCTGATGTGAAGAAGAGGATCCAGTCCCTGAGATCTGATAGGCTAAGTACCTTCTCTAAGAAACATTGTCTGTGTAGCCACATCAAGATATACCAGAATTTTCACTAGAGGGGAGTTGATTGGTATTGCATCTGGAAAGTTGTCTTTTTCCTTTATGATATAAATATGGTTGGGACAGCCTCAAGTAGCCTCTGGAAGAACCTGTTCTAGAGATCCAGACAAAGCAAATGGCTATATGATACAGGATGTTCTGAGAATAGGAAGCCATCTGGTGGAAAAGACAAGGCAGGAAGGGAGCTATGGAGCAGAAGATCTAGATTTAAATCCTAGCTCTTTGACTTGGTAGTTGGGCCTTACACCAATAACTTGCCTGCTTCACACTTCAGTTCCCTCATTGGTAACAAAGGGTTAATATTGTCTAATTTCCCTAATAAGTTGTTCTGAGGATTGAAAGGAGGAACACCTGGCACATAGTAGATGCTCAGTAACTATGGGGGAGGGGTGTTGGAGTGGGGGGACAGCCAAGAAAAAGATGATGGAACTGCAAAAGGAAAGCTTCTTCAGTGGAATTCTGCTGGCTGGAACAGGAAAGCCAGAGGAAAAAAAATAAATATGTTTTCTACAAAAGTGAGGGTGGACAAATAAAAATTTGACATAAGAGATAATAGAAAAAAGCCAATGACATGCCCAGAGGAATGGAAAAATATGCCTGAAGATTGTCATAGCAGCAAGTACTAAAATGTGATTGGAGATTCTGAGGACTCTGGCTAGATTGCTTTTAAATAATTTGTAAGCTATTAAATTATTTGCAAATGGCTGAAACAACAAAAACATTTTGGTGCTTTCATTTATGCACATTTGCCAAACTCTCTACAGCTTCCTGAAGGAGGGCAGGATGCAGGCAGGGAGGTTCTGAGAGGAAGATTACAGTTTTCCAGATGTGTGGCCCCCAAGGCACAAAAAGACAACATAACAACACCGTAAACATGGAGAGGCAAATAGTAGAATCATTGATTTGAGCTAAAAATCTATCTTGGTTATGAACCTCAAAGAACTTGGGAGACAATGAGTCATCACATCCTGTTTAATATGCACAGAAAACTGGGAACAAAATCAATTCAGCAGTGGAAACTGGCTGATGACCTGGAAAATCATGAAGTGGGGCACGCTTCAGAAAACAGCTGAGGTTATTCTCCAAAAGCCAGGCACAGGCGAGGAGAAGCTATTAAAATTTTCTATGCCCTCTGGTGTGTCCTGTGAACTTTTTGGCTAACTTATGCCTGTCATTTGCTGAAACCACTGCTAATTATTTCATTTATAATTGACCAAAGACATCATCACTCCAACAGTGGACATTGCTTAAAACTCACATAGGCACACAGACACATGCTACATTGCACACACATACACATACAACCCATGCACATCATATGTATGCTAGAAATATGCTTTGGAAAGATGGTGCAGGGATTTGGAACTCACAGAGAGAACAAAGAACTTTCCTCCTTTTTCTTATAGCATAGCCCTTTTTCCCCATTTAAGAGGATTTTCTATCCCTACCCTAATCTGGATTAAGGAAATGGTTTGGTGAAGTATGAATGTGTTTAGAGGCCATTCCTCCTTGAATTATTTACTAGCCACAGGCCTGGTGACTGGCCTACTCACACCAACATAGAAATGATTCTGAAGAGAGAAAAACTCAGCCAACATCTGCCACCACTGCCTCCACTCCTAAGTGACAGTGCTGATCATTTTGTGAGATGTATATTCACCTAGACTGGATCTAACACAACCTGAATTGAGCAAACAGCTCATGACTTTTATCCTTGGCCAATTATGGCAAGTGCTGAAACCTTGAAAGGAGCCATGGCCAACCACACTGGCCCCCTTGCTGGTCTTTGAACTACATCAAGCATGTTTGGCCCAACTGTTTCCTCTCCCTAGCGGAACCCCCTTGCCTCCTTCAAGCCTTTGCTCAAATTTCAGCATCTCAGTAGACCCACCCTAACCATTTCATTTCCTGCCTGATCTGCCTTATCTAGTCTGCCTATGCCTTTTTCTATAGTTCACATTATCTTCATGACTTATTTATTGTTTATTGTTGTGCCCTTGGATAGAATATAAATAAACTCCATTAGAGCAGTAATCTTAGTTTTATTTACTGATGTATCCAAGTGCCTAGATTTCTTTGGCACATAGTAGATGCTCAATAAATGTTAGTTGAATAAATGAAGGTGCCTAACTTTATGCCAGGTACAGTTCAAAGAGCATTACATTTATTTAAATCTCTTAATAGCTTGTACTGTTATTATTCTGAGTTTACAGATGAGGAAACTGAAGCACAGGGAGGTTAGTAACTAGCCCAAGGCTATCTTAGTACTAAGTAATGGGGCCAGAAATAAAAGCCATGCAATGAGATTCCAGAGCCCACACTGAATGGCCTCTCAAGAAACTCTAATATGAGCCCAGGAAAAAGTTCACTGTAAAAGGAGTACATTTTCCTTCTTGCTCTATAGCAGAGATTCTGTTACTGCAATGGGATTCTGATAATGCATTCAGAATCATATAGCTAGAATGAAGATTGGATATGCTAATAACTGTAAATAGCAATTCCATTCACTAAACATATTAGTGAGTCTCCAGATTCAACAGGCATTAAAATATGCTAATGTGGTTACTGAAGAAATGTTGACCCCAAAGGACTAGATCTGGAGCAGCAAACCAATTATCTCAACCAAAAGTTACCTGCAATTGCCCTGTTTGCTTTTTGATATGTTGATGACTTAAAATGTGAATCATCTATTTATTAATTTCTGCTTGTTAAACTTAAAAAACCAGTGCCATATTTTTTTAATTTTATCAATTAAAATGAGAGTCACATATGTAGCAGGATGTCATTGTATCTTGTAATTAATCAGAGGCTGAGGGGCAAAAGGCCACTAAGATATTAGCATTATAATGTACATCAATAAATAAGAGAATATTGTGGATTTTAAGACTCATACTGTAAAATAATAAGTACCCTCCTATATATGATAACAATTTAGATAAGTTTTAAGGAGCTAAAAATTCAAATTAACTGTTCCTTAGTTTTTCAAAGCATAGTAAAGATAATTCATTTTCAATTTATTATATAGCTTATACTCTGAGTTGTATGTTATTGTCCCCAATAACAATACAGCACCAATACTGTGATGTAAGAATTCAATGAATTAAACAGGATGTATATTATGTCTGGGTTCTTAAGCCCAACATTATGTTTGCAAGATTCATCCATGTTGTCAGGTTTAGTGTTTAATAACAGTTCATTCATTCATTTTGATGTGTAGTATTCCATTTGGTGAATACACTACCATCTATTTATCCACTTTATGGTTGATGGACAGCTGTTTTCATCTTGGAGCATTATGAATATATATTTATAGATATTATTATACATGTTATTTGGCATATATTTGTATGCATTTTCATTGTACTGGGTGTGGCAAAAGTAGATTTACAGTTGTGCATATGCAAAACACAGACTTTATTCATGTATTATTATTAATGAACTAGAAGCCCAGTGCACAAAATTTGTGCATAGGAGGGGGGTCCCTCAGCCCGGCCTGCACCCTCTCCAATCCAGGACCCCTTGGGGGATTGTTGTGAAAGAAAAGCCATGGCCAGCATGGCCTCAGGTTCAAAGGCTTGGAGAAAGAGCTGATACGCTAATTAGCACACAAGACAAGACATATCAATTTGAAATTATGGGGGGAGCCAGGGAAAGCTTAATTGTAGTAGTCAAGTTCCACCAAGTCTCTGTTCCGGTCTGCTTTTATTTACTAGAACACACAATTGCCTTTTAGGACTGCAAACAGACATATCAAAGGTGATTGTTTACTAAACAGTAAGATTATCAGGTTGGGGGAGTTTGCTTTAGGCCATTTAGTCAGCAGTAGGTAATAAAATGCAGATATTCACACTGTGAATATGCAAAGAGCCCAAAGTCAGCCTTCTGACTGAACTTCTCCCATTTATATTAATAACTGTTGATCTTGGTTCTCAGCAGGATGTCCCACTGCCTCTTGCATTCCGGGACTGCTGGCTCTTAATCACTCACCTGCCTGCCTGCCTGCCTGATTGCCCCTAACCACCTCTGCCTGCCTGATCACCCCTAACTACTCCCCTGCTGGCCTGATCGCCCCTAACCACCTCTGCCTCACCCCGCACCCGGGACCCAGGATGCTGTCTTCGCCCAGGCCAGCTGCAGCGTAGAGGACCGTGGGTGGGTGGCTTCACCCAGGTTGCAGCCTAAGGTGCCCGGGACCATGGGGCAGGGAGCTTGTCCCTCTCCCAGGCCACAGGTGCAGGTACAGCCACTGGCACCCAGGACTTCAGGGTGGGCAGCCTGTCCCTTTTCTGGGCTGCACCCTGGCTGGTCCCCACACCTCTCTCCTCAGTGTTGAGTGTCTGAGTTACAGCGCAATCGTGTGAGGATGTGATGACCATTTGCATATTAGTCTTTATTATATAGGATTATTGTATTATTTTTCATATAGACTACTGTAAACTTACTTTTGCCCCTCTCTGTATATACTCAGAAGAGGAATGCTGGGTCATGGTTATACATATAATTAGCTTTAGTTGATGATGCCCATGCCTCTGAATCAGTAATTTAAGCAGTAATGACTTAAATTACAAAAAGCACTGGTAGTAGAAATGGAGGCATAGGAAATAAAATAAAACAAGTTATCACTGTGAGCAACTAGAACTTAATAAAACATGTCTGAGTTAGCCCACTGAGGGTGAAAAAACAAGGGTATTTATCTACTAAATCTCCTTCTGTCCACTGGCTGAGAGGTGCAACGGGAGGCATCGATTCTCTGCCATTCCTAGCTTGCCCTGCCTGCATGCTGAGTATGGTCACAGCCAATATAAAGCTCTCAGGCAGAGAGTCAGAGGTGAAGCAATGGGTAGCCTGGGTAGCCTTCAGCATGTAGAGTTAGTGCTAAAAAGATATGTGCCAACAGCATCTACTGTGATAGCTGAGCTCAAAAAGAAAGCAAAATCTCTATGTGGCAAAGACAAATTGAGAAATCAAAGTCAAAAGCACCAATCAGAAGTAAATACCACTGTCTAAATGAGTTTCAGATCATGTAAGGGCTCTAAAGTCTGTAGGGAGCAGCTATAGGGTTAAGTCTCGACTGACCTGTTGGCAAAGCCACAAACAAGCCCTCTTAGCATAATTAAGCTTGACCTTACTATGCCCCTAGATCTTATCTGGGTAGCTAATGGGCTGTGGGAGGTGCAGCAAGGGCTGCCAAAACAAGTGAAACTCATAAGAACATTGCAACTATGTTGACCACTACCTTGTTTAGCTCTGGCTATAAAATAAAGCCTCAGCTTGCTGGCTGGATCTCTCTCTGTGGCCTCATCCAGGCACAGGAGATCTACCGAGACCCAGCCAGCACAAAACTCTAGGGGTTGTGTAAGGCTGGAAATGAATAGACCTCTTAGCCTGAAACACTGCCTTGTTCAGTAAATTGGGCTCTAAAAAGCTATATCCGCTAGCATAGAGAAACAAGAAGAACCCTGCTGTTTGCCCAGGGCTTTAGCTGAGGAGGGGTACAAGTTGTCCATGAGAAATGAAAATCCCATTCCTGTACCTCATATGGATATGGAATCTGGATTAATAGTATCTCTATAGTGCAGGAATATTAAGCCAAAAGATTTGCATCAGAAACTGGTCCAGGATCAGTGAAACTCCTTCAGTGCTTGGCAGAAGCGAGTTTGAAATTACCCTGGAGGTATGGAGCTGATTCCTGCTGCAGACAACAGAGACCCATGCCCACTGTGAAACTCTGCGAGGTAATGCAGGACAAACCTCGTTTTCCCAACTGAGGGGTGAAGGGTAGGGATATTTATCTATTAACTTTCACCAGTCATTTATTGAGGCTGTCTCCAGGGGATTTTAACTCTCCAGCTCTTTAGCCTGCCCCACAAGCAGGCCAAACAAGTCCTACCTAGCAGAAGTCCTCAGACAGAGTCTATGGGTGTTTGCTTTTGGAAACTGTCCGGCTAGGGTGCCTGGAAGTGTTGAATGCTGAGAACTCACAGGCAGGGCACCAATAGTGCATCCTATGCTACCAAATAGTTTACACCCCCACCAGCTGGGTAAAGTGTTTCATGTCCCCCTTCCTTCATTTGAGATATTCTCCGTAGTGGTTGTTGATATACACAGAGCCTTTATTTTGTATTTCCCTGATGATGACTAATGAAGTAGAGAAACTTTTCATATGAGTACTGACCATTGAATATCCACTACAGTGAAGTAACAACCCAGTCATTTGCTTATTTTTCTATTGCACTGCTCTTGTAGATTTCAATAATTTTTTATTTTTATTTTCTGGAGGTAAGTCCCTTTTAGTCGTATGTATCACAAATAACTTTAATGGTGGCTTTTGATGAACAGAAGTTCTTCATTTTAATTTAGTGAAATTAATAAATTATTTTCTTTATGGTAGATGCATTTTGTGTCCTCTTTTAAAGAATATTTGTGTACACAAAAGTCATGAAAATGTTTCCTGTTTATATTTAGATCTGTAATCCACCTAGAAGGAATTTTTATACATGGTATGAGGGAGGAGTCGAAATTTATCTTTTTCTATTTAGGCATCCAATTGGCCCAACAGAACTTATTGAAAAGACCATTCTTTCTTCCACTACACTCAACTATGGTTTCAGAAAATATGGTTGGCAGTTATTTTCCTTTATCACTTTACTGATACCTTTGCATTGCTTTCTGGATTTCATCTTTCCTATCGCAAAGTTAGTATTAAGTCTTATATTTTGCACTTTTCAAGGCAATGTGTTGTTTTTTTCCTAGTTGTTTTTAATATTATCTCTATCTTTGGTTTTTAGCAATTTTACTGTAATGTGCTTACGCGTAGTTTTCTTTGTATTTACTTTATATCAACACTGCAAACCTAGAAGGTGTTATTTACATCTGCCGAGGAACATCACCTCAATCCAATCAGGGACAAAGCTAATTGAGACCAGTTTTTTCCCTTCATAAGGCTTGGTCTATTTCTAGTTTGGTCATATGCCTGGGTTATACTCCTTCAGGGATGATTGAAAGCCTGGGTGTTTTCCAGGGCTTCTCTTCCCTGTCTAGTCTTGAACTCCAAGTTTTATCTTCTTAGTCCTACAAAACTGCTGAAAGCCCTCATGTTATCTATCCTCAAGCAGGTACTTTCTATTTATCTTTTCATTGTCTCTACTGATGCCACTTATGAGTCAGGCAATTCCCCAAGGAGAAAACAATGCAGAATGCTGAATTCACTTCCAGTTTCCTTTTTCTCCAGAATCTTGAACCTTAAGTCCTGGCTACCTTGGTACCTTACTGGTGACTTTCAAATAGTTTTTTGTTGTTTTTGTTTTTGGGGGGGATTGGGGGGGGGGGCCGCAGAGGCTATTTTTATCCAGCTTTTCTGCTTGTTCTTAGTGGAAAAATTAATCTCCTGGAAGCCAGTCCCTTATGGCTAGAAGCAAAAGTGTCAGTGGTATTTTATATAGCAAACTTTGTTAATAGATATTTTTAACAAGTATTCTCATGCAGTTTTAATATAATCATTGATGTTCATAATATCAACCTCATGACATTCTGATCCCAATGTGTCTCCTGAATTATCAGAGATTAAATTAAAATCAGAATAATTTTAGTGCTTAATATATTTAATGATGTTTAATTCATTTCACAGGTAATATATAATATATATATGAATTTGTCTTCAAAATATTCCTGTCAAGGCCTTCCCTCATTTGCTTTATGTGGCACAACTTTGAAGCAACAGTTCTGTTATGTGAGCATTTGAGGATTCGTAAAACTGCTTGGCCCAGTGGTTCTCAACCTTCCTAACGCCGCTACCTTTTAATACAGTTCCTCATGTTGTGGTGACACCCAACCATAAAATTATTTTCGTTGCTACTTCATAACTGTAATTTTGCTACTGTTATGAATCATAATGTAAATATCTGATATGCAGGATGTGTTTTCATTGTTACAAATTGAATATAATTAAAGCATAGTGATTAATCACAAAAACAATATGTAATTACATATTCTGAAATATTTATTTCTAATTACACATAAATGAAATTTTGTCTTGAAGCATGGTGTAGCATGGGTAACAGTCTTAATATAACAACAGTAAACTACATTGCTATATTTTACGACAGTATGCATAAAAAGCCAACGTCAGTGAGAAGGTTGAGATTGCTCCTTTCTCACCAGATTAGAAATTCTCGGGTCAGTCTTTGCAAGAGCACAATGAAGATCATCTTCCACAACAAGTCTACTTCTGTATTTAGACTTGATAACCAACAAGCTGGAAAACCCTGTTTCACAAAGATATGTTGTTGGAAATGGAAGAAGAAGGTGCAACACAGTCTCAGAACAGGATATGACTGCAAACACTTGATCCAGAATTTTGTAACTGGCGTTGTAGAGAAATCAGTTCTCGCTGCATCGCTGTTAATAAGTTCAATGAACTCCTCTTGTGCTGTCTCAGGAATATCTTCAACTTTGACTGTGAATGGGCTTCTGGCAAGTGCAAATGGGGTGTCAGGTAGATTTGGAAAGTAAGATGAAATTTCGTCTGCAAGCATGTGCAAGTGTTCTTTCACAGAAATTATCATCATAATCTTTTTGTCTGGTTCAATGTCATGTTCCTCAAAGAAAGCAGATAAGGTAGGCAACATGTAAATTTTCTTTTCATCCAATTTTTTTTGGCCAAAGCTGAAGTTTCATTTGCAATGATCGGATCTTTTCAGACAAATCGAGGCATGTTGCATTTGGTCATTGCAGTGATAAATTCAACTCATTCAAGATGGCAAAGATGTCAACCAAGTAAGCTATTTTCTGCAGTTCACTTTTATCGCTGAAAAGTGGTTCGAACTGCAGTCTTGCTTTCTGATTAAAAAACGTTTTGAGTTCATCACGAAGCTCAAAAACATGTTTTAAAACTTTTCCTCTTGACAACCATCTCACTTCAGTGTGAAACAGCAGAGCATTGTTTGGCGCATCCAACTTGTTGCACAGTTGCGAAAACAGTCGACTGCTTAAAGTGCTCGCCTTTACAAAATTGACAGAACTTATGACGCTTTTCATTACTTCTTGTAACTCTTGTGGCAGCGTCTTCATTGTTAATATTTGCCGATGAATCATACAGTGAGTTCCAATGACTTTTGGTGACTTATTCAGTACCAAATCCAGATCGACATCCTGGCATAGCTGGAGCACCATCTGTGTAAACACCACAAACTTTTTCCAAAGAGATCTTCTGCTCTTTCAGAAATGAACCAACTGTGTCAAATACATCACATGCAATAGTTGTCGTTTCAAGAGGTTTGCAAAAAAGAAACTCATCTTTAAAGTCGCCATCATTAATATACCTCAGGTAAACCAGTAACTGTGAACAGTTTGCAACGTCTGTAGATTCATCAAGCTGGATACTAAATATTGGAAGTGGAGAAGATTTAATTTCCTGGATTACCTGATCAAGAATATCAGCAGACATGTCATCTATTCTTCTGCGGACAGTGTCGTTAGATAAGGAAATTGCACTCAATTTCGTAACAAATTCGTCTCCGAGCATAACTCGAACAATGTCTTTGGCCACTGGCAACAGTAAATCCTCAGCAATGGTGTGAGGTTTCATAGCTCTGGCGATTCTGAGTGCCACCTAATATGAAGCTTCAATGGCTGCTACGTTTTGTTTGTGGTACTTGCCACCAGTGTCAAGTCTGGCTTTCTTGAGTCCATCAGCTTTGCTTCTAAAATAGTTGGTATCCTTGCCGGCAAAGCTGAGATGCTTGCTATCAAAGTGGTGTTTTAGTTTGTTTGGCTTCATAGATTCAGCTGATAGAACTTCACAACAAATAACACATTGTGGTTTCTCAATTCCTGCTGTAATTATTGAGGTAAAACCATACAGTAAAAAATCCTCACTATATATTTTTTTCTTAACATTCTTCTCTACATGACCCATTGTCATGGGATGGTTTGCTAATGAAAATAACATAAAACAATAGCTTTAATAATACAAAAGATGATACATGGCATAGTTCAGTTAATACAGTTCATTAAAGTTTCCTATGATTTACCATTCTCTGTGTTGTTATTTTTTATATACCTGTTACTGTCACAAGGGGGCACTATTCACATCAACCACAGCTGAATATAAAAAGACTGATCAGCATCCAGATTAAGTTCCCATAGTACAGATTTTTTTTCTTTTGCAGTAGTTGATGATTTACCGTACATGATTTTACATTTACCCAGTAATTATAATTCATGAAGTGTCGTTTTACCTCCAATACTGCTGCTTTCAACACAGTAGCTGCTTTTAACAGAGTAGCTGCTTTCAACACAGCAGCTGCTTTCTACACAGTAGCTGCTCTCTACACAGTAGCTGCTCTCTACACATGTGTGACTGGTCCACATAAGTACATTATGGCGCCAACCCTGTCAAATACACCTGTATTTGTAAGGGGTATATGTGATGGGGTTGGCGCGATGATGTCATCACGCTGGGTACTCATATGTGGGCGTATCTGCATGTGGGCAGACCTGCCTGGAGTCGGATAGAGGAGCGGTGTCTCTGTTCCTAAGACCATCGGAAATATGTGTTTTCCGATGGTCTTAGGCGACCCCTGTGACAGGGTCGTTTGACCCCCCAAAGGGGTCGTGACCCACAGGTTGAGAACCGCTGTCTTGGCCCTTCTCCCTGCACTCCAGAACTTCTATGCAGAAGAGGGACATTTCCCATCTAGCTAAACTTAATTTTTATGCAAAAATATCATCTTTGCTATCAACATGCTTAGAATATAAAGTGTATGACTCACCTAAGTTTGAATTGTTTGCTTTAGAACTCTTGTCCAAAAGCTATCTGACATGACTGATATTCAGGAGAAATTATCTAGTGACATCATGCCAATCATTTATTTCTAGCTGCATGGTAAAATCACATTTGGTAAGGGAAAAATATATATTTATGTGTGTGTATGAATATTATATATATATATATATATATATATATATATATATATATATATATATATAGTAAACTTGGGCCCTTCTCTTAGGCTAATTGAATTAGAACATCTTGGAACTTTTCAGAAGCAATTGTGGTGATTCTAAAGATTCATACTTTTAGATGACTAGGAAACTACATATCTACATTTTATCATTTTAGCTCTTAGGAGAAATATCTTCACATAACTATGATTTAATGTTCTGCTATCACCTTTTATATAAAGGTGAATATATTAATATAAGAGTGATCAATGGTTTTATATCATCTGTGAAACCATTTTTTTGGCAATATTGTTCATCATGTGGTTGGTTCAATATTCCTTATGCAAAGGACAGTTTGCATTCACCAGGAGTCACTCATGTGGCTTCAACTACCACTTGCATATCAGTGACTCTCAGATTCAGTCCTTGGGCCCAGGTCTTTCTCCTGAGCCTATGACACAGCTTGACCTGATTGTGTCACAGGCACCTCAAGCCCAACATATGCAAATCAAACTAATTGTTAGTACTCCCACTCTCCTGGATGAAGCTCCTTTTGATTTAGTGACTGGCATCTCCAATTACCCAAGACAGAATCATCCTCAACGCCTTCCATACTCCCACCCCACAACCAATAAGGTCTCTTAGTTTTGCTTCTTTGCTGTCTCTCACATCCACCTCTTTCTCCACCTACTTCTGTCTTCTGAGGTCAGGCTCATCACTTCTCACCTGGATTTGTTTAAAAGAATTCTGACCGGACTTTTATGGCTTCATTCTCTTTAATCTATCTATTTCCACACTATTCCCAAAACAGCTTCATAAAGTAGAAATCTGATTATTCACTTCCTGTGAGCTTTCAATGACTCCTTGAGTGTCTTTAAGGTAAGATCTAAACTCTTTTGGATTACATAAAAAGCTCTTATAAACTGTTTCCTCTCTGCCTCCGCATCCTCATCTCATACCTTGCTTCTGCCATGTTCTAGAGTAAGCCACAGTCTCATATCCAGACCTTTTCACTTGGGCTCTTCTGCTTGGAATATTCTTCCCTCCATTCTTTTCCTGAACATTCCATTCATCATTCATTATTCAACTTAGGAATCACATGTTCCTGAAAACTGTCCTGACACCTCCAGCATGGCCTATGACTTCCTATTCCATGTCCCGGAAACACTGGTACTTGCCTTCTCACACTGTGTTGATATTGTTGGTTTGCATAGCTACCTTTTCCTTAATCTATACATTCCTTCTAAGCAGGGACCTTGGTCTTATAATTTTCATTTCCATTTCCCCACAAAATAATAGGCCTGGTGCAGACTCACAGAAAATGTATTTGAATGAATGAAATTTTTAATGCATCTTGTGTGCTTTTGTCAATTAGAGAGAGCTATCCCTCAAAAAATCTGATTCCTTTTTTACTTCATTGCCAGGAAGTTTCGATTTTAGTTTTGTTTTCATTGCAGTACTTGATCTCAGACCAAGGTTTCTAACAACACATCTTATTTTCACCCTCCACCATGTTCATCAAGTAACTCTTGTTCTTTAACCCCAGTATAACTCACCTGGAGCCTGCTGTTTTACGTATAACCCTGTGATAGTTGGAAGCAGCATAAAATAAGTTCTGGTCTACTATTTATTAGTTGTATAATGTTAGACAATTTATTAAGTATCTCTAAGCCCCAGTTTCCTCATTTGCAAAGAGGAGATAATAGTACCTGCTATACTGGTAGATGAGTGTTGTGGTGTTATGATTAAATAAGATAATGCATAATACCTAACTCAATGCCATAATAAAAGTTCAGCAAATTAAGTAATTAGCATTATTGTTATTAACATGACTAGCACATTAGCAGGAGAGAAGCTATATAGGCTGAAGGTGGCAAAATGTTTGCCACGTTGGAAATTGCTCACCAAATATTTGTTATTATTAATTCTTAAAGGTTCCAGATAACTGAGTACCACATAGTGTTTTCTTTTCCTTGTCTCATGTTTTCAGTTATTCTGCCTTATTATTAGACTAGAGGCCTGGTGCACAAAAATCGTGCACTGGGGGGAGGGGGAGGGCAGGGTTCCTCAACCTGGATTGTGAGAGGGTGCAGGCCAGGTTGAGGGACCCCACCAGTGCACGATCAGGACCAGGGAGGGATGCGGGAGGTTGTCCAGCTGGGGAGGGACCATGGGAGGGTTCCAGGGTCTGGCTCAGTCCCAATTGGCCAGACCCCAGCAGCAAGCTAACCTACCGATCAGAGTGTCTTCCCCCTGGTGGTCAGTGCACGTCATAGCAACTGGTTGACCTGTCAGCTGTCTGCCCCCTGGTGGTCAGTGCACATCATAGTGAGTGGTTGAGTGACCTTAGCATATCACTAGCATATTACACTTTGATTGTTTGAACGGACGACCAGACACTTAGCATATTAGGCTTTTATTATATAGGATGGTTCCCAGTATTATGCTGACTTTCAGTATAATGATCATGATCATCATTAATTATTATCAATAATCATCCTTTTGTTTATCACACCACCATCATCACCATTATTGACACCAATCAGATACAGGCTCCAATGCTTCCCTTTCTAACAGATCCTGTAGCCCTCTATGTTAAGTCCTACAGGGAGACTTGGGGCTAGATGGCATGAAGCTAGGTGTTCCAGGCAGGTCACCTTATTTAAAGGTGATCTCACATGGGACCAGAAGTGGCACAATGAAAGCCAGGAGGTGCAGTGAGGCTGGGCTTGGAACAATGGCTACCTGGATGTTAGAACTGAGCATAGGGTAAATGCTATAGGAAGAATGAATCAAGAAAAGAAGGAGACTGGGATCTGATTGGTCTTTTCTAATTGGCTTCCTTAGTCCCTTTAAAATGCTCCAACTTGCTGGGTTGGTTGGTTTGAAAAGATACATCAGCACTTTCCCAGGAAGCAGAATTTCTTTTAAGTCCAAAATTTTTTATTCCATAGATAAAGTGTTTAATATGCAAAACTATGTGACCACTGGTGTGAATGAGATGGTCAAGATGTAAGTAACTTGATACCTATCCCTATTGGAATAGAAAGAAAGTCTATACAGTAGCAATATGTTTAGGGGAGGCACCAGGGAGAAAGAAAAGAGAATAAAAGAGGCAGAAACTGAATGTTGAACTTTTATTTATTTAATGAACTGACTTGTGCCTAGAGTCACAACATGGATTCTTAAGTCAACTCTAAGACTGTGGTTGGCAGGCCACAAAAGCATGAGGGTCAGGATAACACTGCAGGAGCAGCCAGGACAAGGTTTATTCAATTGGAGCAGAGGAAGCCCCTGGAAATGGCGATAGAGGAGCAGGAGGTGAAGGATGGTAGACATAAAGTAGAGGCACAGAGAGAAATTGAGTCAAAATTCCTCATGGCCTCAAAAAAGTGAAGGGAAAATAATAAAATAATAACTTTTTTTTTTTTTTTTTTTTTTTTTTTTTTTACTTTATAGCATTCAGGTGCCATCTCTTGCTTGAAAGAGTTGCCAAAAAAACAATCCAATAATTCCTAAAACATTGCTAATAAAGGGAAAAATTATAATGTGAAAAGGAAAAGGTGGTTAGAGCTTAAGCTTTCTTTACTTTTTATATTTCTATTAACTTGACAGTTATCACTTATATCTAATAAGCTTCAACCAGGTTTTATTTTACCTGACTTCAAACACAGTGCCTATATACACTTCCACAATACCTTGTAGCATACTCCCTATTTTTGATGTGAGGCTAATTACAAAAAAAGAATAATAATAAACAGGAAAATGATCTAAGCTTGTTTTTGCCATAAAATTAACCTTAACCTTACTGCAGTACATTTTAACATATTAATCATGAACCAGGATCTGATTATTTAATATTTGCCAGAAGGAGATATGTAAAGGAAAATACATAAGCCATCTTAATGACAAAATGTCCAATGACACTATATCAGGCAGTTGAACATAATTCAGTTTTATTATGTGCTTTGAAGGGGTCTCAATGGTATGAATACTATAGAAAGTATAAGATACTGGTATGTTCTCCTTCCTCATACTACTATATCAGAAAAACAAGGCTAACATATAAGAAATAATTTGAAGAAAATGTAACATTGAATTCCTTGTGCTATTGGATCTAGTGTTCTACATAAGATTTAATGGTTTCCAGAGAGAGGTTAAAATGAAGTGAACATAAAAATCATAAATCTCTATTAAGAAAGTTAGGAAACCCTTAGAACTCTTACAGTAGGATCTGAAGTCCCATGTTCCATAGGCATAATTACTACCTGCCAGGTTGTTTGTTGTTTGAGTCAATTCCACCTCTCATCTCTATGCCCCTGTCAATGCTGAAAGAACAAACATATAATAAAAGAACAACAATGATGTTCATAATTAAGACATTTACTTAGAAATTGCTAACCTGGAAAGAATGTTGTCTAACCAAGAGGTTCTATCCATTAGGTTAAGTTAAGTTGCATGTAACAGCGGCTCAAAATAACAGTGGTTTTAACAAAATAGAAGTCTGTTTCACTCTAACTTAAAAACCCAAAGGCTTGAAGGCATATTTATCAGCTCCAAAAGATTTTCGGGGATCCAAAGTATCTCCAATTTTGTAGTCTATCTTCATCCTGGGGAACCGTATGATCCAAGCCCAGTTTCAAGGGGTTTGACAATCCCATGTCTTGGTTAGACTGATAAAGAATTTATAGCCATTTTTAGCCAACCACAAATAAAAATAAGGCAAAATACTGGAATGAGTTGAGTCTTGCAGATATTGCTCATGACAACCAAAAAGACTTTTTAAATTTGTATTTGGAGCCAGAAGATGAAGTATAACATTGTTTCATTGATTTGGATGAATGGCATGAAAAATCCTGAATTACAGAAAGTAAAATGTTTCAACTCCTATTTTACTTCTGTCTTCTCTGTCAAGAAGAAATGCCAGTCATATGGAAAAGGTCAAAATTAACATTGATATAAGGGAATTGCAGCCCAAGATATGCAAACAGATATAAAGAAACAAATTTAACTGCTCTGAATGGTATTTTTCTCTGCCTTGAAGGACTCAACTTTCAAGGTTTATAAACAAACAACATTTATGGAGCACATACACCTGAGTCTGGCATATCCATAGGCACTGGGGACTTATTAAAAAGGGAGAGTGAGCACACATTCTCTGATTTCAGGTATTTTACAGATTAATAGGTACAGAAGTAACATGCCAATTTGTTGAGCTGTTGGGGGTATTTGAGGTCTGAGGGCTCAAAAATATCAGAAAGCAATCTTAGTTAAATTTCTTGGAGATCAAATTGGTTTAGACAAAAACAGAAATGAGTATCCATTAAGGGGGAATGACATTTAATGGAAATAAACTTCAAAAATACAAGTACAGGATACAAGAGAAATTAGTAAATAACTACATGTGTGAAAAAGGATAAAGGGTTTTCGTTTATTTTAAGTGCAGTGTGATTCATGATATGACAAGATTGGGGGTGAAAAAAGCAATGGAATCCCGAATCCCATTTACATGTAACTAGAGTCTGGAATAGGGAAGAAGACTCCTGCTCTGTTTGGATATGACCAGAATGGACTCTGTAGCATGTGGCCAATGTCAAGGCTTCACTTTAGGTTGATTGCTAATAACCTGGAGGGATACCTAGAGGAGTGCCTAGAAAAAGACATTGAAGAATCTGGAAAAATGGACACAGAGGAGAGGAAAATTTTTTAATCTGGAAGCAAGAAAGCTTTTGATCAGCCATGATAGTTAAAGGGTTTTTATGTGTCTCTGATGCATAACAGGTTAAACTTTCTAATATTTATTCTTATTTGATAAACAAATGTATATATTTATTTAGCGATTCCACAGGTTTTATTAATCTCATAATTTAGAGTATTCTGCAGGTTTTACCAGCAAAGATTGAATTGATAAAATGGAATATTTTAAAAAAATGTAAGTTGTAGAAATGAAAAATACAATATCTGAAATTTAAAAAATAGTTAATAAGATAAACACTATAGATTATATACTTCTAAAGACAAGATCAGTGAAGCTAAAAACGTAAAACACACAGAGGAAAAAATGAATTTAAAGAAGACCTATAGGGCAGTATCAAGTAGTCAAATATCTATGTAATTAGAATAAAAAATGAGAGAGAGAGAGAGAGAGAGAGAGAGGAAGGGGATAAGGGTAAAAAAAATATTTTAAGCAATAATGGCTGAAAATTTTCCAAATATTGAAAACAGTAAACCCAATGGTCAAAAAGACAATATCCCTGAAGCAGAAGAAATATATAGAAAACAACACTAAGTCACATCATAATCAAATTGCTAAACATTAGTGCTAAAGAGAGAGTCTTAAATTCACACAGAGTAAAAGGACACATTATGTACAGAAGAACAAATTTAAGAAAGACAACAGATGTCAGAAGCTAATTAAACTAGGCGATAATGGAGCAACATCTTTGAAGTATTAAAGAAAAAACTGGCAAATGAGAATTTTATAACAAAATATCTTTCAAAAGTGAAGGCAAAATATAGATTTTTTTAGACAAAATCTGAGATAATTTATTAGAACCAAATGTGCATTATAATAAATGATAAAGGAAATTCTTTGGGCAGAAGGAAAGTGATACAAGATTGATCTACACAGAAGAAAGGTAAATATATAGGTAAATATAAGAGAAAATTTCTATGTAAATATCTCTTTAATAGATAATTGGTTGTTTAAAGTAAAAAGAATAACAATGTATTTTCAAGTTTATAACATATATAGAAGTGAAATATATGACAACAGAAACATAAAGGATGAGAGGAGGACGTGAAAGTATACAACTGTTTTAAGGTTCTAGCACTACATGTGAAGGGCTGTAACATTATTTGAATAACTTATGATAAGTTAAACATGTATATTGTAAACCCTAAAGTAACAATTAAAAATTTTAAATTTTACAAGAAATCAACTGAAAGAATGAATCTCACAGGATAGGAAAGACATACAATGAGAACACTAATTAAAGGAAAGTAGAAATTGCTATATTGATATAATATAAATTTAGATTTCACAAAAGGGAATATAACAGTTAAAGACATTTTCAGATGGTGGAGGTGTCAGTTTATCAAGAGAACATAATAATCCTAACTGTACATGCACCGAATAACAGGGCTTTAAAATATATGAGCCAGAACAGAAAAGAAAATAGAAAAATCTACAAATAAGATTGAACATTTCAATACTCCTCCCTTAGTAATTGATAGAATGGATAGAAAATCATTTGAAAATAGAGACTTGACCAATACTATGAACCAATATGACCTATTAATTGATTTCTAAATGTTAAACAAACTTTGCATTCCTTGGACCAACCCTTATCTCGTGATATAGTATCCTTTTTATATACTTCTGGATTCGGTTTGTCAATGTTTTTGTAAGGATTTTACTCATTGTAACACAGGAGGCGCCACATTCTTTTCAAGTGTATATGGAACAGTTACCAAAATAGAACATTCTGAGGGACAAAGCAAGTCTCAATAAACTTAAAAGTATTGCAGTTATAGTGGATCAGTAGGTATGTTTTCTGACCATAATGTCATTAAACTAGAAATCAGTAATAGAAAATACACCCTTAAAAACACCCCAAATATATGGAAACACTTTGACATAAACCTTAGGTCAAAGAAAGAAATCACAAGGGAAATTAAGAAAAACTTTTTAACTAACTGAAAATTAAAAATGTGTGGGATATAGCTTAGAAAAAAATATTTATAGCTTTACATGTTTATATTAGAAAAGTAGAAAGACCAAAACGAATGAAATAAATTTCCACATAAACTAGAATAAAAAGAGCAAATTAACCTAGAGTAAACAGAAGAAAGGATACAATAAAAATATCAGTGAAATTGAAACCTGAAAAGTAATATAGAAAAAAATCAGTGAAACCAAAAGATGAGCCTTGGAAGAGAAAAGAAAAATTGCTAACCTTCAAGGGACCATTCACTGAAGATTATGCAAACATTAAAAGAACAAGGAAATGTTATAAAAAAAAGTCTTGTGTTTATAAATTCAAAATATTAGATGTAATTAACAAATTCCTTAAAAGACACAAACTACCTAAGTTCATTTAAGAAGATCTATTGAATGTGAATAGTTCTGTAGCTATTTAAATATAACTTGAATTCCAAGTTAAAAACCTTCCTACAAAGGCAACTTCTGGCTATTGTAGTATCACAGGTCAATTCTGGGGAAAGTAGAGAGTGTTTCTAGGAACCAGGGGAGCTTGTAGGGGACTCATTGCAAAGGAGCACTAGAGAAATTTAGGAGATTATAAAAATAACCTGTATCATGATTTTGGTGATGGGTACATAACTGCATTCATTTAAAAAAAATTATCAAACTACTTTAAATTGGTAACGTTTATTATATACAAATTGCACACAAAAAATACCACAACAAAAGAATGGAAGATGATTTATCGTACATGCCGTAACAGGAATTCATGAACAGGAAAGACTATTGAGCTAAACCACTGATTCTCCATCCTGGCTACATTTTAGAGTCATCATTCTAGGCAGTTCTCTACAAATACCAAAGCCCAGACCGCACCTCCAGAGGTTCTGACAGCTCCTCTGATGCTATTAGACTAAACTAGAATTCAAGTGTTTTTCCAACACTAAACACTGAAATTTCACTGCCTTTGTTTTCTATTTTATTTTATTTTATTCAGTTTAAATGGAGATAATTTGGCAACATTGTTGTTCCCAACCTCACTCAGCCACCTGGTTGCCTGACCAAGTGTATTTTTAAAACCATTAGGCAATATGCTGAATAGTTTAGCAATTATAACTTTAAAATGTAGGTTATAGGGAAACAGAAGTACTTTAGACTACAGCTGAGATACAGTATCTCAAGAACATATGCAAGTTTCCCAGATGGCCTAATCCCAAGGGAACATATATAGAGATATACTTACCATGAACCATCAAAAAGTCCTGAAAATTAATCAGTTTTCAGAGAGAGAGAGAGAGAGAGAGAGAGAGAGAGAGAGAGAGAGAGAGAGAGAGAGAGAGAGAGAAGGAGGAGTTTTTCTTATTCAACATAGTCCCTTTAAATCTTATTTTGGAGACCAAAATTATTTTACAGGGTGTCTTATTAGACTTGACATGTGACTTTGAAGAACTAAGTCTTTCTCCCCATATAAATGGGAGATTAAGGGAAATGTTTTCTCTAAAATTATGTCAAAGGGGCTCCAAATTTGAAAGTCAGAAATATGTAGACAAAGGAGAAACCAAGATGGCAGCATAGGGAAACACCTAAACTGCTGCCTCACACAACAATTTCAAAACTACAACTAAAAGACAAAACCGACATCATCCAGAACCACAGGAAGGCTGGCTGAGTGGAAATTCTACAACTAGAAGGAAAGAGAAAAGCACACTGAGACTCAGAGGAGCTGCAGGAGGCAGAGGTACTGAGACACGCACATGGAGAGGACTGGCAACTGAGTGTGCATCTGGCTTTCTCAAGCGAGAGGGACACAAAAGCTCCTGACTGCACTGAACTCCAGTTCTGGGCGAGACTCTGGGGACCCAGACTAATAGGGGATGAAACTGGACTGTCATGAAAGAGAAAAGCACACTGAGACTCAGAGGAACTGCGGAAGGCAGAGGTACTGAGGTGCGCGTGCGCAGAGAGGGCAGGCGACTGAGTACGCAGCTGGCTTTCTCAAGCAGGAGGGAGACAAAAGCTCCCGACTGCATTGAACTCCAGTTCCAGGCAAGACTCTGGG
Source organism: Corynorhinus townsendii (assembly GCA_026230045.1). Taxonomy (NCBI): domain Eukaryota; kingdom Metazoa; phylum Chordata; class Mammalia; order Chiroptera; family Vespertilionidae; genus Corynorhinus; species Corynorhinus townsendii. Next base: position 55,048,794 of record JAPDVU010000004.1, read on the forward strand.
GACCCAGACTCATTCGGGGAGAAACTGGACTATCTGGCAGTGGGTGGAACTTGAGGGCAGCTTTCTCTCAGAGGTGCTTGCAGCAAATACCGAGGGACACCGAGACACAGGGGCCTATTAGAGCAGGGCTGACGGGAAACTGATGCTGTCTGTTCTGCCCTGAGACTCTACCCCATCCAAGCTGAGCACAGAGGCTTTTGCAAGTCTTATCTCATAAGGTTGTCTCCAGCACAGAAGTTCTCCCAGCATAGACACAGCTGATCCTCATAGCCAATTGGCCTGGAGGTCAATTCCTCCCAGTGATACCAACAACCATCAAGGCTTAACTACAACAAGACTGTGCACACAGCCCACAAAGGGGTACACCAAGAGTGTCCACCTCAGGTAACTGGGGAGGCTGAGCCACTGGGCCCTAGAGGACACCTAGGACACAAAACCACTCTATTAACTCAGGGAAGCAGCCAAAATGCAGAGACAAAGAAACAGATCACAAATGAAAGAAATGGAGGAAAGCAAACAATAGAGTTCAAAACCACAGTTATAAGGTTTTTCAAGAATTTCCTAGAAAAGGCCAATAAATTTAGTGAGACCCTCGAGGATATGAAAAAGGACCAACTAGAAATTAAGCATACACTGACTGAAATAAAAAATATTATACAGAGACCTAACAGCAGACTAGAGGATCGCAAGAATCAAGTCAAAGATTTGAAATACAAAGAAGCAAAAAACACTCAACCGGAAAAGCAAAAAGAAAAAAGAATCTAAAAATTTGAAGATAGTGTAAGGACCCTCTGGGACAACTTCAAGCATACCAACATCCGAATTATGGGGGTTCCAGAAGAAGAGAGAGAGCAAGATACTGAAAACCTATTTGAAGAAATAATGACAGAAAACTTCCCCCACCTGGTGAAAGAAATAGACTTACAAGTCCAGGAAGCTCACAGAACCCCAAACAAGAGGAATTCAAAGAGGACCACACCAAGACACATCATAATTAAAATGCCAAGAGCAAAAGACATAGAGAGAATATTAAAAGCAGCAAGAGAAAAAAGTTAGTTATCTACAAGGGAGCACCCATACGATTGTCAGCTGATTTCTCAACAGAAACTATGCTGGCCAGACGGGAGTGGCAAGAAATATTCTAAGTGATGAATAGCAAGAATCTACAACCCAGATTACTCTACCCAGCAAAGCTATCATTCAGAATTGAAGGGCAGATAAAGAGCTTCACAGATAAGAAAAAGCTAAAGGAGTTCACCACCACCAAACCAGGATTACAAGAAATGCTAAAAGGTATTCTTTAAGAAGAGGAAGAAAAAGGTAAAGATAAAAATTATGAACAACAAATACATATCTATCAACAAGTGAATCTAAAGATCAAGTGAATAAAAAATCTGATGAACAGAATAAATTGGTGAATATAATAGAATCAGGGGCATAGAAAGGGAGTGGACTGACAATTCTCGGGGGGGAAAGGGGTGTGGGGGTGCGGGAAGAGACTGGACAAAAATCGTACACCTATGGATGAGGACAGTGGGGGGCAAGGGGGGGTAAGGGCAGAGAGTGGGGTGGGAACTGGCTGGAGGGGAACTATGGAGGAAAAAAGAGGAACAATTGTAATAATCTGAACAATAACAATTTATTAAATTAAAAAAAATGTAGACAGATAAAGACACATCAGTAGGTTTGTTTTCCTTAATTTACCTTTTCAAGTGTAAATATCTTCTTTAATCTCTTGTTTCTCTAATCACTCCTCAAATTTTTTTCATTTTCTTCATTAACCACACAGTTTCAATGACATAACTGTATAATAGATTTTTTGGTATAACAGCCAGAGGAATCAATATTTTTCTAATTGATTCATTATTTATGTCTTATCTACTCAAATAGATTTTATGTTTCTTTTATCTCCATATTATGTAGCACAATGCCAAGCATTGAATTGGTAATATATTTTCTGGATCCTAAAAATACTTTTATTCACATTTTAAAATAAGGATAGATCTTATAATTCATACATTTATTTAATACAATATTTTTAACATTTCCTAAGAAAATGTCCTAGAATTGAAGAAAGTACTTTTTGCTGGTTATTTGTATTTTCTGCAGAATATGTAGACTCCATAATTATATCAAGTCATTGATTTTATATGCATGTTCTTCACTAATAAGACATTTGTAGGAGTGATGTATAGAACTAGTAGTAGTGAATGTGGACATCCCCAATATAGTAGGCAAGTTTTCTTCTCCCTTTTTACCCATCCAACTCCTTCTTCCCATTCCAACTCAATGTCAAATATGCACATGACCAGACTACTCCTGATTTTTGCATGGGATTGAACAACCCCAGAGGGATTGGCAGTTCAATGACCAGCCCCAGTTGATTATAAAAGGGAGAACTGAGAAGTTATTTCTTTAACAATAAAACAATATATATTTCAAACCTGCCCTAAGTAATAAGTGAAAACAGATATGTAGCCAGCCCAGGTTTCCCAAATTCTTGATAGTCTTCTGTCTGCCATAGTGTGCCATGACTGTATCCTGTCAGTTGCATGGTGTGGGCTGAGTATTGCTTTAGAACCAGAAGGATCTTAGTCAAAACTGAATATACAGTAAATGACTCTCATGTTTATGAAACTAGAGTGTTTGCAAAAATGATCATTATGCTCATTTGTTGCAACAAGTTGAGAACAGCAGATTTTGAGTCTATCAAAATGTCCTGTGTATTTCATGATAGTTGTATTTAACTATATAATTAATTATACGCTATAACGTTGGAAAACTTTATACAAGAAAATCATACCAGTTGGGGGGGGGGGATGTTTTCAATATTAGAAAACAAATCAAGCTTGCCTAATCATCTGTCATATTGTCCGACACACCTCAAACATATACTTAAGGGTCAGATGTTTATTTATTTCCTTCCTCTCAGGTCTTTTACATTCCAGTTATCTTTAATATCCAAAGTAAATCCCATTGAAATCAATATGTTTTAAATTAGAATAACTTCCCATCATTAAAATCTATTATAATAAATTCTAGATAGTCTCAGGGAAAAACAAATAGACCAACAAAGGATAACCCTGAAACTCATTAAAGCCTTCACTGAAATGCACCATGGTTCAAAGAACTATAAATTTAGTTTTTCTTTCTCCCATATCTTTATTTTGCTTTTCAGACCAAGTCACAGTAATCATTTTTTTTTTTAGCTTTATGATGTACATACCTCATTGCTACTATTTGCATTCATATTGGGTGAAAATGTCAAGACGCGATCCAGAAAAAACACCAGGGTGGACAGCAAAATGTTGGCAATAAATAATAAACTTGAAGGTTATCTTCAATCTCTCTATTATGTAATTAAGACCTGCTGTTTCTCTTATCTATAGTCTCTCACCTTAAGTTGCTTGCTTTGGCTGAATTTAATAGAGTAGAAGACAAAAGGTTGTCTTCTGGGTATTCAATTAAGTTGATGGTACATTTTAAAGATAATACTGTTTTATTTTATCCAAAGTAAAGATGAAAGCTAAATTAAATAAATAGATGTAAAATTTAACTTGGAACTATTTCTAATTTCAGATATTGAAGAAAACTTTAAAAAAACAAACCATGGTGAGGTTAATGACAAAAGTTGACCTGTGAACTATGCATCGCTATCAAGATAATAAATACTTTATAGAGGTTTTGGAAATAATTCATTTAAATATTCATGGATATTGAGGGAAAGAAAGGGTAAGAAAAGACCAAAAGGGATTTCCAGGTACCCTCTGTGGCAGAGGAAAATCTCTTGCTTGTTCTTTAAGGAGAAACCCAGCAGCTGTCAGGGAGAGGGTCACTTACAGAGACACTGAGAGAATATAGCCGGTGGCTGAGATAGACTGCCACACAGGCAGAGGGCAGGTAGGCAAGTCAGAAATGGAATCCTTCAGGGAACAATCGTCGCCATCTGCATCAGAAGCTGGGATTGAAACAATCATCTTCTCTGGCAGTATCTCCAGTGGGAGCACCACTCCTGGATTAGAAATGAGCAGACGGTGAGTGCTGGAGTCCTCTTTAGAGACAAGAACTTGAAACAGAAATTGAGGGGTGAGAAAAACTGGCAGTTCCTGTCACTGGTGATGGCAGGGGAATGAGTTCTATAGAGAAAGTGACATTTCTGGCAGGAAGTCCCCTGCTTTAAGGCTGCATCTTTTGACATTGTCTTGGCAGGGACAGAATAGCCCTGGCTGGGTAGCTCAGTTGGTTAGAGTGTTGTCCCATTATGCCAAAGTTGTGGGTTTAATCCCTAGTCAGGGCACATATAAGAATCAACCAATCTTTCCTAATAATAGAGAAACATATAAATTGACCATAGCTCTGCTACACCCACAGCCAATCAGAGTGAGTATGCAAATGAACCCAACGAAGATGGAAGTTAATTTGCATACATACCTGGGTCCTGGGAACTTCCTCGGCACCCAGGTCACTCCCAGCTGGCCATCCAGCAGAGGCTTTAGGCTTGGAGGGTGGGGGGTACCCGCTTCCCAAGCCTAAAGCCTGGGGCAGAGGCTGTAGGCTTGGGAAGGGGCCGAGCCTGTGATCGGAGGGAAGGGGAAAAATTCAATGGAAACATATCCTCAGGTGAGGATAAAAAGAAAAATAAAGAAAGAAATGTCATAGCTTATGAAAGGCACATCTTGAAAATGCCTAAAGAAAGTTGTCATTTTTTCATGGTTAAGGGACTGGTGTCTGTGTTGATGAAAATACCTTGGCGGCTGCAGTGACTGGAAGTGGCTGCAGCAGTGGGGTGATGGGGCTGGAGCCTTCTCCTGATCAGCCCGGTGGCCTCCCACAAAGAGAGGTCAGACTGCGGCTTAGGTCCGCTCCCAACAGGGAGTGGGTCTAAGCCATCAGTAGAACACCCCCTGAGGGCTCCCAGTATGTGAGAGGGGGTCAGGCTGGCTGAGGGACCCCTCCCCAGTGCACAAATTTCACACACCGGGCCCCTAGTGAAAACATAAAAGTGGAACAACAAATCTCTCACAAATCAATTTTAAGTTAAATTTTTTTTGAAGAAAATAGTTTTGCCTACTTTTTTGATAAGTACTTGGCTTTCTCAGAAGATTACTTTACAACTTTATGCCTAATCTTAAAGCGTTATTAGGACTAAGACTTGCCTCTCCTTTTCCTACCTCCCATTTCTCATCTAGCTCTGAAAAGGTAAAGGAATCCTTTTACCTAGATCTCTCCCCTCCCCAGCTTCTCCTGACTGAGGTTGTGGAGGTAGCTGGTAGGGATGAGATGGTAGTGGCCAGAATGGGGTGGTGTGAGAGCCATTGCCAGTTTACCTGGGACTTCATGAGGACATGGGAAATACTTGGTCCTTGAGGTCCACTTGCTCTTGGTTTCCTTCAGCCTCAGAATTATCTTCTGCTAAAAATGGTGATGAAAGGGCAGACTAAGAGAGATTAGACTGGACTGCAAGTAGGTACTGGTCATTAGAAAACTTGTCAAGGAAAACATGAATATGGAATCTATATGATCAACTCCAGTCTTGCTTCCCTTCCCTTTGTCTCCACACTTCAGAGTGGAACCCACTGAGTTCTTCCTCTCCCCATCTCACCCTAACCACTAGGATTTCCTTGACTCAGCACCTACTGCTGGGTTTAAGTTAAGAATTTTGCAGCATAAGCCTCTCTCCCTAGAGAGTAAGGGTTCATCCAGGGATGCTTCAGTGTGGACCCACTCTATCAAATTAGGTCTCTTCTCTCTTTGGCCCAAAGTCATAGATTCATGTTTTCTTTCACTCGATTTGCTAAAGCTCCCAACACCTTCATTTAAATCACCTCAGATTTAGCTTTCATCTAAAAACCAATTAAGAGGATGGTTTTGTAAAGAAAATAATTTGAGAGAGACTCTCTTTTTTCCTAGGCACTCAATACTTCATTAATGGGCTAAGTTAAGTTCAGTCCTGGGAGGCTGTTCACTTGGACCCAATTCCTGTACCCATTAACATAAACACCTTCTCTAAGTATCATTCTAAAGTAACACTTTGTTCCTGTCTTTGTTTATGTTCTATTGGTAAGAATAGTTTAGGTTTGTTCACAGAAATGATAAATACAAGAAATCTAACACAATGGAAATAAAAATAGAGAATGAATAGATTATGAGGAGCAAAGCAGATATTGAAACCCCTACCATTACTGAGAAGGAATATTAAACTTGGTTTTAAGTTTCCTGGCAATAAAGGCAAAAATGGGACTATAACCCTTGGAATAAGGGAAGATACCAACTCATTGTAAGAGATAAAGCTTAAATTCCCAACTGAGAGAAATGTTTTACAAGGGCACTGTCTAGAAGGCAGGGCATGGTTCAGTGGATAATGTTTTCAGCCAAAGCTTTCAGAAAATAAAAAGGGGGTTCTAATAAAACCATTTGTGTAGTAACCTTGGCAAAAGTATTACAGGGGACACAGAAAGAATAATTCATTTTGATGATATGGAGCAGAGTAGCCTTCAATAAGGAGAATGCAACAGCACAGTGTCATTTAGCCTGGTAGAAACGAGAATGAGAATTTTTTGGAAGCCAAGGCATAGAATTCATAAAGTTCTCAGAGTCAGTTGTACATCCATTGAAGCATCAAAAGCCTAGTAGTGTTGGAACAGGACATTGGGAGCCTAAGATAGGGTAATATAGCTCCAGGATGCACATCCTGGCTGTCCTGCCTTTGGTGGATAGTCTGCAAGTTGGCATGAACCATGGACGGGCATTTATGGCTCTGCTAGCTCAATAGATTATTGCTTTACTATACATAAGCCTTTGATCAAATTGAAAGTCAGACCTATAATACTTCCCATGGAGAGCAGAAGATGTGGGTCCTTTCTGTACACAGACTCAATCTAACTATGGGCTGCAGATTTGTATTCCTGAGTCTTTCAGACAAACTTTGGGTTTCCTTTGGTCTCCATATCAGAAGGCTGATAAGCAATGAAGAGAGCACATCTGTTAGTGAAAGTGGGTTCCTGGTGGCTACAGGTAGGTAGTCTGAGGAAGTCAGTCCTAAGCAGAACACAGATTCCCAGAGACTTGAAGTTTTGGAGGGGAAATAAGTGATCTCAATGCCATGTGCCTCTTAAAAGATTTGGGGCCAGGATTAGGAAACTGGGGGACACCAGGTTTGAAAGTAAAACAAATGTGTTCCATGTGAGGCCTAGGTAGAAGACCACCTTCATTAATGGCCTCTTGAGACTTACTGATCAGGTAAGTCTCTGTGTCAGATCATTAAGTGGGAAAGGGCCTACATTTAACAGCTGTCCTGTATGGTTTTGTGATTGGACTTGGTACTGGATATGCCCATAAATTATTAAGCATTTGAAAATCACATCTAGTAGAAGACACTGGAAAATATGACAGCAGACAAGGGTATTAAGCCCCTAGACTAGAACTTCCTCTTTCCTTGCACCTAATTTCACAGAAGGGAGGAATGATGCAAGTCTTTGAGCTCAGACACACACACACACACACACACACACACACACACACACACACAGGCAAATTCAGCACTCTCACAAAAATATTTTTGGGCTATTCTACATTCCTTTTGTGGGTTTCATTTGCAACAGAAAAATATGGAGTTAAGATTGAAATTTCTTAATAGCATGCAATCATCATCCAAACCACCACCCCTCCCCCCAAAATTGGCATTGTGACTTGTGAGTGGTAGCTCTAACTACTTCTCCAGGGTAAAATTCCCACAAATCACTTATTGATGAATCAATTGCCCTGAATGCCAATTGCCATTATAAGATGTTACCAAGAGATAATGCTAATTCCTCTCCAGAACACTATTGCTTAATGCCCATTGCTAATCATGGGAGGGAAAAATGTGCTAGTTTCTAAGATAAAAATAATCCCAAAGGTAGACATATAATATTCTTTGCCCTGTAAATTCCATTCTAACAGTCACCTGTGTTCATGATAATAGAGTTTGAAGATACATTCTAATCTGTCAAAGAGAGTTTTAAACCACATGCAGAAATGTGAAGTAGATAGTCTGAGCTACATCCTGAATACAAGTCATCATGTTTTGAAGCGGAATTAATGCCTTGGATCCCCAGTGTTTGAATACAACACTGCCACCTTAATTTAATGATTAGTACTTGAATAATCTGAAGAAATTAATGTAACCTCCAAATTCATTTAAGGGTTGAGAAAAGTTTTGCAATAGGAAAACTCAGTTTAGCTGAAAATGTCTGTCATTGTAAATAGTAATTCAAACTCACTTTTATTTACATTTGCTAAAATTAAATGCAAATGTATTTGTCTACACTTTAGTATACAGTACAGAGGAAGTGACACCCTTAATCATATTACTTGAGAATTGTTTTCTTCAAAATCCTTCTTCACTATCCACCATTGCTAAGAACTAAAACATGAAACATGCTATCCAAGAAGTTCTACTTAAAAAGAAAGGAAGAAATAAAGAAAAAGAATATCCTTGGGAGAGTGAACACAGTAGAGCGTTAACACATTAGCATAAATTAGTTGTTAGTAGATTAGTCACCATTTTCAGCTTTGTGTTTTTAACTGTCATTGATCTCACTACTTTCAGGATTGTTTCTTTGTCTCTTTCTTCAAAGACTAGGAGCTCCTCAAAGACTGAGAATCTCCTTAGTCATCCCTATGTATTCTTGTCCCACTTCCCCTTGTTCTCCTGGTGTCTGGCAACATGACAAACAAATAGTGCTTAATAGATTGTTATTGAACAAAAGGATTAATAATTCAATATAAAAATATAGACAGTGGATATAGAAATTCAGGGGTGGAATTATAAAAGTCTTTTTCATTTTCATCACAGAAAAATCAACTTTATTTAAGATTAAATTACTTTATTTTACACACAATTATCCACAGTATAAGATTTGCTGTAATGGAAGGAAATGAATTAGAATAAAGACTCTGTTCTAGCCATATGTGGTTCTGACTCTGCAATCATTCTATACACTGAGTGGCCAGATTATTATGACCACCCCATCAGTACTTCGTTGGGCCACCTTTTGCCTTCAATACTGTGGCGATTCTTCTGGCATTGACTCCATGAGATGTTGAAAGGTGATGCGAGGAATCTGACACCATGCCTGATGAATAGCACTGTCCAGTTCTGTGAGACTTGATGGTTGTGGAATCAGCTGCCTGATGACTCTTTTAACTTTTCCCACAAATGCTCAATTGGATTGAGATCTGGTGATTGTGGGGGCCACCTAAGCAAGGTAAAGTCTCCCTCATGTTCTTGAAACCACTCCTGCACAACACAAGCACCATGGCATGGCACATTGTCTTGTTGGAAGAAACCATCTCCATTGGGATAGGCCATCAACACAATAGGATGAACTTGATCAGCAACGATACTTAAGTATGTTGTGCTATTCAGACGTTGTTCCACACGAATTAAAGGGCCCAAATCATGGCAGGAAAACATGCCCCAAACCATAACACTGCTCCTACCAGCTTGAAGGGTTGTACTCATGCATGTGGGGTGCATGCTTTCATGCTGTTTCCGCCAAATTCTCACTCTGCAATCTGTATGATGCAACTGGAAATGTGATTCATCGGACCACATGACTTTTCCAATGTTTGACTGTCCAATCCTTGTGTTCCTGTGTGAATTGGAGATGTTTTATCTTGGTAACTGCAGACAGCAAAGGTGTTTGAACAGGCCTTTGGCTTCCATATCCCATACAATGCAGTGTAGGGCTAATTTGCCTACAAACATAAGGTGGTCATAATAATTTGGCCACTCAGTGTAGTTCCCAAATATTACTATTGAACTCCATCACTTCCATCAAACATTTTCAGGAGAACAAATAAATATCCTATATAATAAAAGCCTAATATGCAAATCAACCAAATGGTGGAATGACCAGTGGAATGACCGGTCACTATGATGCACACTGACCACCAGGGGGCAGATGTTCAATGCAGGAGCTTCCCCCAGCCCACAGGCCCCTGGCCAGCCAAGGCAAGTGCCAGCAGGGACCCCCCCAATTGCCCAACTGGTCGCCCTGCAGAGGAAGGTGACCAGCAGCAGCGTCAGGGAGTGGGGCTGGTGAGCGGGCAGTGCCAGGCTGGCCAAGGCAGGTGCCAGAGGGGGCCCCCCCAATTGTCCTGCTTGGTTGCACCACAGCTAGGTCCTGATTGCTGGCCAGACCTAGGGACCCTACCCATGCACGAATTTCATGCACCGGGCCTCCAGTATTCAATAAGTTGCTTGATATTTTAATATGAAGGCCTTGCCTCTAAAAGTATTCCTTTTCTTTGGCAGTAAGTCACACTAAAAATCACAGAGATAGAACCAATGAGGCCTTTGATCTATGATTACTTTGTTTGTAATTGTTACAATGGAAATAAATTTCATTGAGACATTTCAGTGTGTATACCATGATCCAAATCATCCAAGGAATATTTTTTGGATAAAGTATAGACTTTCTACTGTACAAACCCTCTTTCTATCAAACAGGACAAATGAGCTTGGCATATTTTGCCACTGTAGTTACCTGAACTGCTTTGGCATATTTCTAGACAAACCTTCTACTTAGGTAAAACACCAGTCACACAATATAGGCCCAAAAAAGGGTAGAACAAGAACCTTTAACAGTATTTTTTAAATTAGGATGGTTTTAATCTGACAGTGTCAAAAAACTCAACATGTTTAAACAATAATGAAATATGTTGGCATTGGTTGAAATATAGAAGTCCATAAGTAGGGTCACTTGAGAGCTAGCATAATTTAGTGGATCCAGTTTATTTTCCCTTAGGTTTTTATGTCTCTGAAGATACCATATGTTGGCTTCATACTTAAGATAAAATAGAGGTGGCTGGATCACTTCTGGGCATCACATGCATGCAGGCTAATCACAGAGGAACAAAGGCTGTTTTTTTCCTGTGTTTGCTCTTATGATGGAGAAAATATTTTCCTGAAGTTCTGCAAATTTCATCTCACATCTCACTGTTATCATCACAAAGTCACATGCTTTCTATACCAAGTGAGGGCATGAAACAAGCATCAAGAAGAAAACTATCATTTCCATCAACACCATCACTGTACCAGTTGTATAACAACTATTATGAGCAACTCTGATACTTTTAGCTAAAGATGAAATTTTTTTCTTTTGAAATATACCTCAATAACAAAAAGGTTACAACAAGGAGAAGACAACAATCCCATATCACATACTATAAAAAATCTGCCAAATATTATAAAATTTGGGTCAAAATAAATAAGGATATTGAGAGATAGCATGTACTTCCTCAGACCTCCAGCAAAATAGAGAACTAAAAATAAAGATCACTGTGCAAAAAGGCTCATCTAAGGGTTTGTGATTAGAAGAGCAAGATTTGGCCACATGTCAGGCTGGAAGAGGCTACAGGAAAAACAAGTAATGTGATTTGACAGAGGTTGGTAGATATAAGAACCATACTGAGGAGATATGACCTGCAAATGAATGGAATCTTTGAAGAATACAACAGAACATATGAAATAGAGAAAAGTATTCAATAATACAATAAAAGAAAACTCTTCTGGAATAATTGATAGAATTGAATCTACAAATGGAAAAAAAAACACCTCAACCCAGAAAAGATGATACAGAATAATTAAAGCCAAGCTATATCTGATAAGATTACTGATCTTCAAGAACAAAAACAAATTTTAAATTTACCCACAAGTAGAAAAATATTTCCAAAGAGGCAAAAAAAAAAGGTTGATCTCAAAGTCTTCTCTTCAGTAACAATTAATGCCATAAATTGCTGATCAGTGTCTACAATTTCCAAAAGAAATGAAGTATATTCAAGAATTGAAGAAGGTTTTAAGGAAGTGGAGCTATTCTTGGATTGAATGCTGTCCAAAAACAGCAGTAATTTTGTAATTGGGTAAGCTAATATTCTTATCTAAAAGATGAGAAGAATAAAGCCAGACTAAAGCTGTGATTGGTAAAGTATCCCTCATATTGATCATTTTTAAGGTTTGGACAATGTTTTTGTTTCTATCTGAAAATTGTTTTCTGTGAAATTGTTTGTGTTTAACACGAGAAAACCATGGCCTAGTTATGAGTGCCAGGCCAGCTTCTGATGGTCAGGGACTGCTGTTCTCTTGCTTAGTTGTCTGAAGTAGAAAGTTATATTGTGAATATGAATATCTAAATATTATGCTGGGAATTCTGATATTCTTTAGGAACTAGAATCATGCAAATAAAATTGATACTTAAAAATTGCTATACTGGGTAAATGTGCTTCCAAGATTTTATTATATTTCTCCTGTTCTAATTTTGTGAGTGTGGAGTTTATACCTCAGTAGTTATAAAAATTATAGTAGTAATAATAACAGATGCCTTTTGTTGGGTCTAATATGGGTGCTCTAAAGACATACTTTCAGGGATCTTTTCTATAATTTATTAACATGGGTGCTCTATATTTGGATCTCTTTTACCACTCCAAAGCCCAGGGAGGGAGGTATAATTATCCTATCTAATAAAGATGGAATATGCAAATTGACCATCACTCCATGACAAAGATGGCAATGCCCACAGCCAATAAGGAGGGAATATGCAAATTGATACAACAAAGATGGTGGCAGCCAGGCCAGGATGCTTGCGTCATTGCCGTGGAGACAACACAGGCATTTCGCCCCACTCCAGCCACTCTGGACCTCTAGGCAGCATGCGTGTGCAGGTGCAGAGTAACCAGAGGAGGGCAGGATGCCTGCTATGAGGGAGAAGGCAGGGGGTGGAGGGAGCTACAGGAGGGTGGGAGGGCCAGAGGGAAGGCAGAAGGCGGCGGCCAGAGTGAAGGCTTGGGTCCTGGGTGCCAGAGGGAAACCAGTGCAGGCAGCCAGGGGAAGGAAGGCCTATTCTTGCATGAATCTTCATGCATTGGGCCTCTAGTAGAAAATAAAAGATAAGCTCAGAGAATGTACCAGCTTCTTCAAGATCACACACAAAATAAGTGGCAGAGACAGAATTTCCATGTCTCTCTAACCTAAAATTCCATACCCCTTTTCTTTATAAATATAAATAATGTTTCAGAAGTTTTCACTATCAAACAAAACAGGAAATGCTAAAAGCAACAACAGCAGCAGCAACAATAGCATAGGAAATAAACTTTTGTTAAAAAAACACACACACTTTTGAGACTGCCTCTTTTCCCAATAGACTTCTTTCAGCTAGTCTCAACTAATTGATTTAGAATGACTGTCTTCATTTCTAGATTTCTAGTCCCACTGGTGGGTAAAATTTAGATATTAAGTTTATCCAAAGTACAACGAGAAACAAATCTGTGATGATGTAAACCACAGACTTATTCACAGAGTACAAAGCTCCTCACCGAGGTAGAATCAGAAAGCCCTCCTCTGCTGGTCTCTTTCGGTAAAAGGCCTGATAAGCTGGGAGGCCAAGGCAAAATACAGTGACATTCTTGGCTAACAATTCTTTTAGAAGAGTCTCCTTTTTTAAGTTGCCCTTGAACTAGAATACTGCATGGAAGATGCCATATGGCCAATAAAATTTCCCAAGAATTAGTTCACCAAGGAAGTTTTATCTTTTATAAAGTTGACTTCAAGTCCCCCAAAAGGACCATGACTACTAAATGAGAGGTGGAATCCTTAAAGTTATAACACTTCCCCATACTACCTTCCCTGGTTTATAAGTCTCCGATTGCCCTCTAGAATATTGAAAAAAAATGGCAGAGGAGAGATAAGAGGTTATATTAATTTAGGGGTTAGGGCGAAGAAACAATCTGGCTTCAGAGGTCCCAGCCTTGAAAGTGTCTGGTTTGACCTAAGGGAACTCACCAGTTCCAGGGGAAGAGTCTCCAGCCTACAGAGAAAGAGATGGTAGTCTGACTCTAGCCCATGCCTGAAATGAGACCCTTCATTTGGACAGAGCAGACTAATGAAAAAGGGATGGGAGGGAAGCTGTCTCAAGACGTGGTATGAACCAATCAGAAGGAACAAAAATTATTAATATTTATTTAACTGATAATTGGAAATAACGGGTGTAAAATTCTTACAAAGGGAAAAAGTTTGGGCCAATTTTTGGTCAAATTTGTGATCCAACTGTCTCCTATATCTCTGTCTCAATGGTGGCCCTTCTTTCTAAGTCCTGGACAATGATGGTACTAGCTCCTAATTCACTTGTGCACCTGAGTCCAGCCCTATTAAGGTTTCTTTCACTGATTATTTCTAGAACCCACAGAAATGCTTGCAAGTTCCACAAACCTACCCCGCTATACCCTGTCACCTCCTGACCCCTCCCCAATTCCAGTATCTCCTCACCCAGCTGCCCCTTGCCTTTCACTACTTCTCCCAAGTATGGCCACAGATCGATCCTTCATTTCTCCAAAGTACAGCTTAGTCCAGACAATCGTGTTTAACCAAATGTGAATGCTGGTTTAGGAATCACGAAAAGGAATTAAAACTAGACTATGTCCAAGGTCTCTAGACTGTGCTCCTACAGGTCCCTTATTGGTGTCTCTCTCCTGAGGTCATGACTTTATTTGCAACTGTCAGTGCCAACCTGACCTTCCTTCCTCACCCAATCCAGGCCCTGGACTCCTCAGGTTTACTCTTACTCTTAGACTTAGAGCAGCTTCCACTGGGATATGACCCCTCTCAGGGGAAGAAATGTGACTGGGTATGGAACTCATCCTCTTCCCAACTTCTACAATTTAAAAATGTTTTCTTTTGCTTCATCTTTGCTTAACCACAAAGCTAAAATAGATGTCTTCCTAATACAAACAAGGGCAATTTTCTCTTAAAGTTGAACCCGAAGTTTCTGGTTTGTATCCCCACCCTGTCAAAGAATATGGAGGGTACAGTCTCAGGTCCAGCATCCTGTAAGATAAGGCATAGGCAATATATTGTGACGTTATAATGTTATAATTCCCATTGTTAAAACAAAGCAAAAAGCAGTTGATTCTATCAACCCGCCCCCCCCCGCCCCGGCCCCGGAAAAAAAAATTATAATGGTTGTATTTCTTTCAAAATCCTGAGAAAATATCTCTTGAAATAAAAATCTCTGTGGGGAGATCCCTTGGACCAGTATAATGTCAGATTTGTGACATTATTGAATGATATCAGTAACTTAATAAACAATAGAGTAATATAAGGGCACTCTTTTTTTTCCTAGTGAAGAACTGAGGCCTGCTTTCAACCACTCTTAATGACCTAGTAGAAGGCTCTGTGTGCTCCCGTTGACACAGCAGAGGAACTGGTATCGAGTGTGTCTCCGTGGTAAAATTAGCATCACTTGAAGCAGTGGTTCCTCCTTTAAAATTTCCACCTCAAAGACTTTTGTCACCCAGCCTCTTCTGACCCTTCCATTTTGCTAGAAACCTTTAAATTATTAAGCAATTATGTCATGTTCCTTTTACTTCTTTATGAAATGGGGTTTGCCCATTTCATTCAATGTCGCAGTGTTTAGTAATGATGTAAATGGTTTCTTGGCCATCTGCAGTAGGTTATTTTCCCATGCTCCTAGGTTCCATTTCCTTTGGAAAGAGGTCATTTCCTTGCATTTACATGACTTCTTTCACACACACCCTAGCCTCAGGGCTTACCTCACCCCATCCCTTACCAACAGGGTGACAACCCACTGACTGTTCACCTGTAATTCCCTTCTTCCTTTCTTTCTGAAATCCTCCAACCCTTACCCTGCACCCAGATCATCTTGCACTGCTCATTTTAGCTTTTCAGGTTGCTAACAGCATCATATATTGGTCTAAAATTTGTCAATAGCAATATAGCATCTGGAGCCATGACCTGTTTGTTAGCTTGCTGAAGTAATGGGGTGTTTTTTGTTTTTTGTTTGTTTAATCTTCATCTGAGGATATGATTATTGATTTTAGAGAGAGAGGAAGAGAGAGAAAGAGAAACACATCGATCCATTGCCTCCCACATGTGTCCCGACTGGGATCAAACCCGCAACCTAGATATATGCCCTGACCAAGAATCTAACCTTCAACATTTGGCTAACCTGAAGCTGAGCCAGTTGGCCAGGGCTGTAATGGGGTGTTTTTAATCATGTGCATGAAAATACTGAAAATATAGCTTCTGTTAGGTCTCACCCAATTTCTAACCTAAAAGTACAGTTGGCTGCATGATCTCTTTGGGTTCCATGAGTTTGCCTATTAAGTTCTGCCTTCCTTTTTAAAAACATCATTCCTATTTAAGTCCAGAATTTCTGTTCATTTTATTGCCATCTCAAATGTAGCATTTTCATAAACTGGTAGTGTTTTGAAAGGGAGCTGGACTTGAGATCAGAAAACCAGAGTTAAAATCTCTCACTTAGCCTAGCCAGCATCGACCCATGAACCAAGAGGTCACTGTTTGATTCCCAGTGAGGGCACATGCCCGTGTTGTAGGCTCCATCCCCGGAATAGGTGGGGGTGGGGGAGTGGGAGGGAGGGGCATGCAGGAGGCAGCCAATAAATGATTCTCTCTCATCATTGATGCTTCTATCTCTTTCCCTCTTCCTTCCTCTCTGAAATTAATAAAATTATATATTTAAAAATCTCTCACTTGACACACATAATATTGGGTAAGTTCTTCAACCTCTTCTAAGCTTTAGTTTCCAAACCAGAGAGGGTCAGACCTGCATTGCCACCATGTTCCCACCATCCAGATATCATTGCTGACATGTACACATAAGGAACTGTTAGACATTGAAATGGGGACTCAGTACTGTTGGACATTGAAATTGGAACTCAAACATTTTTTACTATTATTATTATTATTTTTGTTATTATATGTTCATTTCTAGTCTGCAGAGGCAAAATTTTTTAAAGGAAAGAAAATGGGGGGCGGAAATAGATACAGAGGCAAAGAAGTATTGAACAGACTGTCAAACTACATTGGGAAGACAGGGGAGGTTGGGCGAGGGGGGCTGTAAGAGATCAACCAAAGGGCTTGCACGCATGCATATAAGCATAACCAATGGATACAAGACACTGGGGTGGGGGAGAGAGGGCGGGCAGGTGAAGGCATGTACTGGGGGGTAGGGGAAGCTGGGGGGAGGTCAATGGGGGAAAAAAAACAGACATATGTACTACTATTTGTAATACTTCAAACAATAGAAATAAAGAAAAATAAATAAATAAATAAAAGGAAACAGACAGTGATCTCGCGCAGATGTTACAAGGATTCAATGAGATCATGAACCTGGACACAAACTCCTCAGGTCTGTTAATTACACTTGAGGGCATTCACATGAGATTAGGAGGATTAGCCAAATGATGTTGAGGCACTTTCAAGTAAAAGCTTTAATATGTGCACTAAATACATGCCATACAACCAGTTCATTCTCTTCTCCTGCTATCCTCCCATCCACTGCATCTGGGAAGACTCTTATCTGGTCATAATAACTCTAGAGTTTCTGAAAAAGCAGGAATTGGGGGCAGCATTCTAGTAGTAGGGGGTGGGGTTAAGGAGTGCTACATTGCATAGCACTGGGGAATCTTCCATTATTTGTATCAAAGAATTGGTGAAGCTTGTGAAACTTATGAGAGTCTAACCCTAACCCTAACCCTAACCTAACCCTAACTCTAACCCTAACCACAGTCTTCCCCTCAGTGCTGCCACTGGATGAAGTCAGTCATTGAACAGACCACCCCTGGCAGCCCTTGGTTGGACATGGCAGCCAGAAGAGAGCATCATGCTTGCATTTTCTGTGTAGGAAAAACCTTCCTTCTTAGCTCAGGGAAATTGAGAAACACATACAGCATATTGAGTCCCATCCTTTCCCATTTTGAGCCTCTTTATATGTGAGTATTCACCTCTAGAGAGAGCAGCATATCCACTCTTCAGCCTGTTCAGATATTTTAACACTCTTTCCACCACAAAGTAGTAATACACTGTTCAGAACAGATTCTTCTTTCTCACTTTGTGCCACATTTTAATCACATTCAGATCCAAAAGGCAGCATCATCACCATAATTTGCAAGAATGATCATTTTTATGTACCAGGTACTATGTACATAAGACACAAAGACTGTGTCACTGAGTTGGAATTCTCAAAGAGTTTATACTTTAGGTAAGAGGTAAGAAAAAATGTAAAAGAAGAAATAAAGTAGTATAAATTCACTGCAAGTAGAAAAGTATAGAAGCTAAGAGGCTGTAGAAGATCCACGTGGGGTCTGGTGGTTGTAGCTCAGGTTGCTAATTCTTCCTCCTGCTCCCAACACTCTCTGCACCTCCCATCTCCCAGAATTTCCCCTTCTTCTTTTAAGTAACAGGATTCTGAATTTTAGCTAGGATGGGACTCCCAGACAGAGACTATATTTCCCAGCCTCCCTTGCAGCTGAGTGAGGTCATACTGCCCAATGAGATGTGATAGATGACATGTGTAACCTGCAACTCACACCCTTCAAAGGAAGCTGTTATATCCTTTATCTTGCCTGAATGTTCACATGTGCCTTTTGCCATTCCTGAAGCTCTCACCATGTGAGTGAATAGAGCAACAAGATAGAAGAGCTTTGAATCATCTCATAGACAAGAGTGGCCTAGCCATCCCAGACTGTCTGCCTACCTCTATTACATATGAAAGGAAAACAAATCTCTTATTTGAGCAATTAAATGTTGTCTCTTTATTATCATGGCTTAACCTGTAGAGTGCTAAAAGGGAAGCTTCATGATGAAATGGCTTGAAGGGTGGCTAATATTTACATTAACAGGAAGTATAAACGAAGGATGGAGGAAGGAAAACATTAGAATGTCCACTGGAAGAAAAATAAGAGCCAAGATATGGATGTAGTACATAATATGCCTGAGGGGGAGCTGATAAGTTGACTTTGTTGAAACTAAAGATATACATCCACCCAGCTGGCGTGGCTCAGTGGTTGAGCATTGACCTATGAACCAGGAGGTCACAGTTCAATTCCCAGTCAGGGCACATGCCTGGGTTGCAGGCTTGATCCCCAGTGGGGGCGTGCAGAAGGCAGCTGATGAATGATTCTCTAATCATTGACGTTTCTATCTATCTCTCTCCCTTTCCCATCCTCTCTGAAATCAATAAAAATATATTTAAAAATACACGCACACACACATTCAAGAGGGATAACAAAGTTTAAGTTGGGTTTGGGCCAAATTTGGAAGCACTTTTAATAGAAAACCTGTCTGAAGGGCATTTAATGGCCAGAGGCAGCTCACAGAGATGCCCCCTAAGAGGGCAAAAAAAAAGGGGGAGCCTGAGCTGGGACTGAAGGGAAGAACAGATTCTGGGAGACATTTGCTGGCCTCTATTAGAGGTGAGGATTTGAGGCTGGATGACTGGAGGATATTGATACCACAGAGGAGGTGCTTTTTAAAACTATGCATGTAAAGAAAACGTCAGTTTTGTATACTCTGAGATGACAGCAGTGCATCCATGAGGAAATGAAAAATTAAAGCTCTGAGGATCTGCTCATGTTGGAGATATATAATTAGAGGCATCTGAGAGAGAGAATAACGTCATAAGAAAAGGGATGACAGAGAGGAAGATGGAAAAGAGGAAAACTATCACTGAAGATCAAGGGGAGATTTTTGACAAAATAGGGGTTAATTGACATGGGAATAGGTGAGAGGGAAGGCAACTATAAAAAGAGATTTAACTTGGCTCCTGGGTTTATGTTCTCTTTATCTGTATATCCTCATATCCTCGCTTTAATTACAATCCTTTCCTCCTAAAATATGTTCTTTTTATTTCTCTGCTGCCAAAACACTTACCACATCCTGCCTTGATTTATACAAACTCCTTCTCACGGGCCTGTTTCTCATCAGTTCCCTGTTTCTCATCTTTGCCAAATGTTACTGCCAAGTCCGTTTTCCTTTCCTGCTGTTCAGACTATATTTCTCCCAATCTGCTTTGGCTTCTCTTCACCTTCCAGCCTCACCACGACTCCGCACCTGCTTACAATTCCTCCTCATCCTTCCTACAGCCCTCAGGCCACACCGAGCCCCCACTCCTTCCTTTGGCTCTGCCTGTCATGTCTTCTGGCATCTGTAACTCTCAGATTTGGGCCCTCATCACTTCAGGCCAACGCCCTATGTTGTCGTCATCCTCCCCCATAGACCTCCCAACTCATGCACATCAACACAGCTCCTATTCCTGCTGCAAAGAATCCCATAAAATCCTCTTCCTAGAGGAGCCTGCTAACTCTAATAACTGCATGCTGTGTGCTGCTTTCCCCCAGAGCATACACAAGAGTATCGCTTGTACTCTACTCTTTCCTGCCCCTATTGCCTCTAGGGCCTTATATTGTTTTTTTCTGGAAGAACATGATTTCATTACTGTCAGATGATTTCTGTTCCTTGTAAAGTCCTCATTGGTGTTGCCTTGGGGTACTGCATAAATAATACAAATCTGACAATGGTTCCTTGATGAGAGGGCTCAAACCCAACCAGTTTGTCCCAAAGCACCTTGAGTTTTGTTTCAGTAATACCTGGAAGAAGATCATATCTGTCTAAAAATTGGGATAAGATTAATGTACAGAAGGAAGCTGTGATGTTTCTATTGTCCTCAACAAATAATGCACACACAAAAAAATGTATCTGAGTGTAAGAGAAATTCAGTGGGCATCACAGGTAGCTCAGCATAACTCTTCTACAGCTATGGAGACTTTTCTCAAGGATATACCCTACTGGGGACACATAAAGCAACAATTTGCATCACTACTTTTGAATCTTTGCTCAAGCAAGTTTCACTTAACAGAGATACTAAAGTACTTCATTTTCTATTAATTTCTGTATTTATAAATACATAGATATGAAAAATAATAAACTAGCGTGTATGTCTCTAAGGTCATGATGTAAATGCTGCTTATTCTAAAGTTTTCTTCTTAACAAGAAAAAAAGACTTGAATATGAATCATTTATTTAAATGCACTTGATATTTTCAGAAAATGTAGATGTGGAATATCAAAGAAAGATATGTTCCTTTTTTACATTTTATTTCCTTTATATGGTGAATGAAAAAACCCTTGGTATTCAACATGCAAGCTTCATTTTCAACAAGAATCAGAAAATTGTCAAAGACAAACTGTTTTTCATCATACAAATGACTTGATCACAGATAATAAAGTTGCACAAACCTCAAAGCCTAAATAACTATGTAAATGGTTCTATGTTTTTTGAGACAGATGGTGGATCGCAACAGTTATGGGTTATGAATTCCAAAAAGATTGTCCTCCAGAATATAACATAAAATGACTGAAGAAGTGGATTTAAAATATAAAGTGGAACCAAAAATAGAAAAAAAATCACATCCGTTTTTAAGAGATCAAGAAGACAGAAACAGAGAACACAAAAATTGTATTAAAAGTAATCTGGGAAGAAAACCATTTTGAGTTGAAATATTATGCAAATGAAAGAAATTGGAATGTGTTTCAACAGGATGAGTAGTGCTATCTGTTTTATTCCATGTCGTGTCTAAGAGTGTAGAAAACTGCAGCCTGCTATGTCCATCAACCACCTTATCATTTGCCACTGGTCCAGAGGTATGCCCACCAACCCCAGTCATTGTTGGGAACTCTTAAGTGCCTATATCTAGCTCTTAGCTGGAACTATTATGAAAAAGGATTAAGGTGTAATTAATGCAATCTTGCATTACAGTAAAACTCAAAGGAACCCAAATTAAAGGTAACAGTGAGCAGTCATTATTTGTCAAAAGGCCAATAACAAAACTCCAGGAAGGTGTGGGCAAATATGGGATAGCAAAGAAATCAGGAGTGCTAATTTTAACACTGACTGTCTTGGTATGTATTCTCAGGTCATTTAGCTTCATTATTTTACACACACACACACACACACACACACACACACACACACACACACCACCTGCTTCTCCATACATACCAAGCCTCATTTCCCACCACTCTTTTTTCCTTTCTCTACACTCCAGTTCAGCCAGTCTTCCCTCAGAATGTGTCATGCTCCTTCCCTACTCAGAGATTTCACTCCTGCTCTTCCTTGGCCTAGACCCTCCTCCCATTAGCCAACGTAACTCCTATTCAGGTTTCAAGTATCCTTTGTCATTTCTTCTACTACAGCTTCACAGAAAATTGTGGGTTTCCTTCAATATAGTCATCCCAGTTGTGCTTAATTGCAATGTATGTGTCTTGGGTAAAAGACAACCTCTAAGAGAAGAGGGATCTTCTTTCTTTTATTATTATTATTATTATTATTTTTTGCACTAACTGTATTTCTAGTGCCTAGTACAGGAATAGCTTAATGAATGTTAGTTGAATGAAAGGGTAAATGAAAGATTCTCCTGGTAAGGTATTATTTGAACACTTCACCAACTCCTGCTGCTGCATATGCAGAGACCAATGTCTGGGGTTCAAACAGAATACCTCCTCTTGATATGTAATTGCTTGGCTTCATTTACTTTGGAGATACAGATGCAAGCTTCAAGGCTTTCCCTATGGATATTTTGGTGACCAGGAAAAGTAACAGAAGCCTGGAATTTAGGATTAGATGGGAACTAGAAAATGCCTCTGGCCTTGTTTGCTTGGAGAGGGAAGTGACTAGCCCCATTAATTTTAATTGGTAAGCAATGGAGACCTCATGGACCATGGCAGGGAGAGATCTCCCCAACACACAGACTGTAAGTGGCAAATGACAGAAGGACTTCATGAGACCTGGAGTTATTTCATGGGAACCTGGATCATACTATTACCTACTTCAATGTAAGTTCTGTCAATTATTTTAACATAATGCAGCGTAGTCGTAATACTTATTAGAGAAGAGCCTCTGGTCTTGGGAGTAGGATGATTTTTAACAAAGGCCATCAAGGTGAGTTTGGACCAGTGCAAGATCTAAGTAACACCCAGAGATCAAAGAGGAAAAGTGCTACTATTGTCAAGGCACATTGCTGATTTGCTGATTTACGAAGACTAGCTCACTGAGACCTGACTCCTTGTAGACAGCTATCAGACAGTCCTGCTCAAAATTTTATTTCTGAGTTTGTATAGTATTAACATTCATGCATGCTTTCATTTTGTCCCACAGACCACCAATAAGTTTGGGAAATATTTCACCTCTAACCCCTTCTTAGAGAGTCCCATTGATGGGTAGTCCTGCAATAAAGAAGTCTTTGACTGATTTGATTATGAAAACTTGTATTTTGAAAAACATTGTGTGTCAATCAGGATAGTCTTAAGAAGGCTGCTGTATTTAACAACCTCTAAGCCTCAGTGGCTTAAAGTTTATTTCTCTCTCCTGTTACGTATTCATTGTTGGTTGACTGGAGATTCTGTGGCATGCGGTCCTCACTCTGGGATCTAAGCATTTCTGGGTGCCCTACCAGGGAAGATAAATGTGGAGGAGAGACTGTTCCATTATGTGACCGCTGTTTGTCCCAGTTCCTGGACTCGGGCCAGAATGGAGATTGCTTCCCACAAATCCCCCTTCGGATATAATTTGATGTTCATTTTGACATAAATTAGCACCCTTCACCTGCCTCCTGCTATGTGCTGTTTCCTGGAACAGGTTGTAGTTCTGACCTGATCAAGTATGTAAAGTAATATCCGTAGCATTCATGCACTAATATCTGTTAACTACCCCCCTCTCTTCTCCTCTCCCCCCACTCCCCACACACACATACACTACATAATTCTTTGGTAAGTGGTCCAGGGTCCATTTTTGTCTTGCAGCCCCCCAAGACAGACCTCCTATGTAAGTTCCCTATATTAAACTCCAGAATGGAGTGGCCAGCCTCTTTCTTTGTTTTTTTCCTGCTCTCTGTTTACAAAGGTTGATTTTCAGTCTTGGTGATGTTCCCTGGGTCTGTGCCTGCAAACAGTGAGTTCTGCTTGTAGCTCACTGTCCCACCCTCCTGCTGATCCAGGATCCAGTCGTTATGCAGTCGGTCATTACACTTCATGGCGTAACAACCATTTGCATATTACATCTTTATTATATAGGGTTATTTCATGTTTATCACATTATAATCAAGTGATGCTCTATATGTTTCATGCCCTGCAGAGATTCTAAAGTAGTATGGTTGGCTTTAGCAAGTTCAATGCAGTGCTCCCAGAGAAAGTCTAATATGCAAGGCATCTTCTATATTTTTCTTTTTGGGGATAGAACAGGCAAATCACCTTGGAAGTGATCAAAGTGATAAAAAATGTGTTTGGAAGGTTTTGTGTGTTTGTATCTTTAGATAAATGTTACCAAGTGATGACCTGAAATGGTAAATGTTGAGAACAAATTAAAAAGAGTTTTTTATAAGTCTACCACCACAAAGGAGGACTGATTAAAATAGGCCCTTCTCACATTGTATTGCTTTCAGACCATGGTAAATCACTTGCAATATTATCAAAGTATTTCACTATATATTTTATTTTTATAATAATGAATCTGGTATTCTCTACTCTCCTTTGGCTTGTTATACATTAATCATTCCACTCGCTCAGTGCATCATCTTCACGTCCATGTGTTCCTGTTGGTGATCGTTCAAGAGAAGCTGACCTTTTGTGTTTCGGTGAAGTCTGCTCAGAACGTACCTCAGTCCCCGAGACTTTTCCCTCCCAGAAAGACTTTACTGCCGCCCTGGGAGATAAAACAAAAACAAAAAAGTCTTTTATGTGAAATGAAAACTAAAAATAGATTTATGTTTCATTTTGTCTATATAGAAGTGCCTCCTTAGTCACAATTTATTTTTAGTTTGTGGTACATCAGTTGTCTTGTGACAGTAGAGCCCTCAGATGTAACAGGGTATAAAACTCATGTAGGTCTTGGAAATATTCTCCTATAGCTGCATTGGTAGGTTACAATAACCAATTTTGGGGGTTGTCATAACTACAACTGGACAGCACAAATATTCATTCAATAGACTTTCTTAAGCAACTACTATGTAAAACTGTAAAAACTGCATTTAAAAGCTCTCTCATGACTGGGAAACAAGTCATGAGATTGGACAGATTATACTAGGACAGTGAAGAAAGTTGGGCAGTTTGAAGACACAGGTGAGAGACATCATGGACAGAGCTTTGGATTCATGGGGCAAGGGAGGGGCAGAGAGAAGGACTTCAATCAAGGGGGAGACTCACTTTCAGTCCTTCACCTACCAGTTTATAATTATGAAGATCAGTACAAAGATCACAAATATACACATCACAACTCCTATGGTCAGCACAAAAACTAGCACTGCATCAGTGTCCGGTCGTCTTGATCTTTTCATCTGCAATTCTAGAGAGGAAAAAATGTATAACTGATGAATATTCCTACTGAGAGAAAAAGGAAATGGAGACTTTATATCTGAAAAATAACTCTAGAAATGTACATAAAGAATTAGTGGACAGAAAGTTATTAACTAACTTTCTCTGCATGTTTGAAATGTTCTTTTCAAACATGCAGAAAGTTGAAAGACTTTGACCATCAACATTATGTATTCCTACCACTAGATACTACCAACGTTTTACTATCTGTCTATCCATCCTTCTGTCCCATCCTATATTTTGAATGCATTTCAATAAAATTTGTTGATGTCTGCACATTTCCCAGCAAAATTCTTCAACTGGCATATCATTAACTATAGTTAAGTATTTGTTTATATTTGTTTTCTTTTGAGGTAAAATTTCAACAATAAATTGCACAAAGATCTTAAATGTACCTTTGTTTATTTTTGACATATACAAACACATACATGCAATTTAAACCCCTATCAATACACAGAATATTGCTATACCCCAGAAAGTGCCCTTGAGCCCCTCCCAGTTAATCCATGCTCTATCTTCCAAAGGCAACAACCATCCTGATTTTCTTTTCCACTACCCCTTAGTCCTGCCAGTTCCAGAATTCACAGGCATGGAAACATATACTATGTATTCTTTTGTGTAGGACTTTTTAAATCAATATAATGTTTTAGCGATTCACCCATATTTGCTCATGAACCAACAGTTTTTTCTTTTTTATTAATGAGTATTATCTCTCAATTTGTTTATTCATTCTCTTACTGATAGACATCGAAGCTGTTCCAGTTTGGAGCTATCTTATCTAATGAAAGAGTAATATGCAAATTGGCCATACCTCCACTACTCCCACAAGCCACGCCCACCAGCCAATCAGGAGTGAGTATGCAAATTAACCCAATCAAGATGGCTGCAGCCACTGAGCAAGCAGGAGGATTGGGTTTCCCTGGCAATGGAGGAAGCCAAGCTTTCTGCATACTCTGGCTGGCCAGGCCTCCACTCAAGGCTACAAAGTTTCAATTATAGAAGATAAATAAATCCCAGATACCAAGGCCTCCACTTGGGTCACCAGGGTATGTGGCTGGCTTGCAAACCCCACAGGCCCCTCCCCCAAGCCTCCCCACACCCCAAGGGAACCCCCTCCCTGATCCAGGACACCCTTCAGGGCAAACCAGCTGGCCCCCACTCATGCACCAGGCCTCTATCCTAGCTAATAAAAGAGTAATATGCAAATTAACCATCACTCCAACACACAAGATGGCTGCCCCCATGTGGACACAAGATGGCCAGCAGGGGAGAGCAGTTGGGAGGGACCAGGTCAGCAAGGGAGGGCAGTTGTGGGCGATCAGGCCAGCAGGGGAGGGCAGTTAGGGGAGACCAGGCCTGCAGAGGAGAGCAGTTAGGGGCAAACAGGCTGGCAGGGGATCATTAGGCATCAATCAGGCTGGCAGGGGAGTGATTAGGGGTGATCAGGCTGGCAGGCAGAAGCAGTTAGGGGCAATCAGGAAGGCAGGCAGGTGAGCAGTTGGGAGCCAGCAGTCCTGGATTGTGAGAGGGATGTCTGACTGCCCGTTTAGCCCTGATCAGGCCTAAACGGGCAGTCGGACATCCCTTGAGGGGTCCCAGATTGGAGAGGGTGCAGGCTGGGCTGAGGGACAACCTCCCCCCAGGCACGAATTTCATGCACCAGGCCTCTAGTCCTATATAATAAAAGGCTAATATGCAAATTGTCCCCACGGGCAGCTGTTCGACCAACCAGGAGTTAGACATGCGCTGACCATCAGGGGGCGGTGCAGAACATGGTGGCCATCTGCGACACAGCGCTGGCAGCAGGCGACAGTGGAGGTGCTGCTGGCTCCTATGGGCCCTGACAAGAGCGGGACCGTGGTGGGATGGTGAAGCAGGTGAGCAGATGGTGCCAGGCCAAAGCAGGTGCAAGTGGGGGCCCTGATCACCCCACCAGTCATCCCACAGATTGTCCCTCATCACCGGCCAAGCCTAGGGATCCTACCTGTGCATGGGTTTCATGCACCAGGCCTCTAGTTATAAACAAACTGCTATGTACATCTTTTGAAGAAGTCATTCCGTGAACCCACATTTTCATTTCTCTTGGATAAATATGTGAGAGTAGAACTGCTGGGTCGTAGGGTAGAGGTATGCTTAGTTTTCCAAGACACTGCAAGACCTTTTCTTAAACTGATCATATTAATTGTACATTTTATAAATTTTTTTCTCTCATTTTTTTGGCTTGCCTATTCATTTTTATAATGATTTCTGTTAATGAACTGCAGTTTTTAGTTTTGGTGAAGCATAATTTATCAGTGTTTCCTTTTACGGTATTGGTTTTCTGAGTCATGTCCAAGAAACCCTTGCCTACTCCTCAATTATGCAGATGTTCTATGTTTCCCTTTTTAAAGCTTTCTGGATTTAACTTTTACATTTAAGACTATGATACATCTCTGATTTTTATACATGTTGTAAGACGGTGGTTGAAGCTCATTTTTTTCATACAAATACCCACACACCACTTTTAAATCAGGCATTCTCTCCCGTATCTTTATATTCTTCCTGAAAATAAGGCTATTAAAGGGACAAAGCCAGTTTAGGCATTATAAATTAGTGAAAAGCCAACTTACATAAAGTATTACTTTTTGAATTATATAGCTTTCTTGTGGCTCTTTCTGGTCCCTAAATCATAGAATCATAAAAGATTTATATGGGAAGGACCAGATGCAACTGTTGAATCATACCAATAAGGAAACCAATGTCTAAGGGGGTTTAATGATTTCTGCAAGCTATGTTTTATATATTTTTGAATTTTAATTTTGGTAAGTATCACTCTATCAGAAGTAGGCTCCTTTATGAGCAACCTCAACAGCTTATTTGTCTGAATTTTTCTTTCTATTCTTTAAACACCATTGAGTATAGTGTTCCATTTTCCTCAGTAATTCTAGAGTTATACACTCAATTTACTGATCTCACTAAATAGTTCCAAATATGATAGAGAAATTACATATTTATATTCCAACATTGTTGAATTTTTAAAATAATTTCCGTTTTGATAATTTTAGGTTTATAAAAGCCATGGGATTTTTAAGTTCAAATAAAAGACACCCTTTAGGTTTAAAACCTGAAAAGAAATGCAAAATTCCCTTCCATTTATCTACTACCCTGCAATACTAACCAAGAGGGTAGAGAATGAGGGTATAAAAATTTAACTCATTTCAATAGTGGTCTTCCTGCAAGGATCACTTAGATTGCTTTTATATCTAATAACTAAAAGGGCTGCATTTCCTCTTGAAATTTTCTAATGAAGAAATAGGCTGAATTTTTGTTTTTAGTAAAACTAATCTTTTTAGTAAAACTAAACTTATGTTTGTATTAGTTTCCCAGGGTCACCATCACAAAGTACCACAAACTGGTTGACTTAAAAACAAAGGAAATTTATTGTCTCATAGATCTGGAGGCTAAAATTCTGAATACAAGGTATTGGTATGGCCATGTTCCCTCCAGAGATTCTGAGAGAGGACCCCTCCTTTCTTCTTCCAGCCTTTGGTAGCCCCTACGTTCCTAGGCTGGGGCAGCACACTTCCAATCTCTGACTGTTTTCTCATGGCTGTCTTTTCTCGTGTGTCTTTGCATCTTCACCTGGCATTCTCCTCTGTCTTGCTCTCTCTGTCTGTCTGGGTCCAAATTTCCCTCTTCTTATAAAGACACCAGTCATACTGGGTTAAAGTCCCACTCCAGTATGTATGACCATATCTTAACTGAACTAATTACATCAGCAATGAACCTATTTCCAAATATGGTCACATTCTGAGGTTCTGGGAGTTAGAACTTGAAAGTATCTTTTTAGCGGGACACAATTCAAGCCAAGACAATGCCTAATTATGAAGGACAGCTATTGTAGAAGTGAAAAATATGATATATAAGGGAATGGATGGGAAATTTTCATTAACTAAGTAATATTTACCCTAAAATATTTCAATTATGCATTTGTTTCAAGTCAGTATCATATTGTGGACATTTATAGCCAATACATTTGTTTGATGACTAAACGACCCAAAAAGTCTGTCACAGTGGTGACCCAATTGCCATTTTAAAAGAAACCAATAGATCCAAAGTGTTCTGAAAACATTTTATTAATTAACCAGTGTGTGTACTGAGATATCAGAGCTATCCCACCAGCCCTAAACTGAGATGATGTGGGTAGCACTGCTATCTCAGTTAAGTACTGACATTTTGGGGTCTCTGTTCCAGGCCTTAACTTATGTACTGTCAAATGCATGTCACCTTCTAGTCATGGGAAGAGCTAACCACTGAGCTGTCCTAACATCTCAAGAAAGGAGACAAAAAACAAGAATGTCTCCTGATAGCTGTAATATCCTGAACAAAACTCATTGAGGTATTTTTTAGTTTGATGATGTTTGGTCTCTTTTAGTGTTTTTTAGGATTTTATTAAAATTACCCTTTTAACCCAGCTGGTGTGGCTCGATGGTTGAGTGTCAACCATGAATCAAGAGGTCGCTGGTTCGATTCTCAGTCAGGGCACATGCCTGAGTTTCAGGCTTGATCCCCAGTAGTGGGGGGGGAGGTGCATGAGGCAACCAATTGATGATTCTCTCTCATCATTGATGTCTCTCTCTTCCTTTCTGTTTCTGAAATAAAAAATATATTTTTTTAAATTATCCTTTCAATAACAATCGGAGTAAGTTTATTAGCTTTCACCAGAAATGTTTTTTAAAGACATTATACAACATATCAAAGAAAGTTACAAATAATTTATTTTAAAAAACTATCCCCAAAACAGTTTAGCTTGTTTTCATTTCAATAAAGGGTGCTATGTTGCATGGTATCTCTAAACAACAGCATAAATTCTTTACTTGGGATTAAGAAATACTTTCAAGAAACCCATGAACTTCCTTTAAAATTACAAGTAACTTTTGGCATGATTGTATATGTGGGAATTTTTCTGGTAAAAGCCTCCTGAGCCTTAATTGGATTCTAAAAAAATCCTGTGACCAAACCCCCACTTCCCCAATAGCAAAGATGACAACAGCAACAAAGATGGTTAAGAGCACTTGAACTAATTATAAAGGAAATAATTACTTGGATATCATAGTTTAAATTAAAAGGACATGCACATGGATCCATTTCACAAGAAAAGCAGTTTTTACCTTGTGAAATGATGTTCAGGACAAGATTTGCCTTTTGTGACATATATTGATGACTATTATTGTTTCATCAAAAAATGTTTCCTTCAAATGAGTAATTTTTTAAAAGACATGCCTTGACGTAACGCTTCTTACTTTCATTTTATTGTACAAAAATTTTATAAGCATTCATAAGAACTCCTTGTATACATTTTCACTTTTGTGGCAGAAGTAAAAGTAAAAATATAATCCAAGTTAGAGGATTGTTCTTTGGAGAAATTTCAGGAATACACTAGTTTCCCAAAGTGAGGCAAATCCGACTGTACTTTGTGAAAAAGAAATGAAGCACTACCTTATAGAAAAGTCTAAATTATCTAAACCAGTGGTTCTCAAACCATGGTGTCTGCCAGCAGCACTTGGGAACTTGTTAGAATTGTAAATTCTTTTGTCTGCCCCACCCAAGATCAACTGAATTGGAAACTCTGTGGGTAAGGATAGTGGTCTGTGTGTCAAGAAGCCTTCCAAGTGATTATGATGCTCTCTCTAAAGTTTGAGATAAGCAAACCAAAATATTGCTGGGCACTTACCATTTGATGTATAGACTGTGAATCTAAGAGATGCTACTATTTCATTGTTCTCGAAGGTATCGCACTCATAATCCAAGGGGTGAATTGGCCTGCTTACTTCCAGGATTGCTGAATCATTTTCAAGTACAACGGGTTGCTTTTTAAAAGAAAAGAAGTGTCAAAATTTTTCATATAAACTTAAGATCAGGAAATGATTTCATTTCCTGTAGCAAAACTGAAAATAGAGCCATTATCTCTCAGTCTAGGGCAGTGGTCAGCAAACCGCGGCTGGCGAGCCACATGCGGCTCTTTGGCCCCTTGAGTGTGGCTCTTCCACAAAATACCACAGCCTGGGCGAGTCTATTTTGAAGAAATGGCATTAAAAGAAGCTTAAGTTTAAAAAATTTGGCTCTCAAAAGAAATTTCAATCGTTGTACTGTTGATATTTGGCTCTGTTGACTAATGAGTTTGCTGACCACTGGTCTAGGAAAGTAATTATGCACATGAATTTTATAGTCAGACAATCTAGACATCAAGTTCCAATCCTACCATTTCCTGCCTGTGTGACCCAGAGCAAGTTACTGTCAGCATTTCAGTTTCTTATCTGTAAAATGGGTATAATGTTAGGAATTAACTCGTAGGATTGTTATGTGGGTTAAAAGAAATACTAATATTTGGTGTATGTCTGACCCTTAGCCCTCAGTTAATGTTAGCCACTGTTATCATTAATACAATTCCTATATATTTATTTTGGAAATCTTGCTTCCAAAATAAAATAATTTGTATAAAATGAATGTTTTTAAGTTCTGATAATAGCTGATCCTAAAACATATGTTTGTAAATTATGAAAAAATTTAAATCCTAATAATAATAAGTTGTATGGTTTTAACTTAATTTTTGCTTTTAAAGAGAGTTTTCTGGCAGTCATCAAGCACTGGGAAACAAATTTTATCACTCACTACAAAGCACCAAATTACATTCATTACTCACTTGCTCTGGCCTTAGAATTTTCCAAATATATTGGAAACGATTTTCAGGAGCTGTATGAACACATGCCAGTTTCACACTGTCAAGACTTTCTGATATTGGTTTACCCCCTGAAAAAAGAAAAATTAAATACAAAAATACCATTGAGCATTGTAAATTGCTTTATAAATAGTATTACTTTTAAAAGCCACCTCCAACTTTTAAATAAATTCTATGCTGGAACTTATCAGACTTATTACTGAGAGTTTGAGTGTAGAAGAGCAGAGAGGAGTGATGGATGCAAAGATAAAGTCACCAACAGAAGCAGGTAGGAGACTCCATGGCTATCTGCTCCTTCCATAGAATAAACTGTGGAGAAGAGTATAGTAAGGACAACCAACTCAATGAGCTAATATACCTTGAGATCTACTCATGGCTTCCATTTTACTGGTTAGGGACCCCATTAGAGATAATGAAATCTCAGCATTGTGTAATTTGATATAGAACATCACTTAAAAGTTTAGGTGTACCAATCTCTTGATAAAATGTCATGAACAAAGTGTCAAAAGCAGTTTGCTATAGGACGCCTTGACCACAGAGCCTGAGTACAATAAGGTTACAGTGTATTGCAGAAAATATATGTTAAATTTTAGATATTGAAAAATGTAAAGTAAAAGCAGAAAGTTATTCAGAGCTGTAACTGTCGTAAGAAGTGGAATTTTAAGTTTTCTTATGATTTCCTTTCAGTATATCAATTCCACTCATAACAACATGAAGTTAAAAATATTTCCCCAGAGTAAACTCTTCCCCCCTCAGTCTCCCTTCGGAGTCCAACTCACAGCCACAGTCTACTGGTCCGCGACATTCTTCCACCCGTACAATGCACTTAGATTCACCTCCAGGGCATCCCTTTGTTAACATAACTTCTCTAATACCAACACCTTTGGTAAAAGAAATTGGCAAATGTTAGGAAAAAAAATTCCACAGAGTTTTTTTCTTTACCATCTAAGTTTTTATTGAGACTTTTATCTTAATTTCAGAAATTAAATTCCCAAAATCAGGTTAACAATATTTAGAATTTTTAGACTCTTTATTTTTAATTATTTCATAAAACAGCCTTTCCTAAAGTGAGTTACATGTAACACTAGTCCTGATTGCTACCATTAGGAAAAGAATTCTATGATTATATACATTTGAAAATAATGCATTAAATAAAATTAAGGGATCTCTTTACTATAGAATTTGGGGGGAACTTTTAAAATGCTAATAAATTAACATGTTTTGTGTGTAAACTTTTATTGATTTAACGTGTAAAATTTTTACATCTTAACATATTTGAAATTAGAATGCATCTTAAAATTGATGGCATATTACAAATTGGCAGCATTTTCCTTTTTAGAGGTGCATAAATTGTGCTTCTTACAACCAATAAAGTGTTAGATTTA
The DNA here is from genome assembly GCA_026230045.1 of Corynorhinus townsendii. Classification (NCBI taxonomy): domain Eukaryota; kingdom Metazoa; phylum Chordata; class Mammalia; order Chiroptera; family Vespertilionidae; genus Corynorhinus; species Corynorhinus townsendii. The sequence continues at coordinate 55,082,118 of JAPDVU010000004.1, forward strand.
ATGAAATACATAGTACACAGGATCTCCCAAATTTATTTGACCATGGAACTTTTAGGAAATTGGAAGGAGACTTGGAGCTTCTAGAGGAAATTGCAAAATCACATTTTAACATAAATGAAGCTTTTTAATATTTAGATTGGTAATAAATATAGCAGGACAAACTATTAATTATCGAATCTTCATTTCCAATAACATACTCTCTTTAGAATTGCCACACATTTTTATAACAAGAAACCAAGCCTTTACTATCTCAAATCTTGCATGTTTGCCTTTCATCACCAGAATTGGAGACAATAAAATGCTGGGTCAGCAACATGCTGAACTGTCGTCCTGTGATAAACTGACTGTGAATGAAAATGGGGCCACATACCAAGCCTGACAAGCTCAGGGGGTCTGCATGGTGAGCCTCAGAAACTCAAGTAACCACATAGAATAGTCTGAACATAAACATTTCTAACTCAAAGCAAGTCATGGTGGGTAGTCACATTGTAGGCCTGTAGCTTCCTTGACAAAGGTCAATCTTTACCTCAAGAAAGCCTGCCTATTATCTTTTTGCATCTAAGATAGCATGTCCGAGTAATATTCTTCTCCAGATCCCTCAAGCCACAGCCCAGGCATGAGAGCACACAATCACAGAACCTTCCTTGTTAGCTTATTCCCCGAATACCATCTCTAGTTAATTACTAACTATTCTGTACCCACCAATATAAAGGAAGTATGTGTTTCTCTATTTTGCCTTTTTATCCAGTCACAAAGATTTCCCTGGTTTGCTTTCTCCCGCCCCCTTAATCTGCCATCAATGGATTTCATGTTCCCTCCTGAAGTCTCCTCCTTTTATTCTAATGTATAAAATAAACTGCAAAACTGGCATTCTTCAGAGCATTTTCTCAATTTGTTGAGATTTTGCATCCTGGCAATTGTTGTCAGTTTGGCTCAAACTCATAAAAATTCTCTACAGGTTTGGATGTTTCTTAAGTTGACATGACCTATGAAAAGACTGTATAGTCACAGGCTAAGGAACTGTCCATCTTGATTTCCTTGCTTACCAGATTTCCTCTTTCAAATCCTATACGATGTTAATCATAAAATCCATTCTCAAGGGCAAGGGGAAGGAAAGTTCAGCTGCAAGGCCCAGGGTAGGATAGGATATGATAGGAGGGGATAAGAAAGGAGAGGGAGAAAAAGGCAGGCCTGCATGCAGACAGGCCGAGAGGAGAAACAGAAATACAGAAAGAACACCTGACCGGGGCTGAGCCCTGGGCTGGGGGTTAATACCCCCCTCCCTCCCCCCCCCCCCCCCCGCAAATGGAAGCTTTAACAAGGGAGGGAGGAAGGGAAGAACTTTATAAAGGAGTCAGTAGAGAGTAGAGTTAAAGAAGGAAAGAGGATGTGTGAGTGAACTGTAGGAGCTATAATGAAAATCAAGTTCTTCTCAAAGTTCAGCGAGCATGCAGATCACCTGGAGATCTTACATGAAATTCTGATTCAGCAGGTTCTGGGAGTCTGCCTTTCTAACAAGCTCCAAAGCTATGTGGCTGGTCTCTGGACCAAACATTGAGTAGCAAGGGAGAGGGCTCCATATGAGATAAGGAAATGGAAGGTTGGTAGAGGAAAGGTCTCTTTTGATTAAGAGATGCCTAGAAATGGCTACAGTATGGTTCCACATGAATTTATGAAAGGTCCCTATCTAGAATCACACCCTTATTCTAAAATGCATAAAAGATTTTTCAAGCATAAATAAATAAATGTATTTATTTATTTTGCAAAATACAGTTTATTGCGATGATGTATATATCTAAGATTTTCTGTAAATCCAAGTAACACTTAAAAATCTGCCTGTGTATTCCAGAAAAAGAAAAAATTTTGACTGCTACATTATTATTTTGGGAGTTCAATAGAATTTTCACTAAAGCATTATTCTCTTTACATAGTTGTTATAAACCGAAAACATTTTTTAAATATTTAAAAAATATTTTAGATGTGAAATGTTGTCTTTTCTGGTTTTTCTCCTTAGAACTTATCACCATCTGACATATTACATATTTTATCTCTTTGTCCCAACTAAAATATATACTCCTTGAAGTATTCTTCACTGCTGTATTCCCAGCCTGGTACATTGTAGACAGAAAACATTTCTAAAAGTCCCCAAACAGAAAATCATTTGTTGAATGAATATATAATTTCTAAAACACATCTATACTAATAATAGAGAAATATGCAAATTATCCGTTACAGCATCACGACACAACCTGATCAGCAGGCTGCATCCCTGCCCTCTACTCAGGCAGCTGCAAGGCCTGGGGTAGGATAGGATATGATAGGAGGGGATAAGAAAGGAGAGGGAGAGGAAGGTAGGCCTGCATGTAGACAGGCCAAGAGGAGAAACAGAAACACAGAAAGGGAATAAGAAAAAGACGCAGGAATGAAAAAGGGAAGGAAATGTGGGGCTGCACGTGGGAGGGGTTGGCAACTGTGGGGGGGGAGCAGGTGCACCTGGCCAGGGGCAGGGAGGGAGCCCCGCCCAGACGTGGGAGGAGGGCTGTGGCCCCCAGCATGGGCCATTAACAGGGAGGCACCCACGGGTCTGGGACAGAGTAGTGGATGGTCCAAGGCCTTCTGGGTGGAGGCGCTCCTGCTACGCGGCAGCAGCAGTGCCCAGGCCGCGCAGGCCTTGGCCATCCTTGCTGGGCCAGGAGTCCCAGGCAGGGAATGGGAGCAGGACAGCGGCAGGGAGGCCAGGGAAGGGGGCGGCAAACACCTGACTAGGGCTGAGCCCTGGGCTGGGGGTTAACGCCCCCCCACCTCCCCACCCCCCACCCCCCCCGCAAATGGAAGCTTTAAGAAGGGAGGGAAGAAGGAAAGAACTTTATAAAGGAGTCAGTAGAGAGTAGAGTTAAAGAAGGAAAGAGGATGTGTGAGTGAACTGTAGGAACTATAATGAAAATCAAGTATAGTTGTGTATTGGGGACAGATTTTAAAAGTAGGAGTCAGAAAAGAAAAAAGATAAATGATCGTGAATAATTAGGCAGGTAGATAGATAGATATTAAAACAGTGGAAGTAAGTAGAGAAGAATGTATGGGAAAGATAGGATAAGAGAAAGAGGAGGGAAGAAAAGTTTTAAAGGGGAGCTGGTAGAGCTTAAAAGGAGAATGGGAAGAAGGAAGAAATGGGAGAGGGAGCAAAGCAGGTCCGAGGGAGGAAGTGAAGAAAATAATTAAGGTGGGAAGGAAGGAAAAGGGGAGGGAGGGCAGGGTAAAGATAAAGGAAAGAAGGAATGTGGGGAGGGAGGGTAGGAGAAAGATGGGAAGAAGGATGATGAAACAGAAGTAGGAAATAAGGAGGAAAGAAAAGTTTATAAATGATGAGTCAGTAGGAAAAAGTGTTACATAAAGGAGAGAAAAAAATTGTGTGAGAGGAAGAAGCCAATAAAGAAGTCAAATACAATTGTGTGTGAAGAGGATAAGATTTTTAAAAAAAGTTAATAGTGGCAACCCAGCCGGCAGGGGAGGGCAGTTAGGGGGATCAGGCAGGAAGACAAAGTGGTTAGGGCAGGCAGGCAGGTGAGCAGTTAGGAGCCAGAGGTCCCGGATTGCTAGAGGAATGTCCGATCCCTGCAAGATCAGGCCTAAACTGGCAGTTGGACATCCCCCAGGGGCTCCCAGATTGGAGAGGGTGCAGGTCGTGCTGAGGGACGCCCCCCCCCATGCACGAATTTCATGCACTGGGCCTCTAGTCTTTAAATAATAGAGTAAGACAATGTATAATTACTAGAATTATCATAAATATAATTCTTTTATGAAAATGTTTCAAGTAAGCAACAGAAGAAAGATATAAATTGTAAATGAATAATCACAGGTTTATTACATGGATTCTTCTCATTTGCTGATTTTCATTCATGAAGAAATTAAGGTTTAAAAAAAAAAGGCTGAAAACTATCTCAAGAGACAGAAAATGGAACAGCGGTTGCCAAAGGCTTGGGGAAAGGGGAAGCAGGGAGTTAGTATTTAATGCATGCGGAGGTTTCAGTTTGGGATGATGGAAAAATTTGGGAGATGGATGGTGCTAATGGTGGCACAATAATGTGAATGTGTTTTATGTCACTGAATTGTACATTTTAAATGGTTAAAATAGTAAATTTTATGTTAGGTATATTTTACCACACACATTCGCCAACAAAAGCTATCTCAAATAAAAGTAGTTCAGGTGTAATGTTTGACAAAAAAAAAAAAAATGTTCTGATGTAGATCTGCATGGATTTTCTGTCGTCTTACCATCTGATTTTTGTCTTTCCCTCCCATCACTGTCTTTTTATTCCAAGGCAGCGTCTATTTAAAATAAACTTAATTTCACTGTGAATTATCTATTATCTTCTCAACAAACTACTCTATAGTGGTTCTGAAAAGATGGTCTTCTAACCAGCAGCATCAGCCTCGTTGCTGAACTTGTTTAGAAATATAATTTCTTAGGCCCCTCTGAAGGCCTACTGAGTTAGAATCTCTGGGGTAAGCCCAGCAAGCTGCGTTTTAACAAATCCTTCAGGAACTGAGGGTGAACAGTTAAGTTTGGGAAACACCAGACTATTGTAGATCATGTGTTGCCTTAATCCCACCACCATGTAAAAGATTTTATATCCGAATTCTATTTATGGAGTGATCAAAATAAATCATAATCCTTGAACATTATCTTCCCCACAAAGCCAATACCTCTTTTTCTCCAAGATATGACATATAAATTGGAGAAATGTAGAATTTAGAATAGACTATTACAAAGAAGCACATTTCTTGATAGATTTGCCAACACAGTATGTAGAAAGACATCTGTGAGATGCATCTCAAGATTTTTCATCTTCTGAACATCTGCGAGATAGAGGAAATTTTACTTTGGTGAAGGCAGTGCATATGCCAAAAAATATAGGGAGCTGGCTTAAAATAAGACTTAGAGGTTATAAACTGATATATCCAACCTTTAAAGCCATCAGTTTGTGTTTAGTGTGTGAATTATAGTCATTAGAAATAGAAATCAATGAGAGTACACAAATTACAAATAAAAATTACCACACTATTTTTACCTTTCCTCCCCCTAACCTACAATATTGTTTATGTGCTCTGTGCTACTTACCACATGTAACAGTGCACATTCCAAATTCTACTTCTTTGACTAGTTTCATATCTGAACCTAAACATAAAATATAAAAACACATTATTTAATCACTTGAAAACTTTTCTAAGTGAAAAGCTCTTACTTGGGGATGGAGGTACAAGTATTTGTCATATGGGAAGCAGACATTTTATTTTATTTTTTAAGTATATTTCTATTTATTTCAGAGAGGATGGGAGAGGGAGAGAGAGACAGAAACATCGATGATGAGAGAGAATCATTGATTGGCTGCCTCCTGCACACCTCCCACTGGGCATCGAGCCCACAACCTTGGCTGGAATTGAACTTGGAACCCTTCAGTCCACAGGCCTATGCTCTACCCACAGAGCCAAACAAGCTAGAGCTGGGAAGCAGACATTTTTAAAATTTTATTAAATCAGAAAAGCAATACTATTCCTAGTACATCTATTATTGTAACATCAAAAGAAGCCTAAGCCTTTAAGAATTAAGAAATAACTTGCAAGGAAAGTTTATATAACTTAAAAATAACTTTTCATTACTTTAATACATGATGAGTTTAAAGTCCTATAGAATGTCAGAAAACAAACAAACAAAAAAACAACCCAGCCAATTGTAAGGTCCATTTTTTTTTTTTCTAATTCTATATTTTCTGAAAAATTTGAGTGTATCATTTTCATCCAAAACAGAAGTCAATATACCAAGTGTTCTTTAAAATCATGTATTATAGATTGGGTCTACTATTTCTAACACTTCATTAGTAGGATAATCTAGTAATACACAAGTATTTGATTAGTTAAATATTATTGGGTTCAAATCACATAATATAGTGCTTCTTTTTTCTCATCATTCTGAAGTTTGGCATAAATTACACTTGCTGTAGTGTATGAGACGTTCTTCATAGCTCACATTAAGACTAAACTCTCAAAGGATAAAAATATTAAATGAGGTGTTAGAAGATAATTTTTAAAAGGCATATCCTGAGGCAACAATGTTACATGGGAAAATGCATTCGAGTTAAAGCCAAATTGCTGCTTCTAACACTAATTAGCTGCTTTGAGTTTGAGTAAATTACTTAAACTCTTTCAAGCCTAGTGAACCTTTCTGTAAAATTTGAAAAGGGGAACCAATTTCATTTGATTATTGTGAGAATTAAATGAGAGAATGTGTGTGAAAACATTCTGCAACTCGTTTAGTGCTATAAAAATGCTTAAAAGACAACCTCACTCACACTCATTTTGCACTTATTGATTTCATATAACTCAAAGATTTTTTTTCTATTTTTATTACAGCAAGACAATATTTTTATAGTTTTATATGCTTACTAGAGGCCCAGTGCACAAAATTCGTGGATGTGGGTCCCTCAGCCTGGCCTGCACCCTCTCACAATCCAGGACCCCTCCGGGGATGTCTGCCTGCTGGCAGTTGGACATCCTTCTTGCAGTCTGGACCCCTTGCTCCTTACCACCCACCTGCTCACTGCTCCTTACCGCTCAGCTCACTGCCCCTTAGCACTGCCACAGAGGTGGGAGAGGCTCCCGCCACCGCTGCTGCTCTTGCCAGCTGTGAGCCTGGCTTCTGGCTGAGCAGCGCTCCCCCTGTGGGAGCACACTCACCACCAGGGGGCAGCTCCTGCATTGAGCTTCTGCTCCCTGGTGGTCAGTGTGCATCATAGTGACCGGTCATTCTGGTCGTTCTGCCATAACGGTTGCTTAGGCTTTTTGTTATATAGACTAGAGGCCCAGTGCATGAAAATTCATGCACTGGAGGGGAGGCAGTCCCTCAGCCCGGCCTGCCCCTTCTCACAGTCCTGGAGCCCTCAGGGGCAGGAGGCAACCCGGCGATCAGGGGAAGGTGATGCCCCATCACCCCTCTGCTGCTGCCACTGCCAGCAGCGCAAGCCTCAGCCGCCATGGGCGGCTGGGCAGCCTCCATCCAAGGCTTGCCTGCACCTCAGGCCAGCCCTGGGCAGCTGGGCAGCTGCCATTCGAGGCTTGCTTGCGCCTTGGGCATCAGCTGGGCAGCCGACATCTGAGGCTTGCCTGCACCTTGGGCCGGCCCTGGGCAGCTGGGCAGCCACCATCTGAGGCTTGCCTGCACCTCGGGCATCATCTGGGCAGTGCCATCCAAGGCTTGTCTGCGCTTCAAGCCAGCCCTGGGTGGCTGGGGGCGCTGAGGGGACTGGGGGACTCCGAAGGCAAGCACGTGTCTGCCATTCTGGCACCTGCCATCCCGGCGGGGCTGAGGGGACTGGGCGCCTCCATCTTTGAGGGCGAGGCAGTCAATTAGCATATTCCTTCCTCATTGGCTGTGGGCACCACCATGTTTTAAGGCGGGAAAGTCAATTAACATATTCCCTCCTTATTGACTGTGGACGCTGGATCTTTGCAACAGCATGAGGGTCAAAGATCCTCTTTATTAGATAGGATATGTACCAAATACAGTGTTTTGAAACATAGTAAGCACTAGATGTAAATATGTTAATCAATATTGACTTTGTTAAATAAGTTATTTGGACTATCATGATCAATTTTGAATTAACATTTTTGCTTGAAATGCTTGGATACTTTCAGCTGGCACATTATGGGATATAAATTAAAAGCCAAATCTTGAACACAGAAAACACAGGTAGGAGAATGAGTACTAGACTACTTTTAAATATAACCTCTTTTGCCTGGCTGGTGTTGCTTAGTGGTTGAGCATCGACCTATGAACCAGGAGGTCATGGTTTGATTCCGGATAAGGGCACATGCCCAGGTTGCTGGCTAGATTCCTGGTGGGGGGTGTGCAGGAGGCAGCTGATCAATGATTCTCTCTCATCATTGATGCTTCTATCTCTTCCTTTCCCTTCCTCTCTAAAATCAACAATTTTTTAAAAAAAATATATAACCTCTTTTCAAAAACCATTCAATAAACCAAATACTTAATCAGTTCTATTATTCAGTACATATGCTACTTTGGGAAAATTACTTAAGTTCTCCTAACTTAAAAAATGTTGAGCCTGGACGGCCCGGCTCAGTGGTTGAGCATCAGCCTATGAACTAGGAGGTTGTGGTTCAATTCCCAGTCAGGGCACATGCCGCCTGATTGCAGCTCCATCCCCAGTGCAGGACCTGCGGGAGGCAGTCAATCAATAATTCTCTCTCATCACTGATGTTTCCATTTCTCTCTCCCTCTCCCTTTCTCTCTGATATCAATAAAAATATATTTTCAAAAAAAGTCAAGGTTTAATCATGTTATCTCCAAAGGTCCTTTCAGCTTTGATTATTAAGTGCCCATTAGGTCATTCACTGACTTTTTTTTTTTTTTTTGATGGGGATCCTATAATGGTGAGTCAGGGCAATTATATGTATCTGGACTTCAATGTAGTATTTGTCAAAATTTCCCATTATATATCTATGAGTAAAAAGGAAAAATATGGTCTGCATGTCAGTAAAGTTTTATGTATAACTTCAACAGTAAGATCCACTGATGCTAATTAATTGTTTGGTGTCAATGTGGTGGGAGTCATGTATCACAGGACTCTGTACTGTTCAAGATTTTCATTAATGTCTTGGATAATACTGATTTCCTGCTGTGTGTAAGCTGAAAGTCCTGTATGTAAACTGAAAAGTCAGCTGTCCTCAAAATACTTTATTGGCTGGCTTTAAAAGAACAGGTGAAAAGGAGAGTTCAATCGTGAGTTTAAAATTTAAGAAAATAGAAATACTTTATTTTTTTAATAGGAAGTATTATAAGCAGGCTTTTCTTACACACACAAATTAAAATGACAAATAAAAAAATCGTGAGTTTAGTAGGAGTCAAAGTGTAATGAGGCTTCCCTAAATATCTACTGGGTCCTAGGCTGTGCTGATATAAGCTTGGCATCCACAATGATGCAGATAATGATTCTGCTGTTTTTTCTTCTGTTCGGGCCAGATCCTGGAATATTCTCTTTAATTTTGGACAGGATACTTTAACTGTTGGCATATTACATCACAGTACAATTTCTATTTTTGAGTTTCTTTTTTTGAAAATTGATTTGTATGGTGGATAGTTCATAATTTTTTTTCTTTCTTACAGGTATTCCAAAGAAAAAGAGAAAATACTGTATAGTTATATTTATATAGAATAAACCTCATTTTATAGAATAAAACTATTCTTCTCTTGAAATTATTAATTAGGTCTATTGTTGGTCCCTTTTATAAATCTAAAGGTAAGTAGATTAAGAGTAAATTTATAAATTTTAGATTAATAAAGGGTATAAGGGTATATAAAAGGTATAAAAGGCATAGGGATGTAGGGTATAAAAGGATTAATAGCATATAAAACATAGTATCTTAGTGATTTTTCCTATATTTTGAAACATTTTGTTATTTCATCACCCATAATGATGGATTTCAGTATTACTAATCAATTAGTCCTATTTTTTAAAAAGACTATAATAATAAAATGGAAGAATGGTTAGAATGGCCTAGAAAGATGACATAATTGTGAAATAAATTATAGGTATTACATCATACTTTGTTTTCTTATTGCTTTGCCCAAGTATCACATCACCTTTCAGGAACATATAAAAGAAGTTTAGATACATCTTTCTCATCCTCTATTTTGAGCTTTCATTAAACACAATTGAGATTTTAGAGTTTATTTCTTTTTTGGTCCATAATGGCAAGGAAAAGAATGTTGACAGTGAAAAACATTTCACAATTATTGGATGAATCAGAAGATGAACATAGAGAAACAGATAGCAGCATTTGGGATGCTAATGATGTCAAAATTCATTATATAAGCAAAATGAGAGATGATACCTTAGAATCTAAGGCTTAGATGAATATCCTAGATGAATTATCTCTAGCTCAAGACTCAATGAATGAATATTATCTTTCTAAGAATGAAAAGGATATATGGCATTCTCTTCTAATTAGTCCTTCAACAGGAAGGACTTGATCCTGAAATATTTTATGAAAATGGAGCCAGACCATACTATTTTGATAAAAGGATACAAACAGACAGTATTCTTTCCTTTTTAAAGCAGTTTATACACAAAAATATACTTGATAAGGCTAGTAAACAGACAAATAAATGCCAGGTGTGAATACAAAGGTGATTGAAAGAAAATAGATGTAGAAATGAATAAATTCATTAGACCAATAATTGTAATTGTTTATAAATAAAAGATGAAAATGGTTTTGCAAATATGAATATGGCAGTCTTCTCTTCAATAAAATATGTGCCTTCTAGTTTTCAAAAGTATTGTGTTATGATAAAGCAAGTGCAAAAAGAACAAGAAGAATGATAACTAGAATCTATTATAAGATATAGAGAGCTTACACACTCATTGGTAGTTATGCATGAGTCTGAAATATATCCATCTTACAAATGGATATATTTCAAGATGGATATATTTCAGGCTCATGCATAACAACCAATGAGCTTTTAGTTACACTAAAAGTACTTTTTCCATTAATCTTCAAAACCAGGAAAAATGGAATAAAATTTGGGGATAAATTTGGAAATAAAATTTCTTATTAAAATTTCAAATAGGTTGTTTTCACTGCCTCTTTGTTCTTACATTTGAAATTATTTGTAAAATGCCTTAAAAGTAAAATAAAATATCCAGTGGATCATAAATGGTGTTGATTATTTTTACACTGGTCAACTGAGGGTTAAGAGGGACTTCGCCAAATTTCAGAAATATCCAGATCTCAGACACCTCAGATTGTTTAAAGTTCTGGATTCTCGCTTTCCCCAGGAAAAAGCAGCTATGCATGAAATTGTATATATAAAACTCCAGAAGGACTCCCTGAAGTTCACAGATAAGGAAATTGAAACATTGAGAGAATAAATAACTATCTTGCATTTGAATTTGCATCTAAGGCATTATAATTCCGTCACCCAGGTTTACTCTAAACTCCATTTAGCTTTTTACACCTGGAACCATCCCGTGACCAGTTTAATACTAAAATTGTTAATTCGATTACTTTTAAAACTAGAGTGAAACAATGGCTACTATGCTTTAGAACCTGTTTTTCTCTTTTCTAGTCCCTTTCTTTCTTCATATTTCCAAAGTCAAGGAGATGAAGTTAAGTCAATCTCAGGGTGAGTGTGTAAGCTCTCTATAATGTAATGTTATCAAGGCAATAACAAATCTCATCCCACCATTAACCTCAGGTAGTCAATTTCTTTCTGTCACTGAGGGTCACTATCTGTCATCAGGAAATAAAAGAAAAGCTGATAAATAGAGCATCTATTCTATATGTATAGGAGACAGGAGACTGCCAAGGATATTAAAAGAATCTCAGCTGGGTCATTTATGAGGTAAAGGAATCATTCTCCTTCAGATGGCTGCAAACCTGCAACTGACCTTTTACCTACCAGCATGTGGGTTACTAATCAATAGGACAGGTATAATAGCTTGTCAAGTTTTATTGCTTAATGAGCTAGCAGAAGAAGGTAAATTTACCAGTACCAAGCACAAGCTCATTCTCCCTCGGTTAACACGTTATCATCTAACAAAGCCACTAGTCGGATCCCTTGATAGGTGTTTTCTAGGGCCACACTGTTCCTCTGTGGTGCGAAGTTGAACGTGCAAATAAAACAGCTCCACGCTGCAGAGGTGTTCAAGGTTGGGGCTGCAAGAAGCTGACATGGGCTTCCGGGCACTTTAGTCCGCAAAACGATCTATCTAGATGTGTCACAATGAGGGGAATTCTGAGTTCCGTTTTGTTGTTCCAATGCGAAGTGCAAATTTACAAAGAACTCAAGCAATTTGCAACTAAAAAAAAAAAAAAAAAAACTACAATGGAGAGGAAAAACGTAACTGCAAAGGGAGTCAAAATAATTCCACTTGGTGGAAGGCTACTTCTGACTCCTAGCACTTAAAAAACAAAGCGTCTTTTTAGCAGTATTTCTGTAGCAACTCCTACATAGGGGCTTTTCAGCTTGCTGTGGCCTTGGAGAATTAACATATATTTCTTCAAGGCCAATACACGAGTGAAAAATGTATAAATTCGTGGCTGTTTGCCAAAGAGCTCTACAAATGTTCTCAGGGGTCAGTCTCAATGTCCTCGGACAAACAGCTGGGCTTTGGCCTCCACAGGGGCCTCTGTCCCCACCAGGGAGCCTCCCAGCTCACCATCCTCCTCCTCTTCGCCCTCCTGCTGAGACAGGTGCTCCGACTCGTCCATGTGGTTCTCCGCCTCCTCCTGGGCCTCGCCCTCGCCCTCGCCTTCGCCCTCGCCATGGCCATCGCCATCGCTCTCCTCCTCGTCCAGGGAGCGGGCCCGGCCGGGGTCCTGGAGGGCGGTGACGTTGAGCCCGCGGGCGGCCTGGAGGCCCGCCAGCAGCACCCAGCCCACCGCCAGCAGCAGCCCCGCGGGGCAGCCGCCCCCGGGCCTCATGGTTCTCGGCCCCACGGCCGCCCAAGGCTCAGTCGCAGCCGCTCGCTCTCCTAGAGGGGCGTCGAAAAAAGGAGCCGCGGGTTTCCGAACCCCTCCGCGCCGCACCCGGGCAACCAGTAAGGCGTCACAGCTGGTCACGGCGCGGCCCGCGGCCTCGCTCTCTGTGGCGCTTTGGGACACGCGCTCCCGCGGGCGCTGCGTCTTCGGCCCCTTCCGACGGCGCCACGTCCACTGCTCCCCACGCGCTTGCGGCGTCCTCCACTGCCTGTATTCCCTCAACTAGTGAGTCACGGCCCATACACCCCAGGAGCCCTTCTCGCTCACCCTTTCTTCTAAAAGGCACCCTTCCTTCTTACCTTGGCTACTCTACGAACCAGTGTCCCTCTTCCAGGGACACCCCTCTACACTGACTTAACCTCGAATTCCTTGATGCAGAATATCCAACTCCGTACATATCAAGATGGATTGTCACAGCCTTCTTGATTATGGAGCCTCACACTACATCCATTTCTGCAGGCGAGGCTTGATTTATAGAATATATAGGGGTGCACTTTCTTTCTTTGACCTGAACACAATTTGTTAATGTAGCTCAAGCATGTATGTATGTCTTCAGATGTTGTGCAGCGCCTTCAGCTCTGTGTGGGCCTCCCTGATATTAGGAGAGAGGAAGGAATAGGGGAGGAGGATGCAACTGTTGACAAGATAGTACTACACCCTGTATTTGGGGAGCTGATGCTTTTGGAACCAAACTTCGGACCTTACACTTGGGGGAAAGAATTGTCTCTTCATGGAGCAGGTTCCTAAGAGCAGAACCTCTCCCCTACCTTTTTGTTTGGCACCCTTACTCCTATTTTGATCCTATATTGTGCTTCCTTCTTTCACTTGGGAGTCCATAGTAAGAACAAGTATTCTAATATTCCTTGGTTATTGTACAACAAGGTTCTCCCACAATCCCATTTCATAACTGCCCTACCCACACCCATGCCACACCCAAGTTCACTGCTTTCCTGTTTTGTTCATCTAATTCCTCCAAGAGAGACGTGTTCCTCACCTTGCATTCTGAACACAGACTCCCAGGTGACAATCCTAAACTGTCCTAACTTCTGAACCCAAAGGTTCCCCCCAAATCTATCTAGAATATGGAACACACCTATCAAAACTGCTAAGAAAGTTTTAATGACAATACCAAATGACAAAGCTTTAATGACAATGTTTGTGAGGGTGTGGAGGAAGTGGATCACTTATATATTGCAGGTGGGAATGTAAAATGGTACATTCATATTGTGCCTTCATTCTCTGGCCTGTTGTGCCTTCATTCTCTGCCATCATTTAAAACTATATTGTTACACAATGGAGTAATTTTGTGGTAGAAACTATAGGAAGCCCTGTGGAATTTTGTATATAGGAATAGTGATTTCAAATAGTCACACTATATCCTCTCAATCAATCACATGTTTAGTAGCTTCTGGTCTTATTCCAGCCTCAGTCTCTCCCACCCATTTATTTTTTTCACCTAATGGAGCTGCCCACAAAGGCCCTTCTTACAGCAATAAGAAGAAGGCAAGGATGTCTACTATCACAACTCTTATTCAACGTTGTATCAAAAGATACAGCTACTGCAATAAGATAAGAAACATAAATAAAAAGTATACGTATTGGTAAAGAAGAAATAAAACTTTGTTCACATATGAAATGAGTGGCTATATAAAAAAATTCAAAAGAATAAATAAAAAAATCCTGGAACTGATAAGCAATTATAGCAAGGTTGTAAGATTCAAGGTTAATATACAAAAGTTAATTGCTTTCTCATATACTAGAAATTAAATTTTTTTAAAATCGTTTACATTAGCACCAAAAATACTTAAGTATAAACCTAACAAGATATTACAATATCTATGTGAGATAAACTACAAAATTCTGACGAAAGAAATCAAGAAACATTTAAATATACGTATGGAGAGATATTCCATGTACATGGATAAGAAGACTGGATATTTTCAAGGTGTTAGTTCCTTCTAATTTAACCCATAAATTCAACACAATCCCAATCAAATCCCATTTGTAAATATCAACAAACTAAGTATAAACCTTATATGTAAAGGGTAAGAGAACCAAAATAGCCAACGCAATATTTAAAGGAGAAGAACAACACATCTGCAGCGCATTTACATTTAGGCCAGAGAACACCTGTTGGCAAATTTTCTCTAAGAAAACGAGAGAGAAAAGGTGAATTTTAACGATAGTTGAAAGTATCTTCATTGTGAAAAATCATGAGCTGTATACGGATTAATTAGCAAATTTGGAAATAACTATTTCTATAGCTGGCATGATGTGGTGAAATCTGGAATATTTTGCCAATGCAGGGTTCACCATAAGTTATTATAGTCCTTTTCTAAAACAGTTTATCCAGTCCAACCGGCATGGCTCAGTGCTTGAGCATTGACCTATGAATCGGGAGGTTAAGGTTAGATTCCCAGTCAGGTTACATGTCCAGGTTGCAGGCTTGGTCTCCAGTGGGGAGCGTGTAGGAGGCAGCTGATCAATGATTCTCATCATTGATGTTTCTATCTCCCTTTCCCTCTCCCTTCTTCTCTGAAATCAATAAAAAATATTTTTTAAAAAACCAACCAAACAAAAAACAACTTATCCATATGTTTTCAAAACCCTATAATATGATATATACTTGATAATCCCATTATTGGTAAATTATGTTATGGTAATGAATTTAAAGTTACTGTATAAAGATGTTTATTACTAGATTACTTATAAAAGCAAAATATGGAAAGGACCTGAATATCCATGTAATAGGAGAATGATTAAATAACCTTTAATCAATTCAATGAGATGTGATGTAGCCTTTAGGAAGTTTGATTGTAATTGGAATTGTTGTTAGTAATCATTATTACAGTTATTTCAACATAGTACTATATGAAAAATAATGATTTTTGCACAGCAAAAGAAACCAGCATCATAATGAAAAAGGAACCCACTCTATGGGAGAACACATTTGCCAATGCTACCTCTGATAAGGGGTTAATTTCCAAAATATATAAAATACTCATACAACTCAACAAAAGGAAGACAAAAAAAAAAAACAATTAAAAAATGGGCAAAAGACCTGAATAGACACTTCTCCAAAAAGGACTTACAAATGGCCAAGAGACATGGAAAAATGCTCAATGTCACTAATCAGCAGAGAGATGTAAATTAAAACAATGAGATACCACCTCACACCTCCCAGAAGGATCTCTCACCCTTTGAGACAGCATGGAGGGACCTGGAGAGTATTATGATAAGCAAAATAAGCTAGTCAAGTATCCTCACATGAGCTCACTTATATGTGGAATCTAATGAACAAAATAAACTGATGAACAAAAAAAGATCCAGAGACATTGAAGCATGCAACAGACTGATGTATTTCAGAGGGAAGGGTGGGACTGGAAGAGGTTAAACAATGATCTTATATGCATGTATGCATAGCCCATGGACAGACAATAGTGCAGGGAAGGCCTGGGGAGGGGAAAGGAGTAGGGTAGAAGTGTCAATGAAGGCGGGGGCGGGGAAGGGGACATCTGTAATACTTTCAATAATGAAGATATGGAGGGAGCGGTTATAGGGTGAAGCCTCGGACTGACCTGCTGGCAAAGTCGCAAACAAGTCCCAGCTTCGAGGGCACAGCCCTCTTAGCATAATTAAGCTTGATCTTGTGACTGCTTCCTAGATCTTTCCTGGGTAGCTAATAGGTGGTGGGAGGGGCAGCAAGTGCTGCCAAAACAAATGAAACTTACAAGAACATTGTAAATTACCTTTTTTACCTCTGACTATAAAATAAAGCATCAGCTTGCAGTCTGGATCTGTTCTGTGGTCTCCGTCATGCACAGAAGATCCACCTAGACCCAGCTTATCCTCCTTGTCTGTCTGTTCTTCATCCTTCACCAGCCCTCCCTCAGGCTTGCCGAACCCTTGGCTGTGCTGGCTGCTGGCGCAGCACAAAGATACATTTTTTTTTTAAAGAATGAACACAAAAGCTTAAAACATCACATTCTTTCCATTTAACCTTCACAAATTTGTCCATACTCACCCCTTAGCTTGGAGTAAATGAATTAGTGTACAAATACAACTATGTAAGCATCAGATGTGAATATGCAGATACTGGCAAGGCATTAAAACTGGAAAGCCACATGGTGAGATTTAGGATTTTCTTTTTAATTTTTCAATTCCTACCAGTGTTTGTGCAATAAATAATTGGTCTTTAAATTGAACAGTGCAATGCATCTTCCAATTTATTAGGATTTTAAGAGACTTGAATGATTACCCTTGAACAGTCATTATAGTACCTACATTGGCAGAAAAAAATTTTGAGAACCGAGGTGCTTATCTAGATAATTCAACATCCTGCACCCCCCCCCCAAATAATCACTTCTTAAAAATTATATAGATAATTGAAACAGTTTTCCCCCCTTATATCAAACTCAGCTCACTTTGCTGGTTAAAGTCTCTTGCAGCCATGCTTCTCAACGTTTATTTGCATATGAATCACTTGCAGATCTCCTTAAAAGACTTTTGACTTGGTAGATTTAGGGTGAGGCCTGAGACTCTATTTCTGACAAGCTCTGGGGTAATGCCTGTGCTGCTTGTCCAAGGACCTTGCGTGAATAACAAATCCTGCAGCATTTGAGTAATTTACTTACCCAATTGAATGCCGATAATGCATGTACTTATATATGTTTGTATGCATATGCATATGTGTGCATACATATCCATACACACACATACATACATTTTAAATGGTCTGTCAATCTTGGCTATCAAGCAAATTTTGGAAATTTTCCATTTTATACTGTACTTTATGCTGTATAAACAGCCTAGTTTCCTAATTTTTGAGACAAAGATAAACAGTAGGTTAATGTTCCTAAATTCTGTGGGGGAAAAAGAGAAATCTTGAGTACGATCATTCTTGGCAGAGGTTTGACTTATTCAATGATAAAAGCAAAATCTGGTTGTAAATGTTCAAAAAGCATCAATAAACTCTCATAACTTGCTGATGGAATTGACATCTAGCATTCTTCCTTCTCATAGACAGTGCTCAATAAAGATTGGTTCAGTGAATGCCACATGAACCCCTACAGCTACAAGTCTTAGGAATACATCCTATGCAGCAATTTCTAGCTACTGACTGAAAATATTAGCTTTTTTTCTTGATGCTTTCAAATGATAACTTTATCAACTTCAAGTATGATGAAAGTATTGATTTTGTAGAAAATCTTAAATAAGTGAGATGCTGTTTTCTATAACATAGTACTTGAATTGACAATATCTTCCAGAGTCAGTGAGTAACTCTCAACAAATTTTATTTTCCAAATACTGTCCTTAGCAAAAATAATGCTGAGAGGTCAGGGCACATCTGCAGAGTGTGGAAAGGCAGCATCTGAAATACTGTTTATGCATTCCTTTCCCCCACTGAATAGGGATTGTTACCATAGTAATGTTTAAAAACACTCCTAGATCAATATTAGAACTGCAGAAAGTATCTCACATATGCTAAGCTATTTGTGAGTCTAAACCTATACCCTTATTTTTGTTTATATGCTCAACTGTGGAATAAATATTTGAGGAACTCCTCATGACTGGTCAGTTCTATAATGTGAAGAATTAGTCAATCAATCATCAAGTGTCCTGTGACTACTTCTCAAGTAGAGGTCTATGCCAGGTGCTAGAAAACAACAATGTCAAATGCAGAGGCTGTGGCTCTGTCAATCTGGGAGGAGGGGGAATGTGCATCCAAATGTACCAGGGGCCAGGGATCCCAGCTGTGTCTTTAAATGCACACTTTGATTTTTGTCATATTATATTTCAGAGTTCACCTAAGAAAATCAAATATTTTTCTTTTTTCACTGTCCTACTCATCTTTAGCTTCCTATCATCATTCCTTTATTGAGCACTGTCCACATAAATACACATAAGTATCACACACACCCTGCACAAAATATGAGAAATGAGTTGTAATTTATTCTACTACAGAATGTTGAGAAACATTCAGATGGTTTAGAATCAAGAGCTAAAAGGAAAAAAATGCCAATTGTGTGCTTCCTTCTGTAACAAAGCTACACAGACGTAGGCTGTGCTTATTATGACAAGATGTAGACATTTATTCCAAAAGAGCCCATTATCTTCAAGTACTGTTACACAGAGCTTCTCAAATTATCCCAGTGATGAACGGCTCCTGGGGAGCTGGGTAAGAAGGGGCCTGGCTTCCAGCTGCAGCATTGCTTGTAGCCACATGATCCTGAACAAGTCATTTCATCTTTCCTAAGTCAGGTTTCACGTGTAAAAATGATCAAGCTGTACTTCACAATCTCTGAGTCCCAATCTAACTGTAAATCTTTCTGGCTCCAGGAAGCAGAGTAAAATATGGGATTCCTTCATCATGCTTTGTTGTTTTTGCTCTGCTTTTATATTCCTTGCTGACAACGTGCAGTACTAAGTATCTATTCTCCTGGAGACTTGGCAGTAAACACAACCTGCCTGTCAAAAAGATTTAATTCAGTCATGTATATTATAGGAATAAATTCAAGCATTCACTCTGGGAGCTATAACTTCAGAAAGGATACTTGTTATTGCAAGTTTTAATATATATACATATGCAATATACATATATATATTTATATATAGTGAACATTTTGAAGTAATTGGTCAGGTTGCCTTAATTTTCTATAGATTCAAACTTAGAAATAAAATAATGTCCTGCTACATATGGCTTCTAACCATCAGTCCTGTTATTCCCCATGTGTGGACTTGATTGAAATGGCATGAAGTTAGTCCATTTACCTGTAAAATAAGATTTGGCCTTTATAAATGCAAGCTGTTTTCAATATAAATCATCCTTTGCTTGACTTGTAACAGTCACATTAGTTATATAAAAAGTGTTCAAAGTGTGGGCTCAGAATACTAAGTTATAATTTAAGCATAATTTGGCATTGAGTTGACTGTGCCAGTAAGTGAATTCCTGGTTAACTGCATTGTGGCAAAGTGCCATCTGCCTAGGTAATTGAAAACTGACTGTATTTTCATTAGTCTGAAATTTCTCTTGGCCTAACTCTTTTCTCCCAATCATCTCTGGCAACTTAACTCTTCCTTACCAGGATCTATTTGTTTAGTTGGAAAATTTCCGGAACAATATTGTGTGGGACCCCTATATATCTAGATGTTAGAGAAGTAGTGATATTACATAAGAAAGTATATTCAAGATCTTTCTATTCACTCAAATTAAATGGAATGAATAATTGTGACAACTTCCATAATTAAACAGCACTTTATACTATTCCGTGACCATGAGGTTATAAGACAGAATGAGCTGATGTGAGCAGGCTCCCTCTCTGCATCATCAGTCTTACACACAGCTTCTAAAACATAGCAATGCTGGATAAAATAGGACAACACCACTATACAAGCCCAGCACAAAAGAAAGATAAAAATGTGGTAAGCAAACAAAGAAACCAGGGCCAGGCCAGTGTGCAATTGCAGTGTGATGCAGCAGCAGCCTAAAGGGATTGTACGGGAGGGAGGCCCTAGGGACAGCAACTCAAGGACAGGAAGTTCAGCCTGGGCCCAGTGAGGCTCTCCAGGCCTGGGCATAAAGGTCTGAGCTGTGAAACATGGCCTTGGGGGAGTTTATCGGCCTTCAGGGGCCTTGGGTTGGAAAACAAATATCAAAACCTGAGTTCTGTGCCACAGTTGTTTGTGCAACTTGAATTTATGCTGTTTGCATGGTGGGAAAGCCCCAGGCCAAGAAACAAGCCTAAAAATTGACCCAGTCCTATTGGAACCTCAGAGCTCAGAGGAAGGGATTCCTACTGGGGAGATCTGGAAGGTTTCTTAGTGAAGTTGATATTTGAGTTGGGGCTTGAAGGACAAACAGAATTTTAATAGACAGAATTAGGGGAAGGGTATTCCAGGTGGAGACCTACCTGGGCAAAGGCACAGGAAGGAGTATGTGGCATAAGATAAGGAGTTTGTGACGTGAGTAGAGTGAGAAAATAGGTTGAATTGCAGGTACATTAGAGAAACAATGTGGTCAAAGTGTTTTCATTGTAAAAATAACCAGTATTCTGTCCAAGTTGATTGCAAATGTCCTAACGTAGGAGGCAAGAAACCAAGGCTTGTTTCTTTCTGCTATATGAATAATGAATGTTATGAATGAGTTAAAGGGTTATTTAATACCAGCCAAACTCCCCCTGAATTTTCTGGGGTGAATTGTTGCTCATCGTCAGATAAATAAATCCTTGGTGCTGCTATTCAGTATGCAGCTTGCTATAGAGAAGGCTAAATGAGAAACAGCTCTGTCTTCATTTAATTTGGAGCATTGGTTCTTGTTATTTTCAATTTGGGACTCATTTGCAACCATTGTTTGGTATGTCTCAATCATAAATAATCTCAATGAATCTCTGTTTCAGCTGCCTTGGGAGATCACTACCTATCTGCTGATATCTCCCTGGGATCTCCCTAAAGTATTATTTAATAGTCTGCATAGCTTATAGTCAACCCATACCAAAAAGAGCATCGAAAATATATAGAGCTTGCTGTTTTGCATTATGGGGTGGGTGTCACATAAAAACTTAATCTTATTGATATAGATCAGACATAGGCAAACTTTTTCAATAAAGAGACAAAATAATAAATATTTTAGGCTCTATGGGCTACACACAGTCTCTAATGCACATTCTGCTTTGATTTCTTATTTTAAAAATACTTTAAAAATGTAAAAACCTGTCTTAGCTCATGGGCCATACAAAAACAAGCTAAGACCAGATTTGGCCCGCCAGCTGTTGTTTGCCAAGCCCTGAGATAGATTAATCCAAGGAATACAACAGTTTTGGCATTTAATTACGAAGAAGTCCAGAGCTAGCATGAGTGAATGCCTGAGACCCCGAGGGATGACTGTTGGAGTGCTGAGACCAGCTAACAGAGACCGTTAAGAACACAAGACCATGCTTGCCTGAACAACCAGAGCATCCATCAAAAGGAAATCATTTTCAAAGTGAAATCATGCTTGCATGACGAACAGCAGAATATCAATCCAAACAGATGTGTAGGAGGCAATGGAAAGTCAGAAGCATGGAAGAGTAGATTATTAAAAGCAAATGAAGTGCCAGAGAAGTATAAAATAGCTTGGAAAGGCCGTTTAAGGAAGATCCTACATCAAAATGATAGTGTCCCCTGCTGCATTCCCTTTCACCCATTTTAAATCATTTAAGAGCAGGTGACCTACCTACCACCTCTAGTCTAATTACCCATTATAATTATAAACATATACATAAAATATAAAGTTCTGATTTATGAGAAAGGGAAAGTGAGATGAGAAAGAACAGGTGGTAGAAAAGAGGGGAAAGGAAAGGTAGGAAGGGAAAAGGAGGGGAAAGAAAGGGAAAGGGGGAACAATAACATTACATCTAATAAATCTTTAAATAAGTATAAAATGACCGTTGGAATCTGCCTTAAGCCTAAAGACAATGACTACAAAAAAAAAAAAAAGAACACATATTTTTCTTTCTCTTCAAAAAGGTGACAATTTATTCTTAGGATTAATTACATGGCCACACCCAGCTTTAAGGAGGCTGGGAAATGTACTGTAGCTAAACACACTGCCTTCTCTGATAAAATTAGGAAGAAAAGGGACAATGATGTTGGGGTAGGATATGACCATCCTTGCCACACTCAGCTAAGATGACTTTCATCTCATAATGATTATTAGCATATTTTTCACCCAAGCCAGGAATCTGAAACCACCAGAAATGCAAGAAGCATTCAGAGCCACAGGTATGTAAGTGGACAAAGTATTGTGACGGATGGACATTAATAAACACTAATTTGTTAAATAGAAATGAATGTACATAAAATGCAGTACTTTTTTTGTTTCTCTGTGTGTATGTGTTATGTTAATCCTCACCCAAGGATATTTTTCCATTGATTTTTTTTTAGAGAGTATGCTATTGGACTGGGAGAAAATATTCACAGTACCCACACCTGACAAAGAACTTGTATCCAGATTATCTAACGAACTCTTAGAACCTCAATAATAAAAAGGCAAACAACACAATTTAAAAATGGGTAAAAGCTTTGAACAGACACTGAAAAGGAAATATACAGATGAGCAATATATACATACATAAAAAGATGTTCCATATCATCTTCACCAAGGAAATGCCAATTAAAATTACAGTGAGATACCTGTGCACACCCACTAGAATGGCTATCAGTAAAAAGGCTGACAAAACCAAATGTTGGCAAATAGTAGACAAACATCACTGATCGGAATATAAAATAGTTCAGCCACTTTGAAAAACAATTTGGCAGTTTCTTCATGAAGTTAACATGCAGCCTAGTGACTCCATTGTTAAGTATTTATTGAAGAGAAAGGAAAACTTAGGTTCACAAAAAGACATGAGCTTCCTTAACAGTTTTTTTCATAATCTCAAAACATCTGCAAGCAATCTGAATGTACATCAACAAGTGAATGAATAATCAAATTACAGTATATCTCTACAGTGGAATTCTACTCATTGAGAAAAAGGACAAATACTGCACTCAGCATTCCAAATGAATCTCAGAAACATTATACTCTATGTAAAGGAAGGCAGACACATAAAAGTACATAATGATTAGTCCATGTATATAATTCTATAACAGACGGAGCTAATCTATAATGACAAAACACAGGTACATTGTTGTCTAAGCCAGTGGTGATGGTGGAGAGAGAGAGACTGCAAAGGAGGCCACAAGAACTGTTGGAGATGTTGAAAAAGCTCTGTATCTTGATTGTGGTGATAGTTACAGCAGTGTATAAATTTGATAAAACTTGTCAAAACATACACATAAAACTAAATCATTTCATTGTATGCAAATTATATCCCACTAACTTGGAAAAAAAGTGCTGTTGGATTGCAAGTTCAAAATAAGAGCAGTTTATGTGATAAACAAATTAATTGAAATGATGGAGTCCTTTTGTATTCCTTGACCTAGCCTATGAGGTCCTCCTCTATTCTTTGTCAGAAAGCCATTCTCTGTCAGTATCTTATACTTTCATTAAATACTAGATTCATGCACCGGTGGGGTCCCTCAGCCTGGCCTCACAATCCAGGACCCCTCAGGGGATGGTGGAGAGCCGGTTTCAGCCCAATCCCCACAGGCCAAGCTAAGATACCCCACTGGTGCATGAATCTGTGCACCAGGCCTCTAGTATGCATATAAGATATTTGGTTAATCTCTTCCCGCCCTCCCTCTCTACCCCCTTCCCTCTGAGTTTCATCAGTCTGTTCCATGTTTCCATGCCTATGCATTGAGTGTCTGACCCTGGTGGTCAGTTCATGTCATAGCTACCTGTAGAATGGTCACTTAGGCTTTTATATATATTGATTGCCAGAACTATGAAGGGTCTGACATTTTACCCTAGTTGAAAATTCATAAAGTTCATGGATGCTGGCAAAAGAAATGAGACTCCTGGTGCTATAGACTGACTGTTTTTTCTATAATGATGGTATTTGAAGGTAGGACCTTTGGGAAGTGATTAGGTAATGGAGGTGGAGCCTTCAAGAATGGGATTAGTGCCTTTATAAAAGAGACCCTATAGAGCTTCCTTGCCCCTTCTGTCATTGGAGGATGCAGTTACTGTAAGACCATCTTTGAACCAGGAAAAGAGTCCTAACCAGATACCAAATCTATTGGTGCCTTGGTCTTGGACTTTCTATCCTCCCAAACTGGGAAATAAATTTCTGTTGTTTGTAAGCCACCTAGCCTATGGTATTATGTTACAGCAACTCAAACAGACTAAGACACCTGGTTCAGAGACAGAGTAGTTTATCACTAACAGCACAGCAAATGGCATGAGCTTCATGTTTGTGTTACTTCTCCTTGCTCCTCAAATCCAGTTGGAGAAATAGGGAGGGGCCCACATGAATGCAGCACACACACTAGGTTGTGGTAGAACCCAGGCCTTGGGGAACTCAAATCTTTTATACTGGACAGTAAGCAGATCTACCCCCTTTCTGCTCCAGAGGAGGACACCCTGTTTTCCTAGGCTCTTTGTTATACAATTATCCATAAAAAGACAGTTCCTAACAAGAGGAAAGTAAGAGCCTTTGGTTATATCTATGCAGAAATGCAAGACTTTCATGGAGAATTGTCTCTGAACATTCCCTACTTTTCTCTTCTTGATACTCTATTTGTTTACTTTTTTGTGTGTTGTTGTTGTTGTTGTTTTTCTCCCTTCAGAACATAAGCTCCATGAGAGCAAGGACCTTCTCTGTCTTGTTCTCTGCTCTTCCCTACCATCTAAAATAGCATTTGGCACATAGTAGAAGTTCAGTAAATGCATGTTGAATGAATAAATCTTTCAAAATCTTAGTTGCCCTTCAAGACCCAGCTTAGTATGGGTCAGAGGAGCCCTACCAGACCACAGGAATTGAGATTTAACATTCAATCATCTGGGCTTTCATAATACTTATATTTTTAGCATGGCACTTGTAATTGAACTTTTTGTGTTATACTTCTTTTTATTGATGTTGCTTACTAGATTGGAAAATCCTTGAAGGCAAGAATGAAGTCTTACTTCTTGGGCTTAGACCAGGATGTAGCAAATGAAACAGGTGCAAAATTTAAGGAAGTGCTCACCCTTAAGTTCATGCAGGTGTGCTCTAGGTGCCTTGCTTGCCTCGCCTTAGTCCAGCCCTGCTTTTTTATCTTTGTATCTTCAGAACTCACTAAAGTGGTTCTCATCTAATATGTGTTCCATAAGTGTTTGTTCAATTACAACGAATAAAATTTAAAGGATCACAAACAAAATATGTTTGAGACCCACGTGCTTAGTACCTGTACCTGTGTTTGTACCGGTATTTGCCCTTTGCCACTTCAGAGTCATGTTCTATCATTCTCTGTCCCACTTTGCGCCTCAGAGGCTGACCTCTATGAACTGCATCTAAAGGTACTCTTGCCTCAAGCTTCAAATTGGGATTGGTCAGTGGGATTTTCAGTAGGAGTTGGAAGGACAGAAGGAAAATGGACTCAGGATATTTATTCCCTCAGCTCCCTACCTGCAGGGTCACCTTGGACTGACCATGTCCACAACAAAGGCATGTCAGTCTTCTCTCTTAGTCACGGTTACTCTCTCCAGGTTTAAATAATGGCTTCCTCCCCTTGCTCATTCATGCCTAAGATTGGTAATGGCTCCCATGGTGACTCTCTCTGGAGCACATTCCCATACCTTTTTGTTTCCCTCAACCTGGCCTGCACTGTAGTATGTAATTCATTTATTAACGTTCTTCCAATTACCTCATTTAAGTACATTAACTTTCCTACTGGTTCTCTAAAATAATACAATATTGGACCTCAACAGATATTCTATAATAAAGCAAAGATATAAAATATATCACTTACATTTTTACATAAAACTGTCATTTTAAAAGATAATTTGACAGCAAGTATGGGGTATTTTATTGATTTCAACCAAAAGGATTTAATTTCAATGGCTCACTAGACCTAATATTGATGAAGGGATGATATTAGGCCAAAGGGAAACTTGTTCTCAGGCTGGAAGACTGGTGATATGTTATGGATGATAGATTCTAGAGGGTAGGGATATTTTTATAATTTACCTTTATGTGATTAATAAGGTAATAGTAAGTCTATACATCAAAATTAAAATGTTCAATTATAATATTAGATAGGGTCTTACATGACCTCAGGAATTATCAGGCATAAAGACTTCAAGTCAGAAAACTAAAAGTTGCTTATTAAAAACAAGTTTAATTATGTTAATGATTAATAATATAAATATGAACAGTCTTAATACAAAATGGCATAAATGTTTCTGGCTACTAAAAGGTAAGCATTAATTGAATAAAAAAGGGTTAAAATTGATATACTGTTTCATCTGGAAAATTCAATTACCAAAAAGTAGAAGAGCAAATTGATTAATCGGTGGCTTTAACAGTGGCTTTATGCTTTTTTATACAAATAGGGAGAGGGGTGATGGAAATCCTACTAATTAGATTCATAACATTTTAATAAACCCAGAGAATTTTGTATAATAGCAGGTTTATCTTGACGTGGGGCTGACATGTTATATTACGTCTGTCTCTTCTAATAGTGTCACTTAAAAAAATCTTTGGGTAAAATGGAAAAGGCAATTCCTACTTCTTCCTGCAAGTAATTACCTACAGAAAGAATATGATTGTCTGTTAAATCTTAAGTATGTTTAGAAGATGTAGAGTAGAATTGAATAATTTTTCAGATAATTGAAACTCTGAGCTTTTCTCTTTGTGCTTAATCCAGATAATTCATGCAAGGATGAATTATCCAGATTGTGACCTCATTTCTGGACTAAACTTTAGTAATTTCAGATTAGAATTCAACCAACATTTACAGAACAACAGCTGATTCTAAGGTTTTCCATGTGCTGTCTCAGTTAATCTTCCTAACACCTTTGTAGGGCAGGTATCAACTGCATCTTAGAGATGAGGAGCTATTTATAACTTGCCATGGAGTTGGGTTTGAATCCGCATCCTTACTTTAAGTCTGGCACAGTTTCTGATACACCAGGCAGACAAATAAGTGAAAAATGTACTTTGAACATGAGGGTCAAAACCACAGTCCAGGTAAACACCACTAGCCCAGGAATAAGTTTGCTCCTCTGAAGTTCTAACTAAAAATGTCATGAGCCTTGCTGAGCAGTCTGTCATCAGGCACTCTGAGACAGGGAGAATAAGTTCACATCAAAATCTGTTGTTTTCCTTATCTGCTACCTGCCACTTCCTCTAGTTACTATTTACACCTGATTTTTTTTTTAGAAATAGAGGAAATACTATGATGACATTAAATGGCCAGCAGTTAAAAAATGACTCATGGTTAACCTAAAGACTATAGAGAATCTTTCCAGAAGACTACATTTCCCTTTGTCAGTGTTAGATAAACATTTATTTTACATATAGGAGATCAAAACTCTGAAAGGGAACAAAAAACAATTTAAAATTCCTGAGGAGGAAAAAAAAATGTATCCAAGGAAATAATTCCTCAGGCACCAACTGTCTCCTATTCACAGAGAAAAGAATGCATACAATTGAAAATAGATGAAAAAACTGAAAGAAGCAGGAGGTGGAGAGAGACAGAACAGAATAGCTGTTTTCTGGAAAGGAGCAGATGGTTCTCAGTTGGTAAGAATACCAATCGCATTCCAGTGGTGTGTGACTTAGTAAAACCAAAATAAATGACATATTGGTCCAGAGAGAAAACCGCCATAAGTATGAGCTGGCAAGAGAAATGACGATCTATAGAATGTGTTCAAGGAAACATGATTTTCATTTCTTGACTTGACTTTGTACCTCACATCCATCTCCTGCACATTAAACAATGAGGTGAGTGTCATCTAGACCCTCATTTGGTGGCCTACGCCAAATCTGTCTCAGTAAGTTCCCAGCAGAAACCCAAAATATCTCAGATTCATGATGTCCCCCCCTCCCCCCATCACCCCCCCCCCCCCTGCCCCACCACCCCATTTTCTATCCCACATTCTCCTTGCCTTTCTCAGTCCATGAATTACCAAGGCCTTCATCAGAAATAGCCTTGAGTGAAACCTACACTTTCTTTCTTTTTTTTCTCTCTCCATAAGCTAGTAGAGTAAAACTCTTATAAAGAAGGATCAACTAGTATTTCTGGATAAACCCACTACAAAGATGGAAGTTTCTATGTTTATTCATTTATTCCTCGATTCATTAACCAGTGCCTAGTCATTTCCAGGCACTCTGCCAGGTGCTAGGGGTTCTGAGGATCCAGCTTTCATCTTTGATGGGAAGACAAGACACACAATACACTGTAGTAAGGGTGCCTCGCGACAATGCCAGTGTAGGATAGCACAAATATAGAAGTTTAAACACTTTATTTTTTTGAAATATGCTGTTCCGTGGTTTGATGGTGGTGTTTCTTGCAAATAAGTGTGCTACGAATTTGAGGTGGGCTCTGGCCATAGAACGTTGCCTGCAGTTCCCCACCCTCTCCCACCCCCCAACACCCCCTCACCCCCATCTATAATTTGAGGTCAGTTTTGTGCAAAATAAAGTGGTCTTTGTCATGTTGGTGGCTTCTTTATGGTGAAGAGATGTTCTCTGAGAAGTTTTCAAGTGTGAAACCCCTGATTCAGTTGTCACAGCCTCTTACTGAGTCCTTTAAATGTAGTGAGCTCTTCATTTTCCTTCACTGTTTTGTGGGGGGGAAAACTCAAAATAAGAAAAAATGTCCATGAGTATTTAACTCTGAATGTACTCTAATTTATCATGTATATGTCAGAGGAGGTACCATAGGAGACAGGCAATAATGAGGTCAGTTTTCCCTTTTATTAAACTGCAACAGTCCTGAAAATGGCAACTCCTGAGCACAGAGATTTCCCTTCTCTCCCTGAATAATTACTCCTCCTGTTGAGCTTCATTGTGGAGGATAATGCTCCCACTTCCAGGCTTGGTTTAGGCTTCTCTGGAAAGAAGGGTACTGGTGAGGGACCAGGGCCAGGGAAGCAGGAGGGGAGAGTCTCATTCAGCTGTTCCACTATGCACCTTCCTCCTGCTGCTGAAATGGCAGGCATGGCAAATAGGGGTATTTCCCTGCCTCTTCACCACCTTTTCATCCTACTCTCTCTCTGCCTCACAGGAAGTCAGAGAAGGTCACCAAGCACATAATCCATCATGGCATTTGACAGAATACCCTCATCCTTGCTGAGGGAAGACACCAGGTCATTCAGGGCTTTCAATACAGAGGAGGAGGAACCAGATTATATATGAATTAAATTACTTCTTTCTTGGCTATGAGGGATAGTAATGTTGAAATGGATTTCCTAGGGCTATCCTAGGACTGTCCTGTGTGGGCACCTTCAAAGAAAGACATAGTACCATTGTGTCTAATATCAGAGAGGAGATAAGAACTTGAGGGTGAACAAAATAGCCCTCAAATTTTCTTCCAGCTTTATATTTTTATTAAATTCTATTAGATATTGGTCACACGTGTTTTGGGGGGAAGTATTAGATATGATGTGAAACAAATTGCTGATCATTTACCTTCACTGAGATCACCTTTGGGTATACATCAGTTGTTGATGAGAAATAGCAAAATAAATGGAAACTGTCTACTGAAGAGAAATTGCTACCTATCTTTCTGCTCCCTGTAGGCTTCCATAACCTGGTAACTGATTCTCCTGAGAATCAGTCACCAGAAAGCCTGCTGGGGAAAATAAAGGTAAGAAGAAATGATCTTTATGTCAGTGATCCCGTTTTATCCCTTCTAAACCATAACCACCGCACTCAACATTTCTATCAACTTAAGTGAAAATGTGAATTGGGCCCCTAGTTTCCATTGATTAATCACACTGGGAAGCCAATCAGCCAAGAAACCAATTAAATTAAAAGGCTTCTTTATTTGCTGAACAAGATAAATAAAACCTAGGAACAATTTTTAACATCGACAATTATGAGTCAGTTGTGAACACTCAGCACAAAAGGATACTGAGACTACAGAGAGGAATGACAGCTATCATTCCTTTTTTTGTTAGCATTATTAGTTGCTGTTATTACCACATTTTATAAAAAGCTCATAAAAAACAGATATGCCACCATAAAATTTATCTCAAGAACTTAAAATTCAGTTAGAGAAAAAGGAGAAGTTCAGGCTTCCATGATTGTACTCAAATTAATGTTTAATACGTTCTGCTAACTTAATTTTTTGGCCTATGATTGTAACTAAGAGACTAAAAGGACTTTTACATTTTCAGACAAAGAAAAGGAGATAAAACAGGATGCTACAGCAAAATAAATACCATGCTAGTTGATAATTATCACACAATACAGTAATTTTCAGTTAACTTGGTCACAGTTTAATTAAAACCTAAGTTTTATTTGGTCATATCTCCAGGAAGCTAGCAATTTGCATTTGCAGTGTGCTAAGACTGCAAATTTTGTTTGCCTCCAATTGTTATTGCCAGGTAATTCAATAATGACTGCTTGCAACTAGTCCCTGATAGTCACAGAATTTATCACCTCACTATAGAATGACCTCTGCTCGAATCTCCTTCAGTTTCTCTAACTTGTTTTATTCATGAGGCACTCTTGTTCCAGAAAACCAAGGTCAGCACCTGTCTTTAGATAGCTCATAAGTTAGTGGCCCTACAAGGGGTTGTTATATTGCAGTATACATTATAAACTGAATGTGACAGAAAAGCAAGCAAACAAACAAACGAAAAGCATGATACTGTCCTCCTTCTAAAGTGTGTGATGTAGTTTAGGAAGGGATGTTCATATTGTATCCCTTCACAAGGGCCTTGCAGCCAATCTTGCTTCCTTTGGCCTCTATTCCCTACCCCAGGTCCACCTTGGCAATCTTCCATCTTATCAGTTTTCCTAAGATCACTCTAATCCTGCCCTTGCCTCCAGATGGCCACATCCAAATTCCTCAGCCTTCAGAATCCACACTATGTGGTCCCGATTCCATAAATATTTTCTCCAGCCTCAACTTCAACATCATCATGGTGCTGGCTCCAGCCTTTGTCCCCACCCTGAGCCATCATCTCCCTCTTTTTTGTTTAGCCATAGTCTACCTGTATCTCAAGTTGAAGTTCTCCTTATAAAATTTATCAGAACATCCTAACCCTAGGCTTTCTTTCCCTGTCCCATTCATGGGACTTTCTGCTTTGGCAGAGATTTCATTTAGCAGTCAATCTGCTAAATTAAATAATTGATTTTCTGTGCAGAGGCCAGGATTTACATGTTTTTTATATGCCCAGGTTTTACCCCAGCACTAATTTTTTCCACCTAAAAGTCCTCAACAAATGTTAGAAAGTCACGATGGACTGTGATAAAAATTGTAAATAATTGATTATGTAAGGTCTTAAACCATTCCTAATATGTTGACATGTGCAATCATTATATTTTAAATTTACTTATGTCTTGTCTCTCCCACCTACACTGTATTTTCTTGGAGAATCTAAATCATGTTTTCTACTTTTAGTCCAAATTTTTAGCACAGCAAATTGTATAGATTTATTAAATAGCTGCTGGTTTCATTTAATTAAACTGGTATAGCTGACATAAATATCTGCAAAATAAAATACAAATATCTATGCTACTGCTAAAGAGTCTAATTACTATTCTTCAACACTGTTAGTAGACTGTCCTTTTAGTGACATGTCACTTTTCAGCCCAATGGGTTATTTATTTAATTAACAGCTACTTGCCCGTAAGCATACTAAAACTGTCTTTTTCTGAGACTTGCCAAAAAATAAAAAATAAAAATAAACCATACATGTGTTTACTCTATGACTCCTAATTACATTACTTTAAGATATATTATATCTCAGTGATCTAGGAGTCCCTAATTAAGATAACAAATTAAGAATACAAAACATTACATTTATAACTCCTTTGTAAAAGCAACCATAACAAATGAATTTGCTGATGTTTTAAGTCTTTCCTAAATTAAATTGAGGTAAAATAAATCAATTTGATTCTATAGGACTTTGCTTAAGTAATAATTACACAAATGCATGAAGATACACTTTGGTTAATGTGGTATTGTGTTTATGATTTAGCTTCAGGTAGTATTAGTTTCTTAGTTTTTGTGGCTTGTTGCTTCTGGCACATAAGAAGAAAGCTTTGGTTATTATGTTATTCTTAGCTGTAATCCTTCTACACCTTATAAACAGTCCATTCTCTATTGAGATGAGAGTCTGCTAAAAAAAGAAAGGAAAGAAGGAAAAAGGAAGGAAGGAAAATAGCAGCAGGCAGAATAAATTAATGTTCAAGTCTACCTAGTAAGCAAATGAACCAAGCTATTGTCTTGAATTTGGACAAACTGACATGAAAACGACTGCTATGAGACACAGTGAAAAATCTGGTGCCATCATTTGCCCTATTTCTTGGAATTCAGAAGCTGAAAGTCTTCACTTTATCTTGAAGCAAACATATAAGTAAGCATGAACAAAGGACACTGTGCTCTTGTTTTATGTGAGACAAATGCAGTCCAGTCAGGTCTCTTACCACTCTTGTTTCACTTAGGACCAGATCATTTAATGAAATTATTGAATTATTAAAGAAGCACT
This sequence comes from Corynorhinus townsendii, assembly GCA_026230045.1. Classification (NCBI taxonomy): domain Eukaryota; kingdom Metazoa; phylum Chordata; class Mammalia; order Chiroptera; family Vespertilionidae; genus Corynorhinus; species Corynorhinus townsendii. The sequence continues at coordinate 55,114,741 of JAPDVU010000004.1, forward strand.
TTTCGCCACCCCATCAGTCACTGTTTGAGGATTTATATTTCACAAACAAAATCAATAGTCTCGTGAGGACATTGCTGCTTATAGTGCAGAGCAGCACCATCTGTCACTGGAACTTGGAAATATATATGAAATGCTATGGAAGCATCTTATCTACTAGAGACCCGAAAAAATTTCTATGAATGCCTCTTAACTACACCAGCTTTGATATGCTTAACGGTCCAAGAAAGGCATAGCATTCTCAGCAGTCATAGCCATCATGGATGCAGAGTATTCTTACCATCTGGTCTGCCAAACACAGAAAATGCCCAGTGTGGGAAAAACCACAAGTCTGAACCTGCCAAGTGCCAATCCCCACTGCTCCATCCACCTACAACAAAGTATGCATGCATACATGTGTGCACACACATGTTCTGAGTACATTCAAGGCTATAAATCCAAGGTCTAACAATATATAATCACATCCAGGGACAACAGATTTTTTTTTACTCCAATACCAGAAATCATGGGGAGATGTATCTATCAGAGGGTGGAGAGAAGACTCAAAAGACAGAATTTTTGCCATAGAAGTCACATGCAAGGTAGAAGCCAATTCTGATTGTAGAATTTCTCAAAATAATAAAGATAATCTCCACAGATGTTTTTTCTCAAGAGTCACTTGACAAGTTGCTTAAATTCTAATGTATCATTCGAGGTATGAGTGTCACAGCAAATGATTCTGGATGCTGGGTTATAAAATGGACTCCACATGAAAGTGTTTTTCAACTCAAGATGTTAGTACAAAGGGTGCTATTGACGAATTGTTTGTGTCCTCAAAAATTCATCTGTTGAAATCTAACAACCAATGTGATGGTATTTTGAGGTAGGACCTTTGGGAGGTGATTAGATCCTGAGGATGGAGATCTCATGAATAGGATTGGCCTCCTTATAAAAGAGGCCCCAGGAAGCTCCCTTGCTCCTTCATCATGTGAAGACATAGCAAAAAGACCACCCTCTATGAACCAGGAAGCAAGCTCTCACCGCCCACTGATTCTGTGGACACCTTGATCTTAGATTTCCCAGCCTCCAGAACTGTGAGAAATAAATGTTTGTTGTGTAAGCCACCTAAACTATGGAGTCCTTTTATAAACGAATAAGACCAAGGGATTCTTGGGAAAGCATTTTACTATACTGAGAATTTGTGGAAATTGCTCTAACCATTAGAACATCATAGCTTCAGACGGCTTTTAGCAGATGTTCCAAAACCTCTTCTAGGAAAACAGAAGTATACAAGGTGAGCTTGTATCTATTCTTCTGAACTCAATCATAAGACTAGTGTCCTTAGAGAAGAAAACAAAACAAAACAAAACATTGTTCTCAAGTCACACAGACCTATTCAGCAGTGTCCTGTACCAATGTTTGCTACTGTAGGTTACCCATTTTTTATGGATGTCTGCACTCTTCAGGCACTATTCCAGGCCTGATAACACAGTGGTGAGAAAAGAAGACAAGATCTATGCCTTCATGGAGGTTCATTCTGGTTGGGGAAATGGACGATAAGCATATTAATTAATACATACGATAGTATCTGGTACTGAAAAAATACTATAAACAAAATAGACTAATAAGGCAATCCAATGGCATTCTAAATTAAAAGAACATTTTTAAAAAGCAGTAAAAGTTCTTTGAGAGCAAAAAATCCTTTTTCTGTTTATCCCAAGACCTCTAGAGTATAATGCTATGCTCAATACTTCGTAGGTGTGCAGCGTTGTTGAATTAATTCTAAATGCATAAAAAAATAAGACATCAACTGAAGCAGGAACTTGGAAAGCAAGGATTAGAAATTCACCAGCAAAGCTTAAAATCCTGAGCAATCAAAATTCTAATGCAAATGGCATGCGGCACAGGGAGAGCACTTAGAGTTGTCCTCTGTGAGAGGCTGGGGCTTCCAGCCCTCCTCAAATCAGTGCACTGAACATCGTCTAAACCCCAATATACTAGAACTCTGTGCTCACTGGAAGGAGGGGAGCATTGGCTTCACTTTCAGATTTATTGTGGAAGGACACCCAATTGCTTCATTGCAGCTGGATGTGAAGGAGATTACAGGATAAAATCTAGGTATTAAAAGCTATTTGATGCTAAACTTTCAGCCAGACCTCCTGAGGGATCAACCAAGACACCAAGAGGAAACAGAAGTCATCCTTCCGTAGAGAGTAGGCTGCTGAACCATTGTCCTTTCCAATTTATCAATCAATAGCACATTGTAGGGAGAGGCAGAATGAGGACACAGGTTCAAGGAGGAGGTGTTAGGTCATTTATGTATTTATTTGGGCTGTTGGTATTCCCTCCTACAGACATATTTATTAGAGCAAGTAGGGTGTGGTTAGTTTTGTAGTTTTTAGTTGTTATTAATAAGATTCTGTGTTTGAGTCACACTGCCCCTATTTATAATTACAATTTTTTTAAAAACCAAACTTCAGTATCCAAACTAATACACGTTGCTATTTAATCACAGAAGTAAAATTTTGCAAACTCAATAATTTGGGTAATATTTATATTCCACTAGCAATAGAAACTGTTCATTAAATTTTAGGTTTTTCTGTTTATTAAGATTATTAGTAGGAAATAACATCCTCACTTTTATAGGGCATTGTCACAGACTGAGGGTTCTATATATGCTCACTTATTCACTGGCTCTGTGACCACTTACTTCAAGGTCACATGAGGACTCAGATTTGGTCTCTCTCCTCTCTTCTCTGCATGAGCATGGGCAAATTACCCATCTTCTCTGAGCTTCTACTCCCACCCCCATAAAATGAGGATAACAATATATGCTTCAAAGATTTTATGATTAAACTAGAGACCCAGTGCATGAAATTTGTGCACTGGTAGGGTCCCTAATGGCTGCCTGCTGGGGCCTCCCTCCCTTCCCGAGGCTGGCCAGTCCCCTGGTCAAATTCCTGGAAGAATTCCGGGTGAGGGGACAATTTGCATACTATGCTTTTATTATATAGGATAGCAATGTGTATTAGTATGCTAGGGTTATCCTAACAAAGTACCACAGACTCAATAGCTTAAGCAACAGAAATTTTTCTCTCACACTTCTGGTGGCTGGAAGTCCCAAGATCAAGGTTGGAATTCTCTGACACTTGTCTTCTTGGTTTGCAGATGGCCACCTTTTTGCCACCTCTTCCCATGATCAATCTCCTGTGCACAGGGAGATACCTGAGTGTATCTTCCCTTTCTTATAGGACCTCACCCTTAATCACCTCTTTAAAGTCCTTGGGTTGGGAGTTCAACATACACATTTGAGGGGACACAATTTAGTTCATAACACACTGCTTATACGGTACCTGATATATACAAGATTCCTTCCTTTTCCCTCTAATTTTACAAATTAGGGTTTGGCCCAGATTAGCAAATCTCAAAATGTGGCCACGGATTCCTGAGAGTCAACAAGCTTTTTTTCAGAGCATTTATGAGAGCAAAACTATTTTTACAATAATACTAAGGCCAACATGTTATTTGACATTTTTTCAGTGTTGAATATATACTGATGGTAATAAAACAATAGTGGGTAAAACCATTAGCTCCTTATCTCTGGGCAATGACAATAAACTTTCCTTATAGTCATTGTATTTTTCAACACTCTGTACTCATGGTAAAAACAATTGTCAATTTCACTTAAGAATGTCCTTGATACAGACAGAGTTATTCATTTTATTAAATCTTGACCCTTGAATACATGCAATTTAAATATTTTGTGTGACAAATGAGATATGCACACATAAAGTATGTCTGCTTCATACTAAACTATGATGGTTGTCTTAAGGAAAAGCACTTGTGTGGTTGAGTTGCAAGCTAACCTAGCAGCCATTTTCATGGAGCACCCATTTACTGATAAGACTTTACACACTTTACAGACTTTGATTTGCAGACAAACTGGTTATTGGGACATTGATATTTGATGACATTTTCTTTAAATTGTACTAACTGGGCCTCTCAATTCAAGGGGGAAAAACTATGTTTTTTTTAGTATTTGTTACTAATAATAAAGTTGAAACTTTCAGGCAAAAATTGGAATTTTGGAAAACTTATTTCAGTCACTATGAGCTTAGCAGCTTTCCAATGCTTAACTATTTTCCTGATGCGTCTTATGGCAATGTTTTTTAAAATGTGATTTTAAAATATTACATAAGGAAATGTGTCAAAGCTTGGAAGATCTACAAAACTTGGTGAAATAATATTTTCCAAATGACCAATATAGACTTTTACAAAATCATGCATGGGTAAAAGATTCATTCATTCAAAGTGGAAGGTAGACCAATAGATTTTAAAGTAAAAGTTTATTGATTTGATTTCAGAGTCTATATCTTGTTGAGCTTTCGTGCAGTATCAAAGAAGAATATCTACAATTAATTTAAGACTATTAAAATGTGCTTCTCTTTTCCAACTATATATCTGTGTGGAGCCAGATAGTCTTTACATACTTCAACCAAAGCAATATATCACAACATAGTGAATGCAAGCAAAGAGTGAGAACTCATCTGTTTTCTAATAAGCAAGACACTTTTACAAAAATGTAAATCAATGCCATTCTATTCTCAACACACTGTTTTTGCTTTGGAAATATAGTTATTTAATAATAACTTCGATATTTATGTTACCACATAATGGGTTTATTATTTTTAAATGAATAAGTATATACTATAAACACGTTCTGGTTTTAACTTCAAATATGACAAATATTTGCAGATATAATCCACATAAGTAAAATATCTTTGGGGATTATCAATAATTTTTAGGAGTTAAAATGGTTCCCAAATGACCTGCCTACCTCTTAAAAATATTGGTAACTGCTGGTATGGATCAATGCTTCCCAAGGCGTCATACACACACTGCTGATCATACATGAGATAGTTATAATGTTGGCACAAATAAATGTTTTTAAATTTTTATATTTACAAATTTATTTTAATATTTTATGGCAAATAATACTGGCTTACCATTTTTAATAGTTTTATAAAGTTTTCTTCTTTTCATGCATTTATTTATATTAAAAATCAATTTAATGGAAATACAGATGTGGCAAAAACTGTGATGGTTACTTGTGAATGAGTAAAGTGTGGGAAACCCTAGTTCCCAAAATATATTTTCAAAAGTATATATTGCATAGGCTTATTTTTTTTAACTTAGGTCTTCTCTCCCAAGAGTTTTACATATTAATAATTTTTATGAAGATTAAAATTTACTTAGATAACAAATTATTATCCTGCCCATTCAGATCACAAAGTCAGACTCTGGGCTTCATTTAAACCCGGAAACATCCCAAACTCATGCTGTGTGGACATTGACTAAGACATTGGTTCATTTTCTAAGTCCATGGAGAGAAGCTTGGAAGCCAGTCTTGAGAATCAGGGTAGTCTAGGGAAAGAGTGATGTACCAGGGATCTCCGTTCTTACCCTGAAACTGACCCAGTTTTGTCCTGAGGCCCTGGGCAAATCCCTCATCTCTCCAGGCCTGGCTTTCCTTCTCTGCAGAACAAGGAGTTGAATGAGATGATCTTACAGTTTGAATAGCCTGAGTCAGGAGAAGACATGACACAGATTCTGGGGGAGCCATTTGTCTAGGAATCTCCGAAGGGATGGGAGCAACAAGCCCATGACAGGGACTCCATTTCCAATTAAACTGAGTTATTTTACCTTAATCTGTGGCTCTGCAATGGCACCTGAACTTAATATGATTGTAGGAAGGGGGCAGACACATCAGATGGGGGACAAGGCATGGCTGCCTGAGCTCCAGGAGCTGTGAATTCTAATCTTGGCTCTGCTGCTGTCTCAAGACACAGCATGTACCCTTTCTACAACCTAGACAGCTTCCAACAACAGCATTAGCCCATTCACAGGGCTGTTGTGAGAAATAATTTGTTCAAATAGCCCTCTAAAAGAGTTTGCAAAATGAAGTGCTAAACTGAAACTTGGGCAACATGCTGAGTATTCTTACCCCATCCAGCTAGCTAATAAATTTAAATTTATTAGTTTAAAAGTCCTTAAGAATATAACCACTTTATCAATACAACATCAGTAGCCTGGCAAATTGGCATGAAGCCACAGGCCTGAGACCTGGAAGAAATTAAATTGGTGTGTAATAGAAATCGAACTGTGAGCAAGAAGACATCTGGAAATTTAACACCTAACCCACAAAGTTAGAACCACATTATACACCTTCAGGGCTGGGTGCATGTCATGATCATGTCCACATCATTATACGTATTACTCACACTATAGAAAATGTGTTAAGAACTAACAAAAAATGTTTTAGGAGCCCACAAAATTTTTAGATCTATCCACAAGACCGACATTAAAATGTGTTTTTAATAATAGACTTTTAAAAATATACAAATTTTAAAAGTTGCTATTATTACTCCAAAAAAATTTACCTTTTTAAGTAGTTTCGTTTAAACTAGTCAATTTAAGAATTAACAGGAGGGAGGAAGAGGGAAAGAGAACAGTTTATTCTCTCTTTCCTCTGAGTCTTGTACAAGCAACTTAGCAGGAGAATTGCAATATCTATGTTGATAAAGGTGTATGTATGTGTTCCCACAACACCCACCCCAAAGCCAGGAAAGGAAAATATCTGGAATAGTCTATTGAGCCAGACCCCTCTTGAGAGTTGTAGTCATTCCTCTGGTGGCTGGCGGGTCAGATTATCTGTTTACCTTTCCTTGGTGATGAAAGCTAGCCACAGCTGTCTTCAGGGCAGCCTCCTCAAAGGAAGGGCTTCAATTCTGGCATAATGAAAGTACCGAATAAATCAACCGTAAGAGTTTTTGTCACCTCTGTGTTCCCGGGGACTCCATCTCTGCCTGCCTAACACGTCTTTTAAACCTCCTAGGACAGCAGCAGGCTTCTTTGATTGCCCTGTGTTCCTTTGCTGGATATAGAGGTTTAGTCATGGTCAGATTGCCTTGCCTCATTTCCATCTACTTAAACTAAGTGACAATCTGGCACCCCGTCTTTTCTCTCAGAGTCGACAGGAAATGGCAGCTCCACAGAGATCCGTCTGAAGGGAAAAGACTTTATTTTGCTTGAACCAGCCAAACCAGACATTTCTTATTCCACAGGTGGTCAATAAAGTATTAATGATTTCAGATATTTAAAAGGCCCCAACGAAGACTCTATTCCAGGCTTCCCCTTGTAGGTTTGTACCTCAGAGCACTTTGTATCTATAGGCAAATGTCATTCGGGAAACAAACTCCAAAGTAAGTTGTCCCAAAGTCTGGCCACATTAGCAGGGGCTTGATGACACAAAGAGAGTGGGAAAGTGGACTTCATCTTCCCCATTATTCTACTGCAGGGAGCTGAAAAACAGGCAAGACCATGACCAAAGAAGAGGAAACGCAAGGAATTGGAGAAGGAGAAGAGAGAAAGGAGAATCAAGTTTCTCTAATTACCAACCAGGTATCCACACAAAATATTCTGGAAATCTCCATTCCTTTATGGGTGTTAAATCAGAATCATTTTAATAGCTGTTACTCTGACCTTACTCGTTGGCATCGACAAATACATCAGAAGCTGTAATACAGATCAGGGGTGCAACTTCCATTTCCCCCCAAGTGTTTTCTCATCTCTTCTGAAACCTAATAACCAACAAATGATAACTTCATTCCTTGAGCAATGGAAATTAAATTAAACAATGTAGGATTAATGCCCATGTCACTAAAATGCAGCAAATGAACTAAAAATGTGACTCAAAACGTGTAGAACTCGAGAAAATAGCTTACTGATATACAATTTTTCAAAATGAGACAAATTAATTGCAGTAAGTACCACCTCAGGTACATGTAGTGAGTTTTGATGGAGAGGCAGGATAGTGAATAGGTCTCAGGTAATGATATTTGTCTCTTTTCTTCACATGGTCTATCTCTAAAACAGTACCTGATCACACCACCCCTCTTGCATTTAAAAAAAAAAAAAGTAAAAATCAAAGAAAGAAGTCCTAAAGGTTGGGAAATTGAATGCTTATTTTTGCTATTGTTTTTATACTAAATGGGAACATGAAAGAAATCTTTCATTCAGCAGCTGCATCTAATTTAATATGAAGCTCTCAAAAGAGGAGCGAACAGGATGTGATGAGGAGCAGTTAAACATGGATGCTAATATTTTGTGTGGCATCTGGTACTGTTCCACCACCTAGAAATCTAAGAATCAAATTAGCAGATTCAATTCTGCCAAAGTTATCAAATTATTGTCAAAAGGATTTTTGCAAAGCAGGCTCCTCCTTTCAACATCTGCTCTACCCATCCAGTGAAGGACCCAAGATGACCGTCTATTTGATTTGTTGATAGAGCACATTATACCAGTTGCCAGCCCACTAAATACTGCACCTTTTATCATAAAAGCCTTTAGATAGTGAATCAGTCTAGAGAAAGCTCTAATAAACTAGTGCACCTGTAGGTCCATATGGAGGTGATGCAAATATTTTATTGGATTCATAGAATATTGAATTGTAAAATTTTTACATATTTTATAAATATATTTAAAATGTGTCAAGATTTTAAGTGAAAATCTAAGAACCCACACCAGCAAATAAATAAAGGCACTTCTTTTGGGGAAGCCATGAGGTAATAAAGTAATAAAGGTTACCCTGATCTGATACTCAGAGCCTTTTAATCTGCTTAAGAAATAGAATTTAATCTTGGAAAAAATGCAGAGGCTACTACCAATGCCTGCTGCTCATCTTTACTACACTATTGAAATCAGATGACAGATTGCTGTGCAAAATCTGTTAAAGAAAGAAGAAAAAAAGCTGAAATGAAAAGGTGCCAGAGACTTTTCTTGCCAATGTCTTGGGAGAACTAAGGAATGAGAGAATGCCTATTTGTCTGGGATACGTGTGCTCTGGCTTTTCCATATACGAATTTCTCTTCCCTCCAACTAAAACTAAAGCTGAAGTTCCAGGGTGCATCAACCATACTGGATTTGAAGACAACTGACTGGAACCTCACAAGGAAGGATGTGGCTTATGCAGCTCAAATTTATGACAGTGCATCTGGTGTGAGTGGTGTCTTGAATGGAAGCCAGGAGCTCTTCCGTCAGCCGCATCCATATGCTATTATGCATGTGTTCACTGCTACGCACATTTTTTAAATTTAGCTCTTGTGGGTACATGTTCTACACTTTCCTCCTGTATGTGATTTTTTAAAATATGCTTTAGAAAATATACACAATCTTTTCAAAGTCTTTGCTGACTCACCAGGGGTTCTTGTGAATGTTTTCCTTTTGCAAGCCTTAAGTGAAGTAGTCAAAAGTGTACAACTAAACCTACTCTAGTCTACTAAGATTAAAACCCACCGCTTAGTCTAGCATGCTGTTACCAGTATGTGATGACCTCTTAGAAAACTTCTTTTTTTCTGTATAGCAGCAAACTATAGCTCTTTTTGATAGACTTTAAATTGGTGATAAAAGGTAAGGTGACAATCATCCTGGCCAATTTGGGGCCAGCTTCCTTGTTAGTCTTCCAAACATGTTCATTTTAAAGTTTAGCCAAAGGACAGCTTAGGTTTCAATAATACAATTATCAGTATAACTGCCTAGGAAGTGTCTTCTTTAAGCCCATGTTTAAACCTTTCTAGTTTATAAATTCAAGCAGCTATGTTATCCAACAGATTGACTTGGATTGTTCTTTTCTCAAATGGCTGGCCGACTGGTCAATCAGTTATCACCTAGGTCAGGTGTTTCTGGAACAAGATTGAGCAATCCCGTACAGAATTCCTGGAGACGTGGGCTTTCATCCTGCTGATACTTAGTGATCACATTTATTGTCCTTACATCTCAGAAAGCAATAAGGTGTCATTAGTGTGGATGTTCATAAAGATGTTTTATTTTACTGTTTATAAACTCTTGAGAGCCAGGACTATGCTTTCCTTTTGATTTTTCCTTTCTTCTCTTTTAATCTTAACTTTCTTCATAGCACCTATTCAGTCCTATGCATACGGAAAGCATACTTAATTGGTTGTATCCCTCTTTCTTCATTACAAAGCTTAAAACATGGGAAATAATATCAATAACTTTGGAAGTCGTTTTCTCTAATATTTAAATTTTTTGAAAAATACATATAATAATATGATGTGAAATACAGAATTTACATTTGTAATATGTGTTTGCATCCTTACCTGCTCTGAGGCATCCTTTAAAAGGCAGACTGCATTGAACTTTTCAAAGGAATTAGAAGTATTGTAAAAGTTTATACTTTTAGATTGGGTGACAGCAAAATAATTTGGTGAGAGCAACTTAATTGTTTAATTCAGTAAATTCAGCCTGTCAAATGAGTCAGTTTGGAATATTTATGGAACAAACGTCTAAATAATTCACATTCAGCCAATCATCTTATCAACATGTCACCAGCCAAGAATTAAAGAAGAAAAATAACCCTTAAGAAATGGTTTTGTAAAGCATATTTCTAGATGTCTTCCCTGAGGAAGAATAACCTTCTATTCAATCTAACTAATATCCATAGAGTCACTGCATTTGATAAAATGATAAAGGGAAAAATCATTATAGAATTTTACCCAAGGCTGGGAGCCACTGAGAACTAACACTCTGGATAACATGACACACTTCATGAATCTTTCTAAAGGCTACTATACACACTCAACCATCCTCTTCCCTCCTCTCCCCTCTCCTCCCTCCCCTTCCCTTTTCTCCTCTCCTCTTCTCTCTCTCTCTCTTTCTTTCTTTCTCTCTCTCTCAGCAAGAGAAAATAGCCAAATTCAATATATACATGTGGATGGGAGCCCCACATGCATGGGAAGGCCAGAGATAGAAAGGGAACATGAATATATAAGACATGCTGAGGTAAGGTGTCATGGGGGTTTCAAAAGGTCATTACAGGAGAATAAGAAGAGCAGGCCTTTAGTAAAAAGATAGGTCAAAAAAAGATAGGGTTACAGATAGGTCAAAAAAGTTATTTCAGATAATCTGTTACTGGCAAGGCTTCTAATTCAAATTCTTCTAGGTAGTTAAGGTGGGAGTGGGCAAAAGTTTCTCTTGAGCCTGCAGATAAAGTTGTCTTTAGCTCAAAACAATCTTGAATACCACAGAGGCACATCTCTGGGTGACTCATTATGGACCCCCTCCTCCCTCCCCTTCTCCCCCCTTCCCCACCCCCCCAACCCCCCCCCCCCCCCCCCCCCCGTCCACAAACACACACAGTTTCCTACTCTGAAACTTCCCTGGAAGTTTCACATTCCAGACATTGGGTTGGTACATTGTTCTATATCTCATTAAACCAGTGTCAGTCTTGAGAAAAGTTCAGTTCAGTTTAACAGGCGTGTCTCATTTCAGGAGATGGTGTTGCAGATGGGCTTCCGAAGTTCAGCCTATGGTGCAAGCAATCAGTTACTTGATAAGAAACATCTCTATGAAAACAAAAGAAAAAGTTCACTATAATCCTGGTTTCTGTTCTGAAGGCAGGCAGTCAAGATTTCTAAATGTCTGTCTGGAATCATCTTTAGGTGGAGTGAGAACAGATAGTTGTAATCTCACAGATGCTCCTGGTCTGCATTTTGAACATCTCAGCAGGTGCTGGCGTGAAGATTGTTCACACAGGAGCTGTTGTGGGGATTTCTCTGAAGTCTATTAGAACAATATGAGAGTTCTCTGAGGAAACTTTTTCTTTCTCTTCAATTTAGAACTTTTTCCAATTAAAGGAAGGATTCACTGTCTGGCCTTGTCGGTAAGATCTATAGCAACTCAAACCAATACTATGAAGGAAGCATCTCCCAAGGAGAGTGGAAGTTATTCCCAGAGTTAGCCTAAGAAACATAGGAAACTTCGTCTTTAAACAGCCATTCCAAAACACATGGAATCACATGCTTTCCCCCCTTGAATGGAACAAGGTTTAAGATTCCCTAAGCTTAGATCCACAGCCTACTCAGCTGCCCGCCAGATGCATTTGCATCACGCAGCTGGTGGAGATAATAGATCATCTGTGGGAGGAACAGGAAGGACACAGAAAGTTCCTTCTCAGAGCAAGGTGTGCCTCGCCAAGTGCACCCTCTGGTTGGTAGATGCCAGAAAAAATATTCTCACTAGTCATGAGGCCAAGCTCTTGGGACATATAACAATGTGCAAAGAGAGAAACCAGACAGAAACAGAGAAAAACAAAACCCATGCATACTCAGACCAAGTAACCAGGTACCGCTAGCCCAAGAGACTAGTTTCACAAATATTTTCTCTTGCCAATCTAAAATTAAAAGAGAGAAAAGTATTCTTAGCATTTTCACTTTCACTGAATTCTGCAGACAGAGATCTAGGGTGTGCTGACATTGTGAGAACCCTTGTCTTCTGCGGGCCTGTGTCAAGTCTCCTGGGAAAGGGTGGGGTTCCAGCCAATGAATTGATCCTGCTCACAGCTCTGACTGTGGGAGAGGAACAAACTTTCCTCTATCCTCAAGGTTCTTCTGGATGGTCTAATAATCAAATATACACCAGACATATTAGCAAGAGAGAATATCCAAACACATTATATTTGGATATTTAAGCCCAGCTGGCATGGTTCAGTGGTTGAGCATCGACTTATGAACCCGGAGGTCGCTGTTCAATTCCTGGTCAGGGCACATGCCCGGGTTTTGGGACTGATTCACAGTACGGGACATATAGGAGGCATCCAATCAATGATTCTTTCTCATCATCGATATTCCAGCTCCTTCTCCCTCTCCCTTCCTCTCTGAAATCAATAAAACTATATTTTTTTAAAGTTTTTGGGTATTTAATACATGAGAGTCAGAGACCCCACCTGCACGAGAGGTTCCTAAACTCACACATGTTCAAAGACAACTTCAGAGTAGTATGAAACATCATATACTTAGTGCATCATTGTAGGGTCTAGTGATTGCCCCTCTGTACTCTACCTCCCTCTTCTCCCTCCCTGGCTCACTCTTCCTAGATCATGCATACATGCATGGTGCTCTGTATTTCCTTGTGATAGAAAATTAGAGACCAAGTTATAGTTCACTTGAAAATCTTATCATTCAGCTAAAAGGAAGTCATTCAATTTCTCTAAACACTTCCCAAACATTTAGTCTTATTCCACATCTGCCTAAAAATTATTCTTCTTTCTCCTACCAAGGGAGGAACATTATCACTTAATGCTAGCTTGTCCCTGTGATGGCTCCATCTCCAACCCGCAGTCAGTCACTGAGTGCTGCCTCTTCTTGCTCCTAAATTTCTCTCATCCCCCCTCTTTTGTCTCTATGCCCACTGCCACTGGCTTACTTCAGACTCTCCTCACTCTGTATTACTACAATACACCCTACCCGGCCTACTTCTCTACTTAATCCTCCACACTGCTGCCAGAGGATATTTTTAATCAATTCCTCATAATAATAAATCGATAATTAAGATCCCTCTTCCCTCCCTCCCTCCCCCCCCCCCCCTCTCTTTCTTTCTCTCCCTAGAAAATCCTAACTACTATACAACCTGAGCTCTACACACCTTCTATAGGAAGCAGCATGTCATTTCTTGAATTTGTTTTTATCTTTCTGGGTCTTTGCATACACTGTTTTCTCTCCCTTGGATGCCCTTCATTCTGCTCTCCACCCCCACATTCCAAACCTCCCTGTTTGTACTTGGCTAACACCAACCTAGCTTTCAAGACTCAGTTCTGTGCTGTTCTCTGACTCTCTCGGCACTCAGGCATCTGTTCATCATAGTATTATCACCCTCTCGTGTCTGCTCTCCAGATCCTCTCCTCCAGTTTTCAGGACAGCAGCTCACACATAATGAGTTTTCATTATGTCTATAGTAGGGACCAGCAAACTGGCCCAAGCCAAAATCCACCCTCCTTCTGTTTTATAACTAAAGTTTTGTTGGACTACAGCCATGCTCACTGATTTCTGTATTGTCTGTGGCTGCTTTGGCACTACAGTGACAGAGTTGAGAGGCTGCTTCAGAGACGGTAAGGCCCACAATGTATGAAATATTTACTATCTGGTCCTTTCCAGAAACAGTTTCTCAGCCACTAATCTAGTGGATAAACCAAGAATCAACTGTATTTTATATTTGACTATTAAGGGCAATGTGTGTTAGAAATCAATGGATTTGTTTAAAAGAGAACTTTTTCAGTCCATTAATCATTACTATTATACATTAGAAAGTAGGAATTAACAAAGATGTTTTAAAATAACCATTTCCAATGATAGAAAGAGTACAGGAAACAGTCTCACACACTGCTGGTGTGCGTGTAAATTAGTACATTATTTCTGGAGGACAATTTGACAATATGTTTCAAAAGCATTAAAAGCATATCTAACCTCTGTTCCAGAAATTTCACTTCTATAAATTTGCTCTCAGGAGCAATCAGAGATGTGCACAAAGATTTAGGTAGATCTTGCTCACTAGAGCATTATTTACAATTTGGAGACACAAACTAAATGCCAGCTACATAGCTAGCAGAAGAAGAAACAATGGTTAAATAAACTATATCTACAACCTAGGAAATTAATGTAGCAATTATAAGTAACAGGAGAACACATATTAATATAGCAAAATGCTCATAATATATTGTTAACTTGGAAAATCAAATTTTAAAACTATAAGTAGAGTATTATACCATTTTGACTTCTTAAATATATGTAATACATGCACAGAAACAATAAAAAAGACTAAAAGAAAATATGCCTGAAGGCTGAATTACCTCTATTATGTCAGACATTTATTTTCCTTGTTCATTTCTAAATTTTCTACCAAAAAAACCTACATTATATTGGCAAGTATAATTTTTTTAGAAGGAAAAATGTGCAGTTCTTTCATTCTGAATTTTGGAAGGATTTTCACTTTTTTTAACTTAAATAATTTCAAATAGAGAAGGTATAAGTAAAGAGGCTCTAGCTGAATTGAGGTCAGGAGCTAAGAAATGCTTTTTCCCTCACCCATCTCCATCCCATGGGAGGCAACACAACTCAGCTGGAACACTGGAACAGAAGGGAAAAGGCTTCTTTTGTGTGTGTCAACATTAGCGTAATTTTTTGCCTAAGGTCAACTACAATTGAGTTTAAACAAAGATTAGTGGCAAAATGTTTGAAATAATGTAAACTATTGGGCAATATAGGGAGTGGAATGAGCTGTCCACCTAATTTCTAGCAACTAGTTTTATTGATCCCCCCCCCCCATTTTTAGCTGAATATTAGGCAGTACGTATTTTGAACAACCTCACACATATACCCTCCAAGGAACAAGGAAAATTAAAACATAATAGGTCAAACTGCAACAAATGACTCAGTGTGTGTGTGTGTGTGTGTGTATGTGTGTGTGTGTGTGTGATGGTGGGTGGAGGTGGGGAGTAACATGGGTGCAGAACTAACTTTCTAATTAACTAATCTGTGCACTCAAGTTTTATGACTGTGACTTGTATAGTCTCTATGGTGGAATAATTGATGATGATTTTCCAGGACTCTTTTTTTCTTTAGCTCCCTGTTTCCTTATTTGCCCTAAATCAACCCTATCCCCAACCCTGCCACTCCACCAGACTCTCCATATTGCCTCCCATCTCCTGTTCCTTGCTATACTATACCCTCCTTACTTTACTTCTCTACTTTCTCTTTCTAAAATATGCTTATGATTATAAAATGTTCAAGTTCAGGGTTTCTGAAAATGTGGTCCAGGTATCAAATGCATCTGGAGAGCTTATTTACAAAGCAAATCCCTGGATCCTATCCTATCCCAGACACACCAAATCAGAATTTCTGAGGCTGGGCCCAAGGATGTGCATCACCAGCAACTTCCCACCTGATTCTCCAGCATATTAAGGCTTGAGAACTCCTGGGTCAATGAGTGCTAACATTTCTAGGTAAATCCATTTTCAATGAAACTTTGGGGGGGTTAAAATGTAAAGCATTTATCTTAAAACATAAATGTAAAGCTTAAAGGTAAAAGTGAAAATTTCAAAGACTATTTAAAAATATTTTTAGGGAGGGGATGGTACCTTTTGACTTATTCTCTTTCCCACCCCTAAAAGTCATGTCAGTTAAGAGAATCAATCATTCTCTTAGAGAGGAAAATGGGGCTGATCCAAGAGAGAGTTAAAGAGTAAAGCCATATTAATTATTGATGTCTTTAAGGAATTTGCACTTGATATTTAATTTTTTCTTGTTTTTAAGCCCTAGAATTACCAATTCTAATCCTAGAGTGATTATTTTTTTTTTTACTTTATTATCCTACTTTGTTATTTATATTTGTAATGATAATTTAATCAATCCACCCTTCAAAAAAAATCTTTTGATTGAGATAATACCTTGACTGGGATTGCTAATTTAAGTTTTTGTCTTTAAAATTAATTTGAATTAATGTGTTACTAGCTGAGATAGGACATGACATTAAGAAACAACATCTTCACCTGACTGGTGTGGCTCAGTGGTTAAGCATCGACCTGTGAACCAGAAGGCCATGGTTCTATTCCAGGTCAAGGCACATGCCCAGATTGTGGGCTCTATCCCCACTAGGGGGCGTACAGGAGGTAACTGACCAATGATTCTCTCTCATCATTGATCTTTCTACCTCTCTCTTCCTCTCCCTTTCTCTCTGAAGTCAATAAAAATATATTTTTTAAAAAAGAAATAATATCCTTGTTTCTTTGGCCTGATATGTAGTGCTGGGCAAAAAAAGATCTCTTTTAGAGGGAAAGATCTTTCATTTGCATTCATATCCATATCAATTCTAAGTGCAGTAATTACAACTCTGCTACTGTATCCTCAACTTCAGTTTACATTTCTCGGGGGAGGGAGGGATTGAGCATATTATAATGCCACATTATTTTAAATTGCCAATGCATCCTATTATGTATTCGACTGCTGCACAATAACCTTTATCTAGACACCATCTTCATATTCTCACCAGTTTCAGAGGTGATCTATTGCTCTTCATGAATATGACAGTTGACAAGGTACAGACTGCTGAATTTGATCTTAATAGGAGTTGAAAGATATTCATCAGACTCTTGCCTCTCTAAGGTTCTACAGCAGATAACAAAATTGTGAAATGCTACATTTGAAAGTCCAAGATTGACAGGCTCACATTCAGAGAACATTTTGGTATTGCTCTGATGGAAACATCTCTGCAAATGAGGGTATCATAAAAGCTTTGCCTAATAAACTTCAATGCTTCCAGACCCTCGGGTCAGATTGAAGCACTATAGTTTCTGTTGCCATATAAATGTGACAAGCTGTAATGGGAGCTTTTGCTGTTCATTCCTGAGTTATAAATTCATCTTTGCTGAAGACATTGCATTAGTAGGGTTCTGCTTGTGTGTATGTTCTCTCTCTGTGTATGTGATTATTAAAAGTATGGAATTAAAAAAATGAAGGTACCCAAACATTATTTAAATCAAATGTTATAACAATAGGAACTTTAAAACATTATAGACCCATAACATATTAAGCACTTGAAGGATGTGTGTGTGTGACAGTGGGGGCAGGGAAGGGGTATAAATTGTTTAAAAATCCAGTCCTCTGACACTAAAAATGCTTTTCCGATCTTCCATTAGGAAAATGAAAAACAATTTTTCTGATTTATTTGTCCCTGGATATGTATATATACTAGGGGAAGGCTGTTTGTTTTTTATGTCAAGCCCTTTATATAAAGCCATCAAATCTTAGAAAATTTTGTTGAAGTCAGGGTAGTTAGTGGTCTAATAAATATATTCAACCAAAAATAAGATTAAATTGGGGAGTTTCTATGACTTTCTAAAATTAAGGAAAGTGAGGAGGTGAAGTGGGGGTGGTGATGGAGAACTTGGACTCTTTAAACATTCTAGACATTATAATCTAACACATGCCTGCCAGCAGGAGCCCCCGAGCTTTAAGTGATAACCAATACCTAATTCTCAAATACAGATCAAAGTAAATTTGATAGACAGGATGCTGTTCCAAGACAAACAAGACCAAATTTAACAGAAGAAAAAGTGCTATATTTAGTTTCTAAAAATCGATTAAACAAATAGAGACTGGAAGAGACTTCTTGACTAAACAGCAGTTCACTGGAAGAATATCTGGGACACACATTTGGCCACAACTTTAACATAAACTAAAAGTAATAGTAGATGGCAGCAATTTACAATTTTATGGCAGTGTTCTGTTGGCAAAGCACTTTCAATATATTATCTCATTTGATCCTTCCAAAGATATTGTAAAATAAGTGTTTTAATCCCTACGTATAAAGATTCAGAAAACTAAAGTTGGGAAAGATTAAGAGTCTGTTTCTGAATAACATACTGAGAACCCACAAGATCAATACACTTGAAGGCAGGATAGGTAACTAAAATGTGTTGAGCCCTAACTATGTACTGGGTCTTTTTACATATTATCTCATTTAAACCTCAAAATAATACTGTAAAGTGGTCATTTTGGGTCCCAAGTTATAGGTGAAAAAATGAGGCTCATACTTGCTTAAAATCATAGTAATAAAAATGGTTGTAATGACCTGAAGGGTAGCCATCAAAGGTATCAGGTTCTAAACCCTGGGACTTGTGAGAGTTACCTTATTTGGAAAAAGAGCCTTTGCAAATGTGATTAAGTTAAAGATCTTCACATGAGGAGATAATCCTAAATTATCGGGATGTATCCTAAATGCTATCACAAATTTCCATGTAAAAGAAGCAGAGGGAGATCAGACAGCACACATACAAAGGAGAAGGTGAGGTGAGGGAAAACCAGAGAGAAATACAGCCACAAGCCAAGGAATGCTGGTAGCGCTCAGAAGCAAGAAGATTCTCTCCTAGAGCCTCTAGAGGGGAGTATGGCCGTGCTGATACCTTGGTTTTAACCATCTGACCTCCAGAACCGTGAGGGAATAAATTCCTGTGTTTTAAGCCATTCAGTATGTGGTAATTTGTTATGGCATCCCAAGAAAACTAATACAGTGGTGAAATTAAAATCCATTATTTGCTAGGCTCTAAAATCTATGTTCTTTGCATTCTGGAGATGCCAGAGAAAGATTGTGGGAGTTAAGAAGATGGGGGAAATAGGCAAGGCTAAAAACTGTCTTCAAGTAAAGTATCCAGGGCAGAAATATGGAGAAGTTAGAGTCCTCTAAACAAACCAGTCTCCCAAAGCTGAAAATTCAAGAAGGAGAAACAAAAAAGCTAAAGGTGTTCATCACCACCAAACAAGTATTACTATAAATGCTGAAGGGACTTTTTGAAGAAGGAGGAGGAGGAGGAGGAGAAGGAGGAGCAAACAACACAACCCAGAGAGATAAAAGGCAAATCTCTAAATATAGGTTCAATAAATACATATAATTTTAAAACCAAAGAGAAGAACATATTAATAGGAACTAAGAGAAGATATCTAATAACAAACCAGCAGAAACTTAAGAGGCAAGGGTGAACCAACATACTCATGGTTGAGGAAATGGTAATTGTGAAAGAATGTGCATACTAAAAGGTGTCAGGAATATTGGGATCACTATAGAGGAATGAAAATGTCACCTATAAAGAGAACCACTGCAGCAAAATAAAAATCTGGTTATGCATTAGAAGAACCAGCATAGCCACTCCTACTTGGAGCAAAATTACACAGATGCTAATATTAGACAAATGCTAATATAAGAAAAGATGATGGACTTAAAGGATTATTTTAATGTAGAAAGAGGCCCATGCCAAGACACATGATTATATTTGTTCTATTTACTTCTAGAGGTCTCTACCAGATTACTGGGAAGAAAATTACAAGAAAGCCATTTGGGATCAAAAAAAGAAGACATTTTAAACAACCTAACTTTTCAACAGTTACATGAGCCCCCTTGTGTAACAGTGACCTCCCCATTATAAGAAACATGGCAGCGGAGGCTGTATGACCATCTGTCAGAAAAGCTGTAGATCAGACTTCAGCATCTCTAAATTTTAAGGTCTCTTCCAACTTCAGGAAACTATGATTTTTTAAAAAATACATAAATTGTTTAAAAATTCATAAACATGTTTGAAGGACAACTGGTTTTGATAACGTTTAACATTTCTCTAAAGAGAATCATGATATAATTAAAACTTAAATGTTTTGTTTTTAAAGCATGATGATAGCTGATCAAAGTTCTCAAATGAATACGTATCTAGTTAACATATTTCAATAAAATGTAACGTAAGTAGAGGTTCAATAGCTATTTAACTGCACTAATGGAATCTAGATTTTGGAGAAGCATTATATGTCATTTTATAAACCTTCTTGGCCAGGCCTGACCTGCATAAGACAACATGCTAATTCTCACTTATCTCAGCTATAAAGTATGATCTATTACAGCACTGGCCTGTCAGTCAGGCTTCTTAACAGTGTAAGGAGTGGGATTCGCTTCAGTAATCTACTGTGAGGTGTGGTCCTGGGAGTTCCTCCGTTAACTCTCCTGTCCCTGCATGTTCTCTTATAGTGCAGTCCATGTACGCTGACATTTGATGTCATTGACTTCCAGTGTGGCCTTTGAGCAAGTCATTTAACCTCCTTGGCTCAGTTAACCATATGGAAAATGAACATGATAATATCTCACAAGGGCATTGTGAGATTACTCAATGTTTATAAAGTACTCGGGAAATGAAAGGCCCTGGATGTGCCTCACAATGTCATTAATCATGTGGCCAGTTGAATTTGGGCAGCTGGAATGTTACAGAACTCTTAACTTCCTAGATAATATCATTGCAGCACCTCACAAATCATGAAGTTTAAATCTATGAGAATTTGGATGATGAATTTCACACCAGAGTGGAACACTTGAAATATTTTAACTATTCACGTTTGAACCACGTTCTCATAGACTCTGTTTCTTCCTTTATCAAGCAAGAGCAGAAATTATTCAGACACTCATTCTTTTATTTCAAGAGCTATTACCTTCCTCAAGTACAATGGGCTTTGCCTTGTCTTCATCTGTTACTTTGTTTACTAAGTTTGTGTGCTTAGTTATTCAACAAACATTCATTGAGCCCTAGCTATATTCCAGCCACTCTGCTAAGTGTTAAGTATTAAAACACAAGTAACATAAGTTTGCAACTTGGAGGAGCTCCCATTCTGGAAGGGGAGACAGACAGATACATAAATAATTACAAAGGTAGTTCATGCTCCAAAGAACTATGGAAACCCAGATAAATTTCTAAACTCTTTGTCAGAGGTAAACTGACCTAAGTTCCTCTCTAGGAATGATTCCCTCCAGAAAACCTCTTCCTTGAATTCCATGATATTGCACTGTCCATCCTGGTTCTATTACTACCATTGTTCTGTTTCATCATCCACTTTGCCCTTCAGTTCCTTAAATGTAGGCAATTCTCTATGGTGCTGTACTTAGTTTTCTTCTCTCTTTACCTTCCTTTCCTCAATGCTACCTCCATTCGCGGATGTAGTGACTGTTAGAAGTGCACAGCTCTCACCCTGATCCTGGAGATTCTCAAACTCAGCAAGGCCTCCAGCAAACTCACAATTTTCCTATCAATGTAACTTCCTCTGAATGATTTATCACATTCTCTTAATAGCACCACAATTTCCCTTCAAACCCAGGCTTTAAACCTGAGCATCACATAGGACTCTCTCTTCTCACTCATCTGCACATTAAAATGACCATGTCCTCTTTGTTTTGATTCTGCAAGGCCCCTCAGATACTGCATCCCACTACTAGCACCTCCCATTTACATGCCTGAAACATCTCTTATCTCCTGTCCCTGCATGTTCTCTTATAGTGCAGTCCATGTACGCTGACAAGCAGAAACTTTTTAAGCATTCTTCTATTTATATTACTTTCCTGCTCAGAAGTATTGATTACTCCTCAATGCCTACTAAATTAACATAAACATACTCATTCTGGGACTCAAAACCCTTTCTAACGTGTTCACAAACTTGCTTTCAGCCTTTCTCCCATCACCCCACACTGGGTGTAAGATAAAGCCAGAGAGATGGTTGCTCATCTCAAAGTAGATATCCCTCTCGTCCCCTCTAGGTCTTTACTCACCCTGTACCTCCTGCCTCGAATGCTCTTACTGCCCATCTCTGCCCAGTACCTCTACCTACACGACAAGGCCAGTCTCCAACGTTTCCACTTCCATATAACACCGCTAGAGGCATGAATTTTGCTCTACTACTCTCTTTGCATTATCCCCCACCAGATGCCAAGCTCCTTGAGGAAACAGAATGTATCTTATTCCCTCTTTATTACTTCCCATATCACCATGGCAATACTTGTTGAAGTGAACAAAATTAACCCTGTGTTAGGTCGAGGCAGGGGGGAAGTCCAGAGCCGAGGCATGCATCTGCAAGGTAGATGGTGACAGAGATAACTGGCACCTTCCTAGACCCCTGGCCCGAGGCAGACTTCCACACCTCTCATGCCCTCCGCCCTCCCCTCACTAAACATCTGTATAAAAGATGTACCTATGACCCCTTTTTGGCGCGAACTTCCCGGACCAGAGAATTTCTCCCGGGAGCGCAAGATTAAAACCTCCCCTTTTTAATCGCCTGACTCTCTGTGTTTTTGTCTCCTGCGTCGCAAACCTCTTACCCTGCAACCCCAGTCTTGCTATTGCTTCACCTATTCTTCATTTATATAAATAGGCCTTGTGCTACAAAATATTTTAAATGTAATAGCTAGCTTCATTGTAAAGAAAAAACAAAAATTAAAACGAAAAACTCCGCAGTGCCTGCTTTAATAATGTAAATATTCACTCCCTTTTTCAATTTAACAGTGAAACAAACATTTTTTTCAAGTCCCTGAGTCTGTGCTGTTTATGCAGTGCTAGAATATAGAAATGAGTAAGACCTCATCCTTGCCCTCAAGAAACTCATAATCAACTGGGGGAGACAAACTAATAAATAAATGCATTGCCATGACAGGTAATAAGTATAAAACTAAAACTATAACCAAGACACAGCGGATGGAGGCAATAACTTAATCTGGGGGAACTAAGTGTGAGAAGACTTGCCACAGGTGAAGTCAGACAGAGTTGTCTCAGAAAGCAAAGGGGAGGACAGCAATCCAGGCAGAAAGAGCAGCGTTTGCAAGGCCCGGGGACATGAAACAATGCAGTGCTGCAGCAGGACCATGGCCAGTTCAGAACTGCAGCAGCATAAAATATACATAGAACACACGGCATAACATATACATCTGCCTAGTGGGATGACAACAAAGAAGTAGTTGGCAGCCACATTGCAAAGAGCCTACCACGTTTTGCTAGGAAGTTTGGATTTTTTCCCTGTAGATAATAGGAAGCTGGCCAAGGGCTTTAAGCAAGGCAAAGGGTCTGACATTCTTAAATTGAATTTTATTGGCTCAATTCTGAGGAAACACACTCACACAAACACACATACACAACACAACAAAGCTAGCACTGGCTAGAAAAAGGTGTTCAGGTCAACATATGGAGAAAAAGCGTTGCATTTTCTGAGGAGTGTTGAGGCTTAAATCTGCATGAGAAGCCAGCTGCCTCTGTAACAGCAGTAACAGTACTGAGAGCTTGTATGCCCTAGGTCTAAGGATTTTTTATGGAATACCTCATTTAATCTGCCTAGTAATCGTATGAGGGTCACCGTACAGGGGAAGAAACTGAGGCTCCGAGGGATTAAGCAGCCCATCCCAGGTCCCCCAGCTGGTAAGAGGTACCAGGGCCGACTACCCTGCCCTGCGGGACACAGCCTCCCCACAGTGGTATGAAAACTACTGAACATCAATGCGCTTCGGTTTGTTTTCCTCTTCCTTTATGTGAGAACAATTGTGTTTACTACGCGCTTCAGGAGCCGATTGTGCAGCGCAGTGTTGATGAAGCAGGAGGATTTCGGGTGCGAAGGGCCCCTCCTTCCTCACCGCAGTGCCTCAAGCTGTGGGAAAGGACGTGATTGTTTTTTCTAAACAAAAATATTCTCACCAGCCCTGGAAACTACATTTACAAGTTAAGCACACGTTTTCTAAAAGTAGAGAAAATTCCTGGAGGGGAAACAGCATCTCGCAGCCTGGAGGGCGTATGCATCTCATTGCCTATTCATGAGCCCCTGTCCCTGAGGAGGGGACCTTTCCCAAAGAGGCAGTGCCTGGAATGGCAGCGACATGAAACAGGTCCCTGGATTCCAAATCTCCATGTAAACATACACCACACAGACCTCCGAGCTCACTCTTCACCCCACTGCAGCATCTCAGTGTTAGCCCTACAGGTTTTACAGCGTGAGCTTATGTGTATGGGCACATGCATCCTTCAATACGCATCGGAGTCACATATGTACAGGCTGAGATATTAAAGTAGTAAGAAAGATGTCAAAAACCGTGTCTGGCAATCTGCTGCCTTACTTTGGAGTCACGAGTCACAATTGCGCGCGCACACACACACACACACACACACACACCCTCTGGTATACCTGTTTATGGCTTTATTTGGGGATGTGGAGATCTAGGGCCTTTCCTCTAACTGCCCTGATCTTTGCATCCTTGGAAAAACTCTAGGCTCTAGCCTGTGTACCTTTCCAAAGCAAAGAATATGTAACAAATGAATAGAAACCGACCTACTGCAGGAAATGGACATGTGCTTCACATGACAAAATTCCTGCCTTTCTCCAACTTGAAATTTGAGTGTCTAACTTTATTGACTAATGGAGCAAGACTTCTAATGGGACTAAATGTCTAAGTAGCCACTTCAGTTTCATCCTATTCTGTCTGAACGTACAAAAGCCAGCATTCTTCTTTACTTGATAGCTCCTCAGACTCATAGCCTTCCATTCTAGACTCATTATCACTGTCAGAGTGAGCTCAAGAAATGTATTGTGTTTCAAGCGGTAAAATGCACTGAAGGTGCAGCTCCTCATTCCTGAACGTGATTTTACAGGGCAAGGACAGGCATAGAACTATCCAACTTTGGTGCTAATTGGGTTTCTAAGACCTTTTTTGAAGGGATCTGGAAGTGGGGTTCTAAAGAGCACCCAAGCTGCTAATTGGAAAGCTGTCCAGGTTACAAGAAGGAAGATGAGGGAAATTGCACCATCTAGATTTGGAGATGACAAATGAAGCCAGCGCGTAGGAAAGGCGCCTTGGGCACAGATGAAAGGAGCGCAGGCCAAGCTTTGAAGATGAAGAATGGCTCAATTCCATTAAGGACCATAGGAAGAGGTGAAATTTACTAAGAGAAAAAGTATTCATTGACTGAGTATTTTAAGAAAAAGAAAGTTGCCATACTGGAATAGACTGGAAAGATGAAATAGAAGGCAGGCGGTGGAAAGGGGAAGTGCCAGAAGCTAATTCCAGCATGTCAGCAGGGCTGAATCACCTGTAATGGCTGAGGGCATTTTCCCCAAACCTGAAAAGGATGCATAAATGACTGCTTGCTGCCAGACAGCTGAGGGCATTTCAATCTACATGTTATTGCCTCCTGCTGGCTAAACACTTGAACAGCCAATGGCAGTTTCCCCCAATCTGACAAGGATTCTGTATACTAAACCTTGTCCTTTGATGTGTATATTTACCTTGCCTTAGGACAAATTGTGTTAATAAAGAGCAAGGGGTCCTGAGACAAAGAGAACTTGGTTCCTTTAGCCAAGCTCCTCTGGCCCCCCATAATGCCTTCCAAAATTATGTTTCATCTCTGGACTCTTTATTAATTTACACACAGTGCCTTCTCCAGATTCCTGAACCCCTTCTAGATGCTGGATTAAGACCACCAGCAGGGAAGGCTGCCATAAGGATACAGGGAATATGGGGAGCATCAGAAGGAGAGCACCCTTGGGGACCTGAATGCAGCATCAGCTTTTTAAGGCTGATCCTTGTTGATGCTGGATAATGTTGGTTTGAATGCCATTAAATATAACCTAGTGGCAAGGATCTAAGTGGGACCCAGTAGGAGAAAGAGAAGAATCTGTAGTTAATTTATGGTGATTAAACTGCCTACAGGAACCCAGCCACCTTACAAAGGGGCCTTGTATCAGCAGTTCCTCCTATCTGCCTCCAGATTGGCTCTGTGTCTCCACCACTGTCCTCAGAAGTACTGACCACCACAGACGAGCCAGGCATCATTATGGACTTCACAAACGCTGGTGTGACTACCAGAAAGTATGTCTACGCTTGAATTTAAGAGGGTAAATTCCATTTGAACTAGTGACCTTTCACACAGTGGCAGAGGGGGATCAAAATCTCAGAGAACAGCCACAAGTTGTGTCAGGCAATTGGCCCACTCTGTAACATCCTTCCTATTCAATGTGTGTGTTCATAGCCAACCATAGCAATCAGCAGGGGGAAAAACCTATTTTGTACTTTGTATTAAATGTCTTACCTAACCCCAGGTTGGTGTGATGGTGATCAGATTTGCCACCACCCAGAATCAACTCTTGGTCATTTACTGGGGACTGGGAAATATATAGCTTGGATAAGGTAAATCCAGAGTTAATCTCGAGCCTTTTATAAACCAGCAGTTATAAATACTTCCAACAAAATCCTTTATCAGAACTGTTTTGACAAAGGCAGTTTTCCTCCATTCCCCCCTTATTTCATTTCCTCCAAGATGTGCTAATGAACTGAGCAAAACTTAGTAAAGAGGAGAAGACGAAGTGAGCCTCTGAAAATTCAAGTGTTGATCTATTCATTGGAAATAGAGCTCTTTATTACAACTTCCCTCCAGAACGTGAAAATTAATTTTGGTCATTTTTTAAGGAGGGCCAATTAGTTAAGAACAGAGTTAATCAATAAGAATGTACTGAACCCCAGAGGGTGCCACACACTTCAGAAATGGGCCAGCTGCTACATCAGGGTCCTTTCTAGCACCTGAGCTAAGCTGACTTGTATACAAATGATTTTTTAATGCTTGGCCAGGATCCATCTTGGCAAATAGTAGAGGCAACAAAGTGTGCCTTTGGCCCCCTCCCAGCTCCTCCCACATTCTTGCTGTCTGCTGGATGTCCACAAGTCTTTCTGAGGGTTCTTCTTAACTAAGGTGATTAGAATTCAAGGTCTGATCTCTCCCGGGAAGAGGAAAATATGAGATTAGAATAGCTGTCATCAGGACCACCATGTAGAATTGGCCAAACAGCTAAGAATTGAAGGGTGACAACTGCAACAATAAGCATGTTGCCAGAAGTTTACTTCATCCCTCTCCTCCAAATCAAGATCAGGGAGGTGTTTTGGAGTGGGGGTTGGAGAGGTTAGTGGCAGGGGACTGCCCTTATCCCACTCAGCACCAGGGGAAGGGAGTGTCCTCCCCTCCTCCGATCTCTTCATGAAATCATTCTGAACACTTGGTCTCAAGTCATATACATATTAGATTTGATGTTAAAATAATTTCAGGTTGATCAAGGACACACTTGATTGACAATGCTCTCTGGAACCGTTTTGTATCACTGGGTGTCAGACTGAATTTCCTGCCTATTCCAGCAACAAACCCCAGGTGTGGCTGCCACTATTTCCACCGAATTCCAATTATTTCATTTTGAAAGATGCCACCCATGGGTAGGTACACAGGGAAACTAACTTTGAAGCCCTGAACCATGCTGGTTTAAAATCCCAGGGAATTCCTTTTTGCAACAAAGCTCCTAGGGTGTTTTTACACAAGGAAATGGAAAACTAAAATTACAGTATAAGGTATTCAACTGATTTCCCACGGGGGTTGGTTGGGAAGAAATATGCTACTGTGAAAATTTCATCTATCACAGAATTGTAAGATTCATCTCTTTCATCCTAAATACATGTAGACTATTAAAAAACCTCAGATTTGGGACATCTTATTTGCCGTTTATTATTTGGAAGCAATATATTTTATTAAATTATCTATCAATGTCTTTTAAGTTATTTGTTTCACATATGTATTCCTATGCTTTCTTCCCTTTGATCTGAATTTTAATTTAACTTTTACAAGTAAATAATACATGTCGATGGTACAAAATTTATAAAGTATAAAATGATATATAGGGAATATTAATTCTCTTTATATTTGTGTCCCCTGATCACCCAGTTCCAGAGGCAACTGCTGCTATTATGTTTTATTGTTACTTCTAGATATATTCCAGGCAGATTTGTGAAGTGAATTTTTTATACAAATAGAATATTCTCTCATTTAACAATATACCTTGGAGAACATTTCATATTAGTATGTTCTTTTCAATTGCTACAGAATGTCTTAATGCTCTTACAATTACTTGCCAGATAATTTTTAAATACCACAGAACATCACCTGTCCACTTAGACCAAGGAGACTTAAAGTTTTACATCAAATGTGTATTAGTTTTCTTTGATGCATAACAAATTACCACAAACTTCACAGCTTTAAACCATGTCCACTTATTATCTCAATTTTTTTTCTCAAAATTTTTCTGGATTAGAAGCATGAAAGGTTTTGGAAAATTTATTTCTTGAGGCTTTATAGTTCATGACAATTGTCTTCTTTAAAGCCAGCAATGGAAATAGAAAATCTAGAGCCATAATTCTGGTAAAATTGAGTCACTTATAATGTAACATAATTGTGGGAGTGATATCCGTTGCTTTTGCTGAATTCTGTTGTTTAGAAGGGAGCCTCAAGTCCTGCCTACATGTGAGAGGAGAGGCTTATACAAGGACATGAATACTAGAAGGCAGGGATCATGGGGTGAGGATTGGGGGCATCACCTTAGGAATAATATGAAAGTCTATGGAAAGTATAAAGATGAAATGGTTGGCAAGTGTTCCCTCAGGAACTTTAGTAGAAAAGATAAAAATAACTTTAATGTAATTCATACTATATATAAAACATGGACACAGACAATAGTGTGGTGAAGGCCTGGGGTAGGGGGCAAGTGCAGACTAGAAGAGGTCTATGAGGGGAGAAGGGGGACATCTGTAATAATTTCAACAATAAAGGTACATTTAAAAAAAATTGTTCCCAACAATAGAATTCAATCACATAGTAAGGTAATAATCTGTTTGTCCTTCTAATACTCAGAGAACAATTTCCCTGATGGCAAGCTTGTTTTAGTTTTGTTACTTTATACTGCTAACAGAGTTAAAATTTTTTAAATACTAGAGGCCCAGTGCATGAAATTCATGCAGGTGGGGGGTGTCCCTCAGGCCAGCCTGCACCCTCTCCAATCTGGGACCCCTCGAGGGATGTCCGACTGCCCATCCAGTAGGATCGGGCCTAAATGGGCAGTCGGACATCCCTCTCACAATCCAGGATGGCTAGCTCCCAACTGCTCGCCTGCCTGCCTTCCTGATTGCCCTTAACCACTTGTGCCTGCCAGCCTGATCACCCCCTAACCACTCTCCTGCCAGCCTGATTGATGCCTAACTGCTCCCCTGCCAGCCTGTTTGCCCCTAACTGCCCTCCCCTGCAGGCCTGGTCACCCTTAATTGCCCTCCCCTGCAGGCCTGGTCACCCCTAACTGCCTTCCCCTGCAGTCCTAGTACCCCGCAACTGCTCTCCCTGGCAGGCCTGGGTCCCCCCCAACTGCCCTTCCCTGCAGGCCCAGTCGCCCCCAACTTCCCTCCTCTGCCGGCCTGGTCACCCTTAACTGCCCTCCCCTGCAGGCTGATCACCCCCAACTGCCCTCGCTTGAAGGCCTGGTCCCTCCCAACTGCTCTCTTCTGCTGGCCTGATTGCCCACAACTGCCCTCCCTTGCAGGCCTGGTCCCTCCCAACTGCCCTCCCCTGCTGGTCATCTTGTGGTGGCCATCTTGTGTCCACATGGAGGCAGCCATCTTTGACCACATGGGGGCAGCCATCTTGTATGTTGGAGTGATGGTCAATCTGCATATTACTCTTTTATTAGATAGGATAGAAGCCTGGTGCATGGGTGGGGGCCAGCTGGTTTGCCCTGAAGGGTGTCCTGGATCAGGGTGGGGATTCCCTTGGGGCATGAGGCAGCCTGGGCAAGGGGCCTGTGGTGGTTTGCAGGCTGGCCAGGCCCTCTGGCGACCCAAGCAGAAGCCCTGGTATCTGGGATTTATTTATCTTCTATAATTGAAACTTTGTAGCCTTGAGCAAGGCCAAGGCAGTCCAGGGCTGTGGGAGCTTGGCTTCCTCCATCGCAGGGGGCAACTCAAGCCTCCTGCTCTCTCCAAGTCCGTGGCTGCCACCATTTTTGTTGGGATTTATTTATCTTCTATAATTGAAACTTTGTTGCCTTGAGTGGAGGCCTGGGCTTGCCAGGGTGTGCGGAAAGGTTGGCTTCCTCCATTGCCAGGGAAACCCAAGCCTCCTGCTCACTCCGTGGCTGCAGCCATCTTGGTAGGGTTAATTTGCTTACTTGCTCCTGATTGGCTGGTGGGCATGGCTTGGGGTGTAGCAGAGTGATGTTTAATGTGCATATGACTCTTTTATTAGATAGGACATTCAGAACATAAAGAAAAGACTTAATGTGGAAACTTCTACCAAAGATGGTCAAAATACAGTATTGTGAGAGCTTAGAGAAGGAAGGGGGAATCTGAGAAGTTTCCTTGATGAAGGTAGCATCTGTTGTTGTTATTGCTATATTCATTATTTAACAGTTAGCATTTAGTTAGTGCTAACTTTATGCCAGGAAAGACACTGTATAAATGGTTGTCCTTACATATTTCAACCAGGCAGCCCCATTTTAAAAATAATTTTTATATATTATACTTTCATTTAAGATTTTTATTTTATTAAAAGGGTTTTAGGGCTAATAAACAAATACAAAACCATTGGCTGGGATTGGGTAGGAGTTTGGGGGAAGGTCGTTCAATGTCAGAACTAAGGTTCCAAACTGAGTTCAAATTTTACAAAAACTGAAGCCAAACAGATACGACCAAAAGTTTACGTAGTGACAATTATATCATAGGGAGACTGTGACTGCAGGGCAGGAACCATGACCTTTCATTTAATCCTGGCCTAGACTTTGTCACAGGAAAAATAAATTGCCCAAAAGTTAGTGAGACCAGGGTCAAAATGTAATCAATGCTAAGCCCTTAAACTAAGTGCTTAGGACAGAGTGCATGGACTGTTCCCAGAATCTAATATTGGGCCTAATGGTAAGTGACAGGAGTGATGGGCGTGGGAAAGAGGTGAGGAACATCACCCATAAAGATTAGGAGACTGCAGTGGCAGCACAGCAAGTAAAGAGTGGTGAGTGTAGCTGTCTGGATGGCTATCTCCAAAGGCCCTCTTCTATTACAATTAGATAATAACTCATTTATTCACTTTGAAATCACATCTTGTATCCTACGTCTGATTCAGAAAACTCTTTGATAATAGCTACTCATTCCTTGACATAGTTATGGGTAACCTGCCTGTATCTTTTTTTTTTTTAATTGTACCTCTAAGTTGCTGTCATTTCCAGCAATGATTTCCTAACTACTCTTGTGTTAGGAAATCATTGCCGTGCCTCTAAGGAATGTGGGAAGGTCTAAGAGGAGCGGCACAGGCTCTCCATGACCTTCACCAGAACAGCTCTGTTTTTATTGGTTTCATTTGCGTAACATTTCATATGAGGTGTATTTCAAGAAATACTTTCTCAGTTTTAAAAAATACTTTTTAGAGTACCTATTAGTTCTCTTATCTTTACCAAGAAAAGACTAATGTCTTAATAACTCAAATAAGACTAATGTCTTCTTAGTCACATTTCATTTTCACCACAATGGTCTTAACTGAGTTTGACTCCCCTCTCTATTCATTAGACTTAATGCTAAAAGATTTTGGATGCTATTAAAGAAACCAAATTTTCACTCAAAGCATAAATGTGAAGTCATTAATGTGAAGTTCAATAAAATGTGCTGTGACCTCTGAAGAAAACTCCAGAAGACAAATTCCACAAATATTTTGAGCAGAGGTATCATTTTTGAGATAAGAGCATAATTTCTCAAGATGGATACTTTGGGAGATATAGCACACAATAGTAAGCATGGAGCAGGTCCTCATTATTCACAGAGTTCACAGTAATAATTTTTTAATTTAGAAGAAATTCCAAAGGTCTATAACTAAAGCCTTAATTTGAATTAAAAATTCTGTGACACTGAAATAGAGGAGTGAATTATCTGGACTCAGCTTTGTCACCCTGGAAAACGTAATTTTCTTGAAGGTTCCATTTATACTTTTTCATAAAGGAGTGACTTATACTTTTCAGTTATAACTTATTCTATTTAGTAAAGAAAATATATGCTATAACATTCTTTTGAGATAGACCTCATCATCAATCTTCTCTAAATTTTAGTATGCTTGCTTAAATATTAGTCAGTAACTTTCCAAAAAAATCTAAACAAACACCATAATTTGCCTATTGGGAGAATTTAACCAGAGAGTAAATGTATAATGGGTAAAAATTTTAGCCCACAAACTCAAGTACAAAAAATTATTACTCTCTTTTTCTAAAACTCAACTTATTTTCTATTTTAAACTCAAATTCCAGCCAATTTAGGGCCTCTCCAATATGGCTGTTCCACTCTCAATTTCTGCCCTATTGCTGCTGTATCATTTATGTGTCAGTGGACATTTTAGACATAGTGAAGATATGGTCAAGGGACAATTGGTCCTTGATCTCTGTCACTAATCTTTGATAGATTCCATGAAGATATTATATCTTATCAGGCCTCTACACAATTATGGTCTACACAATTGTTGCTGACCTAGGCCAAACATGTCCGCATTTCTCTCATCTACATCAACATCCCTCTTGGACACCTGATAAATATTTCTACCTATTCTGGATATAAGAAAATTCAGCAAGATGGTTTCAGGTTGGTCTGTCTACACAATCCAAATAGTGATTTCTACTCTACTTGCACTTCCCGGAGTTCCACCCAGGAAAAGACACACAAGCTCATTCTGTTCTGGATCCCTACAAACCTAACCAAGGTTCCTATCATGTACACCCTTCCATTACACCACTGGAGATTCAGTTTTTAGGGGAGGGGACAAGGAGTAAGGCCTCTTTTTAGAGACATTCACCAGCATATAGCACTCTTTCTCCTCTCTAATTATCTTCCTTTCTCCCACACAAGTATTTTTGTCTGAGAAAGAAAATCTGACTCACACATTTCCTTAAACACACTTCCAAATCCACACTTTAGACTTTATTCTCTGAATCTTTCAGAGTTCAGCACTTGAAAGTCAAAATTCAGGCTCTTCTAAATCAGGAGCCATGGCTCTTAAACTTCTGCTTCAGACCAAGATGGAACACCAGAAACAGATCTGCCTTCCTAACTGAAACAACTGAAAACCTGGGCAGAATTGATAAAACATAGACATTGGACATCAGGGGGAAAGTGAGGCAGTTTCTGAGATATGGAAAACAAGTGATATAACCCCTACCTTTGCACTAGCTTACTGCCTGGAGAGTGCCCATGCTGAAACATGCGAATCCAAGAAGAGCCCAGCAGTTTCAGTAACTTGAGGAGATGGAGCTGAGAGATCAGGAAGGTCCAATGTTAAAATTCACAGGGCAAAGTGCTGCAGAGGAGAGTGCTTCATAGTGGAGGAACTCAAGAGATATGAAAACGTTCCCCATATGACTTCAGCTGGGTACTGATGACTATAGGTGTGTGCAGGGAAACACCTATTTGAGGCCAGGGAAAGAACCACCTAAAGAACCAAAGGAGACAGTTTCACAACTCACATAGATTTTTCCCATCAGCTCTAGGGGAATGCTTCATAATTCATGGGGCATGGATAGAGTACTCAGAAAAATTTTACTCAATAGTGGGGGTAAATTAGCCACATTAGTTAAACAGCTCTAAATAAAGCTCAAAAGCAAGACTCAAAAGCATCAAACTGTTTCCAAGTAACTCAATCACACCCTAGAACAAAGTTCAATAATATTAATGGGAATAGAAACATATCCACAGGTAGCAAGGTAAAATTCACAATGTCTGGCATCCAACGATGCAGTGTGCAGATGATGTTTTATTGAGTTGTACACTTGAAACACATGGTTTTTCAAGCCAATGTCACCCCAATAAATTCAATTTAAAAATTACAGACATGCGAGCAAACAGGAAAATATCCATAATGAGAGATTTTAAAAATAAAAGCAATCTAAACTGACTCAGTAATAAAACAGATGATAGAGTTAGTACTTAAGGATTTTAAACATTATTATAATGAATTTCCATACATTCAAGAAACTAGAAGAAAGTTTGAGTATATTAAATAGGTAAATGGAAGATATAAAAAAGGCAAATAAAACTTTCAAAGATAAAACTATCAAGTCTGAGATGAAAATACACTGAATGCAGCAGACACATTAAAGAGGCTATTCAAATGGCTAATAATAAAAAGAAGAGGTTCCCCATATCATCAGTTATCAGAGAAATGCAAATTAAATTCAAAATGAATTACACTTTACTCCCATTGGAATGGCTAAAATTAAAAAGATCAGTTATATCAAATCTTAGTGATAAAGTAGTACAATAGGAACTCACTCTCACTTTGGAAATCTGTTAGTATTAGTTCCCAACCTTGGAAATTCCCCAGGTAAAATTCAGAACTTAACCCCCATACACAGAGGTTAGGGAGAGGCATAGGAAAGAGGCCTACCACCCTAGGTTGGTAAGTGAAAGGTTTAACAGCAAGGGAACGTCTCCATTACAAGATGAATAGATCTCCATATGTGCCTGCCATATCTTAACAGTTATATAGAAGCCTTAACAAGATTCAGTCCAGATGGGCTCAACAACACATTACCCTCCCAAGGCTGTGTCCTTGAAATGACTCCAAGTCTGAGAAATGGTGGGTGGAATGAACATTCCAAGTACAGGGAAGGGGATAAGGAGCCTCTGACTGCTTAAGTCCAGGTAGTGGTCAACTGGCTGTCTCAGTGACCTTCTCCAACAGTTAGGTAGTTTCATATAAAATTAAACATAAATTTATCTTATGATCTGGTAATTCTATTCCTAAGTATTTACCCAAAACACATGTCCCAAAAAGAATTGTATAAGATAGTCCAAAGCAGCATTATTCATAATAACGTAAGACTGGAAACAATCCAAATGTTCAACAACAGGAAAACAGCTACATACATTGTGGGTATCCTCCTACAATGGAATACTAATTCACAACAAAAAGGAAGGAACTACTGATATATGTAACACCATGAGCAAATCTCAAAAATCTTGCATCCAGGCCAAAGAAGCGAAACAAAAGAGATTACATATTGCTTGAAAGTGGCACATGCCAATTCTGCGTATATTCCATTGGTCAAAGCTAAGTGGCTGCATAACCAACAGGATAGGGATGTATAATCATCCCATAGGAGAAGTGAATATTTTGAAAAATAATTCAGTTATCAATGTTAGATTATGACAGGAGCAATCTCCACATTACAGAAATGATTTTGTGTTTTGAATTGATATTTTTTGCCAGATTTTAATTTATCTTTTGACTAAGTTTTGGCAATATAAACTAAAAATATATATTTTTTGTTCTTGGTCCCATAACTAAGTAGAATCAATACTCAATGCCAATCCTTTTGTGGTAATTTATCCATTCATTACCTGTTTGGCTGCAGTTTATCTTCAACTAGTTTCTTAAACGAAGATTTACATAAATTATAGTGTCTGGGTTTTTAAATATTTTAAAGTATTTTTTGGTTGTCTTTTAGCTTGAATGAATAAAATTTGGATTTATATATTTTTAAAAATACACTGGATGAGATTAATAGCAGATTAGCCATTACAGACAGTAAATTTAGTGAACTTGAAGATATAGTAATAGAAGCTATCTAAATATGAAACATAAAGAGAAAAAATAATGAAAGACATGAAGCAAGCATTAGGCCTCATGGACAATTTCAAGCATCCCTATATACATGAAGTTGGAGTCCCCAAAGGAGAGAGGAGAATAGGAGGGACAAAACAAAACAAAAACAAAACACACTGATTAAACAATTGGTGAAAATTATTCAAATTTGATACAAACTCACAGATCCCAGAAGCTTAACAAGCTGCAAGTCCTAGCAAAAAATCCAACAACCATTTCTGGGGGGGAAAAAAATCTGCAAACTATAAATAGAAGACATTTTCCTCAGCCAGGTAAAGGGCATCTATAAGAAACTTATAATTATACTAGCAGCCTGGTGCATTAAAATTCATGCACTGGAGTGGGGGTCTCTCAACCTGGCCTACCCCCTCTCACAGTCCAGGAGCCCTCAGGGGCGGGAGGCAACCTGGTGATCAGGGGAAGGCAAAGCCCCCATCACACCTCTGCTGCTGCCACTGCTGGCAGCACAAGCCTTGGCTGGCCCTGGTTACCTGAGCCACGGGTGGCCTTGGATGGGTGGGCAGCCACCATCCAAGGCTGGCCTGCACCTCAGGCTGGCCCTGGGTGGCTGAAGGGCTGAGGGGGTTGGGGGACTCCTGAGGCAGGCGTGCGGAGTCCAGTGGTCTTAGGCTCTACAGCAGCAGTTCTCAACCTGTGGGTCGTGACCCATAGGTTGAGAACCACTAGCAGGGTCACCTAAGACCATCGGAAAACACAGATATTTACATTATGATTCATAGCAGTAGCAAAATTACAGTTATGAAGTAGCAACGAAAATAATTTTATGGTTGGGGGTCACCACAACATGAGGAACTGTATTAAAGGGTCACGGCATTAGACAGGTTGAGAAGCACTGTGCTAGACGGTAAACTAAGGCAAGAAAAAGGAATAAAAGGCATTCGTATTGAAAAGTAAAACTGTCTTAATTCACAAAGGACATAACAATATCTGTCTCCCTAGACCCCTTTCCCTATTAGATATGTAAAATTTCATAAATGAGCTTAGGGGGAGAATCCAAGATGGCGGCGTAGGTAAACACCTAAACTGCTGCCTCCCACAACAATTTAAACTGCAACTAAAAGACAAAACGTCTATCACCCAGAACCATGGGAAAGCTGGCTGAGTGGAAGTTCTACAACTAGAAGGAAAGAGAAAAGAGCATTGAGACGTGCACGAGCGCTGAAAAGCTGAGGTACGGAGGCGCGTAATCCGGGCTGGCTGCGGGCGACTGGGTGCATTGCTTTTTTCAGCCCGAACGGAGACAAGCCCCCGATTACTCTGAAATCCAGTCTCTGGGGAGACGCGGGGGACCCAAACTCCTATGGGGAGAAGCTGGACTGTCTGCCAGTGAGGGTGGCTTGCTTGCAGAGCTGCGCACTGGAATAATTGTTTACTGCACTGGGGCACGGGACCGCGGATGCCGTTGGGGATGCAGAGCCGGCTAACTAGCAGCCATTGCTGTTTGCCACGCCCTAACCTAGTGACACCCTGAGGCCCCGCCCTGCACAACCTACAAACCCACCCAAGCTCCAAGCAGCGGAGTTAGCATAAGAAAGGCCTGCCCTATCGCAGCTTAACCTAGCAAACTTGCAGCCTGGGTCAGACAGCTCCAAAACCTCCAAACCCCAAGCAAAGAGGAGAAAACTGCAGCTCTCACTGTAGCTCCTGCTGAGTGGCCTCAGACAGTAGCTGACCTGCACCCCATTGGAGATCCAGAAGCTAGTGTACCTAGTGGTCAGTGTGAGACACCAGATTTCAACTCCTCACATCCATAAGTAACACATTCAAGAGGCAGACTCAGTGAGCACCAAAGCCCCACTGAAACAAGTCCTGCCCCATAAGCGTGTCTTCAGCGCAGCAGTTCTTCCATTATAGACACAGGGAGTGCTCACAGCTAATTGGCCTGGAGGTCAATTCCTTCCAGCGTACCAACAGCAATTAAGGCTTAACTACACCAAGACTTTGCACTCAGCCCACAAAGGGGTGTACCAAGAGCGTCCACATCAGGTGATTGGGGAGGCTGAGCTACTGCCCCCTATAGGTCACCTACCACACAAAGCCACTCCATCAACACAAGGAAGCAGCCAAAATGCAGAAACAAAGAAACATGTCACGAATGAAAGAAACGGAGGAAAGCAAACTACTGGATGACATAGAGTTCAGAACCACATGTATAAGGTTACTCAAGAATCTTCTAAAAACCGCTGAGAAACTTGATGACACTTCTGAGGAGCTTAGTGAGACCTTCAAGGACCTTAATGAGAATGCCAAAAAAATGGAAAAGGACCAGTCAGAAATGAAGCATACACTGTCTAAAATAAAGAATATACAGAAACTCAATTGTAGATCAACGTACCCCAAGAATCAAACCAAAGATCTGAAATATGTGGAAACAAAAAACATCCAACCAGAAAAACAAAAAGAAAAAAGAATCCAAAAATATGAAGATAGTGTAAGGAGCCTCTGGGACACTTCAAGCGAACCAACATCCAAATTTTTGGGGTGCCAGAAGAAGGGAGAGAGCAAAATATTGAAAACCTATTAGAAGAAATAATGACAGAAAACTTTCCCTACCTGGTGAAAGAAATAGACTTACAAGTTCAGGAAGCGCACAGAACCCCATACAAGAGGAATCCAAAGAGGACCACACCAAGACACATCATAATTAAAATGCCAAGGGCAAAAGACAAAGAGAGAATATTAAAAGCAGCAAGAGGAAAAACAGTTAATTACCTACAAGGGAGTACCCATACGACTGTCAGCTGATTTCTCAACAGAAACTATGCAGGCCAGAAGGGAGTAGCAAGAAATATTCGAAGTGATGAACAGCAAGAACCTACAACCAAGATTACTCTACCCAGCAAAGCTATCATTCAGAGTTGAAGGTCAGATAAAGAGCTTCACAGACAAGAAAAAGCTAAAGGAGTTCATCAACACCAAACCAGGATTACACGAAATGCTGAAGGGTATTCTTTAAGAAGAGGAGGAAGAAGAAGAAAAAGATAAAGATAAAAATTATGAACAACAAAATGACATCAAATACATACCTACCAACAAGTGAATCTAAAAATCAAGTGAATGAAAAATCTGAAGAACAGAATGGACTGGTGAATATAATAGAACCAGGGACATAGAAAGGGAGTGGACTGACGATTCTCAGGGGAAGCAGGTGTGAGGGGTGCGGGAAGAGATTGGACAAAAATCTTACTCCTATGGATGAAGACAGTGGCGGGGGATAAGGGCATGGGGTGGGGTGGGGAATCAGGTGGAAGGGAGCTATGGGGAAAAATAAAAGAGGAACACCTGTAATAATCTGAACAATAAAGATTTATTTTAAAATAAATAAATAAATAAATGAGCTTAGGAAGGTTGCAAGATAAAAGATAAGTATACAAACATTAATTGTATTTCTACATAGTAGCAATAAACACAGAAATTAAAATTTTATAAGGCAATAGCATTTATAGAAGCATTAAAAATATAAAATACTTAGGAATAACTCTGACAAAAGATGTGAAGATATGTACACAAATACAATGTAATATTGCTCAGTGATGTTAAAGG
Source organism: Corynorhinus townsendii (assembly GCA_026230045.1). Classification (NCBI taxonomy): domain Eukaryota; kingdom Metazoa; phylum Chordata; class Mammalia; order Chiroptera; family Vespertilionidae; genus Corynorhinus; species Corynorhinus townsendii. The sequence continues at coordinate 55,153,946 of JAPDVU010000004.1, forward strand.
AAACCTAAGAAAGGGAAAGATTTACTTTGTTCATGGACCAGAAGGCTTATATTGTTAAAATGTCTATTCTTGTTAAATTGATCTATAGGTTCAATGCAACCCAAGCAAAAACCCAGCAGAATTTTTGTAAGAATTGGCAAGCTGATTCTAAAACCACAAAGGACATAGAACAAAAAAAAACAAAAGCAAAACTTTAAAAAAAGTAAATAAAGTTGGAGGGCTTGTAGTACCTTATTTCCAAACTTACATGAATTGAAGCATTGTGGTATTAGTGTATAGATAGACAAATAGAACAGTAGAACAGAATAAACTTAACCGTATAAAGACAAATAATTTTTTGACACAGGCAATTCAGTGGAGAAAGGGTAGTCTTTTTCACCAATGGTAATGGAACAATTAAGTATCCATACTCAAATAAATGAATGTCAATCTAGAACTACATTACAAAATTTAACTCAAAATGGGTCATAAACTTAAAAGTAAAGCCTAAAATTATTAAACTTAAAATTATTAAAATTATTAAAATTATTAAACAGGAGAAAACCTTTATTACCTTGGGCTGACAAAAATTTCTTAGATCCAATTCTAAAAACACTATTCTAAAAATAAAAATAACTGATATAGAGAATTTCCTTAGAATTAAGAACTTCTGCTCTTCTAAAGACAATTTTAAAAGAATGGGAAGATAACCAAGCTTCAGACTGAGAGAAAATATGTGCTAGGCACACAGATGATAAAGGACTTGCATCCAGAATATTTAAAAAACTCAATCTTCAATTAAAAAATAGTTTTTAAAATATGGCACAAGATTTGAACAAACACTTCACTATAAAAAAATTAGATGGCAAGTAAACACATGAAAGGATACTCATCATTGTTACTCATTAGGGAAATGCAAATTAAAAGCACAGTCAGCCCTAACCGGTTTGGCTCAGTGGATAGAGTGTCGGCCTGCGGACTCAAGGGTCCCAGGTTCGATTCCGGTCAAGGGCATGTATCTTGGTTGCAGGCACATACCCAGTAATGAGTGTGCAGGAGGCAGCTGATTGATGTTTCTCTCTCATCAGTGTTTCTAGCTCTCTATCCCTCTCCCTTCCTCTCTGTAAAAAAATCAATAAAATATATTTTAAAAATAAAATAAAAGCACAGTCAGATACCACTACATATATGTTAGAATGTTTCCACTTAAAAAATGTGACCCCACCAATTCCAAAACATCAACAAGGCCTGCAACAAATTGATGCTGCTCAAACCTTATTCTTATATCACCTAATTATTATTAACTAGAAGCCCAGTGCACAAAATTTGTGCACTCGTGGGGGGGTGTCCCCCAGCCTGACCTATGTCCTCTTACAGTGCAGGAGCCCCAGGATCGATCACCCCAAAAAGGTAGGCCCCGCCCACCCGTCCAGGGCTCCTCGATGGATTGACCCAAAGAGGTAGGCCAGAGCCGGGGGTCCTGCCTCCATGTTGCTCGGAGCCTCAGGACCCTCAGCCTCGCTGCACAGAGCTGCGGGACCCACCTCTGTGCCACACATGCAGCGTCAAGCGCCTCGCCATGCACGCAGCCCCACCCACCCGTGCATGCCCACTGTGCACACACCCTCCTGGTGATCGCTCATTACGGCATGAGGGTGTTACAGCGTGAGGGCATCATGACCATATAGGCTTTTATTACATAGGATTGAATGTACATAAAATGAATTTTTATATTGCTATTATCCTCTTATGGTTTCTTAGTGGAAACAATATCTGTCTCCCTAGACCTCTTTCCCTATTAGACATGAAAAATTTAACTTGGGTACCTGCTAATCTTTCCTACTAGACAATGATATTCTGATTATCAGTTATGATAATGAAGTTGATGTTTTGTTGGCCACACATTGGTGGTTTTCTACTATCAATATAAGCTTTGGCACATTTTTCAGGCTATATCTATTATAAAGGACTTACCTTGGACAAACCTCTCCAAGAACACCTCCCTAATAATTCCCCCGGTAGAATTATATATAGATCTAATCTAGATGAATATTTCAGATGAATATTATCTAAATATAGGGATGGATGAAATTAACTGCCCAGAAGAAAAATTGGAACTTCTGGATAATAGTAGGTACTTGTTCCCCCTCAGATCCTTTCTTGTATAATATTAGACATTTTCTGTTCCTAACCAATGTTACTGGTTTAACAGTATTGCTTTTGTTCCTGATATGTAAATGTTATACTAGATGCAGAAAAACAAAACTTGACAAACATCAAAGACTCAGATCATGGTGGCTCAAAAATTAGAAATGATCCAGAATACTTTTTAACAAGGATATATAGGATCTGACTGCCTCCCATTTACCTGCCCTTTTTTTGAATAATAATAATTTCACCTTAAATGCCATCTCAGGTAATGGTCTTGCTCCATCTCCAGTGGCCCACCCTGTTCAGCAAGACATGCTGACACTGAGACATCCTAGGAATGAGCCTTCCTAGCACTGTAGGACTCCATTATCCAACCAAAAGGTTGGTCATCAATGCCATTCTTTGGATTGATTTATGACTAAAAGGGGGATGTGTGGACGAAAGGGGTCACATGCTAACCTGACCAGCTCAGGGAAGGCCTGCCTGGCAGTCTTGCAAACTCAGAGACCTAAAGTAACCACAAAGGATGGTCTGAAATTAAACTTTAACTAAAAGCAGTTATGGTGGGTAGTTATGTTCTAGGCCAGCATCTTCACTGACAAGGTCAACCTTTACCTTAACTGAGCCTGTCTTTTTGCATCTATGATAACATATCCTTGAAATGTCTGGGCAACTTGTAACTTCCCTTTTTCCAGACCCCTTGGGGCACAACCTAATGTGCCTGGGAGCCAGGACAGATACCACAAATTCCTTCATTGTTATTGTTATCATATTAATTGTTGACTGTTAACTATTCTGCACCCTCCAATGTCTAGCAGTTTGCTTTTTATCCAATCCCAGAGGTTTCCCTGCTTTGCTTTCTCCTGCCTCTCTAGCCTATCACTAATGGATTTCATATAACCCACCTACGTCCCCTCCTTTGATTGCAATGTATAAAAATAGATGAAAGACAGCCATTCTCTGGAGCATTATCCCAATCCGTTGAGATACTGCTTCCTGGCAATTGTCAACAGTTTGGCTCAAATAAACTCACAAAACTTCTTTTTTTAAAAATTGACCCCACCACATGTTGGCAAGGATGTGGAACTACTACAGCTCTCATCATTGCTGGTAGGAATGTAAAAATGATGCAAATTATTTGGAAAACAGATTGGCAACTGATTAAAAAAGTTAAACATGCACCTATTACATGACTCACTCACTCCACTCCTAGTTATTTACCCAATAGAAATGAAAGCATATGCTCATACAAAGGTTTGTACACAAAAGTTCATGGCAGCTTTACTTATAAGAGCCCAAACTTGGAAGCAATCCAAATGTTCATCAACAGACAAATGGATAAACCATAGTACAACCATACAATACTCAACAATAAAAAAGAATGAAATATTGATACAATAATCTGGATGAGTCTCAAAATAATTATGTTGAGTGAAAGAAGCCAGACAAAGAGAATAAATATTGTATGATTCTATTTATATAAAGTTCTTGAGAACCTGTTAACTAATCTACAGTGACATAAACAGGTCAAGGGTTGTCTAGAAAAACAAGGCAGGGAGAGAAGGAGGAGGGAGGGATTACAAAAAGGCACAAATCAACTTTGGAGTGATTAATATGTTTATTATCTTGATTGTCAAGGAGTTTTCATGGGTGTATACATATGTCAAAACTCATAATATTGTGCACTTTACAATTTGTTACGTCAATAAAGCTTTTTAAACCTTGAATTTTGAAATTCAAAAGTATTTTATCTCTTTCCCTCTATTTTTTCTGTATTATCTCTCTCTAAGGCAAAGGCTGCCACCAATTGAATGAAGGGTTTGCATTTCAAAATGCACCATTATACAAACACAGTCCAATGGCGGGAACATCAGTCTAATAGTAGCTAATCTGGCTGTGTTATATAATTTCCCTTTTGATAGAGTTTTCCTGGTATCATACTCATGTCCAACTTCATTGTGAAAATGCTGGGGGTCAAGGAGTGTGCCCATAGCAAAATTGTGTGGTGAAAAAATCTTGTCTATAGCATTCTTCAATTCCCCTCTTTGAATGTCTCTTACCTAATTTTCTATATTACTCTCCTTTATCTCCCATCCTTACTTATCCTCCAGTCAAGACCCACTGCTTTCATGCTTCTGTCAACCCATTCATTCCTGTATATTCTGGCAGACACTGAAAAGCTGTATGTTAAATTTAGCCTGATTAGAATATTAGTAATTCATTGTGAGTCACTATGGGTGGCATAGGGTTTAAGAGCATAGGCATAAGGCTGTCTGAGTTCAAGTCACAAAATGGCTGTGTGACCTTGAGTATGTTACTTAACCACTCAGAGCCTCAGTGTATTCTATCTGTAACATTAGTATATTTGTACCTACCTCACAGGTTGGTGATAAGGGTTAAATGAATCCATATTTATAAAGCATTTAGAACAGTATCTGGCACATAGCAAACATTACATAAGTGTTACTAAGTAAATTAATTGAATATCACTGCCCAAGGACTACTGCTTTAAAATGAAAGAGAATGTGTACATCAAGCAAACTCTTAAATAGTGTAGTCTTATTTTTTTTGGAAGCCAGAAATGTCCCCATGGCAGAAATGTCCATCAAGAGATTAAAGGACCTTCCTGGCGTATATCATATCCCCCCACCTGACTGGGCCGCCTCTTCTGCCTCTACATCAGCCACGATAGGATGCTCAATGCCCACGTCGTGAACTGTGTTGGCCTGACTTGGACCCACAGAGCTCGCTCCTGTCCTTAGCTGCCATCCTAGTGCTCTGATCTGCTCAAACCTCTCAAAGCCCGAAGCCTAAGAGCTGCCTGCCTCTCAGCTGAAAACTGAGTAAGTCTGCTGCTGCAGATTCAAGCATTAATGAGCACACGTGCTAATTCAGTTTCAAAACCTCCTGTGTGAAATCTTAATTCTTTCAAGGATATGTAAACCTAGACTGAAACGCTCATTAAAAACATTTCAGAGCTGTTAATAACTGTGGCTTTTAAAAGGCGGTGGGGCCATAGCAGTACTTAAAGGGAACCCAAACTTATTCCTCCAGTGTCTAAGCCTTCTTGAGAAAGAAACTATATCCAGAAGGATTAGAAGATTTCTCCTGAAAATCTATTAACCCAGTATTGGCATGAGTGGGATATACCCTTAGCCACCTTATTGTTGTTTAAGTTTGTCAGGAAGGTTTTCAGCTTTCTGCCTTAGTGGTATGCTATTATCCTATAGGAAAGCAAACCTAATTTATAACACAGTTGATTTCCATCTGGGTCCTAGGGTTGAAGACCACAGGGACCCCTTTGCTCAACATTCTTCCTATCATCATTTATTGAGTATCTGCTTTGGGAAAATGTTTTGTGGCACAAACTCTTCCTTTACAGAGCACAGTAACCATATTTGAGGGTAACTGTCCCTCTCATGACCCCATTCTCAAAACTGTTGGAGGGGATAAAAGCAATGTTTATATACATGACATAGCCCCAAGAACTGCTGATTTAAGCAGGTTGAACATCCAAACCAAAACCAGACCTCCTAATGGCCAGCTGGTGCCTAATTACATTCTCTTCCATGAGAATTATAATTGACAGAGGCTGTACTTAGCTGGATCTATAGAAAGCACATTGGCCGGGGCTGCTGGCCATTTGGGACCATGTACTAGTATAAACAGAGAAAGGAGCTAGTATACCAAGATATGTCTGCCTGGTGCAGCCAACCTACCATGTATCTACCAGTATTTGCATAGGGACCTTATTGTCTCCTGAGAAACAATTCATCCTAAGGTGAAAGAGAACAAAGTCATATAAGTTTGGTCCACAAACAATGCCCAGTATGGAGCAGATGCTAAGCATTTTAGTACAGTAGTGCAATAGCTGCAAAACCCATCCTGGATTTTCTGAAGAGCGGCTTACACTTAAGGCCTATTTTCAAAAAGAAATAAGCAAGAAAAATAACAACAGCAAAAATCCTCTGGTTGTTTGTACTAAAACATCACTATTTTATATTCCAACTATCTGAGTGGTTCCTATGTCAGGAAGAGAGATTCTTCCCAGCTTTTTAGTAGAGAACCTGGTGCAGCTTAGAATGGTCAATGTTGGCCACAGTGGTTAGAGCCTCTGAACAGAGATCTGTGACCACAGTGTGGAGATGGGTGGCCCTGTAACCACATGGGCAGGCATCTTCGGTGGTGGCAGGCCTCAGCAGCCCTAACATAGGCCTTGGGGGAAATAGAGAACACAATAGCTGTGTGAACCACATCCACAGAAGTGCATGAAATACCCCAGAAACTCTCAGAAGTAGGAGGTTGGGTTGAAAAATGGAGCTTCACAAATGTTTTGAAACTTTCATACTAGCCAGTGGGCACTGTAGGCATCAGGAATTATTTTTATGGCCATTACAACTCCTCTTCTTTCTTGCTTTTGTGTTTGAACTCCAGGCTATGTGACCAGACAGCAAGGATTATGTGGGGAGCAATTGTCCTTTTAAGTGTGCTTCCAACTTTGAAGAGCATTCATCCTGCTTCTGTTTTTCTTGGATTTGATGAGCAAGGCCACCACACCCTTGTTCATATTGCAAACTTCCCCACTCTCTACACTCATCATACTTTCTCTTAGAGGACTGAAGTTTCCTCATGTATTTTCTCCATATTAAACAGATCATTTATTTCCATAATAGAAAATGATGAAGACACCAGATCAAAGCCCCTATAAAATTGGGGTTTTTGGAGCAACCTCAAAGTCTCTATCTCCTGAAGCTAGAAATGTGTCTGCCATAAGATAGCAACATGGCAGAGAAAACCTTTGATTAAAACTAAAACTTGAATCTAAACTAAAAAATAAGTTCAAGAACATTTGCAATGACATAAACATCTACCTTAGCTTAGACCACAATTCAGCAATGCACTGAGGCCTCTGCTTCAGCAGGTTGAGTCTTCCTTGCTATGCTAGGCACATGTGAGAACCAATGTGAAGTCTGAATAATGCTTTGAAGAAATATAGCCCATTCTGAGAAGATGAAAGCACTTTGCAGAGAACATTATCTCTTTAATTCACACACGGTCCCTATGCAAACAGTAGATAGGAAATAGGTATTTATTCTGGGATTCTGACTCCGTTAGTGCTGAATAATTTGTACATTTATGGGAGCAGAAGGGCCCCTGAAAAAATGAAGAAAGTGAAAGCAGAACTGCAAAGGACCAAGGGTAGCTATCATTAAGGTAATGAGGTAGCCAGTTGATTACACTGATTGTCTAACCTGGAACAGTGGCACAGAGGAGAGAAAGCATGGGCTTATTCATGAAAAAGCAAATAGTTTAGCTGAAGCTATGGGTGTGTGTAGAGAAGCTGTCATGATGGGATGGAAAGGGATGAAGGGATCAAAGGAGAGAAAGGAATGGGAGGAAATAAGGGCTAGTAAAAGGCAGTGGGGTCAGTGTATAGAGAGCTTTGTACACTGGTGTGAACAGAGTTTGGACTTCATTTGGTGAAACACGGGGAGTTGTTGAAGGTTTTTAAATAATAGGTTGAACCTGGCCATTGTGGCTCAGTGGTTAAGCATCGACCTATGAACCAGGAGGTCAGGGTTTGATTCCCAGTCAGGGCACATGCCCGGGTTGCCAGCTTGATTGCCAGTGTGGGGTGTGCAGGAGGGAGTCAATCAGTGATTCACTCTCATCATTGATGTTTCTATCTCTCTCTCACTCTCCCTTCCTCTCTGAAATCAATAAAAATATATTTTTTAAAATAATAAATAAAATAAGGTGTTGAAATATCAGAACTAACTTTAGGAAAACTACCTGGTACAGTGAGTAGAGGGTTTGGAAGAAGGAGAAAAACTAGAATAGCAAGGAAGGCCCAGTCAACACCAGGCTTTGATCTTGAAAACTTGGTTCTTTAGAAACTGATGAACCACCCTCTCAAACACCTCAATAACCACCAAAGGCACTGAACCTTTAGTGTGTGAGGCTTTCCAAAGAGTAAGGGGTGGGCAAATAGCAGGGCCAGTTTTGTGTGCTTTGGGGTTTTTATCTCATTGACATCTTAGGTTGAGCTTTCTTAGGTGGCTGAAGTTCTGGTCCTCACATCTCTAGACATTAGGATACCTTCTGGACAGCCAATCCCATGAAGCCATGCACCCTAGGTGTCTTGGCTCTGTCCAACCTTCACTCTTTTGACACCATTTTTCTTTCCCTCCTTATCAGTTAATCAACTGGCTCACTTTCTAATATAGATATAATAGCCCTAATTACAGTACTTAATTAAGCAAATATTTATGATGCATCCCATGTACCAGGCACTGTGCTACAGAAACTACAGTGAATAAGCCCTAGATGCCCTGTCCTTGCTGACCCATGATCTTGTGGATTCAGTGTAAAGCATAGACTATCCTAATGCAAGTTTGACCTTATTAATGCTGGAAAGACTCCGTCATTCAGCAAACCTAAATAAACTCTAATTTACATGGACCTACCTTTTTGTTTTCCTTTGCTTTGCATTTCCTGGGGAGCTATGCATTGTAGGATATTTAGCAGCATTCTTGGTTTCTATCCACCTATGCCAGGAGCATGCCCATTGCCCCAGTGATGACAACCAAAAATATATCCAGACATTGCTAAATGTCCCCTGGGGAGTAATATTCCCCGTGGCTGAGAACCACCACTTTAGAAGTTCCACACATGTTTATATAGATATATTCAATCTTAACCTGTAAAGGAAAAAGAGTCCCCACATCTCAGCTCCAGTTTCTTTTCATGGTAGCTGGTTCTCAGTGGATACTGAGCAAGAATCAAGGCTGGACTTCATGAGCTCACACCATCTGGGCAAGAAAGGCAGCATGGGACTCTACATTCCACAGAGTGTAGACGCTGTACCAGACCCTAGAGAATGGGGTCCTGGCCGAGGAACAAGATGGTCCAAACCAGGGATAGAAAGACACAGGGAAAGTTGCCTTGATTGTAGGAGTAGTCAGTGATCATCTTCCTTTCCCTCCTGGCTTGATTGCAACAACCAGAACTATAATCACTCTGACTGTTGCTTACTATAATTGGAGGCAGTCTTCGTTGGGAAGGAGGCACTGAATTCCATTATCCACTCATAAAAACCTAGAGTGTGAGGGAGGAGTGTGTCAGCCTCAGAGGATTCTTTCTGTGTTGGGGATTTTGTCCTACTCCCAGGAATGCCCAAGGTTTCCAGCCACTTGGCTCCACGGCAGAGGTGATAGGAATGAGGAGAGGATATCTGCAAAAAACTGCAACCTACATCTACATCTTTGGTTGTGTAAAATGAATTTAAAAGAGAAGAAAGATTGATGATGTTTTGGTTCCTCAAAGCCTCATAGAGGCAGGAAGGCCCATGATCCATCCTCAGACTGGAAAAGTAAATTTGTCAGTGTTCTTGAAGTGAATATAATTCAGAACAACTAACAAACTAATCAGACTCAACAGAGAGAGATGCAGGAGTCAGGTCAACACTATTTATATTCCTATAAAGTGAGCAATATGCTTTTCAAGGCCTGAATATTTGTATCTGCTCTCTAGTCTACCTTTCTTTATGTCAAAGTCCCTATGGTTCTATCAATAAACAAATACTTTCAAAAAATTAAACAAAGTTTTATTGAGTGCCAGATTCTTTGCTAGCAAATCATACAGAATGATTTCTGCCCTCTTGGAAGGTACATTCTAGTCAAATTAATAATTATAACTTTCCTCACTGGCTGGTAAATCAGAGGACATGGTATAAAATAATTTTAATTGATTTTTAGAGAGAGAGAAAGAGAAACATCAATATGACAGTGGAACCTGCTGCCTCCCTGGGATCAAACCTGCAACCGTGGCATGTGCCCTGGCTGGGAATTGAACCATCAACCTTTTGGTGCACAGTATGACTCCCAAGCAACTGAGCCACACTGACTAGGGTGGATATAAAATTATTTTAAGGAATGTATTCGAGATAGAGAAAATCCTAATAAACTATTTTAACCCCAGAACAGAAGAGAGACCTCAGACCTCTTTTTGAACAGTGATATTTAAGCTCTAATAAATTCTAACTTCAACACTTACTTGCTTATGAGTAAAGGCAAATTATTGTGTCTCTGTAAGTGGCAGCTTCTTTATGTATACAATGAGGTATAAACAGCTTTTTCTGTCCTCTGTAGTACAAGGCTATGTAAGGAAAATGCATGTGAAAGTCCTTTGTACTAATGAAGGGGCTACTGTTCATAGTGGCAGTGGTCAGAGCAGCTGCTAGTGTTCTGTTTAATTCATTCAATAAATGGTGTTTAGGTGCCTACTCCATGTCTGGCCCTAACTTCAGAGGAAACAAAGCCAATGTAATTATTGCAGGTCAGCATGGATTTTTGTGAGTCTGCTAATGTAAAAAATAGGAACAATTCACCATGGTCCTCTAAAGAATCATTTATTCAAGAGAAGTACAGTGGTATATTGACAGTCTAGGTGGGCCAGGAACTATGTGTCTGTTTATAGAAGTAAAAATGGAAGATCTAGGAATGATTTCCATAGATCCAATAACAAGCCTTCCTCCTGCTGCTAAATAACCTGTAGATTAGATGGTTATGATTGATAAATTGCTAAGTATGTGTAAAGTTCTGTAACAGTATTAATTCAGATGTCCTTCACGAAGACTATGAAGGAGAAAGGAAAGTCTATCAGATTGCTCATCCACTAAAATAGCAGAGAAAATGTTTAAAACAAACAAAGATAAAGCCCTTCCTCCTCTCAAATCCTATTTCTAAATCACTTCAAAGGGATATTATTAAACTTCAAAACGTCTTGCAACATTATCCTGTATTAAATTTCAAAGATCCATTAAGTGCCATTTTGCTGCAGTAAAAGGAAAGGTAGAGAGGACTAATTTAAGAAGGACAAAAAAATCTGGAAGAGAATAATTTTAAAGGTTGGTTTTTCTCAAGAAACAACTGAAAACCCTCCTATAGGAAGCAGTGGCTGGGCTTTCGTCAAGGTCACTTTCTGTCCTCAACGTTCAGTCAGGGAGACAACCCCACACTCGGCAGAACATGATTAAATCACAGTGATTTGAAGAAGTCTCATGCTACTTACTCTCTTTCTTAAACTACCAACACCCTTCGGCCTCCTGTCTAAAGAGTATGGTCTCATTGTAGCTTTACAACAAGCTTCTGTCAAACAGGCCACTGGGAAAGGGATGACATGGGACATCACGTGGTCCTCAACCAGGTCCAGTTCTGCTGCCCGGGGGACATTTAGCAATATCTGGAGTCATTTTTGATAGTCTCAATTTGGGGAAAAGGTGCTACTGACATCTGGTCTGTGGATACCAGGGATTCTGCTAAACAGCCTAAAATGCTGCCCCATCCACAGCCAAGAATTACCCAGCCCGAGATATACACGGGGCTGAGACTAAGAAACCCTGCGGTACTATGATTCTCTTTATTTTCTACCCCAAGCTCTGCACTCTTGAGAATGAACTCATATGTTGACAGTTGTATGATCCATCGAATGTGAGATAGCCACATCAACCCTTTTAATTAACAGACAGTTCTAATTAATTGGTTATCATTTTCACCCCTCATTTATCCTTTATTCATCTTGGGTGGAAACTCAAGTAACAGCATGTGGATGTCATACAGCCACCAGCTCACATAAAGGAGGGTAAGAATTTTGCTGTAATCATGCTGTCTGGGCTGCAGTCCCATAAAATTTCAGTATTTTGCATGGCATTCTCATAGCCTCACTTTGCCAGGCATCAGGGAGTTGAAAAATAAGTTCCAGCAGAATCTGCTCAAATATATCTCATCGTGTGAAAGGAATCACAGAGAACTGGATGATGTAATATTGATTGCCTGTTAGTAAAGAGAATGAGAATGTCTGCCAGACAAATTAAACCCAAGAGCAGGAGATGAAGAGGAAATGATGAGAGGGTTGAAATGGTAAATGAAGACATCAAGTCAGGTGACCTGGGAACCGAGGCGCCAGCAGCATCTGGAGCGGGTACAGTCACCTCATCCAGAATGGCACAGGTTTTCACTTGCAAACCTTGAGTCAACACATCACACTCCTCTATTTGATCATCTTTATTTTCGTAATCTACATGTTGCTATCAAGCAGTATGGTCTGAGCCAGAACAAAATTTGCTGCCTTCCTTCAGTTAACTAAGCAGGTTTTATTTCTCTGTCCTGAATTCCATTTAGTCAAATAAATGCTTTCATCATAGATCATGTTTGTTGATGAGGAAAGAGGCCTACCTCCATAACCTCAATAGATTCTCTGCTGTTGGTTTCAGTGTCTTTAACACTCAGCTGTTTGTTTGTTTTTAACTGCTTTACCTCTAAGTAGTACTGTTTAGAGGCAATTTCCAAGTGTACACCAAGTCTCTCTCCTCTTCAGTACATTTCTGCCTCTCTGTTTCCACCTAAAACCTTGTTGATATTTTCAGGGAGGGAAGAGATGCAGGGAGGGAAGGGAGCTGAACTGGTGCATCTCAGGGTTCATTGCCAGCTGAGTAAGTAACTAGCTCTGAGAGTGGAAGCAAATGCAGAATTAAGTGTTTGAAGATCAGCCTACTTTGTTCCCATGTCTTTCCTATATCGGCCATCCTCACAATCAAATCGTCATCATAAAAACATCTAGTATTTATGGAGTGACTGCAAGTTTCACAAACACTTTTCCATTGAGATTCTCTCTGTAACTCTATGAGAAAGCAGGTATTATTCTTACAGCTAATTTGGAAGCCTGTGGGTAGAGTTCCCCATTACACCTACTGAATTTGCTCCATTGTTAACATTTTCAAACTTTTCATAGAGGTAGAACATCATTATGTTCTTAAGTGCTCTTTTCTTACCCTGGAATTCGGGAGTTTCCCTGGGGTGACTGTATCCCAAATCTGCCATGCTTGAAAGCTCAAGGTATACAAAGAGAACCTCAGAATGAACCTTTATGCAAGATGTGACTTAGGGGACCTAGAATTTGAACTCACCTTCTAGAAATTTCTTTTTTTGACTCTTAAGCACTGCTCTCACTTCATCCTTTCACCTTGGTCTGAGGATGGACCCTCTGGCCTGTTCTGATTGGCCTTCTCTGTACAAATAGCCATAGGCATAAGGCCTGTGTTGGTAGAATGCAGAGTTCTCCGTCTCTCCACAACTTGTACTGAGGCAGTCACATTTTTTAGTCTTCTTTTCCCCAATATCATATAATGCAACTTCAGCATGATAAATACCTAGTATAAATATTTGTCACCTCTGAGATTTGCCTCCTCCCTTTCTGTAATCATTAGTTGATCACTGGGTTCCCACAAACCACTTATTGATGGTAAACCTGGTTTCTAGACAATTTGAGAATTTAAAAGATGCAAAAAGAGGGATACAGAAAGAGGAATGGAGAGACAAAGAGAAGGAGAGGGAGAAACTCGGCCCACATCCTAAAGGAGGAAGCAACGATCAAAAATTGGATGAAGAGAAACATTGAAACATCCACTGAACTTATTATTTCTTATCCCTCGCTCTGGGTTGGGTGCTCTATGTGTGTAGGCACATTTGGCTCAAGACAGTTATCTCTAGTTCAAAGTGAGGCCAATAGAATTGTCCAAGATCACTTGGCAGGAAATGACTTGGTCAGGAATCAAGCTGGGTTATGTCTGTTTCTATTCCCTAGGCTGCCGCTGAAAATTAGTGTGTTCCAGGTAGGACACAAACCCCTACATACCAGGAAAATAAGCAGAACACCACCATTGAGCCCTGGATTAAGTTCTTACCCAAACATCCTAATAGGGTGACTATTCATTCCTACCTCCAGAATAATCTGATGCATGTTACCTGTCTCTGAAAACAAGAAACTTCCTGTGTCATGCCAAAAGATAACATGTTAATTCTGGGTTACCCAAAGAACAATCAATGAACTTCCTTGCCTAGAGAGAACAACACAGGCCAGAAAATTAAGAGATGTCCAAGTTTTGCTCTAACTAGATGCCAGCAGCAAGTCACTTAATCCTCATGGTCTTGGTTTCCTCATTGGCCAAATTGGAATTCACTTGATAAATAATTGTTTTTAGCATCTACTCTATGCCAGGCACTGTTCTAGATGATGAGAACATAGCAGTGAACCAAATAAACAAGGCTCATTCTCTGGTGGCCCTTACATTCTGTAGGTGAACAGAGGCAATAAACAAATAAAGTAATGATTTCAGAGAAAGATAAGACCTTCAAAGATAATAAACAAAGTAAGGTAATAGAGAAGCATGTGTTGGGATAAGGAAAGGGTTAGGACAGTGTCTCTTTAGAATGTTCAGAAAAGCTTTCTTTGAGTAGGAGGCATTTTAGCTGAGACCTATGTGGTGAGGAGGTAGTCATTAGAAGAGCATAGTCAGGGGAAGAGCATGCTACAGAGGGAACAGCCAATGCAAAGGTCCTGGGGCATGAACCACAGTAACATGTTCAAGAGACAAAAGAAAGGTCAGTGTGGGTAAAACATAGAAAGCAGAGTAGGCAAGGTGAATAGTGGTATAAGGTGGCAGGGGCCAGACTCTGTGTGCCTCCTAGGCCACTCTTAGAAATAATGTCTGCCTTCCTGCACTGACAGCATAATTGTAAAGGCTCAGGTTGGATAGTACTTTAGATAGGAAAGTACTTAAAGCAGTTATAGCCTAAATAAAGGTTACGTGGTGGAGTTTTAAGCCCTGTAAGCATGTTGAATGTTCTCTCTTTATTGCCAAAGTATTTGCCAGTGTCACTTACGTGCAGTCTTCATTAAATCACTCTTATCCTGGGGTTGTTTTCAAGAATGGGATTATTCAATCTAAATAAAGTCAGGGATATTTGGCCTCTGCTTGTTCTTCTAATACATTCTTCTGAATATGAAGAACAAAACAGGAAGGTCAGAGAAGGGATGTTACTTTTGGCCCCTAAAGGCATTGCAAGCAAGTAGGGTAAAAGCTGTGCTGCTTTCTTCAGTTAGAAACAAACCACATAGAGCTATTTAATTGTATTTACATCTTTTTTTAAAGCCAGATGTTTGTGGTTGGTAATTTGGGAAAGAAATAAAAACCTTCTGGGAAGAGATAACGACTCCGATATCCTCTGTGTTCTGATGATGTTAAGATGCATGTGCAGACAAGAAACGAGGCAGGCTGCCCTCTGTACCCACGAAGGAACACAAAGCAGAACCCAGGCTGCCAGGGAATGCCAGCAGAGAGCTGGGACAGGGCCGTTCATTAAAAACGTAAATAAATGTAATGATTGCATGTGGTTGTCTTCAGGGCATTTTACTTTAGACCATTTGTGTGTTGAAAAACAGGACTGCAAATGCCATAATTATTTTAAGATATAAAATTATTTAAATTGGCTAATGAATGCAGGCTCTGACACTAGGCTGCATAAATCTGTATTTATTGGTGTGTTTTTGTGGGGGGAGGGGTTGGAAGCAGCTTTATTCATTAGCAGCATTATCTGTACTTTCTTTTCCTCCTCGGTCTGTTCAAAGACAAAATGTCCTAAACTGCATGATCATCTGCAGGCAAAATGCACCTTCACATACATTAGCTCAATTAATTCTCTTAACTGATTAATGTTGCTATTATCTGTATTGTACCTGTAAGAAAACTAAACTCAGAGAGGGTACGTGTCTTGCCTAAGATCACGGCCATGTCTGGATGAGTAATCTGGGCAAGACACGTACCCTCTCTGTTTCAAAATTTCTATACACTATTTTATGGCAACGGAATATTACCAGTTAGCAGACTGATTTAAAGTGATGGGTCATGTTAGAGGGGAGACTATTCTTTCCACCTGAGTGTCTAGCAGATTCCAGGAATACAGAGAGTGTGTGGAGGAGCAGCTTTGTACACAGAAGCCTCTGCTTATTCATCAATGTGTCAGATCAGTTTTTGCCAAGGACGTTCTTTCTCCCCTCCCCTTTCCTTTCCAGCCACTTTACTGGCAAACTGACCTTGCCATGGTTTTAAAGCTGACATCAGCCTCCATCTCCCTCAAAGGGCAACAGGTCTTGCGAAGGTAATGGGATTCTGCAGTGCCTGCCTCCGTCTGCAGCTCCTGAGTGCGATGCTCTCTCTGCAGCCTCTTTGTCGTCTCTCTGAGAATCCTTGTATCATTACTGTTGTTTTCTAGCAGAGGATAACGATTAGTTATTTGAGACAGTGCCAAAAACATATTTTACTCCATTTTAAGATTACTAACCTTATCAATTAACATTTATTGAGTCCTTGCTGATGCATGATACCAAACAGACTTTGGATTCTGTTCTACCCAAGGATTAGAGCTCTGAAATCAAGCCTGGGTAGAAGGATGTAAACTTGCAAACTGAAGAGGAAGTCACGGCAGTGAATTCTGGGGACCAGCATGAGCTTACAACCCCAACTTCTGAGAAAGATGCCCCTGAGAACAACATGGCAGTCAACTATGGCATGGCCAGTGCTGATCCTTCTGGTCCCACCCAAGTGAAACTCCGAGGACCTGATCAACTTTGTCACTGGGATTGTTTGGGGGAAGGCTGGATTAATCTCATTTATCATCTCAGATGGCAGGGACTGAAAAAGAATAGCAAATTAGGAGATGCCCAACTTCATACTGGAAGGGACATCACATCTTCCATATCCCAGGGAGCAGAGATCTCTAGCAATTTTCCACTCTCTCCTTACATTTTCTGGGACCCACACAGAAGCCTGTTATTCTTGGTTATTTCTCCAGCACCATCCCATCCATGAGGGAAGATTTGGTACTCATTATCTCTCTAGGAGACTTGGGCAGAGCTCAGGCATGACTGAAGGTTGGAAAAGGAACCGAAACCTCTGTAGAATGAGCCTCCCTCATCCCAGCAACCTAGGTAAGGGAATCAACCTTTGCACAATACCCATTCATGGAATTATAGATGCCATATTTTTGTTTCATTTCTATCTCTTCCTCTGAAATTTATTCGGCTTTCTCTTTCACCTGGAATTTATATTTTAACCCCCAGGATATATCTCTTCTTCTCCCTAATACAACTGGAAACAACTGAATTTAGTTGGAGAATATGATCACGAACATTGTGAGTTTAAAGAGCCCCAGAGGTATCATTGCCCTTGTTCCCCGATATTGAAGGCACCTGATGTTAAAAGGACAAACCTAGACAGTTCAATTTAGTTCAGTAAATATATAATGCTTGTATTATGCTCTAGGCAACAACAATATATACTAAATTCCTTCTGTGTTCTGAGAACTGTGTTGAGCTACCAAAGATGAGTAAGTCCCTTGAGAATCTCACACTCTAGTAGGAAGTTATACTTTCAATATAACAGAGTTGTTTATATAACTGCTGAAACAGAAGAGCATGAAGGGAGAACACTAAACTCAGCCTTTGGGTCTGGGAAGGCTTCCTGGCATTAAACAGGGTCCTGAAAGAAGGGTGGAAAAGGCACACAGAGAATAGAGTGAGCAAAAGCAAGGCAAGAGAGACAAGGTCATATGTGAGAAGTAATGCACCAAGTTGAGTGTCACCAGCGCAGAAAGTACAAGACAGAGGATGGAGGGACTCATAAACAATGTTTAATGGCTTGGTTCAATTCGGTAGGCAACAGAGAGCCACTGTAGGGTTTTTGAGGGAGAATAGAGTAGTAGTCAGAGTTCCATGTTGAGTATAGAGGATGGAATTAAGAGAGACAGACTGAAGACAAGTAGGCATAGAGTGATTCTCACTAGAGGTACATATTAGAAACATCTCCAGAATATTTTAAAGTACAGATTTCCTCAACTCACCTCATATTTTTAAAAACATAATTATTCTTTAACATAACTCCGAGATTCTGAAATATGCCTTCAACTGAGGAACACTAAACTGGGAAGTTACATTGTAATAGTTAGGGTCTGGACTAGGACCATGAGAGTAGAAAAGAGCTGAAGAGACACATTTGACAACTATTCAGAAAGTTTAATTAGCAGAACCTATTGATTGATTCACTCATTCAATAAGTACTAAGCCAAGCACTATGCTAGATGGTAGACACTCAATGATGAAAACCACTCAGTTCCTGCCTTTAACATTGTATAATCTAATGCAGAATTTCTCCATCACAACACTAATATTTTTTAGCAACAGGAAAATATTCCTGAGATATTGTGCCCATGAACCAACCCTGACATGGAGCTGCAGCACAGGGGGTTTAGGGAATGTCAAAGAACTTGGTTTAGGTACCAGGCAGAACGAAAATAAATCCTCCTTGGAGAAGCACATTATCTCCTCAAGCCTCAAAGAACCTCCACTGATGGTTTTTCAAGAACAATGAGCTGTATACAATTAAAATAATAAAATAAAAATATTAAAAAATAAGTACATAGGAAACAGACTGCAGAAATAGACCTGTAAAGATTTCAGATATCAGATATATCAGAATGTTTATATACTCAGTCTCTCACAATTATGGAATTTACATTTGAATACTTAAAAGAAAAGCTTGAAAATAATATCAGGGACAAGAAACTGTAAAAGGTGACTTGACAGATACATAAGGGTCCATTCAAAATTTAAAATATAATAACCAAAATGAAAAAAACTCAGTGGACCATTTAACAGTAGGATGAACAGAGATGAGGAGAGAATTTGTGAACTGGAAAGTCAGAAAACTAAAGGGGCAGCATAGTTCTTCTGTAAAGAGCCAGAGAGTAAATACTGTAGGCTTGTAGGCCACATAATCTCTATCACAACTACACTCTCACAGACAATATATAAACAAAGGGGGTAGCTGTGTTCTAATAGAACTTTGTTTACAAAAGCAGGCAGTGGGACAGATTTGGTTCACAGGTAATAGTTTCCCAACCCCTGGTCTAAAATGAAGCACAGAAAAGAGAAACATATGCAATAAGAAATAAATGTTAAGGAAAAAAAGAAAGATTGAAGTAAACCAGTCAGAGAAAGACAAGTGCCATATTGTTTCGCTTATATGTGGTAATCTAATGAACAAAAGAAACTAACAAAATAGAAACAGACTCATAGAGACAGAAAACAGACTGACGGTTGTCAGAGGGGAGGAGGTTTGGGGGCTGGGTGTAGAAGGTAAAGGGATTAAGCAAAAAACAAAACAAAACACCTCATACATAGACAAACAACAGTATGGTGAACACCAGAGGAAAAGGGATGGGGAGGCGGGTAGAAAAGGGTAAAGGGTGCATGAATGGTGAAGGAAGCAGACTTGACACAGACAACATTGTCATGGATTACCACAGAGAAAATGGGTTGAGGGGGGGGGATTGAAGAGGGTAAAGGGGTAATAAATGGTGATGGAAAGAGACTTGACTTGGGGTAGTGAACACACAATACAATATACAGATGATGTATTATAGAATACAAGATTAAAATAGAAAATTATATACCTTGTATACCTGAAACCTATATAATTTTATTAACCAATGTCACTAATAAATTCAATTAAAATAAAATAAAATAAAAATGAAACAAGAAAGATAGAAGGTCTGACATGTTTAACTAGAGTTCCTACAAGAAAGTAAGAACTCTTTGGGATGACAATGGAGCAGAAGTGATAGTTGAAGACATGACAGAATTTTCTAGAACTGATGAAAGATATTGATTTGTTGATTGGCAGAGCCCAATAAACCTCATGCAGAATAAATAGAAAGACAATCACACCTAGATACCATCATGAAACTGAAGACCATTGAAGCCAAAAATAATGTAACATGCAGACAATAAAGACAAATAAACATTACACACTCCCAGGGACTCCCAGTTATGTATACTGGAATGCAAGTGGAGGCCCCTGGAATTGTGTAAGGTAAAAATCCTAATTAAGCTGATAGCTGATTTCCTAACAGCAATAAAGGATGCCAGAAAGTAGTGGGGTGAAAAGCACCTACTTTGAAGTCTGAGAGCACTGGGGACCGTGTTACAGGGATGATTGGGGACCAATCTAGGATTTGGTAGGAGAGTGGGGATCAAGCTTATATAATTTGGGACCTTCTTTGTAAAAAACAAGGTCTTGTTCAAATGAGAAACCTTAAAGTTTGAGCTTTCTTAAGTTCGTGGTAATTCCACCTCTGTGGGTGCAGCATGTTCTCTTCCCATGTTCCAGCTCTCCTTCCTCCAGAATCAGTCTTTCCCAACACGGGCAGCAGAATATCATGTTCATCCTGGGCTCCTCTACTACCCATCCTTGTTCAGAGATCTTCTGAGCCAAACCAGAGGGAACTCTTAATCCTAGTCTCCATCACATTGCAGGTTTCTACAAGTCAGTGGAGTTCAGAAGTTCTAAGCAACTATATAAAGCATTAGTAGACAGACAGGTGTGTTTACATTGGGTTTGTGCATGTCTATGCACTTCATTTGATTTAGCTTGAGCTCTTTTCCTACTTCTGCATTTCCACTGCCTTCTGCCCTGATCCAGATTTATCTCACCACCCTCATTCTAGGTTATACACTGCTGACAAAACTTATCTTTCATAAACCTAGTCTCTACAAACGTTTTTCTCAACCACCAGCCAGTGGGTATAGTCATGGGACAAAGCAATAAAACTTGACAGCTGTAAACTTCTCCCTTAGGTTCAAAAATGGGACAATACCTGAGGCATCTTCCTTGTTTCTCCATGGACTATAATCCCCAGTGACCAGCATTGTACTGGGACCCCCAGATAATGGTATGCTTTCCAGAGGATCCACACTTATTGCTACTTTTGCTGCCACTGCCACCACTGCCTTCAGGCAAACCACACTCAATGGGGCCCCAGGGGGAGCTGCAAGGAGACACAAGCCTGCACCCCAGAAAGGCCCAGACGGAGCACCCCATGCTGTCTACTTCAGAATTGCCTCATGAGTGCAGCCGGGTCACCCACTATCAAGCAGACACCTGCCCTGTGCAGCTCAAAGAAGTTGCCCTTTGTCATCCCGTGTCTAGCGCTTTTGATGCACCTGCTTTCTTTCTTTCTCTCACACAGCTTTGGAACCCTGAGGACTCCGGAGGCCAGGTGCAACAGTCACCCCTGCTTCCTGTTGTCTCCTTAGTCTCCCATTCCAATCCTTCTATCTGAGAGTCCAATGCCTTCCCTTTCTCTAGAAAGAGTGAAGACTCTGTGAACCAATCTGCATAGGTCCCTCCAGCCCAAGAGATAACTTCTTCAGGATCATCCAGGTATCCTAGACATTTGAAAGAAAATTCCTGCCGGATTGGTTAATGCTTTGTATCTGTTATATAATACCTTTATTCAAGAACCCACAAGCAGTTCTTGTTTTCACAAACAAGCTCCTCTGAATAACTTTGAAGACCCTTTACTCTGACTGCACCCTCCTTTCCACCCTGCCTCCCAGAACCCCCCAGGCAGAACTGGCTGCTCACCACTCTCTTCTCAAACCTTTGTCTCCTTCTTACTTTCTTATGTGTTTCCCTCCACCTCATCTCCCCTTAGCCAAACCCTTTTCGTCTACTGCAAAGGCTTTTTAATCCTCAGGGGTCCCCTGACTTGGATTCCTCAAGTCCACCTTGAACTTGCCTTTATTCCTGGAGCATTTGGAGTCCTTATTGTAAAATATGTTACTGTAGTTCTCAACCCTGAATGGAGTACTTTTTTAAATGTGCTTGCCTGAGCCCCCACTCCTGAGGATCCTTATTCTAGAGACTTCTGGAGCTTTTGAAAGCTCCCTGCGTGATTCTGATGTGCGACCAAGAATGAGAAACACTGCTTTAGAAACGTGCTATCTTGTGATTTTATATAATTGCCTTTCATGTCTAAGCCTTGTTTCCCCAAATAGACTGTAAATTGATCAAATACAGAAGCTATAGCTATAATTTTTCTGTGTCCTCTACATAGTCTTGTCTACCAGGCATATGTAGGTGCTCAGTGATAACTTAAATGATGGATCGATTGATTCAGCAAGGTGTTGGATAACAAGCTCTTGGATAGGAAAGAGGAAACCTGACCTCTGTTCCTGACTCTGTAACCAGCAAGCCAGTATCCTCTCTGGATTTCCTCTTGCCTGTTTGTAAAATGAGGGTGCTAATTAGGTTTGCAAACTCCTGGGAGCTCAAAGGAAACAGTAGAAGCTCATGAGTTATTTTCAATATTTCAAAAAGCCATTGAAAGTTATATAGTTCATATCAATCTGCAGATTAGTAATCTATCAAAAATTTATTAATGAATGACAATGAAGAGAAACAATAAAAGGAATCTTTAGTTGTGAAAAAGTTTAAAAGTACTTTATGATCCAGATCCCCTGGAAGAGATAGCAGAGCACAGTAAAATAAGAAATTTGGAGTTAGATTAACTTGGATTAAAATCCCAACCTCATGAGCTACTAGCTATGTTAACTTGAGCAAGTTCTTCTCCTCTCTAAGTCATTCCTTCATCTGAAAAATGGATTTACTGTTAATAGCTATTGCACAGAGTTGTTATAAGGGTACATAAATCGATACCTTTAATGCATTGTCTGGCACATAGCAAGTCCTCAATAAATGTTACCTGAAGTATAGTATTAGTCTTCTCAGGTTGCCATAAAAATATCATACACTGGCGAGAAACCAAGATGGTGGCACAGGTAAACACCTAAACTGCTGCCTCGCACAGCAATATCAAAACTACAACTAAAAGACAAAACAGACACTATCCAGAACCACAGGAAAGCTGGCTGAGTGGAAATTCTACAACTAGAAGTAAAGAGGAAAGCACATTGAGACTCAGAGGAGCTGCAAAAGGCCGAGGTATGGAGAAGCTTGTGTGCAGAGAGGGCAGGTGGCTGAGTGCATGGCAGGCTTTCCCAAGTGGGAGGGAGATGGAGGCTCCCAACTGCGCTGAACTCCAGTCCCAGGCGAGACTCTGGGAACCCAGACTCATTCGGGGGAAATCTGGACTGTAAGGAAAAGAGAAAGCACACTGAGACTCAGGGGAGCTGCAGAAGTCAGAGGTCTGGAGGCACACGTGCGCAGAGAGGACTCACTGTTGAGTGCACGGGCAGCTGAGTGTGCGGCTGGCTTTCTAAAGTGGGAGGAAGACGGAAGCTCCCGACTGCACTGAACTCCAGTTCCAGGCGAGTTTCTGGGAACCCAGACTCATTCAGGCAGAAAGTGGACTGTCTGACAGCGGGCGAAACTCGAGGGCAGCTTTCTCTCAGCGGTGCTTGCAATGATTACCGAGGGACACTGAGACCCAGGGGCCTCATAGGGCAGGGCTGACGGGAAGCTAAGGCTGTCTGCTCCGCCCTGAGACTCCGCCCCATCCAAGCTGAGCACAGAGGCTATTGCAATTTTGCAAGTCTTGTCTCATAAGGGTATCTCCAGCACAGAAGTTCTCCCAGCATAGACACAGCTGATTCTCACAGCCAATTGGCCTGGTGGTCAATTGCTCCCAGTGATACCAACAACAATCAAGACTTAACTACAACAAGGCTGTGCACATAGTCCAAAAAGGAGTGCACCAAAAGTGTCCACCTCAGGTAGCTGGGGAGGCTGAGCCACTGGGCCCTACCTATAGGACACCTACCACACAAAGCTACTCTACCAACTCAGGGAAACAGCGAAAATGTAGAGACAAAGAAACAGATCACAAATGAAAGAAACGGAGGAAAGTAAACGACTGGATATAGAGTTCAAAACCATGGTTATAGGGTTTTACAAGAATTTCCTAGAAAAAGCTGATAAATTTAGCGAGACTCTCGAGGATATGAAAAAAGACCAACTAGAAATTAAACATACACTGACTGAAATAAAAAATATTATACAGAGACCTAACAGCAAACTAGAGGACTGCAAGAATCAAGTCAAAGATTTGAAATACAAAGAAGCAAAAAACACTCAACTGGAAAAGAAAGAAAAAAAAAATCCAAAAACTTGAAGATAGTGTAAGGAGCCTCTGGGACAACCTCAAGTGTACCAACATCTAAATTATGGGGGTTCCAGAAGAAGAGAGAGAGCAAGATACTGAAAACCTATTTGAAGAAATAATGACAGAAAACTTCCTCCACCTGGTGAAAGAAATAGACTTACAAGTCCAAGAAGCGCACAGAACCCCAAACAAAAGGAATCCAAAGAGGACCACACCAAGACACATCATAATTAAAATGCTAAGAGCAAAAGACAAAGAGAGAATATTAAAAGCAGCAAGAGAAAACCAGTTAATTACCTACAAGGGAGCACCCATACAATTGTCAGTTGATTGCTCAACAGAAACTATGCAGGCCAGATGGGAGTGGCAAGAAATATTCAAAGTGATGAATACAAGAAACTACAACCAAGATTACTCTACCCAGCAAAGCTATCATTCAGAATTGAAGGTCAGATAAAGAGCTTCACAGATAAGAAAAAAGCTAAAGGAGTTCATCACCACCAAAACAGTATTATATGAAATGCTGAAAGGTATTGTTTAAGAAGAGAAAGAAGAAGAAAAAGGTAAAGATAAAAATTATGGAATCCAAGATGGTGGCGTAGGTAAACACCTAAACTGCTGCCTCCCACAACAATTTAAACTGCAACTAAAAGACAAAACGTCTATCACCCAGAACCACGGGAAAGCTGGCTGAGTGGAAGTTCTACAACTAGAAGGAAAGAGAAAAGAGCATTGAGATGTGCACGAGCGCTGAAAAGCTGAGGTACGGAGGCGCATGATCCGGGCTGGCGGCGGGCGACTGGGTGCGTTGCTTTTTTCAACCTGAACAGAGACAAGCCCCCGATTACTCTGAAATCCAGTCTCTGGGGAGACGCGGGGGACCCAAACTCCTACGGGGAGAAGCTGGACTGTCTGCCAGTGAGAGTGGCTTGCTTGCAGAGCTGCACGCAGGAACAATTATTTACAGCACTGGGGCATGGGACTCCAGGACGCTGTCGCCTTTGGGGACACAGAGCCTGCTAACTAGCAGCCATTGCTGTTTGCCACGCCCTAACCTAGTGACGCCCTGAGACCCCGCCCCACACAACCTACAAACCCACCCAAGCTCCAAGCAGCCGAGTTAGCATAAGAAAAGCCTGCCCTATTGCAGCTTAACCTAGCAAACTTGCAGCCTGGGTCAGACAGCTCCAAAACCTCCAAACCCCAAGCAAAGAGGAGAAAACTGCAGCTCTCACTGTAGCTCCTGCTGAGTGGCCTCAGACAGTAGCTGACCTGCACCCCATTGGAGATCCAGAAGCCAGTGTACCTAGTGGTCAGTGTGAGACACCAGATTTCAACTCCTCACATCCATAAGTGACACATTCAAGAGGCAGACTCAGTGAGCACCAAAGCCCCACTGAAACAAGTCCTGCCCCATAAGCGTGTCTTCAGCGCAGCAGTTCTTCCATTATAGACACAGGGAGTGCTCACAGCTAATTGGCCTGGAGGTCAATTCCTCCCAGCGTACTAACAGCAATTCAGGCTTAACTACACCAAGACTTTGCACTCAGCCCACAAAGGGGTGTACCAAGAGCATCCACATCAGGTGATTGGGGAGGCTGAGCTACTGCCCCCTATAGGTCACCTACCACACAAAGCCACTCCATCAACACAAGGAAGCAGCCAAAATGCAGAAACAAAGAAACATGTCACGAATGAAAGAAACGGAGGAAAGCAAACTACTGGATGACATAGAGTTCAGAACCACATTTATAAGGTTACTCAAGAATCTTCTTAAAACCGTTGAGAAACTTGATGAGACCTTCAAGGAGCTTAATGAGAATGCCAAAAAAATGGAAAAGGATCAGTCAGAAATGAAGCATACACTGTCTGAAATAAAGAATATACAGAAACTCAACTGTAGATCAACATACCCCAAGAATCAAACCAAAGATCTGAAATATGTGGAAACAAAAAACATCCAACCAGAAAAACAAAAAGAAAAAAGAATCCAAAAATATGAAGATAGTGTAAGGAGCCTCTGGGACAACTTCAAGCGAACCAACATCCGAATTTTTTGGGTGCCAGAAGAAGGGAGACAGCAAAATATTGAAAACCTATTAGAAGAAATAATGACAGAAAACTTTCCCTACCTGGTGAAAGAAATAGACTTACAAGTTCAGGAAGCGCACAGAACCCCATACAAGAGGAACCCAAAGAGGACCACACCAAGACACATCATAATTAAAATGCCAAGGGCAAAAGACAAAGAGAGAATATTAAAAGCAACAAGAGAAAAACAGTTAATTACCTACAAGGGAGTACCCATACGACTGTCAGCTGATTTCTCAACAGAAACTATGCAGGCCAGAAGGGAGTGGCAAGAAATATTCAAAGTGATGAACAGCAAGAACCTACAACCAAGATTACTCTACCCAGCAAAGCTATCATTCAGAGTCGAAGGGCAGATAAATAGCTTCACAGACAAGAAAAAGCTAAAGGAGTTCATCACCACCAAACCAGGATTACACGAAATGCTGAAGGGTATCCTTTAAGAAGAGGAAGAAGAAAAAAAGGTAAATATAAAAATTATGAACAACAAAATGACATCAAATACATACCTACCAACAAGTGAATCTAAAAATCAAGTGAATGAAAAACCTGAAGAACAGAATGGACTGGTGAATGTAATAGAATCAGGGACATAGAAAGGGAGTGGACTGACGATTCTCAGGGGAAGCAGGTGTGAGGGGTGCGGGAAGAGATTGGACAAAAATCTTACTCCTGTGGATGAAGACAGTGGCGGGGGGTAAGGGCCTGGGGTGGGGTGGGGAATCAGGTGGAGGGGAGCTATGGGGAAAAATAAAAGAGGAACACCTGTAATAATCTGAACAATAAAGATTTATTTAAAAAAATAAATAAATAAATAAAGATAAAAATTATGAACAACAAATACATATCTATCAAAAAGTGAATCAAAAAGTCAAGTGAATAAAAAAATCTGATGAACAGAATAATCTGATGAATATAATAGAATCAGGGGCATAGAAATGGAGTGGACTGACAATTCTTGGGGGGAAAGTGGTATAGGGGGGTACAGGAAGAGACTGGACAAAAATCATATACCTATGGATGAGGACAGTGGCGGGGAGGTAAGGGCAGAAGGTGGGGTGGGAACCGGGTGAAGGGGAGCTATGAGGGGGGAAAAGGGGGAACAATTGTAATAATCTGAACAATAAAGATTTAGTAAATTAAAAAAATATATCATACACTGTACACATATACAATGGAATATAACTTGGCCATAAAAAGAATGAAATTGTACCATGTGTGACAGCATGAATGGCCCTAGAGGGTATTGTATTAAGTAAAATAAGTCAGACAGAGAAAGACAAATGCCATATAATTTCACTTATATGTGTAGTATAAAGAGCAAAATAAATGAACAAACAAAATAAGAAACAGACTCATAGATACAGAGAACAGACTGATGATTGTAAGAGGAGGAGTGGAGGTTGGGAGGCTGGGTGAAAAAGGTTAAGGGATTAAACACTACAAATTGATAGGTACAAAATAGTCATGGGGAATATAGTCAATAATATTGTAGTAACTATGTATGGTGCCAGGTGGGTACTTAAATATCAGGGGACCACTTTGAAAAATATATAATTATCTAACCACTATGCTATACACCTAGCACTAATACAAAATAATATTTAATATACACTGCAATTGAAAAATAAAAAAATTTATAAAGAAAAGAAAAAAGCACAGACTAGCTTAACAACAGACATTTATTTGCACACAGTTCTGGAAGCTGGAAGTCCAAGATCAAGGTTCTGACAAATTCAGTTCCTGAAGAGAGTTGTCTTCTTTGCCTGTAGATAACGGCCTATCTGTCTTCTTCCTGTAGTGCACATGGCTTTTCTTGTGTGTGTGTGTCCTCTGGTGTCTCCTCCTATAAGGATACTAATTCTATTGGATCAGGGCCCCCTTATGACCTCATTTAACCTTCATTAATTCTGTAGAGTCAGGCCCCTATCTCTAAATATTGCCACACTGGAGGTTAGGGCCTAAACATATGAATTTATTGGGGAAGGAGAGACAAACATTCAGTCCATACACCTGAGATGAGAGAGGCACTCAGAGCTAATGTCAAGGAGAAAAAAGGTAGTTAAAGTCACAAGAAATATATCTCTAAAAAAATGGTCTGTCTCTTTGGCTGGGAGGTTTATAACACATTTGGAAATAACCCTCAGCTCCCGGGGCCGGTCATTTCCCAGCTCTGTGGGTATTTATATCACCCAGATGATTGGGTAAAGTGCTGATTTCCAGGCCCCACCACCAGAGATTTTGAGTAGGTCAGGAAACTGTATTTCTGCATTTTTAAATATATATATATACGTGTGTGTGTGTGTGTGTGTGTGTGTGTATATATATATATATATATATATATATATATATATGTTTTTATTGATTTTTAGAGAGAGAGAAAGGGAGAGGGATAGATAGAAACATCAATGATGAAAGAGGGACATCATCAATTGGCTGCCTCCTGCCTGCCCACTGCTGGGGATCGAGTCCGTAACCCAGGCATGTGCCCTGACCAGGAATCGAACCGGTGACTTCTTGGTTCCTGGGTCGATGCTTAACCACTGAGCCACATTGGCCAGGCTGTATTCCTGCATATTTAACAAACCCGCAAAAATACTGCTCTACGGAACTTACTCTAGGAGAAAAACTCAAAGCCCAAGTGGTGAGGTAGAAGGTAAGCTGACGATGCTTTTATACTGCTATGATTCCTGCTGGGGTACAAGCTGCATGTGTGATCAGCAGTTCAGCAGCTATAGGCAGAGAGAGCAGGAAGGACAGGGAGGGCCAGGAAAGCTGGCTGGGCACAGATGTAGAGGCACACAGTGGGAGTGGGAGACAGGAGAAGGGATGACAAATGGGTGACTGCCTTCAGCAGTGTTTCTCAACCTTTCTAATGCCGCGACCCTTTCAAAGAGTTCCTCATGTTGTGGTGACCCCCAACCATAAAATTATTTTCGTTGTTACTGCATGACTGTAATTTTGCTACTGTTAATGAATCGTAATGTAAATATCTGTGTTTTCCGATGGTCTTAGGCTCTACAGCAGCGGTTCTCAACCTGTCGTGACCCACAGGTTGAGAACCGCTAGCAGGTGGCTTTGTTTACTTATGGACTAACTTTTTTTTCCTGTTATCATCAACCCAATAAAAGTAGAAGCACTACTAATTATCACATGAAGTCCAGGGTGCTGAGGGTGCTAATGAAGATGACAGTAGTGATGGTGCCTGCCCAGCATCGCTATAGTGGCATCTGGGGGCTAGGCCTGAAAAGGGACGTGACCCAGCAAGAGGAAGCCTTGGTTTTCATAAAGACAGAGTTAATTTCCCTGGACAACTTCTTGTTATTTTTCTTTCTTGTCAATCAGAGGAGATTAACCTCTCCTCTGATGATTGAATACCACGATCACAGGCAAGACAAATGTTTGATGGTTTGGTTGATTATTGTAGACATGACACAAACCTTGTTTGCCTTTCCTAAATCTTATTTTTGCAATCACTGAGAGTGTAGGTACTCTTTAGAGAGAATTCTCAGCCCAGTACTTTACCCTCATTCCTGGTCATTTGGGTTTCTACATTTCATGTTTTCACTTGGCATATACTTTTCTCAGCTAAGCTTGGGAAGGAACGTCCATTAGGAAGAGAGACTGCTGACTTCTGAACCTATCCTCAACCTCAGTCCTTATTTGAAATGAAATCCAACTTAAGAATTTAAAAGCTCAGGGATACAAAGAATATCAGGGATAAAGCATTACAATTCCTTTATCCAGAGTTCATTTTCAGTTAAGGCTGCTAAAATGAAGCTATGATTAGTTACTATTCAGATTAATAGGGTGGACAACGCTCTGGGTTGTACAAATGGTGATGGAAATGTGGAGGAGGGCATTCGTTTGAGAGGACTTTCTTCCCATTGCCTTGCTTCCATTTGACTTATATACAGAGCCCTTATTTCCACACACTGTTTCTCATTCACTTACACAGAGTTGCTAATCTGCTGTCCAGAGTCTAACTTCATCGGGAAGGGCCACTGCATTAAAGAGTGATGGGTGGTGCCAAGCTGGTAAGGATCAGTGTTTGACCATTGACTTAGGAACCAAGAGGTCACCAGTTCAATTCCTGGTGAGGGCACATGCTTGGGTTGCAGGCTCAATCCCCAGTAGGGGGTATGCAGGAGGCAGCCAGTTGATGATGTTCTTTTCTCATCGATGTTTCTATCTCTCTATTCCTCTCTCTTTCTCTCTCTCTCTAAAAATCAATAAAAATTAAAACAAAAGTGATGGGTGGCCGCAGCACCATGTCCTATACTCGCTGTAGCTGACTCAGGAAGGTCTGGCCCTCAAAGGGCAGGCCTGAGTCTCCTTACCCTCTTCCCACCCTTCCCGGCCATGTGGAAATCAGGACAGTCAGGACCTTCCTGTCAAGAAGAAGCTTTTCAGCCTGCCTTTAGCTTTATTTAACCAGAGATCCCTTGCATGGGACAGGTGGAGTGGTCATGTTGTGATGGGGAACCTGCTTTGATATAATAAGTCTGGTTATTCTGCATTTGGCCACTGATCTCCACAAACATAATTCCTTCAGAAGGAAGTGCCAGTCTTAGGATTTAGACATCAAACTCTCCACCTTGAATCTTTATCAGAATTTCGCCCTGCTGGTGGCTGAATATTTACTACAAGTCATTTTGTGACTTGTACTGGTAGGTCTTGTGTAGTTCTTTCCTCTGCTCATGGATTAAAATCCACACTCTATGTACTACTACTTGTAATACTTTAAACAATAAAATTAAAATAAAATAAATTACAAAAAAAGAAAGTATAAGAAGGAAATGCAATTAAGTGCAGACATTAATAAATGTATTAATCAATGGCAGGAAAAGAAATCCACACTCTATAGTACAAAAAGTCTAAGATATTTTCTACCACTTTAACTTTGGTTTGGAAAAGCAGAAGGTAGGACGTGAACCACTTCCACTTAAGAGCATCACCTATAACTGGATGCATTGTTTCCAAAACATTTGTGCAAACTTTGGTTTTACTTGTGTTGATACTGTAAGGACCTGGTATATTTAAAAGACTTCATTTAGGAGCTCACATTGTTTCCAAAACATTTGTGCAAACTTTGGTTTTACTTGTGTTGATACTGTAAGGACCTGGTATATTTAAAAGACTTCATTTAGGAGCTCACAACCCAACTTAAACATGAAGTCATCTACCCCATCATCTAGAAGTTTCCAAAATGTTAGGGTCTTAAAGGTAATCTTGTCTATATCCCACCCCATTTGAGAATTCCAGAATTCTTACAGTATCCCAGAATCTAAACACACTTCCATAGCAGGGGCACCACTATAATCTGTAAAGTTATGCTTCTTTTTTTAAATGGCTGAAGGAAATACAGCAAAATTGGAAACTCTGAAAAAATTATGTGGTGGGAACATGGTTATTTGATATAACAACATATATTTGATATATGTATTTGGTATATTTCATGAATGCCTAAAATATTTCATAAAGAGAAAAAATATTTTAGTTGTTGATTATAAAAACAAAACACAGACTAAAACTAATATTCTTATTAATTGCCTTAAATTGCAGCCATATTGGCACACATTGAAATTGTTCTCAACAACTATGCCTCCAACACTAAGTAGATTATTCCATAGCTTCTCGTTATTTATCCCCAAAGTACCATTTGAATCAAAATGGTACTCCCTCCTAAACAAATGCCTTGGCTTTAGTTCCCTCTTTCTTCTATCTAGCAGTTTCTCTCCAGTTGATAAGCCTTTATTTATTTGAAAATCAGTAATGAAAGAATTCCTTTTATTTCTTTTCTCTCTCTGCCTGATACGGATCCTGTTAATCATGAGTATGCACAGGGTCTTTTAAAATCACTATCCTTTTCCCTAAGAGACTAAACTAGTGCAGAAAGAGGACAAGGTCTGATTCCATAAAGGCCTTCAACCAAAACAATGCCCATCTTCTGGGGGCAACTCACCAGGACTAACAGTTCTCAGTGCCAACAAACCCTTCCTCTTGTCCTACATAAAACTCCTCCCCTCTCATACTCTGGGATAACTGAGCACTGTTCCCTGTAAAGCTACCCTTCATGTACCGCATATATTATTTTTAAACAGTTATATTAGCCTCAAAATACCCCTTTCTATGTGATAGAGTCCACAGTAGATCCAGCTAAAGCGGGGGGGGGGGGGGGGGGGGGGAGAGGGAGGGGGAGGGGGAATTGAATAGAACATATGGGCATATCGATTATTTTAATGGAATTTAGTATGTTAATAGAATAATTTAAAAATGATTCTGGTTTATAAATGGCCCCATGATCCTCTTTTTTCCTTGTTTCTGTCATAGCTTCCCCATCAATCAAACCATCATCCCAACACCTGCCTATTCTGCTGAGTGTATTGATTATCAGACTGAATTGTCGGCTTTGTACGAAATGCATCACCCGCCTTCCTATTGACTTAACCAAGTGAGTTACTTTGTTTTCCTGGGGAGCTGAAACTGGGTCTTATTCACCTCCGTGCACTCAAGCCCTCCACCAGGTAAAGAATAGTTACTCCATATAGATTCATTGGTTGAAAAAAAAAAAAAGAACAGATCAAAGAATCAGAAACACCTAAATGAAACCACTATATTAACCAGAAATGTCTAAATAACACCACTGGATCATGTTTAACCTAACCAGATAATAATAATTATTATTTTACTAGAGGCCCAAGCATGAAAATTCGTGCAAGAGCATGCCTTCCTTCCCCCTGCTGCCGGCACTGGCTTCCCTCCTCAGGCAGCCAGCAGGCACCTGGGACCCGGGGTGGCTTCCCTCTGGCCCCGGCTTCATCAGGAAGGACGTCCAGAATGACGTCCAGAAGATGTCCGCTCTAATTAGCATATTACCCTTTTATTTTATAGATATCTACCAATGTTGAGCTCTTCACATTAGGCTTATTGCTTTACCTACAATATTTCCTTCATCTTGTAATTCTCATATGAGGTCATTCGGATTAAGAGAGGATTAGGAAAGGCTAAAAGAATCACTGCAGTGCCACCCTGGTCTTGCCCTCCCTGAAGTCATGCAGATATTTGTCCTCATGGGCAGCATTAAATGCCTCAAGACTGAGGAAGTCAGCCAATGGATCTTGCACTACATGGGCCTCGTCCTCCACATCTCTTTGTCCTGGGCCAAGGCGTGTATATTCTGGTTCCCATGTGCCACCTGCTGGTCTCCCGAGTCACTACTTCCAAAGTGCCTCAGGAGTGCCATGTTGTGGCTGGGGAAAAGGCATGCAGTGACCCAGGCATCTAGTATAGGATATGAATTAATTAATTCTTACCACCTGTCAGTGGTGGAGGTGAGAGGCCATAGCCACTGAGAGAGAAGTCTCTCCTCGAAGCCATAATCTGTGTTTAGGAATTCTTAGTCCTTCTCAAAGCATTCTTGAGCCCAACAATCCCCCAAACATCCACAAAAGGATGGTGCTTAAAAGATAGAAAGAAAGAAAAATCTCTGCACTTATAATAAAAAGATGTGGGATGAATGGGTCAGATAAAGTGAGAGAGGGTTATTTAGACAGTCTTTCTGGAGTAAAATAAAAAAAGGAGAAAAGGAGGAACAGAGAAGGGAGGAAGAAAAAAAACATTCTCACCAAAAAATATTGCTTATTATTCCTAAATTCTCTAGCTGATAATATTTAGGATTTTTTTTCACTTGAACCTTCCTTATATTCCAGAAAGTAATAAATATAAAACAAAAATAATAACCCATAAAAATTATTGATTACAAACTTACTTAAAACTTAGGTGCAATCAACAAGGTATAACATGGCTACCTATAGAGACAGTTGGTATCAACCTGGGTCCGACAACTCTAGGCTCGGTGGGCTCCTCGGAGGTTTCTGGGGTGTGCATGATGACCTCAGCCAGTTTGAGTTTCTGTGCTAACACTCAGCAAGAATGATTCTGCACAGCATATTCCCACGTCTCCTTCCATCTAGTCTTCATCTAGATCACTCTTAGGAACATTGCTAAATTTCCAGAGACATGTGTCTTTGCCTTCTGTTTTAAGAAGTATTTATTTCTTGCACACTGTGATATCTGCCAAACATCACTTTTATGGAAAAGAATTTCCCTCCTGGATATCATCCCTGATCTCTCCTCCTCAGCCACAGGCTCAAAGGTTTGTATATGGGAGCTGTGTCAAAGCGTGATTAAAGGGTACTTTTTATTCTTTCCTCAGAGGCCAGAATAGCTACTTTCTCAGTAGGTCAAACAGTTCTTCCCCACTCTCCGCCTGCCTGAGCCCCAGCCAAATTTCCCAGCTATTCCACAGGTCTGAGCAAAGGCTAAAACCCCAGCCCCTCAGGCAGAAGCCTCGTAATACTTCTTTAAAGATCAGAACAAGAAATAAAGATGTCAGCTTTTTTCTCAGCACTGTATTTGGTTCTCAGAGTTATCCCAAAGGCAAGCCATTTTCTCTGCATGTTTTGAAAATGAGGATATCAATATGGGAATTGGAATGTTGATAATATAATGAAGGTCACCATTTACTGAGGGATGACTATGTACAAGGCACCCTGCTAAACACTAACAATGGGTTTTCTCACCTAGTTCTCATAAGACCCTATGAGATAGATACTCTTATGCCATGTTACACATGAGGATAGAGGAACTACAGTGAATGAATGCACCTTGTTTATTGTTTCTTCAACATGCCTTCCTTCAGCATAAATAAATACCTACTATGTGCCAACCAACAAACTGGATTCTGGTAGCACAGAACTAAATGTGCTCATGCCTACCTCTAAGGCTCTCACAGGCTAGTAGGAAGCCCATAAAGGTGGAGAGGTTTGAAAGAAGTACATATCAGATTCGCAGGGACCCCTGCATGGGAGTGGGAAATCTCTGCCTGGGAGAGGGGTTTTAAGTGAAGGTCTCAGGAGGAGACATGTCTTACAGAGAGTCCTCAGCAGGGGGAGAAAAGAAACCATAGAATCATGGTGACCAAAAGGGACTTTCAAAAACATCTTATCACAATTTTTCATTTTCATTGAGTACTGCGAGGTCCTGGATTGGGGGCGCTGACCTGCCAAAGCACACATATCCCTATTAATGCAGCTGGGGCCCTTGCTCAGGGAGCAGTAAGGAAAGGTACCAGCTGAATGTATGTAAAATTGAAGTGAGTGACAGGTAGCTCTCTTGTTATTTCTGCATAAATTCAGATCTCAAAAGGTTCTTACATACTTAATGAAAGGATTCCCTCATCTAGTTGGAATCTGATTGAATTTCTGCTTGAATTTCCTTCTAATGACCAGACTTCTCTACCTTGAAACTCAGTTTTACATGGAGGGTCACCTAAGTGCCTTAGGATGTGGGGGCCTCCTGGTCAAGGAACAGAAACAGGGTTGGGGAAGTCTGAGGGACACGCACCAATGGTCTGGTTTGGGAAGTTTGGTGCTTAGGCCATGGCAGGAGGGAACTAATGACCAATGTGCATGTTCTGGGGGCCAAACAACTCTGGATGCGTTATATCTGTGACCTCATTTCAGGTGGACAATGCTAGACAAAGTGGCTCTTGTGATCCTTCCCACAGGGATCTGCGTAGAGCGACTTGCATGTGATGATTGGTAAAGTCAGGACTAGGAATCAGGTGTGCTAGATCTTACAGCCCAGGATTATTTCCTACCTGGCATGTCATTCTCTAGCCAGGCCATGCAGTTTCCAAATGATTCCCCAAAAGAACCATCATTATGAGTAGAAATGGATTGACGGTAACATGTCACTAAAGGAAAAACAACTCCAAGTGCACATCTTAATGACAATGCCTCTGCCATGTCATCTCTGTACCCAACAGGACACCAATTTTGTGCAAGGTACTGAGCTGAGCACTCTATAGCAATATTGCATCTTATTATTATCCCTATTTTATAGATGGTTAAGCGACTTACTCAAAGTCACAGGTAAAACCCAATCAGTCGACTCTAGAATAAAAATTTAATTACTATATTCTTGACCACTGTTCTTCACTGCCTCTCTGTGGGAAAAAAAATCATCAGTGGGCCCTATCATTTTAAAAATGCCACCATGAGGCAGGCAAGCCACAGTTCCTTGTGGGTTTTTCTAGTTCTAATTTCTAGGTCCTATTTTAGTTACCTGCATGGATGATAATAGCCTGATACACTGATATGAATAAAACAAGTCCCCCATCCCCTAAGCAATCTTGAGGGCTATGATGAACTCTAGATAAATGAGGGTAGCTTGAGCATTTTGAAATGGAACATGTGAAATTGGTTGGTTTTATAATCAAAAGAGAGGAAGCACAAGCTTTAGGCCCACTTTCCCCCCAAGACCCTACTCATGACAATTTGCCATCATTAAATGAAAGGGTCCAGATGCTGGCATTCAGCCTGGCTCCACTCCTGACAAGCTGAGTGAGCTGGGCCAGGTAATTTCATCTCCCTGAGCCCCAGCCTCCTCGTATGTACAGAGTACATAGGAGAGTGCCGACCAGAGGGTTGGGAGAATGGATCAAGGTTGTCTATGTGAAGTGCCTGGCACTGTGCCTGACACCCAGTAAAGAATCAAATACATGTTCATCAAAAAATAACATGAGAGCATAGTTTCAGGGCTGTCAGGGACTCCCTGATCACTAGGCTGTAAGCACCCCTCCCCTCACCCCCTCCTAACTACCGCCTCCCATTCCTATGCTGGTGCTGCCTCCCTGAGTCTCTGCCAGGGCAGGGGCTTTCCCAGCACCTCAGGAGAGAACATTCAGGATCAGGGAAATAAAGCCTGGAAGCCCACCGAGAGCTGACTTTCTCCAGCACCTGCTCTGCCAGACCCCTGCTTCCCCCAGAATCCTTGCCTCTGAGTGAGAAAATTCATGTCTAAACCCGCAGTCAGGTGGTCTGTGGGGAGAGAGAGAGGTTGGGAGCTGGAAAAGCAA
Organism: Corynorhinus townsendii; assembly: GCA_026230045.1. NCBI lineage: Eukaryota > Metazoa > Chordata > Mammalia > Chiroptera > Vespertilionidae > Corynorhinus > Corynorhinus townsendii. Next base: position 55,190,891 of record JAPDVU010000004.1, read on the forward strand.
CAGCTCTGGTCTCAGGGTGGACAGCCTCAAATCCCGCAGGGATTCAACTGCCTTCAGATTTATAGGCCCATAACAGCAGAAATGGCCTCCTGGCTGAGACTGGCTCTGCCTGGAGGCCAGGGGGCTACTGGCTAATGCTGTTTGTGCGCCTCTTTATCTCTCTAATGCCATGTTCCCTAAATCTGCAGTATTAAAATGATGGGAGGTGGGTGATTCATTCCGGGTTACAGTGACAATGAAATTCATGGAAATCAAATTTCTCCCAAGCATGCCAACAACATCCCCGCTGGTGCCTGCCTGAGCTCTAGGGCTGGGTTTGTTTGGTTTCTACAATGATTTTTCTTTTTAATGTCATTATCTTTATTATTTTCGCCTAGTGTTTTTATAATGTGCTTACTGTGGAGGTTGCTCCATGCCTGCCAGCTCTCTGGGGGTGGGGGAACAGACTTGTTAACCCCCAAAACTGTTGTTTTGTACATCCCTCAACCACCGAAGGAAGCAGTCCCCACCCTCTCCCTTCTCCAGCCCTGTCTTGACAAGGAACCAAACACTACACATAGAATCACAGATTTGTTCAATCCCATAATTGAGCAAAATACCAATATTAATTAATGAACCCAATTAATACTCCCTTTTGTCCACCCACCTTCCATCTTCCCGTTAAATATCTCTGGTTGCTTTGGTCATTCTTTGTATATCACGGCTTCTACCACCTACCCTGCAGATTCATCCCCTCCCCTATTTGCCAATATTCTCTTAAAATGTGATGCTGAGAAAGGCTGAATAAATGGTAGCACATCCATACCATAGAATATTAAACATTTGTAAAAATACTTTAGAACTATCCATATTAAACCAGAGAGGTATCGTGACGCATCGTTAAGTAAAGGAAGAACGTTGAAGAGGAATCGGTTTTGAAGGATCCACTTAATAAAAAACAAACAATCCAAATGAAAATCTTATATGCATGTGTATTTGTTTGTACATGTTTGTATCAGCATGAATAATAGCATAGAAGGATGTACCCAGGCTATTAACACAAGTTACCTGGTTTAGAAGATGTTGGATATTTTTAAAAATACATCTAATAATATTTGACTAGCTCAGTTAACCTATGTCATTCCAGTAATATTTGAAGATGAATTTTATAAAAAGACTGTTCAATCAATCAATGTGACATATATTTTGATTTTGATTTTGATTTTAAATGTGACAGTCACCTGGAGTCCTGCAGATATGGTTGGATCTGTGGATGGACACTTACTGCCTCTCTTCATACAACCTACTTTGCATCACTTTTGTGGTTAACTTACAGGGAGGCTGAAGTCCACTGAAAGTCTTAGTTGTTTTCATTAGAAGTGTTACAAAGATAGGTATTTTCCTTCCATTCTATATACTTTTGAAGCAATTTTTTTTTTTACTTCAAGTGCAGGACCTTACATTTTTTCTTATTAAATTTTTCATGTTGGTTTTGGCCTTTTGTTCCACTTGTCAAGATCTTTTAAAAAGCTGATCTTCTCATCTAGCCTATGAACCATCCTGTCCAGCTTCATGCCAATTGAAAGTTTGATCAGCGGGTCTTTTATGTCTGGTCCAAGTCCCTGATAAAAATGTTCAACAGGACAGAACCAATAATGAGGTCTTGCACTTGCCTATTTTAGATAAATAAATATAAATTATTTTATTCCTCTTTCAATGAGTTCCTTTCCTTGTGTGCAGGGCTCCTACTAAACAAATTAATTGATTTGTCAAATCAATATTGGGCAAATCAATAACCATCACCATTATTTGACTTACTGATGAGAACAATAAATGATAATCACAATCCCACTTGAGCCAATGTAGAAACACACAGTGTTAGAGCGATGGAACATATGGCTCTGAACACATCTGCTCTGAAGCATCCAGATGGGAGTAGGAGTGGGGGGAAGGGGCCTGGGTAAGCAGACTGGGGGTAGGGATGAGGGAAGAGAGAGCAGGCAGGTGAAAGCAGACAGGGCAGAGCTTTGGGATCCAGGCTTCCAAATCAATCTCCCTGATTGTGTGGTTAATGTACAAGTGGCACGCAACAGCTGCCAACGGCTCCCATCCGTGACAGTACAACTGTGTGACAAATATTTCCCATCATACTTAGACACATCTTCTGCTTTTTGGTTAATGGGCCTTTGATGCGCTACTCAGATCACTTCTTCACAGGCTTTACAAGTCTTTGTCACAAATGTGTGGTAATGTTTTTCTTCACTGCGTAGCGTTTTCTCAGTGCTGTAACTGAGCAAGTGGCCTCTTTTGCCCTTTCCTCCCCCTAACACTCCTCCACAGCTTCCAGAAGCTGCCACACTCCTGACTTGTGCATCTCCTTATATAAAAGAACAAACACTCACCCAGCTGGTGTGGGTCAGTGGTTGAGCATCGACCTATGAACCAGAAAGTCATGGTTGGATTTCCGGTCAGGACACATGCCCAGGTTGTGGGCTCGATCCCCAATGGGGGGTGTACAGGACGCAGCCAATCTATGATTCTCTCTCATTCTCTATTCCTCTCCCTTCCTCTCTCTGATACCAATAAAAACATATATATATATATATATATATATATATATATATAGAGAGAGAGAGAGAGAGAGAGAGAGAGAGAGAGAGAACAAACATTCATCTAAGTGGTAAAAGATGCAAATGCAAGCACGGTCCTTACTGAGGGTTTGTGGTATAGCTTGAAGCAATGTTATGCCTGAAAAAGGAATTATTTTTCTAAGACTAAGTGAAATAGCATGTAACAAAGAAGTAGATGCTAAATAAATATTAGCTGCGTCTGAGTCTGTAACCTGCAGAAGACACTGGCATGACTTACTCTGAACTTTGATTATTTGCAAACATGGGTAGGGCTAGCGAGTGAATTCTGAAATCCTCAGTGTTTTGTCGTTACTCTTCTTGGCCTCCTGAGAATGTGCTCAGAACTTTGTGCAGGATTCTCACAGTCGCACTGATTTTTTCATTCACCCAACATTTGCTGATTGTCGACCCTGTGCAACCACTGACCAGGCCTGAGGCATACAAACATAATCGAGACAAGATCCTGGCACTCAGACCCAGTACACACACACACACACACACACACACACAGCAGTAGCAAAAGTTCACATACCAGACAATTACTAACTGCAATATGTTTGATATTTCTTTTGTTCTATTTCATTTAAAAGTTTTATTTCACATACTAATGGGATATTAATAGTTTTTAAAACTGCATTCTGGGGTTAGCTATAGGAATGCCAAGCAAGAAGTTCCCAGACCTGCCTGGGGGAGTCAGAGGACCTAGTACTTAAGCTTAAAGGAACTCAGGTACACACAGGGCATTTGGTGTTCCTGGAAGAGGAAACAACATGGGCAAATGCATGGAGGAATGTAATCGTAAGTGCTTAGGGAACTCCAGGAGGTTTTGAGTGGGTAGAACACAAGAAGCTTTGGGGGAAATTGGGGGAACATGAGGTTTTAGAGATAAATTTTAAAAATAAGCAAAGGTTAAGAGACCAATGATTGAACGCTCAGGGGAAAAGATCTTTATTGCCAAGCATTAAAACCCAATCCAGCACAGAGTCTAGGTTCTGGGAAATGAGATTTTAGAGGAAGAAGAAAGAGAGTACATTTTTTTTTAAAGCCAATAGACCGCCCACAAAATATTCATGCTCTGTATTTAAAAAGTAAAGTCTCTTGAGTATGACTGATTGTTTAGCAGCATCTGGATGCATAGATTTGGTTAGCAGTGGACTGAGTAGAGGTGTTTTCCACTATATACTAGAGCACCCACCTTGGGATTGTGGCACAAAGAGGTCCTTTTAGCAGAAGTCATGTCTGAACCAGTGACAGCAGGCTCAGCAACCTAGTCAACTTTGTCATTAAGAGATCTGTGGCCTGCTAAAGAGTTGGGCATTAGTCTGGCCAAGGAGGCCAGTGGAAGATTTAAAGCAAGAGAGTACCTAAAAATTGTTAGTGGCATCAATATTGTTGTAGGGTAGCTGACAGATTAGAAGGATGGACTGACTGGAGGAAGGCTAACCAGAGACGGAGTTGATGTTAATAGTTTACAAGATAGTGATGGAAGCCAGAAAGGGAACAAGGCTGACAAGGTTGGAAGGGCGGGGATGGATTAGGAAATATAAAGTTGAAGAATCAACATGACCCAGGGACTGATTTGATGTAGGCAGTGAGAGAGGGAAAATCTCAAAAATGATTCATTAAGTCACAAAATTGGATGGCTTTGGAGGGTTGTGGATTTCCCCAAAGAACAGATTTGGGTAGTTTGGGAAGAAATAGCAGGATCAGGATAATACAAAGACACTGCCAGGGGACCCAGATCATTATCCTATGAATTGCAATGGCCAGAGAAAGAATTATTTTCCCACCCACAGATCCCAAAATTCCAGGAATTGGAGAGCTACCCTCCTCTCCTGGACCTCAGTGGATCATTGATAGTCTGAGCCAGGAGGAAGTGGAGGCATCTGCCTGCTGGTGTGAATGGAATGAAAGCTGTCTTTGCTGTCCATATAGCAGCCCCTTCTCTTGTGGACATTGGATGCAGGAGGATTTGGAGGCTGCAAAGCAATTCCTCTCTCTAGTTGGGCTTAGAACTGGATGAATAGGACAATACAGGAGATAAGCAGAAGGAAACATTTGTCAACTCTGCCTCCAGAAACAGTCATTGTGGTCATTGTAATGTGGTTATATCAGAGAACATTATTCTTTAAGGAAACACGTTGAAGTACTTATTATTATTATTATTATTATTGTCAGTCTCTGTCTGGAGTAACAAGAGAGGCCTAGGAAAATCTAGAGACTGTTTCAGCTTCTTCCCAGATCCAAGATTTGAAAGATCACATCTGTAATGGGTTGAGTTTTATTTCCAAAAAAAGGAACAACCAAGTCTTAACCCCACTACCTGTGAACAAAACCTTATTTGGAAAGAGGATCTTGGCAAGATGTAATTAGGTTAAGAACAGATGAAATCATCCTGGATATAGAGTGGGCCCTAAGTCTAATGACTCGTGTACTTATAAGAAAAAAAGAAAGGAATATTTGAGATACACAGGCACAGAGACACAGAGAGAAAATAGCCACAAGAAGACGGAGGCAGAAATTGGAAGGATGCATCTACAAGCCAAGATAGTCGCTGGCAGCCACCAGATGCTAAGAGCGAGGCTTGACACGAATTCTCCCTCTGAGCCTCGGGAGGAAACCAACACTGTCCACATGTTGATTTTGGATTTCTTGCCTCCAGAACTGTAAGAGAATACATGGCTGTCATTTTAAGCCACCACGTGGGTGGTGGTTTGTTTTACTAGCCCAAGGAAATCAGAACAATATCCCATTTAGTGCTTTCAGAACATTTGTGCAAAGGTCACCAGGGACCATCTCAAAAGTGATTATTGCTCTCTGGGAGCTTGTCTCTTCTGTCCAGTCTACTTCCCACGGTGTAGACACATCTCCTTAATCTGGGTCTCTGTTGTCCACCTTTTCTTTGCTCTTTTTTAACAGCAGCAGATTTTCCTCCCAACTCAGATGCTATTGTGAACTCTGGGTAACAGCCAATTAAACAGTTCTTCATTGAAGAGCCGAGGAGTACCACTGGGTGCAAAAGTGCCCTGTAGATCCCAAATGGGACGAGGTGCAAAAAAAGCACCATTTTCTTAAGCATTTGGTAGGACCTTGAGAGAGCTTTCCCAACTTGCAAGTCATTCATTTCTATAGTCACCATTGAGTTCCTGAGGAGGTAATAGGCATGTTCTCAATCTTGAACTTTTACCTGATTGATCTGTGGGTCCCAATTTTTCCTTCTTTGGAAAGATCTCCTGGGAAGAAGACCATGACCCCAAACCTTTCCTATCCTATGTCTTTGATTTGCATTATCAGCATTTCTTTCCAGGGCAATAATTTTTAGCTTTCAAAAAACAGCTTCTCCTCAAAAAGAGATTCTATTCTAAGGGTTGGCCTGAGCCTACAGAGCCAGGAGGTTGCCATAATCTTAAGAAATCATAGTGTTCTCATTTCCACTTGAAAACCTAACACTACACAAAGAACAAATGTCTCCCCAGATTGTCCAACTTCATTAACTGACCCTCATAGTGTAATATTGAAGTTGCAAATTTTGGTGAACATTAAATTGTATCTTCCTTATTGAAAATTTGAAAAACTGAATAAAAGGCCTTAGCCAAATCCCTATGTGGCCCTAGCCTAGTCCTTTAACCTCTGCTTTGCCCAGTTTGCTTATTTATACATTAAATAGGGATCATGAAAGGACATCTTATGCATTAATTAATTAATGATTGAAAAGGGATTTAAAAGTGCTATGCAAATGATAAGCTCTATTATAGGGCCTATGGGAATCTGAGACAAAGCAGGGAGCCAAACTCCAAATGGAGGATTATAATCAAGAAGCAAATGTAACCACTTAGGAATGTGAAGGAACTATTAATATTGGTTACTAGGATGAATTCGTTTTTTTCTAATAAAGATTGAGGTGAGAAACGGTTAAAGTGTGGATTCAGTTTTAAAACTCATGCGAGCCCAGATGCTCTTTAAGTGGTTACACTTCAGCAAACCCCTGCACATTAAAACAAAATCAAAAGATCGAAGCAAATTGAAACTGGAGTCGAAGCAGGTGCATAAAACAAATGCTGTCAGCATATGTGCTAGCACAAACAATTAATTGTGCCCATATAAGTCACATGATTGGCAATTGCAGATGTCCGTATATATGGTTCAAATACTGCAAAAGTAAAACCTCTTGCACCCACCTAATTTTAATATTATACTCATTAGAGAGATAAAACCTCGCTCAAACCACTATCCTGTGGAGGCCCTCCAGGCAAAGCAGCTTAGTTTCTGTTTTCTCTCCCTTAGTAAACGGACCTCTGGCTTTATAGGGGCCTGGGGCAGCCACTGATCTTTATAATTATAAACAAAATGTGGCATTAATTCATCCCTTTAAAAAATTCATTCAAATTAAGCTATTAGGATGTGGCTGTGATGTCTTCTAAAGGAATAAAAAATGTTAACAACAACAAAAATCAATACATAACCCAATCAAGTTTTTTCTATTTAAACAACTTCTGGCTCTAGTAATTATAGAAGAATGGTTTTGCCTGATTCCAAAAGCATCTTTTAGTGTCTAGGCCTGACTTAACTTTTATTGTTATGCCTGAATGGCACTTTAAAGCTACCAGCACTGTGTGGTCTTTGGTTACCTGGCAAAAGGAGAGCTTTCTAGACTAGCAGCTTCCCCTCTCCCAACTGTCATGATCTGTGGGTAAGCAGCTGCAACCATGGGGCTCAGGACTAACTTTCTCAATTTAGAGACCAAAAAGGCAAGACCCACCAGAAAATCTTCCTGCTTTCCTAGATATTTCCTTTTTAAATGGGAACAAATGTCTGATCTTTATATTTCTGTGCTGCTTTTGTTGTTGATAATTCTGGTCCAGTTGAATAGCCAATTATGGCCAAGGAAGCATTCAGGATGGTCTGGGCATAGAAAGGTTGTCTAGCAATAGAAACTACTTGAATTAACATGATCCTTGAAGGAGTCACAGCTGCTTTTTCCACATCTCTACCATTAATTACAGGATGAACATGTTAAGTGCTAAAAAATTGGTGAAACCCATTTATAGGCATTCATTTTGAAAGAGTATTTTGATCATAATGGCAGCAAACCCAGGTGGCCTTGGGGCACAGTGATTCAGCTATATATATTCAGCTTCCCTGAACCTTTTTGAGTATCAAAGGTTAGTTTGTAGTATTCTGCTTCCTTGATAGATGATGATAGATGATAGATAGATAGATAGATAGATAGATAGATAGATAGATAGACTCTCTAATAAAAATGCTCTTTTATATTCTTTCCTATTCTGCTCAAGCTCAGGAGAAGTGGGAATATCAACATCTACTGAAAGGTTAGAATAACTAATGAAAATTCCAACAGAAAGAAACGTTTTTAAACCTTGCACTAAATATAAATGGTCTTATATTCTGAAAGAAAAATATCCAGGATGTTAAAGCCTTGTGGTGGCCATCTCAGGAAATCCTGGATCCTAATTTTGCTTCCATGTTCTCATGTCTTCAAGAGCAACTTCCTTCTGGCACTGTGTTCTCTTCTATGACCACGTTCTGTGAAACCCTGTTCTCAGCCCACAGGATCCACCTCTTCTGCCGCAGCTCAGTTCCCAGGTCTGAGATATGCAGTCTGGATCAATAGCCAGGTGCCTCCAGGATAACAGATCACAAAGGCCTTTGGCACTTTACAGTCCAAGGTATGTGTTGGCGCTTTGACACTCCAGTCCTTCAACAGAATATACCATGACTATGGGTTTCCCTTTAGGCTGTGAGCTAAAGACACACCTATCCCTGTTGTCAACAGGTAACTTTTGGATCTTTCTTTCTCTCTCTCTTTCTCTCTCTCTCTCTCTCTCTCTCTCTCTCTCTCTCTCTCTCTCACACACACACACACACACACACACACACACACACACAAAACTAAAAGACAATGGTGAAGAAGAGAAATATTTTTCTAACTCAGTCTTAATTTACAAAGAAATTAGACATGTTTTTCAGAGCAGTGCTAATTCTTTCCCTTTGTCCTTCCTCCCCTAGCCCTCTCCCCCATTTGTGAATTAGTATGTCCCATTGGACTTTCCTGAGTTCAAAAACTGACCCATTAGGAAGCCAGAGATATCTTTAAAATCCTTAACTACACAAAGCCCCTCCTAAATGTTTCATTCATTCATTAAACACGTATTTATTTACTCCCTGCAGGCACCATGCTAGGAATTTGGAGTACGATGGTGAACAAAACTCCATACAGTGCCTTGTCTTAATATAGTGCACGACTTACAAAGGGATGGCATCCTCTTCCCCATCCTCTGAGGAGAAGAAAGTGGAGATATTTCTTTCAGTTATATTTGTTAGAAGCCCACATGGAAAGCACTCCCTAATGAGATATAATTTTATCATTAATTTTGAGCACACTGCCTTTTATCTGGAGTGCTGTTGGTACAGAGATGTTGTAACACAGGGCAGTGAACTAGTTGATCCTGGGAGGGCCTATCAGATCTTTCTGATTCCATAATCAAATGGTCATAGTATCAAAGCCCAGAGCTTAGAGATTATCTAGCCCTCCCTCCCAACCTCCTCCATTTCACAGATGAAGAGACTGAGGGACAAAGACGGGAAGTGTTTTGTCTAAAGTGAAACAAGCTGTCAGCAGCAGAGGGAGAGCTAGCTGGGTCTGCTGCCTGCTGGTTCTTGTCTCCCTCCATCGCATCCTACTGCCTTAGACAGAAAACCTGCCTTCTGGAATTTGACTCCCAGCTGTTCTGCTAAAGCTGCCAATCAGCACGGGCCAATCCAAGAGTAACTCGGTATTCTCTATATTGACCTCTTTCTAACTCTACTCACATTCAGAAACAGAAGCTAATAAATAAAACCAACAGTCTTACAGTGCTCCATTGGAGGGGAACCAGCATTCCTCTTCCAAAGGAAAATGTGAAAATGTATACAAGATAGCTGAATGATAGGCAGCAAAGAAACAGTACATTGGAGGACATCTATATGTTTTGATGATTACATTGGAAACCAGAACCTTTTAAAGTTACCTAAGGAGAAACCACAGAGAAGTAGCAAGAAGGCAATGCCGAGAGATGTTCAGAAAGTGTGTGTTTTATATTTTTATTCATTAGCAAGTGAGAGCAGTGACAGATAAATTGTACCCTGCCTAAGATATGTCATCTAAGGTTATAGAAGCTGACACTCTCTTTACTTATTCATTAAAATTAGAAGACATGGTTTTGCTATTAAATATATGAGTGTTTATATTATTTTACTGATTCAAAAAACTAGTGTGTGCTTCTTGAAATATGTAAAAGCAACATAGCGTCACTGCTCCATCATTTAAAACACAATTTTGGAAGCGGGGGGGTGGGGGGAGGAAGCCCAGGGTTTGAAAGTGTCCTCTAATCCCAGTTGTAGCTCTAGTTTCATTTCTTCATCTGTGGTCTTTGAATCCTAATCTGAAAGGGTTAGTGGGGGTTAAAGACGGCTCTACCTTGGGATGTGTGTGCATGAGTTTTTAGGTTTTTATTATGTGCTCTTTATTACTTTTATGCTTGAATCTCTGGTGGCTACACTCTATTTTTAATAAGCTGGAAATCACATTGATTGTTCTGTGGTTGCATTTAACTAGCAGGCCAGTTGCTGAGCCAAAGGTCAGCGCAGTGCTCACTGAGGAAGCTGGAGAGAAAGCAAGCTGACTCCGCCTCCCCATTTTAAATGAAGTCCCTTTCACTGGGCTTCTCATTCAGAATCGAAGGCATTTCAAAGTTCATTGGCCTTCATGAAAGAAGAGAGTGAAGGGAAGAAGGGTGCATTTTGCTCCTTGATATCAGGGAAAGCAGAAGACTTGGTGAATACAGTCTTACAGTGCTTAATTAATAATGTTGTTGTTGATAAATTTTTTGTTTATGAATATGGAGTCTTACTGATGAAAATGCATAGGTCTCTCAGCTAGGAGGTCAACACAAATCAGTAATATAATTCCTGTTTTAAAAACACACTAGGGGAGGGATAAGAGGAGGGTCCTAGACAGTTTGGTTTAATGGTTAGAGCATCATGGTTTCAATTTTGGTCAAGGGCACGTACCCTGGTTGTAGTCTCAATCCCTGCCCCATTCTCTCACATTGATGTTTCTCTGTATCTCTTTCCATCCCTTCCATTCTCTCTCAATATCAATTGCGGGGTTGGGGGGGGGGGGGGAGAGACAGGGGAGGGAGATAGCCTCAGGCAAGGATTAAGATAAAAATAAAATAAAGGCAGAGAAACCAAGATGGCGGCATAGGTAAGCACCTAAACTGCTGCCTTGCACAACAATTTCAAAACTACAATTAAAAGACAGAACGGACACCATCCAGAACCACAGGAAAGCTGGCTGAGTAGAAATTCTACAACTAGAAGGAAAGAGAAAAGCTCACAGAGAACTGGAGGAATGGCAAAGGGTTGAGGTATGGCAAAGGGTCTTTGTGCGCACAGAGAGGAGGGGCAGCTGAGAGCCTGGCTGGCTTTCTTTGGCGGGAGGGGGAAGGAAGCCCCCAACTGCACTGAACCCCAGTTCCAACTGCACTGAACCCCAGTTCTGGGTGAAACCCCATGGACCCAGGCTCATACAGGGGGAGTCTGGACTGTCAGGTAGAGAGAAAGGCACTTGGAGACTCAGAGATCTGGTGGAGGGGAGGGGGAGCGGGGGGGAGGACCCATGGCGCGCCAGTGCACACAAAGACTGCGGAGGTTGCCATAGGCTTTCCCTAGCAGAAGGGAGTTGGAAGCTCCTGACTGCACTGAACCCCAGTTCCAGGCGAGCCCCTGGGGACCCACGCTCTTGCGGGGGGAATCTGGACTCTAGGGGGGAGGCTTGGGAGGCGGGGAAGCCAGAGATCTGGAGGCACGCGTGCATGCACAAGGGCAGGGCTGACAGGAAGCCAAGACTGTCTGCTCTGCCCTGAGACTCCACCCCATCCAAGCTGAGCATAGAGGCTTTTGCAATTTGGCAAGTCTAATCCTATAAGGCTGTCTCCAGAACCGAACTTCTCCCAGCGTAGACACAGCTGAGCCTCACAGCCAACTGGCCTGGAGGTCAATTCCTCCCAGTGATACCAACAACAATCAAAACTTACCTACAACAAGGCTGTACACACAGTCCACAAAGGGGTGCACCAAGAGTGTCCACCTCAGGTAACTGGGAGGCCGACCCACTGGGCCATATAGGAAACCTAGCACACAAAGCTACCCTAGCAACTCAGGGAAGCAGTGAAAAATGCGGCAACAAAGAAACAGATCACAAACGAAAGAAATGGAGGAAAACAAACGACTGGACATAGAATTCAAAACCACAGTTATAAATATAACTCGATAAATATAACGAGAACCTCGAAGATATGAAAAAGGATCAACTAGAAATTAAACATATACTGACTGAAATAAAAAATATTATACAGAGACCCAACAACAGACTAGAGGAACACAAGAATCCTCTAATCCTGAAATACAAAGAAGCAAAAAACACTCAACCAAAAAAGCAAAAAGAAAAAAGAATCCAAAAAGTTGAAGATAGTGTAAGAAGCCTCTGGGACAACTTCCAGCGTACCAACATCAGAATTATGGGGGTGCCAGAAGAAGAGAGAGAGCAAGATACTGAAAACCTATTTGAAGAAATAATGAAAGAAAACTTCCCCCACCTGGTGAAAGAAAAAGACTTACAAGTCCAGGAAGCGCACAGAACCCCAAACAAAAGGAATCCAAAGAGGACCACACCAAGACACATCATAATTAAAATGCTAAGAGCAAAAGACAAAGAGAGAATATTAAAAGCAGCAAGAGAAAAACAGTTAGTTACCTACAAGAGAGCACCCATATGACTGTCAGCTGATTTCTCAACAGAAACTATGCAGGTCAGATGGGAGTGGCAAGAAATATTCAAAGTGATCAATAGCAAGAACCTACAACCAAGATTACTCTACCCAGCAAAGCTATCATTCAGAATTGAAGGGCAGATAAAGAGCTTCACAGATAAGAAAATGCTAAAGGAGTTCATCACCACCAAACCAGTATTATATGAAATGCTGAAAGGTATTCTTTAAGAAGAGGAAGAAGAAGAAAAAGGTAAAGATAAAAATTATGAACAACAAATACATGTCTATCAACAAGTGAACCTAAAAATCAAGTGAATTAAAAACCTGATGAACAGAATAAACTGGTGAATATAATAGAATCAGGGGCATAGAAAGGGAGTGGACTGATATTCTCAGGAGGAAAGGGGTGTGTGTGGGGGGGTACTGGACAAAAATCATACACCTAAGGTTGAGGACAGTGGGGGGGGAGGTAAGGGAAGAAGGTGGGGTGGGAACCGGGTAGAGGGGAGCTATGAGGGGGAAAAGGAGAAACAATTGTAATAATCTGAATAAATATTTATTAAATAAATAAAATAAATTAAAGGCACACTGGGTTCCATGCTCTATGCCACCTTCTCTCTCTTTTACACATAGAACCATCTGGGGTCAGGAGGAAGCACAACTTTCAGGGGGGCTTCGCAGGAATCCTAAACAATCCCAGCATCAGTGTGCTGGCCACTAGACAGGGACAATATCTTTGGCATACATCTACATGCCTGGGAGTGTAGGCTGAAATGCATTCCTCACATCTAAAAAAGATGCTAACTTTTTGTCTACTTCCTCCCAGCACTGTGCTGCTAACATGTCACTATCAGCTGTTTCCACTGTAGTCGGAGAAAACCAGGACACGGAAGATGTTGCAAATGTGGCCTTTGCCACAGGCCAGGAGAGGGCTGAGGTTAGCCAAGAGGCTTTGCAGGGTGTTAAATAACATAGATGACCACAAACTCAGAAAAATCTTAGCAGATTTTGCACAAATTGGCAAGGTCCTCCCAAGGTCAATGTAGGCTTCAGGATCTGGCAGTTTTGATGGTCATCTTGAGAATCTCACTTCACTGCCGCTCTGTATAGCCATGGGAAAGAGAACTCACTAACACACACACACACACACACACACACACACACACACACGCACATGCACACGCACACACATATGCACGCACATTCATCAATGCCACAAAGACCATTTCTACTTAAAGTTATAGGACATTCTCCACTAAAATTACACAATCATCTGGTTAACCCAATTCCTGGACTTATCTCATATTTAAGATAGTGTCTGGGATCCCAAACAAACACTCTCCCATCTTCCCCTCCATTGCTGTGGCTACCAAAGTAGACATGCCAGAGCAAACATATGAACAAGAATCGAAGCATTGACTTTAAACAACCACCTACATAGCCCCTTGCCTGAGGTTTAGGCTTCCTGGGAACTGCTGGATTAGAGAATGTGGTTTTGCTTTATATATCCTACTCCACACTGAGGACAGATAGACCAATGGAAAAGGGGAGACCTGATCAGCCCTCTAGTTGTAGACAGGAAAACTAGAACAAAAAGTGAAAATGCCTGCCCCTCCTCCCATCACCATCACCAACATAAGATGAACTTGCTTTGGGTGTAGAAAGCAAGGAGGAAGTGGCCCTTCTCACTGGCCAGAGGGCAGACAATGAAAGGAGAAAAAATGAGCCCATTCCTTTTTTTTTTTTTTTTTTTTTTGAGAGAGAGAGAGATAGTCACATAGTCACATTCCCATTCTCTCTGAGGAACACAAGCCCATCTTCTTATAATTGCCCAGAAGGAATATCAAGCTTGGCCATTTGTAGTAGCCATTCATTCACACAAGGGGAGGAGCAGGTGGGAGGGTGAAATAAGTGTTGACTTCTATGTGGTCCTATTTGGAAAGAGAGAAGACGTTCTAGCCTCCATTAAAACATGGCAGAGGGCTCAATAAATATTCCCCTCCCCCAAATCACCATAAACATAGAAGTAAAAAGTAGTCTTTGACAAAGACTATCACACAACCCCAGAGTAACAGCTCAATGAAATTTAGGGAGGCCAGCAGAAAATAGCAGATTATTTTTAGGGTTCCAACACAACTGTACATGGTATAGAAAATGCCAAAAAAAAAAAAATCTCCCCTTTGTATGGCAGGGCACCAAAGTTCATAAGATTTAACAAGGAAAAAGTATAAGAGAAATACAGAATACTAGAATTTCAAGTTCAAATTGTATGATACAGATTATAATCATTGTTAGGTTCAAATAAATAGGAAAGTGTGTGGGTTAGAAATAGTCAAGGAAAGCTCTTTAGAAGAAAGTAGCCCTGAGCCAGCCTCAGTAGGAAGTAACAGGAAGTTATTGTAGACAAGGAAAAGTATAACAATGAGGGTAGGACATGGTTAAAGAGGGAAGAGGGAAAACCCATTATAGGACAGGAAGTCAATGCTAAGGGTAGTGAGAGAAAACATAGAGTTAAGATAGAGATAGTTGTTGGGGACCCCAAAAGCCAGTAAAAATAATTAAGATTGGATAGGATAAGCACTGATGATTATGACAGGCTTTCTAGCACAATGATGTCTTCTGAAACCAATAGAATGGTCATTAGGCCATGGAACAACATGTAAAGAAGAGGATTCTAAGTTAGTGTCATGGAGTCTCTGGGACCTGGAATTCTTAGAGTAAATCATCTAATCCAGAAGGCCTTTTCTTATAATATACCTCAAAGGGGGGAAATCTTTGTCAGGAGGGGGAGTATGTCCTATGTCCATTTATCTTTTCTTCCTATGTAAACGGATGCAGGGGCAGGGTGGGGAGCAGTTGGGAAGGACACAAAACAGCTATCCTACTCACAAGAAATAGGCCACACTTCTAGCTCTCCACTCCTCCTCAGGGAATCTCCTTTAGTGTAAGGTGCCCAGTTTCAACTCATGGACCAGCAGCTGGAGACACCTGTTGAGCCCCAAGTTGTCTGAGCAAAGTAATGACAAATGACAAAGAAGTAAGTAATTGGGCTGTTCTTCAGCTCTGTGTGAACTTTTCTTTAACCCCAGCACCATCTGTTCCCTAGGCTGGCTTGTTAAACACTACTTCCATTATCCTACCACTCTAATTGACTCCTCCCCTCTGGAAGGCTTTTCCAACCAAAGGAGTATACTTTCCAGCCTTAAATCTCTCCTAACATCTTTTTTTAACAGCTTAATTGAGATATTGTTTGCATGCCATTAAATTCACCTGTTTTACAGGTATATGACATTTCCATCAATCACCCCAGTAAGATATCCGTTATGCCTGTTTTCACCTAACATCTGGTGGGGGGGGGGGGGGGGGTGTTGATAATGGAAGAAGCTGTTTGTGTGGAGGCAGGGGTTATATGGGAAATCTCTGTGCCTTCCTTTCAATTTCACTGTGATCCTAAATCTGTTCTTAAAAGTAAAGTCTTTTACAAAAAGAACTGTGGGAGTACAGGGTCTCCCTAATTACAACACAATTGGTAATAAAGTATAGAAGACTCCTTTCCCCAGAATGCCCAATACCTAACATGGCACTTAGATGCTTAAACGTTTGTTGAATTGAATTGAAATGAGGTGGAGAGATGAGGAATTGGGAAAAATGCCTCCTCATGGACATTTGCTACCCAGCATTCTTTTCCGCTTTCTAATGGCCCTCAAGTTTCATTTTTGCTAATTACTTCATCCCCCAATGCATTGTCTTGGAGAAATGCTAATTCCAGGGATGCAGGAAGCCATAGGATCAGATTTTCTTTTCTTCTCATCCCAACATATCCAGAGACAAAGATTGTCATTAGGACACTCTTTCAACCAATGATTCAAGGTCAGAGGAATGACTGTACATCATCCATGATCACGGTTATCCTGGCCCCAACCAGATTCAACCTGCTGTGAAGCAGGTGTTTTGCTTCTTGATTCTTGGCCTCCCAGAGATGCCTCGTTCCTACCTACTCACAAACCCAGTTATCCATCTCCTGCTGATTTTATGTGTCCTTTCAGTAATTCCTTTTATTACCCAGAATTGGTTTCTGTTGCTTGCTGCCAAGGAACCCTAACCACCTCATGCCCTTTAAAGGCAATAGCAATAATACAGGTGAGAGGAGGGCCCAAATTAGATAAAGGGGTAGCTTTCCCAAGAGGTGGTTCAGGGGTAAAAATCTTGTGAATAAAGAGCTATTTCTAGGAAGGAAAGAGAGAATAGTCAAAGCTGACCCCAGTATTTTGTACTTCATATGTGTTTCTATCCCAAAGAGTTTTCAGTCATTTGAACTTTCGCCCAGGTGGGCTAAGAAAACGGGTTGCACGTTTCTTATAAATGGATCAACAGTGCAAACTATTTTAAGACCTAACATATGAAGATGAATAATTTTCTCATGCTTTTACTTCACTGAGAGAACAACCAACACGGCTTGTCTGGCAGTTGGTTGCACTGCTCAACCTCATGCACATGCTGCCTGGGCAAGTGAGTCAGTCTCCCGCACGTTCCACTTCCTGCTGAATGGAAGAGCCAAGGTTGTGAGTCAGCCCTGCTCAGAGCCAAGAGTCTTTGACTCAGTATTATTTTCTGCCATAACACACAAGGTTCCAAATGTCCAATCTATTTTCTTTAGTGCCTGTGCCCAAATAGTTAGAAGTCACAGTCCAGTACATTTTCAGAAATCTATGATCCTTGCTGCAAAATAAAAGTCTAAATAAGTAGAAAGAAGGAAAAATCAATCAAGACTATAGCAAAATGTTAAGGGGTACAATGTAACATATTCATGCTAAATGCCAACTTTGTGGTTCGAGGCCCGGTTTATTATCATGAAAGCACTGGACAGAAGACAGGCATCAGATGAAATGAGGACTGAATATGTGTGCTACCGCATGAAAATTATTTATGAATTTCCAGGCTGATTGTCATTTAATAAAAGCTATAATCCTTTGATGAGTGCACATTTTGTTAGTGCAACTTGACGCAGATACTTTATCAAATTGCTACAATCCTTTCAGGTATGGGAATCACAGAGGGTATTTGAGGGAAATTATGACTTAATGCACTAGAGCTGAGAGTCCAGCAAAAGTAACAGCATAGCAGCCCATTACTAGAGGGCTATGATATGAAAGCCTTGTAATGCATTTCAGTTAGAAGATATCTCTGAGGTCACAGAGTCCAATCCTCCCCCCCCCCCCCCACCCCCAGGACTGAAACCTGCCAGAGAGAAGACACTCACCAGATAATTTGCAGTGGTGTCCTATCACATACTAATGCTATGGTAATTCTCCTAGTATTTCAAAGACCGAATTTGATCCAAGAGTAGGAATAGATTAGCAGAGTTTATTCAGCTTATGCATGAATCCTCTCATTGCTCTCTTTGGAATGGAAATATGTCATCATAGTTCAGTTTCCTGAGGTCACAAAGATAAGACAATATCTCCTTTGATTTCAAACAGAATCATTTATGGATAAAAGAAGTCTCCTCTATAAAATGAAACAACTTTTCAAACAGCCTCTCACCACAGTTAGTAATAATTTATGATTGGTGAACAGGAAAATATGCTGAATTTATTAATTTTACTGTGCACTGCCTGTCAAAAGGGCAAACTGATAAAGAAAAAGTGGGGGTGGGTAACACTGGTATTAGCAAATCTGATGTAAAAGATTTTTGTAATTCCTCCTGATTTCAAGGGAAGAAAATTAACTCTGAAAGTGGCAGACAGAAAATTCCTCTTATTGTCAAAGCCTGTGGTGTCTGGCATTTTACCACCTAAATAGTTCTAAATGTTGTTGTTTTTTTCTTTGTCCTCCAATATAATTTTTGCTCCAGTTTTGAGTCCTAATTTAAAAATTATGCCACAACAAATGATTTCCAGTTATGAATCTAGAGTCTGACACAGCTTTGCTGGCCTTGTCCGACCCTGTCACATTTTCATAATCACCTCTATTGCTGAACAGCAGTTTACCCCCCTTCTCTGCCAATCAGCCCTATTGCTTTAACCAGAGGCGGTTTATTTTCAATCCTAATTATTTCTGAAGTAAAAACTTGATTTTCTTGCATGGTTTTAGGATGTGTTTTAGAGTGTTTTGAGTTTTCAAACTCCACTTAGAAATGGGAGATGGTTTTTATGTGCCCAGGTGGTCTCCTCCTGCTCCCTCAACTAAGAAGTTGTTGAAACTCCCTACTTTTAAATAATTGTTCAGAGGACATCTGTGGCTTTCTGCTTCGTGTAGCAGAAAGGACATTAGGTACAGCCTGAAATTTAGGAAATTAGCTTAAATTAGAGCCAGATAACTGCAAGTCTTAACTCATAGGTCACTCTCGCTTCTTTCCAACATGTCAGATAAAATCTTTATTATAAATTAAAAGTGTAACATAAAGTTTAGGGCATTTTGAAGAGAAAACAATATATGAAGTTCAGAATTTAGCCAGTTTATCTTATAGACCTGATAAATATTTTTAAGTACATCACAAAATTTTAGCTGAGAACCATTACATAATATAGCTTCATGAGGCTACATTTCATATATAAAGATTATAACCTAATCATGAAAATCCTGCATTTTTCAAGGCAAAACATTTTTGAACTCACTTCTTTGCCCATTTAAGTCTGAAAGGGCACAGGCAATGCCACCCACTGAGAATTCTTGGTGGTAGCTGGATAGAAACCTCAAATTTCAAAATAACCACCCTCTGGCATACCACAAGCACTTCCTGGTTCCTCAGAAGCTGAGGAAATCCAGTGCTGAATTATTTCTTAATCACACAGGAATCTATGATGGGGAGGAGGACTGCACTGCTGTAGCTACTCTCCCCCTGGTTTGTGGCTTCTTTGACCTTTCCTCCCCGTAAGTTATAGCTCCAAACACTGCTGCAGGAGGCTTTGTGGAGACCTAATCCATCTGGAGCTCCACAAAGACAGCCCCCAAAGTCCTCCCCTTCAGTCACCCGGCCTTCTCCTCGCATTTGGAGGTAGTTATGGAATAGAATTATCATTATGTGGTAGTGGTGAAACCCAGAGGCATTTGGCATGTTGCGTGAAATAACATTTTCCAAAGTACCATCCAATCAAAAGTTTCCATAGTCTCCCAAGATTCCTTTCATCACTACCATTCAAAGGTTAAGGCGATTGGAGTCTTTCATGTTTTGTGTTTGATTTATTTATCGTTATATGGTAACTTAGGGATGGGTCCTGGCCAAATATTTCTACTTGCCCTTCCCCTCCATTAGTCATGGAAACCCTCAATCTAAGAACTTTCCTGAAGTATTAACTTGACTTCATTCTGAGAGATTTAGGTAATACTCGCCCCAACCAAGTAAATGGCAGGTACCCAGCTTACTTACAAGATAAAAGTGTCACAAATTAAGAAATGATTCTTCCAACTTTGGTGATTTTTTTTTTTCCAACTCACTGAGGAATCATCATGGGAAGCCAGAATTCTGGGCTTTGGGTCTGACTTATTTGAATTTAAATTCCAGCTCTATTTTCCTTGAGTAAGTTACCCTCACCTTTGAGTCTGTTTTCTCAATCATAAAGAACTGTTATGAAGAAGCAACGTGAAACAAGCACTCAGCACTTGGGAGGCACACAGTAAGCATGCAGAAGATGTTAGTTATTACAATGGTGCTTTCCTTCATGAGGATGCATGCATAATTAAATGAGATGACATCTCTGGAAAACATGGCCCTCATAGAAGCTTAACAAACATCAGCTCCTTCCACCTTGAGGAAAATGAAGCCCTTTTCAAATCTTCATGGATTTTAGGTGATCTGAATCCAAGGTGTTTTGCTATGGCTACCTAATTATATCAAACCCTCCTCTTCCCGCAGAAGAAAACATCTTGAACATCTATCTCTATGCCATGTTCCCCCTCTCCACTTATGTCTAGTTCCAGCAAGTCTTCTGCACTTCCCTGTCTAGCTTCCACTTCTCTGAATACAGATAATTTTTCTATTTTTTTAATCACAGAGTTTCCAAGTGGGATCCCCAATGCTGCCCTCAGCCCACCCATTCCTATTTCCTCCTCTGGTGCTCTGTGTTCCCCCATCCATCCCTGACATGCTCATTACCCAAACACATTTTACTATGGCAAAGTAAATGCATTTGAGTTTAGATTAACTTTATCTTAGTCAACAGGAGTCCATTTACAATGCAGAAATAGGAGAGGATTGATGTGTTTTATCACAAGGAATTAAAGCGGATCGATGTGAGCAGCCAAAACAAATATGTTGAGTAATTTCTTCTCTCACTAACGCTTTTGCCTACATTTTCCAGACTATAGTTTCACATGAAACATCTCAAATGGTGTATTATATTCTGTTTTGGATGTGATTTGAGAGAAGACATCTTAGAGGTGAAGATATAAGTAGATAAACATCAAATAGGTAGATATAAAGAGAGAAATACCAAGATTTCAGAAAGATAAAAAATAACAATGACAACAACAATAATAATATAATGACCATACTTTTTCAAGCATCTTCAGACAACAAGTGAAGTGCTGGGGGGAAATAGATGTATTTGTTTGCCTCTTGCCTTGTATCTGAAAGAGCAAGCCATGCGTGTTTTTTATGACCTGGCTTGTGATGTTTCCCCTCAGGGAGCTATTAACTCAATCCTTGTATCCTTGTAGAGGGTGTCTGATCCCTATCAAAATTAGAAATTGCTTAAAACCTGGGGGGGTGGGCATTTTATTCCTAAATAGGCCATTAGTGGTATTGGATAGATTGTTATTTGTAATATAATATTGAAATTCCTAGAGGCAACTGATTTTCAGTAGCGAATTAAAAAGATCAGAACTAAACTGAGTATTTGAGGAATAAGTGAAAAGAATCTTGTGTATCAGCAATTAACCTTTTGAAAATAAAATCATTAACCCTCCCAAGACAACTAAATACAAATGAGCCCAGTGCAATTGTGCTATAGGTATGAAAACAAGGATGGAAAATGAATATCTATTTGGACGTCAAGGGCAGAGGGAAATACATATGAAACAAAATATCAGAATAATGGCCATCATTCTCAAAAGGAAGTAAATGGACTAAAAATAACAATGGAAAATTTTGGCCCTTAAAATTTATAAGCACAGATGTGTAGGACCGTGGGAACAGACCAGTACAGCAGGGTTTTTACCTGGAGTATGGATGCCTGTCCCTGCAACACTGCATGGCTAAGCAACCTTTGAGAACCTTTTCCCAGGAATGCAGAATTCCAAGATAATGCCCACAAGCAAAATAGCATCATTCCTTATCCTACACTTAGAGAGAAGCTGATTTACTGTCTACGTGTTAAAATAAGATTTTTTTAATTAAAAAGATGCCATTGTTTTCATGCCTATTTCTTATGTTCAGACTTAATGTAAATACCTGTTTGAAAGACTGCAACTAAGTCAGGTCTTCAGGTGATTCACTCACAGCTCTCGTTACATAAGTACAAAATTATATGTGCCTAAAGGCTTGCAAATGCTAACTAATTCCCATTTCTCACCATTTGTGCAAAAAAAAAAAAAAAAAAAAAAAAACTCCAGTAACTTCCTTTTCCTTAATACAGTATATGAATTACAAAAATGTGGGAAAAGTTACTGGTCTGGTAAATGTATCTTTCAACAAATAGTTTCCTTTCTGAAGTACTGTAATTTATTTCAGGAACTGAGCCCTTTTTCCTGGAATTCTTCTTGTTCATCACGACAGACATGTTCTCCAAGGACATTTATATATTTCTCCTGGCTAAACTCTGGGGACATTGCAAATGAATGGTTCAACTGGTTAATATTTCACCTAGGTTAAGAAAGAAAGAGAAAAGAAAAGAAAGAACACATCTAGTGGTGGTAGGATGGTGTTAAGAATCATATCAGGTTAAAATATTATTAAATTTATAGAATATAAAAATTTACATCATTCTAGATGATTTCAACAAACATGTACATCAAAGCCCTTCCTAATCCCTGGCCTGATTGATGGGCTTTTTCCATTAAAATTGCCCATTCCATCCCAAATATAGATAATATATAATTCCAAGTTGAAATCGGGTCCCTTGAGTTTCTTGAGATTGGATAAATGTCTCAAAACATCAGCAAATAGTCCTTAAAGGGAGGCAGCAATCTATAAACCATCTTGATGCCTTGTCAATAGCAGGAGGGAGGCAGGATGAGACTGTAAACCAAGCAACCTTTTCATGACCTCAACCCTCCCCCAGCCTCAGAAAAGTAATAATGACTGTTCCTTGGGTCTTTGTTTGAGGAAGCTGAAACTAACATTGTGAGTTTCTGTGCTCCTACAGAGACTTAAAGTAGCCACAACCCCCTCCACTCAAAATTGCTTTATATTTGGTGGTCTGAGGTTCAAGTAGATGAGATTTTGCCATTTTCAAGAGTTCAGAAATAATTCATACTATCACGACCGTGAGCAAGACAACCAATCCAGGCTAGTGTGGCCCATGGGAATGGGGGCAGACAGGGCACAGAAGGACATATTTCAAAGTGGTCGGTGGAGAACAATCTCTTTGAATGCCTTGCAGGGACCCTGTGATTTTAGCTGCCACAAAGATGAGAAAAGAGCACCAGATTCAAAATTAGTAAACCAGGTTTCTGGTCAGCTCTGCCACTAACTTATTTTGTGACCTTGGTTGCGTTTCTTAATATCTCTGGGCCTCAGTTTCTCCATCTACAGATTGGCTGAAACAATGTCTAAATTACTGTCATCACTCAAAAGTCTCCCGTTTTGTGACTGTTACTTATTCCTCAGAGATATAAGAAAACTTATGTTCACTGCAATCATACGACTGGTGGAAGAAAGAAAACAAATTGAGTTTTCTCAGTCTGGCTAATGACACTGCACTCAGCAGTAAGGCAGTCAGTCAGAGGCAATGAAACAAATCAACATCCTGAGGCTAATTACATGAGGAAGACCTCTGTGCATCACCATGGCAACCAAAGAAAAGATAGCCCAGTAAAGGTCAGACACTGGTAAAGTGACCGTGGATATATGATAGGAATAGGTAAAATCTACCACAGTATCCTATAACTTGACCAAATTAGTCCCCAATGCTGTGGGACCCTGATTATTTTCTAAAACAGTGTGCTATTTTGCTTGTGAAAAAGTAGGTTTCATGCTCCACCTGCTTCAAAATCACTTGGTACAAATGCAAATTACTTGATCTCACCCAGACTCATTGAATCTCTTGGGGGGGCTGGGGGAGGGGAAAATTAGGAAATCTCCATTTCTTTTTTTTTTTAATATATTTTATTGATTTTTTTTACAGAAAGGAAGGAAGAGAGATAGAGAGTTAGAAACATCGATCAGCTGCCTCCTGCACACCCCCCACTGGGGATGTGCCCGCAACCAAGGTACATGCCCTTGACCAGAATTGAACCTGGGACCCTTCAGTCCGCAGGCTGATGTTCTATCCACCAAGCCAAACCGGTCAGGGCAGGGAATCTCCATTTCTAAAGAAGTTCTCCAGGTGTTCTTTTGCACAATTAAACTTAAAACTATTTCTCATAACCCTTTTTATGCCACATAGGACATAGTACTTGCTCAGTAAAATTCTTATGAAATATTTTCTTTAACACATAACACTTCCCCTATCTCAAGAAGACTGTAAAATTAAATTAAATATTTTTCTAACTCCAAGATAAGCCACACGTTGTGAGTTCCAACAGTTGTAAAAGAGGATGCTTAAGGAGAAAAGGGATGGAGCGATCAGGACCAGGGGGCCCAAAACCATTTCCACATATGACTAAGGAAGTCTGTGTAAGAAGACTCCTGGACTAAGAGGCCCACAGTTGTGACCTTAGTGAATTGGAGGAAATAGGCAGGCTCTTCTGCCAAGACAAGTATTCTGTTTGTTTTAAATTTTCTTTTCTTTTCCCATCACCATTTATCCCCTCAATGCCTTCTTCCACCTCCACCCACCCCCTTCTGCCCACCCCTGCTATCTCCACACTGTTGACCATGTCCATGAGGGCAATTGTTTTAAATGAGACACTGTGAGCTTAGATGAAATTCATTAGAAAGTGCTCCCTCCTCTTCCCCACCCCCCCCCCCACCACCACCACCGTCCAAGCCTTTCAAGAACCAAAGGGATGGACTGCATTTTACCCCTGTGAAAAGGGAGGGGATGAGCAATACCTGGTATGATGGTGAGAACAGCACCACCAGGCCTGGCGCTGTTAAGTACCTATTAGAGAGGCCCACTTTCTTCCACGTCTCTGCCCAAGACAGGTGGAGACAAAGTCGGGACACTTAGCCAATTATCTGATGGGAAGTGTGGGGGCTAAAAAAATACTTTTCCTCCCATCAAGTTCTAGCCTGCTATTAATCAAATTAACAATGATAGAGTAACAGGAGAAAATGTGCAAAGTTTCTTACAGATGTATATGCCTGGTGTGTCATAAGATATGAGACCCGAAACACATTGAAAGTTGAGTTTATATGCCATTATAGACAATGGAGAAAGGGGGCAGAGGTCTGAGATTTTGAAGGAAATAGGCAATTTACAGGCAGCTGAGGAAGAGAGGAATGCACATGGCAGGCAAATTCTTGAGAGGCAACTGAGGAACAATGGGACACAGGGCGGGGGTATCTAGTTATCAAGCCCCTGCCAAGAGCCTTCTTATCTAATGTGAAGGTGGATTTATTAAGACTCCCTTCCTGGAGCAGGACTTTTCAACTGAATCTCTTAGGCATGAAAGGATGAGGGTCAAAGGTACTTTCAGAGTCTTTTGTTTCTTAATAACCAGCTTAAAATCAATATGTCAAAAGGCACTGTTTGGGGGTAGCAAAACTTTGGTTACCTGTAGAAGGAGAAATTGCTTCAGTGGTTCAAAAGTAATGAGATGACTGCTTGGCAGTGAGCAGTAGACAACCATTTGATGCAAGATGGGCATCTGGGCCACTGGACAACAAATGGTGTTGCCCTAGAAAAGTAGCAGAGCAACCCTGAAAGCTCACTGTACCCCAAATTTAGGATCTTCTTCTATGGCACAGAGTTTTGAGTTGGCTCTAGAGAGCTGCTGCCCAACCAAGGATACTTTCCCAGTCCTCTAGCATCTAGAGACATTATAATGTGAACAGAAATGATGTGTTCAGACCAAGGCTTTTAAAACGTTCTTGTACCTTGTACCTTTGCTCCCTTTCCCATCCCACTGGCTGAGTGCAGAAGATGTCGAGCCTTATGGGTTGAAGAGCCACAGGATGGAAGGAGCCTAGGCTAGAATCATTTCATAAAGGAAGCATCTACCAACAAGCAACCACTTCTGTGGACTACCTTAACAAGAAGTAAACTTCTGTTGTGTTTGAGATGTTATATATTGTGTAATCTATATGTAATAGCAGTTAGTGTTACCCTAACTTGAGTACGTGCCCAGTCTGAAGGGAAACACTGTCATTCTGGAACTCTGGACCAGTATCTAGACCTGAATACGGTTCAGTCCAAGGGGGCAGCAGCTTGGAGCTGCTCTGTTCTGACTGTTTGCAACAGAGGAAGACTTGCCTTGAGTGGGAAGTATTCCTTTGGGGATTTTCTCCTCTCCAGGAGGATAATGTCCCTCCATTTCTCTCTTCTTTAAAGAGCTATGCCTTGTAGAGAGGGGCATGCTTCCAAGGCCTGGAACATGTTTTAGGAGTTCAGTTTCCTTTTGCAAAGAGCAACCCCGTAAAATAACAAGGCCAGGGAGCCCAGCCACAGCCCAGAGCAAAGCCTACAAATTCCCCCTGAGAATGTTGACCAATGTGTTTTCAGAAGGGCAGGCAGAAAGAATAGCTCAAGTACAGAACCTGAGATAAGAGAGGACAGGAAGTTTACTTACACTGGATTCTCTTGCTTACAAAAGGTTTGGTACCATAACCTCAAGGCAAGGGAGTAATACAATCTTAGTTACTAAGCTTCTTAGCCTTTTCCTTTCCAAAAAGATAAAAAAAAGTTCAATTTTAAAGCAATAAACCTGCTGCTATGAACTCAGGGATATTGGATAGATGCAGGGAGGTGCGTATTCAGAAGTAGCAAGAACCAGGGTGTTAGAGAGCCGAATACACAATTTGACAAGGTTGTGTAATGCTCAGGTTTCCGTTAAAGCTATGACATTAAGTAAGGGGATAGAAATGAAGGCTGAATAATTCAAATTGCTTTGGGGTAGAGCACCTATGAAACAGAGTGGGGCCATACCTCAGGAGTGCCAGACACCCAATAGGCGTTCAGTAAGTGCTTGTTGGAAGAATGGCCCATTCATCACGCACAGGCTTGACCTGTGCCAGGAATACTGTTAAAAATTCATTGGTTCTGTTGTCCTGATTTAGTGACTCATCCTGTCCTTACCATGCAATCAGAGCACAGGACTAAGCTGGAAAAAATAGTTATACACACACACACACACACACACACACACACACACACACACACACAACGACGAGAGGCCCGATGCATGAAATTCGTACAAGGGGCTCGGCCCTCACAGCCCTGGCTTCATCCAGAAGGTCATTCAGAAGGACATCGGAAGGATGTCCAGAAGGTCGTTTGGCTGTCCAGTCTAATTAGCATATTACACTTTTATTATTATAGATTATTATATATATACAGTATCATGTTCTTATATCAATTTTTGAAAATCATATATACATACGATTTATGTAAGAAATACAATGTATGACTCCAATCAGAAAACAATATGTATACATATATAGAAGCTATGCATTGTGTTTCTTGCATAAATCATATAATATGTGTATTTTTTTAATATTCAAAGGACTTGCCAAGCTGGGAGCTCCATGAATACCAAGCACTGCCCTCCCGTCAAACTCCACCTCTGTGTTGCTCTCTCAGTCACAGAAAGAACCGGGAAGGCGCATCAGTCTGTTCAACAAGGACAATATTAAAGTGTCTAACGTGGTGAGAACTATGAAATCATTCTCCAAGCAAGCATCTCGAAAGGTCTATATGCATAAATTAGTTTCCCATAGTGCTGCAGATCTCTAATTATTTTTTAATTTATACAAATATGTGCGATTACAATGCAATTAAAATGCCAGTATAATTAAAATGCAGACAGAAGAAAATTTATAAATCTGTTCATGAAGCCCCTTGGTTTCTTCTTGGGTTCATTTAATGCCACTTATGATTTAAAGATTGTGAAAAACCTTATTGCAATTAGTAAGACCATTCCATCAATCCATGTACCTTAGAGTGTGAAGTCTCCTCTAGGTCTGCAGGGTATATCTTTATGATGAATGTTGGACCCGAACCAGCCAAATGAGAGTTGCTTACCAAAGACATGGCTAAAAGAAGGGGGGTGGGAATTAAGGGTGCCTGCCCTACAGAGGAGTGAAGAATGCATACAAAAATCTAGTATTTCTTAAATGTCAGCTGGATATATTTACATATTTCCTTAACAAGAGCTCTGACCCTCTTTACCCTAATTTCTTTGTAGATGAAGCCATTCAGTTAATAGGAACTAATAGGAGGTGCCAGAGGTATATAATAGACATTTTTTTAAAAAAAACTGAAGATGACTTCGGCTAAAGGACCCTTTTTTTTTTTTTTGCCTTTTATAGTTAAAAGTGTTTACTGGAGAGGAAAAACAAAAAGATAGGCAGCAAGCTTGTGATATGCTCAAACCTAAATAGCTAGGTTTGATTAAATTACTTGTCCTAATACAAATATTTACTGAGCACTGCTAGGCTCTGGGTATATAAAATAACCAGTGGTCTCAGTCCTCTGGGAAGCCGTGGTTTGGAGGAGAGAACAGATATGTAAAAGCTAATTGCTATATGTAGGATAAATATTATTTTGGTCACGTGTACTGTGGAGACACAGAGAAATTAATAATAAAGAGCTTCCAGAAAAAAGAAAACTTTGAGCCAAGTCTAGGTTGAGCAGTGGTTCTCATCCCCTCGGGGGCTTATTGTCTCAGTGACTGAGGCACAGAGCATTTCGTGGTAAAGGTCAAGGAAGCTGACCATCCTCACCAGGGATCCGTTCCCCACATGCCTTTCAAATGTCAAATGTCCTAGCAGGCATTTAGGGACTACAAAACCAGTTCACAATGATCTGAGCCTTGATGCTTACACAGTTTTACAGATAGACCACAAAAGATATGTTTTCTTTTCTTTTGAGCACTGTTCAAATATCCAGGAATATTTTTTTTAATTTTCCAGGAACGCAACTACCTTGTAAAACAAAGGGAAATTGCATTTTGTTTTGTTCAGAACTTGACATTTTCACATAAACTTATCTAAGTTTATTTATTCTTCAGTCTTTTGATACAGGGCAAGAAATTTTTTTTTCCCTTCAATATGTCTTTTGATAGGAGTCATTGATTATATTTCTTACATAAATATCAAAATGTGTCTACAAATTCCAGTTCCAATTTCTTGAAACTGGAATGGGACCAGAAAGACAACTTTTCAAGAGTCTGAGCCCCAAATCTCCACCTTTCCTCCAGACTTTTAGATTGCTCTCTTTGTGCACATTTGTGTGCGTTGCTCTAGGATATGAAAGGTTATGCCTTGCACAGCCCCAGGGTCTCTGCAGTGCTGTAGCAGCACTGCTGCGGACCTAGAAGTGGACTTGCTGGGTCATACAATTTGTGCATTTTTAATTTTACTCAATATTACCAAATAGTTCTTCAAAGTAGCTGTCCTATGTATGGTCCCACCAGCAATGTTTCCACAACATCATTAACACTTGGAATTACCCGAATTCTTAATTGTTGCTTGTCTTACTAATAACTTGTTAATATCAGTGTTGTTTTCATTTAAATTTCTCAAATAATTAAAGAAGTTGGATGCTTATTCTGTTCATTAGTCAGGTTTTACCCTCTGTGAATTACATGTTAGATCTTTTCTCCATGTTTTTCATAGTTGTTTTCTGTCTTTTTCTTATTGAGTTAGGAGTTCTTTCATTTTTTTTTTTTTTTGTCAAAAAGGTTTTTAATATTTAGTCTAGACTACATTTTTCTTGCATGTGTATTATTTTTTAAATTTATCTTTATTGTGGAAAGTAATACGTAATACTTCCCCACTCTCATTCCCTCCCTAGGCCTTCACCCCACTGTTTCTGTGTCCAGGTGTTATGAATATGGGCATATAAGTTCTTTGGTTGATCTCTTCCCTCCCCTGCCCCTTCTCTCTGAGGATCCTCAGGGTATTGCATGCTTCCATGTCTCTGGATCGATTTTGTTTGTCAGTTTATTTTGTCCATTAGATTCCACATATAAGTAAGATCATGTGATACTTATCTTTCTCTGATTTGCTTATTTCACTTAGCATAATACTCTCTAGGTCCCTCCATGCTACTTCAAAGGGTAAGAGATCCTTCTTTTTTACAGCGGCCTCATATTCCATTATATAAATGTAGCACAGCTTTTTTATCCACTTATCTACTATGAGTTCTTAGTATACTTTGGATCCTAATCTTTGTATGCATTACAAATATCTTCCTCTAGATCGTTGGTTGTCTTTTTAATTTTGTTTTAAATTTTAATGTAGTAAATTTTAATCATCTTTTCATTTAGGGCTTATATTTTTTTGTTTCTTACTCAAGAAATCTTTCCTATAACAAAGTTATGAAGCTCTTCTACATGTTTGTGTGCTTTGTTTCTTTTAATATCTTAATTGTGTCCTCATTCTTGAATGATCATTTAGCCTGGTAATTGTAGTTAACAATTATTTATTTTCTTTCAACATTTTGAATAGATCATTCTACTGGCTTCAGATTTCAATTGTTGATATTTAAAATTCAGCTCTCTGTTTAATGGTCATTCTTTTTGTAAGAAAAGCTGACTTTTCTCTCTGGTTGCTTATAAAATCTTCATGTTTGCTTTGTTATAGTTAAGTTTCATTATAATGTGTATCTTTGTGGAGTTATTTATATTTATTCTGCCTTGCATTTATTGTGTTTCTGACTCATTTTTCATTTTCTCATATCAATTCTGAAAATTCTTTGCCATTATATTTTTATGTATTTCCTCTTCACTATTCTCCCTCTTTTCTCTTTCAGGAACTCTTTATTAGGCCTAGTTGGGCCTTCATATTTTATCATCAATATTAATATTTTAAAATTTCTCTTTTATATTTTCTATTTGAAATTTCTTGCACAGCAGCTGTAGCTAACTCTCTGTTATTTACATTCAACTTATCAACTATTGGCATTTGAGAAAGACAAGTAAAGACTTGGTGCTTTACTCAATGCTATAGACTTATGGTAAACTTTTTGAAAGGAATTCTGTATACACTCTCAGGAAAAGCCAATACCTTAAACATTGCATTGCACAAAAATCCCTCAAATGCCCTATGAAACAGTTGGGGTACTTTCTCAAAAACTTCTGCAAACAACAGAAATCCAGTGGGATGAGATGGAATCAGTAGACACCTAGGTTGCTTCCATATCTTGGCTATTGTAGATAATGCTTCAATGAATATAGCAGTATATATATTTTTTCAAGTTAGTGCTTTTGATTTCTTTAGAAAAATACCCAAGAGTGGGATTTTGGGTCACATAGTATTTCTGTTTTAAGAAAATATATATTTAATGGGGCTTTAAAAAATATCCTTTAAAAAAAAGAAAGCACAGATCTCACACATAACATATTACGTCCATTATTGTAGTGAGGTAAACATTGTTCAGAGCAAGAAATCCCACCTTAATTTACTTATTGAATTAAAATGAAAACACCTGTTCAATCAAAGTGACCTGTCAGTTCTGTAGTTTTACTGCTTCAGTGAATACATTTTTTATAAAATATTAGGCTGTTAGCCTGCCAGAGTGGTGCAGTGCTTGAGTGTTGACCTATGAGCCAGGAGGTCACGGTTCAATTCCTAGTCATGGCTCAATGCCTTGTCATGCAGAAGGCAGCCAATCAATGATTCTCTCTCATCATTGATGTTTCTATCTCTCCCTCTCCCTTCCTCTGTGAAACCAATAAAAAATGCTCTTTAAAAAATATATTAGGCTGTTAAAATGGAAGGTCCAGAAAAGAATCAAATTTATAGGTCACAAAGTTTTAGAATTTTAGCTTTTATTTCCAACCTAACTTTATATGACTCTAAATTTTCATAAGACCTCTTATCAATCCCTCTCGCCAAAAGTGAGTTAGTTATAAAAGTCATTTTTGATCCACAACCTTGAAAGACTTTATACTCTTCAAGGCACATTCTTAACAACAGATTCAGTGTGACACAAAAATCAGAAAGGTATTTCCGTCTCAAAAATATTTTCTTGATAACATTTACATTTATGTGAATGTCTTTAGGCTTGGCATTACTCTTTATGAGAAAATGACTTTAAAAAGTGCGGATTTCCTCCTGGGGGAACCACCCCAACTTGTTCAGAAAACTGAGAGCCCCTGGAAGTCTCAGTGTCAGATCAAAACTTTATATTATTTCTGTCTTCTTATGTAATCTTGAATAATGTTGTGATTTAAGATTTTATTTCCTGTTTCTAGTTGTCTTTGAATTATACTGGCCTTGGTTCTTTGTCTTCCATGCAGAAATATTGTAACCAAATCTCAGCCTTTGTTTTTCTAGTAGCATTCACATGTACCCGCTTTTATTGTGGATTCACTCACTGTTTGATGTTTTGCACTTGGCAGCATTCACCCTACTGCCTCTTCTATATTGTAGTTGCATTCAGTCTGGTGCCCATTTATTTTCCTTGCTTACTCACTTGTATTTTCATTGAGTGACCTGAGCTTCCCACCTATTAATGACCCACATCTCAAATCCTAGAAGTGTATTTAGAGCCAAAAAAAAAAAAAAAAATCACCCTTAGTTGTTTGCAATCATTACATTGATTTCAGGTGCTTAACAATAGAACATGTTCTTTTTCTTTTCAGAGACAGTCTGCCTGTGGCTTTTAAGAACCACCTGGTAACCTCGGTAGGATTTTAAACATACATATTTGCATGGAAGACAATAAATCAGAGTCACATCCTCTGAAAACCTAATTTCCAGTTATTTGCTGGCATAGAGGGTTTCGTAAAGTTCTGATTGTGTCGATGTATCTTGTCTTGAAAGGTAAGAAAGGAGAATATATATTAATGTGTTTTATGCCTAGAAAATCTAATGATGAAACAAAAGTTAATGAGCTCATGTTGACCACTCCTGATGGACATAATGTATTCATTTCTCACCTTCCTCAACTTGGATCCTCTAAACCAGTGCTTGTCAGATGTTAATGTGCATACAAACCCCCTAAGATCATGTTAAGGCAGCTTCTGATTCAGCAGGTCTGAGGTGGAGCCTGAGATTCTGCATCTCTAACAAGCTCCCAGGTAAGAATGATGCTGAAGCCCTGAACCTCACTTTGAGTTTCTCAGCCCCTATATAAAGCAAGGGAATCAAAAGAAGGTTCTTGTGCACGTCTAACAAGTAGAGTAAATAAAGTTGTACTAAAAAGACTCTCTTTTCTGATAGAGCAACTTCCAGGCCCCATTTCTGAATATAGGGGTCCTGGAAAGGATTATTAGAAGGTTTGAATCCCAAGTGAAAGTTGCTACAAAAGGCATCTAAACCTGCCTATTCAAATGATGACAATTGGGGTTGTCAAAAGAGGACCAACTTGCCTCTTACCATCATGTGTATTATGCTGATCAAAGATGTGGGATATTAAAAAAGCGGCAAAATTTAGTGACACTATTTTTTCTTCCCTCTCTCTCTCTCTCTCTCTCTCCCCCCTCCCTCGCTCCCTCTCTCCCCTTCTCCCCCCTACTGCATTCCAAATAAGTAGGCCCTTTTAAAGGAACATGGTTTTGTGTGCTTAACTCTATTGACCCATCTTCTTTGGGGCTTCTGTGAGATGTAAGGAAACTTGTCCCCCCAATAGGGAGAAGGCTATTGGGTCTCTTCTTGCATGTAGTATCAGCTGATGCTGTGTTCCCACTAGTGTTGCCTGTTGTTTGTTGGTGTCTTTCAATCAACTGTGCAACCCTTACCTTCCTGCTAGCTAACCTAGGTGGCATCCAGAGCCTTCTTCAGTTATTTAGCAGACATTTATTAATTCCCTTCCATGGACAGGGACTGTGCAGCCACATCTAATCAACAGTTTCATGTGCATGCATACAGTGGTGGCAGTGGACAGAAGGGGTTGAGAACATAGGCTTTGAAGTCAGGCAGATTTCAGTTGGAATCCCAATTCTGTTACCTACTAGTTGTGTGACCATGAGTTTTTGCATCTATAAAAGGAATATAATACTTCACAGGATTATGAAGGAACTAAATGAAGTAATGCATACAAAGGACTGAACAATGGTGTCTGGCATATCATAGGAGTCCAATAATTGTTGCTTTGTTGCTATTGCTATAATTATTTCTACATATCTTGTCTCAGCTCCTATCCAATATATTCACCTGCCTATAGGTCTCTCTCCCTAGATATCCTGTGTGAGTACATCAAACTCAGTATTTCCAAAACCAAAACCATTAGCATTGTCAGAAAATTCATTACTCTTCATCCTTCTCTTAGTATCTCCATTATCTTTAAGGACAAATAAAATACTGAAAACAACATTTGGTTCCTACTTCTTCTTCATTCTCTTATTATATAGGTCATCTATTCTGTCCTTTTTAATACACAATGCCTCCCTTTATCTTCAGTCCAACTTTCACTGTCCTGGTTTACATTTTCATTCTCTCTTTCTGTCCTAGCCTTTAGGTACAGCATCCATAAATGTTTCTAAATAACTCTGATTTTAAATACTCCGTTGTGTCCACAATCTCAGTACTTGTTGAACCATGTTTTTTTTTTCTTCAAGAAATAGAGCCTCTTCACTGGTCTCCAGCCTCCAGCCTCTGCCCTCTCTAAATGGTGTGTCACTGCCACCAGAGTGATTATTGTAAAAAACAAAACAAACCATATTGCTTCAAAATGTAAATAGCTCCAGTGGCTTTCTATTAGCACAATCTCCACTCAAAGTATGGAAAACCATCCACTACTGACCCCCAACTTCATTTTGAGCCCCATCTCCTGCTAAACGTGTGTGTGTGTGTTTTATATACACTCTAGCTAGGCTTTTTCAAGGCTTAGAGACTTCCACTTGTCACACCTTCCTATTCTGTGCCTCTATCCTGTCCTTTCTCTAATTGCCATCAATTTTTTTCTCGTTTTTCCAAAGTCACTTCCTCTGTAAAGACTTCCAAAACTTTTCTCCCAAGGACATTTAACCACTTTCGCCTCTGGCTTCATATGATAAACACTCTACCGTGAACTTGTAACAGAACCATTCCCTCCATACCTGACTCTCCCACTAGACTTTGAGTATCTCTCCTATTTGACTTGAGCTCTGCAGGGGCATGTAAGCAGCTTACTCCTTTTTATTGGCAGCATGTGGTTGGTTTTTGATAAATATTTAATATATGAAAAGATGAATGAATGAATAGATTAATTGGGCATGGAGGGGGAAAGTGCTGGGCTCAGTTTGGGAAGGAGATGAAGGACACTCATTGGTATTTTTTAGTAGGGAGGAAAGCAGTATAACAAATAGTAACAGATTTTATAAATCAAAGCATGGGCTTCTCTTTTCTCCTATAATGAGAAGCACAATGAAAATTACTATTAGAAATTCAAGTAGCCAAAGGCCTATGGAATCAGGAAGGCCTTAGTGAACCATATATGCAGGCCTTAGGAAAACATAGGAGAGGAAGTGATATCTAAATCTCCAGGTCATTTGCATAAGGTTTGGAGCATTTGGTGGATCTATTTGGTCATATGAAGAAGACTGATAACCCCATTTAGAAAGGTATGAGTAGACATTTTTCTATTAATGGTGAGAATTAAGGGAGATGTCATCTTGAGCCAAAAGAAGCTCCTTTCTCTCCAATCCAGTTCTATTATATGAGGGGTATATTATTTCTCTAGGTTTGCCATAACAGGGCACCACTAGACCAGATGGCATCAACAACAGAAATTTTTTTTTATTGTTTTAAGTATTACAAATAGTAGTACATATGTCTCCTTTTTCCCCCCACTCATCTCCCCCCGCCCTCCCCTACCCCCCAGTACATGCCTTCACCTGCCCGCCCTCCCCCCTACCCCAGTGTCTTATATCCATTGGTTGTGCTTATATGCATGCGTACAAGTCCTTCAGTTGGTCTCTTACAGCCCCTCTTGCCCAACCTCCCCTGTCTTCCCAATGTAGTCTGACAGTCTGTTCAATGCTTCTTTGCCTCTGTATCTTTTTCCCACCATTTCTTTCCTTTAAAAAGTTTTGCCTTTGCAGACTAGAAATAAACATATAATAACAAAACAAGATAAAACAAAAAAAAAAAAATGTTTGAGTCCCAATTTCAATGTCCAACAGTTCTGAGTCCCCGTTTCAATGTCTAACAGTTCCTTATGTGTACATGTCAGCAATGATATCTGGATGGTGGGCACATGTTGGCAATGCAGGTCCGACCCTCTCTGGTTTGGTCCTAGGTAACCTGCAGCGGTGCACAGCTGCTGATTGCTCGCGTGGCAAGGCGTTGTCAGCATCTTCCATCTCTGGACTGTTTTTTCCATTTCTCACTTTGATTTCTGAAATCAAAGTGGTGACAGGATTGCTTCATTCTGAGACTACAAAGAAGAATCTATTCTATACCTGTCTCCTAGCTTCTCGTGTTTGCCAGCAATCTTTGGCATCCATTGGCCTCTGCTGCCTTACCCTGATTTCTGCCTTCATCTTCACTTAACATTCTCTCTGTGTATATATGTGTCTAAATGTTCCCCTTTTATAAGGATATAATCATATTAGATTAGTGACTCATCATACTCCAGTATGACCTCATCCTAACTTAACTCATTATAAGTACACTGGCCCTATTTCCAAATAAGGCCACATTTCTGAGGTACTTGGGATAAGGACTTCAACTGATAAAGTTTGGAAGGGACACAATTAAACCTATAACAAGAGGTTGGATGGTATTAATCCCAGGAGATTGCTGTTCATTCAGTATCTTGGGTGGTCTATGGAGGACCCACAAGGAAGAGACCTTTTATACTGATGGCTCAGGAAGAAAAGGGCTAGGAGATTTCCAACAAACACTATCACCTAACTACCCAATCACTGGGACCTGGGGAAGGGACAGACTATAGAAGGGGGGAGGAAGCGTCTTCAGAACCAGACCCACCTCTAAGAGCTCTTTTGGCAGCTCATGAAAGACTAACACCGACAAGCTCTCAGGGATAAAATCACCACCTTGAGTGGGAAGGAATTATGCCAACAGGTTTATCAAAGTCCTCAGGTGTTTGAGTGGGGTTGATGAGTCACTGAAAGTCTGCCCTGTCTAAATCTTTGTATCCAAGTACTTGTTTTTCATCAAACGTAGAATTTTTAGAGAGCAATGCTTTAATTTATAGAAGAAGCCAAGACTAGAGCGACAGGGGGCAGCGTATGCATGTTCTAATGTAGAAGAAAGATCCCCCCCAGACCAAGAAGCAGAATTCTTAAGTGCCCATTTTGACACTAAGGGAACTTAGTATCCAACTACATCAACTCACTGAGACACACTGTCCATATCTTAAAATATGATAACCCTTCAAAGAATGGCTCAAGTAATAAAAGGGGATAATGGATATGAAAGTACCACTAAATTCTAAGAGATGGCCCAGTGAATTCCTAGTTAAATCATATTCCCATTTGAATCTACAATATCTAGCACACAGCAGATATTCAATAATTGTTTGTTAAATAAATGAATGAACTCATTCTGGCCCTTAAAAAGGAAATACCCCAGACACAATGTCCAGATCTCAACCCTGAAAACTAACTTCCCGAGGCTTTGAAAATAAGACTTCCCAGATGTTCTTATTTACAACCAGGTAACCCCACAGTCATAGGGAGAACAGATTCCTGCAGGCAGCATCTCAGTTATCAAAAGAAACTCTCTTGTGATGGTTGCTCTGAGCAGCCTATTGGAAAGACAATATACCCTGACAAAACTTAGGAGAGATCCCTGAGTTCTGTCTACACTCCTCAAGGGGTGAGCAGTGAACCCAGAAAACAAATTGTTAACTCCAGCAAAAACCTCCAGCAGTTATTATTCTGGATTTTGCAGTTCTGGGGGAGAACTCTGTGCACATTATTATGGCTTAGGGTTATTACTGCATATTGCAAGTTCTGACCTGGCACTTCCTTCTCCACCTGGTGACTCACTCCTTTATTAGTACCATCGACATTGTTTCTTGTAGATTGATCCAAATGTTCACATGAAATCTTTTACTTTAATACTTAACCAGTGGTTGGTGGCTAGGGAAAGGAAAGTTAATTTCAATGCAAACAGGAGAAATTGGTCTGGTTGTAAGACTTAACTGAATAATATCCAAATCGTATTTTGCAAGGGGACATTTTTCAGGGAAATTATTCTTTAAAATATAGATGATACTTAACACTCTGAAATTGTGGCTTCTGTCTTTAGAGTGAATAGATTACAATGCTTCGCCCTAACAAGTTATCTTTTGGAGATCATTAGGTCCTGGAGGGATATACGTTACAGTTACCAGACCCTAAAGAGCATAATTGATAATCCTTTTATATTTGATCAAAATGGCTTGCAATTATTCCTGCTGGGGGATTTATCCATTTGCATCTTGCAGTCAGTTTTAGAATTTTATCCCTTTAATCCTGCCATAATATCATGATTAATTGATTAATGCAAGGGTTCAGGAGCCAATAAACCCACTATTTATTATTATTTATTATTTAACTTCCCCCAGTGTGCTGGCTGGTATTCAGAGGCTAAAGAAGGTAAAGTCCAGCTCTCACAGCTTTTTAAAGAATTGATTATGCAGAAGAAAAAAAAGAAAAGAAAATCCCCCTTTTTCCCACCATGTGAAGTCTAATGGGAAAACAATAAAGAAAATGCATTCTGTATTTATATTGGCCATTATTTAAACATGTTCTGAAAATCTGGATTGTTGCTCACTTTTAATTTAATTTTTGGGATATATATATATATATATATATATGCAGATATAGATATATATAAATGAATCCATATTAGTGTCTGTATCTAAAACTAAAGTTCCCAATTTAGAATCATTTTTACAAATTATTCTACTTGGGCATTACTCAAGAAATACACAGGCTTGGAAAAAATGAGCAATAAAAATGTCCTTTGCGGGGGAAGGTCAATGGGGGAAAAAAAGGAGACATAGGTACTACTATTTGTAATACTTTAAACAATAAAATTTAAAAATGCTCTTTTAAATTAAAAAAATGTCCTTCTTCAGAAGAGTAAAATTATGTAAGTCCAGAGATATTTCTTGTGTCCTAGTGACCCCTGTGCTAAGTCTTCCTCACCTGCATAAACACTCCTTCATAGGATGGATTTTGCAGTGTCAAAGAATGGGTTACTGATACCAAGAAACTATCACCTCATGATGCCCAGATTTGCTGTCAGAGCCCTGGGCAAGTAAGAATATGACCAACTGACATGGGAGGTAACACAGTAAATGAGTGTTACCAAACCTATGCTATAATTCTCAAATCATGCTTTTTTAAATAAATTATCGTGGTGTGGTGAAGGCCTGGGGCAGTGGGTGGGGGTGGGCTAGAAAGGGTCAATAAGGAGGAAAGGGGACATATGTAATACTTTCAACAATAAAGATTTTTTTTAAGTAAATAATAATAAAATAAATTATCATTCAAAGATGCACCCCGGGTGATTTGCTTTGTACATAATGGCATGCATGAGTGTTATACCTTCCATTATAGCAGAATGATTATTTGGTGGCTATTTTATATTTTGTAAGGGATTAAATAAAGATATACAGAACTTAGTGAATTTTTCCCAAGGCTGCTAAAATAAAGTTAGTATAAACACCAAGGTATAGAAATCCTACCTCAAGATTTTCAGGGAATTGTCTCTGTCTAGGCCACCTTTCTACCCCTGAACTGTCAAATTATACAGAGGTGCTGTTACACAAACATGCTACTCCCACTTGAAGCTCCAGGAGAGATGTTAGCATAATCCAAAAATAGAATTCATCGCTAAAAGTCCAATAGAAACCCCAAGGTATAAGGATGCTGCAGAGCTAAGATGGATGGTATGTCCTAAATGAACCAGCTGTGTAAAATATGAAACCATTCGCCATGCTGTCATCCTGAAGGAACCTGAGGAGAAGCACATGCAACACCACATGTCCTGCATGACAGGCGAGACAACAATGGTCGGCCAGATGTTCTTTTCTTTCTCATTTGTATGGTTAGGACATATGGTAACTGGGAAGAATGAAGTCATCTCTTCAGCAGCGATATGAATGGTTTGAAATACAATTGTTTCAAATCATAGACCCCACACCTGTCGTGGATTAATGGTGTCGAACCTTTGAAAATAAACATGTTAAGGATAAACCAAACCCCTTATGTCAGATGGTAGTTTTTATGCCTTGCCACACATTTACTATCCCTGAAATAAATCACAGCTCTTTGTGTAGTTTGAAATTGCATCATTTTATCTGGAGAAAGGTTTGGTTTCCTTACACATGTTAAACTTGGGAGTATTTCAACACTTGCAATAGCAATATTTGGATGTCAGAAGATCTAGATTTCAGCACCAAGGGATAATTTGGTATATAAAACATCTGGTGTGTTTGAGTGAGTATCAGCTTTAAATTGGTGGTTTTCATAGTCCTTCTGGTTTAAATATGCCTCTTGGTAGCAAGTTCAGTTTCTGGTTTATGTACTTGTCTTTCCAGGGGCTCAAGTAAGACGAACATATATTTTGAAAGGTTGCCTTAAGTGAAATAACAGCAAAGAAAAAGTAAATCTGCTTTCCATCTTGGGAACATGAGCAACCAGATGACCCAGCACCATCTTATTGCAGCTGACTCTCATTGGCAGCGATATTGAGCACAAAATCTTGGTAGTGACTCTTGGAGCACAAATAAAAGCAAAGCCCTGAAGTCAGTCGTGCTAAAAACTCCCAAGAAGCATATAGAGATGGGACTCTTGGATTTAGAGGTAGCAGGAAAAAGGCTATCTATTCTTTCCTCTTGTAACATAATTGCAAGGAAATTTTTCCCCTCCTATGGTTTTTATGCTTATATTTTGGCAGATCTCCTAAATTCTAGGAATGTCAACATTCCCTGGGTACCTTGATGCAATGCTACAAACGAGATACATTAAAGAAGTTTACCCTGTTGTAAAACACATTATAATTGATTTTTATGAAGTATCTTTTGACATGTCATCATACAACAGTTTTTTGAAGCCAGTATATGAACCACACCAAAGAAATAGGATAGGTTTGAAGTTTCATTCTCACATAAGAAGGTGGTGTCAAAGGAGTGAAACTCCTGAGTCAGAAACATCGCTCTGGATCAATGAGGATGGAATTTTAGAAGAGTGGACCAAAAGATGTACTCAGCAAAATCCAGGGAAAACATCCAACAGCTTCTATATTAGAAACCATAAAGGGGGAGGACTTCACTGTACCAGACACGCCATATTGAACACTGTTAGACCAATATCTGCTGGTACCAGTGTCGCACACTGAATATGCAGTCTCCGCTATCTTCAAGTTGGTGCTTATGAGTCCTGACAACACCAGCAGAATTCTTGGGCCAAATTCTGAAGATGGATGGTTAAGTAGACCCAGGAAACTTATTGGCCCTTCCACTTCATGTATTTTTTGACATTGTTTCTTTATGTCTAGGCACAACAATGTCTACCAACCAGAGGAAATGTCAGTTCTACAACCTTGCCATGCAAAGGTGGCACCTGGGAAAGTGGTAAATCTGGGTAACTTTGACTGAATACTCACTATCACCATCCCAACGCTCTGCTTCCCACTTTGGGTGTCCGTGCCCCTACCCCTGCCCTGCCACCACAATGCCCACACACTATTCCTCTGGTGGAATAGCATTGCCAACTCAGCCATGTGGTTTCATGCTGGCGAGTTCATGTAGATGTTCTTTATCAGTTGAGGACATTCCCCTCTATTCCTAATTTGCTGCAAGTCTCTTTTATTGTGATGGGTATTGGATTTTGTAAAATACTTCCTCCATATCAATTAATATGATCACATGGTTTTTCTCCTTTAGCTTGTGAATTACTTGGATTTTTGAAAGTTGGGTTAGCTCTTATTTGTTTTTTAAAACACAAAGAGGGAAACCAAACTCTATTCAATGAGTATAATAAGTAATAAAGCCACCTCAACATTTTCTGACATAGGCAGTGCTTAGAAACATTTATTTTGTTGTTTTTTTTAATGTGGAGAAGGCATAAAACCATTTTCATTTATAAAAACACATAAAATTATATTACTAGACATATTACAAGGAATGTTTTCATTCTTACCTAAAAAAATAGGAGCTCCAGGATTCTCTACATTCTCTCTTTTCACAGAGAAAACACCTACCCTCCTACGGTAGAATGTCAAAAAAGTACAATAACATTTTTATTTTTAAAAACCATAGAAAAAACTGTGTGTTCTTTAATTTCAGCAGTAAATGGCCTATTTGACGGAGCTACACTACCAACTTGTAATTGAAAAAATATTATTTCTAAGACTTTTCAATCTTGTTGCATTTCCCACCAAGAAACAAAGAATCATATTCTGTTGCTTGCTCCACAGGACAGGTAAAGTGGAGCTTGATGCATCCCAGGAGTCAAGTCCCCTCTGCTGAACTAATTTATAATGAAACACTAACAGTGTGACCCAGAGCTGTTAACCTCCCAAGGAATATTGGCGTTTTGTTTCCGTAGGCCTTACACTCCCACCTAGAAGTTGACCTCCACTTCAGGTTTTCAGACACTGGACAGAAACCTAGAGGTCAGGTCCATAGGGCTGCAGGACATTTGGTTTCTCTCTCTACATACTATGTTGCTGACTGCCTAGTTCAACTACATATAAGGCTTTTCAGAGTCCTTAGAAGCTGTTTTTAAATTTTTATCCTGAGGTTTTCATTTCAATCAATGAGGAAGTGGCCTATAGTGAGGTTAAACCACCACAGCAGAACTAGACTCAACAACTCATCTCACAGATGAGCAAACTGTGGCCCAGAGAGAGGAACAGGAATGATAGAAATTCCCTACAGTTCTTTATGGTTAACAAAGCACTCCCTTCTATTATTCATTTCATCCTCACAATAATGCATTGTGAAAATATAGTCTTATAATGCCATGGGTTCCAGCAAGTTATAATTTATGTTATAAATTTAGTTATAAAATTATGACTGTGTTTAACATTTTATTTTTATTTCTCTCTGCTGCTTTCCTTGATTTATACAAGTAATATAACCCAACAGACAATGTAGGAGGACATGGATTTATAGTGTTAGAACATAAATTTATAATTAAATAGAAAAATTTTAAGAGAGGTTCAAACTGAGACCAAAAAGCACTAGACACATCATATTCTTTCCTCGAGGCATCCAAGGATGATGAAGGGGATGAAACCAAAAGTCATGGTAAGTTGAGCTGTTCTGAAGTGAGAGAAAATGAATTTGGATCAAAGCAAGTGGAGCTGAACACTCCTTCCCATATGCCATGCACATCAACGTGGGGGAACCCAGGATACCCAAGAGGAATGGGCTTTTTGCCATTTGGAAAAATAAGTTCTCTTTATTACTCAGTTTTATTTGTGATGTTTTGTATTTTCATCCCACTTTTGTGTGTGTTTTTAGAGCAACGTCACATGCCCAGTCTCATAACAGCCACACAGCAACATGAGATTGACAAAGCAAGCACTGGCTTTGGTGTTTGCAGGTTTTTATTGGTGCCTTTACAGGTGAAAGACTGAAGCCCAGGAGTTTGAGGCCTTTACTCAAGGTTACACAATTAGTTTAGAAGTGAGGACTCTAACAAAACATGAGTCAGAAGAGGTCTTCAAAATACAGGCGAGCATATTAAATATGGCAGGTTGTCCTAAATTCCATCAAGTGGCAGTAAAGGAATTTAAAAGATTTTAGTCAAGAACAAAGGACCAGTGAAAAGATGTTAGCAGAGAAGTCAACAAATGTTTGAAAAACAGTAAAAGGATGAAAGTGTGGTTTTGATTCAGCTGCAGAGGGAAATACTAAAAAGAAATGAGATCACCTGATACACAGAACCACAGTAAGTCCAGGACGTGGGGAGCAAGTTATCAAAAGAGACAGGAGGGCATGTCGAGGCAGAAAACAATACATGGTGCCAAATCTATACACAACCTG
This sequence comes from Corynorhinus townsendii, assembly GCA_026230045.1. NCBI lineage: Eukaryota > Metazoa > Chordata > Mammalia > Chiroptera > Vespertilionidae > Corynorhinus > Corynorhinus townsendii. The sequence goes on from JAPDVU010000004.1 coordinate 55,234,478, forward strand.
ATTTGCGTTCCATATTATTCCCTCACCCAACACAACCAGTCATCTATGTTCTGCTCTATACCACTACCTATAGAGTCCAGGTGATTATTTTCTGGGGATATTAAGCCCAAGTCTTATTGGTCACCACATTATGTTTTGGGGGTTGCGGGTAGACAAGAAGAAAAATGAAGTTAAATGACAATCTGCATTGCATAGTTCCCTACCTCACCCCCAGCTCTGCTTCCAAGGCTTCAGGGGCCAGTTTAACTCCTCAGGCATCAAATGTACTAGGAAAGATCCTTCTCTGGAGAAACTGAATAGCCAAAGACAATACACAACAACAGCAAATAAAAACAAAAATATCCTCAAATATTGGTGGGGGAAGACCAGATGTTAGGTCTCCAATGTCAAAGCTGACTTTCCAGCTGCCCACCCTGCACAGGGACGCCCACAAGTCTACACCCCTCTCTCTACCAACCCTGCTCCATGCACACAGAACTTTCTAAGGATCACACTCTAAATGGATAGCCCAGACATTTGAGGAAGGCCTCCAATATGAGAGGGACAAAAATAGACAAAGAGAATACAGGAAACAATGACAATATACATAGAAACTATTAATATTATCCTCAGAAAGATAAGCAAAGATATTTCTTGAAATAATATCAGACTGCTACCAAAACATTTAAAAGTCTGTGTGCTCGTTTTGGGGATGGGGAATTTAAACAATATAAAGAGTTTCTAGAAATTAAAAACATAACAGCAAGAATAAAAGAGTTGAAAAGAAGGAATCTTACCATTTGCAACAGCATGGATGGAACTGGAGAGCATTATATTAAGTGAAATAAGCCAGTCAGTGAAAGAAAAATACCACATGATCTCACTCATTTGTGGAATATAAAGAACATTATAAACTGATGAACAAAAATAGATACAGAGGCAAAGAAGCATCAAACACACTGTCAAACTACAGCAGGAAGGCTGGGGAGGGTTGTGGGGAGGAGGTAAGAGATAAACCAAAGGACTTGTATGCATACATATAGGCATAAGCAATGTACTCAAGACACTGGGGGCAGGGGGGATGGGTGGAAGGGCAGGTGCGGAATGGGGGAGAGGAAGGAAAGGGGAGAGGGGAGGATGGGGGATGGTCAATGGGGGAAAAAGGAGACATATGTACTACTATTTGTAATACTTTAAACAATAAAATAAAATTTAAAAAAAAGAGAGAGAGGAAAAAGAAAGAATAGATGAGTTGGACAATAAGGTGAAGAAATCTGGGGGGAAAGAACACAAATAGATAAAGTGATAGATGATTTAAGAGAAAAAATAAGACAATTTGAAGATCAATATGAGAGCCCTGTGTCTAATAGAAGCTCTAGAGAGAGAAAGAAAAAAAGTGAGGGGAGGAAATGATGAGACACACTTTCCTTATAACACAATTTTTCAGAACTAAAGATTAAATCTTTAATTTAATTATGCTCTAGATTAAAATGGTGAATCAGAGTGAATGAAAAAAGAACAGCACCAAGGCACATTGTCGTCAAATTGGAAAACCCCAGGAATAAAGAGAACATTGTTTTAAGGTTCCAAAGGGAAAAACAGGTCACACACAAAGAATTATGAATAAGAATGGCTTCAGATTTCTCAATAGAAATTATGCAAGGCAGAAGAAAATGTAGCAATGATTTTATAATTCTGAGGAAAAATTAAATTTGGTACCCAGACAAACTATCAATAATGTTTGAGTGTAACCTAGAGACATTTTCAGACATTCATATCTCAGAAACTATAATTTCTTCATGCTATTTCTTAGGAATCTGATGAAGGGTACATTCTAGCAAACCAAGAAAGTCAAAGGGGTTGGGGATAAATGAGATCCATCCCAAAGGAGCTGCAAATAAAATTTAAAAAATAGAGCAATGTATCTGGATTAGAGTGGAAGGGTGAAAAGCTCCAGGAGGAACTGTTTCAAGAAGGAAAAATTGAGTTAATTTGCTTGAGCATATGGAAAAATTGATAGGTATGTGTGATAAAGATATTAAAGCATTTGGGGGGAAATGAAAAGGAAAGAAGTATTAACTCCAAAATGGTTGTACAAAATAAGAGGCATGATTGTAGTGTATTACTGGACTCAGCAGTGAATATTATTTCCACTATCATAATACTCTAAGCACTGATGATTGGTTTAAGCAAAACTTGTGATGCTATTATTTGGGGTAGTTGGAAATAAGAACTAGGAATGTGTGTGCAAGAACTAGCCCTCATTTACAGTGACAAGAAATTATGAGATGATGTCCAAAACTACTACCAAAACTGTATTATATTACTTAGAAACATGATGCTAAATACCAGAAGAAATAGCTAAATTTGACAGTGGTCACCTCTAGAATTAGGATTTGGTATTGAATGGGATGGAGCAGATGACTGTAATTTTTTATTTTTATTTTAAGCCTTAATGCATACATTACTTAGATTGAAATACTAATTTTTAAATAATTTTTCAAAAATAAAAGTAACCCATTTCTCTCTCAGAAAAAAAGAAAAAAGTAAGTTTCTAGCTATGTCCTTCTCAAAGGACTAATGAACTAGATTCAGTAGGGGCTGAGGAGCCTCCTGAGTAGGACGTCCTGACAAGAGGGAGCCAGACACAATCAGCTGGACCCAATGCAGAGCCCTAGACCTCAGAAGGAAAGGGGAGCCCCCCATACACACAGCACACAAACTGTCCCTTAGAATTTTTCTCACCCTAATTCCACCCTGGATTCCTGCCTGAGGGCTATGGAAAGGGTAGTACTAGAAGCAGAAGCCTCAAGAGCTAATTCATTAAGACTTCTGTAGGGCACTCAGCCCAAAGACAGCCCTACCTTGGGATCCCTGTAACAGAATTTGTCCTGCATGTGGGGAGATCCCTGGCACAGATACCTCCCCAGCTGGGCACCTTGAGAGCTCCAGCACATTGGGGCAGTGTCCAGAAGGACACTGAGGTGCTAGAAGAAGTGGGCATGTCTTCAGAGATTGGTTAGAGCAGGGCAGGAGTCTGAATATACAAATCGATTGATTGCTGACTGGTTATGAGCACATGTATTTTTTGCAGTCACCCAATAGGCTGTGTGAGCAGATGGAGTAAGACAAGAAAGTTCAGCATCTTTCTGTTTGCATGGCCCTGTGGCTCGTATGAGCTGGTGACCTGGAAAAACAAATCTTCCTGAATGGGGTCCAAAGGTTCTGGCTCAGGCATCTGGCTCTTGCAGAGCAGTTCATGTGACCAGTTGGAGTGCTCTGGCCCTGGGCGATCTTCCCAGATGCCAATCAAACAGAACCAATTGCTGAGCAGCTGCACAAACCCCTCTGAAACTCCCGGGTCACCGCGTATGAGTTACCAACTTAGCTCCACTAAGTCCAAGAAAGGGGCTCTGACCAGCGGGCAAAGCCTCGAGTGCCAGCACCATGGTCTGAGTTTCATAGTTTAGGAAGAACAAGGGATCTTGGTGAAAAGAGCTTTCAGCTTTGGTGTCTGTTTTTCCCACGGCCAGATCCTCCATCTCGGGCCCCTGAGCACATCCTCACCTGGAGCAGCCAAAGCCAAGTTGTGCTCTTGGTGCCTGGATACCAGGGAGGAAGCTCCCATCACCTCCTAGGAGGCAGAGCAGGTTTTTGTGCCTCTTCCCTTCCTCTAGTGGTTCTCTTGTTACAATAGATGAGGGGAATTTTCCCTTTAAAGCAATTTCAGTTTCTAGAAGAGTGGAGAGACTCTCAGAGACATAATTTGAGCCCCTACCCTGTCCTCTCCAGCCCAGATACTCCAAACCACCCTCCTGCCCCCACTCAATGATAGAGGCTCTCCTATTTTTTTTCATAGGTCGGTCTCTTCCCTCTAGTTAGATATTCCAAAATTGCAAGGCTCAACCTTAGGCATCTATTCTATAGTCCCTACACTACCATCCCTGGGCCAACAAATATGCTGGCACTCAATAAATATGACTTCACTAGCCATTTCAACCCAAATGGCTAGTTTTGTAAGAAACTTAAAAATGGGCTTGTTGGGGGAAATAAAAAAGAAAAAGGTCAACTGTAATTGAAAGATAAAATTTTTTAAAAAAGAAAAATCTATAGGTCCGTTAAAGTGCTTTTGATATACTGTTCCTTGTCAGCCCCTTCCCTACCCACCATGCATACTAAAGACACATAAATAAGATTCTATTACAAGGCAGACATTTAGAATAACATATTTTCAGGGGATTTTTTTTCTAACAAAACTTGGATGCCTGTGCAAATTGTAAATTTATAGCTGATAATCCTCTGCCAAAAGTTCTTTGGGGTGTTCACAGCTGTGAAATACAATCTTTAGGTGACTATATATCCCCTTTGAGCTCCCAGTCTGATTCCAACAGCCTGTATTCTTGACAACATAACTCATCACAACAAGAATGAAATAACAAGAATATTTATTTCAGTTTACACACCACCCTTCACCTCAGGATCCCTGAGCAACTTCAAACACTGCTGAAATGGTTCCAAACCGTGTACCTCTCTAACTTTGATCTCTAAGCTAAAAAAGGAGTCAGTCTGTTGTGCGTAATTCCTTGGCAAAAATCATAGACTTCTCCATAATTGGAAACACTATGTCCTGGCTGCTCTTCAATAATCTTCTCTCCTCTCCTTATACTTTCTTCTTTGCTGGGAAAATAATACATATTTGACATACCCTAGACCCCACCCTTAAATTTTTGTGCTTTGAAAATGTTTACACTGTAAAAATGGTCTTGCTACTTTGCAAGATTTGTTGAAATAACTTTTATATGGGTTATCTAAGAAATAGGAAATCCTGTGTCATCTATGGTTTTGGTTAAATAGAAACCTCTCTCCTCCATTCCTTTATTTTTTTTCATCACTTGCACTTTCATTTTTCCATGAATTATAGCTATTTAATGACTTGTATCAACCTTCTATACTAGATGGGAAACTTTTTAAAAAATAAGACCTGTATATTTGTATCTCTTCTCTTTCTATGCTAATGTCTCAAGGAACTTGTGCAGAGAGTATATAGATCTGTGATGTGTTGATTTATTTCTGAATTAAATTGATGATTTAAAATTTTTCTAAAATATATTATGCTTTCAGTGTCTACATTAGGGTACATAGAGGGGGTAAAAACAGCTAAGCCCTACCTTTTATTCCATTGGACCTAAACAAACAGCTGCCAGTGGTGCCACCAGTGGAAACCAGGTAACTAGACCTTCCAGCTCAGGACCCAGGTCTCCTGCTTCAGTGTAGCACAGGAGAAATACGTTTCCTTATTTCTAGTGATAAAGGAAATTCACCAGAGATCATGGATGTTTTCAGCCTATTGCTAGGCAGATAAAATGCTAACCCTCTTAAAAAACCTTGGCTCTTAGTCACTCATTAAATCTAAATAAGGAATCTACTATGTGTCAGACATTGTGCTAAGGGGCTGAGAATACAAGAATGTTAAGTGCCTTGCCCTGCCTCTGGGGAACTTGTAGTCCAGGGAGAGAGACTATTAGTGAAACAGAAAAGAACAAGAAAACACTCTAAGTGGAGTGACATAATTATGCACAATGTGGAGGTAGCTTCATTTATTTGATCCCTACCTGACTGATGCTTCCTCCCAACCAAAAGCTGGGCTGTACTTTACAACCCTGGGCTCTGAATCCACGCGCCCTCTTCTGGCATGTCCAGTTATCGTCACAGCTGGGGCTGTGCCTTGTGTCTTCACATCCTGAGAGTGGGGCTTTAGACACTTTCTAGCTTCTCCGCTGGACGCCGTCTTTCCGTTCTCTTGGTGCTGCACCCAGTAGTTAGCAGTCTTGCCTGTTTTCTCTTCTCACTTTAACACTGTGAACAGATAGTATTTTCTGATATTACTCTTTTTTTTTCTCTCTGTATTTGTTGGTTTCCTTCCTCCAGTTCAATCTTGTTACAGAGCCCAAAACAGAAATAACCAGCAAGTCCTTCTGGCTTTCTTTTTTTCCAAACAAAACAAACAACATGTTTTAACCTTTAAGAGAACTTGATGTTTGGGGAGAAGATAGGAGAGTGTAAGAAGCAATAGGAAGGCGACTTCATCCTTCCTTCCCTCTTTACCCTAGAGACAGATGTTCCTGGGCTAGAGGAGGGCGAGGAAGGAAGATACCAAAGGGTCCCAGAGCAGGTCCTATAATGATGACAACAAAACTCTAAGTGGAAGGGCTGGGTGGAGTTTAAGGAGGCAGACAAAACCACCACAGGATGTATCATCTGGCATAGCCATGGCAGAGGAAAGGGGAGCTGGTAGATTGATGGCAGCCTCAGCAGTAACCTATCTGGAGAGATGACCAAGGGCCAGACTGCCACCCTGCAGCCTGGTGCCTCAGCCCTGCAAAAGAAGGAGGGAAACACAAATAAGTTAAGCTGTTCCCCAGACTAGAGGGAGAGGCGCTCAATACAATAGGAAACTGGCTTATAAATGGTAAGAAGCTACGGCATTTCTAACATACCTGACTTCTGTGGGATGACTCATTCCAGTGCCACATTCTTCCGGATGCTCTTGTTCATACCCAGGTCTGTATACACTGCTGAGATCCAGATCCAAATCTTAGGTTTTGTTTCCTTTATCATTGGGATGGATATTTCAAGCTGCTTTCAAAATATTTCACTTCAAACTTACCATGTCCTAAAATGACTTCTATCTTTTTTACTTTCACCCACCTCACTCTACCAACACAGTTCTCTCTATATTCTCTTCTCTGATAATAGCATGGGAGTCCACCTATACCAGAAACCTCATATAAATCCTTAGTTTCTGTGTCTTGCTTACCACCCAGACCAATCAATTCTATCTCAAAATCCTCTCCATTTCCCAGATCCTCATCAGCTATCGACTATATCCATATGACAGCCTTCTTACTGGTGTGTATATTATTAGATTCTCCTCTATCCTGTCCAAGATATCCAAGATCCTAGATTCCTCCCAGTTTCTAGTAGAGATAATCCACAGTCCTCAGCAGGGAGTACAGGACTCTGTCTAAATATGACCTCTGATTACTTCATCAGCCACCAACTCCTAGATGTTTGCATGCATGTGCACTTACACACGTACCCTAGAATCTTACCACCTCTCATACTCCGAGGTGACTGATGCTAAACAATGGATTAGGAAGCAGTAAGCTTGTCACTAAATCTAGATGATAAACTAGTTGAACATAACTAAGCATGAAGGAAGAGAAAATAACAGAAAAATCTTGTGATTTCCATCTGGAATTTTCTTATGATGCAAGAAAACAGGAGGACCTATTGCTTAGGATAATTGTCAAGGTGAATGATAACTAAAGCTTCTGAATTCTGTAAGGCTGCTCTGGTCAGCCTTCCAAGTGCCCTTGGCCATGTTTGTGGGCCTGTAATACTGCATTCTCGTGGGTTTTTTAAGTTCAATAGTGGGAGTTGAGGGGGTAGAGGAGGTCTCTGTAAACTGTAAAGTGCTGTACAAAATGTAAGGAGTCACTCTTTTTCACTACATAAATACTCATTCACTTCTGCCTTTTGTAACTCAAAACTCTTTAGATAAATACAATTCACAGAAGGTCTGTCTTATGCAAAAAGGCAATACCACACACTTATAACAATCCAAATAATTTTTTAATGAAAAAGTGTTGGAAGTGGCAGGGTATCTTTTACTGAGACGGCAGGAATCTATATAAATTCAGAAACATTACACCATGGTTGTTATCACCAGGGCAGCCCTGGTGTGTCTTAGCTGAATTTTTAATATTCTCTCTTTTTAATCTTCCATGACTCTCCCTTGCAAAGTCACTCCAAAAAGAGAAGACACTTAATAAACATTTGAGACTGGGGACTAGCTGTTTGTAAAACTCTCTGTCCATTAAGTAATTGTAGGTTAGGCTAAATAAAATGTTTTATGGAGACTAATATATCCCATGGTGAGACCTCATTAAATAGGTTAGTGTTTTTATAGTCCCTTCAGCATAGAAAACAAACAACCTGTCCTCGTTTTCAAGAGACTGTGCTGCTCCCCAGACCTGCTTGGCACTTGCCTTGCATGTGGATAGGTATCAAGGCAGTTTTACAAAATAAAGGAGTGAAACCAGTTCTTTGCCACTTAGCAATACATGATGAGGAATAAAGTGTTATTGCAGTATCCCCCAAACTGTGTTCTATGGAATATTCTATGAAATATTAATTCTATGAGTTGGTAACATGTATTCTGAAAAAAATAAAAAAGAAGGAGGTAGCCATGATGAGGGGTTCCCCCATGAGCAAAGCAGCGTGGGAACTAGATTAGACAAAGGTAAGCAATTTTTTTTTCCTGCAGGATATTTGGAGCCTTCAATAGGCCAAAGTGTTTTGTGGATTTCCTAGAGTGGAATATAGTATATAGGGCACCTCCAAAATTATTTGACCATAGAACTTATTTTCTATAGAGAACAGTACAAAAGACACTAATATTCCACAGAACATAGTTTAGAATAGGCTGTTTATTTCATAAAGCCAAGTAACCAATGATGAGTTCAATAGTTTTCAAAACACCATATTTTTCATTGAAAGTCCTAAACAAGGGAACATCCCCCACAAGCAATATTATTACAAGAAGCATGAGACAGAATTATCTGCAAATGACATTTTGAGTAAAGCACATTAAGATTTCACTACAGCCTGTGGATCCATAATTGAATATTTGAAGTCATTGTTTTGCTTATTGAGCATAGGTAACAAAATTGATGAAGGAGTTGCCATATTTTCTACACTTTGCTGCAGGATAACAGTTTCTACTAAAGCACAAGAAGGAAAAACATTAAAGAACAAAAAAGCCAAGTTTTCCCTTGTAATTGTAAAGGAGCATCTTAGAGCAGCAAGTTTCTGCTGCCCTTCCTGGTCCCCTTTGCCTGGCACCGTCCAGTTGCCAGAAGCGTTGGTTGCTAACATCCCCAGAGGCTTCCTCCCAGAATTGCCCACTGCAGAATAGGAGTCACCTTATCGAGATACATCACCCATCCATCCCAAGGCAGCCCACACCACTGACTGACTGGGTAAAAAAGGCGGGCCTGCTTTCCTCAGCTGGGACCAGCTATATGGTCATTTCATGGCCGGAACTCCCCCATGAGATCAGGTTAAAGCTGGCCTCCAGCTGAGACCACATCCTTGCTTAGCTCCTCCACTTGCCCTATCCTACTTCTCTTACTCTCTTTTCCTGAGACACTCCAATAAATCATATACACCGAAATGCTGGCCTCAGGCTCTGCTTAAGGAACCCAGGCAGTGGAAGATAATACAGTTTAGAACTTGACATCTAAAGAGACATTTCTCTTAATTACAAATTAATGTAGCTCACGGTGACCAGCCTTCTAACCTGCTGCAGGAACCTTACAGCGTGGTCTAATATAGGCTCTGGATTAGTATTTCATATCATGTGGTCTTAGACCATGCCCATTAGTTATGGGGATGCTTGCTAAAAAGGTGTAAATATACAAGGCCCACCCCAAACCTACAGAATCAGAATCTCTGAGAGTAGGATCCACAAATTATATTTTATATATCAAGTACTTCTGATGCACACTGGAGTTTGAGACGCACTATCAAGAGGCCATGTTTTAGCCAGCACTCCTCCCACCTTCCTGTAGTAGCTGAGAGACATTCTTCAAGCTAACTTGTCTTTGTACCTTCTGCCTATTGATAAACATTTCTTAGAGAAAACAATGTATGAATTTCCAAGTGGAAACTTCCAATGTGGTCTATAGAAGGGAAAAGAATGAAACACAAGCAGATTAGTTCTTAGCTAATGCAAATTACTTCAAAATGTAAATTTTGTTTCATTTGAAATTGAAAAATGTTATTTGAGGTGACATTCTCTAAATAACTAAGTTGGAGAAGCTATGTTTAATCATCTAAAATCAATTATTTTCAAGTATTTAGGAGCCATGGGAAGCAAAAAAAATTTGAAAACATTTTTCAAAGCACAAAGCAGAAAAGATTTACAGTAACTCATAAACATCTAAATTGCCATACTTATTCATCTTTCAAAAGTTGACTGTTGCTTGAGGATTATTTACCTAAAAAATTATCAGATCTCTGAATACACAGTGAAAAATACCACTAAATGCTGTGGTTTTGCATACCCCTGATAAGCATGTGACAACCACAGCTGAGCACAAGTACTTCAATCAGCAGGACAATCAAAATTAACCACAGGTATAAGTTAGTGACAAGAGATCAAACAGAGCTCTAGTAGCAAATCTGCTGTCCACCCGGGAACCAAGATGGTTCGAGAGAATCGGGGGGTGGGTGGAGAGAGCTTCCAGGGAGGGGTGTTTACCGAGTAGCAGTTGATTCAAGCCTAGACTGCTTGGCAGGCAGACTCCACTCTTCATTGTTGTTGTTTTGAGCTGTGGTGTGTGTGTGTGTGTGTGTGTGTGTGTGTGTGTGTGTGTGTGTGTGTTGAGGGTTTTTTTTATGATGCAGGAAAAATAAGTTGGTCTTGATTCAATGCCAAACAGAGCAGGCGCTCAATTTCTCACGGGCTGGCATTTTGTAATGACCATGTCAGCAGGGATCCCAAAATGAATCAGCCACCCCTGGAAAACTCACTCACCCTTAGAAAGATGTTCCTAATAATTATCTAGTGCTTGGTTAGTAGCAAAAACAAGAACATACTTCTAATCAAAGTGATTAGAAGTATGTTCTTGTTTGAATCCCAGACGTCCAAAAAGCTAGCAGGTAGGCTGTTTTTCTCCTGGAAGGTAAAAAACATGGATTGCGTGATAGCCAATCTCAATACAAAACTAAAAAAGAAGTCTAAACTTGCAAGTTATAAAAATATATTAAGACCAATATTTTTAAGAAAAACGCCAAATATAAAGCATTGCAAATAACACTTTTTTTTAAAAGACAGTTCTACAGGTATGAACATGTTGTTTCTAAAGTCTAATGTGGTTCTAATGTGTTATTTTAAAAAGAACTCAAAGTTTCCTAGAAAATGTGTCATTAGAGTGCCTTCTTTTTTAAGAGAAAGTTAAATATTACTCAGGGTGATTAGCTGAGACCACACCTGCGAAGAGCCAGCGTCCTTGCCTTGACTTTCCTAATCTACTCTGTTGGTTTACCACAGCAAATTGACCAGCACCAAGAGGATGTTGGTCATCTGCAAAGCTTGAGATTTTCAAACAGACACAACAAAAAAGAAGAAAGAACTGTTTTAGATAAAGGACCCTGGCAACACCAATACAAAAAACAATTAATATTACAGGCTTCTGACAATAAATAGTCTCACTGCCCTCGTAGTTTTGGGGAAGGTAGGAAGACACATGATGATTACAAGCTCATTTCCTCAATAGTAATTACTATGGAGACACTGGGACAGATCATCAAATTATCTGTTTGAGGGGCACTCAGAGAAGGACCAGGTTCAAGGACTCCATGAAGACCCAGCCTGCCATAACCCATATAGCCCTTCAATCACAGGGCTGATCAATAAGGTATGTAGATAAAGGAGGCAGAATTAGAGCTAGTTTCCTCAGAAATTCAATCCAATCTACATGATATCCTTAGCAATAACCTATCAAGATATGGCTTAGCATCTAAGGCCATACCCAAAACAGAGTGTCAGCCCAAGAACTATAGAGTATAATCCAAATGAAAACTGGGATTAAAATTATGCACCTTAGTCCTTTGGAAGACACCAAGTTGAATGAGCCTGCTTAAAAGTCATGAAATTCTAATTAAGCAACTGAAATTTTTTTAAAAAAAATAAAAAACAAGAAAAGATACTCAATTTCATTAGACATTGGGGAACAATTTAAAACCATTGATATCGTTGCATACCACCAGAATGGCTAAAATGAAAAAGACTGGCTATATGAAATGTTGGGGAAGATGAGAAGCAATAGGAACTCTCAAACTGATGGGGGTGTAAATTGGTTCAACTACTTTGGGGAACTATTTGGCAATATTTAATAAAGCTGAACATACATATACCCGATGTCCCAGCAACCCCACTTCAGGTCTGTAGCCCACAGAAATTGTTTCCGGAGAAATCAGTGGACCAGATTTCCCAGACATGAGTGGGAGTGGGGTTCTTGGAATACCGCTGAAATAAGCATTTTCAGAAGCACCCATGAGAGAGTGAGATGTGGTAAAAGGCTTTATTTGCATGGAGTTACATTCCTGGGGTTCCAATGTCCTATGTCCCTTAATCCAATCCTGAAAGAGGGGCAGCAGAGGGTCCAGTAGAGCCAAAAGGAGAGCCAGTGTCCAGAGCTTCTGTTCCATGTTGCAGCCGGGTCCGGTTCAGCATTCAGATGAATTAAAGTCCATTACTCCACTGTGTGGGCTTCACATGGCCATGGGCCACATGGGCGCAGGGGATCACGCCCCCTGTAATATGAGTCCCAAGAAGTCCAGAAGGCCAAAGGCCAAGAGATTATGCTCCTTTGTCTAGGAGTTTAAATATTAAAGTTTCTCGCCCTTGCAGTGGCCATGCCTATTCTGGCCACTGACTCACAGGTGTGACACAGTGAGTGACAGATAAGAATCTTCCCACATCACTCAGACCTTACTGGGCATATGTTCAGACTGCCTTTGTCCAGCCTTTTCCCCCATTGATCACTGGGGAACAAAGTTGGAGAGTGTTAAATTAGCAAAACTGTATAAACGGCATGCCCATGTTATCTAGTCTCCCCTTTACTCCTTTTCTGTTAAATAATAACCAAATTATTACAACCATATCAAAATGGGTACAAATGTTCACCAAATTACTTTTAATTTTAGACTACTATGAAGAGTGTTGCTCTGAATGTTTTCACAGAATCTTCAGAAGCTCAAACACAGGCAAAACTAATCAATGGTATTAGAGGTTAGGATAATGCTACCCTTGAGGCAGGAGCCGAAAGGGGCTTCTGAGTGCTGGTAATATTCTGTGCTGTGATCTACACACTGGTTACATGGGTCTGTTTTCACTTCATAAAATATTTTGAATTGTGTAATTATAATAGTATTTATGCTGTATGCTATGGAGTGAATTGTGTCCACCAAATTCATATGTTCAAATCCTACCCCCAATGTGATGGTATTCAGAGATGGGGCCTTTGTGAGGTATTAGGTTTAGATGAGGTCATGTGGGGGCCCCATGATGGGATTAGTGCCCTTATAAGAAGAGTTACCAGAAAGCTTGGCTTTTTTCTCTCTGCCATATAAGCACACAGCGAAAAAGTGGCTGTCTACAAGTTAGGAAGATGGTTATCATCAGGAACTGAATGAGCCAGTCTACTTGATCTTGGACTTCCCAGCATCCAGGACTATAAGAAATAAATGTTTGTTGTTTAAGCCACCAGTCTATGGTATTTTATTATAGCAGTCTGACTTCAATGAAAGTTTACTTAGAACAAAACAATAATATAAAAGCAACTGTAAATATTAGAAAAAGTAGTCCATCAAAAACAGAATACACTTGAAGGCTGTAATTTCAGTACAGTGTTTTGTAATATTAGTGAGGGATGATTGTTGAGACCGTCTCAAATTCCCAAATACCACTATAGAGAAATATCAAGCCCCATTGCGATATGGTGCTAGGAAAGGACAAGAACTTGCTACATGATTGGTTCTGGACACCAGCTTTGCAATCTTTGAAACTCAAATCTTTGTTTCAGTAAAATGATGAATGGCTACTTGTTTGAGGTCTCTTCCCCTCCCCCCCCCTCTCTCTCACACACACACACACACACACACACACACACATACACACACACACACATCCTATCACTATAATGGCCACAAATGCCAAGTTTACCATATAAGGTTTAGGGATATAAAGCAAAACCAGAGGTACCAAGAATAGATTGGGCAAAAAGGGCCATCATGGGTCACAAACTAAATATTAGTGGGATATGAAATGTCTTTTCTGAAAAGTTTAAATTAGGTATGTCATATATTACTTGCTCATAAACTTGGGCTTTTATATGAGCAAAAAATCAATGACACTGGGCTCTAATAATTATAGTGGGCACACAAGGTCTGGGGACTGATCCTTTGGTCATTCTAGACTAGATACTCACTAAAGGATGATATTTAGTTTGGGTGAAAAACATTTTGTCAAATGGTGGAAACCATGTGACATCATAAAAATAATGCTGTGAGCAAAAACTAAAGTTATCTGAGTAATTAGCTACATAGGGGCAGATGTGCAAAGTGTTCAGGAGCCCTACACACTGCCTGGATTGAACCTGGCTCCACCCCCTTAGAAGCTCCACCCCCTTGGCCTTGGGCGAGTTACTTACTAGTAACTTCTTCTTGCCTCAGCCTCCTCATCGTACACAAGGTGATAATAATATTCCCCATGTAATCACCATGAGTTAATTAAGTTAATATATATAAAGTGTGCTTGTCATGTAGTAAACAATATGCACACATGGATTCTTATTATAGAACAAGGAAGAGTTTTGCAATTCTTAGGGCTAGTAAATAGGACTTCCCAAATAGCTTTCCCTTCTTAGCTTGGAGAAGGAAGGAAGGAAGGAAGGAAGGAAGGAAGGAAGGAAGGAAGGAAGGAAGGAAGGAAGGAAGGAAGGAAGGAAGGAAGGAAAGAAGGAAGGAAGGAAAGAAGGAAGGAAGAAAGGAAGGGATCAGTTGTGGAGTGGGGATTCACCTCAGAGCACTTCCTTCACTTGCTCAGAGACACCAGAAATACCTAAACACATTTTACAGTCAGAAAGGCTTGAAATGGCAATACCCCCTTAAAGCAGCTCTTTGAAATTTATCTTATTCACATTATGAAGAAACTGGTACTGTCGGGACCTTTTCCAGGCACTAATTTGAAACTGGAATACAGAGATCCCTGGGAAACTGGACACTTAGAAGCAGAAAAGAGATTCTCAAAAGAGAAGAAGCCAGAGATGTTAGTGGCCAACTTCATTATTTTTTCCTATAATCAGCCTGGACATACAGAACTATTTCCTGGTAAAAAAAAAAAAAAAAAAGGAAGATTTAAAGAAGTTATGTGGGTAATACAAATCTCCTCAACCCATCCCTCTTCAATTATTTGCATTTATCAAGAGCTTTTAAGCTTGAATTAACAGATACTAGTTATGGCTTCACATGTGCTTTGACTGTGTAAATACAAGTTTTATATTAAACACTGAAACTGACAAAGAAAGCTACAGAAAAAAAATGTGTGTAATTTCAACTCTAATAGAGATGCAAAGTTTTCGACACGAATATGTTTTTATGTGCTGTAAGTGTGAGAGTGGTACGTGATTACAAACAATCACCTCTGGTCAGGTAGCTCCGGTGGTTGAACATCATCCCGATATGCCAGGATTTCTGGTTCTATCCCCAGTCAGGGCACATATAAGAACCTACCAATGAATGCATAAATGAGTGGAACAACAAGTCTATGTTTCTCTCTCTTTCTCTCTAAAAATCAATTAATATATTTTTTAAAAAAACCACCCTCTTAGATAATACCCATCTCCAGAAATGGATCTGTGATGAGCCGTTAAGAGTGATCTAGTAACTGGCTTTGCATGTTGACCACAAAAGTTAGCAGGCTATCTGTAACTAAGAACTTTTTAAATTTATTAACAGTGAAGTCTTCTGGAGCCCTTCCTAGAATAATTGTTCAGTCCCAGAATCGAACTTCACACCATGCTTATGGTTTGTGTCTGCCTGAAGCACCAATCCTTTTCTAGACATTCTCTGGAGATCCTTTCAAGGTCCGTGGTTTTACAATAAAGAGATAACCTACAAGCAGGGAAATCAACATGCAGATAAAATACCTCCATTGAAACACTTCTGCCGTCTGGATTCTCCAAAGTATCTACTCCTGAGAATTTAGGACCACTGTTTCCTCTTCATTCAGGAAAATGAATATTCAGGTGTAAATTTCCTATTCTTACTGATTTCCACAAAGAGAGAAAAAAATCAATTTCTCTCAACATATTGAATTAAAGGTAGTTAATAGTAGTAGTTTGGCAGAATTATTATGACTCTACAGAGCCACACGAAAATCATCAGTAAGATAAGAAAAAAATAGAAAGAAAAGGAACAACAAAGTGAACCAAGGAGATTCCAGGTAAATTATTCTCATTTTTTAGGACCTTGGCCTGAGGCTTTAATGTGAAATTTAGGTAAAGCCATCAGACTCTGCAGAAATCTTTAATAAAATACCCAACCCAACAGTAATGCATTTTCCTGCTACAGCATAAAATTGCAGTTAGGTTTTCAGTGGTCATGGTCTATATTTTCATGCAAGATAGAGGGCCAAGCAAAAAAGGATTTTTCCATAAGGCAATTAAGGTATAACATAGATTAGAAGGAAAATAAAATAACTCTTTATCTTCTTCTATGTAAATATTTTTCCTAATATACCACCTGCTGGAAGCCTTTGGCAGAATATGATTGCAAGAACATAACTTCTGTGAAGCAATTCTGTGCAATTCAACCAAAAGTGGGGCAGCTCTTCAGTTATCCAAGATATTATCTCAACCCATTGTTTTGTCTTACTTTTTTTTTTAACCAACCTGTCCCAGAAGTCTTCATTTATCACTTTTCCTGTTTGTAAGATGAATTCCTTTAGCTCTCTCCTTGAGTGTGAAATCTAATCAGTTAATAAATAGCCTTTCCACTTCCAATGAAGCATCCATCTTTATATAAAAACTGCTGTTTGAAATTTTAACCCTGCTATTTTGGCTTCTGTAAATGCTTGCTTGCTTAAATAATAAGGAAAGTAAGATTACTCCCATTCCAGAGAGGCCGTGGACTATGCCCCAGACAGAGTTGTCAGTGCTGGCGCCAGGCCAGACCTTGAGATATGGTCTCATGGCCCCTTCCCAGCACGTAGGCCTTCTTTCCCAGAAGGCCCGGAAATCTCATTCCAAATTTGGGAGACAGAAGAGCTAGGAAAAGTATAAATAGAAAAGGTTTCCTCCATGTGGGGGAGGGGAGGCAGAATTTGAAAGGCACATTTTTCTCTGGCCCTGCCCTTAATAAAATGTAACTCCCTTTCTCTAAGCATGGCTTGGTTTTTTTCCAGTCTTCTGTAACATAATGGTTCCCTGACTGGGAAGAAGGCCAAACATGCTGGCCTTTTGACCTCTGGTGGGTGGACCAGATTTGGGGCCCAGGGGAGCCGAACAGGCCTCTGGGAGGCACCTCTCTGCTGATTTAGCAAAATTGAACCAGGGGACGCTGGGCACTCTCAGACCTCGGCCGGCATCTGGAGAGAGTGGACAGACACTTCTGCACCTGTCAACAGAATCGGTAAGATAGGTGCCCTATCAGTCAGGCCCACTCCAAGTGAGTGGAAGGGGGAGCTTGATCACCTCCCTGGAAGTCAAGGACTTCCTCAGGCAATTAATCAGAAATCAGGTAGACTGTTTAAACTCTGAATAAATATCTGCTAGAAGTCAAAAACTCAGACTGTCTGATATATAAATGTAAGTGTGAGAGTCTGTGTGAAAGACAGTGCAAACCCTGCTTTAAAGGGAAGACAGTAGAGAACTTTTAATTGCTTTTCCTTGATTTATAATTTTGCTGTGTTAGTTTAAAATTTTGGAATTCTAGGGTTAGTTTAAGGGTATAAAATTTGTGAAGGTTGCCAATCCAGAGAAGTCTAAATAAAGGTTTGTTGGGTTAAGATTAGTCATAATTAACTGCTTTGTAGGCTGCCTTTTTCAGTCCTGCTAGCAAACAGAGGATCATGTGGTCCCAAGAACTGCGACCTTCCTGCCCTTCCTGATAGATTTACAGTGGGTCTCTGGGGGAGAAAGAAAGCCGAAAACTGCTCCGGAGCAGGTATGAGAAAGGGTAGAGGTGGTGGAATTCACTCTCAGCCTGCTGAGATAGAGGAGCCCTATCTAGGGGGATGGTTGTAGATATCAGAGGTGGTGAAGGAGGAGGAGGATTTGAGATCTTCGGGGGCCCTGGAGTAAAGAAGGAAAATCTGGGAGGGAGAACAGTTGTTCCTTAAGTGTAAAAAGCCTAGTTATACAGGATCTCAGACCACTTGCCTTATTTCCCCTGCTAAGGACAGAGTAAATGGTTAATGCAGAAAAGGGGGTGTTGGTGGGGAGAGCAGGGAGAGATAAGTTTTTGTTGATTTTGCTGGCTACATCCCGCTCTGCTGGCATCCTTGGTTTCTTGCTTATCTAAACTATACTAGACTCAAGGCTTTCTGCAAAACACAGTGGATCTTCCTCTGCCCTGTTTTCTTCTTTTTAACCCTTCCAATATCCATAAAGAAAATCTCATTGTCTGAGCCTGGCAGAGCAGGGTTACTGGATACTTCTTGGGCGGTGGTGGAATATTCAGTAAAGGAACTTTAAGATATAATATCTTTAATGTTACAACTAGTTTAAGTTTTAAAAATATCTGTCTCTCAAAGAGAAATATTTTTACTTACTCTTGTTTTATCACAGAAGGTCTAAGTCATAAATGTTAAACTAAGAAATTCTGGCTGTTTACTTTTTAGGAATCATTAAAGGATTGAGGTTTCAAAGAATAAGGAATACTGAGTAAAAGGTCTGAGGCATGGTTATGCATTTTTAAAGGACATAGAAAGAACGTTTGAAGGCTAATTTAGAAGTGTAAAATTTATAAAGGTTGTGTATGTAATAAGAAGGAGAAGAGAAATGTTGAAAGAAAATCAAATAATACAGGCCAGTAAGCCAGGAAGAGTAAATAATTTACATTCTGCTTCCCTAAACAGAGAGTGAATAGTTATACCAAAGTACTTAGGGAGGGACTGATCAAAGAAATCTAACAGTTACTGTTTGTTATAATACATTCAGAAAATATTACTTTGGAAAGTCCATAAAAAGGACTGGCAAGGAAAATCCAATCTTAAAGCAGGTCAGTATATTTTTCTCCTTATACAATTCCTCTGAAATTTGGCAATACTTAATAAATAAATCATGGCAATACATTTCTTTGCATAAATTCAATAATACCGGTTTTCTGTAGTGGTTTTATTAACCAGAAACTTTGACTGGAGTGTCATGTTTTAAAGAGCCCTGCCTGAACTCTGAAGACTTGGAGCCAATAAGAGTGCCAAGGAAAAGTCTGGTATACTGCTTGGTAGCCCTGAAAATAACTGGTGCTGGAGCATCAGGCCCATACCCTACCATCGCTGGCAGTTGGTCAGAGTACAAGGGGAGCAATAAGGGCACCTCTGCGTCCCTGCGGGACCCCCACACACTCTGAGCCATGACAAGTAGGAGGGCTGAGATGGGCCTTGAAACCTAGGGCATGGGCCCGGGTAGAGCCACTACAGGTGAGGACTTCACCTAACTCAGCAGATACTACAGGCAGGCCTGATGCCAGCTGGATGGCTTGGCTTCCTGGCCCTATGGGGCACATTAAGATTCAATCATGAAATTCCGGCAAAGGTAGTCAGTTACCATTCTTGTTATGTTTATGCAAACAGTCAGGCCAAATTAAATACAATAGATAAATTAGTCTTGATTTGGCTCTTTTGATAAACATGGGGGTAATTTTGAGGAGAAAAATTCTATTTCAATAGAAGTTATTAAAACTGAAAGGTTTTCTTTCCCTTCCACCAGACCATTTGTTACAGTTTGTCTCTGCCAGGTCACAAGCCCACCTCCTTCTCTGCCCAGGCCTCATTGTCCCTCTAACAGACAACAAGGATCTCTTGGCTCTGAGAGAAACCTCTGACCTGCCTCAGCAAGAAGTAGCTAGAAGAGCCCACTGACATTCATTTTCCCTAAAAGAATTCAGAGCCAGGATCCTTGAGGTAATAATATATTAGGCAGTTAGACAGACATGAGCAGAGCAAGGACGATGGGCCAACTAGCACTACCAGATGTAATTAAGTCTTTCCATTTCTACCTATGTGAGACAAGGGGACTCCCCAGAAGCAAAAAGGAATGAGGCTGCAGATGAAGCATCCCGGGAGGCTGCCCTAAAACTAGTGGGGCCTCTACAGATTCTAGTGACTCTTCCAAACCCTGACCTACCCACCTCACCAGCTTACATGGAAACCCAATCTAGAAAAGCTGAAATCCATAACCAATCTTTACTCAAGTTCTTATAGGCTTTACAGTCCACCCAGAAAGCAGTCCAGAAGCATGTCCAAGGTACTCTGCCTATACCAACTTCTGATCCGGTCCATCCTGCCACCCTGGTGACTCTGTTTGGGTAAAGAAATTTGCCACACAAGGACTGACTCCTACCTGGAAAAGACCATCTCCACAGCAGTCAAGGTCGACGGGATCCCGATGTGGTTTCATCACACCTGGCTTAAGACAGCCCAGGCAAAATAGAGAGTTCAGGACTCTTTGGACCCTCTAAAGATTAGTTCTGGCCCTCATTCTGGGCTCTTACCTTATAAACAGGCCCACTGACTTTATTCAGCAGAGAATTAATTCTATCAAGCTTATAGTCCTCAGGGGTCAATATAACTCCCTCACCAACAATGACCCAAAAGAATCAATGATTTGACTCATGTACATAAAACCAGTGGGGAATGAAGCATCCATCTTATATAAAAACTGCTGTTTGAAATTTTAACCCTGCTATTTTGGATTCTGTAAATGCTTGCTTGCTTAAATAATAAGGAAAGTAAAATTACTCCCATTCCAGAGAGGCCGTGGACTATGCCCCAGACAGAGTTGTCAGTGCTAACACCAGGCCAGGCCTTGAGATATGGTCTCATGGCCCCTTCCCAGCACGTAGGCCTTCTTTCCCAGAAGGCCCGGAAATCTCATTCCAAATTTGGGAGACAGAAGAGCTAGGAAAAGTATAAATAGAAAAGGTTTCCTCTATGTGGGGGAGGGGGGGCAGAATTTGAAAGGCACATTTTTCTCTGGCCCTGCCCTTAATAAAATGTAACTCCCTTTCTCTAAGCATGGCTTGGTTTTTTTCCAGTCTTCTGTAACACCAACTCTGGAAGTCATCTTGGATTTCTTCACCCTCTAACCTTTACACCAACTGGCCCCGTTGATCCTCATCACACACACACACAAGTGCACATGATATACTAAAATATGTCAAATTCTAAATCTTTAAGAGAGAACTCAAACTCATCTCCAGGCAACTTGCTAGATGAAACCTACTCCACTCCCTTAACACTGAAGTATCAAGATCAAATCCTGTGCTAACAAACCCCAGATCTTTGGTTGTGATGGATTTTGATTCTTTTTAACACTGCTTGCAATTACATGGCTCTTTAGTCTTTGGTTTGTAGTTCTCTTAGTCCCAACTGATCAGGGATCTCTTGATTATTTTGTACCATTTGTTTCTTGACTCCCCTCCCCTTAATCCTTCCTTTGTTACCACGTATACAGTATTGTTAGCACTACAGTTATTAAAAAAAATAAATATTTGTTCACCATTTTGATTGTTAGACATAGAAGAACATGAAAACTAAACTGTCAAATAAATAACTAATACAACAGACATCCAAAATGTCAACACCAATGGTTTTCTTGAGAATTGTCTCTGGGGCTAGGAGATGAAACAGAAACAATTTTAATCAATCTGTATATTATATTTCACAGTGTCTCCACAGTGTCTTTGCATAACTGTCCCCATCCCTCAAAGACCAGGCTATGGCAGTCCTAGCTCTCTGACTTATCAGCCTGGATACCCTTTTGTCTGTCCCTCATTCCCTGCCAGAGTTTTTCTCTGCAAATACCACAGAGGTAACAGCTGGAATGTCCTAGAGAATCCCTACCATAGTATTTTCCCCACTGTCATGCGATTATATATTTATATGTCAGTATCCTATAATTAAGGTTTCTGATTTAGCAAATTAAAATACAAGATGTCCAAATAAACAAAGCTTCACAGATGCATTCCCCTCAAGGCTACTTTATCTTTCTTCCTCTGACCCTAAAAGGCATCTTACAAGTCATATTTCTCAAAAGAGATAAGAACAAGAAAGTCTATCACCGTGGAGTTAGACAGAGATAAGAGAAATAAGCTTTCTAGATACCAGTTTAGCAATGGAGAAAGAAATTAAGAGCCTGATACATACTATAGGTGCAAAGATAAATACAGAGGATAAATAAAATAGAAAAGTTTCTTTAGAGCTGAAGTACGTGCTTAGAAAAATACATAAAGGCAGTAAAATATTCAAGGCTACAGAGAAGATCAACAAAGCCCTTGTTCATCATCACAACACATTTTTATAGAATTACAGATCAAAGGTTTCTTCACAAGACTTCTTTATTATTTCTTCAGATACCCAAATTTTACTAGTAAACTTGTCCTAACAAACCATCTTTTGTAATGTTATTGTTAATTTTTAATATTTTTAATGTTATAAGTAAATTATTAAAGAGAAATGGTGTTTAGAAAGCAGAAAGAATGACCCTATATAATTCACTGCTCAGAACACCATTAAAATGTAGCTTAATTTCCTTAAAAATGTTTTATTTTACATATCTAGGAAAGGCACATTAGTCCAAATGTGGAGGAGTATGGCTTATTACAAGCCCTGCCCATTAGTAGTTGTGAATCCTTGAATGAGTTTTTCACCTCTCTGGCCATGCTTTTAAAAGGGAGGCATGATGCCTACTATATGAGGTGAACATCAGTTAACATCTATACAGGAGAAGCGCACGGACACTGCGACCCACCAGGGCGACATGCCTGGCTTTTTACAGACCCTTCATACCCAAAGCCGAGCAGAGGCGGCATGGGCGGGGGCGTGTGTGCAGGTGCAGGAGAACTTAAGGTAGTGGGGCCTGACAGGGATTAACCTATGCTCTTATCAACTGGAGGGAGTCAACTGGCTAGCCCAGTGCTTCCATTGTCAGAATGGCTGCATCCTGGGAGATGAGATGGGCCTGGGTAAGACCTGCCAGACTGTTACTCTCTTCATTTACTTGGCATTAAACGATGAAGGACCATTTCTGATTCTTTGTCCCTTATCTGTGTTGAGCAACTGGAAAGAAGAGATAGAAAGATTTGCTCCATGTCTTCCCTGTGTAACATGTACAGGTGACAAAGAAGAAAGAGCCAACCTACAGCCAGACCTAAAACAGGAGCCATGTTTTCATGTGTTGCTGACTACCTATGAGATTTCTTTGAAAGATGCTGCACTTCTAAGATTGTGAATTTCTCCTCTGGAATGATACTCTTCTGAGAGTTATCAGAAATACCAGGAAGGAGGAAAACCAAGATGGCGGCATAGGTAAACACCTAAACTGCTGCCTTGCACAACAATATCAAAACTACAACTAAAAGACAAACAGACACCATCCAGAACCACAGGAAAGCTAGCTGAGTGGAAATTCTACAACTAGAAGGAAAGAGGAAAGCATATTGAGACTCAGAAGAGCTGCAAAAGGCTGAGGTATGGAGACACATGAGCGAGGAGAGGACGGGCAGCTGAGTGCACAGGCGGCTGAGTGTGTGGCTGACTTTCCCAAGCAGGAGGGAGACGGAAGCTCCCGACTGTGCTGAACTCCAGTTCCAGGCAAGTTTCTGGGAACCCACACTCATTCGGGGAGAAACTGGACTGTCTGGCAGTGGGCAAAACTCGAGGGCGGCTTTCTCTCAGAGGTGCTTCCAACAATTACTGAGTGACACTGAGACCTAGGGGCCTCATAAGGCAGGGCTGATGGGCAGCTAAGGCTGTCTGCTCCACTCTGAGACTCTGCCCCATCCAAGCTGAGCACAGAGGCTTTTGCAATTTTGCAAGTCTTGTCTCATAAGGGTGTCCCCAGCACAGTAGTTCTCCCATCATAGACACAGCTGATCCTCACAGCCAATTGGCCTGGAGGTCAATTCCTCCCAGTGATACCAACAACAATTAAGACTTAACTACAACAAGACTGTGCACACAGTCCACCAAGGGGTGCACCAAAAGTGTCCCCCTCAGGTGATTGGGGAGGCTGAGCCACTGGGCCCTATAGGACACCTAGCGCACAAAGCCACTCTATCAACTCAGGGAAGCAGCGAAAATGCAGAGACAAAGAAACAGATCACAAATGAAAGAAATGGAGGAAAACAAATGACTGGATATAGAGTTCAAAACCACAGTTATAACGTTTATTAGGAATTTTCTAGAAAAGGCCAATAAATTTAGTGAGACCCTCGAGGATATGAAAAAGGACCAACTAGAAATTAAGCATACACTGGCTGAAATAAAAAATATTATACAGAGACCTAACAGCAGACTAGAGGACCGCAAGAATCAAGTCAAAGACTTGAAATACAAAGAAGCAAAAAACACTCAACCAGAAAAGCAAAAAGAAAAAGAATCCAAAAACTTGAAGATAGTGTAAGGAGCCTCTGGGACAACCTCAAGTGTACCAACATCAGAATTATGGGGGTCCCAGAAGAAGAGAGAGAGCAAGATATTGAAAACCTATTTGAAGAAATAATGACTGAAAATGTCCCCCACCTGGTGCAAGAAATAGACTTACAAGTCCAGGAATTGCACAGAACCCCAAACAAAAGGAATCTAAAGAGGACCACACCAAGACACATCATAATTAAAATGCCAAGAGCAAAAGACAAAGAGAGAATATTAAAAGCAGCAAGACAAAAACAGTTAGTTACCTACAAGAGAGCACCCATATGACTATCAGCTGATTTCTCAACAGAAACTATGCAGACCAGACGGGAGTGGCAATAAATATTCAAAGTGATGAATAGCAAGAACCTACAACCAAGATTACTCTACCCAGCAAAGCTATCATTCAGAATTGAAGGGCAGATAAAGAGCTTCACAGATAAGAAAAAGCTAAAGGAGTTCATCACCACCAAACCAGTATTATATGAAATGCTGAAAGGTATTCTTTAAGAAGAGGAAGAAGAAGAAAAAGGTAAAGATAAAAATTATGAACAACAAATACATGTTTATCAACAAGTGAATCCAAAAATCAAGTGAATAAAAAATCTGAGGAACAGAATAAACTGGTGAATATAATAGAATCAGGGGCATAGAAAAGGAGTGGACTGAGAATTCTCAGGGGGAAAGGGATGAGGGGGGTGCAGGAAGAGACTGGACAAAAATCGTACACCTATGGATGAGGACAGTGTGGGGAGGTAAAGGCAGAGGGTGGGGTGGGAACCGGGTGGAGGGGAGCTATGGGGGGAAAAAGAGGAACAATTGTAATAATCTGAACAATAAAGATTTATTAAATTAAAAAAAACACACACATCTATAGAATACCCAACATAGTCCTGCAGGACATATGTTTCCTTATTCACTGACACAGAATACATCACTATTATCATCATCAATATTACTTCCAGATACTAGATTGTCGGCTATGTGCAATTTGCTTTACACACATTCATTATCAAGCATGGCATATCTAGGATTCTAGTCCTTATTCTGTTGATTCTAAAGTCCCTGCCCCGTTACTGCATCACCACAGCCTCTGAATAAAAATCATTTTATGCAAATCCCTTCACTTCCACATTATACTATCTGAACTTTGGAGAATCAGAAGATTTATTGATATTTAATAGCAGGAAAGAGGAAGTCTTCAGAGATGTGAGTCACCTTAATTTCACTAAGAACCTCCCCAAGAATAAGGAAGAGCATTGCTTCAGTCTAGGACTCTGTTGACAGGGACAGTTCTGGGCGTGGTGAGGTCAATTGTGGAGGAGGTAAGGGCAGTTTGAAAAGAGGAAGGCACCTTCTGTGGATGGTTAGGGCCCTAGAGAAGAAAGCAAACACTTCCTGTGGGAGCTGGAAGTCAATGATCAAAGCTGAAAATGGATCAGAATTTGAAATATTGTTTACAAAAATTAAAGAAATACCTCTGAATTCAGGTCTTTTTTAAATCAGTGTGTGTGTGTGTGTGTGTGTGTGTGTGTGTGTGTGTGTTTGTGGTGGTTTTTTTTTTTTTCTTGAAGCCAAATGTTTCAGGATCTCCAAAATGACATATCCAAACTTATTCCTCAGATGTGTGCAAAAAATGTTTAGAGAAGGAAATTTGTTACAGCATTTTTTCCTAAGGGCAAAACATTAGCAAGAACTCAAATATCCACCAATAGGAAACTAGTTAAATAAAGTATTGTTCATCCACTACAACATACTCTGCAATGGTGAAATATAGTGAAGTAAACCTATATATGCTGATATAGACAAACTCTAGTGCCCAAGATGGTGCTTTTGTGTGAATTAAGAAAAGGAAACCTCTTCCAGGCAGACCAGCCTCCTGCCAGGCAACATAGTTTATTGACGTTCAGCCCCAATCTTGCCTCATCCAAGTGCCTTGTACATTACTATATATGCAAGCTTTGCCAAGATGTATTAAAGGGGAAAAAGGGAGGTGGGCATAACTTGATACTATTCATGTGCTATTTTAAACAGCATATACACAAATACTAAATATATACTTTCATGTATAAAAGATTTTTTAAAGAAAACTCAAGAAATTGGTGACAATAGTTACCTCTGTGAAGAGAAAATGAGGGTTGTAGGATAATATTTCACAGCATTCTCTTTCGTAATTTTTTTTTTGCCCTGTGCATGTAATTTTCCCAATTGAAAAAAATTTTCATTCCTTTCCAAAGACAAGCCCAGAGATTGTTGAGGCAAAGGTCCATGGCTGCTGCTATTAGGCTACCTGTTCTCCCATACAGCTGGACCACCCAGAAGTCCACATGTGGTGTCCTGGCCCCGTTCAGCTCATGTGGCTTTCATTTATCTGTGTGCAGTACGAATTTTTTAGAGTATATTTTTTAGTTGGAACATACTTTGCTTTAATACATTTCTCAGTAAGGATAACTCTCCAAATTATTTTTATTAAATGCTTCTCATCTTAGCCATTGCAATACCCAGCCTGATCTAAGCAAACCATGTACTCTTTTGACACTTTTGTCAACCACAGTGGGAAAATACATGCCTACAGCCATGCATGCAGCAGCCTCTGAAAATTCCTGGACCAGTAGGTTTCTGAGTAGAGTTTGTAGACTGTGTGTTTGGCATCATTTTTGCGCCATACTTCTACACATAAGAAACACTATTCTGGAGGATGATAACTGATCAAAGCCATGGTTCAGAACCACACTTGATCTGGACCACTTACCAGCAGTGCAATCCTGGGCAAGTTCCATACATACTCTGTCTCAGTTTTATCATCCAAAAATTGAGACTAATAATACTTCCCTCAGAGGGTAAGTGTGATAGTTATATGAGATAATACATGTGCCACACACAGTTCCCACCCAATAAATGTTTGCTGTTGTGACTAATGTCTCATGGTATGGTGGTTGTTACCTGCTTGGAAAGATGAGACAAACAATTACATGTTAGTAACCATGAATCCATTATCATTGAGCAATTAACCCACACTTATCAAATGTGATGTCACTCAGTACATTAAATTTAATAAGTACATCAATAATCTAAGCTATGAGTCTGAAAACAAGGTACATTGAAGTACTATAACATGTCCTTTATGTGGTTGCTTAAATTTAATTTTTATTTAATTATAAAAACTACCCATTATTAAAAATTGGCAGAATAGTGAAAAATAGACATGCAAAAATAATCATCATTTAAAATTTCCCTCTAAAGAACCATTAACATTTTAATATATTTTCTTTCAGTCTTTTTTTTTTTTTCATGTATTTTAAGAGCTGAGATCATATGAAATATATAATTTTCTATCCTTTTTCCTGTTTAGGCTTTTACCAAAGTGTTTCCCCAATATTATATAAAACGCTTTATAAATATCATTATTTAATGGTGGTTAATATTCCAACCACCATTGCTTTTGGTGAGTCTGTCTTGATTCTCATGTATATTTGCAATCGTTTCTTGGGTTTTCGAAGAGCATAAACAGTTTAAGGGCCATGACACTGATACTAAGTCCTAATGCAGGATTCTACTTTGGATATCATGTTATCACCTCACAAGAACCATCCATCTTACTTTCAGAATTTGATAGAAACCATCTCTGCCTTGAATCCCATCCATTTTTGCTTGTTTGTTTTGTATCTAAGGCAAGGGAAGGAGAGGTATGTTATTGGTATCAGTGTTCATATGAAACGTTTTATGGCTTCTTCCCACACACTCTTCTATATAAAACCACCTGCATACAGTTCTGTGAAAGAATGGTGGCCATTTTCTGTAACACATGGCCCTACCATCCAACACACACAACACATACACACACACATGCACACACACACACATACACACACATTGACTGAACCCAGGATGGATTCTAACCCAACATCAGTGACCAATGACCTATGAACCCAAGTGTCTCAACTTGAAAATTAGATTCCCCTCTTAATAAATTTCATTTGGAAATTGAAATGACAGGGGCAAATATCAGTGAGGGCAGCAACTGGATTTGTGTCCGAACCAAAGAGTTTTGGAAGACTAGAAACTTTAAGTAAGCTAACCTAATAGGGAAAGGAGCACAGAGAGATATTTATAGACAAGTGGAGACACTTCGAGATCTTCCAAATGACTTCCTGATTGACACATCTAAAATGTCAGCTAAAAAAAATGTTACATTTATTTAAATGCATCAATGAGCTGGATTAAATAAAGTTTTCTGTAGATCAGAAAATTTTGTCTGATAAGTGAATACCAAAGCTGGCTTTCAACCTGAAAGTTTCTGCCAAACCCTGAAGCTTTTGAGCTTCTGCTTTTGAAGGCTACTCAGAGCTAGAGACCCACCTAAGATGGGCAATCTAAAACCCTTATATAATGTTGGGGCCCCGGAGAACTACACCTTCAATGTACAAATGATTGAGAAATAGACCCTGTTCTATAAAAAGTGGCAGCAAGGATCATGTCTCTCTTGATCTTGGTGCTGAGTGGATGATTAAACAACCCCCCGTAAGTGTTCACAGCCGTAAGCCAGTCCTCACATAGCTTGCAGTCAAAATTCATGCTAGCTGTGTAGTCTGAGAAACTTCAAGCCGAGAATGTAACTCCTAGAGTGCCTGGGAGGGTAGCCCCAACTTCAACCTAGGTCTCAAAGAATTCCCACTGATAAAGATTCAGAAAAATAGGCAACTCTCAGACGAAAATCTCTTCAAAGAGAAACCATAAGGGGAAAAGGCCGTACAGATCTTGAAAGAGAATTGCCTTCACCCTGCAGTTCCTGGCCTTGGATAACCAAGTGATTCTCTTTAACGCTGCAATAAAGCCTTCCTTTGGGTGATCAAAATTTACAGAGACTTTGTTCTTTAAAAAAATATATCACAACTCTCTTGTTATCAGCTTTTGTCCCTAAAGAGTGGGCTGGCAGCATGGATCTTAAGGACAGCAGTAGCAAGTTGCCTCTAATCACTATTATCCTTTGTTGTCACCACATTGGTTTCTGAACTGCACCCTGCAGCCTCAGCCCTTTGTCATCGCCAAGTGCCAGTGATCTTATGCATCTCTCTTTATATCTATTTGAGTGACACACTGGATGAACAGAGGGGCTTACTGCGTCCAAGTGGGACTTGATTGCCAAAGAAATGCATTAGAAAACTCTTGAGGGAAATCTAGTTTATGCTAATCAAACACAACTTGGATGATTGTAAATGCCTGGGAATTAAGGAGAGTGAAACCAAAGAGGCAAAGGGCTGGCTACCTAATTCCCCACAAGGACTGAACACGAGGAATAACTAGTCTTATCATTTTAGACACAATGGGAAATAATCCGGAGCCGACAGTCTGGTCTTTGCAGATAAATCTTCCACAGAAAGGTGAATAAAGCAACTGTTAGCCAGCGATGAAAAACGTAATATGGCACGATTATGAAAGATGGCATTTTGTAAACCTGTGCTCTTCTTCTGGGAATGATCACACTACTCCAAATCCCCAGGCCTGCCGATGGGGATGAAAATGTCTTCGGTTCTCCGGAGAACTCTGCTGGCTGGCTGCCAGCGGCTGCTGAGACTGCTTGTTCTTGAAATTCTCATGGGCACTTCTGTTTGTATTCCCACTAAACAAACAAACAAACAAACCGCCTGGTTGTTGACAAGACTCTGATGGGTGGACATTCAGGCAGTGGCCGGGAGGCAGAAGTGAACGGAACTCCTGACCTTCCTCGGAGGCTGAATTAACACTGGTTAATGCAGCTAATCACGAGGAAAGATGTGCTCCCAAGCCAAAGTCTCTGCCCCTAAGCTTCTCTTAACTCGGTGAGGAACTATTCTGAGATTAATTGGGCTTTTATTTGGAACACCCAGTTGTGTGACCCTTCTTTGGTTCTGCACTGGCAAACCAGGTCACAATTATTGTCTGCTGAAGGTCAGGTACACAGTGATATTTGAAAAGAAGTCATCCTCAGGCATTAAGGAAGTGAGAAGAGCCTTCCGCTCCCTCCTTTCTTTGTTTGGAAAGCCATTTTCAAGTTTAGATTAAGTGAAAATTTTGGGTCCAGTAGTAGTGATTCTGTCAAAACAACAAGGGAGGTATTCTTCAGTTGCAAATGAGCGTGGGCAAAATTGGTCTGATCTGTATTATACAGAATCCCTTTGGATACTGGGGCATTTAGACTACAAAGAAGTTCTTACATATTTCAGTTACCTCAGCAAAAGACTTTTTCTTCTCTTTTCTCAACGTGCTTCATTTGAAAAGAAATAGTTTTCTCTGATTTGGGAAAGAAGCCCTCCTTCAAGGGTTTGATTTGCAGTACTGTGATTCCTGATCTTGTTTCTAGAACTCCCACAGAAGAGGGAATATATCTTCATGAGCATAGAAATGTGTTTACATAGAGGGGGGGGGGAGGGGGAGAAAGAAAGGTATACTTTTAAAAGAATGCTGCTTGGAGTTTAGCTTTGGTAACTTCTGATTCAACCAGTTAGTTCCCTAATTTAAATCACCACGTATTTCTAAAACACCTACATCTTCAAGGCCTGGACCAGTTAAGTCAAACATCAACCAAGGGAGGGATCTGAAACTAGTTGAATTTCCCAAATTTCATCACTAAGGGTCTCAAACAAAAACATGATCTATTTTTTTTTTAATTTGTGAATTCTGACTTAATTCAGTAGAAGGCTTCTTTTGTAATGCTTATCAGAGAATATACTCAACACCTTTGTTTATCACTGAGAATCCATTCTTACTAGAAAACAAAATGTCATTTTTCTCACCATTATCACCACCAACAACAAACTCTCACCAGATGAAAGGTGTTAAGGTCTGGTAGAGAAATCAGAATATACAAGAGGGGCTGGAGAAGGCTCTGAATGCAAAGGGGCTGCACAAGAGGGGTCTTTGTGGCATTGAACTTGCTCTGTACCCACAGTGGTTACAAGAGTATTAATATGTGCAAACTCATAGAACTGTAACCAATAAAAGTGAACTTAACTGCATGTAAATGTTTAATGTTTATTTCTAATGCATAAGAGGAATGCAGAGGCAGATTTACTGTGGAGCTCATGCTGCAGATCCCCTCTCAAGCACAGCCCCCCCTTCCAAGGCCTTGTACCTAGTTGGTACTCTTTTTCATAAAGAGGGCCACACCCCAAACTGTATAAAGCCCTATAAAATTTGGATTTGCCTCTTGGAGGTGTGACTTTAAAGTAATTAAATTTATTTATATAAGTCAAATATCAGGAAAGCCAATTAATAAGATGGGGCAAAAAATGCTGAATTCTGGGAATTTAGAAGGAAAGTGATGACTGAGGATTAGGGATGTCATTGAGATTTGGGTCGAGCCTTTGTAATGAAGGGTTTGACTCAATCTTTGATGTCTGACTATTGACAGCTTTCACACCATCATTTTCATGCCCTTTCTGCCCTACATCGGGGTAAGCCGATAAGAAACTTGGTTGCCTCCTCCTATGGTGCTGGCAGTAGATTCAAACCACTCAAGCCTTGGCCCTGTGGACTCCCTCATCCCTACCCCACTCTGTAGTCACAATACATGTACAGCCAGTTTTTTTCCCCTGCTCTCTCAAGCCAGTTTCAGACTATTTGGGATCCTGTCTCACTGCCCATTGGAAGGTCCAGTATGTGAGTAATAAGCCTTTTCATACCCTCTTAGTGCATGCGTGCATCATCAGTTTTGACATCAAAAGCAAATTTGGGGTGGGAACCAAAAATTGGATGATGGGGCCATCCTGTTCTGTTTCTGCAAGATAACCATAACTGTTTTGAAAATTTATATAATTTAGTACACAAAGAAGAAAAGAAGGGCATTTCACAGCGAGAAATTGCTCACACAAAGATGTGGAGGTGGAAACAAAAAAATTGTATTTGCAGGAAAATGTAATTGAAACTACAAGTTTTCATAGATGAGTCAGAAGGGTGGTGATAAGACAGGATGATAGGAAAGGGTCATTGAACAGATTAAGAAATTCAGATTTTATCTTTTGTGCATTAAGAAACTATCAAAGTTTTTTAAAATAGGGAGATAACAGAGTCAAGTAAGAATTTTAAGATTATCTATCTAGTTATGGAACCTAAAATGGAGGCAGGGAGGTGAAGGGAGAAGGAAACTGTCCTATTATTCAAGTTAGGATGTCAATTGGATGGGAGGGAAGGAAGGGACTGTTCATACATGGATTGAATAGATTCCAAAAACAAAACCTTAAGAACTACAAGAAAAATCTTAAGCTGTTTTCAGTAATCATTTTGTTGGTAGTAATGTTGGTGTTGATATTCTGACATCGATCTGTGTACTGTGGGGAAAAGAAGTATGCAATTATATGATATTCTAGTTCTATTATTTCAATAACATTGAGAGACGGGATTCTCCATGTAGAATGAAGTGTAGATGTAAGAAATCAAATATATTAAGTAAGAGTCTTTTCCGACTAATGAGCTGGAAATATTATGAACTCCTAATTTTATTTTAAAAAACAAATCTTTCTTAGCTCTGCCCATTGAAATGGCCCACCACAATGATTCTTTCAGTAGTGATAAATATCCTCACACCAAAGTTTTGTCTGCAAATCACATTTTCAACTAAAAGGAAATGAGATCCTTGGGAAAGTGATTAATTTCAGCTCTGGGGCAAGGAAGATAGAAGTTGATCCTGGAAGATCTTGTCATAATGGATAGCAAGCATGTTATCAAGTGGAGTGTCAAAGGACTCAGAAGCATACCTGAAGAGGCTCTCACTGGCCAAACATGGAAAAATTTGAACACCTTTATCCTAGACTCTAGGACCTAGAGTATCTGGAAAACTTGAAGCAGAAAGTCTCCAGACAAGAAGAATTGGGCAGAGAGGAGGGTAGAGATGCAGTAATGAGCTGAAAACAGAGATACCAAGTGAAAATATTCATTCTGGATGCTTAAACTCCAGCCTTTCCCACTGTCAACTCTAGAGCACAAGCAACCAATCTTACACCCCCAGGCAGGAGTATCCTTCTCTAAAGGAAATGAAGCTGAGGAGACAATACATGCTAACACGTTGGGAATTCTATTAAAAAGCTCTATGCTCCCCAATTGTTCTACAGCACATCTACCAGTTGATTAGCCCACATACTAGGTGTACCAGTTAACAATGCAGATTTTTTTCAATATATGGAGTTAAACATATGTTGATATATATGCAATTTGATATGTATGCTATTTTGTTGTATTGACAGCAAGCTTCAAAACTTCATATGTCAAATTTGCTGAAGGTGTTAACATCATAGATATTTTTACGCTTAAAAATGTCAAATTTCATGCCAAAAAAAGAGCATTTGCAGGAAGTTTTAATTCATTATTTTGAAGAAAAGTGCTGCTGAATACTTTGGGAAGCTCAAGATACTTGTGAATGCTGTTTTAAACGCTGGTTTAAACACTTTAAAAGTGACGATTTCTATATGAAAGACAAAGAATGTCCAGGTCAGCCGAAAAAGTTTGAAGACCAACAATTACAAGCATTATTGTATGAAGACCATGTCAAACTCACAAACAACTTGCAGAAAGAGTAAATGTTGCTCAGCAAACAATTTCCGATAGTTTACAAGCAATGGGAAAGATATTAAAGGAAGGAAAATGGGTGCCACATCAAATAAACAAAAGACAGATGGAAAACCGAAAAGTCAGCAGTAAAATATTGCTTCAACGGCACAAAAGAAAGTCTTTTTTGTATCGAATTGTGACTGGCAATGAAAAGTGGATTTATTTTGAGAATCCCAAATGCACAAAATCATGGGCTGATCCAGGTCAACCATAAACATCAACTGCAAGGCCAAATCGCTTCAGAAAGAAGACAATGCTCTGCGTTTGGTGGGATCAGGAAGGTGAGGTGTATTATGAGCTTCTAAAACCTGGTGAAACCATTAATACTGATCGCTACTGACAACAAATAATCAATTTGAACCATGCTTTGATTGTGAAATGACCAGAATGGGCCAGAAGACACGGCAAAGTACTTTTGCTTTATGATAACGCACCATCACACACCTCAAAACCAGTTAAACACACATTAAAAGATCTTGCCTGGTAAGTATTAACCCACCCACTGTATTCACCAGACCTTGCTCCTTCAGATTACCACTTGTTCCAATCAATGGCACACGCACTTTCTGAGCAGCACTTCAAAACGTACAAAGGGGAAAATTTGGTCTCTAAATGGTTTGCCTCAAAACAAGAAAAGTTCTGTTGGGATGGTATCCACAAATTACCTGAAAGATGGGGGAAATGTGTAGCTAGCAATGGACATTACTTTGAATAAAGCACTTTTGATGTTTCTCTTGAAATTACACTGTTTTCTTTGATTACAAAATTTGCCATTGTTAACCAGTACACCTAGTATGCACAGAGCTTACAATCAGCTTTTAGTGCCCTGTTCTTAACTAAAATGAACAGAAAAATTACCAGACGTTTGAGGATAGCTTCAAACGCAAGAGATCAAAATTAACTGAGGAGGGAGAAGGGACACAGAGACAATGCAGAGAACAGCTGATAATTATAGCAAAAATGACAAACCCAATCGAGAGGCTGGAAAATAGGTCTAGGAAAGAACAGGAAGTTCAACAACAAAACAAAAAGAGATTGGCATTTAAAGAGGAAAGATAAGAAAATTAGAGAATCAATCCAGAGATACAGATTAATAGAAGAGAAGAGAGAAAACAATAGGAAGGAAATTATCCAATAAATAATTTAAGAAAAGTTCCTAAGAGTACTGAGCATTAGTCTCTAGATTAGAAAGCCAATGAAATTAATAAAAGAAAGACCTGCGTTATGAAATTTCAAAATACTAGAAATGGAGAGTTCGGGAAGTTCTGGGGCATGGAATGAGGGAGAGAACCAATTATACCATGGATCACATCATACAATGGCATGAGTTTTCTAAGAGCAACACTGAATTTAAAGGATAATGAAGCAATGTCTCAAAAATTCTCAATGACAATGATCTTTAGTCTAAAATCCTCAACCCAAACAAATTATTAATCACATGTGAGGATAAAGAATATTTAAAATTAATAGACTATTTTTAGAGCAGTTTCAGGTTTATAGGGAAAAAAATAAAGAGAAATTATAGAGTCCTCATATATTCCTTTCCCTCACACTTCCCCACTGCCCCCCAACCACACAGTTCCCCCTATTATTAACATCTTACATTAATGCAGTACATTTTTTATAACAGATGAATGAATAGTGATAGATTATTAGTAACTAAAGCTCTTAGTTTATATTAGGATTCTCTCTTTGTGTTACACAATCTTTGTCTGATATATGACATCAGACAAATGTATGATGTCATATATCCATACAAAGTAGTTTCACTGCCTGAAAATCCCCAATATTCCACCTAATCTTTCCTCCCTCTCTACCCCCCAAAACCCTGCCAGCCACTGATGTTTTCAGAACATCATTTTGTCTTTTTCAGAATGTCATATAGCTGAAATCATATGATACACAGCCTTTTCAGACTAGCTTTTCTTGTTTAGCAGTATGCATTTAAGTTTTCTCCATGTCTTTCATGGCTTGATAGTTTTTTTAATTAGTAAATAATGTTTTATTGTCTGGCTCTTCCACAATGTATTTATCCATTCACCTATTTGTTGGAAGCCGCCTATTGTCTTCACTAGCAGAGAGGTGTGGTCAAGGAACCCAGAAGGCTGGTCAACCTTGAAGCTCTGAAAGGTCAGAGCCAACCACCCACTGTCTAGTTGAAACAATGGTAGCTAAAGCAACCTCCACCTTTTAATTTTATGTAAATCCTTGCTGATTGGCTATTACTGGAATTGCCTGCCTAGAGCTATGGGTGGATCCCATAGTCTTAATAAAAGGGATCGCTAGGCTGGAGCAAAGTGGAGTACTTCCCCTTGAGTTGGGCTCCTGCCTGGCCCCCAATATTTCCAAATTAATATTTTCTAGTCTCTTTCATTTGTGTGTGGCCTCCTCCAGAGCCCGAACCCTGAACCTGAACCCTGAACCACATGGGACGTGAAAGGGATTCACTACAAACTGGAGCCCAAATGTGGGACACTACACCTATTGAAAGGCATCTTTGTTGCTTCCAAATTTGGACAATTATGAATAGTCACATGCAGGTTTTTGTATGGACATAAATCTTCAACTCATTTTTGGTAAATATCAGCTAGTGTAATGACTGGATCATATACTGTCTTCCAAATTGACTATACCATTTTGCATTCCCACCAGCAATCAATAAAAGTTTATTACACCATGACCTTATAGCATTAATATTGTCACATTTTGGATTTTGGCCATTCTAATACGTATGTGGTGCTATCTCATTGTTTTAATTTGCAGTTCTTTAATGACATATAATCTTGGGTAGCTTTTCATATGTTTATTTGATATCTGTATATCCTCTTTGGTGACATATCTATTCAGATCTTCAGTCCATTTTTAAATTGTACTACTTGCTGTCTTATTGTTGAGTTTTGAGAGTTCTTTTTATATTTTGTACTCACATCCTTTATCAGATAAGTGTTTTAGAAATATTTTCTGCTCATTTGTATTTTTATTCTCTTATATAAAGACATTTTTAGATAAGCAAAATATCAGGAAATTGATCTCTTTTCACCTTTTCCTACTAGAGCAAGCATGTCAAACTCAAAGTCTAACATGGGCCAAATAAACAAGGTTTAAGTTTATATGGGCCACAAAAAAACAAAAGTTTCAATTTTCATAGAAATGTAGGTTTATTTCAATAGAGACATGCTGAATACAAAGGGCTGAAATAAATAAGAAATTGTTAACATAAAATATAGAACATTTTAATAAAAATTAATATCTTTGCTTGAACATTAACTTACCAGACACTCAATAACGGCACAAATTAATAAGCGTAATGCAAATAAACCTATTTTTCTTGTTCTCTGAAAGCGAAATACTTCCTGTTGCGCACACCAAACAAGTCAGTACAAGACTAATGATGTGGCAATCGGCTGCTAAAATATTCGCTGCTAGTATTTGTGGAGAGAAATGGTGCACATGTGCGTAAGGCATGTCATTAGCAAACGTTGTAATTTGTCATTAATAACTAGAGGCCTGGTGCACAAAATTTGTGCACTGGGGGTGGGTGGGCCTGTGCCCTCTTACAGTCCAGGATGCCTCGTTCCTTACCGCCCACTCAGCTCGCTGCTCCTTAGTGCTGCCGTGGAGGCTCCCACCACTGCTGCTGTGCTCTCCAGCCTTGAGGTCAGCTTCTGGCTGAGCAGCGCTCTCCCTGTGGGAGTGCACTGACCATCAGGGGGCAGCTCCTGCATTGAGCATCTGCCCCCCTGGTAATCAGTTCATAGCGACCAGTCATTCTGCCGTTCAGTCAATTTGCATATTAAGGTTTTATTAGATAGGATAAGATACTGAGTGTGAACTGTAAATGAAAAATAAAATTTAAAAAAGAACCAAATAAAATTTTAGAACTGAAAATTTTTAATATATATTTTTTTAAATTCTCACCTGAGGATGTTTTTAAAATTGATTTTTAGAGAGAGAAACATCCATGTGACAAAGAAATACCGGTAGGCTGCCTCTGTACCTGCTGACCCACCGGGATCTAACCTAAACCTAAGTATGTGCCCTAACCTAGAATCCAGTGGAAATCATTTGTTGTACAGGTTGAGACTCCAACCAACTGAGCCAGCTGGCCAGGGCAGATCTGAAAATAATTTTAAAGGTACCTCCAGGCCCTGGTCTGTGTGGATCAAATCAGTAGTTAGAGTGTCCTCCCATGCATCAAAGTGTCATGGGTTCGATTCCAAGTGAAGGCACATACACAGGTTGTGGGTTCCATCCTTGTCAGAGTCTTAGGAAACTGATCGATGTTTCTCTTTCTCTTCCCTCTCCCTTCCTCTCTCTCTAGAATCAATGAAAAAAACAAATCCTTAGAGGAGGACTTAAAAAGAAAAAAAGATGCTGGTTTGATTCAGTGGATAGTACTTCTGCAGGTGGACTGAAGGGTACCAGGTTGGATTCCGATCAAGGGCACACGCACATGGGTTGCAGGCTCAAGTTGGGGCCCTGGTGGGGGATTCAGCAAGAGGCAACCAATTGATGTCTTTCACATTACTTTCTGTCTTTCTCTCTCCCTTCCACTCTCTCTAAAAAAAAAAAAAAATCGCCCTAACCTGTTTGGCTCAGGGGACAGAGTGTTGGTCTGCGGACTCAAGGGTCCCAGGTTCGATTCCGGTCAAGGGCATGTACCTTGGTTGCGGGCACATCCCCAGTAGGAGGTGTGCAGGAGGCAACTGATTGATGTTTCTCTGCCATCGATGTTTCTAATTCTCTATCCTTCTCCCTTCCTCTCTGTAAAAAATCAATAAAATATATATATTTTTTAAATCAATGGAAAAATGTCCTCAGGTGAGGATTAACCAAAACAAACAAACAAATACCCATCCCCAGTGTGATTATTGAAGGAGTATATGAAGTATTTGTTGAACGAACAGGAAGGGATGGGAATTCGCTTTCTAACTGTTTTAGCAACTCTGCAAGAGAGAG
This sequence comes from Corynorhinus townsendii, assembly GCA_026230045.1. Taxonomy (NCBI): domain Eukaryota; kingdom Metazoa; phylum Chordata; class Mammalia; order Chiroptera; family Vespertilionidae; genus Corynorhinus; species Corynorhinus townsendii. The sequence continues at coordinate 55,273,266 of JAPDVU010000004.1, forward strand.
GGATTTTTTTAAAAATATATTTTATTGATTTTTTTTTTTTACAGAGAGGAAGGGAGAGGGATAGAGAGTCAGAAACATCAGTGAGAGAGAAACAATGATCAGCTGTCTCCTGCACACTCCCCACTGGGTATGTGCCCGCAACCAAGGTACATGCCCTTGACTGGAATAGGCTGATGCTCTATCCACTGAGGCAAACCAGTCAGGTCTATTTTTTATTTTAATTTTTATTGATTGATTATTTTAGAGAGAGGAAGAGAGTGAGAGAAACACCAGTGTGCTGTTCTACTTATTATGCACTCCTTGGTTGCTTCTTGTCTGTGCCCTGACCAGGGATCCAACCTGCAACCTTGCTGTATCAGAAGGTTCTAACTCACTGCACTGTGTGCTGCCTATCAGGGCCCCTCAACAAAACCCCTCTGGCTTTCCCTGGCCCCTGCTGTGGGCCAGAGCTCCTCTGCCACAGCAAAGGTTTGGGTTCCATTCTGTCAAGGCATCTACTTAGGTTTTGGGTTTGATCCCTGGTCCGGGCTGACAGCTGCTTAGGAAGTGACTAAGGACTGTTGAGGTCCGTGTGCTCTACGTCATTCTGTGGGGAGCTTGGGTTCCATTGCTGATATGGCCAACTCCGATCCCCACTACCCCCACTCCTGCATCGAGGACGACTTCAACTATGGCAGCTGCATGGCCTCTGCCAGTGTACACATCCGCATGGGCAGGTCACCCTCTCCTTGGCTTGCCAGGCCCACTGGCACCTGCCGCACACAGCCTCCTACTGATTGGTCATTACTGTGATGGCATCCTGACCAATTTGCATATTACCCTGTTATAAGTATAGATTATGTATAACGGGACATTGTAAATATTAAGTTATAAAATTTTTATTAAAAGATTTCTTACATACCATTATATTGGCTGGGCTGCAAAAATATTCATTGTGGGCCACATGCAGCCCGCGGACCATGAGTTTGACATGCTTGTGCTAGAGAATGTGCTCCATCCAAATGAGAGAGAACTCAGAAGAAGGAAACATGGAATCCAGGAAGCAAGGTCCAACACAAGAATTAGCTGAAAGGAATTCCTACATTGATGGTGAAGAAAACTCCCAAGACCATCATTGTAAGCCTAGAGCAGTGGTCTCACACCCCAGTGAGTGAGTGAAAGATGATCACTGGGGGCACAAGAAGAAAATAATATATTTTTTAAATTTGTTTTTATGTTAGCCTTTTAAAATTTCTATTTTTGTTCATGATCCATAACATACACACTACTTTTTTACATAAAAACATATTTATAAACAAATAAATAATATAAACACTGGAGGTATGTGCTTTTTAAAAACAATTGATAGCAGTCTATCATTTAAAATATCTACAGGCTCCTTGCCTAGGGAGAAGCAGTTCAGGATGGACTGGAGGTCAGAGGTCTTTAAAGGAATTTTATAGAATAAAATAGAATTAATAAATTATATGACAGGTTTGACCATGTGGAAAATTGTATAGAAAGCCTTTTTACAGAGCTATTGGGAGGTAGCAAGACTTAACTCATGTCAAAGAAATGTAAGCAAATGAACATTACAATTATAAATTCCAAGAAAAAATATACAAGAAAGAAAACATAATCATGACATATTACTTATATTAGTAGTAAACAATATTCATTTAATAATTATCATGAAAACATTAAATATATATTTTGCTAAAAAATAAAACATAATTACATTAAGAAGATTCAAGGAAGAGAGGGTACAAATAAGCAAAAGTCCTCACTATATGTGCTAACCTGGGTAAATGAAGAAATAATAAAATATTAACATTAATTTAAAATATGGCGGTAAATATCAAAAGAAGCTGCTATATAAGAATTGGAATTAGTTCCTCTTGATATAAGAAAAAAGTAGGTAAGGGTAAGTGGAAAAGGAATTGTTTTTTTAAGTGACATTTATCATGATGATTTCATTTTGTAGAACATTTGTATAAAATATTTGCATATTATAGTTTAATAAAAATTTAAATGACTTTTAAAATTTATAGTAACCTATATAAGGAAATATGCATATTAGGTAATATTTTCAATAATAGTTAATATAAGAAACTATTAAAAATATAATCTTAAATGAAAAAGAGGATAAAAATTGGTAAAATATATAGCCGTTTGGATAAATTTTCAAAAGTTAGCCAACTCCAAATATACATGTCTTTTGTTGGTATAAAATCTGAATGGAAATACATCAAAATACATTTTTTAAAGTACATTCAAAGTAGTTATCACTGCATGATAAGCTAATGGTCATTTTAATCTAATTTTGTATCTTTTTATATATTTTTTAACTATCCACAGTAAGATATATTACTTTCTTAGGTAGGAGGAGAACTGTTTCAAAACTTCTCTGACCTTCATTTACAATGAAAATTGCTGAATCACAATCAGCATTCATGCACCTGATGTGCCCCAGACCACAGCAGCCTGAAGGATACAAATTGAGTAGCATTGGGTGGTAACCTCTCTTTTGCTGACTTTCAACCTGCCTACTATTTATTGCAGTGCCCTCCTCGTGCCAAGAGCTCCCACCCACCCGGCATCTCTGGGCATTCCCAGGGTTGTCTCGAAGGTGCTCAGGAACAGCCCATCTGGTATCAAGATGAGGCTGCGGCTTCTGCTGGGTGCAGATCTGCCAGGCACCTCTGCCATCCAGCGGAAGCTCTGGGGCCTTGAAGGTGACAGTACTGGCCTGTGGCCTCTGGAGCTGTCAATCCACCAAAGCCGGCCTCTACCCTCCCCTCACCCTGGCTTACAATCTGTGTAAGAGCTAGGAAAGAAACTCCATCAAGGCCCCAGGGTTTTAGAAAGCTTTAGGTAAAAATAGATCCTCGGCGATTTCATTTATTTGCTTGTAAACCTAAAGTTTGCGCACACACACTGCAAAAATCAGTGCACAGAACTGGGCCAAAAGAAAATATTACATTGGCCTGACTCCCCTAATTAACTAGGGCTTCAGTTGAGCCAGACCTGCCAGCCGACTCCCTCTTCCATAAGTCCCACTCTCCCTAGTTCTTCCCCTGGGAGCTCCCCGGGTGTGTCAGTAAAAAGAGTTTTGTTGAGCCCACCACAGACCTGTGGAAAAGTTCAGTCATGTCTGAATTCCAAAGGAGAGAACAGATAGGGGCTATTACTTACGTTTTACAGATGGGGACACTGGAGCACCAAGGGGTTGAATAAATGGTTCAGGTTCACACAGCTCCTAAGTGGCAGGTGGCTGCAGAGTAAGTGTTCTCATGCACTGCCCTGCATTGACACGGGAGCAGGAATGAAACCTCCATTCCGTGCCAGGCTCCCTGTGTTGCAGAGACCACTGCCCTCAGAGACTTGACCACCTAGTGATAAAGTGACAATCCCGGGTTTAGGCGTCTGACAGAAATTATAAGAATAACCTTATGCAACCACTTCCTCCATGGCAGGATCAGCCCTCACATGCAAGGGCCACCTCCTCCGTGAAGGTTTCCTGGGGCCCCCCAGTCAGGACCGAATCTCATCCTGTCTTTTATTCCCACAGCACTTCAACTCTAGAGAGTGAGTGTATCACTGCCTGATTCTCCTTAAAGTCTGATTCGTGGTAGCTTCTCACACTGGAACATGAGCTTTGTAAAGACAGGACTCATCTGGTTGCCCCTAATGTTTGCGGCAGCGCTCATCACCCGCCTGGCAAAGAGGAAGTATTCAATGAATGTCTTGGTTGAATTGCGCTAGCCTTGTGCTGAGCACTGGATGGGCATGCAATGGTTGCTGATTGCTGCTTAAGTGAGGAACAATGCCCATTGACGCCTCTCCACAGAATAAAGTGTTCGGTCAAACCCTTTGGAACTGTCATCGGCCACATTGTTTAAATATGGACAATTCCATAAGTCTATTCAATATAAGAAAAATATTCTAACGGAATAGCCAATGAACCCTGGAAAGCGTTTCCTTGCAAAGCTTTGAAATCTCCCTTCTCATATATCTTTTATAAATCGACCAAAAGCTGTTAAATACTATTTTGTAAAAGTACCGAAAAAGTCCAAATTTTAGATTGTAACTATTCAAATATTCCAAAGCCTAGACAACAGAGATGAATTTGATTCCAACGACTTAGTTCAGCATGAGTCCCTAGGGTTGTGTGCACAAGCCCAGTTGTTAACAGTCCACCAGAAGAGGAAGTGGTTTGGCCCCAAAGCCCGTTGAGAAAGACACGCTGGTGCCCAGTAAATTGAGGTTTTAAGGTGCACTAAATCCCCCACTGTTCCTTGCCTCCCCTCTTCTGTTCCCTGACACTCTTTAGCAGGTGGATCTGCCTGTGTATTGGTGTTTGGGGACCAACATCTGTTTGGAAGGGAAGCCAATAGTGGGGATTCCGTCCAATAGATGAGAATGTTCATCAACTGGCAGCTTTTTTTTTGCCTGGCTCAAGCCTCCAGAACTGATGGCAGTAAAGGTAGCTTACAGTTTAATTTACTCACATTTCACCTGGAAACAGTACCATTTCTTTGAGCTCTCTAGAAACCATTGCCTGGAAAAAAAGGCCCAAGATGCCTGTCAGACCAAACAATACCCATTATATTTTATTACATGGGATGAAACATAAGACTTTATGCTCCATTAGCAGAAGGTTTCATTTTCACTCCAGGAAAGGAGTTCCACATTGCTACATCTTATCTTGTTCTTTCTTATGTATTTAATATAAAGGGCCTTAAAATTCCCCCACGCCCACCACCCCAGGCATTCAGAAGCTATATTATGAGATTTTACAGTCTGAGATAATGTGGGTATTGTGGGAGTGCTGATATATATGTGGTATATTTTTTTAAATAAAACTACAGCCTGATAAAAAGAAGAAGTTTGCTCTCTAGTGGCTGACTTACAAAAGGCTCTGAGAACCACACAATAAGCTATGGAAGAAAAAGAAAAAATTTAACAGCGGTATTTGTGTAACAAGGTCTGAATAATTATTTGGTCTTTATTGATTTTTAAAAGTTTTTCTACAATGAAAATCTACACCATAGCAAATGTGCTGTGGATACTTTTCCTATTAAAAATTTTCCTGTCATTAAGCTAATTTTGATTCTAAATCCTTAGAGTAACAATTATGTTTCTGGTGTTTTATTAGCCTATTGTACCTTTAGAAAGCTCTGTAGATCCGTTTAATACCATATAATTAATGTCTATTATAGACATGTTGCCCAGTAATATAATATCATTAGAGCTTTTTAAACCATTTTTAGTTCTTTGCAGAAAGATTATATATATTCAGGAAGAAATAGTGTAATTATTAATATAATGCTAATTAGTATCACTTTATTACTCCTTTTACTACAACCCAATTTATAAAATTGTACTGTAATGTGAATTATAAAGGATAAAAATTATTGTGTGACCCTCTTAAACCTGCCTGCCCTGTTTTACTTCCTCATTTTATTCTCCAATCAGTCTGCCTCTGTCTCCCCAAATCCCCATTATTTTTCCCAACCCTCTCCAGTTCCTTCATCACATAACAGGAAGGAAACACCACCCTTAGTCCCTGGTGTTCCACCATCCATGCTTCAAAAAGGAGAGGGTTGCCTAGGAAGCTTTCTACCTGCACAGTAATCAATGCTTTAAGGTATTTCCAGATCCCTGGAGATTTCTGACCTCATTTTACCTCGGAGAAAGGAATCAGATTGCAGGAACAGGCTTAAATGTCTCAGCAGGTAAGGACTGCAGAAGAAATAAAGTACTAGACAATGCAAAGAGAAGCATTTCATAGGCTTGAGTAGCAGGCATGCAGGACAGTGTGCAGAGGGGTAGTAAGGAGAGAAATGATGCCATCTGATTGACCTTTGTGAAATTATTCTGGCTGCTGTATGGAGAGAGTACCACAATAAGGACAAGAGCAGAAACAGAGAAACCTCTTTGGAAATGATTGCACTCATGAGCACAGTAAACAGGACCAGGGTGATAGCAGTGGAGTTGGGGAAAGTGAATGGATTTCTGACGGATTCTGGAGGTAGAGCTAAACGGTGGTGGATAAGAGGTGGGGGTGGGGGTGAGGTGTGACTTTTGACTGAGCAACTGGGTAGGTGGTGAAGCCACTCAATGGAACTGGAAAGACTGAGAGAGAAGCATGTTGGGGAGGTGAGTGGAAGTGGGAATTAAGAGTTCTGTTTTGGTTGGTAGTGGTTCAACTGAAGAAGAGGAGGTGTCAGGTGGTCTTTTGGAGATATTAAGAGACTATGTCAGGAGATGTTTGCACAAGCAAATCTCTTGTTAGAAGTCTAACGCTTTGGCGAGAGGTAGGGACTGGTGATTTATACTTAGAAGTTTTCAGGATATAAATACTATTTAAACATGAGATCCCCAAGGAGAAAGTTTGGATGGAGAAGAGAAAAGGCCTGAGTTTGACCATGGGACATAAACATTTGAAGTAGAGAGGAGAGGGTGAGCCAGGAAGATTGAGCAGAAGAGCCCAGAGTGGGAAGAAGAGCTGAAGATAAATGAGGCAACTCTGCTAAGTCAAGTAAGATGAGGACACAGAAGTAACCATCAAATTTCGTAACACAAAGGTCACAGGTGACTTGTACCTCCCAATATAGGCATAAAACTTTTTCTCAGTGCAAATATGCAAGACAGAAAGAAACTAGTCATTGCTACATAGAGTTTGGGATTTTTTTTTTCTATTATTTATGTTGATAGATAGTTAAATTATAGTCAATCTTGGATTTGGAATCATTTTCTTTGAATTATTTTAGACTCAAAATGGGCCGTAAAAAAATTGTTGGGTGTCAGAAATGGAGTTGTGTTTCATTTCTCAAAGTAACTCACCACCCCACCCCCCACAAACACACACACACAGATTAGGTGGTGAAGAAGAGGGAAGCTGAGATAAAGGAGAAAATAACCAGGAAAGGGTAAATTTGACCTAGAATTGCAAGATACAGGGAAGAGGGATGCAGAACTAGGAAAAGAGTCCCCTGGGGAAGAAAGAGGATATAAATAGGGGAGAAAAGAACTCGGGATGGACTTTTTCCGTTAAGCAGAGCCTGAAATGAAATTTGAACTACCTGCCAGTCTCAGAGGAAACGGAACCAGACAAACTAAATATGGAAACATTTCTACTTCAGACTATGTGCCAAGGGTTGGGGAACAAGGACAGAGAGTAACACATTAAACAGAAGAGAGAAATTATAATAGGAACAGGTGGACTACAGAAGTTGCTTATTTTCTAAGAGCCTTTTTAAAGTTCACATAGCTATTTAAAACACACACTCCAAGCCTCCTTACTGACTAGTGTCTGCATAGCTGTATCTCTTATTAGGCTATGGGAATGCCTAGGAGAACTCAAGTGGGAGACAGAACCAAAGAATTGTGGCCAATAGAGTCCCCTTCCCACCCTTTATTAAAAAATTTGAAGTGTTGATATTTTTAATAGCTTGAATAAGCACATTTTGAAAATGCAGAAACTTAAATAATTACTAAAGGAACAAAAACCAGTTGATTTTGCTTTCTCACTCTGGAATGGGTCTTTGTTCAACTCACATTACAGTGTATGCAATTTAATGCTCCGCTAATAATAAGATGCTGAATGAAGGCTTCATTGGAAATGCTTGTTTGTACTAATTCCATAGAACTTACAGGCTCTCAGAGACATCAGTGAGTCATGGTCAAGTGGGGGTAACTTTCAGGATTGGCCAGAGCCCTCAAGCCAGTCTTCAGATCACACTTCTCCTTTCTAGTCATGGCCTCCAATCACCAGGCAACCCCAACCTCTGCAGCCTCCTCTCACCAGGGACCCCAGAAGTAGGCGTGCTCAAAGTCCGAGGTTAGAAGACTCTCTTCACAAGGTTTCCCTATGGGATTGAGTTGCTGGTTCACTTGGCCCATTTCTTTGCCACCTCAGACACTCAGAAACGTTATTGTCCAGGTTCCAACTTATTTCTCCTTTTCTGATTTGTGGCCATCAATTTTTTCCACTGTTATTTTAAAAACAGAGCACCCTGAATAGAAGTGGAGAAGAGGACCATACATCTCAGCAACTTGATGCAAAGAAATACAAGTGGTCAGTTAAGGTCAGGTGTGTTTCCCTTCTCCTGCATAGAAGCGCAGGACTGAAGCAGAAGTTTCCCCCCTAAAAGAAAGGAGATGATAATGTGGTTCATTGGCAATAATAACTGGGGAGAAAATAATGGTTGAGGAAATGACATTAAAATTATTTCAGGACTTCTGTCTCTCCTGCAGTGCAGAAGGAAAAAATCAAGAAAAGGATCAATGTTGATTTGTGAACCTACTATCTAGAACAGACCAGAAATATTGCCTTCTCAGTCTACTGTGCTCCCATCCCTGAAGCACCTACATAGGAGAGACAACTCCCAAGTCTTCACCTGCAGAACCAAACTTCAATCAGAATGTTCTGGAGCACTCTTTGGTTCCTTACTAAATTAATTTTAAGAAGACTCCAAGCTTAGGCAATGCCAAGTCATACCATAAAGTTATGTTCTTGGATCTTTGCTGAGACTTTGCAGACTAATTATGGCAAGTTCAGGTAAGTTTCCTCTCCATCACAGAAAAGTTAAAATAGAAGAAATCTCAAGAGGCTTCCCATAATTAGCTCATATTGCAGAGGGTTTATCTGAAGAAAAAAAATAAATGAAGAGGGCAGCCCAGCCCAGGGGCTAAATTTTACTTTATAGAATGATAATAAGGCTCACATCCTGTCCTCATCCTTATGGCTTCAAGCAAACATCTAATTTGCCTCAACATTTCAACACAGTGGTTCCTATGGTTTGGGGTGTTTGCATTTTGAATTGACATTAAGGCATAAGTGTATGGGAATCTAGAAAGGATAAAGCAAAATAGCCTTTATAGGTTGTTTAGGTTTCTGACCTGTTTCAAGGAGAAAACAAGCCATATATACACATGTGTTTTAAATATAGCACTCTGAATGGCAGTGGTATGTGCATATGTATCATCTTAGTTTACCCCCTAATTATAATAGATTCTTAGAAGAGAGTATGATTCTATGTTTTACCTTACAATAAAAAAAAGGAACAATTAATTATAGGCAGGGACTGGATTTCGGGGTTATGAAAGTAGGGGAAAACCCACATTCTTTGATATATTTTTCTTACTGCAATTGTTGCTAAGGAAACCACTTCCTATCTATACACTAACATATATATACCCTATTTGTTGTTCTCACAAAGCACATTATATCACATTTAAAAACTTGAGGGCAAGAGCCCAGTAACACATATTCAAGGGTACTTAAAGCTTAAAATAATTGGGAAAAGATTAATGAGGCTGTCTCAAGGATTAGGGAACATGGTGCACTTAGCAAAGAAAAAAAGCTACTCTCTATTGTTAGTATATACTGTCCAATCCAAGCTAGACTTAACGCCCTTGAGCCTCAGAGAAGGGGTTTCTTCTATTTTTATGGTTCTGCCTCCCTCGGGTAAGAATGTTTGAACGCATACTTCATAGAATCAAACAGAATATGACAGCTTAGAATAATCTAAGTTCCTCATTTTAATGTGAAGAGGCAAAGAGACTTTGCCACTTCATGGAGAAACTCATGAAACAAGAGTCATTTTCTGACTCCCAACAGAAGAATGGGAATTCAGGCAATGTTGTCCGATGGCTAGAATCTTAGAGTGAGAGAACTCCTGTCTTTACAATACAACTTGCCTTGCATACGGGAAATTCCCAGGACATTTCATTTTTACTCATACTATGGGCTTGACCAATCATGACTTCTTGCTTAATCCATCAATAAATATCTATGAAGAGCTCCCAGTGCTGGGGAGTCAAATGAGTTTAAGGGTAGTTCAGATCTTAGTGGAACAGATGTAAAAATATACTTGTTCAGCTCTCAGTGCTCTCCAAAGCTGGTAGAATCACACTTGCAAAACTTTTCTCACAGTTCTAAAACTATTTTTTCTTTTTTTCTCCTCTTTTCAGTTCCTCTCATTGTGCCTTTGTTGGCTACATTAATATCTCCAAAGAGATGTTCCCCAAAGAACAAAAAATAAGAGAAGGGACTAGGAGCAATTAAGAGACAACCAAGAGAAGAACCAGGTCTTTGTTGTAATACATGATTAACAATGATGATGGGAAGAAGAGTTTTATACCAATTTGAATTTCCATGGCTGAAAATCAAAGTTATTCTAAACAACTGGCTTCAACACTAGTTACCTAATCCCTTTTTGTCCCCTAACAAGAAATCCGTTGGATTACCTGAAGTTAATTAGAAGCTACTAAATATTAAATATGTATTTCTTTTTGAATTATTGTATTTTCTTTTTCACAAATATCTTGATTGAAAATATTTTAGACCAATATTTATCAGTCTGGCAAATGTCCATCAGGCCTACATATGCAGTCTTGTTTGTGTGATACCTGAAATTCTTTAGTTCTATCCTTGTCCATACTCTCAGTCATCCACCCACCCCACCAATAAACATAAACACACACCACAAAATAATATTTTGCCTCAACCTTCTGGAACTTGTTTTTAAATTCAAGAACTCTGCTCTATGGAATAGAGGAATAGTTATGAAAAAGTTATGTACTTAAAAACAAATATATAGTTAAAATTTTTCTGGGTTAGATGTTTTTTCCCTTTATGATTTGAAGACTGAATATGGGCTGATGAAATTGCTTCCTTTAACAGCACATTTGACCTCTGGCTAACTCAGAAGGAACATTCTGGGTAAGAAAATAAACACAAGAGAAATCTTAGCAAACCAAGATGACTTTCAATTCTTTTAGTTTTCCACTTCAGTGCTTTAAGACTGTTTATCACCCATGATATCATTAAATATTTGTTTCAACTTTATTCCTTGTACAATTTCTAATCCTCTGATGAAGAACTTGATGTTGGTCCTTAGAAACCAACTGAGAAACTAGATATCTCTTTTTCAAATATGGTCAGAATGACTGTTGTTTCACATTATGAAATCATTGGAAGATGTGTGATATAAAATATTATAAGATATAAGGCCTTTCCTCATGAGCAGTTTCTATAGAATAGTGTCTTTTAGTTGTGTAACTATATGTACTTTCTAATAATAACAATCCTATCTAATAAAAGAGTAATATGCAAATTGACCATCACTCCAACACACAAGATGGCTGCCCCCATGTGGTCAAAGATGGCTGCCCCATGTGGACACAAGATGGCCACCACAAGATGGCCAGCAGGGGAGGGCAATTGGGAGGGACCAGGCCTGCAAGGGAGGGCAGTTGTGGGTGATCAAGCCTGCAGGGGAGGGCAGTTAGTGGTGACCAGGCTGGCAGAGGAGGGAAGTTGGGGGTGAGCGGGCCTGCAGGGAAGGGCAATTGGGGGGAACCAAGCCTGCAGGGAAGAGCAGTTGGGGGGGTGGAACCAGGCCTTCAGGGGAGGGCAGTTAGGGGCAATCTGGCTGGCAGGGGAGCAGTTAGGCATCAATCAAGCTGGTAGGGGAGTGGTTAGGGGGTGATCTGGCTGGCAGGCAGAAGCAGTTAGGGGCAATCAGGAAGGCAGGCAGGTGAGCAGTTGGGAGCCAGCAGTCCTGAATTGTGAGAGGGATGTCCGACTGCCCGTCGGACAGTCGGGCATCCCTAGAGGGGTCCAAGATTGGAGAGGGTGAAGGCTGGGCTGAGGGACACACACCCCTGTGTACAAATTTCATGCACCGGGCCTCTAGTAGTAATAATAATAGCTAACATTTTATTGAACACTTACTATCTGCTGGACATTAAGTGTTTTACTTACTAATACCTTTCATTATCTCATCCATATTTTAAAACCAAGACGCTGTTTCCTATATAAACTTTAGTTCCTCTGCCATAAATAAAGCCCACTTGAGCTTTCATCAATTTGCAAGATTAGATTTTCAGCTTCTGGTCTCTGCAATTGTACTTTAACACTGAGTCTTAAAAAAAAAAACAAAACTCATTTATTTTCTCTCAGAGAAGTTATTATATATTCAGCTTATTTATTTGGTGTGAAAATACAAAGTCAATTAATATATGTAATAAGAAATGAACAACTTGCAAATTAAAGACATTTCTCTACTAGTCCTATGTGACTTCAGGCAAATTGTTATTGTAAATAAAATCTCTTCCTTCAACAGAAGGAAGATGTTTTTTGCACATAGATCTTGAGCAGAATGCAAAACTTTTGGAATTCTTGGGCTATAAGCAAAGCAGTAGCCTTCCCTTAAAGAATTGGCCTTCAAAACAATAAGCTAGATCGAAAAAATGGCAGCGGAATAGACAGACGTGTCCCAAGCCTTGTCCCAGAATAGATAGAAAGAACAGCTAAGGGTCGCACGGGTGTTTGTTGGTGAGTTGAGGGACAGCTATACTCCAGGAGACTATGGGGGACCCCCACTGCTGCTGGGTTCCCTCCCGGAGCCACCAGCTCGGACACAGAGAATGCGCCATCTTGAAGGGGGAAATGGATGTTATCTGAAGCCTGAAAATCTACAACTACGGCACCCACCGAACAGCTGCAAACCCCAGAACACCAGTCCCCAATTGGCGCAAACACACAGATTCAGAGGAGCTCTACACTCCACCACAGAAAGGTCAGATTTCGCCTGGGATAAGGTGAGGTCTCTGGTCCCGGCAGGAGAGAGAAACATGTGCACTGCGGGAGCTGGAGGACAGGAGGAAGTCTGCACCTAGAAAAATCCATGGCCGTTGGGGCTGGCGTGATCTGTGAATGTGGAAGGGGGTCCTCAGAGCTGTTAACAGAAGGGAACTCTAAAAAGCAATCCATTTTGATCTGACGCAAAAGGACAGCCAAAAAATTTGAAAGTGTGCCGGCGGCTTAGACCCAAGGGGGAAAAAAGACTGCACAGACTTGCGCACAGCCCCGGAGTTTGCACACTTACGCTGGCTCTTTCTTTTTTCTTCTTTTATCTTTTTCCTCTTTAAATCCTTGCTTCTGATTACTAAGCCCAATACATAGGATCACCCAATTGGGGACACCCTAAGAGACTGCAGGAGAAAGTTGTTTTTCTAGAACCTAGGGATCAGAGTGAGGAATAACCATCAGAGAACCAGCTCTGGGGCAACCCACTCCCACAAACCGGTATTGAGTGCCACAGGGAAAGCAGGATCTAAGCACTGGCTAGAGAGGACCTATAGACTTGGAGGTCAATCCAGAAACACTGCCACCCAGGAGCTGAATCACAAATTGACTCTTGTGTAAACACAAATAAAGGAATACAAGAAATTAAGACATACCACCTGCTTAAAAATCAGGACTGGCTTACAACACTGAGGAGCAGTGGAATGCAGGGAACTGCAATACTGTCTTGACTAGGAAACAGGCGTGCCAAACAGAACAGTAGAGGAAGTGAATGACCTTCACTACTGCACATTTTTATTTTTATTTTTTTCATCCTTTACTTAAGAAACTAATTTTTTTCTTTTTTCCTCACTTGATTTTACCTTTTTAATTATTACATTTTTATTTTCAATCAGTATTCTTACTGCTACTATTTTACCCTTTTTTGAAAAAAGTGTCATTTTATTTTCTCTTTATTTTACTTTGGGATTAGTGCTCTACATTCTATTTTCATCTTTCCCTTAGCATCATTTTACTCTATCTCAACTTTACCTTTATACCATCACTCTCTTCCTAACTTTTCCACTTTTGTAGTCCTGTTTCTCTTACCCTATTCGAGCTTTAGATTTTCCCTATTCTTTCTTTTTACGCCCTGTTAACATTTCACCCTAGTTATATATCTAATTTCCAATTCCCTGCTCCAAGTCCATACACACCTCTCTCTTCTCTGTCTTCACTATCCAAAAAGTTGTTTTTCTCTCTGTCCTTTTGTTGTTGTTTGCTTGATTGTTGATTATATCAATTTTTTATGCTTGTTTGTGAGAATGTTTTGCTTATTCTTTTGTTTTGTTTTGTTTTTGTTTGTTTTTTGCTTCTGTTTTCCCTCACCTGGCTTGATATTAGTTGTTGTTTGTAGTTTGTATTCATCTCCAGGTATTGGTTGTTGGCATTTGTTGGAATTAGTGGCTGTTCTATTGGAGTTTCTCTCTCTCTCTCTCTCTCTCTCTCTCTCTCTCTCTCTCTCTATATATATATATATATATATATATATATATATATATATATATATATATATATATAGTTTGTTCCCCTTTTCTTTCTTACTCTCTTTCTTTTCTCTCTTACTTTTTTTTCCTTTTCCCAATTTCATTTTGGACTCATTTCTTTTTTCTCTCTCTCTCTCTCTCTTTTCTTCTTTCTCTCCTATCCTGTAATTTGCTTTTCTCTGGTGATCACCTTTATTTGGGGTTATTAATATCGTGAATACATTTCTTTTCAGTGCCTTGTGCATTGTACCTGGTTGTATTGTATTTTGTGCCTTTAAATCAATGCAGGAGAAAGAGAACTAGGTAACCAGACACCCGGAGAAGAGAGACCATGGGGAGACAAAGAAACAGCTCGCATATGAAAGAAAAGCAGGCATCACCAGAAAAGGAAGTAAACGAAATGGAGTAAAGCAACCTGCCAGAGAAGGAATTCAGAAAAATGGTTATAAGGTGGCTGAAAAGAATGGAAGACAAATTCAACACTATGTGTAAGAACCAAGAGGAAATGAAGAAGAACCAAGAAGAAATGAAAAATGACATCTCTGCTGTGAAGAACTCAATAGAAAGCATCAAGAGTAGACTAGAAGAAGCAGAGGACCGCATCAGTGAGCTAGAAGACAAGGTAGGAAAAACTACCCAAGTAGAGCAAGTTCTAGAAAAAAAAAATTAAAAAGCAGGAGGAGAGCCTAAGGGAACTTTGGGACAACACGAAACAAAACAACATCCACATAATAAAGGTTCCAGAAGGAGAGGAAGCTGAGCAAGGAATAGAAAACCTGTTTGAAGAAATAATGACAGAAAACTTCCCTGATATAGAGAAGAAAAAACCCACACAAATCCAAGAAGCTCACAGAATCCCAAGCAAAATGAACCCCAAAAGACCAATGCCAAGGCACATTATAATTATATTGGCAAACAATGACAAAGTAAGAATCTTAAAAGTGGCCAGAGAGAGATAGAAAGTTACCTACAAAGGAACCCCTATCAGACTAGCGACTGATTTCTCAGCAGAAACTCATCAGGCCAGAAGGGACTGGAATGAAATATACAAAGTCATGCAAAGGAAGAGTCTGAATCCAAGAATACTGTACCCAGCGAGGCTATCAATCAAAATTGAAGGTGAAGTCAGGAGCTTCACAGACAAAAAAACAACTAAGGGAATTTATTACCACCAAATCAGCATTGCAAGAAATGCTAAAGGGCCTGCTGTAAAAAAAGAAAAAGAAATAGGAAGCGAAGAAGGAACACAGGGGTAAAGAATAAAAATGGCGACAAGTAAGTACCTATCAATAATAACTTTAAATATAAATGGAATAAATGCCCCAATCAAAAGACAGAGGGTAACTGAGTGGATAAGAAAACACGACCCATATATCTGCTTTCTACAAGAAACCCACCACAGGAAAAAAGACGTGCACAGACTGAGGGTGAAGGGATAGAAAAAGGTTTTTTAGGCGAATGGAAATGAAAAAAAAAGCTGGGGTAGAAATACCTATATCTGACAAATTAGATCTCAAAGTGAAGGACATAACAAGAAATAAGGAAGGCCACTTCATAATACTAAAGGAAGCAATCCAGCAAGAAGAAATAACTCTGGTAAACATATACACACCCAAACAGGAGCACCCAAATACATAAAAAAAACTCCTGGAGGATATCAAGAGAGAGATTGACAACAATACAATCATAGTAGGAGACTTTAATACCCCACTATCACCATTGGACAAATCCTCTAAACAAAAAATTAGCAAAGAAACATAAATCCTAAATGACTCACTAGACCAGATGGAATTAATTGACATCTTCAGAACATTTCACCCCAAAGGCACAGAATATACATTCTTCTCAAGTGCACATGGGTCATTTTCAAAGATAGACCATATGTTGGGTCATAGGCAAAGCCTCTTCAAATTCAAGAAGATAGAAAACATATCAAACATCTTCTCAGATCACAGTGGCATAAAGCTGGAAATCAACTACAATAAACACAATCCAAAAAAAATCAAACACATGGAAACTAAACAGCATGCTATTAAACATGACTGGGTTACCAGAGAGATCAAAGAAGAAATAAAAAACATCATGGCAATAAATGACAATGAAAACACAACAATCCAAAATCTATGGGACACAGCGAAAGCAGTCTTGAGAGGGAAGTTCATAGCTCTACAAGCCTACTACAAAAAATAAGAAACAATGGTAATAAATTACCTAACCCTACAATTCAAAGAGTTAGAAAGAGAGCAACAAGAAAAGCCCAGTGTAAGCAGAAAGAAGGAAATAATAAAGATCAGAGCAGAGATAAATGACATTGAGACCAAAAAAAAAACAATACAAAAGATCAACAAAACCAAGAGCTGGTTCTTTGAAAGGATAAACAAGATTGATGAATCTCTAGCCAGGCTCACCAAGAAGCAAAGAGAGAGGACCCAAATAAACAAAATCAGAAATGAAAGAGGTGAAATAACAACAGAGCCCACCGAAATACAAAGAATTGTTAAAAAAAATACTATGAACAACTCTGTTCCAACAAACTGGACAACCTGGAGGAAATGGACATATTCCTAGAAAAATATAACCTTTCAAAACTCAATCAGGAAGTGTCTAAACATCTCAATAGGCCAATAACTATGGAAGAAATTAAAGCAGTCATCAAAAAGCTACTGGCAAACAAAAGCCTGGGGCCAGACAGCTTCACAGGGGAGTTTTACCAAACATTCAAGGAAGAACTAAAACCTATCCTCCTCAGACTATTCCAAAAAATTCTAGAGGAAGGAACAGTTCCAAGCTCCTTCTATGAAACCACCATCACCCTAACACCAAAACCAGATAAAGACAACACAATGAAAGAAAATTACAGGTCAATATCCCTCATGAACATAGATGCCAAAATCCTCAACAAAATTCTAGCAAACCGGATCTAGCAGTACATCAGAAAGATCATACACCATGACCAAGTAGGATTTATCCCAGGAATGCAAGGATTGTACAATATCTGCAAATCAATAAACATGATACATCACATAAACAAATTGAGAGATAAAAATCACATAGTCATATAAATTGATGCAGGAAAAGCATTTGACAAAATCCAACACCCTTTCTTGATAAAAATGCTTTTATTATGTTGAGGTATGATCCTTCTATTCCCACCTGTCAACAAGATGTGAATAGAAGGATCATACCTCAACATAATAAAAGCCATATATGATAAACTCACAGCTAACATCATACTCAGTGGGCAAAAACTAAAACCATTTCCCATAAGAACAGGAACAAGACAGGGATGCCCACTCTCACCACTCCTGTTTGACAAAGTACTGGAAGTATTAGCCATTGCAATTAGACAAGAAGAAGAAATAAAAGGCATCCAAATTGGAACAGAAGAAATAAAGCTGTCCTTATTTGCAGATGTCATGATATTGTACATAAAAAATCTGAAAGACTCCATCAAAAAACTAATAGACTTAATAAATGAATTCGGCAATGTAGCAGATACAAAATTAATGCCAAGAAATCTATAGCATTTCTATACACCAATAGAGAACTTACAGAAAGAGAGACTAAAAAAGCAATCCCATTTACCATTGCACCAAAAAAATTAAGATACCTAGGAATAAACTTAACTAAGGAGGTAAAAGACCTTTATGCAGAAAACTACAGGACACTGAAAAAGAGATAGAGGAAGATGTAAACAGATGGAAGAACACACCATGTTCATGGACTGGTAGAATCAACATCATTAAAATGTCCATACTACCCAAAGCAATCTATAGATTCAATGCACTCCCCATTAAAATACCAATGGCATATTTCACAGACCTAGAAAGAACTCTCCAAAAATTCATCTGGAATAAAAAAAGACCACGAATAGCCACAGCAATCCTGAGAAAGAAAAACAAAGTAGGTGGGATCTCAATACCAGATTTCAAACTGTATTACAAAGCCACTGTTCTCAAAATAGCCTGGTATTGGCACAAGAACAGACATATAGACCAATGGAATAGAATACAGAACCCAGATATCAACCTAAAACACTATGCTCAATTAATATTTGACAAAGGAGGCATGAACATACAATGGAGTAAAGACAGTCTCTTCAATAAATGGTGTTGGGAAAAGTGGACAGATACATGCAAAAAAAATGAAACTAGACCACCAACTTACACCATACACAAAAATAAACTCAAAATGGATACAGGACTTAAACTTAAGACGGGAACCCATAAAAATACTAGAGGGATCCACAAGCAAAGAAATCTCAGACATATGCCGAAGCAATTTCTTCACCGATACCACTCCTAGGGCAATGGAAACTAAAGAGAAAATAAACAAATGGGACTACATCAAAATAAAAAGCTTTGTACAGCAAAAGAAACCATCAACAAAACAACAGGAAAGCCCACTGTATGGGAGAACATATTTGCAAATGTTATCACTGATAAAGGTTTAATCTCCAGCATCTACAGGGAAGTTATACTAGTTAATAAAAGGAAGATAAATGATCCAATAAAAAAAATGGGCAATAGACCTAAATAGAATCTTTTCTAAAGACAGAAGGCCCAACAGACAAATGAAAACATGCTCAAAGTCACTGATTATCCAAGAGATGCAAATCAAAATGATAATGCGGTACCATCTCACACCTGTCAGAATGGCTATCATCAACAAATCAACAAGTGCTGGCGAGGATGCGGAGAAAAAGGAACCCTCGTGCACTGCTGGTGGGAATGCAGACTGGTGCAGCCACTATGGAGAACAGTATGGAGTTTCCTCAAAAAACTAAAAATGGTACTCCCATTTGACCCAGTGATCCCACTTCTAGGAATATATCCCAAGAAACTAGAAACACGAATCAGAAAGGATATATGCACCCCTATGTTCATAGCAACACAATTCAGCTGCTATGAACATAGCTAAGATTTGGAAACAACCTAAGTGCCCATCAGCAGATGAGTGGATTAGAAAACTATGGTACATCTACACAATGGAATACTATGCTGCTATAAAAAAGAAGGAATTCTTACCATTTGCAGCAGCATGGATGGACCTGGAGAGCATTGTGTTAAGTGAAATAAGCCAGGCAATGAAACAAAATTACCACATGATCTCACTCATTTATGGAAAATAAAGAACATTATAACCTGATGAATAAAAAGATAGATACAGAAGCAGTAAAGCACCGAACAGACTGTCAAATTACAGCGGGAAGGCTGGTGAGTGTTGGGGAGGGAGGGAAATAGATTAACCAAAGGACTTGTATGCATGCATATAAGCACACCAATGGACACAAGACACTGGGGTGGGTGGGATGAGGGCATGCAACAGGGGGAAGGGGAGGCTGGGGGAAGGTCAATGTGGGGGGAAAAAGGAGGTATATGTACTAATATATGTAATACTTTAAACAATAAAAAAATAAATTATAAAAACAAAATAATAGGCTAAAAAACAAAATGCATGCATTTCTCTACTTTTCCTTTTCTTACTGCAAACTTTCTGTATGTGACCTTTAACCATGGCTCAAGTGCATCTGTGTTTATGCCTGCATGTGCAGAAGGATAGAGAAACAGATGGACAATAAAGTACCAAGCCCTTGGAGAGATATATGGCCATTTGTGACTAGAAGCCAGATCTTTTTTTTTTTAATTCAAAGAAATAGTTAAGATAATCCTAAATTCATAATATTATTAGTTTTAACTTTAGATATGCTCCCCCCAAATGCCCTATCATTAAAGAAGTTAGTGCTGTTGATTTAATTCATCAAAATAAAGTTGCTTAAATAGCTTACTTGATTCAGTTTCTCAAGTTGGAGAAGGTCAAGAATGCATCCTGTTTATCCTTGTATCTCCTGTAATTCATAGCAGCATGACTTAATGGGAGAATCACAAAACTGGAAAACGGAATACCTGCGTTCTAGTTGTTGGTTCCCCCTTTGACTAGCTGGTCTCTGAGCCCCTGCTCTAACCCAGACTATGACTTTTTTTTTTTTACATAAAGTGAGGATAGAGTAACTATTTGTAAGTAAATGAAGAGAACAATCTATGATTCTAGTTGGTAATTACAAATACTTCTCCAAATTGGAGTCAGAGGTGATAAATCATTTTTTATTCTGGTACTCATAAATGATAGTCAGTATGAAATTTGTAATAGGAACTCAGAATGCATTTAGGCATTTTGGAAAGAACTCAATTGGCCACTTGCAGATAAATGGCCCAATTTATAAATAAGGATGAAAATTAACATTTTCTCATTAAACTCATCCTCTCCCCTACCAAAAAGCCTGAAGGGAGATATATGACCTCCATTTTACTAAACAAGGAACTGAAAATTAGAAAAGTTAAGTGATTTGCTCAAGATCACATAGCTAGCAAGTGAGTCAGCCAGAATTTAACCCCAGACTGACAGATTTCGTGGAGAGCAATTTCTTTCTACTATATATCTTGCCGCCACAACATTTCTGTATCAACACATATATTAGAGTAATATAGTTCCTCAAGGTCAGGGGATAAGTTTTGTCCATCGTTGTATTGCTAGTGCCAGCACAGTGATGAACAAAAGCATACTGAATGAAGGAATTCATATTCAACAACATGCAGTTCCTGACCTCCTTAGCAATGTGCCCTGGACAATGTTTACTCCTCAGGGCAGTTGGACAGGCTCCATCCATAAGCAGTTTCATCTGTAACACAGTTTGTCTACAAATACTATCATTTTCTCTGGGTGCCATTCTGTGGGAAAGGTTGGGGAAGCACTGCATAACTTGGTAATGTGTGCAAGGGCAAAGCATGTGCTCATTGCAGTAAGCGTGATTTCTAAGCTGGGAGGAAAGGAAATCACAAAGTTTGAAAGTCACCACCTGGCTAGACTTGGAGTAGAAACCAAGAGAACCAATGGATACCATTATAATGAGCTGCCTGAATGAGGAAGAGGGAAGGAGAACGAGAGAGAGAGAATACCAAAAGTAAAGAAGGAGGAAATAACATATTGGATCATTCACCAGAGCTGTGGGTGGGACTAAGAGAGAGCTGGGGGGAATAGGTGGGGGCAGGTATAAGCTCCCTCGGATTGGGACACAAATCATTTTTGCCTAAGTAGTATAGAAAACTAGATGTATCTTAAGAGACAATCCACTCCCCTTATGTCATTTTTTACAGTGATGGTAGTTGCCATTTACTGTGCAAGTATTATATGCCAGGCATTTTATATACATATATAACTTCATTTTTTAAAGATCACACTATTCTCCAAAGTGTATATTATTGTCCCCATTTACACATCAGAAGTCTTCATCTCAGACATAGTAAGTAACTTGCTCAATGTTACTTTATATTCCTTGTAAGGAAGGAGTCAACCTCAGATTGTCTGATTCTAAAGCTCACACTCTTCCCACCATGCCTTGCTGCTTCAGCCCACCTTACTTTCATCTGAGAGGCAGATGTTTTCATCATCTTTCTTAGCAAACATCTTCCAGTAAGAAAAAGTGGGGAAAGGGCTTATCTAACTCCCAAACCCCTATTATAGCTTAACTAGTTAAAGGTGCTGGAGTGCTTTGAAAATGCCATTGCAGTTCCTTGAATTCCATGTACTTTGTCAGGGCTCTGAGGCCCTGGGATGAAAGGCTCTACAGCTTCTGTGTTCTATAACAGCCACTAGTGAAGATTTCAAAGAGGGCCGGGGGCTCCTTTCTGGGGAGAAGCCTTCAGTACCCTGGGTTGGTGGAGTAATAGGAAGACCCTTCACAGTACAGCTTCTTCTGGGAAAGCTCCTGGTTAGTAAAGGGAGAGAAATAGACTTTAAACTACCAGAAGCATCTCAGCAATTGTTTATAAAACATGCTGAACAGAAAAATGGAGTACGGGAAAGCCTGTTTATTTGGAAGAACCATGAATTGACTCAGATGGATCTGAGTGACATAATTTAAGTCTGATGGAAGGCTAAGAAAGTGAAATTCCCCAAATAAATATTAATCAACAATTAAAAGCACCCACTACTGCCTAGACCTCTGGGCCACCAACTTCTTACAGTTATAAACTGACCACAAAACCTCAGAAAGTCATCCAGAGAAAATATTACTTACGACAGCAGGAGGAATGCCTTTTTTGTTTTTTGTTTTTTGGGGTTTTTTTTTGTTTGTTTGTTTGTTTTGTAGCTCAGAGGCAAATCCCACCAGGAGCTCACATGAAGAGTCAGATTGATTGAGCAGCTGAGCAGTATACAGCTCATTATGTTTATTGGACAAAGGCAGAGTACTGATTCTAGAAGGTGGAGGATGGAAAAGCTTAGTTAGAGACAGGCAGCGATGGGTATTCAGTTCTCCTCTTGTCAATTTTAATCCTACATCCATTACAGATGCACAGTTCATGACAGCATGATTTCCCAACCTCCATCTCTCATCTTCTTTGCTCTTCTCTTACTTCATTACCTTCCCAAGCCCAAAGTGGGGTATCAATTCATTTTCACTATGTGACAAAACACCCCAAATCTTAATGGCTAAACAACAGTCATTATTTAGCTCATAGTTCTGCAGATTGGTCAGCAATTTGAGCTAAGCTCAGTTGAGTTGTCTTTCTGTTCCTGAGTTCATTCATGATGCTTCTCAGCTAAGTAACTAAGTTAGACTCTGGATATGACTAATTCATTTATATTACCCTCATCTTTCAGTTGAGATAATTTAGACAATGGAAGTTTAAAGGATCACTTCTAGGATTATGGGACTACGTGACAGAAAAGTAACCAAACTCAAAGTAGACTTGCCTATATGCAAGTCCAATAGTCAGTAAAAGCACCAAAAATATAAGAAGAAGACCATAATAAGAACAGCTAAACCTTCTCTCCTACAGGACTATGACTGGTTTAGATGATTTACCACCTGGCCTCTGTTGAATAAGCTATTTTCTGTGAAGTCTTGTTGGGCAAGTCCCTCATAAAAACAAAGTAGATGGTCCTGAAGTCATAGTAGTCTTCTTCTGACTTTCTTCCTGAGAAGCTCAGGCAGCGCTTCTGTTCAACACAACCAAAAGAATCTGAGAGAAAGGATGTGGATCAACTCTACTGCAGGTTTCAATCCTTTCCTAACAGAGCTTTTGACTCATTTACCCAAGGTCTGGCTGAGGCAGAGATCACGTATACAAGTTTTGTATTAGAAACACAATGCCAATGTTTGATGAAAAAGAAAAGAGAGAAGGAAGAACTTTGCCTCGCATTTTTCAATGTCTTCCATAACTTAATTTATGACACTCTGGAAAAAATAATTTGCTACACATACTTTAACTAAAAACCTTCACAGTAATAGATCTTCAAAAGCAGCAGCAGTTGTTCCACTTGTTCTGCTAAGCTGAGGACATATGACATGTAAGCCAAAGACAATGAGGGTGTCCATGCTATTGGACAGCATTGCCTTTGCCAAACTGCAGAAACAAGGTGGACGTCTGTTCCCTTGGCCTCCTCTATCTGCTTCCCCCGAAGACCCAACTGCCCACAACCTACTCATGGGGTTATGACAATGAAGCAGGTGAAGATAACCAGACACTAACTGCTTCTAAAAGGTTATCTGTATTGGGTTTTTCTATGTGTTCATATGTTGCCTGCTCCCTAAAACATCCCAAATTTGAGAGAAAAAAGGAGGAAGTCCAAGTCTCTCACAGAAAACAAGAGATACAAAAAAAAAGGCTTCCTTTCTCTTCTTTTCCCTTCCCTCAGTGGGAGAAAATGTTGAACTCCAGGGAGAAGTTGGTCTCTGCCTTCAATCACTATGGTGTTCCATAGTCTCAGCCTTGCAATTTAAGAGTCTGTTCTATTTCATGTTTGTCAAGCCCTTAGAAATGAGTTTGAATATAATTGAATAATGTTGCACAATGTAATTTTCCTCAATCTTGTATAGAGGAGTTAGGATCTCTGAATCCAAGAAGCAAATGAGAATGACAATGGGCCTCCAGTGCATACCCAGCTTCTTATTAGAGTCTGCATTCACTTCCACTCCACCCTGAAAGGGCTGGAGCTGTATTTAAAGGCGGTGATTGTGTTGGAAGAACAAAGTCCTTTAAGGCACAGTGCTTGGATAAAAGACTACATAAACCCAAGTCTGAAGTCATTACCTCTCTTGGCTCCTTTTCCTCTGCTAAAAAACTTATAAAAGGCATTTATGCCATCTGAGTCATGAACCTACTCCTGTGTAGCAATTCATTTCACAGAATGAGTCCTAATCACTCATGTTTTGAAGGGTGTAGTCAAGTTGTTAGAGCTGACTAATGAACCTTTCCAAATCATGCACACCATTTACTGTAAGCCATGCTAGACCAACACAGTTAAATTACATGTCATTTCATCTCCAAAAAAAGCAGGGAGATTGAATAGGTGGGATTCAACTCTGCAGCAATTACTTAAAGGTTTACCCTGTAATCTTGGTGTTTAGCTAACATTCAGGAAAAAGAATAGCCATGCAAGTCATTTGGGTCTGCCCAGTAGGTTGGAAACTAGTAGGTTGAACGAACACAGAGTATATGATTTTCATAATGTTAACTGAAATAATTTACATTTTTGCAATGTTGTGACCACTGTGCATAAATAGAATGGATTACCTATTGGCTTCTCAGCTACCAAGAACATAGGCAAAGCTCTGCCTTCATTTTGAAAACATGCCTCAGAGTGTATGTTACAGGAAATTCATCATCATCTAAGTGCAAGGCCATGAATTGGGCACACAAAGTTGGGTCCATCACGGTCCCTTCTCTTTAGGAGTCCACATCCTAGTGTGAGAAGGCATAATGGAGTAAGTGCCTACCAAAAACACTAGCTATTTCTGTGGCAGGCAGGAGGAAGGAGACTTTAAATCTGATTAGCAGATAAGGGAAGGCAACAGAGAGGAAGTGGACCTAAAGGATGAAGGGGATTTCAATTAGGGAACAATGAGGATGATGGCATTGCAGGAAGATGAAACAACAATAATACTGGCATGGTAGCATGAAGCCCCTGAAATGCAAAAACCATATAATAACATCAATTCCTAAATCCCACTTATAAGTCCTATCTACACAGGGGTCTTGAGAAAAAAAGAAGCATAATTCTGCCTCTCCTTCTGCACAGAAAGTGTCCCCAAACAACTTTTAGAAGAAACTAAAGAGTGTCTTTATTACTCTCTATCAGACCATGGTGACAGCTCCTAATTGACTTCCAGGCCATTAGTTCTCAGTATCCAATCCATTCTGCACACTGAGACCTTATCAACTTTTCTAAAAGATACATTTCTTCAGGTGAGAAGAAGTCAGGGAATAAAAAAACATGATATTCTTCTAGGATAGCCTAATGCTCACAAGATAAGACCTAAACTCCTCAGCTGAACCTCAAATCTCTCCCTATTCTGGTTTCAATTGCTCATTCTGTTTTAATCTTCTGCTATTCATCATCATACGGGCCATGGTGGCATCTTATCACCAAGATACTACACAGAACCCAGGGGAAGAAAACATCTAGGATTGATCGGAGACATGGGAGGGATGATGTATCCAAAAGAGAGAGTGGAGAGACAGAGAGATAGAGAGGCTGAGAGGCTGAGACTTGCTAGGAAAAGGTTTCTGAGAAGAGAAAATGATATTTTTTATCTGAGTGAAACTTGCATTTCAAATGTGAACTTTAAAAGTGAAAATCAAATAAAAGTTTAATAAGATGTTAACTCATAAGTTTGGTCTAGTGAACCTCATCCACAACTATTTGAAATGATCATTTCTTTATTTGTTCAGCAAATATTGACTGAGTGCCCACACTGTATCGGGCACTGTTTGTTCTAAGTCCTTGGAGATACAGTGGGAGGCATGACAGAGTAGCCCTATGAAGTTTAGTAAAGACTAAAATGAAATGGTTAGGCCAGAAATTCTGTCTATGATGTGCATTCACACACCTACCTTAGGCTATCACCTAAGACCATCGGAAAACACAGATATTTACATTACGATTCACAACAGTAGCAAAATTACAGTTATGAAGTAGCAACGAAAATAATTTTATGGTTGGGGGTCACCACAACATGAGGAACTATATGAAAGGGTCGCAGCATTAGAAAGGTTGAGAACCACTGGTCTAGAACAAAGACCTGGAAGGTCATTGGAAACACAGACAGTGTTCCCGCTCTATTTCTTCTTCTTGCTCTCAGCACAGCACACCTGTTTCTTCTCTCCAATCTTTCTCTGTTTGCTTCCCCACTGTTTGAGTTTTTACCACCTGTTTTCCAGCCATAAAGAAAAAGTAACTGGCTGTCTCTGAGTCCAAACATCAAATTCCTGGGAGTGAGAATCTAATTGGCTCATCATGGGTTTACCCTGTTCCACCCAACAGAGACAGAGGTTGGTGTCCACAACTCAAATATGGATCTCCAGGGTCCTGAAAGCATGAGAGGCACCGTGAGCTAAGAAGATCAGCAGAAAGGTGTCTGCTGTAAGGAAAATGTGGACAGGGATTCCACAGCCACCTCGCACTGAGAAGATTCAGTAAGTTACACGGTACTCTACTAGAAAGCAACCGAAGGAAGGGGAACATAATGTTTAACAATTAAACCAACATCCTTTCCATCTAAATTTTAAGTTACACTAGAGAAGCAGTTCTCCAACTTTTTGGTCTCAAAGCCCCTTCACCATCTTAAAAATTATCAACAACCCCATATGGGTTATATCTGCATATAATAGATATTAAATGTGAAAACATAACTTTTTAAATAAAAATAAACCTATTAAAGGTTAACATAAGTATACATATGCAAAATAATTACATTTTCCAAAACAAAAAAATTATTCAGTGAGAGAGCATTGTTTTATCTTTTTGTAACTCCCCTTTAATGTCTAGATTTATAAATTGCTAACATATTCTCACATCTCCTTCTGCTTTCAAGCTGTTGTGATGTCACACATTGGGTGCCCTCTGGAAAACTACACTGTACACTCTTGAAAGAATAAAAAAAACAAAAACATGTCTTAATCTTATTATGAAAATAGGTTTGATCACACTTGGCCCTGAAAAGGTCTCAAGAGCCTGCAGGTGAGAACTGCTACACCACAGATTAACCTACCATCTGTATGTAAGTAGACATTTAAATTAAACAAAGCAAGTTGGGCCCAGCTAGTGTAGCTCAGTGGTTGACTATTGTCCTATGAACCAGGAGGTCAGGGTTTGATTCCCAGTCAGGGCACATGCCTAGGCTGCAGGCTCAGTCCCCAGTGTGGGGCATGCAGGAAGCAGTTAATCAATGACTCTGTCATCATTGATATTTCTGACTCTCTCTCCCTCTCTATTCCTCTCTGTAATCAATAAGAATATATTTTTAAAATAAATCAATTTTAAGAAATAAACAAAGCAACTTGGTTTATAGGAGTAACTTCTCCCTGTCTCCATATGAATGGGCCCATCCAATTTGGCTCCCTACATTAATCATATTCTTTTGATTAATTTGATGAATCCATGAGTTAATTGAATTTGACAACTTTTATTAATAAATAAATAGTAGGATATATAATAGAGCTTGGGAGAAGGGAAGACCTAAAATTAAAAGCTTGGTCCTCTACATATTAGCTGTCTAGCATCAGGCAAATCCTATAAGCCTCAGTGTCCCCGTTTTCAAATAGGATTACTGGTAATAATGATACTTACTCATGGGGTGCAAGGATTGCATGACATAGTACAGTGAAGTGCTTAGCATAATGCACAACATATCATGACTGTTCAATATGTTAGCTGTTTTTATTACATCTTGTTACTTGTCAAATCTGTGCTCACAGCCGTTACAGATGAGTCTCTACATATATTTAGAAAATGAATCTTTAAAATGATGACTTATATCTTGTACCTTAGATATCTGTATCCCACTAAGAGAGCTATTGGGCACTCAGTGATTCTGGCGGAAATGAAGTTCTTTCCTCCACACAGCTGGCTTACACAGTGATTGGTCTCACTGAGACATTCTGGAAAATGCCTTCATGTGGACTGGCAAAACTAAAATACATTTAGACCTAGTTATAATACTGGTTCTATTCTCAAACTTTTGTTTTATACCTTGATCCAAATGATTTTTTTGGAGCCTTCACAGAAGTTTCCCATTTTGGTAAAAATAGTAATAACATTAAGAAGGCTTTCTGATTGGTTACTTGCAATTCCAATTTCATCCATTCTGTCTAAATTTCATCTTTGTATGTTTCAAATTGACAGAAAATGATAAAATGAGGATGAGAGAAGTTAACATTTTCTTATGGGGCCCATATAAAATCTATACTAATAAAAGGGTAATGTACAAATTGGTCACAACGCCCTCACAGTAACAACCAAACAGCAGACTATAAGGGGCAACCAGGACGGCAGGGGGATTAGCGAGGGACGACCAAACAACTGACCAGCAGGCTGCGTGGGGTGACCAGGCCAGCAAGAGGGTTAGCAAGGGACAACCAAACAACTGACCAGCAGGCTGTGTGGGGTGACCAGGCCAGCAGGGGGGGACAGTTAAGGGCGATCAAGCCAGCAGAGGGGGCAGTTGGGAGTGATCAGGCCAGCAAGGGGGGAAGTTGGGGGCAACCAGGCTGGCAGGGGGCACTAAGGGGCGACAAGGCCGGCGGGTGGGGGCGGTTAGGGGTGACCAGGCAGGCAGGCAGGTGAGCAGTTAGGAGCCAGTGGTCCTGGGATCGGGCCGAAACCAGCAGTTGGACATCTCCCAAGGGGTCCCAGATTGGAGAAGGTCCAGGCTGGGCTGAGGGGACCACTCCCCTGCCCCCACCCCCGCACCCCCATGCATGAATTTCGTGCACCAGTCTTCTAGTAAGTATTATAAAAGTGAGAGGCTGATCACTGCTCTCTGGCTTATCCTAAGCTTTCTTTACCTTCATTTTAACTTTTGTTGAGGATACAAAATACATAAGTCACTTAATTTTCTTTATCCAATGCCAGTATATTCTTTTAAAATGAAACAGAAAAGTATTTCCTTGGAGCACATGCTGTATGGCCAAAGACAACCAATGTCTTTTACAAGAGAAAGAAATGAAAAAGGAAGCAAATAAGACATTACCTTATGGGGCCACTAATCACTCTTATCCAGATCCTCCTTCCTCTATATCCTGCCGAACCTTGACCCAGGGCCTTGAACCCAACATGCCATGATAAAGAGCCAAGAGATAACTCAGTTATTTGGCAAGTTATGATTACTTGATTTGAAGAATATCCTGTTCTTCCATTAATCTTTACTCTAAAGTAATTCCCCATAAGCTTCATAAGGAAACAGTTGATTCCTCATTGCTCTATAATCTCCAAAAGCAAACAACTAAAAGCCAGTACCCTTGGTTTCATTTTAATGAGGGACTGCAACAAACATCAATCCAGAATTATATAAACCAGAACAACATTTTGAAAGAAAATTTTAGTTGGCAGCATAACAAAGCACAACTGATAACTAATGCAAACTTCCATGTTTGGATTAAATAATAAAATGTTTATATAACTTTTCTACTTTTAATAAAACTAAAGAACTCACATGTTTGTTAAGTGCTTTAATAATTTGGAGTATACAACTTTTTCCAGCTTCTCCTGTGTCAATGGTTTGTCAGGATATAGTGAAAGTAGGACCTGGATAAAACTGACTAATGGCCACAAAAAATAACATCTATCCTCTTCCTCTCTTACTTATGTAAATGCATTGCCTTTTGTAAAAAAAAAATTGTTGCCTTTGGCCATTGAGATGTGCTTCAAGAAAATACTTTAGTGTTTCATTGCATAAGAAAATACTGGTGGAGAAACCATGATGGCAGCATAGGTAAACACCTAAACTGTTGCCCTGCACAACAATTTCAAAACTACAACTAAAAGACAAAACAGACATCATCCAGAACCACAGGAAGGCTGGCTGAGTAGAAATTATACAACTAGAAGGAAAGAGAAAAGCACACGGAGACTTAGAGGAGCTGCAGGAGGCAGAGGTACTGAGACACACGCACAGAGAGGACTGCCAACTGAGTGCGCAGCTGGCTTTCTCAAGCGGGAGGGAGACAAAAGCTCCCGACTGCACTGAACTCCAGTTTCGGGCAAGACTCTGGGGACCCAGACTCATATGAGGTGAAAGTGGATTGTCATGAAAAAGAAAAGCACACTGAGATCAGAGGAACTGCGGAAGGCAGAGGTACCGAGGCGTGCACACGAAGAGGGCAGGCAACTGAGTACACAACTGGCTTTCCCAAATGAAAGGGAGACAAAAGCTCCCAACTGTACTGAACTCCAGTTCCGGGCAAGACTCTGGGGACCAGACTCATTCAGGAAGAAACTGGACTGTCTGGCAGCAGGCAGAACTCGAGGGCGGCTTTCTCTCAGAGGTGCTTGCAGCAATTACCACAGGACACTAAGACACAGGTGCCTCACAGGGAAGGACTGATGGGAAACCAATGCTGTCTGCTCCACCCTGAGACTCCGCCCCATCCAAGCTGAGCACAGAGGCTTTTGCAAGTCTTGTCTCAGAAGGTTGTCTCCAGCACAGAAGTTCTCCCAGTGTAGACACCGCTGATCCTCACAGCCACTTGGCCTCGAGGTCAATTCCTCCCAGTGATACCAATAACAATCAAGGCTTAACTACAACAAGACTGTGCACATAGCCCACAAAGTGGTGCACCAAGAGCGTCCATCTCAGGTAACTGGGGAGGTTGAGCCATTGGGCCCTATAGGACACCTAGCACACAAAGCCACTCTATCAATTCAGGGAAGTAGCCAAAATGCAGAGACAAAGAAACAGATCACAAATGAAAGAAATGGAGGAAAGCAAATGACTGGATATAGAGTTCAAAACCACAGTTATAAGGTTTTTCAAGAATTTCCTAGAAAAGGCCGATAAATTTAGTGAGACCCTCGAGGATATGAAAAAGGACCAACTAGAAATTAAACATACACTGGCTGAAATAAAAAATATTATACAGAGATCTAAAAGCATACATCACAAGAATCAAGTCAAAGACTTGAATATAAAGAAGCAAAAAACACTCAACCAGAAAAGCAAAAAGAAAAAAGAATCCAAAAATATAAAGATAGTGTAAGGAGCCTCTGGGACAACTTCAAGCGTACCAACATCAGAATTATGGGGGTGCCAGAAGAAGAGAGAGAGCAAGACACTGAAAACCTATTTGAAGAAATAATAACTGAAAACTTCCTCCACCTGGTGAAAGAAAAAGACTTACAAGCCCAGAAAGCGCACAGACCCCCAAACAAGAGGAATCCAAAGAGGACCACACCAAGACACATCATAATTAAAATGCCAAGAGCAAAAGACAAAGAGAGAATATTAAAAGCAGCAAGACAAAAACAGCTAATTACCCACAAGGGAGCACCCATACGATTGTCAGCTGATTTCTCAACAGAAATTATGCAGGCCAGACAGGAGTGGCAAGAAATTTTCAAAGTGATCAATAGCAAGAACCTACAACCAAGATTACTCTACCCAGCAAAGCTATCATTCAGAATTAAAAGGCAGATAAAGAGCTTCACAGATAAAAAAAAAAACCTAAAGGAGTTCATCAACACCAAACCAGTATTATATGAAATGCTGGAAGGTATTCTTTAGTAAGAGGAAGAAGAAGAAAAAGGTAAAGATAAAAATTATGAACAACAAATACATGTCTATCAATAAGTGAATCTAAAAATCAAGTGAATAAAAAATCTGATGAACAGAATAAACTGGTGAATATAATAAAATCAGGAGCATAGAAAGGGAGTGGACTGACAATTCTCGAGGGGGGAAAGGGGTGTGGGGGGGTGCAGGAAGAGACTGGACAAAAATCGTACACCTATGGATGAGGACAGTGGGGGGGGGAGTAAGAGCAGAGGGTGGGGTGGGAACCGGGTGGAGGGGACCTATGGGGAAAAAAAGAGGAACAATTGTAATAATCTGTTCATGTGAAATGTGTTCAACATCACTAAAAATAAAATACTGGTATTGGGTAAAGAATATTAAATAACATGTATTTGAATCCTCAGAAATATTATTTTATTTCTTAATAAATTTTATTTGTCATATGTAGCAATATTTGTTATTTCATTATTTGTTAAAATGTTAATTATTCAAAAAGTGTCTGGAATTAATATTCAAGTTTTGATAAAAATACAATCTAAATAAGTCTCATATTAGTAGAGAATGTCATGGAGAAGAGACCAACCAGGAAGTGCAATCCCTAAGAGCAAGTGATCTAGAGTTGCCCACAAATCTTTGTCTCCCAGGAAAATCTCCTATGGTTAAAATGGCAGGGCTCTACTCATTTTATATCTGATGAAATACAGGAAAAGTTTGGGAGCCTTAGCACTCAGGATTCATTGCTGAGCAGAGCCATGAAATATTCAGCATTTCCTTTCTCTGTATCTCAACAACAGTACCAACCCTAGAGTTCCATGAGGACCCACATACTCATCAGTCAAGTGGGATGACAGATTGACCAAAGAAAACATTAGAGTTTTTACAACATGATGTTATATAATGTGCAGAAAGCCAGAATGGGATTTTCTTAAACATATAAACATTTATTTCTGGTCTATACCAAAAAGTAAATAAATAAAGATAAGGAGAATACTTCTAAGATCATGTCTTAAAGTAATAAAATTCTCTAATTTCAGACCCAACTCTACTTTTTTACCATATTTTTCCACGAAGTTTAAAATCTATTTCAGCACCTACACTTTGCACAAATTTTGGAGGATGAAGTTTAATAGTAGGCAAAATAAGGAGAGTTTCCACTTTTTCGTGGAAAGGGGGGAAAACCACTAGAAAAGGATTATTGAAGTTTTTTGTTATTCTAAATCTTCCTGTTTAAGGAAACTATCCCATTTTCAAAGAAACGTCCTCAAATCTTTATAACTAGAACACATCTAGTACGTTATAATTTTAAAATTATTATACTTTTATTATTACTATTAACTATTTTTAACACTGGAAACATTTCTCATGCTGAAGAAAAGATTTCCTATCAATGGGTTTACCATATTATTTTAATAAAACAAGTAAGAAACCAATCCATAAGATCATTAGGCAAGAATAGATTACAAGTTTCTTTTTTTAGTATTGGCACAGTAGCTCATATTAGACCAATCTACCTAAAATAACAATTATGAACTCTGGAAAAAGATAAGAAACAATATCTAAAGCCATTTGAAAGTGGCCAAAAGCAGGTAAAAACTGGAGGTGACTGACATTTAGAGAAAAAGTATGGCACTGGATAACTGACCATTTTTTTAATTTTATTTTATTTTTTATTATTGATTTCAGAGAGGAAGGGAGAGGGAGCAAGAGATAGAAACATCAGTGATGACAGAGTCATTGACTGGCTGCCTCCTGCACACCCCACACTGGAAATCAAGCCTGCAGCCTGGGCATGTGCCCTGACCGGGAATCAAACCCTGACCTTCTGATTCACAGGTAGACCCTCAACCACTGAGCCACGAGGGCCAGCTAACTGACCATTTCTTATGTCCTTTTGCCTAAGGTACTCCACAATTGACAACTCAAGAAGGTGGCTAAAACTTAAATAGAGCCCTTACTGGCTAATAAATCAGAAGACAAAATTCAGGACAATGGCAGCTGGAAAGTGAAGAAAGAAACACGGGGGGGGGGGGGGGGGGGGGAAGAGCCACAGAAAGTAGGCCCCAAATTCTATGTACAAACTCTGCTCAAATCTCTGGCCAACCCTAGCCTAAGCAGATGTTGGGCAGGTACCAAGAAACCCAAATAAGGCTAAAAAAACTAAACCCAAATTCCACTTGCTACATACCACAGGGGAATTTAGAATTTGAGATCAGCCCAGTTAATTGTCTGGTAATACAAAAAAGCAATATTCTTCAGAGTTACATAACATAATCCAAGTTCCCTACAATGTATTATCCAAGATAAACATATGCAGTCCAAAATTAGTAGACATACAAAGAAACAAGAAAAATGACTCATATACAAGAGAAATAACAATCAATGGAGACCAACTCCAAGATGACTTAGATACTGGAATTAATAAATAAGGGTTTTAAAGCAGTGATTATAATTATGCTTAAATATACAAAAAGTATAATGGATGAGAATATAAAAACCATAACTGATAGGTATTATAAAAGAATCAAATAGAAACATTAGAATTAAAAATGTATTTGAAATTAAAAAACTCACTGAATGAGCTTAACAATAGATTGAACATGACAAAGGAGTTGGTAAGTGTGAAGATAGATCAAGAGAATTATCCAATTTAAAAACAGAGAAAAAATTGAAAAATGTAAGAAGAGCTTCAGAGACTTGTGAGAAAATAGGGAATAATAGTTATAACATACTTGTAATTATAGTCCCAGAGGGAGAGAAAAAATAGAAGAGGGAAGAAAAGGCTTTTGAAAAAAATAATGACTAAAAAATACCCCAGTTTGGTAAAGGACATACATACAAATTCAAGAATCTCAGTGAACCCCAAGCAGGATAAATGAAAAGAAAGTTATACCTATGTACATCTTAGTCAAAATGTTGAAACCCAAAGATAAAAAGAAAATCCTGAAAGCACCAGAGAAAAGCAACACATTATATACAGGAAAACAATGATATAGATGATAGCTGATTTCTCATCAGGAAAAGAAAAAAAGTAGAAGTCAGTGGAATAATATGTTTAAAGTGCAGTAAGGAAAGAAGGAGGAAGAGCAAGAGAGAGAAAACTAGATTCTTTATCCAGTGAAAATATCCTTCTATACTGAAGGAAAAAGACATTTTCACGTAAATGAAAATTAAGAATGTTTGTTGTCAGCCTTACAAGAAATACCTAAGGAAGTTCTTCAGGCTGGAAGCAAATGATAGCGGATGGAAAAGTGAATCACCCAGAAGAAACTTCAGGAATGGCAAATACATGGGTAGACATAAAAAACGTTCTTTTCTGATTTTCTCTAAAATACATATGACTGGGCTGAAGGAGGTCAATGGGGCGGGGGGTGGGGGGAAGGGGGAATATCTGTAACACTTTCATCAATAAAGATAAATTTTAAAATAAATAAATAAAATGCATATGACTGTTTAAATGAAAAATGATAGCATGGTTTATTTCACATGGACATGTGATACCTATGACACCTGCAGCATGACAGAGGAAGTTGGAGGTAAAAACCCAGGCAACCATGGCAAACAGAAGCTTCCTGCAGCCTTTGTTTTATCAATGAG
Source organism: Corynorhinus townsendii (assembly GCA_026230045.1). Lineage (NCBI taxonomy): Eukaryota > Metazoa > Chordata > Mammalia > Chiroptera > Vespertilionidae > Corynorhinus > Corynorhinus townsendii. Next base: position 55,308,538 of record JAPDVU010000004.1, read on the forward strand.
CACAAATCTAAGTGCACAAATGGATGGATTTTAATATATGGAGCCACCATCAACATCAAGGTTTAAAACATTCCAGATCCCCCAAAGGTTCCCTCCCATTCGATGCCACTCTTCTCACTTCTCTCACCAAAGTTTAGCTTTACCTGTCCCAACAACCATTTTCCCCCATGCTTCTTTTTTTTGCTTCTCATTTCTCTGATCTCCTCTTATTACCTTTAAGGCTGTATTGGCAAAGGCTCTTTGGAGGGATGTGTATATCTATTCCTCAAAGCTGGGAGAATAGACAAATTAATTTCTAAAACAGGAGGCATGGGGCTGAAAAAGACAAAAGGGACTGGAAAGAGGAGGAAACTGGGAATTTTTCCTCGAACATGCCCTGCCTACCAATTCCATGAAATGCAAACAAACGCCATTTCTTTTCTATTAAAACTCCACTTTCCCCCAACAAGCCTGTAAACAGTCACAGAGTCAGCCTATGATGATCCCCAAGGAGTTCCAGTTCCAACTTTGTCTGATTTTACAGCCTCTGCAAGTGGGCTTCAAAGCTCTTCCCCAGAGCTATTCCAACCGCACTGAGCGCCTGCAGCAGCCAAGGGCACCCTTGCTCCACGTCCCAGATTTGTTAACGATGATGGTGTTGGCCTTGAGTGGAAGGGGGCTGACTAGGAAACAGTAGGTGGGAATGCAGCAAGCTCGGAAGATCAGTTCATTAATTACCACAGTGTGTGCAGCTTCACTAACATCAAAGCCAGCAGCATAAAGGGCTCTTTGATCTCTAGTTCAGTATCCTTTCAAGTTGTTCCCTTCATCCTGACCAGAAAGTTCTGGCTTCTTTTCCCCTTGATTTCTAGGGCAAATTCTAATAAGAGTGACCTCCAGCCCCATCCACCCACACAGTGGTGAGCAGAGAGGAGCTGGAGCAGTATCTTGAATCCACAGTTAGCTCCCTGCATCTCAGCATTGTCAAAGCCCCCTGTCTCCAGGACATAAGATCATATCACAGTTTCCTTTCAACAGGAGCTTCTGTACCTGGAGCACGATGCAAGAATGCTTTCAGCAGCATTATTGATATAAGTCCAAAAAAATGAGCAACTCAAATGTCCAGAAACAACAGAATGAATACACTATGTGTCTTAACAACGGAATACTATATATCTGTGAAAATGAACAAACTACAGCTCCATATATCCACATAGACGCACCTCACAAACACAATATTGGGTGAAAGAAAGCAGTGAAATAATATATGCTGTATAACCCCATGTATGTAAAATTAAAAGAATGCAAGACTAAATTACACACTGAGTGGCCAGATTATTATGATCTCTGAAAGCATAATAATTTGGCCACTCAGTGTGTGTGTGTGTGTGTGCGTGTGTGTGTGTGTGTGTGTGCGTGTGTGTTTGTATTAGAGGCCCGGTGCATGAATTCTTGCATGGGTGGGGTCTGGCCAGCCTGGCCAGGGGGAGGGGACATGGGTGTTTGGCCGGCCTGCCTGCTGGTCGAACCCTTGGTTGAGGGGACAATTTGCATATTAGCCTTTTATTATATAGGATATACACTCAGTGACCAGATTATTATGCGTTCAGAGAGCATAATAATCTGGCCACTCAGTGTAGTGTTTCTAGCTGAAGAGTTTGGTGGCAAAAGCAAAAAGAAGAGCAAGAAAATGCATTAAAATCAGGGAGGAGGGGGGAATGTGACTGGGAAGGGGCACAAAGAGGAGGAATGTAGTTCTGGGAGCTGGAATTGGCTTACTTCTTGATCTGGGTGATACTTACCTGGGTGTTCCCTTCATGATGCTATACATCTTTTTCCTCTGATCTTTTTAGTAACTATATGACACTTCACAGTTTTAACAAAAGGGTTTTAGAAAGAAAAGAAAAGCCTGGGAATTTTAAGACTCGGGTTTCAAAATAAAAAGGGAGAAAATAGCCCATTCAGCTGCCACAATGCCTAATAAAGCTGCGACTCCGGCCCAAACCTGCAGGTGTCAGATTCATAAAGTATGTGCAATGTAGGCAGAGGAGATGAATCACTGAGCCAGGTTTCACACACAAAAATCAGTCCTTCAGGCTGCCCACCCTTCACCGACTCAGCCCCAGCCCGCGGTTCAGTGGCGTGTGGTCTCAGAGGTGCAGGGGAAAGGCTCACCTGCACAGGAGGCCTGTTTGGCCCTGCTCCTCTCACCTCTGATGGTGCCAGAAACTCTGACAGAAGCAGCAGTCTCCCTGTGCCAGAAGAGGAAGCTGAAGTGCTGCTTGGAGACAAATGCTTGCAGACTCTACCCTTCTCTTTGGGAGGGAAAGTATTGCTTTCAGAGCCTTCATCCCTGCAGGGTAGTATGTGCCCCTCTGATTTCCCAGTGTGTGACAGCGAGGGGTTCTTCCCATTACCCTCAGGCTCAGGCTGTGGTTTGTACTTTCTACTGCATCAACCAGCTGGGTTTTGTAGCATTACATATGAACTAAGTCAGATGAAGGTCACTGATCCAAAGAGCCGGGTTCTACTTCGCCTGGACCCAACTGTCCCCCAAGAGGCTTTGCTTTTATGAAAAAGATGGGGAGCCAGGTGTGTCCTGACTCCTAGGTCAGAGAGGACATTGGGTCATGCTGTATTCCTTTTAGAAGCAAAAAAGTCCTTTCTGGTTTGTTTGTTTGTTTGTTTTCTCCCTTTCAACATCCAAATTAGAGACCCTCATGTGTTATAACAGGGGAAGCAGAACTTGCTTTAATCTAGTGAGGGTACTGCTTGCTGTCGATGAAATCACACATGGCTAAGACATGACAATCCCGTTGCACTTTTAGCTCCACCTCGAGATGTAATGATTTGTGAACTTACCATTTACCTTATCTCCTCTATTTCTGGGCTGCAGGGTCACAGAGGACACAGTCTGGATACAATGGATTCATCTTTGTTTCCCCCTGCCTGGCACAGTGCCTTGTAGTCACTAGCCCTCTAAATGTTTATGGAACAGAAGGAAGAGAATTACCATGCATTTATCTCTAAGCTGTACCAAATACAATATCAAATGCTTGATGTATGTGAGCTTACATAGTCCTCACAACCATCCTTTGAGGTGTTTTTATCACCACTTTACAGATTTTTAAAAAATCAAGGCTCAAAAATGTTAGAGGACTTGCCCAAGATGACTCAACCAGTTAGACTCAGAGCTAGACTTGACTCTAGAACTGTCCCTTTGGCATGATCCCTTCTCTTTTCTCTGCATGAATGAGTAGATGAATGAGGTTGGTGATGCTATGAAATGACTCATCCTAATCCCTCAAGTGCTAGAAACATTGCCTCTCACCAAACCTTGCTTGAAGTTCATGGGGCTCTTTTAATTCCTTGGCTAGTCCCCAGTGGGGCTGGAATTAACCCAAAAACAATAGGGAAGTGGTCTTGGCAACACTTTGTAAGATACTCTCTCTGCCCACATAGCCACTAGGGCTAAAGTGAATGTCACTGCATTACTTGTATCTCCTCTGTCCCTAAGCATGACCACGCCCACAGGGTTAAGCAGACTACTGAGCCCCCCAAGTCTGCTTCTTGGAATGTCTGCCCCATCATCTGCCTCACAAACACCTGCTCATCCTTCAAGACCCAAGTACTGCCGGAGGTCCTTCCCAGCTCCCACGGCAGAGCTAGTCACCAGCTCTTCAGTTTTCTGGACCCAGGAAGGGCTACACATGATGGGTCTGAAATAATCAAGAATCCCTCTCCTCAAGAACAGCAAGTCAAACAGGGAAGACGAGAAAACAGACCATGAGATTACCGTATAACAGGACATTACATGCCTCTGGGTGTGGTCTAATTAACACTATACTCCTATGACATATTCTTGTCAGAAGAATAGAACTTGACTGTAATCAAGCCTCTAGATGTACTGCCAATTCACAGGAATACAGGGAATAGAGAAACATGGCAAAAAAAAAAAAAAAAAAAAACACCACAAGTGTGGAATCAGCCAAAACCAGATGATGAAACAGAACAATTGAGCTTTCTTCAACAAATACATGGGGGTAGAGGGCAGTATTGGGAATTGTTACAGGTTAAAATAAACTTAAGAAACATATCAACCAAATGCAACTATGAACCTAATTTTGAAAACAAAAACGATTTTAAAAGGACATTTTTGGACAACTGAAGGGGGAAAAATGAACATGAACCAGATACTAGATGACATTAAAGAATTATCATTAGGAGAAAACCAAGATGGTGGCATAGGTAAACACCAAAACTGCTACCTCACACAACAATTTCAAAACTACAACTAAAAGACAAAGCGGACATCATCCAGAACCACAGGAAAGCTGGCTGAGTGGAAATTCTACAACTAGAAGGAAAGAGAAAAGCACACGGAGTCTCAGAGGAGCTGCAAAAGGCTGAGGTACAGAGATGCGCACGAGCGGAGAGGACAGTGGCTGAGTGCCTGGCTAGCTATCCCAAGCGGCAGGGAGACAGAAGCTCCTGACTGCACTTAACCCCAGTTCCGGGAGAGACTCTGGGGACCCAGACTCATACGGAGGGAATCTGGATTGTCAGGAAAAGAGAAAAGCACAAGGAGACTCAGCGGAGCTGCAAAAGGCAGCGGTCCTGAGGCGCGCGCGCGCGCGCGCGCGACCACCAGCGAGAGCAGAGAGGACTGACTGCGCCACCGGCCTTCTCAAGCTGGAGGGAGACAAAAGCTCCCGACTGCACTGAACTCTAGTTCCAGGCGAGAATCTGGGAACCCAGACTCATTCGGGGAGAAACTGGACTGTCTGGCAGCAGGCAGAACTTGAGGGCTGCTTTCTCTCAGAGGAGCTTGCAGTGATTACTGAGGGACACTGAGACCCAGTGGCCTCATAGGGCAGGGCTGACGGGAAGCCAAGGCTGTCTGCTCCACCCTGAGACTCCGCCCCAACCAACCAAGCTGAGCACAGAGGCTTTTGCAAGTCTTGTCTTATAAGGGTGTCTCCAGCACAGAAGTTCTCCCAGCATAGACACAGCTGATCCTCACAGCCAACTGGCCTGGAGGTCAATTCCTCCCAGTGATACCAACAACAATCAAGACTTAAGTACAACAAGACTGTGCACACAGCCCACAAAGGGGTGCACCAAGAGTGTCCACCTCAGGTAAATGGGGAGGCTGAGCCACTGGGCCCTATAGGACACCTAGCACACGAAGCTACTCTACCAACTCAGGGAATCAGTGAAAATGTGGAGACAAAGAAACAGATCACAAATGAAAGAAATGGAGGAAAGCAAACGTCTGGATATAGAGTTCAAAACCACAGTGATAAGGTTTTTCAAGAATTTCCTAGAAAAGGCCAATAAATTTAGCGAGACCCTCGAGGATATGAAAAAGTACCAACTAAAAATTAAACATACACTGACTGAAATAAAAAAAAATTATACAGAGACCTAACAGCAGACTAGAGGACCGCAAGAATCAAGTCAAAGAATTGAAATACAAAGAAGCAAAAAACACTCAACTGTGAAAGCAAAAAGAATCCAAAAACTTGAAGATAGTATAAGGAGCCTCTAGGACAACCTCAAGTGTACCAACATCAGAATTATGGGGGTGCCAGAAGAAGAGAGAGAGCAAGATACTGAAAACCTATTTGAAGAAATAATAACTGAAAACTTCCCCACCTGGTGAAAGAAATAGACTTACAAGTCCAGGAATTGCACAGAACCCCAAACAAGAGGAATCCAAAGAGGACCACACCAAGACACATCATAATTAAAATGCCAAGAGCAAAAGACAAAGAGAGAATATTAAAAGCAGCAAGACAAAAACAGTTAATTACCTACAAGGGAGCACCCATACGACTGTCAGCTGATTTCTCAACAGAAACTATGCAGGCCAGATGGGAGTGGCAAGAAATATTCAAAGTGATCAATAGCAAGAACCTACAACCAAGATTACTCTGCCCAGCAAAGCTATCATTCAGAATTGAAGGTCAAATAAAGAGCTTCACAGATAAGAAAAAGCTAAAGGAGTTCATCAACACCAAACCAGTATTATATGAAATGCTGAAAGGTATTCTTTAGGAAGAGGAAGAAGAAGAAAAAGGTAAAGATAAAAATTATGAACAACAAAATGACATCAAATACATACCTACCAACAAGTGAATCCAAAAATCAAGTGAATGAAAAATCTGAAGAACAGAATGGACTGGTGAATATAATAGAATCAGGGACATAGAAAGGGAGTGGACTGACGATTCTCAGGGGAAGCAGGTGTGAGGGGTGTGGGAAGAGATTGGACAATAATCTTACTCCTATGGATGAAAACAGTGGCGGGGGTAAGGGCATGGGGTGGGGTGGGGAATCAGGTGGAGGGGAGCTATGGGGAAAAATAAAAGAGGAACACCTGTAATAATCTGAACAATAAAGATTTATTTTTTTTAAAAAAGTAAAAAAAGGAAAGAAAAAGCTAAAGGAGTTCACCACCAAACCAATATTATATGAAATGCTGCAAGGTATTCTTTAAGAAGAGGAAGAAGAAGAAAAAGGTAAAGATAAAAATTATGAACAACAAATACATGTCTATCAACAAGTGAATCTAAAAATCAAGTGAATTAAAAACCTGATGAACAGAATAAACTGGTGAATATAATAGAATCAGGGGCATAGAAAGGGAGTGGACTGACAATTCTCAGGGGGAAAGGGGTGTGGGGGGTGTGGGAAGAGACTGGACAAAAATCATACACCTATGGATGAGGACAGTGGGGGGGTAAGGGCAGAGGGTGGGGTGGGAACCAGGTGGAGGGGAGCTATGGGGGGAAAAAGAGGAACAATTGTAATAATCTGAACAATAAAGATTTATTAAATTTTAAAAAAAATAAAAAAAGAATTATCATTAATTTTGTTAGGGATGATAATGGTTTTGCAGTTACATTTTTCAAAAAGTCCTATCTTCTAGAGATATATCATGAAGTATTAGCGAATGAAATAATATACATTGGGGATTTGCCTTAAATTTTTCTTCCATGAAAAATAATTGAGGGAATAGATGAAGCCAGAATAGCAAAATGTTTATAATTATTAAAGCTTGTATGCATGTTTGAAATTTTCCATAATAAAACGTTAGATTTTTTCCAAATTTGTTAGATTGCATGCTAAATGTACTCTAATGAATAAATGCTGAGGGGACTTGGGGAGCAGGGAGAAAGGGTGCTAACCTAGCCTGAGGTGGTTGAGGACAGCTGGACAGAGGAGACAAGAGCTCAGCTATTGAACTATTACAGCACTTATCATGCTGCATTATCCTGGGCACACAAGGCATATAGCTGATTCATCTTTGAGACCCCAGCACTCAGCAGAGTAAGGCAAAGAGCAGGTGCTAAATGCAAGCTATTGAATGAATTAACTATAACCATACAGAGACCCCTTTCATTTCCCCATTTAAGCAGCAGCAGCAAACTGTCTATGCTGTGCTGGATGCGGAGGATACACAGAAATAAAAAATAATAGCCCCCACTTAGGGAAGACAAGCTATTCAAACAAAAATAAATTTATTTTCAGAAGAAGCTGAATGTGCTAAGCACTGAATAAATGGTATGGCATGCTTAATATTGCAGCTCTGGGGGACTCTTCTGAGAATTTGTGTGCAGAATGGCTCACTGAGTTAGGGAGGCCAGTTGGATCCAGGCATTCAAGGATGAGGGCCATCAAGGGTGGTGGCTGTGGTAATATAAAGGAAGAAAGGGCTGGATGTGGAAGAAATAATCACACTATAAAGAAATATTTAGGCCAGAATAATGGTGTTTCCAAAATTCTTCCCAGACCATCAAAGCTCACATGGATTCTTCCATCATCACTGCCAGGAGCAAAGTGAAGGGAGGGCTGAGGAAAACACATGTTCACAGACAAAAGACATTAATCCTTGCACATGAAAGATGTGGCAGAGAGTAGGAAGGGAGGGTGAAAATGCATTACATTGTCCCTGAGCAATTGAACTCTCTCTTCCTACTCTGGCTACTGTGGGATCAGATTCCCAAAACTTCTTTTCCCCTCTACAGATATTTCAAGAAACCCACATGGAAAGATTCCATCTGAATATGTCTCTGGTTTTCTCTACATGATCAAGACAAGCTTCACCAGGGCCACTAGCCTGCTCTTCTTATGGCTGGGAGAAGCCACGCCAGCTGAGCATCACTTGGTGATGATTCTGACCTATCTTTAGGGACTTCCAGGGAGCAGTTGTCCCAAACTAAGCTCCTCAATGCTTTGATACAACCTGAAAATGGGCAGGGGAAAAAAAAAGAATAAGAATCACTCAGTAACCCAGCAGGATATAAACCAATATAAAATTAAGTCAATTTATAGAACATTTTAAAAGGTCATATCTCTTGTACACTGAGTCTGTGGACTGAGATTTATGGCCACCACATAAGGAAGAGACCCTTTTCAAGTCAGCTTAAATAGAAAGGAGGTTTGTTGCAGAAAACATGGAAATCTAGAACTCTAAATTGGGCAGCATGGCCAGGCTTTAATGAAGATTAAAACCTTGTACAGAGTCATCAGAAACCAAAGCATCTGTCTCTCTCTCTCTCTCTCTCTCTCTCTCTCTCTCTCTCTCTCTCTCTCTGCCCACCCCACACACGGTCTCTCTCATCTCTGCTTGTCTCTGCACTTCTATCTCTATTGCTCTCTAAATACTAGCTTCCTCTATTCATTTGCACATACATGGGCTACTCAAGTCTGATTTTTTTTTCTTTTTAAAAAAGAGGAAAATTTAATGACAACAATAATATTGTATAACATTTTTGCACATCCTTTTAATGGCTTGCTTAATGGAAGATAGCTAAATTCCTGCTTCTGCTTTTGCATTCAATTTGTGATATGTTGTTTTGGTTGAAGTATATGAGGAAAATTCAATCTTACAGAGACATGTAGCTAAAAGTGAGTAGAGTATTTTAATAAACTTTTCAAATAATTATGGATATTTTTTATAACTACACCAACACTCAAAAAGCGTTAATTTCTCAAAATTTAGATGCAATGTGGAATCTGAAATCACATCAATTAACTTTCTTACTGCTGCATTAAAATCAGTTAGGCTAACCTTGGTGGCTCAGTTTGTTGGAGTGTTAGCCTGTGCACTGAAGGGTTGCAGGTTTGATTCAGGATGAGGGTACATACCCAGGATGCAGGGTCAATCCCTGCTCCATTTCTAGTTGGGGCTCATAAGGGAGACTAATGATCAAAGTTTTTCTCTCACATCATTTTTCCCTCCCTCCCTTTCCTTCCTGTCTCTCAAACATCAATAAAAACATATCCTCAGGTGAGGTGTTTTTTTTTTTAATTTAAAATCCATTAGTCTATTCACTTTGAATAGATCTTTTACCCATGTATTTTTTATTTGAAAATATGAGTTCACTGAGTTATACATATCTTCCAAATGTTGACACATTTCATATAAATATATTTTTTAAATCACATTTGTTAATATCACCACTAATCCCATCAGAAAAGTTTTTAAGCATTGAAAACCTGTGAAGCTTATGGTGTCAGTTATAAGTTTTTCAAAATTCTAGTTTTCATTTTGAAACTCACGTTTTATCATTGGCAAAAGATGCTATTGGTTATTTTCCTTGAAGTGAGAGGAAAACATTCATTTTTCAAGAAAATCTTTGCCACGAATACCCTGTATGAAAAAACTAGTTTGTTTTTTCAAGCGAGAATGGTGCTCCTTTCAAAAAGCCACTTGCTTAGTTCCCAACTCAAGCAATCACGTAAGTGGTTTTCCTCAGGAAAGCTGCCTGCTTTGGTCTGCAGTAGAAGCACAACATGCAAACTTCCCATTCCATCACACAGAATATTAAAAAGATGTGTACTCAAGGGTCAAGATTTAATGGAACTAATAATTTTTACCACTTCATCAAGAATACTGGAAACTGGACTTTGGCTTTATTTTTTAAAATATGTTTTTTATTGATTTCAGAGAGAGGAAAGGAGAGGAAGAGAGAGATAGAAACATCAATGATGAGAGATAATTGTCAATCAGCTGCCCTGCACCCGGCCAAGTGCCCTGACTGGGAATTGAATGATGACCTCCTGGTTCATGGGTCAACGCTCAACTACCGAACCACACTAGCTGGGCTCTCTTCTTGTTCTTTTACCATGAGTGCATGGTAGTGAAAACATGATGACTGTAGTTTGGTGCCACTACCTGAATTCATGCTAAGATGCTACCATTTTGTTTTTATACCATCAGCAATAAAAGCACAGGGGGGAAAAAGACAACCTCTTAGCATTATTATGAAAATGATTTCAATGTTATGGACTCCATGAAATTGTGTCAGGGGCCCTCAGGGATCCATGAACCACACTTGAGAACTGATATTCTAAACCATTCAAATTCAAGCAATTAATAAACTCCCTGGGTCCCACTTTCCAATTCCAGGGGGAGAAAATTTGAGTTAGGTGTGTCTACCCCTAGCGCTCAGTGTGTCCAGGAATGGGATCACGTAGCCACTTAGCAAGCATTGTGGGACCAGACAGTCTGAAAATAGATAGACAAAGTTGGTAGAGCTGAGAGTCCAAATAAGAAGGGGTTCAGAGCCCCATGAACATGAAAAAGAAGTGGAATGGCCAGGAAATTCAGCAGGAATATATCTCAGAACCTCACTAGAACTCTTAACAACTGAAGGTGTACACAGTTTTACAGATTCCTAAGTGCTTTTATACACTTACCTCCCTTAATGCTTCCAACAGCTCTGTGAGGTAAGCATTAGCACTGCCACTTTTTAAAAGAAGACACAAAGGCTTAGAGAGGCCAAGTTACTTTCACAATGTCACGTAATAAAGCAATGACAGAACCTGGATCTTCTGACTCCAAGTGAAGGGCTCGCTCCCCTCCAGGACAGCACCTGCCACATAATTATACTCCTGATGGAGAGCAAGCTGTGCTCAAGAGTGTGGCTAAGGGTTAGAGAATAGGCATTGTGTACCTGGTGAGAAGGTGGTGGAAACAGAGAGACTTAGAGCTGCCTGCCTGAACCTTAAAGTGAAGAAAGGGAAATGAAGCCAGAGTCAGGGATTCCTAACTTTCCTGAAATATGGACAATGGGCTGCAGCGGAGACCCTGGGGGCCAACTCTCCAGTTCCATGCTGTTGGCCACGCAATATACTCATAGGATGAGCCAGCCTCCTACATTGCAATCCCTGCCAATGAAATGCTTCTTTATGTGGAAAAAGAACACTGCTTTTGAAAAGTGCGTGTGAACGTATGTATTATTTATTAAATAGCTGACGTGAATTCCTATGTTCAGACTAGGGATTAAAATATAGACTTGGAGAATCCAAGATGGCGGCGTAAGTAAACACCTAAACTGCTGCCTCCTGCAACAATTTCAAAAATACAACTAAAAGACAAAACGTCTATCACCCAGAACCACGGGAAAGCTGGCTGAGTGGAAGTTCTACAACTAGGAGGAAAGAGAAAAGAGCATTAAGACGTGCACGAGCGCTGAAAAGCTGAGGTACGGAGGCGCATGATCTGGGCTGGCGGCGGGCGTTGCTTTTTTCAACCCAAAGGGGAGACAAGCCCCCGATTACTCTGAAATACAGTTTCTGGGGAGACGCGGGGGACCCAAACTCCTATGGGGAGAAGCTGGACTGTCTGCCAGTGAGGGTGGCTTGCTTGCAGAGCTGCGCACAGGAATAATTGTTTACGGCACTGGGGCACGGGACTGCCGACAGGGGCTCAGAGCCGGCTAACTAGCAGCCATTGCTGTTTGCCACGCCCTAGCCTAGTGACACCCTGAGACCCCGCCCCACACAAGCTACAAACCCACCCAAGCTCTAAGCAGCGGCTTTAGCATAAGAAAGCCCTGCCCTATCGCAGCTTAACTTAGCAAACTTGCAGCCTGGGTCAGACAGCTCCAAAACCTCCAAACCACAAGCAAAGAGGAGAAAACTGTAGCTCTCACTGTAGCTCCTGCTGGGTGGCCTCAGACAGTAGCTGACCTGCACCCCATTGGAGATCCAGAAGCCAGTGTACCTAGTGGTCAGTGTGAGACACCAGATTTCAACTCCTCACATCCATAAGTGACACATTCAAGAGGCAGACTCAGTGAGCACCAAAGCCCCACTGAAACAAGTCCTGCCCCATAAGCGTGTCTTCAGCGCAGCAGTTCTTCCATTATAGACACAGCGAGTACTCACAGCTAATTGGCCTGGAGGTCAATTCCTCCCAGTGTGCCAATGGCAATTAAGGCTTAACTACACCAAGACTTTGCACTCAGCCCACAAAGGGGTGTACCAAGAGCATCCACCTCATGTAATTGAGGAGGCTGAGCTACTGCCCCCTATAGATCACCTACCACACAAAGCTACTCCAGCAACACAGGGAAGCAGCCAAAATGTGGAGACAAAGAAACATGTCACGAATGAAAGAAACGGAGGAAAGCAAACTACTGGATGACATAGAGTTCAGAACCACATTTATAAGGTTACTCAAGAATCTTCTTAAAACCGCTGAGAAACTTGATGAGACCTTCAAGGAGCTTAATGAGAATGCCAAAAAAATGGAAAAGGATCAGTCAGAAATGAAGCATACACTGTCTGAAATAAAGAATATACAGAAACTAAACTGTAGATCAACGTACCCCAAGAATCAAACCAAAGATCTGAAATATGTGGAAACAAAAAACATCCAACCAGAAAAACAAAAAGAAAAAAGAACCCAAAAATATGAAGATAGTGTAAGGAGCCTCTGGGACAACTTCAAGCGAACCAACATCCGAATTTTTGGGGTGCCAGAAGGGAGAGAGCAAAATATTGAAAACCTATTAGAAGAAATAATGACAGAAAACTTTCCCTACCTGGTGAAAGAAATAGACTTACAAGTTCAGGAAGCACACAGAACCCCATACAAGAGGAATCCAAAGAGGACCACACCAAGACACATCATAATTAAAATGCCAAGGGCAAAAGACAAAGAGAGAATATTAAAAGCAGCAAGAGAAAAACAGTTAATTACCTACAAGGGAGTACCCATACGACTGTCAGCTGATTTCTCAACAGAAACTATGCAGGCCAGAAGGGAGTGGCAAGAAATATTCAAAGTGATGAACAGCAAGAACCTACAACCAAGATTACTCTACTCAGCAAAGCTATCATTCAGAGTTGAAGGTCAGATAAAGAGCTTCACAGACAAGAAAAAGCTAAAGAGTTCATCACCACCAAAACAGGATTACATGAAATGAAGGGTATTCTTTAAGAAGAAGAAGAAGAAGAAAAAGGTAAAGATAAAAATTATGAACAACAAAATGACATCAAATACATACCTACCAACAAGTGAATCTAAAAATCAAGTGAATAAAAATCTGAAGAACAGAATGGACTGGTGAATATAATAGAACCAGGGACATAGAAAGGGAGTGGACTGACGATTCTCAGGGGAAGCAAGTGTGAGGGGTGCGGGAAGAGATTGGACAAAAATCTTACTCCTATGGATGAAGACAGTGGCGGGGGGTAAGGGCATGGGGTGGGGTGGGGAATCAGGTGGAGGGGAGCTATGGGGGAAAAAAAAGAGGAACACCTGTAATAATCTGAACAATAAAGATTTATTTTAAAAAAATAATAAAAAAATAAAATATAGACTTTATTTCATTATAAACATTTTTCTACTGTAAACCAGCTGGAGGACCCCCTCCCTCCACATGAGAAAGAAGAAACAGGTCTAAACAGATAGTGGTCCATTTATTTATTTATTTATTTATTTATTTTAATAAATCTTTATTCAGATCATTACAATTGTTTCTCCTTTTTCCCCCCATAGCTCCCCTCCATCCAGTTCCCACCCCACCTTCTGCCCTTACCTCCCCCCCCCACCACTGTCCTCATCCATAGGTGTACGATTTTTGTCCAGTCTCTTCCTGCACCCCCCTATACCACTTTCCCCCTGAGAATTATCAGTCCACTCCCTTTCTATGCCCCTAATTCTATTATATTCACCAGTTTATTCTGTTCATCAGGTTTTTAATTCACTTGATTTTTAGGTTCACTTGTTGATAGATATGTATTTGTTGTTCATAATTTTTATCTTTACTTTTTTCTTCTTCCTCTTCTTAAAGAATATCTTTCAGCATTTCATATAATACTGGTTTGGTGTTGATGAACTCCTTTAGCTTTTTCTTATCTGTGAAGCTCTTTATCTGACCTTCAATTCTGAATGATAGCTTTGCTGGGTAGAGTAATCTTGGTTGTAGGTTCTTGCTATTCATCACTTTGAAAATTTCTTGCCACCCCCGTCTGGCCTGCATAGTTTCTGTTGAGAAATCAGCTGACAATCGTATGGGTGCTCCCTTGTAGGTAATTAACTGTTTTTGTCTTGCTGCTTTTAATATTCTCTCTTTGTCTTTTGCTCTTGGCATTTTAATTATGATGTGTCTTGGTGTGGTCCTCTTTGGATTCCTCTTGTTTGGGGTTCTGTGCACTTTCTGGACTTGTAAGTCTATTTCTTTCACCAGGTGGGGAAGTTTTCAGTTATTATTTCTTCAAATAGGTTTTCAGTATCTTTCTCTCTCTCTTCTTCTGGCACCCCCATAATTCTGATGTTGGTACACTTGAAGTTGTCCCAGAGGCTTCTTACACTATCTTCAATTTTTTGGATTATTTTTTCTTTTTGCTTTGTTGGTTGAGTGTTTTTTGCCTCTCTGTATTTCAATTCTTTGACTTGATTCTTGCATTCCTCTAGTCTGTTGTTGGGTCTCTGTATAATATTTTTTATTTCAGTCAGTGTATGTTTAATTTCTAGTTGGTCCTTTTTCATATCTTGGAGGGTCTCGTTATATTTATTGGCCTTTTCTAGGATACTCTTGAATATCCTTATAACTGTGGTTTTGAATTCTATGTCCAGTCGTTTGTTTTCCTCCATTTCTTTCATTTGTGATCTGTTTCTTTGTCTCCACATTTTCACTTCTTCCCTGAGTTGGTAGGGTAGCTTTGTGTGCTAGGTTTCCTATATGGCCCAGTGGGTCGGCCTCCCAGTTACCTGAGGTGGACACTCTTGGTACACCCCTTTGTGGACTGTGTGCACAGTCTTGTTGTAGTTAAGTCTTGATTGTTGTTGGTATCACTGGGAGGAATTGACCTCCAAGCCAGTTGGCTATGAGGATCAGCTGTGTCTATGCTGGGAGAAGTTTGGTGCTGGAGACAGCCTTATAGGATTAGACTTGCCAAATTGCAAAAGCCTCTGTACTCAGCTTGGATGGGGTGGAGTCTTAGGGCAGAGCAGACAGTCTGGGCTTCCCGTCAGCCCTGCCCTTGCACGCACGCGCACCTCCAGACCTCTGGCTTCCCCGCCTCCTGAGCCTCCGCCCGAGAGTCCAGATTCCCCTCACAAGAGCGTGGGTCCCCAGGGGCTCGCCTGGAACTGGGGTTCAGTGCATTCAGGAGCTTCCAACTCCCTTCTGTTAGGGAAAGCCTATGGCAACCTCTACAGTCTTTGTGCGCACTGGCATGCACACGCCTCCAGATCCCTGCCTGCTGCGGCCCCGCCCCCGGATCTCCGAGTGCCTTTCTCTCTACCTGACAGTCCAGACTCCCCCTGTATGAGCCTTGGTCCATGGGGTTTCGCCCAGAACTGGGGTTCAGTGCAGTCGGAACTGGGATTCATTGCAGTTGGGGGCTTCCTTCCCCATCCCGCCAGAGAAAGTCAGCCAGGCTCTCAGCCGCCCTTCCTCTCTGTGCGCACAAAGACCCTTTGCCATTCCTCCAGTTCTCTGTGAGCTTTTCTCTTTCCTTCTAGTTGTAGAATTTCCACTCAGCCAGCTTTCCTGTGGTCCTGGATGGTGTCTGTCTTTTAGTTGTAGTTTTGAAATTGTTGTGTGAGGCAGCAGTTTAGGTGCTTACCTATGCCGCCATCTTGGTTTCTCCAATAGTGGTCCATTTAGAAGCCCACCTTTGATGCCTTCCTGACACAATCCCTCTAACCACTCTTGCCAGAATCCATTTTTTTAGGATATTATTCCAAGTGGGCTGAGCCAAGAGGAAATGAAGATGAAAGCTAAAAAGGAAACCAACAGCATGGCTTTAAAAGTACACGAGCAGCCCTAGTTGGTTTGGCTCAGTGGATAGAGTGTCAGCCTGTGGACTGAAGGGTCCCAGATTCGATTCTGGCCAAGGGCATATGCCCTGGTTACAGGCTTGATCCCCCTCCCCCCCCAGCCCAGTACGGGGCATGCAGGAGGTAGCCAATCAATGATTCTCTCTTGTCATTGATATTTCTATCTCCCTATCTCTCTCCCTTCTTCTCTGAAATCAATAAAAAAATATATTTTTAAAAAAACATAGCATACAAGCAAAGCCTGGCTTTCCATAAGATCTGGGCTCTGAGTTCTGAAGCATATTCAGTGAGACACCACCACGGAGAACCTACAACAGCCCAGCGTTAGGATGTCCGACACGGTGGTCACTAGCAAGTGTGGATGTCGAGACTTGAAATGTGGCTAATTCAATGTATGCCATGCATGGAAGAGATACATCAAGTTTTAAAGATTTGGTACAAAACAATGCAAAATATCTCATTAATAGTTTTTTTATTGATTACATGTTGAAATGTAATCTTTTGGATATACTGAGTTAAAGAAAATATATTCTTCAAATCAATTTTACCTGTTTCTCTTTTATGTTTTTGGTGGGGCTGGCTACTACATAGTTTAAAACTGTGTATGTGGCTCACATTAGATTTCTGGTGACAACACTTGCCTAGAAGGATCTACCCACTCCCACTGCTCTCAGCTCCTCTTCATTTTTATTATGAAACGTATCAGTTGGTTCTGTCTTTAATTTTTAAACTCCCTTTCACATTCTAACGATAAAAAGGACAATGCACTGCAGCTCAGACCCTGGGGGCCATTCAAATTGAGTTTGGACAAGTTGTGATAATAAAAAATTAGAAGAGGGAGAAGAAAGGATCCTGTCTCGGTTTATTGAGAAGGTAAAAAAAAAATTATGCTCATCTATTTCCCTTTC
This sequence comes from Corynorhinus townsendii, assembly GCA_026230045.1. Taxonomy (NCBI): domain Eukaryota; kingdom Metazoa; phylum Chordata; class Mammalia; order Chiroptera; family Vespertilionidae; genus Corynorhinus; species Corynorhinus townsendii. The sequence goes on from JAPDVU010000004.1 coordinate 55,325,515, forward strand.
AAATTGATGTCCCTCCTGGAGAAGAAAGAATAAATAATGTAATAATGACAGATTAGTTCCTATCTGACACTCACTAAAAATGAGTCTGTCAAATTTGAGGTATCCCACCACATATTAGCAAATGCTCAAAAAGCTGGAACAAATCAACAATTAAATGCCATTGCTTGTGAAAACAAATCTAAACAAGTTCTGACCCAGAGCGTTGAACTGCCAGAGGTAGGGAGGGTGGTGAGGAGGGAAGGTAGAGAGTTGCTGTATGAAGTTCTCAGTAGAAAATTGCTGTGTGACTCCTCAGTCACACTTCAATATTTTAGAAAAGCTAAAGGATATTAGCTAGAGCAATTTTGTGTCCCTTTGTCTTCACGCTTTCGATAAACCTTTATTTACTTCAGCAGAACCCAGTGCAGCTATAAAGGTTAGAACAGAGGTTAACAAAGGATGAGGTAATACTTTGGTGACATTAGCTGGAATACAAAGCAGAACAGCAGACAAGCAAATGGTTGGGGTGAGGAATGGCGTCGAAGCTTGCTGTCCTTTTCCAGAGGACTACGATATTGCATTTCCCAGGCTCCCCACTGTCACAGAGATGACCTTCCACACAGCTCCCAGTGATTCATTTGCTTTCTACACTAAACAGAGGCTTGTTAAACAAGTCATACAAAAGCCTGCAGGTAGCCCATCAAACCCAGCAGTGAGGTCTGACTTCTCCGCCTCCCTTCCCACTGATTCCTGCTCTCCTGACTAATCTTGGTGACCTGGCTTAGCTATTGAAATACTTTATTGAACAAGGCTGTACTATGTAGGAAAACAAGAATCCAAGAAGGAGTACACATTTTTATAAACAATTCCTCCCAGACTTTTTCTATCCATCCTTCACCCTTTACCTGGATGGGTTTCCTCCTTTTTTTATTCTTTCCTAGTGCCTGTTGGATTTGCTTAATGAGAACTGCTTGCTGTGGGGTATCCCCATCATGTGTGTCTCTGGCAGCCTCCAGGTAGCATTTCCCAACGCCCTAACACTTCTGCCTGTGCCTGCGTTACCCCTCCAGCTGCCTGGGAACAGCCCTACTTTGCAGGTTACCACCTGTGAGTGGATTGGATTATGCTGGGATGTTTTGAAATGATGACACTGATTTCTCCCCCAAGAAGACTGACTCAGCAAAGATCATGACACTGCTCCAACTCATATAATCATGGGGAAGGAAAATTCTAGTTGGGATTAATCTGAAAGATCCTATTTTTCAATATTACACAATTGGCTCTAAGATATCCTAGAAAAGCCATTCTCTAAAGAAAAATGGAAAATGCTCCTTAAATTTAAATGTACATATGGTATAGTGATATAAAGTATAGCATAGGGAATATAGTCAATAATATTGTAATAACTATGTGTGGTGCTAGGTGGCTACTTGAAATATCGGGGAGGGAAGGAAGGAACACTTTGTAAAGTATATAATTGCCTAACCACTAGGCTATATACCTGAAACTAATACAAAATAATACTGACTATAACTGTAACTGAAAAATAAAAATTTTAAAAGAATCTGAATAGATATGGCCAAAAATCAATAAAGCAAATGTGCCTATGGTATAAAAGTACTTAAGTCTATATAGACACAAAGGCTTAGCACTTATTCATGTACCAGATAGAGAAATCAGTATTAACAATTTATTTACATTATCAAATGGAGAAACTTAGGAACTCTAAGATTTTTAAAACTATCCAAAGACGCTGAAAACCATCATGATTTACCAGGTGTTGCTTTTTTGAGGGCCACTACCAGGCAAAGGATTGTGAAGAGGAAAAAAAAACACAGGGAGTTACATGAGGTGGGGAGAATCTTTCTGAAATCTAAACTGCTCTCTGAAAGTAAATATAGTATCAGACCAGTGTTTTTCATGAAATATTCTTCCTTAAAATAATTGCAGATAATGTATTCATATAAATGGACCAAATCGAGCCAGCGTTTTCTAGAAGACAGCCTTTCTTGCTTGGGAATACCCTGGATTAGTCCAAACTGCCTTTTTGCAGGACTTCTTCTACTTCTTCCAAAACTTTCTTGTTTTCCTTCTGCTTACAGTATTTTACTTGAATTGCTATGGGAGACATAAGCTGGTGGCTAAGAGCAAGACTAAGAAACAGATAAAAGTGAGTACAAAAGCTGGTTCCACTGCTGACTAGCCACATTGAACATGGGGAAATTCTGAACTCTTTAAAACTGTTTCTTTATCTATGAAACCGGATCATAATGGTGCCTACCTCTCAGGATTGTTGGGTGGGTGGATTCAGCAACATAATACACATAAGGTGTTTAGCATGGTACCTGATATGTATGTACTCAATAAATGGTAATAATTACTATAATTCTGTTTTTTAAGTATGTTTTTATTGATTTTTTAGAGAGAGAGAAGGGAGAGGGATAGAGAGATAGAAACATTGATGAGAGAGAAACATCATCAATTGGCTGCCTCCTGGACACCCCCACAGGGGATTGAGCCTGCAACCAAGGCATGTGTCCTGACTAGGAATCGAACCAGTAGCCTCTTGGCTCCTGGATCGACACTCAACTGCTGAGCTAAACCAGCCAGGCACTATAATTCTATTTTGAAGCAAGAAATTTCAGCTTTCAAAAAAAAAAAATCAATGTCAGCAAAACATACTACTGAGAGATTTTTAAGGGTCAACCTATAACAGCTTAACTGAGATATGGACACAGAGCTCAGAGAGAGGGAGATCAGAGCATCAGTTTGATCATTGATGAAAGTGTGAATAGTACGACGTGGTTTTGCTGGGGGGCAAATCCAGCAAAATCACCTCTTCTAAAATTGATCTGTAAATATGTGGCTGAGAATACCGTAGCCTTATACAACATCACCTCTGACTTAGACAGGCACAGCTGGGGCATCACAGGCCTCCTCCTCCAGGGTGGGTCACTTAAAATATGGCAGAGAGCAGAATAGGCAGGAGAGTCTTTAAAAAACAAAAAGAAGATGCTCAGTTTTTCATCTCAGGGGTAAGGAGAGGCCAGAAGATAACTCTAGCTGAAGCTCTTCCACACAAACACATAAAGAGTGGAGAGAATGTCTCACTGTACCCTATCCCCAACAAGAAAGAATGTTTGTACTGGTATTGTTCTACAAAATGCTTCAGCTTCCCTCCTCCTCTAAGACATCCTTCCACATTAGAGTTCTCCTTTTTTTGCTTCTTCTCATAGTATGTTCTCTGAGTTTGAACTATAATGAGAGTAAGAATATACCAAAAAGACTGGAAGCAGGAATATAGTATTCAATCATTCAATCATCATTGATCGCCCAATATGTACCTTCAGGGTGCTATGAATCTGGTTGTAAATCAGACAAACTCCCAGCTCTCTCCCATGGAGCTGCCAACTTGATGTGGAGAAACAGGGCAAGCTACCCAAAGAGGTCTATCTCTGCATCCATGGAGTAAAATACCCAAGCTCTTGAGTTCTTGCCCAGGCTCTTCCACTAACTGACTGTGTGATAAAATTTCTCCAGGCCTCCATCAAATGAGGGAATAGTATTAAAACTATAGGATGTTGATTGAAGTTCTCAAAGGCATCCCTCCTTAGTCTATGGTCCTACCACCCAGAATGTGCCCGACTTCATCAAAGGTTTCCCTCCTTCTTGGGTCTTCCTATATGGCAGTGACATCAAATGCAGGGATATGTCACTTGGCAGCTGTGCTAGGCAGACACCAATGGGAAATGTAAAAGAGTCCAAAATTCAAATACCACTTACTGTTATTTTAGACAAAACTCTTTTTAATTCAGTGATCCTTTTCTAAAGCCTTTGCAGATATGAAGAAGCTAAGAAGGGCCAGCTGGAAAGATTCACTATCTTCAGTTTTAGTCAAGTTATCTAGAGTAAGTCCCAAAGAGACAGGACTAATATTAGGAAAATAAGAAAACAGGAAACAATTTCTGGGTTGCCTTTCCAACAGCCATTTGTTTCTCCTTCTTCATCAATGTCAGAAACTATCTCCCATAATTGGCTGTGAAAATACCAGAGATCGTCTTTCCTAGCCTCTCTTGCAGCTAGGGGTGAAAAGGTAATACTGTTCCAGCCAAAAAGTCATGAGGGGCAATCTTCTGAGAGACTACTGGGATACATTTTCTCTGTGATATAATAATAAAAACCACCCCAAAAAAGCTTCCCTAGACTGAGAGTCTAAGGAGAAAACTAGAGTGTGAAGGCAAACATCAGTGTAATTTGAATTTCAGGTATTACAACTGTATGTTTACTCTTGAAGAATGCCTTACAGATCAAAGGGGTGTATCTATCTCTTCAGACACTGTCCAAATCAAACTCAGTATTAAATAAGAAACCATATTTGGAAAAAATTAAAATTCTGAGATAAAACTGTCATGTTCACTCAGAAAAAAAGTTGACACTGGTTAGTTTTCTCTGGGACATCAAAGTGCCCCAGAAAGACCTAGAGCAATTTTTATGGAGATGCTCCAGCAGGATTAGCTATCCTGTTTACCACAAATATTATGATAGATTTTGCAACTGCAGTTAATGATCTCTGTCAAAGAAAGTAATAAATTAAAACATAATAAAAATTTAACTACTTCTTCAGCTTTCTTCACATAAAAGAGGACACCAAGAGAACATTCCTACTAATCAGTCACCTCTTATGTGCCACTTCAGATCCTCTCAACCTTATCTTTCTCTGCGGTCTTTGGCCTCTCGTTCCAGCTCAGCCAACGCTGTGGCAGCCAACTCTATGTAAACTCAACCAACTCCACTTGGACAAGCCAATAGCAACTCACTTCATGTGTATCTCTAATCTTCTGTCCTGTGGCTTTCCTGTTGATACTGTGGTGTGAGACCCCACAGAACACACTCAGTGCCTACATTGCATACTCAGGAAGTTCAGGGGAATGCACACCCAGTGAGGAGAACCTTTGACCAAAGGGAGATGGAAGCCAACAGGTAATTTTTCCCCTTTTCTCCCCTGGGAATACTGTCCTGAGAAGCAATAAGTGATATGTCTCTCAATAAATAGTTCCTCAGAAGTAATCAATCACTCTTAATAAACACTCCCACATTGCATTTTCCTCCTTCCCTACCTCCTTCTACTTTTCCCTTATTCCTGCTTCCTATTTGGGATTACGCTCCCTAGTAAAGTAAGAGCATATAAGTCTTGGTCTCAGACTCTGCTGTCTAAGGTTCAGCCTGTAACAAATTAATGGCTTAAAACAACATCTATTTACCAGATCACCATTCTGTAGGTCAGAAGTCCACCATCGTATGGCCGGGTTTATTGCTCAGGTTCTCACAAAGCTGAAATTAAGGTGTCAATCAAGTTGAGGTCTCATTAGGAGCTTGGAACCCTACTTACCTGGTTGTGACAGAATTTAATTCCTCATAGTTGTAGGACTGAAGTTCCCATTTATTTGCTGGCTGTAGTATGGGGCTATTCTCAGCAACTAGAGACCACCTGCCTTCCTTACCATGTAGCTCCCTTCATCTTCAAAGCCAGCAACAGCACATCTATCATGCCTGTGCTTCAAGTCTCACTGGCTTCTGTGTTTCTGATCTGAAAACCCAGATTTGAATGGCTCTTGTGATTGGGTCAGGCCTACCTGGATAATCTCCCTACTTAAGGTCAACTGATTTTAGAACTTATTTACATCTGCAAAATCTCTTTGGCCATATAATGTAACATATTCACATATTTCACCCACCCTCAAATGGATATGAATTACACAAAGGAAAGGGTCATTTGGGATCATCTGAGAATTCTGTCTATCACACAGTTGGTAACAAGAGTGAACCTAGAAAGCAGACCCCCAGGGTAAGATTTTGATGCTTGATTACTCACTAACCTGAAAGCAATAGGGTTCAAATTATCGGTGATAAGTGTGGTGAATATTCCTGGCATGCGAGGGCATCACAAGTACTAATGCTTTCACTTGAATTTAATATTAGGTGGAGGGTGAGGCAATAAGTTATGAAATTGCTGTGGTGCTTAAAAAATAGGCAATTGTGGGAGCAATTATGACTATAAAAATTGTGGATTGGCCTTAATGCTTTTAGCAGAATTAGAAGCCTTGAAAAAAGAAAACAGATTCATGTTAGCCAACTGCCAATTCAAAGCCTACTTTGAAATCCAGAGGGCCTGTGAGGTAACTTTAAAAAATATTCTCATCTCCTATCCCCAAAGGATGGAGTTGCTAGGGAGACAACCACTGTGCCTCATTCTTAGTGGTATGAGGTGTGAGGCACAGCCTTTCCTTTTTTATCTTAGAAAGAATGTCTTGGCTTTCTCCAGATGGATGGATCCTTAAAAACCTCATCAATGTGGCTAATCTCTGAATCTTCATGGGATTTATCTCCCTTTCTGAGGCATATATGATTCTAGGGCATATATGATACTTGCTACTTCCTCATCATCATTTAGCAAAATGCCATGTAGTAATCTGATGATAGTCAATATGATTGAAGCCCCTGTGATTAAAAAAAAAAAAAAAAAAAAAAAGGAGCATTTACATAGCCCTGGGGTAGGAGCATCAATGTATACTGTGGTCTTGCTCCAGGTGAAGATGAACTACTTTTGATCTTCCTTTTTAATGGGGATTGTGAAGTATGCATTCATCAGTAGCTGCTTAACAAGTGTGAGAGGCTGTGTTGAGCTGAACCAGTAAAGATACCACATCCGGGATAGTAGGATACAATTGAACTCAATACCTAATTAAGTCTGTGAGAGTCCACAATCCTCTATGATCTATCCAGATTTTACAGGAAGTATACAGGCAAAATGAAAGGGGAAGTGATGTTAACCATAACTCCTATATTTTTTATATCTTGTGTGATGGTGCCAACCTCTAAAAGTCCTTCTGGCATGCTGTACACTACTGATTTATTAACCCGGCAGTGAGGAAGTATAGTTTTAGGAGCTTCCACCTGGCCTTTCCTACTATACTAGCTCTCACTACTAATTAGGAAACCAGTGTGAGGATTCTTTCAGTACTAGGAGTATCTGTTATATCCTAGGGGACTGGGAGATAAAAAGATGGGTTCACAGACCCACTGGACCCATTATGAGATAGACTCAGTAAATAATTGCATTTAGCATGTATCCTCCAAAAGTACCCACTCTGTCTGAAGGTCCATGGCAGTGTTTTGGGATTCCTTGAAATCAGTCTTAACTTGGATACCATATCAAAAATTCTTTGAATCTGAATATTCCATTTTTCCCCAATATAGCCATTACCATGACAAATGTCTACCAGTCCTTCCAGGGAAAGAGAGTAGGAAATATTTACCTATGCAATTGCACTGCAATATAAGATCCTTTCTCTAAAGGACCAGGCCTACCCTTCAAATAAAAGGACCTGGATCTGTGAACTGACTTACATTTGGAAACTGGGTAAGATACCATCATATTTTGTTGAGTGGCTAGAATTAGCTTTCCACATACAAGCCTTCAATTCCTTTTTATATTGGCAAGTGGAGTGACATCCTAATTAGCTTTCTAACTACTTCATCTCTAAGAACACCATGGCCTATTAGGCTATCACCAGAGATATCTGCAGGTAAGAGTACCCTGATCATCACTGAGGTCTTTAGTTAAGTGCCTTTTTTCTTCTGTCAGGCAAGTACCATCACCTGACCTCTACCATTCAGAGAATGACCACTATTGAGTTTCTCAAAGATGGGTCCCTTGTCACCAATGAATTCCTATTTTCTTAACAAAGGCAATCTTCTCAGGACTTTCAGGACAACATAATCATGTGGTAGGTTTTTAGGGTTTCCCCTGACCTTCTCATTCATTCCTCAGTGTCAGGCCAAGGGAGTTCAGCATCTTCACCTCATCAACCTTAGGCCATCATTATATCCAACTTTGGTTCAAGTCTAATTAGACAGATTTATGTGTCCTTCATATAACATTGAAACCCACAATTTATAAGTCCCCAATAAATTTTCCCCTATCCAGATTTACATTCTGCCCTCATGGTCTACTTTCCTTAACATTTACTCCCTCCCATGTTCCTCTAATTCCGCTAATATATATTAATCAGGCCCCAGCGATTCCTCCAGGGCATAAGGTATTTTCTCCTGGAACAAGGACTATGCTTCCCTACTTGAGTTGTTGTGATACCTAACCCTCATTACTGGTCTACATAAGTAGATCTTGAGGAGAACAGTAGCGTCTGCCTCAGATAAGCAAAATGCATAGTCTCCATGCAAGTGCAGGCTCCTCATCTTAGCAAGAAGAAAGGGGATTTTTTTTTTTTTTTGCCAACCCAAAAGTTTAAGAGGGTTTGGAAGATTCAAGATTCTCAGGTTTATTCACCCAAATATCTTATTCTAGGTCTCAGTTGTACTCATGTCCCATCAAAATCCTTTGGCATAGGAGACCTACCAAAGGCACTTCTGTCTCTTTTGTAATTGTGCCTCCCTTATCATTACATCCTGGTCCTAATTTCAGCACAGTCTTTCCTGCAACAACAGGAGATAAAAGTCTCCTTCAATTATCCTATGTAGGCCTTCTGCCTTGAGTTCATAGTTAGCTGACCCACACCTGTCTTATTCTTTTCTTAAGGGCTTCAAAGCAAGCTATAAAAACCTACACTTTTAGTCTTTATGAGAACCATTCCCCTGTATCATTCAGACACATAACCACTAGATAACTTAGTATTCTCCTTCCACTGGTACTTCATCCAATCCCCCATAGATGATTAAAATAAGGCCATGAATATTGACTGCCCTGAACTTCCTGTTTTCCCATACAAGGGTGTTCAGAGATTCTGTGGGTGTCCCACCTCGGCATCAGAAAAACTCTAGGGCAGGAACCAGAGGCTGATGTGAGGCCCTAGCAGCTTAAAACTGCGTGCAGTTAATCTAAACCTGCAGGGAACTAGTTACTGCAGTCGTGCCCAAAATAAGACGTGGGGCCTTTTTTTTGTAAGGTGTGCACACAGAAAAGTTCTCAAAGCTATTATATTTGATAAATCTAAGTTGGTTCAGCTCAGAAAAACTTGTGTGTGGAAGAATGCTGAATCCTGGAATTTAGCATTTTTGTGTCCCAAAGAAGTTCTGACATCTGTTTAAATATAGTTAATTGAGCACATGTACTTTATTCCTCTCCCTGCCAACATCTCACCAAATGAAATTAAAAGAATAGAAAAGTCCCCAGGAACAGAGAAAATGAGAGCAGACAAAAGAGATCAATGCAAAGGTTGGAAGCTAGAATATAGATGGGTAAGTAGTAAATGATTTAGCAAAGTGGAAAAAACTAAGTTTCCAAACTTTTAAGAGGGCAGAGAGGGAGTAGATAGTAAACATCTCTGATAGCCTTAAAAATTGAAGACACTGGGGAATGCTGGAGGCAAGCAGAGAGGTAGTGCAGAGAATCTGATCATTGCACAAGTCTATATAAGGAATATTTAGAACGCCTGATCCCCTCTCTCCGCCATATACCCCCTCCCTGTGCAGCCAACAATCACTCTTTCCCTAGCCAGGCAAAAGACTGTTGTTTACTCTCTGAAGAGGTTGAACCAGACAGATTCGGAGGATAGAAATTGATTGAATAGCCAATGTGCTAAACATTGAGGGGAAACTTGCATTCTGCCAGCAAGTTTCTGGGTGAGTTACTGATAGGTAATGTCAGTAGAAGATTTGGAAGCAGGAGCATTTAGAAAAGGAAAGAAAAATGTTACCTGCAAAGACTACAGGGAAGTCAGACCTGTAAGAACTGGCCTCACAATTAAAAGCACACATTTTTAAAGAAAAAAACAACCATACCGCAAAATCACCAAGCTACCAAGTTTACATTACTCTGTTCATGATGGAAAAAAGATTTTTTCACATGATTATCTTGTTCATAAAGGTCATGCCTTATCTTCAGACAACCCCACAGTAAAATTCATGGATAAAATTAGTTTTGTTGGAGAGTTCAAGATTACAAGTATTCAAGTTTTTATCATTTGGGGGAACAGAACCAGGTGGGTCATGTCATTTTTGGATTGTCTCAGGGTGAAAAGTGCTTAGTCATATTGGAATCAGGGCAAAATATCAGTTTTTGTTTCTGCAGTGCAAACCAAAACAGCAAACAACAAAAGCGAAACAATAAACTTAAGGGAAAACAAAAAAAATTGTATGTGCTAGCTTGTCTCTCCTCTCTATCCATCTTGGCTTCAGGCAGCTGACCTCCAGCAGAATGCCTGACCCAGGCGCCTTTATCTTCTGGTTTCTAGACTGGTTCAGGCAGGGAGACTTTGCCCACTGCTATCAGTGTCTACAACAAGAGATCAAAGAGCAGGAGAGGTTGAGATCTTGATTCCACCTTCCCCCTCACTCCTGCCACCAGTCCATGGAATTTTTGGCAACAGCCTTGTTCCTTAACCTTTGGCCACAGCTCATGTCTGGTGACCTCTCCATGGCTATGGCTCTCTTAAAGTCCCGTGTGTGTTGGGGTAGAGTGGGTGTTAATAAAGCTGAACCTTATCTTCCATAGCAGGAAGTTTATAGATAAGATCTAAAACTGAAAAAAAGGAGTGGTACATTATTTAGAAATACAGAAACATATACCAGAAAATTGCTAGCTTTTTATAGCTATTTTTGTCTAAACATTTCTGAACGTTTTTACCTCTTAGGAAACAGACTTAGGACATGCAGAGAGATGGAGCCCAGTAATATAATTGTATTTTTAAAACTATGTACATGTATTTACTTTTTTTAAAAAAATAAAATTTCCATTTTAACAAAGACTCCCTAAATAGCCAGGAGGAGGAGGAGGAGGAAGAGGAGGAGGAGGAGGAGGAGGAGAAGAAGAAGAAGAAGTCAATGCTAAATTCTCTTTTTGACTTTTTGACCAATAGAAGAAGGGAAAATGCCCAGATATATGCTGGAGTCTGTTGAGACTTAGAAATAGGGCCCCACTTGCAATGGCCCCCTTTTCAGGATCCTTGCCCAAGGCCTTGGCAACTGCACTGAGCTAGCTGAATGCTTTAAGTCAGCAGCAAATTCCAGTTGGCTCCACATGTTTGTTCACCTTTGAGAGACCCCAGTCTATATGAAACTAAATCCACAAGGCAATCTTTTCCCTCCAACATTAGTACTTTGTTATAAGATGATATTAAACTACCACATTTGGACTTAATTTAGTGTGATGATCACAACATTTTGAGAAAGGTAAACATTAATTTAACTTGATCTGGGAAGTTATTAAAGAAAAATTAACCTACAAACATAAAGCCACTGTAAGCTCTTCAAAGGCAGTGTGTCTAGAGCTGTCCTCTGGTTATTCAGCCAAAAACTTGAATCTACAATGAAATCTTAACTTCCCTTAAGGTTAGGTTCAAATGACAGCATATGCAGAGGAAAGCATGTTAGCAACTCTCCTTGACAATCCCTTAGGATGCCTCCATGTTAGAGACCATTACACTCACTCAGTAAATTCCACAGAGGCAGTTTTTGTTCCATTGCTGGAACAGATTGTTGTTGCTTGAGTTGAGCACCAGATGAAATAAGTGACATGCATTTGGGGTTGTAAAAGTGAAGTATCTTCAGCAATAGAATCATGCTCAATTTGGTGAAATTTTCACTCTCTGAGAAGCCGTTAGGTATTGAGCAGAGCTAGGGAATGGCTTACTCACAGGTCTCAGCAAACATTCACTCAGGGACATACTCACGAAGTGGAATGGTAGGTGGACTCTCCCCTACTAATTAAAGAATATTTCTCTCTCCTTTTTTGCAGACTATTTAATTACCGCAATTAAATGCATATCTAATGCAAAATGCATGTAATTTGGAATTAAATGAGGAGTAACCTAAATAGGTACAGTGGGGGCCCTGACGAGGTGGATTGGTGTGTTGGGGCATCATCCTCTCCACAAAACAGTTGTGGATTCAATTCCCGATCAGGACACATACCTAGGTTTTGAGTTTGATCCTGGTTGGGACGTGTACAGGAGGCAACCAATTGATGTTTCTCTCTCATATGGATGTTTCTCCCTCTCTCTCTCTCTCTCTCAAATCAATAAACATATCCTCAGGTGAGGATAAAAATAAATAAATAAAATAAATAGGTACAGTGGTGATACATTTTCACAGTACAAGAATCCAGATGTACAAGGATACACTTTTCTTGTCTATGGCTGAAATTAACTTTAGCTCTCAAGATCCCATCTCCTTGGATAACAGAACACTTAGTTGTGCCAATTCTAGAGACTTAAATCACTTCCATCTTCAGATGTAGTCCCTTAAGATTCTCTGCCTTTCCCTTTTCTTTCTACTTTTCCAGAATAATGGAAGTTCCAGACAGGATTACACATTATCCTAGCATCAAGGAAAGGCCATTGGTCCATGTGTCATTTCTGTCCTTCCTGGCCTTCCGGAGTGCGGCTTATCTCATCAAGTCTTAGGCAGTAGTCTCTGTTTCCATCGTGGTTGTATCCAAATGTCATCTGGAGTAATAAATCCTCTTTGCCACTTTGGTGCTCCAGAAAAGCCTGAGTGTGGTAGTCTCTCCCACACTAGCCCTCATTGCACTGCAGATCCTCTGCCACTTAACCACACCTCTCATCCCAACCCTTGTTGGGCTGTTTTCCCATGACCTCTGGCAGATACACCCAACCTCAGTTTTGAACCTTATTAAGATTCCCACTAAGGCATGCAAAATAATTTCAGATCTATTCCAGCCCCATGGACTGAAGGTTAGAGAGAGGGAAAGGATAAGAAAGCCAACTTTTTCACACCCTCTTCCCTAAACATACTGTGCTTTCTTTTCTTCCCTCTTATGACCCACAGATTAGCCCAGGACACACTTCCCAGAGCTCCAGATGGATTGAGGTAGCCATAGATTTGTTTGAGATCTCCACTTATATCCAACTAGAATTTTTATCTTGAGAGAGAAGGTATAAAGTACAAAGCCCCACACTGGCATCTCAACTCTAGTTTTTCTCTTCAAAGCCTCTGAGCCTCTCCAGCTAGTTCTAAAAGGGGTCCTATTGCTTCTCTTTCTGGCTGAAAATATCTAACATCATTACCCATGCTACCTTATACCTGGTGCAAATGGTACGACAAATAAAATGAGCAGGGTTGTGAGCTGCTTTCCTCCCCTCCAAATTCTTACTCTTACAAACCAAAAACTCTTTAATTCTCAGACTGTCATCTCTGTTAGAGACTTTTCATCAAATTTAGAGAGTTTTCAGAGATTGCATCAAGTATTCTTTCTGACCTTTTTTCTATCTCCTCTACTTCTGGGATTCCCATTATATGTATGTATATGATGGTGTCCTACAGGCTCTGAGGCTCTGCTCATTTTTCTTTCAGTTTTCTTTTTTTAATTTTATTGTTGAAAGTATTACATATGTCCCCCTTTCCCCCATTAGCCCCTTCTAGCTCACCCTTCCCCCCTCCCCAGGCCTTCACCACACTATTATCTATGTCCATATATATTTCTCTTTCTGTTCCTCAAAACCAGATAACCTCAATTGATTTATCTTCAAGTTTTTATTATTTTTCTTCTACCTACTCAAATCTGTTGCTATGTCCCTCTATTAAAATTTTCATTTATTATACTTTTAAAATCCAGAACTTCTATTTGTTTATTTTTATAATTTTTATTTCTTTATTGATATTCTCTTCATGATGAAACATTACTCTCCTACTTTCTTTTAGATCTTTAGACATGATTTCTATTAGTTCTCTGAATATATTTAAAATAGCTGACTTAAAGTCTTTATCAAGCTTCTTCAGGGATAGTTTTTATTGATTTTGTTCCCTCCATATATGAGGCATACTTCCTTTTTTCTTTGAAGGTGTACAATTTTTGTTGAATACTAGACATGTAGAATAATGTGGCAACTCTAGAAATCATATTTTGCCCCCTGCTCAAGGTTTTTGTTATTATTTGTTGTGTTGTTTAGTAATTTTTCTGAACTAATTTTGAACAGTTTTGATAGATGGCTGCTGAAGTTTCTGCTCAGTTAGCTTAGTAATCAGCTAGTGACTAGGTATTAGGAATCTTAAATATCTGGAACCAGTGAGTTTCCCAGTCTTTGCTGAAAGGATCTGTGTGCATGTTGGGTCATGCCTTAAATATTTAGCCAGACAGTTGATCATTTTGCCTTAGCCTTCACTTTCTGTAGAGTCTCAAGTTCAGTCAGAGGTGAGACCTTAAGACTTTCCTGGGTTTTTCCTGAACATATACACAAGTCTTGCCATACACAGAGCCCTACACATGCATATGGCATTCAAAATTCCCAAGAAGAATTTCAGATTTTCAACATCCCTGTGACATCTCACCTCACAATTTTTCCTTTTTAAGCTTTTTGGTTAGCCTATGGTTTGCCCCCAACAGTTATCTACCACTTCAGGCAGCCACAAAGTTAAACAATTGCTTCTAAATGTTTTCAACATCCTGTCTCAAGAGTAGCAACCCTTTGCAGTAGCAGTGGGCAAGCTCCAAGTTAAATAAAGTTAAATAAAGACCATCTTGAAATGACTCTCTTCTAGAGAACCATCATGTGGATCAAATAATGACAATTTTCTGGAAATGAAGGAATTACAACCCTATTTAGAAGGAATTACAACCCTATTCTTCCCCTTCCAGTGGCTACCACACTGCTGGCTTTCACCATATTGTGGGCTATTGGTTCTCAGGCTACCATAGAACTGGAGTGGGGCATAGGAACAGAACAAATTAAAATGTCACAAAGTTTATTGTTATTGAGATTCAGCTGGTTTCTTGAAAAAATGTTCCCTGGAGTGCTACAGCCCTTGATTAATTTCCAGGATTCCTAAAAAAAAAAAAAAGAAGAAGAAGAAAAGAAAAAAGTTTATTCTTTTGCCAGTTTTCTTGCTGCTTTCATGGAATTTTTGAAGGTCTTCGCTTTGCTATTTTTGCTGATGTCACTCTATTCCAGACTTTTAAAAATGTTTTAAAATGCAAAGCTAAGCAATGACTTTTGTTTTCAGCTGTGCCTGCTTTCTCTCTCTGGATGAGGACCATGATAGTAATATAAGATTTATTGAGAAGCACATGCCCAGCACCATTCTAATAATTTTGCACTTATTACCTCAGTTAATCTCCTATTTACAGGGACTATTATTATCTTAGTTAATAGACAAAGAAAATGTGGCCTTGAGGATTTAAATAACTTGCCTAAGATCAATTAAGAACTACATGGTGGAAAATGAATTTGAGCCCAGGTTGTCTGGCTCCAAAATCAAGAGCTGTGAGGTAATGTGGAACAAGTAGGTATTACCAGGATAAAACAATACTTCACTTGGTATTTCAAAAACATTAACCCACTACATAGGATTTTACTTTCATTGAATTCTGGATTACTTTAGGTGTAAGAAACATTGATACCAGATATTTCTTGATAATTATAATATCAGGTAATCTTAATATATTTACAAAGGCAAATTATTAAGTACACAACTAAAGATTATTTAATTTTCAGTTTTATTAAACTTTTCATATAAGCATTCTAACAAATCAAAACCAAAATTCTTTATCAGACATAACTTTTTGCCTTTTGTTGAGAAAATATGATCACTATACTTTTGAGATCTGTTCCAGTGTTGAAATTTTTTTTTAACATATTTTTATTGACTTTTAGAGAGGGAAGAAGCGAGAGAGATAGAAACATCAATGGGAGAGAAACATTGATTGGCTGCCTCCTGCCCCCTACTGGGGAGTGGATGGAGCCTGCACCCCAGACATGTGCCCTGACTAGAAATCAAATCCAGTGAAATGGATTTTTTTGTACTGGAACCCAGATTCTTTGTCCACCGGAGTTGAAGAATGAATCCACAGACAGAGGATAGTATAGCAAAGGTGGAGGTTTATTGAAGAACAAGTTTAGACTCCCTTTTGGGGAGAGGGACCGAGTCCCACAGAATGGACTCCCATGTGGGGCAGGGGAAAGGGTCCCACTGAGTTCTCTTTCCCTATGGCTTATAAAGGCTGTAGATCCTGGTGCCTTGATATCCCCTCTGATTGGTCACTATTCCCTTAGACTGGTTACTATAGTAACTCGTAGGCTCAAAGGTCAAACCTCACATGGGACATGTGAAGTTCTCCCCCCCCCCCCCCCCGCCCCCTTCTTTATTGTTTTCCTATTCCCTTTGGGCTTTCTTCCTCTCCTTCTGGATGAAGGGCTTCCTTCTCTTTATTTTGTAAATGTGGACCTTCTGCTGTTCCCAGCTCCCTCATGCTATGGAAATGTACCTGTTGCAGCTTTCCAGCTCCCCTATTCTATGGAAATATACCTTCTGCTGCTCTGCAGCCCTGTGCTTCCTCCATGGTTGTTATAATAATGTAACCCTTCTAATGTATGAAATAATTATTGTGTGAAATGTTTGCTGTATGGAAACCCTCAATACTCTGTAACTTCCAAAATTAATGAACACCCCACTATCTTGATATAAAAGCTCTGAGCCCTTACAGTGTAAACACCCTGCTCCCAGCATAAGGCACACCGTCTGGCCCACACTGATAAGGACACAAGTTGCTTACCAAGGTCTATATAACTCTGAGAGGGCCTTCAGTTGAGGTCTCCTGCCCAATAAGAAGAGGACTCCAGGTAGCTCCGAGAGACAAGCCCCTGATTGCTCTGCTGTGTGAGCCTGAACCAACTGCGGCCGCCTGCCTGTCTGTTTTCGTCGTCTGTCCTTCAGTGTGCATCGCCCGGTGGCCTTTGCTGGAGCCTAGGACCCACTAGGAATAGGTAAATAAACCCTGTGTGATTGCATACTAATTCTGTCTTGTGTGTCATGTGTTCTGGTTCGGCTCAGCTGTCTAGACATTGAAGTACCAGGGGATAGGCCGTTATTGCTGACTCCTGGTCACCTGCGTTTGTTCCAGTAAGTCTAGACAGATAATCAATTAATTGGGTCATAATTGGGACAATGGTCCCCTTAATTTCCAAAATTTCCTAAAACCTATCTTTTTCACCCCAAAAATTCCTGTTTCACCAGCAACCTCTTGGTTCATGTGTTGACACTCAACCACTGAGCACACCAGCCAGGCCAGTGCTGAGATCTTTTTGAGGCTTTGCTATAGCTTGTTCTCTCTCAATTCCACAAAAATTTTGAAGTATTTACTTTGCGCCAGACACTAACAATGTGATGATGAGCAAAGAAGATTCTGCCATCCTGAGTATCACAGTGTAGTGAGAAAGAGTCATGAAGTAATAACAGGTGTGATTAGTATTAGGAAAGAGGAAACACAGATATTGTGGGGTTTTATGATGAGAGAACTGAGCTACTCTGGAAAAGTATAAAAAGGCATCTTTGAAGATGTGACATTTGAAATGAGACCTAAAGGACTGGGTAGGCTGATGGGAAGTCTAGGCAGAGGAAATAGACATGTTAAGCCTAAAGGTACTAAAAGAATGTAGTTTACTCAAGAACTGAGAGCAACTTAGGGTGACCAGAAAATAGAAACTGTGGAGGGAGGAAGTCATAGAGATAAAAGGACTTGCCTGAAGGATCTTGTTTGTTTAAAAGTGCTTGTTTAGATGAACTAAAAGTCCCCAAAGAACAATACACTATATTTATATGCAGATATTGTTTTAGCACATCACTAAGAGATTGCCCAGTGGCAGGATTCTGCTTTCTGGTTGATAGTTTTTAATGAAGAATTGCTTGCATTCTCCAATAAAGCTAAAATTTATCTGAAAACAGTGCTAAGATAGAAGGACAAAAGTTTCATCAGCAAACTAGTAAAAGCAAGTCAAAATATAAAATTTGAAAGAGAGAGACAAGAATAACCCATACCTGGAGGCAACAATTCAATTGAAATTATTCCAAGGTTCTCTCTAACCAGACTGTCTTCTCTGCCGAGGTGTTTTGCAATATGTCATTTATTATTTTCATGACAACACTTTCAGGTATTACATTTGCTTCTTTAATAGGAGCAAACCAAGGTTCAGAAATATAAATGACTTCAGTTGGCAAGTACTTACAGAGTGCCTACTGCATGCTGATTTATCTGTGAATCCAAGCTAATGAAATTTATATTATAGCAGGAACTTGTTGGAGTTCACAGAGCTGATAAATCTAAAGTAATATTTTTTTAACTAGAAAGACTAGACTCTGCTTCTATTGTACCACACTGACCAAGAAAGGGCTAACTTTTTTTCTTAAAAATTATCTAGAAGGTCCTTGATGGTTCATGAACAGTAAATAGTATGTTAATGTAGGTTCAACTAAGCTCTTTGTTATTTGCTGGTATTTACAACAGGTATCTTGATTTCTAGCTGAAGAAGATATCTAATGGAAGGTTAGTTTACCCCTTCAGACCCACAAAGCCTGAGAAAATAGTTAGATCCCAGCTGTGAGTTGATGTTCCTTGCTTCTCCTTGGCTCCACCTCCTATTCTCCTCCTTCAGTCCTTTTTATTTCCTTTTCTACTTGAAGGCTTCAAAAAAAAAAAAAAAAAAAAGACCTCAAAACCCAAACCCTGTCTGTCTTGTAGGGACACTAAAGATTCCCAGGGTCCCGTTCACCATTCTGATATGTACATTTTGGCTTTCTGCTTCCAGATCTTTGTCTCCAGTCTCAAAAAAGCCAGGCAGAGATATTTGCCTTTCTTCATTTCTTAGGATTCCTCTCACTTTCCTTCTGCTGCCATCCCAACACTCTGAATTCAGAAAGTGTGAAACATTATCACACATGGCCTATCTGAAGACTCCCCCAGAACTGCTCCTCTCGCAGTGAAGACACTAGACATCAGGAGGAGAAAGAGAAGGGCGGGGTGACCTACAGCTCTTCCTCTTGAAGCATTTTCCTGGATTGTACATGAGTGAAGAAGTGGTTAGAAAAAAGAAGTATTTTCTTTGCTTCTTACTTTTTCTATGTTCTCATAAAGATAGCCTTAAAAAATCTGTAACTATGTATAGTGATGGATGTTAACTAGACTTATTATGGTGATCATTTTGCAATGTATGCAAATACCGAATCATGTTGCACACCTGAAACTAAATACAGTGTTGTATATCAATTTTACCTCAATAAAAATTAAAAGGTACAGCCTCAATACAATACATGTATAACTGATTTCACAATGAGACTTCTGTCCATATTTAACAAGTTGAAATTCTTTACAGATCTCTCTTTTATATCCTCACTTTTAGACCCTTTGAAATCTAAAGCCATCTATATATTTGTAGTTGTTATAATAATGTTATGGTCATAAGGAAACCCCTCTAATGTATGAAATAATTGTTGTGTGAAATGTTTGCTGTGTGGAGACCCCAATATCCTGTAACTTCCAAATTGGTGAACACCCCACTATCTTGATGTGAACGCCCTGAGCCCTTAAAGTATAAATGCCCTGCTCCTGGCATAAGGCACACCGTCTGGCCCACACTGATAAAGACACAAGTTGTTTATTTAGGTCTATATAAGCATAGGACTTCCTTCAGTCGATGTCTCCTGCCTGATAGAGGAGGGCACCACATCGCTCCATGAAATGAACCCCTGACTGACTAATGTGCTGTGTGAGCCTGAACCAACTGTGGCCGCCTGTATGTCTCTGTCTTTGTCATCCGTCTTTCGTTGTGCATCGCCAGGTGGCCTTTGCTGGAGCCAAGGACCCACTAGGAATATGTAAATAAACCCTGTGTGATCGCATACTAATTCTGTCTTGTGTGTTCATGTGTTCCAGTTCAGCTCAGCTGTCTACACATTGAAGTACCAGGGGATAGGCCATTACTGCTGACTCCTGGTCACCTGCGTTTGTCCCACTAAGTCTAGAAATATAATTAATTGGGACATAATTGGGACAGTAGTACTATATTATTATTAGTTAATTTTTTAAAAAACTACCAGTAAGTTATATTGCCAGAAAGAAAGAATTTTTTTAAAGCTGCTCTTTTAAAAACACAAGTAGATTCATGCGGCATCAGGCGATCCCTATAGGGATACAGCCTCTGTCTGCCCTGTGCTGTGTGTCTGGTCTTGATATCAGCTCACATAACATCCCCACTGTCCCTCTGTGACCCTCTCACCAATGAGACACATCTAGTGAAATTCATTCAGCCTGCAGCCTTATACAAATAAACATAGCTGGGGCAGGCAAGAGATTAATGGCTGCCACTACGAGAACATCAGTAAAGCACACAGCTCCTCTAGATTTGACTGCTCATACCCTAATGTGCTAATTTGCTGGGATCAGGAGAAGACACAAATTGTGCTTTCTTTCTTGGTAGATGTTGGAAAGAATATGAGCATCTTCTTTAGAACTTGGGCAGGAAAGCAAATCTGTAGTTATAAATTCTCCACATTCCACGGAATTGGAAACGTGTCATTTCAGAGATTAGAGTATACTGTGAAGTCCTGTGGATTGATTCTACCTTGAAAATACTCTACAGTAGCCCCCAATCCCTTATCTGTGGTTTTACTTTCCATGGTTTCAGTTACCCACAATCAATTGCAGTCTGAAAATATTAAATGGAAAACTCCGAAAAACAAACAAACTGATGCATATGTTTTCAATTTTGCATCATTCTGAGTACCATGATGAAATCTGATGCAGTCCCACTCAGTCCCACCCAGGACCTGAATCACCTCTTTATATGCTATCCACCCCTTAATTAGTCACTTAGTAGCTGGCTTAGTTATCAGATCAGTAATCAGAGAAAGAAAGAGAGAGAGAGAGAGAGATTGCATTTGCATAACTTTTAATTACACTACTATGTTGTTATAGTTGCTCTATTTATTATAGTTACTCTCGTTATCTCTCACTGCACCTAAATTATAAATTAAACTTTATTGTATGTATGCATAGGAAAAACATAGTGTATATTGGGTTTGGTGCTATCCATATTTTCAGGCATCCACTGTGGGTCTTGAACGTATTCCCCATGAATAAGGGAAAACTAATATACACTGCACGTCTACTGTCATCTGTTCATCATCACTGCCACGTCTCTTTCTGAATGTTATAGCTTGCCTAGGCTCTGCAATAGCCTCTGAAATGTTCTTCCCACTTTCACCCTCCAATCCATTCTCCACACAGCAGTCAGAGCTAAACATCCATTCTTTATGTCATTCCCCTGTCTAACTCTCTCTAAAGGCTTCTCCTTGAATGGAAGATAACATTTGAAATCCTTACCCTGGGCCCCTGCCTACTCTCCAGCCCTATCTTCTTTGCTCACTGAATTCCAACAACATAACATCCTTCTTGATTTCTCTGGAAAACAAGTTCTTTGCTACCTTAAAGATTTTGCACACTCTATTCTCTTGGCCTAAAATATTCTTCCCTGTGCTTTGCCTTATTAACTCCTGCTCACCCATCAGATCTCAGTTTAAATACCAGTACCTCAGAGATGCCTCCTCATTTATAGCTATCTAAATCACACCCTTCTGTCATCTCTCTCAAAGCATTCACTTTCCAAATGTATACCTTCATTTGTGTGTTTATTTGTTCCAACTCTGTCTCCTACACTATGATAAATCTCCATGCATGCAGGGACCTTGATGCTTTGGGCCCCACTGTTCCTAATGCCCAGAGCAGTACCTGGCACAGTGTTATATGCTCAACAGATAATTAATCAATGAATGAACAGATGAATATTTGAGGAAGGAAGGGAATCCTTCAGCATCCACACAGAAGCCCTTCCTCATACAACATGAAACTTCTGGAGAACTCCACGGAGCTCCTCCTAGACAAGTTTCATTCCATAGTCTCTGAGACCTTTTCTGGGATAGGACGTTCTACCCGTATCTCTGCAGCTCCCAATGAATCAACTACAGAGGTTCTTAACTGATTCTTTCACCAACAGTGCTGCTCACCATCTCCACCCTAACCCCTAACAACTTACTACTGTGAGGTCAGAGGAATGAGAGATCTTTTTAAAGTCTGTACCCTTTAATACTGTATAGTAAATACATAAGCCAGTCACATAATAATTTGTTGTCATTCCCAAGTATTATGCACTGTACATAATTGATATGCTATACTTTTATACAAATGGTAGTGCAGTAGGTTTGTTTTCACCAGCATCACTACAAACACATGAATAAAGCATTGCACTATGACATCAAGACGGCTACAACATCACTAGGTGATAGCAATTTTTTAGTTCCATTATAATCTTGTTAGTGGCCCGGTGCATGAAATTCATACACAGGGGGTGAGGGGGGTCCCTCAGCCCAGCCTGCACCCTCTCTAATCTGGGACTGCTGGCTCCTAACCGTTCACATGCCTGCCTGCCTGACTGATAACCCCTAACCACTCTGCCTCAGCCCCATCACCATGGCTTTGTTCAGAAGGACATCTGGAAGGTCTCCCAGAAGGTCTCCCAGTCTAATTAGCATATTACCCTTTTATTACTATAGATGGTACCACCTTTGTGCATGTGGTCTGTAGTTGGCCAGAACATTGTTTTACAGAGCAGGACTATATAATCATCTAAGGCTCTTAATGATCTTCTCTTTCCAGATTCTGTGCCTGTAAACCACACAGATCTACCCTTACCCCAGGAAGCTATTTCAAACAAGCCCCAGCCCTCCAGCTCTATTCATCAAATGTACCTTGGACCCAAGCTCTGTTCCCACAATTACTCTTGACTCTCCACTCCAGTCTGTGTCCACTTAGCTTCTGAGACTCTTCTTTGTCTCTCAGTCTGGCCCCACTCTCAGTGCTTGGGGTTGGTGATGAGAGAAGCAGCCCACTTTGACCTGCTTCCAGCCTAAGGGAAACGCTGGTGTTCATCCTTTAGGTCTCTCTATCTGCTGCTTAGGGAAACTCTCACCCTGGCACCAGGCCTCTGGCCAGCACTCAGGCCAACTTTAGACAAGCCTCCCCATAAGACAGGAGGTCAGAGAGGTGTGGCCCTCGCCCACCTCAGTGGCCCCATTTCCCTCTGGTCTTCCATGAACATCCCATTTGGCCTCTTTTGAGGTCCTTAATTCTGAACACTCTGCCTACGCCTCCCCCACCCAACCACCCACTAAATCTGATAACCAATTCTAATGCCTCTGCCAAGCTCATCTCCAGATCTTCTAAGAAGCCCTTCCCACCCCTCCTATCTACTCACCATGACTTGTTCACATTCAGCACATGAGATTCTCTTCTAGGTGGAAAAAGGACAGACCCAGATTCAAATTCCATCCTTGTCACTTACTAGCTGTGGGACCGACCTTGAGCAAACAACTCAATATCTTAAAGTCTCATTGCTTTAATTGCTGAAACAGGAATAATATACACTTATAACATTTGGCTGCTAGCACACATATGCCACATTGTAGGCGTTCAACACATATGCAACAAGGGACATAAAGAATGTACTAATTATTGCAGGACCATGTGCTGTGGCTATATAAAATAAAAATGAAAGCCTTATTTGGGCTATATATTTCTTCTAGATGCTGAGAGAAATCATAGGAGTAGCATAATGAGGAAGAGATGCATGGAGAGGAAAGCCTGTGCTTAAAGAATGAGTCAAGTATAGATGAGAGAATGAGAAAGGAAAGCTTCTCCAGGTAGCCAATGTAAGAGCCTGAGCACATCATGGCCCTGGGACCATGGGAGGCTGAAGAAAGCGAAAGATGGTGTTGAGGAAAAGCAGAAAATATTCCTGAATAGATGGAGAAGGGCCAGCTCAGGAAAGACTAGACCGGGTTATTGCTTTGGGTTTTCCCTTCTCTGTAAGTGAACATTTTGAGATGCATCATCTCTAAGCATTTGTTTATTTGCAACTCAATTAACCCAGCCCAGGGAGTGATATCATGTACACCTCACCCACGTAACTAATTAATGTTTGTAAAATCCAGATGCCACCTAAAATAATTGTTATGAGGATGTTGCTGGAGATCCTGCAAATGCCTTGGCATCACCCCGGATGCAACACAGTGACAGAGGCAGGGACCTCCCAATTTGCTCCTTGCCCTGTGTCACTCTGCTTGCTGGGTCCTTAAATGTTTACTAATATCACATGGAGATAGTTGTGCAATATTTTCAGTGAATCCATATTTGCAAAAGTTCTTGAAATCTTGGCTATTATACAAAATATTTGGGATTTTTTACTTTTTTTTTTTAAGTAGACGCGAGGCAAACTATTTGTGCTTATTTCTCTACTTCTTTGGACCTCAGTATCTCTGGTTAGAGTATAATGATCATCAATATACCTGCAGATAAGTTAACTATCACTAATACTAATGCTGATTGAATACTATGTGCCAGGCATTTTACCTATATCGTAACATGTATTCCTCACAGAAGTAGGTACTAAGAACTTGTTGCTATCATTATCCTCATTGTATGGATGAAAAAACTGAGTCACAGAAGCATGTCAAATAACTTGCCCAAAGCCACTGGTTAGAAATGGTGAAGTTAGAATTCAAACAAAGCCATCTGGCTCCACACTCTCAGTCCTCTTTCCATACTACCTGGGTAACGAATGTCAGTGGCATCCTGATTTTACAGAGAGAAATTGAGTTGTGACAAATTGACCTGTGAAACAGCTCATTGAACAAGTGAATCAGTGACAAAGTCAGAACACTACCATCCTGGCTCTTTCTTGACTCCATCTGCATAAAGATGTTCCCTCTCTTATTATCATTCTTCCATTTTTAATGGTTCCCAAGGCAATTGGACTTGAGCATGAAGAAACGAAAATACGCCCTATTCAGCTTGGCTCAGTGGATAGAGCGCTGGTCTGCAGACTGAAGGGTCGTGGTTTTGATTCCTGTCAAGGGCATATGTCTGGGTTGCGGGGTCGATCCCCAGTGGGGGGCGTGCAGGAGGCAGCTGATCAATGATTCACTCTCATCATTGATGTTTCTCTCTCTCTCCCTCTCCTTTTCTCTCTGAAATCAATAAAAATATTTTTTTTCTTTTTCTTTTTTTTTTAAAAGAAAAAAACGAAAATCCATTTCAAAAGCAAAGCTATGCCCTGACTAAAATTCCGTTTTCCTAAAGCTCAGGACTCCTACTAAAAAATAGAAATCAGTCAACCCCAACCTTCAGGCACACCACAGAGTCAACCTCACATGGCCCAAAGTCTTTCTTCTTGCTTAGGAGGCCAAGGAATGTGAACACCAACCGGCAAGACCACAGGCCTGTGGGGTGTTTCAATGCCTGAGGTTACAACATATAGAGATATAAGAATTTTTATTTTAAGAACTTGAAGCTTCAAGGATTCTATTTAAATCCCTAGGAGATCCTTCAAATTGTTACTTCCTTTCTCCTTAACTGAGGAAGAGAAAATAGTTTGGGGATGAACCAAGGGAGTTGCTTAGAGAACTGGTAACATTTTCCCTGGTTCTTCCACTGGAGTACACGTTAGAAATACGCAGGAATATTAAATGTTGCAACCCTATAAAATGTTATCTAGTTTCTGACTTACGAGCTTCGTGGTGCC
This sequence comes from Corynorhinus townsendii, assembly GCA_026230045.1. NCBI lineage: Eukaryota > Metazoa > Chordata > Mammalia > Chiroptera > Vespertilionidae > Corynorhinus > Corynorhinus townsendii. Next base: position 55,350,873 of record JAPDVU010000004.1, read on the forward strand.
TTGGATTTTGACACATAGTTATGACACAGTCTTAGAAAAGAAAAATCATGATTCTCCTCCAGAAACTATAGCAGTATTGAAAAGACCTTACTGGGTCTGGTCACCCCTTGGAGGGGATGCTCCTGAAACAGGCTCTGAGGGAGAGCCCTGTGTATCTGAGCTACACTCAGTAATGACACGCTGCAGAACAAGAGACAGAAGGCAGCCAGGTTAGTGCCCTAGAGCCAAGCAAGAGTGAAGTAAAATTTGAAATTTCATGTGGCCTGTTCTGTTGAAAATAGTCCAAAACCTCCCCTACAGCAGCCAACCAGAAGCCCTACTCAGAGCCAAGGCCAACAACTGGAAACAAAGTTGCCAAACCCTTAATATTTCCCACTCCGTGTTGTATTATTGTGTGTGTGTGTGTTTTTCCCCTTGGCATTTTGAACTTAGATGTCAGCACTGGTTGCTATCAAAGCCCAGAGCTTTCCTGCTGCGGCACGTTCAAACATCAGGTCACCGAAGGCCGTGGGCACCCGCACCAGCGGGTGCGCTGCGAATAGAAATTCTTTCCGCTTGTGCAAAAGCGAGGATTTCTCAGGGTGTGGAATACTCCTTTTAGTTTAGTATTCTGTTCATGTACAGTCTGACTTACCTTCCCTATGTCGAGGATACACCGGTGAGCAATTGGCCCATGAGGAGTCCTACCTTTCCAAAACTAAGCTGTGGCTTTCACAAATCCTCCAGGTAAGTTTTTTGATAAAAGGAGAAGCCTCTATTCAAACAAAAAAATCATCGGAGTTAGCACTAGAAACATACACATGAATTTCCTCATAAATACTTCACATTTTCTGACCTTCTCATGATCTGGTTTTTACTTAGGTTTTAATTCCAACACAGAGAGTGCCAGGCACATAAGAAGTACACAAATAATGTCAGAGTGGATGACTTCATCTGTGCTGAACCAAGCATAGTATCATGTATATAATAAATAATAGCATGAGTTGAATTCATAAGACAAATAGGAAAATGGCCAAAAACTACTAGCACCATAAGCATGGCCCATTCCTGAAGGGAAAGATCAGCTCTTATTTGAAGAGGGCTCTGGGCTCACGGGCTCACTTTGCTTAGCTCATCGCACGTATGCAGTGGTTGACCGCCTGTGCGTTCATCAGCCCTTACGACATCCCTGGGAGATAAGTGGAGGAGTATCATTAGCTCCATATGGTGAACAGGGCAGGCCAAATGTGGAAATTAAATGACTCACCTAAATTCACTCCGAAGCTAGAGGAGGAACTGAGATTGGAACCCACATGCTTCTGCTTTCTGTGCAACCAACCCACAGACCCACATTGTGAAGCCGAGTTATGACCCCAGGTTGGCACTGAGGAAAATGTCCCCCGTAGCCACTCCCAGACAGCGTCCTTGGTCTGGATGCCGGGGGAGTGGGGGGGGGGGGGGGGGAGAGAAGGCACCTGAGCCACCGTGTCCTCTCATCTCAGAAAATGCAAACATTTTTAAACTTCAGAGTTTATTTTTGAAGTGCCCGTCTCAGTAAGTAGATAAGCGATAAGCAATGTGAGAAGGAACTTTATCTTAAAGAAAAATAAGGGATTAAAAGGGCAACTGTGATGGCCTTTTCCCCTTTTTCCAGATTAAAAGGATCTGAAACATTTCTGTTCAATGAGCTTGGAATGAAGTTCAAATTCAGTTCATAAGCTTATCTGCAAATTTCATTTTTTAAAGTACCTCAGACATAAACTCTCACTTAACTTGATCAAAAGCTTCTTCTGCTTCAAGAGACAGAGCCACAATCAGCCCTCTTGTTCCTTTAGCCAAGTCAGTGTTCTTAATCAGCATAGAAAACATCAGGAGCCAAAGGTGGTTTTTTAATAAAAAGGGGTTTGATGAGGCTCCAGGCTGGTGGCAGCCTTCTCAGCCCAGAAAAATACGAGTCGGCTCCTCAAATATGCAAACAGGTCCAAGAACAGGGACCAGTTCCAGTAACCAGTATTTCTTCAAGCCTCAAGTCCCTTACTGAGTACTTCTACCTCACCCCCGCCCCTCCCTGCACATTCCACATTTCCCACCCTTGTTTGGATTAGGATTTCAGTACCCTTCCTCCTTCCTAAAAATGTCATATGGGCTTTACTTTCTTTTCTCCCCTCCCTCCGCCCTCCCCCCCGCCCCCTTCAACAGTTTGCTCCTAAAGCCATTGGGTGGGACAGAACACCCACAAGGGAAAGCCAGGATGACTGCTGGGACCCCAGCAGGGTTGGAAGGGTGCTAACTAGTTAGTATGGCTGCTCAGGGTGGGTTGGCAGAGCCTGAGCAGGGTGGCGTTCCTGCTGAGGATGGTGTTCCTGCAGGGGGCAGCCTGGCCAGAGTGGCAGAGTCCAGGTTGGTAAGGAGGGCGACCCTGTGGGAGGGCAGCCAGGTGTAAAGTAGCAGAGTCTAGGCCGAGGGGGAGGACGTTCTTCCAAGGGGAAGAGGACCGAAACAAAACAGGACACTGGTGACACAGAGGCGATAAGTCAAATAAGTAACTTATTAAGGATCCTGGGAGCTGGGTTTCTCACTGTTGGCAAAGAGAGTTGCAAATATTGAAACAAAGAAATCTGGAATGAACACTGCAGTTGTTGGATTGCAATTGGAGGTAACCAAGTAAATTCATGCTTTTCAAAAATACTTATGTAGAAATAGAAATAAGTATGTGTGTGTGTGCATACATTGTGGAATATGGAGTAATGGACTTCCCACCCCCAAAATGTTCACATTCTAATGCAGCAAACCTGTGGATGTGTTACCTACAGGGCAAAAAGGACTTTGCAGGTGTGAGAGTTAAGTGTTTTAGGATGGAAAGATCATTGTGGGTGACCTGGGTGGGCCCTCATGGTTATACTGGAAGGCCGGAGGGTCAGAGTCAGAGATAGAGATGGACAACAGAAGCAGAGGAGAGACAGAGGGACAGAGATTTGAAGATGCTGTGCTGCAGGCTCTGAAAATGGCAGAAGGGGCCACGAGCAAAGACTTGCAGGCATCTCCTGGGAGCTGGAAAAGGCAAGGAAATGGCCCTTCTAGTGCCACCAGAAGGAACACAGCCCAAGGACTTCTGCCTCCAGAGTGGGAGATAAGAAATGAGTTCTGTGCACCTGGGAGCAGCACTACCCAATAGCAAGGAGCAGCCCAGCATGTAAGTACCATCCTGCCCTGGAAGGAACCAAGGCTCCCTGGAGAAATGGCTGGTTCAGTGGATAGAGCGTCGGCCTGCTGACTGAAGGGTCCCGGGTTCGATTCCGGTCAGGGGCATGTACCTGGGTTGCAGGCACATCCCCGGGGGCGGTGTGCAGGAGGCAGCTGATTGATGTTTCTCTCTCCCAATGTTTCTAACTCTCCCTCTCCCTTCCTCTTTGTAAAAAATCAATAAAATGTATTTTTTTAAAACAAAAAGGAATGGAGGGGCCTTGTCAATAGGACACAGGGGTCAGCTTGAAGGGGCTGCTGAGGACAAACCTGGGACAGTCTGACCATCAAAAGAAAGAATAATAGTAAGAGATTATAAACCACTAATAAAATGGAAACATGAGTTCATAATGATGTAAATGAATAAATTACAGGTTTGATTAGAAATGGGATATTTACACCATTTCAAAAAACCTTCCAACAAAATACTATTCATTATATTTAAAAAAAAGAGGAGATCAAAGCACCTTGGCAGATAAGAACTTAACCAAATGATCACAGTGGCTATTATCAGTAATGGGACAAATTAAAATACCCCCTGGTAGGGTGCAATGAGAAGAACAAAGCTTTGCTTCCATGTGATTCCTGCCAAAGAGTCACAATCTGAACTTAACCATGAGGAAGCAGCTGACAAAACCAAACTGGGGGGCACTCTACAACACAGCTGGTCTTTTGGCTATTTTGGTGAAATGTGAGTGGGGTCTGAATGTTAGGCGATAGTACTAAAGTATCAGTGTTAATTTCCTAAATCTGATGGTTACATTGTGGTTAGGTAGGAGAATAAAATATTAGGAATTATGGGACATCAATTTGGCAAATTATTCTCATACAGGCCTGGAACAAAATTCTTGGTACTATATTTATAACCTTTATAACCTTTCTGTAAATTGGAGATCATTTGAAAAAATGTAGTATATACCATTTGTTCCTAAATCCATTTCTTACACTGTACTAGCATTAAATCTTCCCCTTCCAATGGTTGCTTCGGTTCTCCTGGTAGAAGGGGGTATTTCTCAGGTTCTCAGGAGTCAGAGCATCTTCTTCACATACCTCAGTGGAGAAGCCCTGGGTCTGGGACATGGTCTGGCAGGACTTGTCACAGCACTGATTGAATCCTGGATGGTGTGAGATGGTGTGAGAAAATAATTTTGAAAAGCAATCAGAATATTCTTGCTTCCCTTTTTAAATTTTCCTAAATCTTAAAATACCCAAGTTCACTCTGGAATGTCAAGAAGAAAAGTTAAGTATCATCTGTTAGCATTTTTGTCATCAACATAATCTCTCCAGACTCCTCTGTTAGAAAGAAAAAAAAAGCAGACCAACCTTTCCAAGAGCCTTGGTCTGAAGGGACGAGGTTCTTAAAATGCCACCATGTCCTAAATCCCAGCTTTCTTTTCTTTAGCTTTTCTTAGCAGATTAATCCCATTCCCCTTGCGAATTTAAGTGTACTTATACAAGCCTAAGGGATCTTTCAAGATTCAAAGAAATGTGGCAAAGGGCAAAATACAGTTTAAAGTATAAATCAGACTTTCCCATGTCAAAAAATCATATGCCACCCATTAAAAATATATATTTGCCTTATTTTTTAAAAAATGAGGTGTGAAAGATAAATTGGGACAATCTGAGAAAAATAAATATGGGTTCATTTCTAGAAATTAGGGAATTCTTGTTTATTCTGATAGGTGTGAGACTGGTTTTTGGTTACACAGGAAAAATGTCCTGAATTTGGAGGCATGTGTGCAGAGATACTTTGGTATAAAATATCCTGATGTTGGTAATTTTTATTAAAGTGGCTATAGAGCCCTGACCGGTTTGGCTCAGGGGATAGAGCGTCGGCCTGCGGACTCAAGGGTCCCAGGTTCAATTCCAGTCAAGGGCATGTACCTTGGTTGAAGGCACATCCCCAGTAGGGGGTGTGCAGGAGGTAGCTGATTGATGTTTCTCTCTCATCGATGTTTCTGGCTCTCTATCCCTCTCCCTTCCTCTCTGTAAAAAATCAATAAAATATATTTTTTAAAAATAAAGATAAAAAATAAAGTGGCTATATATATATATGTTGTGTATATATATATTTCATATGTATGCAAAAATTGTATACATACTTTAACAGCTGATTACTCACTTAATTTTGAAAATGAACTGTATGTTAGCAAACACTGACTTTATAATCATATAAAGCATGTATACATTTTGGGGGGGACACCCCATATATACTGGTACATACACATACATGCATATCTATATGTGAATCAAATATGGTGAAATGAAAAAATGTTACTGATTGTTGAACTAGGTGGTAGGTATATGTGTTCATTGTACTGTTTTTGTGAGCTTCTAAAACCATACAGTTAGTTTATCTTCCATATTCTAGCATCCGTTCTCTTTACCTTACTCACAAGCATGCCTGAAGAGGCTTTTTGGGAATTGTGGATGACATCCTGTATTACTAGTACATACGTTTTAGGATGAATTTGGCAGCTTTGTGCTTATACCAGGTTCTTTTGGAGAATTCAAAATCGCCAAACTTGGTGTTAAGTTTAAGACTTATCATGACATCTTATAGAGATATTCCCTTTCCACTCAGGATTATCTTACTTAAATTCTCTCATCCCTGGAGGAAAATGGGATGTTAGAGGAGTTTGTTCCCCACCTCTCTCCCATTACTTTAAAAAAAACAACTTGTCATTTCCAAGGGAGTAGACTGTGCCTCCCTGCAGGTCTCAGCTCGTTCACAATGCCTCTACTTTTCCCCCTCCCTGCAATGCCCAGATGAGTAAACACACACACAATCACACACAAAGGTCTCAGTTGCCATTCAAGGCTCAGTCTTATTGTCGCTTCCTGGATCCTCCAAGCACAGTTCGTGGCTCCATTCTCTGGGCACCCACAGCATTTTGTTCCTGTCCCTGCAACAGCACTTACCACACTGGCAACTTATAAACTTGTTCATCTGTCTTTCCCATATGCTCTGAGCTCTTCAAAAGGAGGGGCCATGTATTATTTATCTTGTATAGTGACCGACACATAGTGAGTGCGAAATAAAAGCTTGTGAGTGAAAGAATGAATGAGGGCATGAATAAATGCCTTTGAGTTGGGATCTAGGCTTGTAAAACCATGGGAGCCTTCAGCAGCATTTCTAATACCCTCTTCAGAGCCTGATACTTCATCTGCAGATCCTAATACTTAATGCCACACAGAGGTTTTAAACAGCAGTCACTGAACAAAAGATTAAAACCAAAGAACATTAGAGGTATTTAAAGCTTAAGGCTTTTCTCTCTGACAAGTTTCACTTTTTATTTCACAGATTGAAAATTAGAGTTCTAATTGCCATGCAGAACATCTATCAAATACTTCCGTGGGATAATATAAGTCACACAAGAGTCACAGGGGACATATGGACACTCCAGACATTAAGGGGTGGTGACAGGGCAAAAGCACTGGATTCAGAAGAAAAGCAAACCATCTGGAAAGGGAAACATTTTAAAAATCAAATGTCAGCTAACATTTACACCAGACTCTATCCTAAGGGCTTTAGGTGTATTATCACATCTACAGCACACAGCCACCCTGTAACACGGGGCCCATTACTATCCCCATTTGAGAGATGAGGAATGGGGCATTGAGCTCATTCCCCAAAGAGTCACTTGGAACCAAGACGGTCTTGCACCTGAGCCTATGCCCTACACCACATGGGACATCATGGTACCTTGCCATATACAGATGTGCACCACTCATTAATCAGCTACATATTATGAGCCCTCCAGTCAAGGTCTAGAGAAGGAAATAGAGACCACTGGGGTGAATGGCTTATCCTGACTTACACAGATTGTTCCCAGCAGAGCTGGGCTAGAACTGAGAGCCCGGTGCCCAGCTGGGTGTGCCTTCATCCACAACACAGCTCTTCTGTTCATATCTTCTCACAGTGTGGCACCAGCTAAATCAAGTGCTTATCCTATGAACTCTCTTGGTTGGTTTAGGAGTAGTTTGTGAAGTCAATCGGCATTTCTTAGGAAATGAATCTCAGGGTGCTTATCCTATTCAGACACTTATGTTTTATTATATAGGATGCTCAGGCTAAATTAATACAACAGTAATAATCACTGTGAATGAGATGAAAACTGGAAAAAAATAGAAGAGATGTTCAAGGCTGTTTCCTCCCTCAACAAGGTTCAGTTTTTTCACAACTTTAAACAAAATGAGAGTTTCTATTAGATATATATGTTATTAAATATCCATTTTCTGGCAACTAAACCATTGGACACTCTCGTTGAAGTGAAACAAGCTCCCTTTGTGCTGCTCCATGGGTGAGGACCTTTAATTAAAGGCACCTGATTACGTATTTTTCAGTTGACTTGGAAAAGAGAACCTCAGGGGAGAGAGTGTATTAGCTAAAATGATTTTCTTTTTAAACTCTCCATCTTTCTTCTGCATTTATTTACTTTTTTAAATTTTTATTTTATTGTTTAAAGTATTATAAATAGTAGTACAAATATCTCCTCCCCCCCCCCTCCCGCATTGACCTTCCCCCAGCCTCCCCTGCCCCCTGGCACATGCCCTCATCCCACCTCCGCAGTGTCTTGTGTCCATTGGTTGTGCTTATATGCATGCATACAAGTTCTTCTGTTGATCTCCCCCCCCCCCCAGCCTTCCCGCTGTAATTTGCGTTTATTTTTAATCCATTAATCATTTAATTGGTTGTCAACCGGATTTCAGGTTTTCCAGATTTGATGCTAACTTTGAAATTAAATATAATATCAGTATGAATTCCAGATTTGTCAAAACTCGAATATTGGAAAATAACCAGCAATTTGCACTTCTATTCTCTGCCCTCCACCCTTTAAGGCAGTTAGACAAGGTACTAACATGTTTCAGAAAGCTCCTTAACAAAGGAAACAGTAATGTGTACTGTCAACTCCTATGCGAAACAAACACCCTTCTGTCTTCTGTCCTCCCTCGGGAGGGTGGAGGAGTCTTTCTAGCTCGCGAAGCCCTTGCTTCGCTCCTCTGAGGAGGAGAGGTTTCCCAGCATGCACCTCCTTCAAACATCTTTAAAAGCCTCGTTCTTCCTTTCAAGTTTACTGTGCCATTTAATTGAGACATGTAAAATGTGAATGTGTCTAGGCCAAATAAATACCACCTAGTGAAATCCAGATTCTCTGGCTCTTGCTTCAGATCCTATTAGTCTCTCTTGCTGGAGAAGCAGTCCAGGATTTTATTACAGCTTTAGTTGTCACAGTATCAAAGATCCCAACCAGCATCAGCATGATAGCCATCAGAACAACTGCCATTGATTGAGAGCCTACGGTGCAGAATACCATGCCCTGGGATTACCATGTTACCTGATAGAGCATGAATGGTTTACCTTCTTAGAAATGGGAGATTGGATGAAAGCAGGCATTTTTGTTCTGTCAAGGCAAGTCTGTCCTTAAAGGCCAGAGACAGAAAGGAAAGGAGTCTATATGCATTTACTCTTTCCTTTTGTGAAGAAAGTGACCCCTTAATATGCTGTATTAGCTATTCTGCTGGAGGCTTTTCCATTGTTGTTCTTTAATTTTAATGTGCAGTAATCTTGATTCTTTCATGAGGAACCCTGAGAAAGAACGTCCTCATCAAGGTAAAGCGGGGGCCGAGATGCAGGCCACATTCCATCCTCTGCTCATCTCTTCTTTCCCTGTCCCCACCCTGGGCCTATAGCAAGCTCAGGGCTGCTCAAATGGCTTCTCTCAACACAAAGAATTCTACCCCACGAGATTTCTTGGAATGTCACAAGATTTCTAGTCATGAGAACCGAAACCATCCAGGTCTCCAACTTGATCTAGATCAGTGGTTCTCAATCTTCCTAATGCCTCGACCCTTTAATACAGTTCCTCATGTTGTGGTGACCCCCAACCATAAAATTATTTTCGTTGCTACTTCATAACTGTAATTTTGCTACTGTTATAAATCGTGATGTAAATATCTGTGTTTTCCAGTCAACCCACAGGTTGAGAACCGCTGCTGTAGATCCTAAGACCATCGGAAAACACATTTATATTACAATTCAGTAATTAACAGTAGCAAAATTACAGTTATGAAGTAGCAACAAAAATAATTTTATGGTTGGGGGTCACCACAATATGAGGAACTGTATTAAAGGGTCACGGCATTAGAAAGGTTGAGAACCACTGATCTAGATAGAACTACCTGACTTGCAACAGTCTATAAAGGAAAACCGAGGACAGACTTTGTAACTATGGGAGGGAATATGGCTTCTCCCTTTCAGAGAAACAGTAAAAACAAGATCTCCTCAGGTTCTTTCCACTGAATGCTAAGGAGAGCCTCACAGTTCACAGTGTGAGATCTTGGTTCTCCCAAACAATAAGGAAGCAAACAAACAGAATAGGAGACCTCTTGTGCTTCAGAGCTCTTTCGAAATGCTGAATGTTTTATGCATCATGAGCTGAGCTCGTTTTTTCTTTACTAGAGTTTACATAGAGCTGAGATAGACAGTAGATATTCTGATTACCAAAGAAGCTGGAGAGATTTTTGAACTCTACAGGGCCCACTCTTATTTAATTATTTTTTTAAAAATTAAATATATATATATATTATTTTTAAATTTAAAAAAATTTTAAATATATGTATTTTTATTGTGGCTAGAATTACAGATGTCTCCCATTTCCCCCCCCCCTTATCTCCCTCCTCCCAGCCCCTAGCCACCCCCACCCCCACCCCAGGTCTGCACCACCCTATTGTCTGTGTCCATGGGCTATGCATAGCTATACTAATAAAAGGATAATATACAAATTGGCCAGGACACCTTCACAGTAATGACTGAACAGCAGGCTGCATGGGGTGACCAGGCCAGCAGGAGGGGCAGTTGGGGGCAACCAGGGCAGCAGGGGGGGGCAGTTGGGGGTGACCAGGCCAACAGGGGGAGTCAGTTGGGGGCAACAAGGTCAGCAGAGGGGGGCAGTGAGGGACAACCAGGCCAGTGAGAGGCAGTGAGAGGCGACCATGCCGGCAGGTGAGGCAGTTGGGGCAACCAAGCTGGCAGTGGGGGGAAGTTGGGAGTGACCAGGTCTGCAGGGAAGTCAGTTGAGGCAACCAGGCCAGCAGAGTGGGGCAGTTGGGGGTGACCAGGCTGATGGGGGGGGGGCAGTAAGGAGCCACCAGGCCGGCGCGGGGGGGTAGTTGGGGGTGACCAGGCTGGCTGAGGGGGGAGGGGCAGCTGGGGGTGACCAGGCTGGTGGGGGGGTGCGGAGTTAGGAGCAATCAGGCCAGCAGGCAGAGGCGGTTAGGGATGATCAGGCTGGCAAGGAGGGCAGTTAGGGGTGATCAGGTAGACAGGCAGGTGAGCAGTTAGGAGCCAGTGGTCCCGGATTGTGAGAGGGATGTCTGACTGCCAGTTTAGGCCCAATCCCTAGGACTAAACCGGCAGTTGGACATCTCCCAAGGGGTCCCAGATTGGAGAGGATGCAGGCCAGGCTGAGGGACACATGTCCCCCCCCCCCCCCCCCGCAACCCCCCCACACAAATTCCGTGCACCAGCTTCTAGTAAGTATATAAGTTCTTTCCTTTTAAAAATGGTATTTATTACTTTAATGCAGAGCAATGCCTTTGGTGCTATAAGGAATTTAAAAAGAGAGATGACTAAGATACTCTTATTTTTGGAGTTTATCATCCAAAAATTATATGAGAAGCCATGTCTATATATAATACAAAGACTAATCAAGAAAAAAAAGATTGACAAGAAAACGCTATGTGTGAAGGGCCTTTATAAATCCTGTCTCAGGAGTGGTGGATGGCAGTGTCCTGTGGTGGCCTGAGAATTTTATTAATGAGCAGACGGGGGTGTAAATGATTAATAAGACACGTTCCCTTGGCCCGAAGGAGTTTCCAGTCGGGTGAGAATGTAAATAGATGATGGTAAATAAGGCAAGAGCTATAAGAGATAGAAATAAGATGTAAAACTGAGAGAAGAGAATGACTAGCTCTGCTCAGAAAAATCAAGGAAGGCTTCACATAGAAAATGACCTTTGAGTCAGGTCTCTAAATGTTGTACTTTTAAAAATATGTCCACAAATTTTTGGAACTTCTCTTTTTAAGAGATGGAACTTAATTCTCCTCCCCATTAGTGTGGGCTGGGCTTAGTGACTCATCTCTTTGTGACATTAATGTGGTAGAAGTGGCAGTGTGTTACTTCCAAGACTAGGTTATCAACAGCAATGTGGCTTCTTCCTTATTCTTCTACTTGGATCATTCATATGAAGGTCAACTGTCATGTCATAAGGTCCGTGTAGGTCAATGATGAGGACCACGTGGCAAGAAAGTAAGACCTTCTGGCCCCAGCCATGCGAGTGAGCCACCTTGGAAGTGGTTCCTCCAGTCCCAGTCAAGCCTTTTGAGGACTGAAGCCTTAGCCAACGTCTGGACTGCAACTGCATGAGAGACCCCCTCAACCAGACCACACAGCTAAGCCACAGCTGAATTCCTGACTCCCAGAAATTGTGAGGTGATAAACATTCCCCATTGTTTTAAGTCACTATAGTTTGTGATAATTTATCATCCTGCAATACAATCCTCATACACCCATTGAGTATCAGTTGGCCATATTCGCAACTGAGAGGCATCCAAGTAGAACTGAAAGATTACACTGAGTGGTTGAGTGTGGCTGAAGTATAGGACATGTGGTTATAGTTCCTAAGCTCTTAGCAATTTCCCTAAATCTTCTTTAAAAATGGAACATTTTAAAATAACTGAATACTGTTCAAATATGGTTTCCCATTGCACTTAAGAAAAGTATTTAAATTCCTTGCCATGACCTAAAAGTTATTTCTTGGGCTCAGTTTACGCCGTTTGCTCACACCTATGTCACACTGGTTTTCTTTTCCCCCATTAAAACGTTTGCACACACAGTTTCCTCTGCCTAGGATGTTCCTCATCTGTCCTCTGGATGGCTCCTCCTTCTCTTACAGGACTCAGTCTGAGTGTGTCTCCAAGAAGACCCCTTTCCTGACCATCACTCCTGTTCTCTTTTGTAATCCTTGTTTGTTTCTCCCACAAGAGGAATTAATGTTATTTGTCTGTTTGCATATTTTTGTCTGTCTTCCTCTCCAGAGAAAACATTCCACTATGGCAGGGACCACACTAGACTTTGTTATAGTATTTCCAGTACTTGGCATGGTGCTTAACATGTGGTAGGTACTCAGTAAATACATACATACTGTGCTTATCTTCTCTTTCCCCTGTGTAGAAGAACCTTTGTATTAGGTATTTCCATTTCAATACAGACTGTTTGTCTATATTATCCCCAGCTCAGAGACAAGCAGATGAAATTAAATTCTACAACAAACTATAAAATAGAGTATGTGTAACCTTGTATAACTTTATATTTCTATTATTTTACTGTCTCAAGTCTCATATTTTAAACAGTAATTCATCTCTTGTAACAAAAAAACAATGGAAACATCGCATCCTGCTCCTTGTGAAGTCTCCCTCCTTTTCCTCCACTTCATTCCCAAAAGACCTTTTTAAGGATGAAATATTTAAAATATATTGAAAAGTAGAAAGGATAGTACAATGAATATTCATCTCCAATAAACAAAAAAAAATTCTCTTATATAAAAAACCTAACAAAATTTTAATAATTTCTATTACCATCTAATACCCAGTTTTTCCCAAATTTCTTTACATCTGGTTTGTTCAAACCAGGATCCAAACAAGGAACACACATCATATTTTGCTGTTATGGATCTCAAGTCTCTCTTAATCTAACACAGCCCTTTCTCTCCTCCACCTTTTTTTTTTTTTTTCCAAGATTTTGGCTTGTTGAGAAGTGTGGGCCAATTGGTTTGTAGAATACTCCAACTTCTAGATTTATGTGATTGTTTCCTTATGGTACCACTTAACACGTTCCTTAATCCCTGTATTTCCCATAAACTGAAATGTAGATATAGAAGTCTTGGCTAGATGTAGATTAAACACTTTGGCAGTCATACTTCACAGATAAAAACCTGTACGTCATATTGCATCATATGAGGAGGTACATGTGTCTAGTGACTCACTATTGGGGATGCTGAAATTGATCACTGGGTTTAAGTGGTGATCTCCAGATTTCACCATGGCAAAGTTTCCCCTCGTATAACTAACAAGTTATATGTGTACTAGTCATGCAAATTCACAATGGACACAAGGACTTTTTCCCATTTTGCATAAGACCTTAAAGGCTTTATCCATGCTCTGTGCAGGGTGGGGTGGAGGAACCCAGGCTTCAGTGTGCGATGGCTCATTTCTTCATCCATTCCAGCTATGCCGCACTGGCCACAAGGCAGCCACATGAGTTCAGCAAATGGTCACTGGGCTTCACTGGCCATGAGACGGACAGTGGAGAAGTTAAAAATAGCCTGCCCTTTAACACTAAAAGGATGTATGTTAGGAAATTTAAGAGGTAGCAAGACTCAAGATACAATATTAAAGGAAAAAACACAGGAGACCAAATTGTACATACATTCTGATTAAAGTTAAAAATACATAAACACGAAAAGAAAATGCATCTCCTAATAATATTTGGGGTTGGGAAGTGGAATAATGAATTTTTCAATTATTTTGTAATATTGCTATTGAAGTATGGTGGTCCCGCCTTTGGAAAACTGCTGTTTGAAACTGCTGTTTGAACTATTCTGTTATCTTAGGCAGTCTCTTATTCTGTAAGTCAACTCTGTTATTTTTAGATAGTCTCTTATTCTGTAAAATATAACTTCGTTTTGTAGCTTGAATAATAGGAAAAATAAACTTAACTGTCTGACCTTGCAAGCCAGCCATCTAACATAAGGGGCTAATACTAATGCCAGGTGTCCGTATAGATATGATATGTACTCAAGGTTACAGGTGTCTGTATAGATATGACATATACTCAAGGTTACAAATTGTCTGTAAAAATAACTTACACAAGGACCTGAAAAGATATAAAAAGAAAATGCTTCCCCCTGTGAGTGTTCAGAATTTGACAGAGGTAATCTGCTTTGAACCTGCACGCAATAAAGATGACTCCTAACTAATTGGCTCATTAAGGCATCTTGTCAAGCTCACTGATTTGTGATACAACACTATCTCACTTTCATAATAAAAATAATAAATGTATAAATAAGAATGCAAGGAGGTAAGATGTTTTGAGAAGAAAAATAATGAATAACAATATGAACCAAGAACATAAGATATTGTATTTGCAAGTTCTTTCAATTCTAAAACTTACCATCACTGGTAACATTTATAGCCTCATGATTCTCAAGTCCTTACTAGCAATAAGGAAATTTTTAAATCCCTATGAGATTTCAATATGCCTGTTGATCAGTTGGGCCCCAGAAGTAAATCTTGCCCCGTGACTTCGAAGCAGAAAGTAGCTACGTGGCAGTAAGTACCATCTCGGCGGAAGAAAGCGAAGTTCAATGGCCAGTGTCAGACTAAGACCTCAGAGATGAGAGAAACCGTACATTTTGACTTGACAGTGAAGAGCATATGGTTCTAAAGGTTTACAGAACCTCCTTTCTCTTTATAACGACGTTTTAAACTTTCCATGCCTTCATTTGGGATCTATTCATTTTCTAAAACAACCAAGAGTATTCCTTTTCAACCACTCTCTGACAAAATGTGGAAATTAGCAAATCAAAGATGATATATCCAAGACCAGAAATCATGGATTTTTCATCCCTCCGCACCCCAGAATATTTGAACTATTTCAAACAATAAACCGTGCTTTTGTTTTTCTATTAAATACTTCTGAAAAGAGAATAAAAACATTTACATTTTACATTAAGTACTAGGACCTGTGTTATTCAAAAGAAGTAAGGAAACTTGGTTAGAATTTTTTGTTTCTGTGTTTTGCCCTGAATGTTGATCACTTGCTTGATCAGTAACATTGAAACATGTCATAATCATAACCCTCCTATTACATAGAATCTTCAATCCAGAGACCTGAAAATTATTTGTATTATCTTGTTTGCAAATAATACTGGTCATTTTGAGAATAAGAAAGTTAGGCCCTGGCTGCTGTGACTCAGTGGTTAGAGCATCAGGGTCTCAAGTTAGATTCCCAGTCAAGGGCACATACCTGGGTTGCAGGTTCGAGTCCTAGCCCCAGTTGGGGTGTGTGCAGGAGGCAACCAATTCATGTGTCTTTTTCGCATCGATAATTTTCTCCCCTCCCTCGCCTCCTCTCTTCTTCCCTCCCCTCCTCTCCTCTCCACTCTCTCTCTCTCTCTTCCTTTCCTCCCTTCCACTATAACAATCAATGGAAAAAATAGCCCCCAGTGAGGAAACAACAACAACAAAAAAGAAAGTTAAGGAGAGACTGAAAGATTAAACACTCAAGGACTAAACCTTGGCCTGATCAGTATCAACTCCATCTGCTCAAAGTCTCAAGGACTGACTTGAAATCTTAAAGACCTTTGCTCTTCTTAGACCAATGGTACTGACTTGAAACATTTTGGGTTCTCTGACACTAAAATAAAAGAGTCCTCAATATATAGATTATCTTTCTGTAATTATAGTTGACCCTTGAACAATGCTGGGGTTTGGGGCACTGACCCCTGCATCATCAAAAGTGCATGTATAATTTTTGATTCTCCCAAAACATATCTACATTCATCCCCTGGTATCTATGGGGGTTAGTTCTAGAACCCCTCGCAGATACCAAAATCTGCAGCTGCTCAAGCCCTTATATAAAATGGTGTACACCAATGCATACATTCAGTCCTCCACATCTGAAGATTCCCAACCAAATTTTTAATCTGCAGTTGGTTGTATCTGTGGATGCAAAATCTCAGGAATAAGGAAGTCTGACTGCATAATTATTGAAAAAAATTCTTATATAAATGGAACTGTAAAGTTCAAACCCATGTCACTCAAGTGTCAACTGTGTATGAAATACCTATGTATGAGTCAATGGCATGGTTTACATGTGTATTTGTTTTGTCTGTTTCTTTTTAGTGGCTAGACACACACAAGAGACAGCAGAGTCTATATAATCAGGAACACAGGAGAAATAGACACTGATCATTTATTGTTCTTGTCTCAGGTTACAACATATTTGTTGAAGAAATCTTGGAAAACAGGAAAGCACAAATAGTAAATATAAGTTACCCAATTTCCTACTTCCCCATTCTAGATAGCTATCTTTATCATTTTGATTTATCTTAATAAATTTCTTATCATGCATGTGCATCTCAGCTGTCATCTGGCATCTCCCTATTCCTAAAGATATAAACAAATTAGACTCAGATTTCTTCCCAGGCCTGTGGAAAGTCCAATAATCTCCTGAGTATTTCTGCAAATTCCTCTAGGCCTGGTGGAAGTAGAGGTGAGGGGAATTGGAGAAATCTACCGCATGGTCCCTCCAGCTCTGATTTCTTGCCTCTGCCAATTCCTGTTCTCTGCTCAGACAGCCCCTTCATGGTTTACACACATACTAAATGTGATTCCCTTCTATACCAAACTTTAGTGAAGGTTCAGGAAGGTTTGGGAAGATGGAGAGAGTGATAGAGGTTTACTTTACTCCAATGAAAATAACTTACAATTGAATTTTTAACATCCCTGGTCTTACACTCTTCACTTTTCTGACAAACTTGGACTGTAGCCTCCTGCCATTTTGCTGGGATATATATCAGAAAAGTGAAATCCCAGGAATATGGAAGTCAGATTATATATATATATATATATATATATATATATATATATATATATACACACACACACACACACACATATATATGTGTATATATATATAATCTTCACTAACGTATGCTGAACCCACTCTATAACTCTACTCCCCCCCCCAAAAAAAAATAACACAAATATTTTCCATTTATCATGCTAAGCTACTCAGATTTATCTAGACTTCTAATTTAGGGACAGAGTGCCCGGGTTAAAATCCTAGGGCAAGTAAACTCTCTAAGGCTCAGTTTTCTCATTTGTAAAATAAGAATATTGATAGAACCTCCTTTTTTAGCTAAAGCACTTAGCTTAGAGTGACCAGAGCAGTGGAACTTGGAGATTAAGAACACACAATCTGATGCTAGAAGACCCATCGTCTGTGATGTAATCAGGACCCTATCACACATGGGATTCTCAGGAAGCAGACACTGATGTGGAGTTTAGGATGTAAGATGATTATCAGGGATTGATACTTGTGGAAGGAAGGGGAAGGAAGCAGGATTGGGCTGATATGACCAACCATTTTGGTTTGCCTGGAATGAGGGATTCTTGGCACATAGGACTTTTGTTGTTACAGCAGGACAGTCCTGGAAAAACTGGGATAGTTAGTCACTCTAGCGGAGGCAGAAGTTGAAATGCTACTCAGGCTCATCAAAGGTTCTGCCACCCAGGCAGGGAGCTCTGTTGTGACTGTTACCCATCAGAATTGCTCCACATTGGGCCAAGATGGCTGGACCTTTACTCCTTGCCTCTCTGTCACCCAATGTAGGCTGCTCTGGGAAGGCCCTGACCTTGAGCCAAATAGCTGAGCTGACCCCGAAGGTACTGACAGGTGAAGGCAGCTAGACAGAAAGTCCTTTCAAGGACAGTGACTCTCCATGTCTACCACAGGCATCATTTTGTCCCTCAGTTTCCTTCATCTGCAAAATGGGGATAACAATGGTAAGTACCTGGTAGCTTTGTTGTGAGGATTAAATGATTAATTGGTGTAAAGTGATTAGAACAATGCCCAGCACACAGTACGCCCTGAAGTATTAGCTCTGTGGCCACATCAAGTATTTTCCATAATGTTTACCGTCAGTTCCTGAATTCTTGATCTCTGAGTCCCCTTTTGTCAAACTACCATATTAGTGTCCATAATTCCCTGTCTGGTTGTAATGCACATGATAAATCTATAGCTTTCTTTACTTAATCTGGTTGGATTTGGCCACATGTTGGTTTCTTGATTACAACCAAGAACCTGGGGTATGAGGGTCTTCCATTTCTCTTCCTACTCCCTGGTTTTGGGTTGAGTTAGGAAACCTCCTCAACTCCTTATGCTATTTCTATTACTGGATAATGAAAAGGATTAAACAAGGACAAAAGTGACAGGAAAGAAGGACAGAGGAAGAATGTTTAAGTTAAAAGTAGCTTTCAATGACAATTTGGAAGCTGGGGGGGGGGGGGGGAATGTCGGGAGGGGGGATATAAATGGCTGAGTGACTAAAGACCATTTTTAGCCTGGGTAAGTTTTGTGATCATGAGGCTGATGAAATAAATGATCCTCACCCTGACTTCCCTTTCCTCCAAAATAAGCCATGTTGTGTAACTTCATCGGCGGCCGCTGGCTTGCTGGTTCCTCCATCCTAAAGAAGCTAAAGCCATGAAAAAGTCATGTGAATCACATTATGAGTAGAAGCAGGAAACAGCACTTGGTTAAAATTTGGAGTGTGACATTTTCAGTG
Organism: Corynorhinus townsendii; assembly: GCA_026230045.1. Lineage (NCBI taxonomy): Eukaryota > Metazoa > Chordata > Mammalia > Chiroptera > Vespertilionidae > Corynorhinus > Corynorhinus townsendii. The sequence goes on from JAPDVU010000004.1 coordinate 55,369,508, forward strand.
TAAATACTTCCCTCCCTGAAGAGCTGGACACAAATTACTTTTTATAGTAGCCCCGGGCTTTTCATTTACGCAGAAAGGGAGGTATGAGGGAGCAGGGTTCCACACCCTTTTTTACCTGGATGATGTCCTTCTGTGTCATCTAAACAGATGCTACTCAAACAAGAAGGTGGGTTCTTTACTCCCTCATCTCATCACCTGAGCTAAAGCAAACAAGCAAACAAACCAAGCAAAAGAGCAATCTTAGAGGCCATTTACCAAAAAGTGCCCACAACAGCTCTTTAGCTTGTTCTTCTGCTAAATTCCAAGCATTACTTGTGTGGGTTCCCTTGCCTGAACTGTTGGCACGAGAGGTGCAATTTTATCCTCAAAGCAGGGTGTTCCTCTGGCACTGAGCCAACGCAGTTGGCTCATTCACTTCCTTCTCTGCTGCATTTCCTCAGGGCTTTTATACAAGTCAGAAGCCTATTATATGACGACTCAGGAGGGGATACAGGAAGTATTGCTCTTACTCTGACATTGGCTACTCACCTCTTTCTAGCCAAAACTGGTTTACTTCACCAAGAGAGCCACAGAGTGTCCTTCATCTTCGTTCCTTTCCAATTGTGTAATCATCACGATGGAAATTCAAAGTAGAAAGAACTTCCCTGCCCCCTGTGCAAGGGAAAGTGACCTGAACTTGCACTCCTGGTGAGGAGCCTGGGCTGCCACATACTGAGGCTTATCTGATTTCTAAAACTGAGTTCTCTTATGCAGGTGACTCAGTTGACATCGGTCTCCCTAATGGAAGAGATTGCATGCATCACTACAGCCTTCCTCACTAGCCTGGTCTTTGTCAAGAATAGGCGCACATTTCCTATTCTAACATATTATAATTGTTAATCATAACTAGGGATGCCCACTCTGCATCTCTTTCCAGGAATCACACAGATGACCTTGATCTCGGGGCCCAGCCAATTGCATAAACTATTCCCAGGGAACCAAAAGGTCACATTCCTTTGTGTAATAAAGTGAAGCTGAGCCAGACCTGCCTGGTTTTTTTTATCTCCACAGAGGCTCAGGGTTCTGATCCAACTGGTGTGGGCTGAGGGGGGAATAGCACCAGAAACCTGCACGCGGAATCACAGTATAGGTTGATCTGTGTGCAGAAAGGCTGTGAGAAGCCAGAGAGCAGAGAAAGGCGGGGCTGCGGGTTCAGCCTCCCCTTTTCATCATGTGACTCTGAGATCCTCTTACCAATTGGAGCGGTGCCGGCTGAGGCTTCTTAGTAGAAGACGCAAGAGAGAACCTTTCTGGGCTGGTGTTTGAGCAGACGACTCACTCACCTTTTTGTCATTAGGAAGACGCAAGAAAGTTAGTCTTTTCATACATTTTGAAATAAAAAAGAAAGCACAATAGCTGAGAAAATTATTCATTTGCCCCCAATTCAAATTTTATTTTATGGTCATAAACCAAAATCATGCCTCATCTCAGAAATACTGGAGCTTCATAATTAATGCATTTTAAGGTTTCAAGTTGACCATACATGTACCATGACGCTTTTATATCCTATGAAAATAATTGGATATATTTAATATCTTCTATCATTATTTTTTTGTTTTTACTTTATACTTTCAATAGAAATACTCCTAAAGTGATCTGATCATTTATTTCATATACATAAAAAGTCTGATGGTTAGTTTATGCATGGTTAGATATTTTAAATTAGTATTTGTATATATCTCTGTGGATATTTTGAAAATTGCTTATCAAGAAATGTAAGAGAGGATAGATACTGCATTACAGCAGGTAGAAACAGGCATTGATGAAAGAATCACTTCTCCCTGAAATCAAACTACCCCCACATACACTTTTCAGTCACATTTCTTCTCTATATATCCTGCTATCCCTTTTAATACAGTTTGCCTTCCTTCCTACCACATCTTAAAAACATGTCTCCTTTCTCCTCTAGGATTCAGCTAGAAATAGGAGTAAACTGAGATCCTGAGATACTTTTTCAACAATGAGAGCTCCCCAGAGTGAAACTTTTACTTGAAATCAACTAGCAGGCTTATAGCTTCTTTGGAATGTCTCTTCCCTTTAAATCCTTTTGGGCCACTTTGGCAGTTGGTGAAATCTCTGCCTTAAAACATGGCTGGAAAACCCTCCTTATGTTCAGCAGTTTTTCCTTTCTTTGCCCTTTGATGAATTTAGAAAAGGTTATAGGAGTTCACTACATAGGAGCAAACTGTATTCTCCACAGGAATCATAAACCAGACCAAAAAAACAATTTGGAACTCTTGGACCTATAGAATTCTGAAGCATTTTTTGGGGGTAATTTTTTCTAAAAGAGAGATTTTTGAATGCTATTTGCAGGACTCATCTGTGGGCATAATATTGTTTTATGATCTTTTATGAACCGTAAGCTAGAATTGTTAAAATAACTACAGGTGGACAGATGCCAAATGGCAAAGCTGGGGTGGAAAGTAGTGGTAAGAGGGGATTTTTACTGCTCCATTTACTCACAGAAACTCCACCCAATAATTTCTGCAGAGCCAGACTATAATACATCGAATCCTCTGCTGATCTCTAAAATCTGGAGCCTCTTAGTTAGGGTGAGTAAAATATCCTGATTGAAGTCATTAAAATAAGCACTGATACAAGTGCCCAGGGAAAACTGGCAGTGGAACTGCTGAGAAATCCCCTAATTATTCCATTTTCCTAAGACTCATCGCTTGTGCTGACATTCTGAATATACTTGCCAAAGAAGTTGCTTGTATTCTGTTAATAGACAAATACCCGAGGGTGTCGGGGAAGAAGACATCTGTAAGAAAGTATCCTGGCAAAGGCAGGCTGTGTCAGCATAAATTTCACTGGGCGAAGTGACTGCTTCAGCTCATGCTTTTCTACTTGTTGAGAAATAACATTCCGACATCTGTGAAATGTTGAAAAATAAAAATAATGCTTCAGAAGTCCACCAGCATGGTCCTAATTTGTTCCCACTTTGAGGGCACAGATGGGACAAGGTTTGATGAACTGTTTTGTTACAGCCAGCAATGTCTATTTGCATGAGTTGATTTGCATGAAGGGAGAGGGGAAGAGAGCCTGTGGGTTGGAGAAAGAATAAGGAAATGGAAAAGATAAACAGCACCCTATTTGATCCTTCTGCTCAGTCCCAGGTACTTACATTGGAGCCTTAGAGAGAAGGGCTGTTTGCAGTCACTAAAGGAAGTATTTTTAAAGGGCACCTGTAAAACAAGTGGACCTAGGCTGGGATGCTTTCACAGGGATGACACCCCATGAAAGCATTAGAAGCAGCACACATTTGACATGAGTATCAGCCTCACGGTGCCTGGTACTGACAGAGGTAAGGAGCCAACACCAGCAAATGGCTTCTTAGACCACAGCTGAAAACACAGGAGGCAGTGAAAAGTGTTAACATGAGAGAACTATGAGCACATAGGCCACAACCGTGGGGATTCTGGAAGCCACTTTGGGTGAGGCCAGAAAAATCTACATTATGCAAGTGGGAGGGAGAAGCAGTAAAATTCAGGATTTGTCATTAATATAACCCTGTTTGTATCTCCCCCTTGGTGGAGCATGATTAATAAGAAAAATACATCACTTCTAAGTCCTTCAACCTAATATTAAATCATACAAGTCAATATTTTATTCAAGATTTTCAGTTGCAGGCAACAGAATTCACTCTTGCCAGTTTAAAAATAAAAAGAATGCCTTAATGCAGTGGTCGGCAAACTCATTAGTCAACAGAGCGGCAAACCACGGCTCGCGAGCCGCACGTGGCTCTCGAGCCGCGTTTGCCGACCACTGCCTTAATGGATGTTATTTAGCACATAGACTTCTGGAAGGGCCAGGGAATCATGCCCTAAGGCTACTTTGCAAGAAGTTATATCCCAATTACACTGCTGGGCAGTGCAGCAGGGACTCGCAGGCACAGGCACTGTGGCTGCACTGACAACCCCCACAGGGGACGCTAACACTGGGGCTGCTACTGTGTCCGCCTTGGTGCCTCTGCCAAGCCCCACAGCCTTCACCAGAAAACTGATTCTGCATGACACCTGCTTTCTCACAGTTTCCTCTTCTACATTGCAGTGCACAGCTGCATCTGATTGCAGAAACAAGGTCACATGCTCACACCCTGGCTGCAGAGAAGGCTGGAATAGTGAGTTCTAGTTTTCCCTTGAGAAGGCAGGATTCATAATGTCTAAGTTTCCTCGATATGGGAAAAGCTTTTAAAAGATGCTGCATGGCCACAAACATAACAAAAGTCTACATTAGATCATTATGCAACCAAACCCTTGTTGAGCAGCAAGAGGCCAATGTTTAACTCCTTCTGCTTGTCAGGGAGACTTGTTGGGACTGGTTCAGAAAACAGCCAAAGAATAACACACTTCTGTAACAAAGGAAAGACTTTCCAGTGGTATTCTGCCCATAATTTTTTTTTCCTACCAAATGCAAGAAGATTTATGTCTCCCTTATCACCTCAGCTTTAAAGGGTGTTCCCAGAAACTTTGCAGAAGTTATTAGCACACTGGTGGGAAGTCACATTTCCACCTTGTCAGAGTTGAGAAATAGTAGATAGGGAAACACTAATGAGCACAATCTAAATACAGTTGTTGAAATCTGTGAGGTGCAAAGCCAAAGGCCCCTGTACAAGACTTTAAATGACTGCAGAGAGAGAGAGAGAGAGAGAGAGAGAGAGAGAGAGAGAGAGAGAGAGAGAGAGAGAGAGAGAGAGAGAAACACTGAGAACTCTCCATTATCAGTATGTCACAGCTATGAGGAGTGCTACAGACATGCATAGAAGTAGGTCAGCACAGAACACAAAATCAGGCCTATGTAAGAAGAAGTTCAGGACCTGAACCAAGTCAGTAACTTTCCCTAACCAAAATCTTCTAAAGCTAAATGCCCAATAGAATTTATCCTACAAACCAAGATCTATGGATGGATTGTGGCTACCTCAATTACCTTGTTGAGGACTATCAAGAAAAATGTTCTTAGGTGAACCTGTTTTCACAGAGTTGGTACTTATAACTTTGTATTTTCCTTTATTCCTTATTCATTTGATCTTAAATATTTTTCCATGTTATTTAATCTCTTATTGAAAAGAGATGAGAGCAGGAATAATACCTGAACTTTTCATGGATATGGCCGCCTCCCAGCTGGGTCAAAGTTGGGCCTATGGAGATTCCACAAGTACAACTACAGGAACAGAGGCTCAGCCCTTGGAATCTTTAAATGGAAAGACTCTAGGGAGTGTTGACATATATTTCCAAGGTGGTATCTATATACACCAATAAGATCTCTATTTCTGTGCGGAGTATCTCTAGTATACTTTGGGAAAGGTCCAAAATGGGGCTAGTTCCCACCTAAAGTTATGAAAAGCTTGATCTCCAGGGTCTCAATTAGTTAGGGAGGAGAATGCAAAAAACCATTCATCCTATTGTGGATTTTGAGATAAAACTTCTATTTCTATAATCTTCATTTAAAAAAAAAAAGGCATAGCAGTCTTCCCACCCAAAATATATTCACTATGAACTGTGGAGTGTCTTAGAGAGAATTTAGAGGCAAAGGACAGAATTCCACTTAGTTCAAATAAAGAGAAGGTTGATTGAAAGTCAGTTTATTATGGGGTTATGATAAGCCAGTGCAGGAGATCAAGTTGGCATTATGGGACCAAGAAGGTGATTTTGCAGATTTTTCTTTCTCTCTGTTTCTCCTCTGCATTTTGAGGTACATGGTCTCTGTTTGTCTCTGGGCATCTGCTCCATCCTTCTGCTTCTCTGTTTGCTAACCAGCTTTTCCTGCTGATTCATGGTTTCTCAGCTTTCCCCTCACTAACTAGCATGAGGCTTTGGCCTGCTGTGGCAGGCCAGCTGGGCATGACCTTGCAACTTGACTCTGCATAGCTAAATGACTCAGCCTCTTTGTCCCTATTCAAAATTCTTGCCAGAGTATCCAAATGGCCCAGCTTAGGTCATATGTCTATCCCTGGGTCAGTCATGGAGATTGGTGGGGCACAGTCACACGGTATGCAGTGCTGTCCCTCCCAGGGTCATGAGTGGGGCAGAGCCTCCAAGGTGGAATGTGGGTAGGGAGAAGGGAATGTTTGGCATTTCTAGGCAGACTTGTCTGAGAGGGGTATGCTGAGTTATCATAAAAAGAGCATCATTTTTGGAGTAAAATAAATCTCTTGCCACTTCTTAGTTGTGAAACTAGACAACACTCCTAATCTCTCACAGACTCGTTTCCTTATATGTAACCTGAGGGAACAGAACAAGACGACCTTCCAGCTCTTGCTGTCTATGATTATTATTTGCATCTTTAGAATTGCATCATATAAGAAATGACCAACTCTAATATCCATGATTTGGCAGGTTTTATATGAATGATCATTCAAAAGTTGTCTTTGCAGAAAGTTCAGTGGTGTGCTATCTCCAACATTACCATTACTGTAAACACTTTGGAAGGCCATTATATGACCTAGCAATGTTGAAGTCCCTAAGTAGGCATTTAGCCAATGTTTCTTGCTCAGAGTAGAATTCGAAAAGAAAAGGAGAAACAGACCTTGTTCTAAAGGAGTTTGCCTTTTGAGGTATTAGAGGCTTAAAAAAGTAATATGGGTAAAATTCACTCAATTCTAATGTTGTTGGTGAACAATTGGTGAACCACCGCCTGCAAATAAAGACAAAAGACTGTGTTGATTGAAATTGCTTTCTATCTATGCCAAATTAACATAGCTATCTCACAATATGTGAAACTGAGCCATTCTTATAAAGTTGCCTATCGAGCAAAATTAATTTTCCCCCATTGAAATCCATTGTGGTATTGAAAGAAATTACAATTGGCTCCTTTAACATTAACATATTCCTATCAAGAAAGGAAGGATCAAGCCCTGGCCCAGTGGCTCAGTTGGTTGGAGCATCCTCCTGTACACCAAAAGGTTGCAGGTTTGATTCCCAGTCAAGGCACATACCTAGGTTGCAGGATCGATCCTGGTTGGGGTGTTTATGGGAGACAATGGATGTTTCTCTCTGACAATGGATGTTTCTTTCTCTCCCTCCTTCCCTCTCCCACTCTCTCCCTCCCTCTGTTCCTTCTTCTCTCCCTCTGTCTCCCTCAACATATCCTTGGGTGAGGATTAAAAAAAGAAAGAAATGATCCAAAGGGAAACATTAAAAAAAAATAATAATCTCAGTGAGAATTTCAGTTTCCCAACATGTTCAAGTTCCTTTAAAAGAGCCCCAAGCATACACAAAACCCCATTATTGACAGCAGGTAAATATGTCTTGGGAACAGAAGACCCAGGCCACCCCCAATTTTCCCAGTAGGGCCTTTAGTTCTTCCTGTATCACACCCTTCACTTGACTGCACACCTTAACTCTGATCATTACCTGCCTCCTCTTTTTAAATATATATTATCTCTAGATTGGAGCTGAAGAGTTCAACTCAATTAAGTTCATTATTCATCTACTAGAGGCCCAGTGCACTAAATTCATGCATGGGTAGGGTCTCTTGGCCTGGCCTGCGATCAGGGCCAATCAGGTTCCCCACCTCCCTGCCTCCTCTTTCCCTCACTCCCTCAGCGCCCCACCATTGCCACTGGTTGCCTGCCATGTTCCGCACCACCCCCTGGTGGTCAGTGTACGTCATAGTGAGCGATCAAATTCCCACTTCCCCGGTCGAACTGCCGAGGGGACACTTTGCATATTAAGCTTTTATATATATAGATGGTAGCAGGGTAATCCAAATTCTTCCAATAGGATAGCCCTAATGTACTCTGTAATTCTCCTTTGCACCCTAGAAAGCTCATGCTTAATAATCCTAGGTCCTGGGCAGGGGAGCATTTTTTTGCCACCTACTATGCCTGTTTGCCACTGGGAAAATGGATTTTTGTTGTCCTTGAATTTTAAAATATCAAATGTTTCTCTTTTAAATATAATACTAGAGGCCCAGTGCACAAAATTCATGTATGGGGGGGAACCAACCTGGACCCTCTCCAATTTGGATCCCTCGGGGGGAGTCCGACTGCTGGTTTTGACTGGATCCCAGGGATTGGGCCGAAACTGGCAGTCAGACATCCCTCTCACAATCTGGGACCACTGGCTCCTAACTGCTCACCTGCCTGCCTGCCTGATCACCCCTAACTGTCCCCCTTGCCAGCCTGATCACCCCTAACCACCTCTGCCTGCCAGCCTGATCGCCACTAACTGCCCCCCTGCTGGCCTGGTCACCCCAAACTGCCCCCCTCTGCTGGCTTGGTTGCCCTTAACTGCCCCCCTCCCAGCCAGCCTGGTTGCCCCTTAGTGCCCCCCTGCCAGCCTGGTTGCCCCCAACTGCTCCCCCCTGCTGGCCCGGTCACACCCAACTGCCCCCCCACACTAGCCTGGTCACCCCTCACTGCCCCCCTCTGCTGGCTTGGTTGTCCCTAATTGCCTCCCCCTCCCCACCCCCCACCAGCCTGGTCTCCCCTCACTGCTCTGCCTGCCAGCCTGGTCACCCCCAACTGCTGCCCTGCCGGCCTGGTTGCCCCCAATTGCCTCCCTCTGCTGGCCTGGTCGCCCCAGGCAGCCTGCTGGTCAGTCATTTGGTCGTCCCTCGCTAACCCACCTGCCGGCCTGGTATCCCCATGCAGCCTGCTGTTTGGTTGTTACTGTGAGGGCATTGTGACCAATTTGCATATTACCCTTTTATTAGTATAGATATGTACTCTCTAATTCCCCTAAAGTGGAACAATTATTGTGCGTTTTTTTTGTTTTGTTTGTTTGTTTGTTTAAATATATTTTTATTGATTTCAGAGAGGAAGGGAGAGGGAGAGAGAAATAGAAACATCAATGATGAGAGAGAATCATTGATTGGCTGCCTCATGTGCCCTTGACCAGAATTGAACCTGGAATCCTTCAGTCTGCAGGCCAATGTTCTATCTACTGAGGCAAACAAGCTAGGGCATTATTGGTTTTTTTATCCAATTATAAAAATAATTCATGTTTGTTTCTAGAAAATTCAATAGTATAGTAGAAATGGATAATGCAGGAAGTGAAATTTTTTCATACTTCTGTTTATTCCCAGAGAGAGCCAAAATTATTAATTCTATAGCTATCCTTACACATATATATGTGTAAGGATATATATACATGTGTACACATATATATGTATATATATGTTATTATATATATAACATGTGTACACACATATATGTATATATGTTATTATATATATATACATGTGTACACATATATATGTGTATATATATGTTATTATATATTCTATATACACACAGATGCAGGCAAATATATTTAAATGTATATGGATACATATGACAAATATAGTATGTATGACAAATACTGTGTGTAGTATGTTATATACTGAATGTGTGTTTAACAAAAATAGGATCATATTATTTACCTTTTCTGTGGTTTACATTTTTTTTTACTTTAAATAGCTTCTGTATATCTTACATATAAATCAATCTCTTTATAATGGTCTCTTGGGATTGCTTTGCACATAATCTCTCCCCTTCACTGATGGTATTTATGATGGTCTAGAGTTTTTCTTAAATATTAAAAAGTACTTTAATAGATATTTATATACATATATGCATATACATATGTGCCTGTATATTTTCTAATTATTTCCTTAGAATAATTCCTACAACTAAAGTTACTGGGTTAAAGCTTATGTACATTTAAAATATTATAACAAAATGCCCAATAGCACACCAGTAAAGTCATAGCACTTCATACACTTAACAAGTTTCCTGCAATTACCTTTATTTTTCATTATTGCCAAGCTGATGATCCAAAAAGGAAAAAATGAGCACCTCACATACTTGTGCTAATCTGCATTCTTTGAGTAGTAGCAAAAGTGTATGTCTTTTCGGGTGTTCCTTAGCCATTTGTTTTTTTTCTATGAATTGTTTGAAATTGTGTGTCCGTACCATTCACTTCTATTTCCTCCCTCTTCCACCCTATACTAGTATATACACACTTTTGGTTGGCAGTAGCAGGTCCAATATGTGATAGGAGCTAACTGGCCATAAATTTCCTCTCCTGAAAATTTGGATTTGAGAACAGGGGACATCTAGAATGCTGAATATAAACCAGAAAAGGATGCAAAGCTGGGCTGGGTCAGCCAAGTTTAGTCACGTGCATCATAGAGAAAGTAGATCTGCAAAGAGAAAAGACAGAAGTAGGCATACCTTGGAAGCAGAGATCAGGGCCTGAGGCCTTAAGTACTTCCTGTGCTCCAGCTGGTGAGAAAGCTCTGTCTCCTTAAGCTAGTTGGAATGGAATTCTGTTAAGATAAGTAGTATCACAAATACTTCACCATGGGAATATTGGGGGAGAGAGTGATTTTGAAAAAAATATTTTGACCTTAATTTTTCCTTTTCATGGTTCCTAAGAAGCCCAAAGGAGCCCTAAGAAATCTGATTCCCAAGCCTGAAGAGAAGCTGAAGCAAAAATTGCACAATGTGTCTTCACTGTCATGTTTTCTTATTTATTCTTCCAGCATTCCCCTTCCAATTAGACACCCAGACCCCTGCTGACACTTAGCTTGCTGTGTGCCCTATATCAGAACTACACACCTTATCATAGCAATGGTTCCATTTATTGAACACTTACTATGTGCTTGCTACATATCTATATATAAAAGCTTAAGCAACTGTCCAACTGTTCAACCATCCGACCAGTAGCTATGACATGCACTGACCACCAGGGGCAGATGCTCAATGCAGGAGCTGCCAAGCGACAGCAACTTTGCAGAGTGCCCTCTCGCACTCTGGGATCCCTCGAGGGATGTCAGACTAAGGGTTTCAGCCTGATCCCAGGCTAAGGGACCCCACCTGCCAGAGGGACCCTGCTCACTCTGCAGACACGCTTTGTGCCCTAGCACCGCCCCAGGTGCGACTGGCTGGGCAGGGACTGCAGGAGGTAGGCTCTAGGGCATGTCAGGCCCATCTCGCCCAGTCCTGCCCTGTTGGCTACCTTCTAATTAATTTACTTTCAATGTGCCTGAATCTGTGCACTGGGCCTCTAGTTTTATATAATATACTAGAGGGCTAGTGCATGAAATTCATGCACTGGGGAGGGGGGTGTCCCTCAGCCCAGCCTGCACCCTCTCCAATCTGGGACCCCTTGGGGGCAGTCGGACATTCCTTTCACAATCTGGGACTGCTGGATCCTAACGGCTTGCCTGCCTCCCTGCCTGATTGCCCCTAACTGCTTCTGCCTGCCAGCCTGATCACCCCCAACCACTCCCCTGCCGGCCTGCTTAACACCTAACTGCTCCCCTGCTGGCCCAATTGCCCCCAACTGCACTCCCCTGCCAGTCTGATCTCACCCCCAACTTCCCTCCCCTGCTGGCCTGGTCACCCCCAACTGCCCTCCCCTGCCAGCCTGGTGGCCCCCAAATGCCCTCCCCTGCTGGCCTGATGGCCCCCAACCACCTTCCCTGCAGGCCTGGTTCCCCCCTCCCCCCAACTGCTCTCCCCTGCAAGCCTGGTCCGCCCCCCCTCCCCCCGCCACTGCAACTGCCCTCCCCTGTCGGCCTGATGGCCCCAAATGCCCTCCCCTGCAGGCCTGGTTCCCCACAACTGCTCTCCCCTGCTAGCCTGATTGCCCCCAACTGCCCTTCACTGAGGCAATGAATCACAGGGATTACTTCTTAAATGGAGGGGGAAACAGGAAGGGTGGAAACAATGGGAGAAAAAGTTTTCATTAATATAAAAATATCTCACCACATATGTTCCATCTTGAGACTCCCTTTATATTCATGACAACCTCAAAGAACTTGTTTCTGTAAGTTATATGTACTAACGTTTAATGTATTAGAAATTAAGTTGAATAAATGAATAAAATATTTATTCATTTTAAAATAACAATAAACCCATTACATTTTAACATAAATCACATATTTCTTATTTAAAATAATTTTCTAAAACAAAAATTTAATGAGGAGGCATTGCTTAAATTTTTGTAAATCATTTAAACGTCTGGCTTAATAGAAGGCAGCTGTGTTCTCCTATCTGCTTCTGCACTCAGTGTGTTGTGATGTCACATGTCATGTAGCCTCTGGAAAACTTCCCTGTACACTTGTAAGTGAACAAGAGTGAAAGAGACAAAGACCTTGGTATTATGATGAAAATACCTAGAGGAGGGCTTTTGTGGAAGACCACTTTCTGGTCCTGCACTTTGAGAACTGCTGTTTTAGATCATAAGTACAGAGTACTAACCCTGGGAGGGAACAGGTATGGTTTTCATAGAAGGGAGATGGTATACGTAATGGGTAAGGACATTAACTTTGGAGGTGGACACTTCTAGGCTTGAATCCCAGCTCCTCACCTTCCTATACAGTGAGCGACCTTGGGAAGGTTTCCGAATTTTTCTAAGCCTCAGCTCTCCTACCTATAAATAGAAAACGATACTACATTGCTGGGTTGTTGAAAGATGAAGTATTTTTCAAACTTCATTAGTCATATCTTTTGTCAAGTCCATGTAAGGCCTATACTATTATCCTCTTTATATTATTCCATAGCTCACTGTTAAACTTAAATACATTTTTTAAAAATATATTTTATTGATTTTTTACAGAGAGGAAGAAAGAGGGATAGAGAGTTAGAAACATCGATGAGAGAGAAACATCGATCAGCTGCCTCCTGCACACTCCCCACTGGGGATGTGCCTGCAACCAAGGTACATGCCCTTGACCAGAATTGAACCTGGGACCCTTGAGTCTGCAGGCTGATGCTCTATCCACTGAACCAAGCTGGTTAGGGAAAACTTAAATACATTTTTAAGGAAATTTTACATCCTCATTACAAATGGAAAACAACTTGCCCTAAATTAAAAGTGCAATGGAGGGAAAAAAGACCTTGTTTCCAGACAAATGTTATGTCCAAGGCCTGGTCTCCTTAGGTAACAAAAGGAAATATGTTAGGAAGTCACTCAAGACCTGTACCGAAGGGACTCTACCAGATGTGATCAGAGGGAGTCAGAGACCTAAAGAATAAATAGCTTTCTCATTATGCGATGGGATTTGACTTCTGCCTGACCCATACACCACTTAATCATCTCCCCTATTACCTGAAACCATTTCCTGTACCACCCCACACTTAGGTACACTGAGATCATGCATATATAAAGTCCTTAGCTCAATTCCTGGCACAGGGGAAGGACTCTTCAGTGTGGCTTTTGTTATCTTTAACTCTTCTGTTTCTTTTCCCACACAAGTTAAATGACTCACATAAGCCCATAGTTATTTGGTGAAAAGCTATGACTACAACACCTGTCTCTGTCCCCATACAGATAAAAGCATGGACTCTGAGACGGGGCTCTGTCCTATAGAGCTGTGTGACCTTGAGCAAAGGACTCAATCTCTCAGTCTTCTTATCAGTAATATGGTGATAAGTGGCATCTAATTCATAAGGTAAGAGCAAAGGATTTAATACATGTAAAGCACACAGAGCATGCCTGACAGGTATTTAATATGATATACATATTAGCTAATAGTATTTCTTTTTCACCAGCTGGGTTTGACAATAGTAGTCATTAGCAGGCAGATTACTATAGAGACATTTTTCTCAAAATATTTGAGAAGAAGGACCAGTTACCTGTCCCCTCCCTCCTCACCAATCCATGTGGACCAATACTTTTATAAATAAAGCAAAAGTGAATTACTAGAAAAATAAAAGATAAAATATGAGGGGGGGAGGGTGGGCAGGTGAAGGCATGTCCTGGGGGGTAGGGGAGGTCGGGGGGAGATCAAAGGGGGAAAAAAAAAAGGAGACATATGTACTACTATTTGTAATACTTAAAACAATAAAAATAAAATTAAATTTAAAAAAAAAGATAAAATATGAAATACAAGCTCACTTTTTAAATTAGATTCAAATAGACATACATTTCAATAAAGATAATCAGAGAAAAACAGGAAAAACTACAAAAATGTGTACATTGTTCATTGAAAGCCTGAGTACAGGCAATTAATAGTCTTACTTTAGTATCTTTTTGTCATTCTATATCTGCAAGGAAACAGAATTATGAAGGAAATAGCAATTCTCCATATTAAATGCTGATATGCATACTGGAAACAATTTCTATATTAATATTTAAAGTTTTCATGTGGTAAGTGAGCTTGCTTTTTCATTTTGTTTTTCAATTACAGTTTACATTCAATATTATTTTGTATTAGTTTGAGGTGGTGAGCTTGCTTTTTGCTTGTCAAGTTATCTTATCAAATTTGGATAGATGATAGCACTATGAAGAGAGGATCGTGTATATCTAAACAGTTTATAGGTTTGCTTTAAAAACATTCATAGGAGAGAAACCAGTCTTACAGAGATAGGTGGGGGCACACAAACATTCAATTTATAGCAACCTGTTTAATGAGATTAGTTCTTTGATGATGCCTGGACATGTTGTGACAATGTCAAATTACTATAAAAGTTTCTAAACCATCATTGCTGATTTTTGTATTTATCTCGTTGTGGCTGGGAACAAACCCACAGACCACACTTTGAGTAACAGTGATACGGAGCACAGTGCTGGAATGATGAGTTGCATAATTTTAGGAGGAATATTACTGGATGGCAGATGATGCTTCAGTTCTTTATCAAGACTATTTCCACTTTTGAAGAAAGAAAAAAACAACAACTCCTATTCACACATTTGCATTTCAGGGGCTAAAGAAATCTTGAGAGGAATACTGAGGCTATCAAAGTAATGCTGCAAACTTTACTTTTTGAAGGAAAACTGGGCAGAATTTGCCCTTTCCTCTCAAACTACTCACAGACTTGGGTAGTAATTGTTCACACACACCTGTGAGCTTCATGAGAGCAGAGACCGTGTATTTTTTACCTGTAACTGGAGCACTTAGCACAGAGATGGGGCTATAGTAATCATTCAGTAAACATTCATTAAGGGAGTGGATTCTAAAAGCTTAGCTGTCTTAAATCTTTGTTGGAGTGCTGTGGAGGGATAGTTACTGGGGAAAAAAGGAACAGTTTAGCAGTATAAGAGATGTATGCATCTTTCCTTTTTCTTCTTAATATTTTGCTAGGTTATCTTCTCATGAAAAGCAAACACAAATTCAGTTGTGTTGTCTTCATTGAAAGTCATTCTGAACTCCACTCTTTTGCAGAGCAGAAAGGCATTTAGATACGGGAATTCTCATTGATCCAGGTGAGCATTTTCAGATTGCTCAGAATCCTTTTTTTATTCTACTTTCTCTCTATCACAGAGGTCATTCTTAGTTATCTTAGTATTACTGTGGCCTCATAGAGGGCCTGGCACACACTTCAGGACTGTGGCATAATGTTATTAGCACATCTGCCAGGAAGCGGCCACGTGAACTAGAGCAGAGCTCCTCATATTTCATGTGCATGTCAATCACCTGAGGGATCTTGTTAAAATGCAGATTTTGATTCAATTGCTCCAGGTGTGCTCCCAGGTGTGCTCTTAAGAGATGCCAATACTTCTGGTCCAGGGGCCACAGTTTGAGTAGCACGTAACCAAAAGAAATTAAAGGAACCTGAGCTTCGATTTAGCTGCTTGTTTTAGCAAATGAAGCTAGAAAACTGGAATGATTTTTAGTGATCTGTAGCTAGCTCTTTTGGTGATACCAGGAAAGACCTTTTGAAGAAAGTAAAGTAAGTCATGTGGGCCACACGTGATTCCACAATTCTCCCTGGGAACTCACAATTGTCTTAGAACAGAAACATGATACCACAACAATCAACCATCTTTTAAAGCTTGGTACTCAAGCTTCTGGTTCCATGGGGAAACAAAACACAGTGAAGCAGTCATAGGATACATTCTTTTGTGTCTTCTGGAATATATGCTGGCACTGTCCTTAAAACATTTTTTTAATCACTTACTACTTATTACCATTACGGTGGATTGTAAAATTTCAATATATGTTTCTTTCCAGGTTTCTTTGCTGCCAAGTCAACAATACTGAATGCAAAACACAGCTTTGGGGTCTTACAAACTTGGGTAATACTCCCAATTCTGACCCATTTATGACTGTGTGGCTGTAGGTATGAGCCACAGGTTCAACAGTAAAATAAGATTAACACTCCTACCTTGGAGTTTTATTAGGATAAACTGAAGGGGCACTTGGCCATGGTGGGATCCCTATAAATAATTTTTGTTCCCTCCAAATATTGCCAACCTAGGCTCTAAGTCACCTATTTAAGTGGGATTAAAGTGAAGCACAACCTGTAACCCAATTATACTAATTTGGAACCTAGATCTTATCTGAGTTCCCTCCTAGGAGCAGGGGATAGAGGTTGGCTAAGAAATGGACCGCCAGCAGCTGTGACTGGCCTCTGGGCAGTCTAATAAGAAGGTATTGTTGAAATTCTTTCACTCGATGTGCTTCTCTTACATTGGTGTTTCTCTCTGTGTGTGTCTCTCCCCCTCCCTCTTACTGATTCTAAAAATCAATGGAAAAATATCCTGAAGTGAGGATTAAAAAGAATAATAATAATAGCCATTACTTATTAATGGTTAACTACATGCTAAGCACTGTTTTGAGATACACTGGCTTTTAGTTTTCAGATTGATGATAATTGAGATGGACTTATTTTTTCCAGAAAATTATATTTTATTTTAGAAATAATTATGATAAATGAGATTTTTGTAAAAGAATCTTCAGACAATTACATAAGATAGAAAGTAAGCTTCTTTGAGGGTGGGAAGCATGTCCTGTTCATCTTGTTCCCACAGCCACACTCCATGTCTCACTTCTCAGAGGCAAACCCTGTTAAGAGTGCAAGAGAGGGACAATTTCTTGGACTAATCGACCACAAAGAATAACTGTGGACCACAAGTTCTAGATGAAATATAGCCATTTCTCAGACACGTGGTGAATCCCTAAGCTTAATACCGGCCCCCAGGACTGTAAGTGACCAATAAGTGGTTCCAGGTTGAGGCTTGCTACAAGTGAGGTTGGAAAAGCTGCTCCTGGGGGGAAGAGTTGGGCCTATTCCTTCATTTCCTTCACACCACACACCTGACTGACTCTTATAACAATGGGCTTGCAGAGAAAGCCCAAAATATTAAGGAAGTGTAGGTATCATCTCATTCTCTCAAAAAGTCTTATCACAGCCCTAACCAGTTTAGCTCAGTGGATAGAGTGTCAGCCTGCGGACTGAAGGGTCCCAGGTTCAATTCTGGTCAAGGGCATGTACCTTGGTTGCGGGCACATCCCTAGTAGGGGGTGTGCAGGAGGCAGCTGATAGATGTTTCTCTCTCATCGATGTTTCTGGCTCTCTATCCCTCTCCCTTCCTCTCTGTAAAACATCAATAAAATATATATATTTTTTAAAAAGTCTTATCACAGATGGTTGACTGTGATATCATAGAGAGCCAGGACAAGAGGCACACATGAGAATGGGAGCCCGACATGGACAGTGACACCTGCAGTAAGAGGTGTGAAGGAATTCTAAAATTGAATGACCAGGAGGGACTAGGGACAATCTTCAGGGACTTGAGGTACCCCACTTCTGGGGAATGGTATGTTAAGCTTTTTCACTATTCATCCTATGTTTATTAAGTGTATATTTTATGCCTGAGACTCTGCAGTGAATAGAACATGCATAGCTCAAAGTCTTTCAAATAAGTGAACTTTTCAGACAACTGCAAGTTGTGATTTTCTTAAATACTATCAATGGAACATTTCATAATATTGTATTTGTTACATGGTTTTGAATTGTATACTAAACATAGGTTGTGCTTTACTGATGACTTGGGGTCACCAACTTATTTAGGATTGCCAGATAAAATAAAGGACGCCCAGTAAAATTTGGATTTCAGATCAGCATAGGCAATATTTGGGACAACTGTACTAACAAATTATTTCTTGTTTACCTGAAATTCTCATTTAACTGGGTGTCTTACACTTTTATTTGTTAAATCTGGCAATCCTACCATTGTTATATGATGCTGTGATAATACAGTAATGCCTCAGTTGCATTGGGCTGATTGTCCTGATATTTTGGGGTTCAAGGCTGTTGTGCTTTTTGAATTTTGTAGTTAATTTTTAGTCTTTTTCTTTACTATCCAATGATTGTATTGCTTGTTGTAGTCAGTGGATAGCATCCTCACTTCTCATTCCCCTCTCCTTCTACCACTTCATTGTTCTAATTGGTGTGAGCTGAGAAAGAAGATCCCAAACATGGTTGACTTTTCTGTAAAGTAAGAGTAACTAGTTTCTGAGTAAGGATACAGGTACCTGAATATACATATTTGAGAGAAGTATGCAAATTTTAAAATAAGGACTTCATAAAAATTTATTTTTACTGCCCAGAGATCATCTTGTAGTTTCTTTCAAAGTTGCTCAGGATTTTGGATGATGTTCCTGAAAATCTTTAGGAAGAGTCAGATATATACTGATTTGGCTTGAGGAATCATAGTAATTATGCCTTGAGTCTGGGGACTAGACTAGATGACCTTTTGAAATCACTCACAGATATGTAATTTTGATTACTTTATGACCTATCCAATCAACTCAAAATAATGACCACATCCAAAATAATGAAATCAAAGTAAAATTACCCAGCATCATATCTACAATGAAAAATAATATGTATTCCAATCCTGTTGCTTAGAATTGGTTCTGGCCAGGCTGCAAAATCTTATGTGGAAGGAATTACAATGTCTAGTCCTCCCTGCTGCACTCATTTACGCAGTGATTAAACAATTTTTTTGTCCCTAGGCAATGCTTGTTCTGAATATAGATTTGAAGCCACTCCTGAATTGGAACTGCTGTTCCTAATGCTAAGCCTACCATTACTCAAACTCAGCATGCAATGTCAGCAAACACCTCTCCACACCTTACATATTTGCATTTATCTTTATTTGACGTCAGAACAATAGTTTGGAAATAATTTATGGTGCGAAGAGGATCTTCAGGCTCAGGATGATGAAATTTTGTGTCATCCAGCTATGTCTACTTTTATAGGCTTTAAAGAATGACTCATCTGAATCAGATCCTAGGGAATATTTTGGGAGGTGTTAGAGATGTCGAGGGCCAAGCAAAGACCAGCATCTTGGTATAATAGTTTGATTTTTTTCAGAGGCTTCTGATATTGTACAAACTGGAAAATGCTTGCTTGATTGTTGCAAAACTATTCTAAATATTTCAAGCCTTTAAAGTTTGTTTTAGGCCTTTTAGTCACAACAAGAGCAATTCTGGTCTGTGTAGGTCACTGGAGCCCTTAGCTGTACTATATATTTAGATTCATGTGACCTGAATCAACTTATTAATGTGTTAAATATAGTTTCCTTTTCTTCTTGATCAACAAAATAAAAATTCACTTCTAAACAATGTTAAGACTTACGGGCTTTCGAGTATTATTTTCATTTTGGTCTAAGAAATATTTCCTTAGTTGTTGTTTTTTTTCTTTTTCTTCAACAGCTTTCTTCTACCCTAACATGATTGCTATAGTATTTTAGTAGATATCTATCTTAAAGGACAAGGATAATGTGGGCTACTGGGGATAGGGTGATTAAAACATATTTAAGAAATATTCAACTTCAATTGTTGAAGTTTACAAGGTACTATACTCTAGGCAAGGAGTTAAATAGTACAGTGGTGGGAGAGGCAGATTCATGAACAGTTATATTACAATGTGGTGAGGGTAATGATGAAGATATGCAGAGAGGTGTCTCTCCGTGAAGCTGTATAACAAATTCATCCTAGAAGCGTTGAGGAAAGGCCTCCTATACAGTTAGCCGAGGTTGAGTCTTAAAGGTGAGTAGTTAGGCAAAAAGTCTGAGCAGAAAGCCTGAGCAAAGGCACAGAAGTAAATAGAGAAACGTCCCTCTTGTTCCTCTCAGCTTCTTAGTCATTAGTAAGAGGGGAGGCTGTCCCAGCCCTGTCACTGTTTAATCATAACAGAGAGGCTTGTGTAGACATGCTGTGCAGTGGTGATCACAGTGGCAGCTATTATGACTGAAATGTTAAGTTTACTAGCTGTCCCCTACCACCTTTACATACAACTCTTTTAATTTTCCAGGCAGTCCAGTGTAGCTCAAATAACCACAACCCCCTGCATTAGTTTGCTAGGGCTGCTGTAATAAAGCACCATACCTGGATGGCTTAAACAACAGAAGTTCATTGCCTCACAGTTCTGGAGACTAGAGCTCTGAGATCAAGGTATCAGCAGGGTTGGCTCCTTCTGTGGACTGTGAGGAGAATCTGTTCTATGCCTCTCTCCTAGCTTCTGGGGGTTTGCTGGCGTCTCTGGCTTTCCCTGGCTTGTGGACACCACCTAGATTTCTGTTTGCCTTCATAGTCACACGGTGTTCTGCCTGAGTCCAGATTTCCCCTTTTTATAAGAATACCAGTTTTACTGGATTCCCAGGAACACCTCGTTTTAATTAATTACATCTGAAATTACCCTATTTCCAAAATGGCCACATTCTGAGATACCTGGAGTTGGGATTTCTACAAATTAAATTTAAGGTGACAATTCAACTCATAACACTCCCTTTCCAATATAAGTTCTATAATTTAAGGTGAAATCTTAATTTCAGAAAATACTTACCAAGAACATAGATGTTTTGTTACTTGTTTTCCATGGGTTAACCTTCCTACTCTTACAAATAAAATATGTATAACCTGTTAATTTTACCTTATCATAGATTTCATAAAGTGTTTGAAATTTAATAAAAATTTACCAATAAGCTGTTGTTTCATTAAATGCTGATCTTTTTCGAAAGACGTTTTTCAGTGTAATATCAGATATTTATTCTATTAAGATACTTATATTTATTCTATAAAACAAGAATATATTGTATAAAGAAAAACAGTACAAAATATCTTTTAGTTACTGAACAAATAAGCCCTGCAAGCCAGTATTTGATATCTATGATCATTTGACAAGATGGCATTCACATAGATAACTAGTTTTGTATTGGACTAGTGATAGCTTACATAGGCAAAGGACTAGTGACAGTGTTTTTTTTCATAAATCACTTTTTTATTAATTCTGTATTTTCTGATTAAAAGTACAACTTACAGGAAAAAAATGTTTTCTCTGCTTATGAAATGGGCTCAACATCTTCTCAAGACATTGTGTCTTTTACTTCTTTACCTTTCACAATGTATACACCAATATTCAACAGAGCTAATAGAATTTCCAATATCATTCACTTTTTATCCAAAGCAAAACAATTTGGTTCTGTATGTTATTCAAATTCTATTCATTTACAGGGTAAAATTAACTTAGCAGAATTACTAAGTGGATGCAAGGTAACTACTTGGGAAAAGCAAAGCATCTAGTTCAATCAAAGATCCTGTAATCTGATACTATTACTGTTCTCTTTAGCAGTCCTAAATAAGTTCTATAATCTTATTTCATAGCCCCTCTAGGTGACAGGTTTTATTTTTGGCACTCATATTATCGAAATTAATCTGTCTTGGGCTGTTGTTTCTTATTTCCCGGTTGTTAAATAACTGTGGAATTGGTATCAGGACAACTAAATTTTAAAGATCTTTAAGCCTGCTCTCCCTACCGGTTAGTTTTCCGGTCTCCCAGTTTCTCAAAGCCTTTTCTTTTTTTCTTTTGCTGAGTTCTTACACTTAAACTGTAGGGGGATTTAAATTCCAACCCGGAACTCGGAATCAAGCGCCTTGAATGACGGGAGTCGTAGTTTGCACGACTCCTTCCTAACCCCTTTTCTCGCTGATTCCTACCCGCAGTGAAAACCTACAACTCCCAGAATGCACGCTCCGGGTGTCCACCCCTGAGCGCACGCGCCCTGACGCCGCAGGATTTGAATCGGCGGCGTTGTTATTGACGCCATATTGGGGCCGGTGGCGGGTGGAAGAGTCGTACCGCGGAGGGGGAAGTGACTGGACGTGTTTGCCGGAGCTCCTGACGCCGCCGCTGCTGCTGCTTTGCAATCTCTCTTCATCGACCGCCGGTCTCAAGCTTCGGACCCCTACTCAGTCATTTTAGGAGCCACATTCCAGCCTCACACCTCACGGGGCTGGTATCGACTGCCGAAGGGAGCCGGTTTCGGCGCAGGAGCGCCTCTGGAGCGGCGCAAAGCTCGAGCAGACGGCGGGGACGCCAGGTGCCTCTCCCGGGGAATCCGCGCCTGAGGAGGCGGAAGAGCCCCCCTGACGCGCCTGGCGTGAGCTGGTGACACCGCCCCTCCCTCTCTTGCCGCGCCGGCCCGGGCCCCTGCCCCTGCCGCGGAGGCGGCGGCCTCCCCTCACGCCGGCGCTTCCCCACACGCCTTTCTGCTCTTGAGCCCGTGGGTCAGCCGCTCTTCGAGTCCTAGCTCTCCCCCTTTCCCTCACCCTCCCCTCCCGTCCCCCCTCTCAACCCCACCCGAGCCCGGCACTTCGGCGGCTCCGGCCATGGCGTGCGGGGCCACTCTGAAAAGAACTCTGGATTTCGACCCGCTGCTGAGCCCGGCGTCCCCGAAGCGGCGGCGATGTGCGCCATTGTCGGCGCCCACCTCGGCCGCAGCCTCCCCGTCGTCTGCGGCCGCGGCCACCGCCGCCTGCTTCTCGGCCGCCGCCGCCTCGCCGCAGAAGTATCTCCGAATGGAGCCGTCCCCCTTCGGCGACGTCTCGTCGCGCCTCACCACAGGTGGGACTCGGCCCTGCGACCGCCGCGGTGGCAAGTGGGGTTCCGGGGCGGCCGCCGGGGTGGGGGCGCAGGACCGGTTCTTAGCAAAGTAGTCGGGCGACCACATTTCTTTAACTTCTCCAGCTTCGGAGACACAATAGAAATGGCCTGATGTAAAGGGGCGGGGAGGGGGCGTCGGGACGTGGGGTGAGTAGGGGCTGTGCCTCGCCGAGTATTGTGGGGAGGAGGAAGGTCCCTTTATTTGGGGCGAATGACTGGAATTGAGTGTTTCCGTGTCTGGAGAGCCCCAGCGGAAATGATCAGAGAGGGCGATATTTATTTATAAATTTAGGCTGTAGAAGGGTCACATTTCACGCGAATCTCAACGTCTTATCTCCCCGAATCGATTGGTCGCAGCTATTAACTCTGGGACTGGGTGGTTTCAGGCGAGGAGGCAGCCCCTCCTCCAGTTCAGTCATGGCTGATTTTAGTACGGAGGGGGTGGGGATGGCTGTCATTGGGGCGAGATCTAGGCCTGTCATTAATCACCCACAAGAACGCCACTTTGGCTGAGTCAAGACCTGTTTTCCTAGCAGGGTCAACAACAAAGAAAATGCTCTTCCCGAGTCCTGTAACATGATCACACTACACTCTACACCTTGAACAACTTGAACTTTTAACGAAAAGCAAATTGTATCGAAAATTGGGACTGATTAGTTGCTTTTAGTGGGAAGTGCTTTATTTTGCCCGGCAAAATACGTAGGGAGGAAGCCTAGGCCTTGAGAATAATAAAGAAATTAACCCAAGATTCCAAGGGCCTTCAGACGATTTTTTTGCTTTTCATCTTGAAACATTTCCTGAAAGTGACTAGAGGGAAATGCCCCTTGGCTGCTTTGTACTGCATGTGTATGCCATTTTTATGTACTTTAAAAACCCTTGTGTGCCCCTGGCACAGTCCTAGGATAAGCTTTTATGGACTGATAGTGTAAATCTGTTTGCTTTGTGTGTGAGCCTTTGGTAATAATATGACCTGTAGACAAAGCCTTTTAATAGCTTGATTAGATGTTTCGCTATCTTGAGCTTAAAAAAAAAAAATCTGTGGGTAGTATATGCCACCATGTTTAGTAACTTCCATTTGGAATTGGCTTAGTTTAGTTATATCTTTTTCAGGCCAGATTTTTAAATATCCTTTTCTAAATACTATGGGGCTTCCTTTTTTTCTATTAAATATTTCATCTAACTAAGTATATATTATTGTATAGTTGTGGATTTTCAGAGAATTTCCACTTTTATTTAGTGACCACACCTAAGTTGTCTTCTATATAAAGGCATTTACTGATGTATTGTTAGGCTTTACATTAAAAAAGAAACAAGAATGGGCTCCTAGTGCTGAACATTATTTTTAGAGTTTGACTCTTTAGTAAAATCGTTGGAAATTGAAATGATACCATGGAACCTGTACGTAACTAGGCCACTTAAAAATAGCTCTAGCTAACCAGCAATAAATTTCAGTCCACAGGGTGAATTGATGTAGTGTTAGGTTTGGGAGTTAAAGTATATCTCAATGCTGAAATAGTCTTGAGCACATATATGATAAACCCGCCAGGAGTTATAACATTTGTCCTCACTTTAAAAGGAACTTACTCAGAAAGAATTGTGATCCTTGACAGATTTGCTATTTCATTGAAATATTTGTAGCATTGGCTAATACATTTGTTTCACATTATCTCAAGTTTCAATTAAGTGGGTAGAAAAACGATTGAAATTGCTCAAGCCTGCTGATTCAAATACTTTTCCCAGAATATTGCTGTCTGCTGTTCTTCAAGGTGTTTTTGACATCTCTTGAAGTTTGATCATAGCCTGAACTGTAAAATCACACCGTAATTGAATTTTGTTGAGTTTGCTAATAGTTATTAGCTATTACAACTAATTTGAATATTAACATAAAAAGTTGCCTTGAAAACAGCTAAAATCGCAAAAGTTTTGGATTGCTAAAATTTGCTTTTTCTAATTTTGAATAACATTTTACATGTAATTTGGCCTTGTGTGTTTTCATGGCCGGTTTGGGGTATGCTCTTGTGTGGTTTTTGTAATAATGTTGTCATAATGGGAGCTGCAGTGTTGTGCAGATATCAAAAAACTTTCCAGTTTTGTTGTCAACAACTTGAAAATAACTTCCCAAACACCTAATATTTAGATTTCTCTTTTTAACAGTGGTGATTCTTAAGCTTTACAAAAGTGAATATCCATATATCCTTAGCTGAAGTTAACTAACTAGGATTTGAAATGGAAAGTGACTTACCAAATTGAGATTGGGACTCTGCAGAAACTCTTTGTTTTCCTTTCATTTCTGTGAAATCAAATGTAATTTAAACAATTCAGAGCATTTATATAATTAATCATTATCATTGTTCTTCTCTGGCTACTTAATGTCTTCTGATGTGTAGCTGAAGTCATGTTGTGGCTTTACTAGTAGTTTCAGAAAAGTGGACATCTGTTTTAAACCCTAGTTTATTTTACCTATCCCAGGAAGGTGATTCCAAAGTTTGACGTGATGACTATTATTTAAATCAATATTTTCCAAACTGTTGCAAACTTATACCAGGAAAAAGGAAAGGCAGGCAAATAAAGTTTTATTGGAACACAGCTTAGTTTGGTGCCTATTTATTACATGAGTATAATTTTTGCATTATCACTTTTCATACAGATGTTGTGTGTGTGTGTTTTCCCAAAGCTCAAATATTTTGTCTGCTCCTTTATAGAAAAGTTTTGCCTATCCCCGGTCTAGAGTGTCAGCAGTTTATAATACTGTGTGTGTGAAAGGGGAAAATTGAATGAGGAGAGGATAGAAGAGGAAGCATTGACTGGAATTGGGTAAACAAAGGTCTGTAATAGTCATGTCAGCACTCATTCTGGTAAGTTAGTTGAAAACAGCCAAAGGTTTTTACCTTTCTCACTTTGTTTTTGAAACATCTTAGAATATTCTATTTAGCCAAAAGATCATTATGATATTCCCAAGAACAAAATTGTTTTAATAAAACCAAAATATTATGCAACATTACAAAAGTCTGTCAGTCAAATCCAGTACAGTGTTTTTCATAATTATGTAGTGAATGAATGAATGGTCTGGTGAAAAGATCCTTCTGTAAATGTCAACCTATTTTGTGAGTTTCCAGGCACTTTTGTACACATTGTTTTGTTACCATTGTTCTAGTCTGCCTTAGGAATTGAGTTGGATGAAGAGTTAAATTCCACTGTAAGGCCTCATTGTATTTGCTGGAAACCTGCCATTAAAAATGGAAATTGCAGCTTGTGAATGGGGAACGGTTTGCATTGATGCATGCCTGCAAACAGAGACACCAGCTGGCTTAAATGAAGTATAAATGTAGATTCTAGGCAAACAAATGAGATTCTGTTGAGGAGGCAGCATTTCACTTCAGATGTCATTTATATTGAACCAGAAGTGTTTTTAATATTTTGTGGTTATTTAGACAGCTGTTAAGTTGCTTCTACTTTCTCAGTGGATTTGGCAAATACAGTTTTTAATGGTCTTTGTACTTGGGATTTTAAGCCTGTATATTATTTAGGACTATGTGTGTTGCTTCGTTTATTTTATAGTTCTATGAATTACGCATTTAAGAATCCTGTAAGCTTATGGCCATTAAAAAGCAGAATACAGTTGTATTCATTATTGAGCTACTTGTTTTGAAAGTAGAAAAATAAAGCCTAACTTCAGCACAGAAACTCATTGGGTAAACATGGCTAGATCAGAGAGAAGTTAGCCCTTTAGATATAGATGCTATATCATGGTTGCCACGGAGATATAATCTGAGATGTAAAGGAGAATAATTTCTCAGTCCTTGAATGACATTATGGGAAAAAGAATATACTGTATTTTTCAGGTAGGTCTTTCCTAAGTGTTTAGGTAGACCCAGGAAGACAATGATAGCAATGCTTTTGTTTTGAAAGGTTGAGAATAAGAGATTCAGAGAAGTGCCCAGTTTTGTGTATTTTTCCTATTTGAAAAGAAACTTTTGGTTCTCCTTCAGAATATGGGGCTACCGTAAGTTTGGACCTCTTGGATAGCTGGTTTATGAAACTAGATAATGGTGCTGGGGTGAGTCTTTTCAAATACTTATTACTGAACTAACCAGCAACTTGTGGTTCTGCAGTCTTGGCCTTAACACTGTTAGTACTGTGACTCACAGTATGTTCTCTATGAATATGTGAAACCACAGTGAATTTCTTGCCTCTGAGAAGACTACCTACTTTCAAAAAAGTATGAAGGGTGAAATACTTGTTGGAGCCTATATGAATCAGTCTGGCATCTGCAGATAGTAAAGAGGTCTTCACAAATGAATTTAGTTAAAGAGATTTATCTTTAAATAGAGGTCCAGTGTACGACATTTGTGCACTGAGAGGGGGAGGGGTCCCTCAGCCCAGCATGTGCCCTCTTGCAGTCCATGACCCTCGGGGGACGTCTGACTGCCAGCTTAGGCCAGCTCCCCACGGGCTGGCAGTCTGACCTCCCCTGAGGGGTCTTTAGCCCTGCCTCGGAGGCAGGCAGCTGTGCTCGCCATCAGCCTGGCTGTGGCTGAGCTGCGCTCCCCCTGTGAGAGTGCACTGACCACCAGGGGGCAGCTCCTGGTGGTCATTCCACCGTTCAGTCTATTTGCATATTGCCCTTTTATTATATAGGATTTTATTGTTGAGTGTAGGGATTCTAGAACTTGTCTTAACATTTCTCAGCTTATAAACCAACAACCTGAGAAATGTGATCTATCAGTAGCAGTCTTATAGCAGTGAGACTTGCTAACAGGATTTGTTACCCTGGATTTTGAGGTGGTTGGTCACATGGTTCTTGTATAATTTGAAAATAATCCCGAATTTATTAATTTTCTGCCCACTTAATCACAAAGTTTTAAAATATTTATGAATTAATCAAGTCTTGGCATTTCCCAAGGTTCTTAGAGCTACTGAAGCTGTTTTTTAATGTAATTTCAGTTTTACCCCTCATTCTGTATCAATTTTTTAAGACTTTTGGAACAATATAGTTATCCTTTGTGATTATATATATATTTTAAATTGTGATGCAAAAAAATGGGTACTAATAAGTATAGCAATTCCCTTAAGACTTGAAACGGTACTTTTTCTTTGGCATTTGAACTATACTTAGTATTCCCTCATCTTTCTGGATAATGGTAAACATGGATTATGTGCATTCTAATTTTTTTTTTTTTTATGGAATCACGAATTTGCGTGTCATCCTTGCACAGGGGCCATACTAATCTCCTCTGCATAGTTCCAATTTTAGTGTATGTGCTGCCAAAGCAAGAATGGTTCTAATATTTGGAATAGCCCCATTTACATATATTTTTTTCCATTTTCAGAGATTGGCTCATTTGAAGAAACACATTTTTAAAGATTTTACATGATTTTTAGGAGAAAGTATTTTGTATTATGAAGTTCTAATCTTTTATTTCTAAAAGAATTGAATTATTTTAAGTTAACAAAAATATTCTCATGTGTTAAGATGTTGCCTGCTATATTGAGCAGGGAGATTATCTTTGAAGATAAATTAAAATTCTAGTGTATGTCAAGTTGTCAACTTTCATATTTATTTTGGGCCTTTTTATTAGAATTTTGCAAGTATGCCAGATTGTGTAGTCTTCCTGAGATAATAAGCTTTTGGAGGATGGTGGTAATGGTTTTTAACATTCTAGTACTAGAAAAACAGCTCATAATAAATATACTTGTAGTTTGTCTTGGAGTATAACAATTTCTTCCTCCCTTTAAAATTCATAAGTCATAAGTTTTTGCCACAATCGTCATAGGTCAGATCATCCTGTGATCACAAAGTACTAGTGATTTGCAATATTTTTATCTTATTAAAGTAGTCTTTCCATTGATATAATTTTTGGATTTGACTTAAATTTTAATTTTTAGGTCTATGTAAGTACGAGGTTTTTCACAACATTCTTTAAAAAGTCTAAATACTTACTCTACAAGTCACTTGTTCTAGCTTTTAACAGCCTCACTTTGAGTCCCAGATACTGTGCTGTTTAGGCAAAGAAAAGACAGTCTCCGGAGGGACTGATAAAGCCAACACGGCTAATACATTATTAGCTAGCTAAGCTTGAATAAAAATACTGTAGTGTTTATGCTTTACCACATCTTTAATTCCGTGTGAGCATTTATCCACATTAGTATTATTTTCACCTTTGGCAGCCCAAGTCTTGAAATTGGGTTACTGGATTAAATCACATGTTGACTACTTATGAAACCTTAAAAAGTTATTCTTTTTAGGTGAACGTTGAATCTTGTTTATTGACTATTTCTGAAATTGCTTCAACCTATGATGTGTAGTTTGACTTTAGTTTACATTCATTTTCATTAATGTTAATTCTTTAAAAAGCTCCAGAAATCAAACTAAAGGGGATGGTTGGAGGGAGGGACCTGGGAGAATTGATTTTCTTTTTGTTTCTTTAAAAAAAAAAAAAAGTATTGTTAAGTATTGTTGCATTGACTTAGCAATCGAAGAACAAAACATAGAGTGGATTTTGAAAATTTGCAGAAAGTCAATTTTTAAAAACATTGCTGTCCCTGGAGTTTGCCTCTTAATTGTTGTTATAGAGGATTGCCTTGTTCCTAGTGCTGAAGTATTCTCTGCAGCAAAACTTTTCTAAGTGTGTAATTGGTTTACTACTAAAGTATAGGAGGTTTTAGGTTGCTGTGACAGAACAGGGGAACCTGATGCTCATTGTAACCACCCATCCATGGCCGATGGTGAGAAAATAGTACATTATCAGAGGCTGGCATTGTAGTCGGTACTGCATGGCAATGCTGATCTACTACTTTAAAATAATTCCTCAGTTTTAAAATACCAGTAAAACATTCTGGTTAGATATAGGTGCCTATCCTGAAAGGAGACAATTTAGAGACTTTTGAAGCATCCCTTAAGTAAATATCTGAATGTAATGAAGATTGCTTATAATCTGTTATAGCCAGTGATTGTTGTTTCAGATCTCTAGGTAGATGAGAATTATGTTCCATTTTGGTTACTACCATCTTAAGAGTCACAAGGTTTGACGTTTCAGGGTATGATGTAGCATGATGATACATGGTAGTGATCCTATATAATAAAAGCCTAATATGCAGATTGTCTCCATTGGCTGTTCTGCTGGGAGTTTGACCGTTTGCTACAATGTGTGCTGACCACCAGGTGGCGGCATGGAACATGGCGGGCATGCACGAGACCAGGACCACGGGATGGTGGAGCAGGTGAGCAGGCGGCGCCAGGCCAAGCGGGTGCAAGTGGGGGGGCCCCGTTGCCCCGCCAATCCCCCCACAGACTGCGACCAGTGGCAGCACGGTATGGGGCCACTACCTGGCTCCAAGGCGCTGAGGGAGCAGAGCGGGGGCTGGGCCCCTGGGCTGGGATTGGGAACTGGGGGTGGATGGTGGTGACCAACCTCCATGGAGCAGGGTGGGGGGAATTGAGGGGGGTGATGGAGACGGAGGTGTGTTGAGAATGCAGGGTGTCCGCCAAGCTTGCTCTCATTCCCTCTACTACCCTCCAACGGGACGCCAGGGCTCGCACTCCAGGATGCCCCACGCTCAGGTGCTGCGTGCCCATGAGGAGCCTGTCCTGCACCCATGCAGCCTCTTCCAGGTGAGCCGGGCCCATAGGGGCCGGTTAGGCTCCTCATGGGTTCATGCAGGAGCCGGTCTACGAGGCTGGCTGGGAGAGAGTGTGCTGCCTGCCCGGCTTCCGTGTGGTGCCGCTGGGTGGCCCAGAGGTCCATGCTGCATCCCATCCAGACACTGCAGGCCATGCTCATTGCATCTCCACGTGGGGACCCAGGCGCCATGCCTCAGGCAGAGGGGTGTGCCCAGGGGCTCAGGTGCTTCCCAGGGCCCAGGGCCCAGAGGTCAGCTGGGATCTGCCCTTCCACTCCGGATGCTTGCTCTTCAATCACTGGCCAGGCCTAGGGACTGCACCCATGCATAAATTTCGTGCACTGGATCTCTAGTCCCTCTTATAACTGGCATCCTATGTGTTGTTGTTTTTTAAATTAGCTTTCCTTATTGTGACTTACTATAGCTTCAGGTGATTGTAGAATGCTGGCTAGGTATGGTAGTACAATACTGGAGAAGGGAGTGGATATTAAGAGTATAGGCCCAGAGATCAGGTTTGGCTCTGCCATAATACAGCTGACGTTAAAGCAAAACTTCAAATTATGCACATGGTGATAGTATCTCCCTTCTATAGTTGTTATTAGGGTTGAGCTTTCCTGTCCCTGAGTGCTGAAAACGGTCACAATAGAGCAACCTCAAATGTGACATTTTACACTGTCCAGTAATCCTGCTATTTTAGTGAATAGCCTTGTCTTGTATTTCACAGAAAAAAATAGAATCCATCCTATGTCAGATTCTTCATTTTTCCCTGTACCAACACTACCAACATTTGTGCCTATCTTGTTTTCCTTTGAGTATCATTGAGTAAAATTAAGTGAGATAATTAAAGCACTTGACACAGTGAGGGGAAGGATCCCACTTCTCTCCAAAGGAACGTTTCCTCAACTATTTTCCTTTCCCAACCAGACCTTTGCTTTAATTTCCCATTATAAAGTAAGTAAAACATTCTCATTTTCCTTCAGCAGTCATCCTGAGTCCTCCACTTCAAAATCTAATTCGAAGAGCTTTCGGGTAGTCTATTTGCTTCCATTTCTTGGGTTTTCAATTCACTCCAAATATATTTGTGCCTCAAACAGCTCTTGTCAAGTCATCAATGACTTACATGGCACATTGTGAATCCTCTTCTTGTTTGACCTTTCTTACAACACTGCAGACTTATTCCCTTCTTTTTGAAATACTTTTTTCTTCCCTTCTGTGACAATACTGTTCTTCAATTTCTCTGGCTGTTTTCTGTCTTCATGTGGCCATTAAACTTAGGAGTTCCTTAGCTATAGATTCAGCTCCACTTTATATCTTTAGTTCAGACCATTTCTCTCAGTTCAGGCCATTGAGCACTTGGACCTTTTTATTGTCAGATCTTCTCAGTAGCCTACCCTCCTAGAAGTCACAATTATTGTGAAATATGTTGACTTTTAAATATTCCTAACTAATTTATAATATATATGGAATAAATAAGATGTCTGTGGGCTTCTAATCAGTGCCTTCTGGTATGAGATGGTCTTAATTGCTTTTTTAAAGCAGACATATAAAAGAGATGCATTTGTTCACTATTGATTACATATTGAACATGGATTTTAAGAAAGGTGTGTTAGGGAAAATGATAGGTATGTGTATGTTAATGTCATGTAATGAGTCTCCTGAGGTAGAGCCAATCAAGTTCAAATTGATTTACAGAATATTTTCCTGCTGGGGAAGAGGGGGCATGTCTACCATTGAACTAGAATAGCTAGTTTGCAAGAGAGGGTAGCAAAGTGTATTTAGTACATCTTACATATATTTATACTTGTAATAATTTCTGCTGTTACTACTTCTCTCCATTTCCTGGTATGGCCAATAAAACATAAACCAACCACTTTTTAATTGGATAGAAACTTTAATGCCCATAAGGTATGTGGGAACCAGTGAATTCCAACCTTGCTACTGATCAGCAGCATCACCTGGAAATTTATTAAAAATGCAGAATCTGAGGCTCCATTCCTCAGTCTTCATTTAAAAAAGAAAATCCCTAGGTGATTTATGTATTCATTGGAAGTTTAGAAGCACTTGAGAACTTATGCCCAAAAGGTAGCAGCTACTCTTAGCTGAGTTTTACCACACATCCAATTCCTCCCTCACCCCAACGTAGCCAAAAAAAACCCTGACTTTTAATGTAAAATAACCCAACTTCTAAATGACAGCCTTGTTTAAGTATTCAAGCCAGATTTGTCTTTAGTCTGTCAATCATCAGTTTGCAACCTGGTTTCCAGGTATGCTATAGCTCAATGTATGTGTGTGTTTTGGGTGCCCTAATAACTTGTAGAAGACTGGTTTATTCCTCAGTTGAATGTGCTGTCTGTCCTTCTAAGCCTTACTTATCCTCATGGCCATGGTAAATTGGAACCAAAGCTTCTGTAACATGCATGCTTGAGGATTTGGATTTGGATGGTTCAATTTCCCCTTTCTGCTTTTTTTGTTCTTATTTGTGTTTTTCTAGTTTGTAAGCTATTTGAAGAGATACTTGCAGATAGTAAAGAGCTGAACAGCAAAAGCAACAGGGTTAACATATCCCTTAGAATCTAGTGTAATATAAAATAGAGGTATGAAGCTTCTTGGATATCAGGGAAGAGACATCTGCTGTTTGAGTGTTGTTGGACTCCTTGCATTAGTGACTCCCATTGTGCAGTTAATTTGTGAAATTTATACTTAGGCCTGGCAGGGTTTTAACAGATTGATTCATTTCAAATAAATGAATACAGTACCCATGAAATAATAGAATTTGACCTGTAATGATTATAGTTTTTCTTCCTCCTGTAGGAAACCAACGAATGCTGCTTATCTATACTAGTAAGAGAGAAATATGGTAATTGATTGTCACTCTGTGACACCCACAGCCAACTAGGAGGGAATATGCAAATTAGCAAGACAAGATGGCATCCACAGAGCCAGCCATAGTGGGAGGAAGGCTTGGGTTGCCCCTGGCAACAGAGGAAGCCAAGCTTCCCACTACCTGGGCCGGCTGCCAAGGGAGGGGCCTGCAAACAGCCCTCAGCTCCTCATCCAGGCTGGCCATGCCACCATTGGGGTGAGGGTCCCCACTGGGGAGGAGTGGCCAGCCTGCAAACGGCCATCAGCCCCTCACCCAGGCCACCCCGCCCCCCAAGGGAACCCCCACCCTGATCTGGGACACCCTTCAAGGCAAACCAGTTGGTCCCCACCGGTGTATCAGGCCTCTATATATACTAATAAAAGGGTAATATGCTAATTAGACTGGGAGACTTCCCAGGAGGCCTTCTGGACAAAGCCATAGTGGCGGGGCCGAGGTAGAGGTGGTTAGGGGCCAAGAGAGGAGGAAAGTTGTAGGTGATCAGGCCAGGATGGGATGGCAGTTGTGGGTGATCAGGCTGGTGGGGGGGAGGGGCCGGCAGGGGGGACAGGTGGGGGTGAGCAGACTGGCAGGGGGGGGGACAGGTGGGGGTGAGCAGGCCAGCAGGCAGAGTGGTTAGGAGCAATCAGGCAGGCAAGCAGTTAGGAGCCAGCAGTCTTGGATTGCAAGAGGGATGTTCCACTGCTGATTTAGGCCTGATCGGGCCTAAACCAGCAGTCGGACATCCCCCGAGGGGTCCCATATTGGAGAGGGTCCAGGCCAGGCTGAGGGACACCCTCTCCCCTACCCCACATGAAATTTTGTGCACCAGGCCACTAGTACATTTAAAATATTGTATAATGTAATTTTTTTAAAAGAACTGTAAATAATACCCTAATGTTTATATAATTGTGTGCAACTATATTACGCTTGTTAGGATTCATGCTAATCCAAACAGAAGTTAAGATTGTAGATACAACTTTACATTTTTTGTTAAAGTTTGGTTTCAGGTCCCTTTGACATAGCAATAATTTTAAAGTGAATTAAAAACAGCATCAGCACATTCTTTTTACTTACATAGCTCTTGGCTGGATAAGAACATTGTCCTTAAGGATTCCTTCAAGGAGAATGTGAGAACTGTTTCTGAATAGTTGATCATGGGAAAATAATTGATTTACAAAAGATGGGTCTCCATAGCAACTGTTAATTGAGTGTTGTAATTTATAAAGCAGGCATGACATGCCTAGTATATATAGTTCAAAGCTTTAGATTTGGTCTTAATTTGGAACATTTTCTTAGTTTTAGGTTTTAATGGCTACTGCAGGTTTTCTGTACTTGTGTATAGGTTTTTCATTAGATTTGTGTTCCTGCCTGGAGCTGACAGACTTTTAAGATTTATTTTATTTATTTTAATTCCACTGTTGGAGGCATCTGTCTAAATGAGCTTTTTCACTTTGTGTTTTCAAAGATATGACATAGAAACATTAGTACACAATGTGAAATAAAAGAGTATTATTCTACACCTACACTTAAAATGGTTAACGAAAATTAAAGTTTGATCTAATGATCTCAGTAGGAAAACAGTCTATACAAGTCCAGACCAAAAGTTTAATATCACAGATGTTTAGACATTTTGTGGACTCTACTCTAGAAAAAAAGATGCTTGATTCCTCCCCTCCTACAATTTTTTGGTCCTCTAAACACATTTTTAGTTGCTTCTAATTCCGTATTTCTTCTTTAGCTCTCAGTCCCATCTTAATGCCGTTTTTCTTACCCTCATCAACTCAGGCTTTTTCTTTTCCTAGTTACGTAGGATATTTTTTTTGTGTTCCTCTTTTAATATCCCAAAGGAGTAAGTGCTGTCTCATTGATAATCTACTACTACCTGTTAAAGGAGGAGAATTTTATTTGCAATCTCAATGTCATTTACTAGATTTGGGAATGAAAAGCTGTAGTCATAGAATTTGCTAATACTGATTTTTACTTAATCTAGTACAGTGGGAAAAAAGTGTTAGCAGTATTCTTTTCTAAAAGAGTGATGTAGTTTTTAGGATTTTTGAAAAGCGATATACAGCCATTTGTTGTGGTAGATTGTCATGAATAGATAACTACATATTTTACTAGTAAGTGATTTACTGCAAATCCAATCTATTTTTCCTGGTCAATTATGAAAGCTGCATGATTAAAACTCAAATGTGCAACTAACTGATCATGTAAGTGAAGCTTTGACTTTTTCTTTAATTGACTGCAAATTGTGTCGGCAAAACAATGTCAGATGTTACATGTACTTGAAATAAAATGTCACTTGCTAGTTTGCTAAGAGATGGCTAGATTTAAGTAGCTTATGATTAAGTGGACATAGGTACTTTATTGATGTATGGAAGGCCTTTTTGCAGCTGGTATGAAAACAACTTAAGTCAGACTAATAATCTAGGCTGAGCTTACTACACTGAGTGGCCAGTTTATTATGATCTCTGCATGCATAATAATCTGGCCACTCAGTGAGAGAGAGAGAGAGAGAGAGAGAGAGAGAGAGAGAGAGAGAGTGTGTGTGTGTGTGTGTGTGTGTGTGTGTGTGTGTGTGTGTTAGAGGCCCAGTGCATGAACTTGTGCATGGGTGGTCTCCAGCCAGATCCTGGCCAGGTGGAGAGGACATGGGCGGTTGGCCGGCCAGCCTGCTGGTCGAACTCCTGGTCGAGGGGACAATTTGCATATTTGCCTTTTATTATATAGGATATACACTGAGTGGCCAGATTATTATGCATTCAGAGATCATAATAATCTGGCCACTCAGTGTATGTGTGTGGTGGTATTAAATTGAATCTAGGGAAATATTCAAATTTGCTTTCACCTCTGAACTGAGATAGAGGATTAAGTTTGAGGTTTGCAGTTATTAGCCTTTTACTATTTGTGTTGCTAAGATCTTGGTCAAGTTATTCACATGTTACCAGTGTTAGAGCATTTGAGAGCACATTGAGGCTTAGATGACATAGTTGCATCCTGTTAGATGTACTAGTAGTACATTTAAATTGGTGAACTAATTTGTAAATTATATCTTAATTCCTTAGCTTGTTTGATTCTTCTTAAGATGGTATGGATGTTTGTAAAGCTAAAATTTTAAAAGTTTGACCGTATCTTTTTTTTTTTTTTTTTTTTTAATTTTAATCCTCACCTTGAGGATATGTTGAAACATCGATTGATTTGCCTTTTGTTAGCTCCGTGATGGGATTGAAAACCTCAACCTTTTTGGTGTATGAGATTATGCTACAACCAACTGAACCACCCGACCAGGATAAATTTTACCATATCTTAATCCCAGGCTAGATATTTTTTGAAAGTATTAAAAGAATAAATTGCTTGTTACAACTATTCTTTTGGTACATTTTAGTTAAGCTTTTGTTAATTTTGTGAAACAAAAGGAAGATTAAGTAATCTGAGAACAGCTGTGTGGTGATCAAATAATAAATCATATGGGCGATGTTAAGGTCAAACAAGTTACTCTTTGCCTAGTACATTTGAAATCTCTGGTTGTGAATAAACTTTAGGATGCTTTGAATGGCACTTTTGATGGTGATAACCTTGAAACCTTTTACAACATTGCTACTGAAAGTGTTAAAAAAATTAGGATGCTTGAGCTTGTCCTGGTTGGTATAGGATGTTGCACCGGTTTTAATGGACACCTGTGAATCTTAGGAAACCCATTTCTATTAAGGTGCTTAACTGTTCAAATAGACAGCCATTTTATTTCACACTGGTAACCTTGATTTTAAATTATAAACTATTGCTAATAAATCGATGAAGACTGAAAATAACTTTGACATAAACAAATGTTAATATTGTGAAAAATGTAGCTAAAGCATCCCTCACACAACTACCCTAAAAGTGTGGTTTTTGTGCTTATACTGCACATTCATATAGTGTATATGTAAACAGGTTTGTTAGACACAAAATTTACATAAATGAAATCTTCACTGAGTATATCTCTTGCAATTTTCTTCCCCCTTTTTTCAATTAAAATAATGAAATGGCATGATCTATAATGTTCAAAGGAGTGATTGATGTCTGCTTAGTCTATCTCTAAAAAGCCCTAGAAGTACTTAGTAGGAAACAATATAAACTGAGAAAAGAAAATTAAATATATACCTAAGAAAATGACCAGTATGAAATATTTTTTTAAAGGATCATTCTTACCTTAAAAAATTGCTAGCCTTGCCCTAGCTGGTCTGGCTCAATGGATAGAGCGTCAGCCTTCAGACTGAAGGGTCTCAGGTTCGATTCCAACCAAGGGCACATGCCTGGGTTGTGGGCTCGATCCCCAGTAGGGGGTGTGCAAAAGGCAGCCAATCAATGATTCTCATCATTGATATTTCTATATCTCTCTCTCTCTCTCTCTCTAAAATTAATAAAATGTATTTTTTTAAAAATTGCTAGCCTTCAGTTGAGTTTTTAGTTCGTATTTAAATTAATTCATCATTATGTAATTGATAAAGTTACACTCTGTTATATTTATGGATCATGTTATTGCCTCTTAGTTACCATTTGGATTGGCATTATTAATTTCTTGGGATGTACAGTAAGTCCTCAGTTCACATCATTGAAGTATAACTAAACCAGTTTTACCATGGCTAATTGATATAAACAAGAGTTAAATTCCTATGGCATCTCATCGATGTTATTTTAAAATGACATTCAATGAAATGATGTTATAAAAGGACCTATTGTAGTTTCAGATGGGTAGCCTATTAAATTTAGGGGCTGTGGTGGTTGTGAGAAAGTCTGTTAAGAGGGACATTGGAACCTCAGGAAGGGATTTTCTGGAGAGGCTAAATGGTAACTATTTTGAATTGGAAATTGTTCTAAAATGAATCATACTGACCTTAGGAATATGCTTGATATAATTTTTTCCCTTTCCATGGTTGAAGATAATGGCACCATGGTATAGTGATTCTAACTAATTACCAGTGATATACCAAGCATTTTACATGGGTTTTTACTCCAAATATTCAGAACAAAAGTTTGCTGTTAATGCCTTAATTGTCATAGGTTCTATTGAACTTCATATTAATGGCTATTACCATTTAATATATGAATATTTTAGTTCCCATGTATTCTGTCATTTTGCTGAATGGCAGTTCTCACTTTTAATTTTTGTTTGGCTTTGGATTGGAATTAGTAACTTCTTAAAGATGTACAGTAAATCCTCACTTCACATCATTGACGTGTTCTATGACATTTAGTGAAATGACATATAACAAAACCAGTTTTTACAGTAAGCTAATTGATATAAACAACCCTTTTTTTAAAACTTGAAAGTTTTTATCTTGCCAACTTTTAATTTTTTTCTTTTAGAACAAATTCTGTACAACATAAAACAAGAGTATAAACGCATGCAGAAGAGAAGACATTTAGAAACTAGTTTTCAACAGACGGATCCATGTTGTACTTCTGATGCACAGCCACATGCATTTCTCCTCAGTGGACCAGCTTTGCCAGGTAATAATAAACTACGTGAAAAGAAATGTTACTTAGTATAGGAAAAAGTAATCCGTTAGACACTTAAGCTCCTATTTCTTCCCTTGATTGAAAAGAAACAAAAACCCCCACATTTATTCAAGTAAATGCATGATCACTTAAAAAACATGGTGCAAAAATAAGTAAATGCTATGATTTGAAGCTTCCATTAAAAAAAAAAAAGTAAAGTAATACCATGTGCTTCTCTGTTAGGTATATATGTACTTTGCCATAGCTGAATACTATGCCATTTTATGGATTTCCCATGATTATCAAAACATGAATTAGACTCAGAATTTCTGCTACTATAGTATTTACAAAAATTTGTCTTTTGTACATATATTCTCATGTACTTGTCCTGTTAGGATAGATTCCTAAACATGTATTATTTTGATCCAATGTTTTATACCTACTTTTTAGTTGGGGGGAGTAGTTTGCAAATACACTTTATAAAAAGGCTATTTGAAATGGCTTGCCCTCAAGTAAAGCTTCTTACTAAAAAAGCCATCAAAAGTAGCTCTTACCTTTAGTAAACTTATCAGCAAAAATAGTCTTTCTTGTGACAATAGTTGCCTGCCTTCTTTCTCTCCCCTCCCAGCAGGGATAGGAAAATCTGATAGAATTGAAAAGAAAAAGAAAAAAAAAACATTCAAAAGGCGGTAAAAACGGTGAAATAAAATTAGATTAGGAAACATGAACTTGTTCAAAACTAAATTCTACAACACTCCTGCCAATTTGGGAGGCCAGGTATAAGTGGGTGAAAATGTAGTATGGGAAGGTAAGTGTAGAGACTAGATCAGAGGATGAAGATCATAATCATTCATTAGTTTATTTCGTAGATCAATTAACTGGCAGGTTCAACTAACAAAGCTGGGAATTTGAAAGTAAATAAGCATAGCCTTAGTGTAGTTATGCATTGCTTTAGGGTGGTATAAATAAAGTTCTGGGATACTTTATTCTTGCTATATAGACACAGCTCTAAGAAGCAGTTAACTGGCCCCAGTCATGCAGGTTATAAGGCGCAAATGAAAAGAGGAATTGGGGCTATACCAGGGACAGGTATACATAGCAGGAAAAACGGTTGGTAGCAAATCTATGTATTTGTGTGTGCATAAAATACTTGCAGCAATGTTACAATGGATGCTTGTCAATCCTGAGTTCTCAAAAAGATTAATTTTAGATGTTTTTTTTAAGATATGAGGAATGATATTTTTTTTAAATAAAATTGCCTTAAGAGGAATACATTCTGAAGAAATCTTCCCTTTTTTTCTTTAATCTTCACCCCAGGATATATTTTCATTGATTTTGAGAGAGAGAGAGAGAGATATCAGTTGCCTCTTATACATGCCCGAACCAGGAATACAACCCACAACCTTTTGGTATACAGGACAACACGCCAACCAAGTGAGCCACCTAGCCAGGGCTGAAGAAAGAAATCTTTTGTATCAAGCATAACTATCTGGTTATGCCAAGTGGCTTTTTAGATCTATAATCTTTAAGGACTCTGAACCATTAAATCCAATATTTAATATTAATAATATATTCTCAGTATTTATTTTTACAACGTGGTGTCCTAGCTAATATCACTAATTAAAA
Organism: Corynorhinus townsendii; assembly: GCA_026230045.1. NCBI lineage: Eukaryota > Metazoa > Chordata > Mammalia > Chiroptera > Vespertilionidae > Corynorhinus > Corynorhinus townsendii. Next base: position 55,409,740 of record JAPDVU010000004.1, read on the forward strand.
AATCAAACTTTATTAAGCTTTGTTTGTATTTTGTAGTTTTCTCCACTCATCTTCAGACTTTTCCTCTAATATTTTATTGCATTCATCTTGCTGTTTTTCCAATCACAGCAAAAGATTCAAATGAGACCTCTTCCATTACAAGACGCTTTTCTATGGCAGCCCTAAATCAGTTGCTTTTCTTTGTTCTTCATGTTATACATAGGGACTTCATCTGCAACATCCTCACCATTAAAAAAAGAACAGCCCTTATTCACTCTAAGGCAGGTTGGGATGATCTGTGAACGTTTGTTGAAAGAACGTGAAGAGAAAGTTCGAGAAGAGTATGAAGAAATACTGAACACAAAACTTGCAGGTATGAGTTTATTTAGTCTCCCAGAAACTCACCATAAGAAATGCATTATTTCCCAATTATATTTCATGTCAATTAAATTACCCCTTTCTGTATACACTGTTATAATAAGTTTTCTAAGAACCAGAGAATTTCTGTTCAAGAGAGGAAATGATTCTTTCTGTAGCTCATGGCCCTTGGTAACTTCAAGAAATAGTATTTGTTAGCCATGTAGATCAGCACCAGTATTAATGAACTAGATTTATTTTTTTCAGATATAAACTTGATTGGATTTTCGGGCTTTATTTCTTTCATGGTAACTTTGACTAGAAACTTGAAATAATCTAATTGGTACTACATCAGTTTAGAGTATCAAGCTGTTGCAGCCTTTTTTTTTTTTTTAAGTATGCTTTCATTGATTTTCAGAGAAAGGAGAGGGATAGAGAGATAGAAACATCTAAGAGAGAGGAACATCATAGATCTGGCTGCCTCCTGCATACCCCATAATGGGGATTGGAGCTGACATCCTGAGTATGTGCCCTGACTAGAAATCGAACCATGACCTCTTGGTTCCTTGGTCGACACTCAGCCATTGAGCCACACTGGCTGGGCTGCTGCAGTCTTAATGATAAAAAAAAAAAAAAATTTTTTTTTTTTTTTTTAAGTAAAATTGGTAGTAAATACAATGTGTTACACGTGGTAACGTAATCAGAATCCTCCCACCCCCATTTTTATGCCACAGATTTTACTGGATAGCAATATTATAAGCTTTTTTTATTCTTAAGGAGTTAAATCAAGGTGCTAATATAATGCCAGGGGTCTTAATCCAGCATCTAGAAGGATTCAGGAATCTGGAGAAGGCACTGCGTGTAAATTATTAAAAAGATGAAACATAATTTTTGGAAGGCATTTTGGGGAGCCAGAAAGACTTAGCTAAAGGAACCAAGTTCTCTCTGTCTTAGGACCCCTTGTTCTGTATCAATACAAATTGTCCTAAGGCAAGGTAGATATACACATCAAAGGCCAAGGTTTAGTATACAGAATCCCTTGTCAGATTGGGGGAACTGCCTTAGGCTATTCAAGTGTTTGGCCAGCAGGAGGCAATAACATGTAGATTGAAATGCCCTCAGCTGTCTGGCAGCAAGCAATCATTTATGCATCCTTTTCAGGTTTGGGGAAATGCCCTCAGCCATTCCACATGATTCAGCCCTGCTGACATGCTGGAATTAGCTTCCAGCACTAATATAGCCATAGCCTGGCCGGTGTGGCTTTATAGATTGAGCATAAACCCATGGAACCAAGAGGTCCCTGGCTCAATTCCCAGTCAAGACACATGCCTGGGTTGTGGACTCAATCCCCAGTAGGGGGAGAAAGCCGAATGATGTCTCTGTCATCGGTGCGTCTCTCTCTCTCTCCCTTGCCCTTCCTCTCTTTCTAAAATCAAAAACATTTTTTAAAAGGCAAGATAATTTGTTTAGTTATATAAGACATCTTTTTCTGTGACATCTGATTAGATAACAGGTGGATTTCGGGGGGGTGGGATATACCATATTTTTTAAGCATTATCTTATTTCCTCTCATTACACAGTAAATTTGCCATTTAATAGACCACTTACAATTTCAGAGTAGAAAGACATCTTTTTATTTCAAGCCCTTTATTTTTAATAGGTTAAGAAACATGCCTTACCTAGCCTATACATGAGGTCTTGTGCTTTGAACTAAAATGTGGATTTTCATATGATACATTATCATTATTACTGAAGTTATGTGTCTGTAAGTGCCAACTTAGAATTGTTTCACTATACATACTGGGTTTTTCAGTTTATCTGGCTCTAATTTATTACAGAGGACATTTACAAGCCATGTAATTCACATATACCTTTACTTATAGAACAATATGATGCATTTGTGAAATTTACGCATGATCAAATAATGCGACGATATGGAGAACAGCCTGCTAGTTGTAAGTATTGCATATATGAACTGAAAATAAGACAATCTTTTAAGAGACATTTATTATAATTATCTTCATACTTGAGAATGAAATAGAAAATGATGGAAAAACCCTGGTGGAAATAGGACATTTTACTAAAGCTTGTTATTTAATTACGTAGGGCAGTGATTTTTTTTCAACCAGTATGCCGAAAGAATTTTTAACACATGGAATACCTTACTAGTCAGGGGCACTGACCTTTCCCCCTTAGATTGTCAGATAAAATAATTACAGCAGCCATTGGTGTGAATGAACCAAAATTATACCTTTTTTGTCTGATGGGCAAAAATGTATTTTTTGGTCTGCTGCAGAATTTTAGTAATTTATGTGTGCCATGAGATGAAAATGGTTGAAAATTGCTGACCTGGGCAATATTGGGGATAGAGATCTGGTATGTGTTTGAATTTTGAATTGGACTTTGCACTAATTTTCCTTTTCTCCCCCTTTAGATGTTTCATGAATCACATTTTCTGCATTTGTGGGCTGCCTTGATCCTTGTTGAATTGTTGCAAGAGGGTCCCAATTATGACATGCAGCAATGCGAATACCCCCCTGTGAAAACAGGTTATTTCAAGCTTTCGTCAGTGACAATTGCTCTTAGGCAGTAACTGGTTTTGGAAATTTCCCTGAATGTCAGTACCATCTGGATATGGACCTTTGCTACCTGTATTAATACCAGTGGTCTTACTTGCTGTATCATTACAATTTGGCTTCTCATATTCATATGTTTGAAAGGATTAGCGCTGGTATTCTAAGAACATGCCCTTCACTGGTTATGTAAATAAAACTGTAGAATGACACTTCAGATGAAGTTAGTGTGATTTTAATTGTGCACTACAACCAAGCTGTAACCAGTTATTAATAATTTAGAATGTAATCCCAGGACATTATTAAGCAAATAGCCTACAGTGCTTCCTGTGAAATAGTGGAGAAGGGCATTTCTTCTCGGGGTTTCAAAATGGATTTATATGATTTTCTCTTTTTTTTTTTTTTTGGTAGTTTTTATTTATTCTATCAGTCTTTTTAACAAATGTTTATTGCTGCATTCCCCCGCCCCCCAGTGTATCATTGTTTTACTGCCCTTGTAGTACTGGAATTTAGTTGGAAGAATAAAACCTTTACTTCTAATCTGCTTGTTTTTTAATGTACAGATGGGTAGGGTAGTATTTGAATAAAGGCAATGTTTTAAATGTAAGCATTTTCCAGGAACCAATCAATTTAATCTGACTTAAAAGACTTAAATATCAGTATTTTCATTTACCAAATCTAAGATTTTAGTGCTATTTTCAAAAGCTGAGTCTGATTCCAAATTGTTACATGATTGATCAGTTTTAACAGCTTTGGAAGTTTTACTTCAGAAGCACATTTAAGTCACTTTCAACAAAACTTTCCTATAATGAAATGAATGGAAATGCTTCAGTAAATTCTTTTAGCGTATCTCAGTCATAAATGGCCTAGGACAGTGGTTGGCAAACTGCAGCTCGCGAGCCACAAGCAGCTCTTTGGCTCCTTGAGTGTGGCTCTTCCATAAAATACCACATGCAGACACGCACGTACAGTGCGATTGAAACTTCGTGGTCCACACGCAGAAGTCAGTTTTCGGTGAGTCTATTTTGAAGAAGTGGCGTTAGAACACTCAAGGGGCCAAAGAGCCACATGTGGCTCACGAGCCGCGGTTTGCCGACCAGATGATGTATCTAGAGGCCTGGTGCATGAAATTCGTGCACTGGGGGGCATCCCTCAGCCCAGCCTGCACCCTCTTAACAGTCCGGGACCCCTTGCTCCTTACTGCCCACGCGGGAGAGGCTCCCCCCACCACCACTGCACTCGCCAGTCCTGAGCCCGCCTTCTGGCTAAGCAGCATTCCCCGTGGGAGTGCACTGACCACCAGGGGCAGCTCCTGCATTGAGCACCTGCCCCCTGGTGGTCAGTGCGCATAATAGCAACCAGTCATTTGTCCATCCGGTTGATTTGCATATTAGGGTTTTTTATTATATAGGATAGGATTTATATATGACTTAATTTGTCAGAGAAAGCAAAATGTTTTTTTCCTTTATAAAAACTTGAGTGATTATGTTTTACCAAGTCTTTAAAACAAGGCCAAAATGAGGTACAGAGCTTTACAAGATCTCCAGATAATTCATATGCCCATTGTTTGAGAAACACTGGTATAACACAAGGTGCCATCAGTGGGGGGGGGGGGGGGGGGGCGCAATTCTATCTGGTTTTAATGGACTAATATAGATTCTCAACTGCAATATATCAATTTGAGCCAGATCATTCTTTGTTTGCAGGGTTATCCTGTTTAGGATAGGATGTTTAGCATCATCTCTGGCCTCTCCCACTAGATACCAGTAGCACTCTCTCCCAAATCCCCTCTTGTGACAATTAAAATGTACCTCCAGATACTGCTAAATGCTGGGGGTAGGAGGAGGAGACAGTCCCCAGCTGAGAACCAGTGATACAGTGGGATAGCATTTTTAGGAGAATATAAATAGGAAGTTAAAATCTAGAGTGATTGAATACATTTTATCAGAATAATGAATGAATATTCTTTTTAGTATGTAAGTTTTCACATAGTATTAAATATAGAACTGGTTTTATTTTTCTATTAAATTTATTGGAGTGACAACTTTTTTTTTTTTTTTGCATCACAATATTAACTGGAGAACTTCTCGGAAAGATCCCATGTTCTACCCACAGAGACTGCTTTAAAAGATGGGGGAGGGGAGGACTGTTGGAATCTATTTAATATGTTCCCTAGGTAGAAGTGATTGTCTTATTTGGGCCATCTACTCCCTTCAAAATTATACAGTAATTGGTATTAATAAATGAATATTCAGTTAAAGCACCTAATAGTAACATGTCCCATGGCTCCAAAAATTGTTCCTACATTCTAGGTAAAAACTAGATCCAAAATCCTCTCATTAAAAGACCATTCCAGTAGTCCTCCTGCATCTATTTTCTTTCTCCCAGATCATTCCCATAAGCATAATAAACATGCCATTAGAAATCTTTTAATCCTGTAATCCCCCCTCTAGCTCTTTATGCCCTATTTTTCTGCTTTATAATAACCTTTAAAGCAAAACTCAAGAATTTTCTTCGTTCCCACTTTTTTATTCAGAAAACACTCAAGCTGAAAGCAGTCAATAAATATACTTAAAGTGAAAAGTTATTATACCATATTTATGTTTATATTTAACTATTTCAAAGAACATACATATTGCAGCTTCTAAGAAAAAGGTAGTCCTGTATAACTAGAAACTATTATCTCACTTAAAATAATACTCCCCTAATTTAATTAACATCTAGTCCATACTCTATTTTCCTATTTGTCTCCAAAATGTCTTAGAGCAGGAATGAGTACTATTAAATGAACTGCAAATACTTTATACTCCTAAATAAAGTTATTACATTTACATACTATGTTCAGGAACATTTTATTAATATGAAAATTAGTGATAATGTGAGAAAGGTTTCAGTTACAATGTACATGTGTTACTGGATTCCAAAGTATGCTGAAAGTGTTTTGATATAGTCCTGTTTGGGATTAACAGTCTACTTTCTGGTTAAACATCATGTGAGGATTATACATTTGTCCTCTAGTGGTATGTAAGGATGACTGGTCTCTCTCAAACTAAATGATCCTTCTGGCTTCATTCATTTGCTTTCCTAGCAGCCTCCCCATGTTAGCCTTGCCACGTGGTCAGTCTTCTGTTTGGTAGGTTTTACAAATCCTAGAAGTTCTAGTTCAGAAACAGCTCTAATGAACCGAGCACTGGAGGATGTAGTTAAGGAAATTGGCCATGTTGTATTTTGACAAGAGGTTAAGATAGCAATGTTAAAACATTAGTAAACTGAAATATAGTTCAAAATATACTCCTAAATTAAACAATCCTTGAGGGAAACCATTAAATATTAAATGTAATTAGAATCCAGTTAATAAGTTATGAGTGGAAAAGTGCTTAATATTTACCTAATTTTTTCCACAGTATGAAAACTCCTGAAAGTATATTAATAACCTTATAAAAATAGAGAATTCAATAATGACAGTTTAAGTTTGGATTAAATATTTAGAGACGTCATTCTGGGATGAGATGGTTAATATCAATAAGGTTGGTTGCACCACTTCTTTATAAATCTCGAATGTAGATCTTGGAAAATTACAAACATTCTGTACATATACTTGGACATTGTAGAGTGGTTTTAAAAGGATACTGAATAATGTCATTCCTTTCTTCTGAGGTTATAGAATTGGCATCCGTTTTTTCAGCAGCTGTCACAACTGTTGCAAAAGCCTTTTGAGAGAGAAGATAGAAGAAAATAAAAATCTCTACTGTTGCCAAACATCTTTAATTGCCCATGATGGCTCTGTATGAAGCCAGGTCAAGCACTGCTGCTGCTAACTGGCACATTTTTAACAATTACACCAAGTTTCAGATTCTCAAAACTATACTGATACTCACTTTAAATCAAGTACACATTAAAAGATAACAGAGTGGTTCCTGCATAATGTTATTTCAGAGAAGGAATGTGCAGAGAAAAGTTACTAGTCAAAGTTGAAAAGCAAAGGATGCACTGAATCCTATACTCCCAACCTCCATTACCCCAGCAAAATGCCTGTTTTTCTGGGAAGCAGCCAATTATTAATATTTTTAAATGGCAACAACAGATCTATAAAATAGGACCTTCAACAGTTAACTTTGTAATATTCTGAGGAGGGAAGGAATAGTTAAAATAAGAACGACAGTTGTCCATGGCCTTGCCAACTATTCCTTGTGCTTCCTGATTGCTAGTGTAGTTATTCCAATATTTTTTTTTTTCTTTTCGTTTATGCTATAAGGGAAATGGTAGTTAATATACTTTTTTATTTTATGGAATAACAAAGCTGATCTAAACTGCTCAGCTTCTGCTTACTGTTAACTTGGGTTTGATCCCATGAATGCACCATTGGCTTGGATCAGAGTACAGGGGATTGAGAATGGGAATGCTGAACAGTAAGTTGCTATTTTGGAGAAATTTCTGAAGCATGAGGTGATTTATGCTTTTCAAAAAAGATATTAAGAAAAACAACATCCCAGGAAAGTGTCATGGGTAGTGTACAAATACAGTTTGCTCTTCTCCCTCCACTTACCTCTGACCAGTCCACAAGGTTGATTAGCCTGCTGCACTCGAGGTGCAGTTTATATGCTATGCAGATGTCTGGGGCGACATTTGGAATGCAGCCTTCTTCACTTTTCAATGCTTCATTCTAAAAATAAGAGTAAACTAAGATGACTACCTTTCAGAAATGATTAAGTACAGAATCACAATAAAACCCCTGACCTAAATTTAGTAAATCAGTAAATGGAGTATAATTTCCTTTATTTAGTGAGTTGCATTTACTCTCCAACAGTTAACTACTTATTTAGGATTAAGTCTTGGTCATAATCCTGGTCACTAAAGAATAGTCCCAGGATCAGAAGACAAGCATATTTTTCGTTTTATTCTTTTTTTTTCCTCATTTTAATAATACATTACTAATTTCTGAGACCCTAATGCATTTCTGGTTTACATGAAAAGCTTATGGAATTCTTTGTGGGTTTTCAACACAATGCTACTTCCAACATTTGAAATTACTTGAATTCTAACAATTACTATACTGTATAAATACCAACTCACTACTATCAAGTCTATAATCCCAAAGGCTTGTCAACACTGCAGATCCTAACCCTTACAAAAATGAGTGTTTTTCAATTTATTTGAAATCCATGGTTCTTACTTAGAAACAATCTTTCTTACACATTCATTTACACGTGGAATTTATAATATACTAGAAGCCCAGTGTACAAGATTCATGCACTGGGATGTGGGGTTACGTCCCTCAGCCTGGCCTGTGCCCTCTTGTAGTCTGGGACCCCTCGCTCCTTACCACCCACCTGCAGCGGAGGAGGGAAAGGCTCCAGCCACCACAGCGGCTCTCGCCAGCTGCAGCTTGCTGTTCCTTAGCACTGCCTCAGAGGTGGGAGAGGCTCCGCCACTGCTGCTGCGCTTCCCAGCCCTGAGCCCTGCTTCTGGCTGAGCAGCGCTCCCCCTGTGGGAGCGCACTGACCACCAGGGGGCAGCTCCTGCATTGAGCGTCTGCCCCCTTGGTGGACAGTGAGCTCATTCCATTGTTCAGTCGATTTGCATATTACACTTTTATTATATAGGAAGGATACTCCCAAAGACTGCTAAAATCACACCAGTTCTTTTCTGTGACCTACCACTAGCCAGAATTATTTTGTAAGAGGCTTAATGTGTGCTTTATACAAAAATGACGATATTTTGTGTTGTGAATATGAAATTACTCAAGCTCCCCACTACCCACCATCACAAGACCACTGATTTATATCTTCCCACTCAAGATTTCTCTTGTAATGCTTAGCATGCCTGTGTGCCACTTTGGAATAGGAAACTAGTACATACGACATTCTTCACAGGTTTCATGGAGTCACTTCTTAGGTGTCCTTTGTGGTAAGATTTCTACATGTAAACTGAGTGACAACTTAGTAACTAATAAATTAATATTAACTTATTAAAAAACTATCAACAAACTTTTTAATACATGTATATAACTTACTGCAATATAGCGTACTAAAATGTATAGTGACCACTTTACCTCACCATAAGAAAATTTTTAAGATCCTGATCTGTCTTGTACTCAGTATAAACAACTCTGTAGAACTATCAAATGTGTCTCATTTTAGGAGTCTATTCCTGGCAGATTCTGGCCATCTGGAGATGCTCTCTCAGAATAGATCGCTCCCTGGTTTAAAATCCAAGATGAAATCCCAGAGCATTTCTAAGCAATTTTAGTAGGCCATACAGTTTGAGCCCCTTTTTTGCTGTTATTGTGGGAAACATTTATTTCACGAGAGTAATAGCATTTTACTCAAGTTTTAGTATCTAGCTTCTGATTTTATCACACGAAGGGGAAGACATTTACAATGATCCAATGTTGGCAGCATTAGTTGACTTGATTATTTTCACTGGCTTAGAAAACACTCTCTGAAGTCTAAAGCATTTTTAAAGGTATCTGAAAGAGGTGCCAATTCTGAGCTGTCAACTAACTTCCTGGTCACTAGGAACTGTAAATTTATGTTTTTGTGATAAGTAATGCCTGGGGTCTGACCCAAACTGTCAGAGAAGTGAATCTGCTCCTTACCTTGAGATAATAATAGGGGTTGTTGAGTGCAGTGTGGAGGGCCAAGCGCGGAGCAGCATTGAGGTGCTCGTGAAGGGTGTGAGCGGCGGTGAAGTACACCACCTCGTGCAGAGACTGTGTCTCGGGAGGCAGAAGGTATTCTCTGAAACAGCCCAAGTCAGCTATCAGCATTTAGATAAGCACAGATTTAATTTCAATGTAACATTTTTGTGAATCTGGAGGAAGACCGAGCAATTTGCTTAATGGACAAAATCAACAATAACCAAAAACAAATGAAACAAACCCAAAAATCAAATTCAGTGCAGATTCACAAACAATTGTACCTATTCCATTATTTTTTAAAACTTCCAGAATTCTTCAGAGCACAAGAAACTATATTTGTTCTGATTTAAATCTTTAAGAACAAATGTACATAAATTACATTTCTGTTGTAAATCTTCAAAGTATAATTTCTTAAAGTTTTAAGATATACTTTCTTAAATTGTTTAGAAAACCAAGATATCCACATTCCTGCCAGAGCAAACACTTAACTCTTACAAATATTAAACAGGCCTTGTGCCTGGAATTAAGAGTTTACAAAATTCTTTTTGGATCACAGAAAGTGTTTTAATTTGTATCATAGAAACGGTACCTTGAAAATTTGTATGTTAGAATTACTTTTTTAGAAGGCAAAAAAGGCTAAATGTTAGCTTCAGGGTATTGAAAAACAAGCAAATGTAAACAGTTTAGTGAGATTCTTATGAGCTAGATGATAAACATAATTAAATCTGAACTTAAAAAATAAAGCATTAAGAAATTCAGTTTGAGTCAATGTGGCTCAGTTGGTTGGAACATTGTCCCATGCACCAAAATGTTGTGGGTTTGTCCTTCAATTGCAGTGCATATAGGAGGCAACAAATAAATGTTCCTCTTACATCGATGTTTCTCTCCCTGTCCCTTCTTCTCTCTCTCAAATAATTTCTTTAAAATTCAGTTTGAATGTTAATGAGCCCATCAGCTGGTCTCAACCATGATAGTGACATAGGTCTTTGGTGGCCTAGAGGGTAACAAATTGGAAGAAGCTTTGGTGTACACTACCCAAAGACGGAGTAATAAGTCACTAATTCAGTGAACTCACATGCCTTCAGAAAGATTCCTGGGGCTTAGTCCAGTCCTAGCCTTGAAGTATTTTGGCCACATGACAGATTGTAGCAGCTCCTTTTCCCATGTGTGCAAGCAACACATTTACCTCAGCCAAGTTACCAGGGAAATCATCCTCTGCTTCCTGGAGTCCTGGCTTTCTCCCTCTTTCAGAGGATACCATTCCCCAGAAAATCCCACTATCCCTGCTCACCAGTGTCAGTGGAGGAAGAGAAGTGAGATACACTCCCCAGTATCTCCTTCCTCCCTGTCTCCAGAGCTCCTGGCCCCCAGCTCAGTCCACTTCTATAGACATCTGCAGTCAATCAGAATAAAAGCCAACTGCAAAGAGTATGATCTGTACCTTGAACTAAGAACCAGTAGTCCATACCTCAAGTACTGCTAACATCTTACTCAAGATTAAGTTAATTTAGCTGTAGCCCCAGGAATGGTTTCTGTGATGCTGAATGCCACCTTGGATGGCTGGTTACTCATTTATAATTTCTGACCATAAACTCTTCTTACACCAACCAACCTCAGGCTGTTTCTCCCCAATCAATAAAGACTCTATTGACGTCCCTGCTATGTAATAAGGACTGGAAGTTTCACAAGGCAACCAGACAGTCAATTTCAGAAAAGAATTATTGTCTCACATTTGTAATCTCCCTTTTCAACATCTTTAATGTTTAGAATTCCTAAGGGGAAAAGTCTTTTTTAATATCCTCAAAGTATATCCAACAGAGGTAATATATTTGCCTATATTTTGTTTCCACTGGGCTACATTAAGTGAATAACTATAAACCTGGAGATTGGCAAAGAAATTCTTCTGCAACTTATTTGCTGTGAGAAGAAATATGCAATTAGTCAGACACTATCGCATCTACCATGCTCATTTTGGATTCAGATCAGAGAGGTGTTTTTAAGGGAACTGGTAGAACCATTTAGTATCAAGGACTAAAAAGCTGAAGCTTGGTATTTTGGTGAAAACTGTAACTTAGTCTCTGCTCTAAGTAGTCTCAATAAGGCTCATGGTACACTGGGAACCCTGCCTTTTGGAGTCTATTGCTTATATTTATCTTTTTGTCCCCAAGCAATATTTAACTGGATAATTTCCATAAACTATATATGAAGTTTCTAATTATCACAATTCAGTGAAGTACAAAACATTAAGTAACAGGCTGTGGGAAGAGAAAGCTGCACCAATGGTAAGCACCTTCCAATCTTGGTTGGCCTAGGGGTAGGGAGTGTGGATGGTTTCTTTTTAAACAGAGACCCTCATTTCAATTTACAAAGGAATTACTGATATAAAATTCAATTGCGAACAAAAGTAGACTAAAAAGCAAATACTCTACTTTGGGGTGGAAATGGGGAGAAAAGAATGAGTCCTTCAGAGTAGGAGGGGAGATAGTTGGGGGAAGGTTTTGTGGCTGTGACCCCAGGTGGCCACTCAATGCCGTTTCACTTTTACTTTCGGTGGTTTCAGGAAGGTCCGATTTTTCTTCTTTCTTCCCCTTGGTATATGCTTCGAAGTTTGCCAAATGTCCACAAGGCCACCTTGACTTTCCTCACTTTTTCTAGCCACTCCCTTTCCCATTTGGCTTTTTGAACTTCAATCTCTTCCTCTGTCACTTCCTTTCAAGCATTTCTTTAGCTTCTCTCTTAATTTCCAGCTCAGCAAAGTTTCAAAGTCTGTTAGTACATCACTTGTTTGAACAGCTCTAGATCACTTCCTCCACATTTCTCCGTAACTCCTAGCTCTTTTCGAACATCTGTAATGTGACTGATCCTTGGTGACAGTATGGAGAAATGAAGAGGGCCTTTTGAAAGATGTTATCATATGGGGCCTGGGACTTTCCATAGTCAGCCTCTCCCTGGGCTTTAGCTGCCACATGATTTCTCGGGTCCCTTTTAGCTCTAATATGCTACAAATCCTAATCTCTTTTCTCCTGGGAGAGTCAATCTTGGTAAAGAAAGTCAACCCTAGTAAGAAAATTTTGTGATTTCACAACATATTTCAATCATGTTCAGTTTTATTTTAGTAACTACTCAGAAAGGCAAAAGGTCAAACATATTAGGGAAAAGGTTGTCTGGTTTCAGAGCCTACAATTTGGGGTTTGTGAGAACTCAAAAAGGAACCTGATATTCGGCTTAGAAATTATGCTACAATTCATCGCAAAATTATTTTTAGCAACTGCAATGGTCACAACCTGGTAAAAGGGAAGAGCCAGGAACTTGGGACTGGAAACGGTAAGAACAGGGAGGCCAGCAGGGCAAGATTAACTCTGAGTTCTATAAGGTCATTTCTGGCTTGTAAGTCAGTTCAACACTGCATTGCATCACTTTTATATGACACGTTTCTCTTACTGTATGTAAACTGCCTTTGTCATACTTGGTTGATCATTTGGACCTCTTTCATGACGTTCGTAATTTCTCCCCAATGACTAGGAACAATGACTCTGCCCCCACATCGTCCTAGAAAATGGAACTTTTCACTTTCAAGAAGGTCAGGTAATTTATCAGAAAACCACTCTTTGTCTTCAATAACTGAGCTGCTATATTTTTAGTACTTGATTCTATTCAGTGTCCAGCTGGCTGCTGAGTTAGACTGCCATTAAAATATAATCAGCAATGATAAATAACAGTTTGTTTTCCTACTCTTTAACTACGAAGTCATTTTCTTTTTCTCACTTGCCTTGTTTTACTATAGCAATGATCTGGGTTTCCAAAAAAGGAATAATCTTTAAAAAACAGGCAAGACTGGTAGACTTCTGAGTTTACTATGAGTACATTTCTCAACATGAATTTAGTGCTGATAATGAATTGCACAGGTATTATCTAGAATTAGAAGTCCTTTCTTTACTTGGGATAAATAGGACATTACGGCTAGCCTGCTCTGGGACTTGGCCCAGGTCCAGCATACTCTTAGCAGAGATAAAGAATAAAGTGTAATGAAAATACTGTTATTAGAGAAGGGAAAAACGCTTTCTGTTTCCATCACCACCCGTCCTATCCCAGCCTAATGAACTAGATCAAATTTAAACCTGCATTTTTGAACTGGCTGTAAAAGAATGCACTAAGTCATTTTGTTTACACATCTTCATAAGGATGGAAAGATGATCAAAATTACAATTCTTAGCTGGGAGGAGGAACCTGAAAAGCATAAAGCCTAATCTAGGGGGAAGTGTCCAAAAATGGGTATGGACGCTATCACATCAGTGCTATTTGGGAAAATAGCCAGATTTTTAGCTCTTAAGAGCAACCACTTACCTCACCAGACTGTCAATGAAGTTCACAACTTTTTCTCTCAGGACTTCAAACTTGGTCTGTTTCTTTCCTGTTCTTCTTAACTCCTTCATTTCCAATAATGACTGTGGATGGAAAGAACACAGCTTTACTGGTGATTCGGAGAAAGAAAACCCCTCAGAGGCAGCTGATGCCCTTTGCATAAGACAGAATGTGGAAGAAACAACCAGATCAAAATGGGTTCTTTTTTAATTTTAAGGTCTGGAAAGAATCTCTCCTCCTCGTGTTTTGCTTCAAACATTGAGTAAATTTTCAGGGAAAGAGGAAAAGGGCAGTTTACTTCGTTACTAAGTTATATGGCAGAGTGCTCACTATCCACAACTCATTACTTCATTTAAGTAAAGGACTTACAAGGAAAAGAAAAACCTTGCCCTTTTGCCACACTAACAGAATAGATTCCATGTGCTTTGCTTTTGCTTAGATTGAAATTTTACTCTACATTTATCATAACTTGGTATCATGCTCTACAAAGAAGGTTCTATACTCTGACAACCAAGATTCTAAAGTTAGAACTACCTAAAAAAGATTACAATGGGTATACTGTACTTCAATTTCTGCTCTACATGACTATACATTAAAAATAAAATCAAGAAAAGTATCTAAAACTAATGAGGCAGGCTTAACAGAAATACCAATAAATACATCAGATAAATAATTGGATTCTTTTTTGCAACTATGTTCCCATTTTCCCTATTGCTAGTTAATTTTCTTTCTCTCTGAGGCTACAGGAACAGTTTCCACCTATGTTCACTAGTAAATTCTAGACTGTGTACATGGAGAATGAGGCTGACAGCGAGATAAATAGGATGTTTCATTTATAAGTGAATTACAAAGTCTGCTTTGTTCCTGGGTGTGATTTTAAAAGGAAAATAAAAATATCCAGGCAGCGCTAATCTAGAGTACATACTGGGGAAAAGGGAGTATCACAGGATGTCATTGGAAGAAGAAAGTGACCTGACCTTCTGAAGATGATAGAGGTCTGTCTTCTGAAGCCCCTTTGACTGTGACCCAGAAGCATCTTCTTCCTCTTTGACTTCTGCTTTTAATACAAAACCAATATACAGCAACTGGGATAAATCCATTCAAGTCAAGAGAACCAACATTTCTATAATTTCAAGAGAAATACAGTTTCATCTGGCAGGGGATCAAGGGTCCATCAGATAAATTATTTCTTCCAGAAGCTAAAGGTCAATAAATATTACATAACTTATGCTGCAGAGGGGTCCTGAAAAAACCAGCCACTGAATGTTTAAAATGTGACCACAATGGAAACAAAGTACAAATACCCTCCCCTCAAAAAAAAAACCAACAGCAAAAAGCGCCAAGTCTTTTGCTTGCCAAACAGGAAGGATTACTATGGGCATTCCAAGTAAAATATTTTCACTAATCCATGTGCAATCTATGTGCTTATACATTATCCACGAAGCTGTCTCTTTCCCCCAAGTTCCATTAAAATTTTCCTGAATAGGGAAAAGTAAAAGGTGCACACTTATTTTGTTTGTTTGCTTTACCAAAAGAATTCCATACTTTGGTGCTAGAGACCGAGCAAGAGAAGAGCCCATGAGAATTAATGATCAGTACTAATCTGTGGTGCCCATAAGAACAAGAAGTCCTAGAGCATGAGAGAACAGAACATGGCTACTTGTACACAACCAGGCACCCAGCATCTGGCAAATATAAATATGGTCACATGGGGGCCGTGAAAATAAGGGAACTGTAACCCTTCACACAGAGAAAGGGCAGGCTGCCTCAGTTCACTTGCACTGAAGGATTCAGACTCTTGTAAATTGATTAAAGCAGACCTCAAGCACATTTTGGTAATCAGCACACCAAATGAGCCTCACTGCTGTGAAAGAACTATTAATTTTTCGGGCTTACTAATGACTTTTGAAATCTATAAAGGACCTGATGGAATGCTTAAGAAAAAAAATCTAAAAGGAGTCCTTAATTATGATGCCCTGCTAATCTCATCAATCTTAATATTTTTGTCCCTCCTCCACCTTTTTTTTAAAGGTAAGTCCTCCAAATTGTCCAAAATAGAAAGAATGTTTCTATTTTTCTGCCCATTTGATGCTTTTCATTGCTTAAACCAAAGCTGGAAGATAACCATTTGACCTGTTTGTAATTATCAATATGTAATATTCTGAGGCTTGGTGTGCTGACTGATCATCAACTACTTTATGCCTTCATCTCTCAATACAGCCGAACGTGGGGTTTTCCATGTCATTTCAGTTACATGACTTTCACAGCCAGTAAAATTGGCAGGATATCATCTTCTCACCATCAAGGCTCTGAAGCTGGGCCAGGAGCTCCTCTATCCTCTTTGCTGTGCTGCCAAACTGCTTTTCAGAAGAGGACTTTAAAACGCTGAAACACTTCTGAAGGATGGTCATCAGTTCATCCTTTGCCAACATTCTAGAATAGAATTAGTGACAGGAGATGTAATCTAACTGGAACATTAATGAGGTTAAAAAATATTGTCTACATATGAAATGATTCTGATCAGAAGTAAATGGTACAATTTCTTCATTAGTAGCTACCAACATTTGTTGGAGAGATTTTCCTCAATATGTATGACATTCAGAAGTATTCAGAAGAGTTCTCATGATGAAGCTCAGCTTAGAAAGCTTACAAACATTTGGATTCATAGTCTGGCTCTGGCACTTACTATGTCTGTAATATAGAACAAATTACTAAACACCTCTGATCCTTGGTTTCCCAGTGTGTAAAATGAAACAGGGACTCACCTATTTCACAGCTTAGAATGGAGGCTTAAAAACTAAATCAGAAGATGTATTTGAAGAATCTAGCACTGTGCTAACCATACAGTAGGCATTGAAGGTTTCACTTCACTTCAGATATAAATGTCAATATGAGACAAGAAATGTTTGCTGAGGAAGTAACACTTATGCTAAAAGAAAGCTTGCTTGGAATGACCAAAAGACTATCACAATAATTTCTCTAATTACTATTTAGCTATGCTTTATATCTTTTATCGGCATTATAAACATCAGTCAGGAAATCCACTTAACTTTAAATAACATAGGAAATTCTGCTTGTTTTGTAACAAGCAGAAGAGTTGTGTAACTCATTTAAGGCCATATTGGAAATCTTTGTTAGGAATGGAGAGAGAACACAGATATTCTCAAATTAAGATCCTGTTCTCAGAGCCATTACTTATAGGATCTCTCCACTAAGATCATATTCAATAACAGAATGAAATGGAATCAGGTCAATATTAGTAATGTTAAGCGCTATGACATAAGTATACAAGTTATTCTCAGCAAAAAGTCCTGAATTATGAAGACTACAATGATTAAAAGTTCTTATATTAATCATGAAGAAACAATCAGACAAATCCAGAATGTGTGCTATTCTGCAAAATAATTCTCTCATGTTTGACATTTTTCATAATAAAAAATGGGAAAAAATACTAATACTACTAAGTTAGAAGGAAAATACAAATCTAACTAGATTATGACTACTGAAAAAATTAACCTGGTTACTTCAACTAAAATTTAAATGCAGATTGAAAAACAAAAAATATCATACTACCAAACCAATAAACACAGAAACTGGTAGGTATGGACAAAAGGCAAACTTTTCCTGATTTTAAGAAAACATATAAAATCCCTTCTGCCCTGGTCAGTGTAGCTCAGTTGGTAAGAGTGTCCTCCCATCCACTGAAAGGTCTAGGGTTTGATTCTGGACCAGGGCACACACCTGGGTTTCAGATTACATCCCCCCTCTCCCCCATTTGGGGTGTGTACAGGAAGCAACTGATAGATGTTTCTTTCTCTCCCCCACACCCCTATGAAAATATATCTTCAGGTGAGGTTTAAAAAAAAAAAAGTGGTGAACTATGTTAAACGCTGATAATAATTTAAAAATGCAAATGAAGATGGAGAATAGACCATTACATTTAGGTACATGGAGGTCACTGTTGACCTTGATCAAGGTAGTTGTGCAAAAAACAAGTAAGTTAACGAGAGAATGGGAGGAGAGGAATTGAAGATAGTGTGACAATGCTTTCAAATTTTGGTGGATTCCATCTAGCACATTGCTTTCAAAGAAATAGAATAAAAATGAAATGAAGCCCTAACCGGTTTGGCTCAGTGGATAGAGTGTCAGCCTGAGGACTGAAGGGTCCCAGGTTCGACTCCAGTCAAGGACATGTACCTTGGTTGCGGGCACATCCCCAGTAGGGGTTGTGCAGGAGGCAGCTGATTGAGGTTTCTCTCTCATCGATGTTTCTAACTATCCCTCTCCCTTCCTCTCTGTAAAAAATCAATAAAATATATTTAGAAAGAAAACAAAACTGAAAAGAAAATAATTGAATTTAAAAGTGTAAAAGCCATCACACTAGATTACTTTGAAGAGAAAGGAAAAAACACATCTAGGATAGATGATATTAATGTGGAAAATGAGCTATTTATCTTTAGCCAACTTGATTAAGTGATTTTATCACCATCAAGTAAATGGTTCAAAAAAAGGCTTGTGGTACTTACTGTGTTAAAAGTTTTATAGGTTGCCATAAAAAATGTTCCCTTAACTGAGACAGAAAGAGAATCCTTTAGCAATCATTAAAAGCAATCTTCCTGCAGGGCAATGGAGTGTTCTGCTTCATTGTGCAGAATAATTTCTGGTTAAGTACTAATTATATAAACGTCTGATTAAGAACAGACTATAAGGAGAAACTAGTCAATCCATGGTTAATGCAAAGATCTGAATAAAGAGCTCCCAGGTTCTCAACACGCCATTATAAAACTGCTTAGAAAAATATTCAAAAACTTAAACCTGAAAATATACCAATGAAGACAAGAAGAAAAAACAAACAAAAATGCTTTAAAAAAATATATTCAGAGATTATCTTTTTCAAAGACAACACAACAAAGCAATCATATATGATCATGACAAGTGAAATAAAAATATACATAATTTCTTCTAAGCCTCGATATTTCATTTTAGATGCCACTTCTCCAAGAAACTGCTCAACCTCCAAATGAAAGTTAACTGTACAATGTATTAGTTCCTCAGCACACAAAACCTCACCCATCATAGCCCTTAGTACTCTGTATTTAATTGCCTAGCTACTTGTCTACCTTAATCTCTCACTTGGCCAAAATTCAATGTAGGTAAAAACAAGGGTCATCTTTGCCATCAGAGGCTCAATATAACAAGCACAAAAAACTACAAAAGTATAATGCTAAATTCACAAGAAAAAATAAGTTGTCAAACTAAGTTTGATTAGCTATTACTCCATTTTATTTCTTAGCTACCTATTCATTTTACTAGCAGAAAAGTAGTAGTGGGCATTAACTTTAATTAAAAAAAAAAATTCAGATTTTTTTTCTGTTTATTGATATAAAAAAACATGGCTCACTATTAGCAATTAAATACTTTATTCCAGTTTTGGACTAAGAGAGCAATTTGAGATCAATGGCCCAAAGTCACCCAACTTCTCCACAATAAGACTTATCTTTTCCTTTAATGGCTTCATTTCTTCCTCAATTTCTTTTTTAACTGACTTGAAGGAGAGGAAGGGGGTAGAGAGAGAGAGAGAAACACTTATGTGAGAAACATCGATCAGCTGCCTCCTGCACATTGCCCAACTGGAAACCGAACCTGCCACCTGGGTAGGTGCCCTATTTGGGAAGTGAACCCACCATCTTTTGGTGTATGGGGCAATGCTCCAACCAACTGGGCCACCTGACCAGGGGTCCTATTCCCTATTTTCTAAAACAGTGTTTCTCAAAGTGGTTCCTGGACCATATGTCCAAATGTGGTGGAGTACTTGTTAAATTCAGGTTGCTGCTGACCACCACACCGAGGTTCCCAATAACCAGATTCAGAATTTTGGGGGAGAGGGCAAAAATTTACACATTTAATACACCTCAGCTGATTCTTATGCACACTAAAGCCTGAAAAGCATTACTTTAAAAACATTATTCTTAACATGTTTTGCTGTAAAATGAACTTCAACAGTTCAGCTGTTTGTCTGACTTTACCACAAGCCTACAAATAATTGTGGAGGACCCACTGTGATGCAAATTCAGAACTGGTAATCCCTGCTCTAAACTTAAGAAATTAGGTGTTAATACTCCAATCTCATGTATCTTCTGCATGGATAAATCTAGATCATCAAAAGTTAGATTACTGCTGTTTAGGAAGCATCTCACAAACTGTAGTACTGTATCATTTTTCATAACTAGATCTTTAAATATCATCTAAAGATGATCTGCAAAGTCAGAAAACAATGCATTATTTAGATTCCAAATCTCTAGTCTCTTTGAAGTAAGCTAAAGTGATCAAATGTTTGAGTCATGTTTTTTCAACTCAATGAAAGCTGAGTTATATTACTGTTTAACTCAGAAGCCTTCCTCAGAAATTAGAATAATTTTTTTTCAGTATAAATTCCTTCAGCTATCAATCAACTTCAATTTGCAAATGTTTCTGCAACAAACTCATAAAGTTACACTCAGCATAAACAGACTAGACACTATGGCTTCTTTTATTTATGTCTGCAGCCTGTGCCAAGATGAGTAGAATCAGGACATAAGGGGGAAGGAGGGGTGGGGACACTGAGTCCACTGAAACTTGCTCAGCTGGCTCATTTTCAAAAAGTGGGTCTGCTCTGAACATGGACTATTGGCCACAAATGCATATAAATTTCCTTTTATACCACCTTTCAAATAATTAAAATAGGATTAAAAAACAAACTGGACCTTGAAAATTCAGGTTTAAATTCCAGCTCTGCTAACTGCAAAAAGTCACTCAGTGTTTCTGGCTTTGGTTTCCTTATTTGAAATAAAATGGAGTAAGTATGGATGGTAAATCTCAATTGATGGGGTAGGGGGCAGAATAAATTCCCTAAAAAGGGGCACACTTTTCATTATCCCAATTCAAAAATCATTGCCATAGTAATCCATCACTCCTAATGTGAGGGCACAGTACTCTTCAGGCCCAGTTGATCCATCGCCTTCCTCTAAGTTGAGGACTGTGACTTAGATCAATCTTATTATTGAAGCAAGGTTTTTAGAATTACCTACGTCTGAAAAATTCTTGATCTAGTATTTAGTTTCTAGATGGCTGTTGAGAGGTTCTCTCCAATAAGAAGGTAAATTTTTCATCTTAAGGTCTTCCATAGCTGACCAGGAAAAGCCACTGTACTCCCTAGCTCACTGCTGAGATGACATCATTTTTACCACTTCCTGTTCCCAAATGGCATTTTAACTTAAATATGTCCTTATATAATTGGATGTGGTTGAGTAAAACATTAACCAATTCATATACTGTAGGTGGTCTTCATGCTCCAAAAGTTGACTCAGAGAGAAGTTATGGAAGACATGCAGAACCATGTACTCACATCAAATTATGACATATTATTAAGGCATACTTGCATGCTCCCCACACACACATCAATTATCTGTTGCATAGATTTTTAAAATAACTGTGATATAAAATTCTGCAGATCTTCCCAAAAAATTCGTTGCCAAGACCAATGTCAAGAAGCTTATTTACCGATTATGTTTTCTTCCGGTTTTATGGTTTCAGGTCTCACGTTCAAGTCTTTAATCCATTTTGAGTTGATTTTGTGAAGTCTAAGATAGTGGTCTGGCCTCATTCTTTCACATATATCTGTCCAAGTTTCCCAACACCATTTATTGAAGACTCTTCTTTCCTCATTGTATTTTCTTGGATCTTTTGTCATTAATTAATTGCCCAAATATCTGTGGGTTTATTTCTGGGTTCTCTATTATGTTCCATCAATCTGTTTTTATGACAATACCATACTGTTTTGTATTACTATGGTTTTGTAATATAGTTTGAAATCAGGAAGTATGATGTCTCCACCTACATTCTTCTTTCTTAAGATTTGTTTTGGCTACTAGGGGTCTTTTGTGATTCCACAAAAGAACTTTTTCAGTTGGTTAGAGCATTGTGTTGATATGTCAAGGTTGTGGGTTCAATCCCAAGTTAGAGCACATACAATAGTCAACCAATGAATGCGTAAGTAAGTAGAACAAATCTATGTTTTTTTCTCTCTCTCCCTTCCTCTCCCGCTTCCTCCCTTCCTCTCTCAAATCAATAAAAACATTTTTTTAAAAAAAGAATTAAGTACTTTTTAAGGGTCAGGAAATATTTCATCAAGTAGATCTATGGTTACTTTAGCATGTCACTTTCCAGATAACAGGAATTTTTCAAGAAAAGATACTTAAGAAAAAAATTCAAATTGGGAATGTTATTAAATATGATTCTAACAGTACCTTAATTTTTCTTTCCAAAGTAACATTCAATAATTTTATTCTTAATTTCTTTCATCATTTGAGTTGTTTGAAGACAGATAAGAATGACTAGTTCCCTAAATTCAGATGATTCCTAATTAGAATGCCAAACGGACAAGCGTCTGACTTCCTGTCTATATCTAATCTGTACAAAGGGGAAAAGAAATCCAGTCCAGAGGTTCCCAGGTTCCTTCTCTTTTGTAGTGCCCACTCTTGCTGGTCCTTTCTGTAGCTGCTTTATTTGATCTTAGTGCCTTTTATATTCCTATGTTTCTGACCTCAGTTAGCAAAATGACTAAAACTTTGCTTTCTATTGTTTCTGCTTTATGAAACCCCCAAATCCATAAGTACAACAGCTTCAAAGTGAAGCCTGGATTAGAATCTGGTTCCATCAATAGTTAAGAGAATCTGGCAAATCACTGAAACATCATCTGTGCTTCAGTTTTCTCAGCTATAAAGTGTGGCTCATAGTATATACTAGTAATACTTGAGTACTGAACTGGAAAATGTACTGAAAGTACATAATGCAGTGCCAGGCACACTACAAGCCTTCACACAGGGTGGTTACCACTGTCATATTACATTTATTATTCATGTTTCCCTACTCTAGTTTGGAATTGGTATTCATGATCCTTGACTTGTACCCCAAGACTACCAGGCCAAGGGATATACAGAAGGAAAAGAACAAGTCCTTCCCTGACAAAGGAATCTATGAAATACCGAACTGGAGAAGGAAGACAATCACTAATCATGAAGGTTGAAGAGGAAATCTAGCAATAATCAACTGGGTGTTTGAGATAGGTATGTTAACTTTAATAGAAAGCAAAAGAAGTCTCAGAAATATTTCAGTTGAAGCATATAAATACATAGAAATCTCTTACTGGCTTTTAAAAAAATAAAATAAAATACAGCTTTTCAGTAGCAACCTAGTTTTCATAGGGAGTTATTTTTCCAAATAGCATAAAATTAGTTTCCATCTTAAACTGCACCTGTTAGATCACTAAACATTTGTATTATTAAGTCTCTGGACTTAAAGTGCTGTCAATGTGAATTTTCCTCCTACTGTGCCCATCTGTTCTTTTCTTGTGGGCCCAGAGGAAGCCAAAACTTAATAAATATTCAGTTTTCAGACTTCTTTATATTTTCATATAAGCATTTATATCCACTGAGGAAAATTATAAGACTGTGTGCAGAAACTTAACTCACATTTGATTTTCCTTTTCTTACTGTCCAAGTGGACACTATTTTTATGGAAGACTAAAGAGTCACCATACATATAAAGCCAAGGAAAACAAATGATTATAACTTTAAAAGATGCATTTGTCAGAGATGGTAACTGATCTTTGATGATAATAACTCTACAATATATCTTACTTATTCATGTAATATTAGATAAATAATTTATGAATTACCCAATGTTGATGTGAACAGGGCCAGCTCAGGTGGGGAAAAGCATCAAGGCCACTGCCTACTCGTGGTTGTTCCTCATCGAGGTCAGCAGTGACCTCCTTCACAGGATGCATTTCACCTAGTGATCCTGCTCCTCCACTCAAGCAGCGAAGGGCCACGGTGAGCTCACTTTCCAGGACTACCTCCCCTGCCATGATGTCAAGCTGGCTAGATGAGAATTATCCATACCTACTCGTGTAGTGTTACTATTTGACTAAACAAATACTTGTTTTACTTTAAAAATCACACTTAAAAACAAAGTAACACCAACAAAGAAATGGATGGTTGCTATATTAAAAACTCTGTAAACTACAAACATAAATTCAAGATAGATATAAATATGAGACACACATGGCTACTTATAAAACTACTTGGCAGGCAGAGGTCTGGAGGAAGATGTTACATATTGGCAGGCTTAGAGCAGACTAAAAAAAAAAAAAAACAAACAAAAAAAAACTACCTCAGCAGCTGCAAGGCCGACGCATACTCCTCTGAATCCCATATGTTCTTTTCTAAACATGTGCAGTACAGCTCTCTGATCTGTAAGTGAACAGCACACTTATGAGGAACCAAAAGTGATGTACTAAGTTGGCATACTACTAGTTTGATAAAATCCACATAAATGGTCAAAAAATTAGGGTTACTAAAAACAACCATTTTCTTTAGATGACAACAAAACCAGCATATATCACATGGATCAGTCTTTATAAGAACATCATTTACATATAAGGAAAATGAAACTATATTGGAATTGGCTGCTAATCACTGGTCACTTTGCAACACAAAAATAATAAAAATGATGTGATTAATAAAAAAAGGCTTGCCAGAACCGGTTTGGCTCAGTGGATAGAGCTTTGGCCTGCGGACTGAGGGGTCCCGGGTTTGATTCCGGTCAAGGGCATGTACCTTGGTTGCAGGACATCCCCAGTAGGAGGTGTGCAGGAGGCAGCTGATCGATGTTTCTCTCTCATCGATGTTTCTAACTCTCTATCCCTCTTCCTTCCTCTCTGTAAAAAATCAATAAAATATATTTTTAAAAATAATAAAAAAATAAAAAATAAAAAAAGGCTTAATGGCAGAAATCATTTTATAAACAAGTGATTTTTTAAAAAATATTTTTATTCATTTCAGAGAAGAAGGGAGAGGGAGAGTTAGAAAAAGCAATGATGAGAATTATTGATGGGCTGCCTCCTGCAGACTCCCCACTGGGGATCGAGCCTGCAATCTGGGCATGTGTCTCTGACTGGAATCAAACCTGGGACCCTTCAGTCTGCAGGCCAACGCTCTATCTACTGAGCCAAACCAGCCAGGGCAACAAGTCACTTTTTACATCTTTATTCTCTAAACCTTTAAGCTAGGTGCAAAGTTTTAAGAATACAAAATTCTTCCATTAAAATCCTACAGATGGTTCATGGGTTTATGATATGACACGAAGGCCGGCAGAGGGTAATTTTGCAGGGAGAAGTACTAGTTCCCTTTTAATTCTTAGTACAATGCAAGGTTAACCATTAAGCATTCTCAAACAGAATTTTTCCATTTCACTAAGGCGGAGGGTCACCTCTGTTTAAGTGATGGAAAGTGTTAAAGAGAGAAAGCTGAAATGCCTTAGCACAAATACGCTGTAGAGCAAACACCACCACTAGGATTGATGTGGTCATTTCTAGTTGTGGCAATCAGAGTAAAAAATATTGTTTCAATTACCAGTAATGGGTACAGCTGGAATGGATTTAGATTGTGCACTCACTGCAAGATTTGGATCCATTTCAAATTCTGATGTCTGAATGCTACCGAAATCAAAGCAAGAAACTAACCAATGTTCTGACTTCATAGATTCCAAATGAGGAAATTTTGGTTACCTGTCGACCCAATGGGTACTTGGGAAGAGAAGAAGTGAACTGATGAAGACATCTCAAAACCAGAAAGTAATTTGTATGGTACACATGCAGGCTTTCTAGTAATGATTGCGTCTCCTCCTAAAAAAAAATCACAGAATACATATGTAAGTCAGTAATTTAAAAAATACAACAATAAATCTACTTAATGGATATATATAATTTCAGAAAAGCTGAAAAGAAATGATTCAGAATTACAAATTATCCTCCTCAATTCTGAGAATTTATAATGTATACAAAATCCAGAGTAAAGGCTGGGTATTTTTTATTTTATTGTTTAAAGTATTGCAAATAGTAGTACATATATCTCCTTTTTTTTTTTTTTTTTCCCCATTGACCTTCCAAGGCTGGGTATTTTTTATTTAGTATAAAAGTCTATTTTATACACACCAAAATTAATACTGTGATTTAATCTCCTATCTACAGCACTGCCACAAAATACAAGTGTGGCCCCCAAAATACAAGTGTGAAAAATAGCATCTTAACTAGCCAGTGTGGCTCAGTGATTGAACATGAACTAAGAGGTCACAATTCGATTCCTGGTCAGAGCACAAGCCTAGGTCACGGGCTCGATCTCCAGTAAGGGGCATGCAAAGGGCAGTCCATTGATGATTCTCTCTCATCTTTGATGTTTCCATCTCTCTCCCTCTCTCCCTCTCTCCTCTCTCTGAAATCAATAAAAACATATTAAGAAAAAAACACACACAAAAAAAGAGCACCTTGTTGGATGCCTGCCTGGGCCAGGCACCTAGTGTGTGCCACAGCAAAGTAGGCCCATTACCCTCTACTTCACTGGCATCAGAAGAGTGAGAGATGACCAGTAATTAACAGGTACTGAGGTCCCACTTATGATGTATGCTTTTCTTAAAGTACAGCTAGAGTTATGCTTGAAAGGGAAGAAACACCACAGGCGATTCTGCCTTTTGTTGAGATTCTCCAATATATACAGGTTTTTCTTTCATTTTACCAATTAAGAAAAAATAGTGAAAAAGAGAAATCTAAAGCCAACAAGCTTTATAATTCAGAATTCAGTATGATATGAAAGATAGTGTCTTAAGAAACCTAAAGGATGACTAACCTTACAAATCAATTTCAAAAGTTTTTTTTTTTAGGGGGGATGGGAGGTTGAGGAGAAGGAGCATTGTTTTCTAGAACCTTCTGAAGTAGCTTAGAAATGATTTTAAAACACTGCATCCTAGCAAGAGTTTTTCAGGCCTCATATTTTCATGACTACTTCCTTCTGTAACATTTTCTTAAGAGAATTATGATCTGCTTTTCAGATTTCTTTTCTCTTCTGAGAAGCCAAATAAAGTACTTTAACCACTGGGCTGTCTGTTTTCGGGAATATCTTGCAGATACCCATTAATTTTAGTAGTCAACCATGCAGAAACAAACAAGTCAGGTATCAATAAATTCAAACAAATCTAAAAAGCAGCAAATCTGAGATATTTTCCTAAACTCTAAATCACTTAGAAATCAATTCCTTGTTTCAGTAATCTACGGGTCAGCCTAGGGCAAATAAAAAAAAAAAACAAAAAACAACAAACTGAAAGCCTAGGGCAAATTAAAAAAAAACAAAAAACCCTTTAATATCAAAATGTTTTTCTTCCCAGTATTTGAATTAGTTGGTAATTCAAAAATCTATGTCTCCTATCATCAGTACACCAGTACATCAGCGCAAATAGTACTTTAACCACCAACTGGGAGAACATATTTTAATTCTATGTTTACCGTCAACCAGCAGTTTTTGCTGCAAGAATTTTTAAAACAGGCAATACCTGACTATTTAGTCAGCAACACTGATCTCTTTTCCCTTAGACTGTCAAATAAGAAAAATAATAACAATCATCCAGTGTGAATGAATCAAATTCATACCTATTTTTTTGTCAGGTCAGCAAAAAATGTATTTTTTGGTGTGCTACAGAATTTTAGTAATTAGTTTATGTGCCATGAGATAAAAAAAAGATTGAAAATCGCTGCTGTAAACTGTAACATAGAAATTGCATAAAGACAACAATTGCTTCCCTTGATGAATGCTTTAAACAGCTTTTAAACAGGGGAAGCATTCCATAGAAAAAAGAATCTATTACTGAGTAAAGTAATACTTGATGCTACTTGCACTACCCAATACTTCTACTCTGTAGAGTAACTATATATACAAATAACTGAGTGGTACAGTAGAATTGAATAACATCTTTCCAGAATTTACTTGTATGAGGAGAGAAAAGAAATACTTTACACAGCATGGGCAACATTGCACACTCAGGAACCGTGCCCTGGAGTGTAAGATGAGAGATATTTGAAAACCCCATTTCAGATTTCTCAAACACTAATAAAGAACCCTAGGCACCTGCTCCTCAGCTTATACTAAATCTTCAATAAAGTGTCACAGAAAGTGTGTGGGCTTTGACATCAGGCCTGGAAATTAAGGCCAGATCTTCCATTTGCTAATTGTGACACTTTAGATAGGCAACTTACTTAATCACTTTGTGACTCCCCCATCAATACAAAAGGATGTAAAAACATTTGTCTTATGTGGTGGCTGTGACTCACAATGAGGCAATGCATAAAAACTAATTGGGAAAAGCTATTAATATTCCCCCATTTCCCCAAAACATTTGCTCTGGGAAGGAAAGTAATTTTTCATTATTTAAAAAGCCTTTTCATTATTCAAGGCCTAGTGTTTGTTATGATCAGATAATGATGATAATTATGCAAATAAGATGAGGCCACAGTCTTACATTTCAGGCACAAGCAATTATAGTAAATTTGAAAGTTCTGTTTCAGGCTCTTTTGACTTCTCAATTTTTCATGAAATACAGTTTCCTAAATGAAAGTTTTAAAGTTGAGAAGAAAAAAAAAAAGGCTTAATTACTAAAGCAACACTATGGAGCAAAAACATGGTAAAAGTATATTCAGTCACTTCTGCTATTTCATCTAAAACCTATAGTTGTCTAACTAATAATAACTAATAATTTATCTATCTTCAATTAAACCTATGCATTAAAAGAAAATAATAATGAGGAATTTAAATGATTTAACCAGCCAGGAAAAATTATTACTAATCTATTTAATGAACAAATACATAAAATCATAGCATTCCAGAGCCAAAAGAAACTCTAAAGATTATTTGGTTAAACTTCTTTTAAGGGTCTGAAAGCTATGAGTCATCAGAAGTTTCAGTCAATGTCAGCTGTGTAAGCTTATTCTGCTTAAGCATACTAGAACTTGATTGTTAATTGTCAGAGTATACTCTATGGCCATGGTACCCAGTTGCACTGAACAATTATTCAAGGGACAGACTATTCAGAAATAAGAAAATGCACAGAATCTTTTAGCCTTTCATCAACAGCAAATGGTCTAATGTCCCACCTTAGTTTAAACTTCCTAGTGAATTTTATACAATTGTATATGGTTTAGTCAGCTGAATTTTTAAATTTAAAAATGCACTCTCAAAAAGCCCAGTCCTTACATTTATAAAATACACAGTTGGGATATAGTTTTTTTGTTTGTTTGTTTTTCAGACCTTAACTGCAATTTTGTGTGTGTGTGTGTTTTTAATTCTTTATTGTTTAAAGTATTTCATAAGTCTCCTTTTTCCCCCATTGACCTCTCCCCGGCTGCCCCCACCCCCCAGCACATGCCCTCACCCCGCTACTGTCTGTTCTGTGTCCATTGGTTATGCTCATATGCATGCATACAGGTCCTTTGGTTGATCTCTTACCCTCTCACCCTCCGTCTTCCCTCATAGGTTGGACAGTCTGTTTGATGCAGGATATAGTTTTAAGGCAATATTTAGTAAACAAAAGGTCTATAATTTTAAGGGAGTTAAAGGTTTTCCTTAACACCTTGAGTCCAGTCACAGGATAATGAAAGTGAATCATTAGTTTAGATTTGGATTTCACAGATTAGTATAATACTTCAGAAAATAAGGTAAGGGAAAAATAAACAACATTTCCTTCTAGGGCAGTGGTTCTCAACCTTTCTAATGCCACGACCCTTTAATACAGTTCCTCATGTTGTGGTGACCCCCAACCATAAAATTACTTTCGTTGCCGATGGTCTTAGGCAACGGTCTTTTTTAACTTTCCCAATTCTTCCAATCTGCTGGCAAAATCTGCCATTTGCAACTAATTGAGAACCGCTAGCAGGGTTGCCTAAGATCATCGGAAAACACAGATATTTACATTACGATTCATAACAGTAGCAAAATTACAGTTATGAAGTAGCAATGAAAGTAATTTTATGGTTGGGGGTCACCACAACATGAGGAACTGTATTAAGGGGTCACGGCATTAGAAAGGTGGAGAACCACTGTTCTAGGGAGTCAATCTAGTTTAGTGGTTCTCAAAGAATGGTCTCTAGCATTACCTGGAACCCTGCTGGAAATGCAGAGCTACAGTCAGAACCTCTGGGGATGGAGCCCAGAAATCTCCTTTAACAAGCCCTTCAAGTGATTCTGATTTGATTACCATTGGTTTAGTTCATCAGAGTAAAGACAAAAGTAGATTTTTTAGGGCAGAAAGAGCCCAAACATAAAGAGTATACATTTTTTTTTGGAATATACTTTGAGGTATATGTCTTAGAAATTTAAGTTTAGAAACTAGATAGAAAAACAAACTCTAAGCCCATCCAGCATGTCTCAGTGGTTGAGCATTGACTGATGAACCAGGAGGTCACTGTTCCGATTCCCGGTCAGGGCACATGCCCAAGTTGCGGGCTCAATCTCCAGTGTGGGGTGTTTATGAGGCAGCCAAACAATGATTCTCTCTCATTATTGATGTTTCTATCTCTCTCTCCCTTCCTCTCTGAAATCAATAAAAGTATATTTTTAAAAATTAAAAATAAACTCTTAAGAGTAGGCATGTCTATATAATTATATAATCTATATGACTATGTAACAGAATATTTTATATATATTCTATATATATAAAAGTCCAGCGACCATTAAGGCTGAAGGACCGGACAACCAGAACAACTGGTCCCTATGACACACACTGACCACCAGGGGGCAGACGCTCAACGCAGGAGCTGCTCCCTGGTGGTCAGTGTGCTCCCATAGCCGGAGCACCGCTCAGCCAGAAGCAGGGCTCATGAGTGCAGCGGCGGTAGCGGGAGCCTTTTCCTCCTCCACGGCAGCACTACGGCGCCGCAAGCCAAGCAGTAAGGAGCAAGGGGTCCCGGATTTCGAGAGGGTGCAGGCCAGGCTGAGGGACATCACCCTTCTCCCTCAAGTACAAATTTTGTGCATCGGGCTTCTAGTATTTATATATAGTATATAAAACAGTATCATATATAAAATTGTGTATTCATATTGAGATCTTAATTTTTATAATAGTAAAAGTAGTAACAATATGATTTACATTTACCAAAGTTTTAGTTATATTTGTTTTTAACTCACTCTCACTTGCTGAGCAGACTTCATCACTAAACCTATAAGAAAATTGTATGTTTTGTTGGAGATCCAGTGGCGCAATCAGTTAGTGCAAGGTACTTACAAGAAAATTGTACTAGGAATTATTATCTGATTATTTAGATAAGGAACTGGAGGCTTAAATAGGGTAAGTGATTTTCTTAAATACACATGGCTTTTGAATAGCTGGAGATCAAATGTAAGATTTCTGAGTTTAAGATAAGGATCTTTCCCTACATCATGCGGTACCATATTTTAATGTGAAGTTTTTCCAATTTTTAAAATTGTAGCAAAATACACATAAAGTTGAATTATCATATATTTAAAAACAAAATTATAAAAAGGAAAAAGCATTATAAGAATAAAATATTCAAAGATACTTTCACTCCACACTATTCAAATCAACGTACACACTGATTAATTTTTCATAGACTTCTTCTGTCCTTTGAATTCAGCAGGTAGCCTGCAGATAACTTTTTCAGGCTAAGGGTACAAATCTTTGTACTCCTTCATATTCTATGTAAGTCTCAAGAAAATATGCCTTCAAATGAAAAAACATAAAATCCTAAAATGAATTCAGGAAAGATAAGAAGCAGGCTGATGAGTATAACAAGAACAAGTACAATAGAAATAAATGCTTAGAAAATACATAAAAAGTTACTGAAAAGCAGAGATAAATGTTAGGCTATTTCTATAAGAGACTAACCTAGATATTCCCTTTGTAACTCAATGATTAAATGTACTCTAAAAATCTATTCCTGGCTTTTAAAAATATACTCTCGAAAGAAAGTTCTAGTAGGAAATGCACTTGGCAATAAGCTCACTTAGCAGAGGGCTAATCTATGTGATCTTAAGACTTCAGTAAACATGCACTCATCCTTTTCCAATGGTTCTTAAATGTCCTCTCTACCAAAATAACCTGCATTAGGATTTGAGGACTTCCTATACTGCTCTAAAAAGGTTACAGAAATTATTAAAAGATTCTTAAATTCAATCTAGAAGTGATTTTATAATAAGGCCCAGTGTGGATTCTGCATTCAAATTTATATTTAATAGCTTAGCTGGTATAACTCAGAGGTTGAGCTTTGACCCAGGAACCAAGAATTAGCTGGTTCAACTTCTGGTCAGGGTGCATGCCCAAGTTGTAGGCTTGATCCCCAATAGGGGGCATGCAGGAGGCAGCTGATCGGTGATGTTATTCTTTCATTGATGTTTCTATCTCTCTATAACTCTCCTTTCATCTCTCTCTAAAAAAAAAAATAAAAAAAAACAACATATTTTTAAAAAAGTAATCCTATATAATAAAAGCCTAATATGCTAAGTGTAGGGTCGGCCAGCCGGCCATTCAACCAAAACGTAATATGCTAATGATATGCTAAGGAAGCTCAACTGCTAGCTATGATGTACACTGATTACTAGGGGGCAGATGCTCCAACTGGTAGGTTAGCTTGCTGCTGGGGTCTGGCTGATCGGGACTGAGACAGGCCGGACACACCCTGGAGTCCTCCTGCAGTCCCTCCCTGGCTGGCCAACCTCCTGTGTCCTTCCCTGGCCCCAATTGTGAACTGGTGGGGTCCTCAGCCTGCCCCGCACCCTTTCACAATCTGGCACCCCTCGGGGGATGTCGGAGAGCCAGTTTCCACCTTGTCCCGCTCAACGCAGGAGCTGCCTCCTGGTGGTCAGTATGCTCCCACTGGGGGAGCGCCGCTCAGCCAGAAGCTGGGCTCACACCTGGTGAGCACAGCAGCAGTGGCAGGAGCCTCTCCTGCCTCCTCAGCAGTGCTAAGGATGTCCGACTGATGGCTTAGGCCTGCTACCCTCAGGGAGCAGGCCTAAGCCATCAGTCGGAGCTCCCCCAAGG
Organism: Corynorhinus townsendii; assembly: GCA_026230045.1. NCBI lineage: Eukaryota > Metazoa > Chordata > Mammalia > Chiroptera > Vespertilionidae > Corynorhinus > Corynorhinus townsendii. Next base: position 55,442,569 of record JAPDVU010000004.1, read on the forward strand.
GCTCCCGAACTGTGAGAGGGCACAGGCCAGGCTAAGGGACCCCTCCCTGAATGCACGAATGTCGTGCACTGGGCCTCTAGTCTATATATATAAAAGCCTAAGCAACCATTACGACCAGTTGACTGGCTGACCAGTTGCTATGATGCACAGACCACCAGGGGGCAGATGCTCAACGCAGGAGCTGCCCCTTGGTGGTAAGTGCACTCCCTCAGCCAGAAGCTGGGCTCACAGCTGGCGAGAGCAGCTGCAGTGGCGGAAGCCTTTCCTGCCTCTGCAATAGCACTACCGAGCGGTGGCAGCAGGCACAGCAGGGCCGGGATGAGCGCAGCGGCACCCGCCCCGGCTTGGGATCCTCCCTGGCTGCCTGCCGCTTCACACACTGCTACATCCCTTGAGGGGTCTGGGATTGCAAAAGGGCACAGGCCAGGCTGAGGGACCCCACCAGTACACGAATCCATGCACTGGGCCTCTCGTGTTTAATAAAAGCCATTCTCTATTGTAATGTTGTATGTAAATTGTACCTCAAAAAAAAAAAAAAAACTCTTAATAATTTTTTAGAATTTACAAAAAGGAGGTAAATTAGTATTTAGAACTATACAAACATATGCCCTCTCGGAACTAACATTCTTTTACTCAAAATCTGAAAATAATACATAATAGCAAAACTCACAGCACCAGAGCTTAACTTCAATCTCATCTTAATTTTATTACAATTTTCTAACAGTTCACATGTTTCTTAAAATGGCATAGAGTGTATAAAAATCAGTGTGACATTATGAGTTTCTAATTGTCCATCAGTAAGAGACTTGTTGAATAAAATGGACAATCCTAATAAAAGAGTAATATGCAAATTAACCACCACTCCGCCACGCCCACCAGCCAATAAGGAGGGAATATGCAAATAAATCCAACCAAGATGGCTGCAGCCACAGAGAGCAGGAGGGAGGCTTGGGTTTCTCTGGCAATGGAGGAAGCCAAGCTTTCCACCTGCCCTTGATGGCCCAGGCCTCCACTCAATGCTACAAAGTTTCAATTATAGAACATCAATAAATCCCAACAGAAATGGCGGCAGCCATGGAGCTGGAGAGAGCAGGAGGCTAGGGTTGCCTGCGGCAATGGAGGAAGCCAAGCTTCTGCAGCCCTGGCCTGCTTTGGCCTCTGCTTAAGGCTACAAAGTTCCAATTACAGTACATACATAAATCACAACAGAAATGGCTGCCACCACAGAGCGAGCAGAAGGCTTGGCTCCACTTCAGGCTACAAAGTTTCAATTGTAGAAGATAAATAAATCCCAGATACCAGGGCCTCTGCTTGGGTCGCTGGGGGGTGTGGCTGGCCTGCAAACCACCACAGGCCCCTCGCCCAGGCCGCCCCACACACTAAGGGAACCCCCACCCTGATCCGAGACACCCTTCAGGACAAACCAGCTGGCCCTCACCCATGCACCAGGCCTCTATCCTATCTAATAAAAGAGTAATATGCAGATTGACCATCACTCCAACACACAAGATGGCTGCTCCCATGTGGACACAAGATGGCCAGCAGGGGAGGGCCAGCAGGGGAGGGGAGTTGGGAGGAACCAGGCCTGCAAGGGAGGGCAGTTGTGGGCAATCAGGCCAGCAGGGGAGGGCAGTTGGGGGCGATCAAGCCTGCTGGGGAGGGTAGTTAGGGGTGACCCAGCAAGCAGAGGAGGGAAGCTGGGGGTTACTGGATCTGCAGGGCAGGGCAGTTTGGGGGGGACCCAGGCCTGCAGGGGAGGGCAGTTAGGGGTGACCAGGCCTGCAGGGGAGGGCAGTTAGGGGTGACCAGGCCTGCAGGGGAGGGCAGTTAGGGGCGACCAGGCCTGCAGGGGAAGGCAGTTAGGGGCAAACAGGCTGGCAGGGGAGCAGTTAGGCATTAATCAGGCTGGCAGGGGAGTGGTTAGAGGGTGATCACGCTGGCAGGCAGAAGCGGTTAGGGGCAATCAGGAAGGCAAGCAGGCGAGCAGTTGGGAGCCAGCAGTCCTGGATTGTGAGAGGGGTCCCAGATTAGAGAGGGTGCAGGCTAGGCTGAGGGACACCCCCCCACACCTGTGCATGAATTTCGTGCACCAGGCCTCTAGTCATTCAATAAAATACTATGCTACTGTTTAGTACAGATAAGCAATGATTTCCAAAATTAAGAGCAAAACAAAACAAGGTGTATATAAACCTATATAATAAAAGGCTAATATGCAAATCAACCAAATGGCAGAAGAATCGGTCACTATGATGCACACTGACCACCAGGGGGCAGACACTCAATGCAGGACACCCCCTGGTGGTCAGTGCACTCCCACATGGGGAACGCCGCTCAGCCACAAGCCGGGCTCATGTGGGGAGTGGGCCTAAGCTGTCGGTTGGCCATCCCCTGAGGGCTCCCGGACTGCTAGATGGCGCAGGCCAGGCTGAGGGACTCCCTCCCCGCTCTAGTAGTATATATAATATACTTATTTCTGTAAGACAGGGGAGGAAACCCCCATAATATATATATATATTTTGTTTTGTTTTGTTTTTGTTTTTGCTTGTATGTAGAGAATATCTCTAGAATGATATGTAAGAAAGTAGTAATGCTGGCTATATCCAGGAAGGGAAAGAGGGCAGTTGGAGTCTTTTCACTCTATATTGCTTTTGCCTTGTGAATGATGTAACATGTCCAAGTATTATTTATTCATAAAAGATATAAAACCAAACTCCTTTTTTTGATATTCCCTTCATTTTATGGCTAATTCATAATATTTTAAGCTCATTACTTCTTTCCTGGCATTATATTATCAATATATAATGACACTGTGTCAAATCAATACCCACTTAGCAGTGGGTTCCTAAGCTACATGGCTTCTATGTGCTTTTATTTATGATAGTCTTTAAAAGGACATTAAAATGAAACTCTCTGCAGATTCCAAAACTGTCATGTGGAAAGAAAGCTGAGATCTTAAAGTGTTTTCAAAATAGACCATAGGAGAAACCTAATGTTCTAGTTAATAAAAAAAGGCTTATCTCTTATATGAGGTTTTGTGTCATCTTGAATAGTCACATTCCTATATGATTATCAAGGACTACTTCATTCTACAAAGCATATTAAGATATACAGAAGTTTTGTAAAATTAACTCAATAAATATTATGTATATTTTTTTTTCATTAAGAAAACAAGGAGAATAAAATACATCCACACTCCTACCTTTAAAATTCTCTCATTAGTCAACAGTGCAACCTGCTTTTCTGTAGCTTGCTTTTCCACGTACCTAAAATGTTTACCATATCATACACAAAAAGAGAAAATTAAACATTCTAAGTATTTGAATAGCACATGGGGGAAAAGAACTGCCTAGATTGGTGGTCACATTCTTTCATTTCTTCTCAAAAATACATTCAAGATGATAGTTTAATGATGTTTTAACTCCTTAAGTCAGCTGCAGTTCACAGCCCAGGGGTCCAATCATAAACTCCAGAAATGGAAATGTTATTTATAAAAAGTAACTCTGGAGAATCTGTAAATTATGTCCCCTTGTAAAAATATTTTTCTTCATGCCAAATTTTGAAATCCAACAAAGAAATCTCACAATTACAAACAGAAGGGGCACAGCCAGTGTGGCCCAATGGTTGAACATCAATCTATGAACCAAGAGATCACGGTTTGATTTCCAGTAGGGCACATGCCGGGTATGGGCTCCATCCCCAGTAGGGGGCATCAGGAGGCAACCAACCAATGATTCTCTCTTATCACTGATGTTTCTCTCTCTCTCTCTCTCCTTCTCCCTCTCTGAAATCAATAAAAATATATTTTAAAAAAACATCAAAAAACACAGAAGTGTTTAAATTTGCTCTAAAAAAATTGTTTCTTTTTCCTTTTTCATCTTCAAAAATAACTGCATCTGAGATCCCTTATTTTGGCCCAAACTCTATCATAAGACATGTTAAATATCCACTTTTTCTTTTTTACCTCCTAAATGATGGAAGACGTCGGATGTTTTCACATTGATTATCTGATAAAAAATGTATTCTTCTCTTGGCTTCTGGGAGATTACAACACAGAACACTGAGGGGCTGGGAATAGAAATGCTCTAATAGAGAAAGCTGAAAAAAATACAAAGATTAAATATATTTGTTATATTTTGGCAGTAAATCTTTTGCCCTATGCCTGCTCAATTTTTAGTTGTTTTTTTTAAACAGCAGAAGTATTTATGACAGAAAATATACTTAATGTCACAATAACACTGCAAAAAATACATAAATGGTTAATACCTTTAATATTTTAAGGTTTTCATTTTGTGGACAAGGTCAGAACATTATAATCTCTGAAGAATAAACGAAATAAACTAATACAAATAGATAAATTAGCTATTTGCAGAAGCAACTCACTTAAAATAAAAGTACAGTAAATGTTGTGGGGATGAGACCGAAGGTTCTAATCAATCTCCCAAAACTCATAAAAAATACCAATCTAAAATCAGTGTAAAAACTGGTCTACTAAATAAATAAAGAAGTTACAATGGTAGAAGTTTTGCCTATTCTTTTTTCATAAAAATAATAATGAAAAACGAGAATGGCTAAAGAAAATGTATCTTTTTAAATTCACTTTTACTTCATGGAGGAAAACATAGTACAGTATCTGATAGATACAAGTAATCTAGTAACTAGAATGCTATAGTTGTCACAGTATAAGGATTAATGATTTTCCAGATTCTGCCATAACAGTAATATATATCTCGTAAAACTCTCCAAATATTAAAAACTTTGAGTCTAAGCAACCTTCTATTGATCAGTTTGCTTTTTTCCAGATACCTTGATACTAGAGAGATAGTTCCCTACATAGTAGACAAAACACACTGTCATCACTGGGAAATAGCATTCCCATCGCAAAATAATAAGTTAATATGCTAGCTTACAGATCACTCTTAAGGTATCTGAGCTTGGTTCTTCCTGGGTAAAATAATAATGAATTTCTAAGCTACAGACCAGATACCCAAGGCTAGAGAAAATCCTCCAAAATAGTTCATTCTGGAGGAAGTATAAGGCTGTAAGGTGAAGGACCAGCCTAACTTAAAAACAAATACAAATCAGAAAGCAACTATTCATGCCAAGTGCTAAATTATTTTTGTACATATTAACATAATCTGTTTCTTGTATTTTCCAATGACATGTGGTAATGCTTATTCTAAAGTTAACACTGTCTTTTAAACATGAGAAAAATAAAAATCAAACATGATAAGGAACTTACTGGGAAGGAGGAATGGGAGCAAGTCACATGAGTTATAATAGAACTATAAATGGGATAAGAACCCAGTGTCACTTAACTATTTTGTCCAAGTGCGTCCTCAATCTCTGGGTCAATTAACAAGTTGGTTAACATATCCACATAATGAAGGAAGGATTTAAACATATGCAGAATAATCATATTCCCTATTTACCTCTACCGAAATCAGGACTTACACATATTTCCCACTGAAGATTAGGAAAACTGGACAAATGGGGTCTAAATGTTCTGCCACTTATTAGCTATGTGACCTTGGCCAAGCTACTTACCTTAAGCCTGTATTTTCATGTGTAAAATTGAGGGTAATAATACACATTAATGAAACAAAGGAAATACTTAGTAAGTGCCCAGCACAAAGGAGGTGCTTAGTAAATGATCAGAAACCTATAAAATCATCCAATCTGATTCCCCTTATTTTACAGATGAGAAAACTGAGACCCATAGAGATTAGTAACTCGGTTAATGTCCTTTTCTTCACTTACTTTTTCAATGGTATTTGAGACTACAATTTATATTTCCTAAAGCTCCTTCTTCCCTTGACTTCAGTAGTACTCTACTTTCCATTGGCTTTCCTTTTGTTTTTAGTCTCCTTTTCCATTGCTCACTCTTATGTATCAGTCTGCTTTAGGTTTCTACCTTTAGCACTTTCCTTACGCCTGTTTGTTGCTTCATCCTCATTACATGACTTCAACTAACCACTTTTTAATAATAAATCCTTAATATTTCTAGCCCAAGTTTTTTCCTCAGTGCCAAATCTTTATATCCAAGAAAACCTAAATTAACCTATTCAAAAAGAAACTCACCCTTCTCTAACTGGCTTTCATTTATATTAAGTGTACACTTAATAAATGGTACCAACCTCCAATCCATATGCCAAACCAGAATCTTTGTATCTGTCACTTATGCTCCTCTCTTACACATCCTATCATCCATTTAGTCACCAGATTCTGTTGATTCTATCTCATCCTCAAATTTGTTTCCTCCTCTCCAGTCCCACTATCACTACCTTATTTAGCCCTTGTCCTATTTTGTCTATATTACTGCAGTAGATCTCTGATAGATCTCTCCCTCTCTGGTTGCCTTTGCCTGGACTGCTCTTCCAATTCTGACCTGGCTAGCTCTTCTTCCTTAGGACACACTTCTTTATACAGAACCTCCAGGAATGTTTTTTTCATAGCATTGACTCAGAACTATAAATGCATGTTTACTTTTCTGCCTCCTTCAATTAAGCAATGAGCAATTTGAAGGCAGACATTTCTTTGTCCTCTGCATTTCTAGAACTTAGCATAGTGCTTGGATTTCAGTAGGCTCTTGATAAATAATTATGAATAAATAAATGAATAAAATGAAATGAATAAGAAGTTAGAAGTTGTTATAACTCCATGTCATTTAATTTCACATATTGCTAAGGTAAATATTTTCTTGCTTTTAAATAATTTTATAAAAAATATCTAAACTGAAAAAAAGACATATATTAGCCATAACAGACCACTACATATCCATAAGAGCGGATATGGAAAGTAATTTATAATCATCTAGGCACTACATAAATATGAGGTATTATATTGTGCTTTTGTACCGAAGTTATTAATATACAGGTTTTAATCAATTTGACAACTGACATGTGTTCACAATGATTACACTTTGCTAAGGTATTTCAGGTAGTTACCAAGAGAGGGAAATAATACTAAGTTTTATACAACTAAAGAATGGGCTCTATTTTTAGTTTAGAACAGAAGGAATGAAGCTAGGTTAATGATTTTTTTCTGGCAATTTAGGAAATCTTGGTGAAAATGCTTTCACAATATATAAGAATAAATATAAATGAACACATACACATATATGCAGGGGACAGCAAGCTATGACCTACAGTCCATTTTTATATGGCCCAGGAATGTTTTTTATATCTTTAAAGGGTTGTGGGGTGTTTTTTTTTTTTAAAGAAAACAAAGTCTATACAACAAAGAGCATATGTAGCATGCAAAGCCAAAAATATTTAGTATCTGGTCCTTTACAAAAGTGTTTGCTGACCCCTTATATATAACATTTCCTAGGTAGAAAGTCCATAAGCTTTCATCAAATTTTTTTAAAAAGGTCTCTTTTCCCACCCCACCCCCTAACATGGTTAAGAATCACTGGAATGGACGGGGGCCCTTTTCCATTTAGCTACCCAATTAATGCACTCTATATTTTTGCTGCAAGGTAATAAAGCAATGGTAGAACCTAGAATTTATATAACTTGAATTTACTTGTTCTAGATTTTGTATATAACTTGAATTTACTTATTCTAGATTTTGCCATTTAAAATGCCTTAAATATCATACTAGTCAATTTGAAATAACTTGCAAATTATTTAGAATCAGCTTGTAAATTTTCAAATCCATTAGTGTCTTCTTACCTGAAGTCCTTTTATAAAGTTTTGTATTGAGAAATCATAATATAAAAAGATGCTGGTCAGAATCTGTAATACTTTTTCACTTAGTTTAAAGGGAAATTGAGTTGTAAGAAGTAGCTGAAAGAGATAAATGGGGGACAGGACATACTCCTTGTTAGTCTTTATTCTTCATAAATATCAAGTATAAATAATGAGGCAAAGAATGAGACTATGACACAGTAACTATGAGAGCTATAACAATAGCTAGGTTTTTTAGTTTAAACATCGACTAAAATTTTTAATTAATTAATTTACACAACAATAACAAAAAGGAGCTGTTCATACCACACATTCAGAATCAAAGATATCTATAACCTCCTATCCAATTCCTCATTTTAAAAAATATTGCCTATCAACTATATAACTCCCTTTCTCCCACCAGAAGCCATTGAAGCTACAAGCTACCTGTTATCTGATTTCTTTCTCATCCCTACTGATACACTTTATGTACTATTAGATGAGAAACCCCAAATGAACATGTCTATTTCAAAAATATAGAATAGCTGAATTTGTATTATCTAGCTAATTTTCAATGGCCTGTAGTGAATATTTTACATCTGAAAATGAAGTCTACTAGACTTTAAAAATTTTTTTAATAATTTATCTTTATTGTTGAAAGTATTACAGATGTCTCCCTTCCCCCTCCCTCATTGGCTGCCTCCACCCCACTCCTGCCCCTCCCCAGGTCTAGGCTTTTTAAACAGAAACATGGTAGTAGAAGGCTAACTGAACTTGACTACAACCAAGCAATTTTAAAAACTATAGCTGGAAAATTTTTTCCTAGAGTGTCAGCAAACCAAAGGATACCACCTTTAGGGGAAAAACTGTAGAAGTGGTTAGTAAGTAAATGGAAGGTTTTCATTAGTTTACCTTACACAAGCAACATAAAGCACATCTTAAGGGAGCTGAGTCTAGCAACAATTTGTGGAAGGTCAATACTAAAGAAGTCTATTACTATTTAGGTAGAGGCATAGAGCTATGGTCTGGGAAAACATTAGTGTTTATTTTCAGTCAAGAGTAGCATGACAAGAAAGAGTCCACTAAAAACTTCAAATCATTTAATATTAAATGTAAGAGTCAAAACATTGTTACTGTTACCAGAAAGACATTAAATTCTGTAAAAATTTATTTTTAAAACCAATAATTTTCCATTGAGTAATAACTGATTGATAGTATAGATTGATAGATATCATTCTTTTCATAAATCTTATCTTTTTTATCTTAAGAAGCAATAGTATACCACAAAATCATTAAATAAAAATATTAAAATATGTGAAGCAATATGATCAATATCATACTCTGAAGAGAAGCAGAAATTTATCATTAACGTTTATATTTATAATCTATTCTTGGCATTTTTTTTTCATCCTATTTCACTGGTAAATTTTTTTTATTTTTACCTTATCAATTACTGTAGTCAGGTGCTCCTTGCAAGACAAAGATTGGAATATTTCTATACACAACAGAGATGATACTGCATGAGGAAGCAACCGATGGATGATAACAGGAGATGTGGCAATTCCAAAAATGAGTATTAGTGGAAATTCATGTAGATGCTGACTAGTTTAAAAAAAAAATACAGAAGTGGGATTTCTTTAGAAAATATATTTCAATATATCGTTTTTCAAAATAAGGCCTTTATTTTTATGCCTACTTTATAAGACACTGGTAAGGAGTATCATTCTAGATACTAAAATTTGCTAGGCCACTCATTTTACTCTGTTAAATAACATTAAAATAGTTATTTACCAGACATTCTAGCTCTGAAATCAAGCTATTAATGGTTCCTCTCATTTTATCAATGAGAACACAGAGGTCCAGAGAGATCAAGTGCCTCCCTCTACAGTTACACAACCTCAAGTGTTAGAAGAGGTGTAAGATACCATACAATTTAACCTCTCACCCAAAATTTGAGTCCCACTTAGAGTCTTCCTCAGAGTTAGTTATCCAGTCTATGCTTTAAGAGTTCAGTGACATGAAGTTCACTAATTTTCAAGTTAACTTATTCTATTTATGGACATTTCTAACAGACACATTTCGAAGACATAGTTTTAGTGGACATTACTAAAATATGTTACATCCTTTCCTCGCATCCTTAACTCAAACTTATTGAACATGATTGATTCTTAGCATTACCAACAGGGAAACAAATGACTTCCTCAGAGTAAAACAGTTCTCTCCTTGAGAACTACTGCAGGTTAGTCCTGTGTAACAAGGCTGATGATCTTGCTTGCTCCCTCCTGTTAGTTACTGCTTTTCATAGTATAGCTGTATACAGTTCTACCACCATAGGACTATTGCATGGACTCTGTTACTGTTTTAAGTTCTTACTTTTTTCCCTTACTTTTGATGGTAAAAGTCTGAGCTTCAAAAAAGTAGAGCCTTTCCATCACTATTCTATACTGTACATTTTTCCAGTATATTATGCTATTCAGTATTAGCATTAAGAAAAGTCTTAGGATCTAGAAATCTTAGTTTCAGTGGGGAAAAAAGACACTATCAAAATAGGAATAATAAGTATATTAGTAAGTTAAACACATGTAGCCCTGACTATTAAACAAATTAACATATAGGAAACAAAATAAATTATACTTTAAAAAATGTACCATGGGTAATGCATGCTATTGGATTTTAATATAGAGTTAAATCTCACAAGATTGCCTTAAAGATCCAATGAGATCATGGAAGTAGATTCTCACTAGATATCTATAGTAAAAGTGTAATATGCTAATTAGACCGGATTTCCTTCAGATGAAGCTGCGGCGGTGGGGGCCAAGGCAGAGGTGTGGGCCAAGGCAGAGGCGGCCACCACAGCGGCGGGGACCGAGCCCCTTGCACGAATTTTGTGCATCGGGGCTCTAGTATTATATAAAACTAGAGGCCCCCCTCAGCCTGGCCTGCCCCCATCACAGTTCGGGAGCCCTCAGTGGCGGGAGGCGACCCAGCGATCAGGGGAAGGCTATGCCCCCATCACACCTCTGCTGCTGCCACTGCTGGCAGTGCAAGCCTCGGCCAGCCCTGGTTACCTGAGCCTCAGGCGGCCCTGGGTGGCTGGGGGGCTGAGGAAACTGGGGGACTCCAGAGGCAGGCATGCGGAGAGCAGCCAGGCCCACCTGGGGATGGACCCAGTCTTGCCATGTGCCTGCCACCCCAGTGGGGCTGGGAGGACTGGATGCCGCCATCTTGTGGCTGTGGGTGCTGCCATCTTTGAGGGCATGGCAGTCAATTATTATATTCCCTTCTTATTGGCTGTGGGCGCCGCCATCTTTGAAGGTATGGCAGTCAATTAGCATACTCCTTCTTTATTGGCTGTGGGTGCTGCCATCTTTGAAGGCGTGACAGTCAATTAGCATATTCCCTCCTTATTGGCTGTGGGCGCCGCCATCTTTGCAATAGCGTGAGGGTCAATTAGTATATTCCCTCTTTATCAGATAGAATAATATTATTTAGAAAACATTCTTGCTCAGTACAGCTAAATCAAACAGTAGGGCTAACTCGGTGGAGAGGTTAACAGAAAATAATACCTGACAAAAACATCTCAATCTGCAATACCTTACACATTCAAGGGGCAAGTAAGAGACAGACAATTTTGGTGAGAGAGAAATTATATTCTATACTGCCTTATCATGCTAATTTAAAATTGGCTAATTTTTGTCTTTTGATTCTCATTCTTTGGTCAAAAAGCAAATGAAAATCTGATAGGTCTTTGAACATTCAATTATAAGGAATTTGAAATCATCTTGTTTTCCATCCTTTTGGTATTAAAATAAAGATTAAATTGCCATTCATTTTCTCTGAAAAAGGTTGTTTTTTAAGTTAAACATGGTATATTTTCTTAATAAAAGAAATTTTATGCAAAAATCAGGTGATACAACATCTACCTGCTGATAATTATGAAGTCTTGGAGTACTTTTGTGGTGAAGCTTTCCATATCCTTTAAGATAACCACAACAGGAGGGGATTGCCATTGGCTAGACGTCCTCTTTTTCCGTGGCTTTCCTGGGTCTGTCTTCTTTTAAGCCATTGTGGAAAGAAGGAGTTAAAAGGTAAGCCTTACCAACCAAACAATGCTATACCTATAGATCTCTCTCCCTTTATATTTCACAGTAACAGTGTGTGTGTGTTTTTTATTTCTCCGACATACTAAATAGAAACTCATTCCAACATTTATTAGCAGAATTTCTCCATTTGACATGGGAATAATGACCAAGAAGAAAAAGGTCCAGTAAAATCTATAACTCATAAGAAATATTTATATTTTCTGCTATCTGAAAAAATGAACAAACAGCATAGGGAGAAGAGAACATTCTCTATAAAATTTATTTTTCTGTTGGTATAATGTCATATTTTCCTTTGCTTTAAGGTGAGAACTAGTATTTTTTAATTAGAACGCATAATGAATAACCCAGCTCCGGTACTGTAAAATTTCAAGTTGAAAAGCATCGTAAATTATCATCTCCAATCCCAATCTTTTAAATTGCAGACAGAATTTAACTTCTACAAAATCTAAAATTCTGGCCCTGGCCATTGAGGCTCAGTTGGTTGGAGTGTTATCCCGTGCACTGAAAGGTTGTGGGTTAGATTTCTGGTTAGGGCACATACATAAGTTGCAGGTTCAATCCTCAGTGGGGGCATACAGAAGGCAACCAATCAATGCTTCTCTCTTTCTCTCTCTCTCCTTCCCTCCCTCCCTCTCTCCCAACCTCCCATGAAACACATGCAGGAGGCACCCAATCAATGTGTTTCTCTCACACTGACGTTTCTGTCTCTCCCCTTCCCTTCTACTTTCTCTAAAAATCAATGAGAAAATATCCTAAAGTGAGGATTAATAACCACAACAAAAAAATCTAAAACTCTGGATCAAATTAAGATACTGCAGTAAGCATTAGACCCAATTTGATACCTACATATTGCAAAAGAAAGCTTCACTTATTATGACTTCAGCAAATACATTCATCAAAAAATGTCAATATAGTATTTTTTCCCATACTATGTAGCTACACAGCATCATAAACTAGGTTATAGTTTTATGGTACAGTTACCCATGAATCACCTAAGTTATTCATTTTCACCAGAGACTAACATGGTAGAATGAAATTTCTTTTTATTTATCTGTTTGTTGAATATACTTTGAGAGCATTTACTCCCCAAGAATTCTAAATATGGAACAAATTAAAATTCTTAAAAATATATACCTATGGCTATTTCACATCGGACTAAGTTGATAATAGATACTGACAGCATGGTTCTACTGCACAAAAGCAAATATTGAGGAACCTATGAGATAATATATTAACACTAGAGGGCCGGTGCACAAAATTCATGCACTGGGGGGTTGGGGGGTGTCCCTCAGTCCAGCCTGTACCCTCTTCAATCTGAGACCCCTCGGGGGATATCATAAACCGGCAGTCAGACATCCCTCTCACAATCCGGGACTCCTGGCTCCTAACCACTCACCTGCCTGGCTGCCTGACTGATACCTAACTGCTCCCCTGCAGGCATGATTGACACCTAACTGCTCCCCTGCAGGCATTATTGACACCTAACTGCTCCCCTGCCAGCCCAATCACCCCCAACTGCCCTCCCCTGCAGGCCTGGTCGCCCCTAACTGCACTCCTCTGCCAGCCCGATTACCCCCAACTGCCCTTTCCTATAAGCCTCGTCCCCCCCAACTGCCCTCCCCTGCAGGCCTGGTCACCCCCAACTGCCCTCCCCTCCAGCCATCTTGTGACAATGTGGGGATAGCCATCTTGTGACGATGTGGGGGCGGCCATCTTGTGACATGGGGCATGATGGTCAATTTGCATATTACCTCTTTATGATATAGGACTATAGACATTGTTACAGAGATAAAATCTGCAGCAGAACCAATTCCAAATGCTGTTTTTGTCACTAGATGACATTCTCCCACAAATAAAATGGCCTTGTAGGAACCTAAACTTTTACCAGGAATTAGGCTGCATACTGATAAAAGAAGCTACTATTAAATTAACAGCTAGTGCTACAGAAGCTTATCGTTATTAGAACAAAATAGTACTATGCTTAATATAATCCCAAGCCTCTTCAATCATATGCCAATTTCCTGGGAGAAAATTATCAGTGTACATTTACCTGTGTGACATTCATATACCAACTGGAAAGAGAATCCATTGAACAATGTGTCTTTTTCTGGATATCTTTTTCCTCCTCTTTGGATTCCACATCTACACGGCAGTCCATCAACTGTGAGAACAGCTTTTGCAAAAAATGTTTTATATCTGCAGTCGATAAAAGATAAGAAAGTTTATCTCTCCTTAAAGCAAATCATAAACTGAAACTTCTTGATGAGTAGATTTACATTATTTGAATAGAATGTGTTTTCTATACTTAACATTAACTAGCATAACATTTAGCATATTAACTATTAGTGTTCATTAGTATTCTCTCCTTAATATTGAAATTTTATTAATTGAGACTAACACTAGGTCAAAGTTTATTTGTATTGTCTACAATAAAAGTGTTACCTAAATAAATGTAGAACTAGGAAAACTATTAATTATATTAGGAATAATATATATATTTAAATTACTTCTGGACAGCAAAATGTTTTTAAAGACCCTAAAAAGACCAAAAGTGTTATTTACGTAAGTTATTTTACTGATTACAAATCTTCCTTAAAGTCATTTTTAAAGATGTCCTAAGGGCTTTTACTTCATTACAATCAATTTATGAATATCCTATATAATAAAGAGAATATGCTAATTGACCATCACTCCATCACAAAGATGGCTGCACCCACAGCTAAAGCCAAGTTCCCATAAGGAGCCTTACTGAGCAATCAGCAGGGACCTGAGGCTATGCCCTCCCCTGTCCCCTTAGGGTTTGACAGGAGACCTCAGGCCACGTTCCCCGCCCAGCAGGGTTTGACAGGGGACCTAAGGCTATGCCCCGCTCCTGGTGCCGGGCCGGGGGACCTGAGGCTGCACCCCCCTGCCTGGCAGGGCTTGACGGGGGACCTCAGGCCATGCCCCCCACCCAGCAGGGCTTGACAGGGGATCTCAGGCTATGTCCCCCACCTGGTAGGGCTTGACAGGGGACCTCAGGCACTCCCCCCACCCCAGTCTGGGCTGGGGTCCTCAGGCCATGCCCCCGTCCTGGTGCCGGGCCAGGGGACCTGAGGTTACGCCCCCTGCCCGGCAGGGCTTGACAAGTGTGGGACTGGCCACACCTGGATCAAGCCCAATGTGGGGAGGGGCGGCCCAGTCTGGGTCTCATGTGATTTTGAGGTGCATGTGGATGGGTGGGGACTTGACTCTGGGTACCTTGATGCGCCCCAGACTCTGACAGGAGGAAGGTTTTCATATCCATTTTACTAATTTTCTTTCATCTCTGACACTTCTATTATAGAGAAAGGGCAAATAGCAATATTAAATTATTTCCTCTAATTAATCCCCTTTTAATGTGCACGAATTTCGTGCACCAGGCTACTAGCGAAAGTAACATAAAGCACATAAGCACATCAGTCCAAATCTAAGCACATTTTACTCTTAGTGTCTACAACCTTTATGATTTATTTAATGGCTTCAGATACCCAAGGTAAGCTCTGACAATGGACCATTTTTACCAATGGTGGCCTTTCAAAATGGAACAATAAGATGATTTGAGTCTATAAATATGAGCCTATGTAGTCTATTCTCTTTTGGGCTAAGTAAGAACTCCCAATTCCTCAATTCTTAGCTCTCTGTCCCAAACATTGCAACTTGAAATGCCTGGACTATTACTGGCAGTGAAGCTATATGGCAGGAGTAGGGCTGGAATAGTGTCAAAGACTCCTGCAACTTGGGAGGCACTAAACTTCACCCTGCCAAAAAATAGTACTATACTCTTCCCACAAATAAAAAGGGATGAAGAGAGCTTGGGAAACACAGACAGACAGATATGGAGAGATACACAAAGAAAGATGGAGAGAGAAGGGCCGAAGAAATTGATAACATCTCACCAAGGTTAATAAAGCATTTATACTTTACCTGGACAGTCTCTAGCTTGCAATTTAACTACATATGGAGTGACATTATTCTGAATGGCTTCTGTTAGACTTCTGAATGTAAATTCATGATCTGTTACATTCACACCTATGGGATTATACATATTACAACACCATTTTTATTATTAATAATTTAACGAAAAAAGCTATTTAACATGTCAAGTGAATTGCTAAGTAAAAGTAATTTTACATGATTAATAAAACAATACACTGCATAAATGAAGAGATCTCCAGTAATACTAGATATCTAGAGGCACGCACTATACTTGTTAGGAAAGATATTTAGCACAATTTCTCTTTAAAAAAATATTACTGGGGATGTGTAGTTGACCCTTGAAAACATCTTAGGAACATCTTGAAAACATTTCATTTCTTTGTCATATTCATTAAGAGCTCTTCAAAATAATTACTCAAAAATAAAGACTATGGATTCCAGTCTTACTGTTACCCTCACTTAATACTCGAGGAGAATCCAATCAGTAATATTATCAGTAAAATGCTGTGGGTCAGCTTTTCAGTGCAACCTAGGCTCTACAGCAGTGGTTCTCAACCTGTGGGTTACAACCCACAGGTTGAGAACGGCTAGCAGGGTCGCCTAAGACCATCGGAAAACACAGATATTTACATTACGATTCATTAACAGTAGCAAAATTACACTTATGAAGTAGCAACGAAAATAATTTTATGGTTGTGGGGTCACCACAACATGAGGAACTATATTAAAGGGTCGAGGCATTAAAAAGGTTGAGAACCACTGCGGGCCTAGAGGTTATTTTTAGGTAGATAATTAACAGTATTAGGCAGTATGTTTTAAAAAGAATGAAAAAAAAAAACAACTGCTAATATTTCAAAGAAAATTTTTCCATTACCTGCAAGTCAGATATTTGGTTAAAATTGAATGTTAATGATAGAAATTTAAGTAACTAAGAAATTTACAACCTGTAGTCTGAAAGCAGTTTATATATAATTCATCCAAAATTCTTTTAAACAATTACAATTAATACAATATTATGAAACAATTAAATATTTAAAAACTACAAATAAGGAATTAAAATTAAAGTCATAGAATAAATGCACTGAAGAAATGATAAAAAGATATAAAAATAAAATCTTTTAATATACTGCTGGTTTATTAATAAATTCAAATCTCATCTACTTTCATAATATAACTAAAGAAGAAAAGAGTAACATATATAGTTCCCCTTCATTTTTTTCAGACAGAACGTTGATGAGGGTACTAGCTAACCCAAATAAATTTCTTCTAATTTGTAGATGTATGATCAGTATAAAGAACTTTTATTGGTTTTGAAATTATGCTTAACAAAATATAATTGTTTTAATCCTGTAAATGAGATAGACAAAACAGGTTTACCAGAACAGATTATTCCCCACTATTCTCAGAAACAGAGACACCAATTTTAATAAAACAACAAACCTGTACATACCTAGAATAAGAGCAGCAGTTGGAATTTCTCTTAGTTTTATTTGACAGCCCCAATCTCTTGAATTCTTCTGGAATCCAGAATGAGATTTTTGTAGAAATTTGATTAGATTGTCAAACAGGTTTTTATTTAATTCCTCTTGCATTTGCTACACAAAACACACAAAATTTTATGGATTATAATTAGCAAGAATCTGATGTGTCTCTGAAAATTTGGGAAAGAAAACTGTCATGAATTCAATTCCAAAGATTACATGTAAAATTATAATCATGATGAAAAAAAAACTGTTTTTTCTTTAAATCCTCAATGATTAGGGCTTTGGATCCCCTCATTAAAGAGTCTCATTTAATCATTCAACAAACATTGACTAACCACCTTACAAATGAAAGACAGTCCCTACCCTAAAAAATGTAAAGAAATTGAGCAAGAACGCTTAAAATGAAAATATGTTGTGTAGAGTACTATGACAATATAGGAATAAAGAGTAGGACCATCCAACTTAAGCTGATGAGGTGATATATCTGAGCCAAAGCATTAGAGCAGGTGATGGAGTTGGTGATGGTAGGTAAAGGAAGTTTGAATGAATGGATAGTAAAGGAGGCAAGGAAAGAAGAAAGCACCAAACAACTAAAGAGCCACAGATATAGCTAAGCATAAAGAACATGAAAAGTGTTAGGGAATGAGATTGGACAAATAAGCAAAGGGCTAGACCAAGCAAAAATATATTTGATGTTAAAGAGTTCAGATTTTATCCTGTAGGGAGAACCACTGAAGACATTTGAAGTAGAGATATGATTAAGTCAGGATTAGGAAGAGTCTGACAGCACTGTGAAGGCCAGCTGGCCCCAGAGCTGGAAATCCCCTGTTGCAGGACCTAAGACTGTATCTGCATGAAAGGAGGACTTTTCTAATGTGGCCAATACTGCCACAGGGACTATTGGCAGATCTGAAGGGTTTTATGCTGAAGAGTCAGTTAAGAGGATATTATGACAATCAGGTAAAGAAATAAAGAGGACCTAAATTGGAAACCACAAACTCAAGTATCTTCAAGGGTCACATGGAATACATGAATGAGCAAAGCCACTAGGTGTAAAGCAATAAAGTGTGGTGGGAAGCAATAATAAACTGAAAAGCACATAACTGTCCCAAAGGCATTAAAAAAAAAAAGACTGGTGCGAGAACAGTATGGAGTTTCCTCAAAAAACTAAAAATGGAACTCCCATTTGACCCAGTGATCCCACTTCTAGGAATATATCCCAAGAAACTAGAAACACCAATCAGAAAGGATATATGCACCCCTACGTTCATAGTGGCACAATTCACCATAGCTAAGATTTGGAAACAGCCTAAGTGCCCATCAGCAGATGAGTGGATTAAAAACTGTGGTACATCTACACAATGAAATACTACGCTGTGGTAAAAAAGAAGGAATTCTTACCATTTCAACAGCATGGATGGAACTGGAGAGCATTATGCTAAGCGAAATAAGCCAGTCAGAGAAAGATAAATATCACATGATCTCACTCATTTATGGAATATGAGGAACAACATAAACTGATGAAAGTTTTCCAGAGACAGAGAAGCATCAATTAGACAAACCTTAGAGGGAAGGTAGGGGAGGGTGGGGGTAAGGGGAAAGATCAACCAAAGGACTTGCATGCATGCATATAAGCCTAACCAATGGACACAGACAACAGGGGGGTGAGGGCATGACTGGGGAGCGGTGGGAGGCAATAGAGCAATAAGGACACACATGTAATACCTTAATAAAGAAAAATTATAGCCCTAACCGGTTTTGCTCAGTGGATAGAGCATCGGCCTGCGGACTGAAGGGTCCCAGGTTCGATTGCGGTCAGGGGCATGTACCTGGGTTGCGGGCACATCCCCAGTGGGGGGCATGCAGGAGGCAGCTGATCAATGTCTCTCTCTCATCGATGTTTCTAACTCTCTATCCCTCTCTCTTCCTCTCTGTAAAAAATCAATAAAATATATATTTTTTAAAAAACTTGTTAAAGAAAAATTATATACAACACTGTTGGTAAAAAAATTATATACAACACTGTTGGTAAAAAAAAAATCTGTTAGCTCTTAGAACAATGAATCTGCTATAGTGGAGAAATTTTTCAGAGCTGGAATATAAAGAACATGGTAACTGGATATAGGATGAGAGAGTGAAGGAGTTTAGAAAGAGCTTGATTTCTTATTTGCGTAACTGAATGGATAAATTGGATAGTGCCAGCACTTCAAAGCTGTGAGGATGTGTAAAGAGCCCCTTGCCTTAGCAACTATCATTATAAACATAAGTTCCAGTACCTGAAGCTATGCTTAATACTTGGAACATGAGGGTTTTGATATTTTTAGGATATACAGATTGTGCTTAACCAGTATTACCAACATTTCATCAATTCTCTTGTAAACTGGTGGAAAAGAAGATGAGAAAAAATAAATATGAGATTTACAGTATTAGAGAAATGTTATTAAAAAAAGTATTCACCTCAGTTTCAGATTTCATCTGCTGCCACATCAACTGATAAGTTTCAAATCGAAGCTTACTGTCCTCAGACTCATTTTTCCCTTCATTAAAATACTCCTCTGAAAACACAGAAATAAGTCAATGTCTTTTTTATATGTGTGTGTGTGTGTGTGTGTGTGTGTGTGTATATATATTTGGTGATAGGTAACATTGATTATCTTTTAGATTTAATTTTATTTATACATCTTAAATTCTTAGTGTAAGTATTGTAAGGTTAAATATCTTATTTAATTTTTATAATGTATTTCTATCATTTACTTCTGAACTTCTAAGTTTTTATTTAATGGTTTTGATTTGAAATATATATATTTAATATCAATATATTTTCATTATTTACTCTTATTCTAAAGCTCTATATACTTTGCTTTATATATCTGTTTTGAGTTCTCCTTTATTAAATGACTAGAGGTCCAGTGCATGAAATTCATGCACGGGGGCGGGGGGGGGGGCGGTGTCCCTCAGCCCAGCCTGCACCCTCTCCAAACTGGGGCCCCTCAGGGGATGTCCTAAACCGGCAGTCGGACATCCCTCTCACAATCCGGCTCCTAACAACTTGCCTGCCTGCCTGCCTGATTGCCCCTAACCGTTTCTGCCTGCCAGCCTGATAGCCTCCTAACTGCTCCCCTGGCGGCCTGATTGACACCTAACCACTCTCCTGCTGGCATGACTGACACCTAACTGCTCCCCTGCCAGCCCAATCACCCCCAACTGCCCTCCCCTGCAGGCCTGGTCGCCCCCAACTGCCCTCCCCTGCTGGCCATTTTGTGACAATGTGGGGGTGGCCATCTTGTGGCGGTGTGGGGGTGGCTATCTTGTGGCGGCCATCTTGTGGCGAGAGGGCATGAGGGTCATTTTGTATATTACCTCTTTATTATATAGGATTCTTACTACTACTATCCTTGTTCATTTGTTCAAGTGATACAGTTTTAGCTCAGACTTAAATTTATTCTGTCTGCATTATTTTACATATTTTTGGAATGTTTCCTCCCAATGGTTGGTCATTTATCAAAATACCATTTGTTGTAGTGGTTTTCAAACTTTTAAAACATGATCCACATTAAGGAATATATCTTATATCAAAATCCAACACACACACATAATAGAAATCAAAACTAAGTCCCACAAAACAATACTTATCATGTGATACCAAAAGTTTTCTATTGTTTTTTAAAACTCTCAAGACCTACTAAATTGACTTCATGACTCACACTTGGATTATATGTAAAAACTTTCAGTTTGAAAAACACTCCTTTCTTCTACTGATTTGAGATGTCCTTATCATCTAAATGCTTATAAATACATTTGTGACTATTTTTGAACTTTTTCTTTTGTTCTACTGAATCTAACCATACCAGTCCTGAACTATTTTAATTATTGTAGCTTTGTAGTTCATTCTAATATTGAATAAATTCAGGTCTTCTTCCCATCACCACAAAACATCATCATTCTTTTTCAAAAAAATTTAAGCCATTCTTTTAAACTAAATTTGTCATTTCTAAAAAATGATTACACTGGTATTTTGACTGGATAAAAAAAATCTATAGATTTGGGGAAAAATATATTTTTAATATATTAAAAATTCACATCCAGCCCTAGCTGGTTTGGCTAGGTGGATAGTGTCGGCCTGCAGACTGAAGGGTCCAAGGTTCAATTCCGGTCAAGGGCACATGCCCCAGTGGTGGGCTTGATCCCCAGTGGGGGGCGTGCAGGAGGCAGCCAATCGGTGATTTCTCTCATCATTGATGTTTCTATCTCTGTCTCCCTCCTCCTTCCTCTCTGAAATCAATAAAAATATATTTTTTTTAAAAAATTCACATCCAAAAATACTACAAGTCTCTCTTCTTTTAATCAATATTTTACATTCCTTAAATCTTGTTTACTTCTAGGTATTTTATTGTAACAGCTAGAACTTTCATGATATTACATAATTGTGAAAGTACACATTTTGTTCTTTTTTTTAACATATTTTTATTGATTTTTACAGAGAGGAAGGAAGAGGGATAGAGAGTTAGAAACATCAATGAGAGAGAGATACATCGATCAGCTGCCTCCTGCACACCCCCCACTGGGGATGTGCCCGCAACCAAGGCACATGCCCCCGATCGGAATCGAACCTGGGACCCTTCAGTCTGCAGCCAACGCTCTATCCACTGAGCCAAACCAGTTAGGGCCACATTTTGTTCTTGACTTCACTGAAATGCTGCTACTATTCCACCATCAAATTTAAATGTTAACTGAGAGTTTGGAATATAAATTCTCCTTCATGTTAAGGAATTTTGCTCCTAATCATAGTTGACTAAGTTTGGGGCAAATATTGATTTTTAAAGAATTTTTATCAAAAGGCTTAGAATATATTGAAGTCATCATATGGTAAAATGAGAGACATAGTTATAGTATAAAAATGCTAACAAAATAAAAGCAAGGAGATATACTAGTACTAAGAGACAAAGCAGAATAAGTTAGCCTTAAATAGAATGAAAATAATCATCTTTGAAAATCAGTAAAATCATATAAAATGTTAAAATGGCAAATGAAGACATGAATTTATTTTATGTGTTGAATAACGCTGCATCAAAATAATTGACAAAAAAAACTTCCAGAAATTGGAAAACAAGAGCAGTAGGACATGTTAACCTGTTACCAAGACTTCTCTCAGTCATTTATCAATCTAGTCGGAGCTACAGAATAAACACCAGCTTTTATTGCTGACAGGTTCCCTCCTGCTCCTACTCATAACCCCCAACCTCTCTTTCTCTCCACAGAATACTGAGGAGAAGGAGAGTTACCAATCTTTTCTT
Source organism: Corynorhinus townsendii (assembly GCA_026230045.1). Lineage (NCBI taxonomy): Eukaryota > Metazoa > Chordata > Mammalia > Chiroptera > Vespertilionidae > Corynorhinus > Corynorhinus townsendii. The sequence continues at coordinate 55,465,074 of JAPDVU010000004.1, forward strand.
AGACAGATGGTGGGCACAATGCAAAACATCTTCCTACTCATTCAGGCAATCTTGTTTCAAGAACGGAAGCCACTGAAGGCAAGTGCTAAATTCTGGATATGTTTTCTTCATTTCTGGTCCATCTGTCTTAAAATTAGGGTCAATTCCTCTAAGATTTTCATATTAAAACAGTATCTGTTGGTCTTAGATCAGCACAATGGGAAAAACCTTATATACCTCAAAGTTCATATTATACAATTGTACACATTAGGTTTACTAATACTAAAAACTTTATAAAAATCTTAATAAATTATAGCTGAAATTCAATATAAAAAAGTTCTAAGCAAAAACTCGACTCATAATTTGAAAGTAATAGTCAGACCATGGATTCGAGAATCTGACAGTTTGGGTTTAAACCCAGCTCTGTCACTTACTATAGCAACATCATTGAAAGTTCTTTATGTCTAAGTATCCCCATTTGACATGTCCTAACAAAAGTATGCACTCTCGTGATCACCCCCTCAAATCTAGGGAACATTTTCCTCACTCCAAAAAAGTCCCTATTGCCCTTTGGAAGTCAATACCCATACTTTGCCCCAGAAAACCACTGAGATTTTTAGGACAATCTCTTTTAAAGAATGGTGACATATCCTTTGAAGGAAATTTACTTTTCATTTTGCCCCTTGTAAGCCATGCTTAGACAAGAGAAGTACTAAATTCAATTAGAGGTAGAAAACTAACAAATTTGATATTAAGACAACATACCTATTGGCACAGAGATCTTTCTCTTCTTGAAGTTTGGCTTAAACACAAAACAGCCCTATAAAAAGAAATATAAAGCATAAAGTCAAAGTAGCCAAGGAGCAGATAAATCTGTTAACAAAGTATTTTATGGATAAGCAGATTTTTTTAAAAAAGGTGTTTCTTTAAAGTGCTAAGATAGTGCTTTTCTATGAGTTATAGGGGGAAAATTCTTAAACAATACAAGGACTATCCATTTCTTTCTCTTCTTTCTCATGGGATGTTGATCTTTGATTATGTTCTTTGGGACCTGATCTAAGAGACAAAGAAAATAAACTCTGATGAAATTTAAATGCAGCAAGATTCCACTTTTATAAAACTTAGAGAAGAAAGAACATTAGTAGTATACATTAAAATGAAGATCAAGAAGATATAAAATAGTCTCAAAAGTAGTATCTCCATCTCAAAAGAAGTATCTGTTATTTAATTAAACTGCAACTATTAGAACCATGATGGGAAATAGATAATTTGGGCTATTGTTTCACCTTTCTTTATCTGATAAATATATATTCATTTATCCATTACAGGTCAACTCAAACTCAGCCACTCTAGTTAGAATTATTCCTTCTCCTAAGATCTCACAGGACTTGAGTATCTTTATTTTTAATCACTTTCACTCTGCATCATAGTTATTTAGAGTTTGTCTCCCTAAATAGTTTCTGAGTGTCTTCAGAGCACAGATTACAGTTAGTTCATGATCATTTTCCCAATGTTTAGGACAGTGTTAACATATACATTAGGCAATCAGTATATAGAATGAATGCTTGCCAAGTAATATCCCTGGTAATTTCCTAGATACATTTAATTTCATGTTATTTGATTAGTGATATATAATCCCCAGGCTACTGGTCCTATGTTTATTCTCCCAATCCTAAAGCATGAACAGCTTCTTAAGATTGCCATTTCTGTGGAAAACTGAAAAAGTAAAAAAAATATAGGGTGTCCCCCAAAAAATGTATATACACTTTAACAACTGATAACTCAATTTTGAAAATGAACTGTATGTTAATAAACACTGACTTTACAATCAAAGTGTGAATATCTTTTTTGGGGGACACCTGTGTATCTAGAAAAAGTCATCTCAGGATATTTGCACTGCTAAAGACAGCAGTGCAAATATAAAGTGGCCATTTGGATTACAGGATCCAAAGTGAAAACTTTGCCTTAGATACTCTTGTATCTGTGGCTAGTGGAACCATTTAAAATACATACGTGTTTAGAAAAATCATCTGATACCACAACAAGCTTGTTACTACCTTCTTTCTATATCTATCTGCAATCAGTAAAGGAAAAGGAACTTTGAAGGAGTCAAATACAGAGTGTCAAGAAGGAATCCTAATGTATGGCAGTGGTAGTAATATGGTTAACCACTTTGAATTCCTGATCAAGGGATGGTGTTTGAGATGAAGGAAGAAGTCTAGGAGGACAGCCGACAGCAAGAAAATATGACAAAGAAAGAGAAGTTTAGCTAGGTTAGGGAAAAATAGTCTAAAGAATCTTATTCATGTAAGGTTCCCTTCATAATCATCTCAATACAAGCATTGCGGTTATAATGCCGTAAGTGCTCTCCTGGGGGTGGGAAATCTCACAATTCTGCAAGATATACAAAAATAAGAGGCTTGCCCTGGCTGGGTGGCTCAATTGGTTGGAGTGTCCTCCCATACACCAAAAGGTTGCAGGTTCAATTCCTGGTCAGGGCACATACCTAGGTTGTGGTTTGATCCCTGGTCAGGGTGGATACGGGAGGCAACCGATTAATGTCTCTCACACATTGATGTTTCTTTCGCTTTCACACCTTCCTTTCTCTAAAAAACCAATAAAAACATATTCTCGGTGGGGATTAAAAAAAAATACGAGGCTTTTGCAACAAAAAGGATTAGAAGACAGACCATCCAAAATCTATGGAACTTTACAACCAGGGCAAAACAAAAACAGTACTAATCATTAAAAAAAAATTTTTTAAATACTAGCAGTTAAATCTCTTCTAGCTTGTACTTAGCAACACAGTCCTTTGTAAACTTAACCCTAAGCTTGTAGCTCCTCCTTGATATATAGTCTTGGAAGGCACTGTGCTCATAACTTTATTTTAATCAAAATGGTGTAGCCTTCTTCATTAATCTGGTTTTATACAGAGAGAAATGTCTTTGTACTTCTTCATCTGCATTCTCAGCTTTATCAGACAGCTTAACTTAGGGAGCTTCTAGTTGCACTCATATTACTAAAGGTCTTACTTGACTGTCTATAGCAGTGCTATCCAATAGGACTTTCAGTAACAAGGGAAATATAAAAATCTGCACTAAGATGTAGTCCTATTAGTGAGACTGAGGAACTAAACTTTTAATTTTACTTTATTTTCATTTAAATACCCACATGTGGCTAATGGCTACCGCATTGGGCAATAGAGCTTTCAAGTTTATCTTCTTATACTATGTCTTGCAATTCCTGGCCATCTAAGCAGCCAGTATGAGAGGATCTATATGATCTCCTCACACACACACCCTTACACTACTTTTCATTAGTTTTCGTAAGGCTCCCTTTTCTATTTCTACTCTCTAATTACACAAATTTTTCAATTCCTTTATTTAATATGACATTTTATTTCTATCTTCTACCAAAGAACATATTCTCTTTGCTAACACCCTCCATTCCCCACTCCACTCCCCAATCCTTTACCTAACTTCTCATTTTTCAGGTCTCAGCTCAAATGTCTTTCTCCAAACCTTGGGCAATCTAGATTCTTCTAGTTCTTCTGCTCACTCAGAACTTTCTTTCTTGCTAACATTTATCTCAGTTTATCTGCTAACATTTATCACAGTTTGTGGTCAGTTTATCTGTGTTTAATGTGTTTCTTCAATGCAAACACTGAGTCTCTTTTGTTAACCCCTGTATCCTGGTACCTCATGAAATGTTTGGCACAATAAACATTTGAGAGGGAACGAGGACGGGTGACTGGGGCACATCCTCGGGACAGTCGACCTCCACAAACCAGAATTTTAAAATCCTCCTAGCCAAAACACTAAGGTGGTGAGCGTCTTCGCTCCCCAAACAAGGTTGGCCTGAACGGGACCTGGAGCCAAGATCTCAGCTCCGACCGCCACACCTTCCCCTGAAGTCGGTACACCTAGGCCCACGTAACCTCCGCTTCATGCCTTCCCCGAAAGGGGATGATGTTGTGGCGGAGTCTTAGAGGTCGCCCGCCCCCGCGTACCTTGGACACCGAGGAGGTGGCCATGGTCCCAGCGGCAGAAGGGAATCCAGAAACTCAGGATTTCCCGCGCTCCTTCGCGGCAGCAGGGCAGAGGTTAGTGACGAGCCATTGGGCTTCTTGATTGGCTGGCATCACCCTCGGAGGCGGGCTTCCGGCGCGTGGAGGCGGGGCTTCAGAGGAGGGCGGGGCGTGGTTCCATCTGGAACCTCTCGGACACACTACGTGGGAGTAGACATGGCGTGCGGCTTCCGCAGGTCCATCGCCTGTCAGGTACGGTCCCAGGAACGGAGCCCCGCACCCCCAAAGCTGTTTCACCGTTGTGGGCCAGTCCTCAGTCAACGGAAGAGCGGGTTCTGAGGAAACCCCGTTTATTTCTGCCGCTTCCTCACCGTCCTCTTGAGATGCTTCAACTGCTGAGGCAAACCCCGTGGAGAGTCGGGCATGCGGCTCAGATCAGTTTTCAGGGTGACAAGTAAACTTGGGAAGGCACGCGTTGCTTCCCTCACTCCTTCCCACCCTACAGCTTTATGCGCTTTATCTGGATGGGAAAGTCACGGGCCATGATTAGACCCCACAGAAATTAACGTTGACCTAGTGAAATCAGGAGTCTTTGGCTAAAATGAATGATAAAGGTTTATTCAAAGGTCTTAGGGTTTGTGAACCAAAAATATAGCAGTGCAGTACCCAGAGTGTTCTGAAGAAAGAAAAACGGACAGTTCTTATAGTAGAAAGGAAGTTCTTGGGAAATCGTTCCGCATTCTTGCCCTCTGAACTCCTAGGTGATAATTAGTCCTGCTTGTTAACAGGGAGGGCAACTGGTGTCTCCCTAAGCAGTGGTTCTCCAGCCTTGGCTGCAGACTGCAATCACCTGAGGACCGTTAAAAAATCCCCAAGCCCAGGCCCCCGTGTAGGGGCCGGCGGGCGGGGGAGAAGGGGGGGGGGTCTTTGAAACTCTATCAGGTGATTTTGTTGTTCATCCAGGCTTGATAACTAGTAACCAAGGAAGACCAGGAGGCAGAAAGGTATAGTGCAGTGGTCCCCACACTTCTCTGCACAGTACAATCAACACAAGAACTTATTAGCATCCTGTTGCTCACATCACATCCTGTGCTAGTTAAGTCAGAATATTTGCATCAGTGTTTTCTAAAGATCCCTGGGTCATTCCAATGTGCAGCCAAGGTGGGAGCCATTGGTATAGTGATTAAGAATACTGACCATGAGGAATTGTGAGTTTAAATCCACTTTCTCTGGTAGGTATGTAAATTCTCTGTCCCTCATTTGTAAAATCTGGAAAATTATTTAGCTACTTTATATAGGATTGTCATTAGGATTTAATGAATTAATACATATATAGCACTTGGCGGTTGTGTTTGGTACGTTGTATACACTCAATAAATATTGTTCATTCTGTTAAATTAGAATGCTGATGACGGTATTTTGAATCCCCTTGCTACACTTCTGATGTGGGAATCTAGTTATACATTTCTCTCAGTGAATGCTTTAGTCCCATATGAGGTTAGGTCACCAGAAAGCTACGTATCTGAACCTTACTTAATTTTCAGTGAAAATTCCTTAGCAGTACTTTTATAAAGTCAGGAAAAAAGAATACTTCTGAGAAAATATCCTAAAGAAATACCTTGTAGGGGATACAGTAATGGCAGTTCCTAAAGACCAGAATTTAAAAATAAACCTTTACTAGATCAAAGCAGAAATGTCCAGAGCATCTTAAAGATAAATGACAGCTCCAGGTCGGCAAGTTTTTACCTTTTTTTAAAATGTTTGTGAAATTCAACACATTTTTTACTTTTATTTTGAAGGTAATACTACCACTTAGGAGACAGTGCTTTTAGTTTTATTCTTCTCCGGAATAGTTACAAACACGTCTGAAGAAGATTTCTTACTTCTTTACTTCCTATTTACCCCATTTCTCCCTTGTCTTCTCCCTCAACAGCCATGGTTTGTCCATTGCAAAGGCTTCATAAAAATTAAGGAGTCAAGGAGGAAAGATTAAGGCAGTTCTAAATTCATTATGGCTGTACTGCTATTTCACTCTTTTCATGCATAGCTCATTGAAAGGATATATGTATGGCATGGGTTGGGTTCTGGCTTTAGATTGCCTGTGTTCACATCTGAGCTTTTTCACTTAGGCATGTTACATAAATTCTCTGTATTTCAGTTTCATTGTTCTTGAAATAAATTCCATAATAGTATAACAGTCATGGAATTATTTCAAGGAAAAATTAAGGCATGTAAGATGTGCCTGTCATGTAAGAATCCTATATAATGAAGAGCTAATATGCAAATGGTCATCATGCCATAACGCCTTAAATGGCTCACTCAATCCTGGGGAGAGGGATGGGGACCAGCCAGGCACACATGAGCTCACAAGAGAGGAATGGGGACCAGGCAGGCGGAAGCCCGGGAGAGGAACAAGCCGTCCACCCTGCGGTTCCAGGGGCCTGTGGCTGCGGCTCTGCCAAAGCCACCTGCCCACGGTCCCCTGCAGCTGTGGCCAGCCCAGGCGAAGCCGGCCCGGATCCTGGTTGCCTGCAGCCAGCCAGAGGGAGGGAAGCCCGGATCCTGGGTTCAGGGTGAGGCAGAGGAGGTTAGGGGCGATCAGGCAGGCAGGCAGAGGGGTTAGGGGTGATCAGGCATGCAGGCAAGCAGTTAGGAGCCAGCAGTCCCGGATTGCAAGAGGCAGTCAGACATCCCTCGAGGGGTCCCGGATTGGAGAGGGTGCAGGTAGGCTGAGGGACCTCCCCTGCCTGTGCACAAATTTCATGCCACCAGGCTTCTGGTCATTCAATAAATAGGATTGACTAAGGCAATAGTTGATAACTATAGCTATCCATTATATTCATTCAAGGAACTTTTTAAAAATACAAATGCCCTTGTCCTTGCTGTTCTAGCTAACCTTTAATAGGGCCTGGGGATCATATTTTTCTCCCATTATTTATTTGTTTATTTTTAATTGCCATGAGATTTTTCTCCCTTGTTCATTGCTGTATCCCCAATTTCTAGAACAATACCTGGCACAAATTAGGTACTCAAATACTTTATTAACGAAGAAAATGAATTATCTTTGATTCCTCAATGGTTCATCTCTCTTTTAGGAAAAAACATTAACTCATTTTTAAATTTATAAATATAAAATTCTTTTTTTGAGGAAGTGGGGAACAGTTATGTTTGTTACTTATAGTCAAACCCTCTTCTCATCCTCAGTCCCTGGCAACCATGATCTATTCTTCATCCTTACAGTTTGGGGTTTTCCAGAATTTTAAATAAATTAAATCACACACTGTATAGCCTTTTGAGTCTGGCTATTGTCACTTAGCATAGTGCATTTGAGGCTCATTTATGTTGTTAAGTATCTCAGTATTCCTTTTTTTTTTTTTTTTTTTTTTGCTGAGCACTGTTACATTGAATCTGGAATAAATATATTAACAATTTTACTCTGTTTTGTTTTGTTTTTCTTTATTTTTAGCTTTCCAGAGTATTGGATCTTCCACCAGAAAACTTGATCAAGTCAATATCTGCAGTTCCAATTTCCAGAAAAGAGTTAAGTATAACGTACTTGTAATAATATAAAATGTTGCTTACTTTGTAATATACCAAAAAAAGTTACTCTTCAATTTATAGAGTAGTCCTTGAAATTAACCCTATTAGTAATCTTGTGTTGTTTTGATATTTATGCTAATAACTATAATTATGGTGAAGTCTTTAAGAAGAATGAAGAATGAGGTTCAAATTTAATTGTGTAACATCAATTAAAAGAACTAAGATTATGGTTAGGATCTCAGGGTTTTTGAAGGACTTGGAGAGATTATACACTTGATGCTTGAATACTATTGTATAATATTTACCTGCTAGTTTGTTTGTTTTTTTTGTGGGTTTTTCCCCCACTCCATTTGAGGACTCATGGTGTTACAGGGAACTTTTGGTTAGGACTGCATGCATCCAATAGTTTGCCTTGTTGGTTGCAAGGAATAATCTCTCTCTTTGTGAGTTTAGTCATTCTAAATGATACTTGACTAGAAAACTTTAATATTTGGATAAAATACCCTCTCAGTCAATTAATAACGACAAGAAATTTGCTAGACATTTAAGCCCTAAGCTTTAGAAAAATGTAAAGATATAATCATCAGTATATTATGTCCTTATGTCCTTATGTTTTGTCCCCTATGTCAGGATTTTAGATACAGTAGGATAAATATTCTTGCTCCCAGAGTAGGACTAAGAGATTAGTGGAAAAGGAAAAGAAAGCTACATGTAGCATTGTGAAAGAGAGCATCTTTAAAATGGCCTGCTGCAACTTCCTCCATATTGAGTTCTAAGGCCCACTGACCAAGGGGACCTTATAATTATACTAGAGGCCCAGTGCACAAAATTTGTGCAGTCGGCAGGGAGAGGGGGGCGGGAGGTGTCCCTCAGCCCAGCTTGCACCCTCTTGCAATACAGGAGCCCTCTGGGGATGTCCAGCTAGCAGCTTAGGCCCACTCCCCGCCAGCAGTCGGACATCCTTAGCGCTGCCACGGAGGCGAGAAAGGCTCCCGCCACCGCCGCTGCGCTCGCCAGCCATGAGCCCTGCTTCTGGCACACTGACCAACAGGGGGAAGCTCCTGAATTGAGCATTTGCCCCCTGGTGGTCAGTGCGTGTCATAGTGACCAATCGTTCTGCTATTCAGTCGATTTGCATATTAGCCTTTTATTATATAGGATATACACTTATGTAATGTTCCAAATCAGTTACCTATTCCATAAAGTCTCTAAATAACATTCTGCATAATCATGGGAATGTCTCTGTTTTTATTTTATGTTTCAAAGAGCTTGAATAAGTTGAACTATCTTGGCCTATCTTGTGAATAAGATTACCTGCCTGGAGCTCCTTTGGGCAGTCCCACTTTAGCATTTGGAAATGCTAAGACTTTGATTTATAGAAAATAAATACTGGGGAGGACTTTAAAATTTTTCTAGGCTACAAGTCTAAAATTATACATATGTATTTAAAACAAAGGGAATTTCTAATGCTTTTTCATAATAAAGCCAAGTGTCCTTTACAGCACTAAAACTAAGACTAACTGTTCTATATTTCTAACTTTATTCTAAAATACTATTAAGTGCCATAGATTAAGAAATACTATTTTGGGGGGTAAGAGAGCAATCCAAGGACTTATATGCATGCATATAAGCATAACCCATGGACACAACAGCAAAGGGATGAGGATATGTGGTGGGGGGTGGGAATGGCTAGGGAGAGGTCAATGGTGGAAAAAGGAGACATATGTAATACTTTAAATAATAAAGAATTTAAAAAACAACAACTCAGTAACTGTAAAAAAAAAAGGAAATACTATTTTTGTTAATGTGGCTTATTTAATATGATGTGAATCCATTTTCTCAGGTCTGCTAGTACAAATTTGTCAATTATGGTGGAATTTCTATTTAATACTGATCATAGTAGACAAGATGAATAAGTCTAGGGATTTCACAACAAAAACTCCTCAGAAATAGTGGAAAAGTAGCTATTGCTTTTTAAACTTTCTTTTAATTTAAACAATAATAAAGTAGAGGAAATAGATTACCGTAATGACCCCTACGTGCCCATCAGTTATTGTCATTGTCTCATGGCCAGTTTTATTTCATCTATACTCCTATCCACTCTCCTTCTTCACAATGGGTTATTTTGACAGTTACTGATTTTTATAATCTAGATGTTATGTCTTGTTATAGGTTTTTCTTAATTTGTTTTTCTATCACAAGAGCAAAACAGATAATCTTAAGGAGATTTGGGAAGAATAAGAAGAGAAAAAATTTGCATTAGCCTTACTGCGTTGAGACATCTGATGTTAGCAAGTTGGTATATTTTCACACTTTCTCTTTGAATATGTCTTGCAGCCTTAAAAAAAACAACACATAGTTATAGCCTGGCCACTGTGTTTTATGCTTGAGCATCAACCTATGAACCAGGAGGTCGAGGCTCAATTCCTTGTGAGATCACAAGGCTGTTTTGGGCTCAGTCCCCGGTAGTGGTCTTACAGGAGGCAGCCAGTCAAGATTCTCTCTCATTGCCAACCAGTTTGGCTCAGTGGATAGAGTGTCGGCCTGCGGAATCAAGGGTCCCAGGTTCTATTCCAGTCAAGGGGCATGTACCTTGGTTGCGGGCACATCTCCAGTAGCAGGATGCAGCTGATGGATGTCTCTCTCTCATCGATGTTTCTAACTCTATCACTCTCCCTTCCTCTCTGTAAAAAATCAATAAAATATGTTTTTTTTCAAAAAAGATTCTCCCTCATCATTGATGTTTCTGTCTCTCTTCCCCTCTGAAATCAATAAAAATATATTTAAAAAAACAACACAAAACATAGTTTTAAAACTGTATGTATAATTTTTTAATCCTTTCCCTTGACATCAATCTATTTTTTTATAAATATCATTTTTAACAATAGCTAAATAATACTCTAATGCTCCCCTGTTGGACATTTAGAATGTTTTCAGACTTTTTACATAATTCACATTTAAGAATATATCTTTAAATAGATAAAGCAAAAGTTCCTTTTGGCTACTTAATTGAAAGCTCCCCAAAGGGAAAATAGTGAAAGAGGTCAAGTCTGGTTGATTTCCACCTACCTCCTTAAAGCATTTATTTTTCTTTTGGGGTTGTTTTTTTTTACTGCCAAATAACCCTTCACATAATTTCAGAATTCATGTTTTAAATATTCCTAGTTTAACAAATTATTGTTCATCATTTTTAATAGACTAAAAGGGTGATCTTTTAAAATGCATCCTTCTATCACTGAACTAATTGGGAATATTTGTCATGATTCTATTGAGATAATAAAAATTTTAAATTCAATTGAACTACTTTATTATTCATGTCTAGAATAAAATTGTATTCATGATTTTAAATAACTATAGAAAAGCGTGACTTCTGTGTTTCCTAGAAGTTTTGAGAGCCATCCTATAGGTTTATGGTCATATTAAACCTTTTATAAATTATCCTTGCTGCATGTTAAAAATCATTTTTTTTATCTTTATTGTTGAAAATATTACATATGTCCCCTTTTTAAAAAAATCATAATTTAATCTTTGGTATATTCAAATCTGTATAATTTCAATTAACATGGTTAGTATGGATCTTATTTTAATTTAATATTTTTCATGAAAAAAATAAATCTTTGTGTTTGTTTGTTAGTCCCATTTTGTTAAATTTATATTTTCAATGTCCCACATTATTGGCACAAGTACTTGACTAAGCTTTCAGAGTCTTTTGGAAAGAATAGGTAAAATAAATACATCTAGACCTTATATGAGTTTCCAGAGTTAAAATTAATCTTTAGAAAATCAAATTGTCGTTTTTATCATTAGAGAATAATCTTAGGGAAAAAAAATAGAGTACAGTTTGCCAACCAAGCTAGTGAGGAACTACAGACAGAATAATTCCCAGGGCTTAGTACTGGTACTATTAAACATTTTTATTTAACATCAGTTAAGATCAGTATTATTTAACTAGAATTTAATTTTTTAGCAACACTATGAAGTAGGTACTATTAATACCATTTTACTCAGGTTACAAGGGAGGTTTAAGCAACATGCCCAAGATCACACAGACACTGATTAATAGATGAACTTGAGTCTGTAGTTAAAGCTTAAATGTCAGTAGATGAGTTTGGGTAGGTACATATAATTCACACTAGGCTGCTAGATAATGGATTAAGGCTCAGGAAAATTCTTTTTTATTTTAATTTAATAAATTTTTATTGTTCAGATTATTATAATTGTTCCTCTTTTTCCCCCCCCCGTAGCTCCCCTCCACCCGGTTCCCACTCCACCCTCTGCCCTTACCCCACCCCCCACTGTCCTCATCCATAGATGTATGATTTTTGTCCAGTCTCTTCCCTCACCCGCCACACCGCTTTCCCCCCAAGAATTGTCAGTCCACTCCCTTTCTATGCCCCTGATTCTATTATATTCACCAGTTTATTCTGTTCATCAGATTTTTTATTCACTTGATGTTTAGATTCACTTATTGATAGATATGTATTTGTTCATATTTTTTATCTTTACCTTTTTCTTCTTCTTCCTCTTCTTAGAGAATACCTTTCAGCATTTCATATAATACTGGTTTGGCAGTGATGAACTCCTTTAGCTTTTTCTTATCTGTGAAGCTCTTTATCTGATGTTCAATTCTGAATGATAGCTTTGCTGGGTAGAGTGATCTTGGCTGTAGGTTCTTGCTGTTCATCACTTTGAATATTTCTTGCCACTCCCATCTGGCCTGCATAGTTTCTGTTGAGAAATCAGCTGACAATCTTATAGGTGCTCCCTTGTAGGTAATTAACTGTTTTTGTCTTGCTGCTTTTAATATTCTCTCTGTCTTTTGCTCTTGGCATTTTAATATTCTCTCTGTCTTTTGCTCTTGGCATTATGATGTGTCTTGGTGTGGTCCTCTTTGGATTCCTTTTGTTTGGGGTTCTGTGCACTTCCTGGACTTGTAAGTCTGTTTCTTTCACCAGGTAGGGGAAGTTTTTGTCATTATTTCTTCAAATAGGTTTTTAGTATCTTGCTCTCTCTCTTCTTCTGGCACACCCATAATTCTAATGTTGGTATGCTTGAAGTTGTTATGGAGGCTCCTTACACTATCTTCAAATTTTTTTATTCTTTTTGCTTTCCCGGTTGAGTGTTTTTTGCTTCTTTGTATTTCAAATCTTTGACTTGATTCTTGTGGTCCTCTAGTCTGCTGTTAGGTCTCTGTATAATATTTTTTATTTCAGTCAGTGTATGTTTAATTTTTAGTTGGTACTTTTTCATATCCTCGAAGGTCTTGCTAAATTTATTGGCCTTTACTAGGAAATTCTTGAAAAACCTTATAACCGTGGTTTTGAACTCTATGCAGTCGATTGCTTTCCTCCATTTCTTTCACTTGTGATCTGTTTCTTTGTCTCCGCATTTTCGCTACTTCCCTGAGTTGGTAGAGTAGCTTTGTGTAGTAGGTGTCCTATAGGGCCCAGTGGCTCAGCCTCCCCAGTTACCTGAGGTAGACACTCTTGGTGCACCCCTTTGTGGACTGTGTGCACAGCCTTGTTGTAGTTAAGTCTTGATTGTTGTTGGTATCACTGGGAGGAATTGACCTCCAGGCCAATTGGCTGTGAGGATCAGCTATATCTACGCTGGGAGAGTTTCTGTGCTGGAGACACCCTTTTGAGATAAGACTTGCAAAATTACAAAAGCCTCTGTGCTCCGCTTGGATGGGGCGGAGTCTCAGGGCAGAGCAGACAGCCTTGGCTTCCCATCAGCCCTGCCCTATAAGGCCTCTGGATCTCAGTGTCCCTCAGTAATTGCTGCAGGCACCTCTGAGAGAAAGCTGCCCTTGAGTTTCGCCCGCTACCAGACAGTCCAATGTCTCCCAGAATGAGTCTGGGTTCCCAGAGTCTCACCCGGAACTGGAGTTCAGCGCAGTCGGGAGCTTCCGTCTCCCTCCTGCTTGAGAAAGTCAGCCGCGCACTCAGCAGTCAGTCCTCTCTGCACGCATGCCTCCGGACCTCTGCCTTTCACAGCTCCCCTGAGTCTCAGTGTGCTTTTCTCTTTTCCTGACAGTCCAGATCCCCGCCGAATGAGTCTCGGTTCCCAGAGTCTCGCACGGAACTGGAGTTCAGCACAGTCGGGAGCTTCCGTCTCCCTCCTGCTTGAGAAAGCCAGCCACACACTCAGTTGCCAGTCCTCTCCGTGCCCACGTCTCCGTACTTCAGCCTTTTGCAGCTCCTCTGAGTCTCCGTGTGCTTTCCTCTTTCCTTCTAGTTGTAGAATTTCCACTCAGCCAGCTTTCCTGTGGTTCTGGATGATGTTCGTTTTGTCTTTTAGTTGTAGTTTTGAAATTGTTGTACGAGGCAGCAGTTTAGGTGTTTACCTATGCCGCCATCTTGGTTTCTCTCAGATCCTTTTTTTTTTTTTTTTTTTTTCAGGAAAATTGTTAATGGTTGTTGTTGACTAGGTTCTTTAATGTGCTGTTATACGAAAGATACACAGGGTTTTTTAGGCACATCTCTAATTTGAAGAGTGATAAGAATGGAGTCACTTGTGCCCCTCTAAAATGTGTCTTTTGTGTCAATGAGAGTGGGCTAGCTGCTAGACAGTGGTTTAACCCACTTACTCTGCCCGTAAAGTCTCATTCTCTGGTTTCTTATTAAATATCAGATGTTCAATATGGGTGATTATGTAGATGTTTCTATAGCAATAAAAATTATTTTGCATTTTGACCTATTGTAAAGCTTCAAAAAAATTTATAGAAAACAATGTAATAAACACTCATGTGCTAACTTTCTAACAAGTCAGGTCTTAATTTTTTCTGAAGTGTCTGCTCTTCCTATCTCACAGAGATATTACAAAGCTACAATTAGGTAATAGAAGAGGAAGAATTTCATAAGATGATCAAAGATAAAGTTCTAAATAAATACAAGGCGATGATATTTCTAATTACTTTATATTAAGCATAATACCTTGTTCTTATAAAATTAGGTCAATGTGGGGAAACTCAATGATTAATCTTTTTTTGTTATATTAATAACGTTTGTAGGTTAATAACAGTTTTTCCCTACTTCTTTAGAGAAATAGCTGATTTTCAGCTTTCTGTGGATTCTCTGTTGGGGAACAATGACTATTCAAGACCAGATATTCAAGTTCAAGCCACACAACTGGCAGAAAAGGTACTTTTTAGCACTATTACCTTTTTTTTACTTTATAATATAATTATTATTTTACAGAAGAAAGTACTCTGCAGGTTATCTCAGCCATAGTAATAAATTTAATGTGTCTTTGTTGAAAGCACCTTGGAAAATATACTTTAAATTCATTTTAGCCATGTACTATAAGATTAGGATGATTTTTCAAGTTAGTTATAGAGCATTCTTCTTGAGCTGACATTGTTCAGTTTTTTTATTAACTACTTACAGGAGGACTGAAGTGTTAATTAAATTTACAGATTGAAGATGGTTGGACTTCTGAATTTAGGAGAACAAGGTTGATAAATTAGAGCAATGGGTTGTACTTTTTAAAATGAGTTTCTGAGAAAATGAACATTAAAATATGAAGAGAAATTATTAGATTGCAATAGAATTATGATTGCAGAGAGAAAGTGGTTAGATGATCTAATAAACCTCTTTCATTTCTAATTTCTGTGATGAATTTGGTACCTAAAAGAGGAATTGAAAGGATTGTAGAGAATGACCAAATTGTGAGTATAATACCACCAGAAAAGGCAGGTGTTACACAAGTTGTTTTTTTTTTTTTAAATAAGGTTATTACAGAAGAAGTGTCTAGGTACCCTGAAGAATTGGAACAATGGAAGTCATTATCATAGAAAAAGATGCTTAAAGAATGAGTGTGATAAAGGAGCTTTGGTAGCTGAGTATTCGATCAAAAACCACCCCAGATTTTTATCAGGAAGTAAATCAAAAATAGAGTCATCCTAATTACAGTATTTAGTGTCAAAATAAAAACAAGTGGTTCTTCAGTGACAAGTGTTTTTTCAAGTTCCATGGGTATATCAGGTGCTTTGAATATCTAGTTTGTTAAAATTTTAAGACATATTCACTGAAGACAAAGTATTTAAGTTATTTACATTTTATATGTTGAACTAGTGCTTTAGCATAGGCCCAGATATAATGTCTTGTTCTGTGGCTTTTGCGACAGGTGGGTGAGATAAAAAGAGTTCATTGCATGTCAGGGTACATAGGGTGGGAGTAAAGTGATGCTCTCTCTCTTCATGTCAGATGGAGAATTTGAGGCGAGGGAATGAGAAAGAGAAAGAGACTCGGAATACAGAATCGTATTCTAATCAGTAAAGAAGAAAACATGTTTACCCAAATAGGATGATTGATTTGAAGGACTGGCTAAGTCCCGAGTCCAGATATAAAGACAGAGAGATGATGCACCTTTTGCCTTTGGACAATTGAAAATCTAATAATTTTAGAACTACAACTCTCATTGGGCTTACTTTATAATATAGCTAGCTATTTTACTTGATCTGTTATCTTTTCAGCTAAAATGTGATACAGTGGTGACTGAAATCAGCACTGGTCAAGGGACTGTAAATTTCAAAATAAACAGAGAACTATTAACAAAGGTAAGAATGGGTTATGTTTTAGCTCTTGCATCTTCACTCACTCTCTCTGCTTTAGCTACAGAGGTTTCCCTCCAATTCTTAAACTTATTGTGCCTCTACTTGCCTCGGAATGTATGCACATTTTAATGCCTCTGCCTGGAATGCCACCCCATGTTAACTCCTGCTTATCCTTCACATCTTGATATTTTCCAGGCAGTGGGCTTCTGACCCCTTCATTTGTACACTCTCATAGCACTGTACATCTCTCCTTATAAAACTTACCATAGTTCCTTTTACATTCTTTTTATTTGATTAATGTCTGTTTCCTTTAAACTCTAATTTCCATTAGGGCTTATAGTTTCTGCTTTTCTCACTCACTGTTAGGTCCCCAGTTCCTAGCACAATGCCTGGTATGTAGTAGATGTGAGATAATTATTGTTGAATGAATTAATGGGCTTTGTATCAAATGTAAGAAAGGTACTGCTGGTTTCTGCTCTCTGGTAGCCTGTATTCTGCAGGAAGCATAAGAATCATACAAATGGAAGACAGCTTTTTTTTTTTTTTTTTTTTTTTTTAATAAAGCAATAAATAGTACTGGCCAATGTGGCTCTGTTGGTTGGAGTGTTGTCCTGTACACCAAGAGGTGATGGGTTCAATTCCTGGTCAGGGCACATGCCCAGGTTGCAGGTTTGATCTCTGGCCAGGGCACATGCTGAGTGCGGGAAGTAACTGATTAATGTTTCTCTCTCCTTCCTTCCCTCCTCTCTAAGGTCAATAAAAAAAGAGAGGTTTTAAAAATAAATAAGATTGGTACAATAAGCATAAGAAAGATTAAAGATGGAAAAATCAGGATGGCCTGGAGGATTGGGGAAATCACATAGAGGAATTGGGTCTCACATTAGTAAGGCCATGGAGGACATGTAATTCTGGATAGGCAGTGGTATGAGACCTTTTGTTGAGAATCTCATCTCAAACATTAAAATTTATCATAATGCAGGCTTTGGTGTAGTATGTAAAAAAAAAAAAAAATCACACCAGTATTGCGTTGGTCAGGCTTATTAAATGCTGCCTCTTGAAGTGAAAATAACTATAAAACCAAAATTTCTAGTAATATATTTTTTCACTGAAAGAGAGATAGTGTTTCATACTTATCTCTAGATCTTTTAACATTTTTCTTTTATCTTTTTTCACTCTTACTTCAAGGTAAATTAGTTAGCCAAAATCAGTCACAAGGACAAGAAGGAACAATTTTTTTTTTGAGCTTTTTACAAAGTGTCTACAACATGCTAGGCTCTTGATAACATTTCATGCCAGTTAAGCAAACCAGTGAGTCTAATTTACCATTTTTTAAATAAGTGACTTTTCTAGTGGTTGACTTAATTTTATTGAAGTATAAGTGCAGCTCACCAAAGTACCTACCAAACTTTAGGCCATTTGGTAGGCAGCAATATTGTACTGTTCTTGTTTTTTCTAAGATGGGAAAGTGTACTATGGTAGATGGAGTTTGCCTTTACAGCTGGCTTAGCTGAAAGAGATGTGATGTGTATTTTAAAGCACAGCATATATTAATAATTTTAAATTGTAATGGCCATGAATTTTCATGCTTTATTACAATTAAATAGATTTTCTCTGGTTTAAGAATGCCCATTTGCTCACTTATTAAAAATATTCCCAAATTCTTCTCAGTTGACAATGGAGGGAATAAGATTTAGGGCCTTGAGAATCTGGATCTTAATGTTTTTGTTTTAAAGGAACGAGCAGATTGCTCACATAGCCCTGCTCAGTGTCACAGTAAAGATACATCCTAGAGCAGTGAACACCCATAGTCTAAGAAAAGAATATTGAATGTGCCTGTGTTTATAAATTATAATTTTTTTATTAACAGAACATTTTTATTGACTATCATAATTACAAACGGCTTGTGTGAACATATTGAGAAATAGTCTCTTTGGGGGCCTCTTCTATATTTTATCAACCAATGGCAGTAGGCTCTAGATTTTTTTGGGGGGGGCCCTTTATTTTTTTATTTAAATTTATAATTTTTAAATGATAATCCTTCTTTGCTCAAAGTCTAATTTCTTCTACATCCTTTTCAGCCCTTAAACAGTGGACATTTGCATGTCTAATGCATTTCTCAGATCATGTCAAGAAAAAATTCAACCCTTTCAGGCCCTTTTTTTTTTTTTTTTACATTTTAGAGTAGGCAAGATTGACATGTAGCCAATGATCTATGTCCAGAATTTACTCCATAAGCAGAGAATTGTGAATTTGTCATTGCTTACACGTGTATAAACTTAGACTGAATGAAACATTATCTGTTTGTCAATTGCAATAGAATTATTAGCACTGGCAGCACCAGGGATGATTAAATATTAGCTTAATTTTGGATCACACATAGTAGCTTAAAATCTCTTCATATAAATTATTCTCAAGGGTAGGAGGCTAAAATATGAAATTAAAGGCAATAGAAACTGCCAAATATCTGGGACTAGACCATAAATTTTCAAAGCTAGTGGATTATGTGACCAGTTCATACACTGTGAAGAACTATCACTTTGGTACCAAACTTCCACCTGTTATAGCTGATGGATTACTTTTAAGAGAAACTATAACTTTGAGTAATAATTAATTCAGTCTAGGGAGAGAAAAAATAAAATAAGAGTTTAAATAGGAAAAAGGGCAAACAAAATCCTGTTTTTTAGGTGTGCCCTAGAAATACACAGTGGATGACATTTTATTTTACATGTACACATGCATTTTTTATTTGCCAAATTCAACTTTGTGTGCTTTATCAAAACTTGAGAAGAAGAAAAAATGATACTAATTTGAGTGGTTCTAATTCTGCTCATTATTTCACTAATTAAGTTTGTCAGTAGGCAGTCAGGATGCATTTAAGTCATGTGTAGTGCCAGTTGGCTGAACACATGGAAAGAATGAATAATTAAACACTTCTCTACTATTGACCAAAGAATTGACTAGACAAATAGTTAGTGGTAGCTTGCTTACAAAACCTCATTGAGAGCTGTAGAGAAATAGCAACCAACAGAGTTAGAAAAAATGACAAAAGTCATCCACAGGAAAAGTGATGGTGATAGACACACAAAAAGTGTCAGCCAATTAAAATATTAATTTGCTAAAGCATTCCAAAAAGTAAAACCTTTGAAAGATTTAATTTTTGATTATAAACTCATGATGCACCTAAGTTTACTGAGTACCTTTTACATTTAGACATACATATTGATAAATGGATTGGCCTCTAGCTTGTTCATCTATTGGAATATGAAGAAACTTGACTAGCTCACTGACAATCTATAGTTAATAGTTTTGTTCTGTGTAGCCACTAATTTAATAAACCTCCTGCTTATTATTTATCGAAGACTATATTATTGAAATCTACATAGACCCTGCCTTTTAGGAACTTACGGTAAAAAAGAAAAGCATAGCCCTAGCTGGTTTGGCTCAGTGGATAGAGCGTCGGCCTACAGACTGAAGGGTCCCAGGTTTGATTCCGGTCAAGCGCACATGCACAGGTTGAGGGCTTGATCCCCAGTGGGGTGCATGCAGGAGGCAGCCTATCAATGATTCTCATCATTGATGTTTCTATCTCTCTTTCCCTCTCCCTTCCTCTCTGAAATCAATAAAAAAAAATATTAAGAAAGAGACAGAACCAAGATGGCGGCATAGGTAAATACTTGTACTTGCTCCCTGCCACAACCGTATCAAAATTACAACTGAAATATATAACAACTATCATCCAGAACCGCAGAAAAGCTGGCTGAGTGGAAGAACTACAACTAGAGAAGTAAAGAAGAAAAAGCATTGATTCAGCCAGGAGATGCAGAGGTGGAATGGGCTGGCACCCAGGTGTGCCACTTTTTTAATTGGTGGGGAGATACAAGCTCCCACTTGCACTGAGCTCCAGTGCCGCGCAAGACTTTGGGGGACCGGGGAGAAACTGGACTATCTGGCATCCGGGCAGGAACACGGGGGCAGCTTTCTTCCAGACGGAGGTGCTAGCAGTGGTCATTGTTCCTGCTCTGGGACCTCCCCAGAGCAGAGCTGACTGGCAGCCATTGCTATTTGCTCTGCCCACCTTGGTGGGTATTTACAACCCCACGCCATCCAATTTACAACCCCACCCAAGCTGTGCACAGCAGCTTTTGGCCAGTTCTTTCTCAGCCTAAAACCTGTCAAACTGCAGCTGGGTCAGGAAGCCCCAAAGCTATCAAAAGAAGGCAAAGGCCAGCACCACAGCAGTCTGCCTTGCTTCACAGGTGGGCCTCACCTGGGCACTTCCAAACTCCATACAAAGAAGAGGAATCTGCAGATCTCTCTGTAGCTCCTGCTGGATGGCTTTAAACTCTTAATTTCCATTAGAGCTCATAGTTTCTGTTTTTCTCACTCACTCTTAGATCCCCAGTTCCTAGCACAATGCCTGGCAGGTAGTAGATGTGAGATAATTATTGTTGAATGAATTAATGGACTCTGTATCAAATGTAAGAAAGGTTCTGCTGGTTTCTGCTCTCTGGTAGCCTGTATTCTGTAGGAAGCATAAGAATTATACAAATGCAACCATATGACAGCTTTTTTTCTTTTTTTTTTTTAAATAAAACAATAAATAGTCCTGGCCAAGTCTTGCACCTCTTTGGATATCCAAGAGCCAGTTTACCCAGTGGTCAAATTACAACTCTTCTCATCCTTAAGTCTGTCAAGGGGCAGACTCAGTGATCACCAAAGCCCCATTGAAGCAAGTCCTGCCCCATAAAGGTGTCTCCTGCATAGCATCTCTTCCATTGTAGAGAGCTGGTCCTCACAGCCAATTGGCATGGAGGTAAACAAACACAGGAAAGCAGCCAAAATGCAGAGACAAAGAAACATGTCACAAATGAAAGAAATGGAAGGAAGCCAACTACTGGATATAGAGTTCAAAACCACAGTTATAAGGTTACTCAAGAATCTTCTAGAAATCTCCAAGGAATTTAGTGAGACCTTCAAGGATCTTAGTGAGAATGCCCAAAAAAATGGAAAAGGACCAGTTAGAAATTAAGCATACACTGACTGAAATAAAGAATAATATGCAGAGATTCAACAGTAGAGTAGAGGGTCCAAGAATTAAGTCAAAGATTTGAAATATGAGGAAGCAGAAAACACCCAACCGGAAGAGCAAAATGAAAAAAAAAGTCCAAAAATATGAAGATAGCGTAAGGAGCCTCTGGGACAACTTCAAGCGTACCAACATCTGAATTATGGGGATGCCAGAAGAAGAGCGAGAGCAAGATATTGAAAACCTATTTGAAGAAATAATGACAGAAAACTTCCCCCACCTGGTGAAAGAAATAGACTTACAAGTCCAGGAAGTGCAGAGAACTCCAAACAAGAGGAATCCAAAGAGGACCACACCAAGACACATCATAATTAAAGTGCCAAGAGCAAAAGACAAAGAGAATCTTAAAAGCAGCAAGAGAAAAACAGTTACCTACAAGGGAGTACCCATACAACTGTCAGCTGATTTCTCAACAGAAACTATGCAGGCCAGAAGGGAGTGGCAGGAAATATTCAAAGTGATGAATAGCAAGAACCTACAACCAAGATTACTCTACCCAGCAAAGCTACCATTTAGAATTGAAGGTCAGATAAAGAGCTTCACAGACAAGAAAAAGCTAAAGGAGTTCATCACCACCAAACCAGTATTATATGAAATGCTGAAGGGTATTATTTAAGAGGAGGAAGAAGAAGAAAAAGGTAAAGATAAAAATTATGAACAACAAAGTGACAACAAATACGTATCTATCAACAAGTGAACCTAAAAATCAAATGAATAAAAAATATGATGAACAGAATAAACTGGTGAATGTAATAGAATCAGGGGCATGGAAATGGAGCAGGCTAACAATTCTTGGGGGGAAGGGAGTGTGGGGTGCTGCAGGAAGAGATGGGACAAAGATTTTATATGCATGTATACAGTACCTATGGATGTGGACAGTGTGGTGGCGAGGGCCTAGGGTGGTGTGGGAACTGGATGGAGGGGAGCTATGGGGGGAAAAAAGAGGGACATCTGTAATACTCTGAACAATAAAGATTTTTAAAAAATAATGTTAAAAAAGGAAAGAAAAACAAAAAATGGTGTAATGTGTGATGGGTATGATAATGTGATGGCTAATTTCATGGAGTAATGTTTAAAGCTGCAATCCAGTCTAAAAAAGATACATTTAAGTCTGTCTTGAGGTGAGAGGTGATAACTTTGAATTAGGGTAAAAATGAAAAAGAATATACCTGAGAGGTACAAGGGCAGGCATTCCAGGCAAAGGGGACAGCTTGGGCCAGAGTGCAGGCAGTCAAGAACCTGGCATTGTCTGGAAATCAGCAGATGATTATGTTTTGCATACAGGATGGTATGGGAGAAGATATGAAGTTATACACTGTGAAAGGCCTTATATGCTCTGCATAAAGAGTGTTAGCTTTTTCTATGTAATCATTTTTCATGGTATGTTATGTGTACCACAGCTGGTACATGTGATGATTTTTGGTATTACACTAATGAAATTTTGTTTTAATAGTTATACAGTTGACTCTTAAACAACACAGGGTTGAACTGTGTGGGCCCACTTATATGTGGATTCTTTTAATAAATACTATAAGTGTATTTTTCTTATGATTTTCTTAATATTTTTTTCTCTAGCTTTCTTGTAAGAATACAGTATTTAATACATGTAAATACAAAAATGTGTTAGTTGACTTTATTGGTAAGGCTTCCAGTCAACAGTAGGCTATTAGTAGTTTTGGGGGAGTCAAAACTATACATGCATTTTTGACTGCACCAGGAGTCAGCGCTCCTAGCCCCTCAAATTCTTCAAAAGACAACTATGTATTTATATGTACACTAGAGGCCCCGTGTACGAATTTGTGCACAGGGTTCCTTGGCCTTGCCGGCAATTAGGGCTGATCGGGACCCGTCGGCTGGGGGGAGGGACCTCAGGAGGTTGGCCAGCCAACCAGGGGAAGGACCACGGGAGGTTGGCCGGCTGTGGCTGTGGGAGCACACCGACTACCAGAGGGCAGGTCCTGCATTGAGCGTCTGCCCTGGTGGTCAGTGCATGTCATAGTGACCAGTTGCTTAGGCTTTTATAGAGAGAGATTATATAAGAAGGCAGTTAGGTGTTACTGTTTTGTAATGGTGTAGCTGAGCTATGATGAGGGTCTAAACCAGGCCAGAGGATAACTATAATGATATTTGGGAAAGAACATGAGCTAGGCTTGGTGATTAATAGATGATTGGTTGTGACTATTAGGGAGGTAAATATTAGCAACTCCTAGGTTTCAGACTTGGTTATCTGGGGGTAAAATTCATGGAAATGGAGAATGCAGAAGCAAGAGAAGTATACTATTTTGTTTGAAGTGCCTGATAGAGCTGTCTAATCCTGAGCTGTATATATTAGTCTGTGGCACAGGAGAGATTTTGTTAAGTAAGTAGTAGTTGAAGTCTTAGCAATTCATAACTAGGAAATGTGTAAAGTAAGGAGCTAGAAGCAAGGAAGTAGTGCGGGGGAGGGGAGTGAACAGGGGTGGGAGGGGGGACAGACAGTGGAAGAGGAACCTACAAAGGAAACAAGCAAAAATCAGTAGAGAGTGATGTCATTACAACCAAGGAGGGAGGGTAGTTGCAAGAAGAAAGTAGTCATCAGCTAAGATGGTGCGTGAAAGTGGTTACTCCCGAAGAAGGCGGGAAGGGACCGAGAAGGTTAGGGTGGATGATGAAAAGGAACTCTAGATTTTAGCCTTAACTTAATTGTTTAATTGTTTATTTGTTCATTTTACAAAACAATGTATCCATAAAAGTAACATATTAAAATTTAAGCATTCATTTAGGTTTGGCATTTGGAATTTTGATTTGGAGAGCACTTTCAGTGAAATAGTAGAGAAAAAAGCTCCAGGTGGCAGGTAGGTCAAATTGTTAAAGAAATGTTTGGAAGTGAAGCATATAAGATAGTTTTTAATTAAAGTTATTTTTTTGTTTGTGCCAGAGAAATCAACAGAGAGTCACTTGTAAAAGAATTCTAACTTATTGCTATTACCACTTATGGAGTCTACCCTCCATTAAAAGAAAAGGAATGGAAAGTGAAAAAGATAGGTAGACTTTAACTTTAAAATAATCTTGAGAATTAATTTCTTCTCACTGTTTACCTCCCCACTTGCAGTCTTCTTGTCGCCCATATTCTTGGAGTAATTAACATTTAATAGGCCCTTAGTGTATGACAGACACTATTCTCTTTAATGTCTATATATTTATTAATATTTTCTCTGTGTCCTACTGTACAGTGTGGGTGAAGAAAAGATTATTTTCTCTGTGTCCTTGGGCAAATACATACTGTTTCTGAACCTTTGTTTTTATAGCTGTTGCTCACCTCTAAGATTGTGGGGCTTACAGATAACATAAAAGCATCTAGACTTGAACCTAGCACTCTGTAGATGTATCCTAAAAGTATTGCTTTGCTGCTTCCTTTTACCTCTCTGCCTTTTCCATTAAGTGACCATCTTAATGCTATGATAGTAAAATTATTTACATCATAAACTGCATATTTAGGATTCAGAATCCAATTTGAGAAGCAAAACCAATATAAGAGTAAATGAAAGTCTATTACAATAAATTTAAAGCCCTAAAGTAAATAAATCATCACCATTAGCAAAAAGATAATAAAATATGAATTTTGTGAACTATACAATAGTTCTGTGTTAATAACTAAAAACTAACCTGGAATATGTTTTGGCAGTTTCTGTATGATTTCCTGTTTTTATTTACTTATGTAGCCAATAAGCATTTGAATTATATTTCATTTGTTTTCTACATTGCATGTGATCGTTAGTATCAAAAAGTAGTAGCATACAATAGTTAGCTATGGAGTGAAAACAATTTTTGCTACATGACTTACTATTGAATGATCTTGGAAAGTTACTTAACCTCTGTGCTTTTATTTTCTCATTTGTAAAAATGATACTTATCTCTTAAGATTGTTGTGAGGATTAAATAAGTAAATACATAGAAAATACTTAGAGTAGTGCCTGACACACAGTATGCAGTCAGTAAATATTCAGATGCTGCTTCTGGTTTCTTTGTTACTACTTGCTGTGAGACTTTTGGCAGGTACTTAACCTCTCTAAACTTCAGTTTCTTCATCAATCACTGTGAAGAGGAATAGACAGGATGTATAAAAGAGCACAAATATGAACTCAAGAAGGTGAGGCTGCTGACAGGTGCTATAAACTTCTCAGTTCCACAAATTAAAATGAGCCAATTAGCAACATTTAGTTTCCAGTAGCAGAGTACTTAAGGAAACTACAGATTTTTTTCTATCATTAAATCCCAACCTTTACTTTTCAGACAGTGCTAAAACAAGTTATCGAAGATGGTTCAAAATATGGATTAAAAAGTGAGCTTTTCTCTGGTCTTCCCCAGAAGAAGATCGTGGTTGAATTCAGGTCAGTGCCTATTCTTCTTATGTGTTCATTAATCAATTAGCTGAGCAGGTGAGTGTTTTACTATCTGTAATAATAAAAGCGTAATATGCTATTTAGACCGGACGTCCTTCTGGACAACCTTCAGGACAAAGCCTGGGTCCCGGGTGCCAGAGGGAAGCTAGTGCTGACAGCCGGGTGCCTCTAGTTACCATATAAGGTCTCACAAAATTATCTCTTTAAATTGATGTAGAACACAGCACCTTCTTCTCTAGGGAGACATTTCAGTACTATATTACTCATGCTCCTTGCTGTTACCTAACCAATAGTAAAGGAAAATCAGTAGGGAGGTGGTACTATATTGTTCCCATGCATACATCCTTGAAATAATGCCACTGTGAGTTTCTTGAAACTTGAAAAGTTGCCACCAGTGCTCACTTCTAACACCTTTCTCAATTTTCACTTCACTGTCACCATCTCTCTTCCCCAACCAAGCTCAAAATACCAAAACCTTAGTCTTTCTTACTCATTGATTCTCTGGCTTTTCTCCTCAGTTTTCATTTCCCATATACAGTCAAACCTCGGTTCTCTAACATCTCCCATCTTGAATAATTCACCTCTCGACCCAACACCCTTTCATGCTCATACCTGTATGATCAGTCACATCTTTATGGGGTGACAAAGGAAAGAATGTGCGAGTATGAATCAGTTTACTACTAAACCTCACATTGTTAACATCCCTGGAAAGTGTGCTATGAATATTTTTGTGTGTTTTTTGCTTTTGTTACTGTTTATTTTATTAAATTTTCATTTTTTACTGTACATTTTATTTCCTTTTATTAAATTTTCATTTATATTTCATACCCTTTTTGTTTTTAAAGTATTTATTTATAGATTAAATAGTACCTTAGACATGTACTATATATATGAAAGGTTAAAAAATGGAATCATTTGGAAGTCTGAAACAGATTAATTCAATTTACATTTCTTCTAATGGGAAATAATGATTCAGTTTTCGACCAGCCTTCCAGAATTAAGTTCAAGACCTGAGGTTCCACTGTACTGCTCTTTTTGTTTATGCTTGTAAGAAATGTCTAAAAATAACCTGTACTATTTGAGTTGTATTCTGTAGGCTTTTTCTCTCGTGTTATTTGCCTATGGATTTGCCCCTCTCAACTTTTTTTTCTATAGCAGTTAAGGAGTGCTGGAACTTAAATGAGCATATGAATGCTGATGAAGGCAGGGTCCCTTTCCCAGCAGCCATCTTTGCTCTGGCATTGCTGTGGGATGACCATAGCTGCCCCTCCCTTAGAAGTTCTCTAATTACTGTGGTGCTTACCATTGTGGTTTCAAAGTAGAGACAAACAGGTGGAGGATGCGGCAAAATTGATAGAAAACATTGCTCATGAATTTCTCCTGAAAATGAGAGAGGTGACAGAAGAGAACATTTTAAATATGTACTATCTGAAATAGACCAGGCAACTTTCCCCACAAAAGCAAGAGGTATAATCACTGTGCTCAAGAAACTTGCTCCTTGCATTAAGATGTTGATGATAATAGGTCAGCTAAATTGCTTAGGGTCATAGTGCTAATTCTTGATTCTGAAACCTACATATGTAACCTTTACAGCCTCCCTGATACAGCGGTGATGGTCATAATATTTTGTCAGATGTAGGAGCAATGTGATGAAGTACCAGAGTAGATAACTGTACCTGGTAGGTGGTGTAAAACATGCAGATAACTACTATTGCATCTCTCCTCTCTGCAAAGTCAGCCTTTCTTATTTTGTTCAGATCAAACCTGCAGGAGCACAGTCAGCAGTGGTAGCCTTTCCTCAACACACTCTTCTCCCACCCTGAAGTGTTCTCAGAGAACAGATTGAGGACCTCTGATTGGTAAAATGAGAATCCAAAAGATGAGAGTACCACTGGAGAAAGGGTCCCTCAGCCTGGCCTGCCCCTTCTCACAGTCCGGGAGCCCTCAGGGGCGGGAGCTGACTCGGTGATCAGGGGAAGGCGACGCCCCCATCACACCTCTACTGCTGCCACTGCCGGCAGCGCAAGTCTGGGCTGGCCCTGGGCGGCTGGGGGACTGAGGGGACTGGGGGACTCTGGAGGCAGGTGCCCCGGCGAGGCTGAGGGGACTGGGTGTCGCCATCTTGTGGCTGTGGGCACCTCCATCTTTGTGAGGGTGTAATGGTCAATTAGCATATTCCCTCTTTATTAGATAGGATAAGAGCAATAATATTTGTCTTTTCTTACAAAATTGAGAAAGTTACATGAAATAATTATTTATAAGGTCCAGTAAGTTGTCCAAACTGTAATTTATTCATTACAGCTACTTTGGTTGCCAAAGGAGTTGAATTTGTATTTTCCATTTTATTGTATTCCCTTCCCAGTAGGAATATGGTACCAGAGAATGGCAAATTGATGATTTCAAGTGACATTTTGTCAAGGCTAAAGACCTACATAGATTGAGTTCTTCTAATCCTAGAGGAAAAAATAGAAAAGCTCTGTGAAAGCAAAAACAAAACAAACAAAAAAAACAAAAAAAAAAAACCAACTCCACATAATATAAATACCTAGTCTGAAAAAAATCAAAGATTGCAAAAGGATACTCAGTGAAAAGTAAGTCTCCTCCCCATCCAGTTTCCTGGTTCTTTCCCTCGGGCATTCACCTATTCTAGTTTCTTTATTTATCCACCTAGAAATAGTCTGTGCATTTTATAAACAGATCTCACACATTATATATTGTTCTCCTTGCTTTTTTTTCACAAAACAATGTATCTTATGCTTCTTTAATGTCAGAACATCCAGGGCAGTTTGTAATTTTTATTGTTTCATAGTGAAGCATAGCAACCTCCATCTTGGGTAAAAACTGCTGTTTAAAATTTAACCCTGCTATTCTGGCTTCTGTAAATGTTTGCTTGCTTAAATAATAGGGAAAAATAAGACTACTCCCCATTCCAAAGAGGCCGTAAACTATGCCCCAGACAGAGTTGTCAGTGCTGGCGCCAGGCCAGACCTTGAGATATGGTCTCACCGCCTGTCCCAGAACACAGGACTTTTTCTCAAAAGGTCCAGAAGTCTCATTCCAAATTTGGGAGATTTCCACCATATTGGGCCCCAGAATTTGAGAAGCAAGATTTTCCTCTGGGCCCGTTAGCGCTAGCGAACAGGACTACAAATAAATTTGGCTTATTGATTAAGGCATCTTCTGATTTATAATATAACAATAGTAGTCTGTTGTTTTTTTAAAAATCATCTTTATTGAAGTATAATTACATTCTATACAATACAGTTCACCATATTTCAACATATAATTTGATGAGTTTTGGTAAAGGTATACAGTTCATGTAACCACCACTACACTTATAGTATAGAACATTGTCTGTCTTTATCTGTTTCATTGATTTTTGCTTTTATTTGTCTCATTCTCTTTTATTCTGCTTCCTTTGGTTCTCTTTTTCTAGTTTCTTATAAGAAAACCTTATATTATTGATTGGAAACCTTTTTTTTTTTCTAATATAAACATTTCGTTCTATGAACTTTTCTGCTTTAGCTCATAGAGTTGCTATTAAAGCAGTCTTAGGGATCGCCTTGTTTATTCTCATTCTCACAGGATCACAGACCTTATACAGTTTCATAAAACCAGTGTTTTATGTATGTTTCTGGTTTCCTGGTCAATTTACTTTTTTAATATTGAAAAACTTAAGAAAATTTCAAACATACACAAAACAGAGAAGTATAAGGAAATCATGTGCTCAGCACTAAGATTCAAGTCATCAACACATTGCCACATTTGTTTTATCTCTTTTTCCTTGTTGTCTTAGTTCCCTCAGCTGTAGAATAAGAGTACCTACTTCACACCTCTTATGAGTATTAAATGAGTTAACGCATAAAACTGCCTGTCAGGTAGTGAGTGCCTTAGAAGCATTTGTAATGTTAAATCATTGATTACAACTTCTCAAACACACAGAGTAGTGATAAAGGTGATGACTGAGAATTTCAAGCGGTGAATCAGCTTTCTGATTATTCTGGGAAGCTTAATCCATGAATTATTTTATATTTTAATTTCTGATCCAATAAATATTGATAGATATTACCATACAGAGTAAATTTCTTTGGGGTCCTTAATTTTAAAAGGATAAAGGGTTTGTGAACTGGTGCACTAAATTTAATTCTCTACAGTTAACATTGTGTCAAAATAATATCTCTGAATTTCTTCATCTTTTTTTGGAATCCTTAAATGTATCTGCTTTTTCCCCAGTTTGCCACTTCTGTGTAGGGCACAGCCTCATGAATCACAGAGTCAGTTTCACTATACATGATTCTAATTTTTAACTTATCTTTGCCCTAAATTACTAAAGGCCTTAGTCCCCAGTTGTATTGAACTATGGAGGCATGACCTAGTTCACTTAGAACTTTTGTTCTTAGAACAGAAATATAACTTTTGCAATTATTTGCAGTTCACCTAACGTTGCCAAAAAATTTCACGTTGGACATTTGCGTTCTACCATCATAGGTAAGTGTTGTTTCACAGAAAATATTAAACATGTCTTTGGGGCACTGTTTGATAATACAGTCTAATGGTTTAATGCTTAAATAGCAATAGGATAAAAAGGTTCAACTTTATATGAGCTTGGTGCTCATTAAATATTACTTGAAATGGGAAAAACTGGTTTAGAAGTGGAAAAAAGAAATTTGTTTCAAAACTTAAAGATTAACTCAGAAAACAGTTTTAACTGAAATGTTTGTTATGATTTTAACTTTTAAAAAATATGTATGCATATGGAGAAAATATGAAAATAGTTATGTGACGATGATAGTAAGCTCCCCAATTTTCTCGTGTATTTTGTTTTAAAAATGAAACTGTTGCCTGGCTCAGTGGTTGAGCGTTGACCTATGAACCAGGCAGTCACAATTCAGTTCCCCCCATCAGGATGCCCGGGTTACAGGCTCGATCCCCAGTAGGTGGTGGTGCAGGAGGCAGCAGATCAATGATTATGTCTCATCACTGATGTTTCTATCTAGTCTATGGATGAGGAAATGCAGATACCAAAAGTAACTTCCAAAATCACATAGCTAGCCAAGTATCATAGCCAAGATTGGAAATTAGACAGTCAGTTCCAAAAGCCTAGATTAAGTCTTTCAGTTGGATTTGTAACGTAATAAGGCGTTAAGAAAAAATAGGAATACAGTCTGAGTACCATCTGAAGAAGGTGGTTCCTGTTGCTGGGACTCTATAGGTTGGGAAAGCCTCGAAATAGGGAAGCTGCAGTAATTAAAGTCAGATATACATATAGGTGAGGGATTATTTGCAGAAAACTGGATCTACTCTAGTAAAAGCAGGAAGGGATTTACTACAGGATATTGACTGATTTACCAAGTTGTTGGGAGTGCTGAAGAAGCTTTGGATTAAGCTGGCAAAAATTACTCCTAAAACTATAGCATGAGCTTGGTCATAAGGAGCATCTCCCTTTTTCTGCAATCACTTCCACTGCTTTAGAACCATGCTGCCACTGCCATAGTCAGGAAATGCCCCACTAGTCCCGCCTTGCCTTCCTAGAATTCTTACTAGCAAAAGAGGCAGCCCCATTCATTTTCAGTCTTCAGTTACCTTGGAGCAGTGGTCAGCAAACTCATTAGTCAACAGAGCCAAATATCAACAGTACAACGATGGAAATTTCTTTTGAGAGCCAAATTTTTTAAACTTCTTCTAACGCCACTTCTTCAAAATAGACTCGCCCAGGCTGTGGTATTTTGTGGAAGAGCCACACTCAAGGGGCCAAAGAGCTGCATGTGGCTCGCGAGCCGCAGTTTGCCGACCACTGCCTTGGTGGATTCATGGTAGGACACCAGGCCCTCTATTTGTGATCATATACACACAGCCCCACACTATGTTGGTCAGAAATAATAGAAGTAGCTCCCCTTCCACCTTCTGAATCTCATGCAAAGTATATCTGATTGGCTAAAGCTAAATTACTTCTGGAACTCTAACTGCAAGAGATTCTGGGAAATGTAATTTTTAGGTTTCTAGCCTCTGCAGTATGTTGAATGCACACTAGAAGGAAAGTGGAATAGTTGTTGAATATCAAACCAGTATCAGCAGTTCCGAGAAGTCTTGGACTGCTGTGTGCTATTAGGGAGCAGGCATGAGAAGATGGACTTCAGTGATTGAAAGAAGTTAAAGTGAGCTATTTAAAACTAAAACCAGTATGGCTCAGGTTCTGTAGGGCACAGCCAAATTATTTCTTATTAATTACTAAAACGGTATTATTTTCTGCCCTTGGGATTAACCTGGAATAGCAATTACTCTAAAGTGTTCCCAACTCCCATTAATGTTAATGAAAATTCTGTTCTTATGAAAGTTAGGGGATTCCTTGTAATAACTACCCGCCCAATAATTCCTTACTTTCCATAACATAGATAAAAACACAATAATGAATGTTTTAGTAAAAAAAAAAAAACGGAACTGGTAAATTTTGCAAAAGGAATTTTCTGTGTTATATTTTGATAATAGAAAAGCACACGGTTCTTATGCCAAAATGGTTAACAAGAATGAGAAACTGTATATTTTATTTATTACTAGGAAATTTCATAGCAAATCTCAAAGAAGCTTTAGGACATCAGGTAACCAGAATAAATTACCTTGGAGATTGGGGTATGCAGTTTGGTAAGTAAGTTTGAGATCTTATTTTTCATTTCACTGTTAAATTTAATATGTTTTAATATCATGTCACTTGGTCATCTGCACAGAATATAAGCAGAATCCCATTAGATAAAATAGTGCCTCCTACATTTTTCTTTCCTATTTGCTCTTTTGCATAAATCTTATATTCTATTTATTAGAATAATTCTTACCACACAAGAAAGTTTGGCTGAGGAAACTTCACACATTCAGAGAAACAACTGATAATACAGGACTCTTGTGGTTTTATTAAAGAAAAATAGCTTATATTTGTGAGAAATGGAGGAGTGTGTATACAGGGAAGAAGATAGGTCTAGCTATGTACACCCTTGTCAACCACAGCCCTCCTGGGCCAGTCTATGTGAAGGTTGATCTGTTTTTATATCCTGGGCCCGAGGCCTAGAGGAAAAACAAAGAGGAAAAGAGGAGTGAGATCCAGACAGATGAGTGCCACAAATGATCTCCAATGTCAAGTTCAGTCAGAATCATTCCTAGCTCATATACACCAGTAATTAAGGTATAAGAAGGGCAAGATAAATGTAGTTGCTAAGGCAGTAAAGTACCGATAGCATGTGAAGTGCAAATTTTTAAAAATCTCTGGCAACTACTATGTTTGTTTTAAGATCTAGCCCTTACAGTGTCACCTCTAAAGCATTCTGACACCCAGACACAACCTTGCCCACCTTCTTGCATCACCAAAGTTCCTCCTAGTACCCAGTTCTATTCAAATAGGTTTCTCTCTTACTATCTTCTTATTTTTGTCCTTCTCTCCCTGCTAAACAATATTTGTGAGTGTCCCCCACACGTCCCACGTGGTTCAGGGTTTGGGCTCTGGAGGAGGCTGCCCACAAATGAAAGAGACTAGAAAATATTAATTGGGAAATATTGGGGGCCAGGCGGGAGCCCAGCTCAAGAGAAAGGACTCCACTTTGCTCTGGCCTAGCAATCCCTTTTATTCAGGTTTTGGGATACACCCATAGCCCATAGGCAGGCAATTCCAATGATAGCCCATCAGCAAGGATTTACATAAGACTAAAAGGTGGAAGTTGCTTCAGCTCCCTTTGTTTCAACTAGACAGTGGGTGCTTGGCTCTGACCTTTGCCAGAGCCTTCAAGGTTAACCAGCCTTCCAGACTCCTTGTCCACCTCTCTCTGCTAGTGAAGGCAATGGCCAGCTTCCAACAAATTTTTTTTTTTTTTTGAGGGCATGAAGTATGTCTTAATTATTTTTGTATCCATAGTGCCTGGCACATAAGAGGCGCTCAGAATGATGAATGACTGTCCTGGAAAGTATTTTACAATCCTAATCCAAGAGAAAGGCTAGGTAATATTTTAAAGTTTCTTTAAAGTGCAGTGTACACTGCTAGTTCTAAAGTTCACTGATAATTGTATGTTCCATATCTAGTGAAATGAAATCAAAGCTTTCAAAAGACAGACTTATCAGGACCTTCTCTTGTGAATATTATACTTTTAGTTAATAAAAATCTTTTTTAGACCTGACAGTGGATAACTTTGAACCTGTTAATAGTGCCCTTGTATTCACTGTGGAGGAATCAGAAAACATGCCCTGCATTTTAAAATCTATCTGTAGTTCACAACAGCTGGCAGAGGTTTAGGCTCTAGGCTCAATAGTCAGACTTAATAGATGGTGTCTATTTTATGTTAGTTTGACTGATTTAGGCATTTCACGGGCATTAGCAAATATGTGATGATGCTATTCATGGAATTTTAGCTGCAGGATTTTATTGTAGTTGTTTTTCTCTGAAGGACTACAGTGGTTAATGACCTGTTAACATTTCCATTATAACCGTCATTGTTGAAGAGTTTTAATTTTGTTTGTTTCAGCTATCCCCTATTGAAAGTTGGCAGGCATTCCTTCCTAGGCACAGAGGTTTCAAAATTATATTAGGCGAAATGTTAAATGGAATTGTCCTTTTCTTTTCCTATTTCTGTTTTTTAGAACACTGCATCTTTCCCCATCCTGCTTACTCCCAGGACCTTGAATCACAATCATATTTGCTTTTGCTTGAAAGTGAATAGAGCTGGTACATATTTAATCATCCTTCTAGTACCTGTCTAAGCTCCAATGTATATATAATGTGTCAGTAGCATCCCACTTTCTGCTGAGCCTATGTAGAAAAATGTACCCCAATCAGCAAAGCCCAGTGGCAGTAGCTCCTTTAGAGCTGAAGCTTGGTAATTGATACAATTGTAGAAACAGATGTTTTTTTAAATAATTAAACTACTTTTTATTGCTGTTGACCCCAGGCTGCAGGTATCCTTTCAAACTGCAATTGTGATCATCTTTAGCAAAATATTTTAAGAGTATAAATATTCACAGTCCATACTGGGCATTTTCATTGCTGGTTTATAAACTTACTATTTTTTAAAAATGTTCAAACTAATACTGTCACTGAATGCTGAATTTCCCACCAAAGATTACCCCCCAAAAAATTATTGTCAAATGGCAAATATATGGCCAGATAAAAGAATTTTGTTGCTTGGTCACCTGGAATGAGAGAAGTAACCAGGGGTGTTTTGAGTTTTACCTTTTATTGTTCTTATTATTAATTATTTGTGTAAGAAATGATATTATAATATCCAGATAATTCCTACCTTTGTTTATTTTAACAGCTACAAGTTTAAAAAGCAAGTTTTGAAATCACTTGCCATCAGTTTGTTTTCACAAATTTTGAGTGGCCCAGAGTCCAGCATCATGATGTTTTCCCCAGAGTTAGCTGCTCAACAAATGCTTCTTTTATGTTTGCTATGGGGGTGTTGAGCTCTGTTAGTACAAAGATAAATTACTTTTACCTCTGCCTTTGATGAGCTCATAGTCTCTTAGTTTCTGTGAAGTTAATTTCAGTAACTCAATGTATTGAATTTGTGACTCTATATTGAATTTGACTTGTGTCAGTTTATGGGGTAGCAGAAGGTGATAGCATGTGTTTTTCAATATTCTAAGATACATAATTATGAGAGATTGATTTTTTTTTGTAGAACTGTACCTGTTCCCTGCCATGACTGATCTCTACTGTTCCATTTTATAATGTTTTCATTTATGGATTATTGTGGTAGGTCTTCTGGGAACTGGCTTCCAACTGTTTGGCTATGAAGAAAAGCTCCAGTCCAATCCTTTGCAGCATCTCTTTGAAGTAAGTTGTCAATAAACATTATTAGAAAATATTTCAACTTTTTTTTTTCAGAGTGCTATGCAGCTTGGTAACACATTTTTTATACCAGAGGTTTTAACAAATGTTCCTTAAAACAAGGAACCACAAAATTGAAAATGTTACTATTATTTTACTAGGAAGTTATTTTAATTTTCAAATCTAAGAGTTCTTTTATTACTATTTTAGTTGATTTGGGATACTAGTTCTCTATGTATCAAATCTTCTTAGAATAAAACACATAGGATAAAAATTTAATAATACAGAGAGAAATTTCTGAATTTTTGTCAGTTGTTATATTCTGCAGCTTCCTTTTTTATTTTTTTAAATATATTTTTATTGATTTCAGAGAGGAAGGGAGAGCGAGAGATAGATAGAAACATCAGTGCTGAGAAAGAATCATTGATCGGCTGTCTCCTGCAAACCCCACACTGCGGATTGAGCTCGCAACCCGGGCATGTGCCCTGACTGGGAATCCAACTGTGACCTCCTAGTTCATAGGTCGATGCTCAACCACTGAGCCACGCCAGCCAGGCACTGTAGCTTTGTTCATGGTAGTAACTGTAATTTATTTAGACTTGAAAAAACATGAGATTATACTCTTTTTGCTCTTCTTCTGGTGTGGAAGAAAGGAGGTGTGTTTCTCTCTAACTTTATATGGCCTTTTTTCATTTCTTTCACCTCCTTTTCCTGGCTCTTGCCCAATGTGAACTCTTTTCTATTCTACTTCATTTAGCCCCTTCATTTCTCTGTCATCAGTTCATCCTAGAGTTCATTAATAAAACTCTTCCTGTCCAATTAATCTCCAAGGATGTGTTTCCTTTTATTGTCTCAGTTGTTATCTCTGCTGTTTCTGGGCCTCACAAGAAGAAATACAGATACACCATCAGCCATGTTAGTGACAGACCACGGGCTCAAACTAAAGATGTTATGCCTGTGCTGTGTGTGAGGAAGAGTGGGTGCCAAAATATGCTTTATTCCTCTCCAGTGGTCGGCAAACTCATTAGTCAACAGAGCCAAATATTAACAGTACAACGATTGTAATTTCTTTTGAGAGCCAAATTTTTAAACTTAAACTTCTTCTAACGCCACTTCTTCAAAATAGACTCGCCTAGGCCGTGGTATTTTGTGGAAAAGCCACACTCAAGGGGCCAAAGAGCCACATGTGGCTCGCGAGCTGCAGTTTGCCGACACTGCTCTAGCCCAGTGGTTCTCAACCTTTCTAATGCTGTGACTCTGTAATACAGTTCCTCATGTTGTGGTGACCCCCAACCATAAAATTACTTTTGTTGCTAATTCATAACTGTAATTTTGCTACTGTTAATGAATTGTAATGTAAATATCTGTTTTCTGATGGTCTTAGGCAACCCTGCTAGCGGTTCTCAACCCTGCTAGCAGTTCGCGACCCTGCTAGCAGTTCGCGACCCACAGGTTGAGAACCGCTAGCAGGGTCGCCTAAGACCACCGGAAAACACAGATATTTACATTAAGATTGATAACAGTAGCAAAATTACAGTTATGAAGTAGCAACGAAAATAATTTTATGGTTGGGGGTCACTACAACATGAGGAACTCTATTAAAGGGTCGCGGCATTAGAAAGGCTGAGACTAGCCAAACCCACCGAGAGCATTTTGTTGGCTTTCTTTTTTTATTGGTTAAGGTATTACATATGTGTCCTTATCCCCCCATTACCCCCCCACCCCCCAGCTCATGCCCTCACCCCCTGGTGTCTGTGTCCATTGGTTATGCTTATATGCATGCATACAAGTCCTTTGGTTGATCTCTCCCCATTACCTCCACCCTCCCCTACCTTCTCTCTAAGGTTTGAGCATCTGATCAATGCTTCTCAGTTTCTGGATCTTTTCTGTTCATCGGTTTATGTTGTTCATTATAATCCACAATTGAGTGAGATCATGTGCTATTTATCTTTCTCTGGTTTTCTTTTTGTTAAATGGTTTTTCTCCTGCAGCTGGTTTTGTAGTTAAATTTCACAAAAACACATTCTAATTCTTGAAAATCTTTAAAGATTTGTAATTTCCTTCTGAGTCCATGCCTATACTGCACTTTCAGTGCCTACATTTTTATATATAATATTAACCAAAAGATTTTTTTCTCTCCCATTAAGAGTCTTATTGATAGGCAAGAGTTTTAAAAATTAATAATTCTTTATGGTTGTCTATAAATTAAGTATGTCACATTAATGCCTGGAATTTTTACTGTGTTATTTTATTAAACTCTGAATAATGGTGAGTATTTTTTACCACAAGCTTAGTGAACCTTTCATTTGGTCCAGGCCCACAGAGACAACCCAGGGTGCAGAAAATACCAGCCTTGGAGACCTTGTGTCATTCAGAGAACATTTTTAAGAATCTTGAGTACAGTCCTAGCCACTCTGGCTCAAGTTCAATTCTGGTCAAGGGCACGTACCTCAGTTGCAGGTTCAATCCCTGCCCAACACAGGTCGGGAGGCAACCAATCCATGTGTCTTTATCATATTGCTGCTTCTCTGTCTCTCCTCCTCCCGTCCACTCTCTCTCTCTAAAAATCAATGGAAAAATATCCCCAGGCGATGATTAATGGACAAACAAAAAATAAAAAATGTTGTTCATCTTAAATATTTCTTGGAAGAAAATTACTTAAAAAAAAGAATTTTGAGTACAGCTTCACATGGGAGAGTAACTGTCCTCACCTTTCTTCCACCCCACACAGGTTTTTATTGAATCCTGAAAATAGTAAATCTTTGTTAGCCGCAATGTTTTAAATATTTTAGTAAAATCTGTTCTCAAACTCCATAGAAACCTAAACATGTGTTTCTTTCTATGTAGTTTAATATAGCTTCCTGTCTTTTGAGACTCATAGGAAGGAGATCATGGGTCTGTGTTAGAGGTGACTAATTAATAGATCCACAGAAGGAAGAAACGGGCAGGAATATTCCTATGAATTACTAAAAACTCAAGGAACAATGGCTTTGTTTTCATTAAGTATCCTTTTGCCTTATGGGGGAGCATTATTTATGGACAAAAAGAGTGCAAGTCAAATACACCCACCTTGCTCTTTGCTCATTAGAGCACCCACTGCTCTCTTTCTCCTTCCTTTGCAGGACAGAGAAAATGCAGAGCCTAAAGTGACAACTTCCAGGTTATTTTAGCTTTGTGCTAATTCTTGCAGACCTAGATTTTATTTTAAAATTACAGTTGTCACTGTAGATTGCTTTCAACAACTTTTAGCATAAATGGATTTTTTCCCTTTTTTAAAGCTTTAAGCAAATATTATAAAATGATTTTATCCTGTTTTAAAAACAAACAAGCAAACAAACAAAAAACACAAAAAAAACCTGACCCGTGGTCTAACCTCTGGTTTTTTCCTTGTCAAATTGTAGTTGTAAGCTGTTTCTTCAAGAGGCAGGGCTGTGTTTTCCTGATCTTTTATCCTCAGCCCCAAATGTTATGCCTTGCAGGAAATGTTTGAATGAATTTGGTCTTGCCCCTTTCTCTATCTTTCATTTAAGTTATGCAATATATCTTTCTGATGTATAGCTCCAGGAAAGGGCTAACTGTGGTAGGACACCCTGGTTACCATTTGTCAGATTCTAACTTACTTTATTATGCAGTTTTACTAATAAAGAACCCAAGGACCAGACCCAGAATTCCAACATGGGTAATTTGGCTCCCAAGTGCACTATGTACTGCACTGCCCTGCCCCCACTGGCACTGTAAAGTACCTTTTTGAGGCATTTATTTCCATCGGTTGTAATTATTTATTGCTGTGGCAGGGATGCAATTAGTAACTTGGTTTTGGCAGTTTCAACCTCTGGCATATTTGTTTTGAATTTGGCTTAAGTCATCTGTAGCATATTTTGTGTCCTACCTCCCTTTAAATTGCACCATGGTCAGTTTTCAGTGTTTCAGCCAGGTTGGAAATGATATTATAGAATAGTTTTAGCATTTCTTTTCTGTGATGAAAATATTTAACATCTTTGGTCATTTCTATACTGCATTTTCATTTTTGTGCTCATTATTAGTTTTTCTCTGTATGTGTAGTCATTCTTTGCCAATGACATCTGGTTGTTTTGTACATAAAATTAGACCTTTGTAGGCCAACATTTGAAACTTTTTCTTTTTTCTAATTTGTTGTAACAAAATAGGGAAATGGTTTCATAATAGTTTCTCCCCGGTGAATTGGCTGATGAGTTAACAAGCTAATTTATTTGCTGTTTAGAATTTGTACTGTTAATTCAAGGAAAACATTTGTGATAAATTTTGGAACACTTACAAAAAGACTTTCCGTTTATGTTGAAAAGTAATTTCTTATGATAAAAAGTTAACAAGTGTTAAATCTATATCATGGGTATATAGGTGTCATTATTTTATTTTTGTTTCAATGATAATATTTAGGAGAAATTTCTCAGGTTCCTCCTAGATTTAAACTTCTTGAATAGACCTTGATAACATCTAGCACTGTACCTTTAGGAATATATATATAACCTTTTTTTTCTTTTTCTTTATTTTGCTACAGAAGATTTTAAAATTTGACTCATTGCATGCTACTTATTAATAGGGATTTTGATAACTATAGATATTCCTCTGAAATACTAGCAGCCTCTCACAAGAGTTAAAAATTATGTCAATAAGTACACATTAGCTCTGTACCCTAGCTCTGGCAATTATAAAGGTAACAAAATATATTAAAACAGATAATATTAGTTTTTTATTTTAAAAAAATTACTTTGTTCATCAGTTTATTTTGTTCATTAGATTCCACAAGTGAGATCATGTGATATTATCTTTTTCTGACTGGCTTATTTCATTTAGCGTAATACTTCCCAGGTCCATCCATGCTGTTGAAATAAGAGTTCTTTCTTTTTTACAGCTGTGTTGTATTCCATTGTGTAAATGTACCACAGATGTTTTATCTACTCACCTGCTAATGGACACTTGGCCTGTTTCCAAATCTTAGCTATTATAAATTGAGCTGGTAGGAACATAGGGATGCATGTTCTGATTGGTTTTTGGGTTTCTTAGGATATATTCCTAGAAGTGGATTACTGGGTCAAATGGGAGTTCCATTTTTAATTTTTTGAGGAAACTCCACACTGATTTCCACAGTGGCTGCACCAGTCTGCATTCCCTACCAGCAGTGTACTAGAGTTCCCTTTTTTTCACATCCTCACCAATACTTGTCCTTTGTTGGTGATAGCCATGCTGACAGATATGAGGTGATATCTCATTGTCATTTTAATTTATATCTTTCTGATGATTAGTGACTTTGAGCATTTTTTCATGTCTCTTGGCCTTTTCTGTGTCCACTTTGGAGAAGTGTCTATTTAGGTCCTTTGCACATTTTTTAATTAGATTGTTTATCTTCCTTTTGTTAAGTTGTATGAGTTCCTTATATATTTTGGAAATTAACCCCTTATCAGATGTATCATTGGCAAGTATGTTCTCTCATGCAGTGGACTCCCTTTTCATTTTGTTGATGGTTTCTTTTGCTTTAGTTCAATTAGTTTACTTTAGCCTTAGTTTCCTTTGTCCTAGGGGATGTATCAGTAAACATGTTGCTGCAAGAGATGTCTAAGATTTTGCTGACTATGGCTTCTTCTAAGATTTTTATGGTTTCACAACTTACATTTTGAGTTTATTCTTGTGTATGGTATAAGTTAGTGGTCTAGTTTCATTATTTTGCATGTACCTATACATTTTTCCCAGCACCATTTATTGACAAGACTGTCTTTACTCCATTATATTCTCTTGCCTCCTTTTCAAATATTAATTGAGCATAATGGCTTGGGTCAATTTCTGGGTTCTCTGTTCTGTTCCATTGATCTTTATGCCTGTTCTTATGCTAGTACCAGGCTGTTTTGAGTGGCTTTATAGTATAACTTGGTATCTGGTATTCTGATTCCTACAACTTTGTTCTTTCTCAAGATTACTACTGCTATTCAGGGTCTTTTTTGGTTCCATATAAATTTTTGTAGCATTTGTTCTAGATCTGTGAAATATGCCATTGGCATTTTATTTTATTTCTTTATTTATGTATTTTATTGTTTGAAGTATTACAAAGTATTACAAATAGTATTACATATGTCTCCTTTTCCCCCTGCCATTGACCTCCCCCTGGCCTCCCCTACCCCCCAGTACATGCCTTCACCTGTCCCGTCCCCCCCCAGTGTCTTGTATCCATTGGTTATGCTTATATGCATGCGTACAAGTCCTTCGGTTGATCTCTTACAGCCCCCTCCCCACCTCCCCTGCCTTCCTGCTATAGTTTGACAGTCTGTTCAATGCTTCTTTGCCTCTGTATCTATTTTCCCCCCATTTCTTTCCTTTAAAAAATCTTGCCTCTGCAGACTAGAAATAAACATATAATAACAAAAAATGTTTGAGTCCCAATTTCAATGTCCAACAGTTCTGAGTCCCCATTTCAATGTCAAACAGTTCCTTATGTGTACATGTTGGCAATGATATCTGGATGGTGGGCACATGGTGGCAGTGCAGGTCCGACTCTCTCTGGTTTGGTCCATTGGCATTTTAATAGGAATTGTATTGAATCTGTAGATTGCTTTGGGTAGTATGGACATTTTAATTATGTTGATTCTACCAATCCATGAACATGGTATATTCTTCCATTTGTTTATATCTTTATCTCTTTTTTTCAACATTCTGTAGTTTTCTGAGTACAAGTCTTTTACCTCCTTGGTTAAGTTTATTCGTAAGTATCGTAATTTTTGTATTGCAATAGTAAATGGAAGACAGCTGTGCTCTCCACTATGCCACCAGCACTACACTGCACTTGCAAATGGTATTGTGGGGTTGTTGTTTTTTTCATTTTCTCTTCCTGAGAGTTCATTATTGGTGTATAAAAATGCCATCAATGCCATAATTTTGTATTCTGCTACGTTGCCAAATTCATTTATTGAATCTAGTAGTTTTTTGATGGATCTTTAGTGTTTTCTATGTACAATATCATGTCATCTGCAAATAATGATAGTTTTACTTCCTCCTTTCCAATTTGGATGCCTTTTATTTTATAAATTTTTTCATAAGTTCAAAATGATTCCCATAATATTTTATTTTTACCTGCCCCATTCTAAATTAATTTGAGGTAATTACAGTGATGGGCACTTAAAAAAGACACAGAAAGTCAGAGGATAATATATAATTGGAAAATCTCTTTATATAAAAGCATAATATGCAAATCAACTGGACAACGGAACGACCAGTTGCTATGATGCGCACTGACCACCAGGGGGAAGATGCTCAATGCAGGAGCTGCCCCAGCCCGCAGGCCCCAATCACCTGCCGGCCAGCCTCTCAATCCCTCTCCCCAGCCAGCAGGCTCCGATCGCCCAATGGGGAACAGAGAACCAGGATGGGTGGCAGCGGACGCGGGTGGTGCCAGGCCAAGATGGTGCGAGTGGGGCCCCGAGCACACTGCCAAGCACCCCACACACAGAGGGCAACTGGCTGCGGGGGGTGGGCTGGCTACCAGCAGCTGGGGAAGATCGGCCCTGATCGCAGGCCAGGCCTAGGGACCCTACATGTGTATGAATTTTGTGCTTCGGGCCTCTAGTAGTATATAAGAGATTTGACCCTAAGTTTTCCTGTATCAGTAGCAAAAATAAAAGTAAAAAATAGTAGTAAGTGAAAATATGGGGCAAGATCAAAACCAACTTGATGAGTGCTAATTTGATGAGTGATCTCATGATGCTCTCATTTTTTAAATATGTGGAGAAAAAGTATCTATTCCTCAAGAGCATATTTTTTTGGTGTTGAGTCCCAGA
Source organism: Corynorhinus townsendii (assembly GCA_026230045.1). Taxonomy (NCBI): domain Eukaryota; kingdom Metazoa; phylum Chordata; class Mammalia; order Chiroptera; family Vespertilionidae; genus Corynorhinus; species Corynorhinus townsendii. The sequence continues at coordinate 55,508,249 of JAPDVU010000004.1, forward strand.
ACAATTCCTCAAACTTAAGTAAAGAAGATAATTCAAGACTAAATTGATTCTAGACATATAAAGGATAATTTATGCAGTTAGAAATTTTTATTTTATAAGGAAATGAATTCAAAAGCTTTTTATTGGTTAGGTCGCATTACCTTTTTCAATGTGTTATGGTTGATGTCAATTTTATTTGTTATAACAATATTATACAAGAAAAAGCTCTTATATTGTAAGTCTAATTAAATCTAAACCATCACTTTTGAAAGTAGTGAGAGTCAAGTCATTCCTAGGGATTTCCACCTACCAAATCACACAGAGTTACCTAGACTCTTATGCACATCCCAGGAAGGGCATGGAAGCCTCTTCTTGGCCTCAGTCCACACTGGTCTTGACTGACATGCCCAGATCTACTGTACCAGTTAATATGCGGATTTTTTTCAATAGAGGGAGTTACACATATGTTGACACATATGCGATTTGATATATATGCTATTTTGTTGTATTGACAGCAAGCTTCACAACTTCATATGTCATTTGCTGAAGGTGTTAACATCATAGATATTTTTATGCTTAATTAATGTCGAATTTCGTGCCAAAAAAAAGCATTTGTGGGAAGTTTTAATTCATTATTTTGAAGAAAAGTGGTGCTGAATACTTTGGGAAGCTTATGGTGAACATGCTCCATCTCAAGATACTTGTGAACGCTGGTTTAAACACTTTAAAAGTGATGATTTTGATGTGAAAGACAAAGAACGTCCACGTCAACCGAAAAAATTTGAAGACCAACAATTGCAAGCATTGTTGGATGAAGATGGGTGTCAAACTCACAAACAACTTGCAGAAAGATTAAATGTTGCTCAGCAAACAATTTCTGATTGTTTACAAGCAATGGGAAAGATTTCAAAGGAAGGAAAATGGGTGCCACATCAACTGAACGAAAGACATGGAAAACTGAAAAGTCATCAGTAAAATGTTGCTTCAGCGGCACGAAAGAGTCTTTTTTGCATCGAATTGTGACTGGCGATGAAAAGTGGATTTCTTTTGAGAATTCCAAATGCTCAAAATCATACATTGACCCAGGTCAACCATCGACTGCAAGGCCAAATCACCTTGGCAAGAAGACAAATGCTCTGCGTTTGGTGGGATCAGGAAGGTGTGGTGTATTATGATCTTCTAAAACCAGGTGAAACCATGAATACTGATCGCTACCGACAACAGATAATCAGTTTGAACCACACTTTGATCGTGAAACGACCAGAATGGGCCAGAAGACACGGCAAAGTAATTTTGCTTCATGATAACGCACCATCACACACTTCAAAAACAGTTAAAGACATGTTAAAAGATTTTTCCTGGGAAGTATTAAACCACCCGCTGTATTCACCAGACCTTGCTCCTTCAGATTACCACTTGTTCCAATTGATGGCACATGCACTTTCTGAGCAGCACTTCAAAACGTACGAAGAAGTGGAAAATTGGGTCTCTGAATAGTTTGCCTCAAAACAAGAAAAGTTCTATTGGGACGGTACCCACGAATTACCTGAAAGATGGAGAAATGTGTAGTTAGTGATGGACATTACTTTGAATAAAGCACTTTTGATGTTTCCCTTGAAATTATCATGTTTTCTTTGATTATAAAATCCACATTATTAACCAGTATACCTAGTAAACCTACATAATGCCTTGCAGGCACACAGCTCTACTTGTGTGATGAGCTTCCAGCCTCTGTGTTAGGGATGCCTTGAACCTTTTTCTCTGAGTGCCTCTTGCCACCCAGGGTCTGCTCAGTTTCTGCTATTCCTGGGAGATGTCCCATATCCCATCTTCAATCTAAACAATTCTTCCCTCTTTAGGAAGCCTCTTTGCTTCACCATTGCTCTTGGCAATCCTCCCCAAAGCCGCTTGAATTTCTCTCTTAACTCATGCTCTTCTGGGCCAGCACTACAGCATCTCATTGTACTCTTAAGTGTTTTTAGAATGAGGATGGAAAGACCCAGCAAGGCCAGAGTACATGTTACTAGCTCAGTAATTATCCCACCCCATTGAAATGTGCAAAAAAAAACAGGTTTTTCAGCATGAAAAATGTATTTATTAGGCACTAATGCATGATGATCTCAATAAGTTAATAATTATCACCCTTGATTAAGGAAGTAATATATTATGGAGATTATTACATATGTATAGGAAATAAAACTAGGAGATTTTTAAATATTAAAAGATTAATGAATGGTAAAATGTTATTTCTATGCTGCTATAATGTGCTAATGAGAAATTTGACAATTAGTGACAATTACTTTAAGTGAGTTATTCTTTTATGTAGCAAGCTTTGACTTTAACTGTTTGATTTGTTAATATATTAAATTATAATTATATAAATTTGTTTGAATTTTCAAAAAATTTTATTTAACATAGGAATCTGTCTCAAACAAGACATGAATTAAATTAACAGCTTGTTTGAATTATGATTTAGTTATACGTTCCTTTCTAAAAAAATGAGATAAAAATTAAACCCATTTTAAGATAGAGGACAAATAAATATGCAGATAAAATGGTATTTAGTGTCCCAAGTTATGTTAACCATCCTTAGCAGTTACTCTGAGTTTTAAGACAAAAATACTGTAACTAGGGATAGGGTTAGAGTCCTGCCCCAAGGAAACAGACTGTGCCTTTGTGGTTAATAGTATTTTAGAGTCAAATTTAAGGGATTACGAAGGAGCAAGAGGACTTTATCTGGTACTTTATTTTTCATGCTTCTTTCTTTACATTTGTGCAGGTCATCCAAAGAGCTGACTGTAATTATCTTAATTAATTTATAAATAAATGTCATAGGCTTTTTCACAATATCAACATCTAAATCCCAACATCTAGAAATAATGAAAGGAAGAGGTTAATATTTCTTGATAGATGCACACACACACACACACACACACACATATATACATATATGTATATATATGAGAGGCCTGGTGCATGAATCCGGAGGGTGGACCACGGGTGGTTGGCTGGCCGCAGGAGGTTGGCTGTAGGAGCGCACTGACCACCAGGGGCCAGCCTCCTGCATTGAGCATCTGCCCCCTGGTGGTCAGTGCATGTCATAGTGACCGATGGACCCGTCTGGTCATTCGGTCGTAACAGTGACTTAAGCTTTTATATATATAGATTTTTATACATATATATATTTTACATATATATTTATATTTTAGTATTGATTTCAGAGAGGAAGGGAAAGGGAGAGAGAGAGAGAAACATCAATGATGAGAATCATTGATTGGCTGCCTCCTGCACGCCCCCTACTGGAGATCGAGCACACAACTCAGGCATGTGCCCTTGACCGGAATCAAACCTGGGATCCTTCAGTCCGCAGGCCGATGCTCTATCCACTGAGCCAGACTGGCTAGGGGAAGTTAATATTTCTTTAAGGAGGTCTCAGACATTTAGTTTATTCCCTAATTGGAAAACAACTGGCTTTTATATTCTAGTAATTAAATGAGTATTTGTTTCCATCTTCAAAAACACTGCTTAAGCCATTTTCTCTTATTATCAAATCCAAATAATTTTCCTTTTTATTCTCTTTGTGTCTAGATCTAGCCTCAAAAGAGAGCTATCTTCAAATGCATACTTTCTAAGGGTAAAAACTTTGTAGTAGTTGTAAATTAAAACCTACACTTTCAGAAGTACACAGTATTAAATTTACTTGTGAAGGAAAAGCTATTTCTTTTCTAAAACAGTGAAGAATGTTATTAATTATAGTTTATGTTAAAGGCCCAATACATGAAATTTGTGCAAGGGGCTCGGCCCTCGTAGCCCCAGCTTCGTCCAGAAGGTCGTCCGGACAGTCATTCTGCTATTCAGTCTAATTAGCATATTAGCTCTTTATTATATAAGATTGCCCCTTTATAAGCATATTGTTAGGTGCCAATTTCGGGTTTTTTATTGTTCTGTTTGACAGTGTCAGTTGATTTTCAGTAATATTTGATTTATAGCTACAAATTGTTGAAATGCTAAGATTCTTAAAGTATTAGAAAGGGTGGGGTTTTTTTTTGTTGTTTGTGTTGTTTTTTTGTTTTGTTTTGTTTTGAGAAAGGGAGAGGAAGAAATAGAAATACCAATGATGAGAAAGAATCATTGATTGGCCACCTCCTGCATGCTCCCACTGAGGATTGAGCCCTCAACCCTAGCACAGGCCCAGACAAGGAATTGAACTGTGACCTCCTGGTTCACAGTTCGACACTCAACCACTGAGCCACGCTGGGAGAGCAGAAAGGGTTTTTATGTTTTGTTTTAATTATTTCTATTTTAAAATTTAAAGAAGGAAAAAGATTTCAGTTAAGTTTTTTTTTTAAATATTCTTACTAGTAGTTTGAATGCTTACTAGATTTTTAAATGTTTGGCTATTTGAGTTTAGAGTCCTAGATTTAAAAAGACTACAATATTTCCTCTTGAAAATTAGGGTATTTTGTGTATGTTTGCTTATAAATTGTGTGCATATGTTTGAGAGATTGATTGATTTTGAATCATAAACCATATATATGTCTTTACTCCCATAGGCTGGACTAGAGGCATACCTCATTATATTGCACTTTGCTTTATTGCTCTTCATAGTTGTAGGCAATCTTGAGGAATGCCTGTATTAAGCAGTTGTCATTGTAGATAGGTCATTCAAGAATTAAGAAGTTAGCAATTTACTGTCTTACATTGACTCTCTCAGTTGCCTATACTTTACCAAAGTCATGTTTTTCTGCTTTCTAATTGAATAATATTTGGACTTATTCACAGGACCATATGGAAATTAATTTTTATGATATGTGCATCAGGTCTCCCAGGTTTTGATGATTCTCTAGGAGGACTCACAGGACTCAGCATATAATTGTACTCATAGCTATTATTTATTACAGCAAAAGTATGCAAAGCAAAATCTGCGAAGGGAAAAGGCCCTGGGAGAAGTCCGGAGGAAACCAGGCCCAAGCTTCCCAGGGTCCTTTCCTAGTAGTGTCACACAGGATGCACTTAATTCCTTCTGCAACCAGTTGTGACAATGCATGTGTGAAATAATGTCTACCAGGGAAACTCATTAGATGCTCTGCGTCCAGCATTTCTTTTGGAAGATCATGTAGGTACCCTCTACGTAGCATGTACTAAAATTTCAAACTTCCAGAGGAAAGCAGTTGTTTAGCATAAACCGTAGTGTTTGTACAAACAGTTTAGGCACAGTGAGACACTTTTATCAGTGAGGTTGGTGAGAGCGTTCCCAAAATCCAAGTTCCTAGATGTCAGTTAGGGGCTAACCTTGCAAACAGAACATTTTAAGGATTTCAGTCTCAAACCTGCTATATTAACTCTTTTCTACACAATATACTTTAAAGAGGAAAACTATATTAAGGTAGTTTTTACTTTTAGTTAGTTATGTATTCATTCAATTCTGCCATTCCAGTAATTAACACAAGCCATCTATAAAAGATGAGATATTTTTACCTTGAGACAGATGTTTAATGCCCTGTCCCTATGGTGGTAGTATCTCATGGGTATAAGCCACACTGTGGTTCTCCCAAAGTATTCTCCAGCAATCAAAGCATTTTTATGTAAATACTCCTGCCATGATATTTTGATGATATTACTGTCAGAGTTTAGAGGCCTCATTATTTTTTTTATTTTGGTAGTTAGTCAATTTTTATTAATTTCATGCTACTTTAATAGTTTTCTGGGGTGGGAATTATGGGGATAGGTAACTTACTCCTGTTTCTCTCTGGAAGTGAGTTACAACTTGTAAATAAAATCTTTATAGTCTCTATGCATAACTTCAAAACTACTTGAGCTATAATGTCAATATTTAACCTTGCATTTTGGAGACTGGAAAATAATAAACTGTGTTGTGAACACAGAATCCTAGAACTGCCAGAGTTCTTAACAAGCTCTCCAACTCCACTCCTGTCATTGGGTGGTGCAGAGCTGAACCAGCCAACGCAGATGGTATAAGAGCACTCCAGCGGTGAGGGCTCTACGGAGTTGTCAGGAGCCCACGTTGGAGTATAATTAAGCTAAGCTAACTGTCCAAAAAGTCTTCCTAGATCACCTATTTTACTGGTCTTTTGTGACTTTAGAGAACAATTAAAAAAATAATTTCATTAAAACAACTGCTAAATCATCCTTTGGCCTTTTCTTTGCCAAACTGAGCCAAGTTGCAGCAATAACAACTTGACTTTAAAAAATAAAAAAACAGGACATGCTATTCTACTCTAAGCCAGGCTTTCTTAATGTAAGAGTCTATGAACTTGGATGGGAAGAAAAATTTACATATTTTCACTAACCTTTAACAGAAAGTTAGCATTTTCCTTTATTACTATATCTTAAATAAAAAAATAATTTGGATAACTATTTCAGTGTAATTATTTCCTTTGTAAATGTATGTATTTTACTTTATGCATTTAGAGAAGAAGAGGTCCATAGAGTTCACTAACGGCTCATGGCAAAAAAAAGAAAAGATTACACTCTGTGATGAGGACGGTTGAATAACCTTTAAATGAGAATTTTTAGGATTGTGTTTTTTTTCTTCTTCTTTTCCTTATTGAAGATAACTGTGACTAGTAATATATATTACTGTTGTGCTTTTAGGTTTATGTACAAGTTAATAAAGAAGCAGCAGAAGACAAAAGTGTAGCCAAATCAGCACATGAGTTCTTCCAGCGATTGGAACTAGGTGACATGCAAGCACTTGCACTATGGCAAAAATTTCGGGACTTGAGTGTAGAAGAGTACATTCGGATTTACAAGGTACCTTTCCACTCTCCTGCTTTCTTGAGATGTGGTGCAGCTCTTGACTGGTACCACCAGGCAGCCACGTTTCTTCTTAAGTTCATGTTTTAAGAATAGATTTGTCATTGAGTTGGAATTTAGGACTCAAATATTGTTCTTTGGGCTGAAAGTTAGAGCTATAAAATAATCCTACAGCCTAAGAACTTAATAGACTAACATTCTGATACTTGATTTCAGGGAGGCTTTTCTTTTCTCTCTCATTCCTCCACTTTTTTTCCCCACCATATTTTCTTCATGATGGGTATAAATTTGTTCATTTAATTAACTTTTTAGGGCATGGGAAAAATACAACAGTGAATAAAAAAGATAAATTTTCTCAGGGACTTTACATTCTAGCATGGAGACAGTGCATTAAACAAAGGCAGTGCGAATTAAATAAGAGCATGTAGTCTGTTAGATGGTAATGATGCTGAGGAGGAAAATTAAGCAGGGAAGAAGAGGTCAGGCATGTGTGGACTGAAGAGAGTTTCTGTAAAGAAGCCCATGTGGCTGGAGTAGGTAAACAAGATGCGTACTGTAGGAGAGGAGATTGAAGAGGTTATAGGGTGGGACGTGATAGGGGATATTTTCCAGGGCTGTCCAATCTGGTTTCGTGAGGTGATGGAAATGTCCTTGTATCTTTGCTGTCCAGTATGGCAGCCACTAGTCTTGTGTGGCTACAGTGTGAGTAATGTCACTGAGAAACTAAACGTTTAATTGTATTTCATGGGAATTTCAGTAGCCTCCTATGCCTAAAACTACCATATTGGACAGTATGGTACTGTTGGGAGGACTTGACTGGTGGAGGAGCCTTTAGAAGATTAGAGCAGAGGAGTGACTTGTTCTGTGTGCCCGACTATAGGGCATCCTATTTTGTCTTCGGGTATGGTGAAGGACATTTAAGTAACTCTTTTTCTTTTGTTTCTGAACGCTTTCAGCGTCTAGGAGTACATTTTGATGAATACTCAGGAGAATCATTTTATCGTGAAAAATCTCAAGAAGTCTTAAAGTTGCTGGACAGTAAAGGACTCCTGCAGAAAACAATGTATGATCAGGTTACTATTCTTTAGTAAAGTTATTTGTTCTTTTTTTTGAAATTGGTGTTGATATATTCATTCAGTAAGGACAACAGAATGTGCTATGCAGCCCTTTCTGGCATTTTTTTAATAGTGCTTTTGCTATTCAAAGTACTTTTGTACATGCTGTCTTTTGCTGCCATAACAAAATTCTGGTAAGGTTGGGAGAAAGGATATTATCTGCTGCTTGCACATGAGCAAACAAGAACAGAAGGTACGCATGACCTGCCTAAGATCACAACGGCTGATAATAATATAACTGTAAAAAAGCAATAGAATTCACATCTTCTTCTTAACCCTGCCTTTTTTTAAAAAAATAATCCTATCCTCTTCAATAAAAGATTTAAGGCAGCTCATGAAAATAGGTGTAATACAACAAGCTTTTGAAAGAATAAAAGGAAGAAATCAGGAAGTGGGGGCAGAAAATAATATAAAGTCAGGATGATATTAGTACGTCATGTAACACACACTGGGATTCTGTTTCCTGGCTTAAGGTAGATTTCTAATTTAGCTTAGAGCTTCCTGTCAACCAAACAGAAAAATAGTACCAATCATAGCAGCTCAGATATCTGTAATGAAAAAGCAAACCAGTTGCTTAGAAGTGCCGCTTTTCATAGAACCAAAGAGCAATTTCTTTTGCCATCTTTATAAAGAAGACATGAAACTGTGTTTAATAAAATCCTCAGAAGTGTCATTGAGAAAAATTTTTAGATTACCATATACAGATTCTAATTTTTGCTCAGGCAGGAAAGACAGTAACAAAATCCCATGGTTTTATTACTCAAGGGTACTTTATGGCATCTCAAAGCTAGTCCAATATTCAATGTTATAATAACTGGAATTAGAGAAAAAATATGATGTTTTATAGTTAAACTATAGTTGTAATCTCATTTTTTTTTTTAGGTACGTTTATGACATTATCTAAGTACCTTATCCAGAGTTACAAGATAACCAAATATTAATTGCACTAGAGGCCCAGTGCATAAAATTCATGCACTCGGTGGTGGGGGCGGGGGTCCCTCAGCCTGGATTGTGAGAGAGCATAAGCTAGGCCAAGGGACCCCACTGGTGCATGATCAGGGCCAAGGAGGGACATGGGAGGTTGGCCAGCTGGGGAGGACTGCAGGAGGACTCCAGCACCTGTCTGGCCTATCTCACTCAGTCCCAATCGGCCAGACCCCAGCAGCAAGCTAACCTATCAGTCAGAGCATCTGCCCCCTGGTGGTCAGTGCATGTCATAGCAAGCAGTTGAGGGGCCTTAGCATATCATTAGCATATTACGCTTTGATTGGTTGAATGGCTGACTGGATGACCAGACACTTAGCATATTAGGCTTTTATTATATAGGGTTATACGCACTCGTAATAGATTCATGGTCAGATTCCATCTTATTTTTCTTTGTTGTTGGTTATACCACTTATTGCTACTTAAGTAATAAAAATAGCTTCTGGTTTGCCAAAGATAATGTTATAGATATTATACTTTTGAAGGTCTTAATTTTTATTATGTTGCTTCAGGTTACCTTTTTGCATTTCTAGGAAAGGAACGGCTGTAGTGGATCTTTCTGGGAATGGTGACCCCTCCTCAGTTTGTACTGTGATGCGTAGTGATGGGACATCTCTCTATGCAACCAGGTTTGTACCTTATGTGAAGATCAGCATTAGAATTAGAATGTGTTTATGACTTCATGTTATTTGTTCTAGCGTTAATGCTAAGACAATTATGTTATCCTCAAAACTATTACCAAAGGCTAGTTTCTAAATCTCTTGTTCTCATCACTAAAAATACACTTTTTGGGTTTCTGTTTAGGGTGAGTTTTATTGCCTAGAAAGGTTAAAAATCATCAGAAAAGTGCCTGAAAACTACTTACAATTTGTTAAATAAACATCATAGGATTCCACATTGTTCTACCAACTATAAAATTGAGATTCCTCGTAATCAACTATAAATATTTTACAATTGCATAGTGGGAGGAAATGTATGCTAAAAGGTGGCTGTATGAGCTCATCGGTGTCCTCACTCTGTAAAGACCATCTTAACAATTAGTCCTCATTCTGATTGTGGTAAAACAGGCCATGTCACTTACATTTTTTCTTCTGTCTCCAAGACTGACTCCTGTGGAACAAGCAGTCTCTGTTAATAAGATCTGGGACTGTCAAACACACTTATTTCTGAGACAAAGCTAATAGGAAGGAAAAGACAGGAAAATAAAAAAGCCACATAAGCACACATGGCCATACTCAAGCACTGCTGGCAAAAGGCTCTAGTGTCTCCTGGGCTAGTTTTATATTATATCACAAATCTCGTGTAAGCATAGTGAAAGTAATGATATTTTTTTCTTTTTTTTTTTAACTACTATCATTTGTTCCAAACAACTTTAAATAGCCATCTGTCTCTCTTACTGTCCTTCAGAAAATTAATCTACTTTTTATTACTTTTTGAAATGTCTTTTTCTCAATTCCATACAGTTGAGGGTGGGAAATGAAAAGAACCCATATATCTAAGAAGTACATTTCTTTTTCTAGATACAAAAAATATAAACAGTAGGTCCTCGGGTCACGTCGGAGATCAGTTCCTACGGTGCAACGTAACATGATTTTCACCATTAAGTTGGAACCCACCTACATAAGCACCTACGTCACTCACATGGAGCACATACACAGCAATAATGAAGTGAAACAGTAAAAAAAAAAATTGAAAAGAAAGAACAATTCCTGACCTTTACTTGTGGTGAATAAATAATAAAAAACATAAAGCACATATATACATACGTCGAAATGACAGAACTTGTTTTATAAATAAATGGGAGATGGCGACGTAACCATCAAATGACATACGTCGAGTCTGACGTAACCTGAGGACTGCCTGTAGTAGAAAAAAATTTTTGTTCCAGCTAACTGTTGCTGGACAGATTATAAAAGAGACCTATGAGCAATGGTTATAAGAATTATGTCCACTCAGAATGGAAGTTCCATGACAGGAAGACCCTGTAACTGCCCTGAATCTGCTATCTTTTTGTGGTTATTAGGTCTAGATTTTTCTGTGTACAGTCACCCCTTGGTATCCATGGTTGGTTCCAGGATGCCCACAGATACCAAAATCCATAGATGCTCAAGTGCCTAATATAAAATGGTGTAGTATTTGCATATAAACTATGCAAATCCTCCCATATACTTTAAATCATCTCCAGAGTACTTAACAATATCTAGTACTATATAAATAGTTGTCACACTGTATTGTTTAGGGAATAATGGCAAGGGAAAAAAGTCTATATATGTTCAGTACAGATGCAACCATCTTAGAGCAGTCCTGACTACACAGTACATATACATCAACAACATAACCTTTTAGTCCAAAATTTTCTATTTACGGTTGTGATACCCATGGATGTGGAGGGCCAACTATATTTATTGTAATACTTACACTTTCTCTTTTTTCTTTAGAAAATAATTTTGTCCTTGCTACTTGTTTGAAGTGTTTGATTTTTTGCCTTACTCTACCTTTAGTTGTTTCTGCCCTTTCACTGGGTTCCTTAAAGAATACATCTGTGTAAGTGTGAGTTAAAGGAATTGTTATAACAACAAAGGAAAGTATAGAATACTGACAAGAGCACAGGCGAGGCTGGATACCTGACCTTTGTTCTGAAAACATGCCCATCACTTACCCTCTCTGGGCCATGCTTCCATACTTTGTGAAATGAGAGGCCTGAACTACATGACCTGGCATATCTTCTGGTTTTCAATTTGAGTTCTACAAACTCAACCTACAACTTTTTCTTATATTCTTCTCTTTTATTCTTTCAACAGATCAGAAGGTTTATCTGTTTTGTCCTTTGCTCAAAACAAAAAGTATAATGGGAGTATATATATGTGACTTCATTTTGGGAATAATCTTCTAGACCAGTGTTTCACAACCTTTTTTTCTTTTCCGTTATACCCCCTCTTGGGAACCGTTTTTCCTACTTGCCTACTCTCATGAATGTTAATACCATAGATATACTATATATCTGTATGTGTTGTATGCAAATATGTGCTTTACACATAAAAAGAGTAAGATTTTACTGTCCTTTAAGAGCCAGTTTTTGCCTCCATTGAGAGTGCATGTTTTGTTATATCAGGACTAGAAGCCCAGTGCATGAAATTTGTGCACGGGTAGGGTTCCTAGCAGCTGCTGACTACCAGGCAGGGTGCCTTCCTTCCCCCAGCTGCCTGCTACCGCTGCCAACCCTGCCCCCTAGTTGAACTCCCGGTTGAGGGAACAATTTGCATATTAGGCTTTTTATTACATAGAACTAGAGGCCCGATGCACGAAATTCGTGCAAGGGGCTCAGCCCTCGCAGTCACTGCAGCTTGCCGCGGTCAGCCCTTGCAGCCCTGGCTTCGTCTGGAAGGTCGTTCAGCTGTCCAATCTAATTAGCATATTACGCCTTTATTATTATAGATTATGAGGTGAGTACTAATGATATTTTGATAATCCTAACATTTCAAAAGATCTAGGAACTTTTTAAGTCCTCCCCCAGTATCATATATTGTCAAAAATCATTTTAATTTTCAACATTTTTATCATCTTGACTTGGAATTTCATAGTTTATGGTTTATTTTTTATTATTTTATATAACATGTAAACTGGGTCTTTTCTAGTTAATCAGAGATGAGAGAGTTAAATAGAACTTTTATTAAAGTACGTTATGATCTTTTAAAATGCTTTAGAAAATATTACTTATGACTGATCCAAGACTTTGAAATCCCTTGATCATACTAATAGAGGAGTAGCTAGAATTTATCTGTTTAGCTACTACATCAACTATCTACACTAATAAAAGAGAAACATGCAAATTGACCATCACTCAGCTACGCCCACCAGCCAATCAGGAGGGAATATGCAAATTAGAAGGACAAAGATGACGGCCGCCCAGCTGTTCCAGGCACGAAGTGACTAGGCGGGTCAGGATGCCTGCTATGAGAGGGAGGGGAGGGGGCAAAGGGATCTACAGGAGCAGCACTCTGGCCGCAGCGAAGACAAAGACTGCACTCTAGCCAGAGTGAAGGTCCGGGTCCCGGGTGCCAGAGGAAAATGGGTGCTGGAAGCCAAGGGAAGGAAGGCCTATTGCACGAATCTCTTCGTGCAATGGGCCTCTAGTTTTTAATATGTTCTTTAATAGAGTGTATTGCAAATTGGTGACAATTAGGTGATTCTTTACAATAGGTTTTTGTTTTTATAATTAACTAGAGGCTCGATGCACAAAATTTGTGCAAGAGTAGGCCTTCCTTCTCCCAGCTGCCAGCACCAGCTTCCCTCTGGCACCCGGGACCTGGGCTTCCCTCAGGCCCCAGCATCAACTGGAATGACATCCAGAAGGACATCTGGTCTAATTAGCATATTTCCCTTTTATTATTATAGATTGTGTAGAATGTTTTTTAAATTAAGAACAGAGAACAAAACTGTTCCGTACATACATATAACAAACAATGGCACATTCCTTTTCCCTGGGTAACAAGTTAATGACAGAGAAAAGTGTGGCTTTGTTAGGAAGAACGTGCTGAGAAAGGAAGAAACAGATCCCTCCAAGCATCACTATGTGGGCAGGGTGTGGAAGCCGTAGAGAGAACTCTGAGGGAGGCAGTACCAGCCTTAGGACAGCCTGTGCACCTCCTGCTGGGCAGGGCCACCTGCTGGGTGATTCCTGACCTTTCTTAGATTTTCAGGGCCTGTGGGAGGCTGGGGGTGTGAGATTCACAGCTTTTATTCTATAACTAGTGGCCCAGTGCATGAAATTCGTGCACATTAAAATAGGATTAGAGGAAATAATTTAATATTGTTATTTGCCCTTTCTCTATAGTAGAAGTGTCAGAGATAAAAGAAAATTAGTAAAATGTATATGAAAACCTTCTTCCTGTCAGAGTCTGGGGCGCACCACAGGACCCAGAGTCAAGTCCCCGCCCACCCACATGCGCCTCAAAATCACGTGAGACCCAGACCCGGCTGACCCTTGCCCCCATTGGGCTAGATCCAGACATGGCCAGTCCCACTCTTGTCAAGCTCCCTGGGCAGGGGACACAGCCTCAGGTCCCCTGGCCCTGTGTTAGGACAGGGGATGTGGCCTGAGGTCCCCCGGCCCAGACCGGGGTGGGGGGTGTGCCTTGAGGTCCCCCATCAAGCCCCACCAGGTGGAGGACATGGTCTGAGATCCCCTGTCAAGCCCCACTGGGTGGGGGGCATGGCCTGAGGTCTCCCGTCAAGCCTCGCCAGGCGGGGGGCGGGGGGGGCACGCAGCCTCAGGTCCCCCGTTAAGCCCCACTGGGTGGGGGCTGCGGCCTGAGTTCTTCCGACTCAGCACTGGGGGTGCATCTTGAAGTCTCCTGTCAAGCCCTGCCAGGCAGTGGGGCGCAGCCTCAGGTCCCCTGACCCGGTGCTGGGGCAGGGGGTGCAGCCTGAGGTTCCCCCAGCCTGGTGCTGGGGTGGGAGGCGTGGCCTGAAGGCTCTTGTCAACCCCTACCTAGTGGGGGGCGTTGCCTGAGGTACCCCGGCCTGGCGCTGGGATGGGGGGAGCAGCCTGAGGTCCCCTAACCCAGCACCAGGACTGGAAATGCACCTTGAGGTCCCCCATCAAGCCCCGCTGGGCAGGGGGTGTGGCATCAGATCCCCCGGCCTGGTGCCAGGGCAAGGGGCAAGGCCTCAGGTCCCCGTCAAGCCCTGCCAGATGGGGGATGCAGCCTAAGGTCCCCTGTCAAGCCCTATGGGGGCGGGGATTGGGTGTAGCCTCAGGTCCCTGCTCATTGCTTGTTAAGGCTCCTTATGGGAACTTGGCTTCAGCTGTGATTGCAGCCATCCTTGTGACGGAGTGATGGTCAATTAGCGTATTCCCTCTTTATTAGATAGGATAGATCCTAAAATATTTACCTATAAACACTTTGCCTAGAGCTATTTTATTTTTTTGACCATTTTTTTCTTTATTGATTAAGGTATTACATATGTGTCCTTATCCCCCCCACTCCCCCCATTCTATCCTTACCCCCCGGGTGTCTGTGTCCATTGGTTAGGCTTAATAGGCATGCATACAAGTCCTTTGATTGATCTCCCCCCTTACTCCCACCCTCCCCTACCTTCCCTCTGAGGTTTGACGGTCTGATCAATGCTACTCTGTCCCTAGGTCTGTTTTTGTTCATCAGTTTATGTTGTTCATTATATTCCACAAATGAGTGTGATCGTGTGCTATTTATCTTTCTCTGACTGGCTTATTTCGCTTAGCATAATGCTCTCCAGTTCCATCCATGCTGTTACAAATGGTAAGAATTCCTTCTTTTTTATTGCAGCGTAGTATTCCATTGTGTAGAGGTATCACAGTTTTTTAATCCACTCATCTGCTGATGGACACTTAGGCTGTTTCCAAATCTTAGCTATTGTAATTGTGCTTATATGAACATAGGGTGCATATATCCTTTCTGATTGGTGTTTCTAGTTTCATGGGATATATTCCTAGAAGTGGGATCACTGGGTCAAATAGGAGTTCCATTTTTAGTTTTTTGAGGAAACTCCATACTGTTCACAGTGGCTGCACCAGTCTGCATTACTACCAGCAGTGCACGAGGGTCCTTTTTTCTCTGCATCCTTGCCAGCACTTGTCATTTGTTGATTTGTTGATGATACCCATGGGGGCATGGCCGGCCTGCAAGCCACCACAGGCTGCTTGCCCAGGCTGCCCCACACCCCAAGGGAACCCCCACCCTGATCCAGGACACCCTTCAGCGCAAACCAGCTGGCCCTGCCCATGCACCAGGCCTATATCTATACTAATAAAAGGATAATATGCTAATTGGACTGGGAGACCTTCCGGATGTTCTGGACAAAACCATGGTGGCGGGGCCAAGGTAGAGGCAGTTAGAGGCCAAGAGGGGACGGCAGTTGTAGGTGATCAGGCCAGGATGGGACGGCAGTTGTGAATGATCAGGCCGGTGGGGGGGGGGGGGGCCGTTGGGGGTGACCAGTCCAGCGGGGGGGGGCGGGGGTCAGTTGGGGGTGAGCAGACCAGCAGGGGGGTCAGTTGGGGGCGAGCAGAACAGCAGGGCGGCAGTTTGGAGTGAGCAGGCCAGCAGGGGTGCATTTGGGGGCAAGCAGGCCGGCGGAGGGGGGCAGTTGGGGGCAAGCACGCTGGCACCGGGGGCAGTTGGGGGTGAACAGCCTGCCCAGGGGGCATTTGGGGGTGAGCAGGCTGGCTGCGGGTGGCGAGCAGGTCGGCAGGCAGAGTGGTTAGGGGCAATCAGACAGGCAGGCAGGTGAGTGGTTAGGAGCCAGCAGTCATGGATTGCAAGACGGATGTCCGACTGCCCGTTTAGGCCCAATTCCTCTAAACCGCCAGGAGGCCATTCTTCGAAGGGTCCCATATTGGAGAGGGTGCAAGCCGGGCTAAGCCCCCCTCATCCCCTAACCCCTCCCCCCCCCCCCCCCCCCCCCCCGGTTCACGAATTTCATACACCGGGCCACTTAGTCCTGAGAAAGAAGAACAAAGGAGGAGGGATCTCAATACCAGATATCAAGCTATATTACAAAGCCACTATTCTCAAGACTGCCTTGTACTGGCACAAGAACAGACATATAGACCAATGGAATAGAATAGAGAACCCAGAAATTGACCCAAACCACTATATTCAATTAATATTTGATAGAGGCAAGAACATATCTAGAGCTAATTTAGTTATTATTACTACTTATTCCAGAGTTTTATTTATGTTTTTTATCTTTTCATAGCACACTTATTATTATTGCTTTTCCTAAAGCTTTTTTTATTATTTTTACTTGGTATCTCAAAATATGATATTGGAATTATACAAGCATGGGTAATATACCCCAGCCTGTGGGATAACAGGAGTTCTTAATGAGAAAAGCTTCATTACTATTAAATAGGTAAAACCAATTATTACCCAGATCTGCTTAGTAACTCTTAATTCATGGCCATTTTTTTCAGAGATCTTGCAGCTGCTATAGATCGAATGGACAAGTATAATTTTGATACAATGATTTATGTGGTAAGTAATCACAGTAAAGAACAAAAGGTTATGATCCCTACCTCATGAAAACTGCAAAGATAGAAATTGGGTTGAAAATTTATGCTATGTTGAAAAATTATGGAAAAATAATTTTGTCAAACTGTAGAAAGAATTCAGTACTAAGTGTGATTAAAGTGGCAACCACAATGTTTAAAAGAAAACATAAAAATTTAAAAGTTCACATTGTTTCATAGTAAAAACAAAATTATCTAAATCAGGAAAATGGTTATGTGAAATGAATATGTACAGTTCACTGTCATACACTTTAAAAATTAACTTTCTATTTTAAATATTTTAAGACTCACAAGAAGTTTTAAAATAGGATAGAGTTTTCATATGTCCTCTACCTAGCCTTCCCCAACAATAGTATCTTACATAACCGTAATGCTATGTCCATACCAAGAAAGCGACATTGGAAGAGACCTTAATTAAATTTTGCCAATTTTTACATGACTGATGCATGGGCCTGAATGTTTTTGTGTGGTGTGTTTTTATGAAATTTTATCACATATGTAGATGCACATAACCATCACCACATTTAGGATCCAAAACAAACTCCCTCATAGTAACCACTTAATAACCACACCTCCCCAACCCTAGCCCTTGACAACCACTTCTCTGTTCTTCATTACTACAATTTTGTTGTTATACAAACGTTATATAAATGCATTCACAGTAGGTGACCTTTTGAGATTGCCTTTTTTTTTTACTCAGCCTTAGGAATGCCCTTGAGATCCACCCAGTCTCTTGTTTGTATCTATTCCATTTGTTGCTGAGTAGTATTTTATTTAGTCTCTTCTTCCCTTTCCTTCACTACCATGTGCAACCTCCTTTCCCCTAAGAAAAAAAGTTGCCATTAAAT
Organism: Corynorhinus townsendii; assembly: GCA_026230045.1. Classification (NCBI taxonomy): domain Eukaryota; kingdom Metazoa; phylum Chordata; class Mammalia; order Chiroptera; family Vespertilionidae; genus Corynorhinus; species Corynorhinus townsendii. The sequence continues at coordinate 55,526,005 of JAPDVU010000004.1, forward strand.
ATCTTTTTAGAGCTTAGCTTTGCTCTTCTTTGAGATAAAGATCATAGCAGCTGGGAGAGAAGGAATTTAAGTAGAAGATTCAGAATATTAAAGCTTCTGTTTCCTCCTTATAGTGTAGCAGCTTGCTCTTCCTTCTCATCTAGTACACTCACCTAAGACAGTCTTCTGGTGGCATCCTCTTTATGTGTTTATTTAAAACATATCAATTAACAATGACTGTAGTCTGTCAGAACTCAAATATTTTAATTTAATTCATGTCCAACATATTTTTGTAGATTATCATTGTTCTTTTATTTTAAATATCTTTTTCCCCCCCAAAGACAGATAAAGGGCAAAAAAAGCATTTTCAGCAAGTGTTCCAAATGCTGCAGATCATGGGATATGACTGGGCAAAAAGGTAATGAGTACATGGTTAACTACCTGCCTCAGAATCATTGTTACGTCAGCCAAATCCAAAAATGTGCCAAGTTCTTAAAAATTTTCATTGAAACTTCACTTCTAAGTTTTAAGGTGTTAGTGTGGGAGAGCAGATTTTTTTTATGTGTGTTAAATTATGCCTGGCTGTATTAATAAGTAGCTTATATAAACATTTAGTAAATGTTTTTATTGGATGTCTGCTCTCAGTGGCTTGATTTTCAAAATTCTTTTTTTTTTTAATATATCTTCATTGATTTTAGAGAGAGGGAGAGAGAGAGAAAAAAAACATCAATGATAAAAATGAACCATTGATTGACTGCCCCTGCACGCCCCTACTGGGGATCAAGCCCACAACCTGGGCATGTGCCCTTGACTGGCATCAAACCCAGGACCCTTCAGTCTGTAAGCTGATGTTCTATCCACTGAGAAAAACCAGCTAGGGCTGATTTTCGAAATTCTTTACCCCCCTCTCCTGTTTTTCAAAAAGGCAACTATGCTAGTGATTATCTCTCTAAATAATGCTGTGTGTTTAACATCTGTGGCATACAATAAATCACATCATGTTTCAATCTATTAATTTTTTAAAACCCCATTATGAGAGTTGAAGTTCAGACTACTCTCCAAAATGGTATTATTCTATACTTTGGTAACTGGCTCGTTTTCAGTTTTCAGTTAACTAAATGCTCACTCCATTTCAGGTGCCAACATGTGCCCTTTGGAGTAGTGCAGGGAATGAAGACTCGAAGAGGAGATGTTACTTTTCTGGAAGACGTCTTAAATGAGATTCGATTAAGGATGCTACAGAACATGGCTTCTATTAAGAGTAAATTCACTTTTTTGTTGTTATAGTCATAGCTTATCTGCCTTTTTTTTTAATCTTTATTGTTGAAAGTATTACATATGTCTCCTTTTTTCCCCCATTAACCTCTTCTAGCTTGCTCCCACCCCCCACCCAGGCCTTCACCACCCTATTCCTGTGTCCATGGGTTATGTATATGTGCATAAAAGTTCTTCGGTTAATCTCGTCCCACCCACCTACCTACCCCTGGCTACCATCAACAAATGAAAAGTGCTAGCAAGAATGTGGAGAAAAAGGAAACCTAGTATACTGCTGCTAGGAATGTAGACTGGTGCATCCAAAATGAAAAACAGTATGGAATTCCCTTAAAAAATTAAATATGGAACTGCCATTTGACCCAGTGATCTTGTTACAGAAGACTGGGAGAAAAACCAAGCCACGCTTAGAGAAAGGGAGTTACATTTTATTAAGTGCAGGGCCAGAGAAAAATGTGCCTTTTAAATTCTGGGCCCCCCACATGGAGGAAACCTTTTCTATTTATATTTTTCCTAGCTCTTCTGTCTCCCAAATTTGGAATGAGACTTCTGGGTCTTCTGGGAAAAAAAGGCCTGCGTGCTGGGAAGGGGCCATGAGACCATATCTCAAGGCCTGGCCTGGTGTCAGCACTGACAACTCTGTCTGGGGCATAGTCCACGGCCTCTCTGGAATGGGAGTAGTCTTATTTTCCTTATTATTTAAGCAAGCAAGCGTTTACAGAAGCCAAAATAGCAGGGTTAAAATTTTAAACAGCAGTTTTTATATAAGATGGATGCTTCTAGGAATATATCCTAAGAAACCCAAAACACCAATCAGAAAAAAACATATGCTTCCCTATGTTTATAGCAGCGCAATTTATAATAGCTAAGATGTGGAAACAGCCCAAGTGCCCATCATTAGATGAGTGGATAAAAAAGCTGTGGTAAGTTTATACCATGGAATGCTATGCAGCTGTGAAAAAGAAGGATCTTTCCCTATGTGCCACTTTGATATTTTGCTGGACTTTCGTGCAATGTGATTTATTATGACCATTCCTCCATTGAACTTTCACTAACCTTATTTAAAAAATAGCTTTCACTAATTAAAGGTGCCAGAATTTTCAGACTTGCTGCTCAAGTATTATTCAGTTCAGTAATCTGAGTTGATATTACCATGGCCTCTTTTCATGGACAGCTTCAGATTATCATTCCATTGTTGGTGGTAGTTCTGTGAAGTTCCTGTTATATAATTTGAAACTAGTCACAAGTCCTTATGGCTTTGTTTAACCATCACCCTTGGAAAAATAAGTGCCAGCTATATCTATTGTCTTAGAAGGATATTTTCTTATAAGGGATATTTAAAGAACAAAAACAAAAACAAAAACAAGTATTTTCCCTTTTAATGAAGGCAGGGGAATTGTCATTATCAAAGGCAAATAAACCCAAATTAGAAAAGTAAATGGCCCACTGTAAATCTGTTTGTTCTTGATACCGCCAGCATCCATTTTTGGCAGATTTTATCTCCACTTCAGTCCCTGACTCTATGTAGGTTTGTGCAGGTTAACGATACCGCCTTTGTCTGTTTCAGCCACCAAAGAACTGGAGAACCCACAGGAGACTGCAGAGAGGGTCGGGCTGGCAGCACTCATTGTTCAGGTCTGTTAGACTGCTTCCTGAGGCCCTTTTGTGTGGTGGTAGAACGGATCCCAGCACTGAAGATTCCTCTGTCATTTTAGGACTTCAGAGGTTTACTCTTATCTGACTATCAGTTCAGCTGGGATCGTGTGTTCCAGAGTCGTGGGGACACAGGTGTCTTCCTACAGTACACACATGCCCGCCTCCACAGGTGAGAAGAGGCTACAGGGAAACAGTGGGCCATTCTGCCCTTCCCAGGGTGGGGTTTGACTGCTGCAATCCTAAGACCAAAGGCCCTATTTTCCGGACTTCTCTGATATCTCATATTCAAAACTAATTAAAGTACAGTGGACAGTACTACATGTTATGTTGTTTTCTTGTAGAGTTTCTAGAATATTTATTGAGCACCTATGTAGGAAATGCTTTTATGCATTTTACTTTATTTAGTATTCACAATAATCCTACCAAAAGAATATACTCCGTTTTCAGGTAAAGATACAGATTTAGGAAAAATTGAGGCATCAAGCCCTGGCTGGTGTGGCTCTCTTGGAGCATCGTCTCGTACACCAAAAGTTCAATTCCATCAGGGCACATAGCCCAGGTTGTGAGTTTGATGCATGGTCGGTGTGCATGCAAGAGGCAACTGATCAATGTTATTTTTTCTCTCTCTCTCTGTCTCTCTCCTTTATCCCTCTCCTCTTCTTACTCTCTCTAAAAATATAAAAATAAAAATAAATTTTTTTAAGAAAAATTGAAGCATCAGGTTGAACTTAGTTTTAAAGACAGGCCCTGTCACTAAGTGGAGCATGACTGAGAAATGCATTCTTAGGTGATTTCATGGTTGTGCACACATCATAGAGTGCATTTTCATAAATCAAGATGGTATAGCCTGCTACACACACATAGGCTGTGTGCTATATCGTCTATTGCTCTGTAGGGGAGCAAAAATAATTTCCCTGTACCCTTCCTTCTGGGTTCCCGACTGAAATATTCCTATAATAAAAGACAGATTAGCAGGAGAAAAAAGTTTAATAACGTGTATACTTCCAGTATACATGGAAGAGACCCAGGAAAACTGAGTTACTTGCCAAAATGCCTGGAGCCACCACCTTAAAATAAACATCTTCCGTTGAAGACAAAAGGAGATGTTGGGGGTGAGGTTGGTCAGTTATGGAAGGTTACCAGGAAGAGCACAGTTAAAATCAAGGGTGAGATTGTTATGTAGATTTAAGTCCTAATCTTCTGCATTGATAAGAGTTTCTTGAAATAAGGTCATTTTCATCTTCTGGCTACCGGAGGGAGACACCCTTACAAATGGAGATTCTCTTACAAATATGTCTTTTACAAAGTGTAATTTCTACTTGATTTCAGAGCTTCTCCCCTTTCATATCTATTGTCTCTTAAAGTTAACCAGCCTAAATAATACTTATGCCAAATAGACATATTTTGGGGTAATAGCTTCTGTTTTCCTACAGCTCAGGCTACAAATCTGTACAGCATGTTACTGTACTGAACACTGTAGGCAATTGTCACGCAATGGTATTTGTGTAGTACATTGTACTATAGTGTTATGACAGCTACAATATCAAAAAGTGATAGGAATTTTTCAGCTCCATTATAATCTTATGGGTGCACTATTCTATACTCCATCCATGGTTGAGCAGCATTGTGTGGCATGACTGTATATTAAGGAGAGCAAGACTGTATTATGACATAGTGTTCATCACTTGCAATTATGTGTCCTTCGATGTTTAATCCTTTGTTGTTTTCAAACTTTTGATAACAGTTTGGAAGAGACTTTTGGATGTGGTTATCTGAATGACTTCAACACTGCTTGTCTACAAGAGCCACAGTCTGTTTCAATTCTCCAGCATCTTCTCAGGTATGGTTTTCCAGAGTCAGCTTCTGCTTAGTGAAATTGTTCTGAACCCAGGTTCCTATGCCTGATGCTTCCTTCAAAAGGCCAAAACTCAAAACCTCAGCATTTGGAATTTATTGATTGAGGAGCCAACCAAGATGTGAGACCTAATAGTGCCTCAAATCCATCTTACTGTTGGACGAGGTTAAGGATTTTTAAGCTGGGAAAGGGGAGTGGAGAGGGGTGTTAGGGTAAGTTCTCAAGGAGTAGATTCTAAGATGCTGTGAAAGGACACATGGGTCATGGGTGGTATTGAGTCTCCATCGTTTTCTGCAAAGTCAGCTTATAAATTATTGCCCTGTGACCATTCCTTTCTCTGAAGAAGCAGAAACATTGAATTGAGATGTTATTTGTGGTTTTCCTGAAATGGTTGTTTGACCTGTAGGTCACAAATTATTAATCCAGTAATTAATAATTTGGTCACAGTCTCGCTAAGCCCCACAGTTTAAACATTAAGCAGCCTATCGCTACAAGGGAATGGGTGGGTTAATATAGTTTTGTTAGGGGAAAACAGGGGACCTAACTTGCAGAGATAAGAGGGCCTGACTTGTGGGATCCGGTTACAAAATGATTGTTGGTGGTTTGCTAGCCACTAGAGTGAACAAGCTAGTAGCCAGCTCCTGCCTCTAGACAGCATTTTCCTCAAGGTAGATTAAAAAGTGAATGTCTGCCCTTTAAGAGCACACAGAGGGCATATGAATGGTCATTAGGTCTTAAAAATATTACCACCACTGAATTAGCCTAAGCACCTGCCACCCTTTAGGTAGTATGAGAATGTGAACCCTGGTAAAAGCATAACTGTGTAATTTTTTAAAAGATCATCTTCTCACCCTCCATGATAAGTAAAGGAAAATCCCTGCCTTTACACAGCTTCCCAGAGTCTTCCATTTGCCTCTTGGTTTCAAGTCACAGTTTCAAATATGCATGTCTCAAAGAAGACTGCACCTTTGAGCTCTCCAGCATTACTGGGGAAGCCAGCCTTGTGAGGAGAGCTCAGTCCCCAGAAGGGATGTGGATGGTTAACAAGGCAGTTCTGTCTGATTGCCACACAGCAGTCAGTGATTCTTTCCTGGGATCAGAAGGAGCTAGTTTACTCATATTTGGCTAATTTGTGAGGAACTCTAAGCCTACTTGCATTTTTTGGCATTGAGGGTAGGCTCTGTTTGCTTGTTTCTAGATTATGTCCCTAAACATCACTAAGCAGCTTTTACATTCAATCTAACAGCCACGGTTTGAGTTCTTGTGCTGAAGTAGGCCTAAGGAATAAAAAGATGATTTAGAAAGTGCCTGCCATCGAGAAATTTGTGAGAGAAAAATGTGCCTTTACCTTCAACTGTACACAGGTCTTTTTTCATATACCTCCTACCCTTAGTGATGTCAAGTCAACCTTACATCTTGGATCTCTGTTTTAACATCTTAGCTTAGTGTGACATGTGCACAGTCTTCCCCTGACAATTGCTCCTGTCATCTTTTAGGTTTGACGAAGTGCTTTATAGATCATCTCAGGACCTTCAACCCAGGCACATTGTCAGCTACCTTCTAACTCTAAGGTACTTTTATAATCTTGCTATTTTCAGGTGTAACCAGACAGCTGAGGCCTGATCTGACAAAGAACTTTTCCTTCATCTGAAGTGTTCCTCTAAATAAATCCTTTGGCCTAAAAATACTGTGTGCTTTAAGTTACGGGAATTCTTGCTTCATCTTTGCAAATTAGCAATCAGTGTTCATCTATTCACTCGGTCAAGTGAACAGGAAACAGCAGCCTCATAGGAGGTTACAGAACAGTGCGTGTTAGGATAGAGTGGATGAGAGAGAAAATGTCAGGGCACTCAGCCCAGCCTTGAGGGATCAGAGAGGGCTTTCCAGAGGAAAGGAGTACACATTAACTAGGAGAAACAAGGTGGCAGAGGGGGAGGAGAAAGCCCAGAGTTAGCAAGAACATGATCATTAAAGGAATGATCAGCATAGTCCCGGGCAGGATCCAATGAAGCATTTCTGCCATGTACTAGGCATTTCATCTTATTTTCAGGGCAGCAGGGTCCACAAAAAGGTTTTAAGCAGAAGCATAGAAATACCAGTCAGTTAGAGGGCAAGAATGAATTGAGAAGCAAGTCAGTGACAGTTTGATAGGCATTTCATGGTAGATATTTTAGAAACGTGACTATTTGTATTTGATTCTGTCTTCTGAATGATAACTGTGTCTCCCCGTAAAGCTATTTAAGAAATATTTGCTTTTACTCAAGATTTACTGAAACCAAAGATTTATTGGGACTGTTCTCTTAATTATGCTTTTTATTTTGTCTTCCCTAGATTTAAATAAATTTTTCCTTTAAAATCCACTTAGGCATATAGAGACAAAGAAGCCAGAAAGTCTTATCAAACGCCACTTGATCATTAAAACAAATGTCATAAGCATCATTTCGCTGGCACACTGTTGTAATTGCTGCCTTACCTAAATAGAAAAAATGTTTTAAAGATGAGTGGCCAGTATGTGTGCAGAGTGGACTGACCATACAGAGGTGAAAAGGCCAGACCATCTTAAAGGAAGCCTAATGAGGAAAAACTCACTAGAAAGCAATCTCCTATACTTGTAAAACTAATAGTGAAATAATCTTTTTTTCTTTCAGAGAGAGGGAGGGGGAGGAGATGGGTTTGTTGTTACACTTATTTATGCATTCATTGGTTGTTTCCCACAACCTTGGCATCTCGGGATGATGCTCTAACCAACTAAACTACCTAGCCAGGGTCTTCAACTTTCCAACTTTTGATACATTTTAATAGTTGTATATAGGATTTAATTTTTTCTTTTAATCTTTAAATTGAGGAAGATTAGGTATCAGGCTTATATGTTACAACAGGAAATTACTACTGTCCTGATCATGATTTCTCTTTTCAGTCACCTTGCAGCTGTGGCACACAGAACACTGCCCATAAAACAGAGTCCTCCTGAAGTGGCTGGGGTATGTTACACAGTGTTTTGTGTATAATCTCTAGCATCCCCAAACTAATATTACTGAGTCAGTTTTGCAAATGTTTCTAAAATAGTATCCAGTTGTTCAACTTACTACAGCAATGTACTTAAGGTAATAACTAGAATTGGGTTGTAACAATCAACGTTTATGTACTTTGCAACATACTAAACTATGAAGTACATTTTCCTACATTAAGTGTTACAGTGATGGGTTCCCTTATCTGAATCTGTGCTGTATGATGGTACTGTCACTCACTCCCCAACCCTTGGGTACCAGTGTTACTGTTATAGATTCTAGGAATTTGTATGCCCTTGCCTGCAGCAAACCCCAGGGCACTTTTGAGATATTATTTGTACTTAGAAGAAAGTTAAATTTATTCTTAAAAACATCCTTATTCACTTTATAGTTAGCCTATTATTGAACACTTAATCATTCTTTGATTTATTTTGTAGGCCAGACTTCATCTTTTCAGAGCTGTCCGTTCTGTCCTAGCCAATGGAATGAAACTTCTTGGAATAACACCTGTATGTAGGATGTAATTTCCAATGAAAATGGCTTTTTAAATACTAATTAATTCTAGTTATCTATTCTTATATGCCTTTGCTGTTTAGAATTTTATTATTCGGTGTCAGAATCTATATATTAAGTCTACAAGTGATTTATCAACTGATTACATCTTGATCCTTAAAATGAAATCTCACAGTCATTAAGTATTAAATAGACTTTTATAAAATTCATTTAAATCTTTTCAATGCATTGTGGTCTAATGGGAATAAAGGGTTAGAGTTTAAATTCTACTTTGAGGTTTCTCACAATGTCATTCCTCCAGAAACTATTCTTATAACCAACTAAGATTACCTAATGTTTTCATCAAATGTCTTATAATTATGACTAGTCTGAAAAAATTTAGACCAGTATTACACCTTTTTGCCAATACAGCTGATAATTTTCAGAGAACAGATCTCGTGTTTATCTTTTTGTTGATATGTATACAGGTAACTTACTACGTGAACTCAGGAACTGAATACATTGAATAACAAGAAATTACTTGTATATAAACTGTTTACTTCACGTATCTGCATATTGGTAAAGTATGTTTTGTGTGACTGTTTAGGTTAACATGTAATCTGTTTGATCAGTATGGCTGCCCTCATCTGCCAGCATTTCCATTTGGGACTGCTATAATTTATTTTAAATGTTGCTACTAGACGTCTTCTCTAGTGTCGGTATCAGTGACTAATTTTACAAACCAGAGGGGGAAATTAGCATGAACCAAGCTTCTCTAGTTGAATGAATATAGTTTTATATTAGCAAGTATGGTATGCCATCTTTAGTCATAGTTAGTTTGGGGTTAAAAGCTTATGTCTTTGCATTACCTTAATATCTATAATACAAAAAGTGATCAAACAGATTTCATATATAGTTTATTGCTGAATTTCCCTATTAATATAAAAAAATTTTAAAACAATTTCATAAATTATTGAGAACCCCACAGCTTAAACATATTTTATTAAAAAAGTACAAAAGTGACGTTAGAAATATTTTTTGGAGAAAAGTACATCATCTAACAGCAAAGAAATATGAATCCATATAATAAATGGCACAAATACAGCACTTACAAGAGTATTCAGTCACCACCCAGAAATCATTGTCTTGAGTTATGAAATATTCAGTTTGAGAAGTTCCACATTCAGTTTGTTTCTGACTAGTCTGTCTGGTTTTTGTCTCTCTTGTAAGAAAATAGGTCTTTACTGCTGCTGGAACAAATTACTGTACATGAGGTGGGGAACAAGGAGGGGGCATCCTTCTCCCCTGGTACCTGAACAAGACAACAGTTAGTACAGAAATGGCTTTGGCACTTGAACCTTTAACATTGTCCCAAACCTTATTATTTGAATATTATAGCCTCACATGATTTTTTAACCGTACTGTCGCCATACTTTTATATACGTTATATATATATATATACAAACACGCACACAAAAATTCATTCTAAAACAAAATGGGTTGGCCCCAAACAGGTCACATTAAATCTTGGTAGGAATTCACTCAAGATAGCTTTCTTCTTAATTCTTATACCACACAGTTAATTTGTTATTCTTTGTTTAAGCTACCTTCTGGGGTTGACTTTAAGGCTCTAGTTTAATGCAAATGGTTTCCATCTTAGTAGGAATCTCATTTGAGGCTGAAATTACACACCACTGGCTCTCCCTTTTGAAGCTGTTTCTCCTTGTTGGATGGATGTAGTATCTTGTCTGGGTAATCCATAGAAATATATAGAAACACATACGAGAAGAGTACCCAGAGCAAAGGTGAGTGCTGAAAAGGAACAAAATAAGCTTTATTTGTATTTTTGTCTGTAAAACTATGTAACAATGATTGGTTTAGAATTTTTAAAACTTTCAATTACAGGTTTACACCATTTATTTGCACTTATGACAAGAGTCAATTTTAAAATGGAATTTAATATGGAAAACAAATCTATTTCTATGATTATAAGGTTTAGAAAGACGAAGGGAGTGACAATCACTGAGTACAGTGTATCTACACTTTTAAGAACACAATATGTCTATCCTGAACCACTGACAACATACTAACTTCCCTCTATGCTGATTAAAAGAAGGAGCAGTGGAGTGTGCTTTTCCATGATACTAGAAACCTGTGCAAATTTAGAGCAAAGGTGTTTGAGTAAAATTCAAAGAGTTAAGTAACCGATAATTACTTAATTAAATCCACTGAAGATTTCTAAATAGAAGTGGTGACTTACTAAGTAAAATTCCATTTTCTGCTAGTCTTGTTTCTTTATCATCTTAATTCTAAAAATCAGGACACCACTGAATTACAACTTGTCTAAACTTGACCAGTAGTCACTTTATAAATAAATGCTATGTCAAAACTATATACTCCATTCTATATGGAATATAATGGTACAATCTTAACAGCTTACAAAATGGCATGTAAAGAAATGCCATCAAGCTATGATTTTAGTTCAACCCTAATCAGAAAAAGACTAGCTTTACCTTCAAAAAGGGGAATGAGAATCCTATATAATAAAAGCCTAATATGCTAAGTGTCTGACCGTTTGACCAGTCTCTATGATGCACACTGACCACCAGGGGGCAGACACTCCGACCGGTAGGTTAGCTTGCTGCTGGGGTCTGGCTGATTGGGACTGGGCGAGACATGCCTTGGAGCCCTCCCACAGTTCCTCCCCACTGGCCCCGATCCTGCACTGGTGGGGTCCCTTGGCCTGGTCTGCACTCTCTCTCAATCCGGGACTCCTCAAGGGATGTCAGCCGGTTTTGGCCTGATCCCTGCAAGCCAAGCCGAGGGACTCCACCAGTGCACAAATCCATGCACTGGGCCTCTAGAAAATTAAATAAGAAACTGGAAGATTGCTAAGACAGTCTAATTTCCTTGACCATCATTAATGTAGAACATTGACCAAAAGCATTTTATACTGTTCCCAAGTATTATTTAGGAGTAAAGTCATAGGATTTGTTGAGCATAGGATGGTTCAGAACTTCAAAGTTCACCCAAATCAGGTAAGAAAAATATCTAAAGGAGGGCCTATACCTGACACTTAAATGGTTGGCCTTATACAGAATACTTATTACTACATGACAGGCACTATTCTAAGCACTTTCCCTGAAACAACCCTAGGAGGTAGGTGCTTTACCATTCCCGTTTTATAGGTGAAGAAACTGAGACACAGGTTAATAATTTTCCAAAGGTTGTACAGTCAATAAATGGCACAGGCAAAATTTGAACCATCAATAATAAAGCGTAATATGCAAATCGACTGAACACCAGAATGACCTTCTGGACGACCATGCTATGACACCCACTGGCGCCAGGCAAGTGCAATGCAATTGGTCGGGGGCCCGGCCATAGCCCTATGATCGCCCTGCAGGAGGCGGCCCAAGCCACCACCGGGCAGGGCAATCAATCGGGGTGCTCCACGATCACCCCAAAGAGGGAGGCCCAGGTTACCCGGCAGCGGCACTGCAGTGGGTGGGCGGGGCCTCCCTCTTTGGGACAATCGATCACAGAGCTCCTGGACTGTGAGAGGGCACAGGCTGGGCTGAGGAACCCCCTGACACCCACCTCCCCAGTGCATGAATTTTACGCACCATGCCTCTAGTACTATAAAATAGTTTTCTAGGATTTCTTTAAGGTTGGTATTCCTCTATTTTTAAATAAAATATAAACATGTTTCTTTTCAGTGTTGATATTTGACAACTTTTTCTCATGTATTATCAAATAAAATTATTACAGCATAGAAGCACCCTTAAGTGTTAAGTCAGCACCACTGCTAAATAAGAAACCAACTTAATGCTGGGTGTGGGCTAGGGACAACTGTATTAGAAGGACTAGCATAGTCCTATAGTAATGAATTTTGTATCAGTTATATATTAAATGAAACAAAGATATCTTTATAAAAAAGAACATTTAGATTTGAATTGTAATTTCAAAACCAATTTGCAACCACGTCCAAAACAAACTAAGGGGGAAATCAAAGAATTTGTTATTTACTCAAAAAGCCTTGTTTATTCTAATTCTACTGCTGAAAGTAATAATTTCCTAAAGTCATTATATTTTCCTCATGTGTCTCATCATAGTATATTCTCCCTGAAGCACTTAAGTTGTCTTATCTAATATCTGGGGAATTGGGAGTTCTTGCCTGTAAAAAAGCTCTTACAGTAGCCCTCTCACTTTCATACAGAATGAGCACCCCTCAGCTTAAGCTCTAGAACTATTTAAAAACAAACACCGAAGTACTGCTGACCCATATTCCATGCAACTATGAACTGCAGCACTTGTAGAATAAATTATAATGAAACTAGGAATTTTTGTAAAACACCATGACCATGCCACATTTAAAAGACAAATCAAGGAAATGAGAGGCTTTTTCATGTTAAAAACTTGAAAATACAAACTAAGACATACTTATCTGTAATCCAAACAGCAGCACTGAAGCAATGGTAGAAAGAACAATGGCTGCTGCTGCAGAAAAGCCTTTCATGATGTTGTCTGTATACTTGACCACAACAGAGGTGTAGAGGCCTCCAACACTTGCAAGAACTTGTACATAGAAAGAAAGAAAATCTTAACATACCAATAAATGAAACATTCTATGATGGTGAGGAAATTTTCATCCTCAAAGATGCCATACCATTTTCCTTAAAAGCAGCCACCTGAGATGAGAGAGTGATATTGAAATTCAGTAATAGTTCCTACACAACTGTTTTTCAGATGCCCAAAGGGCTATGTGGTCCACTACTAAATTGTACACATTTATTGCTAACACATTCGATACTTCTGATTAAGAAGGCAATATTGCTTTGGAACAGCTATGCCACAAAATTAAGTCAATAAAACCAAAATTACATTTCAAACTAGTGTTCACAATATAAAGGAACAACTTTAAAATGCTATTAAACGCTTCAAATAGACATCTGACTTTTTTTTAAGGGTCTACCCAGAACCTTTGATTCCTGGATACTTACAGATGACAAACCAGACATAATATGTGTAACCATAGAAAAATCCTTTTTCTTTAATCTCAGCTCCATCTGACAAGTAGACGCCAACTAATGTCACAACAATCCCTGATAGATACATTTGAATGTTTCTCACCCAAAGGGAAGTGTCTGAACTCTTTAAAACTTTTTCAAAGTACACTCCTGAAAGAAAATTAGACATGCAAATATAAGATAAAGATATTATTAGAAATTAACTTAAAAAATTACACTAACCCTGGAAATATAGGATAATATAAAGTATGCGATTTGGGGAACAAACATTTTACATTAAATGAATACTTAATTATGTTTGTGTGACACATGGCATATTGAACATTACCAATTTTTTTTTTTTTTTTTTTTTTTTTTTTTTTTTTTTAGAGTACAGAGTTAAGTAACACAACCAAAATAAAATTTTAATAGAACTTGCTGAGTGGAGCCATTTACCTTTAAAGTAAGGCTCCCCAAGCCACTTTCATATACAATGTCAGAAGGACCAAGAACTTCCTGCACTCTGTGCATTTTTCTGTGTTTGGGAGGGCCACAGCTTTTTTCAAATATTCTAAAAGAGCGCCTGATACCTCCCCATCCACCCCCAATCACTGCTGTAAGTCTTACTCTTAAAATGAACATGTTTAACAAAGATATTAAAGATTTAAATTATAAATACCATGTAAATTCAAGATTTAGAAACCGCCACTGAAGTATTAATCCACTAAAAATTCTAATGAAAAACAAGATTGATTTTGACAAACTTATTGGGAAGAGCCAGAAAATGGGGAAAAACATAAAATTTCCACCTATAAATTTTCTATCTGGGTAAACCACTTAACTAGTTAGTGCTCAGTTATTCCAGTATAAGTGAACCACTCACCATTTCTTCAACTATTAAGAAGTTGAACTAACAAGAATGTTGGACACAAACATTTAATTGTTCGAAATAATGCTAAACAAATCAAATAGTATATTATTTTGAGAGGCAACTCAATTTTGTTTCTAATTTGCTCGTTACTAAGAATAAAAATTGAACATGATGCTATCATTAGGTATATTCCCAAATTTAGATTTTCCCCTCTCATCAAACATCCTTTTTATAATCAATATTTCACTTCCATATATCCAGTCTACTTTCCCAGTCAAAAGTAAGAGCAGAGTCCAAACTCTTGAAATAACACAAATAGAGGTAAAGACATATAGCTATAACTAATATACTCTTTACCAGAGAGAACTACCTCTAAAACATCTTATTTCTTATGTTACACATTCATGTACTGTCTCTTGATTGAGTACAGAATGGCTTGTCTCTACACAATTCCAAATTTCTTTATTTGATGTTAATGATTTTGATTCTTGTCCCTCTGTTTTTTTGCTGTTTATGTATTAAGTTTTCTGGTACTCTCCACCCCACCCCTCTTTTCTCCCTGTGGAAGCAGAGGAAGAACTTGAAGTTAGTAGGGAAAAACAAATACTGGGCTGGACTAAGAATGGTCAAGGACAAGTATATTCTTGGAGAACTACAAGTATGAGTAAAGACTGAGGTCTGAACTGAGTTAAACACTACCATGCATTTATTGGAAAAATAGCTGACATATAACTAAACTATAGGTAAGCTTTAAGGGAAATAGTTATAATAAAACAAGATAAACTAGATTCCTAATTAGTTTGATATTTTTAAAATTGGACAACAGAATAAAATGCTTTTATGATTTACCTGCAAATCCTGAGCACAATACAGCAATAGCTATAGCGCCAAACCCTAAAAATGGATTCTGTTCCACCTGCAATAATAACGTTTTAAGTTATTTTTAGTGAGTAATAAATATAATTCATCCAACAGACCAAATAAATGGAACACAAAAATGTGTTACAGTTCTACTTAAAGTATTTGCCATATTAGACACAGCTATTCTATAGTCCTAATTCTTGAAATAACACAAATAGAGATAAAGACATATAACTATAACCAGTTATAGAATGGATTACCACCACACCCCCCCCCCAAAAAAAAACCCCACAAAAATATAATCTTGATTTAACAGGTCTCTAGTATTTAGAACAATGGAGTTAATTAGCGAGTTACATCTCACAATGCTCAGTCAACATCTAGAGATAGTGTGAAGTTTTAGGACATAATGAGGAACTATAATAGATGAATACATCTAGAAGAGAAATACAGGGAAGTATTAGGGCAGGAGGCAGGAATTGGGAAGTCTCTAGAAACCAAATTCTAGAAACCACAGGTTGTCTCAATGAGGAAAAAAGACTTGGAAGGAAGGATGTGACATTGTTTTCAAAACTTCAGAGGATATATGGGAGATAATAGAATTTGAGTTAACCTGACAAGAACAATGAAGCAGTTACAGGAAGCTGTACCTTGTTTAAAGTATAAAAGAACTTTCTAGAGCAGCAGTTTTCAACCTTCTTAATCTCATGGCACACACAAACTAATTACTAAAATTCCAAATCACACCAAAAAAAACATAACTTTTGCAGATGTGACAAGATAATATTTTGATTCATTCACACCAGACAGCTATGGTTGTGCTGGCTGGTTTTGTTTGTTTGTTTGTTTGTTTGTTTTCATAATCTAAGGTAAAAGAGGTCAGTACCCCTGACTGAATAGTCAGGTATTGCATGTTTTAAAAATTCTTGTGGCACTGGTTGAAAATTGCTGCTTTAGAGGAATCCAAACGTATAATAAGCTGCCCTATACTCTGCTTTAGTTTACTAAACTTTTCATATACATTACCTATGTGAGGTGGACCTAACATCTTTTCTAATGGTGTGAGGTGTTAAAGTTCACATTTAATTACATATTGGCCTTACTTCCCAACAAATTATTTCTCTGAAAGTCTACAACTAAGTTAAATATGCAGTGCACGTTTGATCAGTGTTTTGGAATGTCACCAAGAATATGAGCATGTTTAAACATGTGAAGACAATATATATTAATCTAAAACTCATTTTTGGGAGGGGGGGGAATCTCCACCAGACTAGAAAGTAACTACCTAAAAAGGAATTGACGTCCTGTTTTCACAAGCTCTCCTTACATCCCCAGTTGCCTTATATTCCTAAAAGAACTTTCATTTACTAAAAATTGAGGAGTCTGGCCCTGACCGGTTTGGCTCAGTGGATAGAGCGTCAGCCTGCAGACTGAAGGGTCCCAGGTTCGATTCCGGTCAAGGGCATGTACCTTGGTTACAGGCACATCCCCAGTGGGAGGTGTGCAGGAGGCAGCTGATCGATGTATCTCTCTCATCAATGTTTCCAACTCTCTATCCCTCTCCCTTCCTTTCTGTAAAAAATAAATAAAATATATTTTAAACAAAAAAAAATGAAGTCTTCAGTTGCAGAAAGAAACTAATGACTTTCAGAAAGTCATTCACTAGAGTTCCACTCCCTACTGCTCTTTAAGAAAATAACTGATTAAAGCATATAACGTTTTTAAAAATTCAGGTATGTACCTTAACATTTAACTCTTAGCAAACTAAAAGTTGTAAGTAAAGTACATGTTTTGCCCTATTCTAGTTATCAAATCAATTATCGGTAAAAACACTACTCTTTAATCTCTATGACTGACCGTGGGAGTATGTACAGAAGGATAAAAAACTGCCCCAGCTGGGTGGCTTAGTTGGTTGAAGTGTGGTCTCATACACCAAAAAGGTTTCGGGTTCTATTCCCGGTCAGGGCACATACTAGGTTGGGGGTTTGATCCCCAGTCCAGCGCACAGGAGAGGCAATCCATTAATGTTTCTCTCCCCCCAGCCCTACCTCTCTCTCTAAAATCAATATACATATCCTCAGGTAAGGATTAAAAAAAGGGGGGATAAAAAACTGTGAAGTTGGGGGTACGGAGAGATGAAAACGCGATGGACAAAATCTTTGCCCAGTGTTTCTGAAAAAATATCTGAACGAGGTTTAAAAGTTCTGAACATACATACTTTTGTAGAAGTCACAATTTTAATCACAGGTTACTTCACCTCTTTGGACTTCAATTTTGTCATCCATAACATTAAGTTTAAAGACCCTTCCATCTCAAACATTTATGCATAGTCCCCTAAATTACATTATCCTTAGTCATATACTAATGGGATTTTAAAAGCCCATCTATAGAACAAATATTTTCAATCAAAGAAATATAATTGTGCTGCATTCATCAATGTGACTGAAGTAGATAAGACATAGGAAGTTTCCTATTTTAGTTATGGTAAGCATTTTGTTTCTTACCATGACTTTTGTAGCTTGGGCTGGTTTCCATTGTACAAGTATAACTCCACCACATAGCATAAAAACTGAAATCCACTGTACTTTGCTGAGTGCCCGGTTTAACATTAAAACAGTACATAAAGCAGTACAAGGAATCTTCAATTGGTATGTCACCTAGAAACAAAATAATGAATTAATGAACTTAACATTAATCTCTGACACCACTATTTCTGATATCATTAATAGAATTATTGCGAAAAACATTTGACAATGTGATAAAGGGTTAATAAAAATAATTTCACCATAAAAACATCTTTTAAGATTCTGCTCTCCATTATCATTTATTCCACTTACCTGGTACACTGCTGCATCCAGGTTGCTAAGAGCTAGGAAAGCCATGTTGTTCTGAACAGCATACACTAATGATGGCACGCTTAACTTCATCAGTTCTTTGGGGCTCCCCAAGACATTTTCTCTTAACGAAGTCTTGAATCTACCCAGACTACCAGTTTCTCTTTTAAAACAAAAGGGGGGAAAGGAGAAGTTGAGGAAGATTAAAGAGCATCCTTTTGATAAGAATTCTTCACACACAGAATAGCTGTATTAAGTCCACTGATATAATTTAGCAAATTTTGTTTTTATAATTTTCAATTAATCTTAGATTTTTAAAAATGCCAACAATTGCATAAAAGAAAAGCAATTATAAGTTGTCTTTGGGAAAATATAAAAACACTCAGGTTTACCATTGTCGGCCTCTGATGAAAGTTCCAGGAGTTTTTGAGTATATTAAATAAATAATAAGACAGCAGGAAACCAGAAATGCTGATTATTACCTACTTAATTTAATCCCTGACACTTTAACTGCCATTACGATTATTTCTTAATTAATCAGGTTGCATATCCATTTTAAAAAATTTTTTATTATAATAAATTTAAATTTTAAAAGAAAAAGGCTTTGGTAGCTATGGAAGTTACTTGGGATAGGAATTGATGGATTCAGATCTATATCATTTGCAACTTAGCTCAGTGCTTATGAAGTATTGTGGACAATAAATCTTTAAGCATATTCTCATAAAACTCAAGTACCTATCTATAATTTTGCAGGAAATCTGTAACTTACTAATACCAACAAAAACTATAATGAATATAAAGTTTACTACTTGACTGTGTATTGATTATCCATGCTCTTAACTATTCTTATTTTTCCTCAGGATGAACTAGATAATCTGGCTTATTTCTCCCACTATAAATCATAATAAGCATTACACCAGAAAAAGTACTTTATCAAAAGGACCTAACTGCAATTCACAATATGCTTAGGACCATAATACTTCGTTGACCTGTTTCAACTCAAAGTTTGATACAGTTAACATATTAGTATCAACAATCATTAATTGGTTTTTCTCCTATAAAAATAATCACCAATGTTCTAAGGGGGACCAAAAAAGTCCATAATGTTTAATTGACTACCTATACCTATCCAGTGTACAACACTCCGGCCCCCAAGACAATGCTTAAGAGGAAATTTAGCCTAGGCCAATGGTCGGCAAACTGCGGCTCGCGAGCCACATGCGGCTCTTTGGCCCCTTGAGTGTGGCTCTTCCACAAAATACCACGACCTGGGCGAGTCTATTTTGAAGAAGTGGTGTTAGAAGAAGTTTAAAAAATTTGGCTCTCAGAAGAAATTTCAATCGATGTACTGTTGATATTTGGCTCTGTTGACTAATGAGTTTGCCGAACACTGGCCTAGGCCACGGAAACAAAAGATATCCTGAGTTACAGATCTTCCTCTGTTGCCAAATTCACCCTGCTCCAATGGTAAATCTATATGCTGAGAAGTAACACACACAGCTTGGTGGGAGATTGCAAACTATCCAGAGGAGGCAGAAAATACCAGAAAGATCACTCTAAGAAATTTTACATAGTAGTGGTTTCCAAGAATCTGAAGATGGGCCCTTTAAACATTTCATATGCTTTTTTAAAATTACTTTTAGTGCAAATCTAAGGTGTCCTATATACTATCTCAACATCTTAAAACAGTATAAAGAATTTTCCAAAGAATGTTTTTTCTTAATTATAAAATTGAAGAAAAAATTGAGAAAAAAGATAGAGGTCCAACCATCTTAACACATTGCGGACGGATCACAAGAATTCTCGCTTCATATTACACTGTTTTACAAAGTATCATACTTTAAAAAGATATTAGCTTGTAAGAACATGTAATAAATACTTCAAAATGCAATGGGTATTTAATTTTAAAGTGTGCCTTTAACATTTATGTAAAACATTTATTGTACTCATTCAATAGATACTTATCTAGCCACTGGGTAAAGCTAGCAATAAAACTACTGGTCTGCAATGTGTTAACAAGGTGATGTATTAGAAAATGTAATTGAACATTTTCCTTAATGTCGTAATTCTCACTACTAAGCAATTATATAAAAGTAGAGATATAAATCTTACAGATTTTGTGAAGTATAGGATACTGCTTTCACTGTACTTTTAGTGACTTTCTAAAATCCCAACATATGTTGATATATGTTCAGAGTGCTTCCCCAAGGAACTACTGAGAGGTACCCATCTGAACCCATTTCCCACATTCTACCTCCTTCCATGTCCATTGATCTCCCACCTAAGATTCCCCAAACTTTAGTCACTATTTTTCCTTTCCCTAATCTCTTGCTATGGCACTATCTTTACCTTCACCCATCTAAGATACTCTAAGCCTTCAACAGCATCAAGTTAATTTTTGGCTAATGAGAGAATAGAGTTTATCTTTTTATCACTGGTACCCTTTTGCCTATCAGAATATGGGCTACTTAAGGATCTTATTGCTATTTCTAATAACCATTCCTGCACCAATAATCAAGGCTGCTGTAGCCCCTTTTCTCCCTGTCACTTTTCTCATCTCTTCTTCCACACTTTCCAGTTTTCACAAAAACATGGCCCTATGAGACCACCAGCCAGTCTGAGTACTCCTTTCCTTACATGTGACAAACCAGTAGAGAACAGTACGTTGGATTAACCTTCAGATCTTTTGCTCTTCTGACTATATCCTCTTTTGTTCAATGCTTAGGAGCTACTACTTATTCACTGACAGTAAGGGCTTAGCTTCTTTTTCTGGTTCCTTTGCTAATGTGGATGTTTGAGAAGCCAAGCTATACCAAAATGCTAACTACTGGAATGCTCAAGTTTCACTGTAGTACCTCAGAATTTCAGCAATATTATATAATTATAAATAAGGTATTTTGGAAAAGGTTACAAAAAAAGTCAGGATGCTAAAAGAACTTGTAAAAAAGAAAACACAAGCTCGGGAATAATAGAAAAATAGGAGGTATAAAAAAGAATATGTGGGAATCAGTACACAGAATGTTTTAAAGAAGATGATAATGATTTCAGTATTAATCAGATTAAATCCTGCTTAATTTAACATATGTATTAATAATACAGCTCTGAAAGCTTATATTTAGATTTACTCACTACAGTTTTTAAAAAGTAACAGCAATATATCTTCCAGAAAACACTGGTAATCATCAATCCTTTTACTATTAAGTAGACAAACATAAATGATCAATTCTAAATATACTACAGCCTTGAATATACTATAAAAAGGAATAAATAAAAACCAATAGCCTTTTTTTCTTCCATTTTCATGTCCTCATATTTTCAAGTAACTTAATGAGTACCTTTTGTTAAAAACAAATTTATTAAATTTAATTATATAAATGACAATGCTAGAAAGAGAAAGCATGTATAGTCAAAAAGCATATACTAGTTTTCATAAACCTATTTCCTATTTGAACAATGTTATTTTATCACTGAAACAAAATCTATGTGCAGCCTTTTGTTACCTGAAGAAATTCTGAAGCTCCATGTTGATTGTAGAGAGATTCCAAGGCCTCCTCCCCCCCTAAATTTCCTATCAAACGCTGAAATCAGTTCTTTCTGACCTATGTTTGGTCAAAAGTAGGCCTCATTCTTCCAGCTCCTGATCTGATGAGAACTACTAGGAGGCATAAAATCCTTGGCTAGGTTACCAAGGTACTGTGCAAAATGGAACACAGCAGAAGTTACTCATGAGCTTAAGAAATGTAAATCTTGCTTACAAATTTCCTATCATCTTCAAGGTTAAGTATAACTAACTCACATAAAAGACTTGCGGGGCCAGGTATAAAAACCAATTAATGAGGTCATTTGAGGACAAAAATACTCATATGAGGTACAAGACTTTTACTATCTCATGTCCTTACACCCCTTATAGCCTGGGTATAAAGAGGCAGTCAAAATGTAAACTCAGCAGGAGAAATAGAATAAGGCTGGATAATCTACAACATAAGTACTTGATAGCTACATTAATTATTCTAGATAATACTTGAAATAATAGAAGAATTTTCTCCAGCCTTATATGGATAATAGCTCAAAGTTTTAAGATACATGTGCTTTATTACTAAACACACCCAAAGTATATGTACATTTATACATCCTACTAGATTTATTTAGTCTTTATAAACTGTGGTGAATAGCAAACAATAAAAAGTTGACTTCGTTATGGCAATGTGAAAGTGTTTTCATTTCCTCCTTTTCATAGCACAAAAGACTAAATCAAAACTGTCAGTTTTAATAGCTATGACAGGGTTTAATAAAGCATACAAGTAACCAGTAATTTCCCTGTGAATTGTAATAGTAATTAGTTTTATGAAGAACCAAAATATTTTAAATGTTATACTGTTTTATGTTTGAATGAGATTACAGCTTAGAAATTGGTAACTTATAATTCAAAGATTTTAAAAATTAACTATTCACATAAGAACTTTTACAACACCAAACTATTAATTTGACCCCTCACCAAAACAGGATTTAATAGTTCCCTTCTCAATTTAAAAGTGATTTGATGTAATCATACATGGGCACTACAGTGTATGTAAAAAGATAGTTATTTCATTTTTGTAGTAGCAGAAGACTGGAAATGACCATTAATAGAGACTCCTATATCTGATACATCCATACAAAGGAAAACCATGCAGCTCTCAAAAAGAATGAGACAGATTTCTATTTACTGACATGAAACAATAATCTCTAAGGTAAATAAAATGGAGCACAGTGTATATTGTGTATTTATAGACACACACGCATATAACTAAAACTCACTAATTAGACCACATATACCTTAAATCTTATTTATCAAAGTAACTGCCCACTCATTCTTCCCCATACTCCCTTATTTTCTTGCAGTTCTAACTTCTCATTGAAATAAACATATTTTCCATTCCAAAAATTACTGCAAATTATAAGTAAAATCAACAAGCATGGGAAAACCCAAAATTAATTACTAATAGAAACTAAAAGAACTGGTCAGTTTTTTAAGTTAATTACAAAATTACACTGAAGCAGAAAAAGAATAACCCAAGTATTCCAAACAGTCTTTTTCCTATGTACTCTAAAACTAAAGGCAAAAAGAACTATATACAAAAACTGAACTTTAGTAGAATGGTTTTTCACATTGTATGTTAGAAATTCTAAATCTACTTATGTATTCTAGAATTGAGCAAATATCTTGAGAATGGGAGCTAGACTCATCACCATTGAAAGGAACAAATATGAAAAAGGGCAAGGTTAAAATCAACTCTGCAGTGTTGGATCAGAATTATAGGTATCAAACAATATGTAACTCACACCATTACACAGACATATATATGCATACACAGATAGGTGTGTATACGTGCACATACATATATTTCCTAGCTCTGGTGAAAAGGCCTAGAAACAATGATACCCCAGTAGCAATAAGCACACCTAGTACCTAGATTGTTTTCAAATGCCATTCTGGGGAAAGAAAGAAAAAGAACAAAGCTTCAATGCTTCTTGGAGAAATGAATGATTTCGGAGTTGGGGCAGGGAAAATCCAAGATAAATCTTGACCATCTTGGCATGAAAAAAAGATGGAGAAACTTTTCTAGATTAAAGGAAGCTACAGATATGGCAACGAGATGTAAACTGACTAATTTACTATTAAAGGACATTAGTGGGCAATTGGCAAAGTTATCTAAGATCTGTGAATTAAATAGTATTGTATTGAAGTTGATATTGTGTCATTACGTATGAACTAGTGGTCTGGTGCATGGATTCGTGTACATTGAAAGGAAATTAATTAGAAGGAATATTTTTTTAATATATTTTATTGATTTTTTACAGAGAGGAAGGAAGAGGGATAGAGAGGTAGAAACATCGATGAGAGAGAAACATCGATCAGCCGCCTCCTGCATACCTCTTACTGGGGATGTGCCTGCAACCAAGGTACATGCCCTTGACCAGAATTGAACCTAGGACCTTTCAGTCCACAGGCTGATGCTCTATCCACTGAGCCAAACTGGTTAGGGCAGAAGAAATATTTTAATATCACTATTAGCCCTTTCTCTATAATAGAAGTTTCAACCAAGTTCACAATCGACAATGACAGATCAAAACACACGTGTGACTGGAGCCAGCGAGAGCTTTATATGTATTATACACACGTGAGTCAACTTAGCCTTTTATATACATAGAATAAACTTGCTTAATTAGACCTGCTTTCTGATTTAGCTAAACTTTTTCCAGACCAGTGAAGTACCCCAACTTCTCTTTCAGGTAATTGTTAGCAACACAGCAGTAAATATCAACACAAAGCAGATTATTATTGTAGATCACACAGGGAGAACAAAGGCTAAAATATTTAACTGCAGCAGTGTTTGACTATATTCTGCGCAGTGAGAAAACCTGAAGTCATTTTCAAGGTCCACCATTTCTTACTCCTTTTCATTCAGGTCAAGTTTCTAAACTTTCTAAATCTCCATTTTCCAGCTAATGAAAAGAAAATAGGATTCCACCGAGTCTCCTATCTACCTAGTCCAGGGCTTCTGTGAGGATCAAATGAGATGAGGCACGGGAAAATACTTCACAGAAATTTGGTTAAAGTGTGAAATCTTTGCACCCGGCTATAAAGCAAGTCGTGTTCCTGGGCTGAAGAAACTGCAAGGAGGCTAGTCGTCACTAGGGAGAGGAAGCCAGGCATTGCTATGTGACATCATTATCTGGATGGACATGTAGCATATTAGCCTTTTATATATATACTAGAGGCCCGGTGCACGAAATTCATGTATGGGGGGGAAAGGTGTCCCTCAGCCCAGCCTGCACCCTCTCACAATCCAGGACTGCTGGCTCCCAACTGCTCACCTGCCTGCCTTCCTGATTGCCCCTAACCGCTTCTGCCTGCCAGCCTGATCACTCCCTAACCGCTTCTGCCTGCCAGCCTGATTGATGCCTAACTGCTCCCCTGCCAGCCTTTTTGCCCCTAACTGCCCTCCCCTGCAGGCCTGGTCCCCCCTAACTGCCCTCCCCTGCAGGCCTGGTCCCCCCCAACTGCTCTCCCCTGCAGGCCTGGGTCCCCCCCCAAATGCCCTTCCCTACAGGCCCGGTCGCCCCCAACTTCCCTCCTCTGCCGGCCTGGTCACCCCTAACTGCCCTCTCCTGCAGGCTTGATCGCCCCCAACTGCCCTCCTTTGCAGGCCTGGTCCCTCGCAACTGCCCTCCCCTGCTGGCGATCTTGTGGTGGCCATCTTGTGTCCATATGGAAGCAGTCATCTTTGACCACATGGGGACAACCATCTTGTGTGTTGGAGTGATGGATGGTCAATTTGCATATTACTTTTATTAGAGAGGATAAAGGTCTGGTGCATGGGTGGGGCCAGCTGGTTTGCCCTGAAGAGTGTCCTGGATAAGGGTGGGGTTCCCTTGGGGCGTGGGGTGGCCTGGGTGAGGGGCCTGTGGTGGTTTGCAGGCCGGCCATGCCCCCCAGCAACCCAAGCAGAGGCCCTGGTATCTGGGATTTACTTATCTTCTATAATTGAAACTGTAGCCTTCAGTAGAGGCCAGGGCAGGCCAGGAACTTGGCTTCCTCTATTGGGGAAACCCAAGCCTCCTGCTCACTCTGTGGCTGCAGCTATCTTGGTTGGGTTAATGTGCATACTCATCCCTGATTGGCTGGTGGGCATGGCTTGTGGGTATAGCAGAGGTGTGGTCAATTTGCATATTACTCTTTTATTAGATAGATGTCCTGTTTTTAGGAACTATATCCTAAAGAATTTAGGGACAAATGGCAACTTGTGTAAAATAGTTCAGAAAAAATTATACACACACATACAAATACATACATTGAAAAAATATAAAACATGCATGTTAATATCTGGGAATAAAAACTTATTTTTAAGAGAAAAATAAAAATACTGAAAATAATTGAGATATTTAGAGTGCTAAGTGTTTATCTTTGTCTTAGTTAATAAAAAAAAACCTGCTTAGTCATTTCATTAGCGATCAGGGAACTTGTCTTCCATTCCTATCACTGCAGTCACTTTCTAGGTATTTTTGGCAAATTATAACTTCCCTCAGCCTAAAGTTTCTCATCACAGAAGATGAAATAATAGATACAGCTAAAATAGAGGTACAAGAATGAAATGAAAATTACCTGTATTTACCTGTATGTTTCCCTCACCTGTTTTTAAGGGGAGACAGGAAAGAACATTTTCTTAACACCATCACTCTGGCAGCCTGCCATTCTCAATAGCAACAGTCCTGAACGTCTGAAGGCAGCAAACTTAGTTGCTGCAATCTTAAAAGAGGATGTTTGGCACTTTACATAACACCTTTTGACAGTGATTAACAGTTGGTATCCTACAGAGTAGTTACTTGCTTTCTAAAAAAAAAAAGAAGTTAGGTATCTGCTCATTAGGTTTTCAAAACCTCATTTTTCACAATAGCCCTCCCCCAAAAAGAATGTTTTTTCTAAGGCAATTTTAACTTATGTTATATATTATAGCAATGATATATTTTAAGAATTTTCCTCATAATTTATTGCCCAGTGTTCTTGGGAGATCTCACCAAGGTATGCATTTCTCTGCCTGAAAGAGTTATTTTTACTTTTTCTGAAGAAATATAAATGAAGTCCGTGAGCTCTGTTCCCCAATATATATCAGACACTCCTCACTGAAGCAAGTCTATATCTCTTCTAAGAAGCTAAAAATCCTAAACACATCAGGGAAAAGATTTTCAAGTCAATTCTGTTTACAATTTTTTAGCTAGTTCTTTTTAAAATATTATAAATAAGTAGGGCAGAGGAAAGATTTGCAATTAAAATTAAGCTATCATCATGCAGTGTTTTGGCAAGCCAGCGATACCATGCAGCTTACAAACGTCTTAGTCTGATAATGTGAATGTTCAGGTACTCATGCCTCAGGGATGCAGTTCTGCTACTCCTACCCCAGGTAAGGGGAAAAGAGAAAGAACCAGAGAGAAGAGATCTCAGCCATTTGACCTAGATTGCAATTGTGAGTTCTGTCCAAATAGAATTCTGTAGGTATATAAACTCGGGGCCACCTCCAAGCCTGACAGAGACTGACCTTTCACTGGGTCTGGAACCTTGATGTTACATTTGGCTAGGTTACATTCATTAGCCAAAGATTACATTAATTAGTCCCTTTCTAGGCTCAAAGTTCTCACACTAGAGATGAGTAACTAGACAGACCTCAGGCCTCCAAAGGCTCGCCAGGATCCCTGGAGCTACAACTGCCTCTGCACAAATTCACGTGGCCTCAAGATTCTAATTTGCCTAATCTGGGCCCTCAAGTGAAGTTATCCTTACCCTAGCCTGCTTAATTTAACTCATAAAATTATTGGACACTGCTTCATATCTGTTACTTAAGCTGACTTTCATTTGTCTAAACACTCCAACTATTATTGTGTGTCCTCTTTATATTAGTTCTGTAGTTTCTGGTTATACTGTACAGAAAACAATACTCTTTAACGTATATGAGGTCAAAGGACATTGAAAATGATACTTTTACGAGATTGCTCTTTTAACAATCTTTTAATCCCAAAATTAAATACTTTCATGTGGTAAGGACTTCTCATATTTATTTTTCCAGCCCAGACCTCTGTTGTGTGTACCTATTTTTCCATGCTCACTAGGATGTCTCAAAGGTATTAAAATTTTACATTATACCTACCCCAAATTAATTGTCGATATCCCCTTCCCTCAAAGCTGCTTTTCTTCCTGTCTCAAAAAAGAAAACACAAAATCTCTATTTACCTACTCTTCTATACAAAGAAAGATATGATTCTTGACACCTGCCTTACCCTCATCTATTGCAGTTGATCCTCATTAGTCATGGATTCTGTGTATGTGAATCTGCCAGTTTGCTAAAATGTATTTGTGATCCCAGAATCAATCCTCACAGCACTTTCACAGTGACCAGTGGAAATGTAGAGCTGCAAAAATGTTGAGTGGCCTGATGCTCACATTTCCAGCCGAAGTAAAATAAAGGCAATGCTCTGACGTATTTCAGATCATACTGTAAACAAGCATAGTCTATTCAGTGCCAAATTTTTTTTTACATTTTTGTGCTTTTTGATTATTTATTTATTTATTTATTTTTGGTGATTTTACTGTTTAAAAATGGCTCCCGAGAGTAGTGCTACAACGTGTAGTGCTCCTTAGTGCAAGAAGGCTGTTACATGGCTTAGAGAGAAATTACACATTAGGTAAGTTTTGTCCAGGTATGAGTTCTAGTGTTGTTGGCTGTGAGTTCAATGCTAATGAATCAATAATATATATTAAATAAGGTGTCTTTAAACAGAAACACACATAAGATAAGGTCAAATAAAATACAAAACTGTTCACAGGGCCATAGGGTTGCTCTTGATATCCTTCTGATCTCTCCTCCTCTAATCCCCTCTCACAATTCTCCAGATACACTAATTCATTATTCTTTAAAATGAGGGACTTAACACTGTTCTCTTGGACTTCTTTCTGCTCTTTTCTTATCTATCTTCTACTCAATCTTCAGGTCTTAGTTTAAATATAACATCCTCAGAGAGAAAGCCCTCCAATCCAAATGAAAGCCCTCTATTATAGTTACAGCGTCTTCTACTTATTATTTGCTTAAGTATCTGATTCTCCACTAGATTATAAGTTCCATGGGGAAAACTATGCCTTCTTAGTTTTCAGCTATACTTCTTACATCTGGAACAGTGTTGAGCACATAACTGGGGCTTAATAAATGAATGAAACTAATTATCCCATTACATCTTTTTAATAATATATTGAAACAGACATAGCATGACTAGATGCTTAAAATGTTTGGAGGGAGTGAAACACCTATTATTTGGACGTGGCAGTGATGTTTCTCTGTAAATGAACCTTAATTATAAGCAAGACACTATGAAATTCAAGAAATTTATTGAGTCTCTGCCATCTCCACACAGTATAAAATGATGTGCATTTACTTTAACAATTAGCCAAGACTGAAAATATTACTGAGTAAAGAGCATTACTATAGAAATAGTATAGAGACCATACTAAATAAGCAGCCAGACAGGCTGGTCTATAATGAGGTTAAGCTTTGCACAGTTCAGATAAAGTTCTGCAATGATATGTGAATCAACTCGATAAAGTTATACCTTACCATAGGATAAAGCGGGAAGAAGGGAAAAATAATTTACTTCCTTCAATAGTTTTTTCCATCTAAATAGTAGTTCCAGTTTATTTCCCTTTTTCTTTCATTCTCTAAAATTTTGAAATAAAAATTGAGTAATAATTTATCTAATTTTTACATTAACTTTATTTTCCTGGGAACATGGAGGAAATTTATTATTTTAATCATCAAAAAAAAATTTTCCTGTATTTTCTTCTCTGAAGAGGTTTTAACACTGTGGTAAAGAATTTTCAAACAGATATAAATTCAAAAATATGAAATCAATTTTGGTTAGCTTTATGTATAACAAATCAACTCAAAAATTTTGCAAGTAACAAATATTTTCTGATATTTAGAAGTTTCTCCATCACAGCAAATAAAGCACTGATAGCCAACATGTGTTTTTTAAAAACTATATAATATCCTACTTGCCTTTGAAACTTATTTTTTAATTACAAATTTTAATGTGTGAACAGGAAATGACAGCATGGAGAACATATGGGAAATATTTTACTTTGTTGCAAATGTCACACCAAGAAATAGAAAAGACACATATAAAGTTCTAAGTTCTTTAATTTTTTGCATCTCTTACCTGTTCAATTCACATAGTGGCCCAGTCATAGTCTGGCCATGTATTTTATTCATCTTTTCCCTATTTCAAACTGCTCCAGGTGAATTATTATAAGCCAATTCTCCTTTAATGATCTACAATCAACTTTCAACATTTTTCCTGGGTATCTTTCCCAAATTGGTGGCTATGCTTTAGTTTCATTAAATCAATCATCACATATTACTGTAAAAGCAATCACAATGTTCTTCCACTTCGTTTTGTAGCTACCAGTCTGTGACACCCTATATAATAAGGAGGTAATATATAAATTAACCCTCACACCCTCACAAGATGGCTGCCTACGACCAGGCCAGCAAGGGGGGGGGGGGGTAGTGAGGGATGACCAAATGACTGAACAGCAGGCTGCATGGGGTGACCAGGCCTGCAGGGAGGTTGGTGAGGGACAACCAAACAACTGAACAGCAGGCTGCGTGGGGTGACCATGTCGGCAGGGGAGCAGTGAGGGGTGACCAGGCCAGCAGGCAGTGGCGGTTAGGAGTGATCAGGCTGGCAGGAAGGGCAGTTAGGGGTGATCAGGCAGGCAGGTGAGCAGTTAGGAGCCAGCAGTCTCAGATTGTGAGAGGGATGTCCTGAATTGGAGAGGGTGCAGGCTAGGCTGAGGGGACTGCCCCCCGCCCCCCCCCATGCACCGGGCCTCTAGTTTATATATATAACAGCCTAAGTGACTGGCTGATTGGTCAGTAGCTATGACACGCACTGACCACCAGGGGGCAGATGCTTAACACAGGATCTGCCAAGCTGTGGTCACTCGATCAGTGGTGGTTCTCCAGTGATGCTCCCAGAAGCAGAGAGGAGGGAGCCTGAATCTGGGGTGCATCACCTGAGAACTGACCTCTAGTAATCGGGACCTCTCGGGGGATGTCAGAGAGCCAGTTTTGGCTCAATCCCCACAGGCCAGGCCGAGGGACCCCACTGGTGCACGAATCCATGCACCAGGCCTCTAGATTTTATATAATTTCAAAAAAAGTTTCCACAAAACAAACTATAACTGGCCATACCCATAACATTGAACAGCTGAAAAATAAATACTACACACCATAAAACATCAAAATAGAACAAAGTCTGTGCAGGTGGGTTGGCAGAAGACTAGCCTAACTGCTAAGTTACACCAAAAGCCTCATTGTTTTTTTTGCACATTGGTTTTTTAAAATTCTTAAGGGTCACAAAACAACTGAACCATGATTTGATCTTACAGTTAAAAAAGGCTCATTTCTCCCTAACCATGGATAGAGCATCGGCCTGCAGACTGAAAGGTCCCAGGTTCAATTCCGGTCAAGGGCATGTACCTTGGTTGCAGGCACATCCCCAGTAGGAGGTGTGCAGGAGGCAGCTGATCTATGTTTCTCTCTCATCGATGTTTCCAACTCTCTATTCCTCTCTGTAAAAAATAATAAAATATATTAAAAAAATAAATCAATAAAGTGGCTCATTTCATGCTTAACAGTCCTATTTCAATCTTGAGTCCCTAAGGAAATTAGGAAATAAAGAGAAGAAATGTGTTCCCCTATCCCTCTTCTTCCAACAACCCTATATTTGTCTTAAAAGAAGTTAAACCTTAAGGTTTTATTCATTTATTCACTCTTAGGTTGTTATATGGAAACTGTCCTGAAGTTTTAAACATAGAGACTTTTGCCTTTGGAACACTTACTTTTTAAAAGATATATATATTTTTTTATTGATTTTCAGAGAGGAAGGGGGAGAGAGAGAGAGAGAAACATCAATGATGAGAGAGAATGAATGATAGGCTGTCTCCTGCATGCCCCCTACTGGGGATCAAGCCAGCAACTCAGGCATGTGCCCTTGACCGGAATTGAACCTGAGACTCATCAGTCCACAGGCCGACACTCTATCCACTGAGCCAAACCCTCTAGGGCTGAAACACTTAGTTTTAAAGGTACAATAAGGCCTCTCATTTAGCTGACATTATCCAAAATGAAGAATCTTTTAATGAAAGCCAAATATCAATAAAAATAAATCTTTTTAAGTAAGAAGGTGGAAGGTCTAAGATTTTACCTTACTTGCAACCTAACAAGTTAGGCTGCCTGTAAGATATATTTTAAACTCAAATACATTAAAACTTTCCACCTTCTGGCCTGAGTTATTTTCCTGTTCTTTTCTCCTTCCCCAAGCCATGTTTACAGTATTTTCCCCCACGATTATTTGTAATCATATGTGTTTACTGATTTCCCCTCTTCTACTAAACCTAAGTTCCAAGCAAGCAGGAACCATATCTGTTCCATTCACACCTGTACATTCAGTACCTGTTATAAAACTGTCACATAGAAATCTCTTAATAATCATTTGTTAAATGAAATTTAAGTGTAATTTTTTCTACCTAAACTCTGACACATGCTATTCTGCATAGGTATCCCACTCATATCTCGAAACCTATAGGAAGTCTCACCTGCTCACATGACCCAGATGGGCTCACATATCATAAATCTTTCCCTAAGTAATTTCCTACAAAATGTTATTTCATTCTCACAACCCTGTATTTTGTTCTCCCATTAAATAAGGAAGAAACTAAAGCTTAGAGAGGTAAGAAATGCATGTAAAATCATAATCCCAACAAGGCTAGGATGAAAATTAGGTGTCTCACTCCAAAGTCCCTATTCTTAACCCTCTTTTACACCGCATCCTTAGCTAAAATGATTCTCATATGATGTTATTTGATTCAAAGCCCAGTGCTGCCACATATTAACAGTGTAATATTGAGGACTTCAGACGCTGTACAAGTAAAATGGGGGTAATTGTAGCATTTATCTACAAATATAAAGGCTAAATAACATAATGAAAAGCACAACGCACAGTGCCTAGCACTTAACACAGAAAACACTCAAGAGACATTAACTATGATCACCATTATAATCCTCTAAAACAGGTCAGCAAACTTTTTCGGTAAAGGCAAAATAGCAAGTAGTTTAGGCTTTGTGAATCATACCGTCTCTGCTGCAACAAAACAGGCAGCAAGCTGGATTTGGCTCAAGGTTCTCCAACTCCTTGGCACTACTCAGATTTAAGGCTGGGAAGTCTGTGTTTGGTGGGTATGGCTGTCCTGTGCATTACAGGATGTTTAGAAGTGTCCTTTGTCTACCCACCACATGCCAGTAGCATTGCCCAAGCTGGGACAACCAAAAATATTTCCTGGGGAGCAAAATCGCCCCAAGTTGAGCAATACTGCTCTACAGCAAGCAAACATATAAAAATGTAGCTTGATTTTTTTCTAATAATGAAAATACCTTAAGTGAAAAAAATAACTTAATTCATTAAAAAGTAATTATACTCACTTAGCTAAAATTCCCACACTTAGCAATAACTTTATAACTTCTGTGATACACACAGCTGTGGTTGAAAAGTAGAGTTCTTTGTCTGATGTCCTTGTGTATCTTAAAGCTATGGTATACGTTGCAGCCACCAGGGTCATCACTGTCAAGCAGTATAACTTGAATAATAAACTGACATTTTCTGGAAAATATGTGCAACAAAGATATTATTTAGTAAACAATATTAATGTATATAAAAGTTAATCAACATTGTACCTCAAAATGCCTTCCAACTTCAAGCACAAAATAACTTTTTAAACCCATATTTAAAAATTTACTTAAAGCAATACTTTCCAATTACATGAACATAAACATACATACAAAAACACAGCTGAGTTTGAGTATCAACTGATTCAGCACTGATTTTGTTCCTCGGAATGCCTCAATTGCAAGACTGACTCTAGTTTGGGATATCATAAGTTACCTACCTATAATAATCTATAATAATAAAAACATAATATGCTAATTAGACCAGGTGACCTACGGGACGAAGCCACAGTGACGGGGCCAAGGCAGCCGCCGCCTGCAGCGGGAGAGCCCCTTGCATGAATTTCATGCATCAGGCCTCTAGTTTTATGTAATCTTTATAACTCAAACTAATGAAAACAATCATAGCAATTTATATCCTAAATTTAAAGACAGCAGAGAGAAAAAAAGGACTGAGTGATAAAAGTGGAGCTTAATATAAAACTTTATCATATAACACAAACAAATCATGTAGCCTCTTATTTCATAGCATTATGCACAGAAAAATACTTCATAATTCAAGAGAAGAGTATTAAGAGTGAAGCCGTATAAAACTGGGAGTGCCGGATATGTACAATGTAGAAACACTCCATGTTAAGAACTGCTTGCACGTATATGTGCGCAGCAGCCATCACTCGGGCACCAGGGTGGGTCAAACAACCTCAAATGAAGCCCAGTCACTGGGGTACCAGGTCTCCCTCATCCTTACTTCCTCCCAGCCCTGCTCTGATACTGCCATCACCCAAGGCTCAAACTATTTCTACTTTCTTCACAAACCTCCCACCTCTTATCCTTAACCTTTCAAAGCTTCAGGCTCAGGTTACACAAGGGTTAGCAAAATTTTTTGTAAAGCACAAATAGTAAATATTTTAGGCTTCTCAGCCTACAAGGCAAAATCAAGAATAGCATGTAACATAAGAGAAAACAAATTTTTTGACAAATTCAAAATAACACAATTGAGCACGATGCTTTATAATATATATCTGCTATTGAGAACAGAATTATTTCGAGGGGTAACATTTTGCTTCATTGGTCTTCAGAATTACTGCTCCATCAAATCAATTACAACTGTTCACATCTGTAAAAACCATGGGCTGCACAAAACCAAGTGACAGGCTGGATTTGGCCCGTGGGCCGTACTTTGGCAGCCCGATGAAGAATCAGTCACCCCTCTGGACGGGCCAGCCTGGGCTGCTACTGTAACCACAATATGCACTAAGCATGATTTTGTTCACTGCTTTGGAGCCTAACCACAATTCAAAGATGGCTTTCATAGGGAAATAAAACAGGAGTTATATATGTGAGGCAGAAACTTTCAAGGTTATAGGTTCTTCAATATAAATATTGCCCTGGGGGCAATTAAAGAATTATTTGTAAATTATAGACAATTTTTAAAATTTTATCAGTTATTAAATAAAAAGTAATGTGGTAAAACAAAAGAAAAAGAGCTTATATCTGCCTAAACTTTCTTTCCAAGAGAGCTGAGCCAAAAGCAATGTTTATGTGAAAGGAAGTGAAGATCACTACAATACTTCCTTTGTTTTAAAACTTTCCTATACAAGGGAAAAGTATATAACTTCAAAAATAAAGAGCAATAACCTTTAGTTACTCAATAAAGGAAAAAGCACTTCCCATCTTCTAGATTAGGGGTGAGCAAACTACATCTCATCTCTCATTGTTATATAGCCTGCAAGTTCAGAACAGCTTTATATTTTTCAATAGTTGGAAAAAATTTTTTAAATAATCTTTTGTGACACAAAAATTATATAAAGTTCAAATTCAGAATCCATAAATAACGCACTATTGGAACACAGCCATGCTCATTTGTTCCCACATTTTATTTTTTATTATTGATTTCAGAGAGGAAGGGAGAGGGGGAGAGATAGTAACATCAATGATGAGAGAGAATCATTGATTGGCTCCCTCCTGCACACCTCCTACTGGGAATCAAGCCTGAAACCCAGGCATGTGTCCTTGTCCAGAGTAGAACCTGGGACCCTTTAGTCCAAAGGCTCACACTCTATCCACTGAGCCAAACCAGCTAGAGCTGGTTTTTTTGCCCTGGAATGGCACATTTTTGCCCTGGAATGGCAGAGTTGACTAGTAATGACATCCAGTCCTTTACAGAAAAAAAACTGCCAACCCATATCCTAGAATAGATTATCAACACTTTGATAAATAACAAAGGTTGGAACTGCCAAGCTGAAAACTATCCCAAACACAACATAGTGAGTGCTTGAACACTAAACCAAATATTTATAGCCTACAAGTATAATGAGACCTATAGTTATCATTGCCATTACTATGAAAGTATACCTATTTGCATATTTATACAGGAATATATATGATATTCTTGAAAATAACTACTGCTCTAAATGGAAGAGCAAACAAGTAAATTCAGGTATTTATAAAACATACAGGGCTTGGTATGGAATACTTAAAAACATAAACTTTAAATAAATACTTAATGCTTTTAAGCATTATTTTCTCTCATTTCAGTTTAACACTGGATCAAAAGAGTTCTTCACTCCATTCACAAATTCTCCAGTATGGGATTTCAATTATTAGCAATTTCAAATTTTCCAAGGTAAAAATCAAAAGTTCATGTCATGTACTCGCTGTAAATTCTGCTAAGTACTCACATGGTGCCCAAGGCCTGTACCCACTGAGTTGGCACACTGGCACATTAGCACAGCAGCATTGGTTTCCATTTCTCACAAAGTTCCCATTCGCTCCCTCACATTATTTCTGTGTAGACCAGAAACCTGTGGGTCGGGACCCCTTTGGGGGTCGAACGACCCTTTCACAAGGGGTCGCCTAAGACCATCGGAAAACACAGATATTTACATTATGATTCATAACAGTAGCAAAATTACAGTTATGAAGTAGCAACGAAAATAATTTTATGATTGGGGGTCACCACAACATGAGGAACTGTATTAAAGGGTCGCGGCATTAGGAAGGCTGAGAACCACTGGTGTAGACTAATGTTCCCCAAAAGAAATTTATGGTTTGAAGTTTTTTTTGTTTTGTTATATTTTACTATATTTCAGAGTGGGGATTATTTTTAATGCCTGAGAATTTGGAAGTTCAGGAAGTTCCAAATAAATCTTTGGGAATATCCGGAAGCTGTAGCAACTGCTTTTCTGTTAGGATTGTATGTTCCTAGATTGCATATGACATCTATAACATGACCAAGGCACACAAATATGTACTGGCAATAGCCTAAAGACCAATAAAATGTTACAACTGTTTCAGATAATGACTTGGATTCCTTTAAGTTTCACTCATTACTCTTACTGTTCCCATCCTGTTAATTATCAAAACAATTCTGTCTTTCTCCTTTTATTTCCTGTGCTTTGTTTGTTTTTAAGGCTCTTAAGGTTGGACTTATTTGAAATGGGAACATGCATAAAAGAAGCATATGGAACTACAGGCAGTCATCCTGGACAGGGCTTAAATGATAAATGCGGACTCCTCAACCAGAAAACTAATTTGGCACCCATGCAAAAGACAGTCTTTAAATATTTGTTCAACATTTACTCAGGGATGAAGCCAAGTGCTCTATGGGGAAGGTGAAGAAAGAATCGGGTGCCACCCAACCCCTCCTAGCCACTGCCCGACCGCCCAGAAATTCAGATCCGGTCCCAATTTACCCTACTCAGCAAAACAAAAAAGCTGCGGATTCATCACACTCACCCTCAGGAAACGGCAATTAGTCATTAAATAGTACCCAGACGAGCCATTCCTAAGGAAAGGGGGTGGATCTCCTCACCTTCCACCCAAAACATCCGTGTCCCCTTTAAGCACACACAGCACTGTCCTTGGGACACTGCTCTCTCCAGCACCCGGCGGTGTCAGTGCCTTAAAGCCCCAGTGACCTTCTTACCGGCTGTTACAGGACCAGCCGCGCTCGGGCTCCGCACTGGAGCTGCCCTCACGCCTCAGCACCGCAGGGCAGGAGGCGCACCTGTGACCGCGGGCGTGCGGACAGGGCCGGGTCCGCTCCCGCCGGGAGACGCGGGTCCCGCAGGGACTGTGCCCGGCCCTGCCCAGGTCCGCGCAGCCCCGGCCTATCTGACTGGTTCACACCTACCATCAGCTCGTTGGGGCCGACGCGGTCTGGAGCCGCCGAACGACCCCGCGCGGAGGCAGCCGCAGTGGGAGGCTGGCGCGGACTCCCAGGGGCAGCACCACACGCGCGGCTGTTGCCCGGCGCCTCCGCCTAGCCTCGGAGCCCCGCGTCGCCGAGGGTGCCGCCGAGCGCTGGCGCTCCTCTGTCGCCCCCTGCGTCCTCCCCCATTCCCGCGGCCTCAGGCTCACCTCTCGCGGCTGCCATCTTCCCCCGACAGACCCACGCGGAACTGACGCGCGCTCCTCCGCGCCCGCCACGCTGAATACCCAGGACCGCCTCCCGTCGTCATAGAGACGAAGCGCTCGGCCTAGAGTGCCTTGCGGCCGGCCGGCCGCCGGCTTCCCGGCCATCCAGGGACAAGATTAGGCGCGGAAATCCGTGCTACTCCCGACAGTGAGACGCTACGGGTGGAGAAGAGGCCTTCACGGCAGAGTCCTTGCTGACAAGTGTGTAAAACTCCATGGGAAGGCGTCTTCTGTAAACTGCAACTCCCAAGGGAGTAGAGCGTTGCCTTCTGGGAATTGTAGTCCTCACCAAGTTGACAGCAAATAAGGATTTTCAGTTAGCCTTTGTGATTCTTGTCTGTCGGAAGCTATTGTAGAAACTCTCGTAACTCATAACAGAAACTACTTTCATCAACGTTGTAACTTCCAGCGCGTCCATTCCCTTCCATTGTTACCTCTTATTTAACCTAAACAATTTATATTACATCTTGTTTTTAAGTCTTGTGCCTGTGTCCTTATAGTCAGCATTATCCTGTATAATAAAAGGCTAATATGCAAATCAACTGAACAGTGGAATGACCGGTCGCTATGACGTGCACTGACCACCAGGGGGCAGATGCTCAATGCAGGAGCTGCCCCCTGGAGGT
This sequence comes from Corynorhinus townsendii, assembly GCA_026230045.1. Classification (NCBI taxonomy): domain Eukaryota; kingdom Metazoa; phylum Chordata; class Mammalia; order Chiroptera; family Vespertilionidae; genus Corynorhinus; species Corynorhinus townsendii. Next base: position 55,564,198 of record JAPDVU010000004.1, read on the forward strand.
CAATGTGCTCCCACAGGGAGAGTGCCACTCAGCCAGGAGCCAGGCTCACCCCTGGCGAACACAGCGGTGGTGCCAGGAGCCTCTCCTGCCTCAGCATCAGTCAGACATCCCCCGAGGGCTCCCAGACTGCGAGAGGGTGCAGGCCGGGCTGAGGGACCCTCCACCCCCCTCCACCACCGTGCACGGATTTCGTGCACCAGGCCCCTAGTAGTGTATGATTGTAGAGAACCAAAATGTGCCAGTGAGCTAGAAAGTAGGCACTAAAAGGAGGGGAGTGTTATTAATACTTTACAGCATATCCTTAGGAGAAATATTATTCCCTATTAACTTTATAGCTGGCTTTTCTGTTCATTAACCTAACCCCGTGGTTGGCAAACTGCGGCTCGCGAGCCACATGCAACTCTTTGGCCCCTTGAGTGTGGCTCTTCCACAAAATACCACGGCCTGGGCGAGTCTATTTTGAAGAAGTGGTGTTAGAAGAAGTTTAAGTTTTAAAAATTTGGCTCTCAAAAGAAATTCCAATAGTTGTACTGTTGATATTTGGCTCTGTTGACTAATGAGTTTGCCGACAACTGATCTAACCCAATGAATAGCCAAGCAGATATTTACATTCTTTATTTGAACTAATTTTTCCTTTCCCAATCTGAATTATCCTAAGTCTTGGAGGAGAAAAAAATTGGCTTAATATGTTTATGTATGCCTAGCTTTCTATACAACACTGGTTAGTGCCAGAAGCATCGCTCTTAAACATGTGAACCACAAGGTAATTTGATAATGAGCTAAACTTACAGTGCCTCAAGCAGCATTTCTATTGCCATGTGAGAGCCTAAGATAGTCCTGATTGTCACTGTCAAGCTTCAGTATTTGTCTTGATACTCTGCTCACCTCTATCTCTGCTCAGACATGAGAGCTTACCACCATCTCAATGAATTATATACAAGAGACCCAATACTATATCCATGGGCAATAAAGTGAAAGTGTGAACTTAAACAGAAAGGCTGTGCAGTAGGCAAATACCAAAAGGCATAGGGAGGTTATAGTTAAATTCAAATACGGTAGCTATACCATAGATTATTAAAAGTGCTAAGGTTTAAAGTATAGTAAACCATTAACCATAAAGAACATGCAGACAAATGCATATACTTCAACATAATTGTTTCCATGTCAGTTTAAACATATTAGTCTTATTCAGCTATTAAGAAAAACGTACAAAACCAATTTGCCAGGTCATTGTTATTTTAGAACAATTCATTCCTATGGGGTAATATTACTAAAGACAAGCCAGAAGAATTATTGCGTTTTACAATTGAGGGAAAAAAAATACAAGGAAACAAGGTAAATTTTAGTGTCTGGACTAGGAGAGTTAAGACATGACTCATCATCAATATCTAAACATTCCTTATTTGAGTGTAACTCTCCCTTGTCACCATTTCCTTTTTTGGTTACTACATCTCATTTTTCTTTTCCTGCCAAACAGTCACAGACACGTCGTCTGTACTTATTTCAACCATTTTCTGCTTACCTTGCTGGAATCTTATTTCCACTCAGGCCAACTCTATGAAAACAAAGCTCAGCAGTTGCCTGCTCCATTGGCCTTTTCTCGTTCCTCATCCTCGTTTGTTTAGTCATCAGACATTGACTGAACGCGTAATGTGCCAAGCATTACTCTAGGCACTAAGTGAGAGCTAGAAAACAGGAAGTGAGGGACGTGAGGATGGGAGCACAACAGAACAAGGTAATGGAGGGTTTCTCTTCCCTTGGTTAACACAGACAAAGCCCTTACTTACCAACTAATTGCTTTACGTGTGTTACTTCATTTAATCCCCTTGACAACCTGTTTGACAACCCAGTTTGTATGATGAAGAAACTGCAGCCAAAATATATTAAGCAACACAGCTAGTAAGTAGTAGACCCATCTTTCCTTCCCTTGTGTCTCTTCCCACCCTTCTGACTACTTCTCTTGTTTTATGTCTCCCTCCTCATTCCATCCCTATTTCCTGAGGGTTGACCTCCAGAATCATCTTTTTCCAGCTCAAATTCCAGTCACCTTTGCCTTACTATTTTTGTCATCCCTTAAACTCAAATATTCTAGTCTAAACACTTTACTTTTTTTGATGAACCAGTTCCTTTTCCTGTTTATCCTTGGTCTCCTAGGGCAGAACCCTGAAGTCTTTGATTTCCCCCCTGCCCTTTCCTGAGATGTTCTATTGTATTCATCAAATCTCACATTTGGTCCTTCATGCCATCCATTACTACAGGCCCAACTCCAGTACCTCTCTCCCAAAACCGGTTTTCTGTTCAAGAATCTGCAGTGTTTTCTAAAGTCCTGTTACAGTAAGGCAACATATCCCTCTGCCTGGCTTTCAAAAGCCTGCAAAAACCACACCAACCCTGCTTATCTGACTACTTCCCACCAATCCCCAAATAAGCTCCTTTCCCCTCCGTTTCCTCTCTCTTCCTTTCCAATGGTTACTTTGCTGCGGAACTCCTTATCAATTCCCATCTTTACTATTAAAACCATCATTCAGCCCTAACCGGTTTGGCTCAGTGGATAGAGTGTCAGCCTGCGGACTGAAGGGTCCCAGATCCCATTCTGGTCAAGGGCATGTACCTTAGTGAGGCAGCTGATCGAGGTTTCTCTCTCATCGATGTTTCTAACTCTCTATCCCTCTGCCTTCCTCTCCGTAAAAAAATCAATAAAATATATTTTAAAATAAATAAAATTAAATCATCATTCAACTGATCAATACCCTGCTTCCAGTTTGCCCTTTCATTCAGCCCTCTTTTTTTCCATTCAATTGTCCAACAAGATATGATATGAATGCCAGGGATATAAAAATGACTAAAACACAGTTCAAATCTCAAGAAATTCAATCCAACAAATGAACACATATATTCCTATTTACTATAAGTGCTATGAAATTATAAATATTAGATATATCTCCTCGAGCAAGGGAAACAAAAGAAAAAATAAACAAATGGGACTATATCAAACTAAAACATTTTTGTACAGCAAATGAAACCATTGACAAAATGAAAAAACAACCCATTGAATGGGAGAAAACATTTACAAATGATACATCTGATAAAAGGTTAAAACCCAAAATATGTAAAGAATTTATACAACCTAACACACACACACACACACAAAAATCTAATTTAAAAAATGGGCAGAGGATCTAAATAGACATTTTTTCCCCAAGATGATTTAGAGACCACCAACAGACATGAAAAGATGCTCAACTTCACTTATCAGAGAAATGCAAATTAAAACCACAATGAGAATCACTTCACACCTGTCAGAGGGCTATCATCAATAAATTAACAAATAACAAGTGCTGGCTGAGGATGCCAAGAAAAGGGAACCCACTTGCCCTGTTGGTGGGATTGTAAATTAAGTGCAGCCACTATGCAAAACAGTTCAAGGATTCCTCAACTATTTAAAATAGAGCTGCCATACAATCCATCAATTTCACTTCTGGGAATTTATCCAAAGAAAACAAAAATACTAACTCAAAATATATATGCACCCTAGGTTCACTGCAACATTGCCAGTAATAGCCAAGGTATGGAAGTACCTTAGACACCCATCAATAAATAAATGGATAAAGAAAATGCAAGATATATATATATATATATATATATATATATATATATATATATATGGTAATTATATATAATTCAGCAATGCAAAAGAACAAAATCCTGACAATTGAAATACATGGACAGATCTGGGGGTTTTATGCTAAGTGACATAAGTCTGACAAAGAGAAGACAAGGTCTCATATGTGATATCTAAAAAAACAAAGTAAATGAGTAAACATAACAAAACAGAAAAAGGCCCCTAGATATAGAGAACAAGCCAAAGGGGAAGGGGGTGAAGGGAATAAAAAAATTAGATAAATAGGCTGGCCCCAGTTGGGGCCCCATGCAGGAGGCAACCAATTGGTGTGACTCACATAAAGGTCTCCTCCCTCCCTCTCCCCCTCCCCTTCCCCTCCTCCTCCCTCTCTCTCCCCTTCTCCCTCTCCCCTTCTTCCTTCCTTCCTCTCCCCCTCCCTCTTTCCCTTCCACTCTCTAAAATAGAAAAAATATCCTCGGGTGAAGATTAACAACAACAACAAAAAATTAGGTAAATAAATAAAAGAGTATAGATAAAATCCAGTGAAAACCCAAAGGAAGAAGCAATTAATTCTCTCAAAGGTGATAGCAAAAGCCTTCACTGAAAAGGTAAAATTTAATCAGGCTGTTTGAGGACAAATATGATTTCATGGGGGTGTCTGTGAGTACGCTCCAGGTGATGGAGTGGAAAGCAAGAGCAGAGTAGAGGTATTAAAGACCATGACATGTGTGAAGAGTTGTGTTTTATCTGCCTAATATGTATGGTGTGTGGAGACAGCATGAGAGGGATAGAAAATGAAATTGGAAGATAGATAGATATATTTTGAAGTCTTACAAAATAGGTGAAGACGTTTGTACTTTATCTCCTAGGTCAGTGATCGGCAAACCGCGGCTCACGAGCCACATGTGGCTCGTGAGCCGCGGTTTGCCGTTCTATTGACTAATGAGTTTGCCCACCACTGGACTAGACTAAATGTTACCGTGTAGTTGGAAGCTGTGAGGATTAGGCAATTGTGGCATATTGTGTGCAAACCTAGGTAATGGGAAAGAATCTTGGTAGGTTTTTAAGCAAGGGAAGTGGAGGTTTTGGGGAGGGAGCCAAGTGATATGATCAGATCTATGTGTTAGAAAAATTATGCCAATGAATCAGGTGGCAGGACTGAGTCCTAAACAATGGCAGTCATGATGAGAATAGGAAGACACGAATCACAGAGACAATTCAAGCCAATCAACGGGGTTTGATGATGTAGGGGCTGTGAGAGCAAGACAAGCAGGGCAGTTTCAATTCGTGCTACTGGGTAGGTGGTGGCGCCTTGGACCGAAGTGTTGCAGAAGACCAAAGAAACCAAAGATGCTTCTAAGAAAAAGGAGAGACACTGTTTAGTACACCGGCAGACTCAGTGTATTAAGCAGCCTTCCAAATCTGAGTGAAGGAACATGCATGGGGCTTTCCTTTATATCTCCCTCCCTGTGGTCCTTGTCCCACAAACATGGATTATGCTTCCAGTCCTTTTCACGGGCCTTGCAAGAAGGCCCCCAGGTGTTGGGGATCTCCAGGCCATATCTGATGGTCTGGCCTGGCACCAGCATTAATAACCCTCCCTCCGGGGCAGTGCACTGTTCACAGTAACAGGTTCTGCAAGACCAGTATCTGGAAAGGAGAGAGGGGCTTAATTATAGGTTATCAGGAATGTACACTGAGCTTGCTGGCTTGGATTCAGATCACTAGCCCCAAATATCAGGGTTACATTGGAATTAGCCTTTTTTAGCCTTCTCATCCTGCCCCCCCCCCCCCCGCCCTCTTATTCCACAAGCTTCTCTTAGCCTTGTTGTACAACGACTACGTGATGTTATGGTGAACATGGATGACAACTGCTCTTAACTGCTTCCAGCTGGAAAGGGGTGATGACAAGGGGTCAGCATCCCATGAGGGGTTTGTAGGGAATTCTGAAGTTTAAAGGCATTCCCATCCAGTTTGCAGGCAGGCAGAGGCAAGCAGCAGTTCCACAGACGTAGAATGTTCCTGCAGGGGAGCTCTAGGTGGTGTTTTCAGCCTTGAGGGTAGAGTTGCATAGTTCATCTGGGTTCACCTGTTGGATGTTGGCCCTGGGTACTGCTGAAACAAATAGGAGCAACATTAATTAGCTTCCCATTGGCTGTGACAGGTCCTATCATTTTTACCATCCAATACAATTTCCCCTCCCCCCCCCCATCCCTGCCACATGCATTTGGTCGTGGAGTCATAACATGCTGCAGGCTGATAAGTATAGCTAACAAACATCTGGCTTGATGGGGCTTTCCCATAGGCTACCCGGTCTAGCATATTTGGGTAGTGAGTTTCTAAGCAAGGACACATGGCAGTGGTCCCTATGGGAGGCAAGTATGTGCTAGCTAATATTATTAGTGGGAGCATGTTATTCCCTCTATTTCTGTTCAGTGGGGTCCACAACAGTGAACCGCTAGGACAAAGAGCAGTAGTATGGCTATTCCTGCAAGGCAGATGTAGCCAAGGATGGCATGACAAGCTGTAGTCCAACAAACCATGATGAGGCTTTTGTTTCCTTGCTGTGTGGGAAGCAGTAATTTTATGGTGCTTCTGTGTCTCAGCAAGGGCAACTGAGTTCTCCTCCTGGTATTAGCCTCGGGTTCTGGCAGCACTCATAAAAATACAAAATGAAAATTATTAGAAAGATAAAACCAATGATTATCCAGAAATACCAAAGCATATTACCTTTAGGAGGAGATAAGAAAGAGAGATTAGTGTTAGGGAGAATTCAGCAGGGCGTTTCTGAATCCCTTGGAGCAGGTTGATCGTCCAGATCTGCTGTCTTCTTGAGAGTGATCCTCAGGGGGTTTCTGGTCAGAGGTCACCTTCCACTCAAGCTGGGCATCACTCGGCTGGTGGACTACAGTCAGCCAGGAGTGGTGAATCCAGGTATTCAGTCCTGCAAGCTTGAGATCTGTGGGGGTGGTTAATATGACTGGATAGGGTCCCTTCCAGATAGGCGTGAGGGGCTCCCTTTTCCAGTCCTTTACCAAACCTGGTCTCCAGTTTTATAAGGATGTACAGCTGTTCCAAGAAAGATGGTTAGTCAGTCAGTAACCCATCTGTGGATCTCAAAGACAGTTTTTCCGAGTCCTTGTAGTTGTTTCTGGATTTCTAAGTTCCCTTTTTCCTCCAAATCTCCCTTTGGCCAAATTAAGGGAGGGGGTCTACCACATAGAATTTCAAAAGGAGAGAAACCTACCCTGGCCCTTGGGGCACAGCGTACTTGCAGGATTACAAGAGGCAAGATATCTGTCCAGGGTAAGGTTGTCTCTTGGCATAGCTTAGCCATAGTCTGCTATAGAGTCCAGTTCATGCGTTCTACTTTCCCTGAACTCTGAGGCCTATAGGCTGTATATAGATTCCATTTAATTCCTAAAGCCTTAGCTACCTGTTGTACTATTTCTGCTACAAAGGCTGGGCCATTATTGGACCCTATGGTCAGAGGCGTCCCATGCCATGGAATTATATCCTTCAGCAATACCTAAGTGACTTTTCTCACCTTTTCCATGTGAGTGGGATATGCCTTGACCCAGCCTGAAAAGGTGCAAACAAAAACTAGCAGGTATTTATTTCCTCTGCTAGGCCCTATTTCTATAAAATCTGCTTCTAAGTCCTCAAAAGGAGCTTGCCCACAGCGCTGAACTCCTATTGGTCCCACAGGACCCTGTTTGGCATTGTTCTGAGCACAGAGGAGGCAACGTTGAGAGACTGAGGCACACAAGGAGGGAAGACGGGCAATTAGGTAGTACCTGCCCAATAAAGCTTCTAGGGCAGTCTTCCCTAAATGAGTAAGTTCATGCTGCTGGAGGACTACCTTATGGGCTAACTGTTCTGGGACATAGACCCTATGATCTGGGAGTATCCACCAGCCTTCCTTTGTTCTCTTGTCCCCTTCTTGCTGGGCCCATTCCTCCTCCTGAGGAGTGTACTTTGGGGGTTCAGGTAATTTGGGTGCCGACATGATCCGTGCCAGTGCTGCTTGTTCTTAGCAGCCAGCTTGGCTGCAGCATCAGCACATTGGTTCCCTTCTGATACTGAGTCTTTCCCTTTCTGGTGACCTTTGCAATGGATGACGGCTATTTCCTTGGGCTCTCAGACTGCTTCTAATAACTTTAAAATCTCATTCTGGTTTTTTATTCCTTTTCCTCTGGCCAGCAAGAGCCCCACTCCTTATATATGGCCCCATGGACATGCAGGGTAGCAAAGGCATAGCGCGAGTCATTGTAGATGTTGGCATGCTTATCGTTACTGAGTTCTAAGGCTCTGGCGAGGGCCCAAAGTTCTGCCCTCTGTGCTGACCATCCTTCAGGCAGGGCCTGTGCCTTGATTGTCTTAAAGTCTGATACCACTGCATACCCAGCTCGTCTTTTCCTTCATCTAGGAAGCTGCTGCCATCTGTGAACAACACCAAGTCTGGGTTTGGCAGGGGCCTATCCCTTAGATCTGGCCGGCTGGAGTAAACCTCCTCTAGGACTTCCAGGCAATCATGCTCAGGGGCCCCCTCAGCAACGGGTAGAAAGGTGGCAGGTTAAGAGTTCTCACTGCTTCTAATCGTACCCAAGGGTTCACACTTAACAGGCCTTGATATTGAGTCATTCGAGCCAGTGCTGCCCCCTTGCTTCCATCAGGGTGACAACAGCATGAGGTACTTTTACACTTAAGTTTTGTCCTAAGGTAAGCTTATCCGCTACCTTGACTAACAATGCAGTGGCTGCAAGGACCCTGAGACGTGGGGGCCACCCGGAGGCTACTGAGTCAATCTGCTTAGAGAGATAGGCTACTGGTCTTTGCCAGGGTCCAAATTCCTGGGTTAGAACTCCTAGGGCTACCCTGCTGTTCTCGTGAACAAAAAGATTAAAGTCTTGTGTCACATCTGGTAGCCCTAGTGCTGGGGCCTCAGAGAGCTTTGCCTTTATGGTGATGAAGGCTTTCTCCTGTTCGGGACCCCAGTTGATGGGTGCCTTCTCTTCTCCTTTTAAAGCTTCATAGAGAGGGTTAGCCAAGTCTGAAAACCCTGGGATCCAAATTCGACAGAACCCTGCCTCTCCCAGGAATTCCTGAATCTGCCGCCGGGTGCTAGGGACTGGGATGGCACATACTGCTTCCTTTCAGTCCCTACCCTTTGTTTCCTTTGGGTGATCCGAAAGCCTAGATACTTGGCTTCTTTCTGATAAATCTGTGCTTTTTTCTTAGACACCCGATAACCTGTTTCAGTTAATAGTCACAGAAACTACTCGTGTTCCCTCCCAGCACTGAGCTCGTGTGGAGCTAGCCAATAGGAGGTCGTCTACATACTGGAGTAGAACACACCCCAAGTCCTGTCCTGGGAACTTAGATCAGATGCTAGTGCTCCACTAAAAAGAGTAGGGGAGCCCTAACCGATTTGGTTCAGTGGATAGAGCACTGGCCTGTGGACTGAAGGATCCCAGGTTCGATTCTGGTCAAGGGCATGTACCTTGGTTGCGGGCACATCCCCAGTAGGGGGTGTGCAGGAGGCAGCTGATCAATGTTTCTCTCTCATGGATGTTTCTAACTCTCCCTCTCCCATCCTCTCTGTAAAAAATCAATAAAATATATATGTTTTTTAAAAGAGTAGGGGAGTTCTTGAACCCTTGTGGCAGTCTGGTCCAGGTGAACTGCTCCTTGGCCCCTGTAGTTGGGGTTTCCCATTCAAAAGCGAAAAGAGGCTGGCTGGAAGGAGCTAATCTAAGGCAGAAAAAGGCATCTTTCAGATCTAGGCATGTAAACCATTCCGCCTCTGATGGGATGAGACCCAGAAGAGTGTAGGGGTTCGGCAGTGCTGAATGCAGGGTTATAACACCCTCATTAACAGCCCGTAGATCCTGGACAGGGCGGGAGTCATTAGTCCCAGGCTTTTTGACAGGCAAGAGAGGCGTGTTCCATGGAGACCTGCATCGTTTAACAAGTCCCCACTGAAGCAGCCGGTCTACATGGAGCTGGATTCCTAAGCGTGCTTCTCTTGGAATTGGATATTGGCAGATTTGAACAGGCTGTGCCCCAGGCTTTAAGTCAACCAGCACCGGGGCGTGGTGCTTAGCCAGGCCTGGAGGATTTCCTTCAGTCCAGACTAGTGGGAATCCTTTCTCTAATTCAGGTTCTAATGGTGAGGCCTTTGACTGGGGGGTATAAAGTCTCCATTCTTCCTCCCTTCGCACTGCTAGAGACAGGATCATTGGGGAGGTCTCCTCCCTTAGGCGAAGCTGTGCTGAGCCATTTGGAGCAAAAGTGATTTCTGCACCCATTTTGGCTAAAAGGTCTCTACCCATTAGAGCCAGTGGGCAGTGTGGCAAGTACAGGAATTCATGAATTACTTGATGGCCACCAAGTTGGCATCGGCAAGGCCGGCAGAATGGTCTAGGGTCTGATCTCCAGTAGCTTCAATAATGGTGACCTCCTTTCCTGAGAGGGGCACTATTTTCTGTGTGACTACTGAGTGCGCAGCTCCTGTATCAACCATAAAGTCCACAGTCTGGTCCCCAATTTTCATTCTGACCATGGGCTCGTGGGGGCCTAGCTGAAAAGACCCCGGTCTGTCCTAGTCAGAATCAGCCATTGCTAGCCCAGTGAGATCTGCTTCGAGTGGCTCTGGTTGATAGCGAGTGGGTGGAAAAGGGGGCCCAGTTTTCTTACTTTGTCGTCTGGGACATTCATTCTTCCAGTGTCCTGTCTCCTTACAACAGGCACACTGGTCTCGTCTCAGGCTCGCTCTTCCTTTTCCCCCTGATCTGTACTCTTGCTTCTCTTTCTGATCTGTCTGGGAGCTTGAGCCTCTAAAAGCCGCTGCTACTATATTGGCCCTTCTTTGTATTTCCTTTCTTCCTCCCTCCTTGCCACAGTCTCGGATGATGAAAACCTTGTTGGCTATCTCCAGCAGTTCGGTGGCATTTTTCCTGGAAACCCTTCCAGCTTCGGTAATTTTCTCCTGTTATCAGGCTGGGCTTGGCCTACAAAAGCAGCATTTACCATGGTCTGATTTTCCAGGGCCTCAGGGTTAAAGGGAGTGTAGGTTCGGTATGCCTCACACAGTCTCTCATAGAAAGCTGCTGGACTTTCATCAGGCTTCTGGAAAACCTCAGCAATTTTAGCCATATTGGTGGGCTTCTTAGCTCCGGCCCTGACCCCCTGGAGGAAGGCCAGCCGATATCTTTCTAGCCTGGTCTTTCCATCTTCTGAGTTCGGGTTCCAATCAGGTTCCTCATCTGGGAGGGCCTCTCTGGCCCATTTGTCTGTATCTAATATTCCTGCCGGGGCCTGGGTCTGGAGCCACTTCCGAGCCTCTGATACTACCCTCATGCGCTCCTCAGTGTTAAAGAATGTGAAAAGGAGCTGCTTGCAGTCACCCAGGTGGGCTTCTGTTTCTGGAAAATCATTTCTAGGAGGTCTACCATGGCCTGAGGATTTTCAGAATAAGCTGGGGTGTGATGTTTCCAATTCAGGATGTCACTTGTGGTAAAGGGCTGATAATAATGGACTGGCCTTCCCTCCTGCAAGGTCTCATCTTCACCAAGCACTTGGGCACCCTGAATCTCCGAGAGGCATCTGATGTGCCGGTTGTGGCTTGGGCCCTTGATTGGCTGAACGCAAATGCCACCCAACTGGCTCTGGAGAGCCTGGTTGAGGAGAGACGGGGGGGGGGGGGGGGGGGGGGGGGCAGGGTGCATGGGGGGGTGTGTGTGTTTCCATACTTTCCAGACCTTCCAGACCTGCAGGGGGAGCACTTGGTACTGCCTGTGGCACATATGGAGGTGGTAAAACTGGTGGGACTTCCTCAGGGAGTCCTGGCAGAACAGGGGGTTGGGTTCCCTTCCGAGGGACCTGTTTCTTTTCTCCTCCCTGCTTTTCCTTAGCCTGCTCCTGCCCTGCCTGCCTCTTCACTCCTGCTATTAAAACTTTACTCTGTCCCTTGTTACACACGCAGAACCGGACCCAAGGTGGCAAGGTTTGAGCAATTTCTAACCAGCTGTCTATGTAGGGAAACTGACCTGAGTGTCCAGGGTCTTTCGTGACTACATTCCAGACCGCCCTGACCAGTCCCTTATCTAAGGAGCCTTCCGAGGGCCAGCCAACCCCGAAGGCTGGCCATTCTATTTCACAGAATTTCCTCAGTGTTTTGGGGTTCATTTTAATACCATAATCTCCATTGAAACCCTTTTCAAAATTTTTCAACATGCATTTGAGAACAGTGGGTTTACTTTGTCCCGACCCCATGATGATCGGTGGCAAGAGACAGACAAGGGAGGGGGTGACCTGTTTTCACAGATCCTCACTCAGATGCCCACCTGGCCACGTCCCTTGGGAGCTTAGATTCGTCTTAGCTAAGGTACACCCGTATAAACCCCGGACCTGGTCACCTCCACGTGGGGGTGAGTCACCGTTATGCCATATGACGAATCGTGGAACCGCAGGTTGGGGCCCAATCGGACTCCGTAACCAAGGTCGTGGAGCCACACAAAGGATAAGAGAGGGCAGGCCCTCTCCCTCCACACACACACACACACTTTCACCAGACATTCACTCAGAGCTTAAAAACACAGTCCACCCGATTCCTGACCAATTTAACCGATTAAGTCCTATGACTTCCGGGGAGGTGATTAAGCTCTCCCTTCCACTCACTGGAGTGGACCTGACTGACTGGGGCCCCTATGTTATCGATTCTGTCAACAGGTCCAGAAGTGTCCATCCACTTTCTCCAGATGCCGGCCGGGTCCTAGGCTGAGGTCCGGGAGCGCCAGGAAGAACCCCGGTTCAATTCTGCTAAAACCAGCAGGGCGTGCCTTCCAGAGGCCTATCCTGCGCCCTCAGACCCCAAGCCCTGTCCCCTCACAGGAGGCCAAAAAAAAAAAAATGCCAAGCGCGGTTGGTTTCCTGGGATCAGGGAACCAGCTGTTGCAGAAGACCAAAGAAAACCAAAGATGCTTCTAAGAAAAATGAGGGACACTGTTTAATACACCAGCGGACTCAGGGAACAACCTTCCAAATCGGAGTGAAGGAACACACATGGGGCTTTCCTTTATATCTCCCTCCCTGTGGTCCTTGTCCCACAAACATGGATTATGCTTCCAGTCCTTTTCGCGGGCCTTGCAAGAAAGCTCTCAGGCGTTGGGGTCTCCAGGCCATCTCTGATGGTCCGGCCTGATGCCAATGTTGATAACCCTCCCTCCGGGGCAGTGCACTGTTCACAGTAACAGGTTCTGCAAGACCAGTATCTGGGAAGGAGAGAGGGACTTAATTATAGGTTATCAGGAATGTACACTGAGCTTGCTGGCTTGGATTCAGATCACTAGCCCCCAAATATCAGGGTTACATTGGAATTAGCCCTTTTTAGCCTTCTCAGCAGGAGGAAATACAGAGGGAGGAACTCGTTTGGCAGAGACAATGAGTTCAGCCTGTGATAGGAGGTGGCCATCTGACAGTGGGTAGATGGTGGAGGTCATGGGAGGGTGAGTACCAGTTGGTCTAGCTCTCCTTGTTCTGATTCGTTGCACTGACCAGGAAATGTTTTAATATTAAGATTAGCTTTTCAAATTGTTATTTTATTCACGTGGCAATCTTACTTTCAGCCTTAATGTTACAACTCACATTGTGGCTTATCAATCACTCTTTTCTGTGTGTAGGACTCATGCACAGTTGAATGAGGGCTGATAGAACAGATAAAATCAAATTCCCAAATTTGTAGAGTTTAGGAGTAGTGACAACCATCCCATCTCCTTCAGGTACAGATCCCTCCGCCCCCGCCTGCCCCCTGCCTCTGCTCCCTGGCCCCAGGCCTTGCTTCAACAGCCAGCCAGCTACGTTTAACATCATTTTTAAATTACAGGTGTGAAAACTTAGCAGTAGGTCTGTCTGTGGTTTACTTTTATAAAATCTGTGGAAAATAGATTTTGAAGCATATTCATATTATAAAAACAGCATTTAACTTACATAGAAAACATCTTATACAAATACCTTAGTAAAAGTCACTTAGGCAGAAGAAAATATGCTAACTACAAATGACCCCTCAGCTTTTAAAATAGTTTAACGTCCCTCTACCTGGAAGCCTTTATTGTCCATGAGTTGATATTAGATGTAAGACAATAACATTATAGCTCTGAAGCTTATCAGTAATTCCCAGGGGCCCTAAACACCACTGCTTAGGGGTCAAGCAAATGAGGCGAGTGAAGTGGGAAACCCAGGACAGCAGGACTGGAACTAGAGGTCCCTGTCCCGGTAAAAGCCAAGTGTGCCAAAGAATTCTGTTCTTTTCACAGGGCCAGCAATCCAACTTTAGGGAACATTTTCAGAGTTTAAACAGTATCATGTGGATCTCTGCTCTAGCTGTTCCCATGAGTGAGGTTCTGTTACACTGTTGCCCCTGCCCCTTATCCTCAGGGGATACAGTCCGACACCCCGTGGATGCTGAAGCCAAAGACAGTGCTGAACCCTGTATCTGCTTTGCTTTTTTCTATACAGACCAACCTGTGAGAGAGTGAGAGAGCAACAGCAATAACTAGTAATGAAATAATTATAACGATATGCTATAATAAAAGTCCATGTGAATGTGGTCTCTCTCTCAAAATATCTTATTCAACTGCAGGTACAGAGAGGATACGCTGGATAAAGGGGTGCTTCACATCCGGCGGAATGGAGCAGGAGGGTGTAAGATTTCATCAAGCTACTCTGAATGGCATGCAATTTAAAACTTATACATGTTTTGTTTCTGGAATTTCCTAATTAATATTTTTGGATCACGATTGACAGAGGGTCAATGAAATGGTGAAAAGTGAACCGGTGAACAACTGTAATCAATGTAATCTATGTTAACAATGAATAGCTAATGAAGCTAAAAATACTGACTAGATTTTAAACTTTTTTCCTAGTATTGAATGATTGCTATTTTGTAGTCAGTTTCTTTTTTAAAAATTCTTTATTGTTTAAAGTATTACATATTAGATTTTAAATTTTTAATGTTTAGCACTAAATATGATTTTAGAAAGAAATTTCTATCCCAGGCATAATAATCTTATATTAACATCTAAATGGCATCATCATTTCAGTCTTAATGTGGCAAACTTTTTCTAACAAAGCAAAGACGAATGGACCGAGTTTTATTTTTCAATTTTAATAGAATGAAAACTATGTCACAGAAAACCATTTTTTTTTAGTTTTTTCAAAAAAATTTACACAACTAATGAATGTGCCAGCACCACCACATTTGTTAAATTTCATGGATGCAAATATACTTTTAAATGTCTGCCACTGTTCAGAGTTTGGTGATGCCTTCTCATAAAATATGGTCTCTAACTAGGTTTCATCAACAGCTCTAGTTAGGTTCACCTTGACCGCCCGGGTGGTTTTAGTCTGACCCCCACGGAGACCAGCTATGAAAACCTGAGGCCTGGGCACTGCGGTGCTGCCCTCCCGCTTGGACTGCGTGCCCACATGCTTTGAAGGATACACCTGGGAACAATTTTCTCTTCTCATGTGACTGAGATCCGTTTGTACCGAGTGAGTAACTTTCCGCCGCAAATTGGCCTAAGTAGAAAGAGAATACATAGGGACTAACATTTCCCTAAAAACCGAATAATATAAAATATTATCAGGCACCAGCTAATATCTGGCTATTTTTTCAATCCATAAAGAAATCAGTTTTTCAACAACACATTAGAGCATTAAAAAATCTAGAAGGGGATAGAAAATACCCTTTGCTGCAAAGTAGGAAAATATATTAAATAATGAAAAGGGACCCGAACAAAGAACATACAGGCTCAGACTTACAGTGAGCTCAGTCGTTTGTTAAATAATCTCCTAATTCCTTCATGACTTTGAGATTCATACCATTTACTCCTTTTGTGAATTATTAGTAAACATGAAGTTAAGTAGATTACTCAGGCTAAAGAGCAAGGAGGAGCTTATAAGAAGAACTGGAGCCCAGCTGGATGTAGCTCAGTGGTTGAGTGTCGACCCAGGAACCAAGAGGTCACCAGTTCGATTCCTGGTCAGGGCATATGCCCAGGTGGTGGGCTCAATTCCCAGTGCGGGGCATGCAGGAGGCAGCCGATCAATGATTCTCTCTCATCATTGATGTTTCTATCTCTCTCCCCCTCTCCCTTCCTCTCTGAGATGAATAAAAATATATTAAAAAAAATAAAAGTCAAACAAATTGGACTTTAAAACAAAAAGAACTGGAGTGCTCTGGCCGGTGTGGCTCAGTTGGCTGGGCATCATCCTGTACACCTGAAGGTGGCAGATTCAATTCCTGGTCAGGGCACAGGGCACATACCTAGGTTTGCAGGTTCCACCCCAGCCCAAGGATCATGTAGGATGCAGGAGGTAAACAATCAATGTCTCTTTCTCACATCAATGTCTTTTTCTCTCTCCCTCCCTCCCTCCCCTCCCTCTCTAAAATCGATGTTTTAAAAGTATATTTAAAAAAAGAATAGGAGTTACTGAAGTTATGGTGAAGTGCAAGAAAAAAACACAGAAGGCATTAGAGCATGTGAGTTAAGGAGAGACCTAGAATTAGAGGAAACATTTCAGAGTTTGAGACACTGCAGGTGATTGAGAATCAAAATTACTTCCCCCTACAGAGCTTATCTATACTGGAGGGGGGATCTCTCAGCCCAGCCTGCCCCCTCTCACAGTCCAGGAGCCCTCAGGGGCAGGAGGCGACCCGGCGATCAGGGGAAGGCGACGCCCCATCACACCTCTGCTGCTGCCACTGCTGGCAGTGCAAGCCTCAGCTGGCCCTGGTTACCTGAGCCTTGGGCTGGCCAGGCAGCTGCCATTGGAGGCTTGCCTGCGCCTCGGGCCAGCCCTGGGCGGCTGGGGGGCTGAGGGGACTGGGCGCTGCCATCTTGTGGCTGTGGGCGCCACCATCTTTGAGGGCAGGGCAGTCAATTAGCATATTCCCTCTTTATTACATAGGATTAATATGACTTTGCTATTTCATTGTCTTCATTCGCATCATTTTACTATTTCAAGAGACTCCTGCCAAAGCAAATAACTTGACTATTCATTACAGAACATCCTGAAAGATGCATCAGTTCTTCAGTAATAAGCATTAACACGTAGATTAAGCCTTAGCATTCTTTGCACCCCTTGCCTCAAAAGTCACCTTGCTATTCCCCTCCATGCTGGGCTGCTTCTTCGCAACCTTTATCCAGACCAATTCAAGCCCCTGTCCCAGCCCCGATCTACCCGTGGCACTCACACATCTGCCTTCAACCAAACTTCAAATTCTCAGTCAGTTCTGACCTTGCTGCTGCTCCTCTGCCAAAGCTCTGCTGAGGTGGTGGTTTCCCTCATGACTTTAAGGCAATATACACAACAGGTTGTGTGGGCAATATATGGGGAGCTGCATTCCACGTGATGCGACTCGAGGGGATAATAAGGTCCACGTTGGGACTCAGGACGCAGTGGAGGTTGAGGAATGAGAAGAGAGGGTTCATCGGTATGAAGTTCAGCCCCACCGAATACCCCATTCTCTTAACATTCCCAGTCCAGACCTGTGCTGTCGCCTCTACCTCTCGTATCCCATCCAGCCAGCACGCCCCTCTTCTCCTTTGCCTGTTTGTAGCTCAAAACCAACTGAAAATGTCATCTAAGTCAATTTAGTAGAATTTTTATTTCACTCCTGTCATGCCACTTAGCAAGAGGTACTTAAATATTTGTAGTGTCTCAGTGCTACTTGGTAAGACTCTTAGCTCCTGAAGAACAAGGCACTGGAATCTACATGTTATCTGGTACCTATCTGATGAGTGAGAGTGAGGGTTGGTAGGTAACAGAAAAGAATATGGGGACTGGGAGTCTCAGAAACCACAGGAGAGAGATGGGTAGGAATGCTAATGGGAAAGTGATCAAAAGATATACCAGGAAGCTGAACCTTCCTCAAGCCAGGAAATCGGGGGCCTGTTTGAAAAGCTGTCACCAGAAAGGGTGGCGAGGGTGGTTTGAGAAAAGCCTGTGAGACACAAACAAAGGCCAGACCTTAAGTGACAAGAGAACTCGAACCCACAGGCCTTCAGCAACCAGTGCGGGAGCCAAACCTCAGCCCCCGCCGCTGCAGCCATCTCGGCTCAGCCTGTCTGGACCTGGCAGCCCTCCCTATTTGCATGCCCGTGCCCCTCCCCCAGCTCAGGACCAACCAGAGAAAGCCAAATATGCTCACCAAACCCCTCACCTGAGCGCCCACCTCCGGTTTGCCCCTGTCAACAACCTCCCGTTTTCTCCGGGTAAAGCTTGCCTGCTCTGCTCCCTGCCCTGGAGTCTCTGCCAAAGGCAAGTGACGGCGACCGACTCCCCCACGGCAGCAAGCTCTGAAGAAACAGCCCTATTCTCGTTTGGGGAGTCTTCATTTATTTTGAAACCTGACTTCGGCTAAAAAGATGGAGAAAATATACGAAGAAAAAGCTAAAGATATAAAGTGTTGGTTGTCTTTATACTACAGGGAATGGTTGTTTAAAATGACAAGACACTTAACTAGAACTAGAGGGGGTGTTCCACTGGGTCAGATAGGGATGAGACAGTCTTTCATGCGAGGCACCGTCTGTGATCAAGATGACTGAGAATCAGGATGCGGGAGCTCAGTGTCTGGAAGAAGCATGTCCCCAGGAAGGGGGCAGTACTTATGCCACAACAGAGGTAACATTCTGCTCCTCACTAAAGTCCAAAGAAGAGAAGGGTACACTTCATGATTAGAGGAAGTAGGGAGTGCTTTATTTTTTTAATAATAATAAAAAAAGTTCTTACTGATTTTAGAGAGAAAGGGAGAGGGAGAGAGAGAAACATCAATTGGTTGTCTCCTATACACACCCTGACCAGGGATCAAATCCACAACCTGGGTATGTGCCCGGACTGGGCCTAGAACCTGAGATGCTCCAACCAACTGAGCCACACCAGCCAGGGTGGGAGTGCTTTAAATATTAGCACCTCATAGATTAGCATAATAAATTAAAGCTATTACATAGATAAATAGAAATATAAGAGAGAGAGAGAGAGAGGTAGCATGTACACTAATGGAACAATGATCTAGAAGATATACAAGGAAGCTGAACCTGGCTGGAATAATTTGAGAGTAGTTTCATGCTTCCATATTTCTACATATGCTTAAAAGTAGAAGACAATCTTACAATGTAAAGCTGGCAAATGATAAGTTACACTAATTATTTTTATGTTAACAAAGATCTCTGTACAACTCCATATTTTATAAAAGTAATTAAACTTAACTCTAGAATATATTAAAATTTTCTAACCTATAGGTGATTTTAGAAAATATTGTTACAAACCAATTTTATAGCTTTTCTTCTTAATTCCCATTCATTCCACTCATATGACCTCACAATTGTTGGTGGTAATATGTGTGTATCCGTCTGTGTGCTGGTTTCACTCTTTGTAATTGGTTTTATAAGATGTTTGCCAGTATCTTGGAGCTAAAGAAATGGAGTTTTGTGATTAATATTTGCAAAACATAAACATTATTTACAGATAACTAATAAAGTATTCAGCTAAAACTAACAAAAGGTTAGAAAAACAAGAAATTTTGAGCATGGTGTGAGATCCTCCCCTCCCCCCCCCCACCTGCACTCCCAACTGGTGGGCGGAGTTATGACATCCCGGGACACTGAGCCACCAATCAGTGTGCGCCGAGTGCCCTGGGGCCCACCCCTTCCCATTCCGCCCTGGGCCCAATCCCTTCCTGTTCCTTCCCTTAAAAATGACACTCCACCCACGCACGTGTACTGTATTTCCCTTCTGCAGGGAGCAGTCCGGCTGGGCCCCTTCTCCTCCAACACCCCCCTTCCCCCCCCCCCCCCCGCCCCCAAGAATAAACCTCCCTTTTAATGTATCTTGGTTTCGGACTCCCGTTTACTGTGCCTCAAACCTTACACATGGGATATACTTGTAAATACCAGCAGAGAAAATAGCTTATAATTAGTGAGATGTATATAATTTATCTTCCTGGGCATTGTGGCTTTGTCTGATTTTGTGAATTTAATGTAGGAGGTGGATTTTTGAGGGGGTAAACCTAACATCACTCACTGCCAAGTCAAATGCCCCGTCTCTGACTTTCACAAACAGTCGCATAAGAGATACCTTATTGGAAATGAACTGACCTTAAAATAGCTATTAAATATTCGGGATAAGACACATTTCTTTTAAGTATTGGAACCTAGGATATATCTTAAACCCAAACTAGGCCTACATAGCCAGATTATTATCCAAAAGGGGTGTTTTTTTAATTGAACATGTTAATTTTCTGCTGGGACACCCAGAAGCTCACTATTACTATTCACATAGTAAGTATTCAGTAATTCCGTGCTAACAAGGTACCATTATGCTGGATATAAGTTGCTGGAGGAGTGACAGAGATTTAAGGAGCTCAGACACAGCACAAAGGAGAGAGAAAAGATTAACTTTTTCCCCCAAGTCAAGCAGCAGATATGAGTGCCTACCATTTAACACGAGACATAATTTTTACCTTCACAATAAACTTATGATACAGTAAGGTAGATAAAAACATGCTGAAAAGTACAATTAATGACATTATACCATACAAGTAAGTGGCAAGTAAGTAACAATACAGACTATAGCATTGGAGGGAGAAAACTTACTTCCATGGGTATTGAAGGTCACTGAAGAATAGCTGAGAATTAAATGGAAAGAAAGGGGGTGGGGATGGGAGCGGGCTGGAAGAGGTTAATGGGGGTGGTTGGGGAAGGAGGACCTAATACTTTCAACAATAAAGATTTTTTTAAAAGAAAAAATAAATAGAAAGAAAGGGAAATAGAACTTTTCTCTATGGTGGAAAAGTATGCATTGTTTACATACAGCACACCTGTCTGGTTATCTGATTCATTGTCTTCAAGCTATCTCACAACTCTGTAAGCTATAACTAAGTGTTAATAAGACCAAATAAATCTTGTCTATACACATGCAAATTTGTAACTCTTTCAAGGTTTTCTATAGAACCTGGCAATGTAGTTCTCAAATTTACATGAAAAGTAGAGTCAAGTACAGTCAAGATTCCTTAGAGAAAAAAGGGTGGGGCAACTTACTCTACCAGATATTAAGACTTATAAAGTTATAATAAGATATAGGCACAGAAATTTTTTTAAAAACTGAGTATTTGAACAGAATAGAGAGCCTTAAAAAATAAGCCTGTGTATATAAGACAGTGGGGAAAGAAGAGAGTATTGAACATACAGGCTGGGACAATTTGCTGTTCAAATGGGAAAAAAAATTAAAATGAGATCTTCACCTTGCACTAGACCCAAAACATCAAATCCAAATGATCAAAATTTTACTGTGAAAACCAAATTTATATTTAAAACAGCAATTTAGGAGAATATTTTTATGATCTAAGCAGTGGTCGGCAAACTCATTGGTCAACAGAGCCAAATATCAACAGTACAACGATTGAAATTTCTTTTGAGAGCCAAATTTTTGAAACTTAAACTTATTCCAACACCACTTCTTCAAAATAGACTCGCCCAGGCCGTGGTATTTTGTGGAAGAGTCACACTCAAGGGGCCAAAGAGCCGCATGTGGCTCGTGAGCCACAGCTGTGCTGACCATGGATCTATGGATACATGATGATTTCTTAAATAAGACACAAAAGTTGATCATCAGGAGAATCCAAGATGGCAGCGTAGGTAAACACCTAAACTGCTGCCTCCCACAACAATGTAAACTGCAACTAAAAGACAAAACGTCTATCACCCAGAACCACGGGAAAGCTGGCTGAGTGGAAGTTCTACAACTAGAAGGAAAGAGAAAAGAGCTTTGAGACGTGCACGAGCGCTGAAAAGCTGAGGTACGGAGGCGCGTGATCTGGGCTGGCTGCGGGCGACTGGGTGCGTTGCTTTTTTCAACCCGAACGGAGACAAGCCCCCGATTACTCTGAAATCCAGTTTCTGGGGAGACGCGGGGGACCCAAACTCCTACGGGGAGAAGCTGGACTGTCTGCCAGCGAGGGTGGCTTGCTTGCAGAGCTGCGCACAGGAATAATTGTTTACTGAACTGGGGCACGGGACTCGTGGATGCCTTTGGGGACACAGAGCCGGCTAACTAGCAGCCATTGCTGTTTGCCATGCCCTAACCTAGTGACACCCTGAGGCCCCGCCCTGCACAACCTACAAACCCACCCAAGCTCCAAGCAACCGAGTTAGCATAAGAAAAGCCTGCCCTATCGCAGCTTAACCTAGCAAACTTGCAGCCCGGGTCAGACAGTTCCAAAACTTCCAAACCCCAAGCAAAGAGGAGAAAACTGCAGCTCTCACTGTAGCTCCTGCTGAGTGGCCTCAGACAGTAGCTGACCTGCACCCCATTGGAGATCCAGAAGCCAGTGTACCTAGTGGTCAGTGTGAGACACCAGATTTCAACTCCTCACATCCATAAGTGACACATTCAAGAGGCAAACTCAGTGAGCACCGAAGCCCCACTGAAACAAGTCCTGCGTGTGTTCAGCACAGCAGTTCTTCCATTATAGACACAGGGAGTGCTCACAGCTAATTGGCCTGGAGGTCAATTCCTCCCAGCGTACCAACAGCAATTCAGGCTTAACTACACCAAGACTTTGCACTCAGCCCACAAAGGGGTGTACCAAGAGCATCCACATCAGGTGATTGGGGAGGCTGAGCTACTGCCCCCTATAGGTCACCTACCACACAAAGCTACTCCATCAACACAGGGAAGCAGCCAAAATGCAGAAACAAAGAAACATGTTACGAATGAAAGAAATGGAGGAAAGCAAACTACTGGATGACATAGAGTTCAGAACCACATGTATAAGGTTACTCAAGAATCTTCTAAAAACCGCTGAGAAACTTGATGACACTTCTGAGGAGCTTAGTAAGACCTTCAAGGACCTTAATGAGAATGCCAAAAAAATGGAAAAGGACCAGTCAGAAATGAAGCATACACTGTCTGAAATAAAGAATATACAGAAACTCAACTGTAGATCAACGTACCCCAAGAATCAAACCAAAGATCTGAAATATGTGGAAACAAAAAACATCCAACCAGAAAAACAAAAAGAAAAAAGAATCCAAAAATATGAAGATAGTGTAAGGAGCCTCTGGGACAACTTCAAGCGAACCAACATCCGAATTTTTGGGGTGCCAGAAGAAGGGAGAGAGCAAAATATTGAAAACCTATTAGAAGAAATAATGACAGAAAACTTTCCCTACCTGGTGAAAGAAATAGACTTACAAGTTCAGGAAGCACACAGAACCCCATACAAGAGGAACCCAAAGAGGACCACACCAAGACACATCATAATTAAAATGCCAAGGGCAAAAGACAAAGAGAGAATATTAAAAGCAGCAAGACAAAAACAGTTAATTACCTACAAGGGAGTACCCATACGACTGTCAGCTGATTTCTCAACAGAAACTATGCAGGCCAGAAGGGAGTGGCAAGAAATATTCAAAGTGATGAACAGCAAGAACCTACAACCAAGATTACTCTACCCAGCAAAGCTATCATTCAGAGTTGAAGGTCAGATAAAGAGCTTCACAGACAAGAAAAAGCTAAAGGAGTTCATCACCACCAAACCAGGATTACATGAAATGCTGAAGGGTATTCTTTAAGAAGAGGAAGAAGAAGAAAAAAGTAAAGATAAAAATTATGAACAACAAAATGACATCAAATACATACCTACCAACAAGTGAATCTAAAAATCAAGTGAATAAAAAATCTGAAGAACAGAATGGACTGGTGAATATAATAGAATCAGGGACATAGAAAGGGAGTGGACTGACGACTCTCAGGGGAAGCAAGTGTGAGGGGTGCGGGAAGAGATTGGACAAAAATCTTACTCCTATGGATGAAGACAGTGGCGGGGGGTAAGGGCATGGGGTGGGGTGGGGAATCAGGTGGAGGGGAGCTATGGGGGGGAAAAAATGTGGAACACCTGTAATAATCTGAACAATAAAGATTTATAAGAAAAAAAAAGACACAAAAGTTCAAGACATAAAGAAAAAATAAATTACACATAAAAATGAAAAACTTTTATCAAAAGACAGCACAAAGGGAATGAAAAGATAAGTAACACAAGGGGAGGGTATACTGCAAAATAAATATCTCACAAAGAATTAGTATCAACAAATTTTTTAAAAAAACACCTCCTACAAATCACTAAGGAAAAGACTACAATCCAATAGAAAACTGGGCAAAAGACTGAGTAATTTCACAGAAATATTGTTTAGGAATATAGACATGAATGGCAAAAAGACAAGGAGTGACTAATACCAAATTCATAACGTAGTTACTGTTGTGGAGAAAAGAATGACATTGGAAAGGGATACACAGGGTTCTCTGAGATACTTGTTAAAAGTGACAGATGTGCAGATGTTTGTTTTTCATGCTTGTGTATAGTGATACACTTTACATACTCTTTGGTTTGTGTAAATATTATACAATTAAAAGTTAAAGTTATTTACTTAAAATGAGTGAGACATATTTCCCTTATGTAGTGTCTTTTTTTCCAGCCTTTTAGTTTTATCAGAATTGATACATAAGTGGATTTTTTAAAAGTTTTCTCACTGTTTTAGAAGTAGGAAGAGAATAAAATATGAATAAAACCATTAAGTTTTATTAAGGCATAGTTAATGAAACTACTAATGGTAAAAACAAAAACTAAGCAAATGGTACTTTTTAATGATGGAACAACCCAATATCATAAACATATAAATTCCCCCACAAATTATTGTGTTATTTTAATGCAATACCAATTAAAACCCAGGAAGATTTTTGGGGTTGAGGGAGTTCGCAAATTCACTAAAAAAAAAAAAAAAAAAAAAAAAAATTACATGAACATACAAAGATCCATACATAAATGCCTAAGACAATTTTGAAAAAAAAGGCAAGCCCTATCAAATAATAAAATATATTACAAAGCAATAGTAATAAAACAGTATGGTCTCAGCATAGAGATAGACAAATAGGCCAGAAGGACAAGATTGAGAACCTAGAAACAAACCCATTTCATATGAGAATTGCTAATACAGTGGAGGTAGCATCAGATTTAGTGGGAAAGAACATACATTATTAGTAAATGTTAGGAAAACTGGCTCACTACATGAATAAAAATAAAGTTTGAACTCTATATTATCTCCAAATAGACTAAAGTCTTTAAAGTGAGTAAGTTAAAACAGGAGAAAATATAAATGAATAACCCCAAGACAGTAAAGGATTTCTAAAACAAGACTTCAAAAAGTGCAATCATTAAAGAGAAAAGTTAATAGTTGTGACTACATTAAAATTAAAGATGTGTCTTCAGTGAAGGCCTCACCTGACAAAACTCACTGAGAAGTGACAGACCCGGGACAAAGACATTTGCAAATTCTACAACCGCTAAAGAATTAATACCTATAATAGACAAGGAATTCCTGCCCACCAACAGGTTAAAGTCAGAAAGAGTAGTCTAGAAAAGAAAAAACTGGCAAAAGTTATGAATAACTGGTTTATAGAGAAGGAAATCTGAATGAGTAATAGATGTAAGAAGAAATGCTGAACTTCATTATCAGAAAAATGTACGCTAACACAATAATGATATACCATTCTAAATTCATCACATTGGTAAAAATTATAAACCCAGGTAACAGAAGTGCTAGCAGGGTTATGGGTAAGTGACAAGCCCCATTGACTGAAATTAAATTGGTCCAATTATTTTGAGAGTAACGTCTCAGTTGAGCTAAAAATTGTAGACCTACCATTTGAGCCTCATACAGAAGTATACTAAATATTCCTGTCTCTTTTCACGTCAGGAGAAACCTAGAATGCCTGGAGAATTGCCGTATACAAGAGGAGTATCACATTCATAGACTGGTAGGACTCTGTCAGAGTAAGAGTGCCAACTGAGCTGTCCAGGGTCTGACTGCCACAGCGGCCCTCCACACCACTCGCCACCACTGTATTCTTAGCATGTTGCCAGGCTCCTTGCCCAAATGTTCAGACTACCCTCTGTGCCTCACTGTCACCAGCCCAACTATCCTCTTACCAGTCACTGCTTCGGTCCCTGCTGAACAGTCAATTGAGCACAACCCACCCGCATCATAGTCAAAAGTTGGTAACACACACACACACACACACACACACACACACACACAAAACAAAAGACCATTTCAGGTTTTTATTTTAGTGAGTTCAAAAGAGAGGAACTGCTCAGCCAGTGTGGCTCAGTGGTTGAGTGTCAACCTATGAACCAGGAGTTCACAGTTCGATTCCCAGTCAGGCCACACGCCCAGGTTGTGGGCTTAAGCCCCAGGAGGAGGCGTGCAGGAGGCAGTCGCTCAGTGATTCTCTCTCACCCTCAACTTTCCTCTCTGAAATCAATAAAAAAAATTTTTTTTAAAAGAGGGGAACTGAGCCCTCACCGGTTTGGCTCAGTGGATAGAGCGTCAGCCTGTGAACCGAAAGGTTCCAGGTTCAATTCCAGTCAAGGGCACATGCCCAGGTTGTGGGCTCGATCCCCAGTGGGAGATTTGCACGAGGCAGCCAATCCATTATTCTCTCTCATCATGGACGTTTCTATCTCTCTCTCCCTCTCCTTCCTCTCTGAAATCAATAAAAATATATTTTAAAAAGAGAGATCATACATTTAAAAAAGAGAGAGGAAATGAATGAGAGAAGAGACAGAAAGAACAATGAAAAGGTGAACAAAAATGAGAGACAAAGAGGAAGAAAATGAGAAGAACACAGCAGTAGACTGTGAGCCCCATGTAGGTGTTTGTTGTTGTTTTTCAATCTGTTTTGTACACTGCTAACTCTCCAGTGCCCAGCTACTGCCTGGTTCACAGAAAGTGGCTCAGCAAATAGCTGTTGAATGAATTAATGACTAAGTGCCAACATACAAAGAAACACACCTTCAGATCCATTTTGTGGCCTTTCAGACTTGCAATTTAAACATGTTAAATTATTTTACAACTCTGAGTGTAAGTGTTCCACATGTTATCTGTGCTGAGCTCCTTCAATTTTGGACAAGAAAATATGTAGTTGCAATTATTTCTCTAAATGTAGCTTTTCTTTTTCAGATTTTTCCAGTCTAATGCATCAATTTGACTCCTTGTCTTGTTTTCACTATTCTTTGTGGATTTCCTTAGTTCCATCTTCAGATGTGAATCCCTTTCAGATAACCTGTAAAGGCCTCATCTGACCCTGTCTCTGCCTGGATTTGGGAACAAGATAAATATAACTTTTAAGTTAACTATATTTTTAAACAGATAAGAACAGATACTAGGGGGGAATCCAAGATGGCGGCATAGGTAAACACCTAAACTGCTGCCTCCGACAACAATTTAAACTGCAACTAAAAGATAAAACGTCTATCACCCAGAACCACTGGAAAGCTGGCTGAGTGGAAGTTCTACAACTAGAAGGAAAGAGAAAAGAGCATTGAGACGTGCACGAGCGCTGAAAAGCTGAGGTACGGAGGCGCGGGATCCGGGCTGGCGGCGGGCGACTGGGTGCGTTGCTTTTTTCAACCCGAAGGGAGACAAGCCCCCGACTACTCTGAAATCCAGTCTCTGGGGAGACGCGGGGGACCCAAACTCCTACGGGGAGAAGCTGGATTGTCTGCCAGTGAGAGTGGCTTGCTAGCAGAGCTGCGCGCAGGAATAACTGTTTACGGCACTGGGGCACAGGATTCCAGGACACGGTCGGGACACAGAGCGGGCTTACTAGCAGCCATTGCTGTTTGCCACGCCCTAACCTAGTGACGCCCTGAGACCCCGCCCCACACAACCTACAAACCCACCCAAGCTCCAAGCAGCTCAATTAGCATAAGAAAGCCTGCCCTATTGCAGCTTAACCTAGAAAACTTGCAGCCCGGGTCAGACAGCTCCAAAACCTCCAAACCCCAAGCAAAGAGGAGAAAACTGCAGCTCTCACTGTAGCTCCTGCTGAGTGGCCTCAGACAGTAGCTGACCTGCACCCCATTGGAGATCCAGAAGCCAGTATACCTAGTGGTCAGTGTGAGACAACAGATTTCAACTCCTCACATCCATAAGTGACACATTCAAGAGGCAGACTCAGTGAGCACCAAAGCCCCACTGAAACAAGTCCTGCCCCATAAGCGCAGCACTTCTTCCATTATAGACACAGGGAGTGCTCACAGCTAATTGGCCTGGAGGTCAATTCCTCCCAGTGTACCAACGGCAATTCAGGCTTAACTACACGAAGACTTTGCACTCAGCCCACAAAGGGGTGTACCAAGAGCATCCACATCAGGTGATTGGGGAGGCTGAGCTACTGCCCCCTATAGGTCACCTGCCACACAAAGCCACTCCATCAACACAGGGAAGAAGCCAAAATGCAGAAACAAAGAAACATGTCACGAATGAAAGAAACGGAGGAAAGCAAACTACTGGATGACATAGAGTTCAGAATCACATTTATAAGGTTACTCAAGAATCTTCTAAAAACTGCCGAGAAACTTGATGACACTTCTGAGGAGCTTAGTGAGACCTTCAAGGACCTTAATGAGAATGCCAAAAAAATGGAAAAGGACCAGTCAGAAATGAAGCATACACTGTCTGAAATAAAGAATATACAGAAACTCAACTGTAGATCAACATACCCCAAGAATCAAACCAAAGATCTGAAATATGTGGAAACAAAAAACATCCAACCAGAAAAACAAAAAGAAAAAAGAATCCAAAAATATGAAGATAATGTAAGGAGCCTCTGGGACAACTTTAAGCGAAACAACATCCGAATTTTTGGGGTGCCAGAAGAAGGGAGAGAGCAAAATATTGAAAACCTATTAGAAGAAATAATGACAGAAAACTTTCCCTACCTGGTGAAAGAAATAGACTTACAAGTTCAGGAAGCGCACAGAACCCCATACAAGAGGAACCCAAAGAGGACCACACCAAGACACATCATAATTAAAATGCCAAGGGCAAAAGACAAAGAGAGAATATTAAAAGCAGCAAGAGAAAAACAGTTAATTACCTACAAGGGAGTACCCATACGACTGTCAGCTGATTTCTCAACAGAAACTATGCAGGCCAGAAGGGAGTGGCAAGAAATATTCAAAGTGATGAACAGCAAGAACCTACAACCAAGATTACTCTACCCAGCAAAGCTATCATTCAGAGTTGAAGGTCAGATAAAGAGCTTCACAGACAAGAAAAAGCTAAAGGAGTTCATCACCACCAAGCCAGGATTACATGACATGCTGAAGGATATTCTTTAAGAAGAGGAAGAAGAAGAAAAAGGTAAAGATAAAAATTATGAACAACAAAATGACATCAAATACATACCTACCAACAAGTGAATCTAAAAATCAAGTGAATAAAAAATCTGAAGAACAGAATGGACTGGTGAATATAATAGAATCAGGGACATAGAAAGGGAGTGGACTGACGATTCTCAGGGGAAGCAAGTGTGAGGGTTGCGGGAAGAGATTGGACAAAAATCTTACTCCTATGGATGAAGACAGTGGCGGGGGGTAAGGGCATGGGGTGGGGTGGGGAATCAGGTGGAGGGGAGCTATGGGGGGGAAAAAATGTGGAACACCTGTAATAATCTGAACAATAAAGATTTATAAGAAAAAAAAAGACACAAAAGTTCAAGACATAAAGAAAAAATAAATTACACATAAAAATGAAAAACTTTTATCAAAAGACAGCACAAAGGGAATGAAAAGATAAGTAACACAAGGGGAGGGTATACTGCAAAATAAATATCTCACAAAGAATTAGTATCAACAAATTTTTTAAAAAAACACCTCCTACAAATCACTAAGGAAAAGACTACAATCCAATAGAAAACTGGGCAAAAGACTGAGTAATTTCACAGAAATATTGTTTAGGAATATAGACATGAATGGCAAAAAGACAAGGAGTGACTAATACCAAATTCATAACGTAGTTACTGTTGTGGAGAAAAGAATGACATTGGAAAGGGATACACAGGGTTCTCTGAGATACTTGTTAAAAGTGACAGATGTGCAGATGTTTGTTTTTCATGCTTGTGTATAGTGATACACTTTACATACTCTTTGGTTTGTGTAAATATTATACAATTAAAAGTTAAAGTTATTTACTTAAAATGAGTGAGACATATTTCCCTTATGTAGTGTCTTTTTTTCCAGCCTTTTAGTTTTATCAGAATTGATACATAAGTGGATTTTTTAAAAGTTTTCTCACTGTTTTAGAAGTAGGAAGAGAATAAAATATGAATAAAACCATTAAGTTTTATTAAGGCATAGTTAATGAAACTACTAATGGTAAAAACAAAAACTAAGCAAATGGTACTTTTTAATGATGGAACAACCCAATATCATAAACATATAAATTCCCCCACAAATTATTGTGTTATTTTAATGCAATACCAATTAAAACCCAGGAAGATTTTTGGGGTTGAGGGAGTTCGCAAATTCACTAAAAAAAAAAAAAAAAAAAAAAAAAAATTACATGAACATACAAAGATCCATACATAAATGCCTAAGACAATTTTGAAAAAAAAGGCAAGCCCTATCAAATAATAAAATATATTACAAAGCAATAGTAATAAAACAGTATGGTCTCAGCATAGAGATAGACAAATAGGCCAGAAGGACAAGATTGAGAACCTAGAAACAAACCCATTTCATATGAGAATTGCTAATACAGTGGAGGTAGCATCAGATTTAGTGGGAAAGAACATACATTATTAGTAAATGTTAGGAAAACTGGCTCACTACATGAATAAAAATAAAGTTTGAACTCTATATTATCTCCAAATAGACTAAAGTCTTTAAAGTGAGTAAGTTAAAACAGGAGAAAATATAAATGAATAACCCCAAGACAGTAAAGGATTTCTAAAACAAGACTTCAAAAAGTGCAATCATTAAAGAGAAAAGTTAATAGTTGTGACTACATTAAAATTAAAGATGTGTCTTCAGTGAAGGCCTCACCTGACAAAACTCACTGAGAAGTGACAGACCCGGGACAAAGACATTTGCAAATTCTACAACCGCTAAAGAATTAATACCTATAATAGACAAGGAATTCCTGCCCACCAACAGGTTAAAGTCAGAAAGAGTAGTCTAGAAAAGAAAAAACTGGCAAAAGTTATGAATAACTGGTTTATAGAGAAGGAAATCTGAATGAGTAATAGATGTAAGAAGAAATGCTGAACTTCATTATCAGAAAAATGTACGCTAACACAATAATGATATACCATTCTAAATTCATCACATTGGTAAAAATTATAAACCCAGGTAACAGAAGTGCTAGCAGGGTTATGGGTAAGTGACAAGCCCCATTGACTGAAATTAAATTGGTCCAATTATTTTGAGAGTAACGTCTCAGTTGAGCTAAAAATTGTAGACCTACCATTTGAGCCTCATACAGAAGTATACTAAATATTCCTGTCTCTTTTCACGTCAGGAGAAACCTAGAATGCCTGGAGAATTGCCGTATACAAGAGGAGTATCACATTCATAGACTGGTAGGACTCTGTCAGAGTAAGAGTGCCAACTGAGCTGTCCAGGGTCTGACTGCCACAGCGGCCCTCCACACCACTCGCCACCACTGTATTCTTAGCATGTTGCCAGGCTCCTTGCCCAAATGTTCAGACTACCCTCTGTGCCTCACTGTCACCAGCCCAACTATCCTCTTACCAGTCACTGCTTCGGTCCCTGCTGAACAGTCAATTGAGCACAACCCACCCGCATCATAGTCAAAAGTTGGTAACACACACACACACACACACACACACACACACACACACAAAACAAAAGACCATTTCAGGTTTTTATTTTAGTGAGTTCAAAAGAGAGGAACTGCTCAGCCAGTGTGGCTCAGTGGTTGAGTGTCAACCTATGAACCAGGAGTTCACAGTTCGATTCCCAGTCAGGCCACACGCCCAGGTTGTGGGCTTAAGCCCCAGGAGGAGGCGTGCAGGAGGCAGTCGCTCAGTGATTCTCTCTCACCCTCAACTTTCCTCTCTGAAATCAATAAAAAAAATTTTTTTTAAAAGAGGGGAACTGAGCCCTCACCGGTTTGGCTCAGTGGATAGAGCGTCAGCCTGTGAACCGAAAGGTTCCAGGTTCAATTCCAGTCAAGGGCACATGCCCAGGTTGTGGGCTCGATCCCCAGTGGGAGATTTGCACGAGGCAGCCAATCCATTATTCTCTCTCATCATGGACGTTTCTATCTCTCTCTCCCTCTCCTTCCTCTCTGAAATCAATAAAAATATATTTTAAAAAGAGAGATCATACATTTAAAAAAGAGAGAGGAAATGAATGAGAGAAGAGACAGAAAGAACAATGAAAAGGTGAACAAAAATGAGAGACAAAGAGGAAGAAAATGAGAAGAACACAGCAGTAGACTGTGAGCCCCATGTAGGTGTTTGTTGTTGTTTTTCAATCTGTTTTGTACACTGCTAACTCTCCAGTGCCCAGCTACTGCCTGGTTCACAGAAAGTGGCTCAGCAAATAGCTGTTGAATGAATTAATGACTAAGTGCCAACATACAAAGAAACACACCTTCAGATCCATTTTGTGGCCTTTCAGACTTGCAATTTAAACATGTTAAATTATTTTACAACTCTGAGTGTAAGTGTTCCACATGTTATCTGTGCTGAGCTCCTTCAATTTTGGACAAGAAAATATGTAGTTGCAATTATTTCTCTAAATGTAGCTTTTCTTTTTCAGATTTTTCCAGTCTAATGCATCAATTTGACTCCTTGTCTTGTTTTCACTATTCTTTGTGGATTTCCTTAGTTCCATCTTCAGATGTG
Source organism: Corynorhinus townsendii (assembly GCA_026230045.1). Taxonomy (NCBI): domain Eukaryota; kingdom Metazoa; phylum Chordata; class Mammalia; order Chiroptera; family Vespertilionidae; genus Corynorhinus; species Corynorhinus townsendii. The sequence continues at coordinate 55,596,599 of JAPDVU010000004.1, forward strand.
AATCCCTTTCAGATAACCTGTAAAGGCCTCATCTGACCCTGTCTCTGCCTGGATTTGGGAACAAGATAAATATAACTTTTAAGTTAACTATATTTTTAAACAGATAAGAACAGATACTAGGGGGGAATCCAAGATGGCGGCATAGGTAAACACCTAAACTGCTGCCTCCGACAACAATTTAAACTGCAACTAAAAGATAAAACGTCTATCACCCAGAACCACTGGAAAGCTGGCTGAGTGGAAGTTCTACAACTAGAAGGAAAGAGAAAAGAGCATTGAGACGTGCACGAGCGCTGAAAAGCTGAGGTACGGAGGCGCGGGATCCGGGCTGGCGGCGGGCGACTGGGTGCGTTGCTTTTTTCAACCCGAAGGGAGACAAGCCCCCGACTACTCTGAAATCCAGTCTCTGGGGAGACGCGGGGGACCCAAACTCCTACGGGGAGAAGCTGGATTGTCTGCCAGTGAGAGTGGCTTGCTAGCAGAGCTGCGCGCAGGAATAACTGTTTACGGCACTGGGGCACAGGATTCCAGGACACGGTCGGGACACAGAGCGGGCTTACTAGCAGCCATTGCTGTTTGCCACGCCCTAACCTAGTGACGCCCTGAGACCCCGCCCCACACAACCTACAAACCCACCCAAGCTCCAAGCAGCTCAATTAGCATAAGAAAGCCTGCCCTATTGCAGCTTAACCTAGAAAACTTGCAGCCCGGGTCAGACAGCTCCAAAACCTCCAAACCCCAAGCAAAGAGGAGAAAACTGCAGCTCTCACTGTAGCTCCTGCTGAGTGGCCTCAGACAGTAGCTGACCTGCACCCCATTGGAGATCCAGAAGCCAGTATACCTAGTGGTCAGTGTGAGACAACAGATTTCAACTCCTCACATCCATAAGTGACACATTCAAGAGGCAGACTCAGTGAGCACCAAAGCCCCACTGAAACAAGTCCTGCCCCATAAGCGCAGCACTTCTTCCATTATAGACACAGGGAGTGCTCACAGCTAATTGGCCTGGAGGTCAATTCCTCCCAGTGTACCAACGGCAATTCAGGCTTAACTACACGAAGACTTTGCACTCAGCCCACAAAGGGGTGTACCAAGAGCATCCACATCAGGTGATTGGGGAGGCTGAGCTACTGCCCCCTATAGGTCACCTGCCACACAAAGCCACTCCATCAACACAGGGAAGAAGCCAAAATGCAGAAACAAAGAAACATGTCACGAATGAAAGAAACGGAGGAAAGCAAACTACTGGATGACATAGAGTTCAGAATCACATTTATAAGGTTACTCAAGAATCTTCTAAAAACTGCCGAGAAACTTGATGACACTTCTGAGGAGCTTAGTGAGACCTTCAAGGACCTTAATGAGAATGCCAAAAAAATGGAAAAGGACCAGTCAGAAATGAAGCATACACTGTCTGAAATAAAGAATATACAGAAACTCAACTGTAGATCAACATACCCCAAGAATCAAACCAAAGATCTGAAATATGTGGAAACAAAAAACATCCAACCAGAAAAACAAAAAGAAAAAAGAATCCAAAAATATGAAGATAATGTAAGGAGCCTCTGGGACAACTTTAAGCGAAACAACATCCGAATTTTTGGGGTGCCAGAAGAAGGGAGAGAGCAAAATATTGAAAACCTATTAGAAGAAATAATGACAGAAAACTTTCCCTACCTGGTGAAAGAAATAGACTTACAAGTTCAGGAAGCGCACAGAACCCCATACAAGAGGAACCCAAAGAGGACCACACCAAGACACATCATAATTAAAATGCCAAGGGCAAAAGACAAAGAGAGAATATTAAAAGCAGCAAGAGAAAAACAGTTAATTACCTACAAGGGAGTACCCATACGACTGTCAGCTGATTTCTCAACAGAAACTATGCAGGCCAGAAGGGAGTGGCAAGAAATATTCAAAGTGATGAACAGCAAGAACCTACAACCAAGATTACTCTACCCAGCAAAGCTATCATTCAGAGTTGAAGGTCAGATAAAGAGCTTCACAGACAAGAAAAAGCTAAAGGAGTTCATCACCACCAAGCCAGGATTACATGACATGCTGAAGGATATTCTTTAAGAAGAGGAAGAAGAAGAAAAAGGTAAAGATAAAAATTATGAACAACAAAATGACATCAAATACATACCTACCAACAAGTGAATCTAAAAATCAAGTGAATAAAAAATCTGAAGAACAGAATGGACTGGTGAATATAATAGAATCAGGGACATAGAAAGGGAGTGGACTGACGATTCTCAGGGGAAGCAAGTGTGAGGGTTGCGGGAAGAGATTGGACAAAAATCTTACTCCTATGGATGAAGACAGTGGCGGGGGGTAAGGGCATGGGGTGGGGTGGGGAATCAGGTGGAGGGGAGCTATGGGGGGGAAAAAATGTGGAACACCTGTAATAATCTGAACAATAAAGATTTATAAGAAAAAAAAAGACACAAAAGTTCAAGACATAAAGAAAAAATAAATTACACATAAAAATGAAAAACTTTTATCAAAAGACAGCACAAAGGGAATGAAAAGATAAGTAACACAAGGGGAGGGTATACTGCAAAATAAATATCTCACAAAGAATTAGTATCAACAAATTTTTTAAAAAAACACCTCCTACAAATCACTAAGGAAAAGACTACAATCCAATAGAAAACTGGGCAAAAGACTGAGTAATTTCACAGAAATATTGTTTAGGAATATAGACATGAATGGCAAAAAGACAAGGAGTGACTAATACCAAATTCATAACGTAGTTACTGTTGTGGAGAAAAGAATGACATTGGAAAGGGATACACAGGGTTCTCTGAGATACTTGTTAAAAGTGACAGATGTGCAGATGTTTGTTTTTCATGCTTGTGTATAGTGATACACTTTACATACTCTTTGGTTTGTGTAAATATTATACAATTAAAAGTTAAAGTTATTTACTTAAAATGAGTGAGACATATTTCCCTTATGTAGTGTCTTTTTTTCCAGCCTTTTAGTTTTATCAGAATTGATACATAAGTGGATTTTTTAAAAGTTTTCTCACTGTTTTAGAAGTAGGAAGAGAATAAAATATGAATAAAACCATTAAGTTTTATTAAGGCATAGTTAATGAAACTACTAATGGTAAAAACAAAAACTAAGCAAATGGTACTTTTTAATGATGGAACAACCCAATATCATAAACATATAAATTCCCCCACAAATTATTGTGTTATTTTAATGCAATACCAATTAAAACCCAGGAAGATTTTTGGGGTTGAGGGAGTTCGCAAATTCACTAAAAAAAAAAAAAAAAAAAAAAAAAAAATTACATGAACATACAAAGATCCATACATAAATGCCTAAGACAATTTTGAAAAAAAAGGCAAGCCCTATCAAATAATAAAATATATTACAAAGCAATAGTAATAAAACAGTATGGTCTCAGCATAGAGATAGACAAATAGGCCAGAAGGACAAGATTGAGAACCTAGAAACAAACCCATTTCATATGAGAATTGCTAATACAGTGGAGGTAGCATCAGATTTAGTGGGAAAGAACATACATTATTAGTAAATGTTAGGAAAACTGGCTCACTACATGAATAAAAATAAAGTTTGAACTCTATATTATCTCCAAATAGACTAAAGTCTTTAAAGTGAGTAAGTTAAAACAGGAGAAAATATAAATGAATAACCCCAAGACAGTAAAGGATTTCTAAAACAAGACTTCAAAAAGTGCAATCATTAAAGAGAAAAGTTAATAGTTGTGACTACATTAAAATTAAAGATGTGTCTTCAGTGAAGGCCTCACCTGACAAAACTCACTGAGAAGTGACAGACCCGGGACAAAGACATTTGCAAATTCTACAACCGCTAAAGAATTAATACCTATAATAGACAAGGAATTCCTGCCCACCAACAGGTTAAAGTCAGAAAGAGTAGTCTAGAAAAGAAAAAACTGGCAAAAGTTATGAATAACTGGTTTATAGAGAAGGAAATCTGAATGAGTAATAGATGTAAGAAGAAATGCTGAACTTCATTATCAGAAAAATGTACGCTAACACAATAATGATATACCATTCTAAATTCATCACATTGGTAAAAATTATAAACCCAGGTAACAGAAGTGCTAGCAGGGTTATGGGTAAGTGACAAGCCCCATTGACTGAAATTAAATTGGTCCAATTATTTTGAGAGTAACGTCTCAGTTGAGCTAAAAATTGTAGACCTACCATTTGAGCCTCATACAGAAGTATACTAAATATTCCTGTCTCTTTTCACGTCAGGAGAAACCTAGAATGCCTGGAGAATTGCCGTATACAAGAGGAGTATCACATTCATAGACTGGTAGGACTCTGTCAGAGTAAGAGTGCCAACTGAGCTGTCCAGGGTCTGACTGCCACAGCGGCCCTCCACACCACTCGCCACCACTGTATTCTTAGCATGTTGCCAGGCTCCTTGCCCAAATGTTCAGACTACCCTCTGTGCCTCACTGTCACCAGCCCAACTATCCTCTTACCAGTCACTGCTTCGGTCCCTGCTGAACAGTCAATTGAGCACAACCCACCCGCATCATAGTCAAAAGTTGGTAACACACACACACACACACACACACACACACACACACAAAACAAAAGACCATTTCAGGTTTTTATTTTAGTGAGTTCAAAAGAGAGGAACTGCTCAGCCAGTGTGGCTCAGTGGTTGAGTGTCAACCTATGAACCAGGAGTTCACAGTTCGATTCCCAGTCAGGCCACACGCCCAGGTTGTGGGCTTAAGCCCCAGGAGGAGGCGTGCAGGAGGCAGTCGCTCAGTGATTCTCTCTCACCCTCAACTTTCCTCTCTGAAATCAATAAAAAAAATTTTTTTTAAAAGAGGGGAACTGAGCCCTCACCGGTTTGGCTCAGTGGATAGAGCGTCAGCCTGTGAACCGAAAGGTTCCAGGTTCAATTCCAGTCAAGGGCACATGCCCAGGTTGTGGGCTCGATCCCCAGTGGGAGATTTGCACGAGGCAGCCAATCCATTATTCTCTCTCATCATGGACGTTTCTATCTCTCTCTCCCTCTCCTTCCTCTCTGAAATCAATAAAAATATATTTTAAAAAGAGAGATCATACATTTAAAAAAGAGAGAGGAAATGAATGAGAGAAGAGACAGAAAGAACAATGAAAAGGTGAACAAAAATGAGAGACAAAGAGGAAGAAAATGAGAAGAACACAGCAGTAGACTGTGAGCCCCATGTAGGTGTTTGTTGTTGTTTTTCAATCTGTTTTGTACACTGCTAACTCTCCAGTGCCCAGCTACTGCCTGGTTCACAGAAAGTGGCTCAGCAAATAGCTGTTGAATGAATTAATGACTAAGTGCCAACATACAAAGAAACACACCTTCAGATCCATTTTGTGGCCTTTCAGACTTGCAATTTAAACATGTTAAATTATTTTACAACTCTGAGTGTAAGTGTTCCACATGTTATCTGTGCTGAGCTCCTTCAATTTTGGACAAGAAAATATGTAGTTGCAATTATTTCTCTAAATGTAGCTTTTCTTTTTCAGATTTTTCCAGTCTAATGCATCAATTTGACTCCTTGTCTTGTTTTCACTATTCTTTGTGGATTTCCTTAGTTCCATCTTCAGATGTGAATCCCTTTCAGATAACCTGTAAAGGCCTCATCTGACCCTGTCTCTGCCTGGATTTGGGAACAAGATAAATATAACTTTTAAGTTAACTATATTTTTAAACAGATAAGAACAGATACTAGGGGGGAATCCAAGATGGCGGCATAGGTAAACACCTAAACTGCTGCCTCCGACAACAATTTAAACTGCAACTAAAAGATAAAACGTCTATCACCCAGAACCACTGGAAAGCTGGCTGAGTGGAAGTTCTACAACTAGAAGGAAAGAGAAAAGAGCATTGAGACGTGCACGAGCGCTGAAAAGCTGAGGTACGGAGGCGCGGGATCCGGGCTGGCGGCGGGCGACTGGGTGCGTTGCTTTTTTCAACCCGAAGGGAGACAAGCCCCCGACTACTCTGAAATCCAGTCTCTGGGGAGACGCGGGGGACCCAAACTCCTACGGGGAGAAGCTGGATTGTCTGCCAGTGAGAGTGGCTTGCTAGCAGAGCTGCGCGCAGGAATAACTGTTTACGGCACTGGGGCACAGGATTCCAGGACACGGTCGGGACACAGAGCGGGCTTACTAGCAGCCATTGCTGTTTGCCACGCCCTAACCTAGTGACGCCCTGAGACCCCGCCCCACACAACCTACAAACCCACCCAAGCTCCAAGCAGCTCAATTAGCATAAGAAAGCCTGCCCTATTGCAGCTTAACCTAGAAAACTTGCAGCCCGGGTCAGACAGCTCCAAAACCTCCAAACCCCAAGCAAAGAGGAGAAAACTGCAGCTCTCACTGTAGCTCCTGCTGAGTGGCCTCAGACAGTAGCTGACCTGCACCCCATTGGAGATCCAGAAGCCATTATACCTAGTGGTCAGTGTGAGACAACAGATTTCAACTCCTCACATCCATAAGTGACACATTCAAGAGGCAGACTCAGTGAGCACCAAAGCCCCACTGAAACAAGTCCTGCCCCATAAGCGCAGCACTTCTTCCATTATAGACACAGGGAGTGCTCACAGCTAATTGGCCTGGAGGTCAATTCCTCCCAGTGTACCAACGGCAATTCAGGCTTAACTACACGAAGACTTTGCACTCAGCCCACAAAGGGGTGTACCAAGAGCATCCACATCAGGTGATTGGGGAGGCTGAGCTACTGCCCCCTATAGGTCACCTGCCACACAAAGCCACTCCATCAACACAGGGAAGAAGCCAAAATGCAGAAACAAAGAAACATGTCACGAATGAAAGAAACGGAGGAAAGCAAACTACTGGATGACATAGAGTTCAGAATCACATTTATAAGGTTACTCAAGAATCTTCTAAAAACTGCCGAGAAACTTGATGACACTTCTGAGGAGCTTAGTGAGACCTTCAAGGACCTTAATGAGAATGCCAAAAAAATGGAAAAGGACCAGTCAGAAATGAAGCATACACTGTCTGAAATAAAGAATATACAGAAACTCAACTGTAGATCAACATACCCCAAGAATCAAACCAAAGATCTGAAATATGTGGAAACAAAAAACATCCAACCAGAAAAACAAAAAGAAAAAAGAATCCAAAAATATGAAGATAATGTAAGGAGCCTCTGGGACAACTTTAAGCGAAACAACATCCGAATTTTTGGGGTGCCAGAAGAAGGGAGAGAGCAAAATATTGAAAACCTATTAGAAGAAATAATGACAGAAAACTTTCCCTACCTGGTGAAAGAAATAGACTTACAAGTTCAGGAAGCGCACAGAACCCCATACAAGAGGAACCCAAAGAGGACCACACCAAGACACATCATAATTAAAATGCCAAGGGCAAAAGACAAAGAGAGAATATTAAAAGCAGCAAGAGAAAAACAGTTAATTACCTACAAGGGAGTACCCATACGACTGTCAGCTGATTTCTCAACAGAAACTATGCAGGCCAGAAGGGAGTGGCAAGAAATATTCAAAGTGATGAACAGCAAGAACCTACAACCAAGATTACTCTACCCAGCAAAGCTATCATTCAGAGTTGAAGGTCAGATAAAGAGCTTCACAGACAAGAAAAAGCTAAAGGAGTTCATCACCACCAAGCCAGGATTACATGACATGCTGAAGGATATTCTTTAAGAAGAGGAAGAAGAAGAAAAAGGTAAAGATAAAAATTATGAACAACAAAATGACATCAAATACATACCTACCAACAAGTGAATCTAAAAATCAAGTGAATAAAAAATCTGAAGAACAGAATGGACTGGTGAATATAATAGAATCAGGGACATAGAAAGGGAGTGGACTGACGATTCTCAGGGGAAGCAAGTGTGAGGGTTGCGGGAAGAGATTGGACAAAAATCTTACTCCTATGGATGAAGACAGTGGCGGGGGGTAAGGGCATGGGGTGGGGTGGGGAATCAGGTGGAGGGGAGCTATGGGGGGAAAAAAAGTGGAACACCTGTAATAATCTGAACAATAAAGATTTAATTAAGAAAAAAAAAAAAAAAAGAACAGATACTACACTTGATCTTAGCCAAAAGGCCAAGAAGTGATAAACTAACTATATTTTTAAGTGTCATAAATTCTTTTTAAAAATCTTGACTTGATTTTTTTTTTAGAAAGAGGGAAAGGGGGTGAGAAGGAGAAAAAAGGAGAGAGAGAGAAAAGAAGAAAAAAAAAGCATCGATTGGTTGTCTCCCGCACACACCCCAGGACCTTCTGGACAATGCGTAACCACAGAATCACACAGGCCAAGGCTTAAATGTAATAAATTTTTAAATATCTACCCTGCTTACCTCAGAACATGGAATGAGGGTTTCAAATTGTTGATGAAGTTCCAGTAGCTGAATTAATTCTGGATGCTTTTTGGCCTTTTCTGTAATTAAATTAATATACTTTTCAGGGTTTTCTGCAAATGAATATGCTGCATCTCTGGTATTGAAAGTGTAATATTTTTCTTTATATTTCAAAATTCCAATTGCTTGATTTCCTGAAAATTAACAAAAGGAATTGAGTGGGCTATAAAATATTAAGTTGATTCTGTGTTTGTAATGTATCCATAGAAATATTTTCTATATACTGCATTTTTAACCTATTACTTATGTTTTTATTTTGCTGATAAAATAAGTAATTTTAAAGTATACATTTTATTAAATTATAGCTTATCTGAAATTCATATTAATTAATTTTATGTTTTTATTTTAAAGCATGATTTTATAGAAAAATACTTCACTATCTAGATACAAGGTGTTTAAAAATCTCTTATGAGAAGCCAATTGCCTGGCAGGTTTCACAAATCTCTTCCAACTAAACTAACTACCATATAATCATTGTTTTAAACATAATTCTGTAAGAACTGCAAAATGGGACATCTTTTTTAAAATGTAAGTTTGCATGTTAGAAAGTATTTCCCACTGTGAAAAGATACTACATAAAATATGGATTATTAAATATCCACCTAGTTTGTGGGAGTAATATAGAAAGCACAATCTGTCTTATTATTTGTTCTTTCATTTATTCAACAAATATTTATTGGCCCTGCTCTTGGCACTGAAGATACAGAAGAAAACAAACTCTCCACTCTCACCAAATCAGCAATTATACCCTAGGCCAGAGAGTGATCAGTGCTACCAAACAAACAAACAAACCCTAAGTGAAGCAGGGTGAACACACAGTAATAGGAAAGCAGACGAGGTTGCTATCTTCAATTGGGTGATCAGGGAAGACTGAATAAAATAATCAGCAGGATATGTAGCTATGTGGAAGGTACAGCAAACGAGCTTAGCACGTTCAAGAACAAGAAGAAGGCCAGGGGGCTGGAGGAGTAAGCAAGGGAAAGTGTGGCAGGCAGTGAAGTTGGTGAGGTCATCAGAAAAGCATCGTGATGGGGGAGCCACAGTATCAGCTTGGGGTTGACCCACTGTGGTCTGCAGGACTGGACAGAAGCAGGGAGGTGCTACAGAATTCCTCTGAGGCAGTTCCGGTTGCTGCTGCCCAGAAAACAATGCTGTGAGTAGAAATACTACAGTAAGCAGAAATAGAGTAGTCATGACTGGCTTATGCTCCGAGAAGATTCTAAAACCCAAGCCCCACAAGCTCCCTACTTTTCCCCTTTCCCTCTTTCTTAGAATCATAATTTATAGACGCTGGAAGGGACCCATCAGACCTCCTAGTTGGTCCTTCTCCTTTTCCTGACTTGGAAACCGTGGTCCACAGAAAGCATGAGATTTGCTGAAGGCTACTTAGTCCACTAATGGCACAACTGGGACTAGAAACCAGACTTCTGAATCCCAGCCCATAGCTCTTCAACCTCATCATGCTACCTCTGTCGCTCCACATACCCATGTTTCCTTTCGTGTTTGTGTCTCTCCTGACTTGGAGGAAGAAAAGGAGAGAAGGAAGAAGGGAGAGGAGGAGAGAGGAAGGGAGGGAGGGGGGGAGGGAGGGTGGGAGGGAGGGAGGGAGGGGAAAAGAAAGAAAAGCAAAGAAGAAAAGAGAAGAAGCCGTCTACTTCTTCACGGATCTTGAATATTTTCTCCCCAGTATCGATGACCCTCACAGGGGTCTCAGAAAACTATTTTCTCAGTTCCCCATGGCAAATCTTCTGTTGATCCCATTATGAAAAATCCAATACCATAAAAATGAGTCAATTTGTGTGCTCTCTAGCCTGTATATGTACAATCCCAATGATTATTTGTAAAAAAGTAATACCCACCTGTGAAATATAACAAAAAAATAAAAATAAAAAAGGAGAAAAGGAAGGAGGAGCTTAATGGTATAAGGGAAATAAGACACAATCTTGTCAAACTGTTTTCATTCTAGTCCTAGCCAATGTCTTGTTATCCCAAATTCACACAGGACTTTTTGGATAACTTATTCCAGCTCAATTTCTGATTTACTGTTTGTTTTAGAAGCTATAGTAATATCAAGATAAATTTTACTTAATAAGAAATTGGCCATTTCCTTAGTGGTATCTGTCTTATACAGAAATACTGATCTATGGTAGTGGAATGTAAAATGACAAAGAATATCTGTAATAATAAAAGCGTAATATGCTAATTAGACTGAACAGCCAAACAACCTTCTGGACATCATTCCAGATGTATTTCCAGACAAAGTCGCAGCAGGCAGGGGCTGAGGCAGAGGTGGTTAGGGCGATCAGGCAGGCAGGTAAGTGGTTAGGGGAGATTAGGCAGGCAGGCTGAGTGGTTAGGGGTAATCAGGCAGGCAGGCAGGCAGAGGTGGTTAGGGGCAATCAGGCAGGCAGGTAAGTGGTTAGGGGCTATCAGGCAAGCAGGCAAGCAGTTAGGAATGATCAGGCAGGCAGGTGAGCAGTTAGGGGTGATCAGGCAGGCAGGTGAAAGGTTAGGGCAATCAGACAGGCAGGTGAGCGGTGAGGAGCCAGGGTTCCCAGATTGCAAGACGGTGCCGGCCGGGCTGAGGGACCCCCCCCTCCCATGCATGAATATATTTTTTAAAAATATCAGTGTTTCTCTTTCACATAATTACTTTGGAGGAGGATGTATTTCAGTGATGTCATGTAACATTTCTACAATCCATCACCGGACACAGGAGTCAGCCCCTATTTATGACACGGCAGCATCCATATTTTATTATGTACACATTCAATTACTTATCACTCGTGTTATAACTTCGTGTTTATGTCAATCTACCAGATTATACTGTGAGTACATCAATGATGAACACTTTGTCTAGGTCATCTTTGTAATTCCTTTCTAAGTTCACCATCAGATCCCATAAAGATTTAAAAAGTGAATAAGTGACGACAGCACTTCATTTAAAGAAAGAAAATTAAGGAAGTGGGAGCAGCATTATTTCCAATGATACCTGGAAGGAGAAGACCATCTGTTGTCGCCAATGTATAACCACAATATCCCCGGTACTGAATTAACAGCTTAGCAAAATTTGCTGTTGTTTCTGGGAAAAGCCATTGATGTCTTTTAAACTCCATTGGATGTACTCTTTCTTCTAAAATGAAAGGGGAGGACAAGAAAAACTTTATTCAATGAGAAAAGTAAACAAACCAAGGAAATGAGCAGAAGGAACTGGCTGCTATGTGGCTAAAACAGAGATAGATGAACTTCGTTCAAGAGGGTGCAGCTGTTTACACTAACTGGCAAACACTTATGTAGTAGGACTATTGCTTCTTGAAACAGATGAAAATATTTTGAACAGAAAGAGTCAAGGAAATAGCTCTTTGTAACTTAATTTTCATAACAAAGTGTACAATTTTCATAACAAGGTGTACTTTTAAACATTCTTCCTAATGTTGTTAGGTAACCTACTTATGTTTGATAAGCAAATTGACTTTTTTTACACAAATAAGCAGTATCTTGAGTGTTCTAGTGGGTACAAAGTTATGACCTATGGTGAGAAACACATGTCTAAATCTAAGTTGCAAGTGAACTATCTTGCCGATATGGTTGAGTTTAATATCTCCTATTGAAGAGGCTGTACCTTTTTAATTTAATTTAGCAATTGCATAGATATGCTGTTTTAATAAAAATAAAATCAGTAAGAAAAACTTTAACTGGAAGCATGCCTTTGAGTCTCTTTGTTCTTATGTGTTCTCTTTTCAGATTTTATGTGTTCTAATAGTTTAAGAATGAAACTGCTGATTCATTTTTATTTTCCACTTTACAAAAATAGAATTTGAAAAGGAAATTTGGAGAGTAAATTATCTAATTTCATTTTCTGAAAAAACTTTCTTTTTAGGCAACAACTCAAATCCTAGGCTCTATTTTGGCATTTCTCGTGAATTTTAAATTATCTTTAGGGTAGGAGGGACCAAAAAAGTAAAGAGAAGTTTATTGATAAAGACAGCCTTTCAAGAATCAATGCATCTCTTAAAGGGTCTAAAATAAGCTCAGTTAATTTTACAAAGATAAAATCTACTGATTTATAAGTTTCAACCTCAATATGAGATAGGTATATGGCAAATAGCGCTCCAAGAAATAAAACAATTTGCAACAAATATAGCAAGAATTAATATCCTTTTCTACTGCAAAAAATAATAAAAATCACTAAAACTACAAGAGAAACATGTAAGCACAGAAAAATCATTGTTAACCTAAACACTAACCATAACATTAGGAGTGGTTATTGCTGGATAGTAAGATATCCACTTTACATATTTATGTTTTCCAAATTCTCGATATGAAAAATTATCTTACAATCAAGAAAGATGTTTAACACCTTATAAGAAAGATATAATATGAAAAATTTAAAACAGAAGAGTGACTTTATTCTAGAGGTGATTTTAAGAGGAAGAGGAAATAACAGATGATTTCTACTACCTAGGTGTTCTTTCAGTCGAAACATATCACTTTTCACAGTTACTTCATCAAGAAGATCTTGAATTACTTTTTCAGGAAACAGCAGGTCATGAGTGCCCAGAAAACGCTCAAGGTTAGCAGTTAAATTACTGAGGATTCCAATCAAAACAGTTTCATCCTGAAAGCCAGTCCACACATTGGAAAGTGCAATGAAGATAGGCTGAGGAAGAGAAAAATAAAAGTTCAAAATGTAATTGTTTAATTGAATTATAATCACTGTAGTTTTGAAACTAAATACAATTGTAAAGAAATTATTCCTTAAGACAAATAATAGGCCTGCATGGAGGGCAGTTGTGGGGGACCAGGCCTTCAGGGCAGGGTAGTTGTGGGTCACCAGGCCTTTAGGGCAGGGCAGTTGGTTGGGACCAGGCCTGCAAGGGAAGGAAGTTGGGGGTGATCAGGCCTGCAGGGTAGGGCAGTTGGGGGGGGGGAGGGGGATTAGGCCTCCAGGGAGGGCAGTTGGGGGGAACCAGGCCTGCAAGGGAGGGCCATTGGGGGGATGGGACGAGGCCTGCAGGGGAGGGTAGTTGGGGTGACCAGGCCTGCAGGGGAGGGCTGTTAGCGATGACCAGGCCTACAGGAAAGGGCTGTTGGGGGTGACCAGGCCTGCAGGGGAGGGCAGTTGGGGGGACCAGGCCTGCAAGGGAGGACAGTTAGGGGTGACCAGGCTGGCAGGGGAAGGCAGTTAGGTGTTAATCAAGATGGCAGGGGAGCGGTTAGGGGGTGATCAGGTTGGCAGGCAGAAGTGATTAGGGGCAGTCAGGCAGGCAGGCAAGCAGTTGGGAGCCAGCAGTCCTGGATTGTGAGAGGAATGTCTGATTGCCAGTTTAGGCCTGATACCACCAGGATTGGATCTAAACGGGCAGTCGGATATCCCTGGAGGGATCCCAGATTGGAGAGGGTGCAGGCTGGGCTGAGGGACACCCTTCCCCCTCCCCCCCTTGCACAAATTTCATGCACCAGGCCTCCAGTGATTATTATAAAGTTAATTTACTCAAACAAACAAACAAACAAACACAAAACCAAACACACACATTTGATCACCTGGCTCTATTTCCAAATAGCAGACACCACAAATGACCTTGTGGCTAGCACTGGAACCAAAAGCATACTCTGGAGACAACAAACCTTTCCTCTCTTCCCTGACATGCCCGAAAGCAGAAAGATTTATGGGTGCGTCACCTCAAAAGGCCAAAGGGAAAATAACTTCTTCTGTATTTTTTTAAAAAAGCTGAATTCGACACATGATTAGATTTATCTGTCTCAACATGATTCAAAAGAACATGTAAAATCTAGCAATATATCTTGAGGCATGTCTTGTGAGCTGCAAGTTTAAAGATTTTAGGTCAGTGAGATAAAGTGTTTTTTACTTGTATTAAAGATCACAGACTTATAGAACAAACAAAAAATTATTCAGGCTCAAATTATAAGTGAAACAACTTAGCCTTTGGCTTCTTAGTTTTTAAAACCAAATATTGGGAATGATGATAGAAAACTATCAAAGCCCCAAAGTGCTCTATAAAATACTGAATTTGCATCTTCTACCTCCTTGGGGCTACCAGATTTGTCCATAAGATGGTCCAAATAATCAGAAAAGGCAGCATAAATGCAGGTCTGTTCATCAAAGTGGTTATTATCCGTCTTTTCAGAAAAGTCACAAGTTGCATCACCTCTTTGTTGAAGGCAGTTAGAAACCAGCTACTGTGAACACATTTTCAATACTATATTATGGATATTTTTGTTGCCACAGCCAATACTGATAGTATGGTTATTATTACATACTAGAGGCCCTGTGCATGAGATCTGTGCACTGAGGGGGGCCCTCAGCCCAGCCTGCGTCCTCTCGCAGTCCAGGACCCCTCGGGGGATGTCCACCTGCTGACAGTCAGACATCCCTCTCACACTCCAGGGCTCTTGCAGTCTGGGACCCCTCACTCCTTACTGCCTGCCTGCAGCGGAGGCAGGCAAGGCTTCCGCCACTGCTGCCACTACTCTCACCAGCTGTGAGCCCGGCTTCTGGCTGAGCAGTGCTCCCCCTCTGGGAGTACACTGATCACCAGGGGGCAGTTCCTGCATTGAGTGTATGCCCCCTGGTGGTCAGTGCAAGCCATAGTAAACAGTCATTCCGCTGTTCAGTCGATTTGCATATTATGCTTTTATTATATAGGATATCTATATTTTCTTCGGCAGCAAAAGCCTACCAAGGGAGTTCTGTCATCCAATGTATACTACTACTACAAAATAACCAAAAAGAACAGAATCAACTTGTATGAAACCGATATTAAATTTTTAGTAATTAAACATAGGTAGGGCAAAAGTAGCTTTACAGTTTTGAGTACACGAAAAACCGTTTATCCTTGTATTATTATTTATTAACTAGTGGCCTGGTGCACAAAATTTGTGAGCTGGGGGGGTCCCTCAGCCCAGCCTGCACCCTCTCAAATCTGGGACCCCTCAGGGGATGTCTGACTGCCGGTGTGGGATCGGGCAGTAGGACATCCCTCTCACAATCAGGGACAGCTGACTCCTAACTGCTCACCTGTCTGCCTGCCTGATTGCCCCTAATCACTTCTGCCTGCCAGCCTGATCACCCCCTAACTGCTCCCCTGCTGTCTTGATTAACACCTAACTGCTCCCCTGCCAGCCCGATCGCCCCCAAATGCCCTCCCCTGCCGACCTGATCTCGCCCCCAACTGCCCTCCCCTGCAAGCCTGGTCCCCCCCCCCCCCCCAACTGCCCTGCCCTGCCGGCCTGATCTTGTCCCCAACTGCCTTTCTCTGCTTGCCAATTTGGTTCTGATTGGTCGGTTTCTATGCCAATCAGCATCTCTGGGCCTGTCAACAGGGCCTGATCAGAAAGGGGGCGCTAATCAGCAGCCTGGGTGGAGGCCTGGAGAGAAATGGAGGCGCAGCTGCTGACCAGGCCCAGAAAGAAAGAGAGAGGCAAGTGCTGGTCAACAGCTGCCACAGTTAGATCTGAACCAAGAGGGCAGCATAGGTAAACACCTAAACTGCTGCCTCGCACAACAATTTCAAAACTACAACTAAAAGACAAAACGTCTATCACCCAGAACCACGGGAAATCTGGCTGAGTGGAAGTTCTACAACTAGAAGGAAAGAGAAAAGAGCATTGAGACGTGCACGAGTGCTGAAAAGCTGAGGTACGGAGGCGCGTGTATTGGGCTGGTGGCAGGTGACTGGCTGCGCTGATTTTTTCAGTCCAAAGGGAGACAAACTCCTGATTACTCTGAACTCCAGTTTCTGGGGAGATGCTGGGGACCCAAACTCCTATGGGGAGAATCTGTACTGTCTGCCATTGGGTTGGAAAGTGAGGGTGGCTTTCTTGCAGAGGTGCGTGCAGCAATCATTGTTTACTGCGCTGGGGCGTGGGACGCAGGGACTTGGAAATGCGGAGACACAGAGACGGCTGACTGGCAGCCATCGCTGTTTTCCACGCCCTATACTAGTGACTCCCTGAAACCCCGCCCCACACAACCTACAAACCCACCCAAGCTCCACGGAGCGGCTTTTGCATATAAATGGTCTGCCCTATTGCAGCTTAACCTAGCAAACTGCAGCTCTGGTCAGACAGCTCCAAAACCTCCAAACCCCAAGCAAAGAGGAGAAAACTGTAGCTCCTGCTGGGTGGCCTCAGACAGTAGCTGACCTGCACCCCATTGAAGATCCAGAAGCCAGTGTACCTAGTGGTCAGTGTGAGACACCAGATTTCAACTACTCATATCCATAAGTGACACATTCAAGAGGCAGACTCAGTGAGCACCAAAGCCCCACTGAAACAAGTCCTGCCCCATAAGCGTGTCTCCAGTGCAGCAGTTCTTCCATTATAGACACAGCAGGTCCTCACAGCCTATTGGCCTGGAGGTCAATTCCTCCCAGTGTACCAACAGCAATCAAGGCTTAACTACACCAAGACTTTGCACTCAGCCCACAAAGGAGTGCACCAAGAGTGTCCACCTCAGGTGATAGGCTGAAGCACTGGTCACCTACCACAGAAAACCACTCTATCAACACAGGGAAGCAGCCAAAATGCGGAGACAAAGAAACATGTCACGAATGAAAGAAATGGAGGAAAGCAAACTACTGGACATAGAGTTCAAAACCACATTTATAAGGTTACTCAAGAATCTTCTAAACACTGCCGAGAAACTTGAAGAGATTTCCAAGGAGCTTAGTGAGACCTTTAAGGACCTTAATGAGAATGCCAAAAAAATGGAAAAGGACCAGTCAGAAATTAAGCATACACTGTCTGAAATAAAGAATATACAGAAATTCAACTGTAGATCAACGTACCCCAAGAATCAAACCAAAGATCTGAAATATGAGGAAACAAAAAACACCCAACCAGAAAAACAAAAAGAAGAAATAATCAAAAAATGTGAAGATAGTGTAAGGAGCCTCTGGGACAAATTTAAGCATACCAACATCCGAATTATTGGGGTGCCAGAAGAAGAGAGAGCAAAATATTGAAAACCTATTAGAAGAAATAATGACTGAAAACTTTCCCTCTCTGGTGAAACAAATAGACTTACAAGTCTAGGAAGGGCACAGAACTCCAAACAAGAGGAATCCAAAAAGGACCACACCAAGACACATCATAATTAAAATGCCAAGGGCAAAAGACAAAGAGAGAATCTTGAAATCAGCAAGAGAAAAACAGTTACCTACAAGGGAGTACCCATACGACTGTCAGCTGATTTCTCGGCAGAAACTATGCAGGCCAGAAGGGAGTGGCAAGAAATATTCAAAGTGATGAACAGCAAGAACCTACAACCAAGATTACTCTACCCAGCAAAGCTATCATTCAGAATTGAAGGTCAGATAAAGAGCTTCACAGACAAGAAAAAGCTAAAGGAGTTCATCACCACCAAACCAGGATTATATGAAATGCTGAACAGTATTCTTTAAGAAGAGGAAGAAGAAGAAAAAAGTAAAGATAAAAATTATGAATAACAAAATGACAACAAATACATACCTACCAACAAGTGAATCTAAAAATCAAATGAATAAAAAATCTGATGAACAGAATGGACTGATGAATATAATAGAATCAGGGACATAGAAAGGGAGTGGACTGACAATTCTCAGGGGAAGCAGGTGTGAGGGGTGCGGCAAGAGATTGGACAAAAATCTTACTCCTATGGATGAAGACAGTGGCAGGGGGTAAGGGCATAGGGTGGGGTGGGGAATCAGGTGGAGGGGAGCTATGGGGGGGGGGGAAAAAGAGGAACACCTGTAATAATCTGAACAATAAAGATTTATTAAAAAAAAAACCACAACAGCTGCCACAGAGGCTACAGATCAGACCCTGCTTCTCTCTTCAGGCCTCTCTCCAGGCCTGATTTGCAGCCCCCTCAGCAGTCAGTGCTGGGTCACCATGCCTGCAGCCACAGCAGTCAGCACTGGGTTGCCACGGCAACCCAGCACTGACTGCAGGACTGACTTCCGGTTGGTTGAGCCTCCTAGTCATTGTGGATGTGACAGACCCAGAGTTTTTATATATTAGGATTATTGTATTTTTTTCCATATGAACAACTGTAAACCTACTTTTCCCCACCCTGTATAATCATAATTACTTCTGACTCAGTTTTATAGGACCCAAACTATATTCATCCTTCAATAAGGTCAAAGTTGATGACAGATACTTACAAAGACTTGTGATGTTGGGACAGCCGTCTTGGACTTTACAGTCATTATTAATTGTTCAAGTAGGGCTCCTAACTGCTTTGTCAGCAATTCCACTTCTTGAGCACAAGTAATTATTTCTGACTGTGAAGACAACATAATTTGCATTAATATTTTTATTAATTTATGAAAAATAAATAAGTAGGAAACATCCACATTGGAAAGAAAGAAGTGAAACTGTCATTATTTGCACATGACATGATACCATATATAGAGAATCCTACAGATTCCATTAAAAAAACCACTAGAACTGATAAATGAATTCAGTAAAGTAGCTGGATACAAAATTAATATTCAGAAATCAGTTGTATATTTATGCACCAATAATGAATTATCAGAAAGGGAAACTAAGAAAACAATCCAATTTATAACTGCATAAAAAAAATAATATATCTAGGAATACATTTTACCAAGGAGGTAAAAGACCTGTACTCAAAAAATTACAAGACACTAAAGAAAAAAACTGAAGAAGATACTGATAAATGGAAGCCTATGCCATCCTGAGAGATAGAAAGAATATCATTAAAATGTCCATACTACCCAAAGCAATCTATAGACTGCAATACAATTCCTATTAAAATACCAATGGCATTTTTCACAGAACTAGAATAATCCAAAAATTTATATGAAACAACAAAAGTGCCCCGAATAGTCACAGCAGTCTAAAGAAAAAAGAATAAAGTTGGAGGTATCACGCTACCTGATATCAAACTATATTACAAGGCCATAGTATCAAAATAGCATGGTGCTGGAATAAAAACAGACATATAAATCAATGGAACAGAATAAAAAGCCCAGAAATAAACCCATACCTATATGGTCAATTAATACATGACAAAAGAAACAAGAACATGTAAAGACAGTCGATTCAATAAATGGTGTTGGTAAAATTAAACAGATACATGCAAAGAAAGAAACTAGATCACCTTCTTACACAATATACAAGAATAAACTCAAGATGGGTTAAAACCTTAAATGTAAGCCCCAGCTGGTTTTGCTCAGTGGGTAGAGCATCGGCCCATGGACTGCAGGGTCCCAGGTTCAATTCCTGTCAAGAGCATGTACCCTGGTTGAGTGTGTGGGAGGCAACCAATCAATGTGCTTCTCTCACATCTATAGTTCTCTCTCTCTGTCTCAGATCTCCCTTTCACTCTCTAAAAATTAATGGAAAAATATCCGTGGGTGAGGATTAACAAAAATAAATTAATTAAAAAACTAATAAACTGAGCAGTTATTAAGGTTGCCTTCTTTATCAATGACCTTTTGTTTCAGCTCGATATCTAAAGAGGTTGAAGTCTTTGGAAAAGGCCAGATCTTATGACATTAACTCACCAAAATGGTCTGAAGGAAGATCTCATACTGCCGCACATTATAGAGTGCTTCTTTTACCATATATGGCTGCAGGTCTGCAGCCATGAGCGGGTTCTTCGTCACTTTCTCAAGGATGGCTGTATAGCGGTATGCCTGTTCTTGAGCTATCTGTAGTTGGGAGTCAATATGTTGAGTGGTGGCTGGGATTGCTTCCTGTAGAATAGCTGGCACTGTTTTTAAAGGTATTGAGAGAGACATTAAGAAATTTAAGCCCTGGCTAGTGTGGCTCAGTTGGTTGAGTGTTGTTCCATGCACTGAGAGCTAGCCAATTCGATTCCTGGTCAGGGCACATGCCTGGGTTATGGGCTCATTCCCCAGTGGGGGAGGTGTGCAGGAGGCAGCTGATTGACATTTCTCTCTCATCGATGTTTCTCTCTCTCACTCTCCCTTCCCCTCTCTCCAAAGTCAATAAAAACATACTTTTTTAAAATCTAAAATGTCTAGAAAGTGGTCATATTTTGAGCATTAAGTTGAGTTAGTTTTATATCAACCAAATTAATAATGCTGAGGCATATACTTCAATGGGTCCCAAACCATGAAAAAGAAGAATCCAAAAAAATCTCTGTCCAAACAAAGCATACTGTCAGAATAATAACCAAAAGGTAGAGCAGATCAGTTTTTGCGACTGACATACAGAAGAGCCTAAAAAACTGGTAGGCTATGGTATTGTGTACTATTGACCATGTGCCTCTAGAAAAGTCACTCTATCTTTCCTTCTGTATATCTTCTTTTCTGTTTGTAAAGAAAATGAAAAAGCATACAACTTAAGAAACTCATCACAATACTTAAAGATAACAGAATAGTCTAGCAAAATAGAGAACTTTATGAAGAATGGGAGCCTGACTTTTTAGAACAGTTTTTAAAATGCAAAAATTTACCCCATTGTACTAGATCAGTGATCTGGTAAAAAATACTAACCCCTTATCAGTGTGTCTATATGTGCACCAAACTCCTAAGGAAGTTATTTCCACTGGTAGATCCTTGATCAAATATTTCATGAGTCCTTTCAGACTTATACACAATACATGCAGTAAGTATATTACAGCACAGTACGTGCTCTTGAATTTACAGATTTGAAGATATCTTCTCTTGGACCTTTTCATTCCGTTAACTGCATCAGCAACTGTTTCATTTCCAGGGTGATTTCTATTTTTTAAATCATTGAGTTTTACTCCCTTTTGGTTACTTGACTTGGGGCAAAGTACACAAAGCCCGATGAATGGTTTCCAGGCCGGCCTCCTCATTCCTTTCACTGATTCCCTCTACTAGACTAGAATCATGACACGTAAAACTTAAAGTCTTGTCCAGCAAAATTAAAAATTACTACACATTATGAACTGTAGTTCTAACTAAGGTACAATCAAACCTTAAATCTAAGAATAGTAGTGGTGTGTTGGGAATTATTTTCCTCACTATGCAAGTTAAATTTTAAACCTGCATGACCCATAGAATTCACCTAACGATATACCTACAGTATTCAATGCCTTCTCCTCCCTTTCCAGTCTCTCGGTTAAATAAACGAATTCCAGTAACAATCATGGCGAGTTCTTTCAGCTGGTGTTCTTTTTCCTTTTTAGAGAGACTTAGAAATGTCCCAAGTTCGGCCTGAGGAAAAATACTCTGCAGGGCAGCTAAAACAAACCACAAAAAGGACAACAAGGTGATACAATAAAAACATCAGAACTTAAATCACACGTTCCTTTCAGCAGAAAAGCTAAAGGGCCTGTCTTTGTAGAATTGCTTACAGGATTTTAAAAATTTCTGATACTGATTTCAGAAAACAGCAAAATTTATCATATATTAAAGTTGAGCTAGTGAACTTCTGCCATTGCCTCATGTCTGTTTTTAGTAAGTAAGCATCAGTAATTTTTGGCAATGGGCATTAAAACAAGCGTTCTAATGAGAGCTACAGTGTAAAAGGGGTCTGGGTAAGTTTTAACCTCTTACTTGTGCTAATTTTGTTTTCAGATAAAAGGGAATCTTCAATCTTCAACACTTGTAATTGAACCCATTTTATAAGATACAGCATTCAAATATTTTCACTTATAGAATGGAAATTGTGCTGTTGTGTGTTTTTTTACCCGTTGCCTCTCTGACAATCTTGAGATCTGTAGGGGATCCAATCCCAGAGCGCAGTAACACATAGCTGACGATCTTTCGGTAGAGGCTTTCCAATTCTTCTCGGGAACATGCTCTGTTATCTGTAATTTCTCTGCTAATGAAGCCTAATTTAGACTCCACAATCCGGTGATGTTCTTCAATAAACTCCTCTAAAAGTGGCAAAAGATAATGTTTCATATATTTGATACTTAGAATTCTTCTCACATAAGAAAGTAGGACCCAGAAAAAGAAAATGGCTTGGGTATAGCAATTCCACTGCATGAAAACAATTTTCATCAGATGTTGTAATAAACAGAGGCCAGCAATTAACCTCAAGGAAAAAATCTAGTGGGAAAGATTTAACACAGCAATTTAAATAGCATACTTGTCAAAACATATAAGACCTTAAATGGAAAATCCAAACAGTAATATCAGAGGGCTAAGACCTTCCAATTAAGCAGAAACTATACAAGACAACTTATAATATATACATAATAAACATATAGTATAAATATTTGTATTATATGTACTATATGTAAAAAATACTAACCCCTCAGGCTGAAGCTGTAGCCACTGAGCCAAACCAGCTAGGGCAAGCAATCCTATTCTTAAAGACTTGATTTGTCATAAACAAGTGGATTTGAATCATATCAAACCACTATATATTTTTTAATGAAATGTCTCTTCATTTCTACTAATGCAATTCTACCTTAAAGCTTATGTTGTATAATCTATACTAATAAAAGGGTAATATGCTAATGAGACTGACATCTTCTGGACATCCATCCGAATGTTCTTTTGGACAAAGCCACGGTAGCGGGGGCTGAGGCAGAGGTGGTTAGGGGCAACCAGGCTTGCAGGAGAGGGCAGTTATGGGTGACCAGGCCAGCAGGGGAGGGCAGTTAGGGGTGACCAAGCCGGCTGGGGAGGGCAGTTAGGGGTGACCAGGCCAGCTGGGGAGGCAGTTAGGGGCAATCAGGCAGGCAGGCAGGTGAGCAGTTAGGAGTCAGTGGTCCCGGATTGCGAGAGGCAGTCAGATATCCCCTGAGGGGTCCCAGATTGGAAAGGGTGCAGGCTGGGTTGAGGGACACCCCCCTCCATGCACAAATTTCATGCACTGGGGCTCTACTATATAGATAATAAACACATAGTATAAATATTTGTACTATACACGTATGCTTTATGTAAGCACATACAGTATACACATAGATGTCATGTAAATATTTATGTTCAATTGTGTGTATTTGTATTTCAGTTCTAGACAAATTTCCTTTGACAACTAGCATTACTGATAATATAATGTTGCCTCAAAAACGGTATCCCTCTCCCTTCTTCCTGTGATATGAAGAGGTCTATGCTTAATTGTAGCAGTAGCCACAATTTACCAGCAGCACAATTCTTGCAACTAACTCAACAAAACACTTCATTTTATAATAATTACTATAGTAGCTATGCACAGTTCATACCTGTAATCCTTTTATAAAAACAACAGAACCTTTTGCAATTAAGAAATCGAAATGATGGCATCAATTGCTTATAATTTTCATTATTATTAAGCAAAACAGCAAGATATATGATTTTACATATGAAGCATAAATGAAAGTTCAATACATAGAAGAAGAAAAAAGACAATGCAAATTAACCAATGGTTAATAATGATTGCATTACAGTGGGGCAGAGGCAGTATAGACTATAGGGGAATTTATTTTCCTTTATCTCATTTCCAGTTTTTCTTTGATATAGCATTAAACTATTTACATAAGAAAATATGTCCTAGGCTTAAATTCACCATCATTCATTTCATTTTTGTGTTAGGTACATAATTTAGGTAAGCATTATGAGATAATATAAACCAGGAACACAAAAAATCAGCAAATTAAAAACTTTTAACTTTAATGGACTGGTTGTTTTAATTTCTAATTATTATGTATCAGAGGTATAACAGTTAAAACACAATAGATTTGCCCTGGCCCAATAGCTCAGTTGGTTAGAGCGCTGTCCCGATGTGCCAAGATTGCAGGATACCTGGTTAGGGTACACACGAGAATCAACCAATGAATGTATAAATAAGTGTAGCAACAAATCAATGTTTCTCTCTCTCTCTCAACACAATAGATTTGGAAACACAATTATTATGGGTATAATAATTAGAATTTACTTTTTAAAAAATATATATTTTATTGATTTTTTACAGAGAGGAAGGGAGAGGGATAGAGAGTTAGAAACATCTATGGGAGAGAAACATCAATCAGCTGCCTCCTGCACACCCCGTACTGGGGATCTGCACGCAACCAAGGTACATGCCCTTGACCAGAATCGAACCTGGGACCCTGGGACCTTCAGTCCGCAGGCCGATGCTCTATCCACTGAGCCAAAACAGTTAGGGCTAGAATTTACTTTTAACACTCAGAAAGGCCATTGGTGTTTTTCTCCTTTAGCATTTCCAACATTATTATACTACTAGAGGCCCCATGCATGACATTCGTGCACTGGGCGGGGTGCCTCAGCCCACCCTGCGCCCTCTCTCAGTCCAGGATGTGGGGAGTGGGACTAAGCCAGCAGGTGGACATCCCCCGAGAGGTCCTTAGCGCTGTCAGCAGAGGCGGGAGAGGCTCCTGCAACTGCAGCTGTGCTCGCCAGTTGTGAGCCTGGCTTCTGGCTGAGCGGCACCCCCCCTCTGGGAGTGCACTGACCACCAGGGGCAGCTCCTGTGTTGAGCGTCTGCCCCCTGGTGGTCAGTGTGCGTCATAGCAACCAGTTGTTCTGCCATTCAGCCAATTTGCATATTAGTCTTTTATTATATAGGATTCTTCAAAATCGGCACAAATTTCAAAAGATAGGCCAAAAAATTAAATTGTTCATTGTCAACCAAATAAAGCCCTTATTACCTTAAACACAATACGAAACTTTCTAAAAAGCATATAAAAATAGATATGTTTACCTCGATTTGTATAATTCATATCAAAGTAGACTTGCATCTTAATGGTGTCCAGGGATGGATTTTTATTGTCCAGTAGCCGACTCACACAAACCTAGAAAAGAATACCCCATGAATGCTTCTAGTTATAGTTTCTAAAGTGATCCAAAGTATTTTCTAAACCTATTTTTAAAAAATAAGGAAAACATCGTTTCTGAGCTTTTTGGCTAAGATTAAGTATAAAAATAAAAGGAAACATCAAAGTAATAGTTTTTGATACTTATCTACCAATAACTCCTCTTACTATTCTTTCTTTTTGAGGACTTCATTATTGTTCACCGAACCAATAACATTTATTAAGTAATAAGTTATTTCCCCTAAGTCCGTGGTCAGCAAACTGCAGCTCGTGAGCCACATGTGGCTCTTTGGCCCCTTGAGTGTGGCTCTTCCACAAAATACCATGGCCTGGGCGAGTCTATTTTGAAGAAGTGGCGTTAGAAGAAGTTTAAGTTTTAAAAATTTGGCTCTCAAAAGAATTTCAATCGTCGTACTGTTGATATTTGGCTCTGTTGACTAATGAGTTTGCTGACCACTGTCCTAAGTTAACCAGTATCACCATACCCAGGTGGGTTAATAGTCTAGTTGAAGACAAGAAACTTGACATTTTGGTTAGTCTACACAGTGTGAATGTGGGTAAATGGTCCATGAAGCTCATGAGTTGTGTCCAGAGCTTTTCTCAAACTCCTCATCCCTACTTAATTGAGCCTTTAAACAACACTCCCCTGCTGATGCAGGAGGTCATATGCATTTTATAAAAAGCTGCTGCAGCTACCCTCCTCTGCTCACAAAATTCATCTGGCTCTGCCTTTCATTTCAAAATGTCTTCCTTTGGTCTGTTTTCTCCTACTCATCCCCTCCCCCTTCCCCCTTCCCTGCTTTGCCTCTTTAGATTACATGATCAACCTGAACTTTTGCCTCCTGTCTTTCCCTCCCTCCCCTCCCCTCTCCACCGCCCCCCACCCCTTTCCTGTCTCACTCTTTCACTCTTTAGGCTTTATCTGCAGCTGGCTGGCACGTCTGCAGCATCACCTGCACTCACCTCCCCAGCACCAGCCCTGCCTTCCTGGGAGGAGGAAGGGAAGAATGCAAGAGGACAGGGCACTGTCTTTATGGAACCTGTGCACCTGGGTCCCTCCAAGTGGAGAAGGACTGTTCTAAACACAGAATTTACAGAGTCTACCTCATCCAGGTGATTTGTTTTTGCAACATTTTATTTTATTTTAATTTTTTTCAATTACAATTTAATATTACCCAAGTAATTTTTAATTGAGAAAAAATAAAACTTTGTCATTTTAATTGTGATATACATTGATAGTTAATATACCTGTCCCACTAAAAGTATACTGAGCTTGATTCTCTCCAACTTAGCTGAATCAGAGGAAAAATGAAAAACTCTTCTTGAGTCAAGAAAAGAAGAAAAATATGTCTGCCTCTCCTTGATTCTCCTCCACGGCTTTCCAATAGAATTTCTCATTGACCGTCAGTCATTGCCCCTATTGCTACGAACGGGTTCCATACCACATTTAAAATCAGCACCAAGAGACCCTTCTCCAGGCTGCCCTGCAGAACCATGGAGTCTGCACTTCCTGCACAATCACCCTAACAACATTCCCCCAGTTCAGGCTCCCAAGGCTCTTCCTGACCCTTAGCATCTGCACATAGACCAGTGCTCCGCTGTGTGAACTGCTGCTGGCTGTGAGAGAAGAGGGGTTCTCAGTCTGGCCGCATAGCTCACTGGTTGAGCGTTGGCCTATGAACCAGGAGGTCATGGTTGATTCCTGGTCGTGGTACATGTTTGATCCCCAGTGAGGAGGAAACAGATCAATGATTCCCTCTCATCCTTGATGTTTCTATCTCTCCCTCTCCCTTCCTCTCTGAAATCAATAAAAATTATTTTAAAAAATGGTTTTCAGGTACATCTACTTGATTTCTAATTATGAGTTACTTTACTTTGGCTTCACTTTTTTCCTTTAGAATTGAAAAACACAAATTACACTGAATCAATAAATATATGATAGCCCTAGCTGGCTATCATATATTAGCTCAATGCATAGAGTGTTGGCCTGTGGACTGAAGAGTCCCGGGTTTGATTCCAGTCAAGGGCTCAATTCTGATCAAGGACACATTCGACAGTTGCAAGCTTGATCCCTGGCCCCGGTCAGGGCGCATGTATGAGGCAACCAATCGATTCTCTCTCACAATGAGGCTTGTCTCTGTTCTCTATGCTTCCCTTCCACTCTCTTTAAAAATCAATGGAAAAATATCCTCGGGTGAGAATTATCAAAAATAATTACATGAGAGCTCATGAACATGGACCACAATGTGGTGACTGAGAGTGGGAAGGACAGTAAGTGATGGTAGAGGAGGATACAGGGGGGATAAATGGTGATGGAAAAAATAAAATAAAGAAAATATAATTATATGGATTTTAATTTGGTACTATGTAATTTTGCAGTATATGACAAGTCAGTTAATAATGTTCTGAACGTAACATTAGATTAATAACAAGATGTCTCTAAAATACTGTGGCAGACATTCTACCAGCCAGTATCCATACCTCTTTTTTTTTTTTTTTCTAATAAAGCCCAATTTGGATTGGGGCAAAGATTTGTTTAACTGAAAAAGAAAATCAACATTTCAGGCTGACTTGCAGTATTCTGGTCAAGCAGCATGGGAGGGATCCTGGGAAAGCTATTATTTTTCTAATAGAAAGTGAGAGACCCAATCGGCACACGCATTTTGCTCGTTGTCCTTCCCCCTTATGCCTGCCTTAAGGTGGAATAGCTATCTTGTGACCCTGGGATGGAATCCATATGCATGATGGTGACCCAGGAAGCCAGGAATAACAGCCTATGTGCCTCTGGACTCTTGTTTTATGAGAAAAAACAAGTCTCTTATTTGTTCACACCATCATTTGGTGGGTTTTTGTCTCATGGAGCTAAAGTCAATAATAGCTAACACTCATACCGTATTTATAATTGCAAATAAGTATTTCAAAATTTGAGAATTGTTGGTTAATCACCTTAACAAGTTTCTCCACGTCACTTTTCATGAGGGGTCTATCCATGTTAAAGCCATTACTGGGATCCAGGACAACAGCTTTCACCTGAGAGTAGGAGAGAGCCCATTAAATCATTTCATTTCACGTTATTATGAAATTAGCTTAATATGTTTCCATTTTTTAAGCAACTGCCTCTTGATGACTCAGGGGTTGATGATTCAGCTGACTTTCTTATTACCCAACTCATCACCTTCATTAGAGATTGAAGAAAGGAAGTACTAAACATCAAATCTGAATATGGTGTTAGAAAAATTATATGGAGAAATAGGCTAAAAGCAATGGCTAGATGTTAGACTGGGAAACTATTTGAATGTTTACTGTGTTTTTATTGTGTATTGTTAAACCAAAAGCTAACAGAGAAACCAAGGCAACAAGTAATGTTGACAAGTGAACAAAAACATGTTATAAAAACTCTGAGCCCAGCCGGTGTGGCTCAATGGTTGATCATTGATGTATGAACCGAGAGGACACCGTTTGATTCCCAGTCAGGACACAAGCCCAGGTTGCGTGCTCGATCCCCAGTGTGGGGCGTGCAAGAGGCAGTAATCAATGATTCTCATCATTGATGTTTCAATCTCTCCTCCCTATCCCTTCCTCTCTGAAATCAATAAAACATATATTAAATAAATAAAAACTCTGACACAGTACACTATTGATGTTTCTAAAACACATCAAGATCTTCTAAATCAGTCTCTATAATTCTAGAACTGACATGCTTTATAGACATTTTAAAAAAGTATTTTTTGCTAACTTGTTGGATGATCTCAATATGTTTTCAACTGAATAGCATTTAGGATAGTTTCACAGAAGTTTAAGAGGAAAATAGGTACCACTTTAAAACATTTTAAAAACAAAGCAGTAATTAACAGAAATATTCATTCTTACCATAAAAGCAACCAGAGTTTCAGAGGCCACCTCTCCATGGGATGCACATTCTTGTCCTATTTCTCGAATGATATTCTTTATAACACTTTCTGCCTGAGTGGGAGGCATTCTGGCTAAATAAAACAATATTTTTAATTTGTATTCATATATTGTTTCTTGTTTAGATTTCTCTTTGTGTTTCATCTGTAGAGTCATATTATTTATTAACTTATAAGTATTTATTAGCATGTAGGCCTCTCCTGTTTTGCATTAATTTGTTTTATATTTATAAAAATGAAGGACTTTGCTGATGACAGAGAAATTGGGACTTCAAACAACTGAAACATTTCCTTTTTATTTAAATAATGGTGGTCACTGAAATGAATTTGTATCATAAATTTATATCATATTTTTAAATTTTAAAAAAGGCTAAACAGTATGGGGCGGAAGGTTAGAATTAATGGGAAACCCCACCCCAACCTGTGTAGGTGACAGAGTACAGCTTTAAAGGGGAAATGCTTATTCCACCACATTCACCAAATGACCTTTCATAATTATAAGACACTTGGAAAGCCATTCTTGCTCAGATCATCTAAATTGTCTTTATTGCACATCCAAGTTGGAGATTAGACTCTTAATTAAAAACATAAAAAACAAAATTCAAAACATATTGGGAGTTACGCATCAGGGAGAAATGGTTATTACGGGGTGCCCGGATTTTCCTGAGCATCAGTAACTAAGACGGGGGGATTTAGCATGTAAGGTACAACAAAGGCAAGCCCAGGTAGAGAAAGCTAAGTCTCAGCATCATCAGCGTTCAGGTAAGAGGTAGCACTTGGCATTTTGTCCAGTACAACCAGACTACCTGGGATCCATCGCGACGAGGACCGAGTTCTATACAATACTTAGTGGTTAAAATAGTCCAAGGCATAAGGTAAGCACTTAAAATAGCTTGTAACAAGTACTCAGCGTTAGCCCCCACGTGCGCTTGTGTCTGTGCGCCTGCGCGAGCGCTGTTAGGCTCTGTGCCCCCGGTTGCTATTGACACCTCTTAGTGCCCTGCCCGCCCCACTCTCTGAAGCACTAACTTTCCCGAGTTCTGGCCCTGGGGGGTGCAAGCAGCGCTGGATAGAGACAGGAAGACGAATTAAAATCCTAACCTGCGGACGCGGGAGGAGAGAGGCCTTTACAGTTAGACTCAACAGGCTGCGCGGGATTCGCCGGCGGTCGGGGCTTTGTCCGCCGCCTACGCTCGCCTCTTCACGGGGCGCATCTCAAGGGCAAGGAGCCCCGAGTGGGCTGACCTTGGCCGGAATCGAGAGCAGGAGCTGAGTTTAACGACTCTTTTCTGGAGCCTCTAGGGCAGCTGGGCGCTCTCCGCAGCGGCTGCGTAACCATGGAGACCGAACACTAGAAACCAGGGCCGGGGCCACCGTGTGGGCGGGGCCACTGTATGGACGGGTCCAACCTTGAGAGTATTGTCCTGGAAGTATGAGTGGGAAGAATTTTAGAAACCAAAAAACCCCCACAAATGCCCAGATCCCAGTCAGAAAAAGCCAGGTTCATTACACCTCAGGGTTAAGGGTGTTAAACACAAAATTTCTTAAACAAAGGTATCAACTTGCTAGTGTGGGAACCTGTAGGCATTTTAAAAAAGGAGCATCTGGGAGAGGTGGGAGCCTGTTCCCAGAGGATGGGAAAACCAAAGCGTTGTAGTGTTGAGAAATGAGTCCATGTGAAAGTATCTAGTTTTAAAAAACAAGGGTAGCCCTGACCGGTTCGGCTCAGTGGATGGAGCGTCCGCCTGTAGACTGAAGGGACCCAGGTTCGATTCTGGTCAAGGGCATGTACCTTGGTTGCGGGCACATCCCCTGTAGGGGGTGTGCAAGAGGCAGCTGATTCATGTTTCTCTCTCATTGATGTTTCTAACTCTCTGCCTCTCTCCCTTCCTCTCTGTAAAAAATCAATAAAATATATTTTTAAAAAAACACAAGGGTAAAAAGGATCGCAGTTTAATTTCATGTCCTGTTGTCAAAGACAGTCCATAATAAGAGAATGGTCCAAGGTGCCAGAAGAGAAAAATGCATATTCAAAGGATGTCTGCGGAGTGAGCAGGGTCCTTCTGGCAGGTGGGGTCCCTCAGCCTGGCCTGCGGGGATCGGCCGAAACCAGCTCCCTAACATCCTCCAGGGGTCCCGGGTTGCGAGAGGGCGGTTCTCCAGTGATGCACCCTGGATTCAGGCTCCCTCCTCTCTAGTTCCAGGGTGCATCACCCAACAACCGCCACTGCCAAGTCATCGCAGCTCCTGCTTTGAGCGTCTGCCCCCTGGTGGTCAGTGCGTGTCATACCTA
The DNA here is from genome assembly GCA_026230045.1 of Corynorhinus townsendii. Taxonomy (NCBI): domain Eukaryota; kingdom Metazoa; phylum Chordata; class Mammalia; order Chiroptera; family Vespertilionidae; genus Corynorhinus; species Corynorhinus townsendii. The sequence continues at coordinate 55,627,935 of JAPDVU010000004.1, forward strand.
TGGGCCAGTCAGACGGTCGCTTAGCCTTTTATCCTATGTAATAAAAGGCTAATATGCAAATTGACCAAACGGCAGAACGACTGGTCGCTATGATGTGAACTGATCACCAGGGGCAGACACTCAATGCAGGAGCTGCCTCCTGGTAGTCAGTGTGCTCCCTCAGGGGGAATGCCACTCAGCCACAAACTGGGCTCACAGCTGCCAAGCACAGTGGCGGTGGTGGGAGCCTTTCCCACTTCCTTGGCAGCGCTAAGGGAGTGGGCCTAAACCATCAGTTGGACATCCCCTGAGGGCTCCCAGACTGTAAGAGGGCGCAGGCCAGGCTGAGAGACACCCTCCACCAAGTGCACGCATTTTGTGCACTGGGCCTCTAGTATATATATTTATATAAAATAATGTAGAGAGGGGGCTAACTATTTGTAGAGACTGAGCCCAGTTTAGAATTGTAAGTAAGTATACAATATAAAACAACCATAAAGAAAGTGATATAGAAAAATTTTAACAGTGGTTGTATCTGGGCAAAAAGATCATGGCTGTTTTCTTTTTTATGCTTTAAGATATCTAGCAAAATGTCTTTCATGAGCATATATTACTTATGAATTAGAATATTAAAGATTTGTTAAGATGGACTATCAAACAAAATAGAAACAAACTCATAGATACAGAGAATAGACAGGTGTCAGAGGGGAGGAGGGTTTGGGTGGAAAAGGTAAAGGTATTAAGCAAAAAAACCCACACCAACTCATAAGCACAGACAATAGTATGTTGATTACCAGAGGGAAGGGGGGTAGAAAAGGATAAAGGGGGAATAAATGGTGATAGAAGGACACTTGACTTGAGGAGGTGAACACAATACTATACACAGACGATGTATTGCACATCTGACACCGATATAATTTTATTAACCAACTAGAGCCCGTTGCAGGAAGATTCCTGCAATAGGGCTTCCTGCGGTGGTCTGCTTCCCTCCCTTCTCCGCAGCCCCACCTGCTTCCCTCCCTTCTCTGCAGCCCCACTTGCTTGCTTCTCCACAGCCCCACTTGCTTGCTTCTCCGCAGCTTCACTCCCTTCTGCAATGCTTGGCTTCCTTCTACACTGTCTTCAGTCTTTGCTCTACTCCTGGATATGCAAATCAACCACCATCTTGGTTGGGTTAATTTGCATACTCGCTCCTGATTGGCTGGTGGGCGTGGCTGGTGGGTGTAGTGGGGTGATGGTTAATTTGCATATCGCTCTTTTATTAGCTAGGATGTCACCCCAACAAATTAAATAAAAATTTTTAAAAAGAAAGAAAGGAAGAAAGAAAAAAAATAACTGCTGAATAAAACAAAGCTAAACAAAATCATAGAATAATCCAGGTAATTAGTAAATCTGGATCTTTTTTCTCTCATCCATACTTCATGGAGGATATTAAAGAAAGCATTCAATCAAAAACAGACAAGATGGTAAGAATAATACGATCATAAAACAAACAAACGAACAAGAGTAATACCATCATGTTAAGTATAATTCTATATAATAAAAGGCTAATATGCAAATCAACCAAACAGTGGAATGACTGGTTGCTATAATGCACACTGAGCACCAGGAGGCAGATGCTCAATGCAGGAGCTGCCCCTGGTGGTCAGTGCGCTCCTAAAGGGGGAGCACTGCTCAGCTAGAAGCCGGGCTCACGGCTGGTGTGTGCAGCTGCAGAGGCGGGAGCCTCTCCTTCCTCTGCAGCAGTCAGACATTCCTTGAGGGCTTCCGGACTGCAAGAGGGTGCAGGCCAGGCTGAGGGACACCCCCCCATCACCCAGTGCATGAATTTCATGCACCGGGCCTCTAGATTTAAAATAATGGGCAAATCTTGGCACCAGTACTATCTGGGTGTGTCTAGTACTGCTAATTGCATACCTGGTGTCAATTGTCTTCTTCCTCACTAATCCTGATTATGTTGTGAATGACAATGTTCTCTGCTGAAAGAAAAGAAGGAGATATTTCAGCCCCTCTTTCAGCTAGAGGTGGCCTGTGACATGGTACTGGCCAATGAGATATAAGTGGAATCCCTGGACGGGATGTCGGAACACCCTTTCATTTTACGTCTATCTCCTTCATTTTTCTTTGTACTTGAAATGAGAATGTACTGGCTACAGTTTCAGCAGCTTTGTTGTGAACATAAAGACAAGGAACACACTTTAACGATGGTAGAACAAAAATCTTAAAAGGAGCCTGAGTTTCTGGTGATAACAGTCTTCTTGACTGGCTACCTCTGCCAAATTTTCAGGGTAAAGTGAGAAAGAAGCAAAACAATACAAACCACCCTTATTCCAGTTTCTTTTGCTATAAACAAGAACTGTCTCCTTTCCCTCCAGATCAGGAGATCATTTCTTAAACATCTTCCTTTTTATTAGTAGATGTTAGTTACATGAGCACAGATGGTTGAGATTCCAGCCACAAAAATAGGACAGCTTCACCTTGGCCAGTGCAGCTCAGTTGGATGGGCATCGTCCAAGAGGTTGCTGGTTTGAGTTCTAGTCCGGGCACATGTCCTGGTGTCCCCGGTAGGGGGTGTGCAGGAGGCAGCCAATCAATGTGTCTCCTTTTTTCTTCTTCTCTCTCTAAAAATCAATACAGCCCTGACCGGTTTGGCTCAGTGGATGGAGCATTGGCCTGTGGACTCAGGGGTCCCAGGTTCGATTCCGGTCAGGGGCATGTGCCTTGGTTGCGGGCACATCCCCGGTGGGGGTGTGCAGGAGGCAGCTGATCGATGTTTCTCCTTCATGGATGTTTCTGACTCTCTATACCTCTCTCTTCCTTTCTGTAAAAAAAATCAATAAAATATATTTTTTAAAAATAAAAATAAAAATAAATACAATATTATTTTTTAAACCTTACCTTAAAAAATAGGACAGCTTCATAAGTGCATTAGTTTGACTCTTAAAAATCTACTTTTTTTCCTGATGATTATCAACCATCTTTAAAGGTAAGATGACTGATGAATAAAAGCATTAATTTTTTTGTTCTCCATCTCTTTCTGCACCACATGATCCAGTCAGTAGAGAAACCAGAGAGGTTAGGATCAGATTTCCACAACCTAAATTAGGGAGGAAATTGAAACTTTTACTGCAGACACTCAACACAGGTCCTGCTCTTTCATGTATTACAAAAGAAATCAGGTAATGTTTTATGAAATCCTCAGCCCTTATAAACAGAGCCTGGGATATGATAGTAACACTGGACTATTTGGTTTAGGGACTCCAGTATAGAAGTGGGTGAAATGAAAAAAAGAGGGAGAAATTTTAGGTGTCTCTAATGTGTGTGTTTTTCAGAAGGGTTAGGGTGATTTCAGGAGAAAATTACAATTTTGGAGGGAAAGAGGGAGGCATTTAAATGATAGGTCTTCAGCCCTAGCTGGTTTGGCCCAGTGGATAGAGCATCAGCCTGGGGACTGAAGGGTCCTGGGTTAGATTCTGGTCAAGGGCACATACCCCATTTGCAGGCTCCTTCCAGAACAGGGGTGGGGGGGGAGTTTGGGGGGTGAGGGGGGGCATCTGGGAGGCAACCAATTGATGTGTCTCTCTAACATCGGTGTTTATCTTTCTCTCTCTCTCTCTCTCTTTCACTCTCTCTAAAAATCAATGGAAAAAATTGATTAACAAATTTTCATGGTGCCTGAGCTTCAGAAGGTAAGAGACCCCTGGGCTTATACAGCTTCTTGGAAGGGGAGGTGTTAGAGGTGGGCAGGAGGCTGGGGACTGGCCCCAGGTTTAATTCCTGTTTCTGATTCCTTCCTACTATGAGGGGCACGATGGCACAGCTCCCAAGGACAAACTTTAATTAAACCCTTATTAAAGAAAGAGTATTTTCTCAATTACCAAGGAACACACTGCAGTCCATAAACCCTCATTTTCCTGAGGAGGAATTTTTTTGACCCTCTTCCAGTTTTGCTGAAATTATAAAAGAGGTTCATTCCACTTTTAGCAGTTTTGACTGTTTTCTTATGACCGAATAAAGGCCGAAGATGCCATCAGATGATTCCAATTCAGTTGCTGCTCTGACGGGAGGGCTAGACTGCCAGTTCCTTCTGGCACATTGCAAGGAGGGTGAGAATAACGGATCACCTGACTAACGGATCACCTGACTTCCTCACTCCACCCCAAGCTCATTATCTCCAACACTCATCTTCTCTCCAAACCCATCCCACCCTCTGCATTCTTTATTGGGATGTAATAGCAGGCCCAATGACTGAAGCAGCCCAAACCTGCTTCAGGTCGTCCCGCTTCCCTCCCTCCCTCACCCTTCACACTCAGACGTGTCACTACGTCTCCCCAGTTTACCTTCTTATCACGTCTCACATCCCTAGTTCAGCACTTACCTTCTGAAGCTCAGGCACTATGTGCTCACGGAAGCCTGTTACTGGAATCTCTAAACGTTTCATCTGCATCCACTCTGCCCAACTCCCAGATCTCCAAAACGGAGCATGCAATTCCCTATGCATGGCCTTGAAGGGAAAAAATCAACCCCCTCACATGAGGTGCAGGTTCTTCCTTGATCTGGCCTCTCTACCTCCAGACCTGCACTGTCCCATATGGCAGCCACCGGCCACATGAGGTTACTTAAATTTAAATTCGTTTAAATTACATGAAATTTAAGATTCAATTCCTCATTGGACCAGTCACACGTGGCTGGTGGCTATCGCGCTGAACGGTGAAGATAGGGAACGTTCCCATCAGTGCAGAAAGTTCTGTTGGACACTGTCTCACCCTTGCTGCACCTGAACACAAACTTCCAATGACTCGCCATTGAGGGTTCCGTGCATTAGCTGAGGCAGCCTCCTTTCTTTGTAGTACTTGCCCTCCCCAGCTGTGCCTTTCAAGATACAGCTCATTGTCACCCTAGTCCACTGGCGTCTTTCTGAACCAAATCTCCCACCCTCTTCCCCACAGGGGTCCCCACTACCCTCTAAGCAGACCTCCCCCACAGTGCCCCCACACGCCACAGCGCCTCTTGTGCGTGTGTTTCCCTTTACTACACTGTGAGCTTGGGGGGTGCATGCAGGGACCCAAGCTTCTCTAACTCTGTATGCTCAGCTCCTAGACTAATGCCTGACTTACAGGATATGCTAAATAACTATTTTTGTAAATGAGTAAATATTACAAATAAATATTCATAAGGTCAAGATTCTGTCAGCCTTCAGAAATAGGGGACAACCCAATGCAAACCCTTCACTGGCAGGTGGAAAGCTTGAAGAAGAAATGTATTTTCAGTCAGGTCATCAAAACACAGGACAGCCTCTCTTAAGTCACAGTCTCATGCTGGGGTTGAGTTCCATTTAAAGCTAATACACCAGAGGCCTGACAGTTTGAGCGGATAATTGAGGTTGTTCGATGGGTGCGGTGAGGGGAGGCAGACTGGAGCAATTCTGGCTTCAGCAATTATTAAATACACACCCACAATATTAAAGTCATAAAAATTTGGCTAGCATTCAAATATTTATTTTTTAAATATATTTTTATTGATTTCAGAGAGAAAGGGAGAGGGAGAGAGAGATAGAAACATCAACAATGAAAGAGAACCATTGATTGGCTGCCTCCCGCCCACCCCCAACTGGGGATCGAGCCCGCAACCCAGGCACGTGCCCTTGACCAGAATTGAACCTGGGACCCTTCAGTCTGCAGTCCGACATTCTATCCACAGCCAAACCAGCTAGGGCTCAAATATTTATTAAGTGCCTAGGCTTAAAAATAGTTTATTGGGACCTTTTTCATTATCAAAGTAACACATGCTCCTTATGGAAATTTTGAGGAAAGCCCATCACCTATAGTTTCATTAATAAAGATTATTATTGTTAACATGTTTGTGTAATTTTTATTCATGTATGTTTGTTTTACATTCTTACTATACCTTATGCTATCTTTTGCACTTAACATTACAACACAAGTAGTTTCACCTCTAACTATAGACTCTGTATATATTATTTGTTTTTAATCCTCACTAAGGATATGTTTGATTTTAGAGAGGAGGAGGGAGAGAGAGAGAGAGACAGAGAGAGAGAAAGAGAGAGAGAGAGAGAGAGAGAGAGAGAGAGAGAGAGAGAGAGAGATCAATGTGAGAGAGAAACATCCATCGGTTGCCTCCCGTACATACCCCGACCAGGGATCAAACCCACAGCCTAGGTATTATCCCCTGAGCTGGAATCAAACCCACAGTATCTTTGGTGTACCAGACAATGCTCCAACCAACTGAGTCACACCGGCCAGGGCTGTATATATTATTTTCAGTAGCTGTATAATATACAATTGAGTGCTATGTCATAATTTACTGAAGTACTCCAGCTGTTAGTATAGCATCTTTTAAAGTTTTCACCATTTTAAATAACACTGGGACAAATACCTTTGAGTATAAAAATTGTTTGTATTGCATGTAATTTCTTCAGGGAAGGTTTCTAGATATGAAACGTCCCTTTTTTTTTTAATGAACGAATAATCACTTGTCCCAGCATCATTTAGTGACAACCTTATGTTTACCACTGTTATGCAATGCCAGAGTTCTCATTGATCAAATGTTCTTAAATAAGTGGGCCAATGTTTAGATTCTCAATTCTATGCTATTAGCCTATTTTGGGAGGGGGGAGAGAAAGGAGCCAGTTGGGGAAGTGAAAGGGAGGGATGACTAGGTGGGACGAATACTACATTGTTTTAATCCAACTGCTGTATAATAAGGCTGTGTGTCTGGTAGGCAGTGCCTCTGCCTGATTCTTCTTTAGGAGTATCTTGGTGTTATGTAGTGGGTTAAAGAAGGCCCCTGTGTATGGGCCCCTGTGTTCTTTACTTCTTTACAATACTGTGTTAAGACTGTTAGCTCAAAGCCTGCCAGTGCCAAATGCAAAAGCTTTCCACACCCAATTGCCTTAAATATAGCCCACACAAGCTTACTTTTTAACCACTGAGAGCCTGCCTGCTTTGTATAGCCCACAAAAATGCATCCAACATCTGCTAGCCATATATAAGACAACCTTGTAGCTTAGCTAACACCATTGCTTCCTGTGTTAGTCGCTCAAGCTGCTATAATACCACAGAGGGAGGTGTAGACAACAGGCATTGTTTCTCACAGTTCCAGAGGCTGCGGTGTCCGAGATCAAGGTGGCAGGAGGGTCAGGTCTGGTGAGAGCTGTCTTCCTGGTTTGCAGATGGCCACCTTCTCACTGTGTCCACACATGGCAGGGGGTGGGGGGATAGGGAGGAAGGTGGGCTGGAGGTGGGAGATGGAAGAGAGCTCTCTGGTGTCTCTTATTATGTGGCACTAATTCTATCATGGGGTCTCTACCTTCATGACCTCCTCTAATCACCTCCCAAAGGCTCCACCTCCTAATATCAACATATGAATGGGGCTGGGGGGCACCCACAAACATTCAGTCTATAACACTACCCTTCAGCCTGAGTGGCTCGGTGGTTGAGCGTCGATGCAGGAACCAGGTGGTCATGGTTCAATTCCTGGTCAGGGCACATGCCTGGGTTTGATCCCTAGTAGGGGTGTGCAGGAGGCAGTTGACTGATGATTCTCTCATCACCTATCTCTCTCTCCCTCTCCCTTCCTCTCTCTGAAATCAATAAAAATAAACAAACAAAACAAAATAGAAAAAAACACTGCCCTTCAGAACTCACTGACCAGTGACTTCATGCATTGCTGCTGAAGGGCATGGTTTAGACTTGCAAACCCTTCTCTGATTTCACTCTGCCCCTGCACTTCCTTTGGTCTCTTATTCTTGGCACTTTGCTGTTCCATATGAATTTTAGGACCATCTTTTCATGTGTGCCTCCCTTACTGTCTTTCAATAAAGTTTTATAATTTTATTCATAGAATGCCTGAACATTTGTTATATTAAGATTGTCTGTGGCCAGTATGTAAATATACATTGATTTTTGTATCCAGCAAACTTGCTAAACTCTGTTATTAATCTATCTGTGGATTCCTTTAGATTTTCCAAGTATAGAATGATAGCATATGCCAATAATGACTATTTCATCTTTTCCGTTCTTACCCATTATCATAGAGTATGTAGGCTTTTCTGATTGGCTTCTTTCATTTACCAATGTGAAATTAAGTTGCTCCCATGTCTCTTGCTGGCTTGATAGGGTGGTTCTTTTTAGCACTGAATAATATTTCATTGCCTGGATATATACCACAGTTTATTTGTCCATTCACTTACCAAAGGACATCCTGGTTGCTTCCAAGTATTGGTAACTATGAGTAAATCTTCTACAAACATTTGTGTGATGCTTTTTGTGTAGCTAGCTCTAAGTTTCCTACTCCTTTAGGTAAATACTAATGAGTGCCAGTGCTGAATTGAATTGTAAGAGTATGTTTAGTTTTATTTAAAAACTGCCAAACTGTCTTCCAAGATGGCTGCACCATCTTGCATTCTCAGGAATTCCATTTGCTCCACATCTTCATCTGCATTTTGTTGTTGTCAATGTTTGTATTTTGGTCATTCTAGGAGTGTAGCGGCATCTTATTTTTGCTTTAATTGTGCAATTTCCTAATGACATATGACGGTAAGCATCTTTTCAAATGCTATTTGTCACCTACATATCTGCTTTGACTCAGATTCGCTTCATTGTGGACTTTCTCCAGCAGTATCCCAGAAGAGAGAACTCCAGCAAAGCTCAAGTTAAGTGAATAAATGGTATGGACAATGGGCCAAGCTGACCAGGAGGGCACTGAGTTTATCAGCTGTGGATTTCAGAAGGTCCACTTGGTGGAAAGAGAAACTAGCACTATTACTTCTGATACTGAGTAAGGTGAAGCTGAGGTCTGTGGAGTCTAAATCTCAAGCAATGGTTAGAGGAAAGGTTCCTGATGGGCCATCAGTGCTGTTACTAAAATTGTACTCTAATGTTGGAATGGTTAGAAGTCCAAATTCGTGATGTCTTTAGCATGTATGAGTGAGGTACTATTAAAGCTGAATGGCAATCTTTATGAGAGAATTAGTGGGAACAATATTGCCAACTGTTTTTCATTCCCAGAAAGAACAATAATCAGATAGTTATCCTAAAGGCAAGCATTGATGCTAAGAAGGAAGAAACTCCCTCCTCCTGCATTAATGTCATCTTTCATACAAAGACCAATACAAAGAATTGCTCCCAAATTCAGCCTCAATACACACTATGTGACAACTACTCAAATGACTTAAAGGATTCTTACACAGACCAGTGTCACTTTTCTTGTGTATATGTAAGGGAGCCACCTGCTGTCAAAATAGAATATTACAGCTACAAATTCTTCCTCTTTTTTTCCCCTCCAGTTACATAACTGCATGAGCTTTGCTCCAAAAATTTAGAACAAGAATTCTGTAGAATTCAAGAAACTGACATAAAATAACTTTTGGGGAGAAGTAACTCCCCAAACTTGTCTCTTTTGGAGGGTAGAAAGTATTCATTAGGCTCTTATGTCTCTTTATGACACACTGTAATTCTCAAAGAGGGTTCTGGCATGCTGGGATTAATCAGGCAGTCTGTAATAACAAATGTTCCTGCCAGTTTCCTTCTTCATGTTTTTGGTAAACCTATTCTTTCCTGAACTTGTCTTTGCCTTCCCTCAGGCCAATCTGCCACGTCCGCTCAGGTCTCATCTCCTCCATGAAGACTCTCACTGCTCCAGCCCACAAGTGGCCTCCCCTGCTTGGACTCCCACCATCCCTGAGGCCCTACTCCTGTAGGCACTTCAACATACACCACTGCTTCATAGTGAAATATACCAAGAGCTAGAATGGCCGGACGCCAGCACTGGTGTGAGCACTTGACATTCATTAACTTATTTAGTTCTCACACTAGCCCTATGAGGTAGTTACTATAATAATCCCCATTTTGCAAAAGAGGAAACTGAAGCCTAGTGATGTTAAATAAAAGTTGCCCAAGGTTAATAAGCAGTTAAACCATGATTAAACCCATGCACCTGCTTTTTCAACTTGTTTGCAAGCACCTAGAGGGCAAGAACTATGCCGTAAAATGCTTTTAGAGTTCTCACAGTGCCTAGCCTAGTGTTAGGCTCTTAGAGCTGATGTTTATTGGTTTCCTAAAGTTTATTAACTTTCTATGAAGCAGAAGAGGGCCATTTTGTTCCATCAATCAGGCTGACTTTAAAAAAAAAGTCTGGCCAGGTATACAGTCATAATAGAGAACCTGTACTGAGAAGGTACCATGAGCCTGGTACTGTGCTAAGTATTTTTTTAAAATACATTTTTATTGATTTTTTTACAGAGAGGAAGGGAGAGGGATAGAGAGTTAGAAACCTCGATGAGAGAGAAACATTGATCAGCTGCCTCCTGCACACCTCCCACTGGGGATGTGCCCGCAACCAAGGTACATGCCCTTGACCGGAATCAAACCTGGGACCCTTCAGTCTGCAGGCCGATGCTCTATCCACTGAGCCAAACGGGTTAGAGCTGTGCTAAGTATTTTTATATATTAACTTATTTAATCCTTTTAAAAAGTCATTTCAGAGAGGAACTATTATATATATTTTATCGACGAGGAAAGGGCAGCACAGAGAGATGAAGTAACCTGCCTGAAGTCACACAGACTCACACCCTTGTCTAACCTACATGCAATGGTCTCACACTTTCTGTGCCAGAATACTTATCTGTGAAGAGATTTAGAAATGGTGGTCTTTCCCAGAAAACCCCAGCTCCTAATCTTGTAGCCCAGGTGCAGGCAGGAGCACCTCCTGCCTGGGACAGGCCCTGGGGAGCTCCCTGGTGGCCACTGCCAGCACCGCGCTGGCCTCAGCGGGCACTGCTCCCCTTTAACACCTGGGCTTACTGGCTTGCTTTTAAAACCCAAGCTGTCCTGAAGCAAGGATGGAACACTTAAACCAGAATTTGTCAACGTCCAGGGCAATAAAACAAAGGGAGAGAATAACAAAGAGCCCCATGATGTGGTTACAAGATGTGGCTACAAGATGTGGCCTGCACTCCAAGGCTGGACAACACGGTGACTCTTGATCTTCCTTTCTGCGGAGGCTCCATTCCTGTGTTCACCACCCCAGGGCATTCACCTCTTCACAGGGGGGCTCTTAGAGGATGGCGGGGTGGTGGGGGCGGGGAATCCCCTGTGGTGTGATGCAGAATTCTGAATCTGCTTCCTGTCTGAGGGCCTGCCTCTTCCACAGACGGCTGACTCTGGACTGGAGCTCTCTTGGGGAGTTGCCTGCCCTCCAGCTACTCCCTCCAGGAATGAGACCTGTTCTGAAGGCTCAACAGGATAACACAATACGTCTAAGGGCTGTATGAGAGAGTTAAATGTGCAGCAGTAGGTGGCCAGAAACCAAGTTTTTAGTCAGGGTATCAAGAGACAAAAGGAGACACCCCCATGATGCCTGAGAGCTTAGAGAAGTCAAGGAGATGCATGAACTGCAGCCAGGAGCACATCCCAACAACACTGTATACATGTGCACACATGCCTGTGAGCATGCACTTTGCAGTGGTGATAGGCATTTTGTTTCCAGTTACTGCCATTTGAAGTACTAATGGTGAGATCACCAGGAAGAGAGCATGTGGAGATAAATACTGAGGAAAGTGTATTTGGTCATCACTTCTACTTGATGTCGCCCCCAGACTTGTTTGTCCCCTGCTGCCAGGGGCCTAACTAGCTGGAGGAGAACCCAACCATAACTGTAGATACCCAAAAGCTATTCACTAATTTTACTAAATGCTTGTTTAATGTTTTTCTTTTTCTTTTTAAAAAACAACTATCTCTGAATCTGGCAACAAAAGCCCTACCTGGACATTTCTTTTCTGCAGTTTGCCTTGAGACTAATTTGGCCTTTGCCTCTACTAAATCCACCCCAACTAGTCCCCAGACATGAAGATTCTTATATGTCTCAGCATAACTTATAATATGGCACACACTAAAAGTATGAGGCACTCCCCAGTCAGTGGCTATGGTGAAAGTAGATGAAAAACATTTCCTTCCTGGATATATATAATAGAGGAATATGCAAATTGTCTGTTACAGCATCACGTCACAACCGGATCAGCAGCCTGCATCCCCGCCCTCTGCTCAGGCAGCTGCAAGGCCCGGGGTAGGATAGGATATGATAGGAGGGGATAAGAAAGGAGAGGGAGAGGAAGGCAGGCCTGCATGCAGACAGGCCGAGAGGAGAAACAGAAATATAGAAAGGGAACAAGAAAAAGATACAGGAATGGAAAAGGGAAGGAAATGCTGGGCTGCATGTGGGAGTGGGTGGTGACCGCGGGGGGCGGAGCAGGTGCACCCGGCGAGGGGTGGCCATTGGCAGGGAGGTGCCCATGGGTCCGGAACGGAGTGGAGGATGGTCTGAGGCCCTCTGGGCAGAGATGCTCTGGCTTTGCGGCAGCAGCGCCCAGGCCATGCAGGCCTCGGCCACCCTCGCTGGGCTGGGCATCCCGGGCAGGGAATGGGAGCAGGACAGTGGCAGGGAGGCCAGGGAAGGGGGGGGCGGTGAACACCTGGCTGGGGCTGACCCCTGGGCTGGAGGTTTGTTTGTTTGTTTGTTTATTTATTTTTGATGGTTTTTTTATTTTATTAATTTCTTTATTGATTAAGGTATCACATATTTGTCCTCATCCCCCCATTCCCATCCCAAACCCCTCCCCACCCATGCCCCACCCCCCTGTTGTCCATGACCACTGGTTAGGCTTATATGCATGCATACAAGTCCTTTGGTTGCCCTCTCCTCCTTACCCCCACCCTCCCCTACTTTCCTTCTGAGGTTTGACAGTCTGATCGATGCTTCCCTGTCTCCAGGTCTGTTTTTGTTAATCAGTTTATGCTGTTCATTATTTCCCCTAGATGAGTCAGATCATGTGATACTAGAAATACACTTATAAGGACTGAAAATGAGACAAGCAATAATGGTTATGCTAAGAGGCAAATGAATCAGTCTGTAGTGAGTTTCTTTCTGAGCCAACAGTTCTTTTGAGTCCCAATTTCAATGTCAAAAAGTTCCTTATGTGTACATGTCAGCAATGATATGCTAGTTCTGGATGGTGGACAAATGGTGGTAATGCATGTCCGACCTGCTCTGGTTTGGTCCTGGGCAACCTGCAGCGACACACAGCTGCTGACTGCTAGTATGGCAAGGCGTCATCAGTGTCTTCCATCTCTGGACTGTTTCTCTTCTGTCTTCATGGCTGGAGCAGTCCTGTCAATTCCTCTCTGTTGCAGGAATCCACATGGTCTTGGAGGTGTTTTCTGAAAATATACAAGCATATTCTTGACCAAAAGTTAATAAAGGAATCTTTTCTATAAATTTGACTTGGGATCCTTTCTCGTTTTTTGCCTAAACGATTTTCCTTTGGCTTGTTTTGACACCATGTGTGTTTTTCATGGGTGTCTTGCTGTTAGCATTACAAATGAAAGTTAATTTTCTAAAGTAATAATTTTCTAGATGTAATTTACTTACAGGATATTTTTCCTTACATGATATTCTTCTACTATCCCCCCCTTTTTTTTAATTTAAATATTAGGAGGCTTTTGGAAATTTTATAATGTAGTCTTGATAGCTTTTAAATTTTAATTTTTTTGCACTAAAATATGACTGCTTTAGGTTCATTACATGTTATGCAATTTTACCATGAGATGAACTACCAATAAAAATTTTAGTTAACACTTTAGGAACAGCTTTTTGTCCAGTACCATTAATTTTTCTAGAATATTCGCTTATTTCACTTAGCCAATTTAAATTAGTCTGAGAACTTGACTACTATTTTACTGTCAAATTTAATACTCTAACAACAATCTTATTTTACCCTGTAAATATTAGTGGAAAGGATTATTTGCCTTCTTGAGTAGGCCCTGAGCATTCCTGGTGCTAGGTTGGATTTAGATATCAAAAACCCACTTCCCCTCACCATGGGTACAAGACAACTCAAACAAGTCTTGTTGCAGTGAGAGGGCAGCTGCTGTCAGCCAAGTCTCTGTTACCTGGGTCCCAATTTGAGCTGGGCATGGGAAGAGAAGCAGCCATGGGGGCCGGAGACCTCCTTCAGAAGGGGTGAGGGTTCAGGCCCCTGCAAAGTTGTGGGGGTGAGGGTCTGTGCTCCACCTCTGTTGACCCCCAAGTTCTCTCCTGATGGCCCCTCTGCAACTGTGCCTGTCTTAGGTTGTTCCTTCCCTGAGGAATCTTACCCATCTCTGGCTAACCAGCCATCCTCTGGGGCCAAGCAGGGTGATGTGAGGTTCAGTTTTGTCTCCTTGGTAGCCTACTGGGCTAGAGGTTTATGCCCCCTCCCCCCTCCCCTTCCCCCCCAAACAGAAGCTTTAAGGAGGGAAGGAGGAAGGGAAGAACTTCATAAAGGAGTCAGTAGAGAGCAGAGTTAAAGAAGGAAAGAGGATGTGTGAGTGAACTGTAGGAGCTATAATAAAAATCAAGTATAGTTGTGTACTGGGGACAGATTTTAAAAGTAGGAGTCAGAAAGAAAAAAGATAAATGATAGTGAATAATTAGGCAGGTAGATAGATAATAGATATTAAAATAGTGGAAGTAGAGAAGAATATATGGGAAAGGTAGGATGAGAGAGAAAGAGGGAAGGAAGAAAAGTTTTAAATGGGAGCCAGTAGAGCTTAAAAGGAGAATGGGAGGAAGGAAGAAATGGGGGAGGGAGCAAAGCAGGTCCAAGGGAGGAAGTAAAGAAAAAATTAAGGTGGGAAGGAAGGAAAAGGGGAGGGAGGGCAGGGTAAAGATAAATGAAAGAAGGAATGTGGGGAGGAAGATGGGAAGAAGGATGATGGAACAGAAGTAGGAAATAAGGAGGAAAGAAAAGTTTATAAATGTTGAGTCAGTAGGAAAAAGTGTTACATAAAGGAGAGAAAAATTATGTGAGAGGGAGAAGTCAATAAGGAAGTCAAATACAATTGTGTGTGAAGGGGATAAGATTTAAAAAAAAAAAAAAGGTAATAGGGGCAACCAGGCCGGCAGGGGAGGGCAGTTAGGAGGATCAGGTAGGCAGTCAGAGTGGTTAGGGCAGGCAGGCAGGTGAGCAGTTAGGAGCCAAAGGTCCCGGATTGTGAGAGGGATGTCCAACTGCCAGTTTAGGCCTGATCCCAAGAGGCAGGCCCACAGGGATCAGGCCTAAACTGGCAGTTGGACATCCCCCAAGGGCTCCCAGATTGGAGAGGGTGCAGGTTGGGCTGAGGACCCCCCTCCCGCCCCCATGCATGAATTTCCTGCACTGGGCCTCTAGTTTAGAAATAATGTACCAAATTGATACATGCATCTGTTTTCTAAGAAAATCTACAGACACTGATATCTGTGATAGCTTCCCATCAATTACAGCCTGCAGGCCAAATCCATCCCCTCCTGTTTTT
Source organism: Corynorhinus townsendii (assembly GCA_026230045.1). NCBI lineage: Eukaryota > Metazoa > Chordata > Mammalia > Chiroptera > Vespertilionidae > Corynorhinus > Corynorhinus townsendii. The sequence continues at coordinate 55,643,264 of JAPDVU010000004.1, forward strand.
ATAGGGTCTGCAAGCTAAGAATGATTTTTATATTTTAAATAGTTGAAGAAAAAAAAACCCACAACAACAAAGAACAATACTCTTTTGCGACATATAAAAACTATATGAAATTCACATTAATCTATAATAATAAAAGCATAATATGCTAATTAGACTGGACATTCTTCCAGATGACCTTCCGGATGAAGCGGGGGCTGCGAGAGAAACCTGGGTCCTGGGTGCCTGCTGGGCCTCTAGTTATGAGGCCCGATGCATGGGAATTCATGCAAGGGTAGGCCTTCCTTCCCCTGGCTGCCAGCACCAGCTTCCCTCTGGCACCTGGGACCTGGGCTGGCTTCCCTCTGGCCCCAGCTTGATCAGGAAGGACGTCCGGAATGACATCTGGAAGATGTCCGATAATTCGCATATTACCCTTTTATTATTATAGATGGACAATTTCAGTGTCCATAATAAAGTCTGACTTGAACACAGACCTGCTCATCCATACTCATCCGTGTACTTACTAAGACTGCTTTTGCTCTGGGAGGGTAGAGTTGGAGTAGTTGCAACAGAGCCTACGTGCAAAGCCTAGACTATTTCATATGTGACCTTTTACAGAAAAAGTTTAGCAACCTCTGACTTAGTGTGACAGACTCCCTTACTTTCATGCATAAACTATATCTTCATTGTTTTTCAAATCACCTTAGTGGTTTTATTTTAGGGATGAAGAAATAAGAGATCCAAAGAGTCTAAATAGTTTGAATGATATTGAGCCTAAACTAAAACTCTTGGCCAAATTACTTAAGCCCTCTAAACCTTAGTTACATCACATCAGAAAATAGTGTTGACCTCATACAGTTGTGTGGAGTTGAAAGGAAATAATACATGTAAGGGGTTTAGCACAGTGTCTGGCATATACGCTTCTAAACATAGCTATTTTTATTGGCTAATATCATTACTACTATTAAAATTTAGATCTTCTGATTCAACCTAGTACCCTTTCACTACAAAGAAAAGCAGAAGTAGGTTATATAATCATTGATCTTTAAATGAAACTGGCATTTTATCAAGACTCCAGATAGTTTCCACTCATCCTGCCTAGACATCTGACCTACCCGTATCCTCAAGTTTCTACAAAGGTGACATCATAATGGGCACAGATGATCTTTTGGGAGATGCATATCACTTACTCAGGAAGACCCTAGAACCATTTTACCTCATCGGATCTGTAAAATGAGAATAAGAATGTTTGTGCTACATAACTAGATGCCCAAAGGGAGTAGGAGAAGGACACAGGGAAGACAGAGGAGAAAGGAAGATGAAGAAGGGAAGGGCCCACTGATGACCAATGGAGATAATGAAGGCATTTTGAAAAGTGAAATGTCTTTGCAGTAAATTACACACCTATGAAGTAGCCTGTTGCAAAAGCAGGCCGTTGAGAGACTTGTCATCATGTGAGCCATGCCCTAAATATAACCTTTAGGTTTCTTTATGCCTGGATTTAGAGAGCAGCAAGAATACCCAGCTCAGAACTTAGAGACAGAGCCAGTGAGGAAGAAAAGAGGAAGTTGCCGGCGTAGGGAAGGGGGCACACGAGGGAATTCTCTGCAGCTTCCTCCCGGCGGTGTGCATCCCCCACCCTGGGCCTCTCTCCCGTGGACCCTCGCGGCCTCCTGCAACCTGCCGCTCCTTCGTTTCCATCTTTCTTTCTCCTCCTGTTTTCCCTGTTTCCCTCTTCATCTCCCTTCCCCCACTCCAACCTCACCCTCCTTCTCTCTCACTTGAGAAGAAAGAATTAAGTAAATAGGACTTTGTTTGCCAAGCTTTCACATGCGTTATTTTGTTAAGCTTTGGGTCCTCTCCAAACCCCCCTTAGTAAACAGTGTTCCAAATGACAAAAATGGGTAATGACAGCAAAAAGCTTCACCCTCTTTTATTTGTCTGAATAGGCAAGCATCTCTTGACTGAACAGAAGAGCTTCCTGCACCATGAATTTGGAGTATTGTGTGTGGGATTTATTCTTTATTTTCTGATTTTCCTCTGATTCATTTTAAAGATGCTCATGATCATGTTATTGCCTAGCAAGTAAGTTCCCAATTCTCTAGCACGGTGTTGGAACGCCTCTATGATTAACTCTGACCTCTCTTTTCAGCCTTATTTTTCATGACCCCCTTTATGTACCATCCCACATTACATTTTCCTGACAGTGCCCTCCTCATAAATTTCTCTGCTTAAATTACTCTACCTTCTTCTTACCAAATCTGCCAAAAGGATTGGACTGGTCCTTCAAAGCCCAGATCAAAACTAGCCAGAGGAGAATCCAAGATGGCGGCGTAGGTAAACACCTAAACTGCTGCCGCGCGCAACAATTTCAAAAATTCAACTAAAAGACAAAACATCTATCACCCAGAACCACGGGAAAGCTGGCTGAGTGGAAGTTCTACAACTAGAAGGAAAGGGAAAAGAGCATCAAGACGTGCACGAGCGCTGAAAAGCTGAGGTACGGAGGCGCGTGATCCGGGCTGGCTGCGGGCGTTGCTTTTTTCAACCCAAAGGGAGACAAGCCCCCGATTACTCTGAAATCCAGTTTCTGGGGAGACGCGGGGGACCCAAACTCCTACGGGGAGAAGCTGGACTGTCTGCCAGTGAGGGGGGCTTACTTGCACAGCTGCGCGCAGGAATAATTGTATACAGCACTGGGGCACGGGACTCCGGGACGCCCTTGGGGACACAGAGCCGGCTAACTAGCAGCCATTGCTGTTTGCCACGCCCTAGCCTAGTGACACCCTGAGACCCCGCCCTGCACAACCTACAAACCCACCCAAGCTCCAAGCAGCAGCGTTAGCAGAAGAAAGCCCCACCCTATCGCAGCTTAACCTAGCAAACTTGCAGCCTGGGTCAGACAGCTCCAAAACCTCCAAACCCCAAGCAAAGAGGAGAAAACTGTAGCTCTCACTGTAGCTCCTGCTGGATGGCCTCAGACAGTAGCTGACCTGCACCCCATTGGAGATCCAGAAGCCAGTGTACCTAGTGGTCAGAGTGAGACACCAGATTTCAACTCCTCACATCCATAAGTGACACATTCAAAGGCAGACTCAGTGAGCACCAAAGCCCCACTGAAACAAGTCCTGCCCCATAAGTGTGTCTTCAGCGCAGCAGTTCTTCCATTATAGACACAGTGAGTGCTCACAGCTAATTGGCCTGGAGGTCAATTCCTCCCAGTATACCAACAGCAATTAAGGCTTTAACTGCACCAAGTCTTTGCACTCAGCCCACAAAGGGGTGTACCAAGAGTGTCCACATCAGGTGATTGGGGAGACTGAGCTACTGCCCCCTATAGGTCACCTACCACACAAAGCTACTCCATCAACACAGGGAAGCAGCCAAAATGAGGAGACAAAGAAACATGTCACGAATGACAGAAATGGAGGAAAGCAAACTACTGGATGACATAGAGTTCAGAACCACATTTATAAGGTTACTCAAGAATCTTCTTAAAACCGCTGAGAAACTTGATGAGACCTTCAAGGAGCTTAATGATAATGCCAAAAAAATGGAAAAGGATCAGTCAGAAATGAAGCATACACTGTCTGAAATAAAGAATATACAGAAACTCAACTGTAGATCAACGTACCCCAAGAATCAAACCAAAGATCTGAAATATGTGGAAACAAAAAACATCCAACCAGAAAAACAAAAAGAAAAAAGAATCCAAAAATATGAAGATAGTGTAAGGAGCCTCTGGGACAACTTTAAGCGAACCAACATCCGAATTTTTGGGGTGCCAGAAGAAGGGAGAGAGCAAAATATTGAAAACCTATTAGAAGAAATAATGACAGAAAACTTTCCCTGCCTGGTGAAAGAAATAGATGTACAAGTCCAGGAAGCGCACAGAACCCCATACAAGAGGAATCCAAAGAGGACCACACCAAGACACATCATAATTAAAATGCCAAGGGCAAAAGACAAAGAGAGAATATTAAAAGCAGCAAGAGAAAAACAGTTAATTACCTACAAGGGAGTACCCATACGACTGTCAGCTGATTTCTCAACAGAAACTATGCAGGCCAGAAGGGAGTGGCAAGAAATATTCAAAGTGATGAACAGCAAGAATCTACAGCCAAGATTACTCTACCCAGCAAAGCTATCATTCAGAGTTGAAGGTCAGATAAAGAGCTTCACAGACAAGAAAAAGCTAAAGGAGTTCATCACCACCAAACCAGGATTACATGAAATGCTGAAGGGTATTCTTTAAGGAGAGGAAGAAGAAGAAAAAGGTAAAGATAAAAATTATGAACAACAAAATGACATCAAATACATACCTACCAACAAGTGAATCTAAAAATCAAGTGAATAAAAAATCTGAAGAACAGAATGGACTGGTGAATATAATAGAATCAGGGACATAGAAAGGGAGTGAACTGACGATTCTCAGGGGAAGCAGGTGTGAAGGGTGCAGGAAGAGATTGGACAAAAATCTTACTCCTATGGATGAAGACAGTGGCGGGGGGTAAGGGCCTGGGGTGGGGTGGGGAATCAGGTGGAGGGGAGCTATGGGGGAAAAAATAGAGGAACACCTGTAATAATCTGAACAATAAAGATTTATTAAAAAAAAAAAAAAAAAAAAAAAAAAACTAGCCATTACATTTCTCTGAACGCCTACACTGTTTTGTTAATGCCTCCATGGGCATGCCCGAGATTTGGCGTGTTGTTAATTATGATCGTTTACGAATCCATCATCTCCCACTGCCGTCCGACACATCCCTCTAGTCCCCATGAACCCAGCACAGTGGCTGCACACCATAGGTTTTCCACGATCAAACCGACTGTCTCCAGCCTACATCCCCTACATTCAGATTTAAGATCTGAAGAAATTCTATTTTAAAATATTTTCACTTACATTTTTATTCCATTTTGGAGCCAAAGCATGTTCCTTATTTAGTATCGGGCTTTACCTTAGCATTGATGACATGACGATGGACACACCTCTTTATTTCTCTAAAGTCCTAACCTCTGGGGAAAATGAAAAACATCTGCCATAGGCGCTTATTCGAGCACTGCAGTCACCGAAGGACCGGCAGACAGGACTATGAATGAATGATGCTGACCTTTCAGATGGCTGTAGGATTTGCAGAACTATTACATGACCTCAAGGCTGGCTTTACTTTCACATCTCAGTCAGCCAAAATACTCCCAGTTATGTATTACTCTGCAATGGCTCATAAAATGTGACATTAACATGCTGGAATAAAATTACATTTGAATCCATTTATAATGGAAAGAAAATATAGTTAATGTTATTTCTTGGAAGTGCCCATCTCTACAAAGTAGAAATGGGTTATATAATCATTTATTTAAAATGCAATTGGTACTATATTAAGATTAAAGACATCTGATCCACTAATGTCTCCAAGCTCCTGCCGTGGCAGCCTTAGATGATCCCAGATGGGCCTCTGGGAGGTGGACATCACTTACTCAGCAAGAAAAAGTAGTATACACTCAGCTCAGATTTCTTAGCAATATAAAATAATTTTGTTAAAATTCAAAAGCCATTTCTTTTAAAAGCTAGGTGTTTTTTTTTTCCTTTTCAAATTTAGCAATTTCCCCTCAAACCCAAGCTTTTTCATATTTCCTTTTAAAGTTTATATAACCTATCCTTGTGACCTTTTCTAAAATGACAGTCCTTGTTTTCCTGTTCTAGGACCCACTACATTTAAATAGAAATGTTTATGGTGGCAGAAATACTAAGTTGAGATTCTGTAAAACAGAGAGTCATGAAATGAGCGAGGCCCCTCTGCCCTGGGAAACCTGTGCAGATGTGCCCAGGATGGAGTGCGCGAGTCACTGTCCTGCCTGCTTAGTCAGCTTCTCCCTCTGCAGAAAACCTCAGTGTCCCCATAGCCCTACTGGTGTCTATGCACATTTGTAAGAACCCCTAACACAGTGTCCCTGATGTCAGCCACTGTGCTGAGATATGGCAATGTATTCAATAATATCCTCAAGCTGAGTTCCTAGTCTCTGGGAAGTGGTGGCTCCTAGGTTAAATCTTCAGAAATAGGGCTTGTAAGCAAAAGTTGGTTGATTTGTTTGTTATTCAATAAAAACATGCCCAAGGACCTCCTTCCCCTCTTCAGTTGTAATCTTTCAATACCCATAGCCCTCCCTGAACTCTCAACTCTTGTACAAATAAACAGTTGACTGCACATTTACGATTTATCATAGTCTGAGGGACTGTTTTTTAAATCCTCACCTGAGGATATGTCTTTATTGATTTACTAGAGGCCCGATGCACGAAGATTCGTGCAAGAATGGGCCTTCCTTCCCCTGGCTGCTGGCATTGCCTTTACTCTGTCCAGAGAAGCCTTTCCGCTCCAGCCAGGAGCCCAGAGGCCCAGAGTGGCTGGGGTGGTGCGGAACACCTGGCCACTGGGAGCCTGCATATGCAAATTAACCCACCATCTTTGTTGGGTTAATTTGCATACTCACTCCTGATTGGCTGGTGGGCATCACAAAGGTATGGTCAATTAGCATGTTACTCTTTTATTAGGTAGATAGAGAAGTAGGGAGAAGAAAATGTCAATGTGAGAGAAACATCAGTTGGTTGCCTCCTGCATATGCCCCAACCTGGGATTGAACCAAAAACCTAGGTATGTGCCCTGACTGGGAATCAAACCTGCCACTTTTTGGTGTATGGGATGATGCTCCAACTTACTGAGCCACCTGGCCAGGGCTGAGGGGCATTTTTGGTGAAAACCATATATGTGAAGCAATTCAGAAACTCATTTAGGCCATCCTATCTAATAAAAGAGTAATATGCAAATTGACCATACCTCCACTACACCCACAAGCCATGCCCACAAGCCAATCAGGAGTGAATATGCAAATAAACCCAACCAAGATGGCTGCAGCCACAGAGAGCAGGAGGGAGACTTGGGTTTCCCTGGCAGTAGAGGAAGTCAAGCTTTCCGCCTGCCCTTGACGGCCCAGGCCTCCACTCCAGGCTACAAAGTCTCAATTATAGAAGATAAATAAATTCCAACAGAAATGGCAGCAGCTGCGGAGCTGGAGAGAGCAGGAGGCTAGGGTTGCCCCTGGCAATGGAGGAAGCCAAGCTTTCTGCCTGCCCTTGCTGGCCCGGACCTCCACTCCAGGCTACAAAGTTTCAATTATAGAAGATAAATAAATCCCAGATATCAGGGCCTCCGCGTGGGTCACCAGGGGGCATGGGCGGCCTGCAAACCACAACAGGCCCCTCGCCCAGGCTGCTACACACCCCAAGGGAACCCCCACCCTGATCCGGGACAACCTTCAGGGCAAACCAGCTGGCGCCCACCCATGCACCAGGCCTCTATACTATCTAATAAGAGTAATATGCAGATTAACCATCACTCCAACACACAATATGGCTGCCCCCATGTGGACACAAGATGGCCACCACAGATGGCCAGCAGGGGAGGGCAGTTGGGAGGGACCAGGACTGCAAGGGAGGGCAGTTGTGGGCAATCAGGCCAGCAGGGGAGGGCAGTTGGGGGGGACCCAGGCTTGTAGGGGAGGGCAGTTAGGGGTGACCAGGCCTGCAGGGGAGGGCAGTTAGGGGCAAACAGGCTGGCAGCGGAGCAGTTAGGCATCAATCAAGCTGGCAGGGGAGTGGTTAGGGGGTGATCAGGCTGGCAGGCAGAAGCGGTTAGGGGCTATCAGGAAGGCAGGCAGGCAAGCAGTTGGGAGCCAGCAGTTCTGGATTGTGAGAGGGATCCCAGATTGGAGAGGGTGCAGGCTGGGCTGAGGGACACCCCCCTCCCATGTACAAATTTTGTGCACTGGACCTCTAGTTGGATAAATAAAGATGAAAACACTCAAGTATTCCTTCTAGATGCTCCATATCATCAACTTCCTATTTTTACGAAGGAAGTAGACTTGGGTCAGCAAGGCTGGTCAGTTTCTCCGAGGTGCTCTGTCTCTAATTCCTTAGTTGTATACTAGTTAATGGGACCTGATAGAGAACACAGGTAAATAAGTTTCTTGTTCTTAATGCAGAGATTCTAAACTTTCTCAGTTCCTGATGACTTTAGTGTCTCCACAATTTTTTCATGGCGTCCCCAGGCCAAAAGAAGTACAGTACTGAACTGTTTTGGACCTAGGCCAAAACAAGTACCTAACAGGTCTAAACAACTTAATAATAATAGTTTGTGTGGTATCTGAACAAATGTCACTGTTTCCCTGGAAATATAAAACTTTCGTGCTTCACCTGTAAGTTTGCTACAGTGCCTTGGGGAACCTGGAGGAATTGGTCTTAATGTTTTAGGGCATTTTGTAAATAATCCAATTCCAATTCTACATGGTTTCCTTAAGAAAAATAATTAAAATTATGATTTCACTTCTCTCTAGATAATAAAAGTGACATGTATCAACATGGATAGATCTAAAAAATGTAATGTTAGGTGAAAAAAGGCAAGTTGCAGAAAAATTTGTACAATAATAGCATCTATTTAAACTTTATATCTTATTTATGAGAGGCCCGGTGCATGGATTTGTTCACCGGTGGGGTCGCTCAGCATCCAATGCCACCTGCCACTCCTGCTCATTCTGGCCCCACTGCACCTGCTGCTGCTCAGTAGGCTCGCTGTTGCTCCACTGTGGTCTCTGGATTGCAGCAGCCAGCTGTGAGGCTTGCATCTGGCGCCCGTCAGTCAGCTGAGTGGCACTCCCTCTGCGGGAGTGAACTGACCACCAGGGGTCAGCTCCTGCATTGAGTATCTGCCCCCTGGTGGTCAGTGCACATCATAGTGACTGATCTAATTGTTGAACGGTCACATAAGCTTTTATATATATAGATACTAATGTGTAGTAAAACAAGGACTGGAAGGATGCACACATACTTTAGGAGAGTGGTTACCTCTAAAAAGGAAAGGAAATGGTACTGAAAGGAGAATAAAGAAGACCCAAATTTTATCTGTAATATTTTGTTATTAAATATGTAAATCAAACATGACAATGCTATGGACTCAATGTGTCCTCCACCCTCCCCAAATTCATGTGTTGAAATCCTAATCCTCAATGTGATGATATTAGGAGGTGTGTCTTTGTGAGGTACTAAGGTCATAAGGATGATACCCTCATGAATGGGATTAGTGCCCTTATAAGAAGAGACATGAGAGTTTGCTTCCTCTCTGCTCTCTACCATGTGAGGATGCCATGACAAAATATCTGTTTACAAGCCATGGAAACGGCTCTACCAGACACTGGTGCCTTGGTCTTGGACTTCCCAGCCTCCAGAACTGTGGAAATAAACGTTTGTTGTTTAAAATGCCAAGTCTATAGCAATCTGTTATAGCACCTTGAATTGATTAGGACAATGACCAAATGTTGACATATGTTAATTCTGGGTGGTAGGCTGTATAGATGTTTCTTATATTAGTCACCATACTTTTTGATATTAAAACAAGACAACACACAAAAACCAGAAAGTGTTTTGCAAGAATTCAAAGGTAAATCAAGTGTAATTGTTCCTTTCTACATGTAATCTACCCTTATCTTTACCCATTTAATGTAGTTTTGGATCCTAAAACAATTTTGAATCTTTTCTGAGGGTCATAAATTGCCATATGATGCCTACTGATATTTTGCTAAAAAAAACACACCCAGCAATGGAGCTTTATAAAATCAGCTGCTTGCTAATCCTAATAAGGATTATGTATCTCTTGCTACTAATTAGTTCTAAAAGAAAGAGTTAGATTTACATTCAAGTTTAACACATTATTATGTTAAAGAACAGATCTATCTTGTTAAATTTAAAAATTTTTCAGTATCTTATATATAGTACTAGAGGCCCAGTGCACAAAATTCGTGCATGGGGGTGGGGTTTCCCTCAGCCCAGCCTGCACACTCTCCAATCTGGGACCCCTGGAGGGATGTCCAATGGCCCTCTCACAATCCAGGACTGCTGGCTCCCAACTGCTCGCCTGCCTGCCTTCCTGATAGCCCCTAACCGCTTCTGCCTGCCAGACTGATCACCCCCTAACCACTCCCCTGCCAGCCTTATTGATGCCTAACTGCTCCCCTGCCAGCCTGTTTGCCCCTAACTACCCTCCCCTGCAGGCCTGGTCACCCCTATCTGCCCTCTCCTGCAGGCCTGGGTCCCCCCCAACTGCCCTTCCCTGCAGGCCGGTCACCTCCAACTTCCCTCCTCTGCCGGCCTGGTCACCCCTAACTGCCTTCCCTTGCAGACCTGGTCCCTCCCAACTGCCCTCCCCTGCTGACCATCTTGTGGTGGCCATCTTGTGTCCACATGGGGGCAGCCATCTTGTGTGTTGGAGTGACGGTCAATTTGCATATTATTCTTTTATTAGATAGGATAGAGGCCTGGTGCATAGGTGGGAGCCAGCTGGTTTGCCCTGAAGGGTGTCCCAGATCAGGGTGGGGGTTCCCTTGGGGCATGGGGCAGCCTGGGCCATGGGCCTGTGGTGGTTGGAAGGCCGGCCATGCTCCCCGGTGACCCAAGTGGAGGCCCTGGTATCTGAGATTTATTTATCTTCTATAATTGAAACTTTGTAGCCTTCAGCAGAGCCAAGCCTCCTGCTAGCTCTGTGGCCCGCAACCATTTTTGTTGGGATTTATTTATCTTCTATAATTGAAACTTTGTAGCCTTGAGCGGGAGGCCTGGGCCTGCCAGGGCAGGCAGGAAGCTTGGCTTCCTCCATTGCCAGGGGCAACCCAAGCTTCCTGCTCTCTCCAGCTCCATCGCTGCTGCCATTTTTGTTGGGATTTACTTTTCTATAATTGAAACTTTGTAGCCTTGAGTGGAGACCTGGGCCCACCAGGGCAGGTGGAAAGCTTGGCTTCCTCCATTGCTGGGGGCAACCCAAGCCTCCTGCTCTCTCCGTGGCCACTGCCATCTTGATTGGGTTAATTTGCATACTCGCTCCTGATTGGCTGGTGGGTGTGGATTGTGGGTGTAGCAGAGGTGTGGTCAATTTGCATATTGCTCTTTTATTAGATAGGATGGTCAGTAAATGTCTTTGGAATCGGTGAAACTAATTCACCCTTTTCTCAGCATTAAAAATTATTGTTAGCAATGAGGAAAAATTTTCTGGCACATTTATATAACAGTTTTACAATGTGGGTTATAATTTTTATTATTTTTAAACATAGAAGGCCTTTTTCAATCTGATTTACTTAAACATTCTCAAATAGTTTCCTCTAATACATTTGCAGTTTCAATTTTACTTTTAAACCTTTGATTCACCTGGAATATATTTTGATATATCGTGAGATAGGATTCAATAATTTCTGTCCTCAATCACTATCCCATTTGCCCCAAACCATTAATTGAGTAAGTCATCCCTTTTTTACTACTTTAAGTTGCCATCTCACTATATGCTAAATTCATAAGTTACATTAAGGAGCTTAAAAATTGAATATAGTTTGGGAGAGCATCCCTGTTTTCCTTATCCCTTTACAGTTTAGTCAGAAATTCCATTCTGTGCCACTGATCCTAGTGTCTGTGCACACCCCAGAACTGCTGTGTCAGTATCTACTGGCATGTAGTAAAAAGACCAGTGTCCATGTGCATTTATTATCAGAATTTCCCTGAATATTCTTGCTGCTTATTTTCCACCTGAAATTTAGAATCAGACTGTCTACTACTTCTCAAATAATGCCAAAACCAAGACCAAAACAACAGCAACAGTAGCCCTGGGCTATTTCTGTGGGTTTGTATTACTTTCATAGTCTCCAGCTCTAATCTTAGCTACTGCTGGTAAGCATATTGAAATCACTGATAAATGAAGTCTCTTCCTGTTTTATCTGTGAGCTAATTCTGAAAGGAGTTTTAGGAGTAAAGTATGCAGGATTAGGGAGTTTTAGGAATGAAAATGGTCCATGGGAAGGAATGAGACTTGAAGATACCAGGGTGTTTATCTTACTCGTACAGAGGCTAGAGCAATGCCACAGGCAAATAGAAATAAATCTGGCCTGTGCAATTAAGACAGCCATAAACCGAGGACAGACAGGGGTATCTCTGGCCTGAGCAATTAAAGTGACCATAAGTTAGGCCAAAAGTAGCCCTGACCTGAGTAGCAAGGAGGGCCATGAGATAGGCTTTCTCTGCCAACACAACTCGGAGAGCTATAAGATAAATCAACAGTGACTCCAACCAACAAATAAGGGGGAGAGAAGGTGGGGAACACCACGTGGGCTTTGAGCTCTGAAAACTAATTCTATGTAGCAGAATGACCAATAAGAAGAGGGTCAGGTTCAGCCAAAGAACTGCAGCCTATTTAATGCCTCAAGACAAAGAGAGCAGCAGTCACCCTTCTCAGGGGCCCCTCTGTCCATCCAGGAGGGACAGAGTCTGAGGCTTAGAATTTAGAATTCTGTTTTAGAAGTAGTATATGCTTTCAGTAAAGTTTCTGTACTTTTCACCTATCACCCTTTGTCCATGGCTTCATTATTCAAATCCATCGGGACAACAACCCAGGGAAGCAAATCATCCTGCTCAATAAATCAACCCAAATCAATTCTTTCTGAACTGGTTGCAGGAACAGTCATACTTTCATGACTGCCTTGAGCTGTTGTTCTGGGCTCTGAGCCTCAGCAATCCAGATATCCCTCTACTCATTTTTTTTTCCTATCAGTTCATGATAAAGCATATTTTAAAGTGGTTTGTTCAAAATCATAAGGGACTTACCATAATACGCTTTTTATTAACTTCTTTTAGACAGAAAAGTCTTATAATCCTGAAACAATCTTGCAGTTATTCCAATTCAAACTGCATGTTGTGATCCTGCCCTCTCGGTTTATAAGCATACTTTCCACTTGAGTGGTTAAAGATTCACACACAGCAGCGGTTATGACCACCTGTCGTAACCACTCAGGTGAAGTACATGGTCTGACTTGTAACTTTCCTTCCATCCCTTAGCAGAGTGCTTAAATTAACATTTGTAATCAATAAACATACTCCACAGGGTGAAAGAGAAAAAAGAAACGGAGTAAAAGAATTTTAAAATACCTGTCAGTAGGCATTTCATAAGATTAAATTTTTTAAAGCTAAAATTTAAAAATAGTTCTGCTCATCATTGACTAGATATATCTTTAAATCTATAAGCAGTAGATAAGCCATAATTAATATTTACATATAAACACAAAAGAATGAAGAAATAAAATAAATGAAATGGGTACATTCTTAAAATTAGAATGGCTGTAGGATTGCATGAGAAATGCAGAAACTGTATATGCTTTGTGGTCTCATTATTGTAGGGATGAAAACTAATAACTAATGTTTGGAGTACATTCTTTGACTCAGGTACTGTGCTAAGCATTCTACTGAATCTTTGCTAAGACCCCACAGACTGGGTACAATTATTATCTCCAGTTTGTATGTGAAAAAACCCTAATAAGCCATTTGTCTAAAGCCAGCCAGTTACCAGCTGGTAGATCAGGATTTATACCTAGGAAGCCTTACTGCAGACCACTACGCTGCGATAATGTACAAGTGAGAAGCCAGAAAAGGAGCATTTGCAGGATTTCTCCCATTCTGGGATACTTATGATTTTTTAAAAAATCAGCTTTATAGAAGTCTAATTTTCATAATAAAATTCACTAATTTTCTGCAAAATTAGATGCATCTTGAAAATATGTCTTCAGTAGTGTAATCATAACCAAAATTATAATTTCCACTATCCCAAAAAGTTTCTTCATGCTCCTTCACAGTTGAGTCCTTTGTCACCATACTCCCTGGCTCTTGGCAATCACTGACCTTCTTTCTGTTATCAGAGTTATGCCTTTTCTAAAATTTCATATAAATTGGATCATACAGTCTTTTGAGGATAAATTTTAAAGGTATCTTAATGTATTTCAGATTCATGATATCATTTTATCAATAAAATATTACTTTTTATTGTTGAGTAATATCCCGTTGCATGGGTATGACACAATTTGTTTATCTATTTACCAACTAATGGACATTATTTTTAGTTTGGGGCACTCATATGCTCATGCCTGAACCTTGTAATATTTCAAACTCTGGCTCTGTCATTAACTGTGCCCTGGGCAAGTTACTAAACCTCCCTGAGCCTTGGTTTCTTTTCCTACAAATTGGAGGTAATAATAATTACTTTCAAAAGTTGTTGTGAGGTTTAACTATTAATGTTTTTTAAGTCCTTCACACATGTATATAAATACCTTAGTATGTAGTGATTTTTATCACCTTTAAACAATGGGATAAATATAACCGCTTTCCTGTCTCACAGATTCTTATGAGAAGAATGTGCATGAAAGCGTAAAGCACTATTATAAACGTCCCTTCCAGCTCCTGGCAATCAATTAGTATGGATTGCAGCAGTCCTGCACTTTCAGAGAGCTGAACACGGAGGAGAGTGTAGTCCATTATACAACTCTAAACAAACTGCTGCTCTCCCATTAAAATAACCCAGACTGCTCAACGGAAACAAATCCACCTAGGTCTTGCTCAAAAACATAACTTTTCAATTTACTGGAAATTGCTTTCCAAGTTTTTAATTTTAAAGCAACCAATATAGGTTAGTGATGAATAATTTAAGGCTGTTAGAGTGGATAGATTTTGAGAGAAGTCTTTATGGCTTGTGTTTTCTTCCATTTTAATTTAATAGATGTTGATATGTGTTGGTCCTAAGTATTGTGGTAATTAATGCTTTTCTGCATTTCCAAAGAAATCCAGGTTTTGGGTATAAACACAAGAGGAATCCCCCATCCCTGAGGCAGGGAGTCAGTCCTCTAAAGACACAGTTTTCACGGCTAACAAATATAAGTGAGTCCTTTCTGAATTATTTCATACAGGGTTCCCAGAATTTAAATTTTATTTGAGGGGAATTGCTTTTTTTTCTCTACAGTGCTATTGCAGTTCACCAAGTAATCTACTGGAAGTTAGTCCACGTCTCCACAATGGGAATGATCTAAAAACATGTCCCTTTACTTGTTTTCATCTGCAACAAACACTAAATCATTATTTGTCTGATGAAAACATGAATAAAGCCAGATACAGAAGTTTGTTTAGACTTCTTCCAAGAAAACTTTTTCCCTCGTAATCAGTTTTGAGCCCTCTCACTTTTCTCTCTCCTCAATTAGACTTGGGCCTCACTGAAGCCTGGAATGTGCTTTGGAATATTTTTATTTTCCATCAAAAGGCTCACAATAATACCCTGCAAATAACCAGGGATCAATAAATGACTTTTGAGTGAATTTATTTAGTATTTGGAACAATGTCTTTTGTAGTGAAGTCTCAGTTGAAGAAGACTACTTACGAGTTGTTTCCCTTGGAATAATAAGATTGGAAGGTGTTTTCTTTCTTTCTGGAAGAATAAAATCTGCATCTCCAGGTGCAAGTTTAGGAAATGTAAAATTGATGTATTTTTGAAATGCCATTCTCGTTTCTTGTAATTCCTCCTCCAAGAAATCTTTCCAATTTGTCATAATTCCCAGCTGTTGTGCTACCGACATCAGCTCGTCCTGAGTGTTAACCAGTTTATCCATCACATTTCCAAGTGTGGCCTGATGGGCTTTCTCTGCTTCTTCAAGCACTTCCTGGACTTCTTCCTGCTTCTGCCTCTGAGCAATGCTGTAGTAGATGTTCATTTCATGTTCTTTTTCCTTTACCAATTTGCTCACACTCTTTCTCTGATCCTTAACAACGGTCATACCAGCATTCATAAATTCCTCCATGACCTTCCTACAAAAGATAATATGGGTTTGTGAGTTAGATGGACTAGCCACTAAAAAGAGAAAGGTTTTGTCTTTCAGCATGGTTGTATGAGAATTTATTGCATCGTGTAGGTGAGACACCAGGCTGACACAGGCTGGTAGAGAAGGGCTTCTGGATTCCATTAGCTGTTAACAATAAAAAAACATTTTTCAGAGTAGGGGGGTCGTCCATGGACTTCCCCACTGCGGGCTAAGGAGAGCTCACAGGTCTAGTGTCTGGCAGTAACTTTAGGAACCCAAGTGCACCTTGGCCAGAAAAACATGAGTGCAGTGTGCTTAAAAATGAAGACACAGCCTTAGCCAGTGTGGCTCAATGGTTGGAGCATCGACCTGCAGACTGAAGGGTCATGGGTTTGATTCCTGTCAAGGGCATGTACCTCGGTTGCAGGCTTGATCCCTGGCCCCATTTGGGGCATGTGTGGGAGGCAACCAATCCATGTGTCTCACTCACATTGATGTTTCTGTCTCTCCCCCTCCCTTCCACTCTCCCTGAAAATCAATGGGAAAAATACCCTCAGATGAGGATTAACAAAAAAGAATAAGAAGAGGAGGAGGAGGAGGAGGAGGAGGAGGAGGAGGAGGAGAAGAAGGAGGAGGAGGAGGAGGAGGAGGAGCTGGGTCAAAGTTCCAAACACCTGGAGAAAGTAGTTCTCTCTTTTTAAAAAAGTATATATTTCTATTGATTTCGGAAAGGAAGGGAGAGGGAGAGGTAGCAACATCAATGATGAGAGAGAATCACTGATGGGCTGCTTCCCGCACGCCCACACTGTGGATCGAGCCCACAACCCAGGCATGTGCCCTGACTGGGAATTGAACTATGACCTCCTGGTTCATAGGTCGATGCTCAACCACTGAGCCATGGTGGTCAGGCGAGAAAGTATTTCTGTATATCAGTCCAGCTATCACCCTTTAGCCAGAAGGGAAAACACTGCACTCACAAGTCAGGTTGAGCTCTGATTTTGATTTTATCTGAGCAATACTCTTTGACAGCTGACTCAAATCTTTTGGTTTCGAAACATCTTTTTGTTCTTCAAATGACCAAGGAACTTTTGTTTATATGGGTTATATCTAGTGACACTAACAGTATTAGAAATTAAAAGTAAGACAAAAATATTTATAAATTCATGTAAAGTATTAGTAAATCCATTCAATATTAACATAACTTTTATGAAAAGTATATTTTTCAAATCAAAACAACTTTTGGCAAGAAAAGTGACATAATTTTACATTTTTAAAAAGACTCTTTACTGTCTGGGTTAGTAGAAAAAAAGCTGGATTTTCATATTGTTTCAATCTGTTGTGATACCACACATCGTAAAATCCTGGAAAATGCCACTATATATTCCTTAGATAATGAGAGTAAAAAGGTAAATAACACCTTAGTATTATTAAGGAAATAGTTTTAAACTCATGGACCCCCAAAAGGGTCTGGGGTCCACACTTTGAGAACTACTGCTGAATGGATTCACAGACCTGTAGCTACCATGTATGTAATTAGATATAACTTATAGCAGCCTACTGTACTGAATTCTTACCTTGTGCCAGGCAGATTAAGGAGCATCCTGTGCACATATATTGAGTTAATGATTCCTCACAACAACCCCATGAGGTGGGCCTATTATTATGCCTACTTTACTGATCAGGAAACAGGCTCAGAGAGACCAAGTAACTTGCCCAATTTCATGTCATCAGTCAAAGTGGCAAAATGAGCACCGAGACCCAGGCAGTCGGAGTGGCTCTTAGCCACTGTGAAGTACTTCCAATGGGTGTCTCCGGTGAACCTAGTTTGGTAGAACCTCTAAAGATTGGAAAATTTAAAAACACCTATAAATGTTGGATTTAAATATTTATGGTTGTTACTAACTCCCCGCACCCTCCCTGCCGTCTCCTAGACTAATACAGTCTTTCCAAGATTTTCATATTGTTTCAACCACCTTACCTTTCTTCCAAAGTTGATCCTCCAAGATGCAACTAGTTCTCATTATCTCTGATTTTTAAAAATATATATACTTCTATTGATTTCAGAGAGAAAGGGAGAGGGAGAGAGAGACAGAAACATCCATGAGGAGAGAGAATCATGGATCAGCTGCCTCCCTCAAGTCCCCTTCTGGGGATTGAGCCCACAACCCGGGCATGTGTCCTTGACCAGAATTGAACCTGGGACCCCTCAGCTCGCAGGCAGACACTCTATCCACTGAGCGAAACCGGCTAGAGTTGATCTTTAAACTTGACTTTCAAACCTGACAGACTTCCCTAGTCTTGAGGTAAGAGGTTAAGGACAAATGGCTTAGTAGAAAAAAAGCTGTCCTTAACCTCTCTAGTTGCTATGCTATTTCTCCTTTTCCCAGCAACTAGACTATATCCATCTTTAATAACAAGGATTAACATTTACTGAGTATTTACCATGTCCTAGGACAGTGGTTGGCAAATGGCGGCTCGCGAGCCACAGGCAGCTCTTTGGCCCCTTGAGTGTGGCTCTTCCACAAAATACCACAGCCTGGGCGAGTCTATTTTGAAGTGGCGTTAGAAGAAGTTTAAGTTTAAAAATTTGGCTCTCAAAAGAAATTTCAATCGTTGTACTGTTGATATTTGGCTATGTTGACTAATGAGTTTGCCGACCACTGTCCTGGGGACAATGCTAACCATTTTACATGCATTCCATTCCATTTAATTTTAACAATAACCCACTGAAGCTGCTATGATTTTTATTCATTAACTCTTACTATTCCCATGTAGCAGGTGAGGAAATTGAGGCTTAGAGAGATCTAGTTATTGTTCAATATCACACAATTGAGAAGGTGGGATAGTTCCTACCTTTTACCATTACCTGCTTCAATCATGTAAGAGGCCACTATAAATTTTATATAGGGGGAAGGGTAATACCATAATAATAATTTTTTAGGATTGTTATTCTGGCAATATCAGGTAAATCGAATCTTCATAGGATAAAGTTAAGAGACCAATTTATACTATTTTGCAATATCCTGGGAGTGCAAAGTTAGGGTCTGAACACATGGTGAAAGAGAAAGAAATAGGAAGAAAGAAAGGGATAAATCCAAGAAATATTACACAGTCGTTAAGTGCCAGAAGTTATGACTGCCAGGGGATCGTGGAGGCAGAAAGAGGAATCAAAACCACCTTCCCGATTCTTAGCCTGGGTCACAGGAGAGCAGAGGCGCTGTCATGGAAGGGCCAGCACGGACAGAGGTGGGAGCGTGCATCTGCTCACACCTTAGGGTTCAGTCTGATGTTTGATGGCATCTGCATAATGGTGGTGAGATTGTGAAGGTGATGACCAGGCCCTGGGGCTCAGACAGAAGGAACTAGAGTAAGCTTCCTTGAGCCAGCCCCAAGTCCCTGAGGAGGAAGTTGTGCTCTTCTCCAGAACTACAGCTCTGTGACCAGCAGGTCTGGCTTCCTCCTGGCCCCACAGAGGAGGTGTTTATCTATGAGGCTGACTCGAAGGCTCCACCAGAGGTGATCTCAGGTAAAACTGCTCAAATAAAGTGCATCTTAGGTGACTTCTACTTCTACTCTCCATGATATAACCCCCTTTAAATGCCTTACTATCAAAATCTGTTCTTGCTACGAGAATCTGGTCTATTTTTTGGAATGCCCTTTTCAACTTTCCTGACCTGCCTTAGAGCCTGAAATTTTGACCCTTTGGGATTCTCGCCTTTTTGTTTAAGGTCAGGAAGTGTCTGACTTTAATTCTGATAACTTCTTTGAAGTTGTGGAATGGAAGCCAGGAGGGAGGAGGGTGCAGGGCATGGAGAGGGGGAGGCAGAGGGCCTAGAGTGCCCATTCATCTTTGTATCTCTCCTGCCTGGCATGCTGCCCATTGTGTATACAACAGGCAACTAATAAATGTGTGAAATGTGTAATATAGGTGTTGTTCCCTCAATACTCTTTTGTGTGCCAAATAACACCACATTTTAAAACAGCTAAATTAGAGTATTAAAAAAGCCTAAAAGATTCATACTTAAAAAGGACTCTCAGCATAAGCAAAATACACACAAGAAAATAGTCAGTTCTTGTCATATATATAAAATTAGAGGCCCGGTGCACAAAATTCGTGCATGGGGGAGGGGGTGTCCCTCAGCCCAGCCTACACCCTCTCCAATCTGGGACCAATCGAGGGCAGTTGGATATCCCTCTCACAATCCAGGACTGCTGGCTCCCAACTGCCTGCCTGCCTGCCCTCCTGATTGCCCCTGACCACTTATGCCTGCCAGCCTGATCACCCCCTAACCACTCCCCTGCCAGCTTGATTGATGCCTAACTGCTCACCTGACAGCCTGCTTGCGCCTAACTGCCCTCCCCTGCAGGCCTGGTCACCCCCAACTGCTCTCCCCTGTAGGCCTGGGTCCCCCACAACTGCCCTTCCCTGCAGGCCCGGTCATCCTCAACTTCCCTTCTCTGCCGGCCTGATCACCCACAACTGCCCTCCCTGCAGGCATGATCCCTCCCAACTGCCCTCCCCTGCTAGCCATTTTGTGTCCACATGGGGGCAGCCATCTTGTGTGTTGGAATGATGGTCAATTTGCATATTATTCTTTTATTAGATAGAATTAGATAGGATAGAGGCCTGGTGCATGGATGGGGGCCAGCTGGTTTGCCCTGAAGGGTGTCCCAGATCAGGGTGGGGGTTCCCTTGGGGCGTGGGGAGGCATGGGCAAGGGGCCTGTGGTGGTTTGCAGGCTGGCCACGCCCCCTGGAGACCCAAGCAGAGGCTGTGGTATCTGGGACTTATTTATCATCTATAATTGAAACTTTGTAGCCTTGAGCAGAGGCCCAGGCAGGCCTGGGCTGCAGAAGCTTGGCTTCCTCCATCGCTGGGGCAACTCAAGCCTCCTTCCTGCTCTCTCCAGCTCTGTGGCTGCTGCCATTTTTGTTGGGATTTATCTTCTACAATTGAAACTTTGTAGCCATCTTGGTTGGGTCAATTTGCATACTCATTCCTGATTGGATGGTGGGCGTGGCTTGTGGGTGTAGCGGAGTGATGGTTAATTTGCATTTACTCTTTTATTAGATAGGATGGTTTTTATTTATTTATATAATTTATCCACATTTCCCCCTAAAAGTGGGTCTGGAAAGCATATCATATGAGGAAGGACTGAAGCAGCTGGTTTATAAATACTTTTTGGCTTTTCCTTCTCTTCACACTAAAGCTTGGACAATATCTCTCTCCTCAAGTATCTGAAGGATCACCATGCACTGAGGGCAGACTTGGCATATTTTCTTTTTTAAATATATTTTTATTGATTTCAGAGAGTAAGGGAGAGGGAAAGAGAGACAGAAACATTAATGATGGGGGAGAATAATTGATTGGCATGCCCCCCACTGGGGGCTGAGCTGCAACCCCAGCATGTGCCCTTGACTGGAATCGAACCTGGGACCCTTCAGTCCACAGGCTGACGTTCTATCCACTGAGCCAGACCAGCTAGGGTTGGCATATTTTAGGCCCACTTTAGGTAGAGGCGTTTAGTATTGGAACCAAACACCTCAACCAGCCATAGCATTCCTATCACGGAAGTACTTAGGGGGCTCACCCATGCCTGGCAGGCAGCCAGCAGGAAGGATGGCAGGTTCAACTCAATGACCTCCAACGCCCCTCCCAAGGGGAAGGGAATGTCTATGCTTCTTTGTGTAGAACCTTTCCAAGCCAAGGTTCTTTCTTTTTTTTAGTATCTCCTAGATAATCTGCTTAGAATCTAATCACCTCAACCCACAAAAAAGTTTTCTGTGCATTTAACAGGTTTGTCATAATATGTAAGAATTCTGAATCCTTACATCTTTAAGTGAAAGTTTATAGACAAATAAAAGGTCTCCAGGCAGAATTCTAAACAGCAGATCTTCTGTCTATACTAATTTCTGCAATGCTCTCAAGAACACTAGAATCTAGAGTGGGTTCAGCTGACTGGAGCATATTTGAACCTTTGTTTGGTAAATAATTAAAGGATGCCTACCACATGCCAGGCTCTCTTCCAGGCATTTGGAACACATCAGTGAACAAAATGGGCCTTCCAGTTGCATATACTTAAACGACAGGCATGCAAGTTCCCTAATCCTAGTCAACTGATTTAATAAAAGGGGGCCATTGAAAATCTTTCATTCCAACCTCACAGAGAAAGTGGAGGGGGGTGAAAGCAACGGAGTGAGGGGAGGAGCAGAAGCTGCAGTGTGAGGATTGGGCCCAGAGGCTCCTGAAGGACAGGCAGGGCTCCTGTAGATGGAAGGTGGGAGGGACAGGGAAGAGGACGTCACTTTCCACTGCATTGAGCCACACTCATTTGGGCGTTACCACCTTCTCTAACTTTCTCCTGAAATCTCTTTCACCTTCCTTGTCTCTCTCAACAATGATCTACCATGATTTATCACCGAGGCAAGAAATGGCCACAGCTGCAGCCCTCATTCCTATTGACCTGCAGAATAATCATCCCACAGGATTTTACCTTTGGCCCTGTTCTAAATAGTCCTAACAAGGAAGACTTTACCTGTTGTTAATCATATACAAATAGATTATTTGTTAACTCAAGGAGCAAAGCAAAAGAGGTAAGTCCTAGACTAGGAAGCCAGATACAGAGGTTTCAGTCTTGTTCTGCCTCTACAGTAAGTGATCTCGGGCAGGTCACTTAACATGTGGAAACTGTGGTTTTCTTGGTCCCAATAATCACTAAGGCTCTTTCTTTACTGCTGTCTTGTTTTAGCTCATCCCACCAAACATTCTTTAAAAATATATACAGATTATCTGATTTATATAAAAACTATTTGTGATTGTGCACATATATAATAAAGCTGCAAACATATTAAAAGGGCAATGGAAAGCCCGGCTGGCATGGCTCAGGGGTTGAGTGTCGACCTATGAACCAGGAGGTCACTGTTCAATTTCCAGTCAGAGCACATGCCCGGGGTTGCAGGATCAATCCCTGGTAGGGGGCATGCAGGAGGCAGCCTTTCAATGATTCTCATCATTGATGTTTCTACCTACCTCTCCCTCCCCCTTCCTCTCTGAAATCAATAAAAAAATATTTTTTAAAACAGGGCATGGAAAGACACAGACCCAATTATTTAAAATGATTGCCTCTGGAAGACAGCGAGAGGTAGGGAAGCAATGAGTCAGGACTTATCAAATTTGCTCTATATATTTTCATAATGTCAGTTTCATCTACAATGTGCGATAAGATTTAAAAAATGAACACATCCATAATAGTATACGTTATAGGCTAAAAAATGTGAAGATTGACTTTTATGTGTTGTGGAAAAAATATTTCTCGATTCCTCTCCTCAGCCTCTTAAAACTGAGTATACAGAATGAAAAACAATATTTAGGACAGTAGTTATTTTTTGAGAGCGAGGAGAGGAAGTGTTACCAATTTCCAACCCCTTCAGAGGGGTGGTTGGTCTTTGAGTATTCATGTTATTATTTTTTTAAAACACACACACACACACACACACACACACACACACACACACACACACTCCTCAATGCTTTACATATCATTCTCTATGATATATTCCATAATGTAAAAACACAATAACTGGGAACTATCCACCTGTGTGCCTCAATCTTATCCCTTTCTCCATGTTGGTTTTGACAGAACAAGATACTAATTTGCAAATACGATCTCTGGAATACCTCTTCTGGGCCAGGATAGCTTCCTGGGCCAGCTGCCTCTCTTCATCCCTGGCTTTCGCCACAGCCTCCATCTTCTCCTTGTGGCACTCCATCATGATCCTTTGGATTCTATGGACCATGCGCTGTTCTGCAGCCAAGTTTTCTCGCTTTAGTTCGTCTTCTATGTTTTGATGCATCTCTAACTTGGTTTGAGATGTTATATCCTTAAGCAACAGTAAAACTAGGTTTAGAGGCTACGGCTTTGATGTTTAGAAATGCACACTAAGAAGTTATTTGAATCATAGTTCAACAACCTGATGAAATATGTACTGAGAACACTGACGGTTTAAAAAAAAATAGTGGGTATAATAAGGAAAGCTTTCAGTTAAATGGCGCTATGTAAAACCAGAAACATGCAAATTATATAGCATAAATATTTGTATAGACTGCTTTGGAAGGGAATATGCAGAAAGAGAAAATAATTGAATTACAGGTATCTTTTTCCTTGATTGTATAAATACCCTACAGTGTCATTTTATCTTTATACACAATTAGAAATACATACTATGATTCTCCTTTAGGAAGTAAGTCCTGGGAAATGGCAGAAATAATAACTATGCCTCCTGAGCATCTCATGTGGTTAATGTTGAACATTACTGTAGTTGCAGGAACCTGCCTGCCAATCCCATTGCCTTCAGTGTGGAAGGAAAGGAACAAGTTTGCACTGCTCTGGGGTAGAAGGACCGATGGATGCCTTTGACCTTACTTCATAAAGAGTGCAGAGAGCACACTTGAGCATTTCTCGATGATCCAGGCTAGTAGATAAAAGTGAGTGATCACACTCGGCTAAATACTTTATTCTGCACTTAGTCATTTTCAATATGAGTTCATAGGGCTACCTGTCTCTGTTATAAATGACCCCAGACTGCTTTGCTTTCTTATATTTGATATCTTGTTATTGTAATTTTTCTTGTTCTTCACATGCCATTGGGCTACATACTCCCTGTTCTAACTGGTGTCAGTGAGCTCCTTTTTGTCATTTCTAGTTTCCGACATTTAATCTATTTTGGAATTGCAAAAGCAAACAAAGCACACCTATTGAGATCAGGTTGTTGAGAAAGTGTAAATACCCTTTGAGTTAGAAATGGAGAGGTTCTGCTATGGGTAATAAGTCTGATGTCTAACTGTCAGAGGACTTCATTAACTCCTTAGGGGAGATTTTAAATTATTTTTGGGTTTCCCCAGAAATAATATTTTTAGTAATTGAGATTGCTGAGTAGTTGAGCCTTATAAGAAGTATTATTAGAATGTATTTCTATTTGAATCACAGAATTTGAAAATGACATCCCAGGCCTTTATTTTGGCTGGGTTCTGAATTAGGATTCAGAGAATTAAACATTTTATGTAATAACTTAGTCAAACCAAAATCATTTCTTTACTGCCTCACATAGCATGTAAAATACATATTTAAAGTTACAAAAATAACTCAAGGAACTACTGTTTGACAGTGCTCTTATTCAGTGGGAAGTCCCCTGATTAAATTACCTTTACTGACATGCATTTTGAGTGCATTTAAAGAGATATAATTTTGAGTTATTGTAAGAAATGGCCTCATGAGATCCTTCATATTTACTGTACAGATGTTTGACAGACACACACACAACGTCTCCCTCAGAAGTCTCTCTTACGTAGTACACATAGGAACATCTGGGCCTCGCTAAGTCCCTGATTTCTTTT
Source organism: Corynorhinus townsendii (assembly GCA_026230045.1). Classification (NCBI taxonomy): domain Eukaryota; kingdom Metazoa; phylum Chordata; class Mammalia; order Chiroptera; family Vespertilionidae; genus Corynorhinus; species Corynorhinus townsendii. Next base: position 55,668,330 of record JAPDVU010000004.1, read on the forward strand.
TACCTTAGGGAGGTAGGGATTCGTGGCATTTTCCTCCTTGCACTGATTGCCAGAAGGCTCAAGGCCCCATTAACGTTACTGCACAGGACCTCATGCAATACATACATTTTTAAAGTTTTAAATTCACCCGACTTCATTGTAATTCCTACTCTAATTTTTCTTTTCTCATTTTCTCTTAGCTCTCACTCTCTTTTACTTTTTGATGTTATTGTATTTGACTAAGAGAATATAAACATCTCTTCAAAATACTATCTCCATTGGATCAGATCTTGAAGTTTTATTTAACATCAAGCATTCCAGACTTATCCAAATCCTTTACATCCTATTAGAGCAATACGCTGGTGGTCTTTACAGGTAAGCATTTAATGGTATTTAGTTCTAAAGAACTCGGTTTTCTGCTCTATTTATTGATAACCTCAAATTTTAATATGTGAAAATCACACAGGCTGCTGGTTCATAGCACTGCCAGCGAGTCTTAAGGTCAGGGGCCCAGGAAGCTGCACGTTAAGCTCCCAGGTGAGTAGGTCCTAAGGTGGAGGCTCATGGGACGCCCCTGAGCAGTACTGCTGCCTATGACAGATGAATAACCCTACACATCCCTCTTAGACAAACCACTCCTTCGTGATATAAAAAACACCCCTGAGACAGCAGTATACATGGAAACTCCTAAACCCTAGACGAATATTTTAGAAAGGTCAACCTTTAACTTTTCCCTTTTAAATCTTCTTAGGACGTCTATTTTAACATTACGTGCACCAACTCTACCCAAGGCTAAATGGAGTACAATCTTTTACTTGAAGAACAGACATCGCATTTAACTTATCTTTGTGTCTTAGCAACCTAATGCCAGGAGTGGTACTCAAAACGTGTATCCTCTCGCTGCGCATTGGGGCAGGGTCCTAGAGCCCCCTGCCACGTTAAAGTGCTGCCCCTTTAAACTGCAGGACTTGGGGAGATCCAGGGCCTGGTGGGGAACAACTAGCGTGACCAAAGTATTAGGGGGTCTGAGGGGTGGTCATCAACTGACAGAGAAGTATTTCAATACTTTAAGAACCAGTGTGGCCGGCCTGGCAGGTCAGCTGAAAAGCAAGCCTTCCTAGACATGCTATAAATGCTCTACGTTTTGAACTGAAATAGGAGACGGACAGTGCACCAGCAGCAGCCAGATCCGCAGGGGCCCTGGCACTGGAGCCAAGCAGGGAGGGAGGGCACTGTACCTTTAGGAACCATGGAGCAGAATGCCCTCTCCTCCTGGCAAGTTTTCTGAGGACAAGGACAGTCTATTTAATCCCACCTAGTACAGATCTGATAGAAGGTAGCACTGCCCAACAATGAATAAATGGGCCCAGTGCCCCAAACTTACCAGTCATGTTCTTATTAACTTTGGCCAAACCTGGAGCCAGACTTCTGCCACTTTCCCTCCAGCCTCTGCCCACGAACCACCACATCTGCACTGGGTCCTGTCCTGTCCCTCCTGGCCATACGTGAAGACAGTTCCGTACCCTTTCGCTCCAGCAGACGTGGTGACTGAGGTACCGAACTACACAACCAGTCCCTGGGCCTCTGCCGGACATTTGCTGATTACCTACAGTCCTGTGCATGAACAAGCTAGAAAGGGCACCTCCCCCACCCCTCCCCCAACCTCCTACTGCATGACCTCTGGTCTTGAAGAAAATACTTGAGAAACAGCTCAGGGCTCCCTTTTGGCACCACAGTAAATGCAGACTTAGGTAAAAGGATACAATCAGAGAGCCCAGGAGAAGAAAGAGAATAGCCCACTTCCTTCGTTTAACCCTATCTGAGCACTTACTAAGTCACACACTGTGCTGGTCACTGGGCTAGATGGTAACGAGACAGACATGCCCTGGTGCAGGCTGCAGTCAAGTGGGGCTCAGACACTTAACAAGTGGTCGCACAATCCAATTACAACAGTGACGGGTGGCAACTGCTGTGAAAGCGGACGGGGTGTCAAGGACAGTATATAGGGATATGGGGGTGGGGGTGGGGGTGGGGGTGGGGGGGCAGGGCAGAGCTGGTGGGTAAAGCTTCCTGTGCGTAGTGATGTTTGAGCTAAATCTGAGGGAGTGCAGGAAGCACAACCCAGCAGGCACCAAGGTGAGAGGTGCATGATGCATTCAGGTCCGAGGACCCACAGAAGGGCAGTGAGAGGAGGGAAAGAACAAGTGGCAGGAGATGTGGTAGGTCAGGGGGACAGGGGCAGCTCCTTGCGGCCTAGATACCCCCTAAAGGTTTGGGCTTCGGACCCCAAAGCCTGTGGGATTCTGCGCCCACTGAGTGTTCAGCAACTCTTCTATGACAGTCCGGGACCTCCCAGCCAACCTCCAGAGACACCCGTCTAGATCTTACACATTATTGTTTTTCACTTATTCCCTGGCCAGAGCTTTTAGTAATTTCAGTTCTTTTAAAAAGACAACAAGCCACTATAAAAACCTGTATTTTTTTTTGATGTTCCTTTTCCAGAATCTGAATGTTGATGCTATGTTTGTCATTGGCTTCTTCAAGTGCTTTCTCCACTGCTTGCTTTTGGCGTTCATCAGCCTTTGAAAGAAAATTATTTATTAGTATAATAGTTTTTTATGTTTACTAAAAATTATCAAACACCACGGGGCCTCTAATTACTTGCTTTGTTCCCATTTCAAACCTCCCATAGCAAACTGTCTGCGTGGGCCAGATGCCCTCACACATCCCAACAGCGGTAACCTTGCAGTTTCAGGAGTCGCTATAGAGAGCTGGACTGGAGGCTACTAGGTTGTCTTTTATTTTTTGTCACTCTATTTCTTGCTTAATCTGACTATTAAAGTAATATGTGCTCATTGCAGAAAATCTGAAAACTATAGAGAAGTAGAGATACACAAAGCTAGAAATTACTGAGGAGGCTGAATACCACCCCACATCCCCTGCATCAAGTCTTCAGAAAACTCATGATTTTATTTGAAGAAAATGCCCAGATCATTAGATTACTAGTATTCACATTGTAGATTACCCACAAAAGCATTCCCTTGTATGAGCGTGTATAATCAATAATTCACAAGCGATTTAAATTTTACTACTATTGGTAAAGACAGAGGACTACTAAGTGTATTTTGGCACTAGCCGGTTTGGCTCAGTGATAGAGCATCGGCCTGTGGACTGAAGGGTCCCAGGTCCCATTTTGGTCATGGGCATATGCCCTAGTAGGGGGTGTGCAGTAGGCAGCCGATCAATTATTCTCTCTCATCATTAATGTTTCTATCACTCTTTCCCTTCCTCTCTGAAATCAATAAAAATATATTTTAAAAAAGGAATATTTTGGACTTTCATACCAAGCTTTTCCTGGCACTAATAATGGGCAATTCCAACACTCTTTGCTATAATACCATTTTTATAAAGAAACCGAGAAATAACATTCTAAGTGCTGAGGCTAGTCCTGCTCTTAAGAAGCATTTATTCTCTTTAGGAAGTCACTTATGTCATTCTATCTATGACTGGAAGAAGTAGGGGCTAGATGATTGAGATTTTGCTTCAGTTAGGTATCTGGGATTTGACTGTGAGCCCCAACACACTCAGTTGGCCCCTACAACCTCAGCAGTCACATGGACAAGGTTACCAAGGACTTTAGAGAGAAGGGGAGCAAAAAGAAAGGTAAAAAGAATAGTAGACATAAGGAAGCATTTGGAAAAAACAGACATGTGTTACACACTGCACAAATGGATGGTCTACATGTTAGATATTAAGCAATAATAAATAATTATCATCAAGGATTTTTTTAAAAATTTAATCCACTGAGAATAAGGGGAGCAGGAAGAGTCATCCACATATAGGGGCAATTTACTATTTTAATATTTTGTTGTTGTTAATCCTCACCTGAGGATATTTTTCCATTGATTTTCAGAGAGAGTGGAAGGGAGGGGAACGACAAAGAAATATCACTGTGAGAGAGACACATCAATTGGTTGCCTCCTACATGTGCCCAGACTGGGACCAGGGGTTGAGCCTGCAACCAAGGTTTGTGCCCTTGATCGGAACTGAACCTGGGACCCTTCAGTCTGACACTATCCACTGAGCCAAACCAGCTAGGGCACATAAGGGCAATTCAGAAGAAATGAAGCTCATGATGATGCCTGCTTCTTACTAAGCACCTACTATGTGCCAGGCACCTCCTTTCATTGAATTCTCTCAACCATCCAGTAGAATGGGTATTATTGTTTCTCTTTTACATTTGAAGAAGCCAAGACCAGGGTTGAAGAACTTACCTCAAAATAAAAAGCATCTGCACAGCAAAAGAAACTACCAGCAAAATGAAAAGGGAGCCCACTGTATGGGAGAACATATTTGCCAATGATATAGCTGATAAAGGGTTAATAATCAAAATATATAAAATATTCATGCAACTCAACAAAAGACAAACAATCCAATTAAAAAATGGGCAGAAGACCTAAATAGACATTTCTCCAAAGAAGACATACAAATGGCCAATAGATATATGAAAAAATGGTCAGTCACTTATTATCAGAGAAATGCAAATTAAAACCATAATGAGATATCACCTCCTACCTGTCAGAATGGCTATCACAAAAACATCAACAAGCAACAAGTGCTGGTAAGGATGTGGAGAAAAGGGAACACTAGTTCACTGCTGGTAGGAATGCAGATTGGTACAGTCACTATGGAAAACAGTATGAAGTTTCCTCAGAAATTAAAAATGGGACTTCCATTTGACCCAGCAATCCTACTTTTGGAAATATATCCTAAAAAACCCAAAACACCAATCAGAAAGAATATATGCACCCCTATATTCATAGCAGCATTATTTATAGTAGCTAAAATTTGGTAACAACCTAAATGCACATCAGTAGATGAATGGATAAAAAAAAGCTGTGGGCACTAACTGGTTTGGTGGATAGAGCATCGGCCTGCAGATTGAAGGGTCCCAGGTTCGATTCCAGTTAAGGGCACATGCCAGGATTGCGAGCTTGAACCCCAGTAGGGGGTGTGCAAGAGGTAGCTGATCAATGTTTCTCTCTCGATGTTTCTAACTCTCTATCCCTCTCCCTCTCTGTGAAAAATCAATAAAATATGTTTATTTTAAAAAGCTGTGGGACATTTACAGTGACCAGGGGTCCTCAAACTATGGCCCGTGGGCCACATGCGGCCCGCCGAGGACATTTATGTGGCCCGCTGGGTGCCGCTGCCTGTCTGCTTAGCAGCCGACTTGTCCCGGGCTCACAGTGCGCATAGGAATTTGTTCATAGTTTTTTTTTAAACTATAGTCCGGCCTTCCAACGGTCTGAGGGACAATGAACTGGCCCCTGTTTTAAAAGTTTGAGGACCCCTGAATACTAAGGCATCTGTAAAAAAGCAGGATTTCTTACTCTTTGTGACAGCATGGATGGACCTAAAAAATATTATGCTAAGTGAAATAAGCCAAACTGAGAAACACAAATATCACATGATCTTACTTATTTGTGGAATCTAATGAACAAAATGAATTGACCAACAAAATTAGACCTGAAGCATGGAGGCATGGAACAGGCTGACATACCTTGATGTGGGGTTGGGGGAACAAGAAGAGATAAACCAAAGAATTTATATACCTACTAGAGGTCCAGTGCATGAAATTCATGCATTTGGGGGGGTCCCTCAGCCTGGCCTGCACCCTCTCACAGTCTGGGAGCTCTTGGGGGATGTCCTACTGATGGCTTAGGTGGGAAGCGGACCTACACCATCAGTCGGACATCCTTAGCACTGCTGAGGGCGGGTGAGGCTCCCACCACTGCCACTGTGCTTGCCAGCTGTGAGCCCAGCTTCTGGCTGAGCAGGGCTCCCCATGTGGGAGCACACTGACCACCAGGGGGCAGCTCCTGCATTGAGCATCTGCCCCCTGGTGGTCGGTGCATGTCACAGCAACCAGTTGTTCCACTATTTGGTTGATTTGCATATTAGCCTTTTATTATATAGGATTATATAGGATATACATAGCCCAATGACACAGGCAATAGGGTAGTGAAGACCTGGAGGGTGGGTAGGGGCTGGGAGGAGAGAGGGAAGGGGGGATGGAAAGTATTTGTAATACTGTCAACAATAAAAAAATTTTTTTTAATTAAAAAAATAAAAGAACTCGCCAAAGGTTCCACAAGCAGCCAGGATTTAACATCAGTTCTGCCTGACTATATTGTTTACAACAAATCCAAACAGTGAAAGAAAGGTTAACTTAGCTTGATTTGCAACTTTTTACCTGAGTCCACAAACCAGCTTCTGCTAGTGCAATACGTTCTTTAAGTACAGCCTCTTGAAATAGTTCTTCTTTATGCAAAAGATCTGCCCCAATATCTGTGTATTTGAAGAGAAATAATTACAAGTATCCACGGATGCATCTTGGCTTCCCTTTTCACTATGATCTAGTTATTAGAGTCATCTCAGATATATACACATGTATATATATATATATATATATGTGACATTCTTTTAAGAGATGTCAATCTTTTCTTTAAAGATACCGATGAAAGGGTTAAGTTGTTTCCTAGTTGACTAGGAGGGAATGCACAGCACTGTTAAGCCTGGATGGAGTCAGTCCACATGGTGGGCAACTGGGGAAGGAAAGTGGCAAAAAGGTGCCCATTTTGTACTCCTTCTAAAGAAGAATATCAAGTGAATATTCAAGATTATCCAGCTCCTCTCTCCCTGCTCATATCTGGCTTTGGTGTTACCTCCACCCAGTGGTAGCAGAATGCCTTAATACGTTACATGCCTTTCTTCAGCGTGTAGGTTTTCTTGGGTTTAGCTGCTTCAGTTGTGGAGTTAAGGGGCAGTAGTTTAGAACTTCTCCATCAATGATCTAATTTAATTTCCAAATAATAATATTCTCACAATAGCACCCTCCCTACCCAAACAACGAAGTGAAATCCTAAAGAGGTTAGAGGACCACACAGTATCAGATAGCTAGGGACAGAGTTGGACCTCGAGCCACAACCCGAGTTCACAGAGCTGGGCACAGGGTTCTCTCCATCTTCTCCTACCAGACTGTGTTGTCAGAGGTGATGACGAACCCTATAAGCGTTGAAATCACACACAGTGATCTTTCTCTCCAACCCAAACTCCTCGTGTTTATTCTTTATTCCACTCATTTCTCACATCTAAGATTTGTTGAATTATTAACTTTTCATGTGATTAGGTCTTGATGATCAACTTCCTAAAATTACAAAGCACACCCTACACTGCAGTGTTCTCTCTCATCATGCCGAGCTTGGCAGTAAGCACAGATAAGACATTGCGGACTCAGGGGTTTGTCTGCCCAACATCTCTTCTCTACCTCTGGTAACAGGACCCATTTCTCTCAAGAACTTCCCTCTCTCACTTCAGGATAGCTACATGATAAATTTCATGAAACTATACAGGGGGCGGGGGGGAGCGGGTAGTGGAAAGAGAGCATATAAGGCCCATGCCTGAGTTAGATTTAAATGTATTGTTCCAATACCAATTTCCCAGTTTTGACAATGTACTAATGTTATGTAAGATATCAATAAGAGAATCTAGACAAGGTGTATATTGTTCTATTTTTAAAATTTGTGAGTCTTAAGCTATTTATAAATAAAAAGCTATTAAAATATGTAAAAATATTTTAAAAAATAGCCCCTGGCCAGGTAGCTCAGTTGGTTAGAGCGTCATCCTGATAAGGTTGTGGGTTCCATCTCCAGTCAGGGCACATACAAGGAGCAATCAATGGATGTGTAAATAAATGAAACAAATTGTTTCTCTTTCTCTTTCCCCCTTCTTCTCTCTCTAAAATCAATCAATCAATCAATAAAATAATAATAAAAAATAAAAACAACACATGCTGAGTCCTGATTCTAAAGGTTCTAATTTAGTGGGTCTGTGTTGGATTAGTATAAATCCAATGAGTCTATGTTTGGATATTTGTAGTAAAAACAAATTTTTAAAACTTCTGTATTGTACTGCTAGGCTTGAGAACTACTGCCCTATGCAATACTCATTAGCATTTATAGAGACATTTCAACATGCCTTTGAGTTTACTTATAAAGAACATAGAATATTGACTCTTCTGACTTTAAATAGTCAATGATAAATGCAGGTCAGGTCACTGAAAATAAAAGATTAATTTCTAACTGGTTAGATTTAATGTATCCACTTAATGTTTGGATTCAGATACCCCAGAATGTATAAGGAATCAACCGATAAAAGCTTATCTAAGAATGGCTATCCACTGTCCTGGGTGTAAAAAGTCAAATCACTTTAGAGTTTATAGTTAATAAGTCATATTAAACATTTACTAAAGTTAATCAGTTTTGGTATTGATATTTTTAGAGGATGATTCCAATTTGATCTCTCCCTACAATTTCGTTTTTCCAAAACACCCTCCATTCTCTAGCTTTTATATTTTAAAAAATCAGGAGTGAAGTTAAATCACCATTGGTTTACCATGTTAAAGGGAAAAAAAAATCAGAGGAGTATTTTGAGAGTCCTTAGGAAAACATTTCAAAGGTCCAAAGTCAGACTGAAAACTCTGATGAGAATAAGGAAAAAGGGAAACCCATTAATTACAATTTGATTTATTACAAGTGTATATGTAGTTCATATTCTCATGTTATCTACATGTATCTACCTTTATGTCACTGGCTACTAATATAGCTTCTTTCACCCATTTATTAAGGTATTAGGGATATTTTCTTTCCTATGTGTGTAGCAGGTGCCCCAAGTATGGGCAAGGACATAAAGAGCTCCCACTCATTATTATGTGCTAGGCTTTATAAGAGGTACAAATACAGGGTTGGGGGAAAGTGGGTTTACAGTTATTCATTTTAAAAAATTATGTAATAATTAATTTTAAAATAATACAAGAATAAACTCTGTTTCACAGACTCACAACTATGAAATTACTTTTGCCCATAAACACTGTATTTCTTTAAAGCCTCATAATAAGCCTGCAAGATACCTATGAATATCCCTATTTACATATAAGTTTACAGATTGAGAAGCTAAGTATCCTGTCCAAGACACACAAATGGTAAATGGAGAAGTTAGATTTCAACCTGTGTTCTCATGACAAACAGATACCCCTATATAGGACAAGCAACTTTGATCAAGAAAGCTGATAAAAGTATATATAACAGGAAGAAAGACATACAATGCTATAAACATTAGAACAAAAGCAAACAACGAAGTCACTTACCCAGTATAGCTTTGTGAGTGTAAAAGCGTGTCTTAAATGGCTTGTATTCATGGATCTGTTTGAAGATGTCCCCTAAAGGAGCTGGTGGAATTATTTTATTACAAACAGCACAGCAAACAAAACTGGTGTAATTTGAATTTCTGATCATAATTAAATTTACGATGTCTTTTACTATGTACAGTTATAATACTCTTAGGAGCATAAAAAGTAGTGTTGAGAAAAGCTGGATGTTTAGAGAGGCCCAAGATTCTAGGACAATGCTAGACGCTGGTAAGGATTAAATGATTCACCATGATTAGGTAGTGGGTATGCGCCTAATGTGAAAGAATGCTACTGAAAGCCTCTGCATGTAAGGTTGGGAAGATTTAAGCAGCTGCTCCCTCCTAGACACTAGCATTAAACTGTTAACTGACTTAGCAACTGTTGCTAGGTAAGACAAGCTTTGCTCATAAAAGCAACTAGAAATAAGAGGTGTAGCATGGTACAGCCACTTATTTCCCAAATACTTTCTGTATTAGTTTCCTATTGCTGCTGTAACAAATTACCACATATTTGGTGGTTTAAAACAACACAAATTTATTCTTTGGTCAGAAGTTCAAAATGAATCGTCTGAGCCTAAAATTAAGGTGTCAGTAGGGCTTTAGGGAAAATGTTTCCTTACCTTTTCCAACTTCTGTAGACCACCCACATTGCTTGGCTCATGGCCTTGCATCCTATAGCCTTTTCTCCCCATTTGCACGGTGACATCGTTTCTTCCTTGGATCTTCTGCCTCCCTTTCATAAGGACCTGTGTGAGTATATCAGGCCTACCCAGAAATAAAATCCTTAACGTAATCCCATTTGCCAAGCCTCCTTTGCTATATAACAGACTCACAGGTTCCAGGGATTAGGACATGGACATCTTTGGAGGTGGGTGGGGAAGGGGAGCATTGTTCAGCCCACCACACTTTCTTTTAAGTGATAAAAGAATTGATTCCTTTTAGATCAGCAAAGGAGGGAATTTAATTTTTTCCCCAGGTTATCTATAATGTGGTTTTGATGCCATGGCAATAAAACTGGGAAATATCACAGTATTTTAAAGAAAAAATTATTTTTATTAAGTCAGCACTCAGAATTACTAAGCCTGGTTTTTGAAATCACATCTATATATATAAAAACCTATATATAGAGAAATGGGTCCTGTTACCAGAGGTAGAGAAGAGATGTTGGGCAGACAAACCCCTGAGTCCGCAATGTCTTATCTGTGCTTACTGCCGAGCTCGGCATGATGAGAGAGAACACTGCAGTGTATGGAGGGACACAATGCAAATTGTCCCCACAGGACTTTGACCGGGAGACCGATCACTCGCTATGACGTGCACTGACCACCAGGGGGCGGCTCAGAACAAAGGAAGGCCCCAACCAGCAGCCAGGGAAGGGAGGCCCCGGCCAGCAGCTGGAAGGCCCCGATTGGCCCTGATTGCTGACCAGACCTAGGGATCTCTAGGAGTTAAATAATTTACATAGTTAAATAATTTGTTGCCCTCACTTTAAAATATAAAGTCTGCATCCCAAGAACCCCCCAGGTGCCTGACAAACTGAGACAGATTGGTCACCTATGAAAGATAAGTCTATAAACTAATAAATAATTTAACTATTTGCTTCAGGGAATTGTTGAAAACCAATTTATCGATTGAACAGCTTGCTCCTCTGGGAAAATAACTCCTCAGTCAGAACAGACTGATTCCCAGGGCAAAAAGGTCACTTGCCCCTTATCAATCAATAGTCTACTTATCAAGACTTGCTTCAAGACCTAATCTATTACCGAGTTTTGCCTAATCTCAGATTCCCACATTAAAAGACCTCTTTTAACTGCTTGAACCCATACTCCAAAATGCTGTCAATATCTTGCCCTAACCATCCCCTTCTTGGACATGACTGACTGTGACAAAGTGACATTTTTCCTTAGAGAATGAGTAAGAACATCAACACACAGCCAGTCAGTCTTTGACACGCTACACACACAGACTCTGCTCTAACTTGTAACCATCCTGTAAAAAGTATCCTAGTTAGGTACTTCTTCCTAAAATTCAATGTGACTTTTACCTCATACATACTATTTTTCTTTCACAACCATGTGCCTCACTGAATCTACTGCTATGCTGTTGCAGAAGACCAAAGCAAGCCAAGGACACTTCAAAGAAATGGAGGGACACTGTTTAATACACCGGCGGACTCAGGGAACAGCCTTCCAAATCTGAGTGAAGGAACACGCATGGGGCCCTCCCTTATAGCTCCCTGTGGTCTTTGTTCCGCAAACATGGATTATGCTTCCGGTCCTTTTTGCAGGCCTTGCAAGAAGGCCCCCAGGTGTTGGGGTCTCCAGGCCATATCTGACGGTCTGGCCTGGGTCCAGCATTAATAACCCTCCCTCCGGGGCAGTGCACTGTTCACAGTAACAGGTTCTGCAAGACCAGTATCTGGGAAGGAGAGAGGGACTTAATTATAGGTTATCAGGAATGTACACTGAGCTTGCTGGCTTTGATTCAGATCACTAGCCCCAAATATCAGGATTACATTGGAATTAGCCCTTTTTAGCCTTCTCAACCTTAGCTCATTCATGTGGACATCCACATGGCTCAAGGCTGTAGCCTGTGCAGTTCCTGCTACGATAATCTCTCGATTGTTCACCTAACTAACATCTCCCCCACTAAATATCAACTTATTTTGCTGAATACTAGAATTCTAAAAGAGGATAATGTGATACTAAATATGTAAGTTGAAAACAGAATTCAAGTTCATTAATAACCAAAGTCTATAGGGAAATCATAATTATTAAGCAAAACATAATACTTTGCATTAAAAGGCATTTTGCCCTGGCCCCTGTGGCTCAATGGTCAGAGCATCAGCCCTTGCACCAAAGGGTTCATTCCTGGCCAAGAGCATGTACCTGGGTTACCTGTTCCATTCCCAGCCTGGTTGGGGTGTGTGCAGGAGGCAACCAATGGATGTATCTCTTTCACATTGATGTTTCTCTCTCTCTGTCCCTCTTTCTCTCTTTCTCCATCCCGCCCTTCCAATCTCTCTAAAGATCAATGGAAAAAATATCCTCTGTGAGGATTAAAAAAATGAAAAGGCATTTTATACCACGTAAGTGCAATTTAAACTACATAAAAGTGTACCATATAGAGAAACATAGCAAAAAAATATTTAGGGCTCGGTAGTAAAGATTTAATTTAGTTGCATATAGATAACTCAATTAGCTAATCTCTTTAATATCTACAAATCAGACATAATTGCATTTTCATGTGTCTTTACAAGACCACAATAAAGTTTTGGAAATTAAAAATTTACATGATCATGATAATAAACTCTACTAAATGAAATAAAATTTCAGAGATGAGATTTATTACTGAGCCCTAATTACAATGATTTAGAGAATGGAGTAAATGTCTAGAAATAGAACAGGTCCAGAACCCTTGTCAGAAGGATTTAAATTATATCAGGTAAACCCAGGACAGTGAGGAGACCTTCTTATCTATTAAATATTTCTAGTTTTTAAATAACTATAAGAACATCTGGTCTTATGTTTATCATTGTAACATTAATTTACAAAAATTAAAATAGATAATGTGGAGAGCAGCTACAGTATTGGGACAGGATCAAGCCTCAGACTGACTTGTGGCAAAGCCACATATAAGTCCCAGCTTGGAATGCAAAGCCCTCCCAGCACAATTATAGCCAAAAGGCTATGGTTGTAAGCTTGACCTCATAGTCCGACCCTGCAGTCCTAAGGGATGTGGGCTGCAGGGGGTGCAGCAAGTGCTGCCTAAACAAGGCTTGACAGAGTTCAGAGAATGGCAACAACAGGAAAGAAGCAGATTTGAAACTCGCAAGAACATTGTAAACATCTTGCCCTTGTTTTGCTTTGTGTGCTCTGACTATAAAATAAAGCTCAGCTTACAGGCTGTGTCACTGTTTCCTCATCCAGGCAGTGATCCACCAGGCCCCAACTATATTCTCTTGTCTGTTTTCTTTAATCCTTCACCACCCCTCCTCAGGTTCACCACTGGCCATGCTGGATGTGGTTCAGATAACAGTTGTAGTAAAAAACACCACCATACCTCATTATAATATACTTGTCCTTTTTAAAGAAAAACTCCAATTACTTTGGGTTATTTTCTCATTTAAACTTGGTATTAGTAGTTGAGTGAGACTATCTTTTAAAGTAAAATAAAATTCTGGACCAAAAATAGCTACAATGAAAAACCAAAATATATAAACCATCTGTGACTCTGTAAAAACTATTTGCCTACAACACTGACAATAATATAAGGCTTTACAATAATTTACAATTACTTCTTTTTCTTCACAAATATAGATTCTATGCCAGGTGGAAAATAAATATTTCCTTTGCAAATAGCAAAACAAAACTAAACCCTCCCAACAAGTGCAAATGCACAATTCATCTTAAAATATTAAAAATACTGTGCAAATTTAACAATACTAGGTACTTTATTATACAGAACTTAATAATTAACAAAAACGACTTCCATTCTCATGGTACTTTTATAAGAGGATTTAATTTTAAAAATACATTGAGACGTTTTCTGTGGAAAAAGATTAAGATAATGGCTGCAGCTTTGAAAAGAAAATTTTTACTATAGTGATTTGGTTGCAACTGTACAACAAACATGATATTGTGCATTTATAAAGTCTACCATTTGATGATTCCAGAGCCCTTATTTATCTTCATCCATAGTAACCAGCACTATTAATCCCATTTAGACGTTTTCCTCCTCATATAGCTGTGTCCCTCACTATCAATAGCTTCATAGAGGTCCTTTTTATTCTCTTGTGTTGCATGTAGATAACCGATATAAGCCACGCATAGCGAAAGGGTTATCAATCCGAAAGCCATTACCGGTTTGTTCTGTCAAAGAAAAAAATTACAAAGCCTTATTAACACTAAGAATTTGAGGAGACCCAAATATCTGTTGCATTTTCCTCTTGACAAAACAAGTCTTTATTACCACACTAGCATTCCTATGATATTCTAAATTAAAATAATTTTTCTAGTTCTTTATTTAACCCAACTCCTGATAATTTAGAGATTGTAGAAGACTTTCTTCTGCCTGTAGCCAGGACATCTCAGACCTCTACCTTCAGGAGGGTGATATCTGGGCAAGGAGCAGAAGAGACAAAAGACATGGAAATGGTCCAGTGCTCAAGTTTTCAGTGTTATCTGTGTGACATAGAGAAGCTGCTTAACTTCATTTCATTAGGAAGTGAGGGATGAAGTATACATGCTATTCTTCTCGCCTGAGTTCATTAACAACTGGCAAAAAGCCTTTTATGTCATACGTCAGGTACACCAAAAATGGCCATGTATATGCTCTCCTCTCGGAACCTATTCTAGCACCTCAGAAATCTAGTCATCAGAACAGATAGGATGCTGTTATAACGACCTTGATTTTCTACTGGGAAATCCAAGACCCTAAGAGGCAAATCAACTAGCTTTGAATTTTAAAACAGTTTTTAAATGTAGGAAAGATTTTCACAACTCCATAGAAGTGTTTATCTTTATTACTCAATTCAGGTACTCCCATTTGTGTTCAACAAATGGGCCTTTCCTAGGTCAGTGTGAGGGCAGAGTTGCTATACAAGTTTCAGTTTGTATTGTTTCTGTCACCATACCTGCTGAATATTACTATTTCAAATCTTAATCCAAAGAATAAAGGACAAACTTTTTCATTTGATAGACATCTAAGAAAGGCCACAAACTCAGAGTAGTTTAAATCTGCAATTCTTAAAATGCATTTGACAATTAAAAAACACATTAGTTCAAAGTTTTTAAAGCATTCTACTTTGATTTAATGATTTGATTGTTAAATTGATCTATTTAACTGTCAGTTTACACTGGCAACTATGTTATTAAAATTCTCATCAAACTCAATATCCTATAATAATAAAAGCATAGTAATATGCTAATTAGGCCGATGTCCTTCTGGAGGAAACTGGGGCTGCAAGGGAAGCCCGGGTCCCAGGTTCTAGGTGCCAGAGGGAAGCCGGTGCCAGCAGCTAGGGGAAGGAAGGCCTACTCTTGCACGCATTTCGTGCATCGGGCCTCTAGTATTTTACAATAATTTAATTTACATTTATTTAAAGGTAAAATTTATAGCTCTAGCCGGGTGGCTCAGTTGGTTGGAGAGTTGTCCCATACACCAAAAAGTTTCGGGTTCAATTCCCAGTCAGAGCACATACCTAGGTTTTGGGTTCAATCCCCAGTCAGGGGCATATAGGAAGCAACCAATCAATGTTTCTCTCTCCCCTTCCTCTTGCTCTAATTGGACATGTGCCAGGGGGTGGGGTTGGGGGTGGGAGTAGGAGAGGCCGGGGGAAGATCAATGGGAGAAAAAGGAGACATATGTACTACTATTTGTAATACTTTAAACCATTTTAAAAAAGGGCAATAAAATAAAATAAAAAAAAAATAAAAATCAATAAACACATCCTTGGGTGAGGATTAAAAAAAAAAAATAGCCCTAGCCAGTTTGGCTCAGTGGACAGCATTGGCCTGTGGACCAAACGGTCCCAGGTTTTATTCTAGTCCAGGGTACGTACCTCAGTTGCAGGCTCTTCCCCGGCCCGGGCCCTGGTCAGGGCTCGTGCAGGAGGCAACCAATCAATGTCTTTCTCTTACATCAATGTTTCTCTCTGTCTTTCTCTCTCTCTTACACTCTCTCTGAAAATCAATGGAAAAACATCCTCAGGTGAGGATTAAAAAAGAATACTGCTAATAATAAAAATAATAATAAAATAAATAAAAATGTTTATCTATTTAAAAAGTAAAATGTATTACATCAAATATATTCAATAATTTTCATTCAAGAATATAAATGATTAGCTGACTTTCTAACAGTGTACAAATGTATGTTTTGAAAACTTTCACAAAATGTTTGCAATATGCCTTAGGTAAAAACATTAATCGAAGCTGGAATTGTCTGTAACAGTGGTCGGCAAACTGCGGCTCGCGAGCCATATCCATCTCTTTGGCCCCTTGAGTGTGGCTCTTCCACAAAATACCACAGCCTGGGCGAGTCTATTTTAAAGAAGTGGCATTAGAAGAAGTTTAAAAAATTTGGCTCTCAAAAGAAATTTCAATCATTGTACTGTTGATATTTGGCTCTGTTAACTAATGAGTTTGCCAACCACTGGTGTATAATAATGATGAAATTTTTCATTTTGCTGTTTCATTGGAAAGTCTAATTTACTTAATTGAACCTGATCAAACATTAAAAATGTCCTTCAAATTAATACAGCTATTAAAATTTCAAGTAGAAATTTGAGTTGATCCATGAAAATACAATAATTTTCCATTAAAATTCTCAAATGTCCTTAAAATAATTATTTTTATATGTGTATTTAGTGAAACAGCATTTAAGATTTTCCTTCCAACTGCATTTATTCAAAGAGGTCTTAATAATCAACACAAAATTTCCATGATCAAATTAAATGTCACAGGAAAATAAGAGCTTTCTATTTATGATAGCCTCACTAAATTAAACATAAAGTTTTACCCTGTGTGTATCTCTTACAGGTTTAATGAAGAGCTCCGGATTCACAGCTCGAAATAAAGTTGTCGTTTGGACCCCTCTGAGCCCTGGGTTTTGAAAGTCTTTCTCTTTGGGTGGCTCCTTTTTAAAGGCTGGAGGCTCAGGTGCTGAAGACATCTTGAATAATGATGATTTATTACCTAAAAATAAAATAAGAGACTTTTTCCCTTTGTGATTTTTTTATAATGCTTTTTAAAATGCTATTTTTTAAAAATTATAGTTCAGATATATACCAAAAGTGACTGTCAATTATTTTATTACTTTGTAAAACACATGCTTTGTCAATGGTTTAGTTTTGTTTGACAAAATGGTCATTTTCTTTTTCATCTTTCAGAAGAAACCAGTGAGGTGAGCAAAAGTTGTTTCTTACAGAAGCCTGGAGAATTATTTGATGGTCTGAGTCGCATTGTATCTTGCTATATGAAGGAGTACTAGGCTAGGAATGGCCATTGGTTATCCACAACCTTCTCTATTTCCTTCCACTTCCACTCTCTCACCTTTCACAGCCCTCTCAGGACACCAATCTGAGAGAAAACTAGCACCCTTTGGTCAATTTCTCCTACAGCTCCTCCCCTGTCACACTTTCCCTTCAGGCTCCTCCCCTTTCTCCATGGCCCAAGCAAGCACTAGTACTAAGCAGTAAGGGTAAGTAGCTGTTGGTCCTCACTCCCTCTTTGCCTATAGCTACCCCCAGAACAGTCCTGGGGCTTTGTTTATACAAGTATTCTTTTTAAAAAATATATTTTATTGATATTTTACAGAGAGAAAGGGAGAAGAATAGAGAGTAAGAAACAATGATGAAAGAGAAACATCAATCAGCTGCCTCCTGCACTCCTCCTACTGGGGATGTGCCCGCAACCAAGGTACATGCCCTTGACCAGAATCAAAACTGGGACCTTTCAGTCCACAGGCCGACGCTCTATCCACTGAGCCAAACTGGTTAGGGCTACAAGTATTCTTTAAGTCTTCCATTTTATAGACTTTACTAGAGGCCTGGTGCACAAATTTG
This sequence comes from Corynorhinus townsendii, assembly GCA_026230045.1. Taxonomy (NCBI): domain Eukaryota; kingdom Metazoa; phylum Chordata; class Mammalia; order Chiroptera; family Vespertilionidae; genus Corynorhinus; species Corynorhinus townsendii. The sequence goes on from JAPDVU010000004.1 coordinate 55,686,121, forward strand.
TGCCAGGCCAGGGGAGGGAGGGAGAAGAGACATGAGAGGTTGGCCAGCCCCACCACTGATTGGGGTGGGAGGGGCCAATCAGGGCAGGGCAGGCTGAGGGGAGGGGCCACAGGCAGTTGGCTGGCCAGCCCCAACCCCTGGTCGAGCTCCCAGTGGAGCTCCCGGTAGAGGAGGCAATTTGCATATTAGCTTTTTATTATATAGGATAAAGGCAATATTTTTGCAACTTTATTAGTTATAGCAGTTCAGTTTTTTCAAACATCTTTGTTGCAGTAGTCACTAAATATTGATCTATCCCACTTAATTGGGTAAACACCTCATCAGGAACATCCGCTTTAAGGGAAAGGATAAAGGATAGTCAACACTTTCTACACTTGCAAGGACTTCTGAAATGTTCACTGCAGGTGGTTCCATCATGTGTTCTCTTTGACATTATGGTTATCATTGTCATCAGACTCCCATCATCACTTTCTGGTTCCATTTTGACATTAGTCAGCACTCCTGCAGCAATTACAGGATTTGCTAAGTCTTTGGAAATAGTTAAATTGATACCTGCAGCCACGGTCTTCAAAATCAAACTGATTTGGGAGACCAGTGACTAGCAATTGAGTACCAGACTAGTTCAAATACCACATTTGGTTTTTGGTCTTCTTCCAATTTAACCTTAGGGGATTCCTCAGGAATCATGCCTGTTTTCTGCAAACATTTCACAACTGTGGATGGCTCTACCGACCACCAGGTCTCAGCAACCACGCCAATGACTTGCTTCATTTATTTTCTGTTTTCCCTTCATCATTTAAATTTAGAGTTGTTTCTGCAGTGAGCTCTCACTGTACAAATTATAACCTAATCAGATGGTTGCACAATACAGTGGGAAAACAACACATGCATGATCCAAGCATAGGAGAATGTTGTGGGCAGAGCAACTACTTACCAGCAAGAGGATATTGCATTTTGCTCCTTTCGTTCTCTTGCCAACCTTCCTCCACCATTCATTAAAAATTTAGAGTTGCATATTAGCTTGGTAATCACAGAGGAGTAAGTGAACATTTCTGAAGCCCTAAGGGTAACTGACTTGCCAATCACAAGTGGTCTCATCTTTTCGGCGTAGGGTGCATTACAGAAGAACAGAGCAATCAATCTGTTTACCTCCTTTTGCAAAGTCCACTTAGGGCATGAAGTATATGAGGTAACAACTCGTAAATTTCATCAGCATTTAAAACATCACTCAAGCTGAAACTAGTAATTGCTTTTTAAAGTCCTTCTGCATGTGAGTTACTAAATTTCTCTTCTGGAACAGTGTTCTTTCCACTACAGACAACTTCTTAAACAACTCTCTAACATGCCTGCAATTTCTTCAGCCAGCACACAGTTGCTTTAAACTCATCATGCCCGAGGCTGGCAAAAAAGCCAATGCTTTCTGCTGAACAAATGGTCCACTTACATGCCCAACTCTATAAACCTCTCGAGACCATACAAAAACAACTATAAAAGGGACTTCGAATTCAATTCTACTCTAGTCCCAGAATCCCTTTAACTTCCAATTCAGTTTTGGCTCAATATTTCAAAAATGTAGGAGTGATGCTCAAGTCCTTTGTTACTTCTCCTTTCTTGTGGCAACCATGTACTGCTTCTATTGCTTTCATTTTCTTCTATGAAATCTGCTGGCATTTCACCTTGCCCTCTTAGCCATGGGAGTAGGATAAATGGCATGTACAAATGTTTTGGAATTTAAGTCAAAATGTTGGTCACCTGGTGGCTTAGGCTAGGTGCCAGTAATATTTCTACTTATGCTAATGATGTGTTTGAATATAATGTGGGAAGAGACAATTCAGAAAGAAGCAGTCATTGAAGTGGAAGCAATATTACAGTCTGTAAATAGACCCTGCCTATTAGAAACGTAAAGCAAGAAACAGTTAACATGATAGCCACGTTGTTGGGACTGAATCAGTCTCAGAGTACACCACTAAATGAAAGTGGGCATTATATAAAAATCTAACAAGGCCTAAAAAAGCAAATATACAAAGGTAAAAGTCATGCTCAGCAGAAGCTGACAAAAGCAGAATTTCCTTTAATTACTGAGAACTAGCTATGTATAATTAAAACAAAGCAACCTAGTTTAAAATTGTTTACTGGGAAGAAAAACAAGATAATGGGGGAGATGGGTATAGGGAGCACATACTGTAGAGCATAAAAGGGTCCTTAGACCACAGTTATCATGTACATTTTCTGTTGATGATAATGTGTTAAGAATTGAGGATAATTAACTCACTCCTAACCTCAAGTCCAAAAAAAAAAAAAAATACACACACACACACACACACACACTAGAGGCCTGGTGCACGAAATTGTGTATGGGGGGAGGAGGAGTCCCTCAGCCCAGCCTGTACCCTCTCACAATCCGGGACCGCTGGCTCCTAACCACTCGCCTGCCTGCCTGCCTGATCGCCCCTAATCCCTCTGCCTGTCTGCCTGCCTGATCGCCCCTAACCACCTCTGCCTGCCTGCCTGATCGCCCCAACCACTCTGCCTGCCTGCCAGGTTGCCCCTAACTGCTTGCCCACCTGATCATCCCTAACAGCTTTTGCCTTGGCCCTCACCGCTGCAGCTTTGACCGGAAGGATGTCTGGAAGGTCGTTTGGCTGTCCGGTCTAATTAGCACATTATGCTTTTATTATTATAGTTATAAACAATATACATACTGTGTGAGGAGAAAGAGAGGAAGAGAGGGAGAGAGAGAAGAGTAGTTACAGCCAACAAACATTGCACTATTTTAAAATTAAAGGGATGTAGTGCTGTTGAATGTCATGAAATTCAACTTAGATGTCTGTAAAAACTATGCATTCAGAGTGTTCTAACGTGAATTGTAATACTTAATTTTAATTGTAAAATTCATTGGTCTCCTCTTTTCCTTAGCAAACCTACATTTCCTTTGTAATGAATCAAAGAAATAAGTAATCAAGGTAGTAAACATAGCAACTCCCACACAGCCACAGTCACCTTAATAATGCACTGTATATGTTAAACTCTTTATCAAAAATAACAATTAAAGAACACTTGGGCTGGAAACCACTGCAGATGTTTAATGAAAGGCATTTACAAATTTAGGGATTACCTACTACACTCTTCAGGGTGGGGCAAAAGTAGGCTTACAATAATTAATAAACAATAATACAAGAATAAACTGAGTTTCCCATACTCACAACAGAGAATTTTTTATATCTACCTACAAAAAAGATCTAAACTAAGTTGCATTTACTTCATATGTCCCTCTCTGGTAAAAGGTTCTGCACTTTTTTCTCCTCTTGTGAAGGAAATATGCAATGATGGAGAAAGGAAGCAGCAGAGATAAAAGACTGCCTCTCTGCACAACTTCATGAGGGTCAATCACACCTCAAAGTGTTAGTGGGAATGGTGCTCCATTGAATTAATGCACAATTTTTGAGGATGTACAAGATAGCCTGAGACAGAGTCAGGACTAGTCAATGAATGATCTGAGGGCTGTCGAGTACTATTTGGGTGCACTCCCCTCCCTATATTGTGGTCCCTCCGCTGCCGCTGGCTAGGACTCAAAAGACAGATGCATTCCAAGCCTCCAGAAAAAGAAACTGCACTCAGCTGAGCTCCAGGCATTGTCTTGCAGGGGGAACACAGGGCTGTAACAGCTACAAAAAGAGAGGCACCGCAGGTGAAAACAAGCACAAAACCATTTTCCCTTAATAGAGATCGGTGAGCTAGGGCACCAAGAAACTGTCCAGGAAATGAGAGGGTTTCTTAATTAAGGTGGAGGTGTCCACGGATGCGTCACGGACCAGTGTCAGGCTCCCGGTGCGAGGGGCGGCAATGTGCCCCTTGGGGTCAGCAATGTCCGAGACCCGGCTCAGGGCACCCGGGAGTGACGAGGATCCCGGGTGCTGGACAGAGCCCCACGCAACTGGGAGTGAGGCCCGCAGGGCGGCAGGGCCCGCGAAGGCCAGGAGCGAGCGTGCGGTGGGGCGATAGCCCAGTCCCCGCCACTCCGCAACCCCCGCCGCTCACCTGCCACAAGGTCATCTCCTTCCCGGGCCCGCGACGCTCCGCCCCGTCTCCGCCTGCGGGAAAGAGCGTCCTGACGCGCCCGCCGGCTCTGCCCCACAGCGACCCCTACAGTTCGGAGGCTGGGGCGCGGGCGCTGCAGGCACGAGGCTCCAGGGACTCCCTAGCTCTCGTGCCCGCCCCAGAGGACTGGCCGACCGGAGTTTGCAAGGGGTGTGTTTTGATTTCTTACATTTTTACCGTTCGTTTTCAGCCTCCCAGGTTCAAATTACCTTCCAACTGTGTGTGTGTTTTGTATAAATAAAAGAAGACATCATCTAGAATTATATAAGTTTATATAATGGAAGGAGAACGCATTATGATTTGGGAAAGAGGGCTTGATATGGTCTCTTCCTACCATTATTCACATGTACAGTTAATACTCTGCCATTCTATTAGTGCCCTGAGATGCCAAGATGCAAGCTATGTGTGTAGCTATGGTTATCATAAGAATAGCTATGGATCCCTGTTTGCAAATACTTCCCTGATTTAAATTTGTGGGGATACAAGTTATAGTAAAACAAACACAATAGAATATCAAGTGTCCAGATCTTGACATGGTTTTGTGTAAAGCTTTGGTAAGTGGATTTTGAATTTAAAAGTTATTCTCTCAAGCCAAATTATCTTTATATTTGATTAGAGGTTTCATTTTTTAAAGTTCATTGATATCTGGTATTATTAGGCAATCTTCTGACAAAATAAGTTAAACTTGAATTAAAAACCTGTTTGCGACATGAAAGGGTGTTAAACATTACTAATCATCAGGGAAATGCATATCAAAACCACAATGAGTTATCACCTCATACCTGGTACAATGGTTATTATAAAAAAGACAGGGTCTTTTGCAAAGCAAACATTTTGAATTTTGATGAAATCCAAATTATCCACTTTTCTTTATTTTTGGCTTGTGCTTTTGGTATCATTTCTAAGAACTCTTGGCCTATCCCTAGTTTTCAAAGAGTTTTTCCTATGTTCTTTTCTAAAATTTTTATAGCAATATGTTTTACATTTAGCTTTATAATACATTTTGAGTTAATTTTTTATAAAGTGCAAGATTTGAGATATAATTTTGAGAGGGCCAGTTGCTGCCCATTCATATACTTGTTTTTCATTTGGGCATCCTCTTTTCCAAAAATATCTATTCTTTTATTTGCTTTTCTATTGGATTTTCTAAGTTGTTCTTATTGATTTGCATAAGTGCTACAAAGTATTGGATATGAGTCACTTTTCAGATGTATTGCAAATACCTTCTCCCAATTGTGATTGCCTTTTCACTCCCTTAATGGTATCTTCTGATGAACAGTTCTTAATTTTAATGAAATTCAATGATCAAGTCCTTGAAAAATTGAAATTCACTTTACTAACCCTTATGATAACTGCTTTTAGTATCATGTTTAAGAAATCATTTTCTACATCAAAGTCATGAAAATATTCTCCTTTGTTATCTTCTAGAATCTGAGATTCTTTATTGTTTTCTCTTTCTTGTTTACATCTACAATCCTTCTAGAGTTATGTTTGTGTAAAGTGTGAGGTAGGAATTAACATTCATTATTTTCCACACATATTTCCAATTGACCAGCACTGTCTATTGTAAAGACCGTCCTTTCCCCACTGCACTGCAGTACCACCGTGGTGAAAAAATTAAGGACTGTATAGGTGTGGGATTGTCTCTGGACTTCCAAGGAACCGGTTTATGTAATTGTGGCAGCTGGATAAGTAGGCCCTGCAAGGCTGTCATCTCCTGGTCTGATGCTGGAGCTTGAAGTCCAGAGTTGGCAGTCAGGAAGGGAAGATCATGAAGCGAGCTGGAACTCAGAATCCTGAGTTGGAAACCCATAAGGAGGGACTGAAACCTTTGTTCTTGTTGCCTCTGACCTTGGCAACAGGGGTACCCTGTAGAAACCCCCAGTTGTAGAGCTAAACACACACCTGGCCCAGGAGTCAGGGGAGATGAAGAGGATCCTGGAGAAGGTAGAATGAGTGAAGGTCCAGCTACCGCTTCCCAACAGCTCAATGCATCAGCAAATCAGCAACAACATGCATCGCCTACAGTAGCTGCTGCTTCCCCTTTACCTTTAATCTCCCAAGTTTCTCCCTTGTTGTCCCCCCTTATCAGGAACATACAAGAAAGGGAATTCTAGGTAATGTAGTTCAGCCTAGACAAGTGGACACTTACAAAGCCATCATGAAGTTATTTATTATGTCCCTGTCTTTTCTTTGAGGAAAAGGAGGTGGAGATGTGTTTCTTGTAAGATTATTTTCACTACCCAGTGAAACATAGAATTTGTTTCACTTCTTTCAACACTTCCATAAGTCATTGTATTGTTTTCTGGAGTCTATTGTTAATGTTAATTAATCAGCGGTCTTATTTTGTTCTTTGAAAGTAATGCATCTTTTTACCTGGTCTTTGTTTTTGGATTTCAGTAGTCTTATTATGATCTACCTAACCATGTTTTCCTTTGTATTTAATCCTACTTGGGATTCATAAAGCTTCTTGAATTTGTCTTGATGACTCTCATATGATTTAGGAGATTCTTAGTCAATAATTAAATATTATTTCTTCCTATTTTCTCTCACCTCTTTTTTTTGGACTCTAATTATTCATATATTAAAACTTTTCTCTGTGTTCCAAATGTCTTTTATTTTTCTTTTTGTATTTTTCATCCTGTTTTCTCTCTGCACTTCAATCTGAATATTTTCTGTTTTCCAGATTGCTAAATCTCTCTTCAGCTAAGGTGAGATAATAAAAAAGGCAGAAACCTTTATTGTCTGAATATTCTTGTGTTGTCTCTTTATATGGCAATAACTTTGCTGAATTTTCTCTAGAGAATAAACAAAACCAATCCAGTCATTTCTCTAGCATGGCTGTTTAAAATTTCCTGTTACTAATAATTTATAATAGTATTTTTCTGATTACTTTCTGGTAATAGCATATACATTGGAAATTACTATCAATTTGGGGAAAGTCTCCATTAAGTTTCTTCATATTTGGAAGAATTTTCCAGACTAAAATCTCCTTGATATATTTCAAACCTCAGTTCTCCTCTACCACACACATCCTTCTGATGTTGCATTTCTGTGGACACATACAAGTTGCAATGAGACCTCAATCTCTGCACCTTTGGTTAAAGCAATGAGTGAGTGGGCACAATGGGCAATAGGATGATTCTTAGAATCAGAACACCTTACAATAACTTAACTCTAAGGTGAAGGTGAACCACACAAATACCTTTCATTAAACCCAAAACTAAACCTGGAACAACCTTCCCTTAGCTGATCCTCAAGATGCCCATGGCCATTCCAACTCTATCTGACAGGAGGGGAAATGCAAGGAAGGAGAAACTGGAGTAGAGACAGCAGTCTCAATGGATTATCTTATCAGTGAAAATATCTTATATTTTCAAATTTTATAGAAACATAAAACTATGAGAACAGACTGTGGGGTCCCCTTCCACACCTTGGAGGGGTCTGTGCAGGTGAGAGGCTTTGAGGCTTAATCTTCAGTAAATGTGTCTTGTATTAAAATATTAAAGACCCTCCAAAGAGTTAGCTCACCTGGAATCGTGATAGACCAAGAAAGGAAAGCTCAGTTCTGTCCTTTATATAAATCCACGTACATGGTCTTGGAGAGATTCAATTACCACATCAAACCCTATCTCCTAACAGTCTCATTTCAGTAGGACTTCCTGGGAGTAGGGGTAAGAGCAATAGTTATTACCCAAATTCCTTCTCTCTCTCCAAGTCTCATGTGTTGTCAAATTGAGAAGGCTAAAAAGGGTTAATTCTAATGTAACCCTGATATTTGGGGTTAGTGATCTGAATCCAAGCCAGCAATCTATAATTAAGTCACTACCTCCTTCCCAGATACTGGTCTTGCAGAACCTGTTACTGTGAACAGTGCACTGCCCCGGAGGGAGGGTTATTAATGCTGGCACCAGGCCAGACCGTCAGATATGGCCTGGAGACCCCAACGCCTGGGGGCCCTCTTGCAAGGCCCTCAAAAAGGACCAGAAGCGTAATCTATGTTTGCAGAACAAAGACCACAGGGGGATATAAAGGAAAGCCCCATGCGTGTTCCTTCACTCAGATTTGGAAGGCTGTTCCCTGAGTCCGCCAGTGTATTAAACAGGGTCTCTCCATTTCTTTGAAGCGTCCTTGGCTTTCTTTGGTCTTCTGCAACAAAATATATTGTCTCTCTTCAGTCAAATATACTGCTCCCAGCTCTCCTGTTCTCACTCTCAACGTTCTCAGAGGACAGGAGTGGTCAGAGTGTTCTGAAATACATTATCCTTACAGAAGACCGGAATGAATAAAGCCTTGCCTACCTCCACTCTCCATTCCCCCCAAACCCACTGCAATAGTCTTTAAAAAGAAAGGCCGTTACACATGCTGGGTTTACTTCTCAGCTTTTCCAGTAGGCTGAAGATGCTGAACAAACAGACTTAGGGATTCAGGGTGTGGCCGCAGAGTATCAGCTTTGGGTGCCATAATCTTAAATCTACTAGTATGTACAGCCATATGCAAGCTGTGTGCAGTTAACTGTGTTTATTATACCACAGGAAGCAGAACGTAAACATACTTTGACCGTTAAAACTTCGAAGAACGGGCGGCTGTTTTATGTCCGTGTTTACTTTGGAGAACACCATCTGCTCGGCTGTTATGGCAACATGCAGAGTGGCGCAACCCACAGACCTGAAAGGGATTTGAAAAGTGTACTTCTCCTCTGAAACACAAAAGAAGAAGTCTAAGGTACTTCTTAAATGTTTTTGTATATTTGTTGTTTTTAGTTTAGTCAAGCACTGGAGGAAGAATTTTAGCTAATTATTTCATCTTCTATAATTGTCTATGTGTGTATGTATTAACGTGCTTGCCTGTCTATTCCGTTGGAATAAGGAATCACCTGAAGAAGTAATGCTTCTGCTTTGAACATATTGAAATTCCTTTACATACGGGAATCTCAGATTGCTTCATCAAGTGTTATTCATTACTTTACCTTTTCAACCTTAAATTGAACGACCTTTTATTAAATGCCTATAATACAGGAGAAACTGTTACCCAATACTTTCACATTACTGCCAGGGAATCAGAGCTAACAGTTCCCAAGCACAGAATGAAGTTAAAGTTGCAGTGAGTTTATTCCAACCGTCCTGGAGTGGAAGATCGTTACTCATGTGTGTATTTACTTATATTTTATATTATTAATCTCCAGGTGACCTTCACAGACTTACAGATTTTCTATATGAAATGGGATTTTGTTGCCTATACTTATGTCTCCATCTAAAATGTAACTATTCTTTTGCAGGGAGAGCAAGCATGCAAGTGACTAAATTAAGAACTGATTATCTGGGAAAAGTTGATGGAGGAGAAGGAAATGTGTTGTTTTTTCTCCAATATCTGTGTTAACATCTATATGCACACAAAGCCATTCATATTATTATTTCTTTAAGCAAATTCAAATAATACAGGGAGAGAGATAAAAACCTAGGCTTATCTGTCGCACAAGTGAAATGACTCTTACACCAAACATACTGTGGCCATAAGTTGTATCTAAATACTTTCTGATACTGTGCACTGGTTTCCTGAGTAAAAGTGCACAGAATGTTCATGAGAAAAGCGTGACCTTTTGTTTGTTGACTCAACAACAAAAATTAACTGGAGCCAGAGGCACATGCATCTGTCAACATTGAACCCTGTCAAACCCTGAACAGTTTGAGAAAGTGGAAGCTAAGCAGATGCTAGGTAATATATGAGTTCCTTGTTCTTAGGAAACAAGATTTCAAACATTTCTTGGATCTGGAAAATGCTCAGATAATTTGATGCGTTGGTCACAAATATTGAAAATGTGAGCCCTGCCCAGCCTGTGTGGCTCAGCAGTTGAGTATCAACCCAGGAATCAGGAGATCACAGTTCAATTCCTGGTCAGGGCACACGCCTGGGTTGCAAGCTCGATCCCTAGCGGGCATGCAGGAGGCAGCCAATCAGTGATTCTCTCTCATCATTGATGTTTCTATCTCTCTCCCTCTCCTTTCCTCTCTGAAATCAATAAAAAAATTAAATTAAAATATATTTAAGAAATAAAAATAAAAGAGTGCTTAAAATCAAAGAGACAGTGCTTCCCTTTTCATATAAAAATGTTGGAAACTCATTGTAGATATAGAAATTGTGCTTAAATGTGGCCTATCTTACACCCTTCAGATATTCTGCACCCAGGGAGCATTTTTGCTCCATCCTTTCCTGCATCAGCCAGAAGAGGGACTGATCACCTGTGGCAGCAGAGTAAGAGGCAGTGGCTCAAGGCACAGAGTTTCAACCCATTCTTACCAGACGTGAAACCTCAGAAGCACTTGATGTTACAAATATCAGTATTATTAAGGGTTATTTACTGTGTTCCTGGAGTTCTAGATGCTACAGATCTCCTACAAGCTCCTAGTGTCGCTGAGAATTGCTGTTATAAGGAGATGGGTTCTTCCTCCTTCATATAGATATCTTGTGTTCATAGATTGTACTGAAAAGCAATTGTTCTGAGATGCTGGGGCAAGTTCCTCACATATGTGCTTTGCCCAGCACAAAAGATAAATTTTTTTGTTTGTTTTTTATGTCTATGCCTACTTCTCTCATCTCTGCTGCCATTTGTTATGACAGAAATCTCACAACCCAAGGTCAGTGTTGCTTTCAATAGGCAAAGTTAATGACAGCTACCACCTATTGAGCAGTTGTATTGAAGTAGGGACTGCCTCTCCCATTTTGCAGACAAGGAAATGGAGGCTAAGAAGACTCCAGCATCTTGAGCAAGGACACAAAGTAAAGTAAGAAGCATGTCCAGGATTCCAACCCTGGTTGGTCTGAACTCAGAGTCAGTGGGATCTCTACTAATGAAAAAAAAAAAATCTTAAAATATAATTGACACCAAATTCTGATAAGTAACTTCCTTGGACCTTGCCTCTTCAGGCTACACACCTCCAGTTGCTCTGATCCTTTTTTTTTTTTATGATGTTAAAGACACCCTCTCTACCCTGGTCACTGTCTTCTAGTCCTACTTGAGTTTGTCAAAGGTTCCACTGAAGCCAGAACAAAATACAGTGCCCCAACTGTGACTAAGCTGAGTAGAAAAGCCCCCTGACCTCTCCTGGAAGAGACATTAAGCTGAAAAACAATACGGACTAGGTTCAGAGCACATGCTCTGGGCATGATGGTTCCCAGTGCAAGGTGCTAATACCTCACTGCAGCCCGCTGTGATGTTAACTTGTAGAATCTTAGTCAAGTTCTTCTCATAAGGCATTGATGGGGAAAAAAGAGACATTTTGGGGGCTAGCAGTCTGAATCTAGTCACTGCCCCTTTAATTGTCTGGTCCTGCAAGACCTGTTTACTCCCATTCCAGAGGGGCCATAAACCTTCCCAGATGAAGTTATCAGTGCTGGCGCCAGGCTAGGCCTTTGGTTCAGGTCTCAAAGCCCCAGCACATAGGGCTCTTTAAGAAGTTGCAAAGGGGACCGGAAAACCCCATATTTCGGAGATAAAGGACTAGAGAAGATATAAAAAGGAACAACTTCCTCCATGTTGATGCCCAGAATTTGAAAGACATTTTTCTCTGGGCCCGCATGTAATAATAATAACAATCCTATCTGATAAAAGAGTAATATGCAAATTAACCACCACTCTGCTACACCCACAAGCCATGCTCACCAGCATGAGCAAGTATGCTAATTAACCCAGCCAAGATGGTTACTGCCATGGAGCAGCAGGAGGCTTGGGTTTCCCCGGCAATGGAGGAAGCCAAGCTTTCCGCACACCCTGGCAGGCCCAGGCCTCCGCTCAAGGCTACAAAGTTTCAATTATAGAAGATAAATAAATCACAACAAAAATGGCTGCAGCCATGGAGCTGGAGAGAGCAGGAGGCTTGGGTTGTCCTCGGTGATGGAGGAAGCCAAGCTCTGCAGCCTGGCCTGCCTTGGCCTCCACTACAAAGTTTTAATTATAGAAGATCAATAAATCCCAGATACCAGGGTCTCCTTGGGTCGCTGGGGGCATGGCCAGCCTGCAAACCACCACAGGCCCCTCACCCAGGCTGCCCCAAGCCCCAAGGGAACCCCCACCCTGATCCAGGACACCCTTCAGGGCAAACCAGCTGGCCCCCACCCATGCACCAGGCCTCTATCCTATCTAATAAAAGAGTAATATGCAAATTGACCATCACTCCAACACACAAGATAGCTGCCCCCTTGTGGTAAAAGATCCTGCCCCCATGTGGACACAAGATGGCCAACGCAAGATGGCCAGCAGGGGAGGGCAGTTGGGAGGGACCAGGCCTGCAAGGGAGGGCAGTTGTGGGTGATCAAGCCTGCAGGGGAGGGAAGTTAGGGGTGACCAGCCCTGCAGGGGAGGGCAGATAGGGGTGACCAGGCCTGCAGGGAAGGGCAGTTAGGGGCAAACAGGCTAGCAGGGGAGCAGTTAGGCATCAATCAGGCTGGCAGGGGAGTGGTTAGGGGGTGAATCAGGCTGGCAAGCAGAAGCAGTTAGGGCAATCAGGAAGGCACACAGGCTAGTAGTTGGGAGCCAGCAGTCCTGGATTGTGAGAGGGATGTCCAACTGCCCATTGGACATCCCTCAAGGGGTCCCAGATTGGAGAGGGTGCAGGCTGCATTGAGGGACATCCCCCCCCCCCCCCCACGGCCATGCACAAATTTCATGCACCGGGCCTCTAGTAATGATAATGATAATAATAATAATAATAATAAAGTGTTACCCCATTTCTCTAAGCATTGCTTGGTTTTTCTCCTGTCTTCTGTAATAGCATCTGCATTCAACTCAACTCTGTAGTCTTTCTTACCAGAGTGACCACCAAGACAGGCCTTCCTGCAGCCCCCACTCTGCAGTTTATCCAGGGGGACATCTTGGACATTCAAAGGCTCTGGTGTATAGTGCCTGTCTGCTCTGGGCTCTGCCTCTTGCTGACACTCTCCAGGGCCACATTTTCACTCTGAAAAGAAAGCTATCCGAATCCAAATCTTAAAGGAGCAGAGGAGAACAGGGTTTCCAGTATTCATTCCATTTTTTGTCCAGTTCTGTCTTCTCTTATTTCACCCTATCCCTAGCTTTCTGACTTCATTCTGATAGTTTTACTACCATATTCCACATTTTGCAGGCTTTATTATGTTTGTTTCTCCAAACAAAAAAATAGAGGTAGAAGAATTAAATCTTGTTGTCAAAAGCATAGAAGGAATTGTGAGTATAATTGAGAGGATGTAGGGTTCAGCAGAGGGACTTTGTCCAGAACACACCCATGATTCTCCCTGTCAGTAAAATCAAAGATCCAACCCATATCCCATTTCCTCTATACAGCCTTTCCCAGCCCCTGGCAATTTCCCAGCCCCCGCTCCCCCCTAGCTTTTATGCAAGGTACTGCAAGATCCTTGAGAACAGGGAGCTTTGTCTAGAAGATGATGCCTCTGCCTCTTGGAATGCTACCTTTGTTTGGGTTATTGCTGACATTATTGGGAAGCCTGGGTCATCTCAATCTCAGCACTGGGGGATTCAGCAAGGCTGCCCTGAAGGCTGCCCTAACAACAAACTACCTCAGTTTAACCGCTTCTGGTGGAAGGTGTCTCAGGGCAAACAGGTAATGCTTTAAGACCATGGCTAAAATCTGCTAAGTGCTCATTAAAAACAATGGAGTGGAAACTGAAGGAGATGATCAGTTGCAGAGACAAGGCCTTGGGATCTTATCATGGTAATAGCCCTTTGGAGACTGCATCACCATTCTGGGACCCCGGAATCTCTAAAAACCAAACCAAACCAAACAAGGTTTGCTTTACTGGGTATGGAGAAGTTTCATCCAGTAATAAACTTAATGAAAGTTGATGATTTCTCTAAATAAACTGCATTCTTCTTTGAATTTTGGATTGGAAACATGAATACAGGAATAATGTTAAAGGTCCTGAATGCTAAGAGAAGTATGAGAACCTGAAATTCACAGGGCCTGTGGAGCAGGCTATGGAAGTGGGAAGGAAGGACCTCTGGGACTTGGGTCTCATCCCATCCTTTCCTACTTTCTGTTCGGACTCTAGGACCTGAGGCAGGCTGCTCTCTGTAGTTCTGTTTTCTCATCTTTAAAATAAAGGCATTAAATTTTATGAGCTCTAGTCCCATTTCCAATGGTAAAATTCTGTTTCTAAGCTATCCTAAGAGAAACATGATAAACTATTCTTATTCTAAGAGATACATGATTTCATTTTAATTTTTACACATCTTTAATTTTAGCCAAAACTCACACCTAGAAATGGGTCCATAAAAAGATAAACTTCTCTCCCTCTCTCTCTCTCTCTCTCTCTCTCTCTCTCTCTCTCTCTCTCTCTCTCTCTCTCTCTGTCTCTCCCTCTCCTCTCTATCACTATTATATGCATAGGAAATGTCTGTTATCAATGTTTCCTGGGGTTGGGAAAATGATTTTTACAATGCCTTTTTGCCTCCTGGATTTCTAAGAAGAGGGCATAGAAGTAAAGTTAAAATAAACTCATCAAAGGTAGACTGAATTAAATTGGTCTTTTGCCTATTTTTTGTTTGTTTGTTTTGGTTTGGTTTTTTTGTAGCTAGGCTTTAATAAATAACCTTGGAAAATCATTTAAAGAGATGAAACACTCTCATTGTTCTAGCTTCTTTGTGTAGATGATGACAAGGTTTTATAAAAAAAAAATGTTCAATGAACTGTGTACATGAGTGGCTTTGAATTCATTTCCCCGTTCAGTTCTCTTTTAACGTATATTGTAAACAGCAGAGACACAAGAATTCTCATCTAGGTTATGAGCCAAAACAAATGATCAGGTTACCTTCTTTGGCTTACACTACCTTGGAAACCACTGGGCTCCATTTTCCTGAGTGGAGAGCACGAGTTCCCTCTCAGGGAAATAATATAATCAACTCATGATTTTTTAAATTGAATGAGCAACCAACTGGATCTCTTCTTAATCTCCACATCTGTGTCAGGAGGTAAGCTTATTTTTCTTGTGATAGGATTTATTTAACTGGAAAATGGCATTTCTTGTAATTGGGTAGTCATTACCTCTTTCCAAAATGTTTCAGGGAGAGAAGTAATCCTAATCATTACAAACCTAGACATGTTGCTGTTCAGTCTGTTGCTGCATCACAGATGCCCTTTCTGCATAAGCTGCCACCAAGTAATGTTGCCCATTTGTAACGTGTTATTGGCCTGAGCGCTTTGGGAGGCTGTGGCCACGTCAGAAGGGCTGGCCTGAGCACAGTGTGAGCTGATGTGAATGTGTGGGGCGACAGGGGCAAAGAACAGCACAGGCCCTTTCAGTGGCTTTTCTGTGTGACTTGAGGAGAACTTTGCACGATTCCTAAGAGGTGAGCCTCTAAAAATGACAATGCCTTTATTTGTACAGGAAATTAAAACACCAGGCAAGTGGTATATGTATGCATGTGTTGGCTATGTAGGTGCATTCTACTCAGCATTGTTCATGGAAACCTCAGTGTTGACAATTAATTTTTTTTAGCATACTGTTTTTATATGCATAAAACTGAAAATGAGATGTAAAATAATTTTATGCCAACAGGCTAACCCTTAGACTTATGGTTCTTATGCAATTATATTTACAAAAGAAAAAGCATACATCACAAAACCAATAAAATTAAAGGTAATTAAAATTTAGTGGACAAACGGTGATGTTTTGCTGAAATTAAATCACTGCTCATTAAGATAATAAGACACTGAGCGCAGAAGCCCAGGTTCTTTGAGTGGGTCCTGCCTGGCCCACCGTGGTTTGGGTAATGGCTTGTTCTTCCAGCACTTGTCTCCACTCAAACTACTCACTTCACTCATGCTGCAATCTCAACATGGCTTCCTTTGGCTTTCTCTTGAGCACAACCCATCATGTGTTGTTTAGCCCAGATAATTAAAAAGTTCTGTAACGTGGTTCCAGTATGAATTTAAATATGATGTAAATATCAGATGTCAGCCAGCGTTTTCTGCAAAGGGTGAAATAGTAAATATTTTATGCTTTGAGGGCCATACATACCATCTCCATTGCAACTACTCAACTCTGCTTTTTTAACATGAAAGCAAATATAGACAGTAAGAAGTGAATGGGCATGGATGTTTCCCAAATCATAACCCTGTATTTATAAAACAGGTGGTAAACTTAATTTGGCCTGAAGGCTATGGAGTTTGCCAAATTCATTTGGGATTATTAATAAAATTATTAAACAGTTGAATCAACATTGGTGCTAATCATGAAGACTACTGTTCCTATCAGTTTAACACTTGAATTATTTGAGTAAATAGGAATGGATATTTCCTAACCATCAATATTAATATTAGACATGACAACCAAGTGATATAAAAATTAATTTCTCGTTTTTTTAGCTGAATCTCTTAGTGTGGTCAGTGGGAAGAGTTAAGGCTCTTGAAGACTAGATGAGTAGTTATTTTATAAGAAAGAGGGAAGAAGTTTGAGACTGAATATTTCATCTGAGATTCAAATTTGCTTTTTTTTTTAGTTAAATGTAGCTAATAAATATTTATTAAACAACTACTTTATGCTATGCATGTTGGAGGATACAAAACAAGTAGAAAATATGGTCTTCAGCTCCAAACAACATATAAGGTTCTTCGGGGAGAAACAATCTATATAAGACTAGTTAAGATGTTATATCATCAAATGCTAAAATAGGTTCTGAGGTTTAGTAGGAGCTACAAAATCTGAAGGGAGAAAAGTCACAACTTGGAAGGCTATGAGGAGGAGGTAGGGCACAGAGGAGGAAGGAGCAGTTCAAGCAAGTGCATAAAGATGAAAATGACCTGTGGCCTTGAGATGGGAGACATGGGTAGGCAGAGTGGGGAGGATGAACCATCTGACCAAAGTGGGTGTTGGTCAGTGTTGGTAGACAAGATGTTGGGGACATCTCTCACTTGCTTTTCTTGTAGAGGTGAAGCAGGATGGTCTGGATCTCAAGTCCAACTAGGAGTTAGAGGAAATGGGGACCTCAGAACAGGAATGCTGAGTTTAATAGAAAATGGAGTGACACTTAATTCAGGTAGAGGTAGAGAGACTGGGTACAAGGAGAAGAATGGCTGAGATCCCCAAGTGTTTCTGGAGAAGTGTCTAAGACCTAGAGAGGCTGTGTTCCCATTCATTATTTAGGCATGGGGTGTGCCATAGTGGACAATGGAGGTACTTGCTTATGTTGCCAGATGAAATATATGTAGATTGCCCAGTTAAATTTTAATTTCCAATGAATACTTATTTAGTGTAAGTAACCCCAAATATTGGATAGCAGGCATACTTATACTAGAAAATTGTTCATTGTTTATCTAAAACTCAAATTTGACTGGATATCCTACATTTTTATTCACTCAATTTGACAACCCTGGTCCCTTCTCTCAGAGAACACACAGTCTATACAGATATTGCTCATATAAATAAGTTTAAGTGGAATGAAGGAAAGAAGGCCAATATTATAAACAAGAATACCAAGGAAGACCAAGTTAGATTGGTGGGGTCAGGGAAGGCCTCTCTGATTCAGGTGAAGGAACAAGAGCATCGCAGGCAAGAGGAACTAAGTGGATGTAGGGTCTAAAGGAGGAAGTGAAGGAAGAGGAGCATGCCTGGCATTCAGTGTACCTTGGAGATGTGCAAGATGAGTTTGGACAGTCAGGCACGGGCACCACTATGCAGGGCTTTGCCTTCCAGTGAAGTATTTGGCCTTTTTTCCCTACCTTAAGTACAATGGGAAATCATGTTTTAAGCAGAGAAATGAGATCATATAACCTCCATTTAAAATGTTAATTTGGTTATGAAGTGAAGAACGAGTTGGAAGAGGTCAAGAATGAGAAAAGGGGAGACAGATAAAAAGCTATTATGGTGTACCAGGCAGGAGCTGAGGGTGGCTTGGATATGGGTGGTGGTAGTGCAGACAAAAAGAGTGAGAAGTTTTGGGATACATTTCAAAGGTAGAAACTTTGAACTTGAATAGAGATTAGATGTGGGGTTTGGAGCAGAGAGAAGGTGAAGAACAAATTCCACGTTTCTGGTTTCAACACTTGGGTGGGTAATGATGTGATTTACTGAGGGAGAAAGCACTGGAGGGGGAGCAGTGTTCTGGGGGAGGTCGAAAGTAGAGTTCACTTTGGGACATTTTAAGGTTATGAGATGACAAGGAGCCAGCTGTAGCCCAGAGGTGAGAGGTCTGGACTGGAGCTTTGGGGAGTCACTGACATATATGCATAGGCAAGAAAGATTGAAAATGATTCAGCACATAATTTTCCTACCTGGTAGCTTTCCTGATATATATTAATAAGCTTGCTTTGTAAACGTTTATTCTATAAACAGCCTTGTTCAACCGTCACAAACACATACACACATAGAATAGTAATAGCTCTGATATCATAGGGTTTCATTTTTACTAAGTTTATTTTCTTCAAGTGTATGTTCTTTTTGTAAAAAACATTATTGGCACCACAAAAAATCGTGAAAAAGAGGATATAAGAACTTTTTTTCATTGATAAGGATTATTAATATTTTGTTATTCCACCTTTTGTCCCTATTTTCATTCCCTATATAAACAGTTTTCCATAAATGTTCAAGTTATTTAAACCACTATTGTTCCCTTATATTCCGAATAGGCACCTTTCCACCCTCATTTTTGGGGAACTTTTTTGGTAAATTTATATATATTTGTAAAAATACATACATAACAAAATTGATTTTGATCATTTTAAGTGTACAATTCAGTAACATTAATTACTGTATTGTGCAACCATTACTACTATCTACTTCCAAAAAATTTTCAACCCCAAACTGAAACTCTGTAATCATTACGCAATAACTACCCATTTTTTTTCTTCCTTCTAGTACCTGGTAATGTCTAATCTAGTTTCTATCTCTATGAGTTTGCTAGATACTTCATATAAGTGGAATCACACAATATTTATCCTTTTGTGTCTTATTTCACTTACCATAATGTCTTCTTTAAGATTCATACTTGCTGTAGCATGTAGCAGAACTTCCATTTTCTGACTGAATAATTTTGTTTATCCATTCATCTGTTGATGTAACAAGTCGTTTTTACCTGTTGGCTATTGAAAATAATGCTGTAATGAATCTTGGCATATAAACATCTCTTTGAGTGCCTGTTTTCAAAAAGCAATTTTTGGTATTTATCTAGAAGTGGAATTGCTGGGTCATAAGGTAATTCCATGTTTAGCTTTTTGAGGAACTGCCAAACTGCTTTTCACAGTGGCAGCACCATTTTACATTTCCACCAGTTTTGTACAGGATTCCAATTTCTCCACCATCCTTGCCAACACTTGTTAGTTTACCTTTTAAAGATTATACCCATCCTATTGTGAAATGGTATCTCATTGCAGTTTTGATTTCATTTCCCTAGTGACTAATGATGTTGAGATATTTTCCTGGGTGGATTGACCATTTGTATATTTCCTTTGGGGAAGTGTTTATTCAAGTTTTGCCCATTTTTTAATTGAGTTGTCTTTTTGTTGTTGAGTTTTAGGAATTTTTAAATATATTCTGAATATTAAGCCCTTATCAGATATATGACTTAAATTTTTTTCTTATTTTGTAGGTTGCTATTTTTTACTTCCCTGATAATGTTCTTTGATGAACAGAAGTTTTATTGTTGTTGTTATTAATCCTCACCTGAGGATATTGTTGTTTTTTCCAATTGCTTTTCAGAGACAGTAGAAAGGAGGGAGGGAGGGAGGCATTGATGTGAGAGAGACGCATCGACTGGTTGCCTCCCGAACACGCCCTGGCTGGGAATCGAACCTGCAACCCAGTTGAACCCAGGACCCTTCTGTGTGCAGGCCGATGCTCTGACCACTGAGACACATTTTCCAGGGCAGAACAAAAGTTTTTTATGAAGTCCAATTTATTTTTTGTTGTTGTTGCTCATGCTTTTGGTGTCATATCTAAGAATCCATTATCAATCCAAGATCATAAATATTTACCACTATGTGTTCTTTGAAAACTTTTATGGTTTTAGCTCTTATATTTAGGTTATTGATCCATTTTGAGTTAAATTTTTTTTAAATGGTGAGGTAGGAATTCAACTTTGTATTTTTGCATGTGAAAATCTGGTTGTCCCAGCACCGGCTTCTCACTCCTACTTTTAATTTACATAAAATGTTTGGTGGAATTTTGCAACTTTCCAACATTGTTCCTGATATCAAGAATTGAATATTTACTTTCTGAAAGTATTTGATTAACTGAATTTTCCAGATTGAATTCCTCTGCAGTAAACTGCTACTTAAGAGGAGAGAATCATAGAATTGCTTCATTAGAACTGGTAAGTGGACACTTTTTAAAATTTGAGAGTAATCCTTGGTGATTTACTAAAAGGGATAATTTAAAGATCTTTATTAAAATAAGGAGACAATTTGTATTAAAATACAAAAATATTTGAGCTAATGACTTCACTTACTGCTTTCAAATGCTTAACAGGCTATTAAATGGAGATTCCTATTTTTCACCTTCACGTGAACAGCTTGCAATTAAAAAGACTTTACTTTGATATCAAGAAAGGTTTTAATGAAAAAAAGCAAATATTGCTTATTGAGCACCCACAATGTGTCAGACACTGTTTTGAGTCCCATGAGGTAGGTACTATTATCACAGATGAACGTGGACTTGAACCCAAGGAGCCCAACCCTGTGCCCAGGCTTATTTCACTTACGCTAAACCAGCTATTAAAAGTGAACTAACATTAGAACACCCCTCCCTCCTGAGAAAAACAATTGCCTCTTCAGCAGAGAATTTCAAAATAGGTTGGACATTTATCAGTCCAATGAAACTCATAATCCTGACACATTTGACAACATCAATCTTTGGATTCTGTTCAAATACTTTTTTTTTTTTTTTTAGCAGAATAGTCTGTATCCACTCTTAACGTCCTCCCTTTTCTAACATGCCCAACAGAGTACTTTCAAATGTTTTGGAACATTACTTAAATATACACTTGGGTAATATGGACAAATGCCCAATGACACGTATTGAGGAACCATAATACCTTTTTATTCCTTTATAACCTTTGGACTTTGTTTTAATAATTCACGGAGACATTAACCTTTCAGGTGGATTTGAGAATCCTTTTTATTTAATACAATTTTGTTTGTGTGCTGAAACCAAGGACATTGGAGTATTTATTCCCTACTGAATACAGCATTGTGTGCATGTACCTTTGTTTTCTCTGAAAACAGCTCGTAACCTTGATACATCTCCTTGGGGCTGTAGTGTGTGGGCTGCTACATATTGTTCCCTCAGCCGGAGATAATGTGATGTGCTCCAACAGGTGTGCTGTTACAATACCCCACATTTCTTAACCCCTGGCTCCCTTCACAGCATCATTTCCATGGTACTCTTTTGGCCGAGTCTGTGAAGAAAGATGTAATTATTTCTATAAAGGGAAACAGGACCTGAAATGGCAAGGTTTTCACCTGAGACATAAGAGTGTGTTAGGGGCAGACCAGGAGCTCTAACCCACATCGTCTGATTATAGTAGGAAGTTAAGAGCAGCAGTTTTCAACTGCAGAGTTTTTGCCTTATTTCTCCAGGGTACATTTGGAAATGTCTGGAGACATTTTTGGTTGTCACAAGTGGGGACAGGAGGTGGCAGAGGCCAGGAATGCTGCTCAACACTCCACCATGCACAGGACAGCTGCTAGAAAGATTTTTCCAGTCCAAAATGTCAAGGGTGCCACTGTTGAGAAACCCTGCTTTAAAATAATGAAAATTACTTTGTGAGGTATGTGATTGTCTGGCCTCTGTGCTGTACACCTGAAACCAATGTGGAATAATGCTGAAGGTGGACTGTGGTTGAAAAAGAATTAAAAAAAAAAAAAAGATTGCATTGCAGCCTGCCTCTTCTACCCAACCTTCATTTCTTCCTTTCCTGGGGTCAGACTTGCATTACAGTCTGATGGTTTTCCAAGCCTTTCCCAGCTTCCTCCCTGTTCTCTTTCACAGGCATTTTACCTAATAAATGTCTTGCACCTTTAACTGAAAATAAAAGTGAAGTAATGGAGATTGGATTTGAACCCTGCTCTGCACCTTATTTTGTGACCTTGGGAAAGCGGTATTTTTCAGAGTCTGCTTTCTCCTCTGAAAAATATTAACAACCAAAACCACCATTACCATAAACAAACAAACCCAAACCAACCAACCCCACTTTCTAGAGTGGTTGGGAGAGACCAACTCAAAAGCACTGGACAGACAGCACTGAGCATATGATGGGCCCAATAAACAGAAACCAGGGCCCAGCCCACGAAGTTCAATTATGAACAAGATGGAAGCAGAGAGTGACAGAAAGTTAATGTAACTGAAATGAAAAAGAAGGCTTTTTTATAGGGAATAAAAGCAAAAAAGATGGAGAGAAGCACAAGAGAATCAAGCAGCATCAAGTATGTACTAGGAGGATAAGGGAAGAGATGGATGATGACACTGGGAGGGCTGTGCAGATCAGAAGGATTTCAGCAGTGACTTGGAGATAAATTTGAGAAATAATTAGGAGGAATCAAAAGAACTTGGTGAGCAATTACAAAAGGGCCATGAGAGGAGTCTAGAATGATTATGAGATTCCTGACTTGGGTGATTGGTTGTCGGTAACGATAGTCAACCAGTTAAGGAAATCAAAGGGCAGGGAAAATGGACAGATCAACAATGGGATGAAGAGCTGGAATGATCATTTTGAGGCACAAGGAGACTGGCCTCTCCCTCCAAACTCGGTAAAGAAGGTAAGTTGGGCATGGATGTAAGTAGGTCTGGAGGGATGAGGAAGCATGGGTCAGAGAAAGTTATTATAGAACCCCACTTATCACTAGGCAAGCTCTATTCCTAGTATATGATTCACTACATGAGGGGAAGTAGGGGCAGGGAATAACCTTTAAGGGTTGGGGAAGTACCTTGACAAATTAGGGAAAGTGAGTAGAGACTACAACTTCAAGAAGCTGGCATGTAGGAGACATCTCAGAGTACCAAGGCAACCTAGAGATTTACATCCAATTCTTTCCAGATCAGCCACAGAATCCATTCTTAGAAGCAATCAAGTAAAAGGCTTTATTTGAAAGCGGGGTATTATGTGTGGGATGACCAACCAAATTCCCAATTAAAGTGGGCATGGGATCAGTTACAGATGTGGGCCAGTTATGTCATCTCCTTGTATCAGAGAGCATATCCTCAGGGATTCTTAGGGAACCCTCAACATCCGAGTTGTAATCATGCAGCAATTTGAGTTTACTTCCCACAGTCCCATAATCAAGTTAAGACAGTAGAAATAAATGATCAGTAGAATAAAAATAAATGAATCATGATGACATTATTTTCTTTTGCAGGATCTTGTCTTCTTTTGAGCCTACGCCATGAGTTGGATGTTCCTCAGAGACCTCTTAAGTGGAGTAAATAAATACTCAACTGGGATTGGGAGGATTTGGCTGACAGTTGTGTTCATCTTCCGTTTGCTGGTCTACATGGTGGCAGCAGAGCATGTGTGGAAAGATGAGCACAAAGAGTTTGAGTGCAACATTAGACAGCCTGGTTGTGAAAACGTGTGTTTTGACTACTTCTTCCCCATCTCCCAGGTCAGACTTTGGGCCTTACAACTGATCATGGTCTCCACGCCTTCACTTCTGGTGGTTCTACATGTAGCCTATCGTGAGGGTAGAGAGAAAAGGCACAGAAAGAAACTATATGTTAGCCTAGGTACAATGGATGGGGGCCTGTGGTACACTCACCTTATCAGTCTCATTGTTAAAACTGGTTTTGAAATTGGCTTCTTGATTTTATTTTACAAGCTGTATGATGGCTTTAGTGTTCCTTATGTTATGAAGTGTGATCTGAAGCCTTGTCCCAACACTGTGGACTGCTTCATGTCCAAACCCACCGAGAAAACCATCTTCATCCTCTTCATGGTGGTTACCTCATGCCTGTGTATTGTATTGAATTTCACTGAACTGAGCTTTTTAGTTCTCAAGTGCCTTCTTAAGTGCTGTCTCCAAGAACACTCTAAAAGACCCAAGTCCTCAGTGTGTGAGTGCCCCAACCTTAGATATGTTGAATGTGATGAGGTAGGGGCCCCTCCGCTACTCCAGAATCACCATTCAGCCTCTGCCATAAGCACAACCCAGGGAAGTGAAACAAAGCTACTTTGCAACACACTAGAAGGTTAAACAAAGAAAACTTGCATCCCTCCTTAGCAAGAACTAGGCTGGGATGGGAAACAAAGTGTATCAGCCTTCATGTAATTTGGGAGGAATTAATAAAATTTTCAGTATGTGCTTGATCATGTACACCAAACAGAGGTCTCGTTGTTTTGCTGCAGGGTTCGCGTGGGTACATGAATTGTGTTTGAATAGTTAATTGCAAATTAGTCTGAAGAAACCCAGCTAACAGCATCCTTCTAAGTGCTTAGGTCTGTCAAGTGGAAAGTATAAGAAGTGACACTTCTGACAAATGTGATGGCCTCCAAGGTGCAGTTGAGGCACTGGCAAGCTTTCCAAAGCAGCAGCCACGGCTCCACTCACACAGCCCCACCCAATCCTCGCAGAGAAAGGCTGGGGAGGGCCGAGTGGCCGCTAAACAGGGGCACAGGAGCCTATTTAGTGAGAAGGCCCAGCCAGGGGAAAAGACCACAGAGCCCACGACTCTGCAGTTTAGGTGTCCCTGGACATCGGAAAGGGTCACCCTAGAGTCATGATGGACGACAGGTCCCACAGAAAAAGCACATTGATAGGGAGTGGGGGAGGACCCAGAAAAAGAATATGCCCATTTAACACTTCTCTTTAACCCCCGAACTTGAAAATACCTTATACATTTCCATATTATGGGACCTTTTATGATCAGGAATTCACAAAGTGTCATACAATGTGTCACAGCTTGCCTACAATTTATTAGTACATCTCCCCTCCCTCTAGAATGGAAAATTGTGTGCTATGCTGTTACTTTCCTATTTAAAAAAATTATAGATATCTCTTTGGATTTAACCAGAATAAAAATGGCTTTGTGGTGTTATTTGACTGTCATTGATAGCTTTACTCGGCTGCACTGAGGATGATTATTTTGTGAAATAAACTTGTTCTGACAATTAGAACAGGATTTGCAACCCTGCCTGGCAAAGATAGCTCAGAAATCATTTTTCTCTATCAGAAATCTTTAAACAAGAATTCAGTGCATATAAATGCCAATGTCATGCCTTTGAGCCTACGCCATGAGTTGGCCTGCCCTCTAGCATAAAGTGTCTCACTACAAGTCATGCATAATGAACGTTTTTGTGTTATGTGGCCTGCAGACCATGCCACCAACAGTGGTCACAATCTGTCCTAGACTGTGTCCGCGACAACAGGGAGGAAGGTGAACTTTGTGATTTCCCCTTTCCTTTCGTTTACAGCCCTGATCACTGCTGGACTCATGAGCTCACATCCATGTACTTTACCATTTTACATTAAAGGAACTTATTTTTTTGACAGTGATAGGTAAAGAGCTTTAAGGTTTTTAAAGCCCCGATCATGACATAAAATCTAGAAAATGGGATTTTAGTGCATAGGACTGGAATGGAGACAAGGTAATTTTTCAGCCTGAGGAAGCTCAGCTTCTTCACATCAGTTATGACAAGCTCTGCTCAAAGATTGACTGGATATGTACATTCCTTGCTTGTCCACTATGCACAGAGAGAAGACTGAGAGGTAATGGGAGTAAACGCTATGAATGAAGTTGCTTAGATAGAAAGGGAAATATTTTCTCCTTTAAGCTTAATACAAAATGAGTTTCCCATAAGAACATTCTGGAGGCTGTCTTGGTGTCAGTGAAAACCCAAAGTACTTAAGAGAAAAATTGGCAATTAAATTTTGCCATCTTTATTCAGTTATCAATAAATATTAATGATCAATAGAAGTCAGGCATTGTGTTGTGTACCTTTAGAAATACGTGATTCTTGTCTCAAGAAAATGTGCGCTTCCACTAAGTAGCACGGAGGTGAAGATGGGTGGAGAACCTTTCACCCTATCCTGTGTTTACATGGCTGCCTCACTTGACCTCCCTACATCTTGCTGGAGCTCAGAAAGCAGACAGTAACCTTCAAGCTGAAGAAAGTGAGACCCAAAAAGGCAGTCACTTTTTTTCAGGAACATATATCTAGTGGAAAGCATAGTTAGCCATTAACCATTGGTCTTCCTTAGACCACTTTCTCACTACCTCAGGTTCCCCAATCACTAAACAGATGCCTTCCTTGTCAGTTATCCTGACTCCCTAGCTCTTGTTCCCACATCTTTCTGGTTACAGACTTTGCCTCTGGCCACAGGGTTTCCTCTAATTGGAGTTGGAGGGAAAATTTCTTCAAGTACCAGTACAAAAGAATACCTGGGCTGCAAGTGGCTACTACTCCAGCCTCCCTGAGGCAATGAAGCCAATTTACTTCAGACAGACTGCAAAGATCAAAGGTGAGGGGCGAAAGTGAAACATCTGGGAATGTTTGAATTCTTCCATTGTGCTTTGGGAGAGTGACTCCACTCCTAGCCTTTCTGCAGTTTAGTTACATTCTTGCTTCCGATGGTTTAAACTGGGTTTCTGTGTCTTGCAACTGAGAGTACTAATAAAACCATGTTCTTCACAAGTTTATTTCCTGTGTAATAATAATAAGAGGTAGGACACTTCTCTTGTACTTAGCCTTTCCTTTTTTGGCATTGAGTATACTAACTTTTACTCATATGTACATATAGAATGTTTGTGTGAATAGGGTTGTGGAAGAGATCTACCAAAAGCACTTTAATATAAAATTGGGTCTTTTCTCTAAAGCGAATCTTCCTCCAGCTGTGAAAGAATTGTGGGAAGTTGTGAGAACTCCCACAGACGTCTCATGTTTCCATTATGTCAGAGTCTACTAAACAACTCTACTATTCTGAGATTATGAAAATTACCGTTTAAAATACTATAATGCACCCACATGTCCTGTCTGAAAGCAAAGTGAAATGAGTTCTGCGTGTTACCCAAATAGGTCAACATTCCCATCTACTTCACGGTCCTCCCCCAGCTATAGAGATTTAATTTCCTATTGAAAAGGTAAAGGAAAATGTTGTTCAGAGAAAACTAATTATGTAATTTGTTAAGTTTTTAATCTTAATTTTTTTCAGACAGTAATGTCTCTGATCAGAGCAGAGACAGACAGAATGGTATAGAATTGGAGATGAACTCACTTGTCTATACAGAATAATAGAAGTTGAAGAAGTGGACTCCAGATTTCTATCCTTCAGCAAAAAATCACTGTGCAGTAAATTGGGTAAAGAGACAAATATTAAGCAATACAATTTCCACATTTTGCTACAAAAATGTCATTAACTAAAGTGTTGACCATTAATCCCACTACTAAAAGGAGCATTAACCACTAGGTTAGCAAGTGGTTTCACTGATTAAGCATTTATCATTTACCTCAAAGAAAGTAAATACAGTAATTTGAGATCTTTCTGTGAAAGATTAGCAAATGTGAAAAACCAATCTTCGTAGAGAAGACTGCCTCTAATTACATTAGTTTGATGATGACAATAAAGACTACTGACTGTAGCTAGGTCAAAGATCTTATTTACCTCTTCGTATCCTTGAATCCCTACAACTTAGGTCTCTGTACTTAGAAACTCTATCTTTCTTGGAAAAAATATGTGTTCCTCTTGTCTCTTCCCATCTTTTGTCTACCCAATATTTACTCCTTTTCACTTAAGAGAATTCTGATTTTGTTGGGGATGGCAATGTGCCAGCTAAAAAGCATGTTTCCAAGTCTCCTTTGTATGTAGAGGCAACAGTGCAATTACCTTACCAAAACTACCAGATTGACTTACGCTTTGAGAAAAGTGGGGCTGACCTAGCTTGCATGCATCTTTTCACCCCCCCCCCCCCACTCCTTCCTGCCTGAGACATCATATCGAGAACTGCAGTGAACATCTTTCTACCATGAAGTGACTTTGAGGATGGAAGCTAGACCTGGATGGAACAGAAAACTCCTGGGACATTGAAGCCATGATGAAATTGCCAGATCAGCCTGAACCACCTATCTTCACGGTTTTGTTTTCATTATAAGAAACCTTAACTTTCACCTGATGTCTTTCCCTTGTTTCCCTTCCTCTCATCTTTTCTCTCTCCCCGCTCCCCCCCCCCCCCCCCGCTTATTAGTCTCTTACTTGTAGTCAAAAACAGTTCCTGACGACATTCACACTAGTGATTCGTAAGACACTGAAGCCATATCTACTAAAGACAAAAGAAATGACCAGTATGTTCGGTGCAGAAACAAAACAGGATTAAAAATCTCAGTAGAATTTTGTTCAGATCAAGTCAGGTGAAATGGAACCAGTAATCATTCTGCATTAAGATTTAAAATCTTAATGAGACTAGGATTGATATTAGTTCATGACATAAATAAATCCCTGGGGTTTTAGCTGTCCATCACTTTCACATGAAAAAGCATAGTAGGAAACTAATGGGAAAAAGTTAATTTAATCCTGTGTTAGTAAATGTTTGTGTGCAGATTATAGGGAATGATTTTCCCAGCACTTGAAAGACAAACAGCTTATCATTTCCCAAGGCTTCAGAACTAGAACCAATAGCTGAAAATCAGAGATAAAGATGCTTCCCTAATATAGAAATGTTA
The DNA here is from genome assembly GCA_026230045.1 of Corynorhinus townsendii. Taxonomy (NCBI): domain Eukaryota; kingdom Metazoa; phylum Chordata; class Mammalia; order Chiroptera; family Vespertilionidae; genus Corynorhinus; species Corynorhinus townsendii. Next base: position 55,714,850 of record JAPDVU010000004.1, read on the forward strand.
AACTGAACTGCCTCACAACAAAATGATTGCCTGATGTAGTATATCCCTAACACTGAAAGAGGAAATCAAGAATATTCCTGGATTTATCCCTAACTGGATAGTGTCAGCCTGTGGACCAACGGATCCTGGTGAAGGGTGTGTACCTTGGTTACAGGCTCCTTGAGATGTGTTTTTCTCACACTGATGTTTCTGTTTTTCCCTCTCTCTTCCACTCACTCTAAAAGATCAATGGAAAAATATCCTTGTGTGAGGATTAATAACAACAACAAATCCTGGATTTATATGGGAGGTATAGCTCATTGACCGCCAACTTTCATTTTAGCTCTTCAAGACCCTATGGTTTTCATAACTAGAACATATATTGGGTAATGGCAAAATGAGACTTTGTATTGGCTATAGCACTATATAAACCTGATACCACACAAAGATCTCTGTTTTATAGAGAATCACCTTAAAAAACTTCATGTACAATAAATAGCAACACACCTCATTACAATGAACACTTTAGGCAGTTCCACAGAACTGGTTATAGTAAGACTTTTATCTTCTTTAAAATCATGACATTATAGTGATATGTAAGTTACTTATGTATGATTTCATTCTTTTCTCCACCTTGAGAAATTCTAATTTCATTTCAAGGCTTGGATCAAAAATTTCTACCAGAGAGTAAACTTTTGATATAAAATGGGGATAAATAATACCTATCTCATAGGGTTGTTAAAGAGAGTAAATGAGATGCTCCATGCAAAATCCTGGCACATAAAGGTTATTTAAAATGTCAGATATTATAATTCACAATATATGGCTTCATCATGTCACTTACCCCTATATTACTGGCTTAAACACTTGTATCCCCTTATAAATTATGACCATCTTAGATGCAGGCAAGAGCCACATCCTTTAGCATACCTTCAGAGTTCACCCGCAGTAGATGCACAGCAATAATTAACATCTTCATAAATCTTACAAGCAAAACTATGTTGTACAAACTAAGAAGTCATAGCATTCTGAAATTGGAAGAAATCTTTAAAATACTTACAGTCAGAAGACTACAACTCAAAATGCTACAGCAACTTGCCTAATGTTACATAAAGTAACAGCAATAATTCACTTAACAAATATTTTTTTTATTGATTTTTTTTTCAGAGAGGAAGGGAGAAGGGGTAGAGTTAGAAACATCGATGAGAGAGAAACATGGATCAGCTGCCTCCTGCACACTTCCCACTGGGTATGTGCCTGCAACCAAGGTACGTGCCCTTGACCGGAATCGAACCTGGGACCCTTCAGTCCACAGGCTGATGCTCTATCCACTGAGCCAAATGGGCTAGGGCAGTGGTCAGCAAACTCATTAGTCAACAGAGCCAAATATCAATAGTACAATGATTGAAATTTCTTTTGAGAGCTGAAAACCAACTTCTGTGCATGGGCCATGAAGTTTCAATCACACTGTATGTGCGCGCCCGCACATGGTATTTTGTGGAAGAGCCACACTCAAGGGGCCTAAGAGCCGCATGTGGCTCACGAGCCGCAGTTTGCCGACCACTGGGCTAGGACAATAGCTCATTTTTTTTTAAAACTCCAAATCGAATCTTCTAGAGATAACCTGTACAAAATTGTTTCAAAGATATTTGAAATACTGGTATCCCATGTAATGATCAACTGTGTCACACCCATTTTTTAAAAACCATATTAGACAACTAGGTACTGATTTTGTTGGAGGTGGCAATATGCCCACCTGAACAAAGGCACATTTCCAAGTCTCCTTTGCATGTAGAGGTAGTAGAGTGACTACCTTCTAGTCAAAACAAAACAAGACTTTTGACTGGTGTCTTGGAAAAAGTTAAAAATATCTATAATCCATACAAAGTGGCTCTAGCCTGTATCCATCATAAACAGTCGTCTAGTCATCTTCCGATTTTTAAAACTATACTTCAGTAACTGTTCAGCTAGCTTACTGTAAGTATTCAAAAATACAGAGACCACCACATTAATCTACATCTCTATAGAATAGAAATTAAAAAATGGAAAGGTAATTTTTCTTTCAATGTCCAGAACTTAGTTATACACATATTTCCAGTGTTAGCTTGCCATCTTGTGGCCTCTTATTCCTGTGCAGCTCAGTATCTAAGCACCACCTATGGTAAGGCCTATAAAATTGATGAACTTTACACACACATCCACTTTTATTTTTATTTATTTATTAAATATATTTTTATTAATGTTAAATATATTTTTACTAGAGGCCCAAATGCACAAAATTCGTGCAAGGGCCTTGGCCCCAGCCCCGGCCTCCCACCAGCCACGGCCGGGGGCTTCTGCTGCCTCTCCCTCGGCCCCGACCCACTGTGGCTTTGTCTGGAAGGCTTTTATTATTATAGATTGATTTCAGAGAGGAAGGGAGAGGGAGAGAGAGAAACATCAATGATGAGAGAGAATCATTGATCGGCTACCTCTTGTACCCCTCCCACTGGGGATGGAGACTGCCATCCGGGCATGTGCCCTGGACTGGAATCAAACCTGGAACCCTTCAGTCCACAGGCCAACACTCTATCCACTGAGACAAACTGGCTAGGGCCACACGTTTAAACTTACTTTATATGCAGCATGTAAACTAATCACACCTTCAATGTCAATCAAGACCAACTTTCTTCCAGCAACAGCTGACAAGCCTGAAGTCAGAAAGCAGCGCAATTACCGTATCAAAGCTAGCTACATGTGAATTACCTAATTTTAAACATATGCTCTGTGAGACAAGTGCTCAAAAAACATCTGAATACTTATTAAATAGAACATTCATGTCTCCTGAAAGGGAGTGCACCTAACTTTTTTGTTGAAGTCAATGTGATCAGTTTCGCAAGGTAATAACAGGATTTACATGTATTTTACCAAGTCTAAATAATGACCGTCTTTCTTTCACTCTGACATTATGAAATCTAGAACAATGTCTGCTTTCTCTTTTGAAGATACGCATGCCCACACGCATATGCACACAAAGTATTATGACTACTGTGTAAGCAGTATTCTAAGGATTGCTAGCTTAAGAACACATGGATTTCTTAGATGAGCCAGGCACATAAATAAAAACTGACAATAAACTCTTATGCCAGCTACTTCCCTTCTGTGGTTGAGTGAATGAGTTGACATGTAAGGAGCTTGAAGCAGTGTCTGACACATGGTTATTTATTATTATACTAGAGGCCCAGTGCAAGAAAATTCATGCACTGGTGGGGGGTCCCTCAGCCCAGCCTGCCCCCTCTCACAACCTGGGAGCCCTCAGGGGATGTCCTACTGCCGGCTTAGTCCTGTTCCCATGGGCCTCAGTCTGGACTCCCTCTGCGGGAGGCGACCAACCGGGCTGATCAGGGGAAGGCAACACCCCCATCACCCTGCTGCTGCTGCCACTGCTGGCTGCCGCAGCTGCCGCGGTGTTTTCATCAACACGGAGTCCAGTCCCTTCACCACAAAATAATGACAAACTTTCTTTAGGCATTTTCAAGATGTCTCTTTCATAGGATGACATTTTTCTTTCTTTATCCTCACCTGAGGATATTTTTCCATTGATTTTTAGAAACCGTGGAAAATAGAGGGAAAGACAGAGAGAAAATCAATGTGAGAGGGACACTTCTATTGGTTTCCTCCTGCATGAGCCCTGACCTGGGCCCCGGCCAGGGAGGAGCCTGCAACCTAGGTACATGCCCTTGATCAGAATCGAATCCAGACCCTGCAGTCTGCAGACCAAAGCTCTATCCACTGAGCCAAACTGGCTAGGGCAGTACCTTCAGCAGCGGACCTTTGTTTTTTTCCTCCAGGAGTGAGGTGGAAAAACCCTAGATCACCTTCTTGGATTCTTATAACCCAAGTTACCAAGAACACTGCAAGTGGCGTACTGGAAGCTTAGCCAATGAGCAGTCAAAAAGGTGTTTCCTCTGCAGCTCATGCACAGAGGTGGGACTACTGGCAGGCCCTGTTCTCTCTGGGCCTCCCCACAGCTGCGGCAGCTGGCAGGCCGTTCTTCCCGGGCCTGCGCCATCCGTGGCCATCCTTGGCTTGTCTCACCGTGCACGGAGTCCCCTTCCGCCCACCTGTGTGCACAGCCTCCTCCTGAGTGGTTGTGATGTTATGACATCCTGGACAACCAGAATTCAGTCTTGGGCTTCCTATGACCTGTCCCAGGATCTTGGAGTTCAGCACTTTGTAACCACTGCTCCACTAAGCACACAATTCAATGTACATACCAGGCTTGAAGGCTTTGCAGGATCGTGTCTGCCCTTCACTTCAATGTGCACTTCTGAGAAAAGCTGCCTGAGATACTATAGCTTAGTCAGTGAAAGAAAAACCGAAAAACAAACAAACAAACAAATATAGCCAGGCCACTAGGAATGCTGGGTTCCAGCCATAGATTTAGAATAAAAATTTAGATTTTTTTTTCATTGTCAGGTGCATACACAGGAGTCATACAGTTAAAAGGTCAATGATTACACACAACCATAACTTTATGTTGGAAAGATCCAGACCATTATCAAATAGAATATTCTGAACATTTCCCTCCTGGCAAAGCAGCTGTTTTTTGCCTTTCATACATCTAACTCATCTACTTTGGCTGGAAGCTGGTGTGGGATCAACTAGAATTATTGGAACAAACTAGAATTGTTTCACTGAGTTTCTCATTTTATACTGCTAGACTACATTTAAAAAACTAAAGTGTAAGACATCTATGTATGCTTGAGATGCGACAGAACTTACAATTTTTACTTACTTACTGAAATAACTATATTGCAATGCTTCTCATACTTGCAATCAATATTTCCTTATAATCCTGACACTCCCCACCTTCATCCTTCTTTGAAATGACAATACTTTCAACAAGCTGGACAGCAGAGAAAGCATTTTGAACCAGGGACCAGACCTGCTTTGTTAATTTCCCCATGTCAGTATTCATCTATAAAATGGGGTTCCTAATTCTCTTGTTCTCATGTGGCAGGGCTTGAGAATTATATTTTACACTACAGCAATAACACCCAACTTCTATCATGGGATTTAAAATGTCCTTTGAGGGCATATATACTTCAGTGAAAACTTTGTAATGCTCCAGTTTTAAGCTGTAAGTAGATTTACTAAAAGCATTAAGCTGATTTTGAAGTTTTCAAGTAAGCAAATGTGGTTAAGTTTATCTAAGTAGGTTTTAAAGAATGACCAAAATGATCTAGTTTGAACATTTGGACTATATTGACTTCAAGTTTACCAGAAATAGGTAAGAAATTGATTCTTGGACTATTCCATCCCCCTCCCCCCGTTACCATCCTGTGTCTAGGTGTTGATTAGCACCTTGAAGCCTCCATATAAAAGGGGCTACTTTGGCTTGGCAAAGCGGGGTGGGGGGCATTCCTCTTCTAATGACTCCTAGGTGCCTGTTTCCAATTAAGAGTTTCCTGGTATGATCTGCTCCTGAATAGTTTAAACCCACCTGTGTCCTCAGAAACCCAGTGACTGCTTGAACTACTCATGTATTTTGAATAGTTACAAGTCCGTCTAAAGGGGGACTTGGCACATGAGGGCTCTTGTTATCACCAATACCCTGTTTTCCAACTAGCCTGCAATGGGGAGGGAAGGTGGGGATATTTAAAGGATCCAGGTGTGATAACGCTGAAGCCTGTGCAAATGCAGCTTCACACTCAATTCTTTTGCCATGCCTGCAGCTATTTGGGGGAACACAGGAACCTGGTAGCTAAGTTGGCAGTAAACAACCCTCTGATTACAAGTTTCAATTATAGTGCTCCCAACACACAATTGACTAGAGCAGTGGTTGGCACACTGCGGCTTGCGAGCCACATGCAGCTCTTTGGCCCCTTGAGTGTGGCTCTTCAACAAAATACGACGTTTTTAGCCAAGGCCAGCTTAGGAGTACCCTAATTAAGTTAATTACAATGTACCTACCTATACAGTTTAAGTTTAAAAAATTTGGCTCTCAAAAGAAATGTCAATCGTTGTACTGTTGATATTTGGCTCTGTTGACTATTGAGTTTGCTGACCACTGGACTGGAGTGCTGGTCAGAACCCATTCAATCTTTCCACAAGTGTGTCTCACTCACTTCCTTTTCTCTTAGCATCTGTGGTTTAAGAGTACACAACTCTAGTGAAGATCTCTAGAGTTAAGCCCTTTGTTATTCTGTGTTCTCTACCTTTATCAATTGTCACCTCTTTCACAGCTGCAGAAGGTCATTTTTTCCCCTTTGTAAACAATATTAATTAAACTGAAAACAAAAAATAAAAGTGGGTCTTAAAAGTCAAACCAGTCTACAGCCCTGGTTGGTTTTGCTCAGTGGTTCAAGTGTCAGCCTGCTGACTGAAGGGTCTTAGGTTAGATTCCTGATCTAGGGCATGTACCTCATTTGCAGGCTCGATCACCAACCCAGGTCAGGGTACATGTGGGAGGCAACCAATCGATGTGTCTCTCTCACACTGATGTTTCTGTCTCCTTCCCTTCCTCTCTCCTTAAAAATCCTCGGGTGGGATTAACAACAAGTCATTTACAAAATATCTCCTAATATTGTTTTCTAATCAGCTGGGGAGAATTTTCTTCAGCTACCAGAACAATTTTTACAGCATCATTCCAGCTAAAGACACTTGAGCCATCCGTTACCTCATTTGGCTGCCGGTGCTCTCCAAATCAAGGCATGCACAAGCTCTGATAGGTTTATCTGGTTTCAATTCTCAGCTCTGTCATGTTAATATGTGTAAACCGCTTAGGCACAACACCTAGCCTTTCCTCATCTTCCTCAATTTCATCTTAAAATGAGGTAAGAGCACCTAACTCTTAGGGTTAGTCTAAGAATAAATAGAAATACAAGGAAAGTTCTTAGCACAGTGCCCAGCACATAGTAGCAGCCAGTAACTATAAAGTGTTACTATCATTAGCAGATTGAAGCACGGGACCTAGGCCAGGAAAAGCTAGATACAGATTTCTGTTAGCTTTCAAAGCTTACCTTTCCTCTTGGCCATTAAAGATGGCCTTCTCCTACCTATACTTACATTTTTACTCTTCTAATTCCTCTCCCTGACTTTCTCCATGTAAGCTTTCCAATCCTGTTCATTATGCTCTTTAAAAGGGGTCCTTCTAGAACTGTTCTTTGCTGCTTCACAAATTTATATTCTGCAACTTTAACTTGTATCTCCTAAGACTTTTGGGACAAGTGGATACTCTGAAAACTTCCCAAACTCCTCACATGTGCCACATAGCCTACAACAGTGGTTCTCAACCTTTCTAATGCCGCGGCCTTTAATACAGGTCCTCATGTTGTGGTGACCCCCAGCCATAAAATTATTTTCGTTGCTACTTCATAACTGTAATTTTGCTACTGTTATGAACCGTAATGTAAATATCTGTGGTTTCCGATGGTCTTAGGCGAACTGCTGCTGTAGAGCCTAAGACCATCAGAAAACACAGATATTTACATTACGATTCATTAACAGTAGCAAAATTACAGTTATGAAGTAGCAACGAAAATAATTTTATGGCTGGGGGTCACCACAACATGAGGAACTGTATTAAAGGGCCGTGGCATTAGAAAGGTTGAGAACCACTGGCCTAGAGGGACTCTCTTAATCGATCTTCATAAACCAATTTTTATTGAACGTATCTTCTGCGTACAGTCCATTAGACCAAAAGTTCTCTAAATTTATCTACTTCTTTGGCCATTTTCAGACACTGGAAACTGCATTACTCCTAAAATTTTAAATTTCAATGCCCCACAAGACTTTCATACCTATTTCTTGCCCTTATTCTTACTAAACCCTCCCTTTAATAGCGTAACACCTCCAATCCATTCACCGCTCCCTTTTCTTCTTGGCTGTTTCCTAACCCTAACCCCAGTCAATTCATGATGCATTATCCATACCAGGACTATGCAACCTTTTCCCTCTTCCTCCTCCATTCAAACCAAGGAAAACTCCTGGATATATTATCTAATCACGCAGTGCCATAAAATTATGCTCTCATAGCTCAGCTGAGGCTTAAATGCTCATCAGCAATTCCTGTGTATCTCCTATGTAGCTCCTTTTCCCATTCTCATCTCATGCCTTCACCATTTATACTTTGATTTCCTACCCTTCCAAGGCTTGCTGTCAGGCAGGAATGTGTCCCACCTCCCCTTCACAAGGAGCTCAACATTTCTACTGAACAGACTCAGTGTAAGAGATATCCTTCCTATTTTGTAATGCTAATACTTCCACCTACCTACGTTCTTAGGACCAGGTTCTATCTACTGCTACTCTTTAACTTTGCGCTCTTTAATGGGTACCTCTCTAGAATCCACAAATATCCAAGACTAATCTTAAAAGCCTTCAATTCAAATAAGGTCAGGTACTAACCATGTTCCTTTTCTTTAGAGCAAGACACTTAATCCATTGCCTTCACTTTAATTAGCTCATTCACCATACAACTGCACATAATTGGGAAATAAACATTATTTAGCATCCACTAAAACTTCTCTAAAGGTCAGTGGCCACCAATGGTTAATTCTAGTAGCCTCTTTATTCTCACTCTTATTTGCTCTCCCAGTGGCATTTGATATGACTACCCTTCACCATTCTCTCTGGCTTCCATAATGCTCTATTCCCTTATTTCCTGATTCTCACCTCTCTCTTCCTTCCCAAGTTGTCTTTGCTATTTTTTTTTCCTGCCCACTAAGTGTTGGTGTTCTTCAGGGTTCTCTCCTTGAGATCTATCTTTTTCCTACATGCTTGCTGCTTCTTTCAATTTCTAGCAAAATGTATTAAGAAGTTACTGTATCTCAGGAGATATAAGAAAAAGAATGCTTGTCCTCAAAGGGTTTAAATTCCAGAACTATGGTTTCAGACCCCTATAAAGAATTGATCACTATGCCTCTGAGCCTTGATGACCTACAAGAACCTCAAACTCAACATTAACTGTCCAGTCAATCCTATTCTTTCTGTACTACCTTGGTAAACAACATCACCATTTACAATTACCCAAGCCAGAAACTTAAGTTTCTATAAAATGTTATTTCTCTCATCTTAACCCCTTTACCAAGTCCTTCTCATTGACACTGGAGTATGTTCTATTGTCTATATTTTAAAAAATGGTTATGATACCCTCCAGAATCTACTCTCCTTCATAACCAAATATTCCAAAAATAGGTGTTTACACTTGGCTCCACACTCCCCAAATTGACTTCCATTCAAACTAAGTAACTGCAAGGGTCACTGATCACTTTCTTACCACTAAATCCAACAGGTATTTTACAATCCTTATCTTACCTTAGAATGTGACAGAATTGAACACACCTCCTTAAAGTCCTCCCATCAAGCTAGTCTCATAATGTTTTCCTATTTCTTTTTATCTACTTTTAAATAATGAGTTACTTGGAGTTAAGCGCTAGGCCTTTTTCTATACTCTATCCCTAGGTAACCATCCATGTACAATACTGCTCCTCTAAAGAGCTGGGCTGGTTTGAGAAAGTCAAAAGAAACCAACATGGCTAGAACACAATGAACAAAGGAGAGTTAACACAAAGTGGAGAGAGAGGGGGGTGGGGGGGGGCAGACAGAAGTCACAATAAAAACAAACAAACCATACTTTTATTCAAAGGGCAGTGTGAAGGCAATGAATGAGTATCCCAAACCTGCCCCCCCCAAAAAAATACTTCTTAAAAAGAAACAACGTAGCTGCCTGGTGGGGAATATTCTGGAATAAAGCCTGTAAGGAGAACATTATAGTGGTCTAGGCAAGAAAAAATGGTGGCTTGGGTGAGACAAGAAGAGAAGCAACAAAAATAAACTCAAAATGGATACAGGACTTAAACATAAGATGGGAAACCAGAAAAATACTAGAGGAATCCACAGGCAGCAAAATCTCAAGACAGATGCTGAAAGAACTTCTTACTGATACTACCCCTAGGGCAATGGAAGCTAAAGAGAAAATAAACAAATGGGACTACATCAAAATAAAAAGCTTTTTCACAGCAAAAGAAACCATCAACAAAACAACATGAAACCCCACTGTATGGGAGAACATATTTGCAAATGTTATCACTGATAAAGGTTTAATCTCCAACATCTATAGGCAGCTTATACAACTGAATAAAAGGAAGATAAATGATCCAATAAAAAAATGGGCAACGGACCTAAATAGAATCTTTTCGAAAGAAGACAGAAGGAAGGCCAAGAGACACATGAAAACATGCTCAAAGTCACTAATTATCAGAGAGATGCAAATCAAAATGACAATGCGGTACCATCTCACACCTGTCAGAATGGCTATCATCAACAAATCAACAAACGACAAGTGCTGGCGAGTATGTGGAGAAAAAGGAACCCTCGTGCACTGCTGGTGGGAATGCAGACTGGTGCAGCCACTGTGGAGAATAGCATGGAGTTTCCTCAAAAAAAACTGGAAATGGAAATCCCATTTGACCCAGTAATCCCACTCCTAGGAATATATCCTAAGAAACTAGAAACACCAATCAGAAAGGATATATGCATCCTTATGTTCATAGCAGCACAATTTACAATAGCCTAGGTGCCCGTCAGCAGATGACTGGATCAGAAAACTATGGTACATCTACACAATGGAATACTATGCTGCCATAAAAAAGAAGGAATTCTTACCATTTGTAGCAACCTGGATGGAACTGGAGAACATTATGCTAAGTGAAATAAGCCAGGCAATGAAAGAAAAATACCAAATACCACATGATCTCACTCATTTGTGGAAAATAAAAAACACATTATAAACTGATGAACAAAAAGATAGATACAGAGGCAGTTAAGCATCAGACAGACTGTCAAATTACAGCGGGAAGGTTAGGAAGAGGTGGGGGAAATAAGAGATCAACCAAAGGACTTATATGCATGCATATAAGAATAAACAACGGATGCAAAACATTGGGGGGTGAAGGCATGTATGGGAGTGGGGTGGGGGGGGGCAATGGTAAGAGATGCACACATATAATACCTTAATAAAAAAAATGAAAAAAAACCCACAAAAAACTTATGAATAGTTTAAAAAAAAAAGAGAAGGTTCTTCACTTAGTAAGTAGAAATAACTGCAATTGTGACCAAACATAGGGAAAGCACATGAGTTGGTTACTATGACGACAACATTAAAGAACCTAGGAGAAACTCAGTGACTTGACTTATCCAGATAAAGAATACTGAGAAAGAAACAGAATGATTTGGATGTGGTTTGCTTAACTATGAGATGGATGAGTACAAGCCTGACCTAAGAAAAGTTTGTTCTTGGAAGTACAAATCTTGGCAGCAGATATATTAGTAACACTAAACTCCATAGAACTGACTAAATCAGAGGGAGAGTACAGAGACACACACAATGAGCCAAAGGTCAGGTACTGGTAGAGGAACTAGGGTTGGAGTCAGTGATGGGGCAGCCAGAAAGGGTAAGAAGAAAAACCAAGAGAAAAATGTCAAGAAAACTAAGAGAATATTTCAAAGAGTAAGTCATCAAAACTACTGAATGCTCCTTAGGCAGTGATTGAGAGCAGAAAAAGAAACCCAATAGATATGGCACAATGGGAGACTGGTGACCCTGACGAGAGCAACTTCAGAACTGTAGGAGCATATAAAGTGGGAGTAAATTGGAAGAGAAGAAATGGGTGTCTGAGTAGGCAACTCAGCTATGGCAGGAACCAAATAAATGACAGCCCCTTCTTTGAAAAACAGTTGCTACTATGGTATATTTATAATGTTATAAATGATTTAATCAAGGAAGGTTGATGAGTAATGAAAAGATTAGGAAGTGAGGGGGGATGGAATCCAGACTACATGGGGAGGGGTTGGTTTTTAGTAAGTATAAGACAGTGCAGTTATAGATGGGTTTGTTAATTTGGTGGCAAAAATGGTGGTTAAAAGATATTCAGATGGAGTGGAAGCATATATAAATCATTGAAGTTTGTGGAAGTTGGTTACAATAAAACCATAAAAAACCTGTCAGGTAGATTTTAGATAAACCTTCCTGGTATAATAATTTTCTCCTGTTCAACTGCTCAGAAGCAGACAGAAGGTTCTGAGACTTTTCTAGATCATGACAGAGAGCGGCATGGTCTCAGGATATTTACAAGGGAGTGTGTTTAACAGTGGGATCTAGTCTCTAAGATGAATAAGCCAATGACACAAGTGAACTGACCAACAGTAAGTAAGAAAGTAGTGGTGGTAGGATTAATTAGTTATGATATGGTAGAATTTTTTAGTGGAGGTAATTTGAGGTGAACTGAAAAAAAATTGTGGTTGGAGAAAGGGGATGTTGAATCCAAGACTTGTAAGTAAGAGGTTTTGAATATAACATCTAGGCAAGAAATAATGGGGCTTGGGTATAGAGCTCCTAGTTATAGGAAGCAGATTATTGAAATGAGAGCACCTTGAATAAGACCATTGGAAAAATAAATGATTTGTGAGGCACAGTAAATATAAAAATTAAAAACACATAGAGAATGGGCATGTGACACTTTAGTATTAATTCTCTCTAATGAGAATTCATGGATGAGTCAGCCATACAAATACAGGAATAAGCATTCCAGACAGATGAGACAATATGAGTAAAGGCCTTGAGATGGGGGAAGACACTTAGGGTATGTTCAGAGAGATGGAAACATCAGGAAAATGATAGGTAGCTAAGTATTTGGAGAAATTGTCAGGGACTTTGAGTAATAAGATTAGATTTTAATAAAAATGCATTTAGTTGGCATTCAATACATACTTAAATGCAGAATGATATTCAAAACATTAATACATTCAATCAACTAGAATGGATAAATTGACCAGCAGAATAAGCCATCTTGCTGCATACCTGCTGATGATCAGTCCTGGCTAAATAAATGCCATTTTAAGTTATTTCCCCAAAGTGTGTTCCTTACTATACTAATTTAGTGATATATACCTCAATATTAAAAAACATTGAATAGACCTAACCTTCCAACCCTCTGGTATCTCACTACAGTAAACATTTTGAAAAAGGCTACTTTACTGCTCTACATTTTAACACCTCTCATCCACTAGTTTCTCACCTCCATTAACATTCTTTCAGCTGGCTCCCATCATTTTTTGCCTGGACTATTTCAAGCCTCCCTGCTTTTTTATTTTGTTTTGTTGTTGTTAATCCTGACTTGAGGATATTTTTTCCATTGATTTTTATTATATTTAAAAAAATTTTTTTTATTGACTTTAGGGAGGAAGGAATGGGAGGGATAGAAACATCAATTATGACAATCATTGATCGACTGCCTCCTGCATGCCCCCCTACTGGGGATTGAGCCCACAACCTGGGCATGTGCCCTTGACTAGAATCGAACCCAAGACCCTTCAGTCCACAGGCTGATGCTCTATCCACTGAGCCAAACCAGCTTTTAATCTCCAACTTGCCCAATGTATTCTCTCTATAGTGCCAATTATCTTTCTAAAATTGGTACCTGATCAAATTAATTTAAATGCATTAAGTAACCACTTAATCAAGCAAAAAACAAGATAAAGATCAATATGGCATACAAGAACCTTCATGATCTCACCTCACCCATCTGCCTCTTTAGTTTCTCCAACTTCCTTTCCGCATGGACCATTTACAATACTGCAAATGCACTATGCCCCTTTATTACCTCCATGCCTAGAATTCCTTCCCCTGCCCCTCTTACCATGTGATGTCTACTCATTCCTCTTTCAAGACTTATCTTTTCTATAAGACTTTCATAATTGCCAACCTTCTTTCCCCTTACAAAATAAGAGCATTCTTCCTTTGATGTCTCTAGCTATAGTATTTATATACTTTTAATAGATATAGCAACTGTGTTTGCTAGCTTAATAATAAAAATTTATCTTGTTAAAACTCTACCTCTGTCTAGCCCTTTAAAATAATTTAACTATGCTGAATTTAACATTGCTGAAAATTTCCCAAACTGTTACATTTCACTTAACAATGTATTTTGAATAAATAACATGTTCTGATCTGTAAGATTCAAATTCTTTGGGTTTAGAAGAGAAAAAAAACCCCAAAATAATTTTATAATGATGAAATCTTAGGCAAATTGAGGCTTCAGGAAAAATATATCTCAAGACAAATGACTGAGGAAAAGTATACCATGAAAAATATATTCTTTATGATTCTTTTTTTAATACTTAGGCATTACATTCCATATCAAATTTTACCAACATGCTATTCTATATTCATATTTATTTTATACCATAATTTGATTATTTCTGTTCCATGCTAAAAAGCCCACTCTTCCATATAACTTTGAGCATACAGAACCTGGAATATAAAAAATTTAACTCAACGTTGTCAAACTCTTCTAACATATACGAGAACCATTACAGAAATGTCTAGTGGTCAATGTTCTTAAGTTAATGAGCAAAAAAAAAAGCCCCAATACATTCACATTTTCACTTAACAGTGGCTCATCACTAAATTAATCAGAAATAAACCTACTTGCCTCTGCACAATATAGGGAAATTTTGCCAAATGCCTACCTTTAAGAGCTAGATCAACTCTGAAGAAAATTGTACGAAAACGTAAGTTGTTAACAAAAATTTAATATTAAAATTACTCAAAAGTTTTTGTTAATATAGGAAAGAAAACATGTCTTAAACACCCACAAGAACTTTTATTTTAATAAATAACAGTGGACTTACCAAAGGGTAGGGATTTTAATGTGTCAAGTTTTATGGATATTGGTAATAAACCTTTAGGAGGTGAAACCAACTATTCAATATAACCCATTAGGCCCTAAAAATAAAACTATAATACTTGTTCATTTATTCAGAGTACCAGCAATTTCAGTTCATGTTAAGTGCTTCATTTTCCTGCAAAACTGATGTTGCACAGGGAATATACACATTTTCATATCATCACAATCTTATTAATAACTCAGGCTAATAATATTGTGAATGCAACTGGTTTATAACAAACACAAAGTCAAAAATCAATGCTACTATTTATGGCAAACAGAAACAAAAGTCAATTTGAAAGGATGTTTTTCTTTTGTTTCCCGTGATTTTAGTTGGACTTCAATTAAACTCTCCTGAAATTAACTTCTATCTCTAGCTGCAAATCCACAGTATAAATATGGTAAATAAAGCCAAACTATAAGAGCTAACTATATACTGAATAACCAAAATAATCAATAATAATAACTAATACTGCTCTGGAGGACCAATCTAATGAAAACAGTATCATTAGATATGGTGGGAAATACAGACAAATCTGTACAATCTAACATCTATAAACAGTAAAACCGAAACATCCAACTTCCTTATAGAAAGTGTTTCAAAGGACTCTTGCATTTTATAAACACAAGATGGGCTCACTTTGATGATACCAATTTTAAGATTTATAAAAATGTTTAAAAAAATTTTCCACAAAAGTTTATACAGTTTAAAGCTATACACCAATCTATAAATCTCAGAAAATGGGGGAAAAAAAACCCTTTGTAAGATCACATGTATAAAACAAGAAATGAAATGTGATTTTATTTAAGGCAATACTGGGCTACTTCACAAATCACCACCTCAAATATTTACACTGCTCCACACTACTAGTTTCTATCACATTCACAAAGGATTTTTTTTTTTATAATACCAAATGTTTAAAATCTTTGATGTAAATTCTTTATTCACATTTCCATTATATATCATGGAATCATATTATCTATATCCAATTAGAAGCACAGGGAGTGGGGGGACTGTAGCTATAGGAAACTGCTAAAGAATCTGCTTTGTTTTCACATAAATACCACCCCAAAATCCTGGATGGCAAATTTACAAAGCAGAGCACCTAAGGTGTTGATAGAATGTGCCTGCTTTGTGAAAAGTGATTCTGAGATCATCTTGTAAATAAATGCTTTATGTAAAAATTAATGAACTATGGCAGAGTTTCTAGTTTTAGTTTAAAAAATTCTTAATTTAAAACAATAAAAGAAGTTTTAAAAACTTGCTTAGTTAAAAATTAAAATACCAAATATAAATGTGTCATTTAATAGTTTAGACTTACATACTGCTGGTGGCAGCAAATGATTTACAATAATAAATATATACAAAAAAGTTATCTACAAACAGAGTACTGTTATACATGAGCAGTGATTGGTGAAACAAATCAATCTCACAGATAATTCATTTTTAGTTCATGAAAAGGACAATTGGTTGATAGAAATTTGAGTTTTAGCTCAATATTTACAATAACTTAAGTTTTGATTCTGTTCTTCAAGTCCCATAGGGATAAAGTTTTACATGACAAATGTCATGTGTTTTTTTTGTGTTTTTTTTTTTTTCCCCCTCCATTTTTTGGCCAGGTTAATTCATGTCAATAACAACAAAAAATAATGAAAAAGTTTTACAATTCTAGCATGCTTGATGGCTATTTAAAATAAAATTCTAAGTAACATATTTATAGCACATTAGTTATCAGTACTGTCCTCTCCCTGTGGCTTTGCCCATACTGATTTCTTTGATAATAGACACAGATCGATCATTTGAATGTACTTCAAGTTTTTTCAGACTGACAGTAGGTTTCATTTCCTGAAGTTGCTTTAAGACAAGCTCGGTGCAGTCTTTCAGAGTCTTGTCTAAAACAATTTTTACATTATCACTGCACTGAAGCTGTGATGGATTGGCAAACTGTACAAAGGTTTCACTTTCTTTATGAGAACATATATGATTTCCACTATTCACAGCAGTCTTGTCAACATTTTTTCTTGAATTTGAATGGGATCCTTTTTTATTTCCACTATTTGAATGCTCTTTGTCAGTATTTCTCTTCTGCTTCACTGCAGACTCCTCAAGAAACTTCAGAAATGATACTTCAAATCCCATTGGTTTAAATGAGCTCCAGTCAAAAGATGCAGGATGCTCCTCAGTGGTTTGAATTGCAACAGCAGTTTCTTCTTCTTTATGCATATTACTTAACTCAACTGCTGGTGCTGGTTCAGCCTTTTCAACTTTCCTCTTTTTATTTTGGGATACATTTTTTTCTTTATTACCTCTCTTCAAATTACTTCCTTTTTGTTTTTCTTGTTGGCAGGGTTTATTTTCCTGAACATCATTATTTACATTTGAAGAGGTATGAGCCTGGATCTCCACACTTGTGTTATCTTCATTTATTAATTTTGTAATAAATAATTCTGTTAGTTCATCCATTTCATCTTTTTCATTTTTTGCAACTTCCTTCTGTGGAACTGTAGTTGTTCTTGCGTTATCACTGCTCTCTGATACACATGTATCAGATTCTTTCACATCATTCTTATCAACTTCTTGCTGAGAAGTTTCCTTTAATTGTGAATTGCAACCCTGTTTGAAGACAATAAGAAGATTGCGGTGCTGTGATGTAAATGCTTTAGATAACTTATGACATTTATAATGTCGAATTATATTGCTTTCACTTGTAACAACTGATGTACACCCCTTTATCATACATGGATATTGGGTTACAAATTTGCTTGTACATTCAGATAAGGCATCATTTCTTGCCTTTATAGAATATACATGCTTTCCACGTTTCAGAGAATAAGGCTTATTTTCTTCAATCTGTACAATCTTTGCATTCTTGTTTTCTAAATTATTTTTTTTCCTTCGCTTGATCTTAGGCATTTTGGTTCCTTCCTTTCCAGATCTGTGTTTTGTTCCCCGATATTTAGACTTTGTCTTGTCTTGGTTTGCTTTGCTTGATATATTTTCCTGACCAGATGTTAATCTTCTTGGCCGAATCAAATGAGCTTTATGTTTATCATTGTGCTTATTAAAAATGTGTCGAAGGAGATTAGACCGAGTTGCATATATACGGTCACAGCCCTCACAATCACACTTGTATATGCCATCTTCTTCAGTTTTACTCCCCCTTATCCCAATTCCATGGTCTGCCTCAAGATGAATAACATAGTTCAAATATGTGGTAAAGGAAGATTTACACTCTAACTGGTCACACGGAAATTTCCCAACATCCACGGATGCAGTCATACTTTCAATTTCCTCAGGAGTCATTTCATGAAGTTTCATATAGTGTTGTATTAAGCCAGTAATAGCTTGGAAAATTCTAGAACAGTCACTCACCTGACATCGAAATTCTTTCACCGTTTGTTTAGTTTCAATTTCTTCACTTTCTTTACCAGTTTCGCTTTCCTCTTCAACCTCTGCAGAAAATGCAGGTAGATCTGATTTGTGTACAGCCTGGTAATGCAGAATTAAGTTTTGCTGTATTGTAAAGGCAGCAAAGCAACCCTGATGAACACATCGGTAAGGTCTGTAAGGACTGTATCTTGTTGGAAACTCAAGGGATTGGGAAACTGGCTTCTTGCGTTTCTTCTCCTCCTTTTCTTTTTTATGTCTCCTGATTTTCCGTCCTTTAGTTTGTATGTTTGTGAGGGAATTGGTATTACACTGTTCTGAAATAACTGTGCTCACTTGTGGAGAACTTTCTGTTTTTTCAGAACTTTTTTTTTCTAGAAGTTGATTTTCTGGAATCACTGCTATATTACTGAAGGCATTTTCCTTCATTGCTCCCAATTCCACAGCAGACTGAAATTCCCTTTTATTTTCCTCTATCATAGCTAGCTGTTTTTTTACTTGTGTTATTCGTGAGACTGACAAACTTTCATTCTGAGATTTTCTCCCATAAGGTCTTTTTATTTTTAACTTTACCATTTCCTCTGTTGTAAAATGATGTACCAACTGACAGTGTGCCCGGAGGTTAGAATTTCTTGTAAATGTTTTTGTGCAGGTAGGTACTACACATTTAAATGGAGCAAATTTCAACTGATTCTTCTTAATTTCAAGTATCATCTCTGGAGTGTACTGATGAATTTTACCATAGTGCTTAAATAGTGCATCCTTTGTCATAGCACTGTAATTACAGCCTTGGTTTTGACACACAAAGGGTTTATTAACTTTGTCAATAAACTGAATATTTATCATTTCAGAAACTGGCTGAACAACTGTAACATTTGGAATTGCTTGAACAGGAACAGGAGTCAGTGTCATTGATGTATTTGTTAGTACACATTGGGATGCTGGAGTGGATAGGTCATTTTCTAATTTCAATTTCTGTAAGCCTTCTAAAATTTCCTGTATTTGATCCTCCTTATGGAATACTTCAGACTGAGGAATGTTACTTTTTGTCGGCACACCTACGAAGGAGGAAAACTGAGAAGAGTCAGGTAATTTGTTATTTTGTACAGTGTTTACTGAAGGAAGTTGAATGTTATAATTTATTTGAGCATTCTGTGATGTTTCACCAACACCCTGAGGTCCACCTTTTACCTCAAGTATTTGAGAATTCATAGCACTTTTAATAATTTCAAGAGTCTTTTCAAAGTTTTGTATAACATTGTCTTCAGTAATATGCAAATCAGAACTTATTGAAGTTGTGCATGAGTTCAAAGCCATCATTTGGGAATCACCATTTTCAGTTTTTAATGGTAAAGGGGCTAACACTGTATGAGACTCAAGATTGGTTTTAAAGTTTTCTTTCACATCAGTCAGAAATAACTGATTGTCCACATTACTTATTTTCTGTGTTAGATTTTCCACCAAAGCCTGAGGTTCACAATTTGGAATTACGTTTGAATGAAGGTTAGCTGGTATCTCAATACTCTTTGCTATAAGTCCCATTGCTGTTAAGTCACTAGTTACCACATTTTGGGAAGCATTAGGTGCAATTAGTGGAGGAGTAACTTTCTTTCTTCTCTTAGAAGCACTGTTTCCCTTTTTATTTAAATGACTGGACCTTGTGTTCTGAGGACCACTTATAACTGAAACACGTGAACTGTTACTGGTAAAATTTTGTGATGGCCCACTAGCATTAGGGAATGTACTAGAGCACAAACCATTTTCAACAGTCTTCAGTAGTAAGTCATTTGTTGGAAAAATGGGCAAACTGCTGCATTCCTCAATGGAGGGAGTTTTGGAGTTTGGTGTTCTATTCTGGCTTGTCAGCAGGGAGTTTGGGTGGCACACAGTCTGCAACAGGGTTGGTGGCACTGCTGGATTTGGTATCACTGTAGCATTTACTTGAGCTGCATCTGAGACACAACCTGTTGGAGCTTGAGAAAGCATTTCAGCACCCTCAAATGTACTGGGAATCCCAGCAGTTTCCAAGGCCTGTTTAATAATTTCACTTCCTTCTTGGCTAACACTTGTATTAAAGTTAGTCACACCAGTCCTAGGAAATGTATTTGGTAAAAATGTTGAAGAGCGATTTTCAGCAGCAAGAAGTTGCAGGAATGATGGATCTTTAAAACATGTTTCTGGATTGAAAGTACACTGTTGTGGCTGCTGCAAATTTATTGCATTTGTGGAAAGAATCATGCTGGCAAGAAGAGAAGGCTGTCCATTACTCTGTAGAAGTTCTTGAGCAATTTCTGCTCCATCCAGAGGTTTACAATAAGATCGCTTAGACAAGTGTCCACCCAGCGATCTGGGATTGGTAAAAGCCCTGTAACACCTGCTACAGATAAATTTCCCATCTCTGATAATTGCAGGCCACTTAGCCCTTTTGTTGTGCTTGGGTTTTCTTTCCTTCCCATTTGGGCCTCGCCCACGGTCTTTTTTAACTTTCTCAGGAGCAGATTGTTGCGTACTGGTGCTGCTGAAGTCATTTGCAACATTTACTTGTGAGGGAAAAACTGCATTTTCAACATTACCTCCTTTTAGAAAGGAGGAATTAGTGTTTCCTTCAATCTGTGAGGAAAAATGACTTGTATTGTTTTCCAGTTGGGAAAAAACAGAATTAGTTCCACTATCTGCTGGGGAAGGGAAGAGAGACATTGAACTACTTTCTGCAGGTAAAGGAAGGAAAGGATCTGAGCCACTGTCAATATTCAAAGGCAAAACTGTTTTGGTTAGATCTTCCATTTGTGCTGGTATGGTAGTATTAGACAAATTTTCCACCTGGGAACATAACATACTACCACCCTGTTCATTTTTATCCTGAGAAGGTAAATTTGGATTTATGACACTTTCTACTGAGGGTAACAATGGAGTTGATACACTGGCCAACTGAGCTGGAAAAATGGAAGATGAGACGTGCTGCAACTGATTTGAACAAGTAGAATTTCCATTGGCTTTGGTTTGTGGTGTAAAAAATGCATTGTTAGAGCTGCTCACCTGTGATGGCAAAAAATAAACAAACTTTCCATTATTCGGTACATTTAAGTTGTTAGATTTCTGGCCTTTTTTACTTTTGCATTGCATTTTAAATGCAGCATACTGGTCAGGGTGTGCTGTCTTCATGTGCTTCCCAATACTCTGTGACGAATTATAGGTTCGAGTACATCCCTCAACCTGGCAACTGAACTTTTGAACTGGCGCTTTTGGAGGCACTGATGGAGTTCCTAAAGAACTACTTAGATTGGGCTGTGGTGGAACAAATGTGATACTTTCTAATGTCTTAAGGGGTAAATTATAAAGATTGGCTGATGTTTTAACATTACCTCCACATTCAAACTTGGATGTTGGCAAACTGTTTTGAAATCCTGTCTGATTTTGAACAGAAAAGGTCATCAAGTTGTTCACTTGTCTTTCTAAGTTTTGTGGGGTAAGGTCACCTATTTTGAGGGTTTCTGAGTTTACTAAAGAATTCTGAGTAATCTGGGCTTCATTAAAGCAATCCTGTTCTTTTCTCTCCTGGAAACTTGGATGACACAAATCATTACAAGTATCTTCAACTACTGTATGTATGTTTGTGACCAGTGATTCTCCAGTATCTTCCACAGTTGAACTTTCTTGCTTTCCAAAGTTATCCTCAATTCCCTGATTGAGGGACACCTTAATAGACACAGCCACTTCACTGGCCTGTAGCAGAGGAGTAGTAGCAGGGTTTTCCAAACCATTTGACAATGGTTCATCAGCTTGCCTGAGCTCAGAAGCAGAAATATGGTCTTGCTTGGCCACAGTTGATTCTGCATTGCTTTTATCCCAAGCATCACTTCTATCTGTTGATAACGTACTTTCAACGTTATCTTGTGAAGGAAGCATAGACCTTTCTTTCTCAGTGGTCCCTTCTGAGTTCTGATTCACTTTGGAAAGCTGAACAGAAGCTCCAGAAGAATTAAGTTGGTCTTCTGGAGGCAGTGCTTTTTCAGGAGTGCTATGATCATCCAGATGCTTTTCTAGCTCACTCTGAGAACGATATACTTTACCACAACCTGTGAACTTACAGGTATAGGTATTATAATGCTGTGCTTCATGATCATATAGTAAATAAGCTTCTGAAAAAATTCTGCCACATTTAGGAAACATACACTTCGCTCTAAAAACTTGATGTTCCTTTCGGTGGGTTAAGAGCTCTGCATAACTATTAAAACCAGCCTTACATTTCATCTGTATACAGATATATGGTTTACTGCCACAATGCATTTGTAAGTGATCATTGAGATGAGTAACACTTACAAAATGACGTCTACAGTACTGGCAAATAACTTTTTTGCTTTGCATTTCAAGAAAGCGCTTGGCATCTTCATTATCCTTATGCCCCTTTACATGAGCAATTAGATTTTTAAAGTACTTAAAGCCCTTTTTACAAAAAGTTACAGGGCAATTAAATTCATTGACAGGTACTGGTTTCTGGACTGGGATGACTTCTGGCTCATACGACTTATCTTTGTCATCATTTTCATCATCTGAACCATCATTGTCATTAAATACTATAAAGTCTGTTGAATAAAGACTATTCTTTTTTATAGGCCGTTGTTCCTGCTTGGTCACAGCATTAATCTTCTGATTATCATTGGTAGTTGTGATCTTAGGCGGCCTTCCCAATCTTCTTAATGGTTTCATAGCTGCTAGTCTCTCTTTACTAGATTGTTTAACATGCAATGTGACATGAGGGACAAAAGTTTCTTTAGAATTAAAGTTCTTTGCACATATAGGACAACTGTAAATCCCATCTTTGTAATGTTTTTGAGCATGTCGTACTATTCTATGACCAAGAAATTCTTTGTCACATAGCACACAATACTGCATGTAGGCTTGCCAATTCCGAAACCTAGCAGATATAAATCCTCTCTCTCTTAATTGCTTTATCTCTCTCTTCTTCTGCTTTTCATCACAAAGAAGGCCAGAATTAGCACCAACTCCAACAGAAAGTCCATTCACAGAAGTTTCTTTTGTCTCTTCCTGGTAGTCTACTACTTTCTCATAAACTTCACTGTCATTTAGTTCATCAATTGAAGACACAATGGATGCTTCTTCCCCCATTAATGCAAGACACTGTCGTTTTAAGGTTTTCCAGTCCCAGAATTCTGGATCAAAGGGCCACTGAGTTTTTAACACAAGTAAGAGCTCACAGCGTAGAGAATTTGGTATTGGAAGATTCTCTTCATCATATTTCTGGTCTGGCTGGTTATATAACATTTCCACAGCATAATATGCATCTACTGTAGGCTCAATAAGAAATTCACTCAATTGACAAGCACGTTTAACTTCCAGATCATCAGGCAACAAACAAGAAATGGTCTTGCAAATAGATATTTTCACTTCAGTATTTTCTGTAGATTCCAAGCGAAGAGCTTTTACACATAGTTCTATACAGGTAGCAAGTCCAGCACCTTCAGTCTGTGAAAAAACAAATAGGAAATATTAACTTAATCTACACTAAT
Organism: Corynorhinus townsendii; assembly: GCA_026230045.1. Lineage (NCBI taxonomy): Eukaryota > Metazoa > Chordata > Mammalia > Chiroptera > Vespertilionidae > Corynorhinus > Corynorhinus townsendii. Next base: position 55,738,453 of record JAPDVU010000004.1, read on the forward strand.
CAACACAGATTTGTGAATTTAGTAATTTAAAATCGAGGTTTGCTTTTCTCAAATTTTGCAATAGCCGATGCATGAAAAGATGCTCCTTATAAAGCACGGCACCATAGCCTGGATTGGTGATGGTGTGTGTATGTAAAATGAACTGCACAATATAGCAGGAAAAGCATAAGCATTGACAGCCTAGATTATCTAATAGCTAGGCAAACTGGAAAGTTATTTAACTTCTCTGACCTTTCATATCCCACTTATAAAATAGAGATAAAAAAAGCACCAACTTTGTAAAATTGCTGTGAGCATTAATGGATATTATGTATCTAAAGCAGTTGATATAGTTTGGTATAATGCCTGGCACACAGTGATTAATAACTGCCATTAATTTTAACAAAAATCTCATTTCCTAACTTAGCATTTGCAACTCTTCTGAAACAAAACCCTCTTAAACCAATTACAAAATGATAATGTCCTCTATTTCCTAACTGAGTAATAAAACAAGGTTTTCACTTTTAACAGAATAGTTATTTGATCCTTAATAGTGAGATTCTAGTTCTATCACAAAATTGAATGTCAAATTACCTACCTCATGGCCAGATCAGCTTAAGAATTATGAGTACAAGGAGACATAACAAACTTTTTCCCTTTTGAATTAGCATCTTGCACTATGATAAGACTAGAGGCCTGGTGCATGGATTCATGCACAGGTGGGGTCCCTCGGCCTGGCCTGTGGGGATTGGGCCAAAACCAGCTCTGACATCCCCTGAGGGGTCCCGGATTGCAAAGGGAAGTTCTTGGGTGATGCACCCTGGAATTGGACTCCCTCCTCTCTGGTTCCAGGGTACATCATCCAAGAACCGCAGCTGTCAAGTCACCGCAGCTCTGCAGCTCCTGTGTCGAGTGTCTGCCCCCTGGTGGTCAACATGCATCATAGCTACCGGTCGGAATGTCTGCCCCCTGGTGGTCATTGCGTGTCAAAGCTACCATTCAGATGGTCGCTTAGGCTTTTCTATATAGAGATAGCAGTAATGAATGTAAGTCATTTGAAAGATACATGAAGATAAAATGGGTTTAAAAAGGAAAATATATATGAAAAACAAGCCAGCCAAAATATGTGGCCACATTTATGAGAATGAAATATGTGTTGTATCAGATGAAAAGGCAAGAAAGACAAGAAGTCAAAATAACTGACAGGGTCTGTATTTTCACAGATTAAGAAGAAAATTAAATAGTTTAATAAACAGAAGCTTAGATTTGTAAGACAAAAATAAGAGTGAGGGAAGGAGGCTGGTATACTGAACTGGACTTAATTTCAAGAAAAGGAAGGACACAAAGATGACGAAGAAAACCAAGGGGGGGAAAATGGACAAAACAAGAACATAAAACCCATTTTCATAAGTGACAGTGAAGAAAGGACAATTGGGATAGAGGTGGAATCATATGGCTGTCTCTGGCTTTCACATAAAATTGAATCATTATTTTATACTATTTTGAGATAGATTTGAGCAGAAAACTTTTACAGTAAAAACTTTTGCATAATTGTTACCTTAGGGGCTACTCATAATAGTAGACAATTAGGCCACTCCTATGTTATCATATAGGGTGGGTGGGGGGAGATGAGGTCAGTTTGCCTGGAGTTATAGGCTATTTGGGTTGAGGAAAAGGTAAAAAGATGAAGCTAGATGAGATGACACATAGGTTAAATTATGAAAGCCCTTTTGTATTCCATGCTTATTTTTAATTTTAAAATACATAGGTAACCACTTAAGAATTTTGAAGCAGGATAAGACATAATGCTGTGGAAGGCTAGGGAAGGATTACAGGGATGTACGAGGGGAACTGATATCAGCATGTAAATCTTGGGTAGTTTTGAGTCAAGGAGACTAGCCAGCCAGAGGAAAGGAACAGAAAAGAGTGGAATTACAAATATAAAACCTTGCATTTTGTTTTAGAAGCTTGCCTGCTGCTATACCAGTGCCAGGAAGAGCCATTTGTCTCTATTCCTCCTCTGACTGGGTATCACTTAGCTTTCTGTTCTATGAGTCATAATTAAGCTGATGCTATCATTACTTTTATCAAATGAGGTTATTAAGTACATTTTTATGGACGAATTATTTAATTACAGGTACTTATGGGAAACTGATTTCAAACTCAACTTTAAAAACACTTTTATAATCAGTGTATGATATATTACTTATAAACTTAAGTTTTAATTACACAAAGAAAGTTGAATACGCAGAAGAACAAAAATTTTGGTAGTTTATTGTTTTGTTGGTGTTAAGATTTCAACTTTATAACAAAGTTGTTTTGTCTGTATATATGTTATTTTTTTGTTAATCCTCACCCAAGGGTATTTTTCCCATTGATTTAAAAAAATATATATTTTTTATTGTTGGACCCCAAATCTTTGTGGGGGCAGACTAATGGTTATAACTTCTTAGAGGAAACATTTTGTCCTTTGCCTCACAGCACAGTTGGACATGCATAAGGTTCCCTATCATCCGTGTTAGTAATATTTTTCTAATTTACTTTTCAATTAATTTTTAGTACTTCACAGGTTGGCAGAGGAGGGGAAGGAGACATAGAGCTTAGCTCTAATTCTCCAACTTGACAGAGCCAAGATCTTATCTCCTATCCCCATATTGCTCTTCTGTCCCCATGTAAATATTAAAACTCAAACCCCTTATCTCAATATCCACCAGGAAGGAGAGATCCACCATCAGCTCAAGCTCTCTGCTCCACTTTACAAGTTCCTCTTCACTTTGAGCCTGGGGAATCTCCCTAATCCTTGCAATCTCAGCTATTATACATTAAAAAAAAACAACTGTTTTACTTTAGTGAGTATTTCTGGGTGTTCTATAGAAGTATTTTTTGTAGAAGATCGTGTGATCTGCCAGATGGCTGGCAAAGCCAACTGTGTATTTTGCTCTATATTCTCTACATTTCTATAGTGGGAAATTATCAAAATAGAATGATATCTACGAGTAAATATTATAGAATGGTAAACTACAAATATTAAATGTATTACTTTTCTACAGGCTAAGAGCAAACTCCTGGCACTCGCTTGCATTTTTAAGTTTCTCTGCATCAAATGTTTTAAAGGACTATTAAAAAAATCAATGTTCAAAAGCATTAAATGAAATAAAAATCAGTGGAAAATGTGCCAAAATAAAACTCTTATTAAAGGTAATTTATGGAGAGAAACCAAGATGACGGCATAGGTAAACACCTAAACTGCTGCCTCACACAACAACTTCAAAACTACAACTAAAAGACAAAACGTCTATCACCCAGAACCATGGGAAAGCTGGCTGAGTGGAAGTTCTACAACTAGGAGGAAAGAGAAAAGAGCATTGAGACGTGCACAAGCATTGAAAAGCTGAGGTAGACAGGCGCGCGAATCGGGCTGGCAGTGGGTGTCTGGGTACGCTACTTCTTTCAAGCCTAAGGGAGACAAGCTCCCGATTACTCTGAACTCCAGTTTCTGGGGAGACGTTGGGGACCCAAACTCCTATGGGTAGAAGCTGGACTGTCTGCCATCGGGTTGGAAAGGGAGGGTGACTTTCTTGCAGAGTTGTGCCCAGCAATCACTGTTTACTGCATTAGGGCACGGAACGCGAGGACTGGACTTGGAAACTGGCAGCCATCGCTGTTTGCCACGCCCTAGCCTAGTGACCCCGAGACCCTGCCCCGCACAATCTACAAACCCACCCAAGCTCCACACAGCGGCTTTTGCATATAAATGGTCTGCCCTATCGCAGCTTAACCTAACAAACTGCAGCTCTGTTCAGACAGCTCCAAAACCTCCAAACCCCAAGCAAAGAGGAGAAAACGGTAGTTCTTGCTGTAACTCCTGCTGGGTGGCCTCAGACAGTAGCTGACCTGCACCCCATTGGAGATCCAGAAGCTAGTGTATCTAGTGATCAGTGTGAGACAACACCAGATTTCAACTCCTCACATCCATAAGTGACAATTCAAGAGGCAGACTCAGTGAGCACCAAAGCCCCACTGAAGCAAGCCCTGCCCCATAAGCGTGTCTCCAGTGCAGCAGTTCTTCCATTATAGACACAGCAAGTGCTCACAGCCGATTGGCCTGGAGGTCAATTCCTCCCAGCGACACCAACAACAATTAAGAATTAACTACAACAAGGCTGAACACACAGTCCACAAAGGGGTGCACCAAAAGTGTCCACCTCAGGCACCTAGCACATAAAGCCACCCTACCAACTCAGGGAAGCAGTGAAAATGAGGAGACAAAGAAACAGATCACAAACGAAAGAAAAGGAGGAAAACAAACGACTGGATATAGAGTTCAAAACCACGGCTGTAAGGTTTTACAAGAATTTCCTAGAAAAGGCCGATAAATTTAACGAGACCCTCGAGAATATGATAAAGGACCAACTAGAAATTAAGGATACACTGACTGAAATAAAAAATATTATACAGAGACCCAACAGCAGACTAGAGGAATGCAAGAATCAAGTCAAAGATTTGAAATACAAAGAAGCAAAAAACACTCAACTGGGAAAGCAAAAAGAAAAAAGAATCCAAAAATTTGAAGATAGTGTAAGAAGCCCTTGGGACAACTTCAAGCGTACCAACATCAGAATTATGGGGGTGCCAGAAGAAGGGAGAGAGCAAGAAACTGAAAACCTATTTGAAGAAATAATGACCGAAAACTTCCCCCACTGGTGAAAAAATTGACTTACAAGTCCAGGAAGCGCGCAGAACCCTAAAGAAAAGAAATTCAAAGAGGACCACACCAAGACACAACATAATTAAAATGCCAAGGGCAAAAGACAAAGAGAGAATATTAAAAGCAGCAAGAGAAAAACAGTTAATTACCTCTAAGGGAGCACCCATACGACTGTCAGCTGATTTCTCAACAGAAACTATGCAGGCCACACGGGAGTGGCAAGAAATTTTCAAAGTGATGAAGAGCAAGAACCTACAACCAAGATTACTCTACCCAGCAAAGTTATCATTCAGAATTGAAGGGCAGAGAAAGAGCTTCACAGACAAGAAAAAGCTAACGGAGTTCATCACCACCAAACCAGTATTATATGAAATGCTGAAAGGTATTCTTTAAGAAGAGGAAGAAGAAAAAAGTAAAGATAAAAATTATGAACAACAAATACATATCTATCAACAAGTGAATCTAAAAATCAAGTGAATTAAAAACCTGAGGAACAGAATAAACTGGTGAATATAATAGAATCAGTAGGCATAGAATGGGAGTGGACTGATAATTCTCAGGGGGAAAGGGGTGTGGGGGGGTGCGGGAAGAGACTGGACAAAAATCATACACCTATGGATGGGGACAGTGGGGGGAGGTAAGGGCAGAGGGTGGGGTGGGAACTGGGTGGAGGGGAGCTATGGGGGGGGGAAGGAGAAAGAATTGTAATAATTTGAATAAAGATTTATTAAATTTAAAAAAAGGTAATTTATGTATTTTGAATTAAGAAAAGTCTTACCTCTGAATTAATAACTTTAATCAGGAAGAAAATGTGATATACTGTCTTGGTTAACATAGAAAGTTGACGACATCTTTCCAGGTACACATGTACAGATGGTTCTACTCTCTGCTGTAATTTACTCCAAAAGAGAGTGAGTTCCCTAAAAATGTATAAAAATAAGTTGGAGCAGTAAGGTAATAAACATGGACTATGACAGTGCAGTCATTACATTTGAAAGTAAAACTGATTTTATATTTGAATTCTACAGGTATAATTAAGCTTAAAAGCAAAAAAAAAAACCAAAAAAAAAAAAAACCTCAATTTTCTAAGACTAAATAAAATCAGGATGTAATTTACCATTTTATTACTATTTTTCAATCTCAGAGAGAAAAGCACTGCCTTTTACTAGGAAAGTACCTGACATTTAAATAATTTAAATAAATGGTAACTTTGAGGTACATCTGTATTTTAACAAGAAACACAAAACGTGTGTGTGCATATCTATCTATACACACATTTTGTGTGTGTACCCTAACAGGCAAATAATCCTATCTAATAAAAGAGTAATATGCAAATTAACCATCACTCCAGCACACCCACAAGCCACGCCCATCAGGCAATCAGGAATGAGTATGCAAATTAACCTAACCAAGATGGCTGCGACCACGGAGCGAGCAGGAGGCTTGGGTTTCCTCAGCAATGGAGGAAGCCAAGCTTTCTGCACACACTGGCCTGCCTTGGCCTCTGCTGAAGGCTACAAAGTTTCAATTATAAAAGATAAATAAATCCCAGATACCAGGGACTCTACTTGGGTCACCAGAGGGCACGACAGGCCTGCAAACCACCACAGGCCCCTCACCCAGGCCGCCCCACGCCCCAAGGGAACCCCCACCCTAATCTGGGACACCCTTCAGGGTAAACCAGCTGGCCCCCACCCATGCACCAGGCTTCTATTCTATATAATAAGAGTAATATGCAAATTGACCATCACTCCAACACACAAGATGGCTGCCTCATGTGGCCAAAGATGGCTGCCCCCATGTGGACACAAGATGGCCACCACAAGATGGCAAGCTGGGGAGGGCAGCTGGGAGGGACCAGGCCTGCAAGGAAGAGCAGTTGGGAGGAACCAGGCCTGCAGGGGAGGGCAGTTAGGGGTGACCAGGCCTGCAGGGGAGGGCAGTTAAGGGCAAACAGGCTGGCAGGGGAGCAGTTAGGCATCAGTCAGGATGGCAGGCGAGTGATCAGGCTGGCAGGCAGAAGCGGTTAGGGGCAATCAGGAAGGCAGGCAGGTGAGCAGTTGGGAGCCAGCAGTCCTGGATTGTGAGAGGGATGTCCGACTGCCCATTTAGGACCGATCCTAACGCGATCGAGCCTAAATGGGCAGTCGGACATCCCTTGAGGGGTCCCAGATTGGAGAGGGTGCAGGCTGGGCTGAGACACACCCCCCCCTCCGCACGAATTTCGTGAACCGGGCCTCTAGTATGTAATAAAACCCTAATATGCAAATCGACCGAAGGGCAGAATGACTGGTCGCTATGACACACAATGACCACCAGGGGACAGACTCTCAATTCAGGATTTGCCCTCCGGTGGTCAGTGCACTCCCACAGGGAGAGCACTGCTCAGCCAGAAACCGGGCTCATATCTGGAGAGTGCAGACTAAGCCGTCAGTTGGACATCCCCCAAGGGCTCCCGGACTGCGAGAGGGCACAGGCCAGGCTGAGGGACTCCCAGCCCCGAGTGCATGATTTTCGTGCACTGGGCCTCTAATATATATATAATAATGCACCGATGGCATAATGGTTTTTAAAAGGCATTTAATTTTTATCTTTTACCTTAAATTTAAAATTGATCCATTTAATTGGTCAAATTTCAAATTTTAAATAAATTATCATTAGATAAATGTTAAGAATCTGTGACACAGAACCTGGAAGTAATTAACTACCTTGTGTCACAGCAGTGAAAAAATCATAGAAATTTTAAAAAAATGAACTTTGAAATATATTCAAATGCAATTACAATGTATTTTTCATAGAAAATAATCTTACTAAAGTTGTGAATTTTTCTCCCCTTTACCTATCATCCTATTTCTCTTCTCTCCTCCATGGTTAACTTCCACAAAAATCTTCTTTCACCAAGTATTCGCCTCAATACAGGCCTTCCTATTGGCATTTCCTCAGTTTCCACTCATAGGAACTCTGATCTTTTACCACCCACTTGAATAACTTGCTCATTTCTGGATCTTAAACTATATACTGAGGACTTCAAAATCTGTCTCTCCAGTCTTTAACACTTTCACCTATTTCTTTATAAGATTTCTCCACTTTGATCTCTTCTGAAACCTGAAACTTAATATATGAAAAAGATGATTAACATTCTTTACAGTTCACCATCTTTCTAACTTACGCAAAAAGATGATTAACATTCTTTACAGTTCACCATCTTTCTAACTTAGGCATCATTATCACTGACCCTATCAGCCTCTGCTTTTTACTATCCCCAAGACTGTTACCTTATGTTTCTTTCACTACATCCTACATCCATAAGGAAGCCTTCATAGCCTCCCAGCTGGACTATTATACTGCTATTCATTCTCCCCAACTCTGCCCTCACTGTTCAAGTCACTCTCAACTGTTTGTCTTAAACAGTGTTTCTAAACAAAAACTTCTGTTTTGTCCTACTTCTACATTAGGTCTTACAATAAGACTGCTTTCGCTTTTCATATATAACTTTAGATAATTTAAAAAACCAATATAATACATTAATTTATTAGTCATCACTGATACTTGTTATATAGAAAATCTACTTGTCTTCAATAAATACATGTTATTTATTCTCTTCAGAATCTTTGTGACTTTTAATTTTCTCTATATTGCATATATAATTTTCCATTCATAACAAAGCTCAACTGCTCAGAAAACCTTTATATAATTATGCATTATAAATCTTTGATTACACAACCATTTATTTTTAGTTTGCCTGCTCTATACTTATTTGCATGCCATGTGTCACTTGGTACACATTCGTAAATGTCAGAATTCTATAAAATTAAATTTTTTTTTATTCCAGTAATACCAAAACAACAATAAAGATTATCAATGCTGTTAACTGACCAGATAAATGGTCAATTTTAGCACTATTTTACGACAGCTGATCATAAAAGATTTTTTGAGTTAACTGAAGTTAAACTTTCTGTTAGCTATATCTTTCCCTCCCCCCCTCCCAAGGACTAAATATAACAGCTTTTGCCCACTTGGAAATGTACCATATATAAAGAAATGTGCATTGAAGAAGTCAGTGATGTAAAATGAGCTCTCATAGAAAAAAAAAAGAACATTCCATACATAAATGACTAACAGTTTCATAGAGTTAAAAGTGTGCAATATGCAGAAAAAGAAAATATACACATTCAATCATAGGCCATATAAATATATGAAGAATTATTGTAGCATTAGACAAAATAAACTTTTTTTTCATTTTTGAACATTAAAATTTTTCACATCAATATGAATCATTACTGGCATATTAAGGAGTTGTATGGTCCTTAATACAAAAAGTTTTTGAAGTTATAGTATGAACTACTTGTTAATCAGTTTAAACAGCATATAATATCTGAAAATAAGCTTTTTGTCTTGATAAGACTTAAAAAGATTTAAAAAAAATATGCTCTTAAGTTATCTGAATTTTCACAACCTATCTTTTTTATTACTTAACAAACTTTTCTTTACAAAAGAAAAACAACTCACCAAGCACAATACATTTCTCCTTGTTGGAGCTGACGTGACAAAAATGCAGTACATAAAACAAGAGCACTTTTTTCATCACCCTCAGATTCTAAGTTACAGATCATTTCTAGTGCATCTTTGCAATCAACTTCTGAAATCTATAGAAAAAGGATATAGAAATATGCCATAAGATAGTATTATATTAAGATATATAGTAATATACTTGGAAATTTTCATTAACTATTTACAGATCATTTTCATCAGTAAAACCGCATTAACTCAACCACTATCAATTCATAACTTGTCATTATTAGGCTAGAGTTTACAGAAATAATCTTTCTTCAAGCCGGAAAACCAGCTATTTTCAAGAACTTTACAAGCATGCATTTATATGTAAATAACTAGTGCTAATTATAAGCACCCTCTCTACCCATTAAATCACATTTATGATACTGAAAAAGCTGCAGTATTTGTATTTTCCCCCCTTTATCCAATAATTTAAAAAGCATTAGAATTAGCAAAAATATACAGAAAGGTCTACTGGATATAGACTAATAAAAAAAGTATCTATTCATCTGAGGAAATCAAGTATAAAACATTTTATATAGATGTAACACTTTTAAATTAAGCTCACCTCAGTTTTCTATAAATCTCCAGTATTTTTCTTTTCATATACAATCATTCCATCTCAAAGCTTGTCAACAGTCATTCATGCAAAGGTATAATACCTAGATGATGGCAACTTGCTTCATTTAATTATGCACTTACATCTATTGCTTCTTAAAAAATTAAAATTTACTACCTCATTACAATGATTTACTACATAAAACAAACAAAATTTACCTATGATTTCCACAAGCATTTGCTCTAAGACAAGGATGTAACAAATAGCAAACAATGACAAATCACGGGTGTTCCACAGAATAGAAAGACTAATTCCAACATGCACAACTTAACTGAAGATAAATACAGACCATTAGCACCCATGTACCACAGAGGTAACCATGTCCCTCCTTAGTAGGTCTTCTATCTCTCCCCTTCAACTTTTAAGTATACGTGTGTATGTGTGTGTGTAAGTGTAAAAGGTAATGCATTTAGGATTGAAAAAGTGTCTAACTGGAGATGAGGGTATCTTGAAGTTGACCTCTGATAATGAGGATAAAGGTTACCTGGGGATAGATTCAGAGGTTCCACTTTATATATTAAATTGGGCTAGAAAACACTAAGACAAGAAAAGACCCAATTCCTTGTCTGTGTTTAACAACAATAATTTCTTAAAAGTATGAAGTTAATGGCAGAGTTAAGACTGAAGCCTAAGTGTTGGAACTCCTAGATGCAGTGTTCTTGCCATTGCTCCTCTGTCTGCCTCTTTCTTACAAAGTTATCCCACTTACACAAACAAAAAGGGCTGAACAATATATATATACACATATACACACACACGTATATATTTATACATTCAATATTTTCAAATACCTACAATATTAAATGCGTTGTCAGGTATTATATACATTACATTTAATCACAACTTTTCCACTAGGTTGATATTAACATTTTATGTATAATAAATGTGAGGTTCAACTAAATTATGTAATTTACCCAAGTTACCACAGTTAGCTAAGTGGTAAAACCACAAATCAAGTTATGTCTGATTGACATCAAGGATCTACTACTCTCTTTTTATTTATCACAGTATCTTTTTATTAAAAGCTGTATTAACTTTAAACAATTACCCTGGCACACACATGCAGACAAATGTTAGGAAATCAACCCATGAGCTGTTGTGTGTGTGTGTATGTGTTTTTACTTTTTTCATAAGATGGTAATAACAACAATAACAGATACTATTCATTTATTAATGCCAGCTTCTTAAACAGCATTGCTAATCAGCACAGTAGTTTGCCTAACAGATACTACAACTTCATTTTAGAGATAAGGTTCAGAGAGGTAAAGTTACTTGCTCAAAGGTACATGCTTAATTAGTGGCAGAATCAAGATTTCAACCCAGGTCTAGTTTCAAAGTCTCTGCACTTGCCAGAATTCCACAGCCACAAGCAAACTGAGGCTCTTTATTGTTAAACTAGAGGCCTGATGCACGAAGATTCGTGCAAGAATGGGCATTTCCTTCCCCTGGCTGCCAGCACCACCTCTGCTCTGGCCTGGAGCTGCCTTTCCACCTTCCCACACTGCCCAGAGGCCTGGAGCAGCACGGAACACTTGTGTATGCAAATTAACCCACCATCTTTGTTGGATTAATTTGCACACCCACTCCTGATTGGCTGGTGGGCACCACGAAGGTACAGTCAATTTGCATGTTACTCTTTTATTAGTGTAGATATTGATTTTTTACATTTTCAGGTTTAACAACAATTCTTTTATCTTAAAACTCTGATTTACTTTAATTCTGATTATTTCTTTTTAAACTTCTAAAACCTAAGCCATTCTTGCTAATGTTCAAATGATGTAAAATGTGAACATTATATATAAGGAAATAAATTTATTTTCCTAATGATATTACCTGCATTAGCTTATACTTAATAATTTAAAATATATTTGTATATATTTAAGATAGCCTCTACATATTCTCATATATACAATATACCAACTGAAACATTTGCTATCCCATCTAAAAAATATATATAATACGCAAATTGAACGTCACTCCAACACACAAGATGGCTGCCCCCATGTGGTCAAAGATGGCTGCCCCCAGGTGGACATAAGATGCCCGCCACAAGATGGCCAGCTGGGGAAGGCTGTTGGGGGCAACCAGGCCTGCAGGGGAGGACAGTTAGGGGCGACCTGGTCGGCAGGGGAGGGCAGTTAGGGGCAATCGGGCCAGCAGGGGAGCAGTTAGGCGTTGATCAGGTTGGCAGGGGAATTATTAGGGGGTGATCAGGCTGGCAGGCAGAAGCAGTTACGGGCAATCAGGCAGGCAGGCAGGTGAGCCGTTGAGAGCCAGCAGTCCTGGATTGTGAGAGGGCAGTCAGACATCCCTTGAGGGGTCCCAGATTGGAGAGGGTGCAGACTGGGCTGAGGGACATCCTCCCCCCGTGCACGAATTTCATGCACCTGGCCTCTAGTATTCAATAATATAGAAAAACATCACTCTTTATAGGTATACTAAGAAAACAATTGCTACTGTGCACTTGATAGCCTTTATTAAATCCCTGATTTGCCACTACATAGCCCTATTTTAAAAATGTGACACTAAAGAGAATGGCAGGGGAAATGAAACCATATTTAAATTAATGAATGTTTGAGGTAAAATTGTGAAAGTGAAATACATGTCAAATAGAACCATCAATGTCTAAGAATTATTTTTTAAATCCAAGGTAGAGATTACCAACTCTTCTCTACTGCTTTGAAAAGTGAGCAAAGATTTGCCTGGCCAGGTGTGGCTCAGTGATTCAGCATTAACCCAGGAACCAAGAAGTCACTGGATCAATTCCTGGTAAGTGCATATGCCCAGGTTGCAAGTCCAATCCCCAGTAAGGGGCATGTAGGAGGCAGCCAATCAATGATTCTCCCTCATTACTGATGTTTCTATCTCTCTCTCCCTCTTTCTTCCTCTCTGAAATAAGTAAAAATATATTTTTTAAAGTGAGCAAAAATTTAAACACCAGGAAATTTAGGGCTCTGAATAAAATACTTCAAGCAAATTAGACTGAAGTTTGTTAAAGACATACTATGCTAAATCTATTTATATAGCCCCCCCCCAAAAAATCATTTAAAAAAATGTGAACCATTTTTGTTTTAATATGGCTCTTTATGCCAGGTATTCAAAAAATACAGAACACTTCATCAATACTTTATTATCTACTTCTACCAAGTGTACTTTTAAAATGTATTTGCTCTACTTACATTTCAAAAATAGTCTTTTGCTTATCAAAATAAAATTGTTTTCCATCCATAAAGTAAGTTAAATGGTAAACTGTCATACTAAGAAAACGTAAAATCAAATAATGAGCTCCTATTTTTTTTTTAAACTCTCAGGCTAGCAAAGATTTAAAAGATGGATAACCTTCTAGTATTAGGAAAGAAGAAATTTCATATACTACTTATGGGAGAATAAATTGGCATAATCTTTTTTGGATGACAGTATGGCTGTGTATTAATTTAAAATGTGTAGATGCTTTGATTCAGCAATTTATCACTTCTAGAAATTTACCCTACCAGTACACCCCCGACAAGAATGAAAGGTTGTATGTACAAGTCAACAATTCAAATGTTCCTTAGTGGCTTCAAGATATTACAAATCTGTAATATGAAATTATGCAGCCATGAGAAAAAATTAGATGAATCTATATGGAATAACATGGAAAGATGTCTATAATAAGAGGTGAAAAGTGACTAGCATCCAGGGTATGTATATGTATGTCTTAATATATAAAGTATATAATATGTATATACATACACAAAGAAAAATGTCAGAAAGTTTATATATCAAATTTCAAACTTAGTGATTACTTCGGGGATTATTAACTGAGGAAATGTTGGCTAGAAAGACACAAGACATGTACTATTGATTTTACTATTCAAATTTCTATGTTAATTTTAACAAGAAAAAATAATAAAATACTGGATTTAAAATGAACACTGCTAATTTGGTTTTTATACCTAAACCAAGAATCAGGCCAAAACTCATTCCTTCCAGAGATGCCAGATAGACACTAATTTCCCTCACCAGCAACTCCTCTGCCAGGGCGAGCTGCTATTTTTATCACATTGAAAGGGTCTGGAAAATAGCCAATCCCTTGCCTACTGGCTCACTTCGATAAGGATTTCTTCAAAAGGATCACAGCTCCAAGGTATAGTTGACTCTTTCCAATATCTATTTCCACCATACTCTAAGGAATGGGTAAAAAACTCAAATGCTAAAGTAAATGAATGAAGTAGGTCATGTGAGAGAGCAAGCATACCTATTCTGATGGGAACAACTATTCCAAAGTGACTACCTTTACTTGGGGTAGAAATAATAAGAAAATGTACCTCATAAAACAATGAAGAAAAATTGTTTCTATGTTTGTAACAGAAATATAAAAGAATAATCAAACAATCTCTAAGCAAAAAGGGACTTTTAATAAGAAAATATGTAGACTTTACACATAAATTCTGTCCTGTATTATGTGATCTAGTTTTGTTTCTGGGGTAGGGTACAGAGACTTTAGTGAATTCTGTTTAAGAACATGGAATGGCCCGGCCAGCGTGGCTCAGTGGTTGAGCATCGATCTATGAACCAGGAGGTCATGGTTCGACTCCCAGTCAGGGCACATGCATGGGCTGTGGGCTCGAGCCCCAGTGTGGGGTGTGCAGGAAGCAGCCAATCAATGATTCTCTCTCATCATTGATGTTTCTATTTCTCTTTCTCCTGCCTCTTTGAAATCAATAAAAATATATATTTTTAAAAAAGAATATGGAATGTCTTAATTCTTCCTGCTTAACAGGAGAAGGAAAAATAAAATCATTTCATATGACATCAGAACGAGAATCCACACAGAGAATTTTCTTTAGGGTCTCCCAGAGTAGGTTGAATTGCTGCTACTCAACTCAGGATAATTAAACCAAAAGGGAATTTAATTTAGGTTCAGTATTGCATAATTTTTTATTTAAAACAGCTAAAAATACAAAATTTTTTCCTGGAGATTACAAATTCATAGTCTTCAACTTCAAAGCCAACCCAACAGCCCTATGTTTAGATAGCTTTCTACTAGAAGGGATGGGATGCTCTTCAGGGCAGAGCCTATGCCTTATTCACCTTTAACTCTCCCCTCCCTCTGTTTCCCCTCACCCCCGTGCTTAGCACACATCATTCACTAAATAAAAATTGTTACAGGAAAGAAGGACCAATAGACAGACTGACTTAGGGCAGGGACTGAACAGATGAAGGCTTTATGTAGCAGCATAATAACTAATTTAAGAAGTAAAAAAAAAAAAGTTACACACATATATCAAAGACTTTCTCAAGAAACTTTATACATCAGCCTATTAACTTGTCCACAGTTATTCTGAACTAATAAGAAAACTTCAATCTTCTATTTTGCTCTGCTATACAGTGATTAAAAAGCCAATTACCTGAGATAAAAATAGCAAAGAAAAAATCTATAGATGAGCCAATGTTCAAATTAATGATATAATTTCCTAAGCTAGAACCCTTTGCTCTACTCCATCCAGCTTAGAAATTGCATGACATCACTCTGCTCAGTATCCTCATTATCCTTGCTATACACAACAGGCTTATATCTAATCTTGGTCCATTACAAATACAACCTCTAACTGCATATGGGCAATCAGCTTTCTGTCTGAGGCTATTCTCTTTCTGGACTCTGATTACAATCTCTGTCTACTAAGCTGATCATGCATACTCTGTTAAATGTCCTCTCTGTCTTGAATCTCAACTTTTCCATTTATATATCTTTAAGTTTGTCCCACAATCCCTTTATTCTCCTCTCCTTTGTTCTGGAGCTAAAGGATACTTATATTAGAAATACAAGACATTTGTACACATTATATTCTCACACAATACTATCTAACATATTAGTTTTCATTATCTAAATACATATCCTTTCAATACATATTCCCTATTTCTTGAACAACATTTAATTCTCCTACAACTGCCTTCAACTTCATTTTGGAACTTCACCCAAAATGAAAAATTTCCATTTGGACCATGATTCTACTCTCAGAATTCTGTAATATAAAACATAAAAATACATGAATACTATGCTTTACGGGAAGCTAGGGGGGGGGGAAAAGTCATGTGTCACAAAGAAAATAGTTTTACATTAATATGCAAATATAAAATTTATCTTTACATATAATTAGGAAGAGATATAGACATCTAGCTCTCATGAGAGATACAGCATTAAATGAAATGTTTTTTATACACATTAAAAACAGAGAAAGAACTCCTGGGGGAAGTCATATAAATTCTATAAAGTTATTTAAATTAGTCAATTAAAAAAATCTGCAAATATCTGGAAGTCAGGTAAAACAAAGTTAAGGCCCAAATGCTGACAAATAATAAACATTCTACTAAACTGTTAAGTCACAACTACCTTTCCCATAATTCAGCCAAAGCAGTTAAAAGATCCAAATTATTTAAAACAGAAGCTAGATAAAATTATTTTAAGTTATAATTCTGAAAGTTGTTTAGAATCCCTATCCAAAAGAATACCAAAAATAAGATTAACAATGGTTTTCTCACTAAGAGAAAGAGAAGTCAAAGCATTCTAATTTAACGTAAAAGTTTCTTCAGTTTAAAAAAGAATTACTAACAAAAGAAAACATACTCACCTCTTCGATTAACTTTTCATTTGGTGATGATGTACAAAGACAGACAAGGTAAGTTTGCTTAAAACTACCTTTTGTACCAATCTCTGGATGGTCAGAACACAGCTTTGCTAGAGCAGTTGCTTGACTTAACTGATTTGTTTTGATTAGATGTTTAATTCTCATATCCAACAAGATGGGACCCTCAAAAGCTAAAAATTCATTCACTTTAAAAAACAAGACATAATATATTATTAGTATTTAGTAATAATTCATTTGCAATAAAATACTTATAAGGAGTATTTTTTTAAAAGCATAGGAACTACCCATTAACATTTGGTAATAATTAATTTGCAATATAATACTTAGAGGAATATTTTTTTAAAGCACAGGAACTACCCCAACCCTTCTTTGCAATTAACTATTACTGTTACACGGTTATCACAAAATACTTGACCTTATAAGTAAAATGATATTATATAGCTAACATTTAAAAATTGCATTAAATACCTTTTGCCCCTGAGAGTACCATTTAGAATGAGGTGAATTAACTTCTTGATAAAATAATTTCACATTTAAATTCTAATAGTCAATGTTATTAAAAGTATACTAATCCACCCCTCCCTCCACATTTATTCTTAAATACCAGGGGTTAGCATCCTTAGAAATTTGCAGTACTAGGGCATTACATACTTATATAGACAATCACAAAAGGATGTTTGGATATTCTAGAAAAGGAGATTCAACTAAAATTGTTTCAGTACTAATGATTAAAATCTATCTTGCTTTAGTAAGTGTTTTAGAACAAATTAAAACATAAAAAATAAATTAAAATGTGGGGGAAGTCTGCTAGAACTTCTCTGAACTTGTGCTGTTTTTTCTTTTTAAACATCAACCAATAAACCTCAACATTTGCTTAAGTACTTCTTAAGCATCACACATTTTATTCTTTTCAGATCTTTTAATTTCCTAGTGCTCATTTGATCCACTAAAAATAAGAATTTCATTTTTTTCCCTATTTGTGAAGAATTTAAGTTTTAACAAATGCAAGTTTAAATTTTTCCTTAAGTTTTTTTTACCAGGATGAAAATCATATTGAAAAATTTATTTGGTGATGGCCAACTTGAAACCTTTGGAAAGCTTTTAATAATAAAACTTTAAATGCCCTTTAAATAAAACACACAATTTCACTACCTATGAACATACTTGAAGATATGTCTAGTATGTAATGTGCACATTAGAAGATGAAAAATGAGAGATGCTCTTCCCTTCTTTAAATATTCTTTGCTACCCTCTAGTGTCTATAAGATAGTATGATCAATGCTCCTCAGTATTAAACCATGACCATATAAGCTACTGAACACAGGATGCCAAATTTCATCTTTTTCTTGATAACTAGACCTTTGTACTGCTACTCTATAATCTTTACATTAAACTAAACCAAAAAGTATAAAGACTGAAGACAAAGTTTATAAATGCCTAACTCTCTGGTACTTCTGACTATATGTCTTACATATACATGGCATTACTTTTCTTTCTTTAATATCACATGATCCTATTATGTCAATTATATCTTTTCATAGCTCAGTTCACTATCAAAGCAAAATGTATATATGTTTTAAATAAAAACTTTTAAGTAAAGTTAAAATAAAGCTATCCTAGCTATAAATAAATCGCAGACTTGAAAAAACAGCTTTAGTTTCCTAATACAATAGTTCTCTCAAAAGGAAACTCTGGTAAAAAGTTTGGGAATTATTTCAAATACTCCCACAAAAGTTCATAATCAATGAACTCTGAAGATCATGCAAAAAAATTATTTACAGGTGCCATGTATTAAAAAAAACAAAAAACTGATGACAATCTTAACAGGAGAACTGCAAATAGTCCCTAAAATCTCAAATAGCAGCAAGTTAGAATGACAGATTGTGCAAAAATAATTTCTGTGGCTAACTTGATATTTAGGAGAATATACATTAATATAAATTTCAAAGCATAGTTGTATGTTTGTTTTTTAACATGGGAAACCACTGCCATACTTAGGGCAAAACTGATTTCAAAGAAATACAGAATATTTCCATATAGGTCATTTTGTCCAGCTCCAAGATTTGGCAGATGAGTAAACTGAGGCTCACAGAAGGCAAGTGACTTCCTAGGTTCAAAAAGCCAGTTAACAACAGAACCAGGACCAGAATAATGGAATCTTCTGATTTCCAGCTTTATACAGTGGTGAGAGAAGAAAAAACAAAATCTCATTTGACTACTATATCTAATTAGAACAAGTTTATAGCAGTGAAGAACTGTGAAGAAGTATTAGCTTTAAAAGGAAAAAAAAAGTATTCTGAAGCTCATGATTCAAATAGATCAAAAGTAGATTACATTCTAATACTCAATTGAGAACCTATTGAAAACTCACTTCCCCCTCCCATCCCCTGTCAACTGCTTTTTCTCCTCCCCTTTCTTCCATATCTTTCTCTACTTTGCTCCAATCCAGAACATGTTTTTCTTTATAGACTTATAATACCACATCAAAGACTATCTCTTTCAGAGCTTGCCAGATTTATTTTAAAAGTTTTATGATTTTTATCCTTCAGTAGCTAGTCAATGAACAAGCTGAAAAGAATATTAAGAAAAAAAATTCCATTTATATTAACAGCAGAGAATAAAATACTTAGGAATAAACTTTAACCAAGAAGATGAAAAATGTATACACTGGATCCTATAAAATATTGTTAAAAAAATTAACGACAAAATACATAGAAAGATCCCAAGCTCATGGATTAGAAGACTTAACCATGTTAAGATTTACAACTACCATAAGCAAACTACAGATTCAATATAATCCCTATAAAAGTCACAATGGCATTTTTTGCAGAGATAGAAAAACTTACCCTACAATTATAATCTCAAAGGACCTCAAATAGCCAAAACAATTTCAAAAAAGAACAAAGTTGGAGGTCTCACACTTAAAGTAATCAAAACAGTATGGTACTGGCATAAAGATAGACATATAGGTAATGCGATAAAATAGAAAGCTCAGAAATAAACCCTCACATGTATGGTCAAATGATGTTCAACAAGGGTGCCAAGACCACTCAATGGAAAAAGGACAGTCTTTATAATAAATGGTGTTGGGAAAACGATATCCGCATGCAAAGGAATAGAGTTGCACTCTTATCTTACCTACACCATATAAAACAATCCAAATGGACTAAAGACCTAAATGTAAGACCTAAAAATAAAAACTCCTAAAGAAAACAAAGGGGAAAAGTTTCAAGACACTGGATTTGGCAATGATTCATTGGACATAACATCAAAGTATAAGCAACAAAAACAGACAAAGGATTACATCAAACTTTGTTGTATCAAAACAGAAGTGAGACAGAATCAACAGAGTGAAAAGGCAATGTACAGAATAAGAGAAAATATTTACAAATTATACATCTGGTAAGGGGTTAATATACAGAATATATAGGGACTCCTACAACTGAACAACAACAACAACAAAAACACTTTTAAAAAGTGGGCAAAAGACTTGAATAGATATTTCTCCAATGATACACACATGACTAATAAGCATATAAAAAGATGCTCAACATCACGAATCATCAGAGAAATGTAAATCAAAACAATATTAGCTCACACCCATCATAATGGCTACTAGAAAAAAAACAAAGTGTCTTTGAGGATGTGACGAAATTGGAACATTTCTGCACTATTGATGGGACTATAAAATGCTGCAACCTCTATGGAAGAACCTGGAAGTTCCTAAAAAAATTAAAAAAGAACTACCAAATGATCTAACTATCCCACTTCTGGGTATGGACTCAGAAGAATTGAAAGGAGGCTATTGAAGAGATATTTGCACGCACATGTTTACAGCAGCACTACTCACAACAGCCAAGAGGTAGAAGCAATTCAAATGTCCATCAACACATGGATGAATAAACAAAATGGGCTACACACACACTAAACTATTATTTATCCCAAAGAAAGGAAGGAAATCCTGTCATCTTCTACAATATGGAGGACATTTGGCTAAGTTAAATAAGCCAGCCACACAAAAAAGTAAATATGGTATGATTCCATTTATATGAGGTATAAAGTAGACAAAGTCATAAAAACAAAAAAATAGAATGCTGGTTATCTAGGGTCTGGAAGTGGAGGGTGGGGGAAAAGGGGAGTTGTTTTGTTATACAGTTTTACTTTTGCAATATAAAGAAGTTCTGGAGATTTGTGTACTTCACATCAATATGAACATACTTAACACTATTAAACTGTACATTTAAAATGATTAAATTATACACCTGATGTTATGTGCTTTTTATGCATTAAAAAAATCAATTCAGCAATGTTAGTAAAAAAAAAATCCAGCCCTGGCCAGTGTGGCTCAGTTTGTTGGAGCATCATCCCATACATGAAAGGTCATAGGTTCAATAACTGGGTTGCAGGTTCAATCCCTGGTCAGGGTACATATGGGAGGCAACCAATTGATGTTTCTCTTTCTCTCTCTCTCTCAAATCAATGGACATGTCCTTGAGTGAGGATTATAAAAAAAATTCTAAATTTGGATATTTAACAAAGGGATTCCCCCCTCTCCCAGTGCACCCCAGGGAAGGGGAAAAGGAAGGGGAAGGAAAGGAAATTATAGGGCTTTTAGATTCAAGAAAAGACTGGCAAGTGATAAAAATACTATTTTTGCAATTGCAAATTATCCTATCTAATAAAAGAGTTATATGCAAATTGACCATCACTCCAAGATACAAGATGGTCGCTCCCATGTGGTCAAAGATGGCTACCCCCATGTGGACACGGCCTGCAGGGAAGAGCAGTTGTGGGCAGTTAGGGGTGACCAGGCCAGCAGAGGAGGCAGTTGGGGAAACCATGTCAGCAGGGGAGGGGAGTTGGGGGAACCAAGCCTGCAGGGGAGAATAGTTGGGGGGGGGGGGGGGACCAGGCCTGCAAGGGAGGGTAGTTGGGAGGGACCAGGCCGGCAGTTGGGGGAGGCAAGCCTGCAGTGGAGGGCAGTTGGGGAGGGGGGGGGGACCAGGCCTGCAGTGGAGGACAGTTGGGCGGGACCCAGGCCAGCAGATGAGGGCAGTTGGGGGAGACCAGGCCAGTAGGGGAGGGCAGTTGGGGGGAACCAGGCCTATAGGGGAGGGCAGTTGTGGGCGATCAGGCCAGCAGGGAGGACAGTTAAAGGCAACCAGACTGGCAGGAGAGGGCAGTTAGGGGTGACCAGGCCAACAGGGGAGGGCAATTAGGGGCAATCGGGCTGGCCGGGGAGCAGTTAGGCGTTGATCAGGCTGGCAGGGGAGTGGTTAGGGGGTGATCAGGCTGGCAGGCAGAAGTGGTTAGGGGCAATCAGGCAGAGGCAGGCAAGCGGTTGGGAGCCAGCAGTCCTGGATTTTGAGAGGGATCCTAGATTGGAGAGGGTGCAGGCTGGGTTGAGGGACACCTCCCCCCATGCACGAACTTAGTGCACTGGGCATCTAGTCTCAATATATAAGTAGAAAGGGCTGAAGGGATTCAGTATGACTGTAATAGAGAGCTCTCTCAGAATTTAATTTTCAAATGATGACATATAGAAGGAAAAGCAGGCTCAGGACCAAGGATACACTGTGAGTATGCAAAACATTATTAAAGCTAAGAGCCAAGATGAATCCTAACTCACCAAAAATGTTGAGAAAAATCAAATTGGTGGAGGTGAGTAACTTTTGAGGAAAAAAAGTCCTGCTGCCTGGGTCTGATGATCTATTATTTATGATGACAGAGAAAAGAAAACTTTCTCTATTTTTATGGTGGTTCTGATAATAAGCTTTATATTGAGAAGGGTAGAACAATGGAGCAAATGAAAACAGATGGTAAAATATAATTTTCAAAATGGGGCTAAAGGTACATTTTGCAAAACTGTAGGCTAGAGGAATAGTTATAATTCTAAGAGTCTCCAAATTAATTATACTAAAAGCATGGCTTGTGATTGTTCAGAAAAAGAAGTGTGACTGTGAAGAGCCAAGCAGAGTCACTAAACATAAATTAAGTCACACTTCACAAAAGTTATCTCAAAATGTATCACAGACGCAAATGTAAAATGCAAAAGTATAAAACTTACAGGAGAAAAATATATGACCTTGAGTTTAGTGATAACTTTTTAAATAAAATGCCAAAAGCATGGAAAACATTGTTAAGTTGGACTCCATTAAAATTTAAAACTTCTGTTCTGTTACACACATTATTTAACAAAAGGATAAGCCACAGAGTAAAAGAACATATTTGCACAGCTTGTATCTGATAAAGTACTTGCATCCAAAATATACAAAGGATTGTTAAAAATCAACAAGAAAATGAACCAATTAAAAAATAGGCAAAAAAATCCCAAACATATGCTTCATGAAAAGATATACAGATGGCAAAAATACATGTTAAAAGATATTCAATATAATTTGTCATTATAGAAATACAAATTAAAACAACAATGTGATATCAGTACACACCTATGAGAATGGCTAAAATTCTAAACACAGACAATACCAATTGCCGGTAAGGATCTACAGTAACAGTAACTCATTTCATTGCTGGTGAGAATACACAGTGGTAAACCACTTTTTAAAAAAAACATTTTTATTGATTTCAGAGAGAGAGAAGGGAGAGGGAGAGATAGAAACATCAATGAGAATAACACATCGATTGGCTGCCTCTTGCACGCCCCGACAGGAACTGAACTAGGGACCTCTCAGTTTAAGGGTCAATGTTCAACCACTGACCCAAACCAACCAGGTAGGTACAGCCACTTTTCAAGAGAGTTTACTAGTTTCTTAAAAAACAAAACATAGTCTTACCATATGATCTAGCAACTGTACTCCTAGGTATTTACCCAACTGATATGAAAACTTATGTCCATACAAAAATATGTATGCAACTGTTTACAGCTTTATTGACCCACCAAAAACTGGTAGTAAACAAGATGTCCTTTCCTAGGTGAACTGATAAACTGTGATACTTTCATACAATGGAATATTATTCAGCAATAAAAAGGAATGAGCTGTTAAGCCAAAGACATAGATGCATGTTAAATGCATATTGCCAAGTGAAAGAAACTAGACCAAAAAGGCTTTAATTATGACAATCTCAAAAGAAAAGATGGTGAACAGGTCAGGAACTGTCAGGTACTCAGGAGAAAGCTAAGTTAAGTAAAGCAGTTGTTTTCCTTAGAGCAGTGAAACTATTCTATATGATACTGTAATGGTGGATACATGACACCACATGTTTGTCAAAACCCATAGAACTTTATAGCATAGAGGGAATCCTAAGGTATGGAAATTAAAAAAAAAAATTATTTAGGAGGTTTGGGAAGCCCAAGATAGAATGCAAAATATGGCAAAAGAGTCTAATTGTATTAGAAATGTTATGAAAGAATTTCACTGAAGGAAGTGGGGGGGGAAAAGGTTCTTAACTAACTTTGGATAGGTGAACTCTACAAAACAGTAAAAGAAAGTGTATGTAGCACCGTATTCTAATTGATAAATATTTTTCCACAGGGATACAGGTTCTCAATTCGGAAACCATTATACATGTATACTAAAGCTGATTAAGTATATGGATGGTCAATGGTAGAAAAAGACAATCTGAAAAGACCACATACTGTATAATTCCAATTATATAACACTTTGTTGAAGCAAAGGTTATAGGTAAGCAAGAGGAGGATGCTAGAATGATCAATGTGGTATGGATTAGAGTTAGAGGTATCAGTATATAGATATGGCTAGTTACACATAGAAATTTATAGATACGTTTATATACACAGATTAGTATACCAACATATGTTTTCTTGCCTTGTCTACTGAGAAGTCCTAGAAACAACGTCATTCCAGTATTAATGAAAACACCCAGCTAACAGGTTTTGGAATCTAATACTATTCTCAATAAAAGAAACCAGGGTTCCTTGGAGAAACTGTTGATTTTAGAACTGGGGCAGGAAATATGTAAGATAAGCCTGAAGCATCTTATAGTGCCAGAAAGCAAGGATGTATGCAAACAAAAAATATAACTCATAATGATGGGGCTATATCAAAGGGGCACAGAAGTTAACTCCGAGTTCCCAATGGCCAAAGCTGGAATAATTGGCGCAACAAAATAAAGTAGTACTGGATTATGACCAAGTATAAAATAAGTATCCAATGAGTTCTCATGAATATAAATGACTAAGTAAATAAATGGAGACAAAAAGACAAATCTCCTGTGTAGAATTCCAAATAATCTCTGTAGATACTGTCCCCCCTCAAGGCAATGGAACTTAACTCTTTGCCTTTTAAGTGTGGGCTGCATATAGTAACCTCCTTTCAAAGAGTACAGCATAGAAAGTTGGGGGGGGGGGAAATAGTAACTTTATAGTGGAGAACCTGACAAACATACTATCTAAGCCAGGTGATCAAGTTTAACATCAACAGTCAAAAGTATTATGGACAGTATGCATCCTTGATATAATGTAGTGACAATGGCACTTTACCTCTGTGATCTTCCTCCCCCAAACCCACAAGCCCAGTTCTAATCACGAGAGCAACATCAGACAAATCCCAATTGAGGGACATTCTACAAAATACCTGACCAGTATTCCTCAAAACTGTCAAGGTCATCAAAAACAAGGAAAGTCTGAAAAACTGTCACAGCCAAGAGCAGCCTAAGGAGACATGATGACTAAATGTAATGTGGAATCCTGGATGGGATCCTAGAACAGAAAAGGGACAATAGGTAAAAACTAAGGAAATCTGAATGAAGTATGGACTTTTAATTAATAATAAAGTATCAATATCAATTTATTAATTGTGACAAATATATCATAATAATATATTAATAGGAAAACTGGTTGTGGGAACTCTTCCTAATATTTCTATAAATCTAAAATAAATAAAAAGTTCATTTAAAAACAATAAATTAGGTCAGACTAACCTCAATATTAAACAATCTAACTTGACAGAACTCTAGCCAAATAGTATTCATCAAATCCTTATAGACAAAAATGAGAAGCATGGGCCAGACATAAGGAAAAAGTTGTGTTTGATGAAGCAATAATAAAAAAAAAATTGATTAAAGGACTGAAGGCAAGTAGGATGATTTCTATAAGTATCACAGGGACTAGGTATTCTGCACATGATCTTTTCATTATTATTATCAAGGACTTGGATGCTAACAGAATATACACTAATAAGTCTGCTAATTAAGAGGAGACTGGAAAGGATTCTGAATAACAAAATCAAGATTTAAAAGGATTTTGACAAGTTACAGAGACAGAATAAACTTTTAAAGAGTGAAATTAAAGAGAAAAAAGTAATACCTACCCTATGTGCAAAAGACAAAGTATAAAAATGTAAAGAATTTAATAGTAGCATTTACTTCAAGTATGTATGTATGTATATGTATGTATATATTGGTGGTTTTAAAGACCTCGTTGAGTTTTGAGAAAGATATGGCTACCCCAAAAGACAATGTCATACTAAGTATAAATTGTTAGGATGAAGGGGAGTACCAATGGCAGCTCATATTTAGGGTACATGTTAAGTTCTGAGAATTACACATTAATGAGAACACCAACAAAATGCACTCAAAAATTAGGTATCATGATTGTAGATTTAAAAGTGAAGGAATTTAGTCTACAAAAGAAAAGATGACTAAGTGTTGACATGATGGCAATCTTTAAATATCTCAATTTATATGACCCAAAAAGAGGGACTTATACTCTTGTTCAGTATGGCTTTAGAGGTAGCACTAGATTCAAAAGATGTAAACTCTAAGAATATATTTTTCACATGACTATTTTCTAACAGAGGGCTAAGAATGGACTGAACTACACAGTTACCATTCTCTAGAAATATTCAAGCAAAGGCCAATGTATTTATCAGTGATGTTTTAGAAGGGAGCAAAATTTGAGCTAAAAAAAAAAAAAAAAGAGCATTCAGTTGGTCTTTCCAATCCCAAGATTATGATTAAAGAAAAGTACAAGTAATATGTAAGCCTAAAGTTCCTGTGATATTCAAAGGCCATCTACTTGAATTATGTTGGTTTAATAATTAGAGTTACCTTATTCTAAGAGGCTAACATCTTAAAATGACACCAGCATTTTAAATTTTGAGTCATGCCCACACTCAATCCCAAAAAGATTTCTTGGTTTAGTTAAGTTTTAGTAGGTCCAAAATCAGTAAAAATAAATAAATAAAATAAAATAAATACACACACACACAAGAGGCCCGGTGCACGAAATTCGTGCGTGGGGGTGTGTGTCCCTCAGCCCAGCCTGCACCCTCTCCAATCTGGGACTCCTCGAGGGATGTCCGACTGCCCTAACAGGATCAGGCCTTAACGGGCAGTCCGACATCCCTCTCACAACCAGGACTGCTGGCTCCCAACTGCTCGCCTGTCTGCCTTCCTGATTGCCCCTAGCCGCTTCTGCCTGCCAGCCTGACTGATGCCTAACTGCTCCCCTGCCAGCCTGTTTGCCCCTAACTGCCCTCCCCTGCAGGCCTGGTGCCCCCCAACTGCCCCCCCTGCAGGCTTGATTGCCCCCAACTGCCCTCCCTTGCAGGCCTGGTCCCTCCCAAAGACCCTCCCCTGCTGGCCATCTTGTGTGTTGGAGTGATGGTCAATTTGCATATTACTCCTTTATTAGATACGATAGAAACCTGGTGCACAGGTGGGGGCCAGCTGGTTTGCCCTGAAGGGTGTCCTGGATCAGGGTGGGGGTTCCCTTGGAGCATGGGGTGGCCTGGGTGAGGGGCCTATGGTGGTTTTCAGGCTAGACATGTCCACCCCCCCCCCGCCCCCTGCGACCAAAGTGGAGGTCCTGGTATCTGGGATTTATTTATCTTCTATAATTGAAACTTTATAGCCTTGAGCAGAGGAGGCCAAGGCAGGCCAGGGCTGCAGAAGCTTGGCTTCCTCCATCGCCAGGGGCAACTCAAGCCTCCTGCTCTCTCCAGCTCCTTGGCTGCCGCCATTTTTGTTGCGATTTATTTATCTTTTATAATTGAAACTTTGTAGCCTTTGAGTGGAATCCTGGGCCTGCCAGGGTGTGCAGAAAGCTTGGCTTCCTCCATTGCCGGAGAAACCCAAGCCTCCTGCTCACTCTGTGGCTGCAGCCATCTTGGTTGGGTTAATTTGCATACTCGCTCCTGATTGGCTGGTGGGCATGGCTTGTGTGTGTAGCGGAGTGATGGTTAATTTGCATATTACTCTTTATTAGATAGGATTTTGTCCATCTGACAAAAAAAATAGGTATAATTTTTTTTTTACTTCATACCTGATGGCTATTGTTGCATTGGCTGTTGTCATATTTTTTATTTGACAATCTAAGGTAAAAGTCAGTGCCCCTGACTAAATAATCAGGTACTGCATGTTTTAAAAGTTCTTGCAGGACACTGGCATGCCTCTTGTGGCATACCAGTGTGCCACAGCACACCGGTTGAAAATCACTGAATTACTATATCAAAACTCAAAGACTTCACCAGTAAACTAATAAGCAAAGCCTACTGACAGGTACTTATTGACCTCTGAGCTGAAGCTCCTTTCTTCAAAGCTGGTATAGGTTAGATTAAGTTAAACCAAGGGGCTGAATATCTATAATAATAAAAGCGTAATATGCTAATTAGACCAGATGTCCTTCCGGACGAAGCCAGAGCTGTGAGGGAAGCCCAGGTCCCAGGTGCCGGAGAGAAGCCGGTATTGGCAGCTGGGGGAAAGAAGGTCTACTCTTGCACAAATTTCGTGCATTGGGCCTTTAGTATAATATAAAAAGTTAAAAGTTCCCCATTCTTTTGAACCATGGAATTTGAAAATGTAAATAAATTAGCATGTGTGTGTAAAATGGTAGTGCCTTCAACTTTTCCAAGGAGGAAATGAATAGTTTGTGTGATTATACATAAAATTAACTCCCATCAAAGAAGCATTCTAAATAAAAGAGAACAAAGTAAAGATTATGGCTGCAAAATTTCTTGATCATATAATATTTCTCTGGTTGCTTCAGGAGTTGTATGAAAGTCTAGCTACCTACAATCCATCTGCTATTGTAGAAATTCCTCTTGGTTGCACCATCCAAATTATCCCAGTGGCTATATGTCAGGTGAAGACCAAGAAATAAAGCAGCACAGAGATGGGCAGACATTTGTTAACAGAAACAATGTTAGGCATATTTAAACAAGGAAATGGAGCGCACTTTCTTTTAAAATAAATTTTAAATCTCTGCTAAGGTGAAAGTTTCATTTTCCTAATTTAGCATTATGTGTGAGTTTAGCAGAAGTGCTCTTCAGAAAAAAGGAGTTAATTCCTTTTTCATTAATCCTCACCTAAGGATATGATTTTATTGATATTTTAGAAAGGGAGGGAGAAAGGGAAGGAGAGCAAGGGAAGGAGGTAAAGAGAGAGAGAGAGAACAACATTGATTGTTTGCCTCCCATATGTGCCCCAACCAGAAATTGAACCCGTAACCTTTCGGTGCATGGGACAATGCTCCAAACCAAGCCAACTGGCCAGGGCAAGGAGTTAATTCTTTACTTAACCTAGATGCAATTTTATTTTATTAGGTTAGGTGCAACAGGGCATATTATAAAAAGGAGAGAAGTTAATGATCTTATTTCAATTCCTGCCTCTGCCTCACATCACTGGCAATGTGATACAGAAAAGACAAGTAATCTTTCTGGGCCTCTACTTTCTGATCCGTAAAACAGGACAATAAAGAACCTACCTTTTTCACAGGATCATTGTGAAGGTTAAATGAAACCATGCATATTAAAAGACATTTAAAACTGTTAAAAACTATACCATGTAATTTGATATTATTATTAATATATTACATCCAATATTTTTAAAAGCTGAGAACATTAGAAAATACAATTTCATTATAGCAAAAAAACAACAACAACAACATAGTGGTATTAATATAATGAAAAGAAAACTAATATGCCAAAGGCAAAAAAAAAAACAACACACTAAGATTCTCAACTTTTAAATGTTCTTCTTATTTTAAATAACGAGTGTCTATTTTCCATTTCTCTGAGGTATGGAGAACACTGCAGCTAATCTGTGGCTATCCACAAGGAAGGGGGTGCTAAAAATAAACTTCTTGTGAAAATTTAAAAAACAGATAACGTTGTTATAAACTATCAGAAAAGCAATGGAGAAATGGTAAGAAGGGAGGCCATGTAGGAACAACCAGCCTGGAGAGAAGTTTGGAGATTAGCAGGGAAGCCTTTCAGTAAATATCAAAGTACCAGAAGTGTTTACAAGCAATGGGCTATTTATACTCCCTTCTTAGAGCCTTCATAATTTGCTATCATATTGCAAAATTCTTAGACTCTGCAATCAATCAACAGGAAAAGTTGCAACAAACGATGGAAGCAGCTTATTTAATTCTCTAATTAAATACCTTAGGAAAGGTTAGAGTGAAAGCTGGGAACTTTCCAAAATAATCTCAAGTACTAAAGACAACAACTGTGCCCTTCTTTGTGATATATACAATTTTTGGACTCTGAACATTGGTATGCATATTAGTGATTTAGCCATCTACTTCCAACAGGATACCAGCCAGTCTGAGTTTAACTGGGGTCTTTATTGCCGAACTCATACAATAACAACAAAGTTGGATAAAATAAGACTGAGCAATAAGCTGCTTGAGAAACAATACTAATCTTAGAGACAGAAGACTTGAGAGTTCTAGCACTAATTTTGTATTCTATTTTTAAGAAAATCATTTAACTACCCTATTTCTGCATCTCCATCTGTCAAGTAAGATATTAAATATAAGCCAGATTGCCACCTGTCAGGATGGTGTAAAAGAAATACCTCTGTTAAAGAGATGTTGGGGAAAAAAAAATTAGTTTCTCTGTAATGATATGATTCTAAAGTCCTACAAATACATCTTCCCCCCAAATAAAATAAAAAGGAAGGGTCTCAACCATCTCAGATAAAATGTAATTAAATGATCCTTGTTTGGGATATCTTGAGATGAATTATATCAAAACAATTTTAAATACTTAATTTTTTCTGGTCTAATGATTCTTTTTTTCTCTTTTCTCGCTCTCTCTCTCTCTCTCTAGAAAATTTACCTTTATCCTTATCCAATGGTTCCTGGGAAAGAATAGTGCACAGTACCGGGTTTTTCCACACCCCAGTCTCTTGAGCTAGAGTAGCTAAAAAATGCAATTCACAGCTGCCATTCTCCATCAGCTTTTCATGAGCTACCTATAAATATTAAATAAACATCCAAAGAATTACAACAGATTTTTAAAAGCAAGCTTATTAGGCTTAAATATAATACTAAACTTTTGAAAAATAAGACTTTTATCTTCAAATTTTCATGCCACATTACAAAGTGCTAAATTCCTTTACTTCTGACTTTTGAAGTCAAATCTCAAGGATAAGCTTATATTATAAATTTTAAATAAGAACAATGTGTTTTTATAAATAAGGCCATATTAATTTTTCTCCAAAATCTTAAACCAAGAGCAAGGTTATTTCTCAAGGAAGTTATCAAAATATCCATAGCATGAAAGACCTTACACATTTACATCCTGTGTTAGTAAAAAAATTTTCAAAAACTTCTACCATTAATAAATGACAGACCTGCATCAAGGCCTAAGTGACAACTTACACATATTCCAAAAAGAGACTTATGAAAGCAAACCAACTAAATGTATGATTTTTCATTTATTCACTACATAGCCTTGGCAAAATCCTATTAAAGCTGACATGAACTTTACTTATTCATTTTTCCAAACGTTCATGCAATTGGCATATTCCATAGACCACCAAAGATCGATAATTTTTATTCAATTCAAAAATGTTTACTGAGAATTTCTATGGACAAAATACTAGGGAAGAGAACAACTAGTCCCTGTGTTTATGGGGCTTATCCTCTAGTGGAGTAAAAAAATATTTAAACAGTTAACACACAGGTAAAATGAAACAAATGCTGTTAAGTGGATATAAAATAACCCTGAGGAAGCTCTAAAATAGGAGAAAATTGTCATGGAAACTCTTAAAACTGCATGCTATGTTTATACAAAACAGCTATTCCTCTATACCATAAAACTTTCCCACTGCAACAATTTCAAGTGCTTCAAAGAATTTTCTTTGAGCAATTGCTGAAAATATTATAAAGGGATTTAAAGTTAATTCCTTCGCATTAACTCATATAAAAAAAGTATCAATTAGTGCTACTGTTTTAAAAAGGAAAGTTTAGAAGTTTATTTTATGCTGACAAAAAAATTAAGTAGCATGAGGGATTCAGCAGTATATTTGTATATAAACAACTTAATTCAGTGTAGAGTATAATCTGAATGCCAAACAAATGAAAAGTTCTGAATTATTTACCTAAAAATAAATACACTAAGAAAAAAACCTAAGACACAAGGAATGATATGCTGAAGCAGAAATTGCATGATCAAAAGTTAGTTGCAATGTGACAAACAGGACAAGACACTTTCATTTCAACAAACACTTTTTAAGTATCTATTATGTATAAGACATAATATAATCCAAAGGTATTAAGATATGAATCCTACCTTCAAGAATTCTGCACTTGATAGAGTTTAATGTTTAATATTAAATAGGAAAATTGATTTCTCTAACTATATTTCACATGCTTCTAAAATTTGAGATTAATCCTCTTTAATACATCTCCTACAGAAAAACATAAGGATATTTTAAGAACTCTGGCTAGAGAAAAAGACAACTATATTTTTTAAAACTAGCTAGCAGGAACATCTCTTTTAACCAATTGATCAAAATTTACTTGAAGCTATAAAATATCCAGCACAATCTAGTGCCTGAAACAAAGTTTAATGTTCTTGAAAATTCTCCAAAATAACTAATTGCAAATTGTGTAGTACTCATGTAAGTAGAATAAAAACCATTAAATAAAAGAAATAAAAAGCATGTGTTTTCAGCTCTAGGGGGGACAAAAAAAAAGCATGTGCTTTGGAATGAAACACCTGGGTTCAAATAACTGCTCTGTGATATTAGCTGCATATGTATGGCAAAATAAATATTTTAGATCATGAGCCTCAGTTTCCTCACCTTTAAAATGGGAAAAAACATACCTACCCCCCACAAAGTTTTCTTAAGAATTAAGTGAGAGACAAAAAAAAGAAGTGAGATATGTTAAATTCTTATTAAGTATATTGCAGATTTTCAATATTAGTTTAACTGTTCCTTAATACAAATGAGGACATTTTCTTTTGTGTTACCTTACTGCTCTGACAAAGTCCTTTAGTTACCTGTTCTTCAAGAACAGTGTATTATTCAACCAAACTACTTAAATGTGTAAATTCACTTAGGAAACATTTATTGAGCATCTACTATATGCAAGACACTAGTGTTAATAACAATATTAAAATTTGTCGTTAGGTGTTTTAAAGTTTAACCCAATAATTTATTAAGAATAAAGAAAACTAACTTAAAATGTACCTGTATTAAACCTAACAGGTAAATATTCTCACCTGCACCAGTGTCTGAAATTGTTCCCACTGTTTATCTGATAACTCAACAGGCAGACACAGTAGAAGTTCAACACAGCTTCTAAAAAAAAAAGATAAATATATATAATTATTAAAATTTGAAGTAAAATAAAGTGAATTCTAACATTATCAGTAGACGTCCCATAATGAATTTATTTAAATTATCATAAGAGCTAAGATATAAAGTTAAAACAAAAAAAGCTAAACCTAATTTTTATTTACTCAAAGGTCTACTCACAATGCCAAGCGTTCCAGAACCAATGCTACATTTTCACATTCAGAGGTAAGATAAGGTCGGGCTTTAACATAACTTTGGATGGCCACTGTGTATACCTCCAACAAAGGTAAGGGATCTTCTGAAGTTTTCCATTTCTCTGCATATTCAAGGAGTGTCTGTTTTGGAAGGAATAATAAAAAGTATTCAACGTAAATCAAAATACATACTGACTAATCAACTGTTTTTCTTTCCTCCCTGAGAAATTTTTAAAATAATTTTTTATTTATAAAAACAAAAATTAGTTTATATTGGTTAAAATATTCAAAGTTATAAAACCATAGTCTTATTTCCAGGTCTCTTTAGGGAGAAAAAAAAAGAGTGTTAATTCATCCAACAATAGCATAATTTCATAAAGGCTGGTGTTAAATGGTGTAAGCATTATCTCCTTCCAACCCTAGTCAAAATGCCAGCTTTCACTCAAAATTTCTAAGATTTAAGTTATTTTAAATAAAAGACATCTGGGCAAGTAATACTAGCCCAGACATGCAATGAAGAATTTAAGAGTATTTGTTTTCTATTTTTTTGTGTGTGTAAGGAGTATAAAATTCAACACATAACAATAAATGAATCACAGTCACAAAAAACATGTAATTTTTCAGTTAATAAAAAATTATAGCACAT
Source organism: Corynorhinus townsendii (assembly GCA_026230045.1). Lineage (NCBI taxonomy): Eukaryota > Metazoa > Chordata > Mammalia > Chiroptera > Vespertilionidae > Corynorhinus > Corynorhinus townsendii. The sequence goes on from JAPDVU010000004.1 coordinate 55,772,297, forward strand.
AATATTACTGTCTTTTATGACAAGTTTAACATTTAAAAAATCATCTAAAGACCTTCAACAAATGTAATCAATATTAAAGACTGATTACAAGGTCAAGTGATTTTTGTAATAAAGTGCTTATTTATTAAATTAAAAACACCCCTCATTCCTTAATGAAGCACATATTTCAAATTCACCTTATCACAGAATTATAAAAAAAATAAAAAGCACTTTCATGGTGTTTATCCTACAGAATAAAGAGATGGAAGAAACTGCTACAGTAGTTAAACACCCACATGTTAAGATAACTACTAAAATCACGAATTACTAAAAACTATTTAAAAGATTCTAGAATTATGCTAAATGAAGTAGGGCTCTAATTAAATGTGTTTTTTTAAATATAAGACTGACACAATTGGTCCTCTTCATACTTCAAGGTTTAAGATTCCTCTCATAACATGTGAAAATTCAGATGTCATTTCCCAGAAAGGATGTGATCTTGAAGGAAACTCCACAAGGGCTTGTGTCCTCTGGCATACAGAAGCAACGTAACCCCCCAAAAACAACTGTAGGTAGTAGCTAGGAAGGAAGAAGATACAGCAGGAAGGAAGGAAAGAGGAAATGAACGTTCAAAAGAAAACACATACTGCCTTATCCTGTCTCTATTAACCTCTAAATAGCAGAAGTAGTAAGCGATCACAGAGAATAAGAAAGAAAGGAAGAACAAAAAAAGGTAATCTGGCAAATGAAAGGGCAACACAATAGCCCTAGCCGGCTTGGCTCAGTGGATAGAGTGTCGGCCTTCAGACCAAAGGGTCCTGGGTTCAATTCCGGGCAAGGCTAGTACCTTGGTTGCAGGCTCCTCTCTGGCCTAGGCCCTGGTCTGACCTTCGTGCAGGAGGCAACAAATCAATGTGTTTCTCACACACTGATATTTTTCCCTGTTTTTCCCTCTCTAAAAATCAATGGAAAAATATCCTCGAGAATTCAAAAAAATAAAAAATTTAAAAAAGGGGGGGCAATATAATAAAAACTCACTTTCTGAGCAATCATATTGATGGTCCCCACCCCTCTAAGTTGGAAAAAAGTACAAGTAACCTGAAGACCCAGTACTTACAACTGGCATCTGAAGTTTAGGGCCACCTTGTGGGACTAAGCCCTTTAACCTTGGAGTCTGACACTAACTCCAGCTAGTGTCAGAATTGGATTGAATTGTAGGACACCTACTATTTGGTGTCAGAAGTCAAAACAATCTCTCAACAGGACTTACAAAATCTAAACGAAACTTGCCAAATGAATGGAAAAATCTGCATTTTGGGATTCTTCTGTGATTGTCCCTCTATTTCTAGGAATAAAACTGCATATGATGTTCTACATCTAAAAAATGTTACATAAGCCCTAGTCGGTTTGGCTCAGTGGTCAGAGTGTCAGCCATGGACCAAAGGGTCTCGGGTTCAATTTCCAGTCAAGGGTAAGCATCTCAGTTGCAGGTTTGATCCCAGGTCTGGGTTGGAGCATGCAGGAGGCAATGAATTCATGTGTCTCTCTCACATGATGTTTCTCTCTCTCTGTTTCTCCCCCTCCCTTCCACTCTCTCTCTCTAAAAAAATAAAAAATATATGGAAAAGTATCTCTGGGTTAGGATTAATAACAACAAAAAAGCAAATTATCTGCATAACTGCATAAAGCTATGAGAGTTGATATTCATAACCAGCAAGTATAGTATACTGATGGTAGAGCTTATCTAGTTTCTCAAGACACCAAGATCAGTAGAAATTCCCATTAGTAGATTTCTCATCAGGTCTCAATGGTCAAAAGTCACACAGCCATACTGGAATCCCATGGCTGACTTTTTTCTTCTTTTTTAAACCCACATCCAAAAATATGTTTTTATTGCTTTAAAAAAATTCTTTTTAATTTTTTTTGGGTGACATAGGTCAACATGAATATATAGGTTTCAGGTGTGGGTTTCTATGTTACAAGATCTGTACATCGCATCATGTGCCTACCACCCAAAGTCAAAACTTTTCCTGTCACCATATATTAGGACCCTCTGCCCGACTTTTTTTTTTCTTTTAAGAGACAGACAGACACATTGAGGTGAGAAAGAAACATTGACCAGTTGCCTCCCATACTTGCCTGACCAGGGGACTGAATCTGCATCCTAGGTATGTGGCCAGACTGGGTATTGAACCTGCAGCCTTTTGGTGTACTAGATGACACTCTAACCAAGTGAGCCACTCATCAGGGCAGTAATATGCTTCTTTTAAAAATGGACAAACTGGAACATAAACAGGTTAAAGTAATAAGCCCCAAGATCACAGAGCTATTTAAGAGGCAGAGAGAAGATTCAAACTCTACCTTTCTGGACAAATGGAAATTTGATTTGTAGCCAAAATCACAAATCTGAAAACTTGTCACATAAGAGGCTTATTCTGTGTGGTTTCACAGGGCAAACCAGGAGCTCTAGGTTAAAGTGTGAAGAAGATACATTTCTGCTTTCCATGAGGCAGAAACATCAAACAATTAGAGTTAACCAAAAATAGAACAGGTTAGCCTTCTGGGACAGGAGTACCCAGAACTGAGCAAGATGACTCTGAATTCAGAAAACTGTATAGTAGTCATACTTTGGAGCCACATTCCTTCATACCAGAAGAAACTACACCAGTGTGTAATGTGAAGGGGGCGGCTAGCTCATACAGGTTTTGATTGATGTATACATTGCTTAAAAATGATTTTAATTAGTTTTGTAATATTTAAAACAAAAAAATTTCACATAAAGCTTAAATTTCTAACTTTTCTTTCTTTAAAATTTTGGGAAATTAGGCAACTCATATTCCGGCATGGCAACTAATGGCTGGAGCTGAATCATAGATGAGCCAAGCTCCCTCACTGAAACCAGGGATGGACTCTCTGGCTGCTAAAAGCCTCAACAAGCTGCCTCTCTCTCTAAAGAACCTACTGGACCCCTAACAAGGTATTTGTGGTTACACCCTCTATTCTATAGTGTTATTATGGACGGGCCTGAGATAGGAGAAACACAAAAAAAGGTTAAAGGATCATGCTCGAAGGAGATCTCCAACATAGTATTTCTCAACCTCTTCTATCATCCGTTCCCAAGGAGACTTTTAACTTTTTTCCCTAACTGTCCCCCATCCCCATTGACATGTAATACTACAGATATATCATAGTGTATCTGTTTATAGGAGATACACACACAAACACACACACACACACACACATTCTATCTATATAATAAAAGCCAAGCAACCATAATGACCAGAACAACTGCTTGACAAGTTGCTATGAGGTGCACTGACTACCTCTCGGTCCTCCCGCACTCCATTTCCAGCCTGCAGGCTCCAATTGCAGCATGGCGAACAGGGAACCATGGGGAACCGGGTGGGTGGCAGCAGGGCAAGATTGGGGACTGGCAAGCGGGTGGAACGGCCAACCTCTTGGTCCCTCCCCCCGGGGCTGCAGGCTCTGATCCATTGGTGGTGGCAGCAGAGCGGGACTGGTGAATGGGCAGATGACGACCCTGATCATATATCAAGCATCTTCTCAGATCACAGTGGCATAAAACTGGAAATCAACTACAATAAAAACAATTTAAAAAATTAAACACCTAGAGGCTAAATAGCATGCTATTAAACAATAACTCGGCTACCAAAGAGATCAAAGAAAAAATAAAAAGCATCATGGCAACAAAACAATGAAAACACAACAATCCAAAATCTATGGGTCACAGTGAAAGCAGTCTTGAGAGGGAAGTTCATAGCTCTACAGGCCTACCTCAAAAAACAAGAAACAATGGTAATAAATTATCTAACCCTACAACTTAAAGAGTTAGAAAGAGAGCAACAAGAAAAGCCCACTGTAAGCAGAAGGAAGGAAATAATAAAGATCAGAGTGGAGATAAACGATATATAGAGAAAAACAAACAAACAAAAACGATATATAGAGAAAAACAAACAAACAAAAAACAATACAAAAGATCAACAAAACCAAGAGCTGGTTCTTTGAAAGGATAAATAAGATTGATGAACCTCTAGCCAGACTCACCAAGAAGCAGAGAGAGAGGACCCAAATAAAATCAGAAATGAAAGAGGTGAAGTAACAACTGATCCCACAGAAATACAAACAATTATGAAAAAATACTATGAACAACTCTATTCCAACAAAATGGACAACGTAGATAAAATGGACATCTTCTTAGAAAAATACAAGATCCCAAAACTCAACCAAGAAGAATAAAAAAACCTGAATAGGCTGATAACTACTGAAGAAATTGAAACAGTGATGATCCCACTTCTAGGAATATATCCCAAGAAACTAGAAACACCAATTAGAAAGGATATATGCACCTCTATGTTCATAGCAGCACAATTCACCATAGCTAAGATTTAGAAACAGCCTAAATGCCCATCAGCAGATGAGTGGATTAAAAACTGTGGTACATCTACACAATGGAATACTATGCTGCGGTAAAAAACAAGGAGTGCTTACCATTTGCAACAGCATGGATGGAACTGGAGAGCATTATGATTAAGTGAAATAAGCGAGTCGGAGAAAGATAAATATCACTCATTTATGGAATATAATGAACAACATAAAGTGATGAACAAAAACAGATCCAGAGACAGAGAAACATCGATCAGACCATCAAACCTCAGAGGGAAGGTGGGGAAAAGTGGGGGTAAGGGGGAGAGATCAACCAAAGGACTTGTATGCATGCATATAGGCCTAATCAATGGATACAGACAACAGGAGGTGAGGGCATGAGGGGGGGTGGGGGGTAATTGGGGAATAAGGACACGTATGTAACACCTTAATCAACAAAGAAATTAAGAAAAGAAAAATCTACCAGCAAACAGAAAAGTCCTGGTCCAGATGGCTTCACAGGGGAGTTCTACCAAGCATTCAAAGAAGAACTAAAACCTATCCTCTTCAGACTATTCCAAAAAATTCAAGAGGAAGGCACATTTCCAAGCTCTTTCTATGAAGCCAGCATCACCCTAATCCCAAAACCAGATAAAGACACCACACACAAAAATAAAGAACTACAGGCCAATATCCTTGATGAACATAGATGCTAAAATCCTCAACAAAACTCTAGCAAATCGGATTCAACAATACATTAGAAAGATCATAAACCATGACCAAGTGAGATTTATTCCAGGGATGCAAGGATAATACAATATCCGCAAATCAATAAATGTGATACATCATATAAACAGAGACATAAATCACAATCGTATCAATTGATGGAGAAAAAGCATTTGACAAAATCCAATACCCAATCTTGATAAAAACTCTCAGCAAAGGGGGAATAGAAGGATCATACCTCAACATAATAAAAGCCCTATGTGACAAACCTACAGCCAACATCATACTCAATGGGCAAAAACTAAACCCATTTCCCCTAAGAACAGGAACAAGACAAGGATGCACCCTTTCACCACTCCTGTTTGACATAGTACTAGGAAGTACTAGCCACAGCAATCAGACAAAAAGAAGAAATAAAAGGCATCCAAATTGGAAAAGAAGAAATAAAACTGTCCTTATTCGCAGATCACATGATACTATACATAGAAAACCCAAAGACTCCATAAAAAAACTACTAGACCTAATAAATGAATTTGGCAATGTAGCAGGATACAAAATTAACCCCCAGAAATCTATGGCCTTCTTACATACCAATAATGAACTCACAGAAAAAGAAATGAAAAAAATAATCCCATTTACCATTGCACCAAAAAAAAATTAAGATACCTAGGAATAAACTTAACTAAGGACATACAAGACCTGTACTCGGAAAACTACAGGACATTAAAAAGAAAGATAGAGGAAGACATAAACAAATGGAAGAACGTACCATGTTCATGGATTGGTATCATCAACATCATTAAAATGTCCATACTACTTAAAACAATCTATAGATTCAATGCAATACCCATTAAAATACCAATGATCTAGAACAAACTCTCCAAAAATTCATGTGGAATAAAAAAAGACCCCAAATAGCCACAGCAATCCTGAGAAAGAAGAACAAAGTAGGTGGGATCTCAATACCAGATTTCAAGCTGTACTACAAAGCCACTGTTCTCAAAACTGCCTGGTACTGGCACAAGAACAGACATATAGACCAATGGAACAGAATAGAGAACCCAGAATTGACCCAAACAATTATACTCAATTAATATTTGACAAAGGAGGCAAGAGCATATAATGGAGTCAAAACAATCTCTTTAATAAATGGTGCTAGATACTTAAAAAAAAAAAAAAAAAAAAAAGCCCTAACCAGTTTGGCTCAGTGGATAGAGCGTCGTCTGCCTGTGGACTGAAGGGTCTCAGGTCCGATTCCAGTCAAGGGCATGTACCTTGGTTGCGGGCACATACCCAGTAGGGAGTATGCGGGAAGAAGCTGATCAATGTTTCTAACTCTATCCCTCTCCCTTACTCTCTGTAAATATCAATAAAATGTATTTTTTAAAATAAAAATAAATGGTGCTAGAAAATTTGGTCAGAGACATGCAAAAAAAAAAAAAAAAAAGAAAAAAGAAAAAAAGAAAGAAACTAGATCATCAACTTACACCATACACAAAACAAACTCAAAATGGCTAAAGGACTTGAATGTCAGTCAGGAAACCATAAAAATCCTACAAGACTCCATAGGCAGCAAAATTGCAGACATATGTCGTAGCAATATCTTTATAGACATAGATCCTAGTGCAAGAGAGACCAAGGAGAAAATAAACAAATGGGACTACATCAAAATAAAAAGCTTCTGTATAGCAAAAGAAACCATCAACAAAACGACAAGAAAGCCCACTGCATGGGAGAACATATTTGCCAATGTTACTTCGATAAGGGTTTAATACCCAACATTTACAGAGAACTTATACAACTTAACAAAAGAAAGATAAATAATCCAATCAAAAAATGGGCAAAGGACCTAAACAGACACTTTTCGAAAGAGGACATTCAGAAAGCCAAAAGACATATGAAAACAGGCTCAAAGTCACTAATCATCTGAGAGATGCAAATCAAAACAACAATGAGGTTCCACCTCACACCTGTCAGAATGGCTGTCATCAACAAATCACAAGTGCTGGCAAGGATGTGGAGAAAAAGGAGCCCTCCTTCACTGCTGGTGGGAATGCAGACTGGTGCAGCCACTGTGGAGAACAGTATGGTGCTTCCTCAAAAATTTAAAAATGAAACTGCCATTTGACCCAGTAATACTTCTAGAAATATATCCCAAGAAAACAGAAACACCAATCAGAAAGGATATATGCACCCCTATGTTCATAGCAGCACAATTTACAATAGCTAAGATTTGGAAACAGCCTAAATGCCCATCAGCAGATGAGAAAACTATGGTACATCTACACAATGGAATACTACGCTATAAAAAAAGGAATTCTTACCATTTGCAGCAGCATGGATGGAACTGGAGCATTACGCTAAGTGAAATAAGCCAGTCAGTGAAAGAAAAATACCATATGATCTCACTCATTTACGTATAATAAAGAACATTATGACCTGATGAACAAAAAGATAGTTAACAGAGGCAGGGAAGCATCAAACAGACTGTCAAATTACAGCGGGAAGGCTAGGGAGGGTTGGGGGTGGGGGGAGAGGTAAGAGAGCAACTGAAGGACTTAAATGCATGCATATAAGCATAACCAATGGACGCAAGACACTGGGAGGAGGGGGTGGGGATGAGGGCATATGCTGGGGGGTAGGGGAGGCCGGGAGAAGGTCAATGGGGAAAAAAAGGAGACATATGTACTACTATTTGTAATACTTTAAACAATAAAAAAAGAATTGTGTACAAATTGAAATGTCTGTGTACTTATCCTCAGAACAACCAATAAAATCTCAATTAAGAAATAATTTTTGAAACACACACACACACACACACACACACACACACACACACACACACCTGTCCGATCTCAGGATAAATTAAAGCATAGCGTTCTACAGAGAAATAGAAGACCAGGAAAACAGTAAGAGATTTCTACCAATTTGACAATGAATATCTTTACTTAAAGAGCTCTTTAAAGAAGATATCAAAACAACCTGAGTTGTTTTCCTCCCCTTACCATGTTGGCCACTTGTACGCACACACCTTTCCAGGTGCATTTAGAAGACGGCAATTTCCAGGGATGCAAATGAAGGAGGGAAGCATACAGACTGTGATGTTATCATAAAGAACCAAAACTCACTCTAGGGGACAAGTTGTTTTTTATGTACTGCTTCTGGCAAACTATATAGACTGACTACTCAAAATATCCAGAAATAAATTCCCCAGACATGTTTCATTTGGCTCATACATTATTTTCCCCCTAGATATTTTGAATTAGATGCCAATATTTTAAAATTGGGACATTACTCATAAGAATCTGGATTTCTAGTTATTTCTTTAAAAAATCAGAATCTAGCAACACTGGGCCAGTTAAATCCCATCCCATGTAGCAGTAACAAGCAGGTAGGTAGCACTTGGCTAAATCCATAGGAGCTTTCTAGTTCCTCACTGATCTTTACCTATCCAAGTGTTTTTGTTACTTTACATTCCTGGGGTTTACAGCACTTAACACTGTCACTGTTGGCATAGGCAATTAAGTAGTGAAAGCAGTTTTTAATCCAAGAGAACCAAACTATACTAAGTTATCAGTAAATGATGTTCATTTAACAGCTCTTCAGCTAAAGATCTGGCTCTGGATATGTCTATTTTTAAGTGGCCAGGCCTTGAGATGCAGAGATTTAATCAAGTGAGATATTAGACAAGATGATTTTTAAAAGTTCATGAATATTTATCATGACTGATCTGGAACCATAATCAACAGTACTTATGTATTTAAGCCAGAGAGGGCTGACAATTTTCTTAAGTAATCCCCCCCCCCCCAAGTTTTGGATTATTTTTATTAGGATTAGAAATTCAACACAATGTTACTTAATAATAACAATAATAATAATAATACTTTATTCGCTTACCTAATAACCAAGGAAGACCAGGGTGATGATAGCACAACTGAAATTCTGAATTTACAAAACTATACATACCAAAGATTCTAGTCTAACCCTAGTCATCCACCCCATGAACCCTTGCTGCTAATGTAATAGAAGTAGCTAAAAGAAAGTTTTGAGTTCAAGTTTTCAGAGAAACTATGAGTTCAGGAGTATAACTTTTTTTTTTAAATAAATCTTTATTGTTCAGATTATTACAGGTGTTCCTCTTTTTTTTTCCCCCCATAGCTCCCCTCCACCTGATTCCCCACCCCATCCCATGCCCTTACCCCCTGCCACTGTCTTCATCCATAGGAGTAAGATTTTTGTCCAATCTCTTCCCGCACCCCTCACACTTGCTTCCCCTGAGAATCATCAGTCCACTCCCTTTCTATGTCCCTGATTCTATTATATTCACTAGTCCATTCTGTTCTTCAGATTTTTTATTCACTTGATTTTTAGATTCACTTGTTGGTAGGTATGTATTTGATGTCATTTTGTTGTTCATAATTTTTATCTTTACCTTTTTCTTCTTCTTCCTCTTCTTAAAGAATACCCTTCAGCATTTCATGTAATCCTGGTTTGGTGGTGATGAACTCCTTTAGCTTTTTCTTGTCTATGAAGCTCTTTATCTGACCTTCAACTCTGAATGATAGCTTTGCTGGGTAGAGTAATCTTGGTTGTAGGTTCTTACTGTTCATCACTTTGAATATTTCTTGCCACTCCCTTCTGGCCTGCATAGTTTCTGTTGAGAAATCAGCTGACAGTCGTATGGGTACTCCCTTGTAGGTAATTAACTGTTTTTCTCTTGCTGCTTTTAATATTCTCTCTTTGTCTTTTGCCCTTGGCATTTTAATTATGATGTGTCTTGGTGTGGTCCTCTTTGGGTTCCTCTTGTATGGGGTTCTGTGTGCTTCCTGAACTTGTAAGTCTATTTCTTTCACCAGGTAGGGAAAGTTTTCTGTCATTATTTCTTCTAATAGGTTTTCAATATTTTGCTCTCTCCCTTCTTCTGGCACCCCAAAAATTCGGATGTTGGTTTGCTTAAAGTTGTCCCAGAGGCTCCTTACACTATCTTCATATTTTTGGATTCTTTTTTCTTTTTGTTTTTCTGGTTGGATGTTTTTTGTTTCCACATATTTCAGATCTTTGGTTTGATTCTTGGGGTACGTTGATCTACAGTTGAGTTTCTGTATATTCTTTATTTCAGACAGTGTATGCTTCATTTCTGACTGATCCTTTTCCATTTTTTTGGCATTCTCATTAAGCTCCTTGAAGGTCTCATCAAGTTTCTCAGCGGTTTTAAGAAGATTCTTGAGTAACCTTATACATGTGGTTCTGAACTCTATGTCATCCAGTAGTTTGCTTTCCTCTGTTTCTTTCATTCGTGACATGTTTCTTTGTCTCCACATTTTGGCTGCTTCCCTGTGTTGATGGAGTAGTTTTGTGTGGTAGGTGATCTATAGGGGGCAGTAGCTCAGCCTCCTCAATTACATGAGGTGGATGCTCTTGGTACACCCCTTTGTGGGCTGAGTGCAAAGTCTTGGTGTAGTTAAGCCTTAATTGCCTTTGGTACACTGGGAGGAATTGACCTCCAGGCCAATTAGCTGTGAGCACTCGCTGTGTCTATAATGGAAGAACTGCTGCGCTGAAGACACACTTATGGGGCAGGACTTGTTTCAGTGGGGCTTTGGTGCTCACTGAGTCTGCCTCTTGAATGTGTCACTTATGGATGTGAGGAGTTGAAATCTGGTGTCTCACACTGACCACTAGGTACACTGGCTTCTGGATCTCCAATGGGGTGCAGGTCAGCTACTGTCTGAGGCCACCCAGCAGGAGCTACAGTGAGAGCTTCAGTTTTCTCCTCTTTGCTTGTGGTTTGGAGGTTTTGGAGCTGTCTGACCCAGGCTGCAGGTTTGCTAGGTTAAGCTGCGATAGGGCAGGGCTTTCTTATGCAAAAGCCGCTGCTTAGAGTTTAGGGTGGGTTTGTAGGTTGTGCAGGGCGGGGTCTCAGGGCGTCACTAGGCTAGGGTGTGGCAAACAGCAATGGCTGCTAGTTAGCTGGCTCTGAGTTCCTGTCGGCAGTCCCGTGCTCCAGTGCCGTAAACAATTATTCCTGCGTGCAGCTCCGCAAGCAAGCCACCCTCACTGGCAGACAGTCCAGCTTCTCCCCGTAGGAGTTCGGGTCCCCCACGTCTCCCCACAAACTGTATTTCAGAGTAATCGGGGGCTTGTCTCCCTTCAGGGTGAAAAAAGCAACGCCCGCTGCCAGCCCGGATCACGCACCTCCGTACCTCAGCTTTTCAGCGCTCGTGCACGTCTCAATGCTCTTTTCTCTTTCCTTCTAGTTGTAGAACTTCCACTCAGCCAGCTTTCCCGTGGTTCTGGGTGATAGACGTTTTGTCTTTTAGTTGTATTTTTGAAATTGTTGCGGGAGGCAGCAGTTTAGGTGTTTACCTACGCCGCCATCTTGGATTCTCTGGGGAGTATAACTTTTTAAAAAGACTGAACTCGGCAGCAACAGGGTGACTTGTCTTTTCAAACACCTTTCTATTGCAAATTATCCTTCTTCAAATTACCTCAATTTTCCCATTTATATATTTCAGAGAGGAAGGGAGAGAGGGAGGGAGAAACATCAATGAGAGAGAAAATCATTAATGGGCTGCCTCCTGCACACCCCACACCAGGGATGGAGCCCACAACCCAGGCATGTGACCCGACCAGGAATGAAACCATGACCTCCTGGTTCATAGGTTGAAGTTCAACCACTGAGCCACATCAGCCAGGCTCTATTTACCCATTTTTATTATCAACTTGAAATCTTATCTACTTTTGACACATCACACATTATCATAAATTAGTCTAGATATTCCTTAACAGCTAGATGAATTCTCCTACACTCAAAGAATCAGGTTTGAATGAGGATACAAAGTGGGGCTCACAGAAATATAAGAATAGTGGCTACCTAGGGAAAGAAGTCAGGGGAAGGGAAAAGAAATAAAAATGAAATGACAAGAAATGCCCCTCGCAAAAGAATACAACTATTGTTTCTAAATTGGACAGCAAGCTTGCCTAATACTGGGAAATGATGGAAAACCTTTTCTGCATGATATCCTGTTCCTAGAATACAAAATAATATTAAAGTATACATTGTGAATGAAAAAAGACTTTTGTGATTAGCCTGGAAATTGTACCTCCATCAATAACATAGAAAAAGTATGCTTGAAGTTCTAAAAGAATACAAATAGAACACCAACAAAATAAAAATTATTTTCACTGTCATACTATGTCAACTAAAGGGGCCTTAAAAGCAAAACAGTAACTTTTTAATAAGATACAATATACAGAGTATACTTAAATTTCACTGGCCAACCTACAAGAAAAAATGTATTTGATAGCAAAATATATTATATTTTTCTCCCTTTTTTTAAATACCAAAGTTAGTTTCCAGGGACTAGCAAATGACCCAAATATACCATGTGTATGAGGGAGAAAGTATTGGTACAAATCTACAGCTTTTATGCATAAGTATAGTACATATGTATAGTATGTAATTTACCTTGTTTTAGCTCCACCGCATCAGATAGGGTCCAACCAAGAAATAGAACCACACAGTAATTTAATCAGGGAAAGTTTCACATAAAGAATAACTACAATGAGGAAGCAATTTTCAACCAGTGTGCTGCAAGAATTTTTAAAACATTCACTACCTGACTATTTAGCCAGGGGCACTGACCTCTTTTCCCTTAGATTAGGGGTGGAAAACATCCAGCCAATGGGCCATATAAGGCCTGCGAAATCACTTAGTCTGGCCCTGCTAAGGCATTAGGGTGAGTTAATTATATGTTTAGCCAAATATAGCAGGCGAATTTTTAAGTTGATAATTTTGTATGGCCCACGATTGATGTTATAAATATACAAATGGCCCCCGGCAGAAGGTTCCCCATCCTGCCTTAGATTATAAAATTTTTAAAAATGGTAACAGCCAATAAAACAGCTATCTGGTGTGAATGAATTAAAATTGTACCTATTTTTTTTTTTTTTTGTCAGATTGGCAAAATATATTTTTGGTGTGCTGCAGAATTTTAGTAATTAGTTTGTGTATGCCATGAGATGAAAAAAGGTGAAAACCATGGTAACATATATAAATATATAAAGAGAACTCTAAATAATACCTGAGGGCTGTTACAGTACACAAGAACATACAAACTTGGAAGAGTGCCCTTCCCCAAAGCTAGGGTTTGGACCTTGTTGGAGAAGATGTGGTTGCAATCTACTGGAGTGCAAAGTTGTTCTCCAGGTTGGGTTGGGCCAAAGAGGATGGTGGGTTAGTGCACAATGGGAGTTAGGACATTGAGAACTTGACTGCCAGCAGCATCTGCATAGGAAGGGCCAGGGGAAACAAACATCTGTGACACCACAGACATGCATGAGGAGTTGGGATGTTGACTGGTGGCTTTTCATCAGGAGATATGAGGTTTGGGGTATGCAATGCCCACATCAGGAAAATTGATGAGGTGGTCAATAAGTTGGGGCTGTGAGCTCACAAAATCTGTCCACTCGGCATCCACCTGAATGGCCACATATCTGTGCCACTTGCAGCCCTGCAGTAGGAACAAGAAACAAAAACAGAAGCCCCTAACTTGCGTAAAGTTCCTTAGGCATCCTCTATTGACAAAGCTTAACTTCACGCAACACAGATGCCTAAAGGGTCAAGCCAATATTGTAGAGCAAGTAATAGAGTTGATTTAGAGCTAGAAAGGAATCTGATAACTGCCACACTCAATAGTCAGGAATCTACATGAAGGATAAAGCATGACAGAAGCAAAAACTATAAATTTGACTAAATTTAATGTAATATAAATTTAGTCAAATTTATATTACATTAAATTTGACAAAGTTTCAAAAAAATCTGATTGGCTCACTGCTGTCACTTCTCCATTACACTCTGAAAATGGGAAAAATACCTCAGGCAGTTATTTAACAATGTATTTCAGAAACTTCAGCTACTTATAGCACTATCAACTATGGTTTCCAAAGAGAGAGTATACAATGAAGTATGGGGGTGGGGGATATAGTTTTCTATTAAATTTATCTAAAACAAACTCCTTTTTATTGAATTTATTGGGGTGACACTAGCTATTAAAATTACATAGGTTTCAGGTGTACAATTCTACAACACATCATCTGTCTATTGTATTGTGTGTTTACCATCCCAAGCCAAGTCTCATTCCATCACCATTTGTCTCTTCTATTTCCCCCACCCTCTTCCCTTAAAACAAACTTTATTATTTAATAAACAGATTCTAACTATATAAACTGAAACTACATGTGTATGCATATGTGTGTATATATGCTTTATAATTAAACATTCTCATACTGAAGTTTCATATTCAAACTAGGGGCCCAGTGCATGAATTCGTGCACCAAGAAAGAAACTGTGGGCCGTGAGGCTATGGTAGGCACAGGGGCGAGTCTTGGCCCATTCTCCGTGCCCCCGCTCAGTCCCTCCTGCTGTGGCACCCAATCCCCTGTCTGCTGGCAGCCCCACTCCCGCCGCCGCTTCCATGCACAGCCAGCATCGGCCCTGTTCACATGCGCTGACAGCGCGGAGCGATTGGGGCTGGCGCCAGCAGTGGGTGCAAGCGGGGCTGGCATCATCAGTGGGTGCGAGTGGCGGCTGCTGCCCTGATCGCCCCTCAGGAGCAGGGGGAGGTGGAGAAGCCCTCAGGTGCGATGAGGGCCGGAAGCCGCCACTCGCACCCACTGATGGCACTGAGTGATTGGGACTGGCGCCAGGCAACAGCAGCAGGTGTGAGTGCCAGGCAGGACCGCGGTGTGCAGGAGCAAAGAATTTTCAGTAACCACCAGAGGCTTGCCCTGATGACAGCCCTGCCTTGGTCTGACACCCCTGCTCACCTGCTTCACCATCCCGCCACAGCCAATGCCCACCATGTTCTGCACATGCCCCCCGGTGGTCAGTGCACATCATAGCGATCGGTTGTTCGGTTGTTCCGCCATTCGGTCTATTTGCATATTAGCCTTTTATTATAGAGGATTATTATATAGGATGTTTACTAGTATAATACTCAATTAAAAGCAGTTTAAAGACTACTTATGTAGACAATGACCCTACCTTTCCCCATGGATTTTAGTACATCTTTGCAACATACAAAGAGGCCAAATACTTAAGAAATGCAGATTTTTAAAAATTAGTGCAATAAAATAAAAAATTATACTTGGAGATTAGAAACAGATTTCTTCAAGTTGCTCTCATTGTAGTTCATAAATATGTATTGATTACCTTTAAAAGACCCACATATTACCCAAAAAAATCCCAAACTAATCCCCACTACTGCTAAACAAAGAACACTAACATTTTTTTAAGTAAGGCTATCATTGTTGTTCTTGAAGTTTAGTTTCAAGTGATTAATATTGTAAGTGCCCTTTAAAACAAATTTCCATAATCAGCAACCTCTGAAAAAATATTTTACTTAGTTTGGGTTTTGCTTTTGCTTATTTTTTGAAAATTAAATTCTGGTTACTTGATTTGGGCAAGTTGTTATGCTTATCTGTGTTTCAGCAGTTTCTCTATATAAACAGGGTTAGTAACTACCTGCTGAAGATTAAATGAGTCTCTCTCTCTCTTTCCTCTCATACACTTACGTTTGCTTTATAAGAACTATATATATTTGATCAAACTAAATCCTTGTCTGCCCTGAACATAGGTACCCAATGTCAGAATTGAGATGAAACAAGAGTGGTCACAAGAAACCTAATTTCAGTAAGTAGTAAACTTTTATGACCAAAAAAATTCACTCCTCCCTCCAAACAATTAAAAACCACCTATTCAAGGGAAAAAAGGAGACAACCATTCAACAAATGTAATTACTTGCCATTCAGTAAAATAAGGCCTGGCTCCTTCTTTTAAAGAGTTCCAATTTGGGTTAAAGGGATACAGTCATAATACAGAGAAGCTATGATAAAAGCCAGAAAAATACACACTGTCCAATAAAAAAGTATGAAGCATACGCCATTAAATCCATTCAGGATTACTATAGGAACGTCTCTCGAAAAATGTAATAATATGCAATAATTTTATCATAAATTGAGGGAAAGAAATGTGCAGAAATGGGATTGATAAAAGAAGTTACACTAAAGGAGAGAGCTAAAGCCAAAGCAGAGGTGTGGAAGGATGTGTAAACTATACTGTAAAAACAGACTATAAAGGCCCAATGCTACAAAGAAAGTAAGATATGGCTGCCAATCGGCCATGCTGGCACACTGGGAGTCCTTGAATATAAATAAGGCTACTAGTTAGCTTAACTTCTATTTTTCACAGAATAGCATTTATGTGGTGCTTACTTATGTGATGGGCACCATGCTGATGTCTCATTTAATCCCCATAACCCTATGAAGTAGGTATTATTATCATTTAATAGGTTAAGAAACTGACCCCCATAGTTGAAACTGAGCAATGTGATTTCAGCTCATGGTGTCCAACCCAGAATCTGAACTCTTCAACATAGTGCTGCCTTTTAAAGTCTTTAAGGACAGAATCTGATACCTGTTTTTTTAAAAGATAACTGATAATCTTAGTAACAATACAGAAGATGATAGGCTGGAGAAGAGAAGACAAAAAAGTACCTTCATTAAAAAACAGTTTTTGTTGAATACAGTAAACAGTGCATGAGTGAATCTGGCGATTGGGCTGTGAAGGTGAAAGAAAGGGAACTAAAAATGATTGCAGATTTCAAAATCTAAATTTGGGGGAGGTCGGGCTGTCACCAATACCAACAGTCTTTCTTTTTGGTGGAGGGTGGGGGAGTGGATGAGTTCAATTTCAGACATGAATATCTGAGCAGAAGAGTTTCACAAGTGGCTGCAAGTAGGAACCAAAAGCTAAGAAAAGTGATAATGTCTAAAACAATCGACATGTGGAAATCCTATCCAGAGTGAGATACAGGGGATGCTGTCAGAGTGGATGACTACTTAAGATATGTATGTAAAGCATGGATTATCAACCAGGACAATACCAGCCACTTGAGGGAGTCCTGTGGTCAGATCCCAATATGGGTTAGGGAAAACTGTTAAGTTTCACTAATGAACAGTGAAAAGAAGAAAAGCACATTGAGGAAAATCTCACACACACACACACACACACAAATCTTGAATTTAGTTCTTTTAAAATATATTTATACTAGAGGCCCATGGGGGTCCCTCGGCCTGGCCTGCACCCTCTTGCAATACGGGACCCCTCAGGGGATGTCAGAAGCCAGGTGCAGAGATTTGGCCCAATCCCCGCAGGCTAGGCTGAGGGACCCCACTGGTACACGAATCTGTGCACCGGGCCTCTAGTATGCATATAAGATCTCTGGTTAATCTCTTCTTGCCCTCCCCTCTCCCCTCTGAGATTCATCAGTCTATTCCATGTCTCCATGGCTATGTGTTAACTGTCTCCCCCCTGGTGGTCAGTGTGTGTTATAGCTATTGGTTGAACAGTCGCTTAGGCTTTTATATATATGCTAGAGGCCCGTTGCAGGAAGATTCCTGCAATAGGGCTTCCTGAGGTGGTCTGCTTCCCTCCCTTCTCCACCGCTCCGCCTGCTTCCATCCCTTCTCCAGCCCGCCTACTTCCTTCTCCCCCGCCCCGCCTGCTTCCCTCCCTTCTCCGCAGTCCCACTTGCTTGCTTCTCCGCAGCTTCGCTACCTTCTGCAACACTTGGCTTCCTTCTACACTGTCTTCAGTCTTCGCTCTACTCCTGGATATGCAAATTAACCGCTATTTTGGTTGGGTTAATTTGCATACGCACTCCTGATTGGCTGGTGGGTGTAGCAGAGTGATGGTTAATTTGCATTTTACTCTTTTATTAGATAGGGTACTAGAGGCCTGTTGCACGAAGATTCATGCAATAGGCTTTCCTTCACCTGGCTGCTGGCACCGGTTTTCCTCCAGCACCCAGGACTCAGGTCTTCGCTCTGGTCGCCGCCTTCCACCTTCGACCTGGCTGGAGTCTTCACTCCGGCTGGAGTCTGCAGGTTTCTCGCCTGGAGTCTTTGTTTCACTCCAGGGGGAGTCTTCTCTTCACTTCGCTCCAGCTGGAGTCTTTGCTTCACTCCGGCCGGAGCGCCGCTCCTGTAGCTCCATCCGTCCCCCGTCCTCCCTCTTATAGCAGGCATCCTGCCCCACTTGGCCACTCCACGCCTGGAGCAGCTGGGGAGCAGGGCCACCTCCATCTTTGTCCTGCTAATTTGCATATTCCCTCCTGATTGGCTGGTGGGCGTCCTGGAGGTACGGTCAATTTACATATTACTCTTCTATTAGTGTAGACTAGCTAATAATTACCGCGTGCTGCTAGCAGGTGAAAGGAAGAGTTAGTGAAGACATGAGACAACAGAAAATATATATAATGGTCTCTGCCCCTGGTTCCTGGCATAGAGCTCCTAAAACCTTTGTAATTTCCTAAGTGATAATACAAGCAGCATCTCTTGTTCTAATATTTGTCTTTGACCCCATTCCTAACATAGGACTCCTAAAATCCTGTAAATTCCTAAGTGATATGAGATAAAAGCATTTTTGTTTGTTGTGGGCCAGCATCCTGGAGAGGGAGTATTAGTCACCAGACATCCAAGTCATTATTAAAAGCTTAGGAGTTTCAGTCCCATTCCCAATCCTCTAGAGAGGGCAGAAGAGCTAGAAATAGAGTTAATTAATTATGCCTATATGAGGAAGCCAACAGTATAGGGTTCACAGAGCTTCTAGGTAGGTGAATACATTCACAGGGAGAGGGTGATGCACCTCAACTCTACAGGGACAGAGAAGCTGCTGTCCTTGGGACTCTCCCAAACCTCACCTCACCCTATATATCTCTTTATCTAGTTGTTCATTGTATTCTTCTTTTTAAATTTATTGATATTTAGAGACAGAAGGAGGGGGAGAAAAAGAAACATCAATGTTAGAGTGCAACATCAAATGGCTGTATCCTGCACACCCCTACGGGAAGGGCGGGGGAGAACAATTCCGCATCCCAGGCATGCACCCTTGACCCATGACCAGGAATCAAACCTTTAACCTCCTGGTGCACTGGACAATACCCAATTAACTGCACCACACTGGCCAGCACCATTCTTTATCACATCCTTCTTATTTTAATTACTCACCTGAGGATGTTTTTATTGATTTTAAAGAGGGAGGGAGAGAGGGAAAGTGAGAGAGAAAGAGAGAGAAACATCGATGTGAGAGTGCAGTATCAATTGGCTGCCTCCTGCATGCCCCCTACCAGGAATCAAACTCGCCATGACTGGGAAGCAAACCCACAACTTTTTGTTATACGGGACAATACTCCAACCAAGTCACACTGGCCAGGGCTCCTTAATGCGTCCTTTAATAAAGTAATAAACATAAGCACAGTAAATCTTTCCCCAAGTTCTGTGAGCCACTTTAGCAAATTAATCAAACTGAGGAGGAGGTTGTGGGAACCTCAGATTTATAGCTAATCTAGTCAGAAGCACTGTTGATAATCTGGGCTTGTAACTGGCCTCTGAAGTGGGGCTGGGGTGGGGCAATCATATGGGACTGAGCTCAACCTGTGAAATCTGTCTGACACTTCAGGTGACAGTGTGAGAATTGAATTAAATTGTAGAGCATCCAGCTGGTGTCAGAGGCTTCTTGTTGTTACAGGAAAAAGTCCTCATATATCAGGTGACCAGAAGTGTTCTGTGAGTAGTACAGGAGACTCACAGGGAAGAAACAGTAGGAAAGAACTGTGGTTTTCCCTACATAGGAAAGAAAAAAGTTTTTCCTTTACAGATGACAACTATGGAGCAGTCACACAGGTAATAGAATCAGGAGAGCAGTGTAAATAAATTGAAGGAAGAAAAACTTAATCCTCACCTAAAAATACTTTTCCATTGATTTTTTAGAGACAGTGGAAGGGAGGGAGAAAGACATCGATGTGAGAGAGATACATTAATTGGTTGCCTCCACACATGCCCAGACCAGGGACAGGGATGGAGCCTGCAATCAAGGTACATGCCCTTGTCCAGAATCAAACCCAGGATCCTTCAATCCTAGGGCCAATGCTCTACCACTGAGCCAAACGGCTAGGGCAAGGTCACAAACATTTTAAAACGCCAAGAGGGAGGGGTTAAGCTGGCAGGAACTTCAGCCTGTAACCATGAGTCCAATATTACAATTATCTTCTGATTTTCCAAAAGCAACCAAACATCCTCATTTCAACATAAAAACATGACTTTTTAAATGCTGACAATTAAATTTTCTTTAACACATTATGTAGGCACATGAAGTAGTAAGAGCTGTTGGAATGCTACTCAGGCCTACAGTTAATGAAGTATTTGTTACAGATATGCCAAGCAAAGGACCTTTAAAAGAACATTTTAAGTGTTGTGAGAGATACAGTCCAAACTGCAATAGAAGGTAAGAAATGAAGGCAATTAATATACCTTTCTAAAAAGTCTGGCAATAAAGATTAGGGAACAAGAGTTAAAGTATCTTTTAGGATAAGTCCCATATGCTGAGAGAAGGGGTTAGAGAAAAGGGAGAAATCTGAACATAGATTATCAAATGGGGGGGGGGGAGGGAGAGAGAGAGGGAGGAGAGGGAGGGGGAGAGAGAGGGGGGAGAGGGAGGGGGAGAGAGAGAGAGAGAGAGAGAGAGAGAGGGAGCGAGAGAGAGAGAAGAGAGGGGCACATAGCTATAGATTAAAGGAAGATCAAGTGCACAGAGAAAAACATCCACTTTCCAGAGAATCGCCGCTTCTTTGGAAACCCAAGAAAATGAAAGATCCAGAGAAAATATAAGATGAAGATGATTTGGAGGAATGCAAATGCCTAAACCTTCTTAATGAATTTTTGGAAAGAATAAACATTAGCTGGGTATATCTGTGGAAGTGTGTGCATAGTTTTAGTACTTAATATTTATTGTTCCTCTCATAAGGTACAATTTCTCTATTCATACTATATGCACGTCAAGTGTCATGCTTCCAGAGAAATAAAATTATTTTAAATCTCAGGTACAAGAAAATAAGTTTATTTAATGTGTCTTAGTATGTAATTTAAGAATAAGCAGCACAATTAAAAGTTTTACAAAATAAAATAAAATATATGAAAGTCTTTAGTAATGGCTTTATTAAATCTCTATAACAAAAACATTATCTTTGGGAAAGTACACAGAAGGAAACAGTAGAATGCGGAAAAATAAGAAAACCCCCAGTTTAAGAAGAAAATGTCAGAAGTATGCTTGAACTCCCTTACATCCTCTAGCAGTGATGCTGTTATGTTCTAGATTAGGACTTGTCAAACTGTTCTGCAGAATACATTAAGCTACCAGGTAAGATTCTGGGGGGAAGGGAGTCCCCCTAATTTTATTTAAGTTTGAAAAATACTACCTAGGTGACAAGAAACTAAAGAGTAATTTACTAACACTAAGATTAATATTCTTTTATGAGGGAAATTTCAGACCTAGTCCTCTTAAATGCACTAATAGCTAACAATTACTGTGTACTTCCAGCATCATAATATGCAAAGTGCTCAGCACTTTGTGTTGTTTGTGTTTGACTCCCCCTACCCCCAAAAATCTTTTATAGATCTCGTTTTACTTGATGGAAAAACCTACTCTCTAGATTCTTTCATATATACTTTGCTTGACAGCTCATTAGATACTGTGAATCAAAGGCTTGGGATTCTGACGCTGGTTTTAATTTTAACAAAATTGTCTACTGCAACCCACGGCATGCTCCTTATAACTTTTCTTTGTTGCTTTATCCTTGAAATGGAGAGGATATAAACCTTTGTTGTTGTTATAAGAACTGATCAAAGACACAGTTATTTAAAATGATTGTTGTAGTATAAAGTGACATTTTCATTTACACTTAAGAGACTACTTTAGAAACATGTTTGATGATAATACCCTAGAATAATTTTAAAGCAGTGGTTCTCAACCTTTTTAACGCCATGACCCTTTAATACAGATTCTCATGTTGTGGTGACCCCCAGCCATAAAATTATTTTTGTTGCTTTTTCATAACTGTAGTTTTGCTACTGTTATGAATCGTAATGTAAATATCTGTGTTTTCCGATGGTCTTAGGCTCTACAGCAGCGGTTCTCAACCTGTGGGTCACGACCGCTAGCAGGGTCGCTTAAGACCATTGGAAAACACAGATATTTACATTATGATTCATAACAGTAGCAAAATTACAGTTATGAAGTAGCAACGAAATAATTTTATGGTTGGGGGTCACCACAACATGAGAATCTGTATTAAAGGGTCGCAGCATTAAAAAGGTTGAGAACCACTGTTTTAAAGCATTAATAATTCTGTAATTTTCAAGTCACTTATTGTCATTACTTTGAAAATAACATTACCACAGCTGGTTTTCCCAATGGTTAGAGCATCGCCCTATACCTCAGTTGCTGGCTCAATCCCGGCCCAGTCAGGGCACATGCAGGTGGCAACCAATCAATGTGTCTCTCTCACATCAATGTTTCTCTCTGTGCGTCTCTCGCTCTCCCTTCCACTCTCTTAAAAAAAAAAATCAATGGTCCCTAAAGAATCACATCCTGTACCCACAAAGAGGCTGGGTTTGACCACTTGATGTAGCCAATGGGACAATGGTAAAGAGTACACAAGCAGAGCCTGGAAAAGCAGCCGTGCCCTATAACTTGCTTTCTTGCTGTATGGAATGAAATCCAGGCTACCTTACTAGAGGATAAGAGTGGAGCAAAGATGAGCCAACCCAACTGAGGCCCCTCTACCAACCCACTGGACAACCATAAGACATATGAGCTAGACCAGTGGTCACCCACTGGTGGTCCGTGAGGTCCGAAAGGTTGGTGCCCATGGAGCTAGACCATCTGGGACCACTGAGCCCCACCCAAAAACCTACCAGCTAACTGCAGAACCACCTAATAGAACCAAAGACTTGAGAATAGTAATAAAAACATTCATTCTTTTAAAGCCATTAAGTTTTGGGATAGTGTGTTACATGGCAATAATGGATACAACCTACTTCAAAACAAACAAAGCAAAGCTTCTAACATTCTGAACTTAATTTTATTTCAATACTAGAGGCCCGGTGCACAAATCCAGGGTCCCTCGGTGTGGCCTGCGGAGATCAGGCCGAAACCGGCAGTTCAACATTCCCCAAGGGATGTAGTACGTGAAGGGGCAGGTGGCCGGGGAGGAGCCCAAGTCCAGGCCAGGCGCCATGCCGCCGCCGCTCAGTAGGCTTGCTGCCGTTCCACTGTGGTCTCTGTGCGTCCGTCCTAGGGTGATACCGGCGCGCCCATGACCAAGAAGCAACCGTGAGCTCACACCCAGTCAGTCCCGATCCCAGTCTGGATGGGGGAGGGGCGCGCAGGGTAGTGTCTGGGAGGCTCACGCCCCTGCAGCTGCGTTCGCCAGCCATGAGCCTGACATCTAGTGCCCATCAGTCAGCTGAGTGGTGCTCCCAGTATGGGAGTGCACTGACCACCAGGGGCAGCTCCTGCATTAAGCATCTGCCCCCTGTGGTCAGTGTGCATCATAGTGACTGGTCAAACAGTTGAATGGTTGCTTAGGCTTTTATATATATAGACTAGAGGCCTGGTGCACAAAATTCATGCACTGGAGGGAGAGGGGTGTGTGTCCCTCAGCCCAGCCTGTGCCCTCTCACAGTCTGGGACCCCTTGAGGGATGTAGTTGTGCACCAAGTGGCAGGTGGCCAGGGAAGAGCCTGAATTGGGGCCAGGCGCAATCATCCCAGCCTGCTGACGCAGAGTCAGAAAAGGCTCCTGTGTGGCAGCTGCGCTCGCCAGCCTTGAGCCCAGCTTCTGACCACCTGCGGGATTGCACTGTGGGAGTACACTGACCACTAGGGGGCAATTCTGGTTAAAGTAAGTAAGTAAGTAAGTAAGTAAATGTAATTGACTGAATTTTAACAAATCTTGGCCAAACAGTGTATGTACATAAGGACCATTAAAATTTTGTCATGTGAAGTTAAGGGTGAAGATACCTTTTTTTTTTTTTTTTTTTTTTTTTACCCACTGAAATGTACTTTGCAACTTTCAAACACAAAAGAGAAACAATGAATCAAGTGGCTCTTGGAAAACAATACATAGTTAAAAGTTAAATGGGGTGTGTGACAAACATCAATGAAAAGCAAACTTTGAGGCTACTCACATACTGATTGGTTAATTTTAAGAACTAGATTTATGTGTGGTAGTAGTTGGGGAAAATATGGTTAATTTTTCAACCTTGACAGAATCTCAAGGAAAATCAGTACCGCAGCAGTTTCATATAGTATTAATAACATGTATTAAAAAAAAATTCATGGCGTTGCAGGGCAGTAACATAAAATATTATGAAGAGAAATTGCAGAATATATCTTCTCTTCCCCCATTTTAATTTAGACCCAAAAAAGTGTCAAGGAGGAGAGGCAAGCAAAATTTGGCAAAAAGTTTTCCTTTGCTAAAATTGGTAGAATGTGAATTTTACTATCTCCAGCATGCAGTCATAACTAATTATGAACACTTGGAAAATTATTTCCCCTGAGCATTACCTAAACTTTTCAAATTTAAATGACTTATTATTCCCTTAATACCTAAAGTAATTATCACTAATTAACAAGCAAGCCATCTTTTTCTTGTGATCTGAAGTGTCCTATAAATTAACTTAAAGATAATCTCCAGTATGCAAAAGACAAATGTCTAGTTTTTTAGGGAAAATGTTCAAGCATTTTCAAAATCCTTACCACTATAAGTAAAGCTAAGCAAAACATGCAAATAAAAGAATCAACATGTATCAAATAGATGAAACAAAAATATACACAGAAATTATTTTAACTACATAATTTAAATACTCTGTGGCTCCCTAGTGCACAAAATTAATTTGATTTTTGTTTCTTATACTAATAAGGCACTAAGAATAGTTAATATGGTACTAAGGTCTAGCAAAAATCATACTTCCTCAGTAAAGCGTTCTGATACCCCAACCTGAAGTGCTTACTACCTACCTTGGACTCTTTATTGAAATTACTATACATAAAGTTAAATTATTCCTCTAGACAGGGGTGGGGAACCTTTTTTCTGCCAAGGGCCATTTGGGTATTTATATCATCATTCATGGATCAGACAAAACTATCAACTTAAAAATTAGCCTGCTATATTTGGTCAAACATTTAATTAACTCACCCCTAATGCCTTGTCAGGGCCAGACCAAATGATTTCAAGTGCCTTATAGGGCCAGACTTTCCCCACCCCTGCTCTAAATATTCACCAATAATTAACTAATTAATTAGACACAAGCATAGACTAGAATTATACAATGTAAAACAGAAAGCCATACATTTTACATGGGTGGCTAAGGAATGACCTCAAAGACACTATTTTGGGGTGAAAAACAAAATACAGAGTATAGTACGTCCTCATCTTTAACTTTTTAAAATATATTTTTATTGATTTCAGAGAGGAAGGGAGTAAGCGAAAGAGAAACATCAATGATGAGAGAGAATTATTGATCGTCTGCCTCCTGCACGATCAGGAATAGAGCCCACAACCTGGGCATATGCCCTGACCAAGAATCAAACTGTGACCTCCTGGTTCATATTTCATAGGTTGACGCTCAACCACTGAGCTACCACAGCTGGGCTTTAAACTTTTTTAAAAAAACAGCACACTGTTTCTGGAAATATGCATACAAAACTATTAGGTAATTATCTTTGTGGAAGGTGACTGGAAGTCTAGTGTGGGATGGAGATGACGTTTTTGTTGTATATCCTTTCCTGGTGTTTGAATTTTTAAAAGCCATTTCAATGTACTACATTTTAAATTTTAAAAATAGAGAAAAGAAAATAAAGCAAATTTATTAGTTAATGATACACAACCTTTTGGTATTTCTTCAACTATCACCCTGAAGTGATATTTAAGTCTTTCCTCATTATTTTATATCCCACTAGCTTCTCCTGTACCTTATATCCCCTGCTAACATCTAAACCTAGTCCCTGCATTAAATGCTTTTTAAAAGTACAGAATTAAATTATATCAAAAGGTCAAATCTCTGTATCAATCAGGACAATAATATGCTACCCTCTATAACCTAGTAAAAGTGAAATGTTTTAGTAACTGCTTGTAATTCCTGCTAAGGAAGTGTAAATTTTCTTGACCTTGCAAGCTCAGTGTGAATTTAAATATGGTTGAAGAGCGTTTACCTGGACCTGTTCCAGATTAACTACATTTCTTAATATAACTATATTATCTTAACATGAAAAGAGCATAGTGATTTTTAAAAAACCTTAATATATTTTTTCAATCTGTTCAGTGTTTCTCAAAAGGGTACTGTGGGTATTTAGGGAGAGGGATAAATTTCAGTGGAGTGAAAGTGTCCTGTTCACTTCAGAAAATTTAGCATCCATGACCTCCCAGTCATTGCAATGACCAAAAAACTGACCTCACATATTTGCAAATGCCCTCAAAGAAAGAAATACAGGGGGAAAGTACTATGCCCAGTTGTGAAGCACTGCTAATACAAATTAAACTATAAAAAGCTTAGGGATACACACACCTATACACACACACAAACACATTTCCACAACTGCAATTCAACCTTTTAAAACAATGATCAGCCACCAGAAGATAAACAACCAGTAAAAGTCGTAACTCATGTATTAATCAGTCACCCAGCCCAGTATATAATACTATCAACAAACATCATACCTCTCCAAAACATCTTTCTTCAACTAATACAATGGCTGAACTTTTTAAATGAATATTTATTATAAAATCATTTTAAAACGATTCTTCTGTTGGAATGCTGTTTAAATTTCCCCCCAAAATAACCTTCCATCCACTGTACTATACTGCATTCATTTCAGAAATAGAAGACATTGCCCTAGCCGGTTTGGCTCAGTGGACAGAGCATCTGCCTTCGAACTAAAAGATCCCAGGTTCAATTTCAGCCAAGGGCACATGCCCTGGTTATGGGCTCGATCCCCCCCCCCCCCCCCCCGGCCCTGAGTAGGGGGTGTGCAGGAGGCAGCCAATCAATGATTCTCTCTCATCATTGATGTTTCTATCTATCTTCCTTCCTCTCTGAAATCAATAAAAAAAATATATTAAAAAAAAAGAAATAAAAGACATAAATCAGTTTACTATCATTTGTCTACCTTCCTCGGAGAGTGTAGATTCCTTGAAGCCAGGGACACCATGATCATGCTTGCCTGGCCCATAGTGTAGGTATATAACAACACTGAGTGAGTAGTGAGTGAAAACTGGCCCACTCTAATACAATAAGTAGTCCAGTAAGTTTCAAATACAATCAATTTTTAAATATAGTAATGATCCTGAAACAAGTTAATTACTTTAAGAAAATTAATAAGTCAATTACATTATCCAGATTAAAGCTAGCTTGTAAAGATATAAGGAATTTAAGGTTTTTTGATTATCACTTCAAACATGCCCATCCTCTACCACCTTCCCCTCTTCCCAATTAAGCTTAAAGCAAATCTATAATAATAAAAGCATAATATGCTAATTAGACCGGACAGCCAAACAACCTTCCGGACATCCTTCCCGGTGAAGCCAAGGCAAGCTGCTGCAGCTGCGAGGGCCAAGCCCTTGCACAAATTTGCATCGGGCCTCTAGTATTGATATAAATAAGTGGGGCATGCCTTCAGGAAGCAACCCAATATAAAGATCAAAACAATAATGATAACAGTAAGAAAAATTTAATGTCTTTCATTATTTTATCTTTTACAATTCAAGAAATGTTATCCTGCCTCATTCAAAAAGAAAGAAAATTGCCCTAGCCAGTGTAGCTCAGTGGATAGAGCACCAACCCTCAGACTGAGGAGTCCTGGATTCGATTCTGATCAAGGGCACATACCTTGGGTGCAGGCTCAATCCCCGGCCCTAAGTGGGACACTTACATGTTTCTCTGTCTCCCCACTCCCTTCTACTGTCTCTAAAATTAATAGAAAAATATCCTCAGGTGAGGATTAACAAAAACAACAACAACAAAAAAAATCAATACATTAGAAAGTGTAAGTAACTTCTATTTTTGTAGGTTTCACTATATTTGCCAGAAAGTCACCTTTTGCTGAGGTAAAAATTCAGAATGTAAACTAATTCATTTCCAAATAAATGCAACAAATGAGGATTATACAAGCACTAAGCATCAACACTTATAGTCTATTAACTTTAAAGCCCACTAATTCTGACATTCATTCATCTTTGCCTTCTTGAAGTATTGTGAATATCTCAGTTTTACAGGGAAATATTAGATAGAAAAACATTAAATGATAATCTTAAGGTTAATAACAAAGACAATTAATTTCTAGCTCTTAGTATTTCTTGCACTGCTTTTAGATTGCTTCAATAAATTCTATAATTGTTAACCACTGCTTTGCTCAACTCATATCAAAAGGTTAGCCCTAGCCCAGTGGTCGGCAAACTCATTAGTCAACAGAGCCAAGAATCAACAGTACAATGATTTAAATTTCTTTTGAGAGCCAAATTTTTTAAACTTAAACTTCTTCTAACGCCACTTCTTCAAAATAGACTTGCCCAGGCTGTGATATTTTGTGGAAGAGCCACACTCAAGGAGGCAAAGAGCCTCATGTGGCTCGTGAGCCGCAGTTTGCCAACCATGGCCCTAGCCCATTTGGCTCAGTGAATAGAGCGTCAGCCTGAGGACTGAAGGGTCCGAGTTCAATTCTGGTCAAGGGCACATGCCTGGGTTTCGGGCTCAGACCCCAGTAAGGGATGTGCAAAAGGCAGCTGATCAATGATTCTCTCTCATCACTGATGTTTCTATCTCTCTTCTCCATCTCCTTTCCTCTCTGAAATCAATAAAAATATATTTAAATAATAATGGCCAGGATCCAACTTTAAAGAAGAGAAACTTCAAGTTACTTCTACTTAACAAGATCACTAACAAATAGGTTACTTAAAAAAAATTACAGAAAATGTTGTAGAGGGGATCAAACATCAGATACACTGTACCTATTCAAATAATGGGAGATCACTTTCAAATACATTTAAATTATTGTTGGATTTTAGTGCATGAAATCTTTCATTATTTTTGAAATCCACAAACACAGCATTTATTTTGTTTCATATAGCACTGGTAAATAATAACAATTTACATGTTGTAAGACTAATAACTTAAAACTAATACAGGAAATTACTTTCTTAATGATAAAAAATGTTTTATCCATTTAAAATGTTTTGGAAATGATAACTTTATGATATTGCACACCCTCAAAAAAGTCCAACTTGCATGAAATTCCATTTTCCCAGAATTATCAACCCTACTTATAAATATTGCTAGCCAAGAGCATTCACAATAATTATGCCCGCCCAGCGTGACTCAGTGGTGGAAGTCACAGTTCCATTCCCAG
Organism: Corynorhinus townsendii; assembly: GCA_026230045.1. Classification (NCBI taxonomy): domain Eukaryota; kingdom Metazoa; phylum Chordata; class Mammalia; order Chiroptera; family Vespertilionidae; genus Corynorhinus; species Corynorhinus townsendii. Next base: position 55,801,688 of record JAPDVU010000004.1, read on the forward strand.
GTGGGGCACATGCCTGGGTTGCAGGTGCAATCCCCAGGAGGCAGCCGATCAATGGTTCTCTCTCATCAATGATGTTTGTGTGTGTGTGTCTGTCTCTCTCCCTTCCTCTCCGAGATCAATAAATATTTATATATATATTTTTAATATTTACAATTAGCCTTAAACCCATCAGGACACTGTCACCTGAAAAAAGTTTCAGCAAAATGAGACTTGAATACTTTTCAGTGATTAAAAAGCTGACCTAACTTATAAATGAAAGACTTCCTTTTTCGGGCATCTTACTGAAGTATATTTTTATATCTAAAGTAAGTCTTTATATCTGAAAGACCAATTAAGAATGAGTGGGTACTACCAGGTTAGTGAAATCTGCAAATTCCAACAATTCTTTCAAACTAGGAATCAAAAGAATGATAGAATCTCTAATTTTGCCTTAGAAATTCACCAGACCTATGTTATCTTAGGGAGCGCTCACATGGCTTATACATCCTCTTAGAAATTCACCACTTTATCTCACAAAAATTTTTTAAAAGTATTTTTATTAATTTCAGAGAGGAAGGGAGAGGGAGATGGAGAGGAGAAGAGAGAGAGGGGGGGGGAGAGAGAGAGAGAGAGATAGATCAATGATGAGAATCATTGATTGGCTGCCTCTTGCACATTCCTCACTGGGATCAAGCCTGCAACTTGGGCATGTGCCCTTGACCGGAATCGAACCTGGGACCCTTTAGTCCGTAGGTCGACGCTCTATCCACTGAGCCAAACCGGCTAGGGCTGATCTCACAAATTTTAAGATAATTAACAACCATCAAATAATTAGTGACAATAATGTACATACAGCAATGGAGAATTTTTTTTTTGTATGGTATCAAGTATCCCTGATCTTATAAATGATAAAGAAAAGATTTTCAGAACTTAGAGGCTAGGAATTGAGTGAAAATGTAATCTATTCTGAAATGGAAAAGGGTCATTGTTCCACCTTGAATTCAGTATCGTTCCAAAACAACTTCTCCATGATACATTTACGAGCCAACTCTAAATGTGACCTGTACAAATCGTCTTTTTCCTCCTCAAGAAGACAATCTAACGAAAATCTTCACCACAGCCAGCAGTAGCTCCTTGAAATTTCAGACATAACTGGAGGTTTTGTAATCAAGTCCAAATGTAGACCCCAAACCTCCGATTTCTCTCAGTGTTATTAACGTTCTAAATCCTGGCTAGAACGCAATTACTGGAAAGCGGTGTCCTTAGGCAAGCGAAGGGAAGGTCTGAAACTGACAAGAGCACAGGCCACAGAACCTCAATCCTCTCGGTTCCACCAGGAGGCCAAAGAGGGAAGACTGCAAGTAATGGGGGGTGGGTTGATGGGGAGGGGGGGCAGAGGCAACTGCACTCCTAGAAGGGTGAAAGCAAAAGAGAAGCGACTCTAGAAAGGCGGCCCCACGGGGACATTCGAGCTTAGGATACACAGAGTCAGCTCCTCTCGACCGAAAAAAGCAACCTTGACTATGGAAGCGGTGCACCAAGCAAGCAAAGGCAGAAAGGGGCAAGTGCGCGCTCCCCACCCCAACCTCTGGTTCAGCCAGAAGGGGTCGGCAGGGACTGCTTCTCCGACCATCAACAAAGGCCCCTTCAGTCCCAAGGCGAAACTCGAACAACAAAGGCCCGCAGACTGCGAGGACGGGGCCGGGGGCGGGACGGATGAAAGCAGGGGAGCAAAGGAATCAAACCAGAGGGGGCGGAGGCCCGTCGGAGTGGAACAGAGACGCGCAGTGGCGGGGGGCGCGGTAATCCCAGTGCACAATAAGAGGAGGAGGGAGAAGGGGACCGGGCCTCCAATCGCCCCTTCCCCTCTCCCTGCGGCGGAGAGGGCTCCCCTTCTCGCCGTCTACATCTCCTCGGCCTCGGGGACCGCGCAGCCCGAGTTCGGGGAAGGGAAGGGGAGGGGGGATTTTCCGCCCAGACCACAACTCCCTTCCCCCCGCCGGGAGCTGCCGACAGCAGCCGCCACAACAGCAGCCACACAAAGGCTCCTTCCTCGTACTCCCAGCTCCCGCCGGGCGGCGGCTCCGGCGACGCCGGGGCAGGGACGACCACCGCTTGGCCACTAGGCGCTCGCTCGCCCTCTTCCCCTTCTAGCTGGGGAAAGGGGGAGGGGACCCCAGGCGCTCTCACCTGGCACAGCTGCTGACAGTACTCCGTGGCCGCCTCCACGGCCGGCGCCCGGCTCTCCCTCAGCTCTCGCTCCAACTCCTGGAGCCGCTCGCCCAGGCGCTGCAGCTCCGCGACGCAGCCGCCTCCGCCGCGACTCAGCCTCTCCTGCTCGGCCTCCTCGTCCGCCATCTTCACACCCCGCTCCGTCGCGTACGCACCTGGGTCACGTGATAACACAATGCCACGTTCGGAGGGGTCACGTGCCGGGCGCGCTCGCACGCCGCCGAGCACGTACAAAGGGCCCGGTGGGGAGGATGGCGGGGCGGAGAGAATGGTGCGAGGGAGTTGCGGGGTGAAGGGAAGGGGAGAGGAGGAGGGCAAGGTGGGGGCGGTGCGGAAAAACCACGGTTTACTTTCCCCGGGCGGGAAGTGGGCAGCAGCGGCCGAAAGGGGCGGACCGGTTCTGGCGCTTTCTCGGTCACGTGGGCGACTGGACCAAGGGAAAATCCTGGGGAGGGGCTGCCCTAGGGCGTCCAGATCCCGGCTTGGCTTTCCCAGTCCCCGGAGTCTTCTACGGAGGTGTGCCCCAGATCCCCAGGAGGACGGGTGTGGGAGAGCTCTGAGTGGGCTGGGGCAAGGGCAGCATTTGCGGGTGGCCTGTAGGCAGGCCAGAGGCAGGAAGGAGAGAGAAGGGAAAACCTACCCATGGACCTCAAGCGTGAGAGCCAAAGCGAGACTGTGAAATGTCAAAATTGACTTCTCACCAGGTTAGGGGGGAGGGATCGAGTGCCTGAGGCACCAGCTCTCTCTCCACTCTCCTCTTCAGCCCCTGGAACGCCTCTCCCCCGGAAAAACAATCTCTGGGAGGTGGAGGCAACAGAGAAAAATAATTGGACCAGAACAGAATGAAGTTCAAATCCTCACCGGGAGAACGGGACAAATTCATGAAAAGCATAGCTTGAAAGATTTCAGACGATGAAAGTGTGGGCACTGTAACAAGATGATTTTTAAGCCACCAAAGTATTTCTAGAATAACGATAGCTAACTGATGTGTTTCACTGTGATTTAAGATTCTTTCTCTTAGATACTACAGAAATCACCATCACTGAAAACACGCTATATATGCAAGGACCTAAAAAGAAAGTAGGTCAAGGGGGAAAAAAGCAATAAGGACTCCATTAAAAATCTCAACAAGGAGGATAAATTGATGCTAAAATAAAAGAACGTGGTTATCGAGAATTATAAATTCAACAGCATTTTTTTCTGGTGCTGCGAGATAGCATTCGGAATCATATTTTACTTACAATCTGGAAAGAATGAATACTTGGTACTTGAACAAACAGTAGAAGAGGTACTACCAAAATTCAAGTGGTTAACCCTAAAGTTCAGCATAATACAAATATTTTGTTAGTAGCAGAAAATAAGACAAGATGCTTCTCTTTCTTACAACTGGTCTAGAGAAATTCAGAAACAATGGTATTGATGAGGCAACTAGTATTTTCACTATCATATTCCAAGTGAAGTATATATTTCTAGTACAAGCATTCATGCTATTAATAGTATGTTGTCCAGGATGAATGTTTTGTAATGCATCAGTGGTGGTGATGTTTTTGAAGTGCCTTTATATAAGGTGAGTGGGCACAACTGAACCCTTTTGAAAGACAGTATCAGCTAAAATATTAGTATAGCATGCGTGCTGATACATATTAACAAGACAGGTTCTTCACATGTTTACTCAGGGAAGAAGCTAGGGAGTACAAAGACTAAGGTAAGGTACAAGGATATAAAGTATCACTGAGAACTGAAAAAGCAACAATTAAAGTAGCTAATGGATTTTAATATTTGCAGCTCACTTTCCCAAGGTAAGTATTTTAGATATCCAAATCAGGTTTCTCCAATTTACGTTATGATGCCATTGAAAATATAAGAAGTGAGAATATGGGGTTAGCCAAATGTACCAGTAAATCCGAGGACAGATAAGATAACAAAGGTAGGCAAAGTACATTTCCATTTCAAGCATTATGGCTTACACACCTAGTTTATAGCAAGCAAGAAAGAGAGAAAAGAAAGGAAAATATATCCAAGTATTACTTTCTTTAAAATTGCCTGAGAATGTAGGTCACTCCCACCTCCTGCTCATGATAGTCCTAAAACCAAGGAGGTTTGATTAGCAAGTTGTTTCTGAGCACCATTACTGTCTTGCAAATGCCACTCAGCATGGATTAAGTCCTTCACTTGTATTTGGTATCTTTAAGGCCTATCTTCCCGTTCCTTCATTCCTCTGTTTCAGAGTGTAGAAATTTAATAACTAAGAGCGAGTTGTGTATTAATAATTATTTATTGAGTACTTACGTGTAGGCATTACTTGGTGGGAAAATCAAAGGTGAGGAAAAACTATTCCTTCCTTAAGGAAATGTACAGTTTTGTGGAAGAGTGACCTGCAATGGTAATATATGCAATATAAGTGTTGTATTATGAAAATGAATGTAGATTCAACACAGAACATCAAAGAAGTCTAAGGTGCTAACTAGAATGTCCACCAAATCTCTATAGAAGTGCAGGTTTTTAATTAAATGATAAGGATTGGATATACTATCCCTTGTCAGATCGACTTTGCCTCGGAGATCTCAAAAATATTCTTATTCATAGAAAAGATGTATCAACAAGTACACATGACTTATTGTACCTAAATCCCAAGCTGTCACTTAAGGGGAATCATTATATATGTACTTACTGAGACGTTCCTGGGGGATTTCGAAGGCCCATTCCATCGAGAAAACAAGAATAAACTCCAGGGCCAAGAGACTCTGCGTCTCGAAGAAACTGTGCGGCTAGTGCTGGTGCCCATTTCGGACACATTGCAATTGCTACAGGCGAGATGTAATCATATGGACCTTCGCTCTAAATAGAGTTGATTTCAGAGTAACTCTGGGAGAGAGAAACAAACCTTTACTCCACCCGCCACGATCACTAAAGCTGGGAAGACCCAGAGGGGACAAATGTGTCTGTATGCAGGCCGCGCGCGCCTCCTTGCTTCACGAGTTCTCTGCGCTGCACGGACCCGTACCGCACCGTTGCACATTTTTCCCTTGAATTCTTGAAATAGCAGTGCCTAGGGGCAGGAACGTAGCTGATTTGTGCCTGCTAACAGCCTGGGATGCAACCAGAGCTGCGTTTGCAGATGACGGATCGCTCAGGACTAAGGCCCAGCAGGTCCTTCTGAGCCCCGGTCCAGAGAAACCCCGCAGCCCGGCCCGGGCCCTGCGCGCGGGGAGACAGCGCAAGGCCAGGAGGTGGCGGAGACCGCGCAGCGCCCTGGATCTGCTGTTTATCTTCCCCCAGCTCTCTCCCTGGGTGGGCCCTGGCGACCGAGAAGGTCCGCGGGACTGGAACCAGGCTAAAAGCTGACTCCGTTCTGCTCCGCTGACCCTATCTGCGGATCCTCACTTGCCCGAGGCCAGACTGGGCTCCCCGGGCCGCGGTTCGGCGCGCGCTCGCCCAGCAGCTGCATGGGTGCTCAGAATCGTCGGTCCCGGGGCCGTCGGCGCTCAGCAGCCTCAACCTCGGCATTTGCAGCTGCAGCTTTCCACCCAGAGCTGCAAGTCAAGCCCGCAGAACTGCTGTGATTCCTGGCCCTGGTGCAGCGGTTGCCCGGGGCCTCCAGGCCGAAAGATGTTGGAACCTCTCCCGGTCGTGGTGGGGCACGGGGCCTCTGAAACCAACCACGCGGGCATGCTGGAGTGTGTCCCGCGGAGGTCGGGGCGCGGGCACTGCTGCGGGGCTCGCAGACTCAATCTGCTCACTTCCAAAGGGCAGGGCGTCTGGCCCCATTCTGGCCGCCTCCTAGATCCCAGAAGCGAGGGCTGGAGTCTGTCTGGGGCTTGGTCCGGTAGAAAGTCCTCCTCAGAGTCTGGAAAGCAGTGCTATGCTCACTGACAGAAATAGGGAACACGGGTTAAAGATCTAGTGGAATCGGTTTAAAATGCCACACATATCCAAGGAACACATTTTCCTTGAGAGGAACAGCGAAGTGGAAACAAAATGTTGAAAACATGACACAGGTGCTATACCACAGAATTGAAATTATTCCAAAGGCACCGGAAACATTGGACCCACATTTAAGAGGATTAATTTCAGTCCTTAAGTTCTTCCCAGAAAGATGATAGCACATACAGTTAAAAGAACAGGTAATTAAATGAGGGATATTTGTATTGCCTATTTGGATATTCTGTTTTCTTACCATTGGAGGAAAAGCCAGTGCAAATGAGAAAGTAATAACCTTTTATTATCATTTTAAATCCACATTAGAGGATATTTTTTTATCGAGAGATTTGCCTCTTTTTTAAAAATAAATCTTTATTGTTCAGATTATTGCAATTGTTCCTCTTTTTTCCCCATAGCTCCCCTCCACCCAGTTACCACCGTGCCCTCTGCCCTTACCACCCCCCCCCCCCCCCCCCAGTGTTCTCATCCATAGGTGTACGATTTTTGTCTGGTCTCTTCCCGCACCCCCCCCCCCCACATCCCTTTTCCCCGAGAGTTGTCAGTCCTCTCCCTTTCTATGCCCCTGATTCTATTATATTCACCAGTTTATTCTGTTCATCAGATTTTTTATTCACTTGATTTTTAGATTCACTTGTTGATAGACATGTATTTGTTGTTCATAATTTTTATCTTTACCTTTTTCTTCTTTTTCCTCTTCTTAAAGAATACCCTTCAGCACTTCATATAATACTGGTTTGGTGGTGATGAACTCCTTTAGCTTTTTCTTATCTGTGAAGCTCTTTATCTGACCTTCAACTCTGAATGATAGCTTTGCTGGGTAGAGTAATCTTGGTTGTAGGTTCTTGCTATTCATCACTTTGAATATTTCTTGCCACTCCCCTCTGGCCTGCATAGTTTCTGTTGAGAAATCAACTGACAATCGTATGGGTGCTCCTTTGTAGGTAATTAACTGTTTTTGTCTTGCTGCTTTTAATATTCTCTCTTTGTCTTTTGCTCTTGGCATTTTCATTATGATGTGTCTTGGTGTGGTCCTCTTTGGATTCCTTTTGTTTGGGGTTCTCTGTGCTTCCTGGACTTGTAAGTCTATTTCTTTCACCAGGCAGGGCAAGTTTTCTGTCATTATTTCTTCTAATAGGTTTTCAGTATCTTGCTCTCTCTCTTCTTCTGGCACTCCCATAATTCTGATGTTGGTACGCTTGAAGTTGTCCCAGAGGCTCCTTACACTGTCTTCACATTTTTGGATTCTTTTTTCTTTTCTTGTTGGGTGATTTTTGCTTCTTTGTATTTCAAATCTTTGATTTGATTCTTGCAATCCTCTAGTCTGCTATTGGATCTCTGTATACTATTTTTTTATTTCAGTCAGTGTATGCTTAATTTCTAGTTGGTCCTTTTTCATATCATCGAGGGTCTCACTAAATTTATCGGCCTTTTCTAGGAAATTTTTTAAAAATATATTTTATTGATTTTTTTTACAGAGAGGAAGAGAAAGAGATAGTCAGAAACATCGATGAGAGAGAAACATTGATCAGCTGCCTCCTGCACGTGCCCCACTGGGAATGTGCCTGCAACCCAGGTACATGCCCTTGACTGGAATCGAACCTGGGACCCTTCAGTATGCAGGCCGACACTCTATGCACTGAGCCAAACTGGTTTTGGCTTTTCTAGGAAATTCTTGAAAAATCTTATAACCGTGGTTTTGAACTCTATATCCAGTCATTTGTTTTCCTCCATTTCTTTCATTTGTGACCTGTTTCTTTGTCTCCGCATTTTGGCTGCTTCCCTGAGTTAATAGAGTGGCTTTGTGTGCTAGGTGTCCTATAGGGCCCAGTGGCTCAGCCTCCCCAGTTACCTGAGGTGGACACTCTTGGTACACACCTTTGTGGGTTGTGTGCAGAGTCTTGTTGTAGTTAAGCCTTCATTGCTGTTGGTATCACTGGGAGGAACTGACCTCCAGGCCAGTTGGCTGTGCGGTTCAGCTGTGTCTACGCTGAGAGAACTTCTGTGCTGGAGACACCCTTATGAGGCAAGACTTGCTTCAGTGGGGCTTTGGTGCTCACTGAGCCTGGCCCCTGAGTGTGACCCTTATGGATCTGAGGAGTTGTAATTTGGATGGTCCTACTCTGACCCCTGGGTACACTGGCTCTTGGATCTTCAAGGAGGTGCTAATTTAGCCTCTGCCTGAGGCCACCCAGCAGGAGCTATGGAGATATCTGTAGATTCCTCTTCTTTGTTTGGGTTTTGGAGGTGCCCAGATGAGGTCCAGCTGTGAAGCAATGCAAGCTGCTGCAGGGCCTTGGGCCTTCTTTTGTATGGTCTGGGTCTCACTGACTCAGCTGCAGTTTGTTAGGTAAGTTTAGAATTCAAAGGACCAGGCCATTCATATGCAAAAGCCTCTGCACTCAGCTTGGATGGGTGGAGTCTCAGGGCAGAGCAAACAGTAATGGCTTCCCATCAGTCCTGCCCTAAGAGGCCCCCCAGGTCTCAGTGTCCTGCGGTAATCACTGCAAACACCTCTAAGAGATAGCTGCCCTTGAGTTTTGCCCGCTGCCAGACAGTCCAGTTTCTCCCCGTATGAGTCTGGGTCCCCAGAGTCTCACTCGGAACTGGAATTCAGAGCAGTCTGGAGCTTTTGTCTCCCTCCAGCTTGAAAAAGACAGCCACGTACTCAGTTGCCAGCCTTCTCCCCACGTGCGCCTCCGTACCTCTGCCTTCCACAGCTCCTGTGAGTCTCAGTGTGCTTTTTTCTTTCCTTATAGTTGTAGAATTTCTACTCAGCCAACCTTCCTGTGGTTCTGGATGATGACCGTTTTTGGTTTTTTTTTAGTCATAGTTTTGAAGTTGTTGTGCGAGGCAGCAGTTCAGGTGTTTACCTATGCCACCATCTTGTTTTCTCTTGAGAGTTGCCTCTTGACCTCGCACCAACCAGGCATCAAACTTGCAACCTAGGTATGGATTCTATTCTGACCAGAATAAAGTCCCCAGCCTTTTGGGGTACCAGACCAGGGATCCAACCAACTGAGCTACCTGGCCAGGGCAAGAATAATAACATTTTTAAAAATGCTTTTAATAGAGCCCCAGTCACTCAAACATTTAAATTAACCAAAGTGAAAATATTTGAGAAGTGAAGCAAAATAAAACCTTGTAACAAAATATTTGAGTTGGTTCATAGCATCTCTCCAAAGAAGCAAAGAAAGAAATATAAAAAGTGCCTTTCTTTATATTTCTAAGTTTTAATCACTGCATCTCATTGGAAATCCATCAGAAAACAGCACTTTTGTGGTGGAGAGTGTGCTGTGCCCTTGATCTCCTATTTATCTTCTTCACACTTTAAGACAACTTCTTAGGAGTTTTGCTGATTTCAGTGATTCCTACAGACATATAGCAATAATAATGATAACAACTTAATAATATCATTTTGAGTATTTAGTATTATATTCATATATTGGAGCAGGATCAGTCCCACCAAGAACTTACCCTCTATCATACCTTTACAAAAAATGTTCTTACTAACAGACTATGAAGGAAGGTGGGGCGGGGGGGGTAAGAGATCAACCAAAAGACTTGTATGCATGCATGTGAGCATAACCAATGGACACAGACAGTAGGGGTTGAGGGCATGTGCTAGGGGTTAGGGGTGGCTGGGGAGAGGTCAATGGGGGAAAAAGGAGACTTATGTAATACTTTAAACAATAAAGAATTTTTTAAAAAATGTTCTTACTCACTATTCCTCTCCCCACAGCCTCGTCCTCTCATGTTCCTCTCTAACCAGAGCTCCTCTGTGAAGACTTCCTTTGCTTGGGTGGAGTGAAATCAGGATACAACATCTGTCAGCAGAGTAAATTTGACTGACTTGTTTTGCTTTCCCTTAGTACCCCTTCCCATACAGAAATAACCACTCTTTAAAACTCTGGTATGTTTGATTTACTACTTACTGTATTTTGATTTGGAATCTGTCCTCATGTCTTTTATCATAGTCTACAGATAAGCCTCACTTACAAACTTGTAAGCCCTTTGAGGGTAGACACTGTGTCATATCTAGCCTCCCTTCTCTAATACCCTTGGGCACACTGTAAGGTAATAAGTAGTCTGTTAATGCCCATTGAACTAAATTCAATTTCATTTATCTTTGGCAATCATAGATAGGTATTTATACCTATCCTCATTATCTAAAACATCCCAGACTTACCCAGGGAGATCAATGCTCTCCAAACTGTAGGAGCTTATTTATAACTATCTTTTAAATATTTCAAGGATCTATGTTTTATTAATACAATTTTCTATTATAAGAAGTTATCATAGTACTAGAGGCCTGGTGCACGAATTCGTCCCTCAGCCTGGCTGGTGATGGGGGCCTGATCAGGGCCATCTCATCCAGTCCTGATGAGGGCCAAGCAGGGCCAGCCAGAGGGGGGGAAGGACCACAGGAGGTTGGCTGGCCCCAGGAGGTTGGCTGTGAGAGCACACTGACCACCAGGGACAGCTCCTGCGTTGAGCGTCTGCCCCCAGGTGGTCAGGGTGCATTATAGTGACCGGTGGCTCATTCGGTGGTTTGGTCGCTTAGGCTTTTATACATAGAGATAATCAAAAGGAGACAAGAGATATGCTCAGTTGTTTCACTGTAACAGTTGAACTGCAAAAATGTGGACTCCAGCTTTCTTTTTCACAAACTTAACCTGTGTTTTAGGCCTAATTTAACTTTGTCTTTGCTCTTATGTTGTGTGACAATATTGATTTTCAAAATCATCTTCTCAAGAGATTCTAAATCTCCAAGCCAATTGTTTTGTTAACATGACTGAATCATTTCTCAATTTCTTCACCATGAATTTACCCACTAATATTTAGTGCACTGTTTCATATGGGTCCTACTACCTTCCTAGAAATCTAAGGAGAAAATAAATATAAGATTATCTCTGACTCCAGGTAGGACTTATTCTTCAGGATCTGAGTTATCTTAGAGAAGAACCTCTCAAACCTTAGCTCACTTAGACAATCTGACTGAGAAGCAAAATCTCAGACCACACTTCCAGAAAGTCTGATTCAGTAGACTGGGTCCCAGAAATCTGCATTTGTAACCATCCCTTCAGGGTTCTTCAGATCATATTGCTCTGAACCTGTAGTTGTCTAATTCTGCCTTCCCTCCCCTTCCTTCAACGCAGGGCCCTTGCACCATTTTTGTAACAAATTCCTGAACTCTCTCCTTCTTGCTTCACCCACCAGTGGGCACAGGCCACTTTTTAAAAAAGTTATAGCCAGCTCTTCATAATTTGTTTAAATCACCTTAATTATCCAAAGCTTTTGTTTTGTGAATCATTTGGATCTTAAACCCCTAGTTCAATGTTCAACACATAGTAGGTGGTTTCTCAATAGATGTGCATTTTCAACCCCTTATTCATGCCTTCTCTAGTGATGCTCCTTGTTAAGCAGAACTTGATTATTTCTTAACAGCCCTATCAGGAAGTGTGTGCAGGAACAAGTGGAAGATACTTCAAAACCTTTCCTGCATTTATCTGCCTTATTAAAATGCATTTTTTTTTGCATAAGGATAAGTGGAGCAGAAAGAAACACTTCACTTAAAATTCAATTTGGGAATTTCATGCTTCCAACAGTTCCTGTCATTGTTAATGGGTATCATTAATTTTTAAATTACAAATATAATTCATGTTTAGAGAAATTTTTCAAGAAGTAAGGAAAGACATGAAATAAAAAATAAAAATCCTCTATTCCTAACCCCTAGTCCCACCTGTCACTAGACTCAGTAACAGTTTATTTATTCTTAAGAAATTTTTCATATATATATATATATATATATATATATATATATATAGGCATTTGTAAGTCACCACTCCACTTTCTTAAATAAATTGATTCATACCACTCATCTGGGTGGTGTTCCACTTTGCTTTTTTCCCTTAATAATTTTTAGAAATTTGCCATATCAGCATTATTTCTAATAGCCACATGGTATTGCACAGTATAAATGTGACAAATTAATTAATTATTTAACAGATATACGATTGGGTTATTTCCCCACTGTAAAAGTACTGCAATGCCCAGCTGGCGTGGTTCAGTGGTTGAGCATCGAACCAAGAGGTCACAGTTTGATTCCTGGTCAGGAATATTAGCTCCAATGGAAGCCCAATGGAGCTAATAGCCCTGACTGGTGTGGTTCAGTTGGAGAAAGGTTGCCGGTTCAATTCCCGGACAGGACACATGACATATGCTCAGGTAGGGGGCAGGCAGGAGGCAGCTGATTGATCTCTCTCTCTCTCTCACTCTCTCTCTTCCTTCATATATATATATATATATATATATATTGCTAATGTTTATTTCTTATTTAATATTTTTGGCAATATAATAACTTTCTGGTGTGTTATTTCCCTTTTGTATTAGTGATGAAAGGTAAATGTTCCAAAAGTTACCTATTTGGGGCATGAAATATTCAGTGAAGCAAGAAGGCAACTTCCTTTACGTTTGTTTCAGGATACCAAGACTCACTCTGGCATTTCAATGCCACTGTAGGGCTTCCTTCCTTGGTGCTCTGCCCTATTTCAAGTGTAGAATGTAACAAAACACTTACAAACATTCAACGGTCTGCCGCTTTGCTGCATCATTTAGAAAGCAAGACTCATTTCTCACCACGCACTCTCTGGCACAACACAGCAGGGGAGTAAAGCTGAAAGACGAAACTAAGAGAAATGTATGTTTTCTTTCTGCTTGAGTTTCCTGTCAAATGCATAAGACCAGGACTTCAAAACGAACCAAATATGCTTCAAATGAACTTGCAAGATTAAAGTCAAAACATTATTTTTTAACTTCCAAATGATCAGTATGTGTTGCTCCTCATAGAATTATTAGAAATTGCTCTGTACATATTTGTTTGCAATCATAAGGCTGTAACTGTGAAAACTAGTTTTATGACAAATTCAATCTTTTGGAGTATTTTGCATTTTTCATATACTTGAGCTCTTTATAGGGGAAGAAAAGGCTTAATCACCTCCCTGTATAAATTTTTTGCATGAAGAATCTTCACAGTTACTCCAGATACTATTCCCTCAAAGCATAGTGAAAGTAAAGCACCTTAGCTGGCCAGTGTGGCTCAGAGGTTGTGTGTTGACCTATGAACCAAGAGATCATGGTTTGATTCTCAGTCAGGGCACATGCCCCGGTTGTAGGCTCAATCCCAGTAGGGGGCATGCAGGAGGCAGAAGCGATCAATCATTCTTTCTCATCATGGATGATTCTCTCTCCCCTCCCTTCCTCTCTCTGAAATCAATAAAAGCATATGAAAAAGAAAGGAAAGCATCTTGTTCTGAGAAAGAGGACAGCAGGACACGTGCCTTGCAGTGTATAGTGCAGAATGCCCAGAAAATCTGCAGTGATGACCTTTATGAATGGAAGCCCAAGGTCCTCACCTTTGATCTCAAAACGCCATTTTCTGTACCATTATTTTAGAAAAGAACTTCCTTGTGACACCTTTCCACTGTTTAGTTTCTATTTGGGAGGCATATCTTCTAAGATTCTTAAGACCTGAACATCTGTCTTAGTTGCTCAAGATGTTCAGTGATTAATTATTTCCTTTGTTTTTGCCTCCAGTGATAGAACATGGTTCTATTACACTGGATCTTTGATCTCACTAAAAACTCCTTCAGGCTGCTAAATGTTTTTTTTTTTTTTTAAGTTTCTGCCATCAACCTTCTCATTATATCCTCTCCTTTGGCAATCTCCTCCATTTTATGGCTTCAATTTTTATTTTTATGAACGTGACTCTCAAATCAATATCTGCAATCTGAACTTTTCTCTGAGCTTCAGCTTCACACATCCACCTGCATGCTGGACAGCTCCACTGGATGTTTTCCTGGTATCTCAATCCCAAATAAATTCATCAAACTCCCCTCCCACCCTTGCTCTCATCTGGGGTTAAGCTTCCTCTTGCTTTCCTATTTCTGTACAGGGCATTGCTGTCCTTCCAAGTTTCAGATTTCAAACATGGAGTTCGGCTTTGAGTCTTGCTTTCCGTTTTCTTTGTTTTTGCCTTCAGTAATATAATGCGGTTACATCAGCTAAAGCAGACTTACCATTACTTACAAGTCTTACCAGACTTACAAGTCTTTGTATCACGTTTCCATTTTCAATGCTGTCCCCGGTGGCTCTCATAAATCTCTCTTTCTCTCTCTTTTTAAAAAATATATTTGTTAGGTTGCCAAAGGAGGAACGCACCAGGCCAGAGTAGTGAGGGATTATGAATTTATTCAATCATCCGCACACCAGGTGGCTGAGCCTGGATGGCTCCAGCCCCCAGTGACAGGAGTCAGCGGCTTTTAAAGGACTTTCGGCGGGATTTTTCTGGCCGGAGACTTCTTTATGCATACCCGGAGGGGAGAGAATGGAATGTGGTCACCACAAGTGAATGTGGTCTTCAGCAAAGGGAATGTCCATAGTGAAATGTCCTGAAAAGCCAGTTCCTGGGGGAAGGATATCAGCTCAATTGCTCCATCAAACCTAACAATATTTTTTATTGATTTCTTGGTGGAAGGGAGAGGAAGAGAGAGATAGAAACATCAATGATGAGACTCATTGATCGGTTGCCTCCTGCACGCCCCACACTGGGGATTGAGCTTGTAACCTGGGCATGTGCCCTGACCGGGAATCAAACCTGTGACCTCCTGGTTCATAGGTTGATACTCTACCACTGAGCCACACTGGCTAGGTTTCTTAACTTGTTTCCTTACCTTCTGTCTCTTCTATTTTGTGCTAAGGATTTCCAGCTAGAATGTCCTTCTCAAGGACAACTCTGACTTTAAGGCAACTCAGTCTGGAAGAGTTGAACCCCTCAAATCTCAAGTGAGCTGTGTAGAGGATTGGTTAAAACATTTTATTTTTTTTACTCTCTATTTTCTTATCTGTATTGTGGATAATAATTCCTATACTGTTACTGTTGCAATGAATGAAAATATGCATATAAAATGCTTATTCCTGGCACTTAATTAGCACTCAGTAGATGTTAACAGTTATTATTGTCATGTGAATTTACCTTTCAAAACTGTCAGTGGTGCCATAATGCCCAACCAATGGTACAGCTCTAACCTACCTCTCTAGAGTCCCACTTACTGACTTTCACAAACTTTTTTTTGCAGTCGTGCACACCAAACTGTTCTCTATACACAGTTTATTTATCACATGGTGTTTTCCTCTTCTTTTAAGACCAGTCATATTGGTGTAGGGCCCACCCTTCATCTTAACTCAATTACATATGCAAAGACCCTATTTTTTAATAAGGTCATTTGTACAGGTTCCAGGGTTAGAACTTCAACATCTTTTTAAGGGACAACCCATGACAGATTATGACCTATAATGATCTTTTAAAGTTCAAATATACTTTAGCACAAAAGTGAACCTATGAGGATATAATCAATCACATTCAATATTAGGATGCTGTGCTAGTCAGGATAATGTCCCACATCCCCTATAGATATCTATGTCCTTATCCCCAGAACCTGTGAATATGTTAGGTTATCTGGCAAGGGAGAATTAGGGTTGCAGACAGAATTATAGTTGCTAATCTGACTTTAACATAAGATGATCACTCTCCAAGTAGGCCCAATGTCATCACAATGTCCTTTAAATGTGGAAGACTGATGCAGAAAAGGAGGTCGGAATGATCTGATGTGAGAAAGACTTGTGCAGCCATTATTGGCTTTGCAGATGAAAGGAGGCTACCAGCCAAGAATACCGCAACCTCTAGAAACTAGAAAAGGCAAGAAAACAGGTTCTCTCTTCAGCCCCCAGAAGAAAGGCAGCCCTGTCAAAATCTTGATTTTAGCACAGTAAGACCCACGTAGGACTTCTGACCTCCAGGACAGTAAGTTAACAAATTTGCATTCTTCTAAGTCACTAAGTTTGTGATCATTTATAATAGCAGTCATAAGAACCTAATGCAAATGTGAATTTTATAAAAAAAGAAAAGGAAGATAGTCGGTAAACCGGTTAATTTTAGTATAATTGGGAACAACAACTTAAAATTTTAAATTGACATATTTAAGGTAGGCATTTGAAAAAACAACAGTAATCTGGCTCATATATGAATTTATCAAAATAAATTGCTAATGTGTTACTACTGCAGGTAAAGGGTGCTACATTAAATGGACAAGATTCTTGATGCAGAAGCATGTTTCCACATTTGTTCAGTAGCATATACTTAGAAGCTAAGAAAGACTTTCAACCACACTATTTGTGCTTTGTTTCTTTTTACCAAAATAAAACTTATGAAAATGATGTGTGTGCCCATTAGAGTGTGCTGCATTCAATCAACATAGCTGGATTTAGAATTTCAATTTCACTAGCAGTATCAGGAAGTTCACCTGGAAGCAGCTCTGGGAAGATTGCCTTCCTGTGTAATCTAATTTCCATAGTTACATAGAAGAAGAACTGGCCCCTTGAAAACAAGAATCTACCTTATTCTTATTCATAAAAACTGTTTTTCATTGCAAGGATTTAAGATTCTGAAAAATCATCCTATTCTAAATGGGTACTGACTAAAGCTTGGAGTGATGTTTGCTACTCTCATTTTGCTTCTAATATTTTACAGATTCCTGTAGATTCAAGTTGTCTAGTATTCCCCAAAATAAGACTATCCATAGAGAAATCAAGAAGTCTCTGGCTCAGACTAGAAGTCCTGACTTTTCATAAACTGCAATTTTAAATGGGCTGTATCCCCTTTTGATTTGTTGGTCCTTTTCAATAAAACATCTCTGATTCTAACTTATAAACCAAAAACAGGAGAAGGGGAAAGGCTAGCTCTCTGAGAGCTTTTATGGAGAGGTCAGAATGACTACAGAAGGATTTATGAATCCAGAGATGTCATGGTTGGTATTATAAAATTCCCAACTTCTTGCAGAGATTTATTTTCAATTGTTAAACTTTATTCTGTGCAAAGTGTTTACTTCCTTAGTTTCTTTTCCTTTATTATCAAAACATTCCCTGAGAAGTTTCCTCTACATCCTTATATACATGCATATACTTGCAGCATTGCCATTTCAGACAATACCAAGTTCAATTTAGTAAGGGTAATATGCAAAAATAATTGCTGCAAGTTCCTTTAAGTCTAGGGAGAGTGCTTCTAGAACTGTTAAGGCTGGCCATCCTATATAATAAAAGACTAATATGCAAATTGATGGCAGAACGACCAGTTGCTATGATGCACACTGACCACCAGGGGGCAGACACTCAATGCAGGAGCTGCCCCCTGGTGTCCCATGTGCTCCCACAGGGGGAGCACTGCTCAGCCAGAAGCCCTGAGATGAGCTCATGGTTGTTGAGCTCATGGTTGTTGAGCACAATGAGGGTGGTGGGAGCTTCTCCTGCCTCTGTGAAAGTGCTAAGGATATCCAAATGTTGGCTTAGGCCCACTCCATGTGGATATCCCTGAGGGCTCCTGGACTGTGAGAGGGCGCAGGTTGGACTGAGGGACACTCTCCCCGCCCCCCTCCCACCCCCCGAGTGCACAAATTTCATGCACGGGCCTCTAGTGTTAGTACAAGGGAGAATTATCTATAATAATAAGAGCATAATATGCTAATTAGACTGGAAGTCCTTCCGGACAACCTTCCAGACAAAGCCGCAGTGGTGAGGCCAAGGCAGAGGCGGCAGAGGTCCCCGGCCACCACAATGGGCAGGGGCCAAGGCAGAGGCAGCCGCTGCCGTGGCGGGGGCCGGGCCCCTTGCACGAATTTCGTGCATTGGGCCTCTAGTTCTTTAATAAATAAACACTCAACCATAAAATTCCTCCTGGTAGGTGGGAGAAACATGCAGCTGGCTTCCAGAACCCAAGAAAGTAGTGTAGGTTGGACTATGATGGGCTGTGATAAAGGAAGAGGTTCCCATATTAAGGGGCATTAGACAAAGAAACTGATGTATGAAAAGTGTGAGGTCCTGGCATAGCAGCTCATTTTTATCATCTCTGTATATTCTATACCTGGAGTTGCCTGGTTTTCATTACCAGGACCTCTGATTGCTAGCTAGATTCTTTTGATCTGTGGGCTCATCTATGGGCATATTTTCAACTTTCCTTATTTTTAACGACATCGTTTTCCTCCTAGTCCCTATTTTAATTAGTGTCATATTCTAATTTAGGTACTACAATCACTTCCATGATTTGACCTTTAAATTTGTAGCTTGTCTCATTTCAGTTTCTTGACTTGGGGCCAGGTAATATAATCAGATAACCAAAGGAACGTTCATGTTTCAAGGAGCTTTTCCTAAAGATATTAGTTTGGTGTTGCCTTCCTGGAAAGCAAACATTCTATCTCCAACCCTTTTTCTAAGTCAAGGTTTTCTATGTAAAAACTACACGAAATCAAAGTAGTCTAAAAATATTCTGCTGTTCTGTATTGTCAGAGGCAGAGCAAGTATGGAAAAAAGGGGGTTCCACATTTTCACATTCCAGCTACATGCAGGAAATATTTTTTTTGAATTATATTTCCTTAAATCTTCTATCAATCAGTATTGAGAATTGCCTTATTTTCTCAGTAAAACAAACCAAAGCCTCTAAAAGAGGCTGCATAAAATATAACAGCAAAGATGAATTCAAATTCAGCTTTAGTAAGTGCTATGTTAGGTCCTTCGGGCTTTTGATTGATGATAAACCTATGTATATGACTTGTTAAATGTCTATTGATTTCAGCCTCATGGCAAAAATCATTGCTTAGTGGAAAAACAATAGCTGTGAAATGATAAAATGAAAAGCAATATAATATTCATTTTAAAAAAAGATTAATGGGAATATAATTAAAGTAATAAATTCCTTTTGTAACATAGCTGGTTAAATAATAAGAATGTAGAAAATACTGAGAGAAGAATGTAATATAAACACTTCCTAATAAAAAGCCTTATACATCTCTTCACAGCTACATATATCTTCCTACAGCTCTTTGTTTATAAATAATTTTCACTCACACAAACATTTGCACTATTTACAATTAATTCATAATATTATGGTAAGTGAAAATTTGGCAAGAAAATATTAACTTCCTCCTTGATAACTCCCCTGAGATCAATGACTTAACAAATACATTATTTTTTAGTGATGTATAGCCTCCATTTTTTTTTCTTTAACACCAAGATAACAGCTCTTTATATAGCTATTCTCTTACTTGATTAGGGACAAAATGTCACTTTTGCCAAAAGCAAATCACTACTTTTCACACCAATCAAATGATCAAAATTTCATTTTACAGATAAAAATTGTTAATGAATTTTCATAGAAAAAAGTTGTTGCTGGAGATAAGAATTGGGGAAACCTTAAGGAATCTGAGACAAACTTAATTTTATGATTCATTTAAAAATAATTATTTAAATTTATTACTAAATCCTATTTTTTTTGGTAATATAGCTAATGTTTATTAGGCCCATGCCAGGTATCACTTTTTTTTTTAATTGTTGACAGTATTACAGATGTCCCTCAGCCCCCAGCCCAGCCCAGGCCTTCACCACATTATTGTCTGTGTCCATGGGTCATGTGTATATGCACATATGTTCTTCGGTTAATCTCTTCCTGTCTCCCATCCCACTTCCCCCTGCCATCTGTCAGTCTGTTCCATGTATCCATGCCTCTGGACCTATTTTGTTCATCAGTTTATTTTGTTTATTAGTTTCTACATATAAGTGAGATCATGTGATATGTTTCTTTCCCTGACGGGCTTAATTTTCTGAGTGTAATAATCTCCAGGTCCATCCATGCTGTCACAAAGGTTAAGAGATCCTTATTTTTTACAGCTGCATAGTATTCCACTGTGTAAATGTACCACATCTCTTTTACCCGCTCCTCTACTGATGGACACTTGGGCTGTTTTCAGATCTTAGCTATGGTAAGTAATGCTGCTATGAACACAGGGGTGCATATATTCTTTTTGATTGGTGTTTTGGGATTTTAGGATATATACCCAGAAGTGGGATCTCTGGGTCAAAAGGCAGTTCCATTCTTAATTTTTTTGAGGAAACTCCATACTGTTTTCTCTAGTGGCTGCACCAATCTGCATTCCCACCAGCAGTATACCAGGATTCCCTAAATCCTGTTTCTTAAAAACATTATTTTAATAACTCCTCCAGTAATTATTAGACTACCTTTGATATTGAACCTAATCACCATAGTCTGCAACTGGATGATGTTTCAAGATATGAATGGATGTGTTCACCCTCCATTTTCTTTCATTCCCCTACCCTTTCCTCAATAGTGCAACTGGTGTCAGGCCACCATTATCCCAAGGACAACAGATCCAGAGAACCAAGGCAGCAGCTTCCTGTTTTTGTTTCTTTGTTTGCTTGCTTTTTGGTGTATGGGACAATGCTCTAACCAACTGAGCCACCCAGCCAGGTGTACTTTCCAATTTGTACTTTCTAATCACCTCACCCTCTTCACCTATCCCCCAACCTCCTCCTTATCAGGCAACCATCAAAATGTTCTCTGTATCTGAGTCTGTTTCTATCCTACTTGTTCATTTATTTTGTTTATTAGATTCCACATATAGGTGAAATCATATGGCATTTGTCTTTATCTGATTTATTTCACTCAGCACAATATCCTCTAGGTTCATCTATGTTGTTGCAGATGGCAAAATTTCATTCTTTTTATGGCTGAGTCACGTCCCATTGTATATATGCACCACTTCTTCTTTACCCATTAACCTATTGACACTTAAGTTGTTCCCATATTTTGACTACTGTAAATAATGCTGAAATGAACATGTCTTTTCAATTTTATTGTCGTGGGTTTCTTTGGATAAATACCCAGAAATAGAATTGCTGAGTCCTTCTTTGATTCTTAGTATAGCCTTTGCTTTAAAGTCTATTTTGTCCGGTATAAGTATTGCTAGTTCAGCTTTATTTTGTTTTGTTTCCATTTTCATAAAATATATTTTTCCAATCCTTTACTTTCAGTATGTCTGTGTCTCTATCTGAAGTTGGTCTCTTGTAGACATCGTATGTAAGGGTCCTGATTTCTTATTGGTTCAGCCACCCTTTGTCTTTTGATGGGAGCATTTAATCCATTTGCATTTACAATAATTATTGATAGACATGTGTTTGTTGTTATTTTATTATTCATATTTTTTATCATTTCCTTTCCTTTTTAAAGAAGACCCTCTAATATTTCATGTAATGCTGATATGGTGGTGATGAACTCCTTTAGCTTTTTCTTGTCTGGGAAGCTCTTATCTGTCCTTCAATTCTAAATAATAGCTTTGCTGAGTAATCTTTATTATAGGTCCTTGCTTTTGTCACTTTGAATATTTCGTGCCACTCCCTTCTGTCCTGCAAAGTTTCTGTTGAGAAATCAGCTGACAGACTTTGGGAGCTCCCATATAGGTAACTTGCTGCTTTTAAGATTCTCTCTTTATTTTTATCCCTTTGGCATTTAAATTATGATGTGTTTTGGCATGGGCCTCTTTGATTTCATCTTGTTTGGAATTCTCTGTGCTCCCTGGAGTTGTGTGTCTTTTTCCTTCACTGGGTTCTGGAAGTTTTCAGTCATTATTTCTTCAAATAGGTTCTTAATCCCTGGCTGTTTCTCTTTGCTTTCTGATACCCTTAAGAGGCAGGTGTTGTTATGCTTGACGTTGTCCCAAAGGTCTCTTAAACTATCCTCATATTTTAAAATTATTTTTCTTCTTACCGTTTTGATTGAGTGTTTTCTGCTTCCTTATCTTTCAAGACTAGGAATGTGCTTTGGAATAGTGCTTCTTAAATTTTACTGCACATATGAATCTTGATAAAATGAAGATTCTGATTTACTAGGTCTGAGGTAGGACCTCAGTTTCTGTAGATCCAAGAAGCTCGCAGGTGATGCAGATGTTCCTCGTCTATGGATTTGATTCATGAGAGAAGGGATAGTCTACATATTCTCTGGGAAATACTTTATATGTTTTTCTTTCTGGGAGTTTTGATAGGAATGCATCAAGGTTAAGTGTGAGGTTATACTCCCTGACATGTGTCTGGAAAGCAGCCGTTATTCAATGTGTAGTGTCACTGGCCTTGGCTTTTAATAGTAAACTGGCTGCGATGGAAGGTTAAGGGTCCAATAAGGCAGCTACCTAACCTCTGCACAGAGATGGCTGTGGCAGCATATGTAGGCATGGCACAGTTCTTCTCAAAAAGTAATATTTGGTTATCTCTAAAACACAGACCAAAGAGCTTTCAGAAAGTCAGAATTCTTCACGCTGATCATGTACACAATTATTTTATCCCGGAAAAACTTTAGAGCAACTATAACTATAAATAGTTTATTTTATTGATTTTTTACAGAGAGGAAGGGAGAGAGATAGGGAGTTAGAAACATCGATGAGAGATCCTGCACCCTCTCCCCCCCACTGGAGATATGCCCGCAACCAAGCCCTTGACCGGAATCGAACCTGCGACCCTTCAGTCCGCAGGCCGACGCTCTATCCACTGAGCCAAACTGGTTAGGGCACTATAAATAGTTTTAACCATAAAACTATTTCAGTAAGGATTCAGAGGATATACACCTTAAAGAAATATAACTTCCTGATGAACATATTAAATTAAACTAATTATAAACTATAATTAAATGGATTTATAGAGTTTTAAATTATGAACTCATCTAATGCTGGGTAATATTAAAAGAAAATAAGGACTAATTCTAGGATACTCGGTCTCTAGCCTTTTGGAGGGAAGTAATGTGATAGGAAGATGATTTCCCTGTCAAGGACAATCTTGGAGTGTTTGAGTAGAGACATGCCATCTCTACATAAGAGAGTGCTTATCTTTCTGTTCTTTATAGTGGCATCATGCATTCAGATCAAGGAAAAGTGGCATCAAATCACAAAGGGAGAGGGATAGGGAGTTAGAAACATCGATGAGAGAGAATCATCCATCAGCTGCCTCCTGCACACCTCCTACTGGGGATGTGCCCACAACCCAGGTACATCCCCTTGACCATAATTGAACCTGGGACCTATGAGAGGAGAAGGGGGCATTGCAGATTCCTGTTTTGCCTCAGTGGACATTACTAGCTGACACAACAAGAAACCAGTCCCTCTCCCCCTCCCCCCACCCCAGACGCATTCGTAAGCTAGTTCAATAAATATATATTTTAAATAAGCATATAAAACAAAACAAAGTTTTAAAATGTTTCTATTTGAGTAAATTCAGCTTGACAATTTATTTTGTTTTCAAAGGGAAAGAAAGATGGATAAAAGACAAGAAAAGTATGATATTACTGTGGTTGAGACAGTAATACATACCAAATGTTCCATTTGATTTCCTACATTTTTTATCCTCTTTGTACTTTGCAGTTTGTGAGCCCATGTGACTAGTTTTGATCAATGATGGCAGCAAAACTGATATTCAGACTGAGGCAGTAAAAAACCTATGTCTTACTTTCTAGTCTCTCTCTCTCTCTCTCTCTCTCTCTCTCTCTCTCTCTCTCTCTCTCTCTCTCTCTCTCTCTCTCCTTATCCAGGAAGCTATGTGCTCCATATGGAGCATCTACAAGTTGGTCAGCCTGAGCTCCCGTGTGGAGCAGAGACCTGGCTGACCTGTGATGGACATGTGGTTTGAGCAAGAAATAAATCTCCATTATGTTAAGCCACCAAGAATTCAGGATTAATGTTACCATAGTATAACCCAGTATATCTCAACTAATATGTTTTTGTAATAGATTTTTTCCACAAGCTAATAGAAGAGTTAAATAATATTAATAGGGAAATGGCATTCTTGAAAGAATCCCTGCTCTTCACAATGAGCGTTGGTTTGAGAAAGCCAACATTAGTTTAAAAGACATGGAGCTGGCATACCCATTGGATGGAAGATGTAGTAAATTTGCAGGTTAAAGAATTGTCCTTAGAAAAATGAAATTAAAGTATTGTTAGAATTGGGATCTATATGTGTAGAGTTAATGAAGGTAAACAAATAAGCATACATTCAAAACCGTACTTAAGGCTTAACAATTCTAGTCAGAATCTTGTACTATTTGTTATTTATTTAGGTTGAACTTCTAAAGTCAATATATAACAGATGAAAACAATACTAACACATAGTCGGAGAGCATCTTGTAATGTGGGAAGTTAGGTTTTGGGCTTAAATGTTGGCTCTACTGCTTCTTAGTTTTCTAGGTGCCTTTCCCCTCATTTTTAAAATGGAGAAAAAAGTTCCTGGGATTGCCCTAACCAGTTTGGCCCAGTGGATAGAGCGTTGGCCTGCAGACTGAAAGGTCCCAGGTTTGATTACGGTCAAGGGCAGATACCTTGGTTGCAGGCACATCCCCAGTAGGAGGTGTGCAGGAGGCAGCTGATAGCTGATTCTCTCTCATCAATGTTTCTAACTCCCTATCTCTCTCCCTTCCACTCTGTAAAAAATCAATAAAATATATTTTTTAAAAAGTTCCTGGGATTGCCTTTCAGGGTTGTTATGAGAAATAATTATGATAATACAATGTATATCTACTGCTTAGTCTGGGATCTGGCCTTTAGAAATCATTTATAATTATAAAGATAATAATTATGGTTTTATCAACCAAGATCTGAGATTTCACAACTTAAATCAGAAATTATTTCTTGAGAAACCATCAACAAAACAACGAGAAAGTCCACTGCATGGGAGGACATATTTGCCAATGCTATTTCAGATAAGAGTTTAATCTCCAAAATTTACAGGGAACTCATACAATTTAACAAAAAGAAGCTAAACAATCCAATAAAAAAAATGAGCAAAGGACCTAAATAGACACTTTTTGAAAGAGGACATACAGAAGGCCCAGAGACATATGAAAACATGCTCAAAGTCACTAATCATCTGAGAGATGCAAATCAAAACAAGAATGAGGTACCATTTCACACTTGTCAGAATGGCTATCATCAACAAATCAACAAATGACAAGTGCTGGTGAGGATGTGGAGAAAAAGGAACCCGAACCCTCCTTCACTGCTGGTGGGAATGCAGACTGGTGCAGCCACTGTGGAGAACAGTATGGAGTTTCCTCAAAAAGTTAAAAATGGAACTCCCATTTGAGCCAGTAATCCCACTCTTAGGAATATATCCCAAGAAATCAGAAATGCCAATAAGAAAGGATATATGCACCCCTGTGTTCATAGCAGCACAATTTACAATAGCTAAGATTTGGAAACAGCCTAAGTGCCCATCAGCAGATGAGTGGATTAGAAAACTGTGGTACATCTACACAATGGAATACTATGCTGCTGTAAAAAGAAGGAACTCTTACCATTTGCAACAGCATGTATGGAACTGGAGAGCATTATGCTAAGCAAAATAAGCCAGTCAGAGAAAGATAAATATCACATGATCTCACTCATATGTGGGATATAATGATCAATATAAACTGATGAACAAAAATAGATCCAGAGACAAGATAGCATGGAATAGACCATCCAACCCAGAAAGAAGGTGTGGTGGGGGAGAGGGGGCGCGGGGGCGGGTGGGGGGCGGGGACGGTTAGAGATCAACCAAAGGACTTGTACGCATGCATATAAGCATAACCAATGGAACAGACACTGCGGCAGTGGGGGCTTGCCCTTGGCAGTGGGAGTGGCTGGGGGGCGGATCAATCGTGAAAAAAGGAGACATGTAATACTTTAAACAATAAAAAGAAAAGAAATTATATCTTGAAAAACTTGGTTCTAGAACTTGCCCTCATTATAAAATCTAATCTGATAAATAAACTCAGATCCTGTTGTAATCCAAGATATGGGGTGTGTGTGTGTGTGTGTGATTGTGATTTCTTTCTTCCTTTTCAAAAAAGAGAATGAAGGAGATTAAGCCATTTGTAGGGAATAAGAAGCCAATAGCATCTTCTAATTTGTTTCAGATGTCTTATTATTAATTGTGTGGGGTTTTTCTTTTGACCCCTGCAATCTTTATCAAATGGCTTGCTGGGAGCATCATCAGTTTGCTGAGAGAGAACAGTGTATTTGTCATCAGCAGTCTACTGATAGAAGGTGAGAGGAGTAGCAGTGCTGAATTTGAGAAGTCATTGTATAGCAAGAAGCCACCCACAAAGTCTGGAAGATTCCTGATGCCTTTACCCTTTGCAGAGCCTTAATTTTTACCATTCAATCCCAAGCTGAAATGGCTTCTGGGTAAACTATGTAAAAAAATAAAAAAGGGAGGGATTACCTTATTCTAGTCCAAATATTCAATTTGTGAGAAAGCAGGGAGGAAATAAGATATCTACACTAATAAAAGAGAAAGATGGAAATTGACTGTACCCCCGTGACACACCTGCCAGCCAATCAGGAGTAAGTATGCAAATTAACCCAACAAAGATGGCAGGTTAATTTGCATATGCAGGCACAGAGCGAAGACTGAAGACAGAAGATTGAAGACTGAAGGCTCTGCTGTGGCCAGAGCCAAGCCTGAAGGCTGAAGGCTGAAGGCTTGGCTCTGTTGCGGCCTGGGTCCTGGGTGGCGGAGGAAAACTGGTGCCGGCAGCCAGGGGAAGGAAGGCCTATTGCACAAATCTTCATGCAATGGGCCTCTAGTTTTCTATAACTATATCTAATGCAGAAATACAGCCAAAGCTTTTTCTAGATTAATATTTTTTACTATTTTTAGAACAACCAGATTCTGTGCTAAAATACACTTAGGAAGAATTTTTCCTTTTAGATAAATATATTCTATCTTAAAGTCTGGCTCAGCAGAAAGTTTATGATAGTGCTCCACAGGAAGTCACTATCAATCCTTCATGGCCTATTTAGTATAAATAAAAGATAGAAGAACATAAAAGAGAAGCTACCTATCCAAAATTCAGACTGAGTCATTATTAGAGAAATGTAGGCATTAAATTAATTAAGGATAAAAGAAGTAAGCATGGCTAATTCATCTTTATTTTCAATCAATTCCCCCCCTTGAAAAGTGAAGATAAAAAATTTAAACCACCTCTATTTATTCTGTTTCCCAGTTCAATTTTGTTCTAAGTTTTGTTTCATATTTTTTCTCCTCTTTTTCATCAGGACATTATTACAATTTATAGTTATATATTTACTAGGGGCCTGATGCATGAAATTTGTGCAAGAGTAGGCCTTCTTTCCCCCAGCTGCTGGCACTGGCTTCCCTCTGGCACTCGAGACCTGGGCTTCCCTCTGGCCGCAGGCAGGCTCCTGGGACCTAGGCTTCCCTTGCAGCCCAGGCTTCATCCAGAAGGTCATCTAGAAGGATGTCCAGTCTAATTAGCATATTATGCTTTTATTATTATAGATTGGGATTTGCTTATTATTTGTGTAATACTTGACCGTAAGCCCTGTGAAGGTAGGGAGCTTATACATTTTGTTCACATATAAATTTTTGTTTATCAATCAGCAGTGTATGGGTGAACAGTGTCTGGTACATGGAGACACTCAGCAAAAGTAATTGAATAGACTATTACAGCATATAATGTTATCCTATATAATAAAGAGGTAATATGCAAATTGACTGTCATGCCCTTGCACAAGATGGCTGCCCCCATGTGGTCACAAGATGGCTGGCAGGGGAGGGCAGTTAGGGGCGACCAGGCCAGCAGGGGAGGGCAGTTGGGAGTGACCGGGCCTGCAGGGGAGGGCAGTTGGGAGGGGTACCAGGCTTGCAGGGGAGGACAGTTAGGGATGACTGGGCTGGCAGGGGAGGGCAGTTGTGGGTGACCGAGCCAGCAGGGGAGGGCAGTTGTGGGCGACTGAGCCGGTAGGGGAGGGCAGTTGGGGGTGATCGGGCCTTCAGGGGAGGGCATTTGGGGGCAACCAGGTCAGCAGGGGAGGGCAGTTGGGGGCGACTGGGCCTGCAGGGGAGGGCAGTTGGCAGTGATCGGGCTGGCAGGGGAGCAGTTAGGCATTGATTGGGCTGGCAGGGGAGTGGTTAGGGGGTGATCAGGCTGGCAGGCAGAAGCGGTTAGGGGCAATCAGAAAGGCAGGCAAGCGAGTGGTTGGGAGCCAGCAGTCCCAGATTGGAGAGGGTGAAGGCTGGGCTGAGGGACACCCCCCAGTGCACGAATTTCATGCACCACACCTCTAGTATCCTATATAATAAGAGAGGAATATGCTAATTATCCATTATACTGTGAGGCGTAACGACTGACCATGTAACGACTGGATCACGGATCTGCAGGAGGGTGGGGCAGTGAACTACAAGTGAGTGGTGGAGAGCTACAGGAGGGAGCAGGGCAGCAAGCTATGAGGGGGGATTAGGAGGGAGGGGAGCAGGGGGAGCTACAGGAGGGGGGTAGTGAGCTATTGGCTACAAGCAGGTGGCAGAGAGCTATAGAAGGGGGCAGGGCAGCAAGCTATGAGGGAGGGGTGGGGGGAGCTACAGGAGGGCGGGCAGTGGGTGGAGAACTACAGGAGGCGGCAGAGAGCTACTGGTGCATGGATTCGTGTGCAGGGCTACTAGTTATTATATAATATGTTATAATATTTAGTTCTTTTTAAAGAACATACGTTAAAACTATAGGCCTGGTGCATGAAATTTGTGCACTTGGGGGGGTTCCCTCAGCCTAGCTGTGCCCTCTTGCAATCTGGGAGCCCTCAGGGGATATCCAACTGATGGTTTAGGCCTGCTCCCATGTGGAGCGGGTCTAAGCCAGCAGTTGGACAGCCTTAGAGCTGCTGTGGAGGTGGGAGAGGCCTCTGTGCTTGCCAGCCGTGAGCCTGGCTCAGGGCTTCTGGCTGAGCAGAGTTCCCCCTGTGGAAGCGCACCAACCACTAGGAGGCAGCTCCTGCATAGTGACTGGTTGTTCTGCTTTTTGGTTAATTTGCATATTAGCCTTTTATTATATAGGATTATCCATAAAGTCAATATATTAGAATCCTTACCTTTAATTTACCAACTGGTCATATTACAGTGAAGAAATGTTAGATTTTGAGGATACTCAAGGTAGTTTCATAGTTTAAACAAGTAAAAATAACTCCACAAATGTTGATCCTCTATTAGCCTGGAACATAGACACTCTCTATGGTGGTATTGGTCATAGGAAATCAATCTAAGGCAGAATCTGACTCAAGCTGGATAAATCTTAGCTAGTTCACTGATCATATTTGATTGGTGTATTAATTTCCTATTGTTGCTGAAACATAGTGCCACAACACAAATTTATTACCCTATAGTTCTGTAGGTCTGAGCCTAAATCAGTTTCACTGGGATAAAATTGACAGACAGGCTTCCTTCTGGAAGCTGTAGGGGAAATGCATTTCCTTGCCTTTTCTAGCTTCTAGAGGCTGCTTACATTTCTTGGTTTATGGCCTCTTCTTCCATCTTCAAAGCCAGCAGCATAGCATTTATCTCCTCTCTGACCTCTCTGTTTCTATCCTTACACTTCTCTCTCTCTGATCCTCTTGCCTCCCTATTATAAGAACCCTTGTGATTATATTGTGCCCATCCTTACAATCCAGGATAATCTCTCTATCTCAAAATCCTTAATTTAATCACATATGCAAAGCCCCTTTTACCAAGTGAGGTATCATAGTCACAGGGTCTAGGGATTAGGATGCACATTATCTTTGGGCAGGGGCATTATTCAGCCTGCCACAATTGATCCAGGGGTACAATCTGACTGAAGTCAGGCCGGGGCCCTGGATATTTTGCCCTAGCACATAAGAAAAATCCCCCAAAAGGATGGAAGCTCTGACAAAAGAGGCTTAGACTCCATCAGCAATCATATTTCTTATTGATTTCAGAGACAAAGGGAGAGGGAGTGAGAGATAGAAACATCAATGATGAGAGAGAATCATTGATTGGCTGCCTCCTGTATTGCCCCCTACTGGGGATCGAGCCCGCAACCAGGCACGTGCCCTTGACCAAAATCAAACCTGGGACCCTTCAGTTTGCAGGCTGACACTCTATCCACTGAGCCAAATCAGCTAGGGCAGCAGTCGTATTCTTTGAGGTGTGGAAAAAGCTGTTATAAAAGAAAAAGAAGGGAGTGCCCTGGAAGAGACACCAAAAGGGGAAATGGAGAGGCTAAGGCCCAGGTGTACTTTTACCTCATGGGTCACCAGTCTCCCAACATTTCCACCTTTTGCCTAAACAATTTGAGAAAGCTTTCTAACACTGACCACTAATTCAGTTACATTCTGATTACAACTGGGATAACTCACTCTGCTTATTCCAAGCCAGTGTCATGAAAACCAAATTTGCCCATATCTGACTAGTCGACAGACAAGACAGACCTCCTGAGCCACATTCCTAGGCTGGGGTAGTCAGTGATTCAGATAAACCAGGACGATACTCAAGATCAAGGCCTGGGGAGTGAAGTGACTGAGAGCAGGTCTCTGAGTCAGGAAAGCCTAGAAAAGATCTGAAGTTTCTGCCAGTCAGGTTATACAATAACGGGGTAGACCTCTTCTCCTTAAGAGGTCCTGGATAAATCCTTATCTTTTCTTTTTGGCAAACTCTAACTCAATTCTCAAGACCTAACTCAAGACCCTTCTTCCCTTCCTGGTGTGGCTCAGTGGATAGAGCGTAGGCCCAGGGACTGAAGTACCTCTGTTGCAGGCTCATCCCCCTCCCCTACCCCACCCTCTCCTCGGGGCGCATGTGGGAGGCAACCAATCGATGTGTCTCTCTCACATCAATGTTTCTCTCTCCCTGTCTCTCCCCTTCCCTTCCACTCTCTCTGAAAATCAATGGAAAAATATCCTTGGGTGAGGATTAACAACAACAAAAGTCCCTTCTCCAGTGAAACCTTCCTTGAATGTCTCTTTCACCCTCTTTCTTCTTCTCTACCACCTCCCACTCTTCCAGAACTAATTGTCCCATCCTGCCATCCTGTGTGTCCCCATGGTAGTTTAAGCATTCTTCTGCTGGTGTCTTTAAAACATGATATATTACATTTGGTTGTCCACCCTCATCCCCCCTTGTATCCCTAACTACTTTCCTTGAAGATGAGTTCCTTGAGAACATGGCGTGCTCCAATGTGTGCCAGGACTATGCTATAAAAAAATGCAATAAAAGACAGTCTTCACTCTCAAGAGCAAACAGTCTAATGGGAGGCAGTCAGTAAAATCCTCAATGTGTGTGATGAGTACTGTGGCAGGGGCATTGACAATATCATGGGAGCACTCTTAGGGACACTACTCAGGAGTGTGGGGGCTAGGGATGATTACTAGAAAGATGATGTTGAATATTAGAGGATAATAGGAGTTTTGGGACAGTCCAGGGAAAGAACATTCCAGGCAAAGTCACAGAGGCATGAAAGAACATAGTAGATTCTGTGCAACATCAGCAGTGTGATACCATAAGAACAAAAAGTTTGTGTAGAAGAGTCATGAGAAATGAGGTTAGGGAGCTGAAAAGGGCAAAATTGAAAAGGTCTCAAGGGTCATGCTAGGGAGTTAAGATTCTATTTCCAAAAGCTACTGCAGTGTCTGTCATAAAATATTGACCATCACATTGCTGGTGGTTCTAGGGATTGCTCACAATCGATACAGAAATCAAAAGACATGGTCACATAATTGATGTTTGGCATTGCAACTATTGCACTGACATCTTTGCTTTGGGAGAGAAAAATCAATGTTAAAGAACTAGATTTTCCTGCATTTTTAAAATCCAACGATCAAAGACATAGATATGACGGGGTAATTGTACATGAAGGGGATGATAAGTAAAATTAGAAAGCTTGGAAATAATATACACTTAATACTCAGGGCTCCTCTACATTCTTCATATACTAATTACTATTAGCAGGGACCTTAGTCTGGGGTCTGTTGATGAGCCTCTTGGGGTTCTGAAAACATCTTGAAATTTTTGGCAAAACTTTGAGCATATGTGCATTATTTTC
Source organism: Corynorhinus townsendii (assembly GCA_026230045.1). Lineage (NCBI taxonomy): Eukaryota > Metazoa > Chordata > Mammalia > Chiroptera > Vespertilionidae > Corynorhinus > Corynorhinus townsendii. Next base: position 55,833,609 of record JAPDVU010000004.1, read on the forward strand.
CTAGCAATGTGGGTTATGAATTTTTATCAGATTCGAAGAAGTTTAAGATCCACTGGCTTCTAGCATAGATAACTAGAACAAAGGGACAATCTGAAAAAAACAACTTTGTTTAGATATCGCATGTGAGATTATAGTTGCAAAAAAATCTTTTGGGTGGAGTGTAGAGTTAGTAGGTAGGCCAATACCCAATAGTCTAATAAACAATACCATAAACCCAGTGCCTTATTACAATAACATTTTATATCTTGCTCACCTTGAAGATCCATGGAGTCAGTGAGGGAGGGTCTTCTATACACAGTCCTTTAACAAGCAGTTTCCTTCCATGCTGTGGCTTTGCCATCTTCAACATGTCACTTCAAGGGTACTCTGGCATCATCAAGGTAGCACTCAGGAAAAGAAGAGGGAACACAGGGGGAGGGCACACACCTCTTAATTGCCTTGATTGGGCATTGAAACATCTCTTCTCACATTTCATTCACCAGAACTGATCATGTGGTTCCATTTCTAAGTGAAAGGCAGTTGGGAAATATCTGGGTACACAGAAAGACAAAATGTATTTGGTGAATATCTAGCTAATCTTGAAACTGTTTGGATTCTTATTTGCTGGTCATGGTTTTGGTCTAGTTCTAAATGAAAAAGATGGAATGAGACAGGTATCCTTTCTCAAAGACCTTCCTGTGTGTTTATGTTTTTTAAAATGTATCCTTTCAACCTCAAAAATTCTCTGATTTATCATCAGAGGTAGTCACCAACCCAATAACACAGATGGGATATAAGACAGAGATCTAAGACTTCTCTTTGAAGAAAAAGATTTCTCCCTATACTCCGTTCTATATTGAAAAGAGCTAACACTTTCAAGACCTAGTATATTTTATTATCAAATAAGATTCTCTTTCTGCTTTCATTCTGATAAGCACCTTTTTAAAGCATTAGTCCAGGAGCTCCTTAACTCAAACTGCAGAATGAGTCAATTCCAGAGGGGAACAGAAAGATAAAGTGATGTAGATTCTCTAAGAACCAGAGCATATTAAAATGCTTCACTTTGAAAGTCATGTTCAAGTGACTACTTTAATCATATAAAATTTTTGCTAATTAAACAGCCAATTTAAATGCCAACTCTACTAACTGGATTTTCAGTTGCATTTAATTTTAATTCTTTCTGTTCTCTAAAAATATACATCAGAACTGCTTCATTTTAATTCTACATTTAATGCAGCAGTTAACTCTCCCTCGCATTCAGCTCCTGCAGTCACAAAAGCAGAAATAAGTCCTTGCTGAAGGTACAATTTCCCAGTTTTTTAAAAATCCACCTGTTGAACTGTTTAGATTGAATTCTGCCCAGCACAGTATCTTACCAGACTCACAAAAACCAAGCAGACAGTGCGGTCTGTAAAAATGTCATTGTGGTTCAATTCTGACTTTACATAGTCTATTTCTGAATTTATTTTATTTATTTATGTTTCTTTATTGATTAAGGTATTACATATGTGTTATTTCTGACTTTAAATAACTTTTTCTCCATTAAAAATAGTCCTACCTCTTCTTCTTGACTGAAAACCAATATTCTGGCTCTGTCTTTATTTACTTAAAAAATGTAGAGTATAAAAAATCTTCTACTTAGCTGTGTGACCTTAGACAAATCACTGTGCATTATGGAGCCATGTTTTTGGGTTTTTTTAATCTTTAAAATAGGAATAGTCTCATAGATTTGTTGAAAAGACTTCAAGCCAGATGATGACTAGGAAAATTCTTTGAAATCTTTAAAGAGCTGTAGAATTATAAGCTGCCATTATTAATATAACCACTAAATCCCAAAATGGGTGAAACAAGAAGTGTTGCAGAGCTCAGAGGAGAAAGAAAGTGTAACTTGAAGAATCTTACTGAGAGTAAGAGGTGAGAATGGGGAGGTAGGACTTGTGCTGAGTCATGATGGAAGAGGAGGATTTAAAATGTGGAAAGGAAACTGGGGTGGCGGGGATGGTAAGGGGGGCACTTCCAACAGAATTGTAAGATGTCTTGAGGAAAATGCAAACAGGTAGGAATGGACAACTCAAGCTGGCTGGCTGAAGCAGACTGTTGTCCTGGGTGAATTAAGGAATAAAAAGTATCTAGGCCCTAGCCAGTGTGGCTCAGTGGATAGAGTGACTGCCCGAAGACTGAAGGGTCCTGGGTTCAATTCCGGTCAATCAAGGGCATTTACCTTGTTTGCAGGCTCTATCCCCAGCCCTAGTCAGGGTGTGCAAAGGGCTACCAATCAATGTGTCTCTCTCACATCGATGATTCTCTCTCTCTGTCTCTCCCCTTCCCTTTCATTCTCTTAAAAAAAAATCAATGGAAAAATAATCCTTGGGTGAGGATTAACAACAGCAACAACAAAAAGTAGACTAGGATCAGGTGGTGAGAGTCTTTTCATTGACAAGGACTTTGAGTCAATTTTTGGTTAGGAAGTGGTGAAATTAGGTTGGTATTTTCAGAAGACTTATCTGGAAAGAAAAGAGAGTGACCAGAAGCATTAAGACCAGTTAGAGGGCTGCATGCCAGTCCTGGAGAGAAGAAATAAAAGCTGAACTATATGAAAGCACTGGGATAAGAAAGAATAGAATGTGAGAGAAATCGGAAACCTTTCGGTGTCAGTGTACCACCACCGCCACCACCAAAACCCACAAAAATTAAGGTACTGAAAGAGAGTTGCAAGGATTTGGTAGGACAGATAAGGGAAGCAGTGAAGAATGAATCTAGCTTTATAATTCAGTGACTAGGAAAATGACATCATCAACAGGCAAGTTGGTACTTTTCCAGGAGAGAGGGATGCAGCTGATAGTGTGGGGTATATTGAGTTTGAGGTGAAAGCTGGAGATGCAGGTGAAAAGCTCAGGGTTCCATTGCTTGCCACTCATTGCTTTGAATGTTATGTGCCTGTAATGTTGAACAGTTGTAGTCTCTTTTTTTGCATGCACCACCACACTGTCATGCTTCCATGCCTTTTCTCTTGCTTTAATCTCTGATTGGAATGCCCTTCCCACCTTTTAAAATTATTTTTAATCTGATCTCTGTCCTGCTAGTTTTGCCTTTTCCTTAATTTCATATATACAGAATCATACTGTGTATAGCATTTTGTGTCAGGTTTCCTTACTTAGCATAATGATTTTGAGATTCAGTCATGTGTTGCATGTATGAGGAGTTCATTTCTTTTTATTGCTGAATAGCATTCCTCTGTATGGATGTGCTATACTTTGTATTGTTAAGGAACAAATTCAACTGAGTAAATTTGAAGATTTAATTGGCTTTTTTGAGGAATTCATGAATTGTGCAGTAACCCATCTAGCAACTAGAAGGGAGTGCTGAGGGGTTGTACAAAATAGAAGGTTTTATAGGAAGAAGGGTGGGGCAAGGGAGCTGTTCATAAAAAAAAAAAAAGGATTATTTTTAGACCAGAACATCTTCTTTTGTGGGGAAAGGTTTTTATCAGACAGATTGCCTCTTCTTTTAATTGGTAACAGGGAGATGGAGAGATATGACAGACTATCTCATTAGTGTTGACCAGAACATTCCAGACTGGTTGATTAAGATTATGTTTTGGGGAGAGCCTGAAACAGCAATTAGGTCAGGTATTAAATCTACTAGTATACATTCACCAGTTGAAGAACAATTGAATTATTTTTAGTTTTTGACTATGATGCTTAAAGCTAGTATGAAATTTCATGTACAGTTGCATGAACATATGTTTTCATTTCTCTTGGATAAATACCTAGGAGAGAGGTTTCTGGATCATAATGTAAATATATATATTTAATGTTATAAGACACTAGAGGCCCGGTGCACAAAATTCATGCATGGGGGAGGGGGGTTGTCCCTCAGCCCAGCCTGCACCCTCTCCAATCTGGGACCACTGGGATCAGGCCTAAATGGGCAGTTGGACATCCCTCTCACAATCCAGGACTGCTGGCTCCAAACTGCTCACCTGCCTCTGCCTGATTGCCCCTAACTGCTTCTGCCTGCCAGCCTGACCACCCCCTAACCACTCCCCTGCCAGCCTGATTGATGCCTAACTGCTCCCCGGCTGGCCCGATTGCCCCTAACTGCCCTCCCCTACTGGCCTGGTCAGCCCTAACTGCCCTCCCCTGCAAGCCTGCGCGCCCCCCCCCCCCCCCGCAACTGTCCTCCCCTGAAGGCCTGCACCCTCCTAACTGCCCTCACCTGCAGGCCTGGTTCCCCACCCCCCCAACTGCCCTCCCCTGCTGACTTGGTCTTCCCCAACTACCTTCCTCTGCTTGCCTGGTCCCCCCCAACAGCCCTCCCCTGCTGTCCTGGTCTCCCCCAACTGCCCTCCCTTGCTGGTCTGGTCCCCCCGCAACTGCCCACCCTGCAGGCCTGGTCCCTTCCAACTGCCCTCCCCTGCTGCCATCTTGTGGTGGCCATCTTGTGTCCACATGGGGGCAGCCATCTTGTGTCTTGGAGTGATAGTCAATTTGCATATTACTCTTTTATTAGATAAGATTGCCAAACTGTTTACTCAAATAATGATATTATTTATATTCCCACCAATAATGTATGAGAGCTCCAGTTACTCTGTATCCTCATGAGCAGTGGCTGTTTTGGGTGCCTTCTCTCTCTCTGGGGGAAGCCAGAAGTCCTATGGAGAGGCCCACGTGGTAACCACCCTGTCTCAGCTCAACAGCCAGTGAGGAACTAAGGTTTGCCAGTCACCTTGTGAATGAGTTCAGAATTGGGTTCTCTGCCTAGCTGAGCCTTAAGATGATAGCAGCCCCATCTGATGATAGCTTGGCTGCAATCTCATGAGAGATCTTAATTTAGAACCACTGAGCTAAGATACTTCCAAATTTCTGCCCTGAGCAACTATGTGAGATAATATTTGTTGTTTCAAGCTGCTAAGTTTGGGGTAATTGGTTACACAGCAATAGATAGCACACTGAACTAAAACACTAACATGAAGCTCAAGGGAGCTGCCAGGTCTGGAACAGATTTCACATGAAACTATGAGAGAGGATGAGTTTTGCATACTTTGTGCTTGAGGCCAGAGCTTCTAACCCTATTTCTGGGACCAAATCCAGAATACCTCTATCTCAAAGAATATAAATGACGAAACAAAATTAATTTTAAAAACACAGTATTTGAGGCTTAGGGAGAGAAGGCCACATACTCAATTAATGATTATGTTATCTCAATTCTCTGAACTTTAGGAGTCAACTTCCACACTGGTTTCTCTGTCTTTTTATCAACAACTCCTATGCTATATTTATGGTGTTCTATTCCTTTGGCAATTTTCAGGTATATGCAAATTCTCTTCCTTTTCTCCCCCTCATCTCTTCTTCCTGGAACCCAGTTTAAGTGTTTCACAGAGTGACCCAAGTTAAAGCAACCCCATGGAATCTGATGAGGCACTGAGGGAACTGAAGTGGGAGAAACCTTTACTCGATATTCCCATTTGCCCTCCCCCCCCCCCCGCCCCTCCAAATCTCAGAGAGTACATTTACCTTAGAGATGTGAGTGTGGGGAATGTATGGGTCTAGAGAAGGCTTGGTGGGTAATGGCTGATTTATACTGCCTTGAACATGCTGGAGAAATGTGGAGGCACCTATGTGAACAGCTGAATTTCCCACTGTCTGAACAATGACTGGAACTTGATCTGTTCAAAGAAGGCTTGGGCAGCATTTAGAGGCTGATATTAGAGTATTTCCACCCTCCAGTTCAGCTGGAGTTCAGGGGGTGGGGTGGTTGAGTACGTGGGGAGAGGGTGTTGGGATAATGTTTTTGACAATGTCTTCTTTTTTTCCTTATACATATTTTTCAGTGACTAGAAGCCAAGATTTCAGGCTGGACAACTGGCATTGCTGGCTCCTTCTTCTTGTAGGCACTATGGTATTCCTGTGACCTACACAAAAAGCATCATCCAAAGGAAACCTTCTTTACTTGATAAAACTGGGTCTGATTCCCTCCTTCCAAGTTCTTCACTGTCTCTAAAGTGACACATGGTCATTCATACAACTGAGAGGGAAACTACGCAGAGCTTTCTGAATGCAGCACCCTTACCGCTCATGGCAAAATAGCTACGTTCTTTAGGCAAACCCATATGATAGCTAAATCTCCTATGACTTCCCCTGCAAAATCAGGGCAGAAAGGTCTTTCTGGCTTCATCTCTATCCCCATCCCATACTGTACTATAAATATAACTTAGCCACTCTATCAATACAGTTGTTTCTTTTTGGATTCTTGCACAAAGCCCACTTCTCTGAAGTCTTTCATTGATAGCCCATTACTGAAAGCTTTCTGAGTGGAAGTGCGAGGATATATGTGCAAAGCAAAAAGAAATGGGAAAATGTTAAATTACCTTCACCCGTGAGATTTTCCTCCCATTCTTCCCAGCACTATTTGCCTAATCCATTGACATTTCAGACTAGAGGAAGATTATGCATAATTGTACCAGCAGTTTCTTTCTCTCTCTGAGGGTTCAAGTGACAGAGGTTGTTAGTCTGAGAAACAGGATGTTTGCATTATTGATTAGGTCACACTCTTTGGGCTGAAATAGCAGTGAATATTCTTGGCTGATTTGCATGTGTCAGGTTGGCCTGCTTCTTGTCCATCAATTCTGGGGAGATTTTGTTGCTGCCGTATGTGTTAGACATCACGTCTCAGGATGTTCTTTCAGACTGTCAGTCACCTTACCTGCTGCTGCTGATTACAAACCTTATCTCAACCAGCAAACTGTCTGCGGCTTGTTTTTGTGTCTGTGACCAGGGAAGGTTGTTTGGTGCTTTGGGCAATGCTTATCATAGGTTCCCATTGCTGGGAGTTTCAGCTGCTTGTGCCGAGTGGAGGCTCACATAGCTGAACAAACGGCTTTACCATTTTCAATTTAGTTGTGCTACAGGGCAGCCGAAGATGAAAACAAACCACATTGCCCCTTAGCTACATTTCTGGCTTACTAAACAATGCTGTAGCAGTCATGCTTCTCAAGCTTTGGTATATAAAATGCAAATTTCTCAGCTCAACTGACAGAGATTTTGATCCAGTAGGTCCCAGAAGGGACCCTGGAAATCTGTATTTTAAACAAATAGTCTGGTAATTCTGATTTAGATGAAACATGGTATATAATGCAAGAAACATAGCTATATAGCATTAAAGAGTCTAGTGGAGGTTAAAAAATCAGGTTCTGTCTTAGCCTCATGACAAGTCAAAGATAATATTGAGGGAAAAATCTCACTACTTCTCTCATTTATAGCAACCAGATTGTTAGCAACTTAAAGATATGATTTATGTCTAATTTTTCTTTGGCAATGCACTTTGGTTGATACACTCGGTAGATGGGCACTAAATAATTAAATCTAATAGTGGTCTTAATTAATGTAAAATATTTATTATCATTTATTGAACATTTTTATTAACATAAATCATAATAGAGAACCCAAAACTAGACCCTCATCCCCCAAATATTTGGGAATTTAGTAGCATTTCAAACTAAGTCAAGAAAAAAGCCTTCAATATTCTCTATGTGGTATTATAACAACTGGCTTGCCATTTAGATTTCAAAAGAAGCTGGATTTCTACTTCACTCCTCACCCCCAAATAAATTATACATGAATTAAAGATCTAAAATGAAAAAAAAAATAAAGCTGTATACATGCTAGAATAAAGTACAGATACTTCTTTTTAGTATTTTGGCATTGCATAAAACCAAGTCTGAAAATTAAAGATAGACATATTTGACTATATGAAAACTATTGTATGGCAAAAATGTCATAAAAGAGTAAATAATCAAGCTTAAAATTAAAGATAAAAATTAAAAACAAGAAAAAGATTTTTGAACAGAAAAATAACCCATAAATGACCTATAATTTATGAAATAAAGTTCAACCCTGCTCAGAATTATGCAAATGAAAATAAGATACTATTTTTCATCTATTTTAACAAATTTCATGTATCAGCTTTGAGAAAGGATGGAAAAGAGCACTAGAGCAGTCTCTATACAATTTTAAGATATATTCTTTGACCCAGCAATTCCACTTCTAAAGATGTATCCTTGAAGTATAATTGTACATGTAATCAGAACAAAGATGATAAGTATAGTATTTTTTGTAATAATAAAAAAATGGAAATAATGCTAATAATCACTGATAGAGGCTGGATAAAAATTAATAATCCATAACACTTTGTAATATTTAAAAAGTCTGGTTATTAGATTTGAATATTTGATATGGAAAAGCCACCAAGATTCATTGTTAGAGTTGAAAGAAAAAAGACAGAATATTAATGTGTAAATTGTTTCTATTTATAAACAGCAAAATCTCAAAAAGTGTGTGCACACACATAAGAAAATTTCTGGCAACATTAAGAAATTGTTAAAAATGGGTACCTTTGGGAATGGGAGTAAAGATTTTGGGGTAGGAGGAAGACTTGTTTTTCATGGTATATACTCTTATATTGCTTGAAAATTTTAAATAATGTAATGTATCATTGAAATTACTGAATAAAAAGCTACTTGAAAAAGCAAGGATTTTGTATATTTTAGCTGTTCTTCTGGTTAAGCATAATGTTTGTGATAATCATACTTCACTATGAAAAAGATCAAATTATACTTAATAAAACAAGTAAAGTAAGCATGTGTAACATTTACAAGGTGGTTCTTTTTTTAAAGTGGCAGAGTACATTTCTTTTTTATTTTATTTATTTTTATTATGATGATGATAGAAAACATATAACTTACAATTTTCCATTTTTCTCCATTATAGTTCATATCCAATATTATTCTGTATTAGTTTCAGGTGCACAATATAGTGGTTAGACAATCATATACTTTACAGAGTGGTCCCCCTAATAGTTCAAGTACCGCCCCTGCCCCGGCCTGTACATAGCTATTACAATATTATTTTTTTCCTCCATTGACCTCTCTCTGGCCACTCCCACCCCCAGCAAATGCCCTCACCCCTAGTGACTGTGTCCATTGGTCATGCTTATATGCATGCATACAAGTCCTTTAGTTGATCTCTTATGCCTGCCCCCCCAACTTCCCGCCTTCCCTCTGAGGTTCGACAGTCAGTTCGATGCTTCTCTGTCTCTGGATCTATTTTTGTGCATCAGTTTATGTTGTTCACTGTATTCCACAAATGAGTGAGATCATGTGATATTTATCTTTCTCCAATTGGTTTATTTCGCTTAACAGTGGTCGGCAACCCGTGGCTCGCGAGCGGCGGTTTGCCGCTCTGTTGACTGATGAGTTTGCCGACCACTGGACTAGACTAAATGTTACCATGCAGTTGGAAGCTGTGAGGATTAGGCAATTGTGGCATATTGTGTGCAAAGAGGTAAAGGGTAGTATATGCTCTCCAGTTCCATCTATGCTGTTGCAAATGGTAAGAGTTCCTTCTTTTTTTTTTTATAGCAGCATAGTATTCCATTGTGTAGATGTACCACAATTTTTTAATCCACTCATCTGCTGATGGGCACTTAGGCTGTTTCCAGATCTTAGCTATTGTAAATTGTGCTGCTATGAACATAGGGATACATATGTCCTTTCTGATTGGTGTTTCTGATTTCTTGGGATATATTCCCAAGAAATTTTTTGAGTAAAGTCCATACTGTTTTCCACAGTGGCTGCACCAATCTGCATTCCCACCAGCAGTGCACGAGTGTTCCTTTCTCTCCACATCCTTGCCAGCACTTGTTGTTTGTTGATTTATTAATGATAGCATTCTGACAGGTGAGATGGTACCTCATTGGGCTTTCTTGTTGTTTTGTTGATGGTTTCTTTTGCTGTGCAGAAGCTTTTTATTTTTATTATTAATTTTTAAACTTTATGTTCCTTTATTGGAGCACGATTTCTGACTAGTATATAGTGATGTATTCACTAAACAGAGACCTGTGCAGAAATTACATACTATCCATCTAGATAGATTTTATTACACTTTGCCTATTGATGGAATAGTTCCACTTATAAAGTTTTATACATCAAATAGCTTTGAATTTGACCAGGCTGTCCATTAATTCATCTCTGAAAAAATTAACTGGTATTTAATTTCAGCTAATGTATTTTACAGCACTAAAAAGCTTAGGCATTAGGTAGCTTCTCAAAATGTTCTATGCACAATGGCATCTAGCAGACAGAGCAGAGTCCATCATATCGCCCAGATTCACACAGACAGGTCTCATTTGAGAACGATAAACTAAATAGCTGGTACTTAAGAGACAAAAGTACTCCTAACCGGAGTTTCTTACCACCAATACGGACTTCTTACTCTGCAAGGTTGTTTTCTGGGCCATCTTTACAGTGACAATGAAGACATGCTAGCAATAGCCCCGTGTGTAACTCGGCATTAGAGCACCAGGTCTGTCTAGTGGTGGTGGCAGGCACTGTTATTATATCCAGGTAAATATAGACCCATTTTTAAAATGTCAATTTGATATGCAAAATTAAAGGTACAACGTACTTAGAACTAAGTTTGAGCAATCTGGTATTCCAAATGATTTGAAAACTTTTAGAAACGGATAGCAAATTGTACTCATGATATTTCCCAGCCATGGAGACATTAATACACTGGAGTCTTTAGGGTTTTCTAAGTACAATATCATGTCATCTGCAAATAATGACAGTTTTACTTCTTCTTTTCCAATTTGGATGCCCTTTATTTCTTCTTCTTGTCTAATTGCTATGGCTAGCACTTCCAGTACTACGTTGAACAAGGGTGGTGAGAGTGGGCAACCTTGTCTTGTTCCTGTTCTTAGGGGAAATGGGGTGGTTCTTTTTCAAAATTCAGTGTGTAAATGACAAAACTTCATTAGGAAAAATTCATGCAGTTGGCACAGCCTGTATGTATCCCACTTTGTCATACTGCTTCGAAAATATGTTCCCAATACATCCTCTGTAGCATAACATGCTTTTCGGGCTTTGCTTAGTAAAGGCAACTATGTGCCATGTCATGCCAGTGTCTTTAGCCAGTCTATACTCTTGGTAATTGACACTCCAGATCTTAGCATCTGGGAGGTAACTGTAAATGAATGATGAGTGATTTGCATCTTACCCACCAGCTCTACCAGGTACTCAAGATGGGGAAAATAGAACTGCTAGGAACGGGATAAAACTGTCAAAAATACACAAAAGCAGCTACATAAAATATTTATTTTTAAAAATTTACTTATTTATTTTTAATTTAATTTTATGGTTTAAAGTATTACACATAGTAGTACACATATCTCCTTTTCCCCCCATTGACCTTCCCCCAGTCTCCCCACCCCCTGTCGCATGCCCTCATCCCGCCCCCTGATTGTCTTGTGTCCATTGGTTGTGCTTATATGCATGCATACAAGTCCTTCGGTTGATCTCTTTCCCCTGTCTCCAACACTCCGCGGGCTTGCCGCTGTAATTTGACAGTCTGTTCGATGTTTTACTGCCTCTGTATCTATCTTTTGGGGTCCTCAAACTTTTTAAACAGGGGGCCAGTTCACTGTCCCTCAGACCGTTGGAGGGCCGGACTATAGTTAAAAAAAAACAACTATGAACAAATTCCTGTGCACACTGCGGGCCTGGGATGAGTCGGCTGCTAAGCAGGACAGGCAGCGGCACCCGGCAGGCCAGATAAATGTCCTCGGCGGGCGGCATGTGGCCCACGGGCCATAGTTTGAGGACCCTTGTTTGTTCATCAGGTTATAATGATCTTTATTTTCCATAAATGAGTGAGATCATGTGGTAATTTTGTTTCATTGCCTGGCTTATTTCACTTAGCATAATGCTCTCCAGTTCCATCCATGCTGCTGCAAATGGTAAGAATTCCTTTTTTATAGAACCGTAGTATTCCATTGTGTAGATGTACCATAGTTTTCTAATCCACTCATCTGCTGATGGGCACTTAGGCTGTTTCCAAATCTTAGCTATTGTAAATTGTGCTGCTATGAACATAGGGATGCATATATCCTTTCTGATTGGTGTTTCTGTTTTCTTGGGATATATTCCTAGAAGTGGGATTACTGAGTCAAATGGGAGTTCCAATTTTAGTTTTTTGAGGAAACTCCATACTATTCTCCACAGTGGCTGCACCAGTTTGCATTCCCACCAGCAGTGCACGAGGGCTCCTTTTTCTCTGCATCCTTGCCAGCACTTGTCATTTGTTGATTTGTTGATGACAGCCATTCTGACAGGTATGAGATGGTACAGCATTGTCATTTTGATTTGCATCTCTCAGTTAATTAATGATTTTGAGCATGTTTTCATATGTCTCTTGACCTTCCTTCTGTCTTCTTTCAAAAAGTTTCTATTTAGGTCTGTTGCCCACTTTTTGATTGGATCAATTATCTTTTTTTTTTTATTAAGTTGTATGACTTCCCTGTAAATGTTGGAGATTAAACCTTTATTAGTGATAACATTTGCAAATATATTATCCCATGCAGTGGGCTTTCTTGTTGTTTTGTTGATGGTTTCTTTTGCTGTGCAAAAGCTTTTTATTTTGATATAGTCACATTTGTTTATTTTCTCTTTAGTTTCCATTGCCCTAGGAGTGGTATCGGTGAAGAAATTGCTTCAGCATATGTCTGAGATTTCATTTCTTGTGGATTCCTCTAGTATTTTTATGGTTTCCTGTCTTATGTTTAAGTCATTTATCCATTATTAGTTTATTTTTGTGTATGGTTTAAGTTGGTGGTCTAGTTTCATTTTTTTTGCATGTGTCTGTCCAATTTTCCCAATACCATATTGAAGAGATTGTCTTCACTCCATTGTATGTTCATGCCTCCTTTGTCAAATATTAATTGAACATAGTGATTTGGGTTGATATCTGGGTTCTCTATTCTATTCCATTGGTCTATATGTCTGTTCTTGTGCCAGTACCAGGCTGTTTTGAGAACAGTGGCTTTGTAATACAGCTTGAAATCTGGTATTGAGATCCCACCTACTTTGTTCTTCTTTCTCAGGATTGCTGTGGCTATTCGGGGTCTTTTTTTATTCCAGATGAATTTTTGGAGAGTTCTTTCTAGGTCTGTGAACTATGCCGTTGGTATTTTAACGGGGAGTGCATTGAATCTATAGATTGCTTGGGTAGTATGGACATTTTAATGATGTTGATTCTATCAATCCGTGAACATGGTATGTTCTTCCATCTGTTTACATCTTCCTCTATCTCTTTTTTCAGTGTCCTGTAGTTTTCTGCGTAAAGGTCTTTTACCTCCTTAGTTAAGTTTATTCCTAGGTATCTTAATTTTTTTGGTGCGATGGTAAATGGGATTGCTTTTTTAGTCTCTCTTTCTGTAAGTTCATTATTGGTGTATAGAAATGCCATAGATTTCTTGGCATTAATTTTGTGTCCTGCTGCATTGCCGAATTAATTTATTAAGTCTAATAATTTTTTGGTGGAGTCTTTAGGGTTTTCTGTGTACAGTATCATGTCATCTGTGAATAAGGACAGTTTTACTTCTTCTTTTCCAATTTGGATGCTTTTTATTTCTTCTTCTTGTCTAATCACAATGGCTAATACTTCCAATACTATGTTGAACAGGAGTGGTGAGAGTGGGCATCCCTGTCTTGTTCCTGTTCTTAGGGGAAATGGTTTTAGTTTTTTCCCATTGAGTATGATGTTGGCTGTGGGTTTGTCATATATGGTTTTTATTATGTTGAGGTATGATCCTTCTTTTCCCTCCTTGCTGAGAGTTTTTATGAAAAATGGGTGTTAGATTTTGTCAAATGCTTTTTCTGCATCAATTGATATGACTATGTGGTTTTTATCTCTCAATTTGTTTATGTGATGTATCACGTTTATTGATTTGTGGATATTGTACCATCCTTGTATTCCTGGGATAAATCCTACTTGGTCATGGTGTATGATCTTTCTGATGTACTGCTGGATCTGATTTGCTAGAATTTTGTTGAGGATTTTGGCATCTATGTTCATGAGGGATATTGGCCTGTAATTCTCTTTCATTGTGTTGTCTTTATCTGGTTTTGATATTAGGGTGATGCTGGCTTCATAGAATGACCTTAGAAATGTTCTTTCCTCTTGAATTTTTTGGAATAGTCTGAGGAGGATAAGTTTTAGTTCTTCCTTGAATGTTTGGTAAAACTCCCCTGTGAAGCCATCTGGCCCCGGGCTTTTGTTTGCTGGAAGCTTTTAGATGACTGCTTCACTTTCTTCCATAGTTATTGGCCTATTGATATTTTTAGATTCTTCCTGATTGAGTTTTGGAAGGTTATATTTTTCTAGGAAAATGTCCATTTCCTCCAGGTTGTCCAGTTTGTTAGAATAGAGTTGTTCATAGTATTTTTTCATAATTGTTTGTATTTCTGTGGGATCATTTGTTACTTTACCTCTTTCATTTCTGATTTTGTTTATTTGGGTCCTCTCTCTTTGCTTCTTGTGAGTCTGGCTAGAGGTTCATTAAACTTGTTTATCCTTTCAAAGAACCAGCTCTTGGTTTTGATGATCTTTTGTATTTTGTTGTTGTTGTTGTTGTCTCTATATCATTTATCTCCACTCTGATCTTTATTATTTCCTTCCTTCTGCTTACACTGGACTTTTCTTGGTGCTCTCTTTTTAACTCTTTGAGTTGTAAGGTTAGGTAATTTATTACCATTGTTTCTTGTTTATTGCAGTAGGCTTGTAGAGCTATGAACTTCCCTCTTAAGACTGCTTTTGCAGTGTCCCATAGATTTTGGATTGTTGTGTTTTCATTGTTGTTTGTTGCCATAATGTTTTGTATTTCTTCTTTGATCTCTCTGGTAACCCAGTCATTGTTTAATAGCATGTTGTTTAGTCTCCATGTGTTTGATTTTTTTTTTTGGATTGTTTTTATTGTAGTTGATTTCCAGTTTTATGCCATTGTGATCCGAGAAGATGCTTGATATGATTTCTTTCTTCTTGAATTTGAAGAGATTTTGCCTATGGTCTATCTTTGAAAATGACAAATGTGCACTTGAGAAGAATATGATTTTGGGGTGAAATGTTCTGAAGATGTCAATTAATTCCATCTGGTCTAGTGAGTCATTTAGGATTGATGTTTCTTTGCTGATTTTTGTTTAGAGGATTTGTCCAATGGTGATAGTGGGGTATTAAAGTCTCCTGCTATGACTGTATTGCTGTCAATATCTCCCTTGATATCCTCCAGAAGTTTTTTTATGTATTTGAGTGTTCCTGTATGGGGTGTGTATATATTTACCAGAGTTATTTCTTCTTGCTGGATTGCTCCCTTTAGTATTATGAAGTGGCCTTCCTTATCTCTTGTTATGTCCTTCACTTTGAGATCTAATTTGTCAGATATAAGTATTGCTACCCCAGCTTTTTTTTCATTTCCATTCGCCTGAAAAACCTTTTTCCATCCCTTCACCATTAGTCTGTGTGCATCTTTTTTTCTGAGGTGGGTTTCCTGTAGACAGCAGATATATGGGACACGTTTTCTTATCCTCTCAGTTACCCTATGTCTTTTGACTGGGACATTTAATCCATTTACATTTAAAGTTATTATTGACAGGTACTTATTTGTCACCATTTTTATTCTTTACCCCTGTGTTCCTTCTTCGCTTCCTATTTCTTTTCCTCCCTCCCTCCCTCCCTCCCTCCCTTCCTCTCCCCCCTCCCTCTCCCTCCCTCTTTCTCCCTTCCTTCCTTCCTTCCTTCCTTCCTTCCTTCCTTCCTTCCTTCCTTCCTTCCTTCCTTCCTTCCTTTCTTCCTTCCTTTCCCTTCCTTCCTTTCTTCCTTCCTTCCTTCCTTCCTTCCTTCCTTCCTTCCTTCCTTCCTTCCTTCCTTCCTTCCTTCCTTCCTTCCTTCCTTCCTTCCTTCCTTCCTTCCTTCTTTCTTTCTTTCTTTCTTTCTTTCTTTCTTTCTTTCTTTCTTTCTTTCTTTCTTTCTTTCTTTCTTTCTTTCTTTCTTTCTTTCTTTCTTTCTTTCTTTCTTTCTTTCTTTCTTTCTTTCTTCAGCAGACCCTTTAGCATTTCTTGCATTGCTGGTTTGGTTGTAATAAAATCCCTTAGTCCTTTTTTGTCTGTGAAGCTCCTGATTTCACCCTCAATTTTGATTATTAGCCTTGCTGGGTACAGTATTCTTGGATTCAGATCCTTCCTTTGCATGACTTTGTATATTTCATTCCATTCCCTTCTTGCCTGATGTGTTTCTGTTGAGAAATCAGTTGCTAGTCTGATGGGGGTTCCTTTGTAGGTAACTTTCTGTCTCTCTCTGGCCACTTTTAAGATTCTTACTTTGTCATTGGTGTTTGCCAATTTAATTATAATGTGCCTTGGTGTCGGTCTTTTGGGCTTCATTTTGTTTGGGATTCTGTGAGCTTCTTGGATTTGTGTGAGTTTTTTTCTTCCCTATATCAGGGAAGTTCTTGTCATTATTTCTTCAAACAGGTTTTCTATTTCTTTTTTGTTTGTTTGTTTTTATTTTTTTTAAATAAATCTTTATTGTTCAGATTATTACAGGTGTTCCTCTTTTTTTTTTTCCCCATAGCTCCCCTCCACCTGATTCCCCACCCCACCCCATGCCCTTACCCCCTCCACTGTCTTCATCCATAGGAGTAAGATTTTTGTCCAATCTCTTCCCACACCCCTCACACCTGCTTTTCCTGAGAGTCGTCAGTCCACTCCCTTTCTATGTCCCTGATTCTATTATATTCACCAGTCCATTCTGTTCTTCAGATTTTTATTCACTTGATTTTTAGATTCATTTGTTGGTAGGTATGTATTTGATGTCATTTTGTTGTTCATAATTTTTATCTTTACCTTTTTCTTCTTCTTCCTCTTCTTAAAGAATACCCTTCAGCATTTCATGTAATCCTGGTTTGGTGGCGATGAACTCCTTTAGCTTTTTCTTGTCTGTGAAGCTCTTTATCTGACCTTCAACTCTGAATGATAGCTTTGCTGGATAGAGTAATCTTGGTTGTAAGTTCTTGCTATTCATCATTTTTAATATTTCTTGCCACTCCCTTCTGGCTTGCATAGTTTCTGCTGAGAAATCAGCTGACAGTCGTATGGGTATTCCCTTGTAGGTAACTAACCGTTTTTCTCTTGCTGCTTTCAAGATTCTCTCTTTGTCTTTTGCCCTTGGCATTTTAATTATGATGTGTCTTGGTGTGGTCCTCTTTGGATTCCTTTTGTTTGGGGTTCTGTGCACTTCCTGGACTTGTAAGTCTATTTCTTTCACCAGGTAGGGAAAGTTTTCTGTCATTATTTCTTCTAATAGGTTTTCAGTATTTTGCTCTCTCTCTTCTTATGGCACCCCAAAAATTTGGATGTTGGTACGCTTGAAGTTGTCCCAGAGGCTCCTTACACTATCTTCATATTTTTGGATTCTTTTTTCTTTTTGTTTTTCTGGTTGGGTGTTTTTTGTTTCCTCATATTTCAGATCTTTGGTTTGATTCTTGTGGTATGTTGATCTACAGTTGAGTTTCTGTATATTCTTTATTTTAGACAGTGTATGCTTCATTTCTGACTGGTCCTTTTCCATTTTTTTGGCATTCTCATTAAGGTTCTTGAAGGTCTCACTAAGCTCCTCAGAAGTGTCATCAAGTTTCTTGGCGGTTTTTAGAAGATTCTTGAGTAACCTTATAAAAGTGGTTCTGAACTCTATGTCGTCCAGTAGTTTGCTTTCCTCCGTTTCTTTCATTCGTGACATGTTTCTTTGTTTCCGCATTTTGGCTGCTTCCCTGTGTTGATGGAGTGGCTTTGTGTGGAAGGTGACCTATAGGGGGCAGTAGCTCAGCCTCCCCAATCACCTGATGTGGACGCTCTTGGTACACACCTTTGTGGGCTGAGTGCAAAGTCTTGGTGTAGTTAAGCCTTAATTGCTGTTGGTACACTGGGAGGAATTGACCTCCAGGCCAATCGGCTGTGAGGACTCGCTGTGTCTATAAAAACTGCTGTGCTGGAGACATGCTTATGGTGCAGGACTTGTTTCAGTGGGGCTTTGGTGCTCGCTGAGTCTGCCTCTTGAATGTGTCACTTATGGATGTGAGGAGTTGAAATCTGGTGTCTCACACTGACCACTAGGTATACTGGCTTCTGGATCTCCAATGGGGTGCAGGTCAGCTATTGTCTGAGTCCACCCAGCAGGAGCTACAGCAAGAGCTACAGTTTTCTCCTCTTTGCTTGGGGTTTGGAGGTTTTGGAGCTGTCTGATCTGGTCTGCAAGTTTGTTAGATAGGGCAGTCCATTCATATGCAAAAGCCGCTGCTTGGAGCTTGGGTGGGTTTATGGGTTGTGTGGGGCGGGGTCTCAGGGCGTCACTAGGGTAGGGCGTGGCAAACAGCAATGGCTGCTAGTTAGCTGGCTCTGTGTCTCCGACTGCATCCAGTCCCGTGCCCTAGCGCAGATAAACAATTATTCCTGTGCGCAGCTCTACAAGCAGGCCCCCCTCACTTTCCGACCCGGTAGCAGACAATCCAGCTTCTCCCCGTAGGAGTTTGGGTCCCCCACGTCTCCCCAGAAACTGTATTTCAGAGTAATCAGGGGCTTGTCTCCCTTTGGGTTGAAAAAAGCAATGCCTGCCGCCAGCCCAGATCCTGCGCCTCCATACCTCAGCTTTTCAGCGCTTGTGCACATCTCAGTGCTCTTTTCTCTTTCCTTCTGGTTGTAGAACTTCCACTCAGCCAGCTTTCCCGTGGTTCTGGGTGATAGACGTTTTGTCTTTTAGTTGCAGTTTAAATTGTTGTGCGAGGCAGCAGTTTAGGTGTTTACCTACGCCACCATCTTGGATTCCTCAAGATCAGGTTTTCTATTTCTTGCTCAGTTTCCTCTCCTTC
Source organism: Corynorhinus townsendii (assembly GCA_026230045.1). Lineage (NCBI taxonomy): Eukaryota > Metazoa > Chordata > Mammalia > Chiroptera > Vespertilionidae > Corynorhinus > Corynorhinus townsendii. The sequence goes on from JAPDVU010000004.1 coordinate 55,852,338, forward strand.
TGGCTCCTTTATTATGCGGATGTTGTTTTATTTCGTGTTTTCCCAAAATTCTCTTAGGCTCACTTTTTAATTTTTTTTTTTTTTAGAAGCTGCTCTGCTTGGGTATTTTTTCCTACCTTGTCTTGTAGCTCACTGATGTAGTCCTCTGCTTCTTCTAGTTTACTGTTGATGCTTTCTATTGAGTTTTTTTAATAGAAGCGATGTCATTTTTCATTTCTTCTTAGTTCTTCTTCATTTCCTCTTGGTTCTTACACATATTGTTGAATTTGTCTTCCATTCTTTTAATCCACCTTATGACCATTTCTCTGAATTCTTTCTCTGACAGGTTGCTTGCCTCCATTTCGTTTACTTCCTTTTCTGGTGATGCCTGCTTTTCTTTCATATGCGGGCTGTTTCTTTGTCTCCCCATGATTTCTCTCCTCTGGGTGTCTGGTTATGTAGTTCACTCTCTCCCTATCTCAGGTGAAATCTAACCTTTCCGTGAGGGGGTGTAGAGCTTCTCCGAATCCATGTGCTCGTGCCAGTTGGGGACCATTGCTCCCAGGTTCGCAGCTGTTCGCTGGGTGCAGTTCTACATAAAATATTTAAACTTAAAACATTTTTGGTAACTGCACTTTACCCAATTATAATTAAAAATCATATTTCCCCAATTAACTAAAAATAATATCCCCAATTATAATTAAAAGTAATATGTACCATTTTAAAGAGCATAGGAAGTATAACTTATACTATATTAACAGAAAGAAATTTCTCCACAGTATAAACACAAATGCAAAGTTTCTTCAATTTTTGTATTCTGTTCATCATTTTAAGGAGAATTTGAATGGGGATGGGGAGTTATGTATAATTTATTTATGTATGCATAGGTTATATGCAGAAACATATATGAAGAACAGAAGACATAATTTCTGAAGTAGGGGTAGCGAAAGGTCATGTTTAGAAGGCACAATATTTTTGTATAACTTATTTTGCACATCATGTTTTAAAAATATATAAAAGCACTGCAAACATTAAAAATGCTCTAACATATCCATATGAATTCCCTGATATTCTTATAAAAATTCTTAAATTCATATAAAATATATGAAATAAAAATAAAGCCCATTATTAACTAAATCATAAATAATATGACAATGGTTAATAAGAGCTCAGAAGAAACAACATTTCTTCTTAATCATCCAAATAAAAAAGAAAAAAGGATTGAAAGAAGGACAAATCAAGGGGAGAGAATAGAATAAAGGAGAGTGAAGTACCTTAATGGGAGGAGGGAAGTGAGAAGGCTAACACCTATTTTGTAAAACTACTGTTTGAAATCCTCTGCTATTTAGATAGTCCCTTATTCTGTAAAGTCAACTCTGCTATTTTTAGACAGCCCCTTATTCTGCAAAAATAACTTTGCTTTCTAGCCTGTTTGAATAATAAGAAAAATTAACTTAGCTGTCTGATCTTGTAGGCCAGAGATTATATATTCCTGTGCTCTCATGCTATGCCAGATGTATTTTTAATTGAATAGAACTGTTATTTTCAAGGTCACAAGCTTCCAGTAAGATAACTACTAAGCACACATAGGACTGGCTCTTTAATAAAAAGGAAACTTCTGCTTGTTGCTTTGCCCAGAATTTGAAAGACACTTTTCCTCTGGGACTGCATTCCAATCTCTATAAGCGTTGCTTGATTTTCTCTGGTCTTCTGCAATAGAAGGAGAAGGAATTTTTTCATGACTTGAAAGGTGTCCTTCTCCTGAAACTATGAAGGCTCCAGATCTCTAAAATAAGTCTGCTACTTTGAAAATATGCTGCCAATCCTCTGAGATTTATTAAATCCTCACCTGAGAATATTTTATTGGATAGAGAGAGAAAGAGTGGGGAGAGAGAGAGAGAGAGAATTGAAAGAGAGAGAGGAGAGAGATAGACGTGAGAGAGAAACATGGATAGGTTGCCTCCCATAAGCGCCCAAACCCGGATCCAACCTGAATCCAACCCTCAACCTTTTTGGTGTTGGGACCATGCTCCAAGCAATCCACCCACCCAGCTGAGGCATTTGAAGTTTAAATGACAGAAATTCATGAATAACTGTGACACCAATAGTTACCAGGAAAAGGTGAATGGATAGTGTAGACACTGGGAGGAACCATCAGAAGGAGATGATGGAAATTTGAAAAAGGTTTAAGAAAAGAAACAAATCAATGTATCACAGGTTTTACATTTCAAAACAACTTTCTTTAGCCAATTTCTTTGTGTTAAACAAGAGTTGATTTTCTATTACAAGAATCTTCCAAGTTCTCCCTTGGGACAGTTGCTGATAACATGAATCTAAACCAGTCCCTACAGGAATGGCCCTGAGCCCAGTAGATGGAGACAGGAACCCTTTTAGGATCCTAATCTCTATGGGGATAAAAGCAGCGCAGCCGAAGCCTGAGGAGCTGGGTAGGTTTTAGAGGGACACTGTACTGGGAATCTTGGAGTTAAATGTCCCACAGCTGACAAACCACAACATGTTTATCTTCTGCTTAGGAAGAAGCTGAGCTTTACAAAAGTGAAGATGGGGGACAAGGCACAAATGTTGAGCCACAACCAGTCCCTCTCAGAACTGCCTCCTTCCTTCTCCCTACATCCTTATTAAATCCAGAAGTACCTTTGATTTTTGAAAAGTCTAAACAGGTATGCATTTTATTTTTCGGTTTCCTACCGGAATAGTGTTGCACACCTGGCAATGCTTTGTATCTGAGATCTGAAATTTACAGCCCCTCTCCTGCTTTAAGTAAACATCAGGTACTTAGCTAATTAAATGTCAGACCCGTAGGGTCTTGTTTATAGGAAAGTGTCAGCTTTCAGGATGTTGTGTGTAAGTCTCCATAAAATTACGTGGAAAATGACTGCGTGCTCTCGTTTCATAGGCTGACCTTGAGGCCATCACCGCCTGAAAATGGCTCAAAACTAAAAAATGATCTGAGGGTTGAAACAAGATAAGATCAAATTGATGTCATGGTAATTACGCGGAGTACCATTCAGTCATTAGGTAGATTTTGCTGTTGATCCCTGGGCTTAGATGCCGGCGGGAACATGCAGGTTTTATTTCTCTGCAGATATAAAAGCAGGTGAGGACTTTGTTTAACTGCAGTTACTGAGAAACCACAAAGGGAAGCTAAAATTCTTCAGACCCACAACCAACTACCCGGAACACATCCTGCGAAAAGTCCGGAGGAAGGTAAAGTAAAATGAAAAAAAAAAAAAAAATTGGGGGATTTTAATTGAGTGAGGAGTAAAACATTTGAGAATATAGAGGAGCTGTGCATAAACCTTAGTAAAAAGAGCGAGTGGCATTTACACATTCTTTTTCCAGCAATCATGATTGAATTGGGAGGAAGTCTGTAATATTGTGGTCTATGATCACAGCCTAAGATGTTATCTAACAGAAGCCAGAAACCAAATGTCTCCTGCTGAGATGTGTGAGTGCCTGTCAGTATCTAAAAAATTTCCTCAAGGAATACTGGAGTCATTTGAAAGGCATTCTTTTGAGTGGCTTCCAAGGGGTCAGGCAGAGGGCGAGTAGACATTACGTAAGTTGCTGATAATGTTTTATCATCAGTTTTTAAATGACGCATAACTGAGAAAGCCGCCCACTGATAAAGCAGCTCACCTGTTCAGCTAAAATGACATAGCTCCTGATATGTTTTGAAAAGATGTTCTTGTCTAGATTTGAATAGTAATACTGAAATCTCTTGAGCAACATTGTTTCAATTTTTTTTTTTCATAAAATGCTACAAAAATAAGTCAGTAGTATTTCTCAACTATTACTGATGACCTTGCCATTCTAAATCACTTGCCCAAGTCTCATTGGTTTGTTCCAAAAAGAGTTTCTTGGTTATCTTTCTTAATTCTTCCACTTCTGCCCTTCCTATCTCAGCCTTGTCTTGGTTTCCTACGGCAGTCTCCATTTGAATTGATAACTGAACCAAGGCAAACAAAATCTTTAACAATTTCAATGTCCTTATTGTCTAAGTTAAAGTTGTGTATTTCTTCTGTGGTCATATTTGTCTTCTTGATGTTCAAATGCAGTCCTGCTTTGGCACTTTCTTCTTTAACTTTCATCAGAAGTCATTTCAAATGATTATTTTTTGCCAGTAACATGGTGTCATCTGCATATATTGTTACTGATAGTTCTTCCACCAATTTTCAAGGTACAAGTTATTATTATTACCAAATTCAGTATTGCAGATACTGTGTAAAATGCTAAGTCTAATTTTTTCCCCCACATTTTGTTACATTTCCCCTAATGGATTAGTTGAATAGGTGTTATATAAATAACACTTCACAGGAAGTGTTATCAGGAGAAAGGAGAGAGGGAAGATTGGGATCCCGTATCTCAGATGCTGGAGGAGAAATTTTTGTTATAAGAGAGAGCAGTTGTTCCTGTTGTGTAACAAACTACCCAAAAACTTAGTGGGTAAAACAAGTTATTGCTTGTTATCTCTGAAGGTTCTATAGGTGGACTGGGCTCATCTGGGCAGCTCTTAGCATGAGTTTCCAGATAGTGGCTGGGGTTGGAGTCATCCAAAGGCTCAACTGGACTGGTCATCCTGGATGATTTCTTCACTTGTTGCTTTTTGGCCTCTTTCTTGCTTCCCATGTGGCATCTCATTCTTCAGGGCCTTTCCATGTGGCTTAGCCTTTTTACCCTCTGATGATCTCAGAGTAGTAACGTTTCTTACATGGTAACTGGCTTCTGAGAGATGGAAGAAGAAACTTCCATGTCAATGCAGGGATACTGACCCAGTGTTGCTCCTGTCATATTCTATTGGCTCAGTGTGTCCCCTCCCATATCCTATTGGCCTAAATAGTCACAGGGCCCACCTGTATCAAGTGGGCGTGCAAATATAGACATTCCACTTTTTGATATGGAAGTGGCATGGTCATATTGCAGAGGAAGTAAAGACTAAGAAATACTTTTGTGGCCACTTTTGGAAAGTACAAAGCATTGAAAACTTAGGGGCAATGAACAACAAGGAGGCTTCTCTTTGCAGCTCCTCTGCTCTGTTTTTATTACATAATTAAAATCCTTGTAAGGTAACATTCCAGGATTGAGAAATCTATAATCCCGGTTTGTCTATTCTATTATTAAAAGACTTCAAGGAAAATTAAATATGTTTTTATGCGTTAGTGCTTTTAACTAGAATGATACTTGGTGTATCAAAAGATTGCCTGAAAATAGCTCAAATAAACACAACAAAATATGGTGCACAAATTTAAAAAGTTACAAGAAAGAGTCTTATATTACCATAATAATCCTCCACATAAAACTTTATTGGCCTTTGGATGTTTTATTTTTCTGAGTGACAAATTGACACTATCTAATATTTTATTCCTGATAAGCATATGTTACTGAAATGATGTTAATTTTTAAAATTGGGTATTTTAAAATAACAAACTTTTTAATTTCTCATTTAAAATAATATTTCATGTTGCATAGAGTTTGTTCTATTAAAATTTTTTATTGATTTAGTGTGAAGACAATTTTGAAAAATGCTGATGTGCTAGGAAAACCAGAAGGGTGATAGAAAAACCAAGACTTGCATTACAAAATTATGTTAACATTGTAAAGTGCCTTTAAATTAAGGTAGAGAGTGTACATCTTATTATAAGTCCCTTATATTTAGTTAATTAAAAAAAGAAACTTCTCAAAATGTGATTATTATAAGAATGGTCATAAAGAAATTGAAATCATTTTTATAATTCTATGAACCTTTCAGTTTTCTTCTAGATACTGCCTGCTGCTTTAATTTATTTTTTAAAATAAATATTTTAAGGTCATCTTTTGTTCTGTTTTTCTTTATGGAAAACCTGTTTGTATAAGCTATGTTATGTATTTCCCTTGTCATGGGACTTCTTTTTCACTTCTTTTCTCTCTATTTCATCTGGAAAACAAGTTGGCTCCCTTTTAAAATTTTGTTAAGGCACAAAATAGTCTTAAGTGATGGATAAACAGAAATCCCAATCCAAATACTACTGTTGAACTTGTGTGATTTCACTTGGCCTTATTTTCCTCTGGATACCGGGGCACTCTGGGGACAAACTATTTGTCCTCTACTTTCTGGGGAAATTATGAGGACTACTGAATACATGAAGGTCCTGCACAAATGTCAAAACAATAAAATACTTGTTCTTTATTCTCATTAGTTTTTCATTTCTCCATTTTCATGTACCCGGACTACCAAGGCTCTCAATGTCTACAGGTGCATTTATTACAGCATTCATCACTTTAACTTGTAGTTATTTGTTTTTGTATCTGGGTCAGATAGAAGGAAACATTCATATTTGTATTACTTATACTTTGACACAGTGCCTGACATGTAGCAGGTAGTTATTCAAAGTTTCTAAATCTTCCAAGTGTTCAATTTAAATCTTAAATTTGGCACTTAACAACATTAAATGCTTGTCAAATTACCTCAAACTCATCTTTTTATTTATTTTTAAAAATATATTTTATTGATTTTTTTCAGAGAGGGGAGAGGGATAGAGAGTTAGAAACATCGATGATAGAGAAACATCAATCAGCTGCTTCCTGCACACCCCCTACTGGGGATGTGCCCACAACCAAGGTACATGCCCTTGACTGGAATTAAACCTGGGACCCTTGAGTCTGCAGGCCGATGCTCTATCCACTGAGCCAAACCAGTTAGGGCCAAATTCATCTTTTTATAAGAAAGAACACACTAATTCTCCATATCGAAGAATGGATGAGGGGATTTGAGATGGATCTTGGAAGTGTTAACGAGGCTCTCTGAATCCATCTTCCCAATCTCTCAGATATTCTCTGTCTACCTTGGAGAAAACTATCAGTGAAGTTGTTAATGGGTCTCGGGGTCACTCTAGTGCCTGGGAACAATGTTTGAATGTCTACTTGGAAAAGCTAGGAACCTGGAGGAGGATTATTGAAGTTGGGGGCTGGAGCATGGAATTATGGAGACACTGCCTGCTAGGCTGGTGGTTCAAAACATGCCACAGAACAAGGTAAAAACCCACTTACTGCAACTAGAGCGCATGAGTAAAGAAAACTAGTAGACCTGGCCACTCCAAGCTGAAGTTCCTGACCACTGACCCCAAACTTTAAATTCGGGCACCCAGAGACAGAGGTGATCGCTTGGTGGGAAGCAGAGGTGAGCCTGCTCAGGGGTCTGCTCTGTGGGCGGTGGTGGAATGGAGGATCCCAAACATTCTGCTCTCCCTTGTGGCTTTCCATCTTCAAACCTTTCATCAGGCTGAACTATTGCTGTCTTCTCTGGACCAGGAAAGATGCTAAAACTTACAGGCCTATTTTCTGTTTAACAATTACTGAATACCTATCTCATGTCAGTATGCTGGGGATTAAAGGCTGAACTTTCAAGGTCCCCTTTCATTAATTGCTGTTCTCTGAAGGGGCCTACTTTTCCCCTCCTTGGTAGCTAGCTGGGTTAGATGAGGTAATGAGGTGAACTATTAGGTTAACCCTCTAGAAGTCAGTTAGATTTAATCTGTTTTGTTAAAGAATTATGCCTGTTATCCTAGCAGTCATCTAAAAAAATGTGCTATGAGTAAGCTGGGCTTCCTGGTATGGAGAGTAGAGATGAGTCACGCCATCTATCACACCACCAGAAAAACGGAAAACCTCACTCTCTGGCAGTGGGGAGCAATCGCAGCATCTTTGTAAGGGAAGGGAAGGATGTCACATTGCACCAAAACACTTACAGTCTTCTTGGAACAATCTTTTATCTGTATGTATATGTACATACATACACACATACCCACCTATTTTCCTACCTAATGTAAAAACACACGTTAAATTTGGCTTGAGGTCTTTCAGTAATGAGATAGACAGGCCAAGATGATAGATTTCTCAATCCTGGCACTTTTTAAGGATTTTTGTGTGTGATAAAAACAGAGCAGAGGAGCTTCAGAGAGAAGCCCCCTCACTGTTCATTGCCCCATGAGGTTTTACTGTTATGGCAGGTTGTACTTTCCAAAGATGGCCACAAAAATATCTCTCAGCCTACATTTCCTCTGCAAAGATAGACACTCCCACATCAAAAAGTGGTGATATATATATATATATATATATATATATATATATATACACACACACACATATATATACATATATCCTTAAAGGACTCTGAGGTAGATGGGCTGAGAGTGAAGAAAGGCGGTACAGGACAAGTTGAGAAAAGAACAGTTTCTTGGATTCAGATCATCCTGCCATGGCTGTTGGCAGGAGCTAAGGGCATGTTCAGTGGACGTTAGAAATGGACTATGGGGTTGAATGTAGAGAGTCTGTGGTGTATACTCGGAATACTAAGAGGCTGTGGTTAGCAAATCTGATTTAGATTGGCATATTTTTCAAAATAGCTTAAATCTCAGCTGAACATTATTTTTCCTGCCCTGGTTTATAATGTTTTTCTTTCAGATTCCAAAATAAAAAGACATAAAGGTGATTAGCATGATAAAAAACATTTATTAAAATGTTTTCAAAAACACCTAGAACTTAAGGGTTATTCCTTTTCTGCTTGGTTAATCTTATTATTATTTTTAAAATTAAGACAAAGCTGTTTCTGTTGTTCAGCAATGCGGACTTGGGTTCTGTTCTTTTCAATCTTCTCTTTCCTTTATCATAAAGCAAATTCTAAAATGTGGATTGACTTTATGCTCTCACATTTAGCAATCTTGTTATAAATGTTTTTTCCTGAATTAATTCTGATATATGTTCACTGCATAATGCTGAATTTTCATAATATATGAGCTGCAATATCAAAGCACAAAAGTGGTGCTAGTTTAAAAAAGAAACCACTTTTAATTCTGAAATTTTCCTTGTGGCTTTGTATATCACTTAAGTAGTGGCTCTCAAACTTTTTGGTCTCAAGACCTGTTTATGCTCTTAAAAATTATTGAAGAGCCCAAATATCTTTTAAAAATCAAGTTATATTCATCGATATTTACTGAATTAGAAATTATGTCAGTAAAAGTTTCAAAATACTTGTTCTTAAGAGCAAGAACATCAAACCCATCACATGTTAACGCAAATAACGTATCTACACTAATAAAAGAGAAACATGCAAATTAACAACCACTCTGCTATACCCACAAACCACGCCCACCAGCCAATCAGGAACAAGTATGCAAATTAACCCAACCAAGATTGCGGCCGGCCATGGAGCTGGAGCAAGCAGGAGGCTTGGGTTGCCCTGGCGATGGAGGAAGCCAAGCTTCTTGCCCACCCTGGCCGACCTTGGCCTCTGCTCAAGGCTACAAAGTTTCAATTATAGAAGATAAATAAATCTTAGATACTTGCTTCCAGCTGGCCCTGGCCTCCGCTCAAGGAGGCACTGAAAAAAAAAAAAAACGAAAAAGAAAAGAAGGATGGGCTGGGACCTTGGGTCGCTAGCTGATCAGGCCAGGATGGAATGGCAGGGGCCGTTGGGGGTAAGCAGACCAGCAGGCGGGCAGTTGGGGGTGAGAAGGCCAGTGGGGAGGGGAGGTGGGGGTGAGCAGGCCAGCAGGGGGGGCAGTTGGGGGTGAGCAGGCTGGCACAGGGGGCAGTTGGGGGTGATCAGGCTGGTGGTGGCGCATTTGGGGGTGAGCAGGCCAGCAGGCAGAGTGGTTAGGGGCAATCAGGCAGGCAGGCAGGCAGGTGAGCGGCTGGAGCCAGCAGTCCCGGATTGTGAGAGGGATGTCTGACTGGTGGTTTAGGCCCGATCCCTGTAAACCGGCAGTAGGACATCCTTCGAGGGGTCCCAGATTGGAGAGGGTGGAGGCCGGGCTGAGGAACACCTTCCTCCCGTGCACGAATTTCATGCACCGGGCCACTAGTATTTATAATAAAAATGACAATTTCCAAAACAAACAAACAGAAAACAATGAGAAGAGAGGCATTGTTTTATCTTTTTGCAAAAAATTTAAAAAGAGCAGCCTAATAGAACATAGCTACATTCATATGTGTTTCTTTGTTTAGTCTGTTGCAATATCACATGACATGTAAGCTCTAGAAAATTTCTTTGAACACTCATGAGAGGATCAGAGTGAAAAAGGCAAATAGCATCTTAGTATTACTATGAAAATCATTTTAACCTCTCAGACCCACTGAAAGTGTTTAGGGCCCCCAAATCACACTTTGAGAACCACTGACTTAGAATATTTATTTAGTTAATTATGACTGAAGATAAAACTGATAGTTACTTGTGTATAAGTACATACATTAGATAGAAATGACATGCATATGTTTTAGCCTTACCTATACTCATACAGTCTATTTTTCTGTACTATAAACTGTTAGTTTTACTGTTTGACAAATCATTCTTATGAGATATAAACATGTAGCAAAACCATGGTCTTGTATGTCAGTCTACATGAAAAATAACTATAAGTTTTGACTTACATGCAATTTTAAATTTCATTCTGAAATGTCTTTTTTTTTTTAAACTTTTTGTTTTAAATAAGTATAGATTTAGAAGAAGTTGCAAAAAATGTACAGGGAAGTACTAGCTACCCTTTAGCCAGTTCCCTCAATGATAATATCTCACTTAATTACATAGTACAATGAGAATACCAGGAAATTGACATTGGTACAACCCAGGAAGCTTATTCAGATTTCACTAGCATTGTGTGTGTGTGCATATGTGTGTGTGTGTGTGTGTGTGTGTGTGTGTGTGTGTGTGTAGTTCTATGAAATTTTACCCATGTACGATTAGTGTGACAACTACCACTTCAAGATACAGAGCTGTTCCATCACCACAAGGCTCCCTTGTGCTATACCCCTTATCTCCCTCCCCAACACTAACTACACATAAGGACAGTGAGGCTTCTTTACAGGATATTTAAAAAGGAAAATTTATTGTTGCTGTCATTAAGCCTGATTCTACTGGTTGATGTGAAAAATAAGGAGATGCAAATTCCCACCTCTTTCCAAAAGACAAATGGTTGTTTTATACATGGCTTTAGAGTACGTTGGGAGCTGTAAGCAGAGGGATCCAGGCACTGATGACTGTTATTAGCACTGTTAAAACTACTGGTGGTTGTTATGACTGGTAAGCCAATTGTAGAGTTAACTTTTCCCCAATCCTGTTTTGCAGAAGAGCCATGGATTACTACGGAAAGCATGCAGCTGTCATTCTGGCCACATTGTCGGTGTTTCTGCACATTCTCCATTCCTTTCCTGATGGAGAGTTTACAATGCAGGGTGTGTGACCCCACTTGCATTTGCAGTAATAAGAAAACCAGATGTACATCAATAACTCCACTAATTATATATTCACCTCCTTTTCAAATGTGGTAAATCCTGGCTGCTGGATACATATCTAGGAACTTGCAGATTGTGAACATAAATTATGTTCCAATGAAAATGAACATAATTTAAATAGCAGCCTATATATTTTAATCTGAAATACATTCTGGATTATTCTTTATCTGAGTTTTATAAGCAGAAAATGTTTCTTATTCAATTTAGCTCAGTTTTGGTAGACTTTTTTTTTTTTTAATTTCTCCTGGAAATTAAAAGATGAAGTTTCACAGCAGTTAATGAGTGAGAAAGGCAAAATCATTTTTATGCAGTAAATTTGTTTTGCTGTCTTGTTTGAAACATTTTATAGAGTAGCTGATATAATTCCATCTGCTGTGAAATTGTGAGCTACTATTGGTTCGAGTTTTTCTCTAGACAAGTGGTAATATTTTAATCCCAGATCCCGCATGCAGATGTCCCTTCTAATATCATGCTCTCTGCTCTCACCAAGCTTGCTTAAGTCTGACATCGTTTTCTCTATCAATATTTGGAGTTTCTTTGGGAAAGAACAATAGTAGATTTTAAAGGGAAAACAGTTTGCCTTTGGGCAAAATTCTCCTTTCAGATGAACATGATGTTTTCATCTATCAAACTGTGTTTCCTTATAAGCATACTATTAGTACTGGGATAGAGAAGTCATGCTGGGAGAGAGACGGCTGCTATTGAGATTTTCCATGAATATCTGTCAAAATTGTTTTCCCACAAAAATAGCTCTAATTCATATAATTAGTTATTATGTATGAAGATTACATATACAGTATTCAAAAAGTACTTTTTCTAGTCCCAATGGAAAAAAGACTACCACCCCATAATAAGGAAAAATTTATAGCTTCTTTTTGAATTGTGTTCGGATTATTTTATTCTTTGCCTTTTCTTTTTCTTTTTGGCAATAGTTTGCCCAGAATGCAAGCTAAAGGAGAACAAATACTTCTCCAAGCTGGGTGCCCCAATTTACCAATGCATGGGCTGCTGCTTCTCCAGAGCGTACCCCACTCCAGCAAGGTCCAAGAAGACGATGTTGGTCCCTAAGAACATCACCTCAGAAGCCACATGCTGTGTGGCCAAAGCATTTACCAAGGTGAGAACCTGAAGGGCTCCAGAAGCTTTCTAACAGCCAGTGGTCGGCAAACTCATTTAGTCAACAGAGCCAAATATCAACAGCACAACGATTGAAATTTCTTTTGAGAGCCAAATTTTTTAAACTTAAACTTCTTCTAACCCCACTTCTTCAAAATAGACTCGCTCAGGCTGTGGTATTTTGTGGAAGAGCCACACTCAAGAGCCGTATGTGGCTCGCGAGCTGCAGTTGGCTGACCACAGGTCTAACCGAAGAAATGTCCCCAGTGTATATTCACATATTAATGTCAGAAGCATCTAATGACACATCCTTGTTGGGTATTAACACTGAGAGAAGTTGCATTTGTCCTTTTTAATCAGAGTCAGCAACCTCATGGGTACAGGCTGGTTTTATTTAGAATGAAGAGAATAGGGGCAGAGGTAGTGAGGGGCAGATTGGGAGAGAGTATGATGCTTACACAATGCACATTGTGTGCTCTCTCCTTTTAGAGTCAAAATATCAGAATGGGAGAAAATGCAAATCTAACAAGCACCTATTTAGCTCAGCTGGCTACAGATATTTTATTTAACAGTTTTTAATTTTGCCTGTTGTCTGTCTATCTATCTATCTATCTATCTATCTATCTATCTATCTATCTATCTATCTAATTATCTATCTTTGTTTTGTTCCCCTTTAGGCCACAGTAATGGGAAATGTCAAAGTGGAGAACCACACGGAGTGCCACTGCAGTACTTGTTATTATCACAAATCTTAAAGGTTTTGCAAAGTGCTGTGTTGATGACTGCTGATTTGATGGGATGGAAAATTAATTTGTTCAGTGTTTCTGGCCTTGTGAGATAACACTCTCCTTTTCCTTACCACACTGCCTTAGGCACGATTCAAGGATATACTGCAGCTTTATTGCTTTTCTCTATCCTTCAGGATAATCAGTAGTTAGTTCTTTTCATTTGGAATGAAATATAGCATTTAGCATGACTATAAAAAGCTGGTTCTGCTGGAAATAAAGTCTTTTAAATCATCATTCTATCATTGAATTCTAATTTTTTTCTTCAAAGCTTAAAGCCCGTTGATTTTGATAGAATTCATTGAAGGAAGTGAGCCCAACGGTAAGCAGGAGCCACATTCGCTAAGTGACCTGATCCTGGAGAACCTTGTTCTCATAGAGCCTTCCAGAGCAAGGAACCCGTCAGCCAGTGGGCAAGTTATAAGTCATTGGGATGAGGGAAGAAAACATAACTTGCATTTTTATTCCTTTTTTTAGCATCCCTTGATGGTTGACGAATTTTGTAAAAGTATAGATACATTAGTATGTAATTATGCATATTTGGGGATGTACCAACTTTTACTGGTAGAAGTTTACAATCAGGAAAAAAACACCACCACAAAACACTGCCCCATAGTTTGGAAGAGACAAAATCCTTCCCAGCCTGAAGTTTCTATCCACTTGCCTTATGTCTAGCAAAAAAGAAGAAAAAATGCATCTTATTAGTCCCTTGCAGCCAGGTTGTAATGGAATGGGGTGGCTCAGGAAAAGATACCACTTTCCTCAACTGAAAAGGGGCATTGCTCTGAAATTCCAGCGGCATCAGCTTTTATAGGCCACGTTTAGATCTGAGTGGGAATGAGTGCATGATAAGCAAAGTATTCACCGAGTGTTCACTGTGGGCTAGATGGAGTACCAAACACTTTCACTTAGTCTATGCAAAAGCTTAAGAGATGACATGCTTCAAAGTCACATTTATTAGTTATACCAGGAGTCCTCAAACTTTTTAAACGGGGCCAGTTCACTGTCCCTCAGACCGTTGGAGGGCTTGACTATAGTTTAAAAAAAAACATTCCACACATGTGCACTGCAGGCCTGGGACAAGTCAGCTGCTAAGCAGGACAGGCAGCGGCGGCAAAAACACCCGGTGGGCCAGATAAATGTCCTCGGCGGGCCGCATGTGGCCCGCGGGCCGTAGTTTGAGGACCCCTGAGTTATACATAAAAACAGAGATTGTTCTTACTTTGAGGACCATGGTTATTACTCAAGGCCACCCAAAAGTTCTAGTTCTAAAGGAAACTAAAACTAGGGGGAAAATCATGCTGGTCAGAGATAAAGTTTTCAGTCATCACCAATTTGTCAAGATTCCATTTCTGAGTGAAAAGTCCCTTCTTAAAAGTTTGGTAAATACACCATGTGTCAGGGTAAAAAAATTAAAATGAGAGCATGCACTTTTTAAGAAGCACTGAATTCCACATGATCATATTACTTCACTTATTTATCATCATGTATTTAACATCTAGTAAGTGCTGGCAGGTTGTTAGATCATGGGGATTCAGACATACCAGGATTCTCTGGAAGATAAGATTGAGAAAAATGCAGCTTAATTAGAAAGAATAATGGTGCTGATCATTCAAATATTTAACAGGTATTCATTGAGAGTCTTCTTTGGGTCAGGTCTTGAGAGCTTGTTTGGATGAGTCAGCAGAAGAAATCTACGGATACACCCTTGACTGGAGTGCCCTCTGGGATCATCCCATTTGACAGAGGGGATGGAAGAAGTAATGAGAGATGGAGAGGATATCCTCATGGTCAATCAGATCAGGCAAATCAACCCTGGTGAGCATTAGGGTGAAATGTATTGGCCATATTTGCCTCCCATCTCGTCATGTGCCAGGCGTAGTGCTGGTCCTGGGAAGGCTAACATGAGTAAGACACAGACCTGCCCTGAAGCAATTCACAGTCCAGTGGGGAAGAGAGACATAAACAAGGAGTTAGAATCTAGTGAGATAGCTACTGTTGGAGAGGTGTGGACTTTGATGGCGTAAAGGAAGGGACGGACGGCTAACTCTGTCTGGTTCTTCACAGAGAATTCATAGGGCAGGCAATTCTTGAGTTAGGTCTAGATAGATGGGGGAGGGGTTCGTTCTAGTTTGAGGAAACAGCACAGGTACATGTCCTGAGATGAGAACCAGTACGATAGTCACAGAATCGTAAGAGGTCCAGTGTGATGAGACTGTAGGTAGCTGGTTGGAAGGTTGGAGCTGCAGAGACAAATGGACACCTGTCAAGAAGGTCATGTAAAAAAAAAAAGTGCATTTTATCTAAGACCCTAGCTTCTCAAACAAGAGGGCCTGAGGGTTTCTGAAAGCCACAGGATAAACATGTACCTTTTTGCAGGATCAATTTTGCTTGACAATTTTAGGGAAATGTTATTTTGCTTTCAAAACAAAAACTGATGTATTATAAAACAGAATGCAAAATTGCAAAAATGGGGTTAAAAATTGTGACTTAAAAAGAAATTTCATGTTGTAAGTGAGGACTTCTGGATCCTGCTCTTCTGACCCTCCCAAACTTCCTGGTAGCTTGTTCACTCTTCTTACAATAGGAGTACTTAAGTGGAGGAGTTTATGAGGTTCTATTAAAGGAATAAAATGCTCAGCTTTGTGTAAGCCATTGTGGCAGCAGTAGAGAGTGATTTGAGAAAGTGGGAGACTGGATACAAGATCACGAATCTGGGCCTTTGAAATTATCTTGGCAAGAGATGGTGATGGACTTTGGCAGTGAGGGTGAGGGTAAAAGGAAGGGATGGATTTGGGAGGAATTGGGAGAAAATAAAGAGATGATTGAGGGTATGGCACCTCGTTTTGGGGTAGCTGGTGGATGACTGTGCCTATATTTGGGAAATGGAAAAGTGTGACATGGCAGCAGAAGGGAGATGACAAATTCAGTTAGGGACCTGCAGACTTGAGGCTCTAAAGAACAGGTGAGCTGTCCAACAGGCAGCGTGGTCAGTGATACAGAGCCCAGGAAAGGACTTCAGCTTGGAGGTATAGGCATGAGGAGCACCAGTGGCCAGTGGAATCAAAACCACAGGAGTAGCTAGGATTGCTCAGGAGTGTGTGAGACCATGAGGAAGAGAAGATGCTGGACCACCAAGGATAGATTCTGAACCAGTGTGGCCAAGAAAATAGATGCCATGTCTTCTGGGATAATTAGAAAGCTCTGACAGGAGCCCTTTCTAGAGAAAAAGATTACAATCTCAGAGATATAAGCAGTGAAGAGAGGCAGATGTGGAGGCTGGGAATTTTGCTTCAAGCCTATCTGTGAAAAATGCCTGAGAGAATGGGGGTAGAGCCAGCACATGTTTGAGGGGTGCTTCTTTCAGAAAATGTTCCATCATTCACCTCAGCTGGAGGGCTGCATGAAATTCTCCTGTTTGAGATTCCTTCCTTATAGCTAAAACACGGTATTTCAGGCACCTTCCTTTAAAATAGCAACACATCTGACTGAGGCAACACACTTGGCCATTAATATCACAAGGTAAGTTAACAGACCACTAGTCTGTCTGCACTGGGGGTCCTGGATCCTGGTTGCCCGAGAGAGAGAGAGAGAGAGAGAGAGAGAGAGAGAGAGAGAGAGAGAGAGAGAGAGAGAGAGAGAATGGCAGAATTGTAAAAGGATAGACCAGAAGCAAGACTTCTGCTATTTTGTAATGGTGTCAAGAATTGGCCATGAGGAGAAACTCCTAAGTGATCACAAGGATGTCACTGATGATGAGGGCTCAAGGAAGAGGTCAATAAAACAAACCGGGATGGCTCCTGTGCCTCAGCCTGCCTCCTGGGAGTGAGAGGAAAGGGCAGGAAAACATGAGAGAGAGAAAGAGGACAGGGAAGAGAAAGAAGAATGAGGAGGGCATAACATTTTCATTAAGGGGAAGGAAAATGTGCGAGAAGATGGAGAGGCTAGAAGGGCTGCGGGAGGAGTCTGTAGCCTCAGAGGAGGCTGACCTGGACTGAAGCAGAGAGAGAAAGCCTTGACTTTCCTTGCTTCCACCCCCCTCACCCACTACTGTCAAAGTCTAAGTAATCACCCTGTCAGGACCTCTAGCCTATATGAAGCTTTTGTGCAAACGGAAAAAGATGCCCTCTCTGGGTAATGCACCTGGAGTAAACGCTTCATGATTAAATGGCACAGAAAAGTGGGTGTCAATCAGTCCTTACCCCTTGGCTGGTCACCTTTGTGTAATGTGCAAGCTGTGCCATCTTACATGACAGCCCTGCCCATAATCTCTTCATCCTAAAATGACCACTGTTGCAATTTGGAAAGATCACATCTTAAATTGGCAAGAATCTTAGTTGACACTGAAGATTCCAAATACTGATATCTTAATTATTCTTATACTGCTGGGAGGCTGCTGGAGAAAAATATTGCCCCAAATAGTTCTGTGTTGCTCTTGCCATCTATGGGGAAACTAGATGAGCTGCCCATAATCTGGTCCCAATAGGAAGATAAAACCAAAGAATCCACATGTAAATGCCCATGAAGCTGACATGAAGAAGCTGGTTAGGACCACAAACCTCAAGAAATTCAGAGAGGTCCACTGAATTGGCAAAAAAATTAATCGACACCAAACCATTTGACAGCACTTTTACTTTCTCAGAGCTTTCTGTGCCTAATGTGTCATGAGTCTCAATCAGCCCCTTGTGGACCACAAGTCAGGGCAGGTGGCACCATCTCCATTTGACAATTTAATAAATGGAGGAATAAAAAGCATTGGCTGTACAGGGACTGAGACCATGTGGAACCCTGGGTTTCCACTATCTCCAGTTTTGTGCTGCTTCCTTTAAATTCCAATTTCTTCTCAAGGCAAATAACTTAGTTCTTCCTGGATACTGAATAGGAGGGCTCTTTTGGGGATTTGCCCAGGGTGAGAAGCCATCATATTAAAATAAATGAAGCCTGAATTGTGAATTAATTGTCCACTGATGTTTTTTGTCTGGAAGCTCAGACTTCAGCTTCACCCTTCACAGATCCTCTTGATTTACTCAATGCCTCCTTCAGACATGTTCCTTTTAAGCTGAATCAGGAGAAACACAAAGAGATTTCTCTGTTTTGAAAACCAAGTAAGATTTTCATATTTTCCTATTCAAAACTGGATAGCATATGGAATTGTAAATATGAAATACTGTTTTCACAAAGAACGGAAGCTGGGTCTGAGTTTCCTTGGAGCAAAGAGAAGTTAATCATTGCATCAAACTTCAAAACAGGAGACATAAAAAGAAACTAACTGTTGGATGTTTTTTTAATGAATTCTGCTTCTGAACCCCAGAAGGCCACATGCTCAATAGAAAAGCACTTTCTTATTGAACCTGACTTCCAGGACTTGCCTGTCTGGAGGACCTGAAAGCTCAGGTTTTGGGAAGAGGGTGAGGAAAATGGGGGTCAGGGTAGAGTCTCTGAAGAAGAAGCCAAAAGCTTGGCACATAATTAAAAATTTTCAAGAATGTTTTTCACAAAGACATTCTGCTGTTTTAAAGCCATTTCCACTAATATTTTCAGAAAGTAGGATAGGAGAGTGGAAAGCCCAAAAAACTGTATCAATTTTCTCCAAATGCTCTTGATTAGAAAGCGTGTTTGAATTATAGTCTCTCTACTGTAAATTGTCTGTGAACAGTAATTGATTCTTGACTAAGTTGACAGTAAGTAGAATTTCAGCATGTGTAAATTCCCTTCCACACACCCTTTTTCTCAATTACAACTCAAGTTGGGGAAAAGTAGGAAAAGCCAGTATCAGGGGTAGGCTGGGATATGGAGGGGAGCTGGGAGGGCAGAGCAGAAGTAGTGGTTTGCCCAAGACAGCTTCAGAGAGATAAAGAGGAAGAAAGAAAACCTAGGTTTGACCTAGAAATGCACTGCAGCTTTGAGAAGTTTAAGGAAGTGGGATGGGCATGTGTCCAAGGAGTTGTTAGTAGATACACAGTTGGGTTGAAGTTATGGTGGAAGGAACTAAAGTCTTAACCTTGGGTATTAGGGAGAGAATTTATTAACTATCTGAATCATGGTTATGCTGGTGACTGTGTCTCTGGTATCACCACTCTCTGACATGGAAGAGAATCACTTGCCTGGGCAGAGTGAGCTCTAGGTGCACCCTGTGGTTCCTGAGGCTGACGACACCAGTGCTCATCACAGCATTGCGAAGCTTGAGCATGGCCAGAGGCTTTCGGCATGTCAAATCCTCTATTCGTCAGCTGCAGAGGCACTGCTGCCCCTAGTGGACAGCGTCACATGGAGCTTTTTGAAGGGTTAGTCATGAGGTTGTGGAGTGTGTGTGCTTTTCCACGGATGCCTGGTACCATGGGCCTACCTGACTGAGTACATTTGTCTTCATATTGATGGGATCCTTCCATTCATTAACCTCTGATGTGCCCTTTTAGTAGCATCTAACTTGCGGCAGGGGGACAATTCTAATGCATGGGCATTCAGCAAATTACAGTTTCAACAGCACTTAGAAAGATTTGATAAGCTAAAATTGAAGCTCAAAATCCATTCACATTATTATACGAATTTCAACATGGTATTTGTCAATGAAATAAAAAGAAAAGCTATTAGGTCCTTTAAATACAATTTTAACTATTATAAAGTTGGAATGGGTATGATATAATTGTTCCAAGAATTTGTTAGTACCTATATTGCACTTTTTTCTTTTTGCTGATAGTAACTGTCAAGAATCTGAAGAGACTGTCATAAAAGTCTTGATGATGAATTTTATGTTGCCATTTCCATCATAAAACCTGACAAAAACTCAAATTTCCTATTGAAATATTGGAAAATGTTTTACTTGAACGTTTACCATAAATCTGATACTTTGTCTTTTTCTCATAAATATTCTTTTTTAAAGCCAAGCCTCATAAAGGCATCCCCAAAAACCTTCCAGTTTACCCCATTTTTTTTTCCTGTGTGCCATGACATGAAAGGTTGGAAAACAGTGGAATAGAGAACTAGATTAAAAAAAAAAAAGGACTGGTTGCCATCTTATAACAACATACAGCATACACAAAAGCCTCTACTGAACATCAGGAAAGGGAGGCACTGAAAATGTTTAGCAAGCTAAGGATGGGAAATAGTAACCTGTTATTACTAGATTAAGATGTGTGACAGCCGTTGACATTACCTTCTTTTAGTATGCTGTCTTCATTGTTTTACACAGTGAACATATAAATATTTACAAGTGCTTTTTTATAGTTGATTTTGCAAAGTCCATTTTCTCTCCTGCGGTTGGGAGAAGGGTCACTAAATATTTTTTTCATATCTATGGGTTCATTTACTCACGTGTCTCTTTACTTGAAATTGAGAGCTGAATTTGGACAGGATGGTAAAAATAATTTGCTATTAAGATTTCAGAGAGTTCTGGGTCTTGTTTATTGCAGAGGAAAACTAAAGCAAGACCAGTGACTCCTGATCTTTGAAAGACATCGTTTTCCTCCACCTGTCTATACACTGTTTGCTGGTGATTTACACGAGGGGTTTGCAGCTGGACCCCTTTGCTGCCTTAGTTGGCCCTCCCACTCCCTCAGGAGTGTGGGGGGAAGGGACAAAAAGAAGGCAAAGGGGTGGTTGAGAGAGAGGAAAGTTGGGCAGGTCTTTTACTGGGCATTCCACGAACTTCTTTCTCAAAGAATTCTACCCCATCTGAGTAGAATTTCAGCATGTGCAAATGACTCCCGATATGATGCACTTTGGAAAAATTCAGTTACCACTTGCACAACTTTCCTATGGGCAGCAGCCAGTTGCATCAACATTTGAAGTATTTGGGCTCCTTTATTCCAGATATCAGAACCTTAATAAATATTTGATTATATTTCAGATAGCAATAATGTACTTTTACCATGACAAATTTCAACTCAAAAATGAGGAGCAGTAATTTGTGGTGAAAATTGGGGGTGAGGGAGACCTTCCTAAAGGCTGATGCTTACCCCACACCAGGGATATTAAAATCTCGGAAACTCTCCTAGCTCCCCAGACACACCCACTGTAACCCCAGGTGGCCCCTTTGCTTGCTCTCTCACCCACCCTCATACCCACTTGTAAGATGGCAGTAGATAATTAAAATCATACTGTGCACTTTACCGTTGATGTTACCCAAAGCTCCCAATCAGTCTGTTTCAAGGTTTGAGAAAGAAATGGAGGAGTATCAGAGTCGAGCATTGTAGTATAGTCTTTCCACAAGGCTGGTTTATTTTACAATGCAAAATCAAGTCTCTAAATTAGAAACTCACCCGAGTTGGAAAGCACAGGAACCAATCTGAAAGAACTCCCAGTGGCCTAAGCTGAAACACGTGAACAACAAAATAAATAACAATAATAATGGATTATTACCCATAAGACAAATATCTATGAATCCATACTGATATAAATGCGGAACTATATATGTAAATGAGGAGAAGAGACAGCAGTGCCTTACAGAAAAATTCCGATAATAAATGTGGAAGGAGGAAAATCACAAACAGAGCAATCATTGTTGTAGGCAGGTACACTGTTGGATGCTAAAATTAAAAGTGGGCAGAAATTTGAGGAGAAACAAGATATTTGCAAAAAGTATCTTCTTCAATATATTTATTACAAAGGGAAAAGTTCGCAGTGGAGAAAGCTGGCAGATACTGTTTTAACCAAGTGATCAAGTAATAAGGTGTTATCAACATCATAAGCCCCTTAATATGATTTGCTAAGAAGGACTCAAAATGCATGACCTCAATCTAAGTATGAGAAGGCATCAGAAAAACCCAAACTGAAGGACAATCTACAAAATAACTGGCCAGTACCCTTTAAAAGCGTCAGTCATGAAAGACACGGAAAGGGGAGGAGCTGCCACAGATGGGAGGAAACTAAGGAGGCATAACAACTAAATGCAAAGTGGGATTCTTGGATGGGATCCCAGAGCAGAAAAAGAACATTAGTGGAAAAACTGGTAAAATCCAAATAAAATCTGTACTTTAGTTAATAATATTGTACCAATGTTAGTTTCTTGGTTTTGATCATTGTACTATGGTTTTGCAAGACGTTGACATTAGGGGGAGCTGAGTGAAGAGCATATGGGAACTTACTGTTCTATTTTTGCTACTTTTCTGCAAGCCTAAAATTATTTCAAAATAAAGTTAAGCCCTAGCTGGTTAGGGCCATGCTGGGGTTGTGGACTCAATCCCCAGTGGGGGGTGTGCAGGAGGTAACTGATTGAAATTCTCTCTCCCTCTCCCTCCTTCTCTCTCTAAAAGTCAATTAAAAATATAAAATAAATAGTTAACAAAAATCCCCCTTTTATCTGATTTCTGCATCCCCTACAGTATTGCGTTTCTTTCTATTCATTGTTGACCTGTCTATTTGCCAAATTCTATTGTTTTTGTCTCTTGGACAATCTTGCCCTCTTCCTCTTGTAAAAAAAAATAATAATAATGGAGCCACTTTAAACTGAGTCTGAGCTACCATTCTGTAGGGCCTGCTTTGCACGTCTTGTGCCTCAAAACTTTGGAATATGAAACTGGGCAAAATAACCTTTGAACTGGGCCTAAAGCAGCATTGCAGCCTATACCACTGTTTGCAAAGATAACAAGAAAGCCAATATTATGATTACTGGACTGATAATTACCAGACCGAAAATTTAAAGCATTCTTAATTTCAAAACACTGTTTCAAAGCTCTATATTTTGCATTTCTTCTTCTTTAAGTCTCTTGGGTAAACATCTTGAGCATCAGCAAGAGATAGCAGTTGTAACTATTGCCTTTAGTCCCTGGAGTTTTGGCTTCACTCAAATTAGAGGAATGCCCTGATAGGTTCATTTGTCATATCACTTCACATTTTCATGCAAAGAAAGCTGGTTATAGAGTTCTTATTAATGCATGTTCTTTCTCTTAGGACACAGGTACTAAAAAATCACCACCACTACAAAGTATGGTTGGCACCAAGCACCAAACAGATTGATTTTTCCTGCAGGCTCTAGCTAACAAAACACTCTAGCAACCTCTAAGGTTGTGATAAAAGACTGCCAGTACTGAGAAATGTTAGAAATGACCACCACAAATAACATCATGACAGACCCCTGTTAGCCTAGACGAGGAGTTCTCTCCAGCTTTGTTCTGGGGAAAAGTTCTGTCTGCTTCCCATATACCAGCCACAGAAATTAATATACACAATTAAACAGTCCATGCCCTCAGATTGCTTATAATCTGCCATAAAACAGGAGTAAGTAACAATAAAACAAGTGAATAAGTGCAGTGCAGAGAAATGCATGACTATACCCCCCCGCCAAATCTGTGGAAATTCCTACTTAAAAAAATTACTTCAGGATGAGGGAAAGTAGAATTTAACCTATGTTGTATATGATGCCACCCTTTGACAGATGAGGGTGGGCATAAAGGCATGTGGAATGGTGTGTACAAAAGCGTGGTATGGTCATGAGATATGATTGGAATAAGGCAAGAATGGGGGAGAAAAATTTAGAAAGATTGGTTGAAAGCAGATTATGGAAAAGCATTGGATTTCAGACGAAGAATATAAAACTTTAGTTTCTAGATAATGGAGAGTCATGATTTTTTTTAAAATATGGAGAGTGTCATAAACTGGATGGTATGTTAGTGGCACTAGTCTATAGCCAGCTGCAAGATTCTTTGGAGAGGTTGGGACCTGGAAGTGAAGATGCTTTCATGGTAGATTAGGAGCCATGTGTGGAGAGAAGAGGCAAATCCTGTGTCCTAAGAGAAAGAACATGCATTAATAAGAACTGTAATCAAAGAGGCTGTGATTAGAAAAGGGGCTACAAATCTGGAGATGTCGGCTTAATGATAGTGATAAGAGTCAACATTTATTGCTTCCTACAGTGTGCCATGCATTAGAAGCATTATATATAGTAACTTGTTTAATTCACACAACAACCTATGAGAGAGGTATTGTTATTGTTGTTTTAAAGATTTAAAATCACAAATGAGGTTAAGTAACAAGTCTTACAGCTAGATTTGGGGAGCTTCCCAGTGACGGCCATGGGATGGCAATCAAAGTCAGCAGAATCAAGTTGTCTGATGAGCCTCTTCACTGGATGCAGAGGGGATACTGAGCTAATGGGGTGAGATGTCCCTTTGGGAAGCCAGGGTGTGGTCTTCCTTAATCCTCAGTTCATAGTGCTGCTCTGTGGGACCTGAGGAAGGGTCAGCAAGGTAGCTCATAACCAAGACACCTTCCCTCAGGCTGAGTTCTTAGCAAGGATATCCTGAAATCTCAGTGAAACGCGCTTACAGAAAACAAAGAGCATGCACTTTGGCGCAGAGATGCATCTGAGCCAGGCACTGCCTTTTCCTAGCTGTACACTCGCATAGGTTAATTAACCCTGCCAAGGCTTCATTTTCAACTTGCAAAGTGGAGATAATAATAATCCCTTCCTCATAGGATTGCTGTGAGTATTAAAGGGAGCGAGGAGGTAAATTGCTCAGCACCTGCCATGTAATAAAGGCTCATTATTTTAAGTGTCAGCAATTTTTCAATGACTTAGCACCACCAGCTATTTTGTTATCACCTAACTATATCTTGTTAGACATGTATTAGGTAAACCAAAACAATAAAAAGATACTGAAAATTGGAAACATGTTAGCATAGTTACAAAAGAAATGCTAGAGCCAGTCAAGACACACCCGATTTCCATCTTCTCTTTGTCAAAGGACCTTTCATTGCATGCTCTATAGATAATGAAAAGCTCATTATTCTCCCGCCCTCTGCTCTGCAGCCCTTCCTTTCAGGAGTTTGACAAGGGGAAAGTGCAAGTTGCCTTATCTAAAACAGTGCAATACATGGTTGTCTCAGTGGCATTTTGTATATGATTTTCCCAAGGGGATAGTTCTGGAGCCAGACAGACCATCTAGACCTCAAGGGCAGCCCTGGCCTTCTTTGTAGAAACATATTTAACACATAAGATTCATACATCTACAAGGTGTACACATGCAGAAGACAGCTGCAGAAGAGGCAAGCGCCAATGTGCAACAGAAAAACACACAAAAAACAACAACAACAAAAAAGCCCCCACCAACAAACCTTTGGGCAATGACCTCAATTCTGTCATTATTGTAATCGGCCAATTACACCCCCAGCTAAAGGAGATTGCACAATATTGATCTCTGAAACTGCTTCAGCAACCTCTTTCCTAGCTGGCTGGTTTTGTTGCTGTTTGTGTGTGTGTGTGTGTGTCTGTGTGTGTGTGTGTGTTGCACAGATTTATTTTTAATATATTTTTATTGATTTTAGAGAGGAAGGGAGAGGAATAGAGAGATAGAAACATCAATGATGAGAGAGAATCATTGATCGGCTGCCTCCTGCACACCCCTTACTGGGGATCGAGCCACAACCCAGGCATATGCCCTTGGCTAGAATCGAACCTGGGACCCTTCAGTCTGCAGGCAGACTCTCTATCTGCTGAGCCAAACGGCTAGGGCTCTTTTTCTTTTTAAAGATGACCACTTCCTTTATTTCCATGTTTGTGCTTCTTTGTATATCACTACAAGAGAAAATATTTTAAATGTATTGTGTATGAGTCTGAAAACCAGCCAGTGACCACCTGCTTTTATTTACTTGCTTATAGTAGTTCCAGATATTTTGTGGACTTTGAGCACCACCCAGTGGCAATGTGTAGTCAAAAACTTAAAAAAAAAAAAAAAGAATTTGGAGATGGAAGAAAACAACAGAAGCAATTGATGATTTTCTTTCAAATGAATTAGAGAAATGTGTGTTTCCAAAGCAGGACTATGATCAAGTCATTACAATAACCATGATTGTAATCCAGACCTTTTCTTTCTTCTTGCTTTTGTTCCTTTGGTTATTTTGTGCCATTTTATTACATTGTTGCTGCCATGTGTTAAAATTAAAACAAAACCAAACCAAGTTTTTGTGATGGTTTGTAGTTCCTATTCCCTGGGGATATTATTGAAATAGACATTTTAGCAGTTTGAAGATTGGATTGAGCCCTACATGATTTGGTTGAGTGGATAGAGCCTGCAGACTGAAGGGTCACAGGTTCGATTCCAGTCAAGGGCACGTGCTGGGATTGCGAGCTTTATCCCCAGTAGGCGGTGTGCAGGAGTCAGCCGGTCAATGATTCTCTCTCATCATTGATGTTTCTATCTCTCTCTCCCTTATATATTAAAAAAAAAGAAAATTGGATTAATATCTGTGTGATTCAAGTCTGTATTTAATGACCATTACTTTCACTTTGTGAGGATCTCTGAGAAGGGTAATGGGACTCTAATGAGGAGAGAGCTATCTGCTCTGTGTATTGCAGCTGGGGCCTGCCACATCAGTTGTCTCTGATGCCTATCTTGTCAAGTACCCTAAATTTGCATCTGCTAGGGCTCTCACAAACTGTTAGCACATATCAAACTCAAAGCCACATGGGTCTTTTTAGACTTGGTGCTTAGTCCAGTGTCAAGTGCAAATGTCAGAAAGATCAAGCACAGGCCCTTCTTTTTACTCATCAAATTTCATCTTGTTGGTTTTGGTTCCATTGACGTTGGGGACCCCTGAAATGTTTTATCATCTGGTCCAGTTTTATGTCATCTAGAAATTTCATACATGTCTCAAGCTATTGATAAACATGTTGAATAGGACAGAGGTAATAAGTGTGGTGGCAGCACAGTAGATTCTGTTCAGGATCCTTACTCAGTATTTTAGGGAGTGACTTCAGAGGTTTAGCTGGCTATCATGGAATTAAAAAAATAATCACAACTACACTATTTGGATCATCTTTTACATCTAGGCCTTGGTAGGTCCCTTGACATGTATTATTTTGAAGGTTCATGGCATTTATGCAAAACAGGGATTGTTATCCTCATTTTAAAAGATATCAAACAGAAGAATGGAGGCATCTCTAATAATATAAGTATAATATGCTAATTAGACCAGACGTCCTTCCAGATGACCTTCTGGACGAAGCCAGGGCTGTGAGGGAAGCCCTGGTCCCAAGTGCCTGCCGGTGGCCGGAGGGAAGGAATACTTACTCTTGCATGAATTTCGTGCATCGGGTCTCTAGTTAAGTGATATGCCCCAGGTCATACCCAACTTGGATGTGAAGACACACCTGGGTGACTTCAAGGTTGCACTCTTTTCACTCTTCCAAATTGCCTCATTGACTCATCTTTTGAGGGCATTGGTCTCTAAAAGGTAATTCATTTTCAAAAGAAGCAGAGAAATAGGATTACAAGCCCCCAAAAGCTCAGTTCGAAACAATTAGCATTGTTGGTGCAATTAATTCATTATGAAAGGAAGTTGGAACTGCATATTCATAATTGTTCCTGGGAATATGACAAAGTCCCACTGTGATAGGAATGTCAGTCTAGCTTTTGTCAACATAATAAATGGAGCAGGTACCAATTATTCATTAGTGAGTTAAATGTTTTTAACTTTATTTACAGACAAAGGCTAGCAATGACAGTGCATCCTTGCACCTCTCCTGACTCTAATGGGGATGCTGTTAACTTTCTGCCTGCTCTTACTTGTGCTGCTTAATGCATGTTTCTGTTTGCTAGCTTTCATTGGGGTGAAGAAGTTTCTTTCTATATCTGGCTTGCTGAAAGAATTTTTTTAAAAAGCAAATGTCTTTTACGTGTCTAATGAAATAGTCATCTTAAACATTTTCATTGTAAAATACATCATGTATAGGGAAGAAGTCTATAAAACATATGAGTACAGTCCAAAGAACAATATTAAAATGAACCCCCATGCCTGAACCCACTTGTCAGGTAAAGAAGTAGTCCCTTAGAAGTCCTATAAGATTCTTCTCTTTAATTTTCTTTAAGTTTTCACCATCCATGTACATATCATTAAGAACATATAATTTAATTTTGCCCATACTTAAACTTGATACACAGAAACACTATTTCATTATTCTTCTGCAGCTTCCTTTTTTAAGTCCCAACATTGTTTGAGTTTCATCCATGTTGATGCACCATAGCTGTAGCCTTATCACTGCTGAAAAGCTTTTCACTGTATGCCCGTGCCACTGTGTCTTCATTCATGCTCCTGCTGATGGGCACCTGTGTTGCTTCTGGTTTGGGGTTATTATAAACACTGTGCTACAAATATTCTTTTATATATGTCTTAGAACACATACCCCGTTTCTTCCCTATGGCCGCCATGGAAGGGCTCTGCTCATAGTCCTTCAAGAGAATCAGCCAGGAGGAGTGTGCCTGATTGACAGCCCCTGCTGCAGCACCTTTGGATCTAAGTGGGTTCACACCAGGCCATGCCCGGCATCCCTCATCCTGAGTTGCTCCCAGCCAAAGGCTCAGTGCATTGTAGGTACAAGAACTGTAGGACAGCAGACTGTTCTGAGACAGAATTTTAGTTCAGGGCCTTACCGTCAGCCTGGCTGAGATTTCTCAGAATTACACTGCTGTCTGACACTCTTCCTATCCAATCCTCCCCCACCTACCCTGCCTGACTTCCAGGTAGGTCCTGGGACCATATACAGAAGGCAAGGGGAAACACTTGAGGCACCTAAAACCGCTCTGCCCCAATCACTAGTAACACAAAATCATATCACATCTCAGGCACTGGTGCCATAGGAAACAAGGGTTGCAGGGATGGTGGTCCTTATTTCCATATACAGTTGACCCTACCCAACATGGGTTTGAGCTGTATGGGTCGACTTATATGCAGATTTAAAAAAAATATATACAGTTGGCCTTTCTATCTCCCCAGGTATCAAATCCATGGATTCAACCAACCTTGGATCCAAGACTGTAGTTTGGAAATCTGTGGATGCAGATGGCTGACCATATGCATTTTAGATCAGAGACTCAAACATCCACAGATTTTGGTATCTGCCAGGGAGTGGAATGGGGACTGGAACCAAGGGGCAACTGTAGTTATGTTTTTTTTGGGGGGTAAAAAGTTAAACATGGATTTTCAATTTGTTTTTATTTCTACTACATGAAACTCAATGCCCTTAACTCTTCTTGCATTGTTCAGAGGTCAATTGTATTTGATTCTGAAAGCTGATATTTTCTCATTGATATAGAAAGCTCCTATACTCCCCTTGCAACCAGATTGCCAGATGCTCTGTTCTGACTCAAGTCTCTCCCTTCTCCTTCCTACTTTCCACAGATATAATACACTAGTGACCCGGTGCATGAATTTGTGCACATTGAAAGAAAATTAATTAGAAGGTGGCCAGTGGGGTGGGATTGGGCGAGATGGGCTGGACATGGCCTGAAGCCAATATCCTTTGGTCCCTCCCCGGCATCTGCAGAGTGAGCGGGGTCCCTCCGGCAGGTGGGGTCCTTCGGCCTGGCCTGCAGGGATCAGGCCGAAACCGGCTCTCCAATATCCCCTGAGGGGTCCTGAAGTGTGAGAGGGCATTCTGCAAAGTTGCTGTTGTACAGGGTGTGGAACACAAACTCAAGTGTGCAGTAAACTAGATTAGGGGCCGACAGTGCCCCCGCTACAACATAACCCATGGCCAAAGGTTGACTAGCACAGCCCCATGAGGAATCAGGCTCCCTCCTCTCTGGTTTCGGGGTGGGTCACCTGAGAACCACCACTGCCAAGTCACTGCAGCTCGGCAGCTCCTGCATTGACCATCTGCCCCCTGGTGGTCAGTGTACATCAGAGTGGGCAGTTGGACGGTCGGACACTTAGCATATTAGCCTTTTATATATATATATATAGTATGTTCCTCTAATTCTGACCTTTGTATGCCACACAAGCTTTTTATGATATCACACAGCAAGCTACATAATTTGCAGGACCCAGTACAAAATGAAAATTTGGGGACCCTATTTTTAAAAAGCAGGAAAAGATATGAAGCTTTTTTCTTGCTTCCACAGTCTCCTGCTTCAGTTATTATAGTAATTTTCATTTGCTACTTAATGGCATTCTAAGTAAAGAAAAATTAAAATTTTAAATTGTCATGAATATTATTCATCTTACGTTGTGTGATGCTAGTTTTTAAGTGTAAGAGCATTTATCTAGTATGTTGAATCACTGAAATTACACTATTTATATTTTGTTCTTCACTCAAGCATATATATATTTGCTTCTCTTCAGTACAGTGGAAACATTTCATAAAACAAATTCAACTTTTCTTCTTTCACGTTTGGAAACACATCTACCAACACTTCCTATCTTCATTTACTGATGAATAAGGAAGGACTGAAATGAAAAGAACTATGTGATACTTTTTTTTCTCTCACTTTCTTTCTGAGTCACCATTTTCAGCTTAAGTGGTTGACTAATACAGAGAAGTAACAGTAAGGAAATATCATAGGGGCCTTGGTCACTGATGTTTCTTAGAATGCCATTGCCTCCTTTCTGTGTTCAAAGCAAGTTCTTGTTGGAACAGAAAATGTAGCCTCTTGGGGCTACTATAAATCTCTCCAAATCCCTGTGGAGGAAACAGGAAACCTCACTGTGCCGAAGAGGAAACTAAGGTTAAGATAGTTATAGAATATAAGTTTGCTATTGTTTGTTTATCCATAGACACTGGAACCTGGGAGCACTTCCCCTTTTATTTTAAATACATGTAAACTTAATCAAGCAGTACGACCACACTCCACCTGTACAGAATAAGTAAGATGCTGGCTGGGGAGTTAAAAGATGACTTGAAGTCCACACCTTAAAGCTCAGGAGAGACCACTTAAACAACTTAGTTTCTACTCTAGGTACTATTTTGCACAATCCTCTTTCTCCCTTATGTCCTTGTTGTTCCCTCTCCACCCCGCCTTCTTCTGGAGACCAGCTATTGATTTACTATGAAGAAATCAGCAATCAATTAACTCCTTGGACTTGATAAAGTTTAAAAACTATTTACTCAGAAGTGTGCAGCTTAAGGACACTGATTCTGGAGCTCAGTGAGTTGAACTCCAGGTTCGCCCACTTAATTGGTTTGGTAACTTGTAGGCGAAGTTATCTAACTTCCCTGAGCTTCAGTGTCCCCATGTAAAGCAGGAGTCATGGCAATTCCTACCTCATAGGGTTGAGATGATTAAATGAGTAAAATATGTAGAACAATATCTGGGCCTAGTAAGATTTCAATAAATATTAGTTACTCTTATTATACATTAAGAGTCTGAAATGTGAATTTATATAAAGGGTTCAAAGAAGGAGCACTTGTACCCTTAGTATAAGAGATAGATACAGCATCCATATTGACAAGATGTAGTAGTGATCTGGATCACACATATACAAAAAGTATATGCTTAGGATAGGAAAATTTATACACAGGTGTTGGTTAAAGTTTCTGTTGATTTTATTTTTGATGTAATGGTCTCTCCATTCCCTCTTATTTTTCTTAGATTCTTTGGAGGTAGTGTGGAGAACCTGAAACTTCTGGTCCTGATTCTAAATCAATTGGTCTGGGGTAGAGTTCAGTCAGGCATTTTTATTATCCTTTAAATCAACCAGGTTTGAGAACCATTGACTGCATGATCTATGCATTCAGATTATTACTAGCAAAATGAACATACCCATTCTCTACCTCAGTCTTTTCATACAAAACATGGGAACATTGGGTGAGACACTTTTAAATTAATCTTTCGGTTGAAGCATCCTAAATTTGGCTAGCAACCATTTCTCTTCTAGGCATGAATATTTCTACAAACTTGACCCTTAAAAATTATAGAAGTAATTTATCTTCATTAGAAAATGTTAGAAATAAAGATAGAGAGAAAAAGAACAAAAGACCTTTTTGACATTTCATAAGCTTTCTATACTTTCAGAATGAGTATACATGTCTGTTAAACTTTTTATCATTATTATTAGTTGTTTGAGAGACATTTTTAAAACAATACCTGTCTGATATATTAAGTGAAAATTAAGTAGAATACCATATCAATAGTTTACTTTACACTGTTGGTGAAAATGTAAATTGGTACAGCCACTATGGAAAACAGTGTGAAGGTTCCTCAGAAAATTAAAAGTAGAACTACCATCTGATCCAGCAATTCCACTTCTGGGTATTTATCCAAAGGAAACGAAAACACTAACTCAAAAAGATATATGCACCCCTATGTTCATTGTAGTGTTATTTACAATAACCAAGTCATGGAAACCTTAGTGCTCATCAATGGATGAATGGATAAAGAAAATGTGATGTATATACAATGATATATTATTCAGCCATAAAAAGGAAGGCTATCCTGCCATTTGCAACAACATGGATGAAACTTGAGGGCGTTATCCTAAGTGAAATAAGTCAGACAGAGAAATCCAAATAAAGTATGATCTCACTTATATGTGAAATATTTTTAAAAATCCTCATTGATACACAAATAACAGATTCATAGTTGCTGGAGGTAGGTGGTGGTGGTGAAGGGTGGATGAAATGGGTAAAGGTGGTCAAAAGGTATAAGCACTCAGTTACCCAGTTATAGGATAAGTAAGTTGGGAATATAATGTGCAGTATGACGACTATAGTTAATAATACTCTTTTGTGTGTTTGAAAAATTTCTTAAAAGTTCTCATATCAAGAAAAAATTGGTGGTTATTAATTAGGCTTATTGTGGTGATCATTTTTCAATATATACATATATAAAATCAGTATATTGTACACCTGAAACGAACATCATTCTACTTTTTGAAAAAAGAATATACACCCTTCATAAAAGCTCGAGGCATGAAATAATTCAAGGGAATTCACAATTGTTTCTTTGTCCACAGAATCCACTGGAGTGGAACTATAAACATTATTTCTTACAATATTTTCTTCTGCTTTTTTTTTTCATTTTTGATCTCTATCTAGCATGCAATTCTCACATAAAGACACTTACTACCAAAACCTGGTATATATGGACTGCATTATTTTCCTGGGTTATTATTCCTCCTGTTACTGCTCTTTTTAAATTATAAATCAAAATTTAAAACTGAGTTTTAAAGAACAGTTAATTCTTGAATAAAATGTCATATAGTAGTGCCATCTGCCATCAATAACATGTTTTCCCCCTTCTCTGCCTAACTAGGAGCTTGCAAACGTTATTTAAGTGGGAGTTAGGTTTCTGGGCTAGAATCAGTATTACCTCATTTCATCATTTAGCATAGTCATCTATTGAGATCTTGTAAGAACCATTGTAAAAGATAAGTTGTTAGTTTAAGGGACCATTGGTATTCTTGACTCCTGTCATATTGCTAGTATGTTCATTCAATAAGGATAGCCCTTGCTAGAAAGTGTTAGAATGTGAAATTCATACCTACTTATTCAACAAACATCTATTGAGAACCAATAGTGTTCAATATGAGATGATGTATTTTATATCATTTGCTAATTGATAATGAAAAAATTGATATAAAGAGATAAAATCATAGTTAACAATCCAAGTGTAACTGTAACTCCAATTTTAATAGCTTTATCACTTCCTACTTCAGATGCTATCCACAAGTCTGTGCTATTTGTATTTTTAAACCTTCTCTTAACACCATCCATATGACCAGAGCTTCTCTTCTTGAGGCCACCAATGATGTCTATGTTCTTAAATCCCTGGACAATTCTAAATCTCTGCATCAGTAGCATCTGGCAGTTGATCATTTCCTTATTCTAGAAACACTTCTTCATTTGGCTTCCAAGATACCACACTCTTCTGATTTTTCTCTTACCTCACTAGCCGCCTTTTCTGTTTTCTTTTGCTGGTAGATATATCAATTCAGTGAGAAAGGATGAATTATTTAGTAAATAATTACTTTCATCCTCATCTTAAATCAAAATGAAAATTTTCAAATGGATTAAAAATTTAATGTAAAAATATTAATATCTTGTGGGAACCAATCTAGGTGACTATGTGAAAGATCTGGGGGCTGGAAACATCTTCCCCATGACTGGAAATCTAGAAACCATTAAAGAAAAGATAGAATATTTGAATATATTAATATGGCAAAAGATGCTATAAACTAGGTCAAAATGCAAATAAAATATTTGGGAAAATATTTGGAATACAGAGAGAAAACAGAGTTAATATTTATAATACTCCAAGATCTCTTATAAATTAAAACAAGTTGTGAAATACCCTAGTAGAGATGTAATTAAAAATCACGAACAAAGAATTCACAGGAGAGAAAATTCAGATGGGTAGCAAACATGGAAAGAGTCTCAAAATTACTAGTGATCCAGATATGGAAATGGAAGTTAACACCAAGATATCATTTAATTACTCAGACAGATGAAATTAAAAAGCACAATAACACCTATTGCTGGTGGAGACACAGGGCAAAGGGTTCTACCATTCACTAAAAGTAAAAATATGCATTGTTATAGCCTTTTGGTAATATAACATCTGGTAACAATATAAAAATTATCAATATAAAATGATAAACACATATTATAAGTACAATACATACACTAGGTGTATCAGTTAATAATGTAGACTTTTTTCAATAGATGGAGTTACACATATGTTGATATATATGCAATTTGATATGTATGCTATTTTGTTGTATTGACAGCAAGCTGCAAAACTTCATATGTCAAATTTGCTGAAGGTGTTAACATCATAGATATTTTTATGCTTAAAAATGTCAAATTTCATGCCAAAAAAAGAGCATTTGTGGGAAGTTTTAATTCATTACTTTATTTTGAATTAAAGTTATCATATACTTTGGGAAACTTATGGTGAACATGCTCCATCTCAAGATACTTGTGAATGCTGGTTTAAACACTTTAAAAATGATGGTTTTGATGTGAAAGACAAAGAATGTCCAAGTCAACCAAAAAAGTTTGAAGACCAACAATTACAAGCATCATTGGATGAAGAAGCATGTCAAACTCACAGACAACTTGCAGAAAGATTAAATGTTGCTCAGCAAACAATTTCCAAAAGTTTACAAGCAATGGGAAAGACTTCAAAGGAAGGAAAATGGATGCCACGTCAACTGAATGAAAGACAAATGGAAAACTGAAAAGTCATCAGTAAAATGTTGCTTCAGCGGCACGAAAGAGTCTTTTTTTGCACTGAATTGTGACTGGCGATGAAAAGTGGATTTCTTTTGAGAATTCCAAATGCTCAAAATCATACGTTGATCCAGGTCAACCATGGACTGCAAGGCCAAATCGCTTTGGAAAGAAGACAATGCTCTGCATTTGGTGAGATCAGGAAGGTGTGGTGTATTATGAGCTTCTAAAACCAGGTGAAACCATTAATACTGATCATGACCGACAACAAATAATCAATTTGAACCATGCTTTGATGGTGAAATGACCAGAATGTTCCAGAAGACACAGCAAAGTAATTTTGCTTCATGATAACGCACCATCACACACTTCAAAAACAGTTAAAGACATGTTAAAAGATTTTTCCTGGGAAGTATTAAACCACCCGCTGTATTCACCAGACCTTGCTCCTTCATATTACCACTTGTTCTGATCAATGGCACATGCATTTTCTGAGCAGCACTTCAAAACATACAAAGAAGTGGAAAATTGGGTCTCTGAATGGTTTGCCTCAAAACAAGAAAAGTTCTATTGGGACAGTATCCACAAATTACCTGAAAGATGGGGGAAATGTGTAGCTAGCAATGGACATTACTTTGAATAAAGCACTTTTGATATTTCTCTTGAAATTATCATGTTTTCTTTGATTACAAAATCTGCCATTATTAATTGGTACACCTAGTAAATGGATCCAGAAATTTCACTCCAGAGTCTTTTTCTTATAAATAAAAGCACTACTACTTAAAATATCTGTGCAATCATGTTTACTATAGCATAGTTGATTAGTAGAGAAAATATAGAAGCATAATGCATGCCCATCATGCAATAGCCAGATTGAGAAATTTTATGCAGCCATTATGAAGAATGAGTTAGATATGCCTATTCCAGTTAGTTTCATGGGGTAACCTGAGAAAAGCAAGATGACCAAGAGTGTGTAAAATAATCCAGTTTTTATAAAACAAAAAATTACAAACTCCCAAGTGTGTATATGATTGATAAGTTCCTCATATGCTTATATGAGAAAGAAGACATGGTGTGCTAGATTGTTAATAGGGGATAACAAAGGCAAAAAGGGGAGTAAATGAGGAATGAGGAGTTAAGCAAAGAAGAAAAAACATTAAGAGAAAATGAAAGTATATTGATACAGTCACATTTGTACACTTATGTACATTTCTAGATAGCCTATCTAATAAAAGAGTAATATGCAAGTTGACCTCACCTCCATCATACCCACAAGCCATGCTCACCAGCCAATCAGGTGCAAGCATGCAAATTAACCCAACCAAGATGGCTGCGGCCACGGAGAGAGCAGGAGGCTTGGGTTTCCCTGGCAATGGGGGAAGCCAAGCTTTCCACCTGCCCTGGCCTGCCTTGGCCTCCACTTAAGGCTACAAAGTTTCAATTATAGAAGATAAATAAATCCCAGATACCAGGGCCTCCACTTGGGTCACTGGGTGGTGGTGGTAGTAGCAAACCACCACAGGCCCCTCACCCAGGCCACCCCATGCCCCAAGGGAACCCCCACCCTGATCCAGGATACCCTTCAGGGCAAACCAGCTGTCCCCCACCTGGGCACCAGGCCTCTATCCTATCTAATAAAAGAGTAATGTGCAAATTGACCATAACTCCAACACACAAGATGGCTACCCCCATGTGGTCAAAGCTCCTGCCCCCATGTGGACACAAGATGGCTGCCACAAGATGGCTAGCAGGGGAGGGCAGTTAGGGGTGACCAGGCTGGCAGAGGAGGGAAGTTGAGGGCAACCAGGCCTGCAGGGAAGGGCAGTTGGGGTGGGGGGCAGGACTGCAGGGGAGGGCAGTTAGGGGTGACCAGGCCTGCAGGGGAGGGCAGTTAGGGGCAAACAGGCTGGCAGGGGAGCAGTTAGGCATCAACCAGGCTGGCAGGGGAGTGGTTAGCGGGTGATCAGGCTGGCAGGATCAGGCCTAAACGGGCAGTTGGACATCCCTCAAGGGGTCCCAGATTGAAGAGGGTGCAGGCTGGGCTGAGGGACACACACCCCCCCCCCGTGCATGAATTTTGTGCACCAGGCCTCTAGTTTACTTATAAAGGTGAAATAAAATGACATCAAATGTGATAAAACAAAATAAGATGTACTACATAAAAATGTCCCCCCCACACCTTTTCTCTCCTCCCACCAATTTTCTGCCTCTTTTCTTTATTTTGATTTGCTTATGTAAATAACTAGAGGTCTGGTGCATGAAATTAATTCATGGGTAAGATCCCTAGGCTTGGTTGGCAATCAGGACCCATCTGTGGGGTGACTGGTGGGGTGAACAGGGGCCCCCGCTGGCACCCACCTTGGCTTGCCTAGAGCCTGCTGGCTGGGGGCAGCTCCTGCATTGAACATCTGCCCCCCTAGTGGTCAGTGCATGTCACAGCGACTGGTCGTTCCCCTGTCATTCCACCATTTAGTCAATTTGCATATTAGGCTTTTATTATATAGGATGATTCTATATCATATATTGGTAGTTGCCTAGCCCAGAACTGGGAGTGGGGCTGGGGAAACTCACCTATTGCATATAATAGAGACCAACACTATGAATAAAGCATAGGCTGTATTGACTTACTGGAGACATGCAGTGGCCTTTCTTAGTGGTCCTATAACCTAGTCTGAAGGATGAGTAGAAATTAGCCTAAATTGTGCCCTAATTAAACCAGTGCCTTTTTTCTAAATCTCATTTGAGAGTTCTGTCTGATCATTCCACATGGGATTTTCAGTATGTACTCACATTTCATTCAGCAATCATCCATATTTCCTTAGTGCCTATTGTAGGCCAAAACATTGGGCTAAGCACTACGATTTGTATAAAAATAAATGATGCCCACGGTCAGTTCTTAAGGATATTTTGGCTTGAGGTGAGAGACAAACACTTAACATTTAAATTAAATGGATAAATGCTAAAATAGCTTTATTTAACAAAGTGGGTGGGAGATGAAGGAGAGTGAGAGACCAGGGAATGCTTTAGAAGCATTGATGCCTGGCCTGGCCAGGATGGCTAATGGAACAACACAAACAAACCTTGGAATCATAATGGTATCCCATGGCTTTGGGAAATGGGGAGTTGTCCAATGTGTGTGGGGTACAGAGCATGTGGACACGCAACAATTGCAGGGTTGTTTGAGATCAGGTCATGGACAGCTCTGAATTCTATGCTAAGGATTTAGAATAGGGACATAATATGATCAGACTCATGTATTTTAGGAACCTCAGTCTAGGTTAGTCTTTGGGATGAATTGAAGAATAGAGGGGATGCTGAAGGTGGAGGTAAGCAAGGTTTAAACTTATATAGAAGTCTCTGTGATAGACATGAGAGGTGATGAGATCCTGGACCAGGGCTAAAGAAATAGAAATGGAATAGTTAGGAAGAGGTGGATGAGTGGGATTTTGAAAGGATTTAAAATAATTGGACAGTTGACAAAGGGATGAAGGGAAGTTTTGTTGGAAGTAAATGAAATTTTTGGTCTGAATGAATGGGAGGAAGCAGATGCTACTGACAAGTATAGGAAAGAGGAGAAGCAGATTTGTGGAAGATAAGGAGTTTTATGTGAGGTGCTAGTGGGGCAATCATTCATTCACTCCTTCATTTATTCCATTCAACAGGTAATAATTGAGTGGTTATTTTGCACCAGTTATGATTTAGGTACCCAGGATGTAGAATTCAAAAAAGCAGAGAAAATTCCTGCCCTCAGGAGCTTGCATGGAGAAATAGACAATAAACAAGATAAATAAGTAAAACCTATGTTTTACAGGTGGTAAGTGCTATGGAGAATTATAAGGCAAGGAAAGGGAATAGGGAATACAGGGGTCTGGAGTGGTGTGTGTTGCAGTTTTAAAGAGTGTGGTCAGGAAGATTTCATTGACATTAGAGAAAGATGTGAAAGAGTTGAGGATGTAAGCCATGCATATGAAGGGAAATAGTGCTCCAAGCAGAGAACGCAAGTACAAAGGCCTAGAGGTGGGAATTTGCCTGGCATATGCAAAGAACAACAACAAAACAAGTCTAGGCCATTCTAATGACTTTGAGTAAACACATCCTATCTAATAAAAGGGTAATATGCAAATTAACCACCACTCCATCACAAAGATAGTGGCGCCCATAGCCACAAGATGGTGGCGCCCAGTCCTCTCAGCCCTGCCGGAGTACCCAGTCCTGCGGGGGGTGGCCACTGAGAGTGGGCAGCATGAGCGGCTTGGTGGAATGTTTGCCTTGTCGCCGTGGTGATGAGGCAAGCGTTCCGTGCCCAGCCATGGATGGGCCTCTGGGCCGTGGAGAGCCTCTGGGCAGTGGGTGCAGAGCAGCCAGACCCCACAGAGAGTTACTGGTGCATGGATTCATGCGCAGGGCTACTAGTCCTATCTAATAAAAGCGAAACATGCAAATTGACCATACGTCTGCCATGCCCAAAAGTCATACCCACCAGCCAATCAGGAGTGAACATGCAAATTAACCCAACAAATATGGCAGCGGCCATGGAGCTGGAGCAAACAGGAGGCTTGAGTTGTCCCCAGCGATGGAGGAAGCCAAGCTTCCCACCCTCCCTGGCCTGCCCTGGCCTCCGCTCAAGGCTACAAAGTTTTAATTATAGAAGATAAATGAATCCCAGATACCAGGGCCTCTGCTTGGGTCGCTGGGGGGCATGGGCAGCCTGAAAACCACCACAGGCCCCTTGCCCAGGCTGCCCCATGCCCCAAGGGAACCTCCACCTTGATCCAGGACAAACCAGCCAGCCCCCACCCATGCACTGGGCCTCTATCCTATCTAATAAAAGAATAATATGCAAATTGATCATCACTCCAACACACAAGATGGTTGCCCCCATGTGGTCAAAGATCCTGCCCCCATGTGGACACAAGATGGCCTGCCACAAGATGGCCTGCAGGGAAGGGCAGTTGGGGGGGGGACCCAGGACTGCAGGGGAGGGCAGTTAGGGGTGACCAGGCCTACGGGGGAGGGCAGTTAGGGGCAATCAGGCTGGCAGGGGTGCAGTTAGGCATCAATCAGGCTGGCAGGGGAGTGGTTAGGGGGTGATCAGGCTGGCAGGCAGAAGCAGTTAGGGGCAATCAGGAAGGCAGGCAGATGAGCAGTTGGGAGCCAGCAGTCCTGCATTGTGAGAGGGATGTCCGACTGGGATCTGATCTACAGATCCTACTGGGATCGGGCCTAAATGGGCAGTCGGACATCCCTCAAGGGGTCCCAGATTGGAGAGGGTGCAGGCTGGGCTGAGGGGCACCCCGCTCTCCCCCTCCCCCCGCCCCCATGCATGAATTTTGTGCCCCAGGCCTCTAGTTGATAAATAAAGATGCAAACATAATGAGGCTAAAAACAAAGAGGGACATTTGAACTGGATACAGATTCAGAATCAACTCCACAGACATAATGGTGGAAGCCAAGAGAACAGGGAGAGAAGAAAAGAAGGTGAGTGGGAGACTCTTCCAGAGGTCCCAATTGTAAGATGTGAGCAGAGTCAGAGGAACTGGTGAAGGATGCTGAGAGGAAGTGGATGGGCTAGGATATTGTCATGAAGAATTCGTATGAAATTCCATGAACAGGACAGATTTAAATTTATTTACTTAATTAATTTCTAAGCTATGATTATTAAAAATAATAGTATATTCAAAATTATCCTGGAAAATAGCCTACAGATAGTATCTTGTCTAATTAGAGTAAGCTTTTCCAGAATGCCAAGTCCAGCATTCACAAAGATCCTACCTTCCTGTAATTTCTGTCAATTCCCCATGTTTTCCTTTGTACCTCTTGTTATTACCTTTGAAAGCAGGAGAATTAAGTTATTCTGAGCAGTTACCAGGTAAGTGTAGATGGTTTTGTGTCGTTGCTGGGTGGCGAGCTCTGTGACTCAAATATATACTCATAAAGCAAGTTTGTCCAAAGCGTGGAGCATATCACCTCTTTACAGGAGCTCTATTTCACCAACCAGTTTTTCCATTTCTCTCTCCCACTCAACTACAGCAAAGCACCTGAGTGAATTCTCATGTATCATGATCAATAATCTCTTCCTTGCTCCTGGAAACATATTCATTTTTCTGTTTGTTCCTGAGTACTTCTCCCATGCAATAAACCCAGCTGACATATGGTTCCATTGATTAGGTGTGTGGCAGCTCAGTGACCGAGGGTACCTAAGGAAACTATTACTGAGGATCAGGTCTACTAGTGTTTGCTCATAGTGTAAATCAGCTGTTGTAGTGTCTCTTTATGGACCAAGCAAGCTAGTTAAATGTGAGTTACCTCCACAAAACCCATGGTCTTTTAGTTTCCTCATTGCTACCTCCTTTGTAAAGAGGAAGGTACTGGTTAAGAACATGTCATTGGCAAAACCCTTCTTTGGTCCAAATCCTGTCTTATTATTTATAAGCTGTGTGATCATGAGCAAGTTGTCTTACCTCCTTAACCTCAATTTTCTCATCTATCTCCCAGGGTTGTTTGTACAGGTTACGGCCTAATACAGTGTCAGCAACTGTAAAAAATTTGGAAGAGGTTGTATCTGCCAAAATAAAGTCACATCCACCAAAAAGAAAGTCCAACAGAGTTACTTTTCTGTCCACCTAATTACTGGATTCGGAAAAAAGGGGCTATAATTATTCATTACTTGATAAGAGTCTTGAGGGAGTGAGTTGACGTTTAATAGGAAACCACAGAAATCCCAGACTGAACAGACCTGGCTTTCTCTTTGTTCTTTAGCCCTGAAAGATCTTCTCTCATGAAGAAGGTTCATTGGATTACTGAATAATGAACTACTACACAACTTAGTGGTTTAAATCAGCATCCATTTATTTAGCTCATACTTCTTTGCAGGGGTAGTTTGAATGTGCTAGGCCGGTGGTTGGCAAACTCATTAGTCAACAGAGCCAAATATCAACAGTACAACGATTGGAATTTCTTTTGCAAGCCAAATTTTTTAAACTTAAACTTCTTCTAACACCACTTCTTCAAAATAGACTCGCCCAGGCTGCGGTATTTTGTGGAAGAGCCACACTCAAGGGGCCAAAGAGCCACATGTGGCTCGCGAGCGGCAGTTTGCCAACTACAGTGCTAGGCAATTTTCCTGGCTTTGGCTTGCTCTCATGTATCTGTAGTCAGCTCTGCTTCTGGGTGTTTGGATTGGGTGGTAGGGCTAACTGGACCACATGACTTTTATTATATCATAGTCTTGTTTGGGTTTCTTCACATGGTGGTGGTGGTAGTGGCATGAGGGGAAGCCCCAATGCACAAGTGATTTTCAAACCTTTGCTTGCATCAGGTTTGCTAACATCTCATTGGTCAAAGCACATCCCAAGGCCAACCTCAGAGTCAAGTTTGAGGGCATCCAAGCTTACATGACAAGGGGGGATATGAGTAAAGTGAGAGGAATCATGTGTAGCCAGTTTTCCAACTTAGTGCATAT
Organism: Corynorhinus townsendii; assembly: GCA_026230045.1. Taxonomy (NCBI): domain Eukaryota; kingdom Metazoa; phylum Chordata; class Mammalia; order Chiroptera; family Vespertilionidae; genus Corynorhinus; species Corynorhinus townsendii. Next base: position 55,894,849 of record JAPDVU010000004.1, read on the forward strand.
GGTTTACTAAGTAAGATCAACCTTGAATTAAATGGGAAACCTGTTGTATAATTTGGCACAAACTAAAAGCTATCATTTAAAAAAGTTGGGAGATGAGTTAAAAGGTAGGCTTAATGTCAAATAATAGATAAGTTCAGCTAAAATAAATACTTTGCCCCAAAACTTTTGAGAATGCTGTTTGGATTATCAGACCACGCGGAATTCAGTCAGAGGGAGCTTCGAGCTCTCTGCTTGGAGTTCTACAGTTTGTATTAAAAAGTGTTGCGAATCTCTGTTTAGGTTCTAGCACGTTTATCTTAGGCAATTCAGTGAAATCCATCCAATCCTTTTGTGTCTAGAATTTTAGTAAAATATGTATTTTTAGCTTATATGTTCTAAGTGTGTATATAATTATACCATAGATGACTTTTAGTGGGGCGGTAGTTGTAAGGGCAGCTAGAATAAGAAACTAATTCTTCAGGGTTGAGAATTGTTGATTCAGGGTTAAAAGGCAATTTTCATCACTGCCTAATCTGCTCTTAGATGATAGGATTCAAATGAAAAAAATTCAATCACTATCCCACTTCCATTCTACTTCAGCCCACTGTACCCAAAATATTACTTTAATACTTCAGAAAATGAAAAAGGTTTGAATTCATTTTGTTTTAAGGAAAGAAACTAATTTTGTTCTGATTATCTAATTAGCACCAATTGCTTCTACACTTAGTATTTCAAATAAAACTTTTTTTTTTTTTTTTTTACCAGAAGAGTATGAAAAAGTTTATTACTCACATGATGAGGTTTTTGCGGGAGAGTAGGGTAGATCTCAGAGTAGGTCAAAATGACTGTGAGCCCAGGAAAAAGGAACTAGCTTGTGGTATTCATGGTGGTTCCTGCATGCTGTTGGTGGGAGCCGGCTGACACTAATAGAAGCTTGCTTGATTGTAACTTCCCCCCTGCATCAAAGGATGGAGCACCTGGACTATCACATCAGCTTTCCCAGGTGTAAGGTTAGGGAGGAAAGAAGGGTGAGTCCTAAAAGCTTTCCACATTCAAACATCAAAACTGGAATCAGGAACTTTATCGTAAGTGTTCCTTCAATAACAAGGAGCACATACAAAATTTCCTCAAGTAGTTCATCATTTGAGTCTGATGGTACTGATTGTAAGAGATCCTGAAGAAGATGAACTAAAAAAATAAGGCATAATTTTTCTGTAAATGTATCAGTGAATCTATACAAGTATGACCTGTTATTCAAATTATAAAATGAAACCTCTCCCAACTCACAGTCCAGAAAACCGCCAATCTTTTTATTTTTTAAAATATATTTTTATTGATTTCAGAGAGGAAGGGAGAGGGAGAGAGAGAAATATCAATGATGAGAGAGAATCATTGATCGGCTGACTCCTGCATGCCCCCTCCTGGGGATCAAGCCTGCAACCTGGGCCTGTGCCCTTGACCAGAATCGAACCTGGGAACCTTCAGTCTGCAGGCTGACACTCTATCCACTGAGTCAAACTGGTTAGGGCTAAAAAGCCAATCTTTTTTTTTTTTTTTTTAATATATTTTATTGATTTTTTACAGAGAGGAAGGGAGAGGGATAGAGAGTTAGAGACATCGATGAAAGAAAAACATCAATCAGCTGCCTCCTGCACACCCCCTAACTGGGGATGTGCCTGCAACCAAGGTACACGCCCTTGACTGGAATCGAACCTGGGACCCTTCAGTCTGTAGGCCGGTGCTCTATCCACTGAGCCAAATCAGTTAGGGCTAAAAAGCCAATCTTAAGAGCATTTTTTTTTCCTACAGTAAAACTTTCCTAAGTGACTCCTCCTTTGACTACTGCTCAGTGATCCTTTCCACCTCTTCTACGGAATTTGTCAATTTTCAAAGCTCTTTCATGTTTCTCATTGCCATCACATACTTGTTGGTCCAGAATTGGTTGTGATGTCAAGCATGAATAAAATGCCAGCTGCAGCACCGCTTCAGTAATTACCATTAGTTGAGAAGATTGATTTGAAGTAGCGAAAGGTTTGAACTCAAGCCACTTTGGAGAGAAAAATATTTATCAAGTGATGTTTCCACACTTTGTTGAACTCTTTGGATGTTTAAAAAACAGTAAAGTCAACGTTGCCTCCCTTGAAGGAATTTCCAGTCCATTATAAGACCTGCTTAGGAAAATTAAGTAGGAAGAAAAGCTGAACTGTGTAGCGGGGAGTGGGGGAAGTGGATCTTGAAATTAAGAGAAGAGCAACTTCTTAAAAATGAGTAGGAAAACCAGCCTTTCTTCAAGCAGCTAGGACTTATAGGAAGTGGGAGTTCTCAAAATGAAAGTGATTAAGGAACTCTTCACTTTCCTGGCTATTGGCGTCCTGAGCAAGGGGTACATCTTTATTCAAGAAAGCTGCACTTGCTTTCTCCAATGTGTGAGGTCCTTAGGCACTAAGGACAGAAAGGGCAAGCCAGGGATGAACTGCAGGGATGTCCAGGGGCCACAAGAAGAGGGGTCGGATGGAAGGAGGCGGTCATACTGGGGAGAAATGGGAGCCAGTGGTGGGTACATAAATAGGACTGAATTAAGGAGGGCCTTGACTATCCAAATGAGGATCTTGGATGTGATTTCTATACATTAAGAATTCAGGAGTGTTTGAAAAAAATATTTTAAGATTAGAACACTGACTTTATAGTTGTTTGACTGAAGATAGGCAGTGAGTGCTTGAAGGGAGAGACTGCCAAACTGCTTTTACGACCAGATGAGGGGAATTAGAAATGAGCTCATTACTTACATAGCAATGGCAGAAGTTAAAATTTATTCTCTGTTGGTTTCCCAACTTTTCTGCAATCTTATTAATACTTGCAATTGCCTCAGTAATTCCTTTTGCCTATATGGTACAAATGGAAGGTTCAGATTCTTTAGTGAAACAGCACCAATTCCAAATTAGTGGAATCTGAATCAGTAAGGCATTACATATGTTGAATAGCTATCCTAGACCAGTGGTCGGCAATCCGAGGCTCGGCTCGCCACTCTGTTGACTAATGAGTTTGCTGACCACTGTCATATACTACCCTTTACCTCTTTGCACACAATATGCCACAATTGCCTAATCCTCACAGCTTCCAACTACACGGTAACACCTAGTTTAGTCCAGTGGTCGGCAAACTCTGTCCTAGACCTTTGAAGAGCTAGAGAACAGAATTGAATTCTGCATGCCTATCTCCGGCAGTCTTAGCATTAATCTGTTATAGAAAAGGTAGTGTTATAGACGGAATTGTGTCCTCCCTATTTCCCTGCGCCCCTTCAGCTCCCGGGTAAAATCATATGTTAAAATCTTAACCCCAGTGTAACACTATTTGGAGACAGGCCCATTAGGGAGGTAATTAAGGTTAAGTAAGGTCATAAGGATGGGGCCTTTGTCTAATAGGGTTGGTGTCAGTATAAGGAGAGGAAGAGACAGCTGAGAGCTCTCTCAGTGTGAGTACAGAGGAAAGGCCATTGAGGACACAACGAGAAGGTGGCCATCCACAAGCCAGGGAGAGAGATCTCAGCAGCAATGGAATTTTCTGACATGTTGATCTTGGACTTCTAGCCTCCAGAACTGGGAGAAGATAAATTCCTGTTATTGAAGCCACCCAGTCAGTGACACAGTGGCCTACCCTTATCTGCAGTTTCGATTTCTGGGGTTTCAGTAACTTCGGGTCAACTGCATTTTGAAGATATAAAAGTAAAAATCCCAGAAATAAACAATCACAACTCTTTTTTAAAAAATTTATTTTATTGATTTTTACAGAGAGGAAGGGAGAGGGATAGAGAGTTAAAAACATCGATCATCTGCCTCCTGCATACCCCCTACTGGGGATGTGCCTGCAACCAAGGTACATGCCCTTGACTGGAATCGAACCTGGGACCTTTCAGTCTGCAGGCCGATGCTCTATCCACTGAGCCAAACCGGTTAGGGCCACAAGTCTTAAATTGTGCACTCTTCTGAATAGTGTGGTGAAATCTCATTCCCACTCTGTCCGCCTGGGGTGTGAATCCCCTCTCTGTCCAGCATATCCAGGCTGTATATCCTCCCTGCCTATCAGTGATCAGACTGACTGCCCCAGCGTCGCAGCGCTTGTGTTCAGGTAGCCCTTCTTTTACTTAATAATAATAGAGTAGTTTAAACTTTATCACAGGTATGTATGCACAGGAAAAAGCATAGTTTATATAGGCTCAGTACTAATTGCAGTTTCAGGCCTCCGCTGGGGTTTGGGACATATCCCCTTGGATAAGGGGATTATTGTGCTTCATCCCTTAGCAGATTAATACAGGTAGTGACCCTCACAATTAAGAACTTTAGGGCATGTGGGCCGTGGCCTACAGCTGCTTAATTTGCTTTATTGTTCATACTGAGTCGTAGGCATGGGAAGTATCTAGGGTTGCAGGTTTCTGTTAGAATTACTGTAAACAGTGGGAGATCCCAGATCTTGGCTTTGTCATCATTATGTCCATATAGCTGTCAAGTGTCCGGAGAAAATTTCTTCGCAATACCTTGGCAAGGACTATTGTAAATTTTGGTCACGAGTGAGAAATTCATGAGGATATTTCCCTGAGGAAATCTGGACTTTTGTGCTGATGGGAGTAATCATGCTTCTTAAAGTAGAGTATTGATTCACGGGCTCTAATTGAAGTTGGCGAACGACTGATTTCTTGACAGTAGCAGGGACTGACACATCTACTTGCATAGCAAGTAGGTTTCCATTTGGTTGATGGGCATTATTTGATACTATGCCAACAAGCTCTTTATCTTGCCCAAACCTGCGTTACAATTTCTATTTGCATAATGGCTGGTTTCCAGGCAGAATCAATATGGTTTTGAAAGGTGATTCTCACCTATGTCCTAGAACTCTTTCTGGTTTTCCATTCCCTTCCAAATCAATTTGTATGAGTCTAAGGTTAAAGCTGATCTGCCAGAAACTATGTATTTTTTCCACTGGATGAATAATAATAATAATAATGTCTCCACTCTTTCCTCCTAGAATGCTACCTGTTTTGTTGTTTTTATCTCTTTGGCATGGGAAAAAAATCTATTAATTCAAAGAGACCCTATTAAGACACCTTGTTTCCATGTTTTTAAAAAAAATTATTTTAGTAGGAAAGTTACAACATTTTCAAGATCAGTTCTGGTCATTTGGGACAGAAGCAATTCGGCCTCACCTTGCCGGACTGTAACCTGAAATTGATGTTCTCTGTGTGACTCATGCCCAAATGCTGGTTTTTCTCTCATGGATCTTTCAGACACCCCTCCTGCTCCTTGGCCAGAGCCTTCCACCACTCCCTGAAGCTGGTTTGCTGTTCCCTGGCTGACCCCTGGAATGCCTGCTCTTGGCTGTGCCTTGCCGTCACTTTCCATGGGGCTCACCTCATCTCTCCAGCAGTGCTCTGTGGGCAGGGCCCCTTAGAAGTCGCTCAGACTGACTCTCTTCTCCTGTGCCCACTCCAGCCCTTTGGAAACACACTCCCTTGGCCCACTATGGGTGCAAGTGCAGCTTTCTCGAATGCTAGCCTTTTCTCCTGCCCCTGCAGTCAAAAGCCACTCTACCCAGCTTCTAACATTCAGATCTTCCAGATAAGAACAGGTCCTAGTATCCGAACTCTCCACCCCAGAGGACAGAGGTTAACCTCTCCCATGGCTGCACAGGCAGACTAACACATGCCTCTTCTCTCCCCACCCCCCCAAGGCTATTTTATTCAATTAAACATACAGTTTTTGAGGTCCACCAAGCCCCAGGTCATTAAGCATGATACCGGGGTCAGTTAAACATAAATAATATTTACACCACACATTCTTTTAGGCACCTAGTCTGAAAGCTCTTATAGGATATGTATATGAAGTGCCAAACTGCAGGGAACATATAAGAGAGTACAACTTGGCAAAGCATTCACATCAATAGTGCAGCATCGATTTTGGGTTTATTTAGTGCCACATCTAAGATAATGAGATTGTTAATTGGGCTTACAATGAAACACATGTGAATGAATGAATGAAATGCACCAACATTTTTATAAGTAACAGTAAAAAGTTGATAGAACAGTAACAGGTTTTTAAAAATTCTTTTTAAGTAAATTTTTATTTTAGAATAGTTTTAGATTCATAGAAGAGTTGCAAAGATAGTACAGATAGTTCTCACCTACTCTGTATCCTGTTTCTTCTACTGCTACTATTTTATATAAGTATGATACATTTGTCACAACTAGTGTATATATATAGTGCATGTAATGCTAATGATACATTAACTAAAGTCAGTGTTTTATTCAGATTTCCTTAGTTTTTAACCTATGTTTTTCCTGTCCCAGGATCCTATCCAAATGCCACATTACATTTAGTCATCCATCGTGTCTCCTTAGGCCTTTCTTGAATGTGACAGTTTCTCAGACTTTATTTATTTTTGATGACTTTGACAGGTTTGAGGAATATTGTAGAATGTTATTAAATTTCGATCTCCCTAATTAGACTAGAGATATGGGTTTTGGGAGGAAGACCACAGAGGTAAAATGCTATTCTCATTGCATCATATTAAGGGTACATGCTCTCATTATGACTTGTCACTGTTGATGTTAACCCTTGAGCATCCGCTGAGGAAGTCTGTCAGGTTTCTTCACTGGTACAGTTACTCTTTTGTCCCCCTTTCCACACTGTACTCTTTGGAAGGAAGTCACTATACCCAGCCCACACTTAAGCAATGGGGAGTTATGCTCATCATTGACTATTTGGAATTCTGTGTGAGAGCTTTTCTATTCTATCTCATTTACATATTTATTCAGTTATTTATACCATTTTGGAGTCATGGATATTTATTTTATTTTGGACTATAATCTAATACTGCATTATTTGTTTAGTTGCTAAAATTGTTCCAGCTTTGGCCATTGAGAGTTGTCAGTTGTTCCTGTATCTCTGACATACTCCCATCATTGCGCTTTTTGAACAGATCTTTGCTTTCTAGAACTACAAGATGCTTTAGGCTCATCTTGTATGGTCCCTGATTCAGCCCTAAAATCAGCCATATGGGCTTCCATAAGGAGCCCAAATTCCTTTTATTAGAGAATATTAGAAACCAAGATCTGGGCACTGGGCATACTCCTTGCTACGGAGGACTAGTTGTATATTTAAACTCTGGAATTTCTGTGGCATCAGGAAAAGAAGTAAAAACAGTCGTAATGGTTGTGTGCATGTGATCTATCTGTGTGGGTCAGAGATCAATGAAGAAACTTCCAGCAACACTGGTACCTGGAGAGCACACCTGAGAGGGGTTTTAAGTATTAAAGGTTGAGGATCTTCAAGGCAATCAGGATAGACTGCTGAATTGGGAGTAGAGACTTTTGTTTTGAGGAGAAGTAGGAAATGTACCAACCTTCAAGAGCTGAATTGCCTGAGACTGTGAGGACAGACAGGTGGGTGTTCCCAGCAGGGGTGGAGTCCTGTGTTGCTGGAGGCCAAAGCATAACAGCATTAGCATGAAAGTGCAAAAGAGACATTGGAAGGCCAATGGGCCTTAATCTCAGCAGGGCTGAAACCAGCACAAGATTGCTCCTGCTGTGATTGTGATGGCTCGAGGAAATTTCCTGACCTGATCATCTTTACATTGTTTACCAAACTTTACCTGTGATCGGTCTGTATGCATTGCTAAAGGGCAAATGTGTAATCAAACTGAATAAAAAGCAGGCTGGACCTGGACTTGTGGTTCCTCTTCATGAAAGAAGTTTCCACTTGGCCCCCCAATGCCTTCAAAATCCACATTTCTTGTTTAGTGTATTCATTATATGTTGTCGGCCCTCCTGCAAGTCGTCCTGAACCAGCCATGCGGGTGGCGGCACTGTGTCCTACTTATACGTAGCATTTAAGAGATGGTAGGATCTTGGATGGGCACCTTGGTGGGCACTCTCCTAAGACTGGAGACCTTGGGTTACCTTAGAAGCCCCATAGCAGAATGATACCAGGAAAATATAATGACTGTGAAATAAGACACCTTCAATGGTCCATATAGTTTGGGAAAGGATAGTGACCTGAAAATAGGGCTCTCTTTCTTATTTTTCTGGAGTACAAAGCCCTGAGTTCATTTATATTTCCGTGCATTCATTCCAAACAGCAACGTTTATTTCTTCTTAAGAAGTAAAAACGAGCCCTGGCTGGTGTTCCTCAATGATGAGAGCTCAGACCACACACTGAAGGGTCTCAGGTTCGATTTCTGGTCAAGGGACACATACTTGGGTTGCAGGTTTGATCCGTGGCCCAAACTGGGGCACCTTCTAGAGGCAGCCAAATGATTTCTTTCTCTCTCTCTCCCCCCCTTTCTCCCTTCCATTCTCTCTAACAATCAACGAGAAAAAATATCATTGAGTGAAGTTTAACAACAACAGCAAAAAGAAGTAAAAGCGAGTCAGCCTAAATTTTAGGAAGTGTGTCTACACACTTGTGTTTCAGTTTCACGAGTTTCCTGTTTTCCATGCGCTTTTGTTAGAAACATATCTTATAAACATCTAAGTCATGAATAAATGTGATTGCTAGAGCTTTCCCCTGTTTAGCAGACTGGGACAAGGTCAGGAACTTGGGGTAACAGAGATACTAAAATTGAGTGGAGTAATGTTCTGGTTACTATTGCTGCATTAGAAATTACCCCAAAATGTATTAGGTGAAAACAGTCACTTTATTTGCATACAATTTTATGGGCAAATACTGCAAGAAGGGTTGGGGCAGGCAGTGTTTGCTTGAGGTGTCTCACACACTTGCTACTGGATGTCAGCTAGGGCTGCAGTCATCTGAAGGCTGAGACTCCTGGACGTACAATGGCTCACTCTCATGGCCGTTGACAATGGCTGTCAGCTGGGAGCTCATCTGAGGCTGCCAACTGGAGCGCCGGTCTGAACTCTCAGCCTAGCAGTCTCAGGAAAGGCAGATTTCTTCCGTGGCAGCTGACTTCCTCCAGAGTGAGCATACCAAGAGGCCTAGGTAGAAAATTGATGGTCTTTTCTGTCCTGGCCTACGAAGTCAGAGTACATGTTTGTCCCACTCTTTGGTTTCAGCAGTCACAAACCCATCTAGATTCAAAGACAGAGGACTATATTCTGCCTCAAGATGGGAACAGTATCCAATAGTTTGGGGACTATGTTTTAAAACTGCCACCAGCAACAAAGTGTTTTCAATTTTGAATGTATTTATTACCTCCGTCTATGTAAGGGTGTCTGTCTAGCATTTGAATTTTGCTTCTGAATTTCACGGAAGAATTTGTACTTGTCCCATCTCTTTGAGGCGTGGGCTAATGTTCAGGGATGAGTAATAAGAGAGACAAGACAGTAGATGGCTTAGCTGTTATAACTTGGGGTGTGGACAGGGCATGGCAGTGCATGAGGCAGGGTGAAGAACATGAGCTTTGGCATGAGAAAGCCCTGAGCCCTAGCTCTGACCCTGACTGGATATGTGGCCATGAGCAAGCTGCTTAATTTTTATGAGTTGACACATTTTATCTATAAAATAAGGACAATTATAATCTTCATGAATTAATTTATTTATACAATTACTGAGCATCTATTTTGCACCAAATTTACAGCATTATAATGAGAATTATTCATGAGAAGCACTTGTGGTGCTTGAAAAAAGACTAGAACTCAGTGACATTTAAAATTATTATTATAAGCAGTAGTAGTATTTTGGAAGCCTGATGTAGACAAGGAGGAAGATGAACCTGTGATTCAGCTGGAGACCCAGCCAGTAGACCAGAGGAACCAATAGAAAGGTCTGTTGCAAAGGTTGATCATATTCTGTGTTCAGGGAAGAAGTGCTGGCAGAGTCAAGCAACAATCAGAAGCTCAGCTTCCATGGGCAGGTAGGAGGGGCTTACCCTACCAGGAGAACATCTGTGCAGGGATCCTCCATCACACATGAGGTCTTGCTCCCTGCGGCCTATTAGGTATTCATTGGTGTTAGGGGTTAAATTGTGCTCCCCTCAAGGTTCATAGGTTGAAGTCCCAAGCCCCACTACTTCAGACTGACTTTATTTGGTGATAGGGCCTTTAAAGAGCTGGTTAAGTTAATATGAGGTGATTAGGGTGGACTCTAATCCAATCTGACTGTGTCCTTAAAAGCAGAGGAAATTTGGACACACAGAGAGACACCAGGGAAAAACCATATGAGGATACAGCAAGAAGGCAAGCCAAGGAGAGAAGCCTCAGGAGAAACTAAACTTGCTGACACCTTGACCTTGGACTTCCAGGCTCCAGGACTGCGAAGTGTCTGTTTTTTAAGCCACCCAGTCTGAGATATTTTGTTACGGCAGTCCTAAAAATGAATGCTGACATTGGGCTGGGGATGTGAGGGACAGGTAGAATAAGGGAGGCAGGTAGGAAGCAAAACAGAAGTCTGGGACTAAGAATTGGGGTCCACAGGGTTATTTTGCTGGGTGATATTTTGGATCTCAGTAATTATATACATGCCTTAGTTATATATTTTCGAAAATAAAAATAGCTCTTACTTATGTTGACATGGAAATTGTTGAATTTTGACATTCCTAGGAAAAGTAGAAGGTGCTTAATTTCAAAATAAATAGTGTGATTTCTAACGTTCTAAATATGTATATACAGCCTCTTAGTGCTTTAGTCTGATCATCTCTTAAATGTGGAAGACTGAGGAGATACTCTCCACAGTCTTTTTTCGTTATATTATAATGTGACAGATGAGTCTGTTTGTTCACCTCCGCAAACAGGAGAATGTAGATGCGTCCTGCAAATCTGCCACTGGGGGGCTCCCTTGATCAAAGCAGAACTTGTACTAAAAGTGCCATACAGTTTCTGGATATTGTGTGTCTGATTTCTTAGCATTATTCATCAAAATAGAACCCTTATTGCATTGCATTATCTTATGCAATTTTAGAGATTTTTCTGATTTCACTTCCTATCCCCTCCAATCCTCTCTCCACCCCCGACCCCCAGTTTTGCAGTTTACCAAAGCAACCTTTTTGAGTATTATGTCAGTTAAATCTCACAACAATCTGAGAAGTAAATATTTTCACTCCTGATTTTATGGATGGAGAAACAGAGGCTCCAAGAGATTAAACAAGTTTTTCCAGTGTCACTCAATAATTTTGAAATGGATATGTAAGTCTAGTTTGTCTTAAGTCTAGTTTGTCCAGTATTCTTTTTAGTCTATCTGAGTAAGTCCCATTTCTCTTTAAATGGGTTTGGATGATAATTCCCTAGACTGAGTTATGCAATCCTATGTCATGCAGAGTGTGGTCCCTAAAGCAGAAACATCAACATCACCTGGGAACTTGTTAGAAATTCATAATCTCAGGTCTCACTCCAGACCTACCAAATCAGAAGTACGAGAAATACTGTCCTTTACTGCCTTTTAACACACTGTATTGAAAATCCTTCTTTAAATGATCTCTCTCATTAGACTGAAACTTTAGTTAGGCAAGGAATCTGTATTCTCTAGTTTACCACTGAATATCTATGATCTAGCATAATTCCTGGCACATAGTAAATATTTGTTGAGTGATACATGAATGGATATCTGCTGGAGTAAGAGTTGTTTGCTTAACCGAGTTGTTAAGTAACCAATGTGTTTAGAAGGGCTCAATGAAAGAGTATGCGAACAGTGCAGACCAATCAAGTGTGGAATGAACACCTCTGATCCTATTGTTATTTCCTAGAAGAGATTTTCTGTCCAGTTGACTATGGTTAACAGGGTTAGACAGTCTCCAACATAGAAAAAGCATTGGATTATTTGTCCAAGAAGATTACTCTTGCTGTCTACTATATTCTCAAATTGTGAATTTATGATCTGCTGCTGAAATTACTCCATGTTCCCCCTGGCAGTCTGAAACTTTGCTGTCTTTCAATTTTAAAAGGTCGTATTCCAGTTAAATCGACTGATTTATCTCCCCTCCATTTTTATCTCTAAAATCTACAATCTCCCCACCCTCTCTTTCCCCTCACTTTCCTTTTCTTCCCTAGTACTGACTCTCCCTTCTCGCACTCTGGATTATTCCAACAACGGTCTTCCTGGGCTTCATTCTTTATCCTCTTTGATTCAAAGATGCTTCCAGAACTGCAGATCTGGTCATGTTCTCCTTTGGTTAAATCCTTGGGCACTTTTTTGCTGTCTCAGGATAAGATCCAATGTCCCCAGTGAGGCATTTAACCCTTCACAGAAGTGCCTGCCCAGCCAGCCTCCACACCTGCCTTTCTCCTTCCCACCCCACACTCTGGCCACACAGACCACTTCTCACTCCCCGAACACCATTTGGATCTCTGCATCTCCAGGCCTTTGTCCATGCTGTTTAACTGAATAAATAAATTATCAGCTCAGTGAACTCTTCTATCATGTTCTAGTTCAAATGTTCAGTGAAGGCTCCTTTCCCATCCTCCACAGAACTGTGCATTTCTTCTCTGTGCTTACATAGCACATTGTACACAATGTGCTCTGTTACGCAATGTAGCACACTTTATTTCTATCGCTTACTTGTTTCCTTGGCTTTCTCTTTCGATAGACCATATTCTTAAGGGCTGGGGGTCTGTCTGACTTACAACACAATATGGTGCAAAGCTTCACACACAGATGTTAAGAAATGTTTGTTGATTAAATGAACTTTATCTTCAAATTATTTTTTTAGTAAATGCCACCCTCCCTGCTCGATTTTACTGATTTTTATTGTTTGTTTCTATTAAGAAAAAGCTCATCTCACTGGAAATGTGCCTACTTTCTGGAGTATATTCAGATCTAAAACATTTTTATAGGATTAAAGTAGATAATTCTATTCCGAGGATGGTTGTGACTGAGCTAAGCCTGGCAAAGTACATAATGGTTGTTAATGTCACAACTCTGCTCTCCAAAGCCCTCAAAACACTCAGAGAGGTTGCAAGTGGAACTGGCAAACGCTGGTTCACAAATCATTTAGAGATGCTTGTTAGTGCTTGCCATGGACTGAATATTGCATCTGCATCTCCCCCAAATTCATCTATGGAAACCCTCTCCTCCCAATGCAATGGTATTGGGAGGTGGGGCCTTTGGGCGATAACAATGATTACTTGAAGTCATGATGATGCAGTCCTCATGAATGGTATTAGTGCCCTTTTGAGAGTCACAAGAGAGCTTGCTTCCTTGTGAGAATTCAAGGAGATGTCAGTGGTCTGCACCTAGAGGAGGGCTCTCACCAGAACTAAGCAGGCTGGCAACCTGATCTCAGACTTCTAGCCTCCGAACTGTGAGAAATAAATTCCTGCTGTTTATAAGGCAAAAAATGTACATTATTTTTGTCATAGAATCCTGAACAAACTAAGACAATACTTTGATCTTTTTGCCCACTGTCATTCCCCTCTATCCCATCCCCTTCCCCCTCCTTTCCACTCCCAAGAAAAAACAAATAACAACAACCTCCAAACCACCACAACAAACAATCTATGATAGATAGTGTTGAAATCTATGGAGTAAAAACTAAATGAAGAAATTTAGTTTCATGAAGGGAACACAAGGGTATCAGGGAGTAATGGAAACTATGTACATTTCCACACTAGAAAGGTCAGTGGAAATGAAAAGATCTGAATCTGGCCCAACAGCACTTACGGTCCAGATGGAGCCGGCGTGCCTGTCCCAGACGCTCACAGCTCAGACACCTAGGGGCTCCTTTGGTTGGAAGAAAGAGCGGTGCAGGTTACTTCAAGTGGTGGTGGTTGCTTGTAATGATAACTGTTAGAATAAGGGAGAAATGAATTTCTGGAATATTCTTACGGCTAAACCTCAAGGATTTGGAGCATAGTTTGGGAAGCAGAAGACCATCTGGGATTGTAAGAGGCAGTGCCAGAGGACAGGCGACACTGTTAGTTTCTCAGCAGCAGGAATAGACCTTCATTCTTCTGCTCTGCCATGGACCCACGCCAGCTGCTCTTTTTGTTTCAGCCTCACTTTGCTTACCTTTCTACTGCCGCTTCCCCTGGTGATGGGATGTCTCTTCACATAGTTGTTGTTTAAATTCTTGAGTGGTAGAATGCATCCTTGCAACTAATCACCTTCTTTCTGGGAGGAGCTTTTGCACCTCATAGCACATGCCCAGCCTATAGATCTGGCTGTTCCTGGGCCAATATGTCCAACTGCCCCAACCAATCAGCTGCGGGTAGGGGAGGGATACGTGTCTGTGTGTGTGTGTGTGTGTGTGTGTGTGTGCGCGCGCGCGCGACATGGTATCACATGATGCTACATGGTGGATTATGCTTAAAGAACCACCTAGAGCTGCTTTTCTCAGCAGGAGCTGCCTGGGAACCCAGTCAGAAGGAGTTTGTGGTCAGGCAACCATTCTAAGGCAAGACCTCTTCCACACAGGTATATTTTGGAAACTCTGATAATGATTTCTCCTAAGTTTCACCAATGAGGCTGATATCTTCATATCCTCTTGTCCTTCCTTTGCTTTCTTGTGCTCATATCCTCTCTTCTGCTCTCCTTACTGGGGTTGAAAGCATTGTTTTTGTTTCTATGTACACCTGAGTGATTAGAAGGTGACGTCAGGCCTTAGTTTTTAATTAATAAAAAACCGATAAATAAGAAAGTTGTCAGGTAAAAAACTGCATGCTGCCTCAAAGGTTTATATGTCAACACCATTTGCATTACAGTTGCATCCCTTTTCCGTCTCTTCCCCTACCCCCAAAGTACAGAAAGAAAGGACGGCCCATGATTTAGCTTGCCGCCTCAGCTTTTCATAAAGTGCTTCATATCTTTGGATCCATATTTTATTAATTAGCATCTTTCTTACTGACTTAGGTAAATACTTCTGTTATGTTGTCAACTTGTTCTCCTTTGCCACCAACATCTAACTCAGGTTTGATCACTTACCTGAGTAATTGGTTTGTCCATATACCAATCCCTTGTTAAACTGAGTGCTTAACCACAAACCAGAGCCACTTGGGGTCCCAAGTCTGCTTATTATTATTAGGCTGCTTATAAGTCTAAATTTCCCTTAGAGAACTGTTGCCATCATCATTCCTTTGGATGTTTTCAAATTAGTTTTTCTTAAATCATCCCTTGATGACAGTTGATACCACACAAACTGGAAAAACATGTCCATATGACCTTACTTCTTGTGCCCATGTTGTTTTAACATTTTCTTTGAAGAACTGTGCATCCCCCCCATTCTTCTGAGTTTCTGGTATCACCTTCATTCCCCTAAGGTGCACATGTGCAAGATGCTCTCCTCTGATCCTTGAGCCTCACCCTCTTAAGCAAAAACAAAGTTTATCCAAAAAGAAAATAAATATAATCAGCTTCCTATAAATCTGCTCTGAAGATCTGGGTCTCATAGTTTTTCACCTGGATTATCTGTCCTCTTCTCTCCTCTCTTTCCCCTTACAGAGATCCCATTACGTGGTATAATGCCAAACTCATGGCAGATGCTTAATTTGTGTTTGTGGATCCCAAACCACTCCCAATGTTATCTCCCAACCTTTCCTCTTTTTATTGCTGTATTCTTGCTTTCTTTATATCATTGTTCTTATACCTCTTTTCAACTAAAATTTTTCATAATCCACTCAAACTCATGGCATGTGAGCAATCAACATTTTTTGATGACCTAAAACTCTGCTGATACTATCTTTTAACTTCTATTGCTGTTTCTTTTGTGTCATCACTGTCCTGATGCCTCTCTTTCATTTAAAAATTTTAAAATATTTGACAACTCCACTTCCAAATGAGAAGATACCCTCCTTACCCACCACATAGTTCTGCTCCTAAAGTCTGTAATCAGTATGTTCCTTCCAACGGAGTCCAACAGACATACATCATGTAAATTAATGCCATTCTGCATCACCCTTTATACTAGGTTATAAGAGCTTCCAGGAATCCTATATAATAAAGATATAATATGCAAATGGTCGTTATGCCTTGAATTGTAATGACCAACCGCATTAACGATGAGATTACAGATCAGCGGGGGGGGGGGGGGCAGTGAGCTACAAGTGGGCAGTGGAGAGCTACAGGAGGAGGCAGGGCAGTAAGCTATAAGGGGGGGGGAGGTGGAGGGAGCTACAGGAGGGCGGGGCAGCGGATGGAGAGCTACAGGAGGGGCAGAGCAGCAAGCTATGAGGGGGGCAGGAGCAGAGGGGAGGCAGGGGGAGCTACAAGAGGGTGGGACAGTGGGTGGAGAGCTACTGGAGGGCAGCAGTGAGCTACTGGTGAGCTACTGGTGCACAGATTGGTGCGCAGGGCTACTACTATTACAATATTTTACTAAAGCAATTCTCCCTTCAGAATAATTCTCTTCTATTCATAGTAAAATAATTTCATACTATTTTTGTGTGTGTGTGTGTGGCGAGGCTGAAACCTGCTGTGTATTCTCCAGGGTAGGGTTTATGGGGAGACAGAAAGTTCCCTGTATAATTTAAGGGTGCAAGGAACATCCAATTTCTTTCTACTATTTGAAATATCCCCTCCTCCTACTGACAGGTGCTGGAGATTGCCCTTTAATTCTAAGTCTGGGGTGACTTAGGCCTTTCCATCCAATAAGGATGTAAGTCAGTCTTCTGAAGCATGGTTAGTGATACCATGCATGCATTCCTCCTGGCTGATAGACACTTCCTGAGTCACTTTTGTTAGTGATCTCTGCTAATGTCCTGGGAAGCTCTTTAACCAATGTGGTGCCTGTATTTGATGGCCTGACCCTCACTTTGATATTGGGTAGATTCAAATCGTCCTTGAGCCTCAAAACCCTCACGGCTTGTAATCACAGTACATAAGCAGCACTTTCACCATGTTTAGATTTTACATTCTCAAATCACCCCTAGCCGACACCTGAATTAACATCAGGCCTTAGCATCCCATGTTGATGCGGATACTCCTGAGTTTCTTAGTAGGCAGTCACATTGGCATTTGGGGTAGTGCAATCCTTAATTGAGTGGGCCTGACTTCTTTTTTATCGCAGGACTTAGCCTCCTGGTCTCCTACCACAAAATGCTATTAGTGTTCTCTGTTGGGATAACTAAACATGCCCACACATATTCTCAAACACTGTTTAACGATCAGACATTTCCCATCTCATGAATCACTTTTCCTTATTTCCAGCTGATTATAGTCTATAATTTAGGTAGAGTGCTTTTTCACATGCAGCATATGGTGGCCCTTGAAAACTGAACCAAATGTGATCATGTTTTATATATAATGGTTGTCATTTTCTCAGCTATTTTAATAAAAAAATTACCTTTACTTGTACTTTTATTGTAGTCATATGCTTCTTTTCACTAACTTTTCTGATGCTCTCACTACATTTGCAAATACTGTCTGTAATGAAGTTAAAATTTGTTGTGTGTAGAAAGCCTTAAAAACGAAGTAAACACAGCCAACACACATTAGCAGACTAAGACCAATGTGATAGTTGAAACTAAAATTCTTTGTGCTAGTAACTAGCACAGTTGTTGGCTCTCGCGCTCAAACTAACCTTGTATATACTAGTAATTATCAGTTTGTAAACTGAAGTTCATTAGGTATAGGAGGCCTATACAGTATCCAAAGCAGATGTGCTAATAGGGGTTCTTATTGTTACCAATTATAATAAAAGCATCTACTAGGTCTACAAGGGTGTGATTTATGTTCAAGAAGTACACAGACCAGGAAGTCCTAATTTATTAGTTAATGGAGGTGATTAAAATTTCACCTCTGGAGTTTACTTTTAATCTGTTAATGGAAAACAGACATAGAAAGTTCTGCTACTTCACTCAAGCTTTCATGTAAATGGGCAAGAGTGGTCAATAGTAGCTAGCATAGCCCTATTGGTTAAATAAGTAAATCAAACAACAGTTTTTTTTCAATAGGTTTGATTTATACAGGAAATATATAGAGATTCTTCTTTGTTAATGGCAGAGGTAGGTATGAGAGAAATGCCTTTGATTGGGACTTATCTAGTAAATTAGAAATGAGTTGTAAGTAAAAATTAGTTATGCATCTCCCTTTTGCTTTTTATTTACTTAGACTTTTAAAATTTTAAAATTCTTATAATTGCTAAGATAATATGTGGAGGATGATGAGAAAGCAAGTGAGTTCCTCATAAACACTGAGTGGCCAGATTATTATAATCTCTGAATACATAATAATCTGGCCACTCAGTGTATATCCTATATATTAAAAGGCTAATATGCCAATTGGCCCCTCGATCAGGAGTTCAACCAGCAGGCAGGCCGGTCAACTGCCCATGTCTCCTCTCCTTGGCCAGGCTGGCTGGACCCCACTCATGCAAGAATTCATGCACCGGGCCCCTAATATATATATATATTGAGATCATAATAATCTGGCCACTCAGTGTAATTTCCAGATATTATACATATTGTGGTCATAATAAATACTGGATTTTCAGCTAATGCACAACCTCAGTGAATTCACCTGTAATTTAAGTCTCAACATCCTTATATGTAGATCACCATGAGCTGGGAAGCCATTTGACTTGCCCAGTAATATTTGAGCTGCACATACAAAAACCCATATCCTCTTGTGGCAGAGACTGCCCATTGTCCCCTTGTATCCGTCCTCACCTTCCTTTTATTATAAGGTTCTCATTTTTAGCAAGGCACATGACTGCCCAGCTAGAGCTTTACTCTCCTATTCTCTCTTACTACTTGGTGTGGCCAGATGACCAAGTTATTGCCAATTGGATGCAAGTAGAAGTGATGTGTACGACTTCTTTAAAAAGAAATTGTTTGCTCTCTTCCTTCCTATGGACTGGAATGTGGGTGTGATGGAGAGTCAGCTTTGGCCATGCAGGCGAGGACAAGCCCTGAGGGGACTGCAGAACCACAGATGGAAGGAACATGAGATGCTGGGTGACTTTGTGGAGTACAGCCTCCAACTCACTCTGGCTGCCCTCCTATTTCTTAACCATCATGTGAGAGAGATAGAAACTATCTGGTCTGCGCTGCACTATTATGTTTGGGGATCTTGTCTTTAAGAGCAGCTTAACCTGAATCTTAACTAATAAAGGACATTCATTTATATCCAATGAAAAGTTCCATTTCCTTTCCATGTGAAAGCATATGTTAGCTTTTTTTTTTTTTTTTTTTAAGTGGCTGGGAATTTGAGGAAAAAGGAAATCAGCGTTGCATCATGAGATTTTAGAAGTTTGGTTTTCTCACTGAGAGAAAATGGCACATTTACATTTTTCTCTTCCAGGGACATAATTTCTTTCACATTAATAAATATTTATTGAGTGCCTGCTATGTGTAAAACACAGTAGGAGTCCTGAGGATTACAGAGATGAAACAGACATAGTTCCTGTCCTGAAGAAACTCACAAACAAGCAGAGATCACAAACAAATGCACTACAAGATTGGTTGGCTACAGTAATAGAGATGCAGGTGAGTTCTATGGGGGCAGAGAGCTGGGAGAGAGAACTTCCACAGAGAAGGAAGGAGGGTCTCAGGAAGACTTGACAGAGAGATAGCATTTGAACTACATGATGAAGAATTTGTGGAAGAAGATGGGAGGGCACAGGGACAGGTTTCTGAAGTGCAATGGGGAAAAATATTAGGGGAGCTCAGGAAACAAGGAAATATCCAGACTTTTTTGGAGTTTGAGGTAGTAAAATATAACTTTAGAAAGGTAGTTTGAGGCCACATAGTGAAGGAGCCTTGAATATTATACTAAGGAATCTAAATTTATTTTACACTGATAGGAAAATAGTAGATGATTTTGAGTACGGCAATTAAAAATCCATGGCACACTCTATAGGATAGTGATTCTTAAACTATAGCATGCACAAGAATCTCCTGGAGAGTTTGGTAAAACAGAGATTGATGGGCTCCCCACTCAGAACTTCCGATGGAGGAGGTCTTCAGTGGGGCACTGGATTTTGCATTTTGAACAAGTTCCCAGATGGTGCTAATGCTGCTGGTCTGGAGATGCCACGCTGAGAAACATGGTTCTAGGAAGACATTATCTGGTGGTGTACAAGAGCAAAGTTGCAGGTTGAGTCCACAGATAAGTGGATCAGATGAAGAGATGAGTCCAGGTGAGAGGACCAAAATATTGGAAAAGAAAGGGGAATCTACAAACATTCCTGCAGAGGTAAATGGACAAGGCTTTAAGACTATCTGGATGTGAGGGACTAGCCACAAAGAGAGAGAATCATATTTATCTAACTTGAATAAGCAACATGGCAATCCTGTTATCTGAGACTGAGCAAGTAGAAAGAGGAGAAGGTTTTAGTATGGAAAAATGATTATGAGTTCAGTTTAGAAAGGTTATGTTTGAGGCACTGACCAAATAGTCATAGGGAGATGTTCATCAGACCTAACTTAGAGATCTAGAGTTTAAGAAAGAAGAAATCAGAACTAAAGACACACATTGAAAAGCCATAGGCATAGAACTAATTGTTGAAATGATGGAGTACAAAAATATAGGAGGTGAGAGCCGAGGACAGGCCTCAAAAAAGAAGACAAAGAATGAGGAGGTAGTGAGAGACCAGGAGAGTAAAGTATCTTAGAAGGCATGGCTTAAAACAAGAAAGGGATAGCTAGCTGTTTTAATTGATGAGAGAATGGAAGGTAGATAAGGACAAAAGGAAGACAAGTCACCAATGACTTTTGGGAGATCCATTTTAAAAGAACTGGGAGAAGCATACTTAGATGGCAAGGAACAGAACATTCAGTGGAAGGTGAGAGTAGAATGAGTGGATTGATGATTGGAAAAACTTAGGTGGGAGATTTAGGAGAAAGATAAAGCAGGTGCTTGAGGTGGAAGTAGGACCACAGGAAGTTTACTCTAGTGTTCAAGAGACTTGAGCAAATTAATATGAGAGATTAAAGAAGAAGGGGTGGGATCTAACCGGTTTGGCTCAGTGGATAAAGCATTGGCCTGGTGACTAAAGGGTCCCAGGTTTGATTCCAGTTAAGGGCACATACTTGGTGGCAGGTTCAATCCCTGGCCCTGGTTGGGGTGTGTGCAGGAGGCAACCAATCAATGTGTCTTTCTCACATTAATGTTTCTCTCTCTCTGTCTCTCCTCTTCTCTTCCACTCTCTCTAAAAATCAATGGAAAAATATCCTTGGGTGAGGATTTAAAAAAGGAAGAAGAAGAAGGGGTGGGAAGGAGAAAGGGGTTGGGGGTTGTGGGGGGGGGGGAGAGAGAGAGAGAGAGGGAGAGAGAGAGAAAGAGAGATAAGATTACAGAAAAGTTGGGAGGGGGATAGAGTTAAGGGCTAAAACATGGAGGTGGAGAGGGAGCAAATTAATGTGTTCTTGGCAAACAAAGTAAAGGGACAATCTGTGGAGACTAAAGACATGAGGAGAGGCTGTGGGTGAAAGACAAGGAGCAGAGGTTTAGAATAGTCACTTTCTTAGGTGTATACAAGAATTTACAAACTTTCAGTCATCTCTGTTATCACTCTCAATTTAGTGATGAGCTCCTCCCCCACATGACTTAGGGTGGTCACTCCAGGCCAGGGGAGGCTGAGTCAGGCCACAGTGTGGCCACATGTCTCCCCATCCAGCCTCCTGGCATGGATGCCATAGAGATTCTAGGAGACACAATTCCACACTTGTTTCCTTCCTGATGGGTGGCCTTTGCTATAAACATAAATGTTCAACTTTTAGTTTTCTTTTTCAATTGCACAATTACATTAGTAACATTCTCCAATAAAGTTCTTCAGATAATATAATCCCTTCATTTAATCACTGCACCCCATTCAGCTGCTTTCAGAGTTCCCCAAATTTGACATGTACTCTCACCTTAATCCTGCTAGAGTGAGAGAAAGTATTTGAGTCTTAGCTGGGACACTTAGAATGGGAGGAGACTGTGTCTTTCAAGTAATATAGCAACTCATTGACTAAAACAGATTTAGATTATTTCTTATTTGCTTATGTTTCATATTCATAATCAAAGAACTAGGAAATTATTCATTCCAGGTTCTTTTTAGAGAATGATGAAGCTTATATAATCAGGAACTGAAAAGGCATGCTATCAGTACTATTTATGCTTGAAAGGATTGAGCTATGTAGTCAGAGTAAATGGGTTTGGCTCACGTCTACAAGCAGTAGATGGCAGCACATCCCTTTTGTGTGCTTTGTGTAGTCATGAAATACCCCTTGGAATTTGTAAGCATTTGGAGCCATAACCTCAGATTTAATGCCACACGAGGACCAGTTATCAGACATTTGATTTATAATGTAATAAGTAATAAGAAGTTCTGCAAATAAAGGTTTATTTTGACATTCTTTAATTGCAGGTTCACTGAAATGGCTAATAAAAAGTATTTACTAGTTCACTTTATTATTACTTTTATGAAATATCTGTGTTTGTATGATAATGTTTATTTGAAATTATGTACCACAAACAAGACCAGAAGTAGAAAATAGCACACCAAATAACAAGCCTCAAACAAAACAGAACAAACGAATAAACCAAGACCACACATACTTACAAACTCTCCTGAACCAACAATGTCCAAGAATTAAGCCCGTCAATGCAGGAGGCTGGTCAAATTCATGCCTTTTAGTTTTTTACAATCTAAGTATGTTCTCGGCACCTAATGAGCTTTTTAAAAGCCAGCTTAAAGTCTTCATTAAAACTAGTGTAGAGCAGAGGGTTGATCAGAGAATTAACATAACCAAGCCATGTAAAAAAATCGGCCACTTCAGAAGACACAGTATAGATGCTCAGACCTACAATCAACTCTTTGATGAAAAATGGCAGCCATGACAAAATGAATGCACCCAAAATCAGCCCCAGGATGCGCGCTGCCTTGCGCTCCCTTGTACTAGAGATCTGTTGGCGCTCTCCCGGGTGATCTAGATCATTGTCAAAGGGAGGGATCCTGATGGAGGTGTGGAACTTTTCAAACTCTGTGGTAGGGTCTGAGGTGGAGAAGTCAGACACACAGAAAGTCTGTGTAAGTTTACAACTCGCAAATGAATTTTGGCTGTCTGTGCTTCTGTTGCTTAAGTGCCGGCTTGACCCTCTTTTCTGGTAAAGGCTCTTGGCTGCGTGGTAAATCCGATAATAGAGAATCAGTATCAAAGTCAAGGGGATATAAAATGCCCCAAGAGTGGAGTAAATGGTATAGATGACATGGTCATGCTGGATGGTGCACTGACTGGGGGGCGGGCTGAGTTGGCGGTGGCTCCTCCAGAACAGAGGGGGCATGGAGATGAAGATGGAGATGGTCCAGACAGTGAGGATCATCAGTCCTGCCCTCTTGGCGGTCCTCTTCCTGGCATACTCAATAGCATTGGTGATGGCCCAGTACCTGTCCAGGGCAATCACACACAGATGGAGGATGGAGCAGGTGCAGCAGGTCATGTCCACACTCAGCCACACCTCGCAGATGAAGTACCCTAGCTTCCAGCTGTCCATGACAATGTACATGATGCTCAAGGGCATGACTAGCACTGCCACCAGGAGGTCTGTCACGGCCAGAGAACAGATCAGGTAGTTGGCAGGCTGGTGGAGCTTCTTGGTGGTACAGATGGCCATAATCACGGCCAAGTTTAGCAACATGGTCAGGGTGGTGATGATGACCAGAGTCATGGAGATGAGCATCTTCTCAGTGATGGTCTTGGCTCTCCCAGCCACACTGGCTTCTGAGGTACAGTTAGTGATATTCATGTTTTTCCCGCTCCAGCCGACCCTGTGGAGAAGCTGTTGGTTATTTTCCTTCAGCTGGAAACTACTTAGACTTGAATGTCCCTCATTTGTGGGGAGGTTGTAATTTCTTCAGCTATGTAGTCTCCTGTGTTCCATTTTGGGTGGGTAAAGGCAAGCACCACAGCATCTCTTCTGAATGGAGGGGTCCTGGAAAATAGTATGCTCCTGGTTAATTAATGAAAAAACCACATTGTTTTTCCTGTAGTATGTGATAATATGTTGGTGTTAATAAAATGTTTACACAATTTTGATATAACTTTCTTTTCCCTCTCTGAATGTAAACTTCATCTTTACATTATTCCTCAAAGGATACTTTTTTAAAGTACCCAAACGATTTCTTATAAAGACATTACCGAATTTAAGTCTGTTTTCCACCTGAATGTCTTTCTTGTTTATATTTATTCTTTTATACACAGTACACATGTATTTATATAAACAGGTAATATGCAAATTAGCTGGGCGTCACGACTGGCTCAGGAGGGGGCTGCATCACAACGGCTCAGGAGGAGCTGTGTGCGCAAATGGGCGGGAGGGGACTGAGTGCAGCCCCCAGCCCCAGCGGACACACACCGGGGGTGGGAAGTTGCTCTGAGTGGCCGTGGTGCGGCTCAGAGCACGCCCCCCCGTGGGTGGCAGCAGTGGCTGGAGCGAAGCAGCCCAGGTCCTGGGTGCTGGAGGGAAGCTGGTGCCAGCAGCCAGGGGAAGGAAGGCCTATTCTTGCACGAATCTTCATGCATCGGGCCTCTAGTTTATATATAAAAGGCTTTCTTTTACATTTGAAAAAATACGTTCACATTATATCATGCTTATTTGGGACCATTACATTGAAAAATTAAAGTTGTTTGTAATAAGCATCCTCCAAACCAGATTTTATAGTTTCATAGCAAATATGCAATTCCAGAGATATTTTAGTGTCTCAGTGGGATTGTTCTATTTTGTCTAATTATTTCTGACATTTTATATATCTGACTGTGCACTTCAATGGAGAAAAGAGAGAAAAAAGCTTATCAGGTTACTTTGATGTTCATGACAAATTGTTCTTAGAGTAATACAGTAAACCCACTGTGAAGCAGCACCATCATGAAGCTAGAAGATCTCTGCATTTAAAAAGTGTGTTTAGCTTTGGTGAATATTTCTGTTCTATTTCTATTATCTATCTATCTATCTATCTATCTATCTATCTATCTATCTATCTATCTATCTATCCATCCATCCCTATTTTTTGGATAGCTGTGATTAAGTTGGATAGTGAATGAGATAGTGACACTTACTGAATGCATAGCTAAGGAATTTTTAAAAAGTAAAGTTAAATATAAATGTATATTCACAAGACAATCAAAACCCAAATAGAGATATTCACAGCTAATGGCTGCTGGTCAGAACACCAATCAAATAATTTGGTTAGACTCTATGGGTTTAGGTCCAGGAAAACTGAAGAAAAACTGTTGTTTCATCATTTTTAAGATTGATCTAGATTAGGGCTAACAGACACAAAAATTTCAGCAAAAGATGAGGGCAGGAGCAGGTGAGGGGTGTGTGAATGGGAGTGAAAGTGGTGAGGTTCTTTGGGTGGAGTGGGGACGAGAAGTCAGGGGGCAGGAATAAAAATCTCTAGCCTAAGTGAAAAGAGGGGAGATAGGTGTCATTTATCCTTTAGGTATAGAAACTGAAAGAAAACAATAATGACTTCACTAAAGACCAAACACAGGGCATTTGTTTTAAAGACAGTTTCTGTCTTTCTGCAGTTAAAAGAGAAACATTCTGCCTCTGTTTCCATTATGCTTTTACAGTGTTTTCTGCGGACGTACCCTCTTTCGGATGTCTTGTGTTTCTCTTGTTCTTTCAAGGGACTTGTTCTACCAACGATCCCCTTTTTCTTGTAAATTGGATGTGTTTTGTTTTTCCCACTGGTACCTTGTCCTCCTTTTATAATCAGTTTAAATGTGCATTTACGTTTGAGACCAGGCTTAAACATTGACGAAGTATGGGCTCCGGAATCAGACAGACCTGGCTTCTGATTGCAGCTGAGCCAACTGGCAGCTGCAAGCCGCTTGGGGCAACCTCTCTCTGTTTCCCCTGTGTCCCATATGTTTATTTCTCAATTTTGACCTCTTTTTCTTTAATAAAATTAAATACATTTTTCCTGTAAATATTAATCTATAGTTATGTTTTTCTTGGGTTCTTGAGGTTTGCTGGAATGAATAGTTCTCAATTGAAAGGCTTTCCAACTGAGCCTGTAAGATTAAGTATAGAGAACAGCATGAATAAGGGACAGAAAACTTTAGAAATTCATATTTGATAATAGAGGCAATTAAGACATGTAATTATTTTGAAAGCATGCAGTAAAAATAATCAGAAATAATTCAGCTTCATAGAAGTTTTAAAAGCTGTTCTATTTTTCTGAGCTCCCATAACTTCTAATTATCATTTCTCTGATGACACCATTTAGTTCCTATTTTGTAACTATTTTTCATTTCCCCCTCAGCAGACTATACATTTCCGGAGGGTAGGGTGTATGCCTGATTCATCTTTTTATTTTTATTTTTTATTTATTTTTTTATTGTTTGAAGTATTACAAATAGTAGTACATATGTCTCAATTTCCCGCCCCCCCATTAACCTCCCCCCCGCTTCCCCTACCCCCCAGTATATGCCTTCACCTGCCTGCCCCCCCCACCCCAGTGTCTTGTATCCATTGGTTGTGCTTATATGCATGCGTACAAGTCCTTTGGTTGATCTCTTACAGCCCCCCTCGCCCAACCTCCCCTGCCTTCCCACTGTAGTTTGACAGTCTGTTCAATGCTTCTTTGCCTCTGTATCTATTTTCCCTTCATTTCTTTCCTTTAAAAAATTTTGCCTCTGCAGACTAGAAATAAACATATAATAACAAACAAAAAATGTTTGAGTCCCAATTTCAATGTTCAACAGTTCTGAGTCCCTGTTTCAATGTCAAACAGTTCCTTATGTGTATATGTCAGCAATGATATCTGTTTGGTGGGCACATGATGGCAATGCAGGTCCGACCTCTCTGGTTCGTGCTTCCCACACCCAGCTCAGATCGGGACCCAGGCAACAGAAAGAGACTTGGCCCAGCTCAGATCGGGACCCAGGTAACAGACAAGAGACTTGGCCGACAGAAGCTGCCCTATATCTACATTCTGCCTAGCATCAGGAATGCTCAGGGCCTACTCAAGAATGCAAATAATCTTTCCCACTAATATTTACAGGGTAAACTAAGATTGTTGGTAGAGTATTAAATTTGACAGTAAAATAGTAATCAAGTTTTCAGATTAATTTAAATAGGCTAATTGAAATAAGTGAATATTTAAGTAAATTTACTTGTACTGGATAAAAAGCTGTTCTTAAAGTAATAACTAAAATTTCTATTGGTAGTTCATCTCATGGTAAAATTCCTGAACATGCAATGAACATAAAGCAGTCATATTTTTGGGCAAAAAAAAAAAAAATTAAAATTTAAAGTTATCAAGACTGCATTATAAACTTTACAAAAAACCTCCATTAATCAAAAAAAAAAAAGGGAGGGGGGATAGTAGGGTAATATCATGTAAGGAAAAATATTCTATAAGTAAATTACATCTAGAAAATTTTTACTTTACAAAATTAATTTTCATTTGTAATGCTAACAGCAAGACACCCATGAAAAATACACATGGTGTCTAAATAAGACAAAGGAAAATCGTTTGGGCAAAAATAAAAAGGATCCCAAATCAATTATATAGAAAAGATTCCTTTATTAACTTGTGGTCGAGAATATGTTTGTATATTTTCAGGAAACAACTCCAAGACCATGTGGATTCCTGCAACAGAGAGGAATTGACAGGTCTGCTCCAACCACGAAGACAAGAGGAAAAACAGTCCAGAGATGAAAGATGCTGACGATGCCTTGCCATGCGAGCAGTCAGCAGCTGTGCACCGCTGCAGGTTGCCTAGGACCAAACCAGAGAGGTCGGACCTGATTCATCTTTTTAGCTGCCTCTAGTTAAATTAGCAAAAACATTGCTGTTTGGTGGGAACGACATTGTTAGCTCTTTAATGTGACTTCCTGGTTTATTTTGTGCCCAAGCCTTGCAGAGTAGGAGTTAGGTTTTGTATCCTTGTGCTGTCAGTCCCCCAAACTTCTGCACACATCCAGCTTGCCATCTTTTATTTCATAATGACACATTCTTTTGAATGGTGGGGTGAGATAGATTGAACTGGGCCTTGGAGCTCTTCACTGCTTTAAAGGTCAGGTAGGTAAGGAGGAACCCACACAGCAAAGAACAGCTACTGAGGTGGAAGAGAATGATGGAGGATCATTCCATTGCATATGAAGAAAGTGTATCAAATAAGAAAGAGTGATCAAAGGCTGAATGCAGTTCCAAGAGAGAACTGGAGGAGCGGAACTAGAGAGTGAATAAGAGCAATTTAAGAGTTTGCTGATAAGGGGAGCAGAAAAATAAGGTAGTAACTGTGGAGGAGATAGGGGTCAGGTTGTTTTCATTTTACCTAGGCTATTTATTATTTTCTTTGGTGCTGCACTCCATATCCTTTACATTGGGACAAAGAGCATTTTTGTGGTGAAATGTAAAAGAGGAAGCAGGAAAGCAGTAACGGAGAAGGCTGGTAGTCAGTCAGAGGGGCCTGGGGACCTCAAGTAAGGAGGATTTCTTGAGTAATTTAAGGGATCATATTGGGGGCAGTGAAGAGGCCAGAGAAATAGCCATACTAAAAAAATGACCTAACCTCAATTGTCTTGGCTTCCTTTTAACCTTCTTAAGGAAATGACACATGGTTATAATCACTACCAACTCCTTAGGAGGTAGTATGATTTCTAATTAGAACAGTGCTGGTTAAATAGTCCCTGAAAATCTCTTAAGTCTCTTTAGCTTTTCATGTAGTAGGGGAGGAAGGACTATATTAACACTTAACTCAAGACACATTCTGCAGAACAAATACAAATATTAACAAAAACACAGCAAACTTTTATTAGTCCATCAGAATGGAAAATTAACTGCAATAATCATAGTTAAAACAGACATAGCCTATCCTGAGTTGATGCAGGAACTTCTTGGAGGTTTGTGACTTTCAGTTCCTGCTCTAATTATGACATGGAAAATACCAGTGTAGTCCAAAACTATATTTCAATGATTTTTTCATGAAAAAAATGAGGAGTAGGAGAGAATCACTCTAAACCACATGGTTAGTGCATGCTGCTCCCATTAGCCAGAGCCTCTTGTGATACTGTCCCAGTGATGGTCAGAGCATCAGGGAGATGAGGGAGGCCATGAGCACACTCAACTCATTTTTTTGTTTTGTTTGTTAAAATCTTCACCTGAGGATATTTTTTCCATTAATTGTTAGAGAGAGTGGAAGGGAGGGAGGGGAAAAAATCAAGAGAGAGAGAGAGAGAGAGAAAGAGAGAGAGAGAGATCTTGGTTGTTTCCTGCACACCCCTAAGCAGGGCTGGGATCAAACCCAAGTACGTGCTCTTGGCTGGGAATCAACCTGTGACCCTTTGGTTTGTGGGTCAATGGTCTATCCACTGAGTCACGCCAGCTAGGACTCAACTTACTTTTAATTTCACTATCTTATCTAGTTTTCTATTGGTTTTCAATAACTATTAATAATTCACCATATTGTTTTATCACTTCTTTGGTTGTTTCCATTTTGCCCAAAGTTCTTTAAATCATTTTTAGACAAACTCTCCAATATTTGCCAACTTCTTTTTTTTGTTATTTCAGGAGTGATAGCTTGACCTCATATTACTAATTTTATCTAATTGTTTGTTAAATTCACTTCCTCAGCCTTCATAAATATTTTTTTTTGGTCTGTCCAAGAAAAGGAAGGGTGGATAGTAGAATGTTTCTCAATTTGATCTTCAGTGGGAGCAAAGGAGGATGTAAAGGAGATATTAGAGTGTGGGTTCTTATTCATTTATTTAAACTGTGATTGGGACATAATGTAGTTGTTATGAGTTTATTATATTCATACTAATAGGAAAACATTATCATTGTAAAGTTCAAACAAAACAGAGTACATATAGTTTAAGGAGATGCTTATATATTCTGGACAGAAGTCTACATATAAAATCATTTGTCAAAATGAAAAAAACAACACACACAACAATTCCTTTTGCAATTACTACCAAAAGAATAAAATACCTAGGAATAAACTTAACAAAGAACACGAAAGGCCTATATACTGAAAATTACAAAGGATTATTAAAAGTGATGGAGAAAGTCACAACAAAATGGAAAAATATTCCATGCTCATGGATTAGAAGAATCAACATAGTTAAAATGGCCATATTACCCAAAGCAATATATAAATTTAATGCAATTCCCATCAAAATTCCAATGTCATTTTTAAAGAAATAGAACGAGAAATCATCAGATTTGTATAGAACCACAAAAGACTCCAATAGCCTAACAAATTCTGAGAAAAAGAAAGAAGCTGGAGGTATCATGTTATCTAACTTCAAATTATACTACAGTGTTACCATAATCAAAACATGTGTCCTGATCGGAAGTCGAACCCTGAGCCACACCGGCCAGGCAAATTCTATTAGTTTCTGAGTTATGTATTTTGAAGATCTGTTATTAGATACATACTCATTTAGAATTATGTCTTCTTGATGAATTGACCATTACATCATTATGTAATGTGTCCATTTGTCCCTTATAATATTCTGATGTTTATTTTGTATGATATTAAGATAGCTATTCCAACTTTCTTTTAATTAATGTTAGTATGGTTTATGTTTTTTTCTATCCTTCTACTTTTAGCCTATCTATGTCTTATAGACAACCTCTAGTTAGGTCTTGCATTTTATCTGATCTGACATCCTCTTCCTTTCATTAGGATATTTTAATCATTTAAACTTAATGTAGTTATTGATGTGCTTGGTTTTAATTCTATCATCTTTTTATTTATTCTTCAACTTTCCTTTTATGTCCTTAGTATTTTATAAATTTTAGCATAAACTCCTGCACATGTTATGTCAGATTTATATCTAAGTATTTGATTTTCTTTGGAGTGAATGTAAACGGCATCGTGTTTTTAATTGCAGTTTCCACATGTTTATTTTTATAATATAGAAATGTAATTGATTTTGTGTATTGATCTCATGTTATGCAACCTTGCTTAATTCACTTATTAATTATAGGACTAAATAGGACTTCTGGAGTAGATTCTTGGAGTTTTCTACACAGATGATCATGTCATTTGCAAATTGGAACATTTTTATTTCTTCTCTTTCATCTGTAGGCCTTTTCTTGCCTTATTGAAGTAGCTAGACCTTCCAGTACTATGTTGATTATCAATAGTGAGAACAGAAATTTTTATCTTATATTTTGTCTTGGGAGAAAAAATTTAGTCTTTCCCTATAACGGAATAGGTGTCATTTTGGGGGAATGGAAAGTAAGCAGAAGTGGTATGTGGCACTTTTAGGCCTGGTCTACAAAAACTTCTAATGAACCATCCCTATGCTCAATCTCTATTCCTCAGTTGGATGGGATGGAAGTATCATGAGTCCCCTTCTGGCTTGCATTAGATAGTGATATAAGTGAGAAATAACATTTTATTTTATTAAACCACTAATATTTTGGAGTTTGTCTGTGAAAGCAGCTAATATTTTATTTAAGTAACACATCAATTATCCTTTGGGTGATCAATCTTTGGAAGTTTGGTCTCACAATTTGAAAAGATGAAGATGATTTTACCCACCTTACGTATTTGAGAGAGAATAAAATGGGATAGCACTGCCAAAGTACTTGCATATTTCCTGACACATAAGTACTCAATAAACATTTGTTCATTCTATTGTTTGCTGAGCATATTCATGTGTTGACATACTAATGGATATTTTATTGAACTAAGGAGTATTTATTTGTGTTTGTGTCTTTGAATGTTTAATCTAGCCCTTTAAAATTTATTCTTCAGTGGTAAAAGTGGTGAAATGTAATACAAAACCAATATATATTGATCAAAATATTATGCACTTGTCAGCCCATTTGACATAGTTCCTTAGTAAACATTCATAGTTGTCTTGTGAATTAGACTTTAAGAACATATGTCACAAACTATGCCCATGTTTTCCTTGGATCTTTTGGAAACACAATTGCATGTTTCTAAGCAAACATGAGGAGAAAAAGGGCAAGTTATACAGGTAGTTTCCCCCATTGACATAAAGCTTACATGGAAAGCAGATATATACCCCCTTACTCATATATCAGGTCCATTCATTCAAAATGTCAGTTTGAAGAGATTATTTAGAAGACAAATCCAGAAAAGGTGCCAAATGCAAGAAGGTGGTTGAGAATTCTTTAATGAGGCCAGGGAATCTGTAGGTGTGATGGATAGAGTGGAGAGGTTGGGTAGGGAATGAAATCTTCAGAGTTAAATGCCTGAGGGGAAATAGAAAGTAATTTAGAGGACTGGGGCCCATGAACTTGATACAATTTATTGGCCAAGTGATTTTAGTACTTTGGTGATAATAATATAAAAGTTGGATATTATAATAATATCTTAAATAACTCATAAAGAGAATTTGAGGAATTTGTCTAAAACATATTTTTCATCTGAGTCTTTTCTACCATTAAACATAGTCCTTTCTGGATAGTCAACACACAGTTGTGTTTCTGTGTACTCTGGTTCACATATTGGTTTGGGCTTTTACCTTATCACTTTTGCTGACCTAAAAAGGAAGGCCTCAATTTTTGTTATGATCAGAACATATTCTGCTTCTCAGACTACTACACAAATAATACTTAGTTTGTTCAGTGAAGAACAAACATTGCTTTTTCTTTCATTCTACAGTCTGTTGTTGCCACTCCACCCCTGGCTGTCGAACTCATTTAGCTTTCTAAACCCTTTAACTGTGCTTCTTGGGTTTGGCAATTCATTAGCTATAAAATTCTGCCATGCTCCAGGCAGGAGCATACAGTAAGATAAATATGTGGTATCAACTTTTCAATAAATATTTAAATTTTGGTATAATTTTAGATTTATAGAAAAGTTGTAAAGACAAATAGGCAGTGTCTGTATACCCCTTACCTATTTCATCCATTGTTAACTTATTACATTATCATAGTACATTTATCAAAACTAAGAAAGCTGCATTGGTTCATTACTAAATTCCAGACTATCTTTGAATTTAACCAGTTTTTCCATTAATGTCCTCTCTCTGTTTCAATCCACGGTATCCACATTGTAATTAGTTATTATATCTTCTCAGTGGTCTTTGGTCTGTGACAATTTCTCAACCTTTGCTTGTTCTTCATGTCCTTAATGGTCTTGGACAGGTATCCTGTAGAATATCACCCATATTGGTTTGTCTGATGTTTTTCTCATGATTAAACTGGGGTATGGGTTTTTAGGAAAGAATACAGTACCGTGGAGGTAAAGTGCCCTTTTCATTACATCCCATCAGGAGTACATAACATCCATGACACCAATGGAGGTGTTAACCTTCATCACTTGGTTAAGGTAGCATTTGCCAGGATTCTATTTTTCCCTTTCCCAACTCGTTTTTTTTTAAAAAATTTAATAAATCTTTATTGTTCAGATTATTACAATTGTTCCTCTTTTCCCCCCCATAGCTCCCCTCCACCTGGTTCCCACCCCCCCTCTGCCCTTACCCCCCCACATCCCACTGTCCTCATCCATAGGTATACGATTTTTGTCCAGTCCCTTCCCGCACCCCCCACACCCCTTGCCCCCTGAGAATATCAGTCCACTCCCTTTCTGTGCCCCTGATTCTATTATATTCACCAGTTTATTCTGTTCATCTGATTTTTTTATTCACTTGATTTTTAGATTCACTTATTGGTAGATATGTATTTGTTGTTCATAATTTTTATCTTTACCTTTTTCTTCTTCTTCCTCTTCTTAAAGAATACCTTGCAGCATTTCATATAATATTGGTTTGGTGGTGAACTCCTTTAGCTTTTTCTTATCTGTGAAGCTCTTTATCTGCCCTTCAATTCTGAATGATAGCTTTGCTGGGTAGAGTAATCTTGGTTGTAGATTCTTGCTATTGATCACTTTGAATATTTCTTGCCACTTCCATCTGGCCTGCATAGTTTCTGTTGAGAAATCAGCTGACAATGGTATGGGTGCTCCCTTGTAGGTAATTAACTGTTTTTGTCTTGCTGCTTTTAATATTCTCTCTGTGTCTTTTGCTCTTGGCATTTTAATTATGATGTGTCTTGGTGTGGTCCTCTTTGGATTCCTTTTGTTTGGGGTTCTGTGCAATTCCTGGACTTGTAAGTCTATCTCTTTCACCAGGTGGGGGAAGTTTTCAGTCATTATTTCTTCAAATAGGTTTTCAGTATCTTGCTCTCTCCCTTCTTCTGGCACCCCATAATTCTGATGTTGGTATTCTTGAAGTTGTCCCAGAGGCTCCTTACACTATCTTCATATTTTTGGTTTCTTTTTTCTTTTTCTTTTTCCAGTTGAGTGTTTTTGCTTCTTTGTAAATAAAATCTTTAACTTGATTCTTGCGATCCTCTAGTCTGCTGTTAGATCTCTGTATCATATTTTTTATTTCAGTCAGTGTATGCTTAATTTATAGTTGGTCCTTTTTCATATCCTCGAGGGTCTCGTTAAATTTATCAGTCTTTTCTAGGAAATTCTTGAAAAACCTTATAACCGTTTCTTTGTCTCCACATTTTGGCTGCTTCCCTGAGTTGATAGAGTGGCTTTGTGTTTTAGGTTTCCTATGTGGCCCAGTGGCTCAGCCTCCCCAGTTATCTGAGGTGGACACTCTTGGTACACCCCTTTGTGGTCTGTGTGTGCACAGTCTTGTTGTAGTTAAGCCTTGATTGTTGTTGGTATCACTGGGAGGAATTGACCTCCAGGCCAGTTGGCTGTGAGGATCAGCTGTGTCTACACTGGGAGAACTTCTGTGCTGGAGACACCCTTATGAAACAAGACTTGCAAAAGCCTCTGTGCTCAGCTTGGATGGGGCAGAGTCTCAGGGCAGAGCAGACAGCATTGGTGTCCCTCAGTCCTGCCCTATGAGGCCCTTGTGTCTCAGTGTCCCGTAGTAATCGCTGCAAGCACCTCTGAGAGAAAGCCACCCTCGAGTTCTGCCCACTGCCAGATAGTCCAGTTTCTCCCCAAATGAGTCTGGGTCCCAGAGTCTCGCCTCAAACTAGAGTTCAGCACAGTCGAGAGCTTTTATCTCTCTCCTGCTTGAGAAAGCCAGCCGCATACTCAGCTGCCTCTCTGCACGCGCGCTTCAGTACCTCTGCCTCCTACAGCTCCTTCTGAGTCTCAGTGTGCTTTTCTCTTTCCTTCTAGTTGTAGAATTTCCACTCAGCCAGCCTTCCTGTGGTTGTGGATGATGTCCGTTTTGTCTGTTAGTTATAGTTTTGAAATTGTTGTGCGAGGCAGCAGTTTAGGTGTTTACCTATGCCGCCACCTTGGTTTCTCCCCTCCCAAATTGGTTTTTTAGAAGTGAGTCAATAAGGCTAGCCCACCTTCAAGGATGGGGGGGGGGGCGTTAAGTTCCACCTCCAAGAAGGGGGAATATGTACATATATGATTTAGAATTCTTCTGTAAGGGATTTGTCTCTTCACTACTTAGTTACTTTCAGTAATTTATATTTATATGTACATGCATTTATGATTCAGTCCCAAGGGGATAGTAGCTGCTAGTTTTGAGGAAATTACCTTTAGAAAAGTGCTATTGATACCAATTTATATCATTTAGTTTTTATGTCACTATGGACTAGGGACATGTATTTTATTCTTTGGGTTATAATCCAAGACCACATCACTTGTTTATTGCTCAAATTGTTCCAGCTTTGGCCATTGGTCAGCTCCTGTTGCACCATTTCTTTTATGAGTCTTGTTTTCCTTTGTCCCCTGTGGACAGGCTACATCTCTTTAAAAGGTGATGGGAAAAACAATCCGTCTTGTGAAGTACACATAAGGTTTTAGTCAATAGAGAGTCTATTCCAGGCAAATAAAGCCTTTCAATATGAAGGACACCTGTAGAAGTGTTATTTTCTTTTCAGCCAAGGATAATAAAAAATTAACTTTATGAAGTACCTGTTGTTTAAGCTAGCTGGTGCTTGAGGTTGTATTAGTAAATTAAAAAAAAAAAAAAGAAATGACTTTAAAAAAAAAACTCAGCTTAATGGCACAACTGAAGTACTCAATTCCTCAGAGGAGATCTAGGCACCTTTCTGTGTGTGCATAGATTTTTCTTTGAAATCTGCAGTGTAATGTGCCTTTGTGGCAGACCCAATGGGATGAGCAGATATCTAAGTTGCCTTCAGGGCTAAGGTTGCACACTGTGCTTCCACCTAGGGAAGCATTGTTATCTTAGATCACTTGGCATGGCCCCAGCTGCCTCTGAAAGTATGTCCTACAAAGGGCAGTTTGCAGGTATCTGCCTTTTTCTAAACATACTTCAGGTTGAGAAGCAAGAGCTAGTGTGTTGCATGGAAATGGTAGGGTCAAGAGTATAGACATCCTGTGAATGCATCTCAGATGTGCTGGCTGTATTTATCGTTTATTATGTGTCCCTGAAAAAGATACACCATGCCTTTGGGTCTCAGAAATAATGAAAAGCATCTTTCAGGTCTAACATCCTATGATTTTTATACTCTGATTTTATGGTGGCTGGAAGAAGAGTATGCACATGTATTTTGTTTCAGTTCCAAGAGAAAAGTAGCCTATGGTTTTAGAAATTATATTATAAACTAGAGGCCCATTGCACAATATTTGTGCAAGAATAGGCCTTCCACTGGCTTCGCTCCCAGCTGCCTGGGAGCCTGCAAGTCCCCACTCCTGGCCGGAGCACTGCTCCTGTATCTCCCTCCACTGCCTCCCCTCCCCCTCATAGCAGGCATCCCGCCCCTCCTGGCCGCTCCATGCCTGTATATGCAAATTAACTGCTAGCTTTGTCAGGTTAATTTGTATACTCACTCCTGATTGGCTATGGGTGGTGCAGAGGTACGGTCAATTTACATGTTTGTCTATTATTAGGAAATTGTGCTGTTGATGCCCAATAAAAAAGCCAAGGGTTTCTGACATTTATGTAGTATTGCTAGTTTTCAAATTTACTTTCACATTAATTTTCTGTTTTACCTTTGAACACCAAATCTTTCTATCAAACATACATTATCCCGGAGAAACCAAGATGGCGGCATAGGTAAGAACCTAAACTGCTGCCTCGCACAACAATTTCAAAACTACAACTAAAAGACAGAACGGACACCATCCAGAACCACAGGAAAGCTGGCTGAGTGGAAATTCTACAACTAGAAGGAAAGAGAAAAGCTCACGGAGAACTGGAGGAACGGCAAAGGGTTGAGGTACGGCAAAGGGTCTTTGTGCACACAGTGAGGAAGGGCAGCTGAGAGCCTGGCTGACTTTTCTCTGGCAGGAGGGGGAAGGAAGCCCCCAACTGCACTGAAGCCCAGTTCCAGGCAAAACCCCTTGGACCCAGGCTCATACAGGGGGAGTCTGGACTATCAGGTAGAGAGAAAGACACTTGGAGACTCAGAGATCTGGGGGTGCGGGGGTGAGGGGAGCCGCGGTGGGCAGGGATCTGGAGGTGTGCACATGCCAGGCTTTCCCTAGCAGAAGGGAGTCGGAAGCTCCTGAATGCACTGAACCCCAGTTCTGACTGCACTGAACCTCAGTTCCAGGCAAGCCCCTGGGGACCCATGCTCTTGCAGGGGGAATCTGGACTCTCGGGCGGAGGCTCGGGAGCCGGAGAAGCCAGAGGTCTGGAGGCGTGCCTGCACGCACAAGGGCAGGGTCGATTGGAAGCTAAGACTGTCTGCTCCACCCTGACACTCCACTCCATCCTAGCTGAACACAAAGGCTTTTGCAATTTGGCAAGTCTAATCCTATAAGGCTGTCTCCAGCACCGAACTTCTCCCAGCTTAGACACAGCTGATCCTCACAGCCAACTGGCCTGGAGGTCAATTCCTCCCAGTGATACCAACAACAATCAAGACTTAACTACAGCAACGCTGTACACAGTCCACAAAGGGGTGCACCAAGAGTGTCCACCTCAGGTAACTGGGAGGCCGACCCACTGGGCCAAATAGGAAACCTAGCACACAAAGCTACCCTACCAACTCAGGGAAGCAGTGAAAATGCGGCGACAAAGAAACAGATCACAAACGAAAGAAATGGAGGAAAACAAATGACTGGATATAGAATTCAAAACCATGGTTTTCAAGGCTTTTCAAGAATATCCTAGAAAAGGCTGATAAATATAACAAGACCCTCGAAGATATGAAAAAGGACCAACTAGAAATTAAACATACACTGACTGAAATAAAAAATATTATACAGAGACCCAACAACAGACTAGAGGAATGCAAGAATCAAGTCAAGGAATTGAAATACAAAGAAGTAAAAAATACTCAACCGAAAAAGCAAAAAAAAAAAAAAAAAAGAATCCAAAAAGTTGAAGATAGTGTAAGAAGCCTCTGGGACAACTTCAAGAGTACCAACATCAGAATTATGGGGGTGCCAGAAGAAGGGAGAGAGCAAGATACTGAAAACCTATTTGAAGAAATAATGACTGAAAACTTCCCCCACCTGGTGAAAGAAAAAGACTTACAAGTCCAGGAAGCACACAGAACCCCAAACAAAAGGAATCCAAAGAGGACCACACCAAGACACATCATAATTAAAATGCCAAGAGCAAAAGACACAGAGAGAATATTAAAAGCAGCAAGACAAAAACAGTTAATTACCTACAAGGGAGCACCCATACCATTGTCAGCTGATTTCTCAACAGAAACTATGCAGGCCAGACGGGAGTGGCAAGAAATTTTCAAAGTGATCAATAGCAAGAACCTGCAACCAAGATTACTCTACCCAGCAAAGCTATCATTCAGAATTGAAGGGCAGATAAAGAGCTTCACAGATAAGAAAAAGCTAAAGGAGTTCATTACCACCAAACCAGTATTATATGAAATGCTGAAAGGTATTCTTTAAGAAGAGGGAGAATAAAAAAGTAAAGATAAAAATTATGAACAACAAATACATATCTATCAACAAGTGAATCTAAAAATCAAGTGAATTAAAAACTTGAGAGACAGAATAAACTGGTGAATATAATAGAATCAGGGGCATAGAAAGGGAGTGGACTGATATTCTCAGGGGGAAAGGGGGATGGGGGGTGCAGGAAGAGACTGGACAAAAATCGTATGGATGAGGACAGTGGGGGGGGGAGGTAAGGGCAGAAGGTGGGGTGGGAACTGGGTGGAGGGTAGCTATGGGGGAAAAAAGGAGAAACAATTGTAATAACCTGAATAAAGATTTATTAAAAAAAACCCAACATACATTATCCCTACACTTTGACTCTCAAGTTGATATTTAGCTACCTCTCTTTAGATGGCTGGCTTTCTCTTGATTTTTCAGTAGTCATGGGCGCTGTGTCGTCTCTGGTATTTATGCAAGTCTTGGGGTTGACTTTGCTCCAAACTATCATTTCAAGGATGTTTATATGAAGAATAGCCTTGCCCAGCCAGTATGGCTCAGTGGTTGAATATCAACCTATGAACCAAGAGGTCACAGTTCTATTTCTGATCAGGACACATGCCCGGGTTTAGGCTTGATCCCCAGTAGGGAGTGTGCAGGAGGCAGCAGATCAATGATTCTCTCTCAGCATTGATGTTTCTGTCTCTCTCTTACTCTCCCTTCCTCTCCCTTCCTCTCTGAAATCAATAAAAATATATAAAGAATAAAAAAAATAAATGAAGAATATCTTTGAATGACAGGAACTGGGAAAGGGAGGCATGCTTACTGTCTAGCATGCTGAAGCAAGCTGCCTCTTTTGGAGTAAGTGGCAGGATGCTTACTGCCCTTTATAAAAGACTAGTGCCCCAGTGCACGGATTCATGTACATTGAAAGGAAATTAATTAGAAGGTGGCTGGTGGTGCAGGACTGGGCAAGAAGGGCGGACATGCCCTGGAGCCAACCTCCTGCTGTCCCTCCCTGGCCGGCAGCACCTGGGGTGGTGCTGCGGCTCAGCTTGAAGGGCATCTGCAGAGTGAGCGGGGTCTCTCTGGTAGGTGGGGTCCTTTGGCCTGGCCTGTGGGGGATTGGGCTGAAACTGGCTCTCTGACATCCCCCGAGGGATCCCAGATTGTGAGAGGGCAGTTCTCAGGTGATGCACCCTGAAATTGGGCTCCTTCCTCTCTGGTTCCAGGGTTCATCACCTGAGAACCGCTGCTGCCAAGTCACTGCAGCTTAGTAGCTCCTGCATTGAGCATCTGCCCCCTGGTGGTCATTGTGCATCATAGTTACCATTTGGTCACTTAGCCTTTTATATATATAGATTTTGTTTCCCTAAGATCAGTATGTGACCTGTAATGCACTCATTGCATGCAAGAGTCATGTAGCTCTCTTTGCATCACTTGGTGGGAATTTGAGCTTGGGAAATTGGTGCAAAAAATGCTAATATTCTGGCTACTGCTATTACTATAATCAAGTTGGTTACTCTATGACATAGGAGTTTTCTGTCTTCTGATTGTTCCATGTAAGTGTGGCATTTGTTAGCTTACAGGTAGGGTAAAATCTCAGATTTCCAGTTAGTTATTTGCAGTGTACTGCCCATTGTAAAGTTTTAATGGGTTGCATAGAACCACTGATTTTGGGGAGATGGCCCTCTCGATTCATACTTGCCTTGAGCTTGATGAGGTTCGATAAAAAGAGCTGAGATCTTGGATTCCAAAAGCACTGGATTCAAGTACACTTTGGTCACATTCTAGCTTTGTAACATTGGCAAAGTCACTCAGCATCTCTGTACTTTTTTCCTTCTCCTTTTAGTGAAGATGACCTACTTCATAAGGTTATCATGAAGATCAAAAACGATAATACATACATGTGCTATCCCTACACGACTATTTATATTAAAATTAAATTAAAAATCAGTTCCTCACTTATACTAGTACCACTTTTCAAATGCTCAGTAGTCACACGTGATTAGATAAAACAGATATATAACATTTCTATTACTGTCCCCAATTATATTGGACAGTGCTTTGTACGTATTATAGAAAGAAAAGGTTGTTTTGTTGTCCTATTGCAATTATTGGGAGGTTGGATGGTACCAGTGCACCTGCCTCGTTAACTTGTGGCAAGTTTTAAGACTCACACGTGCCATGGAGAGCCCTGGTTTTCTATATACAGGAAAAACTTAGGTGGAGTTTGGTAACAGAGGTAAGGCTGGGAATAAAAATGAAGTCTCATTTCTTTATTATTTTTGAAAATATACTCTTATTCATTTCAGAGAGGAAAGGAGAGGGAGAGAGAGACAGAAATATCCATGATAAGAGAATCATTGATCAGTTGCCTCCTGCATGGCCCCTACTAGAGATTGAGCCTGCAACCCAGGCATGTGCCCTTGACTGGAATGAAAACTGAGACCCTTCAGTCTGAAGGCAACGCTCTATCCGCTGAGCCAAACTGGCTAGGGTGAAGTCTCATTTCATGTACCAGGGGTTGCAAAAAGTGATGTGTTGAATTTTCTAAGGTTGCATATATGCTCAGTGTGAGATTTCTGTGAAAAAAGCAAGTGACTTTTGCTATGGGTATGCACTCCATGTATTTGCTTTTTTTGTCCTATATTTGTTTACTTTGTATTTGACTGTCTTGCTTCAAAAAAATAAATGTGGTTTGACTTTCCTATAGTTATATTGTCTGACTCCCAAATTTACAATATTTATCTTGTCAATTTTTGCCTCCTTTTCTTTTTTACTTCCTCAATATTCTGATTATTAAGGGCACTTAGAGGACTTAAAAAAATTTTTTTTATCTCTGATGATCCCTTTTAGTTGCTAAGCTATTATCCACCAGTCCCTTCCAGGATATAGTTAATTAGATTTCACTAGTTTCCAGCAGTGTTGAAAGAGTCTATAGGGATTAGTAGCACTAATCAGAATTTTAAAGGGCACTGATATTTCTGTAAATATTATAGGATTATATTTATTTTTTTCTCCTCAAACTGCTACAGGTGAAGTACTTCAGATATAATAGGAAAAGCAAATAATTTCACCATATATAAACTCCGACTTGTGGATCCTGGCTCCTGGAGTGCTGGGCTGAGTCAGAGGTGGTGTCTAGACTCAGCAGAAGACACTTATGACTTATTAGTGGTCAATAACAAGTAATTGGCCTAAACTGGTGTCTGAAAAGCCAAGAATTTTTACTTCCCTAGAATTAAAAAAAAAATCATTGTCCTTCCAAATGGCAACAAAGATTGTGAGGGCCATCATTTTGAGTCAGTCTCATTTCAATCTCAATTCTACCTAGAGAAAACCAAATTCTTCCAATCACCATGCTTGTGAATTCAAGCTCTTATCAGAAAACTGATAGGATTGTGACCCTCCATGCCACTTTTTTCTAGTTTCTGAGAAGCACAACAAGGTGGTGATATAACTTTTCTCCTTTCTGTACAACAGCACAAACAGTAAGTAGCAGCCCTCTAGACACTGGAAATTGTAAACATTATCAGAATTTGTTCTACAAAATGTGACAAATGCCACAATAAATTTCAAATAACAGTTTCCCAATTCTTCATATGTTCAGGAATAAATATGTTCAATAAGCATTTGTTGAACAGATAATGGCAGTTTTCTGGGATAAAGACTATGTGGAGAAAAATATCTCATATTTATCACAAAAGTAAGTGGGGCTGGCAGAAGGAGAAATGTACAGAGAAGAAATTTAATTTGTGATAAAAGTCAGAAGCATTCCAATCCCATCTGATAAGAGTGTTCACTTTCCTTCCATCCCAACCCAACAACACATGGTTTTTGAAGTCAAGATCTGATTTAAAAATTTCCCCCTCACCATAGAAGTTATAAGAAGTAAGTGAACGTACACACCAATTTCATTCAGTTCTCCAAACCTGGGTAGATACTTACAATTGGATTTAAAGGATGACTATGGTCTTTGCCCTTGAGGTACTCACAGTTCACCAGGGAAGACAGACCTGATTTGTCTAACTCATAGGTTGAGTGAGGATCCCACCTCCCCCCATGACAACTGATCATTCCTGGTCATAATGGTAGCCTGACCCTGTCTACTGACTAGCCCAATTCAAGTTCTTTGACCTAACACACCTTCCCTCATTTCCTCTCCTCCTTTGAACCCTACTCTTTTTCCAAGGCACCCAAATCCTATCCCACTTGTGAGGTCTTTTCTGACATTCCTTTAGGCATTTTTTTAAAGATCTAAGACCAAGTCGAGACTTCAAAGGCCTCAGGCATTCTAAAAATATTTTGATGTTCCTTCTACAGGTAATGAAAAAAATTCTAAACAATTTAAGAATATATAAGGAAGTCCCACAATGTTGTTACATTTCTTTTGATTACCATTTTAATGCCCTTTAAGGACATATCAAAGATCAAATTGTCTCAGAAGTTTTCTTTAGAGAAAAAAAGAGACAGAGAAGACTCTATGTTTGGGGATCCTACATTGGAACCCTTAAACATGTGCAGGGGTAATCCTGTAATCCTGTCTCATACACTGGAGTGAAAGCATTATCCTTGATTCCTTAGTTCCAGCCCAGCAAGTGGCACACAATCGATGTTCAATAAGCATTTGTTGAATGATTGAGTGAATAAGTTGCAGTTGATTATTGTCACTTTACATGTGCTGTCTTTTATTAACACAGTCTCCAGAACAAAACAGGTGTTAATAAATTGCTATGATTTTGTCATTATTTCTCATCAATGAAATATGAGCAAAAGCAATGGGTGTTACTTCTGGGCCGTGGCTTTAAAGAAGCAGAGGTGTTTCCCCATGCTTTCTCCTTTCATTGGCTGAACACAGAAGATGATGCGGCCTTGAGTGGCAGGGCCAAAAGACAAAGGAGCCTGACTGAAATCACCAAGTAGAGGAGAAGTAAGTGAATGTTGTTTTCTAATGAGTTTGAATCAGTTCCCAAACTGGACCTTTATCTGAGCAAGAAATAAAATTCTGTTGTTCAAGCTACTGACATTGCAGGGATTTTTGTTATAGTACTTAGGGTTACTCTAACATATAAGGAATTGTAGTTAAGGCCGGGCTGGGTAGCTCAGCTGGTTAGAGTATCATCCCAGTATGCCAAGGTTGCAGGTTCGATGTTCGGTCAGGGCACATACAAGAATCAACCAATAAATGCATAAATAAGTGGAACAACAAATTGATGTTTCTCTCTCTCTCCCTTCCTTTCTCTCTCTAAAATAAAATTTAAAAAATCAATAACAATTCAAGAAAATTGTAATTAAGTGCTTAATGTAGTGTCCCTGTTTTTTCCTTTTTTGAAAAATTTATTTTCATTGTTGAAAGTATGACAGGTGTCCCCTTCTCCCCCTCACTGACCTCCTCCAACCTGCTCCCGCCCCCTCTCTAAGCCTTCACTGCACTATTGTCTGTCCATGGTTTATGCATATCTATATATATAAAAGGCTAAGTGACTGTCTGTCCATCAGTCTGACTGACTGTCCGGTACATATGACGTGCACCGGCAATTTAAAAATATATTTGCTTAGCGAGATAGGTGGGTTTATTTAGTCAGAAATAGGAAAAGAATTTGATGTGAAACATTTTCATATTATTGAAGTGCATTTCTTTGATGATTATTTAATTTTTACTATACTCTGGTTACATTTTCATGGGCAATAAAATTATTCAGAACTATATGAATCTAATAATGAATATAACTGTAAAACTAACCAAACTCATTAGAAAACAAAATCGAGATGGGTAAGCTGAAAGGATGCTCTGGCTCTATGAGTGTTAGTGGGAACAACTTTTGTTGATTTGGAAAACAAATATTAACTACTTAAATTGGACCCCTGAACCATCACAACAAATAGTGAAACAAACAAATAAAAAACA
This sequence comes from Corynorhinus townsendii, assembly GCA_026230045.1. Lineage (NCBI taxonomy): Eukaryota > Metazoa > Chordata > Mammalia > Chiroptera > Vespertilionidae > Corynorhinus > Corynorhinus townsendii. Next base: position 55,939,338 of record JAPDVU010000004.1, read on the forward strand.
AGTAACGGGAGAATCCAAGATGGCGGCATAGGTAAACACCTAAACTGCTGCCTCGCGCAACAATTTCAAAAATTCAACTAAAAGACAAAACGTCTATCACCCAGAACCACGGGAAAGCTGGCTGAGTGGAAGTTCTACAACTAGAAGGAAAGAGAAAAGAGCATTGAGACGTGCACAAGCGCTGAAAAGCTGAGGTACGGAGGCGCGTGATCCGGGCTGGCGGCGGGCGTTGCTTTTTTCAACCCAAAGGGAGACAAGCCCCCGACTACTCTGAAATACAGTTTCTGGGGAGACGCGGGGGACCCAAACTCCTACGGGGAGAAGCTGGACTGTCTGCCAGTGAGGCTGGCTTGCTTGCAGAGCTGCGCACAGGAATAATTGTTTACGACACTGGGGCATGGGACTCCAGGACGCCATCGGGGACAAAGAGCCGGCTAACTAGCAGCCATTGCTGTTTGCCACACCCTAGCCTAGTGACACCCTGAGACCGCGCCCTGCACAACCTACAAACCCACCCAAGCTCCAAGCAGTGTATTTAGCATAAGAAAGGCCTGCCCTATTGCAGCTTAACCTAGCAAACTTGCAGCCCTGGTCAGACAGCTCCAAAACCTCCAAACCCCAAGCAAAGAGGAGAAAACTGTAGCTCTCACTGTAGCTCCTGCTGGGTGGCCTCAGACAGTAGCTGACCTGCACCCCATTGGAGATCCAGAAGCCAGTGTACCTAGTGGTCAGTGTGAGACACCAGATTTCAACTCCTCACATCCATAAGTGACACATTCAAGAGGCAGACTCAGTGAGCACCAAAGCCCCACTGAAACAAGTCCTGCCCCATAAGTGTGTCTTCAGCGCAGCAGTTCTTCCATTATAGACACAGTGAGTGCTCACAGCTAATTGGCCTGGAGGTCAATTCCTCCCAGTATACCAACAGCAATTAAGGCTTAACTACACCAAGTCTTTGCACTCAGCACACAAAGGGGTGTACCAAGAGCGTCCACATCAGGTGATTGGGAAGGCTGAGCTACTGCCCCCTATAGGTCACCTACCACACAAAGCTACTCCATCAACACAGGGAAGCAGCCAAAATGTGGAGACAAAGAAACATGTCACGAATGAAAGAAACGGAGGAAAGCAAACTACTGGATGACATAGAGTTCAGAACCACATTTATAAGGTTACTCAAGAATCTTCTTAAAACCGCTGAGAAACTTGATGAGACCTTCAAGGAGCTTAATGAGAATGCCAAAAAAATGGAAAAGGATCAGTCAGAAATGAAGCATACACTGTCTGAAATAAAGAATATACAGAAACTCAACTGTAGATCAACGTACCCCAAGAATCAAACCAAAGATCTGAAACATGGGGAAACAAAAAACATCCAACCAGAAAAACAAAAAGAAAAAAAAATCCAAAAATATGAAGATAGTGTAAGGAGCCTCTGGGACAACTTTAAGCGAACCAACATCCGAATTTTTGGGGTGCCAGAAGAAGGGAGAGAGCAAAATATTGAAAACCTATTAGAAGAAATAATGACAGAAAACTTTCCCTACCTGGTGAAAGAAATAGATGTACAAGTTCAGGAAGCACACAGAACCCCATACAAGAGGAATCCAAAGAGGACCACACGAAGACACATCATAATTAAAATGCCAAGGGCAAAAGACAAAGAGAGAATATTAAAAGCAGCAAGAGAAAAACAGTTAATTACCTACAAGGGAGTACCCATACGACTATCAGCTGATTTCTCAACAGAAACTATGCAGGCCAGAAGGGAGTGGCAAGAAATATTCAAAGTGATGAACAGCAAGAACCTACAACCAAGATTACTCTACCCAGCAAAGCTATCATTCAGAGTTGAAGGTCAGATAAAGAGCTTCACAGACAAGAAAAAGCTAAAGGAGTTCATCACCACCAAACCAGGATTACATGAAATGCTGAAGGGTATTCTTTAAGAAGAGGAAGAAGAAGTAAAAGGTAAAGATAAAAATTATGAACAACAAAATGACATCAAATACATACCTACCAACAAGTGAATCTAAAAATCAAGTGAATAAAAAATCTGAAGAACAGAATGGACTGGTGAATATAATAGAATCAGGGACATAGAAAGGGAGTGGACTCAGGGGAAGCAGGTGTGAGGGGTGCGGGAAGAGATTGGCAAAAATCTTACTCCTATGGATGAAGACAGTGGCGGGGGGTAAGGGCATGGGGTGGGGTGGGGAATCAGGTGGAGGGGAGCTATGGGGGAAAAAATAGAGGAACACCTGTAATAATCTGAACAATAAAGATTTATTAAAAAACAAACAAACAAAAAAAATCAATGGAAAATATCCTTGGGTGAGGAGTAACCAAATATAAAATGAAACAAAAATGTATGCTATATTATTTATTCAAATATAAATAATATAAAATAATATAAGTAATGCTACAATGAAAAAAAAAAACAAGTAACATCTCAAGGGGTACTCAGGAAAATCTGTCCACAGGAAATAGAAGATAGATGAGATGGATGTCATTATTTGAAGTAATTACTAGTTTATTCAAAACTAAAGTGATTTTTCTCATGATTATATGCGATATTGATGTTACTTAACATTTTTCAATTTTTTACTTGATCAGGAAGCATTACAGCAGAAACAAAAGTTCCCAGTCTTAAAGGCACACCAACAGGGTCCGGAAATGGTAGGACTTTGGGATCTTCTTAATTCCCATTCTACCCCCATCTCAAATTCCACTATAATAAGTCACAGAAGCTCTTACTATAATTGCAATTGAAGAGTTTATTGGTGGGAGAATAGCTGAAGAGATCAGAGCCTACCTGAGAGGTTAGATACTAAACTCTAAATTCCCAAAGTGAAATTGTTCAAAAGAACTTTAAAGAAATACAGTACAGTGAATTATTCAAGCTAGTCATTAAAAAACCCACAAAATAAATTAGAGGAAAGACTTCCTCTAACTGCATTAGACTGATAAGACTGGGGATGTGCAGTCAAATTTATTCATACGCTGCAATTTGAGCCTGTTAATAATAAACAGTAAGGTGAAAACTACATGAACGAGCACATATTAATTATGTGTATATCTTTAGTGGAAAATATAGCAATAGGCAGTTTTATATTGGAATACTTGTTGAATGAAGACTGATAAAAAATACAAATAGGAGAATAATGTAGCATCTGCTCCTGATTCTGATACTCACCAAAGCAAAACACTGGTGCTTTGGGCACAACTGGCAACTATAAAGAAAGATGTTTTACCCTTTTATTCAAAATAACAAGTACTTATTGAATAATGGGAATGTACCAGAGTCAAACTCAAATTTTAAATATGCTGATGTGAGCTGAAGTACAATTACAATATTTTACTCTTTTCTTTTTCGGCGTTCACTCCATCCCTTAACTTGGCTTGGAAAGAAATGGTTTGAATAATATGTTTTCAGCACATGTGGCAAGAAATGGGAGAAAGAATCCAGTTAAGGCATGAAAGCATTTCGAGAAGAGTTTCAAGGGTTTTGAAGTTTCAGCTTTCAGGAAGCTTGTCTGAGAGGAAGGTCTCCAGGCAGGTAGCTTGAATATGATGTGGGCTGCTGTCAGCGTACTAGGACTCAAGACCTGCCTTTGCTACCTGCCAGTTCTTTGACTCTGAAAGAGGTACGAAGCCTACCTGGTCCTCAGTTTTCCTCATTTGGCAGTTGGAGATATTGGGAGTAGGATGGACTGACCCACTCACATTTCTCCCTGCAGTTTCCTGGAAGCATGGGGCGGGGGTGGGGGTAGGGTGGGGTGGGGGGCGCGTGTATCTACTTTACTTCCCGAAGACAGAAGCATCATTTTCGGTAACGATTTTCCACCCACTGAGCCATCAGTGAAATTGGGGAACTCTTGACATTCACACCTGCTCCATCTCCTCAGCTCATCGACAAGCTGGGGCCTAAGTGAGGCCTGGAGTTCCCACATTCAGGATCTGTCAGCACAAGACCCCAGAGCACACAAGCCTGCTCCTGTCAGACCTCAAGTCTCTGTTCCAGCTTTCCAGAATGGCAATGGATGTCAAGGTCCAGGTGGTCATTCCTTGATTATCTTCAACTCAGGAGAGAGGGACAAAAAGTGCAAGTTTGTATGAGGTAGAAACTGAATTTGCTAACCCACTTTAATAAAGCAGATGCCTTGACTCCTATCTGGACACTTGTGATTGTTGTCAGGAACAAATGAGTTAACAGATGTTAAAGCATGTAGATAGTACTTGGCACATAAATAAATGCTATTTAGGTGCTAGCTATGATTATTGCTATTATTATTATTTTCAATTGATTAAATTGCAAAAGGATGTGATTAGTATTCCCAAACTTCTAACATGACTCAGTACTATTACCTGAATCACGAGATTGTCCTAAGCATTAATCTAGATATACTGTATATATCAGTGTGCTTTGTGAAAACTATGAAGCACAGTATGTAACAGTAATGGCTATGTAATATTTATGGTCTTCATGTGATTACGTGGAGTGCTATTCTTTGCCAAGTTCTCTTGTCTCTCTTGAGTTCTCCAGGTTCATTTCAATCTCTTGGTCAAATAACACAATTAAGTATTACAGCTGAATTAGTAAGTATTTTGTTGATTTCCCAGCATGAATAATTCATGGTAAAGGCATTTCACAAACAGACCATCTCTTAACTCTCTATTGAAACAAAGCTGTCATGGTTCTGGGCTTATTATGCCTGTTGTGCTATTTTAAAAGATTTCAGAACATTTATGTAAGAACCCAAAATTGTGAATAGAATTTGGACAGATATCAATAGAGTGTTTCATTGTTAACCCAAACCTGGATTGAACTTTGTTTTAAATACTTACTAGTTCTCTTTCTAAGACAAAGTATATTTGTTGAATGACCAGGATCATTTCTTGGTTTTAGTATTGTGTTATAGTTCTCACTGACCTTGTCCTAATTTATTAATTTAACACATATTTAGTGAGCACCTACTTTGTGCCAGTTCCACTTGATGGGGAGATGGTGTAAGTAAAACAGATAAGAAACTTTGTGCCCCATAAGTTGATATACTGTTCCTAGCAAATTTATTTAAAATGTAATATTAATTGTGGTTTTGTTAGAAACAGACTTGACAATTCATTTTATATAAATTCTAGGAGACTATAAATTATGGAAAATGTTTTAAATGTAACCACATATGTACTCTTTATTCTTTTTTTAAAAAATTGATTTCAGAGAGGAAAGGAGAGGGAGAGAGGGATAGAAACTCAATGATGAGAACCAATGATCAGCTGCCTCCTGCATGCTCCCTACTAGGGATCAAACTGTGACCTTCTGGTTCATAGGTGAACCACTGAGCCACATCAGCAGGGCACCCTTCACTCTTTATTTGGAGGGTTTATTGAGTTATTAATTTATTTAATCAAATTAACTTAACAGCATTATTTGCATATTTATTGTTATAGTTTACCCTTGAACAACATGGGTTTGAATTGTGTGGATCCACTTATATGGGGAATTTTTTCAATAAATACTGTAAATATATTTTCTCTTCCTTAATGAATTTTTTAATAACATTTTTTCTCTAGCTCACTTTATGTAAAAATAAGGGACTAATACATATAACATACAAAACATGTGTTAATTGTTATTGATAAGGCTTTTGGTTAACAGTTGTTAAGTTTTTGATGAGTCAAAAGCTATACATAGATCTTTGACTGTGTAGGGGGTCGGTGTCCCCAACTCCTATGTTGTTCAGGGTCAAATGCAATAATAAAAAACACATTATAAACTGATGAACAAAAAGATAGATACAGAGGCAGTAAAGCATCAAACAGACTGTCAAATTATAGGGGGAAGGTTAGGGAGAGGTGGGGGAAATAAGAGATCAACCAAAGGACTTATATGCATGCATATAAGAATAACCAACGGATGCAAAACATTTGGGGTGAGGGCATGTATGGGAGTGGGGTGGGGGTGGGGAGACAATGGTAAGATATGTACACATATAATACCTTAATAAAAAAAATGGAAGAAAAAGACAAAAATAGATTATTGTTTTCAACATAAACACTAGTAATACCACTGATGTGTTTGATTCAATAGGTTTAAGTAAGAGCTTTACATTTTCCCTAACATAATTCAGTAACTAAAACTTCCTATCTTAGAAACTGAGGTACAGATATATATTTTGAATGAATATCTTTAAAGTTTGACCTGAAGAACCTAGTAATAATGATATGTATGTTCCTAAATTTAGCAACTCTCAAGTCAACCTTTGTAGAAATTAATTATTTCTTAGGAAAGAATTTTCTTTCTAGGTGTTGCTAAGTTCAATTGAAGCAACAAAGAGTTACAAGTTAAATTAGATCTGAAAATGGTTCTCTACGTTACATATTGTAAATGGCTCAAGTTGAGGAAAGATGAAAGGGAAAGATATTCTTACTAATAGTTTAAGATCAAACCAAGTTTATTTATAGAAAATAAAAGATGAATTTCCACCATTTCTTTTACATATTAAAAATGTTTCTGAATTTGCAATGCATACTGCCATCCTTATTTAAGCTTTTCTTACATGGCCTCTCTCTCTCTCTCTCTCCCTCTCTCTCTCCTCTCTCTGTCTCCTCTGTCTTAATCACATAATACAGACTTCACACTAAAAGGTTTAGGGTGTGAAAATTGCATAGTAAGTAGACTATAATTAAATTATGTGGCCTGATAATGAATCAATAAAATGCTATATTCCACATAGATTTGACTGGCTTTCATTCAAGTTACCCAATTTCATCCTAGTATTTTTAGAACTTTGATATTTCATAATCTTTCTTTGTTCCATTTAGTTTCCCAGGAGAGAGAGCTCAAGTGCTTTTAAATTCTGCACAGTCAGATTCCACACTAGTTTTCAGAACCTTAAAAGCTGGGAGAGGAACAGGTAATTAGACTAAAGACACAAATTAGGTCCACCGTGGGACAGAGTGTAGTGCATACTATGCTGCTCACCCAAGTTCCCTCTTTAGAGCTGACCCATCCCTGGGAGCTTCCTCCCTCAGTCCTTTCCTCATATCCTTGTAGGTGAGTCTCCTGAGAGGACTCCCCAACCAAACTTGTGCACACAGTTCTCCATCTCAGTCTGTTCCCAGGAGACCCAACCTAAGACAGAAAGGGCATGGTCTAGAACAGTGCCTCCAATCTTTCTGTATTCTCAAAGACCAGTAAAGGTGTACAATTTTCTAAAGCACATTTAGAAGGGAGATGGTTTCTAGAGAGAATTGAAGTAAGGAATAGGTTATTTGGACAATTGGTTAATTGTGGTGGAAGGAGAGAAGAGGTAGATATTTATGGGGAAAATGTCTATAATTAAGAAGAGAGAAAAGAAATACAGCCTTAAAAAAAAAAAAAGATGAACCAGCAATCTTTCGGTGCACTGGAATAAGCCCAACCAACTGAGCCACACATGCCAAGGCAAGAAATAGGGCTTTTAATGCCTAAAGGCAAGCCTCTTTGAGGTGTCAATTACCCGTTAGTTGAGAATGCTGACATTTGTGGCCATCTAGTTCTCATTCCCGATGGAGTGGTGAGTATTAGACGGACATGTGGAGGGACTCAGGATGTTGAGGCATCGATCAAAGGGAAAGCAAAATTAGGCAGAACGCTTCATTTTCTATGAAAAACAAATATTTGAGATGTAGTGGATATATCTGATCAGTTTTGTTGGAGACACTTGGTAACAAGTACAAAGGCATCAGCTGTAGAATCTTAGGTTCAAATCCTGGTTCTATCACTTACTAGCTATTATCTTTGGTTAAGTTATTGACTTATCTGAGACCATTAAATTTGACTTAATATCATAGGATAGTTGTGAGAATTAACCAATGAGTGTAATACACACTGAATACAGTGTAGTAGTAGGTATTAAACACACAGGCAGCTGTTTATTCATACAATGCAGGAATGTTGTACAAGCACCCAGTGACAGCTTGCATAGAGTATTTTAACCCCAGAAGTGGCCGCATACTCTTTCCTTTGTTCTAGAACACAAGACGATAGATACTAAGGCTATTAAGGAGAGTTTCTTCAATGCAGTTGAATGACAAAGTTCAGATCTACTCTAGGGCACAAGCTATCCTCCTCATTCCTCATAGCTTTGTGGAGTCACTACTTAGGCATGTAAATATTTACATGTGAAATGGTAAACATAATTTATGCAGTTCAGGGAAATGCCAAGGTTCATGAGAGGCTATAAGTGTTAGACTCTCAAAAAGGCACAGGGGATATGCTGCATTTTAATGTCATCTGCTGGTTTCTTTATCTAAAAAAAAAAAAAAAAAAAAAAAAAAGGAGATAGCTTTAGCCAGTTTGGCTCAGTGGATAGAGCGTCTACCTGTGGACCAAAGGGTCCTAGGTTCCATTCTGGTCAAGGGCACATGCCTGGGTTGTGGGCTTGATCCCCACTAGGGGGCGTGCAGGAGGCAGCTGACCAATGATTCTCTCTCATTGATGTTTCTATCTTTCTCTCCCTCTTCCTCTCTGAAATCAATAAAAATATATATTTTTTAAAAGCAGTCTCTTCCCATAAATAAAATTTAAAAAAGGAAATATTTTAATTTAAAATAGAGTATTTAGCATTCTCTACATTAGCTAAAAGCCCTTTCAAGCTAAAGCAGCCAATAGGCAGCCAAACTGATGGTTCTTGGTAGGTATGATAATTAGCGGCATGCAGAGAACCACAAGATTCGAAAGCTGGAGGTGACTTCAGAGCCTTTGTTGCCTCGACCCCTTTTATGGAAAGAAAAGAAGCTGAACCATTGAGGAGACTTGCCCAAGTCCAGCAGTTTATTAATGAAAAGTCAGATCAGAACCAGTGACTCCAGACATAAGTCTAGAATGCTTTCCATGGCACCAGACAACCTCCTCAACCAGTATGAAGACACAGACGTGAGCGTGGTGGCATTTCAGATCCCTAAACACATTTATTTGCACTCATCTACCCATGCTCACAGATGCAATATATGCTCATAGCAACTCAAAAGACAAATGTGAATGTAATGTGAGCTAGGATTGTTGGAGATAGAATCAAAGCAAATTATCTTGTTTACATAAACACTCTGCTCTTTGACACTGATAAAGTACTGCCAGGATTATGGACCTAGAAGAGTACTTTTGTCTGAGGGAAAAAGGATTGGCTTCACTGTCAGAAAGTTAATGTTCGTGAAATAGTTATTTGTTTATATTCAAAATGTTGTCAGCATGAAGTATAAGGACTAAAACTAACGTTAACAAAATGGAAAGGATTCGAAAACATACCTCTCAGTAACAAAGCTGCTGGGAACCAAATATTTCCTTTTTTAAGATTTTATTTATGGGAAGAGACTGCTTTTTTAAAATTTAATAAATCTTTATTGTTCAGATTATTACAAGTGTTCCTCTTTTTTCCCCCATAGATCCCCTCCACCCAGTTCCCACCCCACTCTCTTCCCTTACCCCCCGCACTGTCCTCCTCCATAGGTGTATGATTTTTGTCCAGTCTCTTCCAGCAACCCTCACACCCCTTTCCCCCTGAAAATTGTCATTCCACTCCCTTTCTATGCCCCTGATTCTATTATATTCACCAGTTTATTCTGTTCATCTGATTTTTTTTATTCACTTGATTTTTAGATTCACTTGTTGATACATTGGTTGTTCATAATTTTTATCTTTACCTTTTTCTTCTTTTTCCTCTTCTTAAAGAATACCTTTTAGCATTTCATATAATACTGGTTTGGTGGTGATGAACTCCTTTAGATTTTTCTTATCTGTGAAGCTCTTTATCTGCCTTTCAATTCTGAATGATAGCTTTGCTGGGTAGAGTAATCTTGGTTGTAGGTTCTTGCTATTCATCACTTTGAAAATTTCTTGCCATTCCCATCTGGCCTGCATAGTTTCTGTTGAGAAATCAGCTGACAATGGTATGGGTGCTCCCTTGTAGGTAACTAACTGTTTTTGTCTTGCTGCTTTTAATATTCTCTCTGTCTTTTGCTCTTGGCATTTTAATTATAATGTGTCTTGGGGTGGTCCTCTTTGGATTTCTTTTGTTTGGGGTTCTGTGCAATTCCTGGACTTGTAAGTCTATTTCATTCACCAGGTGGGGGAAGTTTTCAGTCATTATTTCTTCAAATAGGTTTTCAGTATCTTGCTCTCTCTCTTCTTCTGGCATCCCCATAATTCTGATGTTGGTACGCTTGAGGCTCCTTACACTATTTTCATATTTTTGGATTCTTTTTTCTTTTTGCTTTTCCAGTTGAGTGTTTTTTGCTTCTTTGTAATTCAAGTCTTTGACTTGATTCTTGTGATCCTCTAGTCTGCTGTTAGATCTCTGTATAATATTTTTTATTTCAGTCAGTGTATGCTTAATTTATAGTTGGTCCTTTTTCATATTCTCAAGGGTCTTGCTAAATTTATCGGCCTTTTCTAGAAAATTCTTGAAAAAACCTTATAACTGTGGTTTTGAACTCTATATTCAGTCGTTTGCTTTCCTCCATTTATTTCATTTGTGATCTGTTTCTTTGTCTCTGCATTTTGGCTGCTTCCCTGAGTTGATAGAGTGGCTTTGTGTGCTAGGTGTCTTACAGGGCCCAGTGGCTCAGCCTCTCCAGTTACCTGAGGTGGACACTCTTGGTGCACCCTTTTGTGGGCTGTGTGCAAAGTCTTGTTGTAGTTAAGCCTTGATTGTTGTTGGTATCACTGGGAGGAATTGATCTCCTGGCCAATTGGCTGTGAGGATAAGCTGTGTCTACACTGGGAGAATTTCTGTGCTGGAGACACCCTTATGAAACAAGACTTGCAAAAGCCTCTGTGCTCAGCTTGGATGGGGCAGAGTCTCAGGGCAGAGCAGACAGCATTGGTGTCCCTCAGCCCTGCCCTATGAGGCCCCTGTGTCTCAGTGTTCTGTGGTAATCACTGCAAGCACTTCTGAGAGAAAGCCATCCTTGAGTTCCGCCCACTGCCAGACAGTCCAGTTTCACCTGAATGAGTCTGGATCCCCAGAGTCTTGCCTGGAACTGGAGTTCAGCACAGTCGGGAGCTTTTGTCTCCCTCCTGCTTGAGAAAGCCAGCCAAGCACTCAGTTGCCAGTCCTCTCCATGTGTGCGTCTCAGTACCTCTGCCTCCTACAGCTCCTTCTGAGTCTCAGTGTGCTTTTCTCTTTCCTTCTAGTTGTAGGATTTCCACTCAGCCAGCCTTCCTGTGGTTCTGGGTGATGTCCGTTTTATCTTTTAGTTGTAGTTTTGAAATTGTTGTGCGAGGCAGCAGTGTAGGTGTTTACCTATGCTGCCATCTTGGTTTCTCCAAGACGGCTTTTTAAAAAAATATATTTTTATTGATTTCAGGGAGGAAGAGGGAGAGAGAGATAGAAACATCAATGAGAGAGTATCATTTATTGGCTGCCTCCTGCACGCCCCCTATCGAGGATCAAGCCTGCAACCCAGGCATGTGCCCTTGACTGGAATCAAATCTGGAACCCTTTGCTCCACAGGTAGACACTCTATTCACTGAGCTAAACCATCTAGGGCTATCTCCTATTTTTACTGATTTTAGAGAGGAAGGAAAAGAGAGAGAGAAATTGAGAGAGAGAGAGAGAGAGAGAGAGAGAGAGAGACATTGATGTGAGAGAGAAACATCAACCCATTGCCTCCCATAGGTGTCCTAACTGGGGATCGAATGCACAACCTAGGTATGTGCTCTGACTGGGAATAGAACCCACCACCTTTTGGTGTACAGGATGATGTTCCAACCAACTGAGCTGCTGGCCAGGGCTCTCCATTTTTTAATGAGAGTCCCTTCCATGCTGTTATTTGGGCAGTGTCTGTGTTGGGTGGTGTTCTTTTCCGATCAGGTCTTTCTCTAACTTTGACCCTATTGGGCCTCCTGCAGCTTTTGTGTGCCTGTGGTCAACGAGAGGCTCTGACAGTAATGGTCAGAGGATGTGGAAAGAGTGACGTTGGGGCATTTATGTTCTGGGCTCCTTGTCGGGCTGCGATTTCAGCATTCCTCTTCCTAAGGTCATAGCTCCTGCCAGGCGCCCTGGTGCTACTGCTATGACTCTCACAAGACTAGCTTCTGAGAAAACTTCCTCCTCTAGCCTCTTCAGGCTTGGGAGTGAGAGCAAATGGCTTTTACTGGTATCAGTCCTAGGCTCCTTCACCACTTCTGTGATTTCCCTTAATCCTATCCACTCTTTTGTAAATATCTCTTTCATAAAAATCTCTTAAGTTACCCTTTTTGATTGTGCCTTGGGTTTCCTTCCAGGACTTTGATCCAGGCATGCACCTAATTACTACACGCACTGCAATTAGTTTTCATTAAATACGGTAAAGGCTTCAGTGGCTTCTTGTGCACTTGCTTCTCACCAGACTGTAATAGACTCAGTTACATACACTGAGTGGCCAGATTATTACGATCTCTGAATGCATAATAATCTGGCCACTCAGTGTATATCCTATATAATAAAAGGCTAATATGCAAATTGTCCCCTTGACCAGGAGTTCGACCAGCAGGCAGGCCGGCCAACCACCCATACCCCCCCCCCCCCTCAGCCCCCTGCCAAGCTGGCTGGATCCCACCCATGCATGAATTCATGCACCGTGCCTCTAATATACACTGAGTGACCAGATTATTATGATCTCTGAATGCATAATAATCTGGCCACTCAGTGTGTGTGTGTGTGTGTGTGTGTGTGTATTAGATGCCTGGTGCATGAATTTGTGCATGGGTGGAGTCCAGCCAGCCTGGCCCGGGGAGGGGACATGGGCGGTTGGCTGGCTTGCCTGCTGGTCGAACTCTTGGTCGAGGGGACAATTTGTATATTAGCCTTTTATTATATAAGATATACACTGAGTGGCCAGATTATTATGCATTCAGGGATTGTAATAATCTGGCCACCCAGTGTATATTACCACTTTGCCATATCCAGGAGGCAGTTTCCTTATACCTGTTCTTCCTTATATCTGTCCATGTCAAAGCTCTTTAAATACATCTTACTTGATTCCTTGGATCTCCTTTCCCCTTTCATGATAATTTCTCTGACCTCCTACAGTTATTACTCAGTCCCCAGCAACAGTTTTAGCTTTTGAGTCATGATTTCTTTGTGAATGAGATGAAAATAAAAATTTTCTCCCCAGAAAAGTATGTAAAAACATATACATAACAAATTTGCATATTATTTACTTTACTAAATTGGACATTGATTTCTTGACTATGGAATAATTTATTCATGAAAAAAGTAAAACATAATGGTGACATTTTTGAGAAATAATTGAAATAAATATAATTTGTGCAAATGAAAATAAAAGTCCCCTACAAAGTAATGTAAACATTAACTCTGCCCATATTAAGGCATCTGATGTTAAACTTGAATAACAGGTTGACATAGCAATGTGAAAGTTGTCTTAGGAAACAAATTGATTTTGACATTTTTTATTTTGATGGCAACTGGTGCTAAAAACTGTGACTTCAAGGTGTTTTGTCAAAGATCATCAGAATTTTCCAAAACTCTTTTGGGTTGAATTATGTAGTATCATTTCCTTCGTCCTTGAATCAATGAGTTTACCTTTGCAAAGCTGGCATCATTGTTTCTCTCTCTATGCTAAAATAAGGTAATGGGCATTTTAAAGCGGTCAAAACAGAAAGAATCTGCAGAAAAATTCTCCAGTGTTTCCAACTGTTTTCAAATTTCTTTCTGTAGGGATACTGGGAAGCCTTTTTAACTCTTGGCTCTAACCGTAAAAAAGCACTTTTCCAAGCATTGCGAGCTTGGCCTGGATGTCTGCTACAATCTCAGCTTTCAGACTGGAGCTTAGACATGGTTTGACCAACCTGGATGCTTCTGGCTGCAAATTCAAAAGCCCAATGTAATGAAGAATGATATAGTGAAGACGTTTATTATTTCACCTAACAGAGAGTCCAAAAGAACATTTAGATTTGGAAGGTGGTTGACTCAGTAGTCAATAATGTCATCATGGATCCAGATTTTTCCCATACTCTTGCTCTGCTTTCCTCAGTGTGACAGTGTGGAAGTCAGGCTGGCTTTTCTTATGGTTGCACGACACTCCCCAGTACTATCTGATTCAACATACATTCCTGTTCACATCCTAAAAGAGAGAGAAAACTTTCCCTCAAGTATGATTGAGCCAATGTAGGCCACGTAACTTCTCTATTTACAAGAGGTAGTGCTGACTGCAGGGACAACTTGATCATGAGGTTGTTTTTCCTCAGACATTTGGGGAGGGGTCTCCAAACAAAACTGGGGTTCTATTAGTAAGGAATAAAGAAATGGATGCTGGGAAGGTAACTAATGTTTTCTACTGATATTTTCAGTAGTATTTACAATAGCACCTGTAGGAAGTACGTAGAAAGATTTACTTTAGCTAAAAAATAAAGCAAACTATGAATTCAGTATTGGTGTATAAAAATGCCATAGATTTCTTGGCGTTAATTTTGTATCCTGCTACATTGCAGAATTCATTTATTAAGTCTAATAATTTTTTGATGGATTCTTTAGGGTTTTTTTTATGTACAATATCATGTCATCTGTGAATAAGGACAGTTTTACTTCTTTTCCAATTTGGATGCCTTTTATTTCTTCTTGTCTAATCACAATGGCTAATACTTCCAGTACTATGTTAAACAGGAGTGGTGAGTGGGCATCCCTGTCTTGTTCCTGTTCTTAGGGGAAATGGATTTAGTTTTTGCCCATTGAGTATGATGTTGGCTGTGGGTTTGTCATATATGGCTTTTATTATGATGAGGTATGATCCTTTTATTCCCACCTTGCTGAGAGTTTTTATCAAGAAAGGGTGTTGGATTTTATCAAATGCTTTTTCTGTATCAATTGATATGACTATGTGATTTTTATCTCTCAATTTGTTTATGTGATATATCACATTTATTGATTTGTGGATATTGAACCATCCTTACATCCCTGGGATAAAGCATTTAACAGACTGTCAAATTATAGCAGGAAGGCTGGGGAGTGTTGGGGAGGGGGGTAAAGAGATCAACCGAAGGACTTGTATGCATGCATATATGCACAACCAATGGACACAAGACACTGGGGGTGGGGGTTGGATGAGGGCATGTGCCAGGGGGTAGGGGAGGCTGGGGGATGGTCAATGGGGGAAAAAAGGAGATATATGTACTACTATTTGTAATACTTTAAACAATAAAATAAAATTAAAAAAAAATAAAGCAAACTATGAATTAACTGTCCATCAAGTTACTTTTTTTCTCTAAAACTTTTGCCTTAAGTACTATGATGTCTCAAGAATACTTTTTGGAAATCCAGCAATCTTAGATGTAGTAGAAAAGAACTTCATATTCTGTTACAGTTTTTCAACCAAAACTGTTTGAAAGGCAATGGTTTAATACCCTGGCTTTGACAAGACCATGGCGTTAGGCAAGGCATCTTTCTGGATGGTTGGTAGGGGATTGATTCTGAAACACTGGAATCATGAGTTACAGGATATGTAGTTTCATTCTTTATCAAAGCAGTAAAATTAGATGTGATGTTAAAAATTGCAGGTGTTCCATTTATACATGTAATATCAGCATTTTTCCTTATTAAAGTTTTGGTCATCTAGGACCTTCTCATCATTTTGCAGATGCCTGTGTGGTTTCCAAAAGTGACTCTCAAAATAGGGATTATTTAAAGGTGTCAGTAAGCAAATATGTAGACAAAACATAGAAGTTGGCTGTGCCAAGCTTCTGGATGTCAGTTTTATTCAGTGGTGTGTTAAAGGAAGCATATGAAGTAATAGTTTCCCCATTACTTACTTAGACATATCAGTGATCTTATATCCCCCCCGCATCCCCGCCACCCACTCCTCTCCCCACATCTATATTCATTTTGACAGTAGCACTGCTTTGGGATTGAGTGTAGGTTAGAGCCCTTTTCCATTAGACTTGGTGGCTAAGTCAGACTCTCCTCAGTGCCCTTTACCACTCTCTTGTCACATTCCTCCCGTTTAGCCTCCTTCTGCCTTTTCTTTCCTAGGTCTCCTCTTTGCATCTCTCTCCTTGCTACCTTCTCCAGTCCCACCTTTTCACTTCCTTATTTTCTTATCTCTCTTCTTCCTGTCTTCCACAATATCTTCCTTGTATTCCCTTTGTTGCTGCCATGATTCTTGTTGCATCAGAAGAATCTTTCCAGCAAAGGTAATAGGCAGTGTTTTCCATTAGTATATCAACAATTTGATTTTCTTTTGCCAACTTTTGATCCACAGAGGAATTAGTGAGAGTGAAGGAAACTCTCATGGTGAAGGAGACTGAGTGTGTGTACAATGTATGACATTTAATAGTGAAAAACTGATAAACTTTCTCTTTTAAACAATGATTACACTGGTGACTGGTCTGGTGGTAGAAAAGAAGGAATCCCTCTTCCTTGCGTATGTTTCAAATATTCTAATAAAGTCATGGTCTGGCCAAGGACTTGAAGATATTAGACTCTCCTTAGACTCAATATTCTACCAGTATCTCTTTTCCTTATATTAAAAATTTTTATTATTTGTAAATGGAGTGAAGAGGGTGACCATGTATGGGGCAGTCCAGAGGAGTGAGGAGGGTACATGTATAGGATGGCCTGGGGTGGGGTATCAGAGCCTAAGCAGGGTGAAGAGGGCATCCACAGAACATTAGCAGCCTTGGATGGTGGAATCAGACAATGTTTACATATGGGGAGGGTGCCTTGGCATGGAGTTTCAGTAACTGAACAGGGTGGGGAGCACATCAATGTATGGTAATGGTCTGAGTGGCATGAGAAAGACATCTATGTGGGAGAGTGGGTAGTTTCAAAGATATGAGACTGGTTACAAATAGGGGGAAGTGTTTAAATAAGTAACTATATTAAGGTTCATGGGATCCAGGTTTCTCACTGTTGGACAAAGGAATTACAAATATGGAAAGGAAGAAAACTGGAATAAACTCAGTAGAGTTGGAAGATTTATATGTGAACACTTGTTTTCATATAAGTAGATATTTTTAAATTATAGATGTCAATGTGTGTGGATATATATATATATGTGTGTGTGTGTGTGTGTGTGTGTGTGTGTGTGTGTGTGTCTATATATATATGTATATATATATATATATATATATATACACATATATATGTATAAAATTATTATTATTTCCTCCCAAGAAGACTAATCTCTGTCCACTGAGATGGCCTGGCATCAGGGACACTCCAGAAGCATTAAGAACTCCTAAGGCTCAGACCTTGGCTTCTAAATCCCATTCTTTTTTTATCCTCACTCAAGGATATTTTTCCCATTGATTTTTTTTTTTTTTAGAGAGAGCAGAGGGTTGAGGGGAGGGGAAGAGAGCAAGAGAGAGAAACATTGATGTGAGAGAGATGTATAGATTGGTTGCCTCCCACATGTGCCCCTACCACCAGGCAAGCGATCAAACTTACAACCAAGGTACATTCCCTTGACTTGAAATCTAACCTGTGATCCTTTGGTACTTGGGTCAATGCTCTAACCACTATGCAAAACTGCACAGGGCCTTTTAATTATTTTCTTAAGATAACTCCTCAAAATGTAATCAAGTCAAATGCTAAATATTCCAGGGAATATTGGAAAACTGCCCTATAGAAGTAATACACATCCACCACCACCCATGAAAAGGGGTACCAGAGACTTGGAAAAGTTGGTCACTTCACCAATTTTTTTTTAAATGCTCAAAGAATATCTTCAAATATTCTGCTTGGCCTTTAAACCCTGCATTGCAGAAAATATAAAGGGTGAAAAATGCATGAAAAAGATTGAATACATTTTACTAACAATTTAAAGAGCATTAACTTATGAACAGAATGAATAATGCTTTAGCCATCACTTACACTATTTTAAGACGATGGTAATTGAAACATGAGATTATTCAAGTGTTATAAAATTTTATAGCTAATGAAATTTTCACTAACTAAAGTAGATAAGGTTTTCTTTTTCTTTTTAATTGATTTCAGAGAGGAAGGGAGAGGGAGAGATAAAAACATCAATGATAAGAATCATTGATTGGCTGCCTCCTGCACGCCTTCTACTGGGGATCCAGCCAGCAACCCAGACATGTACCCTGTCCCAGGACTTGAACTGTGACCTCCTAGTTCATGGGTTGATGCTCAACCACTGAGTAACACTGGCCAGGCAAGATTGTTTTTAATCATTGCAAAATAAAAGTTATAAAGCTATAATAAAATAATGATGCAGTAGAATACAAAAATTTCTTATACTCTGCTGTCATTGATCACTCTGCTTCATGGATTATCTGCTTTTAGGATTACATGAAGTGAAATTTTAAAATACTTTAATATGGTGTCTGTTCTTGTCCAGCACAATAGTAATCTCCTTTATCACCCAATCAACGTATGCTCAGACAATCCACACTCATTTTGGTGCCACTGTAGGCAAAATACAATTAGGAAGAAAAATTTACTGCTGAGCACACCATAGAACAGGGTCCCCACACACTTTTAAATAACTTCAGCTTATCCACTATTTTGTCTTCATTCATTAGCAGAGACAATTGGAAGCAAAATAAAAACATAATTCTATTTGCAAAATTCAAAGTAAACTCTCATAGTGAGGATGCCTTCCTTTCCGAGTTGAGAGAGTTCTGTGTGGTTTTTATAATCCACAAGATTCTGAAGAGCAAGAGAAAGGGGGAAATAATCAGTTTTAAGAATAAGTATTTGTTAGGTGTACTTATTATTAGTGTGTGTGTGTGTGTGTGTGTGTATGTATGTATGTTCCAATAAAGCTTATTTAAAAAACAAAAAACAGGGAGCAGGATAGATTTGGCTTATGGGCTGTATTTGCCATCCACTACACTCCATGACACTCAGGAGATGACCTGGCTTCCAGAGGGGACCATGGCCCACTCTCCTCCTCTGTGAATGGAAACCACCCAAGGGGCTGGCGTGGTGCTGAGAGTTGCCCATGTGGGCAGAACAGGGCACCGAGTGGGGAAGTTTCTGACCGAGTGGTGGGTGCAGGAGCCAGAGTGTGAGGGCTGTTCTGGAATAGGCTGAGCCTTCCTCATAAGCAGCACCAATTGCTTCAGTCCAGATCAGGCCCAACTGGCCTAAATCCACCACATGGGGTCCCTGGGTAGCACTGTGCTCCAAGTCCCCCGGAGCTCCTGTGCTTTGGCCTGGCCACCAGCCTCTCTGTGGTGATGATCCATTTGTAGTTCTTCAGGGAGCCCAATGCTTTTCTGATTCCCGGCTCCAGGGTCCTCAGGTGAGGAAATATTTATCCTCCTCCAGCAACTGTAGCACCCTAGCCCTTTGACTTGTGTGTGCCCCAGACTGCTCCTCACGGGTCTGACCAGTCCTCTCCTTGGCCTGTGCCCTTTCCCTGGTCTATGGTTGCTCCTGCTCCCGCACCTCCTGCTGTAGCTGGTGCTGATTCTCTGCCTGGTTCCAGGCCATCAGCTCCCAGAGCTCAGTGGCATCTTCCAGGGCATTGCAGCCTGCCAGGACTCGGGCCTGGCCTCTTTCAGCCCCACACCCCAAGCCTGCACCCCCTTGCATGAACTCCAGCCTGGTGGTGCTGCAGTGACACCAGGTCAGCACCTGGAACTCCACAGAATCCACCATGGGTGGGTCCCCACGCACATGGACTTGGCCTTCTGGTAGTGGGGGCCAGTGGCCAGCTGGAGAGCTGTCCCCCCAGGCCCTATTATCATTACTTTTATATTGAACCTCAAAGTAGGTATTATAGTTACCATTTCATGGATGAGAAAAACAAGGATTTGACCCAGATGAGTCCTGAATTTGAATCCAGGCTCTGCCATCAGCTCACTCAGTGATCCTTTGCAGGCAGGATAGCAATACATGGAAGCAATTGTTACTTTAGGATCTAAAAGAACTTTATCAGATTGTTTATTCTTTTTTTTTGTGTGTGTGTATTTAATCAGTGCTGCTGTGCTCCAGGCATGTGCCAGGAATACGATAGTATTAAGATACAGTTTCTGCCCTTAAGAAGTTTAACCTTTAGGAGCTTTCAAGAAGTTGCCCTTGGGAGTGACAGGAAATCCAATTTAAAGTGACTGGAGAAAAAATAGAGAATTTGTTAGCTCACATAACATTAAACAGTTCAGGGAAAGATTGGTTTCAGATTTGACCCAGGGCTTTAAGTGATGTTCTCTCTCTCTCTCCATTCCTCTTCCGCTCCTTCAATTTTGGTCCATTCTGCATCCTGTGTTGTAAGATGACTTCTGGTGTGAGTTGTCATTCAGGATCCCCAGCCTAAAGTTTCACTGTGTCCTATTAGCTGTCAAGGGCACGCACCACTCTTGAACTAAGCTTTGGGGCTTGGAGAAGGAGTGGTGCTAATGGCTTTGCTCCATCTTGTGTGGGACCTCTGGGTGGAGTCAACAGCACCAAAATCGCAAGAGTTTATTTAAGCAAAGAGGTGGTCCCCGGAGAGAAACTGAGTCACTAGGAGAAAGAGAAATAGAAGCTGGGAGTGTATGAAACTAGACTATTAAACTCTCTACTGCACAGAGTCCTGAAGAGATGCAGAAGAAGAGTTCCTTACTCTCTTGGCCAGGTCAGGGAGGTAGCCCCAGGGAATAATGCTCAGGCTGGAACCTAAAGACAAGTAGGAGGTAACCTACCCCTGGGCAGGAGAGGTAAACAGAGGCCAGATCAGAGAGGTCTGGGAGTTCACATGCTGGCATTTGGACTTTATCATGAAAGCAATTGGAATAGGTCCCTTCCCATCACCTCTGCATCACTAAAGCATTTGTTTTGGAATCTTTCCCATGTTTTCCCTCATAGTTTTATCTTAACTTTTCTCTGTTCCTATTTGCTGTCTTACTTCAGCAAGGCACTCTGCCCATTTCCTGCATGTTATTTTTTCTGGGTTACTTGTCACACACATCTACTTGGATTTAGTAGGTTGTATCTAGCATCAGCTCCAGTGAATTGGCCCAGGGGAGTTTCTAGATCCCTAAACTGAATAATGGCTTTAACAAAGCACTACTTTCTATAAGAGAACCTAATATATGACCGAGGTGGCATTTCATATTGTAGTGGAAAGATGAATTATTCATGAATGCAGTGGGGCCACTTAGTAACCATCAAGATAAAACCCATAGTTAGATTCTTACCTCACACAAAATAAATATCAGGTAGATCAATAATTTGCAAATAAAAACCATAGTATCAAATGAAAATGAGGGAATTTCTTTTAGAAATAATCTTGTATTAATAAAAATCTTTATAAATATGAAAAAATCACTTAAGATTAATGAATTCAATAATTTAACAAACTAATTCTGTAAGTTGTCTATCATTAACAAAGCCAAAATCATTAACAAAGCCAAAAGACAAATGACATACTAGAAAAAATATAGGGTATCCCCAAAAAATGTATACATAAAGGCAGTGTTTATTAAACTACATTTCATTTTCAAAATTGAGCTATCAGCTGTTAAAGTGTGTATACATTTTTTTGGGATACCCTGTATATGCAATGCAGATTACCTAAAGACTAATTTCATTAATATTAAAAGAGTTCTCCTAAATCAATCAGAAAAAGAATAGCTACCTCAAAAGAAAAACTGAGAGAGGATATAAAGAGTTGAGATAAAAAAAAAATTACTGCTTTTTAAACTATGAAAAAATGCTTAGTCTCATAATTAGAAAGAAGGCAAATGAAACTACCATGAGATCCTGTTTTTCATTTAATCAGTCTATTGAACATCAAAAATTTCGATAATACATTGTGTTAGTGACAGTGGGGAAGTAGGCACTCCAATACATTTCTGCTGAAATTTCAATCAATAGAGATTTTCTAGAAGGGAGTTTGGCATCAGCTATCAAAATGAGCAACTCATGTACACTTGGGCCCAGCAATTCCACTTATAGGAAACTAGAGGCCCTGTGCATGAAATCCGTGCATGGGTAGGGACCCTAGTGGCTGCCAGCTGCCCGCCAGGCCTCCCTTCCCTGGCTGCCAGCTGTTGGCCGGGGCTTTTCTTTTTTTGTGCCACCCCCTGGTGGTCAGTGCACATCATGGCGAGCAACCAAACTCCTGGTTGGTCGAACTCCCAAGGGGACAACTTTGCATATTAGGCTTTTATATAGAGAGATTACCTTCTATATACTATATATATGTATATATACTTGCAGAGTTGTTTCTACAAGGCTATTTATTAAGTCATTTATCACTGTGATAACAGAAGTTTGCAAAAACAAGGAAACAAACAACAAAAAGAACCCCTAAATATTTTTAAAGAGCAGGTTCATTGAATAAATTATGGTACATTTATGCCTGAAATATGATGCAACCAGATAGATTAATAATTTACAAATAAAAACCATAGTACCAAATGAAAAGGAGGAAAATATGATGCAACCATTAAAAATAATAACGCAGCATGAAATAATCTCCAGAGTATATCATCAAAGAAAGAAGTGGGGTATACAACAATGCATAGAGTATGACACCACCTGTGTGAACTGTAGCTAGTGTGTGAATTTGGTATCTCTCGGAAGGATACAGAAGAAATTGGTTACAGTCACAGTGCCAGGGAGGGAACCTCGTGGCTGAAAGGCACAGGTGGGAAGTGCAATAATGTTGTGCCTGTGTTGCCCATCTGAGAAATCTCTCTCCTCCTTCAAAGTGCGGCTGCCCTTGGATGCTCCGACATGCCAGCTGACTCCTCCCATGGTTTTGGTCTTCTCTTGAAATAAAACGACCTCTCTTTAGCATTCACACTTCCAGAGACTGCTACGTTATCTAACAAGATCTGTATACAAACCCTCAGTAAAGTGTAAAGCACTGAACAGCAGTAAGGAATAACTGTTACGAGTATTGGTGTAATATCTTGAACGACATCAATTTGACAAGCAAAGCAAGGACAAGCTGGAGTAAAGACATACATTTCCCTGATCCTACATAGACCTAAACTTTCTTCTCTTCTGTATATTTAATCTTTGCTTGTCAAAGAAGGAACCACATCTTTCCCAAGTTGAGTACATTGCTTAGCTCACTGTGGGTGTTTAACGAAGGTTAAATAGTAATAATAATAATAGCTATTTATGGATCACTGCACCATTTGATAATACTTTCCCTCTATTGAATCACACATTTTAGCAAGCCATTTTTAAAACATATTCCTAACTAAATTAAGGTGCAATAACTCACAGTGAGAACTGATAGTTATATAAAAAAGAGAACTGGCACAGAACCAATGACTTACACTGCAACTTTCCAGTTCTTCCTTGGTGGCATTAATAATGGTGCCCTTTTGAAATGTCTTCTCTTCTTCCAAATACCTTATTATAATTGTGATAGGCTGGCTAGAGGGTATAGTCTTCCCCTTTGCTGTTTTCCCCCTTCCCTTTGCTTTTATATTTTGTGATCTGCCATGAGGGAAGGGCGTCACAGGGACTAATCACCTAATTTTAACCTTTAATTGTCCTTTCTCTTTAACTGGGTTCTGGTTTCTCAGTGCTCCCGATCACTAGATCACTATGCTGTATTACTCCTCAGCCATGGCACCTGTGGGCGAGGGGGCCGAGTTCAATCACCTCGGAGGGCCTCTGCAATTCAGAAGCTCTGTGTTTCTCAAAAAAAAAAAAAAAAAGAGGTACATTTTATGTGCTTGTGGGTATTAAGAATGATGTCTGTTCATTAAGCTTGAATACAATATTAATCCTTTAAAAAGAAAAAAATTCTCTAGGTCCTTTAAGAATATGTCTGTGGAGCTGCGTTTCAGAAATCCCAGCGTAATGAAAATGCACATTCATATTTGAAGCCTTCACATATACCATAGTCCCCCCTTATCCATGGGGGTAAGTACCTAGATCCCCAGTGGACGCCTGAAACTGTAAATAGTACTGAGTCCTACATATACTATGTTTTTTCATGTATATATAAAATACCTATGATAAAGTTTAATTTATAAATTAAGCACAGTAAAAGATTAACAACAATAACTAGTAATAAAATAGAACAATTATAGCAATATACTGTAATAAAAGTTATATGAATGTAGTGTCTCTCTCAAAATGGCCTCACCTTTTCATTTAAAGTACTTTCTGGCTTCTCTTTGGCATATCTGAATTGCCAGCATCACATTCTTGCACTTTGGGACTGTTATTAAGTTAAATAAGGGTGACTTGAATACAAGCACTGTGATAGTATGATGGCTGACCTGATATTTAGACGCTACTAAGTACACGTAAGTAGCGTGTACAGGGTGGATACACTGGACAAAGTGATGATTCCCATCCTAGGCGGGATGGAGCGGGCCGTATGAGATTTCATCACGCTACGCAGAAAGGCAAGGACTTTAAAACTTAGGAATTGTTTATTTCTGAAATTTTCTATTTAATATTTTCAGAGAGCAGTTGACCACAGGTACTGTAACCCAGAAAGCAAAATCAGAGATCAGGGGGACTAACTGTATTGGTCACCCTACCTGGAATGCCCTTCCTCTCCCTGGCAAACTCCTCCTCAGCATTCAGAACTCAGCACCAACACAAGGCATCTCCTTCCCGAGTCCCCAGCGAGGGTGTGAGTAGCTCTCTTCTCTGCTCCCATACTGCCTGATGACGCTGAAGCACTTCTGATGCTGAAGCACTTCTCTCCAGCTTTATTATCTGCCTTTGTGACTGTACTTCCCATAGGACTGTGAGTTCCTTATCAGTAAGAGTGTTTCCTATTCATCTTTGAACCCCCAGTGGCTGGAACATAGAAAATGCTCAACAAGTGCTTCCTGAAGGAATAAATCAGTAAATTATTGGAAATAAGGAGTCTTGGGTTTCAGTCCCAGCTCTGCGGCTAATAATGTGTGGTCCTGAGCAACTTGGTCAACTATTCCAGACTACACTTTCCTCAAGTTTAAAGTGAAGGGTAGGGTGCCCACAGTACTGAGTCCCTTAAGTTAGGACTGGTTTGGAAGGCTGCACATGGGGTAGGGAGTGGGTGAAGTGAAGGGGAAATTGACCTACAGAGACAACAGAAACAAGGCAGAAAGTGATATTAATTGAGCAGAATTAGTTGTAAAGCAACAGCCTGAACAACACAATCTGGAAGTGGATGAAGCAAAGTAAATTCAGAGAATATGTCTCTACCGATGTTTCTTTTATGTAATTTCTTTAGTGGTACTATATTGATTTCCTTTATTAACCTTAATTGTTAACTGTTATTTTATGTGGAAGTTACAATGTCTACAAATGAATAATTATTTGTAATTGTAGATCATTAAAAATCTAAGGACACTAAAATGAAAAAACATCAGTTATTTGTGAAGGTTCATTTGAGTGCTGTTTTATTTTTTCCTTCAATACTGTGAATCACTATTTTAAGAGAATTTAAGCTATTTCAAAGACATTTGTTAAAATTGTAACTTACTACTGTTCTAAAGAGAAGTCAAAGTAATACAGTATAATCAAACTACGTGCTCATTTAACTTAGACCAATCTAACTACCCACACTTGAAAAAATAAAATAAAGGCAGAGGTAGGAAGAAATAATTTAAATCCTGCAAACAGTTCTGCTATATCCCCAAACGAGCTTATGACCCTCCTCACATTCTCCCTGTGTCTCTCACCCTCAGAGCATCTTGCAATGCTGAATGTGATTCTTGTGTTTATGACTTACACCATATATTTGTGCACATTTATTACTGAATATAGTTACAGCATAAACTTGCACCTATTCATTTACACAGTATTTTATGGGCAACATGCATGCATTTTACAAATAGTTGTAACTTGTAAATTGATTTTTGTCCTGTGCCTGGCAATTAGCACACTACCCAGAGATACTGTTCTAATCCATACAGTTTATTCCTACAGATGAGTTTAGCAGCTTTCATGATCATGTGACAATTTGGCTTTTAGAGCTGGAGGGCTGGATATTGTCAGAAAGCCACCCCTAGTGTGCATTGCCCAGGTAAGGTGCCTCTCCCCTGAACCCACAGCCCCCAGTGCACATTTCTCTTCTAGGATTTTCTAGAATGATGCCCTGGACTGCACAGCAACTTTTGCTTGTTCATTTGTTTCACCCCTAAGACTATGAGGGACTTGACAAGAGAGTCTGTTCCTTGTGTTTCGAGTGCCAGCATAATGTTTGGCATAGAATAGGTGCTCAGCAAGCATTTATAGGATCAATGATTGAATTAATCTCTTCATATCTATGTCTGAGGAATCTCACAGCTAGTTAAGATCATTTGCATCCCATTCCTGTCATTTCAGACCAGGCAACTTCAGGCAAATAGTTCTTTAATTTTTTCCTTATGTGACCCAGGTGTGGAGACCACACAGCCACATTTTACAAACCGTTTCATCGTTTACCACTAAGAATTTCTTAATGTGCAAACAGACTCTCACCTACTCTGTATTCCCTTCTTCTTCGCTCATTCTGTGCGGACAGGTGAAGGTACTGGTATATGGGGAAAATGCTCCCAAGAAGGCCGTTCTTACTTGGAAGGTTAGCCTTGGGCATTAAAGGCAAAGTAGAAGCACAGGGCATGGTTTGCCAATGTATTCTTTCTTCATGATTGATGTTAGCCTCGTATAGTTATTGATGGCAGTATTTCCCTTCCACATGGATGTATTCATGTCCATGAATATGTTTTCCCACACATTTTTAGTGTTGGCAAGACCGTGTATGAAGCTGAGCCATGTACCCAGAATGCACCTTCGGGAAGGATTAAAGAAACCTACCGAGGGTAGCAGTGGACCGGGGATATGTTCACACACCTTCCACAGGTAGGTGCCACACACACCACTTTATATGTAATGTGTCTCCATTCTTAATTCCAGGCACTTACATCATATTCATATTTTTTAAGCAGGTCTGACATTTCCTTCAATACCAGTCATAACCAGGTATGCCTGGGGCTTGATCTTATACCACATGTTCATGCATTTCTTACTGATCTTCCCGGCTGTAGATGTCAGCCTGTGACTTTGCTATGACAGCAGAGTCATAAGTAGCAGAGTGCTAAGGAAATGTGGAGTAATTAGAGCACTCTGATTTGAAAGGGTTACTCAGATGAAGCTCTACAAAAGAGCTGAATTTAGCCTCGTTTAAAAATGTGGAATATGCCTTGTCTTCACTCCTCACTCATTACTGACAAGGATATATACAATGATGCATATATACGGTGTTCCAAAAAAAATGTATACACACTTTAACAGCTGATAGCTTAATTTTGAAAATGAAATGTATTTTAATAAACACTGCTTTTATAATTATACAAAGTGTGCATATACTTTTTTGGGGGACATCCTATATTTTTTTTCTGTGTGTGTGGGTACATTACAAAACCCCAAGGCACAATAAAGGTCACGGTCACTGCTCAAAGCCATGACCTCATCCCTCTTCTGCTCAGCACACTGCTTGTTTCTTCATTCAGGGTCAGAGCTTCTTAACAGCCATGGAGACATGTCTGGCTACCAATTGTGCTCTGATGCACTTGGCAAAAGCTGGGCACGGAAGTGAATCATTAAATTCGCTGATAAGGAGAACATTAATTAGAATAACCAGATGCTCAGGAAAAGAGTAATAAAATTTTATCCCGAGTTTGGGCAAATTAAACTCATATAATTGATTTTAGTCACACTTTGGTTGCATCCAAATGGGATGTGAAAGAATGGGAAAGAGTTAATGTCTGGTAGAATAATAAACTTAGAAAAAGTATTCTCTTTTATTTCACACGTGACCATGCATTCACTCATTTGGCATTATAATTAGGTCTGACTTTTAATTGTAAAGGCATGAAGAGAGAATTTTAAAACAGATGCAAAAACCCAGTCAACTTCCATAGCAACAAGAGAGTTCCTGAGTTGAGTGAGCAACAGGAATATTAAAACAGAAAAACCGACTCCCCGGGTATTGGAAACTGATTTGAAACCAAACTATTAAAGAATATAATAGGATTTGGAAATATGACCAGATTCTCTTGATAGTTTCTAGCTTCATTTTTGTCACTGGCACAGTCTTATTTTCAATTTATAATTAGATAAACATGCAGTTTACGTGTAAAGCAATTCAGAACCTGTATCCTGACTCACCATTGTGGGAAAAATAAGTGTTTTTAAATATCGGTTTTTAAATTACTCAAGTGGTAGAAATACAATCAATAGCAGCCGTAGCAGATAGGAGAAGGCACACAGGGTTAGCTTTCGGCATGAAGAGAGGGGCTTGGGGCCCTTATGGCCAGTCGAGCGTGTGAGATTAGATATCCCATGAAATTGTAGGGCTGGGAGTGAAGCAGAGAGGAAACGGAGGTTGAAAGATCAAGTGACTTATCCCCAATTACCCAGAGAGGTCTTAAACCTGTTGGAATCCTGTTCCTCTCCTACCCAACCCAGGCTTCCTTGCAGAGCCCCCACTTGCCTGGACTGGCTGTCCCTGATCAGCCCTTTTGCCACCTGCATCTCATCAGAGCCTGAGGAACACCTGTGGGAACAGAACATCTGCCTGAGTGAAAAGAGACTCAAGGTCACCAGCTGGAATCATGGAAACCCCAAATATAAGCTTTTCAAACTTGCCTGCCAAATCTTATCTTTTCCAGTGTGCCAAGTCAGTTTGCTTGTTGAGACAGTCGACACTTCAATTCACTTGTCAGTAAATTGGCTGCCTTCCTTACTAGTACTCAAGAATATCTGACACTGAGAAGAGTGTCCCTGCAGACAAAACTGGGGATTCAGAGCTCTTGGGTCTCCGTCAACAGTTTCATCTGGCTCTTGGCTGAGAGGAGCCTGGAAAGCTAGGGCTCCCACTGTCGAACTTGGCTCTGCCTCCTGATTCTCTTTCTAATCATTGCGTAAGAGGGTCAAAAGAGATTCAAAACCTGTCAGGAATTTACATAAAAGTTGCCCCTTCTTCCTCACTCATGCTCTTGTTCTTAATCTTTTCACCACAGGAACCTCTAGCCCACGTGCATCTGTGGAAGCTGTCTGTATCATTAACTTGGCAAGGCCTGGCATCCAGACATTTGGTCAAACACTAGACAGGCTGTTTCGGTAACTCATTTTTTTTAGATGAGTTAACAAATGAAGCAGCAGACTTGAGTAAAGCAGATCACCCTCTAGAATGATGTGGCCTCATTCACGCAGGTGAAGACCTGGAGAGAGAAGAGACGGAGGGCTGCCAAGAAGAGAGCACTCTGCCCGCTGCTTGCTGCCTGCGCCTTTGGGCTCCAGCCGCAGTGTCAGCTCTGCCCTGGGTCTCCAGCCTCTGAGTTCATGAGAATAAGATGATTGAGGTACATGAAGATGCTCAGCACATTATTTGGTCATGTTAGAAGACTATAAAGTTAGGTTTTTGTTTATTGGTTTGTTCGATTCTTATTTTCACAAAGAAAATACAATAAATGTGTATATAATGTGTAGTACAAGGCCATAGGGCAAGCAAGTAGTAAGTATCTCAGCTCTTTCTGACTATTAAAAAAACATGCTTTAGCCCAGCCAATATGGCTCAGTGGTTGAGCATCGATCTATGACCCAGGAGGTTGCGGTTTGATCCCTGATCAGGGCACATGCTTGCGTTTTGGGTTAGATCTCCGCGGGTGGGGGTGGGGAGGGGGGCATGCAGGAAGCAGCTGATCAATGATTCTCTTTTATCATTGATGTTTCTATCTCTCTCTCCCTCTCCCTTTCTCTCTGAAATCAATAAAATTAGATTAAAAACAAACAAAAATGCTTTATAAATGTAGTTTTTTAATGCATTTCGTTTTTCTCTTTCATACACGTTCTCTCACTGAAGCCTACGCACACATACACACATTTAGGATTCTATTATTTTAAATGTTATTTTCGATTTAAGATTGAACACTGTATTAGTTGTTCATTGTTGTGTGATAAACTATCACAGACTTAGCAGCCTAAAGCCATACAAAACCGGAATGGCCCGGAAGACATGGCAAAAGTAATTTTGCTTCATGATAACGCACCATCATACACTTCAAAACCGGTTAAAGACACGTTAAAAGACCTTACTGGTATAGTTTCTCTGATCAGGAGTCTGAGCATGACCTAGCTGAGGCCTTTGCTTAGGATTGACAAGGCTTCAATTGTGTCTATCTGTCAGGACTACATTCTCATCACAGACTGAAGTGCAGGAAGACCCACTTTCAAGCTTCCTCAAGTGATCGGCAAAATTAGTTTCCTTGTAGCTGTAGGATTCATGGCAGCCTGCTTCTTTAAAGCCCACAATGAGGAGAGACTCCAGAGCTTCAGTTTTTTGTTTGGTTGGTTTTGCTGACTGTTGGCCAGAGGCTGCCTCAGTTCCTAGAGGGCCTCCCCACCGCCCCCCCACCCCACCCCCGGCCCGCCCATTCTCTGCCATGTGCTTACTCTGTAGTTCACTACATAACTTTGCTTCTTCAAGTCCAGTAGGAGAGAGAGTTAGTCCACTAGCAAGACTCAGTCTTATACTGGTATATTGTAAGGGAATGACATGTCTTTACCAGTATTTTACTAGTTAGAATCAAGTCCCAGGTCTCACATTCAAGGGAGGAGAGTACAGAAGGCAGAATCATAGGGAATCACCTAAGATCTGTCCACCACAAATACTTTTCCAAGTGAGATACTGGGCCTGATGGGATCCTCTTCCTGTAGCCCTTACAAGCACCAATTGCAGAAGAAGTGGCTGTTATATAAACCCGTTGAAAAGCCATCACATTTTTATTAGTGCTTAAATAGAGAGCCCAATGGAACAGAATAAAAACTCCCCAAATAGACTCAAGTGCGCATTAAAATTTTGAATGTGATAAAAGTGGCATCTAAAATCACTGGGAAAATGATGGACTTATAAATAAATGTTGTTGGGACAACTGGATAGCAATTTGAAAAAAGCTAAAATTAGATCCATACCAGAATGCTAAATTAATCGAGTTCAACATGTAAAAATTTATCTATAAAAGAGCAGAAGGAAATATAGGTCAACTCCTTTGTAGGCCAGGGCAAAGCCTTTATAATGTTGCTTCAGAATCCATATGCAATAAAAGAAAATATTAATAAACTTGATTATATTAAAAAAGTTACATGGCAAAACCCAGACATATACACAGAGAAAATATTTGTGGCATGTATTAAAGATAGAGGTCTAATTTATATAATATAAAAAGAGCTCTTAAAATTAAGTAAAAAAGACTCAAACCCAATATAAAAAATGGGCCAAAGATATGAATTGACAGTTTATAGAAAAGATATATAGATGACCTTTAAATGTGTGAAAACATGTTCAAATTTATTCATAATTAGAGAAAAGCAAAAAAAAAAATAGCTGCATTGAAATATAATTTCTTACCTACCAGATTGGCAAAAATATTAAAAAATTGACAATGTACTCTACTGGGCAAGGTTTAGAGAAAACACCATTCTCCCACACTGCTGATAGGGCATTAAACAATATCTAACAAACCTACATAGAGACTTACATTCTGACTTAGCAATTCAATTTCTAGGAATTCACTATACAAGTATGTTTAACCCTCATCTTAGTTATCCTACTCGTATGAATTTACCTCTAAAAATATTGAGAGTCCAACATTAAGCATTGCAATATTATTTTAAAAGTGAAATGCTAGAAACAACTTCAAAGTTCTTGTATGTGCTACTGGTTGAATAAACTATGGTTCATCCACAAAACTGAGTACTATGTGGTCATGAAAAATAATCAAGAGAAAGATATCTTTGAACTGACATGGCACTATTTCCAAGATATACTGATAAGCAAAAAAAAAAAAAAAGACGTTATAAAAGAATATATCTTATATGCTACATTTTGCATAAAAGAGAACAAAAAAGAAACACAAGAAAGATAAACCAGAAGCTAATGTAAATGGTTACCTATGGAGAGTGTAAATGAGGTAAGAAGAGTAGGCATATTTACTTCTCTAAGTGTACTTTTAAAGAATATATTCTGACCTTGGAACTTTGTAAATATTTTATGTGTTCAAAAAATAATGAATGGAAAAAAGCAAATTATAAAATAGGGTATAAATAGAAACAAATGTTTCTAATTATGCTGATAATACAGGGTGGGGGAAAAAGTGGGTTTACAGTTGTTCATATGGAAAACAATACAATAATCCTATCTAATGAAGAGGGAATATGCAAATTGACCATCACACCATCACAAAGATGGCGGCGCTCATAGCCACAAGATGGCGGCACCCAGTCCACTCAGCCCTGTCAGAGTCCTCCAGTCCTTTCAGCCCTGCTGGAGGGTGGCAGGCATGTGGTGTGGCCGGACCCACCCTCAGCCCGTCAGCTGCCCAGGGCTGGCCCGAGGTGCAGGCAAGCCTTGGATGTCAGCTCCCAGATGCCCAGGGTGGGCCTGAGGCACAGGTAAGCCTCAGATGTTGGCTGCCCAGCTGCCCAGGGCCACCCGAGGCTCAGGTAACCAGTGCCGGCCAAGGCTTGCGCTGCTGGCAGTGGCAGCAGCAGAGGTGTGATGGGGGCATTGCCTTCCCCTGATCACTGGGTTGCCTCCCACCCCTGAGGGCTCCAGGACTGTGAGAGGGGGCAGGCCAGGCTGAGGGACCCCCACTCCAGTGCATGAACTTTCATGCACCGGGCCTCTAGTTAATACATAATAATACAAGAATAAACTCTGTTTCACATACTCACAACTATAAACTTACTTTTGTCCCACCTGTATAGTGATGCATACTATATAATACTAAGTGGTATATATTCTAAGAAGAAAAAAAGAACTGCAAAGAAATCTTGACCTTACTCAGAAGCTTTATTGCTAGCAGTGGTATTGGTAGGGTGATTCTGAAACTATTTTGTGCATACAGCAGGATAGAACACATGAGTAAATAGACTAATGTTGCAAACAAGAGTTCTCACTGTGAAAGAAGGGATACACAGATATGAACAGGGTGGTGAAAAGAACCCTGGGATGCTAGATTTGAATTTGAAACATTAATATAAACTCACAATTTAAAAATTGTTTTCCTAGTTCTGTTCAATGAGAAGGCCTAGAAGCAATGAAAGTTTGGTAACAGTATACCTAGAGCTCAGATTGTGGTTTCTAAGTACTATTCCCCATCAAAAGAAAACAGTACTCCTTGCAGAAATGGATGATTACAAAGTGGGAAGAGATCAACCAAATAACTTGTATGCATATAGGCATAACCCACAGACACAGACAATAGGGTGGTGAAGGCCTGGGTGCGGGGGGGGGGGGGGGTGGTGGTGCCTAGAAGGAGTCAATAGGGGAAAAAGAGGACATGTGTAATACTTTCAGTAAAGATAAACACACACACACACACACACAACACAGCACAAATTGGTGTAGAGAAAATCCAAAATGAGTGCAGAATATATGTATAATTCAACCTATACATATATGTGTACACATACACACACAGACATATATGAATATGCACAATTTAATTATGCTTATTTTGGGGATATATATATATATATATATCCCCAAAATAAGCATATATATATATATATATATATATATATATATATAGAGAGAGAGAGAGAGAGAGAGAGAGAGAGAGAGAGAGAGAGAGAGAGAAGGAGAGAGTCAGAAGGCAAATAAATGTGGGAAAATGTTAACAATTGTCAACTGGAAGAATATACCCATGCTCATCTTCCTAGAGTTTCAAATTTTCTATAGATTTGACACATCAAAATAAAATGTTGGATAGGGAAAAATTTCAAGTGTTAGAATTAAAAATAATAGGAAAAGATACTACATTCAGAACATAATTTGAAGGTTGGGTGTTCTAGCATTTTACAATTTTGAGTGCTCTTGACATTTGGAAGTAATTTCAAGGATGGGAAAGCATTATCTGTTAAAAGTTCAAAGGAAATCAGAGGAAACAATAATGACAAACTCAGGAGAAAACGATGGAAGAGATATCAGAAGGTGAGTGGGCCAAATGGCTTCTAAACCAGAACAGTGTGACAGGTCATCATTGAACCCACAGGCAGACATTCTGGAGGCTTTTTCTGGGAGAACCAAATTTTGTTAAGTTCTCATGCCTTCAACCTTTTTCTGATGGGCTTATTCAACTGTCCCTGCCTGAAGAGGAAAGCTAAGAGGAAAACCGCCAAGGTGCTGCAAGGAGCAGCAGCAAGCTGGGGTGGCCGAGCAAACATTCCACATGTGGTCACCTACGTTTCCAAGGTGGGATTTTGCTTCTGCACTCAGACACGGGCATAAAATGACCTTTCACAACTGATCTCACTACCAAGTGTCTGTGGGAGGAGTTCCATTTCTTTACATGCACAGAACATGCTGCTGTTTTCAAGGAGCTACCACATATAGGTGTGGTCTCATTTGATCTTGATGACAAACACAGGGAGTATCAGCAAGAGCAGACAGCTTAAACCTCGATTTTGCAGGGGACACAACGACAGAGAGGAGGCTCTGCTTGCGGCCACATGATTGGCAAGTGCAGATGGGAAGATAAGATGCAGGGGGCCCATTTCCCTTGCAACCACTCTGTAGGAAAGAAGTGGTGGGGCCAGCAAGAGATATCATTTGCCCCAACAAGAGTGGTTGGCTGGACCTTCAGGAAGTATTAGGAAAGTGTGGAGAGATCTTAAGACATGGGCTCAGGGAAGTTCCTGAAAAGTCAAGCTTACTATCAGGAAGCAGAGAGCCCATTCGCTCTGGTTTATGCTGCACTCATTTTCCAGATGCATCCTGTGATGGTGCCCTGAACTATTTCTGTCATTACGGATGCTCCCAAGATAAGGGGGGAAACATCAAGTAAAAAAAGTAAAAAGATAAAAATAAAAAAATGCTGCAGACCACGTTTGACTTCCATTAAATATTGTTTACAAACCTTCTAAAAGAGGGTTTTACAGGTGCTTCAGATTCAGAAGGAATAAAACAAAATGACAAGCTTTTTTTCAATTTTTGTTGCACTTGCCTGCTACTGAGTTGGTAATAGAGCACTTACTTGTCTTTTTCACACACACAGGCTTTGTCAATACATGCCGTGATAGAACGTGCCTCTGAGAAGGATCCCACAGCATCCCTTGCCACAGGGTGGGCTCCCAGCAACCACAGCTGAAAACACCTTGTCTAGTATCTGGATGTTGAGAACCACATGCCCACCTGCTTCCTCTATGCTAGCAGACAGCCTGCCAACCCCAGAAATATGAGAACACAGAGCAGAAAAATTACTCAGCTTATCTCCAAAATTGAGTTAAATAAAGGGTGCTGTTTTATGTCATCAAATTTTGGGTACATGCTTTTACTTGTAACCCAAGGATTTTGACTAAGAGAGAAACTGTATCAACAGAGAAGGCTACAATTAATAGAGCTACGGAGAGAAGGTGGAACTGATAGGCTGAGTCAGGTACGGTGGCTTAAAGAGAGAATATCCTCACTTGCATCATGTTATGATGAAACAGTTGATTAAACAAGTAATCCACCCACCATAATACCAGTGGGTGCTCACAAAATATGTTATACTCTTCACTTTGCAGTCCTTGTCCTGTGAGATGCAATTAATTCTCTGCTCTGGTAGCCAATGTACGGTGTTACAGAAAGGATTTTTGTTTTTTGCTTCTTTTTCTAAGTGGAAGTGTTTGTGGTCCTGTAAGCAAATTTTCCCATGTAACCACTGCATTGCAGGATGGAAAGGGGTGTTGTCTGAACAAAATAGAGTGTGATCTAGAGAAAAATATGGACTAATTGGAAAATTGTTCACTTTGAGAAGAGGTGCCCATTGACAACATTTTTTGTTTCAGCTGCCAGATATGAGTGATTGGATTAGCTCCCTTTAGAAAGAGGGTGGTGAGAGTGTAGTTTAATGTAAAATGGTTGAATCATGTACAGCAGAGAGAGCTCTTAGTAAATGGAAAGAGAGGTAGTGTGTGTGTGTGTGTGTGTGTGTGTGTGTGTGTGAAAAGGAAGAATTGTCAGTCAAAAGGAAGAATAGACAATTTTGGGGGGAGTATATCTACAATCCATATCCTCCTTATTTTCTTTCCACACACTATTTCCCTCTTGCTGGGACTAGATTCTCAGTAACCATGTTTGGGTTCCATAATCTCACATCCTGGACATTGTTGATTGGGCCAGGAGTAGGCACCTAACTATAGCTGGGTTAATCAGTCTCTTTTCTAAAAATTTGAAACTGTGAGTAAGAGATGCTGAGTTGTTTGAATCTGGACATCTAAACTGAGAAGCTCGGAAAACCTGCATTTAGCCATGTGCATGCAGAAGCATTGGAAGCTAATTCAGAGAGAGGATAAGAAGGGAAGGGAGGGAGTGGAGAAGAGGTAGGAAAGAGAGGGGAGGAGCTGAAACTGGTTTGGCTCAGTGGATAG
Organism: Corynorhinus townsendii; assembly: GCA_026230045.1. NCBI lineage: Eukaryota > Metazoa > Chordata > Mammalia > Chiroptera > Vespertilionidae > Corynorhinus > Corynorhinus townsendii. The sequence continues at coordinate 55,975,634 of JAPDVU010000004.1, forward strand.
AGCGTTGGCCTGCGGACTGAAGGGTCCCGGGTTCGATTCCAGTCAAGGGCATGTACCTTGGTTGTGGGCACATCCCCAGTGGGGGGTGTGCAGGAGGCAGCTGATCGATGTTTCTAGCTCTCTATCCCTCTTCCTTCCTCTCTAAAAAATCAAAAAAATATATTAAAAAAAAAAAGAAAGAAAGAAAGAGAGGGGAGGAGAGAAAAGGGAGTCGTATTCACACTGGGTTCCAGGTTCTTGATTATAGCCTAGCAGCTTGCTCTGGCTTTTAGGTCCCATCAAATGTCCTAGCACAGTGGTCGGCAAAATCATTAGTCAACAGAGACAAATATCAACAGTAGTACAACGATTGAAATTTCTTTTGAGCCAAATTTTTTAAACTTAAACTTCTTGTAACGCCACTTCTTCAAAATAGACTCACCCAGGCTGTGGTATTTTGTGGAAGAGTCATACTCAAGGGGCCAAAGAGCTGCATGTGGCTCATGAGCCGCGGTGTGCCGACCACGGTCCTAGCACATTCTAATAAATTCCCTTCAGATTAGGCTACCAGTAATTAAAAAATGGGAATATGTTTCTTGTAATCAAGAGAGCCTCAACTAAGAAAAATTCACATAACAAAAAGGCAGTTATTATGAGTTTCTTAACAATCAACTAAAAATATAACTGCCAATGCTTGGCAGTACTTAGTTTCTATCTTATTTCCTGGTGTACTTAGGCCAGGAGTCAATCTGGGGGCCAAAAATATTGTGTGCCACTAAAATTCCATTTATATTGTTAGAAGAAAAGCATGTTTTCAATCTCACAGGATATATTTAAATAGACATACCTATTGCTTATTCTTCTGGTGAACTGAGTTTTGAATATATCCTTTATCGATCTACAATTCTTTTTTGAAAAGTGAGTATAAACATCAGTTAACACATCAAGACCTGCTATAAGAGGGTCATTATTATTATTAGTTTAAAATCTACTTAACAGCTAAAGCTCCTCTAGCCTATCTTTTTCCCTAGAGTGCATACACGAGTATCACTATAGTTATTCACATAGGAAATGACAGTAGTTTTAAAAATTGCATCATTTAAGGAAAAATAGTTATCAATTTAGATTTAATGATGATGTCTGGAGGCTTTCAGAGTATAAGCTGAAAGCATGCCATTTAATTTCTTACTTTGAAGTCTAGGCAAAAAAAAAAAATTAAAGCTCTTTATGAAAAGAAAAACATAGATACTTCCAAGGCTATTCTGGTGAAGTACAAAGTTAAAGGTTACTAAGGAGATTTTCAGGTTAGCTTGATCAGTGTAGACATATAGACAGGGTATCCAACACACACTCCACCTAAACAATTGGGAGAGAAAATCTATATTAGCGATCCTCAGGAACCAAATTTGTATTTGAATTGGTTTCTTTTGCCTGAGTTGTCAACATCACGGGGCCCTTTGATTATGATAAAGCTTCATTGCGGAATCTGAAATAAATGTCAATAATACCAGTAAAGACAACATGATGAGGGCAGTTCTGCAGTGAAGCACTGAACTGTCCTCTCCAAACCAGTGCTGAAAAATCTGAGCACCGGCTGGATGCAAAGTCATGAATGGATGAATCTTGCTATTTTACCTGAGAAGACTGATTAGTCTTGGAGAACGAATGCAGCTCAATTTCACTGGGAAACAACAGGTTTAAGAAATTCTCCCAACTTTGACACTGTTACAGATTTTTGGTATATTCCAACACCTGTGGGCATTGTCAAAGCATTTTAAACCGAAAGGTATTTTATAACAGTATCTGATACAAGTTACTGGTGAAGTTGACAACACTGAGGCCCAGAAAAGTCTGATAATGTTCCCAAGGTTACAAAGATAACCCAGCAAAACTCTAGACTCAATGACAAAGCAGCTCTCGTTATTTTTGCATGCTTATTATGCAGCAGGTGCTATGCTAACAGCACTATATGCAGTTTCCCATTTTGATTACAACAATCCTATGAGGTTTGTATTATCATCATCATTGCATGATGTTCTTGCTACCATTTTACAGATGTGGAAACTAAGGCAGAGGTAGATAAGCACCTTGCTCTGTACCAGGCAGTCAAGACATGGCAAGGATGTTCTTGAATGTTGATCTGACTTTCCAAAGCTCTAAGCCATGGACCTTCCCACCACACTATCATTCTTCCATGCCCTCCATTTCTATCAGAACTCTACAAGGCCTTACAGAAAGCTTTAATAAGCCACACTGCCTGAAATTACTTAATAATAGAATTTAAAAGGCAGGCTGGGCTTGAATAGTATGACATTGAATACTAGGTAACATGTACTTTTTAAAGTTAGATAGTGCGACTTGGTTATTATTGAAGGGAATAACCTGACTCTTTAACAGTGATGAGGAATTTAAATATAATATTCTGTTTTATTCACTGTGCATTTAGGTATTAGACTAATTCTTAGTGGAAAAATTTACCAGGCAGCTGTGTATTCATTTGCCATATGCCACATTCTCTCTGACCAGATGCAATGAAATCTGATTTCCATTTGGGAGAGACCAGCTGCCTCCCCAGCAAACACATCTACCCAGTGCTCAGTAGCTAATGGGAGATCACTAACTGAATGCTGAATGATTTAAGCATTCTGCAAGAGCAACTGGTTTAGTGGGAAGGTATATTTTATTTAAAATAGCTGGGAAAGGTACCAAGTATTTATTTTTCATTGAAATAATAAAAATTACAATAAGATGTATTTTAATTAAAAATAAAGTTAAAACCCTGGCCTGTTTTGCTCAGTGGTTAGAGTGTCAGCCCACGAACCAAAGGGTTGCAGGTTTGATTCCAAGTCACGGTCACGTACCTTGTACCTCAGTTGCGGGTTCGTTCCCTGACACCAGTCAGTGTGCGCGTGGGAGGCAACCAATCAATGGGTTTCATGTCCATGTTTCTCTCTCTCTCTCTCTCTCTCTCTCACTCTCTCTCTCTCTCTCTTTCTCTCTCTCTCTCTCTCTCCCCCCCCATCCCTCCCTCCCACTCTGCCTGAAAATCAATGGAAAAATATCCTCAGGTGAGGATTAAAAAATAAAATAATAATAACGTTAACAATAAATTTAACTTTATTATAATAAGAAATATTGTTAACAAGTTATAACCTGCAGTCCTAACAATAGGATCTAGTTACTGCTAGTAACATAGACCTATTTAGTGGGCTGTAGACGTCCCTCAAATGCTTTTGAAAGAAATATACAGATATTTGGACAAAACCCTCTTAAAGCTTAATGCTTAAATCTCTGTCATAAAGATGCTGACATGGTTAAGTGTTGAAAAGGCCCACTGAGAAGAGAAGAGAAGAGAAGAGAAGAGAAGAGAAGAGAAGAGAAGAGAAGAGAAGCGGGAAGGGGAGGGGAAGGAAGGGGAGGAGAGAGGAGGGGAGAGGAGAGGAGAGGAGAAGAGGGGAGGGGAGGGAGGGGAGAGGAGAGGAGAGGAGAGGAGAAGAGAGGAGAGGAGAGGAGAGGAGGGAAGAGGAGAGGAGGGGAGGGGAGGGAAGGGGAGGGGAGGGGAAGAGAGGAGAGAGGAGAGGAGAGGAGAGGAGAGGAGAGGAGAGGAGAGGAGAGGAGAGGAGAGGAGAGGAGAGGAGAACTAAGTTTGAATTTTAGCTTGGCCAGTAAATCTCTGCATGAGCGAATTTCACCTTCCTGTGTTTCACTTTCTGCTTTCAAAATAACAACAGTGGCATCAGGGACATACTTATATGACACTTAGAAGGTGCAAGGCACTGCTCTAAGCACTTTTCACATATTACGTTATCTAACCCTTCTTTGAGGTAAGTATTAGCATTGTCCTCATTGTAGAGGTAAGGAAGCTGAGGTGGGGAAAGGCCACGTGATGTAAGTGATGGGACTAGGGTTCAGCCCCGGATCTGTTTTAACCGCGACTCATAAACTTCTAAAGTATGTACCTACACTATCTTTTTAAAAAAATTCTTTATTGTTGAAAGTATTACATATGTCCCCCCTTCCCCCCATTGACCCCCTCTAGCCCGCCCCTGCCCCTCACCCCAGGCCTTCCCTACACTATCTTAATCATAACTCATTTTCATCATTTGAGAGTGGAAGATCATTGGATTAATAATGATCCTTTCAAACACAAATGGCAGAAATCCTCTAAAATTGGCTTTTGCAAAAAAAAAAAAAAAAAAAAAAAGAGAATGTATTTGCTTGGGAAACTTCAATATTCAGGCACCAGTGGGTCCAGAGATTCAAACAGTGAGATCAAGAATCTTTCTCTGCCCTGGTTGGGTGGCTCTGCTGGTTGGAGCATTATCCTGTAAACCAAAAGGTGGTGGGTTCAATTCCCAGTCAGGGCACATACCTAGGTTGTGGGTTCGATACCCAGTTGGGGTGTGTACAGGAGACAACCAGTAGATGTCTCTCTCTCTCTCTCTTTCTCTCTCTCTCAATCAATTTAAAAACAAAAAGAATCTTCCTCCATGTAAGCTTTTATCTATAGGAGGCTCTGCCTGCATGCCAGGTCCCAGCAGTTCCAGGCACACATCCTGAAACTTCCAAAGTCAGTGTAGAAATAGGGCCTTGCCTGTACTTGTAAATCCTAAACTGAGTTTCAGTGATTGTGATTGGTCTGACCTGGATCACTGAGTATCCCTAAACCAACCACAGTGGCTGGGAGAACAAGATGCTGTGACTGGTCTGGGTTACATGTAACTATTGGAGCAAACAGATGGTCACCCTGATTAGATTGTTGCTTTACCAATTTCCAGCACTAAAAGCATATACATTTTTGCTAAATGAAGGAAGGGAGGGAAGGGGGAAGAAAGGATACTGTGATATGTATATCAATTCTATTCACACTTAAATTACCAAACTTCATTTTCCCCTAGAGACTTCACGAACTCCTTTGCTAGTGAATTTTTATTAAAATAATTGGAATAATGAAGGACAAAGACTTATGTAAAAAAATTTCTTTTGACATATAATTTTATAATGCTGTATTTAAAAAAAATGGTGACAACCTAAAAGTGCAATAGTTAAATAAATTATGGTATATCCTCACAATAGAATATTACATACTTATTAGAACTAATTTTTAAAAATTTACTTTGAGCCCTGACCATTTTGGCTCAGTAGATAGAGCATCAGCCTGCAGAATGAAGGGTCCCAGGTTCCATTCCAGTCAAGGGCATGTACCTTGGTTGTGGGCACATCCCTAGCAGGGGGTGTGCAGGAGGCAGCTGATCGATGTTTCTCTCTCATCTATGTTTCTAACTGTCTATTCCTCTCCCTTCCTCTCTGTAAAAAATCAATAAAATATCTAAAAAAATAATAAAAATTTATTTTGATTACCTTTTTATTTTTAGAGAGAGATGAAAGGAGAGGGGGAGGGAGAGGGAGAGAGAGAACATTGACGTGAGAGGGAAACATCAATTGGCTGCCTCCTGCATGTCCCCTAAGGGGATTAATCCAGCAACCCCAGGCATGTGTCCTGAGTGGGAATTGAACCAGCAACCTTTTGGTATATGGGAGGATGCCCAACTAACTGAGCCACACTGGCCAGAGCTAGAAGCAATGTTTTTAAAGAATATTTTAATTATATGTAAAATATTGAAGCTATAATGTTAATTGAAAAAGGTTAATTGGATAAAAAATACTTAGTATGCTTCTAATTTTATCTAAAAAGAAACATCTATTTTCTGCCCGTATAGATGAACAGCACTGTGGGAGTGGGGATCAGAAATACATCTAAATATCAGTAGTAGCTCTGTCTTGGTGACGGAGTTTTGAGTAATTTTAATTCAATTCTGTATACTTTTCTGTATTTTCTACAATGAATATGTAATTCATTTATAATCAGGGGAAAAACCTTAAAGTAGTTGAACAGAGGATTTTGAACTTTACTTGTTACATTTGTGTCAGAGTAGAGTGAGAAAAGAAATGTAATAAAGCAAGAATCAAACATAAAACATTGAGATAACCAAGAGTTGGTTATATTTGCCTACTTCAAAAGGTTGTTCTGTGAGTTCTTTAATAACTGTAAGGCTTCATTATACACTAGAAGAATATTTGCACAGGTGTGCTTAATTCTAGAGCACTTGATATAATGCCAGAAAATTCAAGCTAATTGAAGATAATGATTTATATCAGAAAAATGCTAATTACATTATCTCACATGAATTTTAAAATTCCACTAAATATATGGAAACTCCCTCTGTGCATTTTAATTATGGGTAGTTTCCAAAAATTCTATTCTCATCCACTTTTCAGGACAACATATCTGATGTGCAATGCAAGGTAATATTGAGCCATAGGAAATTACTGTAAAAACTGGAAGTAGCAGAATTTGATACAAATATTTAAAAACATAAAAATCACATCTGTTAGTTCAATTGTCAACAAAGGAACAAGAAGCAGTAGCTGAAATATATAATTTTTTATTATTATTGTTGCCATTATCATCATCACCATCATTTAATTTTTAGGTTTCAGCATAATTTTATGTGATACTAGTTCATTTTATCCTCTTAAGGCTGTTACCATCATTGCTCTTAGAAGAGAACTAAGGAATGAAATAAATCAATGGTTTTTCCAAGGTCACACACAGAGCAAGGTATACAACTCAGATCTCTTAATCTTTCATTTGCTGTTCTTGTATTACCACTTGCAATTTGGAACAAGATTATCAACATTAATAAAGTCTTGGTTTTGCATGAAAATTTACCTTTTACAAATTTCTGTTACCCAGATTATCTAATTCCAGTCTACGAACAGTACTATGAGGTAATAATATCAGCAGCTGATACTAAATTGAGCCTTTATCAAACAGCTTTTCATATGATATCATATTGTGGTAGGCAGCCTTAAGAATAGATCCAAAGATAAAAAAGCATGGAGCAGACTGAGGAATCTCAAAGGGAAGGTGGGGGTGGGTGAGTGGGGATTAGGCAAAGAATTTATATGTTTACATGCATAACCCATGGGCACAGACAATAGTGTGGTGAAGGCCTGGAAATGGTGGTGGGGGTGGGATGCTGGGTGGAAGTGGTCAAAGGGGTCGGGGGGAGAAAGGGACATCAGTAATACTTTCAACAATAAAGATAAATTACAAAAAAGAGAGAGACAGGTCTCCATGATCCCTTCCATGTTCTGTAAATAATAATACAGCCTGACCAAAATTTGTAACTTTGTAACACCTTTCTTTTCTCTTTCTTTTTTTCTCTTCTTTCTGTTACCTTTTCTTTTTTTTGTTTGCTTTCTGTCTAGTGCATTGATCAAAACATTCAGATGAGTGTTAAGTAATGGTGGTTGTTTTATCTTTATGGTACTTTACCAATAAGCATGATGTTAGCTATTGTTTTAGAGAGGTTTTTATTGTGAGAAACTGTTCTGTTCTATAGGGCGTCCCAAAAATGTATACATACTTTAAATAATTATAAAGACAGTGTTTATTAAAATACATTTCATTTTCAAAATGTAATTGAATCTATAGACATTGTGTGTATACATTTTTTGGGGATACCCTGTATTTCTAGTTTATTAAGAAATTTATTTCTTCTATTTCTAGTTTGCTAGTTTTTTTTTTTAAATCTGACTACATATTGAATTTTGTAAACTTCTGACAGCATTTGAGAGGAGCATTGATTGGCTTATCAATGTGATATTCTTGCCCATTTTTAAAGGCAGTTTGCTTTCCTCATGAAGGCTGTCTTGACCCAGTCAAGTTTTGTATGTCATGCTGACCCCTGCAGATCTGTGCTCCCCAAAATGTGGTTTGCAGACTGACAGCATCAGCATCACCTGGGAGTTTGTGAAAAATGTAAATTTTTGGCCTCACACTGCCCTACTGATTATTAGCTTTGCAGGTGGGGACCAGGAACTTAAGGTTTAACATGCTTTCCAAGGTGTTTCTTTTGCACATGAAGGTTTGAGAGGCACCACTACAGAGCATGCAGAAATTGTGACTTTTTGGGTGCAGAGCAATTGCAAACGGAAATTGAGTCACATGCAGGATCGGTTTCTTCTCCTGCATCTATAAAGGAGGGATGTGAATAAATTCAGTGTGTAGATTCAGTGACTGGAGAAAGTAGCACCCAAGGGCATTCTCTGGGGCTTGAGAACATACCTGATCAGAGGCAACATTTAGCTTAATAAAAGAGAAAAGTTCCTGCCAATAGGGTTCAGGGCAGTGGAACTCAGCCTGGACCCATCTCTCTATTTTCTGCAAGGCCAGCATCACACCCTTCACCTAAATTTACATTATTTCTACCACACAAGAATAATGATAAAGATAATAATTGTAATAATACAAACATTTTCTCACAGCCTATGTTGCACTACCTTTTCTTTATTCCTCACAGTATGTCTACAAGGCGGGAATTACCACTCACATTTTAGAGATGGGAGAGCGGAGGCACAGAGCAATTAAAGAATTTACTTTAGGTGATAAGAACAAAGTGAGGGGGAGCATCAGATTATAACCAATAAAGCAAACTGAAGAATTAAAGTAAAAATGTTACAGAAAACTAACATAACAAGGCTCTCCAAACCAGTGACATTTTCTTAAAAGACCATGCTTCTTTTATAATAATGTTTTGCAGATGTTAAAACTATTTCTGAAAGAAGACCAAACTATGGGAGAAAAAGCAAACAATACTCAAGAATGGAGCTGGGATCGGGTCATTAAAATTTTGTGGTGTGGCTCTTGGTAGGAATTCACTAAGAACAGTTGTGGGGGAGCCGGAGTAGCATCCCCAGAATTGAAGGCAAAGATGGAATGAATCCCAAGGTCAGAGGCAGCGTCTCCAGTTCAGGGGCTGTTGTGTCTGCTGTGAGAACAGGATTTCTCAGCAGAATCTGCTGAGAGGTCCTTCAGGCTGACAAGTATCAGCTAGTCCTTTATTAAAAGTGTACAGCACAAAACCCCTTTGTAGGGCACTGTGTTACTGAGTCGAATAGGCTGAGATAGTAAGGAAATGTTTTTTACGAGCAGTTTTTAGTTATATTTCAGTTGTAGTGCAGGCCCAATCATAATGGAGCAGTTATAGTGAACTCTTTTTAAAGCATTAAATACAGGCATCACCAACACACACACACACACACACACACACACACACACACACACACACAGTCCCTTTATGATCATCTAAAAATTCCTTCTGAAGACAGTTGGCAGTGTACCCTCTCTACCTTCATATGAGAAATTCTGCATCAAGGGGCCACGTATGTTTATCATAAAGGGTCTTGCCACTCATCCATTTTGAGTGGTATATTTACTTGCTGAAATGGAAGGGAGGAGAGATGAAAGGCAAAATGGCAAATCACTTATAACAATTTGTAAGTTCTCAGTGGCTTAGAAACCTTGGTATAATGAAATAAGTCAATGTAGATCTCAGAGTTGGAAGGAGCCTGGAAAGTTATCTGGTTTAGTCCTCTGCAGTTGAAATCCATATAAAAATGTCCTGGGATGGAACAGACATGCTACCCAGATCCTTCCTCAAAAAAGGACAATTGTACACTTGAAACCTATATATAGACTTGTTAACCAAAGTCACCCCAATACATTTAATAATTTTTAAAAAGTACATGTAAAAAAAATAAAGAAGAAAGAAAGGGCTTGTAGCCCAGCTTCTGGGATTGGGTCAAGACAGCCTTCAACTGTCCGCCCTTTAAGGATGTCCTCAGAGGCAGAGAAGTGCCTACCCCAAGATCATGACAGTCACGTGCAGCCTGCATTCTCTTCCTGATGCGGGAAGCAGTTGAAAAGCCCAATCCTTTTGACCTAGCTTGGGACAACTCTGCTGTATTATTTTAACTCAGACCACCCACCATGGGGTTGGCTGAGCCTGTTGTTGGGTCCACTTTGCAGCTCAACTTCTCCCTCTGACCAATCCTGCTTCCTTCCCTTTCTCCAGTGTGGTTCCAAGGGCATTCCCTAATAAACATCCTGCACAGTAAGTCCCACTGTAGAGTATGTTTCTCTTAGAGTAAGGAGAACCCACCCTGTGACGTGCCCCCAAAGACACTGCACTTCCCAGTGACGCCGAGGCCACACCTCCCAGGCATTTTCGGAGAGTGTGGACAGTCCTTCCAGAAAGTGTTGGAACCTGCCTCCCTGCACATTTGTTAACTAGGTCTGTCCTCCCTGTCCTCCTGATCAACCAGAACAACACAAGGCTGTCAACATGCTAATTCCTTTATTTCCAGTCTCTTGTTCTGAATTCTGGTTAAAAAAAAATAAAATAAAAATAGTTTTAGCCGATTCATCTTCATCTCCTTTTCTTGTGATTATGTTGCTAAAAGGAGACAAAATTGAAGGGAAAAGCAAGTGACTCATAGGTCGACAGTTCAGGAAATGTGAAGTAGTTGTTGTTCCTTCTTAGGTGACTACCCATTACAAATTGGAGGTGTGAGGGGTGCTGTTGCAGGAGGAAGGGGCATGGCGGCAGCCAGGGGAAAACAAAGTGCTTTGCAACAGAAACACAGATTTGGAGTCATCTTGGGCAATTCTTTTAACCTCCTTTTTTAAAAATATTTTTTTTACTGATTTCAAAGAGAGGAAGAGAGAGAGAGAGAGAGAGAGAGAGAGAGAGAGAGAGAGAGAGAGAGAGAGAGAGGGAGGGAGAGGGAGAGAGAGAGAGAGAGAGAGAGAGAAACATCAATGCTGAGAGAGAATCATTGACTGGCTGCCTCCTGCATGCCCCCTACTGGTGATAGAGCCTGCAACCCTGACTGGGAATCTAACCCTGACCTCCTGGTTCATAGGTCGACATTCAACCACTGAACCACACTGGCCAGACTCTATTCATCTTCTGAGATCCAACAAATATGTTCTTTTTCATTTTTCCTGTGTTCTCAGTTTTGGTGAAAGAAAACATTATTTACCAGGTCTAGAAACCTGGGATTGTCCTGCATTCCATACTTTCCTTCACTCCTTGCATCCATTTACTCTCTGCGTGTCATACTTTCCTTCTTCCCCTCAGTCTCAGTTCATCTTGTTCCCATTTCCCTCTCTCCATGTCTACTGCTATTGCCTAGTTTGGGCTCTCATGGTACCTGCCTCTTCCAGACCCATTCTCTTCCACTCCTTATTGCAGCCAGGGTGAGCTCTCTATAACACCAAACTAATTATTTTGGGCAACAGCTTAAAATACTATAATGAAGCATTACTTATTATAGCAGAAACCTGGAAACACCTCAAATATCCATCAATAGCAGAATGGATAATGAAACAGTGGCACCTTTGTACAATACGATGCCGTATTACAACAACAACAACGAATGAACAAGCTACTGGCCAAACCATACACATAAATGAATCTTATGAGTAGAACGTTGAACTAAATCACAAAAGAGATCATTCTGTACAACTTATGTGTATTTAAAGCTCAAAATAAGCTAGGATGTTGGAATGCAGGTCGTGGTGACATCTAGGGAGGAGGATGCAGTCTTGACTGGGAGGGGACAGGAAGGGAGATTGTGTGGTGGGGATGTTCCCTTTCTTATCTTGCTGGTAGTTACTTACAAGGGTGTGCTCACTTTGGGAAAAGTTGCTGAGCCTAACACTTCTGATTTGCACATTTTCCTGTATGTATGTTGTTCTTAATAAATACTTTTTAAAATGATTCCTGGAGGTTTTCAGGGTAAAGTCCAAAGTCACAGGATCTCCTCTATAAGCAGCACACTCCTCAAACCTTTTCTTTAGCTAATCCTCTTGTGTGCCCTCACTTCACTCACTCTGGCTTGTTAGTAGCTCCCTGAAAAGGACGGCAGGTCAGGCGTTTGGATGAAAAAAATACAGGGTTTTAATGAATCAGTAAGTTGTGGGGCTGATAATACTTACCCTGCAGTGCTTTTGCAAGGATTAAATAAAAGAGTTCTTATCACAGGTCCTGAAGCACAGCAGACGCTCATCATGTGTTAGCTCCTTCCTCCTGTCCCCCTCCTCCCAGTGCAGATGAATGAACTTACGATAACGCTGAACATCATTAGGGTATCATAGCTGAAGGCACTTTTCAGAAGGTATTGCTTATCAATCTCACTATCCATTTGGGGCAGTTCACTTCTCAATGATGCTCTGGCTTGTCTTTGATTCCCAAGAATACAAAGTTTGACACAGATTTGACTTTCTTGTGGGAACTGTCCCAACAAAACCCTACTTTAACCTCAAGTCAGATTCTTCCCAAATCCCTTGGAAATATCAGAACATGCCAGCAGACTATCTGATAAGGGGATAAAGAACAACTGCAGCGAAGGGGTCTGTTTTTGCTTTACTTGGGCATTTTAGGTAGATGGGGTCATAGAAGGATCTGGGAGTTTAAAACTGTAAGCTGCTGCTGCTACTGGTTTCTGTTTTTCAAAATTTTATCTTCTTGCTATAAAAATGCTTTTCCTTCTCATGTCAGGTTTTCATAAAGACCTTCCATCTGGTCTGTACTGATAACCAAAATCTTGAGATATGAAATCCTCATATAATTTGCAATTTAAAATGATCCAGATTGGGTTTTCACAGGTTCTTCTAAAAGAGTTTGTCTTCCTAATCCTACAACTGAATGTGTTGAGCACTGCCCAACAGGAGAGAGCTCTAACAATGAACCTATTATACATGTTCGCTTACTACAGATTTTTCATTTCACATGTCTTAGGGGAATAAAATCATGAAAAAAAGTATTGACATTTGTTAGGACAAGGACCACAGTGAACCAGGTGATTGGTAATCCATAGTGGGTGAGACATCTCCCCCCCCCCCACACACACACAAAAGAACTAATAAAATTAGAATTAAACTGTATTAGAATTCTCAAGGATTTTACCAATTTGTTGTGATCTAGGAATATACCAATGGACTGAATGATCTTTATAAATTCTGGCTCTTAGTCTCTTAATTCACAAAAAGTAGAAAGGTATACCAAGTCATAAAAAGTAGATTGGATACTGATGAAAGTCCTTTTATTCGCAGGAAGATGAACTTTGGTAAGTCGACTCACCTGGACCCCAAGCTTTAGGGTCCACAGTGCTGGTTCCACAAAATGACTCAGGGAGGAGAAAACAAAGAAGTC